>JAJKFL010000002.1:17695000-22495000 GCA_021186555.1 Reticulitermes speratus
GATTGAGTTACCTCTGAGGCGTTTCGCGGGTAGAGCATGTGCATGCACTGGCTAGAAGGATCTGATATCGTCTGACTGGAACACATGTGGCTCTGAGCCGGCACAGAACAGCGTTAAGGCCGGGACAATTTTTGAAATACTGATTCCGAAAAGTGGTCCAAGTAATGTGAGCGTTTGTTTCATAATTCAGGTGATAATTTGGGTTGTTCAGGCAAATACGTCATTAATACCTCAAAGTAGACCACGCCCCTCCCTCTTGAAAATCCTTACCTCTGAAACTGGAACAGCCATGTTGAACGTAAGAATCAATCATGATTATTCGTGGAGAACGTGTTGATACGGAGCGGTTGCAGAGTAGGACAAACTGCTTCACACAGCGCTCGCTGTGGACCGAATTGGAACAAGCTGGGTGTATTAAGTGATAGCACACTGTAACAAAGACTGGATGGGCCTGTATGACTAAATAGGCAGGTGCATTCATTGCATATCTTCCATAATATATAATTTGAAAATTTTACCATATAATTGTGGAATTCACAAATAAACTGGAGAGCTCAAGAAACAACACAAAACAAAATAAACACACAGGAATTTTCAGTCGTGGCGGGAACATTCTGATCGATGACTGCAAGCGGATGTTCAAGCTGTTTATCAGACACGCGAATCTACCTAAAGTACAGTAACAAATTTAACACCATTTTCGGGTGCAGTGTATCTTGACAGAGCTTATTGTTAGCTTATTTTGTTTTCCCCTGACGTTGAAGTTCCTTATAGTAAGCATCTAGATTTAAATACGCTACTTCAATTCAGTGGGTATTTATTAACGTGCAAGCTTAACAGCACAAGTGCCTATTATAAAGCCAGCACAAAGACACAAAAACAAAACACTAAACGAACAAAACAAAAACAACATTACAGAAAAAAGAATATGAAAGAAGTATTGATGCAGAAATCCAATACCTTGAAAAAACACAACAGATAAGTTGATTTAAAAATGCCACAGACTGGCGCAAAATCTGTTTTAAAGAAATAATGTGCACACACGGTTGGCAGCCGAAACACATCTAGCAGACGGAGAGTTTTTACAAGTAGCAGTAAACAGGGAGGAGTTTTTAAAATTACGAGTTAGAACTCGAGTACCAGTAGTAGCCAAAAGAGACGGACAACATTTTAAACCTGAGTAAACAAGTAATAATAATAATAATAATAATAATACAGTGTTATGAGGAAACAGTTCTTCCTCAGGCATAAATTGCCACTGCAGGCGATGCCCACATAATCATACTGTGGATAGTAGTACTAATTATTACTGATGTAGTAGTAGTAGTAGTAGTAGTAGTAGTAACCGGCCGTGTTGAGGTCCCATTAGTTAATATTAAGTAATTGAAATGTTATGATCATTGTGAATACTGATGTGGACTTCTTGTATTACTATTGGATTATGTGTCAGTTACAGTGATCATATAATGTGTGTACTCGTGGTTGTATGACTTGAGTAAACGTATTATGAACCATTAAGTCGTACAAAGAGAAACACATTGTCAAGTAGGAGTTATGATTGACCACTGCATACCACAATTAAATTCAATGTGACAATTTTTAAGTGTGGACCTCGAATATTACATTTTCTCGATGTCCGTACACTAGTCACGGATATGAAACCCGCACGCCAACATACATGAACTCCGCATTATTCTTTAGTTTTACGTACTTTGTGCAGAGAAACTCCTAAGCATAGTATTAGTGTGATTCAGTTTCCATTTTCCTTGCCGTCGGGTCTGACTATAGATTGGTAGCTACAAACGTATATTAAACTTTCTTCAGTCGAAAATCCTGTTTGTTTGTGTACTGTGTGTGCAGAATATGATTCCCGTTTGCTGCAGCACGGCGCAAAACTTCACGGTTCACTTGATGCCAGTAGATATGAAATATATTTTTGTGCTATTCACCTGTCATCCTCTCTTTGCTGTCCTTTTGTGTCCGTCTACCTGTGATAGGAATTCCAAAGCGATAACTGTTACTCATGATTGCAGGAACACAAATACGTAACAGGTATAGTCATTTTGTAATATTAGATAAAGCGCTTCCATCTGGAACTCATAACATATCTCGATGTCTGGCGTGCAAATGAACTGAAGCTGTGTTCTGTTACCAATGCAACGAACAACATAGTGTGAGATGAAGGTACCCGGAAAGGCAGTGGGTCGAGGGCTGCTGTAGGCGTACCCTTCTCTTTGTGTTCCCCATTGCCACATGCACTTCCACGATGAGTAAAAAATATTCGGTTTTTTTTCTTCACAGTCTTTGTGCATGTATGTGTACATTGTAATCAACTACTGTAATGATTTGTTTTGCATACTCAAAGTACGAACCGTCAATACCACCAAGAAGACGGTAATGCGAATTCAGGAGATGGCAACGCCTGCAGCATCGCGTAGCACAGAGGTTAGCAACCAACGGGTCGCATTGTAGTTTCATCCGACCCACTGAACCACCCCCTGCGTGCAAGCAACCTCACAAACAAGTTAACATCATTCGTGCTGGTATTTGTCTTCAAATGCAGTTTCTAACAACTGATTGACTAACATTATGCGATCTGCGAGATTTCGGGTTTCCGCCGCCGTGTAGTTGAGGTCTTCGCTTTTCTAGGATGTTGCCTGGCGTAGGTCGATAGTTCGTTACCGCGGTTTGGGGACAACCTGTCGGTCCGAGCTTCACCTTAGTAATATTCACAGTTTAACAGCTTCGTTAAGTGAATAAATTAGTTGTTATAACATGTGTATTTCAAATAAAATCAGTTAGGAACATATGTCCTCCTTTCTCACTTCCTTGATACAATAGTTCCTGAGCTAATCAAATTCTGTACCCTGGTGGAAGGCGGAAGTATTACCGTGCTAAAAAAAAAAAGCCGCCATTTGACTCTGTCGTGATCAATCTGAATCAGTCGGCATCCTCCAATCCTGTTCTCTCTGGTCCATTTTGATATACTTCCCTATATAATCCTAGGTGTTTGAAGTGGTCTCTTCCCTTGTGGTTTTTCGACTAATATTTTGGCTGCGTTTGTTATTTCCCTCACGTCTTATCCTCCTCGGTTCATTCACCAGTGTTCTCTTCCAGTTGATACACACATTGATTGAATTGTACGGCATAATTTTAGGTCTTTCTGTATCTGAAATTATCCTAGCTTTGCCACATGTTGAACCTGTCGGAAATAAAAAGTAAGTAGCCTGCCTTCTGTTGTTTTCAGATTGAGTGCCCGTTGGTTCACATTACAGTACACTTCAATATTTCGGGTAACAAAAGGCTGCAAGAAGACCAAAGGTGTCCGTAATATTACTAAATACCTCTTGAAATTTGTCACATGGCTGAAGCATGAAATTTGCTCTGCCTTTGCTGTCTGTTGATGCGCGCGGTCACTTCCGGTCTGCAAAATATTGAGTCCTTTAGCACCTTTAGTTATGCCATCCGTTATTAATCCCCGGATTGTGTAGTTGCTCCGGTAACTCCAGCTCGGTCTTTGACGGCGGTGTAGTTTATTGATATCTGTCATGTGAGAATGTGACAATGTATCTGCTGTGTTAAGTCTGAAAACACGAAGTGTTAAAGACTTTTTGTTCGCCAGAAAGTTTTTTTTTTTTAAAGTAACTGATGAATTTACGAAGTAAAAATAGTTTGACAAACAAAGTGAGCGTCTAAAGTTACTTTTTAGTTTCAGTTTTGAGGTGCAGAAAATTGTACATATGAATTAAATGCATTGATGTGTATTCCTCACAGTGCGTGACTTTAAAAGTAATTTTAGAGGTCCCTTAAAATTTGTCCGTTTGCACGTCGTGAAGGGATATGAAGGGAAGAAGAGATATAACTCCACTTATTCTTAACCTCGGCACTGCATGGTGTCAGTTACCAGCATCACGCCACGATCAGTTTACCTGCCCCGAAGGAGGACCTTTGGATAGAAGTCGTGTGGGCCAAATAATGTTCATGCAGTCATTATTTTTCAGAAGTATGTGTGATCATCTCCGTGCCAGTTAGACCCTGTCGAGAGCACCACCTCAGCCCTTAGTTTGAGCTTCTCCTCTGATCAGACATTTGGTTAAAATCAGAATAAGGAAATTTTAGTTAATGGTGCGGGGTGTTTCTTGAAAATTTATAGTTGTTTCCTTGTTCAGTATTCACTGTTTTTAGGACGTGAATTTTCATTATTACACCTAGTATTTCTTGGCTTCTAGTATATGTACCTGGTCTCGTATTCCAAAAAAGAACACGACGTTTCGGGAACTAGGTATGTTCCAGTCTTCAGGTGCAACGGAGGGGAGGCACCTACTGTGTTGGGTCTGATAGAGCTGTTCTCAGTCCTGTAATTGGCTTCGACAGAAGAGGTTGTTCTCAGTCGAGTGATTGAAAATAGCTGTTTCTGTGGTACCGAACTTAACCCTCACCTGAGGAAGGATAAAGATGCATTTCCCGAAGTTTTGCTCTTTTTTTTTAATACGAGACGATTTACAAGATCCAAAAACCTAGTGATCTTTAGTGTGATACTCCATCGTTAGAATCATGTAGAATTGTTCATTATTGTTTTTACAGAAGCCCCCATTCGACCCTGTAATGAGTCACCGAAGTTCAGTGCACACTTCTTTCCCTAAAATATTTTAATATGATCCTCCTGTCTACATTTATGTTTCCTTCATATTCTCTAACCTTCAGGTTTTGTGGCAAATTTTGTATGCATCTCTTGCCTGTCGCATGCTTACTTGAGTTAAGATTAAGGTATAGGTGAAGGCCTCCGTGTAACATGCCGTGAAGGCACACAGGGAGAGTAGAGATGTAGCTATACTCGTTCTTAACCTCGGCGCTTGATGGTGGTTGGTGGTCAACGCCACGCCCCGGCCTTTTGCCTCCGGGAAGGAGTCTCGTTACCCATGGTGTAGGAGGTTGGGTGGGCCCCATGGCCGGTCTGGACGGGTGTGGAGAAGAGAAAAATCTCTTGCCACAACCGGAGTTCGAACCCCGAACCGTTCAGCCTGTAGCGAGTCACTGTACCGACTACGCTACCCCGGCCCCCTTTAACGATTAAGGAGCTTCATAATTTGTACTCTTTGTCTGTTGTTGTTAAAGTTATCAAATCAAGAGGAATGAGACGAACAGAATATGAAAGTTATGAATAACGCATTTAGTCGCAAAGCCATAGCGGATGAGCCTACTTTGAAAACTTTGGCCTAGGTAGGAGGATAATATTAAAATCTATTTTAAAAAAGTGGGATGTGACTATGTGGAGTGGATTAAGATGGATCAAGAAATGATCCAGTAACCCATAATGGGTTTAAGAGCGAGAAATATCTTGATCAGCTATTAACGTTTCAGTAATATCCCACATTAACTGAATTCTTGTGAGTACTTCTGTCTGTTGTGTATTCGTTTAAATTATGCTTTATTTCTTTTCTGTTTCAGGAGCATTAATGGAGCTGCGGAAATGAAGGAAACCACACTTTGTAGGTGAGAACTAACAGCGTTCCTTAATTATTTGTGTGTATTTAGCCCCTTTCAGTTATGCCGCCAATATAGTTGTTAGTATTTCCATTTTCTTACCAGATGTTGGTTACGAACCTAGAGCACACACGCCCACACACTTTCTGTTATTTTGGTTTGTTGTTTACCTCGTACCACATGATAAAGTTTCAAACAGATTATCTCCAGGATGCGAGGCGAAAGCTTTACCGCTTTGTGAACCAATCGTTGCATTATTCAATGCTTCGTAGCCATTAATACATGCAGACGAGTCACCGTATTGTTTAGTACTGCAGCCGCCATTTTAATTGTATTATTTAAAAAGACGCTGTTAATTGCTAAGGTTGAATGAATGGGCATGAGACACTGGTAGAATCGTACTGACAGGGGAAAACCGAAGAAATAAACCTGTCCCACTTCCACTTTGTTCACCACAAATCCCACATGGACTGACTTGGGATAGAACCCAGACGTCCGCGGTGAGTGGCTGGCGACTAACCGCATGAGCGGCACGGCCCTTTTATTGGCTGTAGTTTGCAAAATTACGGAGAGGAATATAAATTCATAATTTGTTGAAACAATACTGAACGAAATAGTTGATTTAATAAAAATTACCAGGCTGAAATGGAAAAGACGAATAATGAAATACACTCATTTTATTTTTCTCGCCTAACACTGAAGAAAAATAAAAAAAAAATCCAAGTGACTTTTATGGCCAACTCGACGAAAAGGTCACTTGGGAAACCAAGCCGTAGGGAGGGTAATAATTACACAGGCCTTCGAAAAGTAGGTTGCTGCATTCAGCTGGCTCCGGGATACGAAGTTTGGTTTGTTATGTACTGATGAACCTAGTTCCACAACTGAGTTTTCTGAATTTTTCCGTAAAATTTACTTCTGAAGGCAACTGACACCTGTCAAATTTTTGGACTTTTCGTTTTTCAGGGTGGATCTGGATCACATTTTGGACCAGCGAGCATACACGGGGAGTGAACAACGTCTCAGGTAAGTACTTTAGGATGTATGTACATTGCTTATCAAGGTTCGAATCTGTGTCCACCAACAAGAAGCTGCGGTAAGAACTTCCCTTAGATGATTCAATGACCCAGTTCTGAGGATAACTTCCACTAGTAGTGATTTAAACTAGACCTACACTACGTTTGTCGGACATAACCTTTCATTCACACTGAGACGACCCGACAAATATAGAGAAAATTCAACGAGACGCCCGACAAAGTATTGAGAAAATGCACGGAGATACGGCCGACAAATTATTGGAAAATGCGCTGATAGACACGGCCAAAATATTGTGAAAACCACCGTCAGACGCCGGACAAAGCATCGAGAAAATTCGCCATCAGTCGCCAGACAAAATATCGAGAAAATTCACAGAGCGGCGCCCGACAAAGTATAGGGAAAAATTCACCGAAAGAGAGCCGAAAAAATTATAGAGGAAATTCAACGACAGAAGCTCGACAAGGTACAGAGAAAATTTACCCCTAGTCACTTTGCAAAATATCGAAATATTCAGAAAACTCGCCGAGAAACGCCGGACAAAACATGGAGAAAGTTAATCGAGAGACGTCCAACAAAGTGTCGGGAAATTCAAATTGAGACACCTGACAAGATGTCAAGAAAATTCACTGTGAGACGTCTGGCAGAATATCGAGAAAATTTACCTTGAGACGGCCGACGAAATATCGAAAAAAAATTACCGTGAAACCCGCGACAAAATGTCGGGAAAAGTCACCGTGAAGCGACCAACAAAATATCGAGAAAGTTAACCATGATACACCTGACAAGATATAGAGGTAATTTATCGTGTAGCATCCGATAAAATATCGAGATTATTCACGGTGAGACATACGAGAATTATCGAGATAATTCACCATGAGTCACCGAACAAAAATCGAAATAACTCACCGTGAGACGCCCGACAAAATATTGAGAAACTTTTCCGTGACCGCCCGACAAATTATCGAGAAAATATACGGTGCAGTGCCCGAAAAAATATCGAGATAGGCCTAATTGTCCCTGAGACGCCCGACAAAATATCGAGATATTTGTCCATGAGATGCCCAATAACCGAGATAATTTGCGGTGAGACTTGCGAAAATTTCCGATATTCACCGTGAAACGCCAAACAAATTGTAGAGATAATTCGCCGTAAGACGCCCAACAAAATATCGAGATAATTGTGCGTGAAACGCCCGACAAAATATCGAGGAAATTCGCCGTGAAAAGCCCGACAAAAAAGCTGGGGGGAAAACGTCAGTTTCTGTATTTGCATACGACTATGAGAAAACATTTGCTGTGCTTGATTAACAAAAAGGAATCAATACTTACGCGGATGACAGATGGACGTTTGGCTGCAGTTAGTTTTGCGCACCGCAACGCCGACGTTTACACCTAATGTTTGAAACTGTAAGCAGCAAGGTCTCTTGCTTTAATTTGGTGAGTACTGTATAATGGTGTAATTCAGAGTCCTTTCTGTTTATTTTGAAGATACTTAAAAATACTTATCTCCATGCTGGCATAATTTGAGCTCTTACCGGCCCAGCAAAGCATGTAACTTCTCACCCAAAACATTTTCTCACTTCCGCTATAAATATCAGCGTGCAAACCGTAAAAGAAAAGCGAAGTTGCCTCCATTTTTAGCACCACTCACTTTTCCCTCGGCACCAGATGGAGGTAAGTAGTCAAGTTAACGCTCCAACCGCTTTATCCCCAAGGAGAAAGCCCACACCAGTTGTATCCTTTGTGTAGAGGCGTCTAGACCAGTTGGCGGTACAGTGGAGAAAAAGAAACTTTGCCCGTGCCGGGGACTGAACCTGGCCGTCCACTTTATTGCCATATTCTGGCTGGGAGTTCCCTACCGCCAGTGGTCAGTCAGAAATTTTTCCTTAGTGTTTGACCCCATGCGCAGTTCACTTTCGGCTAGTATCGAAGCAAAAGAACGCCTTATGAAATAATGTTACGTTTTTCGTATTGTGTTGATATTTTCGCGTCATGAATCAAGTAACTAGTTACTGAGGCCGTTCTCCAACGACACCTTCCTGAGTTCAAGCCTTCTGTTATTGTTATTTTGTCTTCATTGATTTCCTCGTACTTACAGCCCCTTTACTGTGATAAAAAGACGCCCTGTGTTTCCCTCTGCTGGACATGATGATCGCTCCAGTTAACAAATTATCCAAGTGTCTTTACTGTAAGCTACTGTTCTTTTGTTCCGCCCCTGCGGGTATAGGCAGCGTGTTAATAACACAAGTTGAGGGGCCCATTATATTAGCCCCCAAATATACCCGCCCTTCTCTTTTGTAAATGTTCCGAGCAACCCTCCTACTTATCGAACAATGGGAGTAACGAGGCGAGGGATCGGATCCGTGGATTCTTGCCCTCTCCATGGATCTATTTTCTCTCATCACTACCCATCATTCAACTCTGTTTATATCCTAATCCCCTATCACACACCACCTTCCTCTATATCGTTATGACTTCTCGAGCTGTATGGGATGCCTCGAAATTTTGGTGCTGGGGAAACCAAGACAACGTAAAACAGAGTACCTCTACTCTCCCTCAGGGCCTTCATGGCCTGTTCTAGGGAAAACTTTTTATTGCCCTTCCATCTACACCTGTGTCTCCCTAGTGGTCCTAGAAGGTTTCCGACGTATATTCCACACGCATTTCTTATCTCTTCCACGCTTCCCATTTGCCCTGCCCATCTCGCTCTTCTTGAACCGACCACTCTAATAATATTAACATTATAAATTTTCTCGTTATTTAACCTCCATCCTCCAATTATCTCCAGTGTCTTACGTCCAAATATTTTTCTCGCGAATTTTTCCACAAGCACCCTCGTCTAGCTTCTTCCTAAGGACCATACTTCGTAGTGCCCTTACAAACCGACAGGTAAATTTATCGGCATAATAAATTTTACAAGTTTTAAAAGTAAATACGACTTGTCGAGACGCTTATTTTAGACTAGATTCTGTAATGTGAAGTGGCTATTATTATTATTATTATTATTATTATTATTATTTGTGTTTATTTTCCCAATTTCTCATGTAAATACAATGTGATGGCTCGCTATATTCCCTTACTCCAAATTATTTTATGTATCTTACCAAAATTAACAGCTCAAAAATTTTTTGAAATTAGTTTGTTTTCCGTTTGCTGAGATAACTGTACAATGCTGTTAGTAAATTCTTATGAAATGTTTCCTTTTAACTACAGTGACTGCTCAACAATGAAAGTCTTCCATCTTATCGTTAGACTAGAGCAATCAATGCAGTAATCTGTTGTTTCATTCATCATTGCCAAACAAAAGAGCGTACTGTAGAAATAATTACATTCGCTCGAACAAAATGTAATATCTTATTGTGCTAAATGCGTCTGCGTCTGTATTTGTTCATGTCACTGCGTATTAAAAGGTCGGTGTATTTTATTTAGAAAGTGTTTAGTACATTTTGTTCTGTTTTCTTCAATTTAAGCTTTTAAAGTTTGGATTCCTTGTAAGTGGGGCATATACAGTAATTGGTGTGAATATGTTCCTTTGCCATCAGGTTTTTAAGGTCGACAGCCGAACCAGCAAACGTTTTACAACAACCACCTGTATTATTTCCTACTGATCAGTGCTGTTATTTTCTAAACATTTAGTTTGAAAATTATAAGAGATGAGACCGCTTGAAGGATAGAGACTTTGGCGTAGCTGAACGGTGATATTAAAATGATCTCAGAGAAAATGGACGTGAAAGTGAGATCAGGATTCACCTTGTTCAGTGAAAAGTCCAGTTACGGGCTTTTGTGAACACAGTACTGAAGCTTCAGGTTCCGTGAAATCAGGAAGTTTCGTGATTAACTGAATAACTGTCAACTTGCCAAGGAAGGCGCTACTACATTATTTGGGTGATTGATAAGTCATTCGGTTAATAAACGTTATTAACTGTTACTGCCACGCAAGGGGCAGTGTTTCTGAACAAGCTGTATATGGCTGTTAGCCGCTACAAACCAGAAGAATATCTGATTCAATCACGCTAACATCTGAGTCGTGTGATGATGTGTTGTATCAAACCGAGTCTAATAAACCGCAGTGCCCATTATTGATTCGAATTGCTGTAATCAAAGGGATATTATTATATGCGATGTAAAAGTGAGATGGTGTGGCATTCATGTCAAAAGAGCGAAACGCGTTTCATGTTCCTGACATCTGCCAATAAGCAAGTCATGTCTTTACTCGTGTCGAACTATACCCCAAACCAGGAGCCTCGTTTTATTTTCTTTTACCATATTCTTCCCCGTCTTAGTTTTTTCGGAACTCCAGCGCAGTTGATGTCTTATGCACTTATCCCTACAGACAGCGATCTTATAACCTAATAAGCATTGTCTCGTCTTTCATTTTTCCATCCAGATTCCTTCTCTGAGTTAGTAGAAGTGAATGTATTCCATCTAATTTGTCACCCTGACGTCTGCTTAATGCCGAGCTTGCAGAAAGGAAATTTGATTTGTATATGAATGACAGGATTTGATATGGTGATCCTGCTCTCATGTCAGCACAGCGGTGGGGTAACATTTCAGAGCACAGCGCTCCCCACAAATATTTTGTATGTAAATTATTTCAAACACAGTTGCCAATCCCTGGACTCCCAATAGCGGAAAGTCCATGTATGTCGAGTACCAGGAGTATGGAAACTTAAACAGGTGTTTGTCAAACTTTTCCCTGTGGCAGCACATTGTTTCACTGCACACTAAAGTATTGTCCGGTATCTCACGGCACGCTAAACTATTGTTCATTGTTTCACAGCACACTAAAATATTGTCCAGTATCTCACGGCACACTAAAGTATTGCTCAGTATGTCACGGCACACTAAATTATTGTCCAGTATCTCACGGCACCCGAAATTACTCACTAAAGTATTGTTCAGTATGTCACGGCACACTAATTTATTGCTCAGTGTCTCACGGAACGGTGAATTATTGTTCAGTATCTCAGTGCAAACTAAATTGTTATTCAGTATCTCACGGCACAAGTTACGTATTGTTATAGAGTTATGTTATTGTGCTTATGAATGTGTCCGTAAACTGTGCTCATTCTATTCTTCATAGTTGCCTTTGTCACACACATATTTTTGTAATATAAATTACAGTTTATATTAGCCGCGTTTTAGGAACTGATTTGTGGGTAATGATAAAGTGTTACAGACAGAGAAGTTCTTTTTAAGATTCACAATGGGCATTCTGACAAAGTGCCGTGTAAATCTATGTGAAATCTGTCCAGGTTTTAACGGTTTAACAAAAAAACGTAATCGTAGGTGGTAAGATGTTAAAGAGAAGTCTGATCGACTGTGTTACTGTGTTACGATGCTTCACGAATTGTTGCTTGATATGTAGAAAAGCATTTCAAAGCAAAGTGTTACAGGAAATTAAAGTCATTGAGAGGTGTTGTGTCAGTTGTGTTTGAAGTTTTGCTCAGCTTTCCAGATATATCTTATGCTGTTGTTTCTTAACTAAGTAAACGAGATCTCTTAACAATTACAGTGGTAATGATGACAACCATTCTTTAAGGTTCTTAAAATGCTGTAGGAGCGTGGATCCTTTAATTGCTTAACAGACTATGCTCTAGCTTCTGATGTGATTATGTGGCGCTGATGAGAGTTGAAAACAAGAAATGATTAAGCTATAAATTACTGTATTTCTGGAGTATAGAAAACGACATCTCGATACAGGAAGGGACCGCAGATTGTTAGGGACAGTATTGTGCGTAATGTCACGAAGCATATTATTTCTAATTCGGGGAGTGAGTTAGTACCATTAGCCAAGTTAACTCAGAGTAATAACAGTTAATTCTAGTCTTTTACAGCCATTAGCCAATTAATGCAGCAAGATACATATCACTTTTTTCATATGCATTTAACTTGGTAGTGGAATAAAGTACAGATATGTTTGGGATTGATTGCTGATCAGTGTTTGCATTTCTCCCCAGTGAGTGAAATTTCCCCCGCGTCTTCCTACGAATTTTGACTTTTTTTTTTAATGCTACCGTGAGTGGATGTTTTTGTTAAGGTCTGGATGTTTTTGTAATGTGTGAATGGTGTTCTAATGTGTGTACTTGTATTTACTGTATGTATTGTTATGTAATTGTGTATAGTTTGTATTGTATTGTTACTTTTATGTATATTTATATGTCCATTTGTATTGTGTGTACTAGTGTAAGGACTACTGCCACCGGGTGAAAACCCAATTGCAGTAAATAATAATAATAATAATAATAATAATAATAATAAATGTATGGGCTGGGATAGCGTAGGCGTTGTAGGCACTAGGCTACGGGACGGACTGTCGGCTAAAGCAAGAAAGCAAGAGATTTTTCTCTTTTTCAAAGCATCCAGACTGTCTTTGTGGCCCACCCGGCCTCCTGATCAGTGTGTACTGATGGCTTTTACACCGCGGGTAAAGCGGTCGGGTCGTGAAGCTGACTACTCCCATCTTGTTATGAGATTAACAATGTGTCCCTCCCCCTTTCTTACCTTCACCGTAGTAAATGTTTGCCTGAGAATCACTGCATTAGGTGGTGGCGTAACTTTTATATTCCGTCTGTAAACAAATCATTATGTGTCTGGTAAAAGAAAAGTCAAATTTAAAACTACGTATAAAGTGTGGAGTTTATTAGTTGGTAGCACTTGATACGACAGTGGTGCATCTGGACAGATGTTGGAACTGTTACCTCAACCTCAACACATGGAGGGCTGGAGGTCTTCACGGCCTCTTGATCAATGTGTGGTTCTGCTTTGTGGATACAGGCTGATCAAACCCCTTTAAATCGCTCTGGATACCTCATGAATAAATCCAAGTTATCTGTTTGAGGGGTCGTCCTTTGTGTACGCTTTATGCATTTATTCCAAGTCCTGCTACCTATTTGTCAAACTGTGTACACCAATACACTGAGTTTATGAGTCTTCCATAACAGCTCTTTTAATTGTTCAAATCAGCACGTTCGATATCAAAAAATCTTTATTCTGTGTCTTATATAAGTCTGTGCTATTTTAATCTGATTTCATTTTAGTATCACTGTGTTTCCGGACTCTGTCCGTCGTATTGTATTCCGAACAGAACACGACGTTTCGGCAAGATGCTGTTTCCAAAACGTATCCTGCTCGGAACGCTATGCGATGGGCAAAATCCTTAAGTACGGTACCTCTAATGTAATATAAATTCGTTAGAACATTTAGAACTGATTTCCTTTGTAAGAGTTGTCGTTGCAGTACAACCGTAACTGTATGTATGTCCTTGTTACCGAGTATGCGAAGCAATAGAGAGCTTGTAATTAAACTTTGTGTTGACTTCCTAGCAGGATAGCAAGGACAGATCAGGCATTACAGAGAGGAAGCTAGCACCAACGAATCGTGATTCGCTTTCCAACAAGAGCAAGAGATTTTCTCTCTTTGAAGTATCCAGACTGGCTTTTGGATACACCCTGTCTTCTATTCAGTAGGTAGTTGGGTTCTTTCCCGGGGTAAAGCCGCCAGGGTCGTAAAGCTGACAACTCACCATCTAATTCCGGAGTTAAAAATGCGTGGGACTCTTATCTGTTCCTCCTCACGTCTTAACGGCGTATTGCTTAATTAAGCAGTGTGACAGATGTACCTTACTTTTACATTTTATGGACATTGAACCCCTAGAGGCTCCATTTCAGTTTTAAACATGAAGACCGTTTGAACATGTGACATGAATGCAGCTCTGCTGGAATGTGATTTAGGGGTTTTGATGTTTCGTATGAGAGAAGACTTTTTAAATTGCAACTCGCTCTAACATAAAATTTTATAGAACACGGAAGGGCAACATGGTCACCACGGAAGATCTATAGGTCTACTAAAGTGCGGTTTTGTAGTGTATTCTGCTGAACCGTTTCAGCGATGACGGCGAAATTTGGTACGCTGATAGATCACAAGCTTTTAATATTTTTGTGTAGTGTAAGAATTACAAACTTGGGTGACTGAGCGATACTTAGCAGTTATGTACAACTTAATCTCTGTTTTTATGTGTATTGTTTTCTTTTAGGTTGGAGAGGCTGATGGAAGACGTTCAAGCTCACAGCAATTTCCAGCACTTAGATAAGGTATGCTTACAGTTTTACAGTCGTGCGTCACTTTTTGGTCTTCATGAAATTCGATCTGTAGATTTAAATCTTGCGATTGTTGTGATCTCTTCTATCTATAGCCGGATTCAAAGAGGTTATAAACAAAATTACATGATATAAGGGCATTCACGTTGCGAGATTTGAGGTTCCCGTAGCCGTATTGTTGAAGATGCAAGTGTTCTGGGTTGTGACTTTATTGTTCGGCGTGTAGTTCTCGACATTTCGAAGGACCTTTTTTTCCTCATCTTTAGGTCAGGCAGTCCAAGAAGAGAGCTGTTCTTATGTGACTCCATGAAGCAGCGTCGCATCCCAGAAGACATGAATCTTCATCTTTAAGTTCACGCTATAGCAATTTTCTGTCCAATTTTCCATAACATATGCTTAAGCAAGAATGTGAAGGAATATATGCCTCTTACTGCCTGTAAACCCTTCCATCTATATAGGCCCATAAAATTAGCATAATTTATAAATGAATTATTATATAATTCAGTAATGTACTTCTTTTTACACTGATATTAATGTACAGATTCTCAGCTCCACACAGAAAGCCAACGTTTTTCGGTCACTGTGTTTATAATGCCCAAACTATAAAAAGTTCTTCACCTGGGCCTACCTGCATTGTACTCGTGTGGATGTGTGCATGTTTGTTATCTGTTTGGCTCCTCGCCAAGTTCGTTGCGCTTGTATGGTGGAGTAATTAATCGCTTTCAATTAAATACCTAAATATAGATCTGGCGCGGCCGGATGTTGCTATTCTGCATTCTACAAAGATTGCTGTGTATGTTTCGAAGGTCTGTCGCTGCACAGCACTTCAAGGCCTTATAAGCTTATTACATGGAATAGTGTCTCTTCCATCTCAGAAGTCATACGGCCGTCTTGTTGGTATAATCGATGACTAGGGATTAAAAAGTACGTAAAATAGATAGCCTCCAGTGTCCTGATGTGCATACCAAGTATCCTGAATGCCTGTTTGTTGGTTCAAAAATTATCAGGGGTGGCCACCCACAAGGATGAGTCCGCACATTTATATTGTGTTGGTACCGCTTTAATCTCAGAAGTTCACTTGACCGCCATTTTCGTGCTCCTGTAAGAAAGACAGTGTAAGAATACAGAGTTACAGATTTAATCGTCTGGCTTTGTTTGCACTCCGTACTTCGTTTCACGTACAGACTACAGGCCACGAGATGATCCCCGCGGGAGTGGGCGTGTCTGGTGCGGTGCGAGGTGTTTCTGGTTATGTATGACAATTCTGCTATTGGTAGGAGCGACAGACTGTTCTAGTAGTACACGCAGACTGAAAACGTCAAGCATTTCGAGTAGCGTGTATTGAGCGAGTGCACTGTGCGCATGCGCATCTATCGCATTCCTAGCAGGGATCATCTCCTGATTTGTGGACAGTAGACACCATTCTGCGGTTTTCTTTGATCTGTTGGAAATTTCAGATCGTGGCTTGTTGATCTGTGCAGGCTGTGGTGACGGTGACATTGGATGTGCCTCGTGCAGTTACCCGCTCTGCACTCGACGTCTTTCTCCAGAAGCTGCTTTGGGAGAGTGACTCCGTGAACGCCAGCGGTCCACCTTTGTCTGTTATCAGACTCAAGGTAAGAGTTCGATCTTAGTGTCGTGCAAGACCTACTTTGGCTTATCCGACGTTTAGAAAACAACTGTACGTATTGTGGGCTTGTTCTTACCTATACGAAGTCCCAATTTTCGACTTCTGTTTTCGCATACTAGCTGTGTGTACTATCGTAATATATAGTACGCAGTAACAGGTGTTCATTTTCTTATCGTTCCGATAGTACTCTAGTTTGCTTTCATAATATTATATTATTTTTAATAGTACTGTTGTTTTCGGTGTCATTATCATGGATATTTATTATCATTATTTATTTATTTATGTTATGGTCTAATATGCTGTGGCAATAGCTCGGGCTGTTTTAGCGTCGAAGGTTAGGATGATCAGGAAACACCGATTTGTAGGGTTGTGGAAGGAAACGGACGTAGCTCACTGTCTGGATATTTGAATGAAGAAACTAAGTAAAACCACTGAAATCCGGAATATTCTATCTGTGAGGCTAGATTCGAACCCGGGATCTCCCGCGTACGAAGTATGAGTGCTACCCACTCGACTGAGACTTTTTCACTGTTATTGTTATTGTCATTATCATCGTCATAACACTGCTCGCTGCCTAAGTGCCCCTTTGAATCAGTAGCTGCTCCGTCCGTCCAGTATGCTCCAAACACCAGCAGTTCTATCGTTGTTGTTATCGTGGTGATGCCGAGTGTGCCTTGGCACAGACAGGCTGACTGACAATGTTTAAAGTGGACAAGTGCGTAGAAGCAGAAGACTATAGGCATATGCAGGTATATACACATCTATACAGGGTTTTGGATGTGTGCATTTGAACTAACTGAAGCCAGACGTAAACATTCCGTGCAAAACCGGATTGTCAGTGGAACTGCTAAAGCTACAGTCATTTCGAGAGCTACAGTCTGTATATCTCAGCAGTAGATGTTCATTGAAGGTGTGTAATTAGTTTCATTTCGTCATGTAAGAGAAGCTCCTAGCACCTCAGGTTTATAAGACTGGAAAAACGTTTCACGACGTGTGTGCGCGTTGTAAACCTGAGTTCCTGACGCACACAAATATACATTAACCATTGTTACACCTATTCTACAAAAGGCTAAAAGTAGTTAATGTGTGTGTGTGTGTTGTACCAAATTCCGAAATACTCTTTGCGCTTTATATTCTCGTAAATTCACTTGGGGTAATTCTGCTAGTCGTTACTACCTAAAAATTCATTTCAAGATTTCCAGACAATTTGACACAGTGATAGTTATTTACTGTCTATAGAAACTGTTTGATACATTATATGTAACTCACGTGTAAAAGATATTTTTATTCACTTAAGTTTTCAGAATTGAGATGTGCATTATATTCGGGAAAATGGGGTAGATTAATAGTTCATTTATTTATAAATTGTTGTTTAGCTTGTCAATTTATCTCTAAATTTGTTTGCGGTGTTGCCTGTTGTCTGTACTCGCTTTATATGCAATGAGTTCGACTCGAATGAAATCATCCACTGCATAATTGTCAATGGGATCAATTTAGAAATAGTTTGGTTGGTTCGGATGAAACTCGATTTGGTGACCATTGCAGCAAGCTTTGGTTAGTTTAAGCTACCCGTAATAGGACCATAATCAGCGTTAATTGATACGTTTGGCTACATGTTACAAGTACAAAGTAGACACAGGCTATACAGTAAGCTGTGGGTATGTGTGTTTACCACCAGCCTCTAATTTCTGGTCTAATTTACAAATTATTTTTAGGAAGGAAAAATTCAGTTCGTTCCCATGTTGATTGCAGGTGTTACTTCAAACGCTTTAACCTTTTGTGGAAAACATGTTTATTTAATGGTTTCACTATCAGACGAATGAGAGAACATACTAAGGCACAAACTCCCGTGTGTTCGTCACTCCCATTGCTTTATCAGTGTGTTTGCGTTGTACAAGGAGCAGGCCCTGTATTCTGCTGTAGTTACTTTACAGACATAGCGTCTGGATCTTGCTCAAGAACCGGCTCATCTAGATTTAGGATCCGTGCAGGATCTTTACTTGTACTCTGAGACTAAGGCTAGGCGCACACTTGCGATTTATTGCCGCCGCGACTGAAAAGTCGCAATCGCCGAAAAGTATTGTGGTCCGCACACGGCGACCAAAAAATCGCTAGTATATTTCAGTAATGGTATGGATTTCATCGAAAGTACTTGTGTGGTTGCCTTATTACTCCGTATGAAATCCAAAAAAAGACGCAAACGAAAACATTGGGTGCACCCACTTATAAGTCAAATTTTTTGTCATACAGAACAGGCCGTTTTTCCAATTCAAAAATCAATTTCTCCGTGTCCAAAACAATGTGTGATGGTGAATCATCAACAGCAGATTCGTTATCAGACATAATTCAATATCAATAACAAATAATTCAAATACAATAATTTTCAATGATAGATTTCGCTCCAAGGATTGAAATGCGACTGAACAGCAGCAGAAGCAAGTGTGTGCAGGTTCATTCCTGTCTATGTAACCCATTTTAATTCGCGACAGTCGCGTCGCTAGTAAAATAGGGCTGGTTGCGCGACAGAAAATCGCAAGCGTGCGCCTAGCCTAATGGTTCACATCTCGATGGAGTATATTTCGCTTTTCTGAGACCTTACAGCAGGCTGCGACCTCTTTCCACTATTATGAGTCTGTTGCCCCCCCCCCCCTCTTCGCCCCTACAACATTGAAGGTAGTGTATTTGTAGCACCCTTTTCTTGCTTTTCGTGTTGAAAAGTGGGGACACATAATAGGGACCATTGACGGGCTGCTGTGTTCGTGGTAATGAATGGTAGGGCATTTGCGAGGTCTGAGGTTTTCGCAAGTGTGGCTGAGCATTTCATTCTCCTGGGATTTGACGCTGCTTGAGTTGGTAATCGGATCCCGACGTTTCGGGGCAACGTATCGACCTCTTATTCAAGGATCGAAATCTTTTTTTACATTTCGACCCTTGAAGATGAGACCAGAACGTTGCGTTGAAACGTCGGGATCCGATTACCAACTCAAGCAGCGTCAAATCCCAGGAAAACAGAATCCTCGGTAGGGCACTTCTTTACTAGCTGAAAGACCTGTAGCTTAAGGTCTGTTCCATGAAATCATTTTGGTAACACCACACAGGCAGATATTATTTTCCCCGCTGATGTCTGTAGCTGAGAGAAGAAAATAATGGACCACAGTGAGGGACCTCACGTTGAGGTCAAGTGGTTACCAAATACTGCGTCGCATTCGGAAAGTACCGCATTTGAATATAGGCCTGTAGGCCGGCTGGTCTGCGGTTCTCCTCTCCAGTCCCTGTAGTCACTTGCTAGGGCATTACCTGACAACGGACGACTGCTTCCCAGCATGTTCTATCCATTGTCGTTCATAGTAGTCCTGCTGTTCTACAGTATGTACCGACGCTCCTCTACTTACGCTATAGTTACGTTCCGGAAGGTCTGGCGCAAGTCGAATTTTGCGCAAGTCAGAATTGTGTATATACAAGGCAGTCCAGTTTAAATCCAGACTCCAACATACTGGAACCTGATCGGCCGCAGCATGACCGCCCTGCCGCTTGTGTTATCGGCCAGCAGTATTCTTCTGCCACCTTTGTCTCCTTGCGCTCTCATTCCTGCAAGGACAAGTTCGGTGCGCTTTTCAAAAATGTTATTTTTTAAATTGTTTAAGTCTGAAATTGCATAACTTTAAATTGCGTATGTGGTGGATTGTCAGTAAGCTGTGCAGTTGAGAAAGCGTAGTTAAACAGGACAGTCAACCACAGTGGGCTGATATCCCTACATTCACAGTTTATATTGTTTCGGAAGTAAAGGTTATTGCTTTTATTAGTGGATCCGACCAGGTGTCGAACCTGTGCTTCTAGCTCCGGGTCTCTAGACCACCAGGCATCATGCTAATACGAATCTAAGTCCAACTTTATAACTCTTGAATAGCCTAGTGCGTCAGTTCCCGTGTACACTAGCTGTTTGGCACAGAATAATTCCCACCCTTCTGATCGCAGAGGCCTATAGACAGCCCCAAAGATTTAAACATTAAAAATTTGCATTAATATAAACGTTTATACTACACGCATTTACCCAGTTGAAAGGCATGTGTTCCATTCTACGCCACAAAGAATCTGGTGTGTATAATAGACGAATGTAGCAATGATAATTGTGGACATAAGGCCAAGAGGGAATGAATATCCATCACCTTTAAGGATAAAGCTACCCCTAGAAATCTCGTTTTTATTCCCCTCATACTTTGTATATTGTTAGGTTGCAATAAACTTCCTCCCCATTCAGGTTTAATACACAGTTTACCGACTGTGGAACTTCCTCTGTATGCAGCCTTAAGCTTCTAGCTGAACCCAGATCAGCCCAGTGCCATAATAGAAGAGTTTGCTCACTAAAGCAAGTTGCATGGCATTCAGCTGTAAAGCATGGCACTAAATCGGCCAGGATGAAGCCAATGAAGCAGCTCGACAGTTTTGTAAGGCAGGCAGTTGCACTCGTATCTCGGACCTCACTTTGTTCCAATTTATTGTGTTTGAACTTAATCGTGCAGTGTAAGGAGATCACAGAATCGTCTTTCAAGAAATCTTCATCTTACTTCCCCACATGTCCAGCTGAGTTTTTCTTTCTATCTTTTTGTGACGTTCCATCTTTTAATGACAATGTTGCAAGCTTCCCATGTCTTAGGAAATGCATGACGAAGAGAAGTCTTTTACCCTAATTGAAAAAAAAAAGTCTTCATAATAATTTAATAATTTTTTTCATACAACAGACATGGGCTCCCCCCCCCCTTCCCCTGGTGGCGGGTTGAATGGTCGTTGAACCACGCGAGAAAAATTCTTTTCATGCACACTTTACAAATGAGCTGCGATTCGTTTCTTTATCAATGTTGAACATAGCCGTATCTACGTTTTTCTGGAATATTCATAAACTTCTACAAATATATACGGCGTCATGTCGTGCCTGCTGCCTCCATTTTCGTAGTGCGTCTTATACCTTGAAGATGAATACAGCTCTTTCCGTCCAATCGTTGGTAAATGTTTGCCAGTCTGCACGATGTCACATCCCAGACGACAAGTGTTCTTCACAGTCACGCCGTGAGAACCTCAGACCACAAAACTGAATAAAGAGGCTTCCTGAGAAGTTGATAGTCATTCACCTGTTCATGAAATTTCCCACATTTGTAAGCTTAACGTAATGAAATCCACTGCCTCGCACCGAGTTTCGTAAGATGCGTTTTAGTATCTCCTTCCCATCTACACTTAAATTGTCCATGTGCTCTTGTCCCTTCACGTTTTTCAGCTACCACTGTTGTGCATTCATCGTCTTGACCATGTGTACTGTCCGCCTTGCTCATCTCGTCCTCATTGATTGAATTAAATGATTCATTCATGACACCAACTAATGCACAGGGTAACACACAAATCTAATAACAGTCACCCTTTACACGGAACTCACTACACATCATACAGGGACAAGATCCATAAGGGATCGAAGATAAATCAAATGTTTGTATACAAAGAGAAACTACAACATAGCAACACACAATTTTTAGCTATATTTAATGAGAACGCTGTAATAAATATCACTGTTTCATTATTCTAATATATTATACTTTTTAAAATACTATTTAAATCACAGTTTGTGAAACCTACATGGTTTACGTTAGCTGCAAGAATGCTGTAATATGAATTACTTTACTAATCCATTATATTAGTAAGTTTTATATCTTGGTGTAGAGCTTCCTGAGGATGGCGTGACGCCGAAACTTATAGGAGCGATATAAGATTATATAACATTGTTTTTGTATATATTAAAGATGAATTCTTGGTGTCATGAGTGAACCATTTAAACGTATATTCTGTTTTTAAAGGTGACGGCAATGGATGAGAGCTTGTGTGTTAACTCCTAGGCAACCATCAAAATTTTTTCTTAAAAAAAGCGAACACGTAATTCTGGCCAGAAGATAAATCTGACTTTCCTTTTGCATTATTGTCTAGTTCTGTATATCTTTTAACATCATTTTGTTTTATGTCTGTGAAGAACACACGACTCAAGTAGGCCTGCAGATTCTGTTTACGATAAGTTGATCGGCAGAACCTCAGAGTTGTGCATTGTTGCCGTGTGTATTATTGTTAACCCATAAGCAGCGTGTCGTGTGTAATATGTAGGTATGTTTATGTCACTGTACCAAATTTAATGTGCCTCGCTGCAGTGGTTCATTATCACCATCAGACCTACAGCTAAAGAAAATTTCCTTGTTATTGTACATTCTACAAAAACATTGCCTTAATAAACTTGCATATTTTTCCAAGACCTTAGATCATCATACATCATTTTAGGACCTAAAAGAAAGGGGCAGTGGTGGCTGTACCGCCTCACAAGTTCGCGCTTCCCCGTGTTATGATAATCATAGGAAATTATAAAGTACGGCATTAGAGTATCCTCCACTGTTATGATAATCGTACTAAGTTTCGTGAAAAGTGGTAAAGTTCAAAGTTCAAACAGGCGACACACAGAGACGCATGTACAGCATAGTGCTCTCAAAAGCTCTCTTTTTCCTTTTTAGAAAGGAAAATAGGCTTACGTTTATCAGTACAATGACAACTATCCTGTGGAAGACGGGAGTAGGGCCACTTCCCGAAACGTCATGGGGGGCCCAAATCCAATATTGTCTTACAAAATGTACAATTCCCAACAAAATTGTGGTGACCTTCGTTATTGCTTAATATCAGGCAGTATATAATAAATGATAGTCATTCACATCATACGACCCTCGCAGCAAGCCATATGCTGCTCCCTCTGTGGCGTTCGCTGCCGCCTAGACTTCCCGACACCCTGGCCAGCGAGCCCTAATAGCCGCCAGTTTGTCAACACGACTTGATCTCCTATTTGCCAACGATCCTCCATTATGGTAACAAATCCTCGTCCCTTTTGAGGTGTGCGTGTGTGCTTATACGGTTTAATATATATACTCAATTCGCAGCTGTCCATATTCGGTCTCTGACAATGGAACTGGGCGTATACAAAGAAGCAAAGATCCCCATGAATACAGAGCACAGTAGACCCCAATTCATAGTTCGTCCTAAAAGATTTGAGGTGAAAACATGTCCATTATATTGACGTAATTTAGTGTTGTGTAAGCACTAAATGTCGGGTGTGGTAAATAAATATTTAATGGACTGATGTCTATACATTGAATGGACTCTACACTGGTTTTTGTAAACAACCATCGGTCAGTGTTTCCCATACTTTAAATCATTAGATTGAGCATGTGATATCTTGGATTGGTTTGTTTTGGAGGCGAGTTTAGGTAGGTGGGGGGTCCTTTGTCGTGGACAGGTACTGAGTATGATTTTGCATGAAGTGGAGAAATCACGTTTATGACGTGCGGCATGGAGGCGTTTCAACCTAACGTTTCGTAAATGTTTGGTGCAGTGAATTTCACTCATTTTACACATAAGCTGTTGTCTGCCTCTTTAGAAGTATTGTGCCACAGCTTTTGAAGCTGCTAGTGAAATTATGACAGGGCTAAATTCAGGAAAGTCTTCGTATTGTTCGCTTAAGGAACTGCTGGCGGCTTCGCTGTTTTGTTTTCGTCTGCGTTTAATATCCCCCTCCACACCCTCCCCTCCCCCACCCGGAAGAAAAGCTATGTAACAAGAACTTTTAGATAAGTACCTAACAGGTATGCAAGATTTAGGTTCTCACGGCGGTGAATGTGAAGGTTACTTATGTGATGTGACGCCTTGCAGTTTGGTAGATAGGTACCGACGTTTTGGAGGAACCTGCTGTCTCAGCCTTCATAGTAGGAGACAGAGTTCTCTTCACATTCCAGAAGACCGTAATCTTCACATAATGGGGACTTCATAATTTGTATTTGCAATGTAACATGCTTCTTTTTATTGTGATTAGTTCAAGGACATGGGGAAGGTTAGCACACAAAATTATTTGTAGTCTGAGAACTTCAAAGGTATAAACCACGTGTGACTCCTAGAAATAGATGGTAGAATATGGACACGAGGATGTGGACTCGATTAGCGAGCTTTAGTGACTGTGGTAACGAAACTTCGGGCTCCGTAAAAGTTGGTCCTTTCTTGACCAGCTGTGTAACTATTAATTTTCGTGCACCACGTAGTTAAGTCAACCATTTAAGTTCACATTTTCATGTGCATTCTTAGTTCCCAGTTTTCAGACTGGTCGTTCAGATGGATACGCAGCGGGTAAACTGAGAATTAACTGTCGCATAAACAAATTGTAGTTTTATTGTAGTCTGGATAATGACACAGTGTTGTCTGGTAGTGGGACCAACAATCAGGAGGAACTTAGGCTACAGGAACTTTGGGGCAGTATTTTCTTCCGTAGCATCTGAAATGATGTCTCAACCATGAATGTAACTTGACCGCGTCAGAATATCAGATATTATAATTCTACTTTTAAAATCTGCCAGACTCCATATTTTTTAATATGGAGTAAAATGTCCTGGAAACGGCTTAATTTTGAGAGTAAAGATAAAGTTGTTCGTATACACGCCATGAAGGCGTAGGCGGAGTAGAGGCTTAGCTCCCCTCATTCTGAACCTTGGCATTAGAAGGAGTGGTCAGCTTCACGTCCCGGACGCTTTACCCCCCCCCCCCCCCCCCCCCCCCCAAGGAAAGGGAGCCCGGATCTCATTGAATAGAGCGCTGGATCAGCCCCAGAGCCGGTCTGGACGCTTTGAACAAGACAAAAAATCTCTTGTCCCGTGCCGGGAATCGAGCCACCATTCGTCAGTCGTCCATTCTGATTCTCAGAGTGAGGTCAGTTTCTTTGTTGGATCTGCCTTACCTTAATCCATAATTTCGCGGCCTCTTTCGCTTGTAGCACGCTAAAATCGCGTTAGACATTAATTATTTTTGAATGTCTACTATATTTATCTATGCAGGCCTGGACTGAATTCATGTTATTGTTCACATTTTGGTTTTTATTTTCGATGTGGCTGTATCTAGACATGAACTGGAGATAACAGTAAGCTATGAAATAGTCCAGCTGCCTTTACAAACTTGTTTTCATTCTCTTGTGACACTTATGGTTGTTACTGTATGGAGTTTTGTGTTCATATAGCGACAACGAAGAGTGTCGTTCACCCGCAACAAACCACAAA
This sequence comes from Reticulitermes speratus, assembly GCA_021186555.1. Taxonomy (NCBI): domain Eukaryota; kingdom Metazoa; phylum Arthropoda; class Insecta; order Blattodea; family Rhinotermitidae; genus Reticulitermes; species Reticulitermes speratus. Next base: position 17,720,359 of record JAJKFL010000002.1, read on the forward strand.
ACAACGGCTTACAACAACCAACCAGAAACAACTACAGTACAACAATTAATATAGAACACAGCAATAGGATTAACAGTAAATAAAAGAAACAGCACTAACAAAAAAGACCAACAGCTAAGAACGTGACTCAGTGAACAAATAGACGAAGTGCCGCTCGAAAAAGCAGTGAACTATAGTGCAATTGTTACATATTCGGAGTGTGTTTGTAGCCTTAGTTATCCAGCATGCAAAGCGCATGCGCTGTATTATATTGTCATCTGTGGCCCGTCCGGCCCTACCGCGTTTTTCCACATTATCTCATAAACGACACGATTTTGGGAAAACCGTTATTAAACATAAAATGTGTATTTTGATTTTCTGTACAGCATTTGTCTGAAACATTTCTCATTTTAAGAAAATCTGAGTGAGGTGTTGTCATAAATGTGCGTAGGTCTTCATGTAAAGTACCCGTTATTCTCTTAAAATTCTGATGGAACTTCAATTTTCTCGATTGATTTTCGAAAAATACTCAACTATTAAATTTCATGAAATTCCATCCAGTGGGAGTCGAGTTCTTCCATGCGGACTTACAGACATGACGAAGCTCATAGTCGCGTTTCGCAATTTTGCGAACGCACCAAAAAAAAGTGTACATAACAGACGTGATAAGTAAGGCAAACGCCTGTGAATCGTGATAGTATATTTGTGCACTGAGTATGACGCCCACATAAGCGTCGGAATGCCTATGTCAGTCACATAAATAAATGACAGTGTGCAGAGTCAGTAGAACTATTTAATACATTACTGTAGTGCTGTCACACGATATGGAATGGACAAAGTTCATGAATCGGGCAGCATCAGAAATTTAACTATCGGCGCTTCCGGCTAGATTAATAAAAGGTAAAGTTCACCCTAAAACAGGCCATGAAGGCCCAGAGGGGGGAGTAGAGGTATAGCTCTACTCTTTCCTTAACTTCGGTGCTAGATGGTGGGTAGTCAACGCCACGCCTCGGCCGCTTTACCCCCGGGAATGTGACCCGGTACCCATTGTACAGGTGGCTGGGTAGGCCCCAGGGCCGGTCTGTACGGGTGCTAAAAATCCTGCCCCCACCGGGATCCGATCCCCGGACCGTCCAGCTCGTAGCGAGTACACTACCTCGGCCCACAGATTAATTCATTGCGTTACGTAACAGTAATAGCCCTGAGATTATGAAGGGCTATTCGGAGACAGCGTAGCATGTAGGTAGGTGTATAAACAAATATAAGGTACTGAGTCAACAACAAAGAAACCGCAGCTCAAGAAAATAAGAGCATAAAAATAAATGAGCAAGATATCACGTAGCGTTAATTGTGTGAAGACACCTGAACTCATAATGTCGCGGCACACCTGTGGAGAAGCACTGTCTTAGACCACTGGTGATTTACATTTCACATGAACTTTTTAATTAATTTTGTATTTAATATTTAGTTCGTAGAAGCAGAAAACAAAATATTCTATGAAAGGAATTCATGTAATGAAATTAAATCAGCCCCCTGCCTATTACCCATGTCGTCCCTTTTCACAATTCCGTACACATCTCACTTGAAAACAACGCCTTTCAATAATACACGCGATGTAGGCTGGACGTACATTCCTGCTGTGAAATGACATAGCAAAACGTGGCTCCAATAATACTGGAGTTATCTGGCGACTCTGGTCAATCCTTGGTATATACAAGCCTTGGCTATGACCGCAAGGCTGAACAACAAAAGGTCTTCCCTCTTTCTCTTTCACCCTTCGTAATAATCGCCATCGCAGGCTTCGCGTCGACCTCATAAAACCCGGGACACGACTCACGAAGGCACGCAGAGACGCGGCAGGGCAATAAGTGAGGTCGCATTACATTGCCAACTCCGCATAATTACAGGGCTTAAACCCAACTTTTTAGGTAAACATCCTTCTACAGTAATATTGTCAGTGGACGGCTAGGATTCGATATCCGGCCGGGGCAAGAATTGTTCTCCTCGCCCTCACGTCTAGAAGGCCTATCAATTGGGACTCTTTCTCGGAGACCAGAACATCAGAGCCGTCTAGTATCGATTTTTAAAATATATGTAGCCGTACATCCACGCCGTCTTAAGGCGTACAATTTTTCTGTGTAAGCACCGAGCTGAGTTTACCTTAATATTTCATCATTCGAATAGTAGCCCTCGGTATTTATAACTTTTGCTCTGATTATTAAGATGAGATAGACTTTCAGTAGGCCTGAGACAATGAAAAATATATTCACATTTGTCTAGAAACCTCAAGTAACTGGTTACGTGGAAGGCTAGGTGTAGATATATGGGCACATTGCCTCAAGATAGGGTCTAATGCGTAACATATGTAAATGTGGGGATGAACATAAGTTTCATGACCAGCTGAATGATTGGTAGTAAGTCTTCAAGGCGAATCCTACACCATACGGTTCTAGTTGTTATGTTGGTAGGTAGGTACCTGCTTGGTTCATTAATTGATTATTGGGTTATTTTACGAAACCTTTTCAACTGCATGGGTTAGGTGGCCGTGCGGTCTAAGGCGTGGGTCTGCGGCCGCTCGCTTGCTGGGATTGCAGTTTCGAATCCCACCGGGGACATGGATGTCTGTCTCTTGTGAGTGTTGTGTGTTGTCAGGTAGAGGTCTCTGCGACGGCCTGGTCCCTCGTCCAGAGGAGTCCTACCGAATGTGTGTGTCATTTTGTGCGATCAGGTGCACCAATAGCCCTCTTTCATCTGCAAAGAGTAGGTAGACAGAGGTCAGACTAAGAAAGAAAATAGAAAGGTTCTTAGCTTCGAATGATTATGATATGATTATGATACGGATTTGGAAGGACGAGACCGTGACTTTTTCAGGTCAATATCTCAGACGTTTTCTAGCGGGACTAAAGAAGCTCATAAAAACCTTCAGTCAAGATAGCCGATCTGGAGGGAATATTCGAATCCGGGACCTCCTTATTAAAATCAGTGAGTGCCAATAACTTAATCGCGACGCTTGTTATTGCATTTTTTCTTGGTTCGACAGCCTGTAGTGGGCTACATCCTCCTCATTGTCCAGGCTTCACGATCACACTCAGACACACCACATTCAATAGGACTCCTCTGAACGAGTGATCGGCCCCACGCAGAGAACTCTACCCGACAACACACAACAGACAGACAACCATGCCCCCGGCGGGATTCGAATCCTCAATTCCAGCAAGCGAGCGGCCGCAGACCCACGCTTTAGACCGTGCGGCCACTGGGATAGCGTATAGAAAACGTGAAGTGATTGTTCCATTCGCGTGAAGTATTGCCCAGTTTTCTGTCGTGCTGTGGTCGCATATCGCAAGAAATCCTGGATATTTGTGTCAAACATAAGAGGCCAGACCAGCACTTAACCCTTCTTGATATAAGCACAGATTTTCGTAATTAATATAGAATGTATGCCGTGGTGTGTTGGACTTGTAACGACCCGCTTCTTTGAAACGCGTACAATTTGTGGCGAGCCTATTTCTTATTAAAGTATAACAAGAGGCATTTTATGCAAGCAGTTGTCATATAATTCTTAAAATTTGACGTTATTTATGAGACATACGCTACCGGTAACTTCTGACCGAATATTTTCTCCTACGAATTGTTTCTTCCCTTGTGCTTTAAGTCGCCTGCTTCTTTGTAGTTAAGTTTGGCTTCAGGTAGTGGTCGAGTCGTTCTCACACCCAATTCATATTCCGAAAGTCTCGGTTTCGATGCCCTCCCTCGAAGCCGTAATCCCTACTGACCATTCTCATGACGTTATCGGTTCCTACGCGGGAATTCTGAAACAGTTCATGACACCGATATTTACACCTTTTCACGTATTTATCAGTTCTTGATCATTTTACCGTTCGATGTCATAAAAGGTTTCGCTGTTTCAGAATTAATTTTGAACGGAAGCAGGTCATAATCAGCCTTAGTTTTAAAAGAAGTAATTTGCCAGCATGTGAGAAAATAGAAAGCAAAAGAAAAAAAATAGGAAACGAATTTTGGATACAAAATAAATTTAAGTCTGTATAAACTGTTATCAGGTTTTATTATATTACACCAGGAAACGTTTGTGACTGTACAGTTCAAATTGGGTGTTCTATCTGAGTGAAGAAAGCAGTATCAAAAGTGTTAAGATTATTTATTCCTATAAACCACTTGAAGACGGAATTATCGAAAGCCACGCTCTTTCCGCCATGTTGTTTTCCAACTGCAACATGGATGCTCTGTTTATGTAGAAATGTAATCTGATGCAGTGCGGTGAGGTCTACCCCCAACAGCGCCAGCCCCTGAATGGTTGGAGATAGCCTGCCCGCGCAAGCCCACTGTTGAATGGTCACGAGGGACTTAGCTCGCTGCTTACTTTGTGACGGTTGATAGACTAACTGCAATAACTGTATACATTATATTTGGTGACAGGAAGACAGTCTGGGTAATATAGGGTAATGCATCCGTCCGCACCTCCAAACCAGGTTTTAAAACCTGTCTTTGGAACACCAAATTTCGACATGAACTGAATATTTAATAACAGAAACTTCCTTCTGTCAGTCTGTTTCCGTGATAATATATCCTTTGTACTGTTGAAAAGGCACGAATATTTCGCTTTAATTTTTGAGAGACTGCAGGCAAGTTTTCTGTTATAGATTTTGTCACACTCTAAATAAACTTAGATCCAGAAGCGCCGATATTCCTACGCGAAGTGCTGCATTTGTAGCGTGGACAGGATTACACGGCAAATATTAATTCAGGCGTTCTTTGTGAATTCTTCCTTTGAAGTCTGTGCAGGAAACAACAGCTTTTAAAACCAGGCTGTACTTTTCAAATAGGAGTAGGAGGAAATCATAACCTGTAACCCGCGCCACCCACCGGGCTGGTATAATAATGAGGCAAGCGTCATATGTCTCTAAGAGATCTTAACATTCGTGGCATGATCCGGTCAGGAATGATCTGAATGTGTACAATTTTCATCAAACAACGGGAGAGATCTCTCCGCGTGAAAATAGACAGGGGCTGGAATGCTGCCTGACTGTGCATCCCATCAGTGTGCAGCCTGGTTTAATAAATTTTGCCCAGCCAGTGATGTAACCCATACACTGCCTAATCGTAGCCACTGATATACATTGTGATGTAAAGTGAGTTCTCTAGACGGTGCAGCCGTGAGCTGAGCGGACGCGTTGTGGATCGGTCCCACTTTACGGGATGCGCATCCGACTTCTTCCGCCAGAATCCGCGCTGACAAAAAAGAAAAAGGAAGAAAGCACAAGTAAGCTCTCAACAGTTTGTAGGTGCATTTGCATAGGCGCATAGTCCGTCCGTCTGTCCGCGTGTATCAGCGCGACTCCCAAGGACTGGACGGATTTCCGTGAAATTTGGTATTTGGGACTTTTATGAAAATCTATCGTGAAATTCCAAATTTGGTTAAAATCCGGCAAAAATATCGGGCACTTGACATGAAGGCCTAAGTACGTTTAATTGTTGCCGGCGACATTAAATCGCTGTAAAAGCCGTCTCTTGGAGTGAAATGTCAGGCTGTTAGGATAGCGGAAGTGGTATATTATACGCTCATTGCCTCTCTTGGTTTTTTTTTTCTGCATTTTAAACTCGTTGCGATCCACATTGTTTTATTTTCTGTGTTCGAATACAGTGTGAAGCGTCATTACTTGCCCATGAAAATTTTGCTGACGTTTAAGGTGAGAAGTATTATCCCTATTTCACATGAAAGGGAAGCGACGTAGTTGTCAGCCCACGGGGGTAATAAACTACAGTTCATAATTTTCGCAATAACCACGATCGATTTATTAATTATGAGGAGGTAAGAATATTGCTACGTGAACACGCAGACACAGCAACGTCTTCGGCAAACGTTATGCCGACTTCAATTAAAAATACGATTTGAATATGTAATTCAACAGAAGTGGCACACTAAAATTTTCCAGGCGTAACTTAATTTAGGCAAGCGCTTCTGAAACTGTGTCGCGACACATGTATCCCGAGCAGCTGCTAAGTGTATCGGGAGGAATTTGACCGTCCACAACACGATTCACTAGCTAAACACTAAAATTGTCGTGGCACTGTCAGTCGCTGAACAATCGAGTCAAAAAGAATCGGTCCACAGTTCGTGATGTTGATAGCGAAATGCACGTGAGTCTGTCTACCATTTGCCCTCGTATTGAAAAGTTGTGTGAATTGTACCTGTCCTCCATTTTCCATTGATAAATCGGCCCGAAGTGTATGTATTATTCATATTAATCATAATTAATCTGTAAACTGTATGTATAACAATATTTAATAATCAAAATGTTTCATTTACACTTATTGAGTTTAATTTTCTTAACACTTTGCTATTCTCTTGAAAGTGTGTCGCGTATGTGGACGTCATTTTTCAAGTGTGTCGCGACAGGAAAAAGGTTAAGAACCGCTGATTTAGACTATTTTCCCACCATATGCATTCTAAAAATTAACCGCGCATTGTATTTGTGCACCTTGACTTGTGTTTGCTAAACACCTGTTGAGCAAACCAGACAACACTCATGTACGGAAACAACGCTGGCAAAATCTGTTGGATCATGTCCTGTGCCAGTTCAGTCCAACATCCATTACAACCTATTTCTGGTACATTAATATCAATTTAACTTTCAACCACCGTCTTATTTTTCAACAAACAATTTTAAGATTATTTCCCCATTAGACCTAACGTTTCTTGTTTCTCCTGATTCCATTTTTCCCCCTAATGCCATGACAGTCGGTTGGCCTTTCTGTTGTAGCTTCAACGTCTGACGAATATTGTGTTTGTAACAATAGTAGTTCATACTAAAGTGGTTCTTGCGGAAGAATGCTCGAGTTATGGATACTTGCTAACGCGGTAATGAACCGTCGGACTTCATGATGGGTGGAAAATGAATTTACCAATTGAACAACTGTCAGCGACTCAAGAACTCTTTTCCACGTAGTGAGGTAGCTAGTAGACTTTAGTTACACTGAAAATTCAGTCAGTAGGCCTAGCATTTAAATTTTCTATCCTTTCACTTTCTGCCTTGTTTCTGTATCACGTTACTTTAAGGTCATCGCCGTTGTAAGTATGTTTGTTAATGTAAACTGTTGTACGAAAAGCAGCATTAAAGAAAGGGGCTGTACAGTTTCATGAGTCTTAAATAAATCTAACCTTCAGGGTTACCTTAAATACCCGGATGCTGATATAACTATAGAGGTTTGTCGATTTGTGAAGCTACCCGTTACGTAACAAGTAGGCCAGCAGCGGGCAAACTAGTTGACTTCTGTTCCAGGATTGTGAGGCGCTCCTCGCTTTGAATTGACTGGTTCGAAATAAGTATTTATATGCGTTAATTAGAATAATTGCCTGACATTAATTAATAACCGGTATGTATGTTCTGTCCGTCCGCATGGTTTCTTACCGAAGTTACTGATAGAGTTTCTGTTACATTTGGTATTGCGGTGTGCAGTAAACTTCTTCAGACGAATAGTTTTCGTTTACTTCGGTTTAATAGAACCCAGGTTACGTGAAGAAATTTAATTTTAACACTTTTAGCAAAAACGCCTCTCCGTACAATTAAAAGCCGATACGATAGGCCAACATAAAGTAGAAATATTATTAACATCTAAAACTTTTTATTTAAACACATTTCATTATGCCGCAGTGTGTGTGTCCTGCATTAGTTTCATCTTTGCACTCGCCGTTGCATGGCCCTCTGAAATTCATGTACAAGAATTTTGCTGAGTTTGTGTGCCACGGACCTCGAGTTCTGGAAAGAACGTTGTGGGAGTCGCTTGAGCCAATCTGGCCAGCAACAGATATTCTAAAGTGTCAGACGGACTGTAGTCGTGGTCACAGCAAATTAAGTTTCAGGTAAAATGTCAACGTTACCAGATATGAGGCCTGAGCAGCTAAACACACAATTCCATTCCCCAAGAAATGGCAATTTTACTCATCCCACTTTACCAAAATCGTTACGTGTTTCTTGGGTGAGAGTGAAAGAAAAGCGAAAACCCCGCTGGAAAAAATGTGTCATTATTATTCATTATTATTATTTTTATTCATCGTTTTGCGTTGCAAGAATTGACTTGATCATGTTCTTCCACTGCCGCTCGTATGTCCCACCTCAGAAGTTCTCACTTTATCCCGTAATGGGACTAACTTTCAAACCAGGTACCTCCAGAATACAATCCTACAGTAATTAAAAGGTACTTTTTCTTAGGTTTTTACGGAAACTTCGTTTATTTTACTCAGATATGTTATTCCGGTCTCGAGAAATTGTCCTCTGTCGACTATGCACGATTTTCTTTCCATATAAAAGTATACTGAAATTCTTATAGGAGTTCATGAAATCGACAGGCAGTAGACGTGCACTGCGCTGTAGCCAAGGCCCACCACAAATGTAAATAATCTATTTTGCCCGCCAAATTGACGTCACTTGCTTTGGTGTTTGGGGTCGAGAAGTGGGTGAGCTCAACTGGAAGTTTGATTACATCGTCTTACTGCGGCGAAAGTTCTTTGTTGATGTTTTGCAGTACCATTTGTTGCAGCCATCATGGCCTTACGTGCCTCAAGCAGCAATGTTATTCTCTCCAGGATTCGACAGTAACAGGAAAAATCTGTGCGCAGGGGAGAATCATCTCGCTTTGCTCACTTCAATATATTAGCCCATATTGAGTAGAACCCTGAATCAATGATATTCAAACCGCGTTTTTCGGAAGCCTGGTGTACCGCGGGCGGCCGTCAGGGGATCCACAACCACATTTCGTTTATAGTGAAGCATAACTGGCGCTGGGTTTATATTTTCAGGGTAAATCGCGAATAATGGAATTTTGATTTTCATAAGTTTGCGTAAATATTTTTTTAACTAAAAGGTTATGTTTAAAACGTTTTATTTCGTTTTTTCACCCATAAAGTACACTTTTACTTTGCATGGGTTCCGCGAAAATTCAGATTTAGTTACAAGAGTTCTAGAGATATTAAGAGTCTGAAGACCACTGACCTAAACGAAACAGTGGAGAGTTTGTTACGGCATTTAATAAAGCCCGACATCTACATGTTACACCTCCAAAAATCATATTTCTAAGCAGCCATTATATAAACACGTCAAAAATTCCAAATGAGCGATCATAATTATGCACTTAGTTGTGTAATGATCCTTGACATTTTAACATATACCACATTACATTTACAAAATTATTACCACTAATACATTTTATGCACGTGTACAAATACATCTTACACTGCTCAATTTTTCATTTCCTTCTCTTTTTAGTTTTTGTTAATCTTTAGCTGTAGGCCAATGATTGATGTGAAATCCGTATGTAAGTAGAAAGCACTTAGCATTTATTGCTGAAATTGTGGAATTATTTGGAACATTGTTGTAGTTTGTTGTTAATATGCATAAGAGTTGCCTGTATCTACTTATTAACTATCAGGTTTTTTACTGGAATGTTACCATAATTTTACACATTTCTGTGTTTTTGCTAGTGGGTATGTATTTAAGAATATAATAATACTGTGGAATGTCATACACACTTATTTGGTAAAGATTCTCAATGTGTGTGATTAGACAGCTGAGTGTCGCTCAGTCACCTCTATCTGTGCGAGTCTTCTCACAGTTGACGCTCTCCTGCTCTTCGTATTATGGCACTAAAATAAAAAGAAGGAAGCATTATACATGCTGCCGCGCATCAATATTGTCTTTGTGGGGAGAAAGTCACCCCTAACGTCTATATAGACAGAGACATCAATATATGAAGTTGTACGACAATATCCCTCAAACTGCTTGGCTTTAATGTATTTGCAATAAATTCGAAATTAACAACAAATTCTGAAAGAAATTACGGTGCCCACTTTCCTTCAGATGATCCAGCCTATGCTGTGAATATAGTAGGAACTAGACCTATAGCTTAATAACTAATTACGGCTATACTGTGTAATGTAGTGATGTATTTGATGTTGTATTGTGCTTTGTTTTTGCCTACAACCATAAAAAATAAAAATAGAGTAAGGGCTTATCAATAGGCACGTGGCTGTTGTTTTTAGTTCTACACGGCCAAAATATTGCAGTCAGTTGTTACGAATCAACATGTGTTAAGTGACTGCAATGTTTGGCTGTATGTATCAACCGGTCATTTGGCCATCTCCAGGCCCCTGACGTGGTCTGCAAGTAGTATTACTATACTCTGTACTTGTCGAGTGTTAACGATTTCTTATATTTGAAAGTGATAATTGAATGTGTAAGGGGTTGCATTTATATATCATATTATATCAAAATTTCTGATTAACATATTATCAATTACAAATTAAACTTAAGTTCGGTATTAAGAATTAAACAAAATTAGGAAAATAATTTTTAAAATTACGCATACACCGATAGAACATACTGGCAAGTGTTGCAGTATACACTAGAAATGGAATAACCGTATTACAGCCGCACGAGAGAATGCAACTCACCGGAAGGGCATAGCTGATTTCTGTCAGCGCTGACGAAAGCTTTGAAAAGTGGCCATTTTCGGGAACATAATCAAACCAGGTGCCATTGTATGCGAGATTTATCCGCTGTCGATTATCCTGGCTAATTCCCAGGCGGTGTAGTACGATGCGTAACTCATCTCCTGCAACACAACAGAAACATACAGAAATTCCCCGTCACTGAAACTTACGATGTAGTGATAAAGCACGATCTCAGATTAGAATCAGCAGTGTATTTTGCTGAGAATATTGTAAATTAACAGATATTCTTCAGGTTTGAAACTCCATGTACCTCCATTCAAGCAGACCTCCACTGGTATATTTCCTGCATATAAAATTTACTTGGTACATTTTCGAAAAACAAGGAATCTTTCGATATAATTGTTTAAATATTTTGGTGACATGTTACTTACACTATTTTTTTCAAATGTTAGGTACAATATGACGAAAAGAGTAAGATTTAATGAGAAAGTGCATTGGATTTATGTGTGGATTTACGTATGGTTCATTTGTGTGTACAGGTTCGGTTCGAAGTGTTTTTCATACCGACAAGTAGGCCTGTTTGACAAGTTAAGCTTGGGATGCTCAGAAATGCATGTACGCTTTCATATAAATAGTCCCATTACTTTATTCCGATTTTAACCAAAATTTGAATATGTCAATAAATTGTAATTAAACTCCTCAACATCATATTTCTTTAAAAAACTGTCAAGTGGCTGTGTCTTGCGTACAGACGGGTGTAGTTATCTTAATAAGTATCCTGCAGGACTGTGAGTGCTCCAAAAATATCATATCTCTCTTACGATAGACTTACTGCCTGCTTGCATAATACAAAACATGAAGCTTCAGATTATGTATTTTTAATCAGTCCTGTTACTTTATTTCTCTTGATTACAACTATCTTTCGTTTTGTTCTCAAGACACACGCAGTCTATAAACTTATTTCTCCCTTGGAGATTGAGACCAAGTCTCACGCTCATAAAACATGAGGCAAAGTTATTTGTATTTTTTTGGTAATATATATTTTAATGGGAAGGTTTCTAAATAGAAGCGGGAATATTAAAGAGTCTGATCTGAATGGTAGTATGCATTCTCTGAATTTATTTTCTAAATTCATAATAATATAATTTCAATTGGTTCTCCTTATTTTTTTTTTAAATTCCTGTGCACAAATTATAATCCCTACAGTTCTAACCAAGTACAGTATGAAAGGTTCAGAAATAATTGAAGCAGACCTCGAGGAAGGCGTTTAGTTTCTCGCCTCCTTAACTGTACGTTTATCACCTCGTTTCACACCCCTCAACAGTGAACGCTGGTGTCTGGAATGTTTTAATACTCTGCAGTCAAATGAGAGGGTTGTTGTTCAGAGGAAGACACGCGCACGGTTGCACCAAATATTAATATAGTGAGGGGAACATTTTCACGTCACGTCCTTCCGCCTAGACCAACAACACAATCAACCAGCAACCAGCCAGGCGAATAAATAAATAGACAAGAGACTTGTGATACGAAAAAATGCGAACAGCGTCCACTTACGATGTAATGGCTTGACCACAACATGTCTTTGTATTCATGTCTAGCATGTGTTGTAGGTTATAGCGAGCAGTGCACTTTGGTCGGAAGTTTAATTTCATAAAATGTTATTACCACAACACGAGACACTTGTCGCTGATCCTTTAATGAAAATAGTCTTAATCTCGTTTGTCACTACAAATGCAAAACTATATTTTCATTTGTTGTTTTGTAGGGATTTGAAACTTGATCTCTCAACCGTTTATAATTCTCGGACCGATTAATCGGCAGTGTGTTTTCTAAGGATCGGCACCCATCTGCCTCATGTTGTGTAATGTAAATAGTAGTACGACGTACATAAATCGAATTGTTAGTACTAGGTTTAAACATGGTTTTTATTATACAAATATTGTCTTAGGCGGTACCAAACAACACCAAAAATAATCAATTAAAACTGTGCTCGCAGACGTGTAGATGAGAGTGTTTGAGGACTTAGTGGTCCGAAGAATATTTCGATTGAAGACATGAATATCTACACTGAGGATATTTAAGGACGTAGTGCTGAGGCAAATGTCTGGATTGAGGACATACGAATTTACAGCGGCTTGGAGAAAACTGCAAAACGTCCAAAATTGTGGCAGGAACATCTTGGAGATTTGGTAGAAGGTGGGATTGTAATATTTTAGGATGTCTTCTAAAAATAGCTTGTGAAGCAGTGGACTGGATTAAACTGGCTAAATATAGGATCTAATTTCCGGATATATGAATACGGTAATGAACCCTCCGGTCTGAAACTGATCTATACAACTACCATCTTGTCAAGAAATACCGTGTTGTGCAGTGGGCTTCATTGGTTACTCTTGCCACGAACAGTTATGTAAAAAGAAGAACAATTTGAGATGTTCTCTCCAGATGTGCTACATGCCCATCCAATTATAACCAACGTCACCTTATTTCATGTGGAAATAGTAAAGCCGCGAAATTCTGAGCACGTAATAATTATCTAAGTATTGTAAGATTTTTTGTGATTATTCCCACTCCTATCAACATGCTGACATAATGCCTTAGTATAGACCTTCCTCCATCAATCCACTCTTTAGTCTTAGTCGAGTGCAGTTGATGCAGTGTCGCTAGATAATTCATGTGTTTTACTTGATGTCCGTTTTTCCCCCAGGGCATTGTGTCTGTGTACAATGAGAAACATCCTGTCATGGTACAGGCTGTGTATGACACGTATGATACAGAGCCAGTGATTGCTGATGTTGGGGATTCCCCTAACTGTCGCTTCATCTTCATTGGTACGTACTTCTTCAGCTTATCTAAGGAGTAAAAATGTGACAGAATAATCAGTGACAGAATAACAGAACAGAGTAACAACACAAGAATAAGCATCGTCTCTTACAGATTACACAACTTAATCCCCATTCAGGCCTCAGTCCTCTCTCCAGCATTTCCCTGACCTTCCCAGTGATCTCGCCCTGTAGTCTTTGCCCTAAATCCATTACATGCATAGCAGACAGCTGTTGTTTGAATGTTCTCCGTTCTTCAGCTTAACTATTACGGTACAATATGTTTTCACTTAGAACACAATAAATACTTAGAATAGATATTTAAGGCATAATAATAGAAGACATACACTAGGAAATGTGTGAGTGTCAAACCAGTAATAGTTGCGAAGTTTTATGCTTTTGCAGCGTTGCAGTTGAAGTCTCCGTTCTTCTGTGATGTGGCGTCGTCTCACTGGGTGATTGGCACCCCACGTTTCGAGACAGCGTCGTGGCCTCATCTTCGGGGGCGAGGCGCCATATCCCAGAAGAACGGGGACCTAAGTGATAGAGTCACACATGAACTACGAGTAGTTGCAGGCCCTTCGCCGTCTAAAGCCCAGTAATCACTATATCACCGCGTGCAAAAGTGAAAACTTTACATTTTGCCACGCAGTGTCTTTATGCGTTTTGCATAATTCTTACAATAATACTGATTATTTACCTTCTGTTATTTACCACTGATCTTAGTAATGGTTCCAGACTGTTCTGTGTGAGGTAGGAACTGACGTTTTATGTACAGGTTAATTTATATGAACGTGAGTTTGCAAAGGGTTTGTATCCATTATCTGTCATTCTTATTGTTGTCTCTTATTACTCTGGAACGGAATTTTGAATACAGCTTAGATTTTTTCGGATGGCTGTACGTTATTGAAGGTTCCCTCCGCCAGTCTTCGACGTATTCCAGCTTCAAGTTTATTTGTTCTGTCCATCTCTTGGTAGGGCTTCCTATAATCCCTTCAAACTTCGGGTTTGTAGGCCTAATTTGTTTTGCCGTTTTTTTATTTTCGATTCTTCGAGTGTGATAATTCCAGTTGTCTGATACCTCCTGTCCTCTTATTGAGTTCAAAGGTGTGTCTTATATGCCCGTTTTCTTGTTGTACCTTCATGTCTAAGTAACCTCATTTCAGGAACCTGAATTCTCTTCCTATCATTTTCATCACCTACTTTTCACATCCATAAAGCCACTTCAAATCGACAATGGTTTATGCAAAATAATTTTATATATTTTTTTTTTAGTTTTCCTATTTAAATTTATTTTTACCTTAAAGATTTTTTTTTTCATTTCGGTTTCCTTAGTAGTCATGCCTGAAAGAACTAAATTTTATTTGAATTCAGGTCATGAAGGCGCGTTTATTTCTCACTTCAGGACGAGGTCTGAACAGGCAGGTCCTGGAAGACTTGTTTACTGAGTGTGCAGATCGCGGGGACTCCAGTTCATGACGGTGAGGCCAGTGACGTCCGCTGAGTGTACAGATCGCGGGGACTCCAGTTCATGACGGTGAGGCCAGTGACGTCCGCTGAGTGTGCAGATCGTGGGGACTCCAGTTCATGACGGTGAGGCCAGTGACGTCCGCTGAGTGTACAGATCGCGGGGACTCCAGTTCATGACGGTGAGGCCAGTGACGTCCGCTGAGTGTGCAAATCGTGGGGACTCCAGTTCATGACGGTGAGGCCAGTGACGTCCGCTGAGTGTGCAGATCGTGGGGACTCCAGTTCATGACGGTGAGGCCAGTGACGTCCGCTGAGTGTGCAGATCGCGGGTACTCCAGTTCATGACGGTGAGGCCAGTGACGTCCACTGAGTGCAAATCTTGGGGACTCCAGTTCATGACGGTGAGGCCAGTGACGTCCGCTGAGTGTGCAGATCGTGGGGACTCCAGTTCATGATGGTGAGGCCAGTAACTTCCGCTGAGTGTGCAGATCGTGGGGACTCCAGTTCATGACGGTGAGGCCAGTGACGTCCGCTGAGTGTGCAGATCGCGGGGACTCCAGTTCATGACGGTGAGGCCAGTGACGTCCGCTGAGTGTGCAGATCGCGGGGACTCCAGTTCATGACGGTGAGGCCAGTGACGTCCGCTGAGTGTGCAGATCGCGGGGACTCCAGTTCATGACGGTGAGGCCAGTGACGTCTGCTGAGTGTGCAGATCGCGGGACTCCAGTTCATGACGGTGAGGCCAGTGACGTCCGCTGAGTGTGCAGATCGTGGGGACTCCAGTTCATGACGGTGAGGCCAGTGACGTCCGCTGAGTGTGCAGATCGTGGGGACTCCAGTTCATGGCGGTTATACAGCCTGAGTCACAGGCTTGTCGGCCACGTTGTCAAGTTTTTATAAATGTAAGCTTATAAATAATAAATATGTACTCTACCCATTTTCCATAATTATTATTTCGGCTTCATCACTCTTATGAGTGGCATTAAAATGTTGACTTTCAGCTAGTCAAGAGATTCCACTCCTTTTATGGAACCCGAAGGTTTATTGCCGTATTCACAAGACCCTCTATTGTATTATCCTGGCCACCTGAATCCAATGCACACCCTCGCATTCTGTTTCTGTCATGTCGGTTTTAATATTGTTCTCCCATCCACGAGTGGTCTCTTCCTCTCAAAGTTTTGCGATTATAACTCTGTGTCTATACCTCATGCCCCAAAGCTTGCTGCATGCTTTGCCGTTATCCTCCTTGACTTCATAACCAAATAATATTTGGTGAAGAGTACAAATAATGAAGCTCCTCGCTGTGTAGTTTACGACATCCTCCTTTTACTGCTTCTGAGGTCCAGATGTTCTGATCATCCTGTTCTCAAACACGCGAAATATTTGTAATATCCTTTCACCGATATAAACAACAGGCAAAGCTGGGGTTTCTATCTTTGATCAACTTAGACTGTAAGGTTGAAATTGTAAGATAAGGACTCTGAATTGAAAGTGTCATTCCCTGAATTTAATCTGCTCTTAACTCTCCCTGAATCCAATTTTGGTTTCTTACTATCGTTCCAAAATGTTTGAACATTGCCACAGAAGAACTTATTAGCTGTCATAGTTTTAACATCTAGTCTTGCATTATGGTGGCAGGACATGGGCATAGAGATCGGTTTATTTTTTTGTGTGATTCTTCTTGGGTCAGCTTCCTTACTGGCACCTAATATGCCTTCTGCTTCCGTCATTATATTTATGTTTTCACCCATAAAGTTGGTATCATCAAGGACCAAACCCTCCGGTATAGTATCAATATATACCTGACCAGTATGGACGTATTTTGTTAGTAACCCAAAAACTTTCTTGTTCTTTCTTTGAGGCATTCATGTGAGATCAACAAATGCAAGTGTCGTTTTGTAAGTAAAATCACACCATCGCATGAGCGCGCGCAGGCATGCACGCATACACACATGTGTACAGTGGCGTAGATAAGGTTCCCGCATATCTCGCGGCGCGAGGTCCCCGTGGGTCAGGGAGCCCCCCAAGGGTACAGAGTACTAAAATTTTTTGTGGGTTCTTTCGGACTGGTTTCCGTTATTCTGACAAAAGGCAGTATTCTGGATTCCTGTTATGACGTCTGGGAGTAACTTCGCTAATAACTGTATCGAGGAGCCCGATTAATGAGTCACGGGGGGGGGGGTTATCTACACCACTGCGAGTGTGCGTACAGGTAACATGAGAACAAGCGCCTCACAATATTTTAATCTCAGCACTGGAGGGGTGTGAGTTGTCAGCATAACACTCTGGCCTTCTTTACTTCCAGGCATAGAATAGAAGGCTGATGAGCCCCTGCAACATTCTCATCCCTCTGGAACTGGAACTGGGCTGACCAGTTTGACAGTCTTAACTTACGGCAGTGTATTTTTATATTATATATACCGTACATTTTATCATAAATATAATATTGACCAACAAATGCACAAGAAAAGTGACGTGTATAAAATGTATTTGGGAAACCCTACATATGTTTCAGCAAGCAAGTTGCCATCTTCAGGGCTTTTCTTTAGCAGAGAACTACAAGAACTTTTTAATTCAATTATACAATAAATGGTTACACATTAAAAAGTACAGAGCATAGATATGTATAGTCTTAATGTCACTTTTCGTGTGCATTTGTTGGTCAGTATTAGATTTAAGGCAGTGTGATGATGTGAACTGCACTATAATTATGAACCTTTCGGCTGCTTGATGACAGGCAGTTACTTGAGTAGTTGAATCACTTTCGAGACACGTAAGGGCTTCGTATCGGAAGTTAATTGCATGAGCCAAATTGTACACATGTGAAGTCCGTGTAAGTGCCCTCGTCTCAAAAGTATGGTTCAGAGACGGTGTTGTAAGCTTAACATTTTTGTGGCGTCGTATTGTTGTGTTCGTCTATCCGTTACGTAAAATTTGGAACATGGTATTGTAGACTGTACTTAGCCTATCTCGTGAACAGAATTTCATTGCAGAACGGTCCATCTTGGTACTTTTTAACGCCCAGTCACCAATAGAACCAACAGGAAGGTTTGCTAGGCTCATTGTTGGAGCAATATTAGCCCTTTCCACGTGCTCGTAATGTCGCGAAGTTATCTCGTCACACAGACAGTGTGTTATGGATACAACCCCAATTCGCCCGATGACTTGTAGTGTATACCAGAGTTCGTAAAGTCCGTAGAGTGTTGGATACGCAATATATGGCCGGAAGTACGGACGCAACCTCCCGATTATGCGTTCGTTTCGTGCCTGTATGTGTGAATCCTGTCATGCTGTGGCATATGACGGTGTGTACAGTATAGCTTACCGGGTGGCCGCTCCCTCGCAGCTTGTGGGTTATTACACAGGCGCCACCGAGTGTTCACATACTTCTGATTGTGGAAACGATAAAAGTGGGACTGTGAAGAAGTCAGAAGACAATAAATGGAGCGGCTGAGCTCTGGCTGCGTGCGCGTATTCTTGATGAATGACTCTCCAACAGCACCACTTCCTATTGTCAATGGAATGTTTGCTCCCCGACATAAAATCGTTATGTCAATCGTTTTAAGCCATTCTAGAAACTGCATGGTGTCTTCATAAAGTATAGACAGTCAGAATAAATTCTGGTACGACACCCCTTAACTATCCCCATCATGTGTAGCCTAGATAGCGTTTCCCTCCCTTATTCAGGGGGTCCATGATTTCTCCACAGGGCTGTATCCAGTTGTCCATGGTTCTTGAGATAAGATGTCCTGTGCTTAAGTACCACGGAATTAAAACGTGTAGGGGACATGTAGGTAAAGCTCCACTCTTTCTAAATCTCGGCACTAGATGCATCACGCTGATTCACCAGTTCATGTAGGAATCTTGACATTTGTATAGCAACAGATTTTTGTAAAATGTGTTCGAGGTATGTTTACTTCCACAAACGGACAGTAACGTGATTGTTACCGATCACAGTAAGAGCAGTTTCCGGTAGGGATCAACTGTTTCGATCTACGAAATTTGATATGGTAGTGATTCTTACATACGTGATATGACACATCTTTGTGCGATAGGAACAACAAGTATGGCATTAATGTGAGTCTTTGACGTCATGAATTTAAGTACTGTAAAATTTTGTAAACTATAACGAATTTTCTGCGCATAAATGATTGAATTCAGTTATTGTAAATGATATTATAACTTGCAATTTTCACCTGCAAATTCGTATGCTTTGGTACGTTAGACATACTTCATGACAAAACCTGGAACTTTATCATATGCTACGAAATTGTAAAGTAAATTTCACTCTAGAACAGGCCATGAAGACCCAGAGGGGGAGTAGAGGTATAGCTCTACTCTTTCTTTAACTTCGGCGCTAGATGGGGATGGGTGGTCAACGCCACGCCCCGGCCGCTTTACCCTCGGGAATGACCCGGTACCCATTGTACAGGAGGCTGGGTAGGCCCCACAGGGCCCGGGCTGGACGGGTGCTGATAATCTCGCCCCCCACCGCGATTCTATCCCCGGACCGACCAGCTCGTAGCGAGGCGCTACACCGACTACGCTATCCCGGCCCACGCTACGAAATTGTAAATTATTTAAATATAAACTCCAACGCCAATCCGTACCGAGCCGGCTAGAAGAGAGGTCAGTCTTCTAACTTGTATTCAGAAAATTTCCGATTCGAATCCCTGCAAAGAATCCGGCTGTCATGATCGAGGATTCTGTATTTTCCTCAGTTACTGTATGCGAATATTCGTATAGTAAGTCGTAACTTTGTGTATGTCACGACCGCCCTTTCGGAATTCGGGGACGTAATCCTGAACAACTTAGATCCATCTCCCATCTTCGCTGCCTGTGTACCTCACATCCATAGTAATCTCTGTCCTCTAAACCTCTCATACGGTACTTTCAAAGTCCCCCCCAAAATGGACTCCCCCATTCCGAAGAATTGTGTGTTTTATGAATGTCTTATATTCTGGCAGTTTCGACATACCCAGCCCAACGTAAGTGCCTTTATTTCACTTCTCTGACAATCATACATTCTAGCCGAACATTGATTGGCTTCAAATCCCAGTCAGACCATCCCTCAGTATGAGAAAAGGGAAACATTCTAGTTTTCTTTAACCATGCTGGGAGCACAGATCCTCGTCTGTTCGGATAGAACCTTCGGGCTGTCTCGGATTTCACTTATTTTTCTCTCCATTCGTGATTGTTATAGCCTTCGCGCGAGAAAGCAGATCTTTTGGAAGTTTCGTTCAGGATCAAAATTTTGCGTTGTCAGATTTATGGTTGAACGTTTGAACCAGAGCCATGTGGTACTTTACGGTTTGACCTGTTGTTCCCACAGAAAGATGAATTAAAATGTAACCAATTAAATTTACATAATGTCCACTAAGAATTGGTCACCAATGACAGAAGACTCTTTCGTTGTCCGACCAATCACAGAGGGTGAAGGCACGTATGGCAAAGGAGTCAATCTGAAGAGGAATAGGCCATAGGACGGCTGAGTAATCAGGACAGTCTCTCAGTAATCAGTAAAGGAGTTTGAAGTAGTCATGGACAGTGGACAGACATTAGGGGAATTCGAAAAAGTAATCAGGCGGTAGAGTGGTCAGTTGGTCAGGGATTCGGTAATCGAGGAGACGTTGGAAGAGTAGGCAGTCTGAGAGGCAGTGGATGATCATTGTACACGATAATCAAGTCATAAATAGTGGACAGTAGATACATGAATCTATCTGCCACGTGTGTTTTTATGTGTATCCGTATAAATTTTCCAGTGTGTACATAAAGCATATAATAAATTTATAGCAAAATTTGTTATTGCTGCTAAGTGTGGTGTCTTTACTTCGACATCCCCAAAAACAATTAACGCTAGCTGACGTAATAATGTTAGGACTCCGACAGAATTATCGTGCCCTCCAGAGTCAGAGCTATCTGTGCACCTCAGTTACGACCATTCCACTTATGGAAGCTTAAGGTGTGAGGTCAGGTAAAATCTGTCTTTGAAGCCCTGGGTGGCAACGAGGATCCGCCGCGGACGGCGACAACGTGACGTGCATAAATCACAGAGGTCCTTATTATAACTAACTAACTCCATGGAGGAGAGTCCTTCTTGAGAAGCTAACAGGTCCTCAGCTGGCCAAGAAATTCCCCGCATTTTATGGAACCCGAAAGTTCATTACCGCATTCACAAGAGCCCGCCACCTGTCCCTATCCTGAGCCACAGCAATCCAGTCCATGCCCCCATTCCACTTCTTGAAGATCCATTTTAATATTATCCTCCCATCTACGCCTGGTTCTTCCAAGTGGTCTCCTTCCCTCAGGTCTCCCCACCAAAATCCTGTATGCACCTCTCCCCTCCCCCATACGTGCTACATGCTCCGCCCACCTCATTCTTGATTTGATCACCTGAATGATATTTGGTGATGAGTGCAGATCAATATTATCTCAAATTTCCTACTTAGTTTCTCTCTCTTGAGCGCAAGTATTTTCCTGAGACCCTGCTTTATGGTCACTTGTAATTCTTTTTTCTGTCACAGTGACATCCTTTAACACTTAACTCTGTTATTTATTTTCGTATACACAGGCCGTCTTCAGTGTATAATCACTTACATCATATTCAGTTATTAGCTCCTGGTTGTGCAGTCTTTTAAAATTAAATGATGTACTCAAATCGTACGTAATATTAATTGCACTATTACGATTTCTTAATATTAAAATTACATAAATTTACAACATCGGAATTCTTTTGTTTGTGCTTTAAAGTCCGTCACTTTCAGTTCCTAATTCCTGTTGTGCTATTCCTTTCAGTGCCTCGCATTTACAGTTGCAAATCATTGATACTGTTATTCAAAATTCACTTGCTTCTTCTATGCTTTGTTTCAAGGTGTAATTCATGTCCTTTCCTAAAAGCAAGAGACCACATGTTATGACCATACAAAACAACTAGCAAAATTATTGCTGTATGTGTGGATTTCTTTTATTTTCTAAAGCAAACTGGTTGCGAAGTTTCCAAACTGAATAATAAAAAGAATATCCAGAATTTATGTAAATAATGTCCTCAGTTGGCCTAGTCTTCATAAAGATTTTCTCTAATGTTATTAACTTTTTACATCTTCTTGCAGAATTGTCCAAACCTCAATGCCATATGTTGTAATTATGCGATATTATTAGAATAAAATTACTCGTATAATGAACGCAAGAAGACGCTGAATAGCATTGGCAGTGAATTCGAATCCCCTTACAGCTAAAACAATTGTTTGCCTTGGAGGAATGGGTCGACTATGCATTATTATGAACAGGGTTATTGCATCTTTTGTGAAGCCCTGAGTACACAACTCAAAAGGAGAGCCGGCGGGACCATTTTATTAACATTAGAGACAGATTTGGACTGAGGGAGAAGGGGCTTATATAGATTCGTATGTTTATGGACATGCTTATGATGTAGAGTGGGAGAGGATTTCCAATTTTCAATAGTTACATGGAATATTGTTCTCTGCTCCATAAAGCTTTATTGAGGTAGAACGTACAGTTCCTGATAAAACGGACTCCGTTCTTTGTAAACGAAAAAGGGAAGTGTGTTCAGTTTGATGTAAATAAAACAGGCATAAAAATTTAAGAAGTTGTCGGAAGAACGTACGATGCTTACCTTCCTTCAGTTCATATGATGAGGCTATCCCTGTGACCGAACGTCAGGTTTGAGTGGTTAACATTTCTGCTTCGTACTTTGGAGGTCCTGAGATGAAGCCTCTGGCCGCAGACCAGCTAATCTGACAGGCTTTTTTTGGTTTTCTTCCGTTCCTGCAAGCGTATGCCGAGATATTACCTCAGATTAGGTCACCATCGCCTACTTTCACATATTTCTTATTTCATTATTCTGTAATCACACTATCATTCGACGCATATAGTCTGATCTACTGACAGCACCGTCAAATATTCCGCAAATAAAAGGTGAGCCCACATTTTTGTGAACTATGACCTTTGCGAGATTTGAGGTCTGACAGCCTTGCTGCTGAATACTGAATTCTTCTGAGATGTGACGCTGTGTCGTTGGGTGAGCAGTTTCCGACGTTTCAAAAGATGGTAGTGCCATCTTCAGGGTCAAGCAGCCCAGTGCTTGACCCTGAAGATGGAGTCACTACGATTGTACACAACGTCCGGAACTACAAATCCAACGACACAGCGTCACGTGCCGGAAGAACTCTTGTCTTCTCCCTTAACTTTGCTCGAAGTTTTGCACGTTCGCCTATTTGTAATTGTGATCCTATAACAAAAGTGTTCGTGCTGAATTTTTATGATCTTTTATGACCGAACTCCTTACAAAATATCACGTCCCTAGCTCCAGTGATTCATTTACCGCTATCAACCCGAAAGCTATATTTCGAGCAGCGTTGCTCCCCCCCCCCCCCCCCCCCCCCCCCCCCCCACCACGGTTTACAGAGAATTGCCTCTATAACAGATGTGTATTTTAAAAGTATCTGTTAGCATGTAAAATGTCAGGGTTCTCCCTTAGCACGCTGGTAGTTCTGTTGTGAGAGCTACCTCCCACACCTGAACTTCATGTGGCCACATGGTTATTATTAATTGTAGTAAACTAAAGAGTACTATGGTGACGTGTTGTGTGTACAAAGTTTCGTGCAATCCCATCATTCATTAGTGAGAACAGACACATCGTATTGATACCGTAGGTGACCTTCGCCGATAGAATCAGGACACATTGGCTACACGTGACTTTGTTACCATAACGTAGCTAGTACACGTATGTAGGGCAGCTTGTTTCACCTTCGGATGTTTTATTTGTATTGGAGATCGTCTAAAATAATACGCAAATGACAGTTTACCATGTTTGCTTTTGATCTGTCGATGCGCAGTGGGATGAGATGCTTCTGGGGTTCACAGCCCTCTTTTTCACATTACTTAATCAAAACGCGTCAATGAACAGCGATGACTTTTGTGTTCAAAGCGATCCACGTCTAAATACAGAGTAGAGGCAATTGTGTCGTGTCTTTGTTCTGTCGGGTCTTCTGTAGCTCAATATCAAATAATTCAACAACCAACATGGCGGTGTATGCGCGGCTTTTCACCGTTGTTACGAAGCCAAATTCGTTTTCGAGTCTGTTGTGTTATTTCCTTCTCTTTCTCTTCGTCTCCCTATCTCCTTGTCATGTTTTCCAACATCAAAATTGCCAACATTCCTTTTCCTCCTGGGTTCCTCGCGCCATCAACAACCAAAGCAGTAGCAAGAGTCGTTCAGTCGGAAGGTATCCAATGCATCCTCGACTATCACGTCAAGCATAACATGTGATGGTGTTCTACAACAAATAGGACCAATTATAGTTCGTTTCAGCACACATCTACTCAATTAGTTTTCAGAGCAGATTGGATGGCAGCTTTGCACCCGAACAGCTGAGAGGGAAAACGTTGAATCATCGTTGCATTTCTGCCTGTCCTACGTATATGTTTGCCATTGAACGTTACAGGATTGTGGTCAGCATTCCTGCTTCATATCCGGAAGTGCCTGTCCTAGTACCGGCTGTCCCGAAGATTTTCATTGTGTCCCCTTTCATTATTGGGAAGGTACCTTTATGTAAGCCACCCCGATTTGTTCTGCATTGTACCTGAAAATGTTGGGGCAATACCTTAACATAAGCCGCTTCGCTTTCGTGTACATTGTACCTCCAGGTTTTGGGACTGTACCTCAGTATAAAGCACTCCGCTTCATTCTAAGTGGTACCTGCAAATGTTGGGACGGTACCTTAATATAACCGACTCCGCTTTATTCTGCATGGTACCTCCAAATGCCGGAATAGCGTAGTCGGTAAAGCGACTCGCTACGAGCTGGATGGTCAGGGGATCGAATCCCGGTGGAGGCGAGATTTACAGCATCCGTCCATACCGGCCCTGGGGCCTACCCAGCCTCCTGTACAATGGGTACCGGGCCATTCCCGGGGGTAAAGCGACCGAGGCATGGCGTTGACCACCCACCCATATCTATCGCCGAGGTTAAAGAAATAGTAGAGCTATACCTCTGCTCCCCCTTTGGACCTTCATGGCCTGTTCTAGGGTGAACTTGACCTTTTTATCTTACCTTACCTCCAAATGCTGGGATAGTACCATACAGTACCTTAATACACGTATAATCCACTCCGTTTCCCTCTGTATTCTTCCTATTCCAGATATTACTATCATACCTCAACCCTTTAAAGCCTAGTAATTATGTACCATCAGGTTTAATATAAAAAATTCTACATTTTGCCCACAGAGAGCGTTTGTTTGCCTTTAAAGGGTTAATATAAGCCACCCCCTTTACTCTGCTTTGTAATTAACGCACACATTTGCAAATAATGTCAACTAGTGATATTCACATCTTCGCATAGCCTGTACCTTGCATCTGGAATGTAATCTTTTGTGTCGTAATTGGCCTAATTTTTATGGTGAATTGGCCATACAAATGCTTGTCTTTTAGACTGTAATGTACAAAAATATATCATTTGAGATGTCAACTAATTGCAGATAACCTCTCAAAAGCAGCTGCTTCATAGTTATGCAAGGATTTAACTTCATTTTTTCATCACTTCCTGACATGGCACAGCGGATGTTAGTGACACAAAATCGCATAAAATGGTAACTATAATCTTTCTGACGTTAATTGCATTAAGTTGTATTATCTAATTAGAAGTGCCTTTTAAATGAAATTTCACGTCAACTGGTTGTAAATATTTTACAGAACCCTACCGCGATTGTGTTAGACGAAATGATACCTTATACCGATAGAGTTACATGCAATGAAACCTTCGCTAAAATGAAATTGTCTTTATTGGAACATTTCTCCATTTCCATGGATGTACAGTGCAAACCAGTCTAAAATTGATCCCACGCAACGAAAACTGTTTAATGTATGAATGTAAACGGGGACAAGGAAGTAGGAAAATAATCTGCTTCGATATTTGTCCTCTTCTTCTCTAAGTTTATTTCCTACTGGGGTTCCCGGAATTTGTTTGGAAAGGAATATTCCTTCCACAGATGACAAAGGATTAAGCTCGATCGTTGGAAAAATCTTCTTCTTCTTCTCTTGCACTACAGCCCTTGGTGGGATTTGGCATCCCGAATTTATTATCGGGTTTCTGGACAATGAGATACTTTTCCGGGTATCAGGTCGTCAGCCTAATGCCCCAACCCCCAACCTGGAGGACCAGTGGGCTGCTCTTTGTCTGGTCCCTGCCCTTCGACCTGTCTGGCTTGGGTGGCCCTACCAGGAGCTTAGCTCCCGCCAGCATAGCTCTCAGGGTCGTAACGGGACACACAAACCTCCCCGCCACGATAAGGCTGCAGCCCCCGGGGAGGGGTTGGAAAAATATGTGCGCAGTAATTTTATGGAATACTGGAAAACACAGAGAAGGAAAACTGTAAATGTCTACTGCTCTGTAACTGTGTAGATCAGAACTATGTAGCATTGATTTCTGGCGTGTCATTTGTATCATAAATACGGAAATACGTGAGGCGTGTGCTGTGAAGTTAAAGTTGTCGTTGTCCACACCACGAAGGCATGCAGGAGGAGCAGAGGTATAGCTCCACTCATTCTTAACCTCGGATCTGGATGGAGGTGTGTGGTCAACATCACGCTTTACCCCTAGGAAAGAACCCCGTTACCCATTTAGTAGGAGGCTGGGTGTGCCTCAGGGCCGGTCTGGACGTTTTGGAGAAGGCAAAAATCTCTTTCCGCTGAGGAGTATACTTTACAGCTTTCAAATCTGTACTGCCACACTAGGATTCAAACACGACGGCGGTGGTTGATGCTGCTGCCTCCGACACACGACACAGCTTAAACACAGGGACACGATCTACTTTGGACTGAGGTAGGCACTAGAGACCTGAACATATAATGCCACAAACTAGAAGTTTTCACTGCCAGCCGCAACAATAATTTTAATCTGTATAACCCATATTTATTATGTAAGAAATATTTTAATCATATTTTAACCGTAAGATTTTAAAAACAGTACAACTTGTACATATTATACATAAATCACATCAACAACGGAGCCTACTACAGACTGTGGAACCTTATAAATAATAGCTTATCACTGGCAATTGATTTTAAACCTGGCTTATTGTACTCCCTGAAGATGGTACGCTTGTACCGAAACATGTCGTGGCTACGTGCTTAACACTCATATGTATCTAATTGTGTGCATTTAGTTGGTACAATAAATTGAATACATTGACCTAAAAATGCACGGAATGGACGACTTTAAAAGAAGTTTTTCAAGTCTTTGTGGTGGGAAAAGATAAGTGGTCTGCGAAAGAAGAGAGAGCTATTTTTACGTAACACCTCTTAGTCGAAAAAAAGGCTAAATAATTAATCTGCAGTCAGTCAGATGAAGAATGTGAGATGAATTATATATCCTTAAATGTTTCACCTCACCGAAGGACAGCGAAGTGGATTTTTTCCATGGTGCAACAGCCCCTAGTGGGCCAGGGCCTCCTCATTATCGAGGCTTCACGATCACACTCAGACACACCACACTCGGTAGAACTCCTCCGGACGAGTGATGAGTCCGACGCAGTGACCTCTACTGACAACACACAACATTTACAAGAGACAGACATCTGTGCCCCTGGCGGGATTCGAACCCGCAATCCCAGCAAGCGTGCTGCCGCAGACCCGCGCGGCCACTGGGATCGGCGAGCGAAGTGATATGCTGCCAAATATTTGCAGCATGAGACGGAATACTGTGCATTAATTTATAATAATAATAATTCTTGGCTCAACAGCCCCTGTATGGCCTGGGCTCCTCTTGCTCCTCTTGTCGAGGTACTAAGTCATGCGCATTCATGGCAGCTGGTGACCGGCCAGTAGCCGCGCTTAGTGTTCTATCGATCCTGATGTGCACGCCAGAGCCATCTGGCAGGCAGTCAGGAGTTGGATGGAAATGGAGGCAATTTGGCTTACGCAACATTTTTATTCATGCCCGTAAGGTTCTTTACATGCCGTAAATCTACGACATGGACCGACGGCTTTACTTCCCTCCGAAGGAAGTGGTGCTCCGATTTTATCATCCTTAAAAATCGTCGGGATCGAACCGCGAACCTTGGTCCAGTGGCGAGCACGCTAACCACTAGTCCACCGAGGTCGACTGTGCATTAATTTACTGTTAGTGAAATGTTGGTTTCCTAAATTGCTATTACCAAGGTGTCATTTTGTGTTAACTTCTGATTGTTTATGCTTTCTTCGCACAGAAACTCATAAAATAAACGCATAATGCGGAAACTAGAAAAGTCACTTTTCTAGTTTATGTCTGAACATGTTGGTCACATTTCAATTACACTTCGTTTCTCAACCAGAGTTCCGCGAGAAATTGTGGAATAAATAAACAAAACATTTCTAAATTCCACGAAAAATTCATTCCCTCAAATTATGGCGGGGAATTTTTCCGGCAGTTGGCAATACTGGAGCAATCTTTTATTTATTTTTTTTTTTTTTTGTGAGTTCGTATTTAAGGTTATATGTAGATGAATTTTGTCTGTTTTCGTAGTTTAGAGGTTCTTCGGAATATGATAAATTATTTTAGGGGTTTCTCCATAGAAAAAAACTGGCCTATTCAGTAAATTGTGTGGAACTTCGAGTTTCTCAAAATAATTTATCGAAACAAAAAGAAAGATATTGTGTTTAACAGAGACTATTACGGTCTACCTATAGTATTGTTTGAGACTACGAAATAATAGTTGTTTAACGAAATACAAGTAAAAATTTGTAATTATGCTTCGCAATTTTTAAATAGTTACTGTCATGTCTGTATCTAACTTAACGAACTGTCGGTTTTCAAATGTGACGAAACACTTAGCTGCACTGTGAAAGCAAGGCTGTATTAAAGGCGCGATGAAGAAGGTTATGGAAGAAAATCAGCGTTGGTTATAATTGTTTGTTGTAGCTGTTTTGAAAAAAATTGCTGGAAGATAATGTGAATCAGTATTCATACACAGCATCACAGACCACTTAAGTAATTTCTACGTCGTATGAATGCTGACAGAGTCGTCTAAAGTGTATTATGCATAAATGGGTGGAACCTAACATTTCAGAGAGATGTGCTACGCATTTTTGGAACAGTGACATAAGGTAAAGGTAAAATTGTCCCTGCAAACTTTATGAAGCCGTATAGGGGTAGTAGGTGTGTAGCGCCACCCAGTCTTATCCTCGGTATTAAATGGAGGCGAGTGGTCAGCCTCACGCCCCAGCCGCTTTACCCACGTGTAGTTAAACCAGTGACACTGTACATTTAATGATATTGTATTGATACGTGGTTTCAATAGATGAATATTATAACTAGCTGATCATAATGACTGCCCGTTATAAAGCATGTAATGTCTTCTACTGCTCGAACCCAGGTGTTGTAGGTTTGAATTCCTCTCGGATCATGATGCTGGGTCCGTCTCTGCGTATTTTCTGTTTGAGTTGTCCGTGCGATGGACGGTTCCCCGTTCAAGAAGGCTTAAAATTATTAAACGATTCATAGTTTCAGAAGATAACCGTAATTCTGAATCTGAACATGTAATTGATGTGGAGGATTATAATAAAATGTGTCTTAGAAAATGTGTTTGTGAAATTACATTGAATTTCATGAGGTTCCGGTCCAGTGGAGACGTTTTGTGTTGACAGATTGGATCTGGGGTATAATACGTGGGAGATGTCTCAGGTTTGTCCATTTCGCGACGACGGGTTCATGCAGCCCGCCTGTTGGTTTCGTGTGTCCTCTAACTCCAAAAAATAGTTTTAACGTTGTTTTGTTTGAAAAAGAAGAGGCGAATAAACTTATGAAAAGCCCTTACTAAATGTCCTATATAAATGTACAATTAATTTCACACGACTCCTAATAAATATCATAGGAAAATGTGAAATTAGGAGGACGCTGCATGTGTTCGTGTGCTTCCTAGGTATATCAGTGTTTCGCAGATATTTTATCGATTTGTTGAGATAGACTTATTTTTCATAATACGACCTGTCGGTAGGTGACTAAGGTTCATTGCAGTCCATCAATCATTTGAAGTTTTTCCGCCAACAGTTATTATTTATAGGGAATATGCGTGACAGAGTGCTGGCCTCTTAATGACCACCAGCCGGCTAAGCTCTCGAGGCACGGTTTAGGTGACGTCTTTAAGCTTTTTACAGTAAGTACGAAATCGATAACCTAATACAGTTCGAGTACAGTGATAGGGCCTGTAGTTGTGTTTTAAAGCCAAAAACTGTGAGTAGTAATTATGATAAATGGCTCTCAGTGTACATGTAATTCCTTCGTTACAACTGTGGGCTGATTGTGAAATAGATGTTTTCTTTTACCACCCATTTCCTTCATGAATCCATTATATCTACTTCGAATGAGAACAACTATACTGATAACAAGATATTTTGGCGGCTGTCCCTTTATTGCGTCATACCACTGTCACATAGCGAGAACTAAACCAATCAGCGTCAGTCAGACTCTGGTATCGGCACTGTACGCCTCCTCTCGTGAGTGCAGGAAGTTGCCAGATCTCACTGTTAACGCTTGTGATTTTGAATCTAGATAAGTGAAACTTACTTTTGATAAGTAAATTTAATTTCCTTAAACACACGGTAACAGCAACAGGCTGTTAGCAATAGTAAGTTCGGATGCGTGAAACACCCCACATTACAGTGAACTCAAATTTGAGTGGGAGCAGTGTTGCAAAATATTGCAAACTTACAGCTTT
This sequence comes from Reticulitermes speratus, assembly GCA_021186555.1. NCBI lineage: Eukaryota > Metazoa > Arthropoda > Insecta > Blattodea > Rhinotermitidae > Reticulitermes > Reticulitermes speratus. The sequence continues at coordinate 17,750,806 of JAJKFL010000002.1, forward strand.
ATTTCTACCTGCTCAACAAACCCCCACTTACCCCTCGCTGTTGTGTCACTGTATCACAATTACAATTACAGAGTACTTTTGCTGTCTGCACACAAACGTTCCCTCATCTGTCATCATGTTTGATTCAAATTTTAGTCAAGTCAATCGGTTTGTGAGTCCTTGCCGCTCAAATGTTACCCAGTATTCACGTTTTTTGTAAGCTATGACTGATTACAGCCTACGCAGTTTTGATGTTGCTTCTTGTGGATCCATTGGGCCGGGATAGCGTAGTCGGTATAGCGACTGTCCGGTCCGGGAATCGAATCCCTGTCGATCCCAGTGGCCGCGCGGTCTAAGGCGTGGGTCTGCGGCCGTTCGCTTGCTGGGATTGTGGGTTCGAATCCCGCCGGGGGCATGGATGTTTGTGTTATGTATACGGACAGTAGTATGGAACATATGTGACATGAAGAAGGACGGAAGGATTTTAAAAAAGTACAAAATGGATCAAGGGAAAAAAATCCCGGTGGGGGCGAGATTTTTCGTACCCGTCCAGACCGGCCCTGGGGCCCACCCAGTCTCCTATACAATGGGTACCGGGTCTCTTTCCCGGTGGTAAAGCGGCCGGGGCGTGGAGTTGACCACCCACCCCCCATCTAGTGCCAGGGTTAAAGAAAGAGTAGAGCTATACCTCTACTACCCCTCTGGGCCTTCATGGCCTGTTCTAGGGCGAACTTTACCTTTTACCTGTTGTGGATCCACCACAAGTTCTAGTGGAAGCAGTGTTGCAGAATGACAGTGTTTTGGCACCTTTTGTCTGCGCTAGAAGCCTTCACTCGCCCACCCACCGTCTTGTCCGAGTCCAAGTATATTTAGTCAAACATTCAGTGTCGATCCTTCATGTGCTTTCCGGTGTTCGTGTTCGCTGTCAGCACTGAATTGTTATGCAGGTTTGAGGCTGCTTGATGTGGAGCCCCGGCCGGGCTGCGGCGTTGCCATGGTGCTGCTGCTGCATCAACGTTGACATTCCCTGTGATTGAAGTTAGTGGTGTGGTGCTACAATACCCGAATGCCAAGTTACTCAGGCGGAGAAATGATTGTGATACGGGTATTATATTCTTGTTGTGCCCGTGGAAACCGAGCGAGAAGGAAGCGAGTAAACATGGCGAAGAGGACACAGTCAGCCAAAAAGTTATTCAAACGGTAGCACAAGTTACATCTGCTTTCCATTAATTACACCACAACGTTGTTCATGTGGTGATGGAACCTGAAAACTCAGTATCAACTTCATCATGCAGGGTCTTCGAAAAGTCTCTCAAATGTGCAAAGAAAATATGAGGTTTATTACCGTGTTTATATCTCGCCAGTGGACCCTATCTTGAGCCTTTTCCATCCATTCCAAATTCTAGCATCCCATTTCTCAACGATCCATTTTATTATTATCCTGAAAACCCGACTGAAAGTGAAGGCTTCTGCGCATCCCAGCACAAAGTTGTAGCTAGAACAGACGACTTATACATATGACTAAAGTAACGAGTCTCAAATTCAGTCCATTGTGTGTCACTAAGCCATTACTGAACAGGCGTACTTTAATGTTATTTTCCCTTTTTCTCTCCTTATTTCTAGAGAATGTTGGATAAGGAGCCAGAATGCGTCAAGAAGTGGTCGACCTCCTTGACACTTTGATGGTGATACTGATGATTATAATTATTTGTAGCGTATAATTTAGTAAGACCATTAAAGAATACAATTCGTAGATAAATTTCCAAAACACATTATCCGGTGGTGGGCCGGGATAGCGTAGTCGGTATAGCGACTCGCTATGGGCTGGACGGTCCGGGGATCGAATCCCGGCAGGGGCGAGATTTTCAGCACCCGTCCAGACCGGCCCTGGGGCCTACCCAGCCTACCGGGGTAAAGCGGCCGGGGCGTGGCATTGACCACCCACCCCCATCTAGCGCCGAGGTTAAGGAAAGAGTAGAGCTATACCTCTACTCTCCCTCTGGGCCTTCATGGCCTGTTCTAGGGAGAACTTTATCTTTACCATTATCCGGTGATCTGGGACAGATGAAGCAGTGAACTGTCGTAAGTAGCCCCCCACAACTTCATTGCAGGGTCCATAATTAAGAGCAGGGACGATGTTACTCAAGTAGATTATAAATTTATTCCTGTGGAGGTATAGCTCCACTCATCCCTAACCTCGGCAGTAGATGGAAGGCAGTCACTGTTTTCAGTCAAATTCTTGCTTTTTGACTTTCGTTTATTGTAGGTTTGTCACATTAATTTTTCGCTTTGTATGTTTAAAATCATAACATTTTTCCATAAGTAGAGGTTTCCTTTAGTCCAGGATTCGTTTTAGACAAGTCATGCTGTAATATTGTTATCCCCATGTTCTCCTTGTGATTGCGTTTCGTGCGCGTCTGTACCCAGACAAAACGTTCGAATTGCTGTAAACCCTTTGGAAAGCTGCGATGGAATGTTTATGAACAGACAGAGAAATGAAAGATAACGCCAGTCCGTCTGCATTGTGTTTTTCAATGTGACAGTTTGATATTGAAAATTGGAAGAGACTCGCAATTGATGAAAGTTGCTAGAACAGCGAACATTATGGATTGGAAGGTATAAAAAAAATCGTATCAAAGACAAAATAATAAATTAAAGAAAAATGTTTGCGTGTTGCTGACAAAAGACACAACGTTTTGTATGAACAGAAACTTCGTATTTCTCTGGTGAAATAAGTTTGAATATAATCCAGTGGCTCGGATCTTTAAGTAAGTTCCCCGTGCTTGATGAGTAACTTGTAAGAAACAGGCTTTGCAACAAATTTTCAAAGTGAGAGAGAACATCGTGCGATGCATTTCTCACACGACACTTCAGAATAAACATAATGGGCGAACGGAATGTAACAGAATGTTCTGCTGAGAACTTGGGAAGCCTGCTCGCCTTCGTATGTACGTACTTCTATATACCACAAATTATAACCTGATAATTATACATCTTTTGCTTGTATCTGTATGAGTGCTACAGGATGAGTATACAGCAAATACAAAGCGTTAAATGTCTGTATCTACTAAACGGAATGCTATGTCGCTACAATTCTAGCATCATTTTAAAGCTTATACACTGCTATTTTATGACCAATACAATTTTCGCTTTGTTGACGTTCTAGTAGCTATATCTTCTGGATTCGTTAACTTTTTTTTTATTGTAGTGAAGGGTCCCGCAGCAGATGCTATGGACGCACCGCAGCCTTGAGGCTTATTGTGTAACCCTGTGATGAAGATGATTAGTTTTTTTCCTTTCTGGATTCGTTAAGTGTTAAGTGTGAAGGGCCCCGCAGCAGATGCTACGGACGCACCGCAGCCTTAAGGCTTCTTGTGCAACCCCTGTAATGAAGATGAGCAGTTTTGTACCAAGTTTTACAATTAATGGAGCAGCAGTGGAATGAAATTGACAGGGGAAAACCGACAACTCGGAGAAAAACCTGTCCCAGTGCCACTTTGTCCACCACAAATCTCACATGGACTGACTCGGGATCGAACCCGCGCCTCCGCGGTGAGAGGCCGGCGACTAACCGCCTGGGCCATGGCACGGCCTTCGTTAAGTTTACCACATACAGTCTCAAAGACCCACACCGTTGCCGATTAACGTGTTTGTACTTATTAATATGTAAACAATATTTCACACAAAGTTTGAAGTGCGTATGATCCGTCTCCATACAAAATTTCGAAGGTCCAGTTTCAAGGTTTCGATAATTATCGCCACCAGATCGAAATCTAAATAAAGTCTATGGATTTGACTTAATCCGTCACGTATTGTTTGACTTCGACGAAAATTATTAAGCCTGCTGTAACGGAATTTGTGCATTTTTCAAGAATTTATTACCGCACACCATACACTAAGAAGTTAACATGGCTGCCATATCGTTATGAAAAGTATAAAGGTACATTTAATGGCATGGCGTTAACACAGAATGACAAGAAAATCTGTCAGCTGGTTCAAAAGTCATTGGGAGGACAGACGTGAAATGCTGATGCGAAAGTCTTTATTTCCTAATAGAGAAGAATGTTAGGCTCTGGAACTGGAGTTCAGAAAAGCAGTGGTCCAATTATAATTGGACCACTGCTTTTCTTCTTGTTATTAGTTTGACGTAGGACTTAACACACATCCCGCTTAATATCTGCCCAGATTTGGTCCCTGTTAGGTGCATTTCACACTCTTGGCATACGTGACGAGTCGTCAGTGGGATCATATTCCCCACTACTCCTTGCACACAGCATGGCCCTTATTTAACCTCAGCACTGCGCTGAAACCAGTTGTGTGATAATTTGCAACGACACTTGTCATTGGAAGGTGTGGCATTGATTGAACAACTATATGCCTACTATTATCAGAATTTCTTTCAACATAGTAAAGATTATTTTCCAGGCACTGAATCAACACCGGAATTCAGTTCTGCAGATTCTTCTTCCTTATTTTTCACCAACATTTCGTTATGAGCTAGAAACCATAAATATTTTTACAACTGCTGTTCATTTCAACAGGTTTGCTCCCGGAGTACCTTGAAATTGTGGGCTCGTTTAATTGTGGCAGAGAGACGCTTTTGCTAATTGGAAAATAAGATTGTAACGGAGACCACCTGGCTCGTACCCCAGTGAGTATGAGGGTTGTTACCTTGTTAGCTTGCCAGATACTGTTAACATCCTGTTCAACTGTTGAACAGGCTGTGGAGATATGGGGCAAATTGCCAGCTAAGACCCCTTCCCATATGAAGTCGTTAGGTTATCCCAGATCATTTATGTATGCAGAGAGCATTATCTTCGCTTTAGGACCTGGATATCCAGGTTCGATCTCGAGGCAATGCATATGGGACATATAGTGGAGAAAGTGGAACTGGGACAGGTTTCTTTCCAAGTACTTCGATTTTCCCTCTTAGTATCATTCCACCAATGCACTAGAATGACACTACGTCGTTGGGCGAGAATTTCGCGACGTTGGAAGGCACAACGATCCTTTGAAATGTCGAGAACTATTTACCCAACGACACGATGTCACATCCAGCAAGACTTCACGTCTTCAGCAATACAGCTGTGAGAACCTGATACCTCGCACTCCGTATGATTCGTGTAGAGTTAGGGGCTGGTAAGGTTGGCCTGCTAGCGTCTGCAGTACCAAGAGGCTCGGTCTTCACCCACCACAAGAATAAATCAATTAAAAGTACGCAAAAGATACACCATTTCGTATTCCATAGCGTTAAATGTTGAATTCCTGTTTTTTGCAGAGAGACGTTCAGTGTCTGTTATGCCTTTAAGATTTAAATGGAATGGATTGAAGAACTCTACGTAGAAAAGGTCGCCTTCGTTTCTTCTTCTTCTTCTTCTTTGCCTTCTGTTTCAAGGGTTAGGGTCTCTGGCTTGTTTTGTCTTAGTTTTATTTATCTTTCCATCCTGTTTTGGGTCTTCCAGTACGTGCATATTCTATCATTGGCAATTTAATAGAATCGCTGGAAGTCTGTTTTCTCCCATTCTTAAAGTGGGCTACGTCCATACTATCAGTCCTTTATTTTCGTTTTGTTTTTCTTTCAAACGGTTTGTTTACTCTTATAAATAAAAATACGATATTTCCTACATCGCCACGTTGGTAAAGGTCAACATCAAGGTCAGATTGTCCCTTTGCCCTCCATGATGGCGATAAGCTAGTGGAGGTTCGACATTAGATGAAAATTAGTGCTCAGCTTCACGCCCAGGCCGTTTTGTCTCTGTGGGAAGTCAGCGCGTTGGTACTTATTCCTTCTCTCTTGATCTTTATTTACCACTTGATTTTAATTTTTTGTTTCTGTCGTCCTATTTCGTAATTACTGCCTGCCTACCCTTTCTCTTCAGTTCTTTCTTTTTTTTGTCTTCCTGCCATCGTTTCTTTCTCAAAACATTCACTTCTGTGTACTAATGTCTCGGCCCACGTGCGGTGGAATAGCCCGTCTAACCAACTGGATCTTTTCGTGAGCTTGTCACGTGAATGAGCGCAAAGAGTGAAATACCCACCCATCGTGTTGTATCAAACGAGGGAAACAGTTTGTGTACCGCCAGGAAAACCTTTGTGGTCTGTGTTTATGTATGAAGAGCCCACAAGTTGTAAAAAGAATGCGTGTACACTCTTGTTCAGGAAAATGAGGCAGGCTGGCGTGATACAAACATCTGGCACTGTAACTTCATATTAGTTACAGGCCTGTAATGTCGTGAGACTTGAATCATTATCGCAGACTTGACGCAATAGAAGTAAAGTTAAGCACGTAGTCATATTTATAATAATCAAGTAGGCCTAAAGGTAAAGTTGTCCCTGTGCACGCCATTCAGGCATATGGAGAAGTGTAGGTATAGCTCCATTTATTCTTAACCTCGACACTAGATGGAGGTGAGTGGTTATCTTCACGTTCCGGCCGCTTTACACTCGGGGAAAAGCGCCGCCTGTACGCATTGAATATGAGACTGGATGGACCCCACAGCCTCTCTGGACACTGTAGAAGAGAAAAATCTCTTGGTCCTGCGGGGATCGAACCACGATTTCTCGGTCATTCGGCCCGTACCTTAGTCGCTATACCGACTACTCAAACCAGGCTCCAAATATAATGCAATGATTGATATTCAAGCGTACATAGCCAACACTTAATGTTGTCAAACTTAATGCTCTTCATATTCCCCAAGTTTCACTTGCTGTTTTGACGAAGAATCTTAACAGGAGCTGCGACCTCATACTTCGAACCTGTCAGGTTATTGTAGCGATAAATCTGTTGGCCTATATTTGTATACAGAAATTGACCACTTCGAATTTTGGTTCTCACGTATTCTGTGACATCTCCCCTTTAACAACTTCTTCTCGCCTTGATTATCTCAGTCGTTGACTTTGGTTGGGTGTTAGATTTCCTGCATAAATCGGTATGATATTGATATAGTAAGGTGGGATTTATAGGAAGCTGTCCGAAAGACAGCATAAATCGGACTTTGGAAGCAGCCGTTCTGATGCTAATTGTTATGCGTTCACTTCGGAAACTGAACTTTCGGCGCGCCTGTCAGCAACACATATGTCGAATCCGTAAGAAACCCTTCGAGTCCAATTAATCTTGGAGTGACAGACCCGGAATTGTTCGAGTTGTCCTTCTACAGTTTCCTTCTTCTTTCTTGGCGAGTTTCGGATTAATCCGTCTACAGGTCAAGACCATCTCCTTTCAAATTATTTTCTACTCACTATTCATTATATTTCCATTTTTATCAACGCTGTGTTTTCTCTATAGTTGACACTGATCTGTCAATGAACTCCATAATCATATTTTAGGGTAATAATCTGGAGACGCTCCGATCCCAGTGGCCGCGCGGTCTAAGGCATGGGTCTACGGGCGTTCGCTTGCTGGGGATTGTGGGTTCGAATCCCGCAGGGGCATGGATGTCTGTTTCTTGTGAGTGTTGTGTGTTGTCAGGTAGAGGTCTCTGCGTCGGGCCAATTACTCGTTCAGATGAGTCGTACGGAGTGTGATGTGTCTGATTGTGATCATGAAGCCTCGATAATGAGGACAGCGTGGCCCATTAAGGGCTGTTGCGCCATTGGAAAAAAAAAAATTTTTCACACAAACACACACACGTGTTTCAACCATACACCGCAGAAACAGGAGCCACTAGGGTGCTGAAGCTGACACGTAGACCTATCTCTGGCTATTAATTACCGCGAACTGATACACTAGCTGGCCTCATTCCTCGTATTCGTGTACCAAATCCTCGAGATAATCTAAAAAAACATGAAGTTGTCTGTTTATTTCGTCAAACTCCTTCATCGTCCTGTCTGCTGTGGAAAGACCTAATGATTAGACTATAATGAAAACTTTGATTGTACCTATTGTTACACGCGAGTGTGAAACTTGACTGGAAGAAGGCAGATTTGTGGTGCTTTTGAACAACGTTTTTTGTAAATATAAAAAGGGGAAGTAACGATTTCGACATATAAAAATAAATTAACGGGAAGATTAAATACTTACGTGTACATAACGATAAACTTCATAGTTTGTATTTATCATTCAATACGATCCTAGCTGTGTGATTAAGTCAAGGAGAATTGAATTGACGGTATATAGAGATGAGGAATTCATACAGAATCGGGCCAAAATATTCGACCTTCATTTGAATTCTTGCTAAACACGTTGCATGTAAATTACTGGAATTTGGTTTGTTTCGATATTTTATAATTTATACATTTATAATGCTTCGCACTACCATTTTAAAGTCAGAAGGTCGCGGGTTCGATTCCCGATGGTGTCATTAGAATTTTTCATTGACATAATCCTCCCGACCGCACTATGGCACTGGGATCGACTCAGCCTCTAAAAGAAATGAGTGCCAGGAATATTTCCTGGGGGGGTAAAGGCGGTCGATGCGTAGGGCTGACAACCTTACCACCGTCATGCGCCGATTGTCTTGAAATCTGGGAGCCTCAACCTCCTTGAACCCTCAGGGCCTGCACAGGGATTGCTTTTTACTACCATTTTATTTAATTGTTGGGGGATCGAGTAAATATTACTGAAGGACTGGAGAAGGTGACTACATGGCGTTGCTGAAACATCTAAAAAGGATGATAGAACTGTTGTTTGTGATGACAATATGAACTGTCGTCAAAGTGTTATTTTAAAAATGTATGGAAGTGGTGCAGAGGAAGTACTTGTTTTAAAGAATATATAGCGGGAGAAATCTTACTTACGTCATTAGAGCAGAAGTTGATAGTTAATTAAAGATGTATTAAGTTACAAACGAAATTTCTAGAAATTAAAACCGCACCCACTTTCCTCATGTGTCTGCAAATGAGCAGAATATTAGCCAAGATTGCGCGGCAGCAAAGTGATGTGAATTCCTCAGTTTTTGAAACATGGCAGTAATAACGTGTCAACTGACTGCATTCGTAAATTTTATAAGCAGACGACCTTCATGATGTAGAGAAGGGCCGTATACTGTTGCTTTATTTAACGACGATTTGAATATCTCAGTTTACGTATGGGATTGTGTGATAATTGGTGGATAATGAATTGAAATTATCTCCTAAATTCGAAGTTAGAAAGCTACCCACTCTTCCGCGACTTCCCTTAGTCCCTTTCCGAAGTACAAGACTTAGTTATTTATTAATAAATAATGGACAAACATATTAATCATTCCTCATTCAGACCCTACGACCCCAGAAAATATGTTTTATGGGTTCCTGGTTTCTTTAACGATACTTTGTCATCTGCATAGGTAGGATGGTATATGATAATACGTAGCCGGAGTGCTGGTCACTCAGCGCTGTCGTTCGATAGACAATATGACCAGCAGTCCACAAATTTTCCGAAAACTCAGGAGCCACCTCCAAATTCTAGGCACCAGAAGTGTGAGACGAAGCAAGTTCCATACTGAGGACCCACAAATCTGGACTGACCTGTGAACCGCGCCGTTATTTGTAGCTTTCTGCTCGGTGCATTTGAACTGGTACAAGCGTGCAATAATTAGGCCTATGCTGAACGTATCAGGCGCCACCGTACAAAATTTATTCGCCCCGGCAACCAGGTGCTCGGGATTTGTAAAAGCCTGATTATGGTTATTATTACAGTTTTTGTACTACTGCTACTACGGCTACTACTACTAAGCATGGATTTGTCAGTAAAATGGTTCAGTACATCGTGAACTACCAAGTGTCCATTATCAGCAGTGACGTGACGTTTATCTCCTCTGCCTTTTGGATTTCGAGGTTTGGGCGTGAAACTTGCCACGCATCCCAAGGTCTAGATAGCGTGGAGCTTTACCTCCATGATGCTAGACATTGTCATGGTGTAGTGTTTATACACGAGGGGAAACACCTTTCTAGGCTGAGGTCAGTATGTGGCTCAGTTGCGATGACATGGGCCAAGTGTGGTTAGATCTACTATAATTGGGAGTTGTGATACTTCGCTTGTTAAGTGCTTTATAGTTGAGTTCTGGAGAGCCTGCCAATTATCCTGTTCCTGTGTTGCTAAATATTTAGGCAACAGGAGTTCAGCTGAAGTGACAGTTGATGGCTCTCTCTCGCTCTGTTATTCTGAGACGCCGACACGACAACCGGCAGCTGCTGCTGGCTGCTCGCAACTGTGGAGGGAAAACAGGCGACGTCATAACAGCCGCACTCGAAAACAGAAAAAGACAGCTCATGTGTTGAACCTAAGCGCACGTTGGACGAGTAAGATAACACGACATATCATCATGAACTGTGGTATAGTAGGCTTAATTGCCTGATCCTATATCCTTCAGCCGCTGTTGATGCCTTCACATTTTCTTCAAGCGCCTAGCATGCAAGAGTATCTTCAGCCTACTGGTTCATATTTCAGCGTCTTGTTTGGTGTTATGTTAATGTTGCTGCTTTACCCAGTTTATATTATGGTATGATTACTGTTATGGTGTCTTATTTCTGATGGCTAATACAAGAGCTATGGCGATGGGAAGCCATCCTTATGCTTTCCCTGGCCCCTGCAATGTCCGTAACACAGTTTTGCCTAATCCAGACACAAGTATCGCTGTCACTCAAACAAAATCTGTGTACAACTGCAGTGGTAATCGTGCTGGAGATCACTTATTCAGCTATCAAGTTTACAGATGGCAATAGCAGTTAATATGAATCAGAGCGAAGCAAATTTCGAAAGTAATTATATGTTCAGCGTTACGTTCATCATTTGATCAGTAACGCTTGCTTGGAGTACGGATTAGAGCGTTGCACCGAGGGTTAGTGATTCTGTTTGCTGTTATGCTTCCTGCCTTTCACATTCTGCATAAGCCACAGGGGTGCCTTTGTCTTCTGTTTTCCGACTTGAATGTCAGAGCAATAATCAAGTTTTTAACCACTCGTCTTTGGTATTAGAACTGTACCAGGTTCGAATCTACGCCGAGACAACGGTTTATTATGTTAATCATTATTCCTTGCAGGAAAATACTGCGAAAAGAACAACAAAACGCGTCACGACCTCTTTCTACTCTCCCCTATTGCTCATAAAAGATAAATTAAAAAGTAAGTTATTCCTATCCACGCCTTGAGGGCGTATAAGGAAGGGTAGAGATACAGATCCACTCATTCTTAACCTCGGCACTAGATGGAGGTGGATGGTCAGCTTCAGGCCCCGGCCGTTTTACACCCGGAAGAGAACCCCGGTTCTCATTGAATACGTGTAGGAGGCTGGGTGGGCCCTAGAGTCAGTCTGGACTTTTGGAGAAGAGAAAAATATCTTGCCCCTACCGGGATTTGAACCCAGTATCTTCCAGCCCCTATCCACAATATGGGCTATATAGGTTATAATAATTCACCCGTTTCTCGTTCGAGGCTACACAGTCCAGTGCCGCGGTCTGAAGACATGACTGCGGTCTTACCCTCTACTGACTGTATCGAATGCAATTTTACAACGGTACTGTTTCTGTTAATTCTCCTTACCAGTAAACGAGAGAAGTGCTTGGAATCCAATTTAGTGTCAATCACGGAGCAGTTTAGCGACGGGGCAGAGCATCTGTCTTACATTTGGGAGGCATCCTGTTCGTCTCTTGGCTGGGGACCGTCTGGATATTGGTGACTTTTCTCGGTATTAGGTAAATATGAAAGAAAAAGGAAAAATGTAGGACTGTAGGAATAAACACATAAAAATAAAAAAATAAGTATAATCGGCGTGTGACGATCCCAGTGGCCGCGCGGGCTAAGGCGTGGGTCTGCGGCCGCTCGCTTGCTGGGATTGCGGGTTTGAATCCCGCCGGGGCATGGATGTCTGTCTCTTGTGAGTGTTGTGTGTTGTCAGGTAGAGGTCTCTGCGTCGGGCCGATCACTCGTCCGGACGAGTCCTACCGAGTGTGGTGTGTCTGAGTGTGATCGTGAAGCTTCGATGATGAGGAGGCCCTGGCCCACTAGGGGCTGTTGCGCCATGGGGATAAAAATTAGCGGTCAGTTGTATTTCCTACTCATCGATGAATGTATTTTGAAATTAAATTATTGACATACTTATGTCTTTACGTTCGTAACACTAGAAAACACAGATTACTCGCAATTAAAATCTTGACATACGTCGTCTTGAGCCTTCACGGATTTTGTCCCTCGGTTTGTTCCTATTCAGAACTAATAGCTGGTAGGACCCTTCGGACGAAGGATCGGCCCATCGCAAGGCCTGTACCTACATGGGACACACAAACACAGAAAGCAAATGAACATACGTCCCTGCCCTCCGTGGGAATAGAACCCACAGTCCCAGTGTTCAAACTGTCAATACAAGACATGGTTTTGCGCGCGGCGACTGTGGTCAGCAAGTCTTATCATATACTTTGACATTTCTACGACCGACCCTATTTTCCTTTTCCACGGTTATAATGACTAAAGTCAGGAATTTTCTTACAGTAGACATTTCTTTGAAAGTCTTCTTCTGTGACGACTCGTTTGGGAGTGCGTTGAACCGTCTTTGCGTAATTTGAGATTTCAAAGCACGTGTTTATTATTCATACAATAACCGAGGAGTATTTGTTAAATTTTGTAAAATTTTTATAAACCTGTTAATTTATTAATTCCTCTGCCAAAACAATAGTCAATATAGAAGCATAGCGATGACTTAAGACCTAGTTTAAATATACGAAGTAACTGCTTACTGCTGCATTCATAACGGAAGACTTCTTTAAAACTGTCGCTTCTCCTGTACATTGTTTCAGACAACAAAAGTAGACAGGCCTGCTCTCTGAGCACTTTGCAAACTTAACATGAGCGAACAGAGGAACGGAATTTCATAAAATATGTCAAATCTCTTGAGAGAAATAGTTTACTCAAGTCATTTTCTTAGCAGAATTGTTATTACATTTAGGAGTCAGTCGACGTTCATTTTGAAGCTACAAAGGCATGCTTAATGAGACGTGTTGTTATTGTTTCTCCGTGTTACTTTTATACAGGAATGAAGACTTCGCTTATTGCTGTTTAGCTGAATGTGTTACCCTCGCTGTAGGGGTATCCAAATTACATGTAATTCACATTATGGTATGGTTTAGAGCGGTATGTTTCTCGACGTCTTCCACATGGCGTCACAATAAAATGTAGCCGTGTTTAGCCTCTAAATATCCGATGGGACGCCAAGGTGTCTCTCTCTGTGGCGTGTGTGTGCCTATACCTCGTATACATACCTATACATGCATACATGCACACACCGTCGTAATAGGTTGTTCTTAATACTGTGGTATGCTTTGCTAATGCATTGACGTAATTTAGTTTTTATTAGTCCTTCTTTAAGAGGTAGAAAAGGAACGCCTAATGTGGAGACCACGTATGTCCGTCTGTTCACCTCTGTGCCTATGACCTAGTAGCAGCGACGAAACCCTTTGTCGGATTTTCATGAAATTCGATATGAGGTTATTAACACGAAGTTGTGAAGCACGCTTGGGTTTCGTGAAAATTAGCTTAGTAACAGTTGTGCTCTACGTAAGGGCGTAAATGCATTTCTGCCTCTAATTTCCATACTTCGTGACCGAATGGGGTGAAATTTGGTATAAGATCTGCACGGAATTCCTTTGAGTATTTGTCAGTTTCGTGAAAATCTGTTTAGTGCAAGCCACATTTTTCTTAAGGGTGTAAATGCATTTTTGTCCTGGCTTCTATGTTTTGCACCCCGATTAGGAAAAGAAAATCGGCACAGGAGATGTCCACAGAAATTTATGTGGTGATCCAAATTTCGTGAAAATTGGCGCAGTGAAAGCCATACTTCACATGGGGGCGTAAATGAATTTCGGTTCCTCTTTCCACATCTATCTGTCCGGTTTGGGTGAAACTAACTTCACGAGCCCTACACATAGTGCTGCTGAACATTTAAGAATTTTACGAAAATCGGCGCAGGGAGGGTCGCACTTTTCTCATGGTTTTAAATTAATTACATTTACGCGTGTACCATGAAATTGTGTGACGTTTCGAAAGTAAGGAAAGCCTTTTTACAGTATGTCTACAAATTATGGTGCTTTTTTGGGGTTTTTGCACTATATAGTAAAGGTAGAATCCTACGTTTTGGTGGAACGTACTGCCGGTGTCTTCAAGGTGGATGCTGAAGTAACTGGCAGGTTGGTAACCTGTATTCTCTCCGTGTACTAAGGCACGGGGTACACGTTTTGCACTCTCGTGATGTGTGTTGCAGATCGTATAAAAATGTAACAGATGCACCAAATTTTAGAAACCAGTCAACTGACACAAAATGAGAAACGAAAATATTAAATCAGCAGCAATGCAACAAAAACTCCGCAGCACAGAATGTAGCACCTGATGTAATTGGGATGAACAATACACTCAGATTTTCCCAGTGAAGAGGAACAGGGTTATTTTACTAAGGCAGCGGGGTTATTCTAAGGGCCCTAATAATTCACACAACTTCGCACCAACCAGCGCTTGATTTCTTCTCTTATCCTCTGTTATTATCATTATTAATGTGCGGCGGTTCCGATATTATAGTAAAGATTAAGCTATTACATTACAGGCCTGGACAGGCCCTTAGGACTCCAGAACTTTGAGGCTCCCAGAATTTCTAGACAGTCGGCAATGGTAAGGTTGTCAGCCCTATGCACTGGCCGCCTTTACCCCCCCCCCCCCTCCCCCCAGAAGATGGTACTCATTTCTCTTAGAGGCTGAATCGACCGGAATGATTATTGACCCCATTCGGAATCGAACCCGCGACCTTCCGGCTTGTAGCGCAGTGCCTCAACCAACTGCGCCATCGCGTGCCCCATTGTTGTTATTATTGTGATAAATAAAATGTGAATGAATGTACAGCGGTTGCGAGAATACAGTACCCGGCTTTTTCTTTTTGTACATTTTCTCAATTAACAGAGCCTAGGACAACTACTCATGTGTGGGGGCCCCCATACTCGAAAAAGTTGGGAACTACTGCAGTACATTATTTTCGGCGTCACGCGGTCTGGTGTGAGGACACACCTAGAGGCTTTGGCAAGACGCAGCTTTGTGTGTCGCCGGTCGCACTGTGTTAACAATAACAGTGTTTGTCATTCACGCTGATGAGTTCCCCATGCCCATAAGCTGGACCACCATGGAGAGACAGACAAATAGTGGCGGACCGGCTTGAATGTTAGGCTAAAAACTGTGTGCCTCGTTGTTCTTCTTTATGATGAACTCTTTGCACAAGGTGAATAAAATGACAGCACTTTTGTTTTTACATTGCACATGCGCTGTATTTCTATTGTAAGGTCTTTATATTTTAGGATCTTCTCGGCTTCTTTCTTGGTCACATTTCTGTCTCCTGAAATTGCAGCATCTATTAACATACATGTTCCGTTTTCATTATCACGGTTTATGATGTCCGGTACATTGTTAAGGATCATTCTGTCGGTTAGCACTTGTTGACTCCGTAATATGGTTACCGTAACGTCATGTCTTGTTTCTACTGATTTTGCATCAGTGTCTATGTGTAAGTTTACCTTTTTTTTTTTTTAGTCGTCCTCTTCTACCTACTCCGGTTTTCCCGTTTCAGTGTCGAGGTTTGTAATTCCTTTTGATCACACAGAGAGACACACCACAGTCGGTAGGACTCCACTGGACGAGGGATCGGCTCGTCGCAGAGGCCTCTATCTGACAACAATAACACAACACTCACAAGAGACAAACATCCATGCCCCCGGTGGGATTCGAACCCACGATCCTAGCAAGCGAGCGGCCGAAGACCCACGCCTTAGACAGCACGGCCACTGGGATCGGCCATTTTTATTATTATTATTATTATTATTGCGGCGGCGGCGGTGGTGGTGATGATGAGGTGATGATGATGTTGACGACGACGACAATGATGATGATGATGATGATGATGATGATGATGAAAGAGGTGGGGAGTTCAGTCTAGAGACCGGCAGATTTGCCCTTGTGGAAAGCTAAGTAAAACTGTCCCCCTCCTGCCCCGTCGCAACAGAACCGCAGCGTATGAAGTTCCCAGCTTGACACCTCATGACATCGGTCTGGCTTCTTCCGTGCAGTAGAGTCACGAGGTGTGATTGTAAATCCATTGGCTAACATTTGGTAGCTGCCCTGTTGCCCTTCAGTGTCTACCCTAGCCCAACACCCTCAGTGCAATTGTTGGAAGACGTAACAAACCACGCACTGAAGCAAACTTCGTGCAGGCTCCTGTTGCTGTTACTTCAACAGTATGACGATGGAAAGCCTTGAATTATCGTCCCCAGAATGCAATTATTGCAGGCCGTCACGCACTGAGAGGCCTACATGTAAAATACAAGTCATGAAATTTACAGAACTACATTTATTTACATATACATAATGAGAAATATACCTGTACAAAGTAATTTCAGTTAGTATAAAAGGTTTTAAAGGATTTCTGTAAAATATTATTGCCATTTATGAGTAATATGTTTTGGTATTGCCAGTCCGACACTGCATGCCGACAAAACAGCCCAACATTTGTCATCGGTTCACTTCTAAAGTTGCTGCGGTTGTGGGAGCGAAGTCCTCTTTAAGGGTTCCAGTATCCCTTCGCACAGAGTCGCGATGCTGTAACATGAATCCGTCCTGTGGAACATAGCCTAAAAGGTGTTTACAGCCACCACATGTAAAAGAGGAATCCAAGAAAGTGCGTGCTGTCCTTCAAGCTCCCTGTCGTAACTAGACTGTTAGTGATCTAAAGGGATAGAATAGAATAGAAGTGTGGGTCGGGCCCTCACGGTCCCGATGTACGTAGGCCTTTAACAGACCCTTTGTGCCCCTTAACCAAATCTAAGTCAGGAGCCCTGTCCTTGCAATAAAGGTCCAGATCGCCCCTAGACCTAGTTCTTTAATGTCTTCAGGGTTCAGAAAGAAAGAACCCAAATGAATGTGTCTATGTGTCGCCAAAGCTTCACATTCGCACAAAACATGAGCTGAGGTCTCTTCCTCTGCTCCGCATTTCCTACATAAGGGACTGTCACTCAGTCCCATAATGTGGAGGTGTCTTCTCAAAGTGTTATGTCCAGTAAGCAGGCCAGTAACCACTCTGGATTGTGTCCTACTAAAGGACAGGATCTAAAAAGATACGAATTCTACAACTATCGGAAAGTGTTCCGTTTGCCAGATTCGGCTGTGTTTCTAAGTCGCATACGTTATGCCCTAAACTTCAAGTTTACTGTTCTTTTAATAAAGGTATTATATTGCACGCACATATGGGAGAATTAGATAATTGTATTTTTTATTGTATTTTTCTTAAACAAGGGAAGGCAACGAGAGAATAAGTGTATATTTGTGCTATCGTGCCGGCGAGGAATTTAATTTCGACTGCTTTGTATATTTCCCAATTCTGTTTCGAATATTTATAGTGTCCCCATGTCCTTAATACGCCACTCTTCTCTATATACACAAAATTATCAAATAACCAAACTCTTTTAGACTTCCGTGAAATAACTGTTATTTACATGTGTGAAAACGTACACTGCGCCCCTGTAACGTGACAACTGTATGGAATGACAGAGCTGCCCTGTTTATAGTTCCAGTTCCCAGTATGCTTCCGTTTGTGTGTGTAAACTGAGTTGCCTCGGTAAACATATCAATGTTTCTTGAGGTACCTTTCATCATTTTGACATCTCTGACGCCCGGAGCATATCATTTCCATGTGATCACTCATCGCTGCCTTTGCGGCTCCTAACCTTGTAGGTAAGCCAAAATACATCATTTTCAAACTGCTGACGTTTCAAAGCAAGAAAAATAATGTTATTGAAATATGGAAGTCCGGGGGCCACATAGATTCAGTGGTCATTTTTATCTGAAAAAAAAAAGGGCGTTGCCAATATACACTTGAATTCGTGTATGTGATCTGCAAAGGTTGCGGTGAAATTTAATATGCTTTGAACAGAAGTCTTCACAGTTACCCTACTATTTGTCTCCTCTGTGGAGCTACGTTCATAGCCCCACTGTGATGAGTCTTTGAAATTATTTGATTCGTCTCTCTTTACAGAGCCACACACACTCGTGGAATGCTGCCAGTCCCTGCAGAAGAATGAGAACGCACTACAAACGAGGCTGTAGCGAGCAGGTCGTGGCGACATAATTATCTGCAAAGGGCAAGCGTGAAGGTGACAATGGGACTAATGAAATAATTTAGAGGGAGTGGATGTAGAGCTCCGAACATTCACAGTCTCGGCACTAGATAGATTTAAGTGATGAGTTTTTACATTGCGGCCACTTACCCTCCGGGGTAGAATTCAAGATAATCATATGATGGGATGTTAAGCTCGTCCCCAGAGCCAGTTTGGACATGGTGTCGGAGGTGAGGAATATTTGTCCGTGCCAGTATTCGAACGTGTGCCGCGCATCCCACGCCCACTTCAACTGTCACTTTGCCATGGAACATAGTAACACATATGGCACAGTCTCGTGTTTTCAGTCTTTTTGAGCCAAAGACACTGATGAATGTGGCAGCATAGCTTTTACATGTGTCGATAAGGGGTGCGGTAACGCCCTCTGGTTGGGAGACTGCTTGCCGCCTTAGGACCGGAAACATAAAGCGAGCAACAAAGGGAAGGGAGGACCAACACTTCCAGGCTGCATTACCCTCGTTAGGGTCCCCAGAGTTATTGAACTTGGTATGGAGTTGGAGGTCACACAGGAACATAAAAGCTTTAAGCTTCATTTAAAATCATATTGCATTAATGTAAACTAAAAGTAATTTTTCCGAGTACCTTTAGTATGGATTTCATCACGACAAAATTGTACCGAAATCCTTTCAGATGTTGGAAATTAAACAGAAGGGCGGACGAATAGTCGAATTAGAAGTCATGACCTCCCCATTATGATTTCGTTATCTTCCACAATTTATGGAAAGGAAAGTAGATTATAATGTGCGAGTTTTCGGGCTTTCGAAATAGTGAAGTTGAGAAATCTGTTATCCTTGAATATTGCGCTCTGCCACTGGCTGCTGGTTGCCCAATATTTCGGGGCTGTTTAATGGCATTATCTTCAAGGGCCAATGGTCTATTGGACCATCAACGCTTGAAGAAACATTGGGCAACGAACACCCAGTGATGGAGAGGAGTATCCCAGAAGAACGGAGTTCTTCAGACTAAAATAATTGGGCGTATAAGTGTTTTTATCCGTGATTTCAGGCTTCCGCCGCGATGTTGATGAAATCTGCGCTCTTCTGGAATATTACGCAGCGTCGAATGGTAATCCTTTACCGACGTTTCGGAACAACGTATCGGTCCCATCTTTAAGGGTCAAAAAGTCCAAGAAGATACCTTGACCCCTGAAGGCGGGACGGATACATTGTCCCGAAACGTCCATAAAGGATTACCACTCGACGCTGCGTAATATCCCAGAAGAGCGCAGATCTCGTATAAAGTGTTTGTTTAACATTTGACAATAAATACATACCTGTATCTATTCAACGTCAGCTGTCCCATGGCTAAGTAATGTAGTATGGCAGTAATGTCATTACCTCCGTCGTGAATCTTCTTACCGCCTTTGACTTACTGAAGTAATAGGCTACTAACCTATTTTTAACGACCTTACGGCTTGTCCAATGTGGGCTATTCGTGCAGTGACATCTGAATCCACTCACATGGTCTGTGGCTTTGTTGTGAGTTTGCAACGTTCAGGTTTCCTCCATCTTTGCTAGTGCCGAAACGTTAGCAGGTGGGACTGTAAGTCTATTTTGCTACTCTGATTTGTTCGGCGTTTTAATTGACGTGTTTGTGAATGGAGGGGTGTGAGTCGTCCTGCACAAAACCAATCAGTTCCATGACCGGCGGCTCGTCTTGAAGTTGCTCTGTCCAAGCTGCTAGCCAGATGTGCAAAGAAGTGCACTCAACGGTGAACAGTGTCCGAGCAGGATTGTGTAGTGGTAAAGCTATCGTGTCTGACGTTTCATATGATTATACAGTCCTTGAAGGCTAATATCGGGATGATACCTTGGGATAGGTCACAACGGCTTCCTTATACATCACTACTTGTTTATTATTCACAATGGTCGAGGCCTTCGCTTTTCTAGGATGTTACGAGGTGTAGGTTGTTAGTTGCTTACCCTTGATGATGGGACCGATAAGTTGTCCAGAAACGTCCGTAAGAAACTACCAGCCTACGCCCAAGACATCCCAAAAGAGCGAAGGGCTCAACGACACCGCGGCGGAAGCCCGAAATCTCGCATATTCAGTATCGTGTTTCCATCTCATTCGATGTTAAATCAAGTGCGCCTCCGAGACATGTGCAGAGGAAGCTCGCGAAGTGAATTGTGGAGCAGTGCGTTGAAGGACTGTGGTTCAAAATTGTATACATTTGTTCTCCATTGCCTCCACCACCATCAGCCGCCAAACAGTTCTTACTGAAAGTGACATTCTTCAGCTTATGTTTTTACTATCGCGTGGAACACTTAGGCGTAGATGGGAGGATAATATTAAAACAGGCCTTAGAAACAGGATGGGAGGGCATGGGCTGGATTAATTTGTCTCATGATACAGGCAAGTGGCGGGTTCTTGGTAACACGATAATAGACCTTCGGGTTCCATAAAATGGGAATTTCTTGACTAGATGAGGAACCCTTAACTTCTTTGCTCCATGTTTTGCTATAGACATACCCGAGTTTCACTGACTATTTGTCAGTCACAATTCAAAACACTTGTGAGCGAGCGTAGGGAACGTAGTCCCGTAACTCACGGTGTGACACCGTGCGGTCTCATAGATAGGCGCCGATGTTTAGAGAACGAACCTGCTACCTCCATCTTCGGGGTAGAGGAATTCACACCTTGAGCTTTATTTTTTCCATACCCTGCTGCTATTAACAGAAATCAAACAAATTTTCATCTGGATAAAGTTAGTTGCGAGTTTGTGTGTTTATTCTACCCTGAAGATAGAAGCATGCAGGCAGCAGGTTCCTTTGACGGTAAATACCTGTCTTCTACTACACAGTGTCACGGCGCAGAAGACAGTAACCTTAACTTTCATCTCAGCGAGAACTTCTAAAGACAGTAGGCCTATTTGTGCCGTTTGATTTACAAAGATCCTAGGTATCGGCAATGTTTCGTAATAGGATGGGCCACACCTGAATTGCAAAGTGCTTGTGGAATTAAGAGAGTGATATGCGCGTTGTTGTGGGGCGTTGTATAGCTACCTCAAGTTTCAGTGGCTCGCCGATTCGTACCCCACCTTCTATTACTGGTGAATGAACCCCTTGCTGTGAGTAGCCGGGTGCGTCATATACAATAGTTTTGGTGTGCCTTGTACGTCACCCTTCGTTATAAGTACTGGTATATATAATGGTATGTGGCGTCCCTTCTTCAGAGTGGTCGATATTGCATACCCATCTTTTCGTTGTAGAATTCATCGTACACATATAGCAGATAATTCTTTATATAAGCGTAAGCTATGTTTAAATATTATTCTGAACCTTGAGTTAATGTTTGTAACTACTGCCTGAGGGAAAGAGATCACTTGGTAGACCTAGACGTACATGGGAGGATAACATTAAAATGGATCTTAAAGAAATCGGTTGGAAGAGTTTCGACTGGATTGATCTGGCTCTGTATAGGGACAACTGGCGGGCTTTTGTGCACGAGATAATGAACTTTCGGTTCCATAAAACACGGGGAATTTCTGGACTGGCTGAGGAAGTACTAGTCTTCCAAGAAGGACCCTGCGCCATAGAGTTAGTCAGGCAGTCAGTCAGTCACTCAGAGTTATGTACCCTGTCAGCGAACTGAAACCATTGTATAAGTATTAGAGGTTGATATAGGAGTGCATGCTGTTATGCAGTACCGTATTGCGGAGACAATGCAGGGTGTGCCGAAATGACTGCTGTTGTATTTTAGTATTGTCACTTCCCCCATGTGGAGGTCCACTGTTATAAAGAAGTGTCATATTCCTCAAATGAACTGTCCTCTGTTTCGAGTAACGCCATACTCCATACCCCTGGTCTTTATAACTGTTTAGATAGCAGAATTTTCAGTCCCACGTCTGATTAATATGGGGTGCGCCGTACCCCTAGAATTTTCGTTCTTGTAGATGAGAATGTTGTAATGCTGCCTTTGATTAGTGACGTATGCCTTCCCGTGTTGTTGTAGTTTATACATGAAATTTTGTTGTCCTGCTTGTGATTAGTGGGGTACGCCGCATCCATTTTTTTTTCTCTGGCTCAACAGCCCTATTCGGGCCTAGGCCGCCTCATTTTTAGGTTTCGAGATCACACTTTAGACACACCACACTCGGTAGGACTCCTCTGGACGAGGGATCGGCCCGTCGCAGAGACCTCTACCTGACAACAAACAGCACTCACAAGAGACAAACATCCGTGCCCCCGGCGGGATTCGAACCCGCAATTCCAGCAAGCGAGCGGCCGCAGACCCACACCTTAGACCGCGCGGCCACTGGACACCACATCCATGGTCTCTGTAAATACATCGATATGGTTCATCTACGCCTTAATTTCTTGTAGTGTTTAGATTAATTTATCTTACACTGAAACAGCAGGAAATATTTTCACTTTGCATAGACAGACTTTTTAAATTTGTTAAACAGACAGACGGAGTCCGATGTCGGATCTGTCAGAACTAAGGTAGTGCTGTACTAGTGTGATATCCATTGGGCGGTACCAGAGCCTGCCTTGCCGGAAACTGAACCCTGGCCGTCCATTTCGTGGTCGGTCATTTCACAGTCTCGGCTATCACGGTTGAGTTAATAAATCCTGGTCCTTGAAATTCAAGCAGTTGCCCTTCTTCACAGCGCTTTTGTGTTATTTATCGTACGAAATTGAGTTCTGGAAGTGAGCGGTCTGCTTCCCGAAGCACGGTAATGATGGAGATGGTGCCACAAAGGGGCGCTGTAGGGGGGCAGCATTTTTACAGGGCGTCGGAGCAGGTGTTCATCCACCGCCCAGACTTTGCAGTTAAGTGCCGTGGGGGAAAAAATCCGGGGCCCGGTGATCTGTAAGAATTCTGCTTCTCTCTACTGGATATCACTTCTGCTTGGTAATAGTGAGGTCCCGGTTTCGAATCTCGGCCGGGACGCCAGTTGTCTTAACTGAAGTTTGTCGTTTATTTATTGTTTAGGGTTCATTTACCGACGCTGTCAGCAGCTGAGACTACGTACCGTTGTATGTTGAAGTGATTAGTGAGTAGCGCGTTGGAACTTTGGGGAAGACGTGATGTGGCTGAACTGAGGTACACTTGCTTTCAGACATTGAGGAAAACAATGAAACATCTCAGTCAGAATAACCAGTGTTTGGTTGAAATTTGATCCCAGGACCTCCCGAATATGAAGCATGAGAGTTACCCGTCCACGAGGTATTGTGATTTTACTCATTTCCTCCAGGCAAGGCTGGGATAACCTTAAAACTGTTCACGTGTTTTCCAGTTCATCTTTCATAATTGCCCAACCACTCTATGATATAACCTGCGCAGCTGATATAGCGTCAATAATGTGTCCACTCTTGCTTCCTGTTGCACCGACTGTTTTTGGTTTTATTAAATATTTGTAGGTCACTTCGTATCTGTCTCGTCTGTGTTGTTTGTGTGTTCCGGCTTCATTACTTGTTTCTTAGAGAATCCTAGTCTTTTCTCATAGACCTGTGTGTTGTACGTGCATTTGTGTTTGCCTTTGCTAATCTCAATACAAAAATAAATATTTTCAGGTTGTAACAGCTTGAAGTATACGGAAACATCAAAGCGCATAGCAATACTCCTTGAGTTCACTCATCGGTGAAACGGGATAGTAAAGGTAAAATGGAGAGAAACGGAAGAAAAGATAAATAACGGCTAGAAAAGGGGTACACAGTCCACAGACGACTGGTCGGATATGGCCCTATTCGCTCACTGCGACTCTTAGGAATTCCATAAGAATTTTCAGCAAGTCTCCGTTAGGCCGTGCCATGGCCCAGGCGGTTAGTCGCCGGCCTCCCACCGCGGAGGCCCGGGTTTAATCCCGGATCAGTCCATGTGAGATTTGTGGACAAAGTGGCACTGGGACAGGTTTTTCCCCGAGTACTTATGTTTTCGCCTGTCAATTTCATTCCACCGGTGCTCCATTACTTGGAAAAATAAAAAAACCCTGATCACCTTTCCCTTAATCTTCATCACAGGGTTGCACAATAAACCTTAAGGCTGCGGTGCGTCCGTAGCATTTGCTGCGGTGCCCTTCTCCACAAAAAAAAAGTCTCCGTTTATTTTTTTAAATTAAATTTGTAGGATGTTAAAATTGGTGGGTACTGGAACAATAAGACCTGCAGATGTAGCAGACATTTCGCATTTAATGTCATTGCGGACAAGTTTCCTGCAGTTCACTTTTATACTGGGGTACACGGTGGCAGTTGGTTGAGGCACTGCGCTACAAGCCGGAAGGTCGCGGGTTCGATTCCCGGTAGGGTCATTGGGATTTTTTTATTGACTCCATCCTTCCGGCCGCACTATGACCCTGGGGTCGACTAAGCCTCTAACAGAAATGAGAACCAGGGATATCTTGGGGGTGGGGGGGTAAAGACGGCCGGTGCTCAGGCTGAAAACCTTGCCACCATCATGTGCCGATTGTCTCGAAATCCTGGGAGCCTCAACCTCCTGCAGTCCTTAGGGCCTGTCCAGGCTTCTAATGGGATAGCACCTGTGTACTACCTGCTGCAAATCGTCCATATCGCTCAGACAATAAAGCAGAATGAAGCTATCAGTGTGCGTTAGGTGCCACATTATAAAGACGTATAGGAAGCAATTGGGTGTATTTTCAGGCATTACCAGCCTTCTATTCTGAACTCTTTACGCTTATATTATTTTAATTAAAGTGTTGGCGTGTGTAAGACGTGTTGGTAACACTTCCCATATTATTGGTCCTCCTATGGATAATTATTTACGTAAAATTAATATCTGCGTGTGTGTATAGGTTATGTGGGGTATCATTCCAAGCGTTTTTCGTAGTCTTGTCCTTAATTTTTTTTTAAATAGCCGTAGTATT
The DNA here is from genome assembly GCA_021186555.1 of Reticulitermes speratus. Taxonomy (NCBI): domain Eukaryota; kingdom Metazoa; phylum Arthropoda; class Insecta; order Blattodea; family Rhinotermitidae; genus Reticulitermes; species Reticulitermes speratus. The sequence continues at coordinate 17,775,721 of JAJKFL010000002.1, forward strand.
TCAATTAACTTACAGGAGTCGTGAAGATAAAACGCCAAGCGAAGAGCATCTGAATTAAGTGGTAGGCGTATGCATATAAGAGACGTAGAGACAAATCTCCAGACTTCGCTATCTTCTTGTCCGTAATAAGACTATTTACAACTACAACATTTTAATTTAACCACAAATATAGAGTAAACATGGACGTGAGCTCAAAATAATCTCAGGTGATGGATATATGGCTATCTTAAATTCTTCGCATGTGTTATTTAGATTGCATTGTAGACGTTCAAGGGACTAAGTAACGCTATAGTGCAGAGTCCTTCTTCAGAAGGTTGGCCTAATGATAGTTACTCGACTTGCGTGGAAATTCTGCGCATTTTATGGAGCCCGAAGTTTCGTTGCCGTGTTTACAAGAGCCCGTCTCTTATTCCCTATCCTAAGCAAGATGACGCCAACCACGCCATCCAATCCTATCTCTTTAATATCCATTTTAATATCCTCCCATCTACTCCTAGGTCTTCCAAGCGGCTTCTTTGCTTCAGGGATCCTCACGAAAACACTAGGCGTTTCTGTCAATAAATTTAACATGATGCATCCCGCTGCACACGTACAATCAAATAGGCTACACAATAAATTCCGTTCAGCACAACGTATATTTAATATTATATTTAACATCCACTCATACACGACATGTTTCAGACCTTAGAGCATCATCAGGTGTGCACACCTGATGATGGTCTAAGGTCTGAAACATGTCGTTGCACGCCTGATGATGGTCTAAGGCCTGAAACATGTCGTTGCACACCTGATGATGGTCTAAGGTCCGAAACATGTCGTTGCACACCTGATGATGGTCTAAGGACCGAAACATGTCGTTGCACACCTAATGATGGTCTAAGGACCGAAACATGTCGTTGCACACCTAATGATGGTCTAAGGACCGAAACATGTCGTGTATGAGTGGATATTAATTATCTTAAACATAAATTGTGCTAAATGGAATTTATTGTGTAGCCTATTTGACTAGGCGTTTCGCTTTCCCCGTGCATTCCACGTGTTCCGTCCATCTTGTCCTCCTTTATCTGATGACCGTAATAATACTGGTGAAGAATACAAATCATGAGCTTGTCAGTATGCAGTTTTCTGTAGCCTTCTGCTACTTCCTTCGTCTTAGACCCAGGTATCTTCCTCAGCACCCTATTCTCGAACACCTTCAGTTCATGTACTTCGCTTAATATGATAGCAAGTTTTATACGCACACGAAACAAGAGGCAGAATTATATTTTGTATGGTAGCAGGCATTCCCCGAATTTCATCTGCTCTTAATTTACTCCTGCATCGTATAGGGGCATGGAGGTAAAACTCCAAAGGCTCTTTCTCATCCTGTCCTTAATTATCTACAAATACAGTATTTTAATTAAATGACGCCGTTCCTGACGTCTGGTGCTCCAGTTCATTGACGTATTACGGGCCGGCAGAAGCCCGAGAGCGCCATCCAAACACTTGTGTCGCGGCTTATGTCCCTCTGCGCTCTGTGTGTAAAACCACAGCACGACTACAGTCCGCCCGCTCACAAGCACTTTCAAGTTTGAATCGCGCCTCGGTAAAGATTCGAGGACTCTTCATACGAATCCTTGACCAACTGTTCAGTTTCGTAATTTTGCAGTCTGCATTCAACCTCTCCCCAAACATTGTCAAGAGGCAAACGTGCTGGTTTCGCCCAACTGTTGGTTACTTCACTTTTAGCATTCAGTATGATCCCCGCCCCGCCCCGCTGAGTTGCATTAAACTCAAGTGCTATCACCATTTTTTCAGTGTATTACTCAGGGCAGTGTTAGTGCAGTCTTTGCAAATAAACGTATCATGGTGTTCAGCGACTTTTGAAATTAATTTTACTTTTAATTACTTACACATGAGTAGCTATAACTTTATGATCCTTACGCCTTTTTTAACCACGCGTGTCGATGTTCAAAGATTATATTGGCTAACATAGAATTAGTGTAAAGTTTGTCATTTATGACAGGATAACTTTAGGAAGAAGGCCGGTTTGAAAATACTATTTAGGTGTTCGCCTCGAAAACAGGAAAACCGCAAAATCTGTCGGTCAGAATACCTTATGTCGGGCCAAGATTTGAAACACAATGACATATATATACAGGGCATACACAAAAGAAAGGTGCGGTTTCAAAAGTGAATAAAAAATTTATGTCTCACATTACACGGGCACAACATACACCGTCAGCGGCGGCAACTGTCCAAGTTTCTCATGCGCTACCAGCAGTTCGCTTCTCATGCTTACTGCGTACCACCATTGTCCACGTCCATCCATGAAATTCGTGATCGGATAACGCATGCACTGCAGGCCATTACAGCGGACATGCTACACCGGGTCTGGGATGAGTTTGATTACCGTGTGGATGTGTGTCGTGTGACCCAGGGTGCACACATTGAAGGATTGTAATTACCAAATGAGAAACTTGGACAGTTGCCGCCGCTGACGGTGTATGTTGTGCCCGTGTAAGGTGAGAAATACATTTTTTATTCACTTCTGATACCGCACCATTCTTTTGTGTATGCCCTGTATGTGTATATATATATATATATTTCATTATATTTGCTTAAAAGTATGATTATTTTTTATGATTACGTAAAATCCTAAGTACAACACTTCGATAAAATAAGTCAGTATTAAAAACGCCCATTTAAATCTTAAGTTAAGTCGTTTGTGTCCAACAGTGGCGAATATTGATCCGGAGGTCAGGTGTAGCGGAAGGGTACACAGTGCGGCATTGTAACACTCCGCTACACCTGACCTTCTGATCAATATTTGCCACTGGTGTCCAGACATCTATGGTTCAAAAATGTTTGATAAAATATTGAATAAGAACACGCTAAAAACGTATGTGCGTGCAACGTGTGTTATGAAGATAGGCGTCAAGAGTTTCTCACCGCAGATATCGCTTGCACTGTGCGAACTAGTGTTAAATGCGGGCAAAACTAATTGTAATGAATAATGTCGCTACTCGCCTTGCTGCATGCCAGTTGAGGAACACTTGTAACCGTATAAACAACTTAATTAGCACGCGTAATAGGGAGTGAATATAGCACTGTCTTATGAATTGAATTTAGCGATTTGAGTCTCGCTTAAGTGGAGACACATATTAATTCAATAATGGAGAAAAATATATACCTCCAGTATTGCTTCGTTCTAAATGGGCTGTTAAATGTGTTACAGAGTAACGGCATAGGATTTGGCCTGAGGGAGCTCTTTGCATTGAAAAAAAAAATGATCAACTTAATCATATTATTTGAATCTCTGCTCTGGCCGGATCAATCAATGCTCATTATATATAAGTGGAGACAGATGCCCGCCGGCTGGTAGCCCTACTGCGACCTCTCAGTGTGTTTTTTCCATCTCGCTCGCCCGGCCCCATTGGCTCCATTAGCGACTATACTGCGGGGCTCTATGACATACAGCGTCGTTACGTTTCATGCAAGTATCCGTTCATTAGACGTACCGCGAGCTTAGCGACATATTCCTCGGTAGATCTGCAGATGAAATTGAAATCCCGTTGTTTATAGCGTGGGGTTCAAAAGAACAAGACTGTGAAAGTGTGTGCTAACACAGTATGCAGTTTGTAATCTTTTCCCGATGACAATTTTGTATGCTCGTCTGGTCTCCCTTACAGGTGATTACGTTCCACGTCTCTTTTTTTTTTAAAAAAAGAAAGAAAGCTTTATTATCGTATTACAGGTACAAAATTCGTAACATAACCTTTGATTCAGCCGTTCCATTTACCAGCGTTCATGCTTCTCTACATATGCGGAAAACTTTTCCCCTGATCACTAAGTATTTACATGACAGTCAACATTTGGTAGAAGTAGTGAAAAATTACATATTAGCATAAAAAAAACACTACCTATTATCCAGCTGTACTCATAGCATGCAGTGTTTGGGCCGTTTGTGTTTATATCTTTTGTACCATCTGTTCAGATCATTAAGCGTATATTGTCCGATAGCTCCTACCATTGGATTTGGATGTAGGTAACATTTTCTCCTGTGATATAATCTCTCTGATAAAACGCCTACTTGGTGAAGACTGCAAGATATGAATCTCTTCGTGATTTAATCTTGTCTTCTTGTTATTTCCCCTTTTTGGTCACAAACTGCTTAAAGTGAGATGACTGTTTTGCACCTCACTGTGTGAACAGTGCTGTGGTTGTTGGCAACGGCGAGGTGATTAAGGTGAGAGGGTGTGAGCACAGTGAAGCAGGAAGCCAGCACGATATCGCAATAACAAGCCGGCGTACATACGGAGTATTTGCATAATGTTCCAATTTACATCCAGGCCTGACACACCGTATAGCTCCTCCCACTGCCCTGTGGCAGGCTCCTCCTTCTCTCACGAGGGAGGAACAGAGGGTGAACAACAGAGATGAAGAATGAAAGGAGAGGGGGGCTGCACAGCGAACAGGGGGAGACAACATAGGCAGCTGACAAACTATTTTACCGCATTTTCGTTCCGTCTAGCAAATTGTTTCCCATCCGAGTTCAGAATGAGGTGTTCCAAACCAGTTGATTACGCCTTGGCTGGGTCGCAGTTTCAATTACGTTACAGATAGACTCCCCCCCCCCCCGACCCCCTCCTCCGTCCAATTGAATCTCCCTGCAGGTCGAGATTGAGTTTAGGAACCTCCAAGAGAAGTTTTATAGAGTATGGCACAGGTATCGTCAGGTTCACTCACAAAGGGACCTTACGCTTGAATGGTGTTTGTCTGGAGGCATTTGGCGTTGTCGTGTTCTTGCCCGCTGAAGACTGCAAAGACGTTTCCTTTGAACGCTGTTCAGTCCACCGTGTTGTTCTAAACACAATGCGCACTCCGTTTGGTCCAGACAGGGCCTACCGTCCGAGTATTGACTGCGCATGTAAACTATTCACCCCTGGACTCTTCTATTAAGTATCTTACACGTATGTACCGCCGAAAATGTCGTCATTTGTTGACGTTACGTTACTTAATATAGCCTACCTGTATTACAGGTGTGGGGCACGCGGTGGCGCAGTTCGTTGACGCACTGCGCTACAAACCGGAACGTCGCGGGTTCGATTCCCGATGGTGTCACTGGAATTTTTCATGACATAATCATTTCGGTCGCACTATGGCCCTGGGGTCGACTCAGCCTCTAACAGAAATGAGTACCAGGAATCTTTCCTGGGGGGTAAAGGCGGCCGGTGCGTAGGGCTCACAACCTTACCACCTTCATGTGCCGATTGTCTAAAAACCTGGGAGCCTCGACCTCCTGGAGCCCTAAGGGCCTGTCAAGGCCTGTAATGGGATTGCTTTGCTTTTATTACAGGTGTCCCTTGTATGATGTCCCTAAGTACAGCAGCTATCACGGGATGTGCTGGTGAACGCATGCGTTCCGTGCGATGAAGCTGCCATGCTTAGGGACACGATACATGGGACACTCTGAATTATGCTATTTACTGTGCATTCAATTCGGCCAAATATTTCGCAGACCTATAGACGGATTAGACGCAGATATTGTAAATGGAACAAGAATACAACTTGATTATAAGTACCTGTGCAGTTTATGTAACAACTGTGAAATACGAGTGGAAAGGACAAAGGATTAACCAGTCATGAGCTATTTGACGTTAATGTAGTATCCTAGCCTTCTGATAGGGTGCCTGATTAAAACCGAGAGAAACTGTGTCGCGATACCTGGCAATCTTCTGATACACAAACAGATAACCTCCGGCATACTCCTGCTGGTCAGAGGCTAAACCCTGTGGTAATCGATACGACGCTCGGTGTTGATGTACAGATGTTTCGGGAAGCAGTCAGACGCATTTTTGATGACGAAAAAAACCATTGGCGATTGTAATGTACTGCGTCAAACCAAGAGATATGACAAGATGTAAAAGAACTGATCAGGAAAGAAATGGCCACATGAAATTGAGGCGTTGAACTTCAAGATTAACAAAACCAAGAAAATGTGATATTGTACGGTAGATGGTTTGCACGTGGCTTCAAGGTTTATTCCATAGAGGAAATGTGGCCCAATCGAAAGTTACGAAAGGAAAGGCAAGTTGGTTTTGACAAGCCACAGATTCTCCACTCTTCTTTAAGTTTAAACCTCGTTCGCTCAGAACTGATCAGAAAAGACAGACCTCAGATAACTCAGGTTTCATATAAAAAATGGAGTGGGGTACAAAAATAAATTTACCACACGTAGACAATTAAAGTCACGTGGATAGGCCTGCATGTGGATTAAATTACGTGACATATAAATGATTCGCTAAATAGGATAGATTTTCACGTCCAGAAACTTTAAATTGTGTTTTAATATGCCTAGCTTAGAAATTATGGGACTGCAAGGGATAAGTAAACAAGTATTTCAATATTCCTACATAAGCCCCTCTGTTTGTCCACGAGAGCATCAGTCGAGGGGAGAACTTCGTACCGAGTTTCATGAAGATGAATTCACAGGTTCAAAAGTTAGTACTTACAGACTGACGAGACACAGGGCGAAGTTCATTGTGTCCCCAGCTGTCTGTCAGCATATGACTGTGCCGCCTTCATCCATCACTAGAAGGAACACTCAAAGGTAACATCTCAATCTCATTTCAAGCCCCGTGATAAATTAGATTACAAGATAAACACATATTTGTATTAACAATGTTAAAACTGTATTTGAAACTTGACATGTCATGGCCTGTTATTATTAGAGCGACTAATTGGGCGGGGTTTGTAGCATGCATGGATAAAAGAATTAAGCATGGAATTTTGTGTTGAACTCACAGAGGCTCCTTTAGTTTCGAAGATTTGAGTTCTTGACATGAAAAATGAAGTTCCTTCGTTCTTTTGCGACTGAATGAGTGTTGTATCCAGAACAATAGACGGATTATTGACTGTATTCCATCTTTGTATGCGACACAGCGTGCTTCTATTGTTCACAGACACTCGAACGCATTTCCTGTTCTTATTTAAGGCAGGAATTGCATTTAATTCGTATGCATTCATTTGCATAAGACTTGCTATGGGATTATTAACATTGTCAATCCTTTATATGATATTAGCTTAGGCTACTTTTATTTGAATGTGTTTGTGGTACTAATAGGCTACCACAATAACATGGATCAGTAAAGTACACCATTTCTGAGCGCTTCTATTTTTAGTTCTGTTGACATGTGGTTTGTGTTTACTTTGATTTAAAAATTCTTTAATGTCTCTTCAATAAATATCGTGTTTTTATTGTGACATGTCAGGCATATACCATACACAGTAAGGATATCTGTTCGTCCGTTTTAGACTTTTTCTCAGGTTGTTAATTGATGTGGTACGGCTGCTTTTGGTTTAGGGTTCTAATGGTTGGGGAGGGGGGTAACACCTTGTGATTTCAGTCAGTAAACACAAATTATACGTACTGCCTGTATGGCCAGGTTTGGTCCTCGGCGAGGGATTTTGAAAATTGAACTGACGACCTGTTCCGGGATGACGTCACGTCCCAACCAACCTCCAACACAGAAGTGAATTACGCGCAGAGTCTGTCTGTCAGTCTGTCTGACTGACTGTGTATCTGTTTTCCGTTCAGAACAACTTACAAACCTATCAGGATCGGGTCACTGACGAAGAAAGAGAAGGAAGAATGATAGTGAAGGATGAGATAAAGGAAAATGGTGAGAAGAAAGTGGAGGACGAAAATCCGGAAAGCGAACTTGTCGCGAAGAAGGAAGAAGATGAAGAAGGGACGGCACAGGTTCCGTCAGGGCTCCGCATTTTGGATTAGCAAACAAAGAATTTAAGCTATAAACAATTTTGTTCTTTTGCGTAGCCGGATTGAGGTTAAGCTCTAAGCATTCTTGCCCTCAGCACTAGATGGTGGCGCGGTGAACAGTCAGTTTCACTGTCCAGCTGTGTTACTTCTGCAGAGACAGCGGCGTGTGTCCGCTGGACAGTAGATTGGGAGGCAGTGGTGACGAACACTGCCAGTGCTTCCAACCTAACACATTGACTCCCAAACTTCCTATCTTAATTTTGTATCGTGACTGATCGTGAATCTACCCTAATATTAGATGAATTCCACTGTCAATCTGATTTGCACGCGTGTCAAGTCGACAGCGAGAAACATTAACTCAAGTCGTCTATCTTTTATGAATGACGTAAATATTTCAGAGAGCCTACAGGCTATTCAATTTCAGAGCAAAGAAAAACTGAAGCACGCGGCTGTTCTGTAGCGGGCGGGCAAGGGGGTGGGGGCTGTAAACATAGCATAGTCTGCATAACGCTATCGATATCACTTACGTTTAAACGCTACTTAAAAGATCAAACGCTTGTTGCTGGCACAGAACATTTATGCGAGTAAGACTCAAGCGTATAAATTATACAAGGAGATCTGGGATAAATCTGTGAAGTTATGTTTTCAGTCTGTTCTGATTGTTAGGAAGCATGTCACATGTGACTTTAAGGAAACGTTTCTCCTGTGATGTGAAGATGTGAAGACGGAAGACTCCGCTGCCTCCCGTTTGTCCTAGGCTGTTCAGATGTACGAACTTACTCGCACCCTAACACCAAGGAAACGTGTTTACATTTTATATTAGCTTTATCAGAAGAACCCACCGACCAGAGAAATAGAATATTCATTCATTCATTCATTCTCTAGTCTGTCTTATGACAGGCCCGTAGCCTCTTCCAAAGCGAACTCTTCACAGAGGGCGATCTAGTGCTTTCTCTTTCAATTTCCAGTATCTTCTCGTTTCCTTAAGGTCATCCAGTAGCTGCTTACACCTTCTTCCTCGTCTTCCCGTAACGATTATATTCCGTTACGATTAATTCTGTTGCAATATTCTTCACAATATTTGTAACGTATGTTATGTTATAGGCGTGTTTCCCATGTATGGTCATACATTTCCAAGGCAGCATAAACTTTAATTCTGACAAGTTAAAAAAACAGCCTGTGTGGGTACGGTGGGTAGCCAGTTTATTAAATTGTTACTGCACAATTTAATGTATTAATTATGAATCAAATATCGTAGAGTTTCTCACATTAATTAAATACCTCTTACTTGATACACCTTCCTTCTCTGTGCATGTAACTTGCCATGTTGCATCACGATCTATAGGATGTAACATGTCTTCAGTAGGTCTAAGTTCAATATCGTAGCTCTACATGTATTGCATCTTATCAATATTGGATGTGTTTTCGATGGAACTTATGTCAGTTATCAATATCAGCCTGTATTTACTTCTTCCAATAACTTACAAGGCCTGTACGATGTTGCTGCTATAATCTTGCTTCGCAGTGAGCTATTCATATTAGACAATACTGTAATTATTCTGCTATTATAATTTATTTCCAACCTTCGAATAATGTATGCATATGAAAACACGTTTGTCTACTTCTTTTCAACATAGACTGCATTACTGTATTTTTTTTCTGCAATTGCAATTTGTCCAATAATAGAAATAATAATATATGCGAGGTCCATGTTCAATCCCAGACCAGTCCATGTGCGATTTATCGTGTACAGAGTGTCACTGGGACAGGTTTTTCTCCGATTACTTTCTTTTCCCCCTGTCAATATAATCCCACCGGTGCTCCGTGCTCATCATTTATATATCACTGACGCTATACAATCCCAGCAATTGACAGCATCATTAAATAACACACCTAAACAAATAATAATTGAATATCATATTTGGTTGCGTTTCAAGTTCCAAGTACATCTTCCAAAGACCGGTCATGTTGACTGAAGACTTACATGGTTTGTCTAAGTCGCTCCAGGGAAATGTTGAGATAATACATGAAACTATGTGGGATAATGTCCTACTGCATCCTTCCAAATTTATCACTGACACTCACTTTGCCATCCGATGCAATAGCAGCTGATAAGGCGTCTTTTAAAAACAACAAACAACTCCACAGCAATAGCGATTTCCTTAAATTAAAAATGAAACGTAATTTCATTTAGTATTTTTCTTGTGAGAGCAGTAAGATACTAGCAGCTTAGTAGTATCAAGGGAAGGTAAGCCCTACATGAAGATACTTCTTTGAAAGACACATAGGCTTAAGTTCTTTTTGGGCCTGGCTGTCGAAAATAGAAAATAGCATGAACCTTACAAAATATAGGAGTATATTTTTAAACCTCTGAAAAATGAATTCCTCCTAAATATTAGGCCTATAGCTATGAGGATAAAATTCTGCCTCGCAATAAACAAATTATGTTTTCATTACAAAGTCGAACCGGTTAATGCCGCATATGGGGATAATCACTGTTTATTGTGAGCAATATATGAAACACCACATAAATGCACAACGTGGACACAGGTCAGTGGTACCTGTAATAATCTCTGCGTTTCAAATGGTCAAACCTGACAGTGGTGCATAACTACTAAGTGATCTTTTAAAGTCTCAGTTCTTCCCAGTCCACATACTTGCTTTTTTCCAGACAATTGGAACCACTTTTTGGGCCTAATTTCCGATTACTGTTTTCATTATACAGGTAAAGCAAGTTTTTTTTTACACTGGCTCGACAGCCCCTAGGGGGCCTAGGCTTCACGATCACACTCAGAGACACCACACTCGTTAGGACTCCTTGGACGAGTGACCAGCCTGACGCAGAGACCTCAACCTGACAACACACAACACCCACAAGAGATAGATGCCTAGGCGGGATTCGAACCCACAATCCCAGTAAGCGAGCGGCCGCAGACCCATGCCTTAAAGTAAAAGATACGAAGAAGTAAGGACGGAAGCTGGCAGCCCGGAGCTACAAAGCGGTATTTTCACAGTAGGTGTGTGTACGTTTTTTATTGAGCGAGTTGGGAGTTCGGAAAGAGCCACATTTGGGGGGAAGGGGGAGAGACATCTGGAGAAAGCCGGGAAGACGTGTTAGTCCGTTCTCCAATCACTAACTGTTACCCCACACCGGCTGCCAAATCAAATAGATTGGATTCGCTTTTTTATTCGAACCCCTTAATTTTACCTCTTCGTCTACACACTTCAGTCTTACAGCTAAAAAAGCTTTAAGCTGGGTAGCTCTAGTCAGGGTTTTGTTCCGCTTTGTCCGCCGAAATATGGAGATCATAGCCGTTTATATAAAACTGATTAAAACAGGGTATGAAGAATTTGAACTGATTATTTGTACGCGTAGGTTAACTATTATGGTGCGTTCGTTCCTCTAAAACTAAAAATTTAATTATAAATAAGTAACTTATATAATATAAACTTATATAATAAGGTAATAAGGTACCTTATAAATTGATGCACGCGGTGGTGCAGTTGGTTGAGGCACTGCGCTACAAGCCGGAAGGTCGCGGGTTCGATTCCCGATGGTGTCATTGGAATTTTTCATGGACATAATCCTTTCGGTCGCACTATGGCCATGGGGTCGATTCAGCCTCTAACAGAAATGAGTACCAGAAATATTTCCTGGTGGGTAAAGGCGGCCGGTGCATATGGCAGACAACCTGACAACGTTCATGTGCCGTTTGTCTTGAAATCTGGGAGCCTCAACCTCCTGGATCCCTAAGGGCCCGTCCAGGCCTGTAATGGGATTGCTTTACCTTTACCTTATAAATTATTTTGTGGTACCCGTTCTTGATCGTTCATTAGATACAATTACTTCTTTTGTTTCCCTTTATAAAAAAAATGGAAGTGAAGCTTGGTGGCTCACATTGAGGGAAGAACATAAGCTAGGGGCGTTCGAGAACAGGGTGCTGAGGAGGACATTTGGGTCTAGGAGGGACGGGTAACAGGGGAGTGGAGGAGACTGTATAGTGAGGAGTTGCACGATCTGTACTCCTCATCAAATACTATTTATCAAATCAACAAGAATGAGATGGGCGGGTCGTGTGGAACGTATATGGAGGAGAGGAGATACGCATACAGGGTTTTGGTGGAGAAACCTGAGGGCGAGAGACAGCTTGGAAGATTTAGGTGTAGATGGGAGGACAATATTAAAATGAATCTTGCAGAAATAGAATGGAGGGCATGGACAGGATTGATCTGGATCAGGATAGGGACAAGTAGCGGGGTTTATTTTCGAAGGTAAATCGGCCGGTGGCTGAAGACCGCCACTTACTTCCATGCAGTGCCTAGAATAAGAGTGAGTGTCGCTACGCCTTCGCTCCCCCATACACCTTCATGGCGTGCACAGGGTCAAATTTACCTTGACTTTTCTTTTAGAAGGGCCCCGCAGCAGACGCTGCGGACGCACCTCAGCCTTAAGGCTTATTGTGCAACCCTGTAATGAATATGAACCCTTTTTCCAAGTAATGGAGCACCGGTGAAATGAAATTGACAGGGGAAAACCAAAGTACTCGGAGAAAAACCTGTCCCAATGCCACTTTGTCCACCACAAATCCCACATGGACTGACCCGGGATCGAACCCGGGCCTCCGCGGTGTGAGGCGACTAACCACCCGAGCCATGGCACGGCTCTTAACTTGACCTTTACTTGTATATATTGAGCAAACAACGTATAGACCTAGGTCTGCTTATGGACCATTCTTAACACTGTCACTAAGTCTTTGAGGCAGCTCCACTTTGCGTTCATCTCTTACTGACTCCATGGAATACAGTCCTTCTTGAGTAGCTAATAGGTTCTCAGCTAGTCAATAAATTCCTTGCATTTTCTGGAACCCGAAAGTTCATTACAGTGTTAGCAAGAGCCCACCATTGGTCCCTGTCCTGAACCACATGACTCCAGTCCACCTTCCTTAAGGAAGGAAAGTTGGCTAAAGTAGACTATTGACTGCTGTTACTTTTAGCCCAAATTCGACGATGTACAAACCTTCCATCACTTTGTAAAATGAATTTTGAGCCTATATGTTTTTCGATAAATGTCCCTTTGAGACTCAGTCGTCAGGAAGATGTCAATGTTTGTGGCATGGTGGGGCTTTTGATACAGATATGGAGACCACATAAACAATTATTTTCTTTTCAATTTTCACATTTTTTTTCTTTTACTATTCTACTCTTTAGTCTTCCCCTCCTACTTTTTCCTCTTCCTTTCTTCATACCCTACACATCTGTGTGTTCACGGTGTGCAGTGAGGAAGTTCGAGACAAAGGTAGAGTGTTATACATATTACAAGGACTAGCTGTTAATAGACATTATAGACAAAGGTAGCTAGCTGTTAATAGACATATATAGACAAAGGTAGCTAGCTGTTAATAGACATATATAGACAAAGGTAGCTAGCTGTTAATAGACATATATAGACAAAGGTAGCTAGCTGTTAATAGACATATATAGACAAAGGTAGCTAGCTGTTAATAGACATATATAGACAAAGGTAGCTAGCTGTTAATAGACATATATAGACAAAGGTAGCTAGCTGTTAATAGACATATATAGACAAAGGTAGCTAGTTTATACATATGACAAGGTAGCTAGCTGTAATAGACATATATAGACAAAGGTAGCTAGCTGTTAATAGACATATATAGACAAAGTAGCTAGCTGTTAATAGACATATATAGACAAAGGTAAGCTAGCTGTAATAACATATATAGACAAAGGTAGCTAGTGTAATAGATATATTCGTAACCCACTTGTAATGTCTGCCTGTGTTGATTTGATGGATATAAACAGGTCGAGTTACAAATTCCGAAAGTGGGGGGGGGGATTGCGTGTTCTACCCACGCCTGTGGTTGTGCAATTTATAGAAGTGGGACCACAACCTGTATCAGCCTGGGGAGGGGAGCTCTTGCATACTTCTTAGGAGCAATTACTTTCATTCTCTCTTGTCATTGGCCAAAGGATGGCCCTGTGTACACACCGCTCTCTTCTCCATCGCACCCCACGTCCCTGTTATGTTCATTATCATCTGTAATTCTAGCAATCCTCTGTTTGAAACTCAGCCACGCGCTTGGCTCATCAAACGACTGAAGGGAGCCGACTCTTTGTAAGGAAATGAGATTAAGCTCTCATCATTTTCTTCTGACTTTGGTAGATATAGCCTCATTATCCGTCTTGTAACGTCTACAAGAAATTGTGCATTCTAATACATTATTTAGTTTGAGAGAGAAATGATCTTTATAGGATCAATTTTTTCCTTTCAAGTCAGCAGTCTGCATGTTGTGCTACGAATATTAAATTATTTATTTTTAAACACGACTATTGTAACAAAATGTTATTTTCATAATGGACCTAACTTATTAAAAACCGAAAATAAAATAATTAGATTTCTTCTTTGTATATCCACGGTCACTGCCGGCAGTTTGTGTGACGTGTTGGCCCGAGACAACTCCTCTCACGGACATCGTAACTGTCCCTTTGTGCCCCGCTTCCTTTGTTTAGGCCAATAAGAAAAGACACACTTGTGGTATCATCATATCTGCGTGTTCGTCCCTCTAATAACTTCGAACTAAGTCGTGGATTTTCATGAAAATCGGTACGAATTTCTTGCCATTAGAATTTACGCCATTTTTTCCTTTAAATTTCTTGTCTTGAGTAACAGTAACGTGCAGATTTGAACGACGTAGGAACTCTCAGTGCCTCACTGCCATTCCTTTCCTTTATGGCAGTGATGTACGAATCTCGGGCGCCAGGTCACCCGGACGACAAGATTTTGTACCTCGGCGCCTAATATTTGTGGGCCCTCAATGCGGAATTTCCTTCATGTCACCATTCTTCTTCTTCTTCTTCTTCTTCGGTGGCACTACAGTCCAATGCGGACCTTCGCCTCCTTAATGGCCCTCTCCCAGTCTGACTGTTCCGAGGCCACATTTTAGGTTTCCTAACGGTCAGCTTTTTACAGTGACAGGTTGTCAGCCTGTCGCCCAACCCCCAACCTGGAGGGCCAGTCCACCGAATTTATAACCCCCGGGGCAGGGTGGCCCAGCTATACCCCCAGGCACTGGGTACCCATTTTGGTCGCCTTTTACGACCTGCATGGGCAGCAGTGGGACTATTCTTTTCCCCGGTCACCACACGGGGACATGTCACCATTCTGGCGCCTAGAATTTTGAGGTGACTCCTAAATTTTTGGAAAATTTGTGTACCCCTGCTTTGGGGAAACTTTAATTCTCTCGCTGACTGTTCATCCAGTCGATCGTCTTCGTGCTAGCTTCTGCTCAGTTGCTCAGCTGGTAGATTCGTAGCATGAATGAGGCAATTTCAAGGAAGTTTGGGCCACTTTGTCACGTTTAGGCCCGTGCACAGAAGTATGACCACGTGAAGTAAAGCGGGCCTAAGTTTAGTGTAGATCCCAGTGCGAAGTCTCATAGGAATTTGTTACATAGCGCCAACGGACAGACAGGACAACAGACAGACAGACAGAATTCAGTAGTTCTATACACTTCGTGTAAATAATAGTTATACAAAAATGTGCAGGTCCGTTTTTCCGTCGTACTTCTGTGCTGTGGTTTTCAGTTCATCAGCTCTTTGTGTGCGACTAAAAGTGGCAAACATGATCGAAGCTCAGCTGCACTAGAAGTGGTTTATGGCGTGTTTCTATTACCTCTGACAACTTGCAAATTCATGTGGCTTATGTTTGGAACAAACACGAAAAGTACTGCACTAAAGCAATATATCACGTAGATCCGTCTGTATACAAAGCAGCACCAGTATTGCGAGAACATTCGGGTAAATAAATGATTGTTTTAATCTTGCTGATGTGGGTACACACAAGTGTTGTAAATAAGCTATGAAAAACAAACAATAATTTCAATTATTCTGTTAGTCATTTCGAAAAAGAGGATAATAATGGAAGATTCTTAAGTCTTGTTAAGATTTCACGTGAGTTAAATTCCACAGTAAACTTACACAAAAATAAAAAGACATGAACTTTATCATCGCGTCCTTGTTTCTTCATCCTGCGCAAACTTTTATGTTTTCTGATTCTAGACCATGAAACTCAAAATTGTCTGTACTGGTGACGGACGGAAAGAGCAGCTTATGTGATGTTACACAGCATGCGAAGGACATATTGTATTGTCCCTGTGTCTATGTCGATTGCCTTTGCTGTTGGCTGCTATTTGCGTAAGTCCATGGAGCAGAGTCTTTCTTGAGGCGCTAATAGTTTCTCAGTTAGTCGACACATGCCTCGCATTTTATGGAACCGAAGGTTCATTACCGTGCTCACAAGAGCCCGCCGCCAAATGTCCCTATCCTGTGCCAGATCCGTTCCAAAAGATCTGTCCAGGTCCGAGGCTTTCTGTTCGATTTCATAACATGTTAAGTCTTTACGATGAGGAGTTTCTAGCCCCTCGCTCATTTCTTCCCCCCCTGTTTGCTACTGCTTATGTAATACATTCGCACCTACCCTCCACATCTGGAGGCTGTTCCCTTCACCTGAAACCTGAGGACGCGCCATGCCGTGGTGAAAACTCCCGTTTGCAGTTTACAAACTTTGTTGTTTCCTTGTTCTATCATAGACTTAAGTGTGAATTTAATTCCCATTTGTCAGTTAGTATCACTTTAAAACCCCTAATTGCACAATTATGCTGGTCAGGACATGAAATGGAAGAGGGAAGAGCATAAAATGAGGCGAGACAGAGGAAGGAAATTAATGAGAACAAGGATAAGGAGAATGGGAAAGGTCAAGATGAGGAGGCGGTGGATGAAGGAAGAGAATCTAAGACAACAAGTGGAGTTATTGCTTTTGTGTCCTTTCCATACAGGTAGCCTATTACTCATAAAACCGCCAATATACAAAACTGACTCCTTCCTGATAATTTGAGTCTGCAGGGAACAAAGACAACGTTTTTCGAGTTCGATTTCTTTCTTTCCATGCGCAACAGCCACGCTGGTTTCATCTCGCTGTGATGCCTATAAATATTGCGTGATCCGCGTAACTGAGGATTTAATCTGGGCCCTAACTAATGAAAATCTGCGGGAGGGTGTTTCAAAGGGGTCGTATTGTGTAGAAACGACCCGCCGATTCTGAGTCAACACCCAGAACAAAAGGGCCACGCTTCGTCACCTAATTGACCTGCATGCCCTTCCTTGACGTTCCGATCACCCTGCAAGGGCTACTTTAATATTCCACTCCAAGCGGGTGGCTAGTAACTACAGACGCAACCGAATTGTTTAAAAGTAGGCACATCTGTTTGCGGTTACTCTGTCTGACATTTTGAATGCTTTGCTTTAAACATTGTAGTTCATTGGCAGATTATGTTCTAAATGACAATCTGACTGACCCATCGAGAGACTCAAAAGAAGTTATTATTTGCTACTTTTTAACACTTACCGAACTGACAAAATACAGAATGTTTGATACAGGTGTTGGCACAACCTGCTTTCCTAAGAAATTATTTTACATCATCCTGGAATCGATAATGCGGCATACTGAGTGCGTTTGTCAACCGTTCTAAATTCCAAGTCTATCTTCATAACTTAACACTAACCCTGGACCCAAGGACTGAAAGTACGACTACCTGCTGGGCCCAACTCAGTAGAAGACTCCCACCTTCTTGATCTGAGAAAGAAAACGGATCCGTTTTTCGAAACATGGTGTTCGATTTTTGTACTTTTAGATGTGGACGATGGGCGAAGTTAAAAACGAATCAGATTGGTTTTAAATGTGCTGTACCATCGTCAGAACCCTATGGAACGCAAATTTTTTGTTCTGACATGCCAGAATAAAGCACTGAAATGCCAACCTTCTGTACAAAGGCCAGTACCACACGTGAACAAATGAGTGTGTTTGTTGTTAATCTGCATTAAGCAAAGTAGAGACACGGAAATCTGTAATGACGTGTTGACACCATTACAATTATTGACTTTCTTCTGAGATGGCGTCAGAAACGCTTGTTTTTGCGGAAGAAAATCCCACCTTGTTTACAGCAAGAACTGTTTGTTACGTCCTAATGCCCCCTGACACACCGTTTCGAAATAGGTTTCACGCGAACTGTGGCTAAATGAGGTCTGTTAATATGTCTTAAATAAAGTTACATGTATGTCCCAATACATGAGGTGCCAGACATTGGTTCTGCAGCTAATGAAGTGGACGCACAGAGAATCGAAATGTCCTGTTGAATGTATTAGCAACAGCGGTGTTTCTTTTGAGTCTAAAGATGTCTGACAAAAAGTACCAAGATGAAATTTTGGACTTAACAAACTGGAATTAACAGGATATTCGCCAATATTATTTACGCCTCTCTAAGGAGTCACAAATAACAGATATAATTTGCACCTAATTTCTTTTGGACGAAGAATCAAAACGAATTTGAACGGCGGCACATAGAGGCCTACCACTCACAAAGAACTAAGACATGCTTACAGGATTTGGGTCGGAAAACCCCAAACGCAAAGACAACTTAGAGATCTAAGCATGGATGGGAGGATTGGTCCTATTATTGACTTTAGGGACGACGTGGGCTGAATTCAAGTAGTCCAGGAAAGGACCAGTGATGGGTTATTGTCAACGCAAGGATAAATGTTCGGGTTACGTAATAGCGCGATATATTTTTACCAACGGAGTGAGGAAGGTCCTGTTCATGGGCTTCATCACACCGTTCTTTTAAGATGGCGCCACTGCTCTTGCTCTATCACCTTGTTTACAGCGACGATTCTCTGTTGCATATCGTAACTAACAAATTGTTTAATTTATTTAAACGATTTCGTAAAAAATATACTTTGTTTATTCACGTCTGGAAGTGAAGGGAGATTTTAGTTTCCCATATGTTGCCGTAATAAATCTAGAACAGGACATGATGCTATGTCACTGTTTGTATACGGTACACAGCCTGTGCCCATTGTCACGCTAAGCTTATGTATGGATTTGAGATACTTCTCTTCATACATGTGTAGCGTAACACAGCTTCTTAAGTTTTATATTTTTTTAACCTTTATGGGTTCTAACATTGTGCGAAGTGTTTATTCAAGTATTTCCTTATAATTTATGTCAACTGAGTGATTTGTTACCACGGCCACGACAGACATCCCATTGTCTAACCGCAAAAGGACGGACGCATGTTAGTATATAACAACTGAAATAGAACGAGAATGACGTAGGAACAAAAAAGAAACAAGTTTCCAAATATTTGGAATGATAAAAGTGAATGTGGAATTGTCACTGTGCTTAACTATTATATAAAGGTCTTTAAGGAGACATGGAGGCAAAGCTCCATCAATTTCAAACCGTAGCATTGGTGGAAGTAAGTGGCCTCTTCCACGCTCTGGTCGCTTTACTTTCAGCAGAAAGGACCCCACTGCACAGGAGGTCCGCTGACACACGCGTACATTATTTTGGACGCGGTGAAGAACTTGATCTTTGCCTCTGTCAGTAATCGAACTCTGGCCATTCAGCCCGGAACCAGTTCGCCCTACTGATCGATCGAGGTATCCCAACTTGTGGGTCACTAATGAGAAAGGATTATATTGGGCTGTTTAATGCAGTTGTTTCAGTTGCAAAGGTTTTTCAGCATCGAAGGTCATGGGAAGATGATCAAGATTAGGGAGTAGGTAAGGATTAGGAAGGACTCCGCGGAGGTAAACCATCGGGGCGCGAAGCTGACTGCTCACTTCCATCTAGTCCTTGAGTTAAGAATGAGTGGAGCTATAACTCCAGTCTCCCATGTGTCTGTTATGGCGTGCACAGGGATAATTTTGGTGATGGGTCCTAGACAAAAAATTGTAGTGTAGGCCTACCAACGGCAAGCAGTAGCTAATCTGTGTTTCTGGCCTGATGACAGATCAGTGGAGTTGAAAACTGAAAAAGCTGAAAATTTCAGTGGTGAACCATACCAGTCCGATAAGAGCGTCGCGTTGCGAGATGGTAGTTATAACAAATCTGCCGAAGAGAGATCAACATATTCCTCGGGTCTGTCCATACATAGGCCTATTGTCGTTGGACTCATATGATATCTCTCTTGTTTTAATCACAGTAGTGCAGATTCCGTTGTTTACAGTCTTCGATCTCGAAGATTGGACTGTTGTTTTTCGGGCCAGTCTAAAATGTAGAGTAGGCTATGATTTATTCACACGTGTCTTTTGAAGGGCAAAGTCAAAGCGTTTTTGTGCGCTCCGATTTTACAACTTAGTCCACTTGTCGAGTGAAACTGTCCCTGCCGACGGTTTTTCGCGATCCATTAACAACTTCTAGCTCTTCGCAGATCGAAATGTGGCGATTTATGAATTTCGAAATCCCCCCCCCCCCCCCCCCCCCCCGCGGTGAAACTGGACAACCGGGATGGCGTAGTCGGTATGCCGACTTGTTACGGCGGTCCGGGTTCGAACCTCGGTTGGAGCGAGATTTTCCGGACCCATCCAAACCGGCCCCGAGGCCCACCCAGCCTCCTGTATAATGGATACCGAGTATCTTACCCGGGGGTAAAGCGGCCGGGGCGTGGCACTGACCCCGGCGCTAGAGAGGGTCTAGCGCCGGGGTTGAGTATGGGTAGAGCTATACCTCTGTCTCCCGTCTGTGCCTGCTTGGCATGTAACGGGTCAGCCTTTACCTTTACCTGGTGAAAAAGAACACTTGCAGCTCGAGGTCATTGGGCCACCCAATATTGTTCAGCCTCTCAGCATCTTCACAATATCTCGTGGGCCACACATCATGCGCTGAGCCTCCCTTTTTTTAAACACATATACTTACGATGGGCAACTATTTTACAGGTGGACCTACTCAGAAGGTTTAAGGTGGCATCGTCCCGTAAATATCGGCTCCTTTCCGTGTGGGATTTGTGTTGGACAAAGTGACACTGGGACAGGTTTTTCCCCGAGTACTTCGGTTTTCCCCTGTCAATTTCATTCCACAGGTGCTCCATTACAAAGAAAAACGAAAAACTAATCATCTTCATCACAGGTTGCACAATAAGCCTCAAGGCTGCGGTGCGTCCGTAGCTTCTGCTGCGGGGCCCTTCACAAAAAAATCGGCTCCTTGGAACAATTTATACCAACAAATGCACACAGACATTTGTATAAATTGTTCAATTAAACACAAATGCACGGTGAATACAACGTAAAATTCAAGGAGTATCGTGTCTTAAAGGCGGAGAGAGTGCGGACACAATACGGATTGTCCATCCTGCTTACGGTTAGGAGTCCTGTGCCGTGTTTTCCTTCCTAAGCGTTATACGGACGTATTGAACGTCTACGATACTGACGCCATCAGTACCGAGACGCTTAAAGTAAAGTTAACTTGCGAGAAAACTAACGCTTATTTACTCTGTCTGGAAAGAATTCCTTTGTAACTTACTATTATTAATATTATCTTATGCGTGATTTCAGGCTTCCGCCGCGATGTAGATGAATGTGCGCTCTTCTGAGATATTACGCTGTGTTGAGTGGTAGTTCTATACCGACGTTTCGGGACAACCTATCGATCCCATCTTTGAGGGTCAAGAAGATTCTTGAACTTCTTGACCCTTGAAGATGAGACCGATAAGTTGTCCCAAAACGTCGGGACAGAACTACCACTCAACGCTGCGTAACATCCTGGAAGAGCGCAGATCTATTATTATTATTATTATTATTATTATTATTACTTTTCAGGCTTATTAATTTGCGTCTTGCCGGGCAGATGTTCTCCGGGGAATGCAGATTGACGGATATTCACGATTCCGTCCAGGCCGAAGCAGGCAACGCTACGTGGACGCCCGAATTCCATCCCGTCGAGCGCCCCGAACGACGCGTCCTAGAATCATGACTGTGGGTATTTCACTTGTGTGGCATGTGCTGCGCGATAGTAGGAGATTTCGCGACCTACATGGCTGATAAGTTTGCTAGTTCTTCGGACGTCACCACGTACGTCGCTTTCCGTCTTCAGACAAACACGTGTCAGTCAGACGCGTGTCAGTGGAACAGGGTCGGAGACTATTACACGATTTTTTAAATCTTGTACCCATACATGAATATAATATTTTTCTCAGGGACTTGAATTATTCGATGACTACTTGTCTCACTTATAGATCGCTCCTTTACAGAGTTTGAAGATCTCACGGCACTGACGATTCATATTGTAGTACCGCGGGTTATAACACCGTGTAGTCTGGTAGACGTGTACGGACAGTTCAGCGGAGCATACTGCCTCACTCTTCAGGGTAGGATAATTCTACACTGAATATGGAGACAGTATTTCATATAGTATCATCGTGCATCTTTATGATTAATAAATTTATAACCAAATGATACACAATTGAACCACTTTTATTGTAGCGTCTATATCATTATACGCCCCTACATATGTTTCGGACCTCAGTCCATCCTCAGGGGGTCTCGTTCGTAAAAGCCACTAAATCAAATAATGTTGTCAAGGGACATATAGCACTTATGTACCACTATTGTGGTAAAATTGTCTTAATATAATGTAAAAATGTTAAAACACAGTTTTTTATGTTAAAAACCTTATTAAAAGATTTGTGTACTGGTTGTATAAAATAAAATATTTGCTTTACAGATTACGCATATCCAGACGCTTAAATATAAGCCAGTATTTCCGCATCCGCATATTTTATACAACCAGTACACAAATCTTTTAATAAGGTTTTTAACATAAAAAACTGTGTTTTAACATTTTTACCATTATATTAAGACAATTTCACCACAATACTGGTACATAAGTGCTGTATGTCCCTTGACAACATGTATTTGATTTAGTGGCTTTTACGAACGAGACCCCCTGAGGATGGACTGAGGTCCGAAACATATGTAGGGCGTATAATAATATCTCTTCTTCTTCGATGGCTCTACAGACTCCACTGGTCCTTGGCCCGATATAGCTGCTTCTTCCATTCTGCCCTATCTGGGGTATACTGGATCTTCAGCTCCTTCATGTCAGTATGCACTTGGTCCTCCCATCTGTCTTGGGTCTTCCTTTTGGTCTTGTTCCTAAGGGCATCCTTTCGTATAATAATATAGACGCTACAATAAAAGTGGTTCAATTGTGTATCAGTTGGTTATAAATTTATTAATGGAGACAGTATGTTCATCGAAACCTTGGTATCCACCTACCAGACTACACGGTGTCAGAATCCAGTAGATTGGAATAGTGGCGAGCGCTGCCGTCACGCGAAACGGTATGAGGGAAAACTAATGCGGCTTGTCATATAAAATAATACTCTATATAAGAAAATCAGAAGATAAAGAAATAGTGTGTTTCAGTGGCGGTTAAAATTGAGTAGTTTTAGTAGACTGCTGTGTTGTTATACGTGTAGATCTGTAAGCAGCGTACATAGCTACATAACTATTTCCCAGTAAGTACTCCATTTCAAATGAATTTCTAGGACATAGCATTATTTTATGGATGGGAAGCGATCTTAAATAGAGGTTAAATGTCTTAATTTGATAATTTGTAGGGCTTTTTACAAGGTTGTATATATTGTCAGTATTATTTCCATCAATATCCTGAGGTCTATATCAACTTTACATGTTCAGGACACGTATTCTGTAAATTATTTGAACCGCTGACGTCTTTCCAGCATGTCGTCTTGAGGTAAGGTCATTCGTCACAACAGACTCACATTCATTGTCCTAATGCAAGATTGACAATTAATGTTGACAATACTGCCTTTATACATCATTATCTATAAACAGTTTTAAACCCATCACACCATCAATATTGTCCCGACACGACCAGTAGGTGTACTATGTCAGTGTCGTGATATGGACAATAAATACTGGCCATGTTAGTTTAGTGTGATGGCTTCTGTTTCTGGCATAAGCTGTGCGTTTGTGGCATCATCTAAAATTTTCCTCTACCTTAACACATGAAAGAAACTGAATTAAAATCACCCGTTATCATTTTCGTTAGCGTTTTTCCTTGCCACCCTGTCTGGTACACGTGTAGCTAGCACTGAACGCACTCCAAGACAGAAGACTGCTGCTGACCGCTAGAGGGCAGTTATGTTGTCCTTCACTTGTTTCTCGTGCTGTTACGAACGTTAAAGACTGGCGGTCCACTTGTCAGCTGGCTTTTGTAGTAACTGAGTAATGCGTACGGTTGAAGTTTCAGTTTCCATGTGGTTTTACGTTGATTTCTTTCGCACAGCAACATTGAAATATGTGATTTTACTTGAAGGCTGCAACCGACATGATGTATTATCAGTGAAGGTTGAGTTTCAACTTTCAGTGCAGTTAGGTCTATACCATTCGCTGCTATGCTCCATTACTGGTGTAGTGAAGTGAACATACATGGCAGACCCTTTCGGTAAATGTAGTGCCGGTATAATGTCTGGTGATGTCATGACGTCCAGAACAAACACTAGTCATTATAGGCTTGTGTGTTTGTTAGGTGTTTGTAAAGTGTGTAGAACATTTCATATCATTGTGTTTTTTTGCAAAAATATTAGTGTATTGGATTTGTGAGTGAGTTTATGTGTGAAGTACAGGAGACGAAGGTGCATCCAGTGGATCTTACCTGGTGTTGCTCGGACAACAACTGGCTGCATTTGACTGCTTAACTCAGGCTCGCCGCTGTTTGTGAAACACACCGGAGTTGTCGGTGAGTTAAAGTTATGATTGATTGCTCGTTAGTAGACTTACTGCCACGAATATCCTGTGATTTGAGGTAATAGAGGGTTGAAGGAAATTACCACCCATATATATATGTATAATATTTTAATACTGTTGTTTCAGTGTGTTAAATGTATTTTTAGGCCTATATTTCTCAAAAAGTCCGAATTTACTGCCATGTTACGTTAGTTTAAATTAATTTCATTTTCGCTGTGTTTATATTGTTTCTGGTGAGCATCAACAGAATATGAATTTTAAAATTCTGACGGTTGGTGAATTAAGGCACGGGTTGGCAATCTGCCGAACGCATTGCAGTTTTATCCGACACACCGACCCCCCAGTGTCCCCCCCCCCCCCCAACCCAAAGTTTAAATAATTTCTTATACTTTTTTCCTGCTTCTTGCAACCTGTTAGCACCTTTTATATTAACATATTTGTCTACAATGCTGTTACACGCGAAACAAGACGTGACGTATTTCTACTATAATTGCTATAACCACACTGCTGAGTAATGACAAGGAAGAATGTAAAAAAAATATTCTATTCAAGTGCTGAATGTTTTGAGTTTATGAATGTGCAAGCTGTCTGTATTTTAGTGTTGTAACAACGACAGTTAGAAATTGAAGCTACATATGTTTATAATTATCTTGTTGTCATTTTGCGTTTAGAGACGAAAGTCCCGCTTTTTAAAGGCTTCACGTCTTACAATTAGTGCAGTCTTATATCATTTGATGGATGATTTGTTAATTTTATACCAGTTATTAATCTTTCGACCTCGACACTGAAACGGGAAACCGGAGTAGGTAGAAGAGGACGACTAAAAAAAAAAATTAATCTTTCGAACTTTCAAAAGCCGCTGAAGAATTTTTAATGCTATGTTTAATGAATAAGGGATAAATGAGGCCATAATATGTTTGACTTCGCTGCTTTCATTCAACTGTACAACGCTTACGGCCCACTTTTACTGCATATCTTGATAGTGCGGCCCGCTCAGACACAAAGTCTGCCTAAAGAAGGTAATGTTGTCGCAGTATAACTCATTTTTTCCCTGTCTATTTAGAAAGACGAATTAGACAGAGCGTCCCGTAATTTCTGCCACAGCTTCCATTGTTTGGATCGTAGGAAGAAAGATGATATATTTTTCTTCCAACTAATGACACGAGTCATACACTACAAAGGACGAAAAAATAGAACATGGAAATGCCCAAATATAAAGCTTGTGCCAAAAGTATTTATGCTACTTTGTACTATTTTTAATCTTAGCACTTTACATTGATGATGAAGCTACGTGGTTTTCTGATTGACGTGACATAAGTTAAAAATCTGCATATTACCGATCATTTTGATGGTCCTTTACTACTACTATTACTACTACTACTACTACTACTACTACTACTACTACTACTACTAATACAACTAAAAGGTAAAGCAATCCCATACAGGCCTGAGGCAGGCCCTTAGGGCTCCAAGAGGTTGAGGCTCCCAGGTTTTTAGACAATCGACACATGAAGGTGGTAAGGTTGTCAGCCCTACGCACCGGCCACCTTTACCTGGTACTCATTTCTGTTAGAGGCTGAGTCGACCCGAAACGATTATGTCAGTGAAAAATTCCAGTGACACCATCGGGAATCGAACCCGCGACGTTCCGGTTTGTAGCGCAGTGCCTCAACCAACTGCGCCACCGCGTGCCCCATACTACTAATACAACTACAACAACTATTACTACTACTTGACATATTTAACGTGGGGTGTGTCTTGGCCACGTTTGGAAACGAAAATTCAACACAACAATCAGGCTTAATGATTAAGGTAAATGGGTATGTCTACAGACACGCACGCAAGCCTTAAGATGTAACTTAATATTACACCGTGTGCCGATCCCAGTGGCCGCGCGATCTAAGGCGTGGGTCTACGGCCTCTCCCTTGGTCTAAGGCATAGGTCTGCGGCCGCTTGCTTACTGGGATTGCGGGTTCGAATCCCGCTGGGTGCATGGATGCCTGTCTGTTGTGAATGTTGTGTGTTGTACAGGTAGAGGTCTTTGCGACGGGCCGATCCATCGTCTAGGGGAGTCCTACCAACTGTGTGTATCATTAGTGTGATCATGCGCAACAATAACCCTCTGCACCTACAATGAGTAGGCAGAAGAGGTCAGACTAAAAAAAATTGCACCTTATATTAATTAGTTGCGATCCATATCGCTAATAACGGATTTGACTACAGAATTAATAGGTGCATATACAATAGGCCTCGGTCCGGGGATCGAATCCCGGTGGGGGCGAGATTTTCACCACCCGTCCAGACCGACCCTGGGGCCTACCCAGCTTCCTGTACAATGGGTACCGGGTCATTCCCGGGGTAAAGCGGCCGGGGTGTGGCGTTGACCACCCACCCCCATCTAGCGCCGAGGTTAAAGAAAGAGTAGAGCTATACCTCTACTCCCCTCTGAGTCTTCATGGCCTGTTCTAGGGTGAACTTTACCTTATATACAATAGGCCTACAAGACGGTGATCAGTAGCAATCTACAGCCTCCAAACGTAGGCCTGTATTTCTCTTTCTACAAAACGAATTTACGATACTATACGTGAGTTCAGGCTTCCGCCGCGGAGTAAATGACATCTGCGCTCTTTTGGGATTTTACGCAGCGTAGAATGGTAGGTTCTTATCGACGTTTCGGCATAACCTATCGGTCCCATCTTCAAGGGTCAAGCAGTCCAAGAAGAATTCTTCTTGGGACTTTAGTACCGAGATTTAGAATTAACGGAACTGTATCTCCACTCCCCCATGAGCATTCATGGCGTTTATAGGGACAACTGTGCTTCAAATTGGGAACCATAGATGTATGCATCATGCTGCAGTTCATGCGATTCAATTCCACTGTATATTTCAGTCACTTTACAACACTGTGTATCAGTAGACATATAGGATATAGGTAAGCAGGTAACATCACAACACGTGTGAGCGTATTTACCGTCTAGTCACTGCGACTTTTACATTACACTCGTGCTGAAACTTTACCTGTATTTAAAGAAAAACATTATTAAGCCTCACAGTGAAAATTAATTTTATATTAATTACAATTTAAAACTGAATATCACTAAACCTATATTATGGGGAACTGTGGCCCTGAAAACTGGCAAATGCAAGTTTTGGCGGATAGGAAACTAGTGTATAAGCCTATAGGCCTAACTTGTGGGTATTTAAAGAGTGTAGTTCTATACATGCCGATCCCAGTGGCCGTGCGGTCTCAGGCGTGGGTCTTCGGCCGCTCGCTTACTAGGATCGTGGGTTCGAATCCCACCGGGGGCATGGATGTCTGTCTCTTGTGAGTGTTGTGTGTTGTCAGGTAGAGGTCTCTGCGACGAGCTGGTCCCTCGTCCAGAGGAGTCCTACCGACTGTGGTGTGTCTCAAATGTGTGTGACCATGAAACCTCGACGAAACGAGGAGGCCCAGGACCATATAGGGCTGTCGAGCCATAGGAAAAAAAAAAGTTCTATACATATGAAGTGATAATTAAGCAGGAGTAAATGGGAGGATAATACTAAAATTGATCTTGAAGTAGAGTAGCTGGTTTTTATGATATGGATAGAATTATCTGGCTGAGGATTGAATCCTTGGTGAGATCTCGTAGACGTGACAGTGACTTCCGTCAAAGAAGGGAATTTCTTGACTTGCAAAGTAACTACTAGCTTATCAAGAATGACTGCTGCGTAGGTCTGTAGTGTAGTTACGCTTATTAATGCAGCAGCGTACGTGATATGAACATCTGAAAACAATGATTAAACTGAATCATAGACTTTTTAATACATGTGCGATATAGGCACGACATGTCGAAGGCTGACTGTGCTCCATTTGCAGGCAACTGGTCGTCATTACATTGCCGGGTTGGTTGTGGCTCTTTGTCTTATTTTTAATTTGCGTTTAGTGGCGACTGTTGAAGTGGAGCAGAGAAATTTCTGAATATGAAGTTATATGTCCATTTGTATTGTGTGTAATAGTGTAAGGACTACTGCCACCAGGTGAAAACCCAATTGCAGTAAATAATAATATAAACAACAATTGGGCCGTCGGGTTAGCACCCTCCCTTAGCATTAAAGAGGTCTCGAGTTCGACTCCAACCTCCGCAAATAAGCCTAATATTAACAATAAGAAAGATTATGTCGGTAACAAATGTGTTAGTAGGCTAACGACAACCGGGCAACTGGATCCTCGAGTAGAGCCAGCTTCTGGAGCATCCTGTACTGGCTAGGCCTATGCCGTGGATAATACTCATACATACTAATACCCATGTCCAACGTAGGCCTAATATTGGTATCGGATGAATTTTTGTCATAAATATTTAAAGAGTTAACGAAGTGTTCCTCCACGAATATCCTAATTTGATACATGGGGGGGGGGGGGGGGGGGGCCTATGGTCACGCCTAAAGATAAAGTTGTCTCTGTGCACGCCGTAAAGGCATATAACTCCACGCATTCTTAAAGTCAGCGTTAGCTGAAGGATGGTCACGGTGCAGGCTGACGAAAATGTGACACAAGTCACAATGCGAAAAAGTGATTTAAAAGAAAGCATTGAAGGAGTACAGCGAGCGAAATAGGACTAAAGAATAGGAAAAAAATTTTGCACACAGAGGACTGAAGGAAGAAGATGAAGAAGAATATAACATAAAGTATGAAGAAGAATCCTGTATGGAACGCACGATGCCACACGTAACAGCACGCAGTTTGTGTAAGGAAAGGTTGTCTAAAATAGTGGTTAAATAGATAACAGGCAATTATACGTCTGTTGTTTATAAACTACAATTTTCTATTGTTTTGTGCAGCACGAGAGTTCTATCAGGACTGAAAGTCCGCGGACGTAATTCATTACGGAGGAAACTCATTTTAAATGTTGGAAAAAATAAATTGCCTAAGTTACTGGTTTCAGCATAAAACCCTTTAGGCAATGAAGATCGAAAATAGGCTATAATATCTTAAAAGCAAGTTCTTAATGCAATAAAACGCACTGCATAAGCCCTTTTTGTTACAAAATTTCATCGGTTGTTGAAGTTTCCGAGAAACAAACCGACCACACAAACAAAAAATCGTGGGCGAAACATCGCGGCATGTAACGTTAAAGCAAACGGCACGCATGGGCAGATACCACTGCTCCATGAAGGGTGAAATTTCCCACCTACGTTAACTACCCCGCTCAAAGAGAAATTGTGATTATTGACGTTAGGCCCATATCGGATCTCTAATAATTTACGAAGACATTACATACAAAGTAATAATTTACTTTAGCTTACGTGCATAAGTCATGAGATTTAAGTTCACTTATTATAGGCCTATCCTCTCAACTGCTCCGTATAAGCCTAACAGTAGACATACATGCCTATATTGTTAATAAAAAATTATTTTTTAAACGTCACTTTAAATGACTAAACAAGATTTGTAGTCGTAAATGAAATGTTATGGTAACCAGGTTATTCATAGAAGGAATGGATGACTGAATATGGAAAATTATAAAAAAAACCTGAATTTGAATGTACTTGGTCGTCTAAATGTGTTATTCTTACTTTTGAATCCTGTAATTGACACAGTTTCTAACGGCATATATAGCGGCGTCTAGATATTTTCACGAATAATGTAAAGAAGCCATAATTAACTATATTCAAAGCTTTCTCAACTCTATTTCCACACTTGCCTTTTCAGCATAACTGAATCTAAATAATCTCAATAGCTACATATATATATTTTTTGTTTATTTGAATGTTTGTTTTACACACCGAATAGGCCCAGCAGAAGTCCATCAGTTTGTTCACATCAACATGGCTTCACAACATCTGCCCAGGTCCACTCGCCAAAACAAACACCCATTCACAAATCTAGTCTTTAAAATATTTGTAAATGTATATAAGAATTTAATCCTTTGCTGCTAAATTATTTTAAACCTTCTCCACTATCTTACGCAATAGATTTTGAGTAGACTTAGCTATTTTTTGGGTGGTTTTTAAAGCTTAGTTTGTTAGATCTCCACAAGATTTAGTCAATACAAATAGGTCTAATGCCGATTCACAGGTAGCAGTTAATTTTTTTAGGTTGTCTAATCTGCTCGTTTAAAACATTTTTAAGGCAGATTTACTCTAGTGCACTCGTTTAAAACATTTTCATTCTGCTGCTGACGTAACAAGATAAAAGAAGTCAGTATTGCCTACTTGTTAGAAAAGTTAAAAAATAATGACAAAGCAGAGGGAAAGTCCGTTGTTAAATGAGCTGACGCCCGCCAGTTCGCAGTCAGCTACCGTCAGCCAAGCCAGCGACTGTAAAATTAAAATCCTGCTCCCCACTGCCTAGGCCTGTACGCCTCCGTACGTGTTTACAAACTGAATGTAGCCACGGACTTTTTGCGTAATGTACATTTTCGCTACAGAACCGGTGACATAATGGTAAATAAAACCGAGCACTTAGCGACGTAGAAATATTAGATCCTACTGCTCAATGCGGGCAAAAGCGGCCCTTCAAGTTAATAAGTCACCAGAAGAACATGTCAGTTATTTGCTGTTGGCTCACCGCTCCAGAAACTATGCCTGCACATTGCGAAAGACAAACCCGTGGAACATGAAAAATTGAGCTGGAACACTTAAAATTATCCCTGTGCAAACTGTGGACTTTCACGCCCACAGACATCCTGTTTGCGTGTCCTCTGAATCCTGCGTCAACTGTTTGATATTACGCTAGAAGTTGATACAGTTGTGAGCTAATGTGCATTTGTGTCTGTTTCGTAGTTCAGACTGTGGGTCAGTAGTCCAATAAAATGTTTGCCTGATAGGCCTGTTGTACATATAGACATATCGGTTACAGCACATATAATGACATGCGTGCAACACTGGACC
Organism: Reticulitermes speratus; assembly: GCA_021186555.1. Lineage (NCBI taxonomy): Eukaryota > Metazoa > Arthropoda > Insecta > Blattodea > Rhinotermitidae > Reticulitermes > Reticulitermes speratus. The sequence goes on from JAJKFL010000002.1 coordinate 17,806,983, forward strand.
ACGTGCAGTGCTACTAGTAAATGCTTACCTGCCGGTCGCGGTGCTCTTGCTGCTGTCGTTTATTAGATCAACTTGCACCGAAATCACATCACGAGACATTGAAGCCTTGGCGGCGCCCACACAAAGCACACAGAACTTGGGGTGCTGGCCCCGCCTCTCGGGTACGCCACATCCAATAGCAGCGGAGCTCACTCTCTTACAGACACCGCCCCTCCCGACGCGCGAATGGGGTGCACGGGGCGGGTAGGCGGAGACAGTCACAGAAGTGTTGTGAAGCTGGAGGTGCACGTTAGGAGCGTGTGACAGTGTGTGTGTCGCGCGCGACGTGATTGTAAGTTTATCCGCATGACCCGTACCCGTTTCGCGGGCCCAAATGTGTTTAGCCATGGACGAAGGCGGTCGCCTGCTCCTGGGCTACCGTGATCTGCAGAACGCATCGACAATGATCCTGGATCCGGCGACGACTCCAACAGCCCCAACAACTCCGGGAACCCTGTCTGTCCCTATGATAGGGGCCACAGCTGCCCTTCACTCTTCACCGCTCGACTCGCCTCTCGATTTGCGGGGAGGGCACTCCATGTCGGCACCAGTTAGCCCTGGAGTCATCTGCAGGCTGTCTGCCAGCGGCGACTCGGATGACTCGGACCCCGACATCAACGTGGATTCGGATGATCCGGAGGACTCATCGCCGACACTTCTGCGTGCTCGGAGCAGCAGCATTGCAGAGTTTCATCGGCACTTCATTAGCGCCGGCGGCAACCAGCAGCGGCCCGAATCTTCGCAAGCCGCAGCAAACTCTAGCAGTGTGCTGGAGGAGGAATCTGCTCCATCGTCGCCGTCGGAGCAGACCAAGAAATCGTCACCGTCCACCGCCCAAGTGAAGCCACCATACTCTTACATCGCCCTCATCACAATGGCCATCCTGCAGTCGCCGCACAAGAAGTTGACACTGAGCGGTATCTGCGAGTTTATCATGACGCGGTTCCCATATTACCGCGAGAAGTTCCCCGCGTGGCAGAACTCCATCAGGCATAACCTGTCGCTCAACGATTGTTTCATAAAGATACCGCGCGAGCCGGGGAATCCCGGCAAGGGAAATTATTGGACTCTGGACCCCATGGCGGAGGACATGTTCGACAACGGCAGCTTCTTGCGTCGCCGAAAGCGCTACAAACGCCAACCGCCGGACTTCTTGCTCCGAGACCACCACGCCGCTGCCATGGCCGCATCTTTTCTGGGCTCTGACCCGTACCATCACCATCACGCGCTACTGGGCCCACACCACGCGGCGCTCCACCATGGGCCCTATCCCTACCTATCGCCACTTCCCCTGCGGTGCCATTGCTACCACCCGCCGACCTGGCCCGTCTCTCGCTAGGCCCCCTGGGTCTCAACCTCCTGACCTCTCAGCAGCAACAGCAGACCCCATTTCCATGCAAGCCTGTTCCCGTGAGTGTCGCAGCCAGCCCTACAGATTGCGCCAAAGCGACGGCAGGAGGAAGCAAAAATGGATTCAGTATCGACTCTCTGATCGGCAAAGTACAAGGAAATGTGTCGCCCAGCAAGCCGACGCCTCTTCCTTTGCCGGCCCGTCTAGGCCCACTCACGCTAGCCCAACTGAAGGCAAGACCCGGTCTCCAGGTGCTGGAGCCACCGAGCCCGCAACCACCGGGGCCAGCAGTCACCCGCAGCCTCGACTCCGCCTTCTCACCTCTCAGCTCCGCGGCCTGGGCACGGTAATTCGTGACTAAAGGAACTGGATGCTGTGCCAGTTCCGGACACAAACTCCTGTACATAAGACTCACTCGCGAACAGTTCGTACATGTTCCACTGCACCGCTGTATAAATGTGTATATTTTAGAGGCATATGTTATATTATTAATTAAATGGCATATTCCGATCGATGTGCATGTGTATATGTAAACATTATGGCCAGAAGACGATATAATTACTTTTACAACTGAAAGAACTAACCACTTTCGATGAACTGAAACAGGTGGTTGACTTAAAACGCTACTGTGTTGACAACTGGTAATTTAGTTATGTGTTGTGTTGTACCCTCTCTGTTGCACACCAAGTCGTAATGTGTATGCACACTACATGTAACATGTCAGTATTATTGATGTAATTATCGGAAACTTTGCGGCGCCAAACAATAGAACGGGCTACACCGAATATGCTAGTCACAACTTCACCGCCTCTTGTTATTCTGCCAATAACCCGGCCTTGCATGTATAACCTATGGATCGTCCCACCACTTCACTTTATTTAGATTTTGTGAGAACATGTAACTGCAATTTTGTAGCAAGTCTCACTTAGCGTAACTTCTAAATTTTGTGAGAACACGTAACTGCAATTTTGTAGCAAGTCTCACTTAGCGTAACTTCTAAATTTTGTGAGAACACGTAACTGCAATTTTGTAGCAAGTCTCACTTAGCGTAACTTCTAAATTTTGTGAGAACACGTAACTGCAATTTTGTAGCAAGTCTCACTTAGCGTAACTTCTAAATTTTGTGAGAACACGTAACTGCAATTTTGTAGCAAGTCTCACTTAGCGTAACTTCTAAGTTTTGTGAGAACACGTAACTGCAATTTTGTAACAAGTCTCACTTAGCGTAACTTCTAAATTTTCGACGTTTGAGGCTCTCCCTGTAGTGACTGAATATTACTGTCTTCTGGGATGTGGGGAAGTGTAGCATGATAAAACTAGCGTTTCAGAGGGACTTGCTGCCTCCAGCTTTAGGGTTGGTAAATTTGTACCACATTACAAAAGCATCACATTCCAGAATATGGTAATATTCATAGATTTAAGTTTATTGTCATAAAATACGAGGTACCATGCATCAACCATTACTAGCCCTATAAGAAGAAATGTTCTGCACATTTTGTAAGAGAAGGATGTTTGGTTCTTGGTTGGTGTAAAGAACAGCTCAACAATTATTTCAACTGAGGTGTTTTGCACAGACGTAAGACGTGAGTAGGCCTAACGTAGTGCAAGCCCACGTGTGAACTGCTAGTGCAGTGAAATGTCACGTGTGCCCTAAACAAACAGATGGGTCCTGTGGGAGCTGTTCGAACTTTTAAAGTTACTGCTTGCAAGTGTGCACCCAGAATTTTTCCTTCGTTGGGGGGGGGGGGGGGGGCTGACCCTAAATCGATATAATTTATGTTTGATTTTAAAAATTATGTTATAAAAATCATGTCATAAATATAACTAACATAACACTATCGGCAACTGCATTATGCACATACAAATATAACCAAATGTTCCTTGACTCACCTAATTTAAATCACAAGGTCTAATCTTGTTGGTTCATTTAATTCCATCTAAGACATCCTACGTTTTTAATTAATTTTTCAAAATTCTAATGTACTTTTCATCAGCCGATTTCAGTGGCTGAAGGGTAAATGACGTAAAACCTTTGATATTATCGTGCCTACAAAATCTGTCTTTTTTTTAAATTTCGGTGTGGGGGGGCCGTAGCCCTGCAGCCCCCTCCCCCCCCCCTCTGGGTGCGCTGCTGATTTATAGCATTGGAAATAAATTAACTTTGTGCGTTTAGAATTATTTTTTTATTGAGTGTTAACGTTATATACAACAATAATTATCTGGTATAACCATTCTAGACTGAGTGACCCTACTGCTCTATTGCAACATGGTGCAAAAGTGTAATACGCAGTGTTGGTTTAGGACTAATACAATTTTTACGTAGCTTGGGATGGTTGTTGTGTTCATTTATGATTAAAGTAAAAGGGATATGAAGTACCATATATAGCACACGTGCAAAAATGGTAAGTGGCTGCAGTACTTACAAAGTTATCGGAAAATTTCAAGAAAAGTATCACTTGGGAGAACCAGGGGCAGATGGAAGGATACTAAACCCTAGTAATGGGATAGAGAGAAGTACGATATGTAATTGTGGATTGCATTAAACTGGCTCGGGATAAGATGCTTATGGGAAAACTTAATGAGCTTTCGGATTCCAAAAATTGAGCTTTTTCAGTAGTTTACTAACAATTTTAAGGGATGAACTAGCAACATCCAGTTAATTTCGAGTGATTATGGGGGGGGGGGGGGGGGCTTGGAGGCACAAGAGTATAAATACTGGCTAATGTAGAATATGAAAGATACTATAAATTCTTTTCTCCAGAATTTAATTTCGGCTACTTGATAAAATATAACACAAGCTGCATTTTTCAACACAGTAAATAGGGTAAGTCTACGACATACATTTATTATGAAACAAAATAATACTTTGGTTGTCCTCTCGGTTTCATTATGCAGTGATCATTGTTCAGATTTATTAAGAGTATGAATTTAACTGTTACGTGTAGGCCTGTATTTTTACATTCATGTTGTGTGCAGAGGATCTTACTAAACACCTATACAAACAGTTGAGCTCAGAAGTGTATTTCTTGGATAGCGTGGCTGCTTAAAAGCGATTACCTCTATGTAAAGAAACGTTACGACCTACTAAATACAACTCCATTTATTATTTTCTCCTCTACTCTAATTTACTTATTTTTACGCTGTGCAATTACGATATACATCTGATCACTTAACGCACAGCCTACATTATACACGTAGGTAGGTCTGTGCACAGTAGAAACAAAAGTGTTTATGTTTCTCGAAAAATAAATGATGTATCTTGTTCTCGCTTGAAGACAGCCTTCTCCTCTTCACCGCGACTGCATGCACCGTCAGTGCGACGGCCATTCTTCGGCGGACGTCGGGCGCGAAGTGGAGACAGTGCGGTCGCTAGACTGCGACTGTGCGGCAGATTTTACTGTTATAGCGACACACTGGTCAAACACAAATTATGTGACCTTGAGAGACAATTATGCGCTGCGTATTTTGTATTTGGTTTGCAATAATTCGGGATATTACCATTAATGCTGGTTCTACATTCTGTAACATTTAAAACTATTAGGTGTTCAGTTGTTTTACCAATACTGACACTTGTTGTTGTCCCATTAAAAATGTCAGATGTTTTATAGGTCTAATGTAAGTACTAATTAAAGTCATTTGGATAATTGAATTGTAAATACCAGTACAATACTGTATGAAGTAAATATGCGGAGTGTTCGTTTGCCGTAATGCTAAAACGTGTATGTGCTTCTGAACTGTATACAGGAAACAGCAGGCACGACACGTTGTAACTGCAGTACGTAATTATGACGTAACTGGTGGATCGAAACGGGTTTATGTTACAAGATTTTAAATTCGGCACTCGATTTTAATGAAATTTTAAACTGTTAAGCTTATCGTTCTGCTAATGCGCACGGTCCCCAGATAACCTATAAGGATTTTAATTTAATATTAGGGAGTTTAAAAATAGATAAGTTGTAAATAGAAAAGTTGTAAAATAGATAAGTTGTAAAATAGATAAGTTGTAAAATATAAAAACGCGACACCAAAGTTCGCACGCAGCACTAATGTCGATGCTAGAGAAATAGTTTCGGGCGCCACAACAGTAGTGTCGATCTGTTGATGTGGAAGCCACGGTATGTTCCATGTATAGGCCTGCACAAAAGCAAAACAGCGGATACATAAAACATAATGGACTTGTCATTCTTTATGCCCTACAGAAGATATTTGGAGAAATATAAATGGAATTAGCGCACAACCATCGTTATTTAAATCGTTGGTTATTTAATGACAACGCTCCAACTGCTCTAGGTGACGTGATATGGGCGACTGAATTAGCCGTCTTCTTCGTTTCTCGGCTTTTCTTAGTTTTATCTTACTTATTGGCCTAATTAGGCCCCAACGCAAAACTGTGCAGATATCTAGACATAGACGGGAGGATAGGATCTAATATGAAAACGAAGCTTAAAAAGTAGATACATAATGTAAAGAAATAAACTGAATTCACCTGCCTCCGGTTATGGTCCAGCATACAGACTTGATAAGCACAGCGACGAACTTTCGGATTCATTTGGAGTAATTCTGTGACCGGTTGAAAGATTATCGACTTTGCTGGGGAGAATCTGTAGCACGAACTAAAGCCTACTTCCACGTCACCAGCAGCTATACCGACTCAACGCCAAGAACAAGTGAACTTAGCGGTGAGTCTTGTAACACTTACAGGCCTAGAGGAAATGAGAAATGCTTAAGTGTTAGTGTGAAACCCTCATTTGCGAAGCGTGGGTGTGGATGGGAGTATAATACTAAAATAGATATTAGGGAAGAATTTTGGGAGCTTAAGGTCCGGTGCTTGTAAACTCTGTGATGAACCAGAGAATTTGGTGGCCGGCTGAATAACTATCAATTTAACAAGAACGTAGCTTTACTGTGGCATCAACAGCAGTAAACAGATTTTGTACTTAGCCCATTACTGTATGGCAAGTTCGCACGAAGAATGTATCACAACACCATGTCTAGCTGTACAATCCGTTGCACAATCTTGTTTCTCATCAGATATTCAGGGGCTACTGTAAATACACCAGGAACATTCTGTCAAAAACTGATTATACATTGTTCTACGTTTAACCCCTACTCTTATTTCCTGTCCATTTGCGAGCTGTAGACGGCATGCCGTTTTATCCAACATTCCCTCGATGATGACGACATAGACGATGATGATGATAATGATATGAATTATTATCAGTGAATTAACGACTTCGTCATACTTAGTTAAGCATACTTAAGCACATCTACATACCGTGAGGGGAATGTGAGGTAAACATGTCTCCACGCATTCTTAAAGTCAAGGATATTTATCATTTTAATTGCTATTATTTATTTCGCTTTTGTTTAGACAACCTATAGACTGCTTCTAGTTAATTCTTATCACTGGCATATGTTAGGTCATAAATGTTTATTATCTGAATATAACTTAGTAAATATGTTTCAGCACCTTTCTTACAGTGAAAGTGGTATCTATTTAACGTGTGACATATGAATTGCGTTACATAAGGGTCTGTCAGCGAATCAGTTCACAACAATTTGTTTGCACTACTACTGTGCCATTTTCTTGGGATTAGCCTACTCCTATGGCAGATAAGTGTAATAAATTGTACTGTCTGAAATGTCTTAGTGACGTCTCTCGAATGGGGATGATTTTGTTCTTTATGTCCTAAAGAACAACAAACAAAAAGTTTAAAACTTGCGTGTTATTATCATTATCATCATCATCTTCTTCTTCAAAATTCTTTACAGCATTCACTGATTACAGAATTACAAAATTAAATTTTTTTTTCCGAATCAACTGTTAGCTCTAGGTTTTTGTAATTAAGTTTCAAACATCGGTAGTGGACTAATACACACACGAGTAAACCTGTATACACGTATTGACATACATGGTCATTATTATCTGCCAGAAGTTATATGGTTTCGTCACAGTATTATGAGTTACATGTGGAGAAAGATCGCTGTATTCGTTTATTGCGCGTGCCTAGGAACAACGTATACAATCTTGCCGATTAAAAAGCTCGGATCCTAAAGAAGTTAAAGGATTTCGTTCGCCTTGGTTGCTCGTATCTTGGAAGTTCCACACGCGATTGTCAGCAATAAGCCAGTTAAATTTGTAACTGTAAATCTGTAGGCATATATATATATATTTCATTCATTCTGTAGTCTGTCTTACAACAGGTCCGTAGGCTCTTCCAAAGCGGGCTCTCCACAGGGTGCGATCTAGTGCTTCCTCTTTCAATTTCCAATATATTTATATATATATATATATATATATATGTCCCTCAGTCTGATATCAGCGAATTATAAAGTTATCTATAGCTCTTAATTTGTGTGCCGCGAGCTTTTTGTAATTGTACCGCAAAGCTTTGAATATAAGAATGTAAAAGTTAAAGGTAAAGGTCACCCTATAACAGGCCATGAAGGCCCAGGGTGGGAGTAGAGATATAGCTCTACTCTTGCTCTAACCTCGGCGCTAGGTGGGGTGGGTGGTCAACGCCACACCCTGGCCGCTTTCCCCCGGGAAAGAGACCCGATACCTATTGTGTAGGAGGTTGGGTGGGCCCCAGGGCCGGTCTTGACCGTTGCGGAAAATCTCGCCTCCACCGGGATTTGATCCCCGGACCGTCCAGCCCGTAGCTAGTCGCTATACCTCTATCGCGGCCCCAATATAAGAATTATTATATGAAATAAAATGTGCAAATTAAAACGTTACAAATTAAAAACGGATAAAGTTGTACCTTAAGGTATGTAGTACATGCACACACACACATCACTCAAAGTTAAGAAAGGAAAGCTAAGAAAGAACTGCGTTTACTTAAACTTCTTAAATTGATGTTTGTATAGAAACTCCATCCACTTTCTGGTTTACGATAACTTTACGTTTTCCCAAAATAAGTGACGTATAGAAATATGTGTACACCTATTAGGCTATAGTTCTCTATTCCAATTCTAGTGCCGTGAAAAAGATGACTGTCCTAAGTGTGCCGCAAGCAACAGAAGGTTGAGACCCACTATAATTATTATCCACGACAATTATTTTACCTTTTGTGTGAAATCGCTGTCAACAGTGAAGTGCCATGTGGGATATATGACAGAGTTCGTAGTCCTATGCATTGACTTCACAGTAGGCTCACAAAGTACTGTCAGCTAACAATTATATCAAGGATGGCCAAACTTGCTTAACGTAAGAGCCACATACGATAAACTTCATATGTTTGAGAGCCGCAAGACATGAGCAAATATTACACACACACGTTTTTATTGTTACACGCACATTTCGTTACAAAAATTCTTAAATATACCATGAACATTAAACTTGCGTTTTAATCCAGTGGACTCACAGTTTATACCCGGTAAATAATTATAAAGCTTCAAATTTTTTTTATTTACCGTTAATATGAATTGTAACGCAAAAGGGAGCTCAGCCAACATATTTCCGCGAGCCGCACATTATATGTCAAATAGCCGCATGTGGCTCGCGAGCCGCGGTTTGGCCACCCCTGAATTATATGATACCTGTGTTATTCCATGTATATAGGACTACAATACCTAAATACTACTTGTTGGCCTAGTCAGACTCAAACACAAAACTTTGTGCAGATAACTACACATAGGTTGGAGGATAACGCCTAATATGGAAATGAAGCTTGTGGAAATCATGTTGATTGTAAAGGCGAAAAAATTCAGCTCCCTCTGGAAAGATACGATTAGAAACTAAATTGTTGATGTCACAAAAAATTATTTGTAGTAATGGTGATAGTGACTGTATTAGTAATGTAGATATACTGAAGTAAGTCTCAGAGTCATTATGGAAGAAGGGTACTTGGTTCGGATCTTAGCCGGACCTTCATATAATCAGAGTATTATTTTTGTAATTTTCTTCGGTCCCTCAAAGAGAATCCCATGATGCTGCCTTAAGATGAGTCAGGTCGGCCTGTTTCTAAGTCCTCGCTTACTCAGCCTGTCTTAAAGTATTCTTTTGCGTGTAAGAGACAAATACGTGTAAAACATGCATGGTTGTACATGGTTGTAACATGATTATCTTTCTTTGCTGTAATAACTGGGTTACAAAAAGGATCGATTTGCGCTGTATTGATTCACATTCTAATTCGCACCATAATTTATCGCTCAAGAACTTATCTGCTTTCTGGGTTTGAATCTCAGAATGAGAGCCAATTTACCGACAGGCTTTCTTAATTTCTCCAGTCCACCAAGGAATGTTCTGGGGGAGGAAGCTAACCTTAAAATAGGCAACGTCCACTTCCTTCCACATCAGGAATCATTCACACATCATCCTATCTATTTGCCGTAATATAATCCATAGGACTGTAAACGCATGTTAAACAATCCAAGAAACATTCCACAGCGGAACGTTTTAGACCCATTGTTGTTCGCTGCAGACGGGCAGGCCACGTGCAAATGTTGCACGATTTGCATTGCCAATCACAAAAATATAAAACGCTTTATCCTATTCATATAGTACTAGATGAGATGATAATTTAGTTTATACACTTCCGAGGATGTTGAAGTACTTACAGTTAATCAGGGCCTAAATTGTGGCAACGCTTCAGAAGTACTGACTCAGCACAATAAGAACAACATGTTGTTAAGCAGGTAAGGCTACTTTCTTTATAACGTTGTTAAAAGGACTGATATTCAGTTCAGTCCCGTTCCTCATTGCAGGCTCAACTCTTGGGTCGGACTGCATCTTTAGGTCCTTTTCCTTATAGGCCCTATCACAAGGGCATTTTAGATTACTTTCACTGTCAAAAGATCCAATCTCATCTTCTCTTCTTCTTCTTCTTCTTCAGTGGCACTACAGTCCAATGCGGACCTTCGCCTCCTTAATGGCCCTCTCCCAGTCCACTCTATTTTTTGACCTTTCTTTCCAGTTGTTTTACACTTCTTAACATCTGTTTGTACACAATTCCACCATCTGTTTCTTGGTCGTCCTCTTGGTCGACTTCCTTGGGGATTATTATTAAATACTTGACGTACTGTTCTTTTACTCTCCATTCTGTTAACATGACCAATCCATTTGAGCCGACTTATTCTAACAAATGACAGTATATCTAAATCTCCAAACACCTGCTTTAGTTCCTTGTTATGTCGCTTTCTCCAATTTTCATTTACTTTAATTGCCCCAAATATTCTTCTCAAAATTTTTCTTTCAAAAACTGCCAGCCCTTTAGCAATATCCTTATTCAATGTCCAAGATTCTGCTCCGTATGTAACCGATCCAATCTCATAACCACGCAAAACAATTGATAAAACAAGTGACAGACATTCCTTAATTCCTAATGTTTGAATACGTAGACGGAATTATAACTTTTTGACTTGAATAGTAAGAATTTACCGAAAGTACTTTTATATTATTCTTATAAAGTTTGTAACAGTCCAACCTGTTCACTGTTTTTAATATCATTACATGCCCACAAGTCCAGTCATTCTCTTCTAAAATCTACAGTGAAATTAATTATGCTGATGGTGATAAGCTGTACAATGACGTTAGAGACAATTACACAACGAGGAACTCCATAATTTATACTATAACTTTTTGGAACAGAACCCTTCTTGAGAAGCTAATAGTTGCTCAGCTATTCAAGCAATTCCCCGAATTTTATGGAAACCAATTACCATGTTCACACTGACACTGGGCGAAGGTCATGTGATGGGGTGAACCTACGCCTAGGATGTCCTGTGGAGTGGTGGAACGTATTGTGAGCTGCAACAAATTAGAGTGTTTAATACTAAAAAAAGGGAAGAAGACATTTGGAGAAAATTGGACGACTAGGCAGAGCCTACATGAACTACCCTAGGACTGAGTTCATTGCCAGGGTAGTTCATGTAGGCTGTGTTTCAGACAAGTCGCACTGAGGCATCTTGCTTTTCGAAAGCCTCAGTTTCCCACTGCGCCTGCATTCTGTTAGTTCTCCATAGGTGTCTGTACAATAATCCCGATTACCACAATTGATACAATAGTCTTATTTTAGACGTCAGTACCAAGGGTCTCAGTCCCAGCCCACCCGTTCATTCCAATCCGATCAGAGGGTCTCCGGAATCGTGGGTCGCTCAAACATTGAAATCCTTGGTTGTAATCCCATTCGCTGAATTTTAGCATTTTTCTGTAATTTTCCACTTACTGTATTAGGAGGACTTTGCAATACGCTGATCCCTACACAAAGGATTCTGCCCAATATCTAAAAATTATTATTTCAGAAATACAATCAATGATTGCTTCTTAGCTTACTTAACGACGCTGTATCAACTTAACCCTTTGAAGTCTAAAGTTAATATAAATTGTATTTATTCAATATTTAGGTCTTACCTCACAGGAGACAACCTGTCTCCTTTATAAGGACTGATCACGTAATGCTGCTTAGGGCAATAAACGTTCTAATGTTCTAAGACTCATACGACACACATAACAGATAGTGTGGAGGCAATTCAGAGATTTTATTTTTAAATTTGACGGTACATGTAGAAACCACTGAACTTGGAAGGGTTGGGAAGGGTCAGAACTACAGCGTCGAAAGAGATGACAAGATTATCTTGAATAGTGTATAGGTAGTGATTTGGAAGGATGAGGTTTGGCCCTATTGAAAGTATTACACTGAAAGTCACCTGGACAGAATTTACGACAACCACGAAGCCTCAAGGTAATCTGTATTGCAGTCGAGATCCGAAGTGGGTACGTCGCACAAGTACCTATTTATTGACACAATTTGGTTCAAACATTTCTGAACAGGAGTGTACCAGAGGCTCTAATAATTTTGCTGGCAGAAGTATGTCAGTCTGCAGGCCTAGGCCTGTAACTTTCAGTAGGGCAAGTGTAGAGCGGAAAAAGCATTAATGCAAGTTGCACATGCTATACTGCTTTAAAAAACCCGCAATTTCATTACCATGTTGACAGAAGTTTGCCAATGGAACATTTACTTAACCAATTGCATCCAGTCGTCACCCTCACTTATTTTTCAAAAACCATACTGACACTCTCCTATGTACCCTTAGGTCTACAATTTGGTCTCTTCCCTGGCGACGTTCCGACCTAAACTGTGTGGGATATGCACGTTACGTCCCTGTCATGTCTGATATATGTTTCGCCAGTCTTATCCTTCTTCGTTTGATCACCTTATTAAAGTTTGGAGAAGAATATAAATTTGAACCTTTTCATTAAGCAAATTTTTCCATCCTACTCTTATTTTCTCTTCCTTAGGTGCAAATATTCTCGGAATTTTGTTCGCCAAAAAGGATCTTGACGATGGTGTATGATCATATTCGTGGCACAAATTTTGAACATTTTCTGTCATCTCAGGCTAATGAAACTGCCTCTGTCTTCATATGAAGAAGGGAGACATAAGTACATTGGTCTGTATTTTGTTTGGTGCCCAGAGATTGAGAATAGCTCTTCCCAACCGGCTCACCACAGTAGGTTCTTCCCTTTCCCAGATCATCTGAAGACGGAGACAAATCGAGCCTGCTTAGCGTTTTGGGTTTATTAGCCTGAGGCGATGGACAGTGTTCAGAATTTTGATTACGAATATATCCACTCTACGTTCTTCCCTTGAAGTTTATATAAATATCAAGTTGCACATCGACGTGAAACAGCAGAATATTATTAAGTCAGAAGAAACAAAATAAATATGCTATAACTTTGGAGGAGACTGTTAGAATGATGGAACAATTTGTTGTATTGAACAGTTATAAGACTTGAAGCTGTCAACAGAACAACAAAACCGGTCTATTTAGATTCATGTGAACATGTGTGGAAGCAGCAGCTGTGCGCAGTGCGGTTCATTTCGCACGCGGAACTGTGCCCTGCGTCTGAGTGGTAAGCAGGCACAAGCTGTGTACCATCACATCCACCGAGAAGGACTTTTGCTTGTAAGCCCACAGTAGGAGATTAAAGTATCTTTATGGTTTATTATTACATTATAAACTTGTTTGACGATGACATGGTTTCCAGGCTTGCCTCACTGAGAGGGGGACTTTTTTTTTCCCCTTAGAAATTACACCACCCCAAAACATTTAAATACACAACCGAAAATGGAAGTTTCTGTGTCGATATATAGACTGTATGTTTCAGTATTTGACAGATTATCTACATGCACTACGGATATATTGGCATGTATTCATACCACAAAAGAAGATACTCTGGTCTTCACCTTTACAGGATTCTGACAATTGTATGTGGTCATAACGTCACTGAAATTTTGGACATGTCCATCGTCTGGGGCTGAAATCTCACAACGTTTCAGAGGAAAGATTTGCTTCTGTCTTCAGGTAGAATGGGGAAATGGAAGAACCTTCTCTGGTGGTCCCGTTAAAGGTTAGTAGTCTCTATGTCTTTCCTCATTCCGCCTGAAAACGGAGGCAGATCCAATCTTCGAAACTTAGAACGAGACTATGAACAATGTCCAAAATTTGTCACCATTACTCTGGTCTTGTTAGCCTGCTTCACTTCTTTTACAGCCTCGTGGCATCGTGTCCGTAATGCCCAGTAATGGTATACATGAACTGTAAACCAGTTGGAGAATTTTCGTGGAATCTGGTATCTAGCCCTACAGCACGGAAGTTGAGTCCGTCCTCCGCCTTCGACTTTTTAATTTTATACTACCAGTACCACTGACCTCTTGTCCCTGCAAACCTCTGAGGTTAGAGCCATAATAATGCCCCTCAATATGGGGTTGTCAAACTTCGAGTTATAAAGGACATTCTCAAGACAAGCAAGTAGCTACCTTAATGTATTTTGTACAGTGTGAAATAATAACATACTCGCCCTGCGCTGTCTACATTTAAACTTAGCTTTTTACTTGCTAGTGCTACCTAACAAACCATTGCAGTAGGTATGTTACTACTGTATGGAAATCGATCATAAACATACCCACACAGTTTGTATACAACATTTTTATAACTTATTTACAAATGATAATCGTGGCGAGGACCAAAAATTTGAAGTTCTGTCCGAAAGGTTTTACATAGTTAGAGCCCATAGGGTAATGGAAACAAGCGAAATAGGAACACTGCAGGTAATATGAGCGACTTAAAAAATTTCTGTCTGTAACCTAGCGGAATTTTATGGAATTGTGCTCTTGATATTGGTAGCACTGATGGAGTGCGTCTGCGATAGAATGAAAACTTGTTTTACCAGCCACATACTCTTATCAGTATGAATTAAAACGTGTTTATTAAATACAAGCTTCTGTTTTATATTTGTGGGCTGGGATAGCATAGTCGGTATAGCGACTCGCTACGGGCTGGACGGTCTGCGGATCGAATCCTGGTGCGGGCGAGATTTTCCGCAGCCGTGCAGACCGGCCCTGGGGCCCACCCAGCCTCCTATACAATGGGTAAAGGGTCTCTTTCCCGGGGGTAAAGCGGCCGGGGCATGGAGTTGACCACCCACCCTCATCTAGTGCTAGGGTTAAAGAAAGAGTAGAGCTATACCTCTACTCCCCTCTGGTCCTCCATGGCCCGTTCTAGCGAGAACTTTTTCACTTTTATATTTAACGTATACAAAAAATAATGTGTGCTGCTAGGAGCAGTAACGCAATGTTATTACTAGAGGCCAGGCTAGCGCCATGTGTACATTACATTACATTACATTACATTACATTAATATGTAGTTGATTCAAGTTCAGTCTCAACCTATGCGTGTACCTTGAGGTATGCCTAAATATCAGCATGTCTGGTAACAAGATAATTCCTTGTGGCGGTGATGTGAGCATTGGTAACTGTAATGAGAATTTTACGAGTATGTTATGATTACCAACTAACTAACTGACTGACTGACTAACTCCATGGGGCAGAGTCTTTCCCGAGAAGCTAACAGGTCCTCAGCTAGTCAAGAAATTCCCCGTATGTTATGGAACCCGAAGGTTCATTACCACATTCACAACAGCACACCACCTGTCCCTGTCCTGAGCCATATCAATCCAGTCTATGCCCCTCCATCCCACTTCTTGAAGATCCATTTTAATATTATCCTCCCATCTATGCCTGGGTCTTCCAAGTGGTCTCCTTCCCTCAGGTCTCCCCACCAAAATCTTGTATGCACCTCTCCCCTCTCCATACGTGCTACATGGCCCGCCTACCTCATTCTTCTTGATTTGATCACCCTAATAATATTTGGTGATGAGTACAGATCATTAATTTCCTCGTTATGTAGTCTTCTCCACTTCCCTGTTACCTCGTCCCTCTTAGGCCCAAATGTCCTCAGAATCCTATTCTCGAACACCCTCGGCCTATGTTCCTCCCTAAGTGTGAGCGACGATGATTACCAGCATTTAGTAAAATTTGGTTTATATGTGATCTTAACGGGACAGATAATCTTTAGTGTGCGGAAGTACTGAAAAACTTAAAAAAGTGAAAACAAAATTGTAAAATATATTTGGGCCTATTCTTTTGTTACTGAGAAACGTAAATAAATCAACTCTTCTTTATACTCGCTTGTGTTTGCATCTTGCATGTCGGTGACGGCTGTTTCTTGAATAAAATTGACGTTCATATTATACGAAGCTAGAAAGTGTATGCGCTTCCTGACACAGTAGGATTTTTTGATAGGTGACGAGCTAACACTGTGTCCATATGGCGATAGCAGAGGATTAGCTCAGCCACGTATCTGCGTCCTTTTATCTTAATTAAAAGTCTGACTTCTTAAAATATGTCAACCAGGCTCATACTTACCCCAGTTTCTCTACATAAAGAAGTTATGCATAGACGTGAGTCGATAAATTGCATAGTTATTAAGTATCTCGACATATAAATTGAAGGACTGGGCAAGCGGAGTAACGTCTTCTTTTTTCAGCATAACGAAACATTAAGAGATGTAGTCGTTTAAATGTCCTGTATCGCCTCTAGGGCTGTATAGATTGCCTCAGTATGGGCTTTATGCTTGAGAGGGGAGAAAACTGCACACCGGCGGACGTCTTATGCACAGCGGATGTGTGTTTGTAATGAACAAATTCCCTTTTGTATCCTATGTTCGTGAAAAGGATTAAGGCCGGTTCTCTGTGACGGATTCACATATCCGCTCCGCAATTTCGCGTCACGCGAGATCAAAGCATGTACCCCCGGCTGATCGCACATGTGTACTCAGCGCTGCAAAGCGCTCAACCGTTTTGAGTCAACACCAATCTGCGCCGAGCTCCTCTTCAAGCTCAACCACCTCCCATATAAAAAATAATTTAAAAAAACAGATCTGCAAACAAGTGTAGCAGGCGGCATAAAAACTTTGTGACGATTCACATTCAATCTGTGTCTAGTAGGCCCAAGTGCATCGCGGTACTGGTTCAAATTTGGCATAACAATAGGCGCAGCACGAAGTATGTAAAACAGGCTTTCAGTTTGTTAAATTGAAATGTCGCTGAATACACCAAACCCCAGTCGCTGTATGAAGCTTCTTTGCGGAAAGTGACGTTATACTGCACAGACTACTCATAGTCTACACTCTACAGCTAGCAGTCAACATGGTGTTTGGTGTGTATTTTGAACAACAAAACTGATAGGACAATGCCTTCTATTCAGTGCTGCGGTAAAACTGACAGTTTGCTTAAGCACCACGCCATGACGACTTATAGGGGAAAGTAGGCCTACAGTCTACGCACATTCTAGACCTTGGTATTAGATGGAGGTAAGTGGTCAGTGTCACGCTCCGGCTGCTTAACCCCGAGGAAACAACTGCCGATGCGTGTTGAGTTAAAGACTGGGTGGGCCCCAGAGCTGGTCTGAACATCCAAGTGAGAAGGGAAGTTCCTGCCTCGATCGGAAATCGAAACACGGCCATCAGCCTGTCTAGCTGGAGACTGTGCTGTTCCGTAGCGTTCGTTTTTAATATTACGGTCACAGATGGTCCCATTTTTTCAATTTCCTTAGAAAAATAAAATGTCATATGTGGAACCCAATGGGCGCTATTGGTCTGCATAAATATAAATCAACTTGCGTCAATTAGAGGCAGCAGGACCTGTCAGAAATTCTCAGTGATTTTTTTTTTGTAAAAAGTTGCCAGTACTCACTTCTTGACATGAATAAAGGTGCAAATTTGTCTTGTCTTCGTATTGCAAATTAAAGTTTTTCATATTGTTGTTTTCACATTACCATAACACTGTCGGAATAAAAGCAACAAATAAAAAATAGTTTTTTCCAAGTTCTGAATTTATAATGTTCTTGTTACAGGTGCCGGTACGCCGTACCGTTGCGTATCGTTACAAAAAAGCACGGAAAATTCTCTGTGCCGAATAGAGTAAAACAAATAATTTAATAAGTATCTAACTACATGAAGCTGCAACGCCTTTCTTCGGAGGTTTATACGAGTGGCGAGTTTGTAAATTTCGTATTTCCTGAGCTGGGCGATATATTCCCCGCTTTTATGGAATTCCAAAGCGCATTATCCTGTTAAAAAAAGCACTGGGCCCTATCCCCATTCAGTATAATTCATTCCAAATTCTACTTTTTAAGAACAGTTTTAATATTATCCTATCTATTTCAGGTATCCAAAGTGGTTTGTTAACTTGTGGTTCAAAAATAAAATTGTATGTGCATTTACCGATTCATGCATTCATGCTACATTTTCTTCCCATCTCAGCCTCCTTTGTTGAATTGCCCTCAGAATATTCGGTAAAGAGATCAAAATGTGGTCAAGGAGATGAAATTGGCGGGTCGTCTGGCACGCATGGGACAAAAATGCATGCAGGGTTCTTGTGGGTAAACCTGAAAGAAAGAAACCACTTGCGAAATCTAGGCGTAAATAAGTGGATAATATTAAAATGGATCTTAAGGAAGTAGAATGCTGGGGGTGCGATCTGGATTAATGTGGGTCAGGACACGGACCACTAGCGGGCTCTTGTGAACACGGCAATGGAATATGCGGGTTCCATAAAATACAGGGAGTTTCTTCACTGGTTGAGTAATTGTTAGCTTCCAAATAAGGACTCTGCTCCATAGAATTAGTTAATGATTTACGGCGAGAACAACTGTGAATTACCGTACCTCATTATCCGAACGTCTCTGTCCTGCTGTTTGTTCCATTTGATTTAGACAAAACAATAAGTTTACCACAGAGGCGCGCACCCAGAATTTTTCATTAGGGATGGCTGACTTTGAGCCTATATATATATATATATATATATGATTTTAAAAGGTATGTTATAAAGATTATGTCATATGTATAATGTAACAATCGCTGTTTGAAACTGCATATACAAATACAACTGCATGTTCCATGACTTCTTGGTTTTTGTTTTAAAGTTTCATCTAAAACGCCCTAAGTTTTTATTTTATTTTTCAAAATTCCAATGTACTAGCCATCAGCCGATTTCAGTGGCTGATTTCGGCTGAAGGGTAAATCACGTAATACCTTTGATATCATCGTGTGTACAAAATCTGCGTTATTAGCAATAGTTATTAGGGGTGGTTTGTTACCCCCCTCTGACCGAAACGTTCCGACTCTGTTCTAAGCCATATTAAAGTGTCTCTGTGCAGGTGAGAAGCCACAAAGTACCACATAATCCTGTGTTTCAGTATTTATTTATACCCCGCAGCGTAGGCTATACGTACAGCTTTACATTTGCTTGGCTGCGGCATCCTGATATCATCGAAATAAATCTGATATATCTCTAAATAAACTGTACATTATTCCATCGTGAAACAGGGATATCCATACGTGAAATTACGGGGTTTGTCTGTAAGAAACAGCAACTGTTTCTACGCATGCAGACCACACATATAGTTTTGTTTTGCTTGTCCAAAACTGGTATTAGAAGAACAAGTTCCGTTCCATCTGCACTTCTTTATAAACGGGCTTTTAGAATTGAAGTTTTCCTCTCTCTCAGAAAACGTGTAATTGCTAAAGATTTGATTTTAGTCCAATTACAAAGAGTCCGTATACTACATTACTTTAGGTAAGGATCGTGATGATAATGTGTTATTGTGAAGAGTTTTCTAAAAAGTTCCAAATATAATTACCTTTACAATTTTCGTACGAATACACATGTTCTCGTATGCATACTTTTTATATGCATTCTGTGATACATTCATGCTTTATCCTAAAGTAAAGGCAAACTTTTTCCTGTGCACCTCGACACTGGATGAAGGTGAGTGGTCAAGATTCACGCTCCGGCCGCTTCACCTCCGTGGGCGAGAACCCGGTACTATTTGAACAGGAAGCTGGGTGTGACGCAGAGCCAGTGTCTACGTGTTTGGAGAAGGGAAACATCCCTGCCGGGACTCGAAATACGATTTCTTGGTCATCCAGCCTGTAGTCTAGTCACTATATCATCCCGGCTCCCCTTGCTTCTGCTAGTAAACCTAAGTAGGATACAGGACTATGTTTGGATTTGGTATTTCCTTCTCAACAAACTACTAAGTGACACAAAACCGTTCAGCATTTTGCCTGTAATGTCCGTGGAACCACAGAAAGTGTGTCGATATGCCGTCACAAACACATTGACAGCTCTTGTTTTCCCGGTTGTTCTTTTGTGAGAAAGTATTAAGTCGATGGTATTGTTACGTGACGTCACCGATTGCTCTACAAGCGACTCATAAGTGTCAAGAAGTGTCACTGTGCAGAGTTTTGCTCCAGTTCTGGACGCGATTTAGCGAGTATTAACTCTTCCACATGACCAGAGACAGCATCGGCTCCCACTTTCACTAGAACCTCCCATAAGATATGAGACTTGAAAAAAAGGTGAAGATTCATGTGGCGTTCTTGGCAGCGGCACCGTGCAGTCTGGTACATGGGTGCTAATGTTTCGGAAGAACACCTTGCCTCCATTTCAGTGTAGAAGTGATCAGTGTCCCCAATACTGTCCCATCACACGTAAGACCACAGTAAGAAGACATTGTGGTTGTCTGTCTTGATGGTAATTTATATGGTTGTCTGTCTTATGGTAATTTATATGGTTGTCTGTCTTTATGGTAATTTATACCTTCATTTATATTCTTTAACAGTCAGCCTTACGAAGGAATGGCGGTAAGTGTTTTATTCACAGTTCTTTATCAGCAAGAAAAAAAGACCACGAGGGATTATGTTGAGAGGCGTTGTGTAACAGGAAAAGCGTTAACCGAAATCTGTTAAAAGTTCCTCCGGCCTAAACTGCTTTCACACATAATATGTGAAAGCAGTTCAGGTCTGTTTAGGCCGTAAAGTGTATGTACTCCTATTACTTTATTGTTAAGTCAATCAAAGTGCAATCACGTTTATTGGTCATTCGATACTTAACAAAATGACCTGTGATATCTGTCAAGGAAATTTATAGCTGTCGGCCCGCATAGCAGGCAAGTGCACATGTCTCGAAGTTTGAGGTGCAGTATATTCCCCATTGTTAACTCCCGAATATCTTTGTTCCGAAAGACGACTCTTGGCTAATGGAAAGCGAGCTACAGAACGCTACATGTCTGCTTGTTTTTGTAAAGCTGGGTAAAGCAATCCCTGTACAGGCCTGGACAGACCCTTAGGGCTCCAGGAGGTTGAGGCTCCCAGAATTTCTAAGACAGTCGGCACATGAAATTGGCAAGGTTTTCAGCTCTACGCAACGGCCGCCTTTACCCCCAGGAGATATATCTGATAAAAAGATAAAGTTTTCCCTAGAACAGGCCATGAAGGCCCAGAGGGGGAGTAGAGGTATAGCTCTACTCTTTCTTTAACCTCGGCGCTAGTTGGGGGTGGGTGGTCAGCACCACGCTCCGGCCGCTTTACCCCCGGGAATGACCCGGTACCCATTGTATAGGAGGCTGGGTAGGCCCCAGGGCCGTTCTGGACGGATGCGAAAAATCTCGCCCCCACCGGGAGATATCCCTGGTACTCATTTCTATTAGAGGCTGTGTCGACCCCAGGGCCATAGTGCGGCCGGAAGGATTAAGTCAATGAAAAATCTCAATGACCCGATCGCAGTGCCTCAAGCAACTGCGCCACCGTGTGCCCCACTTGTCTGTGTAGTTCAAAAAAAGTGGTTGTAATGTGTGAACAACACGCAATAGGTCTATAAGCAAAACGCACAGACCATACGTGTTTACAACGCCTAATATTTATAGATTTATATATTTTAATATAAATTTAGACCTCTTGTAAAAATGTACGCTAACCTGTGTTGCAAATCACGTAGAGAAAGGTCTGTAAATGCCAAATTTAATAACAGTCATTCACTAAGAGCAACACATATTTTACAGCGTGTTATTGCGATGTTCCACGCCTCACTCTCTTTGTTGTTTCATCTGAATACAAATTTACATTTCTACAATTAATCACTCCACAGTCAGAAAGCATTTAGTATAAACACAGACTGTAGCGAATGATAATTCAGACAAAATTTATGGACCGTAATGCGAGCCACGCGTATAGTTTATGCCGTGCGCAATTATTTTATACGATAAGCCGTTTTAAAGCAAAACAGCAGGTTTAAGTTTAGCTTTAAGTAATGTGGGAGTTATTACATTCGACATGTAAAAAGGTAAAATTTACCCTATAGCAGGCATGAAGGCCCAGAGGGGGAGTAGATGTATAGCTTTACTCTTTCTTTAACCTCGGCGCTAGATGGAGGTGAGTGGTCAACGCCACGCCCCGACCGCTTTACCCCGGAAATGACCCGGTACCCATTGTACAAGAGGCTGGGTAGGCCCCAGGGCCTGTCTGGATGGATGCTGAAAATCTCGCCCCACCGGGATTCGATCCCCGGACCGTCCAGCTCGTAGCGAGTCGCTATACCGACTGAGCTATCCCGGCCCACCGTTCGACATGTACGAAGCAGAATTAAACCAACCTAACATCGCATATTGCAGATAGCCAACGCAGATTTAATCGAAATCTGGTCAGTAATTTCTGAGATGGAAAGAGCGGAATATCACAACCCGATACTATAGGTCCAGTACTTTGCAGAAAAAACCATAATCCGACCAGAGGCACAGAATAAGTGACTGGTATCCGGTAAGAACTGCGGTCGTTGACTGGACACCCCATCCTGTTAACTCGGCGCCTGACTGGAGGCTACACTAGCAATGCTTTGAGGTTATGGTAAATCCCATGTAATTAATTTGAAGTCGGTTTCACACCACCACATTACACTGCCACTAAACTCCAATTTATTCCCTTTCTGACGCGCACCCTCTTACCCTGAAGGCGCGCGACAGTGAGACCAGTAAGTAAACGCCGGCTTAGGGCAGAACATCAAACATCAGTATATACGCGACAGATGGTATTTGACCAACGTAATTTGCTACTTTTGGATGCACAGGACGTAGTAACTGTATACACACAGATAGGCACCCTCATCACTTGTGAAATTACGTTACGCCTCACTGGTTTCAAATCTCGGGATTGAATCAGGATTCATTTCGCGCTCCCACTAAGACTGTAAGTTGCTTTCGACTGGGGGAGTTGGGTTAAACAGCGTTACCTCCTCAGTGAAACATACTATTGTACAATAAATTATAGCGTGTGAAGTAACATGCAATGACTAGGCGTATAAATTAACAGCCACCGTATTCTTTTTATTGATACATTCCTGCGATAATTTACACCACTCTGCGTTCGGCTACGTTAAATGCGTCAGAGAGTCTGCAACCTCCAAGTTCCACACCACAGCTGTTTGTACTTGTTAAAGAGAGGTCGCGTTTGTGTTTAGTTATATAGGTATATAGAAACGGTAAAGATAACGTCGTCCCTGTGCAGGCTATGAAGGCGTGTGGGGGAATAGAAGTATAGCTCCATTCTTTCTTAAACCCAGCATTACATGGAGGTCAGAGGTCACCTTCACGCCCAGACGACCTACACTCGAGGAAAGAGCGCCCGGTACCCATTGAACAGGGGCTGGATGGGCCCCAGAGCCGGTCTGGAAGTTCTTACCTCTGCTAGGAGTCAACGATTAGTCTATAATGCCTAGTCCGCAGGCTAGTCACTTTACTGATTACGCTATCCCTGCTAGGTGTTTGTATAAATGGACCACTCTTCATGAAATGGCGATATTCTAACATCGTGTACATTAAAAGAGAGAGAGAGAGAAATGTTTTATTAAACGACGCTTCAGTTGCTAATATTATATAGCGCCGATGGTAAATGAATGAAATACGAGTATGGAGCATTGGTAGAATGATACCTAATGACAGTGCAAAACCGAAGTACCCGGAGAAAAGCCTGTCCCACTGCCACTTTACCAAGGATCTGACACGGACTGGCCTGTAATAGAACCCACGCCTCCGCGGCGAGTGGCTGGCGACTAGCCGCCTGAGCGTTGGCAAGGTCATGTTCATTAATACGAGAATTTATCCAAATATATAGGCCTAAACATACGCCCAAATAAGTAACGAACTAATTTTATAGCTGCTAAGTCGTTCTTGCGTAGTTCATAGTTAACGCACCTAAATCGATAATTCCCTAACTCCGTGGCACTGAATCATCGTTCTTGAGATGACAGTTGATCACTGTCCGAAAATTTTCTCCACCTGTAGTATCATCATCATTCTTCCTTCTAGTTCTTCGTCACTCAAGTGGTCTCTTTCTTTCTGGTTAAGACCGAATTCCCTTCTCGTCTCCCCGTGTGTAATTCATATCCTGCATATCTCACTTTTCCTTCAGTTGATTTTCCTGACTATATGAAGCAAACAACCGCTATTTTTTCATTACATATTTTTCCATTTCTTCATATCACGCATATGGAAGTACTTCCTGTATTTTTCTACCTTCTTCCGGGATGTGATCAATGCATTGAGATATTGTACTTTCTTATTATCTTTAAAGCATCAAGCTGGGCCCCCGATTTAAACCGAGAGGGGGACGAATGTTTAGTTTATAGTATAAATCTTTTAGTTGCACTACATCAATGGAATTAAGGGACCACATGGTGATAATCCTGGTAAAGACAGTAGGATCCAACTGGGTACTGACAGGCAGAATATAAAATATGAGGAGAGGGGGGGGGGGGGTGTAACTCCACATTGGAATTTTAAATGTGAGAACAGAAGCAGACGATGAAACCATACGTCATAAAAGTTTCACTGTGTTATTGTTTACTGTATGGTGTATGGAGAAACAAACGCTGTAAATTATGTTTCCAACTGTTCACTACAGTCGCTTAAAATTGTGCATCTCCTAGTAAAGGAGGTTCTTGGAAACGCGAACGAGTATAGAAATGTCTGCATTATTGTCAGTTTCAGAGAAATACCGTACTGGAGTGCTGGTATTCCGGAGTTGTCCAGTTCGAGTCTTGTACGTAAGTATGAGCTCGTGGTAATTTTGGTTACTTTCTTTAGTCTCGTGAAAGAATTCCGGAAAGAAACTCCTGTAAGCCTCTACTGACCATCCAGGGAATCTCTACGTTTGTCCTTCGTTGAAATGTCGCAATTTATGTGTAGGCCTATTCAATTCATTATCCTGTTGTCATAGGCGCGTCTGCCAGAAAATAAGATTACATGGCTTATAACTTCGTAAGTAAAAAAACCTACGATAATAGTGACTGTAACAGGCTAAATCTTCACTGTGAGACTATCATCTGTTTCGAGGGCCGAAATACAGTCTTAGCCGCCACAAATTTAAAGATGATTGCGGTGTGGAAAGAGTTATGACACGCTGACTGACAGCACAGGACACGGACATCTATCAACCGGGAATAGAAAAGCTCATCTCGCGATGTGATAAATGCATCTACTGTGGCACGGACTATGTGGAAATGTAGTGAGATAGCAATAATATTAAGTGCAAACTGTGCGTATTAAAGTTTAAAGCAAAGAACCCGATGCATTGTACACTTATTTTCTGACCGACTCTCATACGTGCGTACATGAACCCCGTTATATGTCAGTTGTTTTTGTTTTACTATTAATCTCCTGTTTATTCATGCCGTTTATTTCTCTACTTTGATAATGAGACTATGAATTTGGAAACATCTATGCTTATTTAAACCATAAGCTCTTTAGGCGCGTTCGCACAGTCGTGAAAAGCGCCTATTACCTTCCTCATGTCCGTCCATCTGTCTGTCTCTCTGTCTGTGCCTGTCTGTCCGGATGTATTAGCGCGGCTCCGACTCTTGGATTTTTGTGATTTAATATTGGGGACTTTCATGAAAATCTGTCGAGAATCCAAATTTGGTTAAAATCGGACAAAAATGTCGGGCCCTTTAGGTGAAGACCTATGTAGGTTTCACTGTTGCCGGCGACATAAATTCGTCACAAAAGCATTCTTTTGCAACACCAAATATTTTTGTATTGTTGACAGTGACATGTAGCTCAGCAATACAGAGAGAACGCATTATTTGGTTTCCGTCGCAACCGTGGTTACGCGAACGCGCCACTATGTTACGTTACACGTACAGTGCCTGTCTTGTTATTTAACGCCACGTTACGGATCGCTACGTGCGGTATGATACGCCCATATAATGAGGTGTGATTACCTTGGTAACTGATGATCCTAAATTCTGTTCTTCTGCCTGCATAGTTCGTGTGTCGCATTATGATGCACTGTTTTTTTTAAGTTTTACGCTACGCAACAGACATTCTGGATACCGACAGTGTTCTCGGTTCTTGTTATAGTTTGCAGAGAATAATTTAATGCAAAGTTTAGGCATACTTCTAAAAGTAGGGAACTTTAGACCTAATTAACGTAAAGTTTTCCTGTATTCAACGAATCAGATGAACATATAATGTGCGCTATACTGGAACCCGATTATCACAATCGGTAATGCTTTCGAATCAACTGTCTTTTTTTTCATAATGCTTATGACCCTCTATCCCGCAGTATTTTCCAATGGCCCGTGTTGTTAATGTTTAGCGGGGCCCCTCCTACTGTATCACTGCCACAATGAATGTTAATTGTTAATTGTTAATCAAACATAGAGGTCGCGAGATGTAGGCTACACATAATTGGGTAGTTAGTATTCAAACGTCTCTGCGTTATATTCGGGAAGTCATGGCTCGACCTTCAAACGTAAGATAGGTTGCGACTTCATTTCGCTCCCGATAATAATGGCCAGCCTCTTGGGGTAAAGCGGCTGGAACACGAAACTGATTATACAATCTCATCTAATGCCGAGGTTTTAGAATGAGCAGAGCTTTGAGCTTTACCTCCGCTATCTTATATGCATTCATGGCATGGTGTTCAGGCTAGTGGACAACTTTACGTGTCACATTGTTTTACCTTCGTGGAGAAGGGGTTAATTTGCAACGTAATTAAGTCTTCATTAGACACTTGCTGTAATGCTGTGCTTCAGTTTCCATAACCATATAACAGTACAGCCACAGACATTCTCGTAAACTTTTACTTTCTTAACCTTTCATGTTTTCTGTTAACATCTTGTGGATACTTTTCCATATAGCTTACATCATAACTTTTAAAACGTCTCACCTGTTCCCGTCGTCTATTATTATCCTTCGTAATTAAATAGTAACACCGAACTGCAGTTTCTCCTCACTACTCTGAATTGATACTTCATAGTCCGGAATGTGCAAGACATTATTATATTTATATGTGCCATTATGATTAATTATGTCTTTTCATTGGGGGATTTCATGACGTTTCAACTTCAGGCATTTTCTCTTCGTCGAGTGAGATACTGAAGGATGTTTATAATATATGAAAGGGGATGAAATGCTCGTAATCTATTTTAACCTGCGGTATTCGTTTAGCAGGGCTGAAAGAATTTAAAAAATAGGACTCGAATCCAGTTTCCGGCTGAAGTGTTACTGCACCTCTTTCACTAAATTTGACTTATCAACGCAGTAACACACACTAACGTTTCAGCTGAGTGTTCGTTGATCACTGTCAAAACGACAACCGACCGACGGCATTCAGTGGATCATTATTAAGTCTATAAGAAAATCTGATGAGTAAAGACAAAGCATTGAGTGTTCACCAGAAAAATAACGCAGACGGACTAATTACAAGGGCCTACCATTAGTTAGACTGGGTACGCGGTGGCGCAGTTGGTTGAGGCACTGCGCTACAAACCGGAAGGTCGCGGGTTCGATTCCCGATGGTGTCATTGGAATTTTTCATTGACATAATCCTTTCGGTCGCACTATGGCCCTGGGGTCGACTCAGCCTCTAACAGAAATGAATACCAGGGGGTAAAGGCGGCCGGTGCGTAGGGCTGACAACCTTACCACCTTCATGTGCCGATTGTCTAGAAATCTGGGAGCCTCAACCTCCTGGAACCCTAAGGGCCTGTCCAGGCCTGTAATGGGATTGCTTTACCTTACCATTAGTTAGACTATCCGCGTAGTGTCTGAACGTGAGTCTCAAGTTTGTAAACATGAAGAATACTATATTCTGGGATGTGACGCCTTGCACTCTGGTCCATGAGATGATAAACTTTGCAGTCACCGCCATAAAAACCTCAAATTTCGGAAAATAAGCAAGTCTCTGGCGGTGAGCACAGTGAAGTATGATCTACCAACTGTGCCTCTGAGTCGATATGGTTCCCGCTACAAGCCTGTCTAAACAAACCTGATATCTCACCGCTTTTTTACAGACAGGCCTAGGCAGATTTGCCAGTAGTTTATCTCCGAGATGCAGCTTCCTGAAAATACCAGCCTGTCCCTAGTTTTGGGGCCCACAAGCAATGTTTCTGAGATTAGGCCTATATGCCTATTCTGTTCAAAGACCGTTTATATTCTTATAACCCACTTTCATTCGTGAGATTTGTCATTCCAGATTCTTTCACCTGTCACTTTGATTCATCTCCTTTGCTGCATGTGGGCCGCAGGCCATAGACTGGACATTTATGTTCTAAATACCATCACGTGCTATATCCGAAACGGAGAAGACAAGTTCATATCGAAATGGAGATGGGAGAAACTGTTTGCACTGAATTTGAAACGGTGATGAGCCTTGCGTTCCCCATCCTTTAGCTTCAGTTTGTAATAGGTCTACCATACAGTTAATTAATTGTACTGCAGTTATGTAAACCACATAGCATTTATATCGTAAAATAAAATCCTAAAATTAAGACATAAAAATTATAATTTTACCTCTTTACATGGATTTGAGACTTGGTTCTTAGTTCTCAGGAGACCAATCGTGTTGGTGTTGCGGTAAAACTGCAGACTCGTTTTCTGGAGGTGCCCGTTTCGCATTTTGGTAGGGACACCAGTCACAGGGGGATGTTTCTAGGCCTATAACACGGATAATCAAGGAGGAGAGGAATATCGTACATACAATAAAAAGAAGAAAGGCTAACTGGATTGGTCACATCTTGCGTAGAAACTGCCTTCTGAAACACGTGATTGAAGGAAAGTTAGAAAGAAGGATAGAAATGACGGGACGACGAGGAAGAAGACGTAAGCAGCTACTGGATGACCTTAAGGAAAAGAAAAGATACTGGAAATTGAAAGAGGAAGCACTAGATCACACCCTGTGGAGAACTCGCTTTGGAAGAGGCTACGGACCTGTCGTAAGACAGACTACAGAATGAATGAATGAATGAATGAATGAACACGGATAATATGAAACGGTTATCATTGGTTCCGTATCTTTTGAGCACACAGAGTTTCTCTTCTAATGTTATGACTTTTCTAGAAGTGTTATCTACTTTTACCACAAATGATAGCACCAGAAGCATGCTTCAATCCCTCACCACTCATTATTATTTCAATCATAAAATGAATGAAAGATTAAAGGAATGAAAAGCGAAAATGCATTGTGGGGTAGGCTGTGTATGCGCGGTACACTCATCTCGCCCTTCCCAGAATTTATTAGAATGTACCACCGTCGTGTATAAATCGTGTTAAACCGAGCGCGTTTGTCATTAAAATCCTATTAAAACGACACAGTGTTAGTCGGGAACTGCCTGTATATGTAATGCTGCGTGAAACTGAGGAATGTTGAATTAGAAAGGGTGCAGTGGAAAGTAGTCGCGGCCTATTGTAAGCTGTGAGTACTGTAGGATCAGTTACATGATACTATTGAGGTGAAAGAAGGTAAACTTCTCCCTGTACCCGCCATGATGGCAATAGTAGAGTTGATATATACATACACTCATTCTTAACCTCTGAACTAGATGGAGGTGTGGTCAACTTCACGCCCTGGCCGCTTTACCCCCGGAAAATAACGCCGGTACCCATTGAATAGGAGGCTGGGTGGCCCCAGAGTCATTCTGGACGTTTGTGGAGAAGAGAAAAATCGCTTTCCCTTGCTGGGATTCGAACCCCGGATCGTCCAGCCCGTAGAATAGTCAAAATAACAAAACTGAACATAGAAGATACACGTTTATTCAGATTTGTACAGATCCTCTTGTTAGTAATATGTAAGAAAGATGGGAAGGCCGTTCCCACATGCCTCCTCAAGTCAACGCTCGCGGTGTCGCAGTGCCAAGCTTTTTGTACAGCGAGAGTACGTGTTCCAGCTGTGTGCAGTAATACGCATCCTTAATACCGCCGCATTGTATATAATCTTGCAGCGTACGAATATGAAACAAAGGTTGCTTTCTTACAAACACAAAAACTGACGCATAAAACTTGAAATGTTGACGTTATGCCATGAACTTTTTGTTCCTCCTCGTGGACTTCATAGTCAGTAGTAAAAATACGCTGTGGCGAAGCATTTCATCTTTGCTTACATAATTAGCATCATCAATATGGACGTGATATACAAGGGAAGTTCAGCTCACATGTGGCTCCAGACTGCATAACAGTTAAGCCTACATCAGCAGCTCGTGCCAGGAAGTAATCAGTCTAAATGAGCTTTCGATAAGTTCCAAACTACAGGTCCCACAGTGCCTTTCAACTCCAAGACTGCATAATGGATTTGTATTAAATTTGGCATGGGAAATTTACACTGAAATTTAGATCTGTGGTTAGAATTTTATTTACGTACGTATCGGTGCATGAACAAAGACTGTTTAGCCAGTAAAGGCACCGGCTGCGGACAGGGACAGTGACTGTCTTAGCATCGCATCCACACCGGCTGAAGTTTCGGACTCCTGGCTGGCCATGGACCTATATGCGATTTGAATTTTTAGAAAAGCTATGTAAAAAGAAACTTAAATTATAATATTCGTGGTCATTATGCCGAAAATCCTGGAAGATGATTACCAAACTTTCAGAGAAATTCCTGCCTCCGTCTTCAGAATGAGAACATATGTCAGCGTAATCCAACAAGACAGGCAAAGTACGTATAACGTAACACTGAGGCGCTTTCGAGTAACTATTGTTGCCATGGAAAAGCAATAATTATTACATATTCTCAGTGTGTGTTTGTAGCCTTCGTTATCCAGCATGCAAAGCGCATGCGCCTTACTGTCATCTGTGGCCTGTCCGGCTGTACCCATGTTTTCTTTTCCACATTATCTCATAAACGGCACGCTTACCGGAAAAAAAAGTTACTAAACATAACATGTGTGTTTTGATTTTCTCTACATCTTTGAAATATTGCTCAATCTAAGAAGAATCCAGCGAGGTGTTTTCATAAATGTACTTACGTCTTCCTGTAAAGTGGCTGTTATTCTTGTCAGATTTTAATGAATCTTGAATTCTTTCGACAGAATTTCGAAAAAATATTCAAATATCAAATTTCACGAAAATCCGTCCAGTCGGAGCCGAGTTGTTCCATGCGGACAGACATGAAGAAGCTAATAGTCGCTTTTCGCAATTTTGCGAGCGCGCTTTAAAAACTGCACTCTACATGTCCACCGTCGTAAAAACTTCAAATCACAGTTACCTACGTAACTTGTATTTGAAGGTAGAGCTGTACGGATCACGACAGGCAACAGGTTTCTCCGAAACGGTAACCCACCTATGAGACCGCACGGTGCATTACTCAGGAGACCAGAATCTAAATGGAGGTGGCTGCGCATGGCTATATACAGTTGATTTGGAAGTACAACCATAGTGTTCACCTGGAACAAAGTGAAAATTGTATCGGTCTTAAAATGGTTGTGTGTGAGGTTGAAAATGGAGCAAGAATTGTAGCGACATTGCATTCCGTTTAAGAGATACAGCCATTGAACTTTATGTGCTTACTTTACAGTCACCTTGTAGTGACCAGTAGTAGAACGGATGGAGATGGTCTCCAGGTTCTCAGAGCGGTGCTGATGAAAATTCAAATCTTCTGGGATAAGAGGACGCGCATTTTGATTGGTGTATAGTTACCGACGTTTCGCAGAATCCTGTTTCTTCTGTCTCTAATGTATTTCAACTAACCGTGATTCCGGTCTCTTGGAGTGCCTGAAGATATAGGCAGTAAGCTCCTCCGAAACGTCGGTAACTATATGCCAGTGTAGTCGGCGTCACATCCCAGAAGATGTGAAATTTCATCTCTACTCTCCTTTAATGCCTCCAGGACATGATAGTCATGCGTTTATTCAACTTTACAATTGCGAACATTTCTGAATACTTTGTTTTTAATTCTTTGTGTATGATTTAAATATTTCATGCTGTTTTAAAGTAAGTGAAACTACGATATTAGTAATATATTAACATATTTTGATAGGGACCTTATTTTCTATGAGAAGAACATTCAGTTCTTGTAAATGGAATTGTGACCTTCGATGAGAAATGGTTCCCAGGGCTTGTAACAAAAAATACCTCGTACGGAATACTCCACTGAAACACAAGGTATGTACGGTTGCGTTATGTAGCCTGCTCATCTGTTAATCTCGGCTTACAGGCTTGTGTAATCAAAACATCCAACTGAGTGAGATTTCTGCAAAACAGAGTTATTTTAAATGCGATTGAAATCAAAGCGTAAGTAGCAGGTAACGGGGAGGGCTCATGTTCTTGAGCCTCACAGACGATGGCAATGGCGACCCAGACAAAGTTCTGTAAGAGATCGCAGAGGAATTGTGTACACAGTCTAGGATCCATAAGGAATAAATATTTTCTGCATCAGAAGGCAGTCTCACAAATGCTCGCAACAATATTGGTGGGTCAGCATTTTAAAATTATGTAGCTAAATGTTACAAGCATCTCTCGAAATAATTTAAGAGCGGAAAGTCGAAGTAATTAACTAATGATCTGGTAGTATAACTGGGAATTTTCAACACCACTAATTCCATTGTTCACATCTGGATATGAACCTTAGCGAAGTCCCCCTCTCTGAGGTTCTTCGATCACACTCAGACACACCACAATCGGTAGCACTCCTCTGGACGAGTGATCGACCCGTCGCAGAGACCTCTACCTGACAACACACAACACTCACAAGAAACAGACATCCATACCCCTGGCGGGATTCGAACCGCAATCCCTGCAAGCGAGCGGCCATAGGCCCACGCCTTAGCCCGCGCGGCCATTTTGTCTTTAGGCGCAAATATATACGTATCAGTACTACGTTCTGAAACAGCGTGATAAGAGACCGCACTGAAGTATAATTGAAATTCATATTCATATAAGTGGAAATTTTATCGACGACTGAATTATCGCCCTGGTGTATCGGCAACTTCTCTGACACACGTGGCATGCTTGTAGTCTACAAACACTTCGTATGACATTCAGTCCTTCCATGTAAATGTTAGAATAATGGCTCATACAGTTCGCAACCTCCTTCCATATTTATTCAATTCGTTATTCAATGTCATCTTCCCATTTTACTCACTAAGTAAAAAAAAAGCCAGTTATAGCTGAATTTCTGGAAAAGATGATGAGAAATACGTAAAGATTGGCAGCAAGAAATTGGACACCCCCTCCCCCGCTCAGAATCGATGCAAAGCAAGAATGGCCGGTCGACACGGTGCCTTCGCAGTATTCTACGAGTATATAGTCAAAAGCCTTGCGGTGGGCCGACACCCCGCCTGAATTTCTGCAGCCGGGGTCAAAACTCAAATAGTACGTGAGCCAGGCGGAAAATTTTGAAATCTTATGTGTGCCGCATGTCATTTTAACCAACGAAGAGGGTAAGCATTTTCATTACAACTAAACACACCATTAATAATTCTTCATCCTTGTAATAGTAATAATAATAATATAATAATAATAACAACAATCAAGATATCTTATAATTACTGGATTTTGAACTTTATTTTATTGCTCTCCCTCTCTGCTGTCTCACGTTGTAGGTTACGATCCAGGGTAGAAAACCTTTCAGCCTTCAGGCCCGCATTGAAGGACACCTTAAATTAAAAAGTGCTTCCGACTCTGAGCCGGGCGACATTGTATCAACGCAATAATGACAGTGAGAGAAACGTGTAAAGTGAACACTTTAGACCGCTGGTCTAAAGTTTTCACTTTACACGTTTGATTCAGTCACGGAACACGTCAGAGGACGTAAACCGTGATAACTGAGGAAAAGGTTTTCAAAACACCGTGTTCATTTTTTAACAGATGAAACGCGCTATGAGTAATGTAGTCGTTCCTTGTTCCGGTTAACTAATCCTGACTGTATCTAATCATCCATGTTGCTGTTACGAGATCGATTCTTCACCGCAGATGTGCAGTGACTCTGATTGGGCGAATTCCATGTAATTTCCTGTAGTTTCACGTCTGCGCGGGCACTGCAGAGGCAGCGAGAGGAAGTTAAAGTAAACATGTACAACGATCTAGCAAGTGGAGGGAGGGCATTCGAATTCTGCACAAGTATGGCGCCTTTCATCCTCCTGCTGCGACTGTGCTGATGTTATGGCTTGTGTGAACTGCAAATAGTGAAGACTGCGGAAGGACATCCTTATCCTGTTCCTCTCGTTCATAACAGAATTTCGCAGCATCTCCATACGCATGACCCCGGTAATAACTTTGCTGATTTTCATTACGCGCCGTACCTTCATGCCCTTTATAGCCTTCTAAGTCCTTTTTTAGTCTTACCTCTTGTACATATCCATTGTAGGCGGAGAGGGTTTTGGTGAACCTGATCACACTCAATGACACATACACAATCGGTAGGACTCCCCTCGACGAGGGAATCGGCCCGTCGCAGAGGCCTCTACCTGCACAACACACAACATTCACAATAGACATTCATGTCCCCGGCGCGATTTGAACCCGCAATCCCAGCAAGCGAGCGGCCGCAGACCTACGCCTTAGTCCGCGCAGCCACTGGGATCGGTCTTCTAAGTCTTACTATATAAAATACCAACACGTAGTTTAAACCGTGTGGCATTAATCTAATATCGTTATAAGACAGGATGTCCACAGTCCATTTACTCATACACAGAAATACAAAATTTCGAGGTAGGAACAATACTATTTCATATTGTTGACACCGTGCATCTTCGTCATATTAAATTAAGTTAGAAACCAACCGATGCACACTAAAACCACTCTTTAAGTAGCTTTATTATAAAATTGTTTATTATAAAATCGGGGTACAATTTTAACAATTTTTAATAAAGCTACTTAAAGAGTGGTTTTAGTGTGCATCGGTTGGTTTCTAACTTAATTTAATACTATTTCAGTTCAGTTCAGTTCAGTTCAGTTCAGTGTATTTTTTCTTCACCTGTGTCTTTTGTTTTGACCTGTAACATCATTTACTTATTTACTTGTTTACCTATATATTTTTTTATGTTTATGTAGTGACGTCAGTAATTCAGGATACGTATCATTGAATAATTTAATGACAGTGAATAATGAATTGGGAAGCATGTGATGTGAAGCGGTTGTCACCAAATTTAGGGCCTTTTTTTAGCATTTTCCTGGAGACCACGAGAAACTTCAGTCAGGTTTAGTGTCTCGCCTTAGATTCGAACTGGGTACTTCCCGAAAGCAAATCAAAAGCACTACCATTATATCTAATCGTTGAAATATAACAATGGCGGGCAGGTGAAGAGTGTTTCCAAGTTTTGATTTTTTTTACGATAACATTTTAACAAGTTAGACATGTAAGTACTTGTACCAAACACAGATTGTGAACAGAATGCACACGGTTGCTTGCCGTATGAAAGTCTCTGATAGCCTAATGTGTGAGAATCAAGACTAGCAGATATCTGACAATCCTGTCGCTTACCTTAGCAAAGTGGCAAGCTATCCCTTAGGTAAGAAATTCTGGAAAAAACTGGCAACGCCTACCTTTCAGTAAGTCTACCGCAATGCATACTGAGCGTCGCTTTCAAAGTATATGTTTTCGGCTTCACAATCAAGGAGCAGAATATTGAAACCTCATGATGTTTCAATTCGATATCTTAAATACATGAAACATCTATTGCAATTACCGGTTTTGTTATGCCGTCTGTCTCGGGTTTGTTTTTACAAATTATTACAGGCCTCTAAGAACTTACTAAAACACAAATAGGTGTTTTATTTTTCCAGTGGTGTAGTGGATACTGGCTTGTTGGGCGGGCAGGGGGTTGTTATGCCTAATTCTCAGATAAGTCGCAGTACTATAAAGACATATACCAACATCGTCAACGGAGACAAGATTTTTTTAATATTCTAGGACCTATTTCTTATCTTAAGTTTTCTTAAAGCACGGTCAATACGTTCAACATTTTTATTCTCGTTTTGCAACATGTGACATTATGATATATTGCCTTGCCTTGTCGCGGAATATCCATCACTGAAAATAAGCTCCATGTTTTTCCCCCATTTTTTTATTCCGGAATTCGATATGCTGCTATTTGCGGTTTCGAACCCGCGATCCTAATCTTCGAGCAGCCCAAGACCGTACGCTACTTGGACTTCGGTACAGTGTGATCGACCAGCTCATATATTTTAACATGAAAATAAATATGAGTTTACAGAAACCTTGTTATATTACAGTCTTTAAACTGTGTAGGTAATCACAGTTGTGGCATTACTTATGGTCTGTGTGTTCCCACATCAGCCAGAAAAATGGTGCTCATTTGTCAACAGTAATGTCAGGCGAAACTGCTTGCCAGCATCTCTACACAGTTGGTTTGCTCCAGAATACAACTTCGACGAAAAGGATGCTGCACTGCTACATTCATCTTGCACCTTGTCACTGTGCTTTATTTGCAGGAAGTCTGTAGCTCTTCTTACCTACAGTGACGTCTGTATAGCAGCTTTTATACAGCTTCAGTCTACTGCTGTACAAAGTGAGGACGTTGACTTTTCTTCTACCCGGAATTACGTGGTATGTTTGCACATCGTGTCTCATCGTTAGTACAAATTGCTCTCCATTCGGGTTGGAAGAAAGTTCTCTTTTTCGAAGTAAGTCGTATCATCAACATTCATTTGTACTAATTAGTGGTACTTATTTAATCTGGCTAGCGTCCATTTTTTCCGGTTATGTAAATGATTACTTGTAGAGGTTCCCGTGCTGATCGCGGAGGCCGTGGGTCTGAGGCGTAGGTCTGCAGCCGCTCGATTCCTGAGATCGCGGGTTCGAACCCCACTGAGGGCATGGATGCTCGTCTGTTGTGTTTGTTGTGTAGGTAGCGGCCTCTACGAGAAGCTTATCACTCGTTCAGTGCAGTCCTAGCGGTGTGTGTGTGTGTGTTCTAATTGTGTGTGTGCTGTAGAAACCTCAAAAATCAGGCGGCCTAGGCTCTAGTTGGGCTGTTGCGCCACAAAGAAAAAAACGGGGTGGGGTTTCCCATATTATTACCTAGCATACGTTTTCTTTGATGGAGGATGCAGTATTAATTTTATGCTACGCACGCAAAACTCATTTCGAAAATAAATTAACTCTATTCCCCAGGTATTACTTTGCTATGTGACCATGTCCTAAGTGTGGCGCTTCTAAAAGCCTAATTACGACATTAAGAAGATAAGAATGTACATTTTCTTAAATTTTCACTGGTTAGACCAGGGTGTATAGTCCAGAGCTCCAGGTGTCCATGGCGACTAAATTTTTTATGGTGCCTAATATTTGTGAGTTCTCAGTTGGAACTTGTTTCATATCACCCTCCTAGCGCCTAGAATTTTGAGGTGGCTCCTAGATTTTTGCAAAATCTGTTCACCTCTGGATTAGGCGTTTCGGTCTGTTTCGATTTAATTATGACAGAGTTCAACTTTCACACTTTGGTAGCATTTCCTGCAGGCATCATGGATTAATTGCAGGGCTTCAACCCACACAAACAAAATCAGAATAACACAAAAGAAACTGGGCATACGTCCGTGTTCGAACGGCAAACTACAAGCTCGATATACGAAAGGTGCAACGCTATGAGTACTTTACATCTTGCGGTATGGTGTGAAAGTAAATGTTGAATTCTGTAAGGACAAAATACGTCTTTGTGTTTAAAGTCAAAGCAATTTTAGACTTCAGCGTAACAGACGAAATGGAAAAGCCAGGTTTAACATTTCTGTATTTATATTTTAAATTTGGATTTTATGATTACATTTGGAGCTTGAACAGATAATGATGATGATGATGATAAAACAAACTACATGGAATTTAATGATAATGCCTGCTTTCAGGTTACTTTCTGAAGGGTAAATAAGGTTATACAGTGATGCGTGTTGCGTGTGTGCTCCTTCACTTGTAACGTTTGAACGAATTCGTTGGGTTGTGAAAAGGCTACTGGACTCTCCACTTCCACTGTCCAGGGTAGTTATTGGCCTTCTTATCGGACACAAATCCCTGAGAAGACACCTCCACATAATGGGACTGACAGACAGTCCCTTGTGTAGGAGGTGCAGAGCAGAGGAGGAGACCTCAGCTCGTGTTGTGTGTGAGTGTGAAGCCTTGGCGACACACACATCTGGGTTCCTTCTTTTGAACCCTGAGGACGTCAGAGGTCTACGTCTGGGGGCGATCTGGAACTTTATTAAAGGGACAGGGCTCTCATGACTTGGACTTCAGTTTAAGGGGCACAAAAAGCCTGTAAAAGGCCTACGTGCATCGGGACCGCAAGGGCCCTTCCCATTATTTGTTCTATTCTCTACTTCCGCTGACTCTAACACAGTGGCTATCAGTAGGCCTGCTTATGAGAATATATGAGTTGTATAGACACTGTTGGCTTACAACACTTCGTCTATTTAATTTACAGCAGGGATAAATAGGAATACATCTCTCTATTGAGAGTTACGTGACAAATCGACGTCCTCTTATTCTTCCTGTTCCTCTTTTTCTTTTTCTCCTCCTTCTTACAACTGAATAATTCGTAGCTACTTTGTCTTCGCACGTTTCTTTGTCCTTTGAGGGTATACGTACGCTAACTTCCATGGCTTGGTATCCTCTTTACATGTTAAGGATTCTCAGTTACACCCCTGCGAAAACCTGAAACCTCACTTGTTTTCATTTCTGCCCATTGTAATTTTCATTACTTTACCACGATTTCACTTTGCAGCAGATCTCTCTTTTTTTAAATTACTGTTCTGCCTCATGAACGTTTTTGTAGCAATAACCTAAGAAACCTCATATAAGCACTTCCAGGGCCTATTGTTTTCTCTCTCTTTTCCCCTGACCTAAGTTAACTTCCAAAACCGTAAGCTTGACTTAGGAACTCGACGTGTATGTTAGTGTTTTGCTATAGTTTCAATTTGTGATGTCAGAATCACGCCTAGCACAAGATGCACAGCCTTTCGGCGGTCAATCCGCATTTCAATCGCGTACATGTGTGCTATCTTTTTATTAGAGCTGTCAATTTGAAGCCTCGTACTGAACGTGGTTTGCCATTCATCAATCACAGCTCACTTAACTTTTTATACGTGACAAGCAAGCAAGCGTCACTCAGCTTTATAACAGACGTAGGTTACACTAATATAATTTCAGTCCCAATTTGTTTGAAGTGATACATGGTGTCTCAGCCTATATTTAACCTAGCGTTAACGACGTCGCGTGGAAGAGATGCTATGCGGTTGGCAGTCGCACAAAGTCAGCAAAACACCACTTCACAGGCGGTTTACAGACGCTGATGAACGGGACTGTTGGCACTGTGTGATTGGTTTGGTTTGGTTAAGGCAACAGAAACATTTGCTGTGTCTCACGGACTGTATCCTACAAGTATTAGCAATAAGGTTCTTCGTCGGGTCATAGTTTCTAAACGAAAAATTTGCGAGAGCGAGTCTCTTGCGGACTTCCGACGGCGTTATTCTCTTCCGGAAGTTATCTCTAACACTTGCTGTGGCCAACGGACGATATTCTGCCTGATTCCTTATCGTTCCGACCTCAGACTTCTTACTTCATTCTTGTGTCTGTCGTCTCTGTAATACTTAATCAAATTTCTGATATGTTTGAGTTTCTCTTTTCAAGTTTAGAAGCTTAGTTTGTTTATGGCACACAACAAAAGGCTGTCGCCTTATTTGTAAGAATTCTATACCCCGTGGATCTAGTTCTTTAGTACTGTCGTCTACATGTCCTTACTTTATAGGTAAACGAAAATAATTGTGAACGATCACCCAGTAGAGAAAGTACAATTTGTAGGATACAAATTGGCATAGACCTGCCGATCATAGTGACCAAGATGCCTAAGAAGCGTACTGCTCGAGGACCGGATCTGTTCATTCAGCTTGGGACATAAATCTTTCCGCGTCTTTTCCTTGTGCCTCTACAGACAAAGGCCTTGCGACGGGGCGAGCTTCTGCTCGGAGGGACTTAACGTTGAAAGGATTCAGTTCTTTTAAAATTAATTTTCAAACGAAAGCTGTTGAAATGCCTAATCTGTGAAAGCTGAAGACATGCAATATTATTGTATCGTTGATCTTGTGTAGGAAGATGAGCCTTCTTAGCCCAGGCAGCTCGTGATAAACGAGGTTTACTTCTTACCCAGTTAGGTTAAACAGGACAAGGTGCCGTGAGTGGAATGGAACGAATGGCCAGACGGTACGTAGACCGAAGCGAGTTACCGTAAAAGTAACGAAGAAACGGCTATGCCAGGCCACGATATTCGTCTGTCCACGAGAATTCAGTAATGGTGCTGACCACGCACCTAAATCAAGTTCCGGGGTTAGTGATACTTTGACATTCAGCACGACTCACTCATTTGTCTTTATAGCGCGATAATAAACACAGGGACAAGTTTACTTAAGTACGTAAGATATTACGTCCTCACGACAGTGAGTATGAAGATTATTGTCTTCTGGGATGTGACACCGTGTAGTTTGGCTACACCTTCACTATAGTAACGCCTGTGTCTTCCCAAACATATCCTGATCGAATAGTCGTCAATCAGTCGTTAAATTATCACATATACACGAAATAAAATTGGCCACTACATCTCCCCTACCACCCTCTTCGCTTCATGGTACGAGGATAGGTCATAAAACACATTACAATGCATATGTATTAGGTTCTTCCCAGTTCTAATGAGGCCTGTTCAGATTTAACTGTACTGGTATCCCATTACTTTCCCACTTATTCCCCGCCACAGTGCCTGCATCATCCGAATCCATTGATTGGCGACATAGGAAACTACTCTCTCCATAACCTTATGGACATGTATAGGCGTTATAAACACAAACGGACTAAACATATGCTGCTCTAAATAGAGCGACTTTGATGGTAGTGTTTTTTTTGGGTGCTACAACCTACTTTTCACTACAGCTACACATCAAGGTATTGTATACATCACAGTCACTTGAGTGTATCATTTTTTAATTCAAAGGAAGTTGGTGTAAGGAACAACTTGATACCTGTAAGAAGAGTCTAGATGTATTCAACCAACAAAGAAAATAAAAAAAAAAAAAAAAAAAAAAAAAAAAAAAAGAGATGCATTCGTCATATCGTGGGACAAGCTTCTATATTCACTGTAAATAGAAGTCCGTGTCCAGTGTTATCAGGCGTCGTGTCATAACTGTTTTCACCTCGCATTCATTTTTAAATCTGTTACTACCAGAGTTTGCTTCAGCGCTGGGAGCAGATGACAATCGCTCGGAGACGAATTCCCTTGATATACTTAGAATCAGCTAGGTTCTTTAGTTACGAAATTGTATGCAATGTAAACTTGTTTTCTGAACAAACCTCGTATGTAGTGTATAGACAAGTTTTTATGGAATTCCATGCAGCTTAAACAGTGTCGTCAGATAACTTCGTTGTGCATTGGTTCAGACCAGATCGCATTAACACCTGCAGTCTGTGTGTTCTTGCTGACATACACGTCATTCTGACTTAAGGTTAATTAGATTTGGTACGACACCAATAAATAAACTTCTGCTGAGATCAGTAGTACAAAGAGACGAGCATCCACTAAAAATAACATCCAATTTGATTCTGTAAACGTTACCCAAGCAATACCCATGCGTTGAGTGAGGAGAGAACAAACATCTGTGTTCTATTATTTTAACAGAAGTTCTCCTAACGACACCTCATATATTACCGTAGGCTTTAATGTATATTTGTCATTGTAATGGTTACACACGGTGCTGTTCTTAAGGTTCAACACGAACACTTGATCGCAGATACGTACAATGTAGAATGGAATAAACAGTATTTAATATTGTTTTCACCGTGCATCTCGTATATATCAAAAACCAAGAACCAACTAGATGCACAATAGATTGTGCATCTAGTTGGTTCTTTTTTTTTATATATAAGAGATGCACGGTGAAAACAATATTAAATACATCAACGCCCAACAAGCAAGTCTAATCTACAAGCATCGGAACATCAAAGTGAAACTACAGAAGACAAATGCGGCCATATGGTTTAATAAGATGTGTAGAGCCGAAAAACTGCAACCTACATATATAAACATCAATGTGAGCGGCAACAATAGCTATAAAAAAAGATTTTGCATCTAGTTGGTTCTTTTTTTGATATATACGAGATGCACGGTGAAAACAATATTAAATTTAATAGTAGTATTACATTAAACCCGACATGTTTCGGTCAGGTACCTGACCATCTACAGGGGTACACCATACACGACTAGACTTTATATGCTCACATCTAAGTGTGTTTTACATATGGACATAGCATTTTAATGTAGTGTACCCCTGAAGATGGTCAGGTACCTGACCGAAACATGTCGGGTTTAATGTAATTTACTATTAAAATTTTTAATAGTGATTGTGCATCTAGTTGGTCTTGGTTTTCGGAATAAACAGTCTTCTCGTATAGATCCACGATGTCGCGGCTTCTTCCATGTGAATACTCAACACGCGCGGCACTGTTGAAAGTATAGCAGATGACAGAAAACACAGCGGAAGCATATATGTAACTTTACATCTCAACAAACTCCTACAAGGCCTACTTCATTTTTACACAGAATAGCTGCAGTCCTGTATCAAATTACGTCATATATTTTAAAATATCCTAATTATCTAATTTCTCCCTCTTTATTTCCTCTTTCTACAGTCCACTTATTCACCTTAATGCCTTGTTCCTGCGTTCTTCCCTCAGACAAAGTTCTTGCACCTACACAAAAGAACAAGGAAAGGTACAGATTATAATTTTTACTTCATACTCACTGTTAAGTATTTTCTTGCCGCTAAGCCGAGCTGCATTGTTTATTCTCGAAACACGTAATTTTGTTTTTGTAGTCGTTTTTCCCCTGCAAATAAAGCCCGCCACTGGGTATCGGTTTTGTGAAGTGTATTCGTATCCTCCCCACTCGAGATGAATTGCAAGGTCTTACAGAATTTGTGTCAGAAGGAAACTTCATTAAAAGGAAGAGGGACCTCTTTAGATCGGCCGGATCTCGCTCCTTGAGACCCTCTTGAGTGGGTCAAGTGGGGATCAGCAGGTGCATGTACCTGCATGCCAGTCTTGCATTGGTACTGTGAATTCGCCATACTATGAAGGTCGTAACTAACGAAAATTAAATTCTCTGTGCAGAAACCCTATTTCCTTTTTTACGGTATGCTATAATTTAATATGAATCTATGTTTTTTGTTATTTTTGCCTGTTGTTTTATATGGGTGTGAAATTTGGTCTCTCACATTGACGGGGAGCATTTTCTGAGGGTGTTCAAAAGTAGGATGCTGAGGACAGTATTTGGGCCTAGGAGGAACAAGGTAAAGGGGAGGCTATTGTGGACACAGTAATGAACATTCGGGTTCCATAAGATGCGGGATATTTCTTGATTAGCTGAGGAACGATTAGCTGTTCAAGAAGAACTCTGCTACATGTAGTTAGCTGGTTCGTTAGTCTGTTTAGTCCGTTAGTCTAGTTAGTTACTAGTAAGTTTTTAGTTAGTTAGAATGCTGTTTATTGTCCACAGAAAACACAGATCATCACGAAAGAGGTCATTATTTTAATGCTTTTATATAATTTTACTGCATTTCATG
Source organism: Reticulitermes speratus (assembly GCA_021186555.1). NCBI lineage: Eukaryota > Metazoa > Arthropoda > Insecta > Blattodea > Rhinotermitidae > Reticulitermes > Reticulitermes speratus. The sequence goes on from JAJKFL010000002.1 coordinate 17,850,376, forward strand.
TAAGTTTTACACATACGTAAAACAAAACATATTTCAGTTCTTTACATTTTAATCATCATATTTATAGACCGTAGAGGGGAATACATGAGTGGATGAAAACGTATATTAAAACAAGTGCGTTGGGCTGTTGAGTCTGTATACAGCGTGGATATTTACTGGACAGTTCACTCTTAGATATTTATGTTTCTTTAAAGCTTCATTTTTCAAACCGGGATCTAATTTTGAAGGTTGTTTTGCAAGTGATTTTTCTTTTGTAAAGAGATCAGTGTTGGGTGAAAATGTAAGTGAACAATAGACTGCTCGGCCGTCGTGTCTGCAGGGTGATGTTCAGGAGACCTACTGATCATGGAGGGGGGGGGGGGGAGAGGGACTGTCAGTATCGTGTATAAGGAATTAAGCCCCGAATTTGCATGCATTTTAGCTTCAAGCATTCTTGCAAATGTCCGACATGAGTGAGCCGATTTTAGGCTACGTGAAATAAAGTTACGGATCTTGATATTACAATGAAATCAATGCTCTTCAATTTCGAGCAGATGAACTGTGCTTTTGTTTTTGCGACTAGCTTATAAACCTCTCGCTAAGCAGATCTGGTTCGAGGATCGATGATGAATGTAATGCTGTAAAGCAGCCGAGAGAGGGAGAAGAATACAAGAGACTGGGGTGGTGAAACTTTGTAATATTTGAATCCACAGCTTTCCTCATATGGATGTGAAATTTCAGGCCTCACTCTAAAGGATCAAGAGTGGAAGGTTTAGTCCAGTGAAGGACGCTTTTATTCAAATGCATCCTTTGCTGTTTGTCATATCTCGGCCGTGGTGCTCCTTTATTGTACACAAAACTCTCTTGCTGCAAACATCATCATATTACGCACAATCACAAATTATTTCCTGTCTGTTTCATTGAACATAACATAAACAGAAGAACTGTTCAAGAAAACATTGTACATTTTCATAACATATATTACATCATGTATGCCTGTTATGCGATGGGCCGCTTGGTGGACATATTGCATGCCTCTTATTCGGAAGACGCCCGGTTAACATCTCGGCCAGGACAGGAATTATCCTGACTCAAGATTCTTCTTGTTATTTCTCAGTACCTCCAGGCAGATGGTGGGTTACATATACGAGCATAACCTTAATTAGGCCATAACTTCTTGCTTCTGGTTTCTTTCTAATTCATTACTCACTCATCTGAACATTCGAGGCTACTGACAGTGTCGTTAAGTGAACTTCAAATAAAACAACCCTACAGGCACACAAGAAGAATCAATAATCAATTTGAAGTAAGCAGAGAGACAAATGTGAGAATTTAGTTAGACGAATATTCTCGGTGTCCTGCATAGTATCCGGTAATATTCCAATTTCAACTCGACCTGCCCATCGCATACCCTGACTGAAGTGTTTCGTGACTTTCCTCAGGAATTATATTCAAATAATAAGGCACTATCTTAAATTGTGTCACAGTCTGTCTTCATATTTCGAAAGTTTTCAAAACTCCTCGTGCAGTTTCTCACTTGACATGATGTTATTAAAGAAACAAGTGTACAAATAAAGTACTGGATCCCCATTGCTATGAATTTTGAAGCCAGTTGCTACTTTCGTTAATAGCACCTGTAGTTGTGGATCTTCGTTCTGGGAAATCTCTTGTTTCATACATGTTTAAAGCTCTTGATGTCGAAGAAAAGCGAAGCTGTTACAGGTATGCTATTGCATCTTTAGCGCAAGACTGGCTTACACATTCATACGTAGACCGTGTCTTACAATACCTGACGAGGGTTTAGTCTACTGTTTACATGAGAAGTACGCCCTTTTCGTTCTTACTTCCTGAAAATGTACGAGTATTTTTATCAAAAAGAATATACCTGATGTAACTAGGTTAAATTATCAAAGACTTTCGTAAAGAATCTCCTGAGGCAGGAGCTGAAGGTAACAAACAATAAATGCTTCAAGAAACTCTTTTGCTTTGACATGATACTTCCTTCCACCTGTTGGCCTGCAATCAGCATTATAAAAGACTACATATAATGAACTCAGGTTTATAAATGCCTGAAAGAAAATTTCTTTCCAAACACAAATTGGAAGAATTGTAAGTGAAGGGTTGCAGAGAGCTGGGGTGGCTCAATATCCATTGAGCAGTTGCGATGTTTGTGATAGCGCCGTGGGAATAGAATAACACTCTAGAAAGGGTTGCAAGGATATCATGGTCATGCCGGGGTCCCACGAATATAATTTTGTACATTGTCACATTATGAAACCACGGTATCGGTATTTTTGGTATAATAATTAAGTTCTTAAAGTTTAGTAGTTACTTTATGTACCAACATGTTTAACATTAACGAGACAGGCAATGTACATGTAACATTGTGGCGCGTTCGCGTAAAACCTTTTGCAATGGAAGCGGAAAAATGCCTTCCCTTTGTATTGTTAAGGTATATATTTCGCTGTCAACAATGTAACAAATATGGAAAGCTTTGCCATGGCAGCACAGCGAGGGGTTGTCTGTACTGTTGGCGCTACATAAGTCGCTGCCAAGAATATGAACAGCACTTACGTCTTCATGTAAAGTGTCTTGATATTTTTGTCCGATTTTAACCAAACTTCGAGTTTCGCGACAGAGTTTCGTAAAAGTCCCCAACAGCAAATTCCACGAAAATCCGTCCAGTGGGAGCCGCGCTGACACATGCGGACAGACGGACAGACAGACAGCCGAACGAAAATGGCGAAGCTAATTAGCGCACTTCGCCACTGTGCGATCGCGCCTAAAGAAAATTTATTTCGCTGCACAGCATTAGCAGATCGGTTTTTGTACTCTAGGCGGGGTGTGTTTATTGTGCGGAACGAACTGAATCTGTAAACCTACTTCATGTAAAATTTCTGTTTAGGCCACTGTTCTTTATCTAGCTATTCCCTCTGACATGCCCCCAAGCAGAATAAATCCTCTATCTATCTGATAAGACTTGAATGATGGGGATCAGTCTATCGCAACACTTTTGCCTACACAGGACACCAGAGCACAGTACAAGACTCGTAATGTGTCCTAATTTTTATCAAGTGTATTTTACACATTGTGATTTTATATACCTGCATGGTCTTAATGTTTTTGTATTGATAATGAAAATATTGTAGTCGGATACTTAAAATTTATTTTATTTTTAAATTATTAAGAATATGCGTATATAATCTCACCATTTAAATTATTTATATGTTATTTTTCTAAAAGACCTTGGACTTCTTTACTTCTATACTCTTCTAACTCTGCCCTTTGCTTGCTTTATGCTGTGGTCAGTTATACGATTTAACATGCAACACAGTTGCATGCTTTCTGTACTGAATTGCCTTCAGCGTTTGATAAAATTTTACATCAGTTATTACAGAGTAATGACTACATCATAAAGGAAAGCAAATGACCTTCAATAGTTCAGTATGAAACACCAATACTGTAATGTGACAATTTTGAAGAAGAAATCGAACTTCAAGTTGGGCTCGTATAAAGCTGACGAAATTGATCAACAGCAACTAAACTGCGCTTCGTGTAATCCTATATTTATGTATTACTGACAGAACTAATCGGAAACAAAAAGATATGTCATATGTCATTAGCCTTTCAAGCCCAAAGAGAAATAATTTCTTCTGGCAGCACCAGGCCTCCGCTTGGAGAACAATAAGAGTGTTAAAATACTGTAGCGTAGTTTATATTAGTCTCACAGTGCATTTTTTAATAATTCACTGCCCACGAACCAACTAAATGTACTTTTTTCATGCATATGGGTGTAGATTGAACGTAATTTTGTACCCCCTGATGATGGTCTTTAAGAGGACCGAAACATATGTAGGGGTGAACTTGTAAATAAAGAAAATTAAAGTGAAAAAAATGCATTTAGTTGGTTAGTGGACAGTGAATTACTGTAGCGTAGTTTATTCTACTGTGTGATGCGGTCTTGTAAGGACAAACGGGCACTAATACGAGTCAATAATTACGAATAGAATGAACAAATTTTCCCTCTTTTGTTAAATATCCTTGACCCAAGCAATCACGTCGTTTGATTCTGAGCAGGGCATACACTGCTGCTACCACAATGGCGTCTAGAGAGATATTCGCCTGATCATTGGCATCCGTAGCCGAAACACGTAACGAATCTGTCGTATGTGGTAGCAGCCAAGTATGCTGTATTTGCTCAGAACATTTATTTAAGAAAAATTTTGCGGTACGTACAAGGAAATTAAGACGGACACGGGAAATCTGCATTTAGCTTTAATGTTGTTGGCCAGAATTAACGAAACACTGGAAGCAGACACGTAGCAGAATATCGTATGCAGATAGGTCAAAACACGTGCTGTACGGAAACTCGTTGTTGCTAAAATTATAAGCTTGGCGACAGCACGAAACTCTGATTCTTTTCTGACAAATTTAACGTAGGCTAAGCGAGAATCTTCACAACGGATTAGTGTAAATTAAACGTACAGAGAAATGTTCAGATTGTACGCACAGATTTATTACTTTGTAAATTTTTGTAGCCTCACCACATCGCCGTATTGTAAGGAAAGCAGGTGTCACAAATTTTTAAACAATTTGCTCCTTTTTCTGGCCATATTAAATCTAAGGGTTAATCGGAAATTTTTAGACCTGTCAGCTGTTTTAACAGTTCTAAAATGTGCTTACTGCTTCATAAAGTTTTGCTACGAAAAGTCTGTATAGTTTATACAGCATTTTGCTTTTGGGGTTTCTGTTCGTAACAAAACATTTTGGCATAATTAAACCAAACTGTTTATATATAGTAAGTGGCAGGGTGGTTTAGTTAAATTTCGCTCCGAGCCTTCTTCCTCCGCCATCCTAAGCCGGGAGATGCGACTCTTTTTGCCCGCGTTTTGTTATGGATCAGCTGTGAACGTGGATCTGTACTTCAGTCGGTCGGTTAGGGGGTGGGGTTGGGGGGTGGGTGGAGGCAGACTATATGCGAAACTACTTCCCTGCGCTCCGATGCGAAGTCCCCTGAACACTCTTTGTTACTTTATTTTCTTCTTCTTCTTGAAAGTCTTTTCTTTCCTCCGTCTCCTGTATCCCATACTGTTTTCAATATATTTGCTTCGAATGTGACATCAAGGGGGACGCCAGACAACGGAGTCCAAGATCCGCCAAATTGTTTCATTATTTCACCCTCGTCCGTAGAAATACGCTTGTAATTAGTTCACATTTCGTGTTATGTCAATGGGCAAATACATTTGTTATTATGTGAAGCGAAGATTTCAGTAATGTGAAAGTAAAGTGATCCTTGTGCACAACAAGAAAGTATATGGGACAGTGGAGGTATAATACCACTAATTCTCAACCTTGGATACTAGATGGAGTGGTCAGCCTCACGCCTCGGCCGCTTTACCCCCGGGGATAAAACCCGGTACACTTTGATTAGGAGACTGAGTGGGCCCCAGAGCCGGTCTGGGCGTTTTTGGGGCAGAGATAAATCTCTTGCCCCCTCGGGGAATCAAAATATGATTCCTCGAACGTCAACCCCGTAGCCTAATCAGTAATCATTATACCGACTAAGCTATTCCGGCTGTATCATAACAATGTTCGAACGACTTACACCAGTCAAGTGCACACACATCAATATGCGTTATTTGCGATTTTAGTTCTGTATAACTCAATGTCTTGCGGCTCATTTGCTGCAGATAGACATCTATTGTACAGATAATCACAGCGCATCATGTAAGATGTTTTCCTCATTTCAAAACACGATTCAAATTAAAGTTGTCAAAACTGATTGGATCTATGTTGTACGTCACGTGCCGGTTTTTATGTAACATTATTGGGGCGAGTTCATCGAGAAGGGTGTGTATGAGGTAACTCAGCACGTACACAAAAACAGACTACTTGGAAGGCGCATAAAGAGGGATAATTTTGAAATGAGTGTCGATAGAACACACAGATGGGATTGGAAGTAAGTCACTCAGGCTATGGTGCAGTGGTGGCTGTTCCGAGCGAGGAGCTGAATCTTCAGATTCCGTATAAGCTAAGAATTTCTTCACCAGCTTAACCAAATTAAACTTGTAGGCCAGAACTTCAGGAATGCCATCGAGCTGGTTCTGACTGAAGCCGAAAGGGCTGCACGTGCATGTTTCGAGAACTTCAAGATGGATGCATACGTACTTTTGTTACATTTATCAAACGCCGGACTTAGAAAATCTCTTCAAGTACAGAGTATAAGAAGGAATATGAAGTCCTCAAACACATAGTCTGAAGATTCCTTCTGTAAGAATTACATAATTTGTTCTAAGTTTTCCATTTCTCTACATATTCTTTTAAACGGGCTTATTATAAGTTTATTATACTCCCCTAGATACTGCTGCCCATTTATTCATTGTCTCTTCCATAAATCCTGATGCGACTTTTTTTACGAGTTGAATATTTCCCACATTCTCCTTTATTTCATTGTTCATTGCTTGCAGGTTTTGAATTTCTTCTCATCATTTCAGTACGCCTTAGGTACTTTTTTCTTTTCTTTTGTGTGTCAACGGCAACAAAACTTCGTGCACTGAAAACGCTGTTTCCTTTCTAGGGTGCTGATAACTTCCTATAAATCTAGGGAATACGTTCAGCCGTTTTTGAGAAAAAATGTAAATACATCACAGGCCATTAGCGCATGTAACACTGTCTGTGCCAAAAGAAGCGCGTGAACATCCTGTGCTTAATGACGCGTAAGTCACGTGATCCGAGGGTTAAAGCTCCTACAGGAAAGTATTCTATTCTGCAAGATTATAATGTGCGTTTGTATTCAATAATACTGCTTTTTATAAATATATATATATACATATATATATATACATATATATATATATATATATATGGCTCGACAGCCTTATATGGGCCTGGGCCTCCTCGTTTCGTCGAGGTTTCATGGTCACACACATTAGAACACCACGTTCGGTAGGACTCCACTGGACGAGGGACCAGCTTGTCGCAGAGACCTCTACCTGACAACACACAACACTCACAAGAGACAGACATCCATGCCCCGGTGGGATTCGAACCCACGATCCTAGTAAGCGAGCGGCCGAAGACCCACGCCTTAGACCGCACGGCCACTGGGACCGGCGCATTTCTAATTATTTATGTCTAATTATTTATTTACGTGATTCGCTCTGTACTCACATACAGTATTAATCTCTCAACAGAAGCTTCTCTTACAAAGAATAAGCTGTTTTACTTGCAATATACGGAATTAATACCGGGTGGTCTGAATCTACCCCCACCATATACGTGTTATGCAACACACGTTACAGAGCTACTTAGATTCTTTTAAGGCATTATTCCGTGACGATGGAAACCGAGGCGGTTTCCGAAACGCTGGACTTCTGCTACGAGTTGATACAGCTGATCGCCCGAGAGGAGTGTAGCAGTTCTTTAAGTCCATTCCTTGGCAGGCTAATAACATTTGTGCTGTAAACACAGCTCGACAATTTGCTATTTGACAACCACGAGCAAACACTTAATAATAAACAACACACTCAAAATTACTAACGTGTCTTACAACCGATGTAAATACAAAAAAAGCACTGTAATTGTGACGTTCCCTTCTTCCACCGTATCAGCGTTGCTGCAAAGTTGCATCCAGACTGCTCGTGCTTGTGGCACTCGGGAAAATTGTTGTTGGCCGTGCACAGTGCTCGTTCATTGCTTTGCAATGTCTGAACTGAGATGCCCTTGGCGAGCCTCTCGTTTTAAGTATCGGGTGTGCCAAGCCACTCGAGCGTAGGGCTCTGCTAGATCGCGTTGTTTGGGTTCGGGCTCGCGAAACCGTCCACACACATATATATGTGTACGAACACATGTTGGAGCACGAGCACGAATACGAGTAGTCTCACCGTACGTTTCGGGAACACACATTAGCTTAAGACAGGAAGAGAATGCAGCGATCGTAACAAGGTGTCACGTGACCATCACGTCCTCTGTCTCCTCTCCGTGAGCAGACAGTAAATGAGTTGGTACCCCGAACTGAGAAGGGGACAGATTAGTGCAAATACCGAGGGCTCGTATTTCAAATGCATTTCCATAGGCAGCATAGACTGAGGGTCCTCATATAATTTATCAACTTCTGCTTCATCCGTTTTACACGACACTGCAGTTGCTGTCTGTGCATTTGCATCACCTTTATACAGTGCTCGTATCGGAACACGTTCCCTCTCGTGTTTCCTCTCCTTTTCTCGGAGTTGAAATGGAGTTTCTGTGTCCGTGTGAGAAGTCCAAACCACAGTGCACCCCTCTAGTTCCCCTGTACAGTCAAGGACGACAAATGTAGGACTCCTACAAGACAAATTTCACTTACATTTTGGACAGTCCTCTTACCAAGTAGCTACCAACATGCTCTTCCCCCGCAATAATCTGCAGTAACTGCTGCTGTAAGCTCAGGACGGAGCGAGCGTCTGCCAAATCTAAAGTTACTATAACAGGCTCACAGGTCTAACAGTCCATCAACGTGTGCGTATAATATGCCACTGTTTCTCTGTCTTTCTGAAAGTTTTAATTCTTCGGTCACGAAAGTAAGTCCAACATGCAGATTAGCATTTTGCAACTGATTTTTGCTACTTCTTGTTGGATTACAGGTGTGACAAAGTATACAGTACATGCGCAGTTTTTTTTTTAATTCTTTGTGATAGAAAGTAGAATATCTCATACTTCTTTAAACTGTGTTGTGCTAATATAAAATGTGTAAGCTATCCAACGAAAAGTCCTTTTTTTTTGTACAGTTGTAAGCCATGACTTCCCAGAGCAGCAGTATCAGAAATTTAATTTCTCTGTTTCCTTCCTACGTCCAATCAAAAATGTGCTAAAATGTTCTAAGATTTCGTGAACGACGTCCTTCTTTATGTGGATCGATCATAATCGTAGATATTGATATTGAAACTGGTATGCTTGTTAAGCCACAGGAGTGTATGAGAGCAGCTTAAACACTGTGATTAGGAGTTAAAATCCCTCACTGACCTGAGGGTTTTGTTTATAGCGGAAGAGCTCTTACGATGTTACGATTCCTCATATTCCTCGTAATACCTGCCTGCCTGAAAGCCACAACAGAGAAGGCCAAGGCTTCAATACGGCTGTAGCGCTCTGAGGAGGAGGCAGAAAGATCTAACCAACTTCTATATTAATGGAGTGAAAAGAATTCCAAAGAGCCTTCTCTCTTTCGGACAATTTTTGTTTTAACGCAGGTTGAATACTTCTGTACGTATAATGCACATAGCACGTACTTAAAGCAAAGTACAGAAAACGTGCTTATGATCCAAATAAAAGGTAAGAATAGAGTTGTGTCAGTGCGTACTTGAACGCCAGTACATACAGAATTATGGCGAAGCATCTTGAAAAAATTGGCACTAGATGGAAGTGTGTGGCCAGCTGCATGTCCCTATTGCTGTATATTCGGTACCCATTGAACAGGAGGCTAGGTGGGCCCCAGAGAGTGTCTGCGATGCTGTGAAAAGAAATATTTTTTTCACACAAACTTTTGCTGAGCATTACATTATATATTTTCAGCTTTTTTGTTTTACTTTCAACAGTCAGTCATTACATTTTTCCGCTCTTCTTGTTGAGTGTCAGGATTGATTCTTAACTACGTGTGGCAGCGTGTCCCTTACAGATACTTGAAGAACTGCAATAAGAAATAAATTTCTGTGAACCCAAATCAATATATATTGGGGGGGAGGGATTATTTTCCTTTAAATTATTTCATTGCATTTCCTTTCCCAAGGTAAATTTTTCTTTCGTCGGAGGCAGCTTCACATTGATTTCCGTCCGTATTCTCCAGATCAGATGCACTTTCCTTTGAAGGCAGATAAACAGCTTTACTTGTGCGTGCGTTCCCTGTTCCGTGGAAACCCCTGATGATCAATCATGAATGTTCTTGAAACAGAGTTCGAAGGAATGAGACAACAACAGTGACAATAAAATTTCAACGAATTCTTTCATGTTACGCAGTATATCCACCACGATCCCGGGTGCCAAATGTGTCTCCAGATACAATTTTAAACTGTCCTAAGTGTACAAAAAAAAAAAGGATTCCAAATTTAGACTTCGGCACGACAATTGCTGAAAAATCTGAATTAGTTTCTATCATTTGTGACTCTTTCACAATTGGTATTGTACATTACCACGACAATATACAAGTAGGACGTAATAATAACACCTGTTTCACAAATTACACTTTGCACGGAAATGTTTCTTCCAGTTTGCTGTCTATAAGCGTGAATGTTAAACTACGCAATCACTGTAATTTCACCTGTCGCTTTTTTATAAAGTCCAAATTGGTACCCACATTTTAAGAGAAGACCAAACGAGAATGTTTAAAAACAAGGTGCTTGGAAGAATATTTGACCTGAGGGAATATAGTGCGAGATTGCAGAAAACTGCTTATTGAGGAACTTTATGATTTGTACCCTCACCATTATATTAGGGCGATAAAATCAAGGAAGATGATGTGAGAGGGTATGTAGCACGCATGGCATTTGAGTTACACATGTACAGGTACAACGGACTAAGCTGTCATCTTCAAATAGTCTTCTCGGGCGCACAGCCGCGTCAACTCGTTTAAATACAACGTTTCGGGGACTAGCTCCGTCCCCATCCTCAGGAAAAAATCAGTTTTGCCTGAGGATGGGGACGGAGCTAGTCCCCAAAAAGTTGAATTTAAACGAGTTGACGCGGCTGAGCGCCCGAGAAGACTATATTGAATCATGTCGCCGCGAAAGTTTTAAAGCTGTCACATCTTGTTGAATAAGAAATAGACTCTGTTGGTGTAGAACGTTGTTAAATAAACTGCAACTCGTTGACAATTGAGATAATTTCAGTGGCTGATAGGTCATTAGAAAGCTGAAGCTGTAGCGTTGTTCGACATGCACTGCGACATACCCAGCTCGAAGTTACGGCCTATCCTATTTAAGATTGTTCTTGTGTTTCCTCAGTTTGTGCAATATCTCCAAACAGGCTAGGACTTCGTACTTCATAGTCCTTACCTACTCACCATTCATGACGAGCTAACTTCATGGAACAGAGTCCTTGAGAAGGTAACAGTTCTTCAGCTATTCAAGACATCCTCCGCATTATATGAAACCCAGAGGTTCATTACCGTATTCACAAGAGCCGCCACTTATCCCTATCCTGAGCCAAATGAATCCAGTACACACCATCTCATCCTATTTAAGATCCAATTTAATATTATTATCCCATCTACCGTAGGTCTTGTTGGTCTCTTAACTTTCCCCGCACAAACCGTGTAGGCATTCTTTTCGCCCCCATAAATGCTATATAGTTGGGGGGCGGAATTTTCCGCACGCGTCCAGACCGGCCCTGGGGCCCACCGAGCCTCCTGTACAAAGGGTACGGGCTCTCTTTCCCGGGGTTAAAGCGGCCCGAGCGTGGCGTTGGCCACCCACCCACATCTAGCGCCGGGGTTAAAGAAAGAGTAAAGCTATACCTCTACTCCCCCTCTGGGCCTTCATGGCCTGTTCTAGGGTGAAATTTACCTTTTACTCTTTAAGTGTTATATACCCCACCCATCTCATCCTTCATGCCTGGATCAACCTAATAATATTTGGTATTCTTCTTCTTGCCAGGGTTTAGGCCTTTCGACTGCTCCGTCTTAATTTCCATCTTTTACTGGTCTACCTGGGAATTTTTTTCTTTAGGGTGGTAGTGTTGGGTGATCTTCAAGTATGTGGCTGGTATTTGGTGAGGAGTTTAAATCATAAAGCTCCTTACTTTGCACTTTTCTCCAGATTCCTGTCACTTCCTCCCTCTCAAGCCCAAGTGTCTTCCTCCGCACACAATTCTCGAACACCCTCAGCCTATATACTTCCCTTAATGTGAGAGACCAACTTTCATAACTCCGTGGTAATCTTCCCATCGTATTGTATATCCTCTGCAGTTGAAATATGTCTTCGGCAGGCTGCAAATTTTGCACCTGTTTGCAACTGTACGTGCCGCCGATTCCAACCACCCTCCTGTTTTCGCCTATGTATAGCAACGTTTTCGATACGATTCATCAGCACCTGTGCCCCGTTCCTGCACCCACCCTCTCCTCTTGAATTATTCCCGATGCACTCTGTGTAGATGTAGGAATTGTATTGCCTACATCCCACGATTCCCACAGGAACGTCCTCCCTTTTTTGTCTTCCTTCACAGTGTACAGTGTTTCAGCTGCTGCTTCCCCAGCCACTCAGCCTCATTAAAAGTAAAGTGAATTAACCGCGCAATAACGTTCACAGCGCAACTCCTACTGCCAAACATTTCATAAACGACTTCGGCAGTCTGTTTTGTGATAGCATTACATGCGGCACAGTAAGCCTAATGCTATATTAAAATCGCTTTTAAATCGGGGTTGCCAAGTTTCATGGTTGTTATAATATTCATAAGCCATACTGATGGGTTGAAAGGTATGGTACAATTTTCACTGTGTTTGTGTAACTAAAGATCAATTTATTCTCAACTCCACCACTGTAGACAGATGTGATTAATCAGCTTTGCACTCAGGCCGCTTTACTGTTGGAGGAGGTCCCCATTTCGATTATACAGATGGGCCTTCTAACCTCTCTAGCCACTGTGAGAAGAGTCGAGTTCATACATCTTCAGGAAATAGAATTTTGATGTCCATCCCTCATCCAGTCTCTTTAGTGAGATGTGAGGATGACTTAGGAACACCCCTAACCTGGATTCTTATTCCGCAAGTACATAGAGACAATGCAAGAGCACAATGTTGACTGTAAAAAATAAAGAAAGGGGGCTTTTAAAACTTAAAAAATGCATACGTCTACAGTACACACCTCTTTCTAAAGGAAACCATTACAGTTTGGCGGACCAAATAGGCGTAACAGAGTCCATAAGCCGTATGTTGCAAATGCCTTCTGTACAGTGCCTGTACTTACTACCAAAGTGTTTCTTCCCACTACAAACACACGAAGAGCCCCTGTCGTGTACCCCAAACGCAACTAGTAGCAGGGCCCACTTTGAATCAGATGACAGAGTTTCACTTCATCATCTCGCTCACAATCTCGTAGTTGAAAAGCTTCAACTGATCCATTGTCATAAAAATTGAGAGACCCGCTTCGAATGCACTGAGCGTGGTGTCCTTCTGCTTCCTCGGGTTCCATTCTAGACCCGGAGGTCACCCATGTTGACTGGAGATATTCGGTCTCCATTTCCCTTACTCCCCAGGCATATAAGCTTACTGTGACAGTACCTTAAATTATGCCGCGACCGATTCTTCGCAGTTCACTGTTCACCCTTACTTTTCCATTCGATGTTATATATCGCACTCATTTGAGCAAACGTCATTAAATAATATTTATATTTATTATATAATCTATTATAATATGGGAACAATTTTAAACAAAGCTCGTTTACGAATAAAATATACTCCATGGAGCAGAGTCCTTCTGGAGAAGCTAACCGTTCCTCAGCTAGTCAAGAAATTCCCCGCTTTTATGGAACCCGAAGGTTCATTGCCGCATTTACAGGAGATCGCCAACTGCCCCTATCCTGGGCCAAATCAGACCAGTCCATGCCCCTATCCCATTTCTTCAAGATCAATTTTAATATTATCCTCTCATCTACGACTAGGTTTTCAAAGTGGCCTCTTTCCCTCAGGTTTCCCCACCAAACCCCTCTATGCATCTCTATTATCCCCCATACGTGCTACATGCCCCGCTCATCAAATTCTTGATTTCATCACCTGAATAATATTTGGTGAGGAGTACACATCATAAAGCTCCTCGTTATGTAGTCTTTTCCATTCCTCTGTTACATCGTCCCTCTTAGGCCCAAATATCTTCCTCAGCACCCTATTCTCGAACACCCTCAGCCTATGTTCCTCCCTCAGTGTGAGAGACCAAGTTTCACACCCATAAAAAGCAACAGGCAAAACTATATTATAAGTAAAACGTGGGAAAATTAAATACAGCTAAAGAGACATTTTACATAAGCTGATGTGAAGTTTGGACCAAATCGGCTTGCTGTTGCGCAAACTGAATGTATATATATATATAATATTTATTTATTTATTTATATTTATTCTAAGTGAAAGACACGACAATTGCACATGAATAATAGCAGCTCGGGTCATTACCAGCAGCTTGTGAGGTCCCCAACATATATGACGTGTCATTTGTTAGTCTTGTTGGAAGGCGTTACCATTAGGTGTGGGAATCCAGGGGACGTTGAAATGGGAAGTAACTATTGTGAAGACAGACAAACAACCTCATTCCGTTAATTTATCATGCATATCCACATTCTGAAGACTTGTTTAGTCCTGCACACTGCTCTTGAATGTTAATGGTTACCAGCACCATGTTAAGTGGCAAGGACTGCACTTGCATAATGTAAAGTTACACCAGTTACTTAACATTATGTAAATTACCCAGATGTAACGTAGGGTAGTCGGTAGTGACTAGGTTGCGGGCTGAACGTCCGAGGAATGTGGTTCGATTCCAGGGAGGGGTAAGAAATTTATCCCCTTATCCCAAGAGTCCATACCAGCTTCAGAGCCCACCAAACTATCAAACATCCAATTCAGTTGGTACCTGGGTATCATTTCCCGCAAGTAAAGCAGCCGGGCCGTGAACCTGATTATTCACCCCCACCTAGTGTCAAAGTTAAGATGAGTGGAGTTGTAACTCCACCCACCCTCACATATGTGTTTATGTTGTGAACATGGACAACCATATCTTTTGTTTTACTATGACATTAGTGCGCCAATTAAACAACAAATCGTATCTTCACGATTACCATTTTTTGTCTGTTTATATCGCGATAACGAAATGGTATCTTATAACATATATTTTATAATAATGAGATGTTTTAATGTTTTCTGAACAGGGTATCAAACTGAGATTTGCGCTCTTTTTGGATATTCTTTTGGGATGTTACACAGCGTAGAATGGTAGTTTCTTACCGACGTTTCGGGAGAACCTATCGGTTCCATCTTCAATGCAGCTACTTGACCCCTACAGATGGGACCGATAGGTTGTCCCGAAACGTCGGTAAGAAACTACCATTCTACGCTGCGTGAAATTCCAAAACAGCGCAGATCTCATTTGCACCGCGGCGCAAGCCTGAAATCACGCAGGGTATCAAACTGTTAGACATCGTGAATATTTAAAAATGTGGTGTCTTCCCTTGGTTGGTTACTTGTGCGTCCATAAAGTGTAGTGTTTACTTATGAATGTTTAAAAAGCATTAAATTATTGCCAGTTATAAATGTTCCGAAAGTTTTAAAGGGATAGATTATATGCAACGCAATACAGACAAAGGATTGATAAGTCTAAAACAAAGAACAAAAGTAACATCAATTTTGTAATAAATACTTTAAGGAATCGAGATCTCATTCTAAGTACGCGTAAACCGACATATGATGTTTTGTATTTATACCATTTTACGTTTTTATATTTCAAGAGATTAGCCTGAGGGTGACTGAATAAGTGGAAAAACACGTCGCTAGATTGAATGTAAACAAGATTTTTTTTTACCAATAAATGTTGTGTTGAACGGTGTACAAAGACGATTTGTTGACACAGATACACAACGGGATTTCGAACGTCAAAATTCAAAATTACATTCGTGAATAAACTAACAGTACGCTAAATCCGGGGATTGCTTCTTACAATCACCTCAGGATCTGTTGGTCTTCTGTTCCCCAATCTGTAAGCGTTTAGACAAAATTATAATTTTATCTTTTCTTTTGTATGGGCGCGGAACTTACTGTATTATTTTGGCAAAATTGTAGATGTGTTTGACAGAATTGTGACAGGAAAAATACGTGGCCCTCAGCATGGGGGAGTAACAAGAGACTAGGAAACAATGCAAAACTCCATTATTTCTGCTCTTTAGCAAATATTACTGAGGTAATGAAATAATATATTAAGACGGACAGGGCCTGTTAACACGGATAGCAGGAATGAGAAGTGTATACAAAATATTATTTGAACAATCGGAAGGAATTAGGCCACTTGGGGAACTTAGGCGTAGATGTGAGGACAATATTAAAGTGAATCTAAATGAGGTAGAGTGTGAGGATGTGGACTGGTTTCCATGCCACTCAAAATGGAGTCCTCTGGCGGGCTCTTTGTCAACAATTAATGAATCCATAAAAGGCTGAAAATTTCTGGGCCAAGTGAACGGCTGTCAGCTTCTCAAGGGTAATAGCAGACAACCCCCATAGACTTCAAACGCGTGCACATCTTCACTTTTGGTATTTGGTTCTCATTACAGCAGATGAATGCAGATGAGTTTAAGAACGGAAGAAATAAAAACTTTCCCCCTCTTAATTGCGCTACATTGTGTTTAAAGGAGACATATAACATGTTTCTTCGTCACAAATATTAATATTTCTCATTCTTGCTCTGCAATTATTTTGTTTCGTTCACAGCTTCCTTGATGGCGCGCTCTCTGTCCCCTTTTCTTTTCTTTAAGTCTGTGATGTCATTTCTAACCGGAAAGAAGATGGCACCTTACAGTATAAACACGGTATAAACACACATATCTACATAAACATTGCCTTCTGCTGCTTCCTCTGTAAGGAAGGCTGGATGTTTTCTTTAGACAGATCTTTGGTGGGAATTCTGAGGAGACCCGCTCGTTCCACCCATCACCCTTAAACTAATATTTTTTCATTCTGTGGTTTCAGTTATTCCGGTCAAACCAGGTTATGCATTGGGTAGCAGGCCTATACATAACTTTTGGTATCAGCTGTAGGGAAGCTAGGTTTTCAGAATTCTAGAGAAGTTCCGGATCCATAAATCATAAACCCTATTCCAGATTATAGTCTATGCAACAGATCAGTCATACAATAACCACCGAGCTGCCTTGCTTATACGTGGTCGCAGTTATTGACAGTGGGCAGAAGTACTGTGGGGCTGACTGTCACAAATGCCAGAAATTCATAAGAGAAGCTCGTAGTTTAGGGCTGTTGGGCAGCAAGGAGAGGATTTAGAGGTGGGAGAATTTTTAGGTAGAATTTTAGGCCAAAAATGCTATTGTTTCTAAATTTAATTGAAGTAAACTAATTTAGAAAACACTTCACACAGATGATACGTTCTAAGTAACAACAGAAATTACAAAGTGCAAAGATCGTAAGCATAACATTACTTATGAATGTAAACATTAACACAGTTCAGTCAGTTCCGCCTGTACTGCACCGGCGAAAGATGAACTTATCTTTGCTGCCCTTGTCTTTCGTTTACACACGATAATGTAGCGGCTCATTAAATACGCTTATGTGCCACACAGAGTCGTTTGATGTGCCACATCGGTCACG
Organism: Reticulitermes speratus; assembly: GCA_021186555.1. Lineage (NCBI taxonomy): Eukaryota > Metazoa > Arthropoda > Insecta > Blattodea > Rhinotermitidae > Reticulitermes > Reticulitermes speratus. The sequence continues at coordinate 17,867,669 of JAJKFL010000002.1, forward strand.
CCTGCCATAGGTCCCACATCCCTGGTATATTGTAGAAATATTTTCGTAAAGAAAAATTGATTAATGTCCTTGTGGAAGCAGAGAATCATGTATGTGATTAGTAACAGAGGAGTTATTACTTTAAATGTCTGTTGCATGGTGTGCTCTCCCCTGGAGTACTGATCAAGTCCTGTGGCTGTTCCTACTGAGAACTGATGTTTAAATACGGGATACGAAACTATATAACACAAGAATCGGACGTGCATCCGTTTCTGGATCGGGAACCAAACCTGTCATCCCAGTTCATATGCCCAGATTCAAGACCGCCCCGTCACTGTGATTGACTGAATGACGTATTATGTAGGCCTATTACATTAGATCCCATCACTTAAAACGTGACACGAAATGCAGAGTGTCGCAGAAGTCACTTGACACTAGAGGCCACATGTTAATTGAATTTTACTGACACAATACTTACATTTATTGACTATCTGAATTGTTCAAAGTATCTTCTTTATACATTGACATAAATATAAGTGTTTCGGGAAGGCTTGCATACACTGTCTTACAACATTATTATATGTACAGCCTATCTGTTGTTAGACATCAAGCGTCAAGTGAATTTGCACCACTCTGTACACGTATACATAGTAGATTTGTACACAGGATTAATCATAGGTATAGATAACATATCGAGCTGTGGTGTTGAGGTTATAATTTGTAATTGGAAGGAACAAATTTCATCAATACCATTACTTTTCGTAAGGATTTTCACCACATCACAAAAATAATGGCCCACAGACCAAGGTTTCTCTCTCTAACCTCAAAATGTAACGGAAAGAAGGACTAATTTCCTCTTCTCTTTTGCAGCGGATCATGCTGAAAATCGACATAGAAAATATTTCTTCACTATAAACATTGATGATATTCTCTTTCTTTCTCTGAAATTGTCTGTAATTGTATTATCCATAGGTTGTACCATGTCCCGTGTAATATGTTACCGTCTTACAAGTGGGAAGGGAATATCAACGCTACCATTCACGCACTTCCCAATTAATTATTCATCCCACAATTCGACGCCATATAGTCTGCAATCCTCACAATGTACCGCAAAGAGAAGGGTCGGACGGGTAGTGTATGTAGCATGCAAGAAATACAGGGCCTTCAAAACCTTAAAATTCGTCGTCAAACCTCAACGGAATGTGCACAGACTTATAGCAAGTAAGGTAAAGGTCACCCTGAAACAGGCCATGAAGGCCCAGAGGGGGAATAGAGGTATAGCTCTACTCTTTCTTATAACCTCGGCGCTCGATGGGGGTGGGTGGTTAACGCCACGCATCGGACAGACTTATAGTATGGGAATATAACAATAATATGTAATTTTATGAACTGGATTCAACTTGACTCAGGATAGGGTCCGAAGGCGCACATGCATGAACGCCACATCAGTGCCTGGTTTCCACAAAAGCGGGGTGTTTCTGGACCGGCTAAGCGACTTTCAACTACTGAAGAAAGCTACTGAACAGCAAGTGTCGCAACAACCGTCCGAGTTACGTGATCGGTGTTCATTTCGTTCAACATAAGGCAGAACTTCAGGAATGTACTCAGTATGAGCAATGTGGTGCAGAGTCAGACTGATGACAGTTGTCATTAGTGGCAAATGACAGGCAGCAGAAGTAATGGCATTTGAAAACCGCCTTTTATTCGGCATCCGGGGAGGTCTTATTTCTTATCTAAAAGCTGGTGGATTCCTTTTGCAATTCGGCATAGCGCAGTTCATTCAGCAGCCTGGGGATGGGGGAGACTGACGCGTCTTAATTAATTAATGGGAATAGCTGGCAGTGTTCTCGTTTACCCAGCCAGTGGGTGATTGCTTGCAGGCAAACACTGGGCACGAAGATGAAATTTAGAGCTCCGTAGCTCACAGTCAGTTTGAACAGGCCATATAAAATTGTTGTGTGATGTAATGAAATACTCTACACTGCAGCACAGTTATTTTTTCTATCTCTATGAACAAATAGATTGCCAGTTGCCTTAATAGAAGTGAAATCTACAAGACTATTAACCGTCCAGAGTTCCGTGACACTCCGTTCCAGAGCTGTTCTCAACTGATTTTTACAGCTGTCTCGTAAGTGCAGTTTATGCCCAGCCCGTGATTGTTATGACGACCTTACGCAATGAGGAATTTATGGACTCTGACTTCAGAATACTGCGTTCGCGGGTTCGAATCCCACTTGATGAATGGATGTTTTGTTCTCCTTTTTTCTGTGTTGTGTTTTCCTGTGCAATCAGAGGCTCTGCGTTGGGCGAAATCCGCTCGCAAAGAATTCCAACAAAAGTCTAAATAATTCTTTGTTTTACGACACAGAACAAAAGGCGTAATCCTTGGTACCTTATAGGGGCTTAATGTAATGTAATCGTTTAAACGATCCTCAACTTTTTTTCCAGGATGCTCTGTCTTTCTCTTCCAGAGTCTCCAGATCTTTAATAAAAGTGATAAGTTATCAATTGACTGCATAAAACCACTTGTTACACCCCGTCCTTTCTACTCGTCACTCGATTAAAGGGAGATATGAATAATAATCTGTATGAACTGTTTAACAACCATAAAATGCAAGGCGGGGGGGGGGGGGGGGGGGGAGGGGCGCACTATTGAGAAATAGAGGCATAAAGCTGCCACTTGAAGTTGCCTAAGGGTGTATACCAACTGCATCCCTGCTGCGTAGGGGAGAGTGGCTCGCGTCCGACACATATCAGCAGTGCAGGCGTAAGGAAATACAATTATAAGCAATTAACTGTTTTAGGGAGTGGTACAACCACTCAACAAAGTAAAGACTGCGATTGTGTTGTTCAATATACTGAAACAGTTTGTGCGTGTAGTAGCACCATAGAGCTCAGACTGAAGTAGATTAGTGATTCTTCAGATGTACCGAGTTGTCAATGTATCTCTACAATTAAGTAGTCAGAATGGTTATGGCTGAACAGAGTGGCATGTATGGCCATCGTCTAACCGAACAATGAGATCTTGAGGGACAGAGCCTGTATGTCTTGAGGATACGACATATTGAGAGGATGCACCAAGATCTTGATGGTGGTGTGTAGTTAGTAAGCAGCAGTACCTTCAGATATAGGTCTACATATGGTCCGGTGGCAGGAATACCTTGAAAGATCCATGCCGATCTTATGAAGCAGGATCTTCAGAGATATGTGTCTTGAGGGACACGACAAGAATTGGATGGTTGCAGGATGTATGGAGACAACGCGTCTCTGGTTAGCAGCTCATTGCAGTAGGACGTTATTCACACAAGGGGCTTGACTGTGGTAAGATCGTTACTCGTATGTACTTAGCACTTGAGGGCAGAGACAGGAAGTCTATGTGGTTTGTCTTCTGATGTGATGTGCAGAGTGAGCTGATCATCGATGTTATGAGACAGAAATATGGGAAATAACAAAAGAAAGGAGAGGAAAGACACAGAGGATGAGTGCTCTGATTATGAACCACTTTTCCCCTTCCCATCTACTCTCTTCAAAATCTTCCCTCCATTTAACTTTTAATTGCGTACTTTGAAAATGGCCAAATCATCATTTCGGTGAAGGAAAAAGGAAAAGTTTTTCAACTTTCAACTATAAAAGCGCATACTAATGAGTTGCTTTCTTTGAGATAATGGCACCAGCGTCTGTATAACACTGGGCTGCTTGCCCTGAAAGTGTACCAAATGTAGCTAAATTGCTTGCTCGGGGGGCTCTAGTTTTCTGGCTGCTCTGCTGAGTGGATTTTTCCGGCAGACTGAAGAGAGGAGGAGGAGGAGGAGAGACCTGCATGAAATAATGCTGCTATGAAGGGAAATGAACCAAAAAAGAGAGAGAAAAAGAGAAGTTGATGGAAAATAAGGGAACTCTCTATGTACTATAACAGTGAATGGCAAAACAAAACAAACAAAGAGTTCGTAAGGATGGACTAGATTGTGTACTGCGCTTGTCAGGTAAATTCGTAGATTAATTTCAGTATTAAAGCCTGAAGCATAACACACTTAATTTGAATCTTTATTATACGATTTTTTTCACGCTCCAGTTCACTTTAGATTCTACACTCCGGGGAAAAGCGTGATTGTAATCATATGTTTGATTGTACTTTGGACCCACATTCCTGAAATAATAAGAAATACACGCTTAAACTACTTTCATATGCTCCCTTAACTAAAATGATAACGATGAGTTATATTCGTTAAGATCGTATATAGAGAATATTCACTTACTGAGATAGGTGTGGTGTGGCTGATCTGTGTGTTTGTTGTGGGTGAACTGGTTTTTGTGATCTGTGTGTTTATGGTGGTTATGGATTATTTTGACGATGGGAATGTATGTGTCTGTACTTGTTATCATTTAAATGCATACCCGTCTTACGTTTGAAAAACATGTTCAAAAGTTGGCCCTTTATATTTACGAGCAGAATATTGTTAGTACTGTCTATTATACCGAAAATGTAAAACTCGAGAAAAATCGAATTTTGAACGAGACATATCCTTTTGTCTTGTGTAGAAACATAAATGCGATTAATACTGTAATCCGATACGTGGAAGACAAAACTCTGAAGACTTCTTCTTTGTGTTCTACAAATGTCATCATTGCACATTGCTTATTCTTTCAGAACATATGTTTAAATTTTAAGACTCTGTTTATTAAAATCGTCAAATTCGATTTAATGTTTACCAAAATGAAATGCATTCGACAACTTCATTGTCGATCTCCCATACCAAATCTCTTCTACATACTTCATGTAAACCTATAGTTGAAACATTAAACATGCTGACAGAGGGGCACGAACTCACCATTATGCGTCCATTTTGTGCACTGTATACAAAGAGTTTCTAGATGATGCACAGAAGACTGCGTTCTTAAAAGGTTAATATTTCATCAGATATACAAAGCAGAGTCATGCTACGAATGTTGTAGAACAAAGCTGATACAGTCGGAAACTCTTCTTTGGAATTAATTAAAACACATACAGGCCTAGCCTACATATCCAAACAAAATGTTCCGCTGCTCTCGTATCGCAGATACAACTATTGGCATGTAAACAAGGGATTTCATTACTCTTACAGCAATTAAAACTTTTCATTTCTCGTATTCCTACTATGAGGTCAACGTTCTGTGAAGAAAGATAATAGAATCGAGACACGGTGGGCGATGAGTTTATTTGAATTAGTGCTGAGAAGAATGCGTGGACCTAAGGACAATAGCAATAATATGTGTTGGCATATCACATAGCCTAACGAGCAGCTTCATAATATAAGCCTGGTTACTACTCAGTATTATGAGTCATTACATAAAACAGCATGCCAGAGTCGCAATGTCGAGCGCATTGGCGCGAAGGAAAAAGTTTGTATTGGAAAAGCACTCGAATAATTTCAAGAAAGGAGACCACTGAGATCACAGGCTTAAGTGGGAAGTAATATTAAAGTGAATTTTAGTGGAAGAAAGTGCTAGCTGGAATCATTTGGTGAGGGTATGAGATGACGGACAGCTTTTGTAATGAACCTTCGGGGTACCTCTATACGAGATAAAAGGTTGTAGTTTTTTTCAACACAGTCTGCTCTTTACTTAATTAGGTTGGTCTTTAATCTGCTAGTTAGTTCATTTACGCAGTCACATAATAGGTTAGTCGCTTAGTCGGCTTCTCTATTTATTTATTTTGTAAGTCAGAAGTTAATAAGCCTTATGAATTAAAATTAGTTTTGACTGACAGTTTATAAATACGATTTGTCGCTCGTGACATTCTAGTTGCATGCAAGTAGTTGCAGATCTCGTAAAAATCAAACATTTTCGGCCTAGGAGACTAACAGTGTAGGTACATGAAGGCCCTGAGGAATTTGGGCTGATAACCTCTTTCTTCCTCCTGTGAAGGCAAACAGCTGCGTAGAAACGAACTATCGGACGTTTCGGAGACTTTTTCTTCATTCTTAGGGACTGACATAATATATTGTCCGGTTTTGTGTCCACCTCAGTCCCTAATGCTGAAGAGAAGCGGACTCTGAAATGTCGGACGTATTATTGATTTGGTTCATCAAGTAGCAGCGATATACACGTTGAGTTCACTATCAGTGTTCCTTTCACTAGGATGTACCAGACCACTTCTTCATCTGGGTCACTTTTAGTAATCCTGTCGTCATTTATTCCGTGTATATGTGCCACTCATTTTAGACGCGTTTCAAAGACGACACGTTAGTTTTGTCACGTTTGTCCATTTGCTAGTAACGGCACCCAAACTACAGAAACGATTTCGTTCAAACTCGGCACGGAAAATAATCACTAGGTTTCATGGAATCTCTTTATGTTATTTTAATTTGGTTCATTTAAAACCTTTTTTTATTGAAGGGTCCCGCAGCAGATGCTACGGACGCACCGCAGCCTTGAAGGCTTATTGTGCAACCCTATGAAGAAGATGATGATAATTTTTTTTCTGATTCACCATCTTAATGGAGCACCGGTGGAATGAAATTGACAGGGGAAAACCGAAGTACTCGGAGAAAAACCTGTCCCAGTGCAACTTTATCCACCACAAATTCCACATGGACCGACCCGGGATTAAACCCGGGCCTCTGCGGTGACAGGCCGGCGACTAACCATCTGAGCCATGGCACGGCCAAACCGTTTGTGTTATCATTCCTCTTCCTGCTTCTGATTAAGCTGAAATACACCCGTTTTATTATGCCAGTATTATTTTATATATATATATATATGTTTATTTATTCAATTTAAGCGCCACTTTAGATGTACTTAAGTAAGGTAAAGTTCACACTATAACCTGCCATGAAGACACAGAGGGGGAGTAGAGATATAGCTCTACTCTTTCTTTAACCTCGGCGCTAGATGGTGGCAGGTAGTTAACGCCACGCCCCGGCCGCTTTACCTCCATCAATGACCTGGTACCAATTGCATAGGAGCTTGGGTGGGCCCCACAGTCGGTGTGGGCAGGCGTACTTAAGGACCTAAATTAAATTTTGCACCTGTCTATATCTTTTCAATCGCTTCGTATGTTTTAATGACACGACATGCGACACTTCTATTGCAGGGCCTTCCAAGCTTCATCCATTTTCATTTATTTTAAACGCCACTTTACGTAAGAACATTAAACACTAGACACGTAACTTCTTTGTGGGCCCTGTCATAGATTCTGATTAACCTATACACAGCAGCCCTAAGACTTCGCAGGAGTGATATCGCATGAGATTTCAAGTCACTTTAATACCCCGTTAACAAACAACGTCATGTTTAAATTTTACGTTTTCAATATTATCCAAAACTGTATTTCCCCTTCCTCAGTTTTGGCTGTAAAGACGAATGTTATGTCTCCTATGTACGGCATGAAATAACTGCATAATGTGCGCCCATATGTTTCACATTTAAACCTACTGAACGGATTTCGATTCAGCTTTGTCCTTGCAGTTGTACGGAGAATTTCTCCCCTTCTCTACTTTTCACAAGAAACAAATCAAACTTAGGCCTAACAGATTTTCTGAAACAACCGTACAAAAATATGGTTATGCCTATATGACATTAACCATTTAAGGGCTAATGTTAACCTGAATTAGGCACATTTACAGATACAGTTCGCACCGCGCAGTAAACACACTGCGTCTCGGTTATAAAAAGAAAACAGTTAATGTTGTAAAAGGAAAAAAAACCCCTTTTTGTTGTGATGCCCATACAAAACACATCAACGAAGCAGAACGTAGGATTTTTAAACGTCAAACCTGGTGGTACATAAAGTAACCACTAGGTTTTAAAGGGTTAAACATAAATCACATTATTACTCGTATTTGCATCTTTTATTTGAAACTTTCTTCCATATGGTGTATGTTTAAAATTACAGAATAAATAAAATTTCTGACGATGCAGTGTGAATACCTTTGCAATAATAAACTGTATGTGTAATAATAGATTTGGATCAGTAATAAATGAACATCTAGGTCAAGAAAGTATGTAAAATCCCATAGAATGCACTTCAAATATACACATACATACACCGTGTATTCCTTTCCAATCATATGCCTGTCTAAAACCATGGGAAGGAATGAAGAAATGAAAAGGTCATGAGGTTGGATGTGGGGAAGTTTAGAACTGCAAGCAATCAATCAACCTAAGTTTATCTTGCAGCGGAATATTAACGAAATCTAATCCTACCCAAAGCATAAAGCGTTGCGCGCTGAAAACAAACAAGATCATTAAACAGAGAAAGTTTACACTTGGCTATAGCTGTCATTAAATATACCACAACGTTTCAGAGTTTTTAACTTGAAAACATGCATAAAACGTCCTTAATTAAAACCAGTGTACGTGTCGAAATACATGACTACACAGTCCGAGCTATTCTGTAAATGCGAGTTGATATTGGTTAAACGCTGTGTGAAGTAGACTTATGAACTGGTTCTTATAATTTCGGCATATGTTAAGAATGCATCGCTTTCATGCCTTGCTGTTCGCATGATTCGCCTCCGAAAATTCTGACTGCATAATCTATTAGATATTATTATACAAGTATATTTAAATTTTTTATTCGGAAGTCTAGTTAAACGCTGTCGGTAAAATTCTGCTTTTGGTGTACGTCGTCAGCTATAACCAGCAGGCCTACTTGATGTGAAGACCAATTCGTACTTTGTCAATACTTGGTAAAGCGACTCATCGTACAAAGAAATGGCACATTACATAAAATGTATATTTAACAAATTTTATGTAAGAAATGTTATTCCTGTGAAAATTTAGGCCTAACAAAATAAAAAGGAAAATCATTTTGGGCTCTTATCAGTTTAAATAGCTATGCAGCAAAGTTAGTCTGTGTAAAACCAAAACTGAGCCCCATAACTAATTTCGTTCACATCGAATTCAGGTTTTTAAGTAGAGAACATTATTTGGTAATTCAATTAAATTCTGTAATAAAAAAAGGTAAAGCAATCCCATTACAGGCCTGGACAGGCCCTGAGGGTTCCAGGAGGTTGAGGCACCCAGATTTCTAAACAATCGGCACATGAAAATGGTAAGGTTGTCATCCCTACGCACCGGCCGCCTTTACCCCCCAGGAAATATTCCTGGTACTCATTTCTGTTAAGAGGCTGAGTCGACCTCAGGGCCATAGTGCGACCGAAAGGATTATATGTCAATGAAAAATTCCAATGACACCATCGGGAATCGAACCCGCGACCTTCCGGCTTGTAGCGCAGTGCCTCAACCAACTGCGCCACCATGTGCCCCCAATTAAATTCTGTAATAACCATAGTGAAACAGAGCAAGCTGGTTCAAGTGGTAACGCTTCTGACTCCTATTCGGAAGGTACTCGAGTCGTATCTATCCCGGGACACCGGACATCCCGACATGGTTTTCGTGGTTTTCCTCAGCCACACTAGGATTTAGTGATACTATCTCAGTTAGATCACATACGTTTCCTTCTAAATCATCTATGAGCAAAATGCGGTCCTTACACCTTTGCATTGCGGCCCGCGATCTAATTTCAGAAACACAAAACAAAAAGATATTAAATTCGACTACTAAGTCTTTTATCTGTATTCATACGAAAATATTATTCGTACATACATTGTATTATTGACAATACAACATACAATCTCACATACATGTAACTATCGCGCTACTTGGAATTGTTGCTCAAAGGTTTAGGAACCTGAAAGTATGAAGTTGTGGCTATCTGTAAGTGCTTAACAACCCAGCATGTTCCTGTATATAATATTTTACATTTCTTATTCTTATCCTTGTCGCCCTCGGTGGACTAGTGGTTAGCGTGCTCGCCACTGGACCCAAGTTTCGCGGGTTCGATCCCGACCGAGGGCGATGGATTTTAAAGCACCAATTTACGGCATGTAAAAGAACCTTCGGGCATGAATAGAACTAGTAGTGTCCGTAAGGAAAATTCAAGCGGCCATTTCTCACCCAAGTCTCCTGCCTGCCTGCCAGATGGCTCTGGCAGTCTCATCAGGATCGAGCAAAAACTGTCAGTGAGCCGGTCACTCACTACAGAACGCACACTTACCGACCAGGAAACCTTCGGGATGAAATCCCAAAAGCCCACCCCGGGCTGTAACGCCATGGAAGAAGAAGAAGATGATGATTCTTATCCTTACAATTTAATCTTATTATTGTCCAACAATTTCGTAAAAATACGTATTGTCTCTGTTATTCACGACTGTGCAATTTTCCAGGTTTAAGCAAATGGGGCTGAAATTTTTCGAGAACTAATAACAAAACTGTAACGTACTGGCAGATATATAAATTACCGGGTGTAAATACAACTGATAATTTCTTTATTTTGCCACGTTTGTATTCAGCTTTTCGCTCATTATAACCTTTTGTAGTTTCAGCAGTAGACTGTTACTGAATTTAGTACAACTTAAATCGGCAAAGGCTAGCCGAGACACATCAACTGATGTAGCAGTTGGCTACAAAAGACGCTACGGCCCTGTTTTTACAGACCATTTAGAACACTGTCCTGGCTGAAGATTGCCGTCGTTTCCTCAAAACACAATCGCGTCCTTCTACATCTTTTCTAACTCCTCACTACAAACATGTCTGACATCCGACACTACATAAGCTATGGAGTGGACAGCGTCGTTATACATCCCAGAAATCATGGAACGGATGTTGCGCTAGACGACCTAGGTTCGATTTTCTGCAGGTGCAAGAATTCTCTTCGCCACTGCATAGAGTCGCAGGTGTTTCGCCAGGTGGAAACGGTTGGATTACGAACGTGATGATGCATGTGATGCTAAGTCACAAGTTGTCGGTTACTGCACTGCCATTGTAGTTACTTTCACTGATGTATATGAACGGAACAACATGATACGAATTTATTAACATTTTACATGATGCGCTAAATAGAAGGTACAAGGGCGACTGAAGAAGAGGGAGAACACAAAAGAACGGGGTGGTTTGGTCTCTACTGCTAACGTTTACTCCTTCATTCGCTGTGTAATTACTACTGCAATTCTTTTCTTTTTAAGTCCGTGATCCTTCATAAAATAGCGCACATAATGGCGGCTAAATTGCGTATCAGATACCGCAAGTCGAGTGGTTAGGGATGCAGTCGAATTGGCATGGAAATGACGCAAGCAGGGGGGAAACGTTGGCCCGTAACAATGATACAAGGGAAAGTTGTCGAGAACAAGTTGGCATGTATGCACAAATGCTTGTATTCTTGACAGTAAATGTCTCGAAGTTTAAAAAAAAAAAAAAAAAAACACCACTTTAAGATAGGTAAAATGATTTGAACAACACTGAATTAGTTTCCGTTCCTGTTCACAGAATAAAAGGTTTTTCATTCTTTGGTCACAGGATTGATGGTGGTGGGTGCTTGAGATTTGCACAAGTCCTACCTTCTTGTATCCTTCCCCACCACAGTGTTTCGCAGCCGGTGGGAATTAGCGGTCAGCTGGGGATGAGGGGGGGGGGGGAGGCGTGAGAACTCTAAAATAAGAACTTCCTTTAACAATAAATGATATTAAAAGGTATACAGCTATAAAGGTAACATCTTGCAGAATGTGGGCTTAGTTTTTTTAGCATGGTACGAGTATGACTTTTTGACAAAATGATTGCTGGAGCGTTCGGTGTAGAGGGTTGTGAATCACTGTCGTATTACTGAGGCACTGTGGCCCCTCTGATGTTGCATGTTTAGCTTTTGGCAGCCGTTGTGGAAGAATTATGGTGATAGCAACCAGTGGAATTACGTTCACACCAAGTTTTACCAAAATCCGCCCATTGGTGCAATGCGGACGTGCACAGAACCATAATGCCAAACGCCTAGGTATTTGCATGATACATAATCACCTCCGTACATTTCATACTTCTGTTTCCAATAGTTCATTACCAGACCCCATCGAACATTAAGCTAAATATAAACTTATTTCGTACTCCGCCGACAAAAAAGACCACAAAGTTGCATAATTTTCAAAGACTTCTGTCAACCCCCGATTTCAGTACGCCTATTAAAATGATGATAATATACCTTCCATCACAAAACTTAACTCACTGTTGGTATCACTGACAATGGACACTAGGATTAAAATGTCTAAAGACTGAACAGTCTCTAGTGTCACGACATTCATACGAAATATTATGAAAATCCATCTACTGGTGCTGTGGGGGACATACACAAACACATGATGCCATCAACTTACTTTTGCTACAAAATAAGTAAATTGAGCTAAGCAGTCCAATATATTCAGTACTATCAATTAACTATAGCAGAATAATATGCAGGAAAACATGAATATTTATATGAGGTACTTCTTAAGATAGAGTCTTAGATGTGTGTGTTTTGTGTCTCTTCCGGATTAAAATGTTAGACTAGACAAATTTACAATTTCTTATGTATAAAATTCCAAAAATATAAATTATTTTCTGGTTTGACGTTTGGCTTAACTCAAAGGCGGATGCTGTCATTAGATTGCATATGAAAAATTGGTGTGCCACACCACGATATGAGTTATGTGCGCAGAGCCGGCAGCTGGGAAAGCAATTCCTCTGCCAAGGTAAATTCCAGCACTGCGTGTTGCCTCATATTCAACACTCCAGTTAGTTGCGTTGTGTATTCAGTGACTCTCGTTCCACATGTTATATAGCCTATAAATGTTGTTACACAAATAATTCAGCCTTGTTTATTAACGTTCCGACAATAAAATAACTTCCAACCGCAATGTGGGCGCCGAAAACGACGCGATCTTCCCCATTACTACGTTCAAATTTAGGACCAAGGGCCAATTAAAAGAATTTGGTTTAGTTATCCGCACTACAAAGTAACTGAACGCATTTTCATACTCACACTTCGGAAAACTTACTTGTACATCGTATCGATGATTTATCAGACTCATTCTAGCCTGCACATGTCGTCGCCCTCTCTCATGGAAGCGGAAGCTATTGAACTGGTTCTTTTATTACCATTTTTTTTAGTTCAGAGACATCCTTGAATACTGAAAAGTACGTAGCTGCAATCGGATCAGTTGGTACCAACATAATAAGATTAAATTCTGTGATTATGTTCAAATGTTGCAACCTGTTTATGCAAGAATTGGCTCCATAAAGGGATCGGTCCGTAGTGTAGCAACGTCACCAATTACCACAATACACAAGAACAGGCATTCCTCCAAGGCACTGATTACCCATGCGCCGCAGAGAAGACCTACACATAAGTTTGTTCCCGTCATTCTGCTTGCTTGTCTAATACTGGAACATGAGCCGCAATCGTGAAGTACAACCATATAAAACGTAAAGATAAAGGTCTCCCCGTAACATGCCATGCAGACACAGAAGGGGAGCAGAGATATAGCTCTGTTCATTCTTAACGTCGGCGCCAGATAGGGGTGGGTGACCAACGCCACGCTCCGGCCGCTTAACACCCGGGAATGAGCCCCGATACCCATTTTACAGGAGGCTGGGTGGGGCCCAGGGCCGGTCTGGACGAGTGTAGAGAAAATATCTTGTCCCCACCGGGGTTCGAGCCCCAAACCTTCCAGCCTGTAGCGAGTGGTTATGCAGACTACGCGATTTCGCCCCCACCCCCCCCCCCCCTACTAAACTTTACTGTTGACACATTTAATAAGGATAAGCCCACATATAATAACATACAGAAACATTACTACTGAACACTGAGCAGTTGGTCACATTGATTTCAGAGTTATGTTCATAGTTTTCAGTAATTAATTATTTAAAAAATGTGGCCCAATGACGTGGGCCGGGATAGGCCCAGTGACTATATATTTATCCTATATGTAGAACCAGTCACATACGTTTTAATTCTACATTAGGGATCAATGGATTTCTAATTTGTAAATTATAAATATTCACTTCGTGCTGTGCTCTTATGGCCGAAATAAAGAGTTAAAACTGTTCAGACATGGAGAAGTGTCCGTCGTTGGTCGGTACCTGATTCTTACAGTGTACAATGTCAGATAGCGCATTCAGAGTTACAGGCGTACTGGTAGTTCCTATACGAAATATTTCGTCCTTGTGCCTAGCTTGTCAATGAATAACATATTCTACACTGCTATTTGGCGGGAATTGTATTTTTTAAACTATTCAACAGAGGCAAAAAAAATCTGGAATTCGCTATAAGTTTAAATTATATCTCCGACGTCACGACGAAACTGTTGACGAAAGAACTTTCGTTAATTCGACAGTATGTAACCAAATATCATATTTCATCAAAATCTACCACCGTGACTGAAGTCTGAAGATTAGACTTGGACTTAAGACTTACAACGCGTGGAACATAAATAGAACTACATGCGTTTCCTCTCTGGTTTCTCACATACAACAGCAACATAATTCATATCTTGGAACAACAACCGTAGATACAGTCTGTTGATGTTTCGCTACAAATGAGATTATATTTCCTTCAGTGTAGGCTGTCCCGCTGTCTGCATTCCGCGCTATGTTAGTCATTACTCGTGTGTCAACTAGGATGTCATAGCGCCGTAATGAACGGCAACACAACTGCTGGCATTATTTATGTCGACGGCCCTCTGAAGACGACGTGCACGTGGCTCGAGCAGAAAGCTGTTCGATATTGTACGTGTAAACACATAATCTGAAGTAAAGCATCGCCAGTATCGAAGTCCGCCGTTCGAGACGATCCTGAGCCAGTTACATGCATCTCTTATTCTCATAAACAATTTCCCAAAGGTTAATCCTGATGTCATCTTTTCAACACCTTCTCGTTCTTCCAGGTTGGTCTTGCTGCCTTCCGAGAGCTTGCCTCGTAAGAATTCTGTGTACATTTATTTTTCACCCGTAAAAGCCACATATCCAAAACGAAATAAGAGAATGAAAAACAAGAAAGGAAGCACTTGTAGCATAAGTATCCAGTTAATTCGTATGTAATTCTGGCCATAGACGAATTAGATTTGAAAAATTGGAAGCGACGAGCGAATTGTAGAGTGGCCTTTAAAGACAGTTTTCATCAATAATAAGAGGCCGGAGACAAATGGACAAAACGTGTGAAGTATTACTGTGCACTGCGTGATGGAGTACGACAACCTGCATGACGGTGCGTTGTAATCGATGTGAAGGAGTACTGTACCCTACTTGAAGGAGTACTGCAAATTATGTGAAGAGCTCCATAGCCTACGTGAGAGCGAACGGTAGCCCACGTGAAGGAGCATTTTAGCCTACAGTTCGGGACTCAGTTTTGGGGCCCAGACGCTGGGGAAATGTAGGGTAAATATGCTGGATTCGCGGAAGGAATATGTCTTGTCGCTGCTGCAAGGAAGTGAGGACTGGTGCGGTATATTGTGTGCAAACTTCTGTTGCAACACCGGGTGTAAATCACAGTGGTCGCACAAGACTGGTAACTGGAGATTAAATGTCTGTTATATTGCTAACTGCACCAGTTAGAAGAAAATGGATGTTTTGAAATTCGTTCTGGAGAAGCACAGCTCTGACCCGATCTGTACGTGAAGCATTGTAGCCTACGTGAAGTGCTGCAGCCTACGTGAAGCGGCAGTATAGTCTATGTGAAGCATTATCGTAGCCTGTGTGAAGGAGCATTTAATCCTAGGTATAGGAGTATTGTAGGTTATAGCGAAGGGGTGTTGTGTCTCACCGTATGAAAGTGGCTTATTCGGATGACGGAATTTCCGGTTAAAGGACGGAGATGTACGAGTTTTCGATAAAAATATTATGACACCTAAACTACACTTGCAGATAAAATGCGATTCCCTCATATACTAAAGAAATTAATATAGCGTATTCAATTGCCGAACGTGGGTTTTTATAAGGCTATTGTTGCTAGTCCAACAAATAACCAACCTTTCCTCACAACAGCAGTGTTTCCACGTCACCTTGTGACGCAGCATGAGTGGCTCTAGTTGTTTTGTGCATCATAAAGCAGTGTCTTATTGTTGTTCTGCAGACAAAGCGGTAGAGTTGTGTTTGTCTTCGGGCTGCACACATTGCTTGTTCCGTTGCTGTGTACCCATCACAGAAACTTTGAAGTACGCAGTTTCAACAACCCCCAAAGCAACCCCCTCTCTCCCCACACTGTAGATACACAGTTGCTTTCATACGACGATCCCACAAGAATACCCCAGCCTAGGGGGGAAGGCTGAACTTGGATTTTACCTGTGACGTTTTGTTTTTACAAATACGCAGTCACTGTGCTTTCAGTGATATGAACTTCAGGATTACACAATCAGCTCGAATAGTCCAGATCTGATACTTTCTTCCATTGACCGCCAAACAAGCACGATATAGCATTCATTTTCCAGTGCTAAAATAAACTAAACTCGAAATAAGGTAGCGTAGATTAAATCCCTCTTTCACTTGTGACAGCAAGAAGGACCGAGAATCTCCGAGGCCCGCCGTTGCAAATATAATATGTAGATGGCCCTGCTTTAGGGCACCTTGTCCTCCACAGAACCGAAGAATATTTCAGTCCTGCTTGCCTGCTCAGACGGTCAGAAATGGTGAAATTTCTGAGGAAAAGAAATGTTGATATTCAGCTCCGACTCCCCTGTAGAGGGAAAGAGAAAGCCCGTATCACTTGTCACGTGTTTAAATCATTCATTCTTGTGTGACCGCCCTTATAGTCTCGCCTAAATTATTACAATTACTTAGGTATATCAAGCCAACATCTAAGAATTTTGTAGCCCTTAAGGTCACTAGCAGATATACATCTAAGGGTCAAATGGAATTCGAACCCACGATTTCAGTGTACAGGCGGTAGAAACGCCTTAGATTGCGGGGCCGCCGTGTTCGGTCGACTCATCCAAAACATGAATTACATGACTGATGAACACCAGCCACTGACAAAAAGGAAATGGACATGTACAATCCATCCAACACACAAACGCTGATAGACTCCGTAACTACAACGATGTTTTGTTATATGAATTACACATATAGACATGCAACACTTGACAGATAATATGTGAACACAGTCTTCACTACACGTGACTAGCGATGACTAATTTTCACATCAAAAACTTGCATAGTTTTTCTTACATTCGAACAAGATATGAGGTCCTACAATTTGCGGATACAGTATCGTGTCCACCTGAAGCATTCCCGCAACCATGATGACTGTTCAAGAGATGACAAAATAGGTTTGTGAGAAGCCTCCAATGGCAAGACGTACGTACCGAGTTTCATAACAGTAGGTCAGGAAACATTTACAGTAACATTCATTCATTTTACTGTAAGTGGTTTTAAGCTTGGTATGTACTCCCTGAATATGGCATTGTCATGCCGAAACATGTCGGAGTGAAGTGATTATAATATCATATATATTATAAGTGCATTTAGTTGGTACAGTAAACGAAAATATTGATTCAAATTGCACGCAGTAAATAACTTTAAAAAAGGAGCAGTCCTCAGAATTGTCACGCCATGTGTATATTTCCTAACTTGTTTCCTTTTGCCTCCTATTATTGTACATTAGCTTGTCCACTAGGCCTGTGTAGATTCGGAGTCACTGAGAAAATATTTCTGAGAAGAATATTTGGATCCACAACCCAAATGTTAAACAAGGGGTCCGTGTATAACATTGCATAGTGGAGAGATTGTTAGTTTCCTAATAACACTTGCACGATTAAAATCAATACGAACTGAGTGTTCGGGACACACACACCAAGCCGTGATTAGTTTGTGCAAGATTTGGTTCGTAACACAACACAGATTAACCTAGTCATGTCATGGAAAACAAAATGGTTCTTAGAGAAACAGCTTGTGAAGTTGGAGATTGAACTCAGTTAGGTCACATGACAAGTTTTTGTGAACGTGGTCATGAATCTTTGGGTTCCATAAACGCAGGAAATCTATTAAACAACTGAGTGACTGTCAGATTATCGTAAAAGACCCTGCACCATGCAGTAGCGTGAGGTTCGGGAGGCCAACTAGTAGAAAAGCTTCTGTGCACGAGGAAGCATTTGTTTTGCTAGAGGAACCAACAAACAGTGGAGGTTCACACACAGGAACCTGTAAACAAAGTGCGAGAGAAGTTTGTCAGTTGACTGGCTCGGATGCTACATATTGGAATTACAGCAGCAACTTTGTGGATCCGTTCCATGTCAGATCTGCGGGTTGCCCTCGCCATACTGTGGATGACATGGTATCAGCGACGTGAAACAAACAGACCGTGCCCCCAGGCGTCTGTACACACAGTAGTCAGTACAGTAGCGGTCCTATTGTAATACAGTGAAACCTGCGAATAACGGAATCGTTTCAGACAGGATTCCGTTTATTGTAGGCACGCACATCTAAATAAAAGCAGCTCTGTATGCCTACAGAGTGGCTCAGTCTACTTCCCTCTCTTAAGGAAAGAAAGCGCGCTCATCAAGTCTCTATGTTTCCTGTGCGTCCATGAATCACCCCCTTCGAAATGTTGAACCAGTTCAACACGCGATTTGGTACGGACGTTATACCATTAGGGTCCACACCAACTTCACACTTCCTAATTGCCTATAAGCGCTAAAAACAAGTGCTCGCACTAACTCGTGAAGTGGAAGCAGGCGAGGGCCACTTAGGAAGGTAAAGTGATGTCTGGTAATAATATTCGAAAATAAGCAACTTTTATTAAAAGAGTTTGTTGTAGAATCTAAACAAAACGGCTTACCAAATCTGCGTTTAGCTTTCGGTTTAATGACGGTCAGTAATGAATCTTTGGCGCTAGGCACGTGATATATGGTAAAGGTAAAGCAATCCCTATACAGGCCTGGACAGGCCATGAGGGCTCTGGGAGGATGAGGCTCCCAGAATTTCTAAGACAATCGGCACATGAAGGTTGGATGTTCGACAGCCCTACGCACTGGTCGCCTTTACCCCCCTGGAGATACTCCTGGTACTCATTTCTGTCGGAGGCTAGGTCGACCCCAGGGCCATAGTGTGACACGAGCTGTCATGATAAATCCTGAACACGCTCAAAATTTCTGTATTAAACAGAGCTTCTCAGTCAATGGTTACAAACATGACAACGGCCGACAGATTTCACGCAAACAAAACCTGTATTTAAGAAGTCACTTCCAAATTACGTTCTTGTCGTCGATGATCACGGCGGTGGCGGTGATGACGATTATGAGTTTCACTGCTGGCTTTTCCTGCGTATATGTAAGTCATAGATGTTTGACATTAACAACAAAAGTTTGCAGGGATGGAAGTCTGCGGCAAGAAAGTATCTTTTATCTTTTCCACCCACAGTCTTTGCTATCCATCGAACTGTCTGAGTTGCACATAAAATGAATGGTATGATGAATCCAAATTCATTTCATGAATATTATGTCAACAAGAAGACGTTACTTATAATCGCCAGAAAAGTATATTCCGTGTGTCCGTTACTTTGTAACACGACATTCGAAATTAGGGAATATGTCGTGTAAAACTTCCTCAGAAGTTTAACCCTTAGAGACTAAACTTGTCCTAAATTATATATAAATCCAGTTCATACCTGACAGCAAAATGCTCGTAATATCCACTATAAAGACCAGTCGGTTAACGCTGTATATGAACTGCTATTTATTCTGTGAACCAATAAAACATTTACACTCTGCGGGGAAAATGCGAAGTTTCATAGCGTTAAACGTGGTGGTGTGTATATATTGACCACTAGGTTTGAGAGGCGTGAGCGATTTCTTTCTGCGCAGGATCTTGCAAATCAGTATTAACTGAAACTCAAAGCACGAACCAGCTTTTATATATTTATAAAACGCGGTTCACCTTACAAAATATAGGATATAACACGATATAACATAAATTCTAAACGGTTCTGACGACGGTATGTAACATTGAGAACTAATTGGTTTCTGGACTTTGTCCATCGTCCGGAAATCTAAAATCACGACGTTTCGGAAGCTGGATCTGCTTCCGTCGTCAGTTGAAGGGGGAGGGAGACATCCACTCTATTGGGTCCCTTAGATCGACCTAACCTCACTCACTGCAAAACGCATGACTGTTAAACCACAGCTATATGAGTACCTGAGGCCAGGATATGTCAGAGGAAGATAACAGATCAATAAGCAATGACAAATTGTCGTATACAAGAACAGACGTGGTACCAAGATAGAATAGGAGGTAAACATTCTGTGCATCAAACCAAGTCCATGAAAACCCCTGCGTAGTGTAGGGCGGAAATTATGTGGGGGATCGAACTTCCTATCGATCCCTCCATCTGTGGAGCACACCACAAACACACGGGACTAAACTGAGTCTTATGCGGAATCTGTCCATGATGCTGATCTTCTCTGTGAGTTGATGACCTCATTGCTGATAACGGGGATCCAGATGGGAGAAATGTCCAAGAAGGTTGGCTGATCGGATTGATTATGCATGCCATATGGGCCGACTCCTTGTATTTCCTATACCTGCCATTGCTTTCAATTTCCAAAATCCTGGCTTCATCCCAGTCTACCCTATGACCCTCTTCATAGGCATGCTGGGCTAGTTTAAATTTTTCTAGATGACCCTCTTTGAGACTGTGTCTATATTCCTGGAGCCACACGGATAGAGGTCTGCCTGTTTCCCCGATGTATCTTCTGCCGCACTCACATGGAATGCTATAACACATCCAGCTTCCGAAACTAGGTGATTTTAGATTTTTGGACGATGGACAAAGTCCAGAAACCAAATAGTTCTCAACGATATAACATGTACGTGTACACACCTTGCAATAATACGTGTAATCCCTGACTCCTTTCAACGTAGTACAGTACGTGTGGGACTACGTTGGTGACTACACATCTGTAGGTCCAGTAACTGAACATCAGAGCCCGTGAGATACCTCCAAAATACAAGCCAGGTAAGTTTATATTTAATCAACTTGCTCGGTGAGGTGTATCTTACAGAAGCGATGTGTGAGGGTGCAAAATCTGATAAAAGTGTCTCTGGAAAGGGGTCAAACAGCCTCATTTTGTTAAGGTTATAATGGCTGATTGCCGATCCCAGTGGCCGCGCGGTCTAAGGCGTGGGTCTTCGACCGCTCGCTTACTAGGATCGTGGGTTCGAATCCCACCGGAGGCATGGATGTTTGTCTCTTGTGAGTGTTGTGTGTTGTCAGGTAGAGGTCTCTGCGACGAGCTGGTCCCTCGTCCAGAGGAGTCCTACCGACTGTGGTGTGTCTAATGTGTGTGACCATGAAACCTCGACGAAACGAGGAGGCCCAGGCCCATATAGAGCTGTCGAGCCATAGAAAAAAAAATGGCTGATTAATCGAGTTCTACAAGATTGGGAACTTCTTGATCAACTTATCTACCATCAGCTTTTAAAGGAATACTTTATAACCTTGTAATGCCTAACGGTTACTATACGTACCAATAGGTTTAACATTCAACAGTCGTACGTTCTGCACACAGAGTGCATTTATGTGTTTTGTATGTATCTCAGAACTTTTGCCCTATACAGCATTAACTGATTGGTTTTTATAACCAAGATGGAAAATGTCTACTGCGCGGTATGACCTGGGTCTTCAAATAAAACAGATTACATTTCGTCCTTTAAGGGTTAAAACACAGCGTTTCGTGTGACACTCATCCGTTACGAATGCCGTCATGAAGACAGCAGAAATGAAAGCTCTCGTAACCGCTCTGTAGTTATCTTCACGAGATGTGACTAACAGTGCTCAATACGGGGCTCAGTTCCGAGTTTTCTGCAGGCAGAAAACTCGCTCTGTTACAAATCCAGTAGAGTTGCCAAGTGTACCATTGTAAGGAATTTGAGAGAAGCTAATGGAGTTTTCAGGCATGTTATTAGTTTTTAGCTTGTCATGTAACCTGAATGCAGTGTTAGTTTGCCTCCTAATTGGGTACAATACACGTGGATTCCTTAACGACCATAAAATCGGGAGTCTGGCACATCCGGTCTTCATTCAGCTAGGCCGCCCTCGCTCGCTCCCACCCCACCGTTGTTTGGGCGACCCGCTGTCTGCGTTGAGAGATCCGGCCCTCTAAAGTGTAACTGAATCGATTCACACGCGGTTTTGCTCTCTGAACGAGAATTCAAGTCATCCTGAATTCATAATAAGCCAGCCAGTCGCTCACCGGTGAGAACTTGCCGGCCTGATGGTTATCTATACATGCATCGGACAGCGTTATGCACTCACATTTGTACCGTCCGTATTTATGCTTTTTTTTATCTCTGTTGTGTTGGTTTGGTTTAACCAGGCACCTTGCCTGGGATTGGTTGATGGTGTTTCGGAACATGGCAGGCGTGTGCCATAATGCAAGTATCAGGGCCGTTCTCAAACTCAGATATGTGACTACTATCCACCATTAATCTTAAATAAATATGTCGATTAGTGTGCTTAAGGCTTTTTTTATCTTCCTGCCTGTAACGTACTCTACTGTGCTGGTGTTTCGCAACCCATTAGAAGCCTAGAGGTTGCTGCATGCACCACCAGGTCCGACATTTAAAAAAAATTCTACGTTCTGCCCACAGTGTAAATTTCTGTTATTTTTATGCACCTCAGAAAAAAACAGCAATTATTTCCGAATACAGTACTGCTTGATTGGTTTTGTAACCGAGAGGAGTGCGTTTACTGTACGGTACGAACTGGGATTTAAATAATTTAGGCTAATTTCACTCTTTGAAAGGTTAAAATACGACTGCGTTTTATCCCCATTTTGTCATCCAGTGCCCTCTCTAAAATCCTATGTATCAACGTGTACAGTTTTGCTTGTTGTTATATATCGGTGTAACATTTAGTCTCACGTGATGGGAAGACCGTTGTTTGAAGGACCTGAGGAAAAATTCATAAGGAGGGCACTGGTGACGAAGGGACAGGACGCAAATAGAAGATGGAGAGAATTATGCTGTGAGGACCTTCTTAAGTTGTGTTTTTCACTACATATCATTTAGAATGATTAAATCAAGGAGACTGAGACTGGCGACACCTGTAGCATGCACGGAAGAAATGAGAAATTAATAGATAATTTTAGTCGGGAAACCTAAAGGAAAGCTGCCGAGGAGTAAAAGGAAGGATAGTATTAGAATGGATCGTAAGGTAATGGCATGTGAAGGTGTGGACGGAATTCATTTGGCTGCATAGAGGGTCTAATACCGGCCGCTTTTCAATGCGGTTATTAAACACAAAACGCGGGTAATTTCTTGACCAATTGAGGAACTATCAACTTCTGCGCAAGAGCCCAGCACCATGCAGTTGATTACTCTTAACGATTGCCCTAGAAGGGTTCCCAGGGCAGATAAATTTCGCTCCTCTTATCGTATTGGTAAAGCGCCTGCCCTTCGTTTTGCTGTTTATTCGCAGCGACAAATAGAAAAAGTTTGAGGATTCAAACAAGGCCGTAGCCCCCGTTCCTTTTCTGTTCTCCTGTTTCAAGTGCACCTCTCAATACGGCATTTCATAATCCATTCACAGCTAGCGCCACTGATCCACAGACTAAGGACGCACGCGATGACAACACAAAACGTTCAACTTTATTATCTTACTGAAGAAAACTTAATAACTCAGAAAACTCGTGCCGGGGGTTAAATTAAGAGATCCAGCATTCGCATTATACTCTTCCTTAACAACGCTCCGCTAAGACATGCGGAAGGATCGAGTCCAGAGATTCCGGATTGCCTGCCTCGGAGTGCGACGGATGCGATAAGGTTAAATCTCCAGCCGTGTTTACCCCATATTCATTGAGTACTGATATCAGATATTCTGCATGTGGTATTTACGATGAGAAAAATTCAGTCCAAGCCAGGAACTGAATCTTTAAACACCCAGTCTTTAACCTGCTACGCCACTGCAACATCTGTCTACGTACTAACTAAACTAACTCCATGGAGCAGAGTCCATGAGAAGCTAACAGTTCCTCAGCTAGTCAAGAAATTCCCCGCATTTTATGGAACCCGAAAGTTCATTACCGCATTCACAAGAGTCCGCCACCTGTCCCTATCCTGAGCCATATCAATCCAGTCCATGCCCCCCATCCCACTTTTTGAAGAAAAATTTTAATATTATCCTCCCATGTCTACGTACATTTGTACAATTTAAATACTGTATTTGAAGGTGTTAATAATCTCGCTGTTGCAGCGCATCCAAACAAAAATACTGTTCGCTTTTTAACTGAAATATGGACGACACACATTCCTACGATGGTTTTCTTTTCTTCGAGAAATGCAGTGGCTGTGAAACTGTTCTCCTGCAGAATTTTGAAATATGCGGCAATTGCAACATTGTGAAAGCAAAGTTAAATCTGGCTGACATGGGAAGTGAGAGGAATGAGGCAGCTGTGGCATTCAAACGTCCAACAGAGCGCAGGAACAAATTAGTTCCACGCCTGCTGATTGGCCCCGACACATGATTAGTTGGAGCGGGGCTCACACATGCCGACTTGTTTGTGAACAAGGACAAACAAATGTGTTCCCATCCCCAGACTTTGAGAGGTCCCCCACTCACACTGGTAAAATGTTTAAAACAAGAAGCCTGCTTGCGACTATTTTCTTTAGGGTGGCCAGATTTTGACAGTAAAACTGCTGTGTCTGCTTCTTGACACTGCTCTATGAATGAGCTACAGTTTTGTGTTCCATTAAAAAGTGGCACATCTGAAAAAAGAAAATTTATTAGACCACAACACGAACTCGTGTAATTTTGATAATATAGGCTACTGAAACAACTTTGCCGCTTAAAGTGTTAAAATACGCAACTATGAGTAAAGGAAATCCATTTATTCCTTGCCTTTCTTTTTATCCGTTCTGTATTTCTTTCTCCTTTCCTTTCTCAGCTGTTCCATTCATAAACAAGACCCTAATAACCGACAAGACTGTTGTTTGAGGTTCTCGCTTAGGATAGTGCTCAGGTCACGGTCTTTTGGCGTATGACGCCGTGTAACCTGAAATTTGGAAATATCTTCATCATTGAGTTATCGATGTGATTTGTAACCCTGTTCGTCATGTTTTTCTTTTGTCTCATTCTTCCTCGATTACCTCTTGTTACTCCATATCCTATTATTCCTCTTTTGACCTTTTTTTTTCTGTGGTGAAGGGCCCCGCAGCAAATGCTACGGACGCACCGCAGCCTAGAGGCTTATTGAGCAAGGCTGTGATGAAGATAATTAGTTTTTTCGTTTTTCCAAGTAATGGAGCACCGGTGTAATGAAACTGACAGGGGAAAACTGAAGTACTCGGGGATAAACCTGTCCCAGTGTCACTTTGTCCACCACAAATCCCACATGGACTGACCCGTGATCGAACCCGGGCCTCCGAGGTGAGAGGCCGGCGACTAACCGCCTGAGCTATGGCACGGCCCTAACCCTTGTTACTCCATACAGGTTACGAATCTTCGTCTATCCCATGTCTTATTATATTATCCCTTATTTCTGCATCTCTTCCACTGCCTCGTTGTTATTCATTCTCATACTCTTCTTCTAGCTTATTAATCTCCTGTACTCCCTGTTCTTCCGAGTTCATCTTGTTGCGTATGAAGCAAGGCAATATTACTATATTTTAAGATTCCCAGGAGGGTGTATGTTACAGTGTGTTTTGTAACTGCTCTGTACTGTTCTGTGTAAATGTGTTTGAGAGCAGTACCGACAAACACTGCTGTGGAGTACTGCTTAAGTGTTTTTTTCTTCTCACACACGTCAGTTATAATAATGTTTTGACGTCAAAGTCGTACATCTCACAACAAGTAAAATTACTAAATTTGTACATTTACTTGAATATATGTTGTTAGCATGTAATGGACTGGTGATGAGCCTAAAAGGAATGGGAAGTTGTCATTTCAGCTGAACAGTCCAACAACTATTCTGATGAAATACAGTTATACTTATTTCCCGAACGCATTTCTTGTGAATCTGCACAAGTCATTAATTACGATGCTCACTTTTTACACACACTCGTGTGGGCTAAATAAGTTGCGATACGGGTCACGCTACACAGAGTCCGTTGTATGTCGTTACATATTCACCACACATCAGAAGAATTTCAAATTACATTTCTGGTCTACATTTTACTTGGAATTAGGCCTACATTTTATGACGTACCAATTAGGTATCATATGATAAGACCTTTTGAAGAAAAGAGATTTGACCTTTATGCGGAAAAGGATTTACGCCAGACTAGTACGGACCGAAGCTGATCCCAATTGCCCCGCGGTCTCGGGTCGAGTAGGGATCTCTGCGTCGGTCTGATCAAACGTCCAGAGGAGTCCTACTGAGTGTGGTGTGTCTGAGTGTGAACGTGAAGCCTCTGTAACGAGGAGGCACTGGACCACTAGGGGCTGTTGCGCCATGGAAACAAAAAAGTACGAACCAAAATTAAACTTCTCCGACCCCATCTGGTACAGACTCTTAGTACTTAATTTAATCTCAGTTTGTTACTCAACAATTAAACCAACAAATGCACTTTATTTCTTAAGCATGTCCAATAACCCTACACATGTTTCGGCTGCAACAGAGCCATCATCAGGGTTTCAAGGTCACGTTCACTTTAACATTCACTAATCCATTTGGTATCACCACATATACACCACAATGTATGTCAAGTTTCTATTAGCAGTCAATAACACTCACTGTCTTCGTTTATACAACCATAAAATTTCTTTTAAATGTCTTGGCCTAGGTTGTTTTCATCTTTGAGTTAAAAGCGTAAACGATGATAATACAATGTCATTAAAAGTTGTTAAAAATTATTAAATTGCTGGCAATTGGTTTGTATGCAACAAGTGTTGTCCGAGTCCTGTAACAACATAGGGTATCAATTGTAAAGATTTAGTACTTGTTATTTATGGCAGTCTGTTACTTTGTTCGGTTATGGAACGTGGGCTGACCGGCACGACCTCTCCTCATTTTACGTTCATTTTATGCACTGCTTGTAAAGAATGCATAGTAGCTGACACACACATATTATTTATCTCTCCGTCATATATAGACTGTATAATTTATTTATATGTTAAATAACAGCATTGTGTAATCCATACGCCACCTGGAGACAAAGAAAAGGTATAGCTATCCTTATACAGGCTTGGACAGGCCCCTAGCGCTCCAGAGGTTGAGGCTCCCAGAATTTCTAGACAACTGCACATGAAGGTGGCAAAGTTGTCAGCCCTACGCACCGGCCGCCTTTACCCCCCTGGCAATATTCCTGGTACTCATTTCTGTTCGTAGCAGAGTCGACCCCAGGGCCATAGTGCGGCCGGAAGGATTTAGTCAACGAAAAATCCTAACGACACCATCGGGACCTTCCGGCTTGTAGCGCAGTGCCTCAACCAACTGGGCCACCGCGTACCCCCTGGAAACAAAGTAGGCCTAGAACAGGTGCGCACCCAGAATTTTTTGTTGCGGGGCGGAGGCTGACCCTGAGGCTACACATAATTTGTTTGATTTTAAAAATCATGTTATAAAAATCATGTCGTAAGTATAACATAACCGTTGTTTGCAACTGCATTTATGTACACACAGATATAACTAAATTTTCCATGACTCAATCACAGTGTCCTAACTTCTTGTTCTTTTTTTAATTTTACTAACTTATTTTTCAAAATTCTAATGTACTAGTCATCAGCGGATTTCAGTGGCTGATTTCGGCTGAAGGGTAAATCACGTAAAACTTGATATCATAGTATCTACAAAAACTGTGTTTTTTTAAGTTTCGATTTTGGGGGATTTGGGGGGGGGGGCTGCAGTCCGGCAGCCCTCCCCTTTGGGTGCGCCCCTGGCCTACATAATATGCATTTTAACCATTTACATATGGTCCACTGCAATCGGACATCACTTGCACTGCAATGAGTGCAGAAACCCACATGAAAGCCTGTTATTTTTAAAAGCGACAACATTTTTGTATTTAAATGCCATACAAGAGAACAGAGATTGGATTTCACGGCCCATATAACCCTCTGGCTCGTTATTCGTGATTTGTTACCAGCAAGCAGCACGGACTGTTGACAAATGAGCAGCGGTGTGCGAGAGAAGCCTTTACAGTTCTGCTGGTGCACGTTCGCTCACTGACAGAAGCACTGTACTTCTTAAACAACCAGATTTCAATATGGCTGTTTTACAGTTGTCTCTTTAGTTACATAAGGGCATGGATTTGGAGGTTTGGACTTCACGGTGTGACCCAACGGTTGAGTGGGGATAGAATTTTGCAATTTATATTAAGTGGTTTATTATTCTTACAGAGGTTACAGGGGGCTGCATATGTAGCTCAAGTGTAAAGCAAGAAAGGACGTAAATCCTGGAAAGCGGTCACATGTAAGATTAGGTAGGAGACGGGCAATAATACAGGACCTAACAACTATAAAGGTATATTACACTTCACTTTGCCCATACATATTTGCCAAGTGCGTTATTGTGATTTCTTCTGCCTTCCTGACCTGATGTTCATTTGGCCTATTGCAAGGAAGTCTAAATCTGGCCCTTTAAATCTCACCGCAGTACATACACTCAGATATTAATTTTCCTTTTGTTCCATTAAAGACTAACCATGTCGATAGACCGTGCCATGGCTCAGGCGGTTAGTCTTCGGCCTCTCACCGCGGAGGCCCGGGTTCGATCCAGGGTCAGTCCATGTGGGATTTGTGGTGGACAAAGTGGCACTGGGATAGGTTTTTTCCCCCCCGAGTACTTCGGTATTCCTCAATTTCATTCCACCGGTGCTCCATTACAAGGAAAAAAGAAAAAAAACTAATAATCCTCATCACAGACTTGCACAATAAGCCTCAAGGCTGCAGTGTGTCCGTAGCATCTGCTGTGGGGCCCTACACCGCACAAAAAAAACTATTCAGTCTCCATACGCGATAATTCTGCATTCACGAGTGTGTTATGGCCTTGCATTACGTGAACAAAATGCCACTCGATCTAACTCCGAGGTAAAGAAACTTTTTTTTTTCAATAGGAGGCTCGCTGGGTCGAATTTCGGTGTCTACTAACGTTATTTAGATATTGTATGATTTCTTTCATTTCCTGTATCAACGACTAATTTTGTTGACTTGGCCGAGTTTCATAACTGGGACACTCCAAACGTAGGGCAGATGCGCTTAGGACTACGTAAGTCCGTTAGCTGACCTTCCATATATCGGATTCAGTCTGTAATTGATAGATTTTTACGTCAACGAATCCTCTAAAATACGAGTATTATTCTGTGCTTGTCTGGTACAGTTACTTTCTGAAGAGTGAATGGTACTTGATAAAATGCCATGACTAAGTGATCACATCGGCTTCAGTACAGCTCTTTTACTAAGCAGGTCCCGAACCTGGCACAGTATGGTTTGTTTATGGTCTGCTTCTAGACTGATGCATTTTACAAAGTTTGTGCCTGCATAGTGTCAAGGAGTTTGGCTTGTATCCGGGAGCTATACGCTGGGAATCGGACGTTAATGTAGTTTGCCTGTGTAGTAGGCCTGTATAGTAGACTTGTAAAGGAGGCCTCTGTTAGTTATGTATAATGGCCCTGTATATTAGGTCTATACAATAGACCTGTCTTCATGAACTTTTCAGAATTTTGCATGTGATGTATTAGTGAAAGGAAATTATTTCGGCTGGCAGGCTATACCACCATCAGCTTATGTTAGCTTTACGGGTTACACAGCCATATCAATGTGCATGTTCAGTTTATGTCTTCAATTTTTACGCTTACATTGAGTAGGCACATTGGAGTACATAATTAAAATTATTTTTAACAGGTTTAAATTCAACAAAACAAACTAGAATGAGGCAGTGTTCTTTTCTTTAAAATTATTTGAACTTTACGACTTCGATAACGGATTTAGGCTTGCAGTTCTATGTCGTAAGTGTACACGTGAGACACAGTCCTATCGTGTTTTGCTGCAGTCGTAATACGCTTCCACAGGCCCAAGTAAAGTCTTGTCCATCTGGATCAGACTCGGAGGCTGACTTCTGTCTGAATGTCTGCTGGTTGCTGATACGTCCCTTAGACCTCTTGGGTACTGAATACATCAGTCAGCGTGCGCTAAGATGTACAAATCTGAACAGGTTTTTTTTTTCTTTTTTTTTTTTTTTTCCAATGGCTCGACAGCCCCTTGGGGGCCTAGGCCGCCTCATTTTTCGAGGTTTCATGATCACACACATTTCAGACACACCACAGTCGGTAGGACTCCTCTGGACGAGGGACCAGCTCGTCGCAGAGACCTCTACCTGACAACACACAACACTCACAAGAGACAGACATCCATGCCCCCGGTGGGATTCGAACCCACAATCCCAGCAATCGAGCGGCCGAAGACCCACGCCTTAGACCGCGCGGCCACTGGGATCGGCAATCTGAACAGTTACTGAGACTAATTAGCTATAAAGACGTGAAGAAAGAGGATGAAAGACATGGGCTGAGTCCTTCTCAGAAATCTACATAAAATATACTCAGTAGTAACGTCTTGCATTACTGAAAGAAATTTCCAATTTCGGATTAACCTACTGCCCCCATTCTCGCTTTTACCTTCTACGAAGCAGCTTCTTGTAACTGAAACAAGCGACTATAATCTGACCACCCCTTACATAATCCGTTGTCAGTTTCAAAAGTTGTTGAACGAAATTCACAAATATGAAACAAACTCCAAACAAACTCCAAGTCGGAGCCTCCAAATGGTGAATCCTGCGGTGAAGCCAAACTCTGTGGTGTACACGCATGAAAGGGTTCGGGACGGAAATCCTCGTCCTTGAACAATGGAGACACACCACGTGATTTTGAATAAAGGATCTGTGTAACTCCAAAGCACATTCGGTGGATACATAAGAAATGTTTGCACCAGCTGACAAATTTTCATATAGCTTAGTATGGTTGCCGTGTACTAGAGGCCACCCCACCCGTTTACCTTCTAATTTCCTACCGCCAAACATATGAAAATTTCGACCGTGCAACGTTGTAACACTGGCGCGACTTAATGTAGGATCCTGTCCTATAGATATTCCACATACATGCAAGCTTTGATGAAAATTCCTGTACAATGTAAATTAAGAACACGGTAACTTCGCGGAACTTGGCTTTAGGTTAGACGGCGGTAGCTGATGAATCACTGACGCGAAGTGTGTAAAATTTTGAATTGAAAGTAATCATAAACACACAGACATCGTATTAAAATATTTATATACATTAAAAATTACAAACATGGCGAAGGTGTGGAACATTAAGGTTATATATGACACTTTTAACTTTATTGTTGGTCCACTTGATCACTGAGAAAGAAGGCAATATGGTCCTCAGAAACGCTGCGAGCCACTCACCCAAAGACGCAGCGTTTCCACACCGGAATCCACATTAAACGCAGTCGCCAAACAATTAGCTTTTTTTTAGTATTGAAGGGCCCCGCAGCAGATGGTACGGACGCACCGCAGCCATGAGGCTTATTGTGCAACCCTGTGATGAAGATATATTTTTTTCGTTTTTCCTTGTTGGAGTACCGGTGGAATAAAATTGACAGGGGAAAACCGAAGTACTCGGGGAAAAAAACTGTCCCATTGCCACTTTGTTCCACCACAAATCCCACATGGACTGACCCCGGGATCGAACCCGGGCCTCCGGGGTGAGAGGCCGGCGACTAACCGCCTGAGCCATGGCACGGCCAAACAATTAGCTTACAAACCGAAATCATGCACGGAAATGAATGAATTGAGCAATAATTATTATTAGGTCCCCCCCCCCCCCCCTATGGCTCGACAGCCCTATATGGGCCTGGGCCGCCTCGTTTCGTCGAGGTTGCATGATCACACACAGTAGACACACCACAGTCGGTAGGACTCCTCTGGACGAGGGACCAGCTCGTCGCAGAGACCTCTACCTGACATCACACAACACTCACAAGAGACAGACATCCATGCCCCCGGTGGGATTCGAACCCACTATCCTAGTAAGCGAGCGGCCGAAGACCCACGACTTAGACCGCACGGCCACTGGGATCGGCAGTATTTAATTTACTGACGGTAATTATACGCAGAATTGGTTGATTGACTTCTGCAATATTATTAATTTATACCGCCTACTAGATGAAGCATGTATGTTGAAGTAAATTCTTCCCATAGCTTCTTGTTTCGACATCTTAATTCACTTTATACCCGTACTTTGAGTAGACAAAAACCACAGAAAGTAAGAATGTAACTGGGTCGTCTCCTAAGCCTGACTTGCGTGCCACTTTTAAGTCCTGTTGTGGCAACATTGTACGGTCTTTCAAAACTTAATTTCGAGTTAAAAACATGAAACCAAACGGACACTAAGATTGCTGGACGTCGCTTCATGTGTTGTGCCGACTTCCGGTCGGTAGGTCGGTCCGTCAGACAGCCTTTGTCAGGTGTTCTGCCGCGTCTTGCCACACAGTTGCAGTTTAATAAATATTAGTTGCAGAGGGAATCCGAACCCAGCAGGAATAACAGTGGGCTTTGTCACTTTAGCTTCCTTCCCAAGCCCTCCGAGCGAATTTGTCGGATTAGACACTGAAGTGATGCCACACAGATTCTGCTCAAAAAGCTCAACAAAGATGCGGACCCCCGCAGAGCAACCAAAGGGGTGTTTGGGACCTGCCGTGATGAGCAGTGCGGTCTTGACCGCTTACACGACTAAACTAAATTCTGAGGCAGTACAACACCAAGGCTGTACACCGCTATTACAAAATTCCGCCACTGGGCACTTTTGTGAGCCAGTTCTATCCACCTTACATATCCTTCTCAGTCTAACCAAGTTCGTTTCCGTAAGGTTTCCCCCACCAAAATTCTGTATACATTTCTCATCTACAGGTGTCGGGATAGCGTGCTCGGTATAGTGACTGGACTACGGGACGGAACAACGAGAAATCGCGGTTCGATTCCCGGAAGGGACGAGAGATTTTTCTCTTAACCGAAGACTCCCCACACCGGCTCTGTGGCCCACCCACTCCCTTATTCAACGGGTACCGGGGACTCTTTCCCAAGCGTGAATCTGACCACTCATCTCCATCTAGTGCTGAAGTTAAGAATGAGTCAGCTATACGTCCATTCACCCACATGCCTTCGTGGCATGTACAGGGACAACTTCACATTTGCTTTGATTGTCTTCGTTATGCAAGTTTGTGTGTATCTCTAAAATCAGGTACAGGTCGAACTGGCATTTTCTCTGAAATGAGACTAACTCGCCGGTGTAGCAGAACCCGGAAGTTCAACACACGTAACATCAAAGCTAGTCGACGCGATCCCTAGATCGTTCTAAAAGATTTCCCATCAAAATTCCGTGTACAAGTCTTCGAGCCACCCTAGTCCCTTAGATACCTGTACCCTAATAATATTAAGTGATCTGTACTTAGGTTTCGCTTCGAGTTCTTCGGTGTTGCCCTGTCAGTGTCATTCCATCATTCCACCAATCTGTATAGTCATATCTCTTTCATCTACCATAGATGCTATATAACCTTAGTAACTGAAAGAGTTGTTAAATAAAACAATTTTTATTATCTATCTCTCCAGCGTTACTGTTATATTAATCTGCTCAGTGCGCACGTTTTATATTGGATGTCCGATTCTTTATACACGGAACGTTCAATATGTTATACGTACATCTAGCGTAATTACTGAGTGAGTGAGTCAGTCAATACCCATAAATTTTCAGGGCATAAATAGACCTGTTCCTGTTTCTCAGTCATCACAAGCTAGGCCCTCTGACCCTTTCAGATTCAGAATTATTTTGAAATAACAAATATTTTGGACATTTGGTAATTATTTCTTTGACTAGGGGAATCGGTCCACCCCAATTCCTGTGTACACCGGACAAGATAAGCTAAGTAAAATCCGTATATCTTCATCTTCCCGATTATCAGCAACAACCATATATTTATGGACCCAACAAAGGATATTTGACCCTTTTATTCTGGCATAAGGATTGTATCAATTTAAAACTTAGTGTTAAGGAGAACAGTGGTCTATGTTCTGTCAAACATACGAGGTTTTCAGAGCTGTGAAGATTGTATTGTGCTCTAATGGGTTATAATACCGTGAAATATAACAGGTGTGCGCCAGCCTGTAGGAGGAACTTACTGCGCCTATAGTCAGAATATACTGGATTCTGACATCGTGTAATTTGGTAGTGGGGTACCAATGTTCCTCAAAAAATTGGTACTCACCTACTAGACTATACGGTGTAACAGATGTGCTGTCAGAGATGCCACGAATGTAGACTTCTTTAACCATGATCAGCAGGAATAAAATCAAGCCCAGCTGATTATCCCAGTTATAAGATTTGTTGTGCGCAGGAAGATACTCAACACATCTGAAACCCTGCTAACTGCCTTAATCATGGGTTCATATCATAATAAAATATTTAGATACGAAATGAAAAGTAATTAAAATAATTTGTGAAATTAACTGCAAATACTTTGAAGAGATCTCACAATAAATGCGACATACACGATCGCATAAAAACGTCATCACTTGTAGGAATTACTTAACGAGTATTAAAAAAAACATTCCTAAGACGTTAATTGCCTAATCTGAAGTACCTCATTTACGTATAATCACCATTTTATCGGCTCTTTGTTTACTTATTATTTCCAACAAGACTGAATCTTGTCTCACCTTAAGGAATTCCATATTATACTGTATATGTGAACTTTCTATAATGGCGGTCTCGAATCTGAATGGACATAGGCAAACAAAAGGTCACTTATGTTAATATTAAAAATTTAACATAACGGCCCATCAAAATTCGTGAAGTAAGGTCTAAACAAGTAATAGGCCTACTTAAAATAAAAGCGACTACGCACTTCC
The DNA here is from genome assembly GCA_021186555.1 of Reticulitermes speratus. Taxonomy (NCBI): domain Eukaryota; kingdom Metazoa; phylum Arthropoda; class Insecta; order Blattodea; family Rhinotermitidae; genus Reticulitermes; species Reticulitermes speratus. The sequence goes on from JAJKFL010000002.1 coordinate 17,902,309, forward strand.
CTTTTCGTTGTACGTTTTCTTTGTCGCAGATCTATTCTGTCATCGTGTATGTAAATATTACTATTCTGAAGATCTGCTCACCCCCGGTGACCGTACTTTTAAATTCCTGCTCATTTTAGACAGGTCCCCATCCCTGCGGAGTGCTTATTAAAATGTCTCTGTTCGTCCTGTTGTCAGTTTTTTACGAAATTTTGTGGAGAACTTCACGAAAATCTGCCAGTCTTTTCAATTTTCACTTACACCAGACATGACGACTTATATGCACTTATGTGCGCATGAGCGGTCGCATCCGTGATATGCGCATGCGCAGTTCTTATCACGCTGTGGATCTTTATGCAAGTTAGGAAAGCAAAATTATAATTCCCTTGTGCCAAAAATGCAAATATGGTGCTTTAGATAGTTTGTGTGCTCGGCATCTTGGCAACAGCGGCGCGCTCGAGCGTGATAGGAAATGTGTATTGTAGCGTTGTTGCTAGGATAGGGGGAAACCACACACTACGGTATCTGGAGCATACCCAAACCGTAAAATTAGCTTTAAAAAACGTCCAGTCACCTGAGCTTCTACATCTAATGTCTACAGTAATATCTGTTTGCTTATAAAACTCTTTCAGTTCACTATTGGTTCTTCGTTATTTATATATCATCTCCGTCTGCCTTTGGTCCAGAAATTCTTTGAAGTTGAAATCGGAACCAGCTGTTTGTTAGCATTAGGATTTTTAACAGAAAGACTCGTGGCTTGCTTGTCAATCTGTCCCTTCAATCTTCTCGGTAAGGGTGGCTGTACCAGGAGTACAAGCTGCTGGCGGTATAGCTGATTAGGATATTTGTGCAATCAGGCTCTACTACCACGACGCCATGCAGTTCTTAGGGAGAAAGAGCGTATGTAGTGAAGTGAAGACTTTTATTTAAGGACGATTTCAACTGCTAAGATTACATAGCGTTGATGACAGATGAAATGTTAGCATGGAGCACTGGTGGTATGATCCTGCCAGGGAAACCTAAGTACATTCTATTCACCGCACATCCCACATGGACTGGTATGGAATCGAACAAGGGCCTCCGCGGTGAAAGGCCGGCGACTAACCGCCTCGGCAAATAAGGCACAAATCTAAAAATACCTGAAAGGCCTACTAAAACTGCTATATTGCTTCACTACTTCATGACGCAGGAAATTCCATGGAAACTTGAAACCGCAAAACTATTGAGCGAGACAAGAAATTCCTGCTTATTCCCTTATTGAACCCTTAGACTATGCCGGTCACAATATCCTGCCACTATCCCCCTATCCTAATAAAGTAGCTCTAATCTAGTCCATACCCCCGCATTCTATTAATCAAAGCTCCATTTCAGTGTTACTGTTCCATTTACGTCTACGTTTTTGCCTTCGGATTTACGAACTAACATTTTGTATGAATTTCCTATTTCACACAGGAAATGAAAATGACACCCTGGAGCTTTTGTTCCTTTCCGAAACGATCCCCAAAGAGCCTTCGATATCCTTTCATATGTGATGAAGTTCGCTCGAGTTAGGTAAATTCCAATGAAGGTTGGCAGACATGTCGCTCGATTACTGCGGCTCCCTCGTTCACTCAGAGAGAGGAAACACTATAAAAGAGTGTTTCTCGGTAAATATTATGATAAGAAGCTGCGGGTCCCACATGCTGCACTGCTATTTAGATCGCTACGCTATACCAGCTGAACAAGCGTTCAGTTCTGCTGGTCTTCCCCACGGAAAACTGAAAGGGATGCTGCTGGTGGAAACTGCAGACGCTTCTGAAAACATCATAAAAGCCACGTTTTCCTATCCGTTGTAAAAATTACTACATCCTAATGCTGATTGAAATATTGGGACATAACATTCGTTTCGGGACCGGGGTTTGTAGTCAGTACTGACTGGATGGTCTGGATTTCGAATCCCAGTTGGAGATTTTCACACCTCCAAACACGTTCACACCGATTCTGGAGCCCACCCTGCCTCCACTTCAATGAGTACCGGGGTTACTTATTTCCCGGGTGGGGGGGGGGGGGGTAAAGAGGCCGGAGCGTGACGTTGACCACTCACTTCCATCTAGCGCCGATGTTGAGACTGAGTGAAGCTATACCTCTATTCCCCCTCTGTGCCTTCATGGCATGTACGGGACAACTTTACCTTCAACATTCGTTTTAATGCTGAACTTACACATCGGATGATGATGATGATGATGATGATGATGCTGTGTTCAGTCAGTGCGTACACTCACCTCATCTTATTCCTGTTATGTACTGCGCCTTTTCAGACTGTGACTTTATTACTAACTCCACGGAGCAGAGTCCTTCTTGAGAAGCTAACAGGTCCTCAGCTAGTCAAGGAATTCCCCGCGTTTTATGGAACCCAAAGGTTCATTACCGCTTTCACAAGAGCCCGCCGCCTGTCCCTATCCTGAGCCACATCAATCCAGTCCATGTTCACCCCTCCCACTTCTTGAAGATCCATTTTAATGTTATCCTCCCATCTACGCCTGGGTCTTCCAAGTGGTCTCCTTCCCTCAGGTCTCCCCACCAAAATCCTGTGTGCACCTCTCCCCTCCCCCCATACGTGCTACATGCCCCGCCCACCTAATTCTTCTTGATTTGATCACCTGAATATTTGGTGATGAGTACAGATCACTAAGTTCCTCGTTATGTAGTCTTCTCCACTCCCGTTACCTCATCCCTCTTAGGCCCAAATATCCTCCTCAGCACCATATTCTCGAACACCCTCAGACTGTGACTTTATAATAATTATAAAGTCACAGCCCGAAAAAGCGCAGTACATAACAGAACAAACAGACGAGATAAAGAAACGGGGATAAAGAAGATGTCTTCTGAAAGTAGCACAGTTAGTTAACTGCTGTTGAAAATAATAATGTCAAAACATGCAGGTCCCTCGGGAAACACTAAACTAACAAAGTGAAACACGCTACAGTCTTAAAGAAAGATTTCATAAAATTATCCACGTTTTAATGTCCAATAATCTTACTGTTTGGGCGACACAAAATCCCGCTTAGGGGATCGTAATGAATTTTAATTCCGTGAATTACGGTGCCAGTAAAAACCTTATCCTTTCTTCAAAAAGAGAACTGTGAACATGAAAGTGGCCTTTCGTTTGATTCCAGTACCATAGCAAGTCAGTATTAGGACTAAAACAAATAAGTATTCCGATACTGAACACATAATATACATACCATTCAATACTGCTTTTGATATGAAAGTAAATCGCATTATTTCATGCACAAAGCTCTGACAGAATGAGAAGCTAATAAATGACGAACCTGTGAGAGGGCGGGGAGCATGTGGCACGCATGGGGGAGAAGAGGTAGCCTATGTTTACAAGGCTTTGGTGTGAAAATCTGAAGTAAAGAGACCGCTTGGAGACCTTGGCGTAGATGGGAGACTGTTACATTGGAAAGAAATGGTACTGCAGGGCATTGGGTGCGTTCGTCTGGATCACTATTAAGGACAAGGAGGGGCTCTTGAAAATAAGATTATAAATTTTGTGGTTACATACACGCGGGAATTTACTGACTAGCTGAGCAACTGATAGCTTCTCACGGACAACGCTAAAATATGATACATATCTACATGCTAAGTACAACAAACCAATTAACTCCGCGGAGGCTTGTATTTACTACAAATGTCTTCTGTGCGACATGTTATGAAACTTGCAGTTGTGTGTGGCAGCGTGTCGCGAAAATGCGAAGATCAGGTCTACATTGCGACAGTTATTAGAAGCTGTTACTTTCTTGTATCAGTGAGAAACTTTATTACTGTGAAGGCAGAATGGAAACTGATAATTGTTGAAAATGAAGCTCTACAGAGAACATCGATACACAAACCGAGCGTTGGGATGTATGATATTCTAACTTTATAGGCTCTATCCGAAGTCCGAAGAGCTGTGTAACGTTTCGTAACATGCTGATTTCTTACGGTGAGCAGTTGTTAGCACCTCGACAAATCCCCAAACTGGAGGACCACCACTTGTCGGCTGTACGCGACTGCTTACTCGATACATTCGCATCTACCGTCCACATCTGCAGGCCGTTTCCTCGAACCGCAAACTGAGGACGCGCCATTCCGTGGTGACGACGGACCTACTGAATTTGGCCAGTTCTTGTATGTGGGTGTGAAACTTGGTCTCTTACATTAAGGGAAGAACACAGGCTGAAGATATTCTAGAATAGTGTGCTGAGGAAGATATTTGGGCCTAAGAGTGAGGTTAGAATCTGGGAAAGATATAGGGCAGTTTACATGCAGACGTAAGTAAGTTTTATGTTGCCGGCGACATTAAATGGCCATAAAAGTGTTCACTTGGAGTGAAAAGTTATCAGCCTGTTAGGATATCCGAGGAGGTATAAACATTACGCGAACGCGCCACAATTTTACGTTATACGTACTTCGCCTGTCTTTTAAATATCTGAGTTCCAGGTGTCACAGAATGACGAGTTCTGAATTGCAAGGCGATTTTAGTAAACGTTTTGTATGGGGTATTTTTGAACCAAATAACACAAATGGATATTGAGGAACATAACACACGTATGCATTCAGTAAACCCTTTCTTTCGGAAAGTAACATAAAAGAAGATGTTATCAAGCATGGTATCTGTTACTGTGAAGCTACTGAACACGCGAATAACAGTGTAACTTATTTGGGGCTGGGAAGCGTGTACGCCTCTGTTCATCGCGTAATTCAAATGGACAAGATAATGGGCAAACCAAGCAAAATAAGGGCAGGCGGTACATTCAGTTTATATGACGAGACCTGAGGTTGGCATTACTAATATACAACTGCGGGGGGAGGGATTTGGGGTGGAAAGGACGCAGTCTAGCTTCTTCCCATCATAAATGCGTGGACAGCAAACCTTATTGAACCACAAACCATGATTTAGTGATTGATCATTAGTTTATTTAACAACTCTCCTTCAGCTTCAAAAGTTTACGCCATTGAATTTACAGTACATAAGGACTTGTAAGGGCCGCTCCCAGTGGCCGTGCGGTCTAAGGCGTGGGTCTTCGGCCGCTCGCTTACTAGGATCGTGGGTTCGAATCCCGCCTAGGGCATGGATGTCTGTCTCTTGTGAGTGTTGTGTGATGTCAGGTAGAGGTCTCTGCGACGGGCTGATCACTCGTCCAGAGGAGTCCTACCGAATGTGGTGTGTCTCGAATGTGTGTGATCATGACACCTCGACGAAACGAGGAGACCCAGGTCCATATAGGGCTGTCGAGCCATAGGAAAAAAAAAAAATTATAGAGGACTTGTAAGGATGCCGTTGTTGTCTAGTTCAAAGTACTGTCTCGGCATTGACCTGTAGTCTCATAAATTAACTGAGCAGCAGGTCACTCAACGACACTTCTTCAACTTCACGGGTTTTACAGCGTCGATTGTGCACACGTTGACAGACGGTGACGGTCGTGAGGTATTTCAGTTTGAAATTTGCCCGAGACACTGACAGAACTACGAAAAATTAGTCAAGATAGCCGGTAACGTGACTGAGGTTCGAACAGGGTACCCTCGAAATTTGTTCCCATTGTCCCCACTTCTCTCCGAACAGGGTGCAGCACACTGATGTTTAAATAGTTTACGACGAATTATCTGCATCTCCGTAATAAGTCATAATTCATAAGCACCCTTCTTTCCTTTCTCACGGGTCTTTTAATAACATGCACAGCTGAAACGCCATATAAGCAGCGCTTTATAACATAGTTTAACTAGTTCGGTCCACAGGGTTTGCTGCTATTTCCAGCTAACTACAGAAGCGGTTGTCACGGACTGGTCGGAATTTGGAAGGTAACGTGGTGTTGTACATGTTATCTTGATATTCTGGGGAAATCCAATTAGTACACCACTACAGATATCGAACCCAACATCTTTCGAATGGTGACAACTGAACTGCAGACTGAAGTTTTTGTATTTTGAGAAGCAATCCCATTACAGGCCTGGACAGGCCCTTAGGGTTCCAGGAGATTGAGGCCCCCAGATTTCTAGACAATCGGCACATGAAGATGGTAAGGTTGTCAGCCCTACGCACCAGCCGCCTTTACCCCCCAGGAAATATTCGTGGTACTCAATTCTGTTAGAGGCTGAGTCGACCTCAGGGCCATAGTGCGACTGAAACGATTATGTCAATGAAAAATTCCAATGACACCATCGGGAATCGAACCCGCGACGTTCCGGCTTGTAGCGCAGTGCCTCAACCAACTGCGCCACCGCGTTTGGTACTCTTACATTCCGGTGTTGTGTTCCAGTATGATTTCCCTCTAGAGTATCCAAGGATCGAAGCATGTTGGAAGTTAATATCTATTGGTATGATTTTTATTTAAATTACACACTAAGTACACGGTAAATAATGAACAGATTTACAATAATGGGCATTATTACTTAAGCTGTTTGTCCTCTTACGACTACGAATGCAATGCACAGGATCCCAACTCAAAACTTCTTAAAAGTGCAATTAATAAATCTTACTTCGAAATTGTTAAAGCCGGGCCTGCCACGGCATGTCAGTCGTCCTACGCATTCCTTGCATTAGGGTGACAAATGTTCCAGCTACCTCATTTGATACTCTCTGTCCTTTCAGGCGTATTATAATCACCTATTTTCAGCCCCTTTTTGGTATCTTACAGACTATGTGCCTATTTATGACCCATCTTACATTTTATATATTGTACTGTGACCCATCCGGTGTTTGCTTCTTCAAGCTTCTGATTCGTCCGCATTCAGATGATAATATAATACACAACAAATCGATAAATCGGTACGTCGCATGAAGGAAGATGGGAATATCAAGTATATTATGACACTTCCCTCCATGATGTGTTCCAACATTATCCAAGAGCCACATATTTCGCCTAAGAGTATCTCACGCTCCGCTAATTCCCCTCCAATCTCCGCTCCGGTGTGTATAGGCCGTGACGGGCAATTATTATTGCTCTGTGAATAAATGCACCAAGGTCCCAGCTGTTGAAAGGGCAGAACCCCACTCTTCTCCGGTCCGCCTTGCCCCGGTGTTGTATGCGTATAAACAAATTGGGACATCATCTTTTTGTATTGGCTTATTGTTGACTGAAATAGTGGAGTGGGGTGAAAAGAGCAGGTGTGATTGCACGATCCAGAAATTGTTCAACCAATCAGAATACATGTAGGTACTTTTATTTGAAGCAGAAGCTACAATACAGTAGACGAGGTTCAACTTATCGTTTTTAGAAACCTTTCTCTGATAGCTTTACAATGCACGCTGAATTATCCCCCTCGTTATATAAAGCGACTTGGTGTTCGGGTAATTATGGACACTGATCCCGTTTCGTCTCCATGGAGATAAGCCAATGTAGTTCATCGTTAAGTGAAACAGCATAGTTCTCTAATGGTCGGCCAGCAGCCTGGTGGTCCAAATTAACGCGTTTTGATGTACGAACAAACCCAGTGTCTGTAACTTATTTGTCCCCGTAAGTAGGCTCGCAGCCCCAAATCTCAGTCGACTGCATATTGAACATTGGCCTAAACCTGTTACGACTTCAGGGAATATTTAACTTTCCCTGACCGCTGTACATATATCAGATATTCTATATATGCTGACAGGATAGGCCAACGCCTATTTTAATATTAATATTTACATATGGTATGTCTAAGCCTCTTAGCACTCTTGATTATCATCATGCTAGTACTTTACACCTACCTCGGTGTGCAAAATCATGAGGTGGGGCAGCAGGAAATGTGCAGGCTTGCATGGTTTGAGGTGCTCACAGCTGTGTTGATGAAGATTCAAGACTTCTGGGATATTACGTTGTGTACAGGGGTATATAGTTACCGAGGTTTCAAAGGAGCTTCCTGCCTCCATCTTCAAGGTCTAGGTTGGATCCTGAAGATGGAGGCAGCAAGCTCTTCCGAAACGTCTGTAACTGTATACCAATACCACACTGCATCATTTGTCCAGGTCTTGGGTCTTTGTGTAGGCTTCTTATCGACAGCTACGCGGTCTGAATCTCAGCTGGATTAGTAGCTGGGACTTGGCAAAATTTTTCTTGGCCTGTCCAGGCGAACTCCGGGACACATTATGACAGCCTCGTTATAAATATTTATCTATTCACCATTCATGGTCATTTTCCTATTGCCTATATATAAATCGACCTTATCAGATGAAACAGCGCAACTCCATAACCCAAAGACAGACCAGAAACACGAGATATGTAAGACTGTAAACCCTACCCCCGTAAGGGCGAAATGTTGGTTGCACGACTATCAAACTGTTTGTGATATAACCGTGAGATCTCCACAATAGCACCGACTGAGATATAGAGGGCCAACGTTCTGTAGCCCTATTGGGAAGGGCTGATACTCATTGTAGGGCACACACGACTGGCATTCGATGGCCTGGAACTAATGCTCCCTTTATACCCGTCTTATTGCACAGTCAAGCATTCTCTTTTATTTAGAATTGTTTTCAGTGGATTTAAGGGAGACCGATCAACATGGCTTTGAATTAACCACGTGTAAAATGTTTATCCCATGCATGCGCCCTAAGGACTCTTACCTCCAGAATTACGTACATTTTAATATTATATACGTCGTTAACCTTCACTTCATTCCACTCTCATTATTCACAACTGCCCACTGTTCTTACCCGCACGTTACAAATCCTCAGCAGTTAATACAGTAACCTAAATAACTGTACAAAAACAACTCCTAATTATATTCATCACGATCTCTTGCGCGAGCTATTTCCATAAGCCTTTCCAGAAGAATTTTGTATGCAACTCGTACTTGTGTCGTGCCTGTTGCATATCGCACCCGTCTGATCTGCTTGAATTACTTTCCCTGTCAGTATGAGATGAGTGGATCAACTGCACACACTTCATAATTACTTTTTTTTTTTCCACGCATCTGTTTCTTCAGCTCTGTTGTTTCCAAAACACATCATTCCTCAAAAGAATTCATCACTACGTATTTTTCCATCCCTTCTCTTCTTCAGCTTTGTTTCTTCAAATCATCTTTCTTGTTTCTCCAGACAATTCATCATTACGTATCTTTCCATCACTTCCCTTTCTTCAGCTTTGTTGTTTGCAAATCGTGAGAGTTCAATACGTATTTTTCCGTCCCTTCTTCCGCTTCCCCCCACCCCAAAAATCATCCTTATCCCTCCATACAGTTTATCGTTATGTATTCTTTAACTATTGTCTTCTGCTTTGTTTATTCACATCATCTTTCTCGTCTCTCCACAGAGATTATCATTATTTTTTTTTCAATCCCCTCTCTTTCTTCAGATTTGTTTTTTCAATTCATCGTTCTTGTCACTTCAGGGAGTGGCGCACATTTAAACCACAGGTGCACTTACGCCTAGTCCTGTTTCTGCAGAAGACCACGACAGGAACATTTTCAATTTCACAGCAAATATCTCCTAACTTTTTATTTTTAATATCGTCATGCAAGTAATTCTTCTGCAGGTGTCATCCTTTACCAACCGAACTTGACCTTATCTGCAAATGTTCTGTTCTTCAAACATAGTGAAAGCAATGATATGACCCTTCGTATTAATCTTCTCACAAACGAAGCGCCAAACATGACGTAAATTATAGATTCCATTAAGACATAAGAGGGTTCATGTGACACATTTTTTGGTGTGGGAATATTCCATTCAAGGTGCTTTAGAGAAGGGTCTTCAGGAGAATATGTGGACCTAAGAATTACCCAACAGGAGGATGGAGAATATTGCACAGGTCTAGTAAGGAGCTTCGCAATTTGCACACTTCACCAAACATTATTTGGTTGATCAAACCTAGGATGATGATATGAACGGGTATGCAGATTGCACGGAAGTACGCGAAATGCTTACCAAATACTGATCGGAAAACATGAAGGCTAGAGACCACCTGGAAGACCTAGGCGTAAGTGGAATAATTATATTCTAAATTATCTTACAGAAATAGCGTGGGAGTGTGTGGAATGTATTCATCTGTCTTAAGGTGGTATACGCTTTCGTGAACAAGGTGATATACATTTGGGTTCCATAAAAAGCAGGGAACTGCTTCAACAGCTTAGCGCCTACTGTCTACCCAAGAAGGAATCTGCTCCACAGACTTACACTAAACATGCAAATTGTACACTTTGAGGCCCTCAGCTGTTCGTCTTACTTCCCTGTTGCAGGTACGAGACGAAGCCTTACGACTGAGCCTTAGCAAAGCACTAAATCCCTGTTTCATGTAACGGGTTTTTTTCCCCTTTTTTTTTTCCTTGAGGAAGTTATAAAGGGGAAGCCTTTTTAACAGAATCTAAGACATCAGACTCCCCGTTTTGCTAGAGCTTCCGTCTCCACTGTGTGGATTCATAGCAGAAGCAGTAGTAGGTTTCTGTTTACAACGACTTATTTCCTAGCTGTTTGTTCAAGAATGAAAATGTTTAGAAACGGTCGGGTTTGTGAGGCTTTTTTTTTCTCTCTCTTTCTTTCATTGGTTCTTCCTAGGCTTCATTATCAACAACAGTACACGAACAATCCTGAGACATACGTGCTGCTTATACTTCCATATCAGGCCTTCGTGCTCAAAAGTGATAAATATTATACGACACAACACAATATCTACTATGAAAATCTAATTTCATGCAATTTACTTATATTTTATACTTTGTATAATGATCCTTACACGATGAATATCGTGGAGATACACTACCAGTTCTTTTTACATAAAAAGACAGAGACCTCCTTCGCCTTTAAACACACATAATTCTAACAAATGTGGCACACGTTCTTGTATCATCCCTGATGCTGGCCGACTATTAGGTCGAAACATGCAGTTTAGAAAATCTGTGTGTATCATACAACACAGTTTTGTGCAAGGGAAAAGTTCCACTTGGGAGCTCAAGAAATTACATACCGAAGAACACATTCGTCTATTCCGTTTTGCTGGTAACTTAATGTTAGGAGAGCTTGTAAGCGATAACGGTGGGATGGATATGTTCAGACGGGAAAAACAAGACTCGCACCAGAATAAAGGCGGCCACTTAGAAAACCGAAACGGAAATGAAGTAGGCCTATAATATCGTAATCTTACTGGGATTGTGGGTTCGAATCCCGCCTAGGGCATGGATGTCAGTCTCTTGTGAGTGTTGTGTGTTGTCAGGTAGAGGTCTCTGCGACGAGCTGGTCACTCGTCCAGAGGAGTCCTGCCGAGTGTGGTGTGTCTAAAAAGTGTGTGATCGTGAAGCCTCGAAAAATGAGGTGGCCTAGGCCCCCAAGGGGCTGTCGAGCCATTGGAAAAAAAAAATAATATCGTAATGGATCATGACTTTGGTTTCACGTTCAAATTAAAATTTCATCATACCCGGAAGGATGTAATAATTGACACTGTCCATGGAGACCTAAACTGCCCGAACAAGTGCGTTCACGTGGCAATGCTTCTGACTTGCATTCGGGCAGTGCCCTGTTTGAATCTCGGCCGAGACACAGACTTCCTGTCTGATGGTGTTAGTTTCCCTCAATTCCTCCATTCAAATACCGGGATACATTAAATTATGCAACCATTTCTTTCCCCATCCTTTCTAATTCATTATTCTTTACATTCATGGTCTAAGTTACTGACAGCGTCGTTAAACAAACTACAAATAAATAATACTTTCAACACATGCTAGGCCTACTTGACAACTTGTCATGTTCGTGCATTAAGAAGCGTCAGCTTCCATGTGTGTTCTTTGTTTTTCAGACGGAACTAGGATCTAGCGAGGCGTCAGAATTAAATTAACGTTTGGATAAGCCCGTGAAACTTCCTACAATCACTTCAATTTATCATGTCGTCTGTTGTACTCCTTCTTCAGTCTAGCGTTGTATCATGCTCTTCCAATTTTATTTGCCTCTTGAAGAACTCTCATACATTTATACATTCACGCTTTTGTTCCGTAGACGAGACCTGACATCTTACGCCAACTGCTGGTATCAGTAGAACTGGAGTGGATTGTCATTTGTTTTGTTCCGTCCCATTGGCCGGGCCGCCATTTCCTGTCGCTGAGGCGCGGCATGCGGGAAGAAATTACACTCCTTGGTTGCCTTGGTGACAGATGGAGATGTATCAAGCAGGCCGTGACCACATCCTCAAAGCGACTCGTCGTGTTGACGCGAACGTGTATGTGAAAACGGAACAAAAAAAAAACTCATTTATTTTACTCTAATCATTGAGGAAGTACAGTCAGCCTCAAGACGCTCTATAAACCAATTTTTTTTATCAAACATTTCATCAAACAGAGATCGTGCTCATCTTATAGTATATATTTTACACATCGTCTAAAGTATTGGTTCTGAACCAGAATACGGGCACGTCCATTCCTTATTAGGGGCACATTCCTAAACACAGTAAAAACGGGGCAAATAAAATATCCGCCAGTGCTGAGTACTTGAAGGTATTATGCTACTGAAAACACGCAAGCGCCACAAAACCCGCAATCTGGACAAATACCCGAAGACTCGACTCAAATAATGCCTTCTGCAAGCCAGACGCTCTACCGCACATTTCACCCGCTTGGTCGGCCTGCAATAAAAGTTACAGATCATAAAATTATGGAAACAAACTACTGTATATCAACTACAAACCCCGGTCTCACCTCGCATATTAATTTCTCTTTTATTACGAACTTTATGTCAGGGAATAAAGCATAATATCGTTACATTAGTTTCCCGGTTCAACCTTCGTACTTCCGCGAGTGACAGAGAAATACTGGACAGGGTGTCACGAAGAAATTTCTCATCATAAAAATGTTCCAACAGACATACACTCTGAAACAACAGTAAAAAAAATAATAGGTACAGAGGAATAAACAAACTAAAGGCCAAGACACACGGAGACAAAACAAAATGTTGAAGTGTTACGTGTGCCAATTCGTGGGACCTCTAAACTGCTACGCACCAAAGCATGTTGTTTTAAGGGTTTGCCACATTTCGTTGTTACTTGCGGTACGCGGATACGTGGCTGTGGCTATGGTAGGCCTACACTACGTAAAACACTTTAAGCCAAGTCTTCTTGTAAAAAAGCAGTTTTTCATTCTGCGTTCTCGAAGCTGTTCCGTGCTTACCACAAAGTTTTATGATTAGCCCAAAACAAACACTGTTTTACAAGCGACTTATCTGCTAACCAAACTTGCAGCCACAATCTGCCATGTGAGCCATAAAAGCAGTCACCGAGGTATGTGTTTAACTACATATAAATCACCCTGCAGCAATAATAAATAATGCCCTGGCTGTGTTTTCTTCACCGAAGGAAAAATTGGGCTTTCGCTTTATCTTTCTTATACAAACCTCGGGTAATACTGATAATGCGAGCCATTGTTGTTTCACTGGGCGAGATTTAACAAATGCATGTCGTATCAGATTAATGTATTTCTTGGTTTAGAAGTGTCAGCGAATTCAGTAAACAAGCCCCACCAAATATAAACTCACACCGTATTAGATATGATAATAAATTTATGTTGTGTACTTTACTCGATAAATTATTTGTTTATGTTTTATGAGCTTATTTCTTGGAATTAAAATTCTTGCTGTTTCGTCGCAGATGTAGTGGCGAATGGTGGGCGCTATGGTGATGATTGATAAAAAAAAAATGTTCTTTTTAAGAGCAAGATGAAGTAGTCGTGGTCTATTTTTAAGATTCCAATATAACCTGGACTCTTGAAATACATTGCCCGTTACCAACGAATCACATTGCAAGGAGACGCCTTATGTTACTCGACCTGATATAAAATTCACAAACCTGCTGTGTGCTGTGTTGTCAATGCAGACGTCCAGCACACTAGTCCTATGGTTAAGCTTTGGACTCAGCAGCTTAGTCCTTCAGTGGCGCTGCGGTTTAAATTCCACCTACTGCCCAGGACTGAGGGGTATTAAATTTATTGTAACCTTAAATGCATTCATGACCGTACGGTGCACCGAGGAGGTATTGAAGGGCTAACGTTTTTATTTCTTCCGCGAAATTTTATTAGCATAAAATGTTACGTATAGGGATTATAATAACCATTAAAGTGGACATGTGTAGAAGGAAGTGGTCGTGGCTTACTCGTAGGCACAATCGTAATACATCTGCCGTCCCAGTTGTGCCAGCTGTCAAAGTAAGGACAGAAGCCCAACATTCCATCCATAGGCGTAACTTGGGGGGGGGGGGGGGGTGCAGGGGGGACAAATGCCCCTCCAATATTTTTTCTACCCAAGAATATTTTTTGTTTACTGAGTTGAAGAGGGACAAATAAAAAATAGAAATATTTTCCGATTATTTGGGTGGTGTAAAGACAAAAAAAAAAAAATAAAGACAAACTTGGGTTTACGGGACGCAGAATATAGGCATGGTCGATTTGCCCCCCCCCCCCCCCCCCCCCACAATGTTGTTACCCAAACTACGCCTATGATCCCATCCCCCTTTTGAGTCTTCATGACTTCTTACGGGAAAGCTTTACCATTACCTAATACATCCATGGATTACGTAATGGCGCCTTTTCAGTTACAACGTATAAGGGCAGCATACCTGTAAGTGATGGACTGCAAATGATTTTGGCAGGAAGCGGTACGAGGTAGTTGCCTGTTTGTGTGGCAGTGTGCCAGCATTTGTCTGGACGATGTGTGCAAACGACGAAAATCCTGTCACCATACCCAGTCTACGGACCACGATTTCAACCCGGAAATCCCCGACTCGAAGAGGGAATGACAACCACTGAAACGTAACGTTTAGTGCAGCATATGCGTACAGAGACTGAGGACAACTGCGACAGACCTCGTTCAGAATAGCCGACATGAATGGGAGGTTTGAACTGTGTGTACCTTGTGAACACCTGTCAGTGGCATTAACGATGAGGTGAACCTCAACCGCAGATATTGTGTTCTTTCACGGTGTAGGATGTGTTTCGACGTTTCGGAATAACGTTCTGCCTCCATCTTCAGGGTGACAATTTGGTACAGATGGATGCTAAAGTGACTGAGAGGAGGGAATGTGTCGACTGTATAGGAATGTTGCAAGGTTTGTAGCCAATCAGAGCTGCAGAAAGGGGAAGAAGAGACATCTTATACCAATACGAGATGTCCCCTGTTTCCCTTTCCGTAGCTATGATGGCCCAAATCCTTGCAGCTTTCTTATATGAAAGACGCATTTCCTCCTCCCAGTCATTTCAGCATCCACCTGAACCAAATTCAGCCACCCTGAAGATGGAGGCAGCACGTTCCACCGAAACGTCGAAACAAACTTACCCTACACCGTGTAAGAACCCCCCGTCATTTGAGGTAAAACTACAACTCGGTCTGCCTCTTTGAAGTCGGGTAGATTGTATAAACGTCTGCATTTCATATACGGGCTGTACCAGCCAATATCGCACGTAACTGCACGTTATGTGTAGACCTATACAAGAGTCTCTAGCGTCACCGTTTCCAAGATATTCCTCTTTTATAAAAGCTATGCAAATATTGACTTTTGAAACCCAGAAGAAAATGTTTGTGGGATGTTACGGAGCCGTAACACGGCCGTGCTATCTCTCCACGTATGTTTGCATGCAATCTGGAGGCATCACTTTAACATGGCAGTCATAACGAAAAACAAACCATTGTCGCCAAGTTGACGCCCTGCCAGTAATAACAGGTAGACAAATTCAGAGCTAGAAGCAGAAACTTGGCGCCTCGTCCTCACAACTTCCTCTAGGAAGAGTCGATATAGCTCACATGACACCTGCAACAAACCACACTAGTCATTGCGGTTTATGTATCCCCATTTTTCTTGAGAAATATTTGTAAAACAAAAAATCTTTCGTCATGTCTGTGCATTTATCTGTGGTTTTCAACAACATAAATATGTCACGTTGTAATGATAACATATCGGATATTTTAAAAGAAACAAAATTGAGCCTGGAAAGCTGCGCTGTAGTATACGAGAGCTCGAGTTTCCGGACGATATATACCCCCACCCCTCCTTCCGCAGTGGTAACAGCATTTACGTGCTATGCCAAGCTGGACGCTTCAACCTGAGCCACGTGTGGCGTGACACGTTAACAAGATGACATCATTCGTCCAGGTCCCGATAAGCCTATCGCCCGTATGAGTCAGGTTACTTACTTTACTGCGAAGACAGAGGCAGTTTGTTTCTGGGGTTCCGTCCAGGTGCTGAACAACCCTGCAGAGTTTGCTGTAAATCAGTTTCCTTCCCAACCGCATTACTGATTTTGTACGAACCATCGCCTCGTACACATCAGGGAAAATCTGTACGGATGATTTGCAACACAAAATCTAAAGTTTCGTTCAATGCGAATCTATACCAGGAAACAGAACCACAGTTGAGAGTAAAATGTACATCCTTTGGAATATAATTCCGGGATAAGTGGGTCCCTGTCACCACGGCATGGCGCGTCCCGAGGTTGCGGATGCAGGAACGGCCTCCGGATATGGAGCGTATGTGCGAATATATTGAATAAGCAGTCGCGGACAGCCGAAAAGGGGGGTCCTCCAGCTTGGGGGTTGGGCGAGGTGCTAACAACTCCTCACCGTAAAAAAACTACCATGTTACGAAACATTTCACAAGGCCTCGGACCTGGACTGATCCTTTGGTACAATCAAAGCAATGGAAAAGGGACACAAGATGCGCACCTTAACGTGAGGAGCCTGTATAGGTCAGGGGCACTTACGACAGTGGCCAGGGATTTGGCAACATGGATCTTCAAGAGGTGGGATGGGAGCGCATGGACTGGATTCACCTGGCCCAGGATAGGTTCAGGTGGTGTGAATGCGGTGATGAACCTTCGGGTTCCATAAAATGCGGGGAATTTGACTAGCTGAGGACCTGTTAGCTTCTGAGGAAGGACTCTGTTCCATGGAGTAGTGGGTTGGTTGGTTAGTTATTTGAAGTCCTGTATAATCGGTACGAACTGTCGTACCGTACAAGTCACAAATTAGCCTGCTTCCACTGACTAAAACCGGCCCTGGGGCCCACCCAGCCTCCTGTACAATGGGTACCGGGTCTCTTTCCCGGGGTAAAGCGGTAGGGGATCGTTGCGTTGACCACCCACCCCCATCTAGCGCCGAGGTTAAAGAACGAGTAGAATTATACCTCAACACCCCCCCTCCCCTCTGGGCCTTCATGGCCTGTTCTAGGGTGAACTTTACCACTGACTGAAGTTGACGCGATCTACAAAACTAGGCAGGACTCATACAGCCTACCTTGCTATTCTACAGACTTACCTTCCCACAGACATTGTTGTATTTAGGCAATGAAGGAATACGGTCGATGAAAGAAACGCCCTTTTGATCGTAGGTTATCATGCCGAGCACGTGAGCAGATGGTCGTAGGATCGTGCTCCTGGAGACTGTGCTTGTCACAGTTAGAAAGTGTACCGGATGAGTATTATATATTATTATTATTATTATTTACTGCAACGAAATTACAAGACCTACTTGATTACAGACTCGCCTACGTTAAGTTTTACGGATGTAAACTCAGAGCTTCACACCGTCATCGTCTTTATAACTGTTGCCCTACGAAGAATATTTAGTCTGTAATACATAATTTGGAGTATGTTACCCATCTACCGTCGTACCAAATTTCATGCTCCTGTCTCGTTATTCATTGGTCACTGCTTTCGCACTGTAAGGTAAACAACAGTTCCGCACGGCTGCTCTCTTTACGTTCCACGAAATATTGCCTCATCGACAGTGCATACGGTCGTACCAACCATCATTTTAGGCCTCATTAGTGCCACCAGTGGCGCAGCTACCTCTCAAGTTCGCACCTCGGTCATGTTCTTATTACTGTTGAGGAAATTAAAATGAACAGGTTTGATTGCCTTCCCCATGACGTAACCTGAACAACAAATTTGTTTATTTAATTTAACAATTTTGTTTCGCCTGTACAGGTTATATAATGTCAAATGGAGTACAGGTGTGGAGGACACGGGAGGAGGATATCATTTCCTCTTTTTGAGGTACTGACCCAACAGTTTCCAGCAAGGCCTGAGGAATATAATGAAACCCCACCATCAAAACCGACATAATCCTTACTGCGATCTCTAGAATAAGAAGTCTAAGTGTGTTTAATCTCTCGGCCATAACACTGACATTGAAGGTTAAAACCGTACAAACGGAGGCCAATCAGAAACAGAACATTTATGCACGTTCATGGCTTAAATAACCCTGTTAGTGTGGACCCTAGAATACGTAGTGACCTGAATTTCTTACCTTTAATAAAACGACAAAATGGGTCGCTGCTTATCGTGTCTGACAGGTAAGACAGCTGCTTGGTCCACCTCTTTCAGGAATTAGGTCCCTACCCCTTTCCTGTGGTGAAACCCTATCCACATCACTAAGATAGCAGCTACCCACCACGGCAGTTGCGTGACACCGCGCCGCACGGGCGTGCTGGAGGGTCATACCCAGTTGCGCAGATAGGTTTCTTGGCGCCCGGGGCGCGTAATCACAATGGCCACCCCTAACAGAAATTACGAACCTCAAAACATCACAATTATTTATTGAATTTCCTTTTATTTTCGCTCAATAATTTAACATTGTTGAGCGTAAAAATGATATTTCTTTATTTAACATATTCATTTTCCTGGCCATTTTGCCGCCCGCTGGACGCTGCCGCCCGAGGTCGCCGCCCCACTCGCCCCCCCCCCCCCCAGCTACGCCCCTGAATATACCCGCCTATACGTAGAACATACACACGAAGGGCTTTGGTGGAGAAGACTCTTTTGGGACATGGGTACTTTAAAAGGCTAAGAACGTGATAAAGAAGATAATAGCAACACGAATCTTAGGGAAGCAGGCTGATAGACTGGCAGAAAGGGGAACTGGATCAGAATTATATCGAGTGACATTCTGGTATTAGTGGAGTTAAACCTTCGGGTTCTGCTATCAGGGTGTTGGCTCTTTAGTTAGACCAGCTTTACTGGTACTCGGAAAGTACTGTTTCGGTACCTACCGGCTGTCTGCTATCTTCC
This sequence comes from Reticulitermes speratus, assembly GCA_021186555.1. NCBI lineage: Eukaryota > Metazoa > Arthropoda > Insecta > Blattodea > Rhinotermitidae > Reticulitermes > Reticulitermes speratus. The sequence continues at coordinate 17,921,254 of JAJKFL010000002.1, forward strand.
GTGGTTTTACTCAGTCACCTCGTCCCTTCGTCAGTTACTCGCCAGTATAAATAACCTCGCCCCCGCCGAATTCAATAGTCATGCTTAGTGTCCTGAATTGATACAGAGCAGCACGCTGACAAAAACGCACCTTTTGTTTCTGGAGAATGTACAACACTGCCATCACGGCGGGTGCATGAAATGTCGGTATTGAGTCTTCGGTGTCCTAGATAAGTAATGAACCAGTGTAGCTACATGGGTGGCATTTGGTCGGGAGATCGCGGTACTGTAGTCGGCATGGTGACTAGGCTACGGGCTGCATAATCAGGGGTTCGAATCCCTGCAGGGACAAGAGATTTTTCTCTTATCTAAAACGTCCAGAACGACTCTGGGGCCCACGCAGCCTTCTATCAAATAGGTACCGGGGGTTCTTTCCCGGGGGTAAAGTGGCCAGGGCGTGAAGTTAACCACTCACCTTCATCTAGTGCTGAGGTTAAGAATCAGTGGAGCTACACCTCTGCTCCCTGCCTCTTTGGATGCCTTCAGGGCGTGGACAGGGATACCTACACATTTCGTACGAAATCACACAAATACTCATTTTAAGTCGGTAGCTGAGTCGCTGAGGCTGTATCCAACAATTTTAACACAGACAAGTCTGTAAGTTTAATTACGCAACAGGCCTTAACAAAATGAAAATACAACCGGAAGAAAGGCGTCAAGAGTTCTTCCCTCAGCTTCTCATTTAATATGCGTTTTCAGAAGAGAGGGACAGCCGATGGAAGTTTCTGAAGTCACTTGTTACAAACATTACCGAATGTAGGTTTTATCACTTACATTTATCAGGACTTTTTCCATTGTGACAATGGAAAAGTCGTAAGTGATACAACCTATGTGAAAACCACTTTCAATTTATATAACTCAATTACGGGATTTACGTGATATGCTTTTAATTTCGTCAGAATAGGCATTTTCATTGGTTGTTGTGTTGTTGTTGTTCACAAGTGTTTGACCTTTCACACATTTTCTAAGGATCTGTTAGCTATCCACGCATTATAATATTCTTGACTTGCTTTCTGGTGATGAGACTTGAAGCCCATATTTATTACATGATTACCTCGTTTTTCATTTCATGGCCGTGTTTAACCTTTTAAAGCCTAATGGTTACTGGATGCATCAACAGTTTTAACATTCAAAAATTCTACATTCTGCCCACACTGTATTTATGTGTATTGTATTTATATTACAACAAACACCGACTTTTGCCTTATGTAACATTAATTGATTTGTTTTTTAACCGGGATGAAAAGTGTTTACTGCGCGGTACGAACTGGGTCTTTAAATAAAACAGTTTACGCTTCGTCCTAGCATTAGACGTTAGCATTGAGTACAGTATTCGATGATGATCATGGACTGTATGTAGTAAGGACAAAGCCGTGGCCTGTCTGAAGGTACTATCCGGGTACTGGCCTGCAGAGACTGAGAAAAATCACGAAAGAGCAATGTCACGATAGCAATGACCCAACCTGAATTCTAACCGGGTACGTCCAGAGTACCATTATTGTGCTGTATCGCGAAATCGACCTTATCGGTAACTGATAATGTCACTGAAACGGCATTCTTGAGACGAACAACATTCTACTTAAAAGCCAGATTATGGCCTCCCTTAACGACAAATCTTCCATAAAACCGTCTGAAATGCCTAACGATTCTGAAGAGGGTTTACCATCAACTTAAGTGCTCTGGTGCGAAAGCTCAGCGTGAGTTAACTCGTATGTTCGGATTTCTTTCACGCATAAGTACCATGGTCGTGGCACTGAGACTCTCGGTTTGTTAAAAAAAAAAAATAACAAAGGACATCTTTTTAAGGTCACTGCAGGAGGCCTCTCTGAACACAACACTACACTTGTGTTACTGAAGGCGAGATGTGTGAACACTGTTGAAGAATCGCTCGCTATTGGTTACCTGCAGAGAACACGCCGACAGTCACTTTGTCCGTGACATGTGATGAAGAGACCTCTGTCGCTCAAGTTATGAAGCAAACCACAACAATACACAACTATCCTAACTATACAAAATCAATTTTCAAACTCTCTTCCGATCCTTGTATTGTAATATAATAAATTTATTGTCCATATTGCTTTCTTTGTGAGTTTTGTTCATAATTTCTATTCAGAACACTTAAGAGCCTGCATAACGCGTCTAAAACTCCCCCATCACAAATAGGTACTTGTACAGCTTCAATATTGTGCCACCAGGGCCATGAATCAGTTCGTTTATCACAGGCTACAAGCCTTCAGGCGCGATCTCATTGCAATAGGAGCAGGACTATGATGATACCTGTTCATTAGAACCCTCTCTTATTTATACGAAAGCAACAAGATGTGTCCCCCTCATTGCTGTCAAATTTAGACATTTGAACTATTACTTTATGGGTTATTTTTATACCTGTTTATTATACCTATCAGATTGGCCGGTGTGCAAGTCCGGCCCCCCGGCAGTATGTTCTGAACCTTTAATAATGGTATTATGGTTCTTTGTTAAATTTTACGTTCTCATAATTTATACGTGTCGTATATATTGTATAAAAATATTGTAGCTGCAGAAATACAAAGTAAAAATGCGACAGATATTTGAATTTCAAGTTCCTCAGGTTTACTATTTTTATTTGCTTTACCTCCAACTTCATGAGAAATTTCACAGATACCCACTTTTAACATTTTCACTTCCAAAGTCGACCATGGTCGATTTAAGTATTTACGTTTTAATTTGCCAGCATCGACTTTAGTCGATCTAAAATTTACTCTGCTCTTTTGCCTTAAATAGGCCAAGCACACAGTAAGTTCTTTCAGGAAACATATTTTACATCTTTATTAAAACCTAGCTGACAACTAGAAGAAATATATACATTTTATATACAATTTTATATATAATTATATTTTACAATTTATAAGACGACGCACTACTTGTTTAACATTCAATAAAGCCCTGGCAATTTAACACCCTCGGGGATTTAAATACCCGGCAGTGAAAGTGTTAATTTTAGTCACGTGTCCGTGTCCGAATTAACCGTTTAGAGCCCAATGGTTACTACAGGTACCGCCAGCTTCAACATGCAGAAAATCTACATTTTGCCTTCAGAGCGTACTTACGTGTTTGTATGGATCTCGGAACAAACAGCGATTATTTCACCTTAGGTACACCTTGTTGGTTTTGTTACTGACACGGAGTGTGTTTACTGCGCGGTACGGACTGAATTTTTATGTACAGTTTAGGTTCGTGTTAGTCTTTTAAGTGCTAATTAATAATAATAATAATGATATTTTGACACACAATTGAAGTAACTTATGTCCATTCCTCGCGAATAATCGCAAAAAATAGTCCAAGTTCACCGACGGGCACTTGCTTCGTAACAATTGAGTCCAGTTCCTGGCTTCCAGAGGATCCCTTGGCTTGGGGATCGGCCACATGACTGTCTCATGTTTCATCAGACAAGTCGACGCCGTTGAATTACTGTGGCTTGTACTGCATAATATTTATGGTTTATTTAATGACGCTTTAACAGCTCAAATTACGGAGCGTTAAATGGTAGGCTCATCAGTGAACAATAAACTGGAAAAGATGCTGGAAAAAGTGGTCGTGTCCTAATTTTACATAGAATATGGCTCCTGCGTTTGCTTAGAACTCTGGAAAATCACGTAATAATCCAAATCACGATAGCGGATGTTTCAGCTGAGAACTGAACGCGGGACCTCCCAACTAAGAAGCAGAAGTGCTAGATCACTCACAAGCGTATATTCTATCGCATGTCCAGAACTTTGCCGGTGACATCGGCCGAAGCGTGAAGCTCACCACTCCTCCATCTAATTAGACGAGTCTAGAATGCGTGGGGCTTTAACTTCACGTCTTCAGTGCACTTTTAGAAAAAGGTACCTTTCATGTAACCGGCAAGAAAGAAGTCTCACTGTCACGCATCCTGACACCACCCAGTATACTTCTCCTAATGTCGACTGTAATTGGTCTAAGAGTTCGGAACGGTAATTTTCACAGGATTCTGTAGCGTAGGTCGAGGGATTCGAACTGTGGTACCCCAAGCATGAATAATGATAGGGCTCCATTTACTCAATCATAATATCCATTTTTCTTTCTTATATCCTCTAGTCTGCCAGTTGTTGCGTGAGATTTTTCAGTCACAATGCATATCTGCCCACTTCGTTGGTGTGATGATGCATGAAATTTATCAGGCAATTTTCTCCAGTCTTAGCTTGCTGTTTCTATTGTTGGTTCAGATCTTGACTCCGAACTTTGTTTTCAAATATGCTATTTTACCAACTCTGAAACAGTCATTAAAAGCGGTGAATCCTGGTACAGAAATCAGGCCATGCAGAAATTCAACCGCGCGACCTCGCGGCTATCTCCCTACCATATCGCTTTCCACTAACAGGACCGTAATCTGTTTTCACGCCAACGCATGCGCGGAAGCGCAAAATTATGGCATTTAGTTGAGCAATGAACCTGTCCATTTACCTCACCTGGCGGTTTGTGAAGCTACACTATGCATATTCCCCGATTTCAAAACCATTCACCGCTCTGGGAACCTCAAATTATTGTAGAATATTTGTATAACGTTCATATTGACTGTGGAATACAGACACATTTGTATATTCCTCCAGTTTCAGTGGCCTGGCGGCGGAACACAAGCCAGATCGGAGGCAGATCGGCTTTTCAAGGCTCCTCAACGCAGTTAGGTGTTACAGTAAACAAATAATTATCCCGTAAGATGATACATTCAGTTTTGTACCTATAAACTCTATGCAAGACCCACATCCAGAACAGTCTCATCCGCACAGGCCAGTGGTTGCTGCTTTCCATTATTCCAATGCACAATTCGGAAGTTCGTTTATTCTCACAGGAGATTGTAAAGCCTCGAGGTTATCTTCCACCTGTACTTGCAGGCATTTCATGTGAACTGTGTAACAAAAAATACAAGATAAAAATATAAATTCCTCTCCTTTTACTCGGAATGATTTGATAGTCGCCATGCAGTCCCGCGAATCCTTTTTGCGAGACTCAATAGAGAAGCACAGATAATAAAACTATCATGAAGAATTGAAGAAACGATCCTTTTCTCTGATGACAAATTACCTGTGTACCCTTTGGAAACAAGCAGTCGGCAAATATAAAGGGCATGAAGAACATCAGTAATCCTGTTAAGTGAGGCTGAAACCTGAATGCTGTAGTTCAACTCTTTTGAAACGGAACAAGAAACTCGTGTCTACCAGAATATATCCTCCGAAGTAAGGAAGCGACCTATCTCCAGTTTTGTTTGCGACAACAGATGGCCGCGTGAGGAACCGCGCTTAGCAGCAGTTCTCGTTTACTGGCTCCACCAACATTACACGTAACGCTGCTACGTATCTGCACACGGTCCTGAAGTCTGCCGTGCCCTCCATGATTATCGTCTTTCAAGCTCTGTATTTACTGCAGCATCAACGTGCGTTTGTCCGTCCAGTGAAAGACGTGCGGCAACTGAAAGCCACACCTGAAGAATAAATTATAATCTACTTGCGTCCTCGTAACGACACGTAGTTGACGAAAGGCAGCAAGAACATTCAGGAATTACGGAAAAGTCGCGTGTCATAAAAATGGAACACCGGCACAAACTTTATGAATACCTTTACGGTTACGTTTTAAAATTCTCAGAGTAGAATAATCAAAAAGCAAACGACTAACAGCCACATCACATTATTATTATTATTATTATTTATTATTATACGATATTGATTTTCTCGCAAGAAAGGAATAAACCCCTTGGACATCGTGTTTCCCATGGGCTCCCCATATGCTTATTGTTTGTGTTAAACCCTTGAGCAGGTCCGCCTTTGTTGGCTGCAGGACTGAAGACCATATTTTGATCTAACATGACACAGATTGTGCGCGGAAGTGATACCCAGTGAAGCCTGCATCCTACCGCTGAATGCACCGCAGTAATTACGTTACGGCCAAGGCTAATTTTGTAGTTTCACATTTTCCGCAGTTTTCATAAACCACGCACTTCAAAGCAACGCTTCTGCTAAAAGTCTGTCTCTCTCAACAGAAACGAACATGAGAAAACGTGCTATTATTATTATCTGAATGACTGGTGCATCGCACAATACAAATTTGTCACAATTCGTGAAGCAGCAACGGAAATATTTTTACTTTAACCTGCACGTCAGCCCATTACCTTATACAATAAGTCATTATTTTACATGACCAATATCGCTTATCACATCCCCCGCTATTCGAATGTGCGTGTGAGCAGGCCACTCAGGGGTTGCAGTTTATACGATAGCTGGCTGGCTGGCCGCCCGGAAGTGACAAATATATCTCTCAATGAAATACCGTCCCTGTAGTATTTGTTGTTCAGAAACTCCGATGTAGAAGTGGTGACTACGTCTGGGGTGGGACAGTGTCTTGTTTAGAATGCAAAATAAGGTATGTTGTTTAACTGTGACTTCTGATTACATCTGTGCACTACTTTATACAGGCTTAATGGACAAGGGGTACGTGAAGTACTAACATGGTGATGCGAACCTTTGTGATTACATTTTCGAAAGAAACAGACAGCAGCAGGTGAAATTCTAATCGATATATTTATCGGAAATATTACAGTACCAGTGATAATTATGACAATGTATAAGCTCACATCATGCCAGTAAGTTGGCACTCACGCAGCAGGAACCCGATCTCGTCCTGCGTTCACATTTCAATCCAATCCACACCTTCCCATCTACTTTCAGGTCCGTTTTAACACTGTTCTTCCATCAAGTCCATGTCTTCCAAGTGGTCTCTTCCCTTCACACAATTTTACCCAAATTTTGTAAAACTTTTTCATGTTCCCGCTCATCCTAACAGTGACAGGTGTAGGATGCAAATTAGAAGGCTGCAAAGGTAAAGGTAAAGCAATCCCTGTACAGGCCTCAACCAACTGCGCACCGCGTGCCCAAGGCTGCAAAGGAACTGCAGTTATTTAGTTTAACGGCTTACGCATCGTGTTTGTGCAGACACTTCTGCGGCTAGGGTGGCATGCATCTTGTCCTCCTTACGCATTCATTAACAGGACGAAAGGGCGGACCGCTGGTCATTCAACATTGCGCTCGAACGGTTTTGTGCTGTCGGTACAATTATCCAGCAGAAAGGAAACACTTTGTGTTCCACACAGCGGACCTCCATTGTTCACAAAGGTAAATGTTGGCCAGCATCATAAGGGAAGTTTGTCTCTGACAAGGAACTCAAAAAAAAAAGAGAGTTCAGCGCTGGAGTACGTGTTTTTACATGAAGTGGTATGCTGTCGAAAATCCCCATACTTTAAAATATACAAACCTACATATAATTAAACCTGGTTTTGTATGTGTGAAACTCCATTTCCCGTTCAAATACCAGAACACCACTGAGGACGTACTCAGTACAATAAGCGTATCCGCATTTGGATCTTCCTGAGACAATGCAAACAAGAACAGCATCTGAGACTTTTACCACAACGCTCTTGAAGATTCGATTCTGGCATGTTACGTCCTGCTGACTGCTTGATCCTCAAGATGGAGGCAGTATGTTCTTCGAAATTTCGGGTAACTACTCGTATTTACCGGCCGACACGGCGTAACATCCTAGAAGGCCGTGCCATGGCTCAGGCTGTCAGTCGCCGGCCTCTCACCGCGGAGGCCCGGATTCGATCCCAATTCAGTCCATGTGGGATTTGTAGTACAGTGGCACAAAGTGGCACTGTAACAGTGTTTTTTCCACGGGCACCTTCGTAATTCCCGTCAGTTTCATTCACACAGGGTAGCTCCCATTCCACTCCGCTTCACCACCAAAAAAATCCTAACGGACTTAATTCGTAAGTAAAAAAAATTCTGTAAAAAGTTACATACCGCGGAATGTTATCATTTATAAGCCTGCTTTTCATAAAATGTAGTGAGTGTGTCTGCATGGTAAACAAGGGGGAAGTGATGCATATACAGCATACGTTTCTGAAGTCCTCTTTGATAGACATCGCGGGAAAAAACGGGTGTAGCTGGGAATATTTACATTACTTTATTGACCAGGTGAAATATTAAATTCTCAAGGAAAGATCTTGCACAATAGACAGCTTTCATGTTAAAGTTACAATCCCTGATGCCCGTTGGTCCTTTCTAGCAAACAGCATTCTCTTCCTGAATTTCAAACACTTTTGTAGAAAATTTTGCATTCGAAACAAACTTACACTCTGTAATCAACCCGAATTTTCAAAGGTTATTTCTGTCGCTAGGTGCATACAGGACTTTAGTGGGGTGACCTGAGGAAAGGAGACCACTTGTAAGGCCCAAGTGTAGATGGGAGGATAATATGAAATGGATCTTCAAGAAGTGGGATGGGGGAGCATGGAATGGATTGATGTGGCTCAGGATAGGGACAGGTGGCGGGCTCTTGTGAATGTGGTAATGAACCTTCGGGTTCCATAAAATGAGGGGAATTTCAAGACTAGCTGAGGACCTGTTAGGTTCTCCAGGACTCTGCTCCATGCCGTCAGCTCGGTAGTTACAAGAATCCAGATGGGCTCAGCAACACGATGCGATATCTTGCCGGTAGAGGGGTGCACAACCATACAACTTAGTCGGAAATGTATTTCTCACACACGACGTTCCGACTGTAACGGACAGATGGCGCGCACAACATCGTTATACTAATCGTGGGCTATTGTCACACGTGAACGTTTTTGTTTTCACCACATCAAATACGCACCTTCTTTCAAAATGTAATAATACGTAAATGCTGAATTCCGCTGGCGCAGGCAGTCGAGTGGCTCGGCTACCGAACAATTTTGCCTCACGGTGTCCACATTCTCGATAAATTTTGCACAAGTGTCCACGTAAATTCTGAGCAACGAAATACTCTACGGCACTATATTTTGAAAAAGAATTATTATTAACGTTTTCAAAAAATGAGTCTCACTTGCACTACAGTAAATTTTCCTACTATAGGAAACTTGTAAAGATGGCTATTAAATGTGACACGTCTAGATGGCTTAAATCCATTGACCAAAGTCTAAAAAAATAATCCCCAGAAATTTTGGAATTACGTGTCTAATTTCAGGAAAAATAAATCAAATTCCTTCCAACTTGTGGTTGATGGCACACACTTGGTGGAACCGTACCAACTTGCTGAAGCCTTTGCTAATCATTTTAAATCGGTGTACGTTAACACAGCTTTTAAGGTTCTTCTAATCTATAACTTCTTTTTATGTTGCTTCCTCAGATAATTTATCTGCATTTCCTGTTACTGAGCTGATGTACGTAAAGCTATTAGGCGGCTAAAGCCATCCAAATCTGTTGGACTTGATGGTCCGGGCTTTATTATTAAGGGCTGTACTGATATTTTTGTACCTTCACTGAAGTATATTTTTAATCTCAGTTTGTCTCAGCAGCTGTTCCTTCTTCCTGAAAAAAAAGCTGCTATTGTACCTATTTTCAAAAAAAGCAACAGTTTCTTAATTGCTAATTATCGTCCTATTTCGATTTTAAATAATTTTTCTGAAGTTTTTGAATTTGTCATTTATGATCACGTTTCACATACCTTCAGTCCAAACTTAACTGTTGTCAACATGGTTTTACAAATCCAGGTCTACCACCTCTAAGTTGGTAACTTATCTTGATTGTATAACCCCTTTAGTCAGTTCTCAGCGTCAAGTTGATGCCATATATTTTGATTTTAGCAGTGCGTTCGACCTTGTGTCACATACCTTACTTTTAGGAAACTTTGTTCCTTTGGACTAACAAGTGCTATGTTAGCTGATTTCGTAGCTATTTGACAGATTTACGTGAGTTAAAATTTCTGGTATTTTTTCGGCGCCTTTTAGAATCCTTGCCGGCGTTCGTCAAGGCTCTGTACTAGCTTTTTAACATGTATATAGTTATATGTAATGTAATAACACATTCAAACTTTCTTCTTTTTGCTGATGATATAACAATTTTTCGTGCTATCAAGTCATTTGATGATTTTATTCAGTTGCAATTAGATATTGATTCCATTCAACGTTGGTGCACTGCTAACTTCATGATCTCAATGTTAGTAAAACTCGGGCTATTTACCTTCTCCAGGAAAACTAACACCATTTTTTTTAAATACAAACTTGGGGATTCTTATATTACACGTACTGATTATATTAAGGATTTCGGAGCTTTTATTGATCCCAAATTATACTTTCACTCTCACGTTGATTATATTTTTTCTCAATCTATTAAGCTTTTGGGTCTCATTCGTAATATTACCTTTTCATTTTAGACTCTTGATAGTTTATTGATTTTATGTTTTTCACTTGTTAGACCTAAATTACAGTACGCATCTGTAGTATGGAATTCAGTTACTTCTACTGATGCTAAAAAATTGGACGCATTCAAATGAAGTTTGTAGCTCTATGCTGTAATCGATTCCTTTCCCGAGATAGTAATGGCTATAGTTATGCTAATGCTCTTTAAGTACTTAATTTACGTACTTTACATGACAGAAGACATCAACTTGATACAATTTTTGTCACTGTTTTTCTGGGCTCTAAATCTTGTCCATCTACAATGGACATTATTGGTCTACCAGTTCCCACTCGGAACCTCCGAGACTTTCCTTTGTTTCATGTCAGTTCGTCCTATACATATTGTCCCTCCGGCCGGTGTGCAACTGCCGCAAATTCAGTTTGTAATCAACTGGATGTCTTTAGAAGTCAAATTGTCACACTTCAGTCAGATGTGATATTATTTTACTACATTATTACAAGGTGTCCTTATTAATTATTTAAGCATTTTTTGTTTATTTGTTTGTTTTGGTTCTGCTTCATTTGTGTCCTGTTCATTGTTTGTTGTTATTTGTGTTTGTATGTTGTGCTGTTTCTGTAATTGGCCATCTGGCTGTTGACTCGGCACATTAATAAACTAGAATTGAATTGAATTATTATTATTATTGGGAGGGATTGTCTCAGGCTATGCTCGGTGCTGTCAAGCTTCCAGAGTACGGGCTTTGAACCAAGTATCTGCTGGGGGGGGGGGGGGGGGGTTGCATCAGGGAATATTGAAATTAGTGTATAAAGCTGGGAACGTGGTAAAATGACACGATCAGGTTTTTCAACGTCTTCATAAGATAAGTGGTCTTCATTATTGAGGAATTTTCTCACGGTGGCACAGGTGTTTAGTCTGATCACTTTTTGCGCTTCGGACAGTATACGCGGTGCCAAGTTGAGCTTACTGAGGCTTTGGTTAAGCATGTTAGGACGACCCCCGTAGCAGACAAGACCAATGGAATAACAATAATCTTCTTCAGTTGCTACTGTTGCTTGATTTCAAGTGCCAAGTCATGATATTGTGTTGTTTTTCTGTATTTGTGCCTTGTAGATTGTGGGTTAATGGGATTGCTGTCAATGAATGCAGTGTCCCTATTTATTCTATAAATCTGTTATGTCTGGCCGATTGAACAGTCTTGTCCGTTATTATTATATTATTTATATTATTATTATTATTATTATTAGTTGCTGTATGTTGTAAAGGATCTTCGAGGTATGTCGTAAGGAAGAAAATACGGAAGCAGCTAAGGCTGTGTAAGACAAACTACTCCCAATTTCGAAAGACTAACCCAACCAATAAATTAAAATATTTTAGTTACAACGCACTGTAGTCACCGTAAACATCACACAGAGCCCAAGCTACCTGCAAGTAGTATTCTTAGAAAGCCTGTGTGGAACACCAACACCACACTGCAACATAGGCGTACCTTGGCTAATAATACTGTGGGGGCAAAGTCGACCATGGGCATTAGGAACTTTAATTTACGAAGAAGTCACGTTAGAAAGATGGGGAAGATGCGTCTGAACCAGTACTTAGGAAAAGAGCACAGAGAATTGACATTGCCTCTCTTCCTTTGTACACAGGTGGCTCAATCGTTTAGAAATTATTTATATTTTTTTAATTTGTCCCTGTTCAACTCAGTAGCCAAAAAAAACTATTCTCAGATAGAAAAAATACTGGAGGGTCATTTGCCGCCCCTGCACCCTCAAAGTTAAACCTATACACTGCAATCTTACGTACGATCGGTACACTCGGTTTCTACTCTTATGAAATATAACGCCATACAGACTGGTACACACACACACCAACTTTTCGGGGGTTGTTACTGCCTCGGGTGTGCATGCCGGGACCAGGAAGTACAGTTTATTTCAGGTTCTGCATTGTAACTAACTACCATGTAACATTCTCAGCGAATTAAAATTAAGTTCCATCCATGCACCAGGAGTCGGGGTAGCGTAGTCGATATTGCGACTACGCTACATGCTGGACAGTCCGAGGTTCGAATCCCGGTAGGGGCAATGGATTATGCTCTTCCCCAAAACATCCAGACCGGCTCTGTCTCGGGGTAAAGCGGCCGAGACGTTAAGTAAACCACGCCATCTAGTGCCGAGGTTAAGAATGAGTGGAGATATACCTCTACTACTACTATACGCTTTCATGGTGTACAAACTCGTGTAAGGTTTCGTGGTGTCAATAATTTTGTACAGATGGCGCAAAAAGCAGCGTCTTTCCGTGTTCTGCCATCTACCATTACCTCCGGAATCTGGCGGTACACCCCCACCACGACCCTGGTGGCCAGTTAGAAGGTTGTCACCAGACAACACCGCAAGAAAGGTTTTTGCTCCCGCCTGCCGTTACAGTCAGTAGTACGAACAGCACTGACCTGCACACAGCGCGCCAAATCGAAACCCTTATCGTTAGTTTCACTCCCAGCTGAAATTTATCAGGCAGTTTCCCTATTCATCCTCTCGCTTTTCGGTTTGTTGGCTGGTTGCTCGCCTGCTTCAGATTGATTAGTGAGCGACTTTTACGTGGATTTTTGTAAGTGCTAAGGATTTTGAAGGATGAAGTGTGGTCTATTTCACTGCCTTCTCGTGGGAGGACTGGGGCAAGCCATAAGAATATGTTCTTCTGTTCCCACTTTACGACACATTACCAACCATTTAAGTGATGGCTATGAATGCATTAACAATCTCTCAATAAACGTGTCACGACATTTTCTAGCCAAGGTTAGCACTTGATAGCCTCCCCCGCACCACCGATTAAAAAGTTCGTTGTTGCGTTAAAGAGTTCACTGTTCTCTCAGGGGAGCAGCCTCGGGGAGTGGTACGGCCTTCCTGGGCCCCAGGAGGCAGCAAAATGAATATTTTAAATAGATTTTCTGTGGTCAGTTTTTAAATTAGCCGAACCCATTGGCCGCGCGGTCTAAGGCGTGTCTGCGGCCGCCCGCTTGCTGGGATTGCGGGTTCGAATCCCGCCGGTGGCATGGATGTCTCTCTAGTGTGTTGTGCGTTGTCAGAAGTCAGGAGTCCTACCGAGTGTGGTGTGTCTTGGTGTGATCGTGAAGCCTCAATAAGGAGGAAGCCTAGGCCCCAGGGCTGTCGAGTCATGGGGGGAGGAATTTAAATTATTGGTCCAAACAAAACGAAATTCAGTAAAGGTTCTGAGTTTTTAAAATTTATGATCTGTTCGGGGAGACCGCTGTAATGCCCCAAGAGCCAATAAACTTAACTACGTCACCGACTGTTCCTACTGAATGCGTTGTTGTTGTTGTTGTTCTGTTCCCAGATGGCCCGTTCTTGCTGCAATCCAAAAACACCCTCTTATGGCTTTCATAAACATTTCAACAGAAGTGGGTTGAGGGCAAGTAAACTGAACGTGACAGGTCAAATGCCATAAGCTGTCGTACGTTTAATATACAAAACTTGTATCAGTCAAAACACAGCTATATTTAGACCCAGGATAGGTCATTCCCAAGCTCACGTGTGAGCTGGAGATCTATCGTGTATGGCACCTCATGGATTAACAAGGGATTTTTCTGCACACGGATACCTGTTATTCCCAGAATTCATACATCCCGTTCATCTCTTAAACAGAACGCGCGTTGGGTCACAAGTCTTCAGCATACCTCACGACAGCACTTGTACATAAAATTATCTTCTTAAAAAGGAACTGCGCGTAACATATAGGACAGACGCCATTCTGTATCTTACCTACTCATTACGGCTGATGACGCACACACATATCCACGAAGATTTCTGCGACAAGACACGTGTGGACGAGCCAGTGAGCCAAATCTGATATAAGCTAACCGACAGAAGTGACGAAACAATACGGGTCCAGAACACGTGTCCCTGTAGTACAAATATTAATTCAACAGTGAGTAGTTCAGTTGCATGTAAATTAATTATTCAATCCAGTGGATACCGTCACTTCCACAGATTATCGCCAAGTGTACACTATATACACTTAAAATATTCTTGTCACTGGAGAAAAGAGCATGCACTCCTGCAATCTGCCACATAGTACGCTGGATTTCAGAACTTATGTAGCACCAACAAGTGCGCGAGTCGTTATATCAACAGTGCAGAATAACATGTTTTGGGTATTATTCTGCACTACTGATATCACAACATATGTACGCCTATTGTGACCTTTTTTTTGCTGGAAGTTTTATAGAAACGTTCGGTGTCAGCTCCCTGAAGATGGCGTGATATAACGCCGAAACATGTAGGAGCTATTAAAAGATCGTACGAATAAAATGTAGAATAGTGCATTTGATGGCGTTACGCAAGTTTCTAACTTCGCCACAATGCACGGAATGCACGATGTAAAAGTACACTGGATATTTTACTACGGCCACTGCAGAAGATAATGGAACAGGCATCTGCGCAGCCAGAAAAAGAGGTGTCACAACATCAGAGATGTTTTGCTTGAGTGTTTCTAGGAAAGTAAGAAATTATTTCCTCGCTACGTCTTGTATCGTGTATTATGTTGTTGAGATGTGCAGAACTGAGAGCTCTTCCCTCCAAAAATTAAAGTTCTTAAGGAAATGGGGACCGGGATAGCGCAGTCGGTATAGGGACTCGCTACGAGCTGGGCGGTCCGGGGATCGAATCCCGGTGGAGGCGAGATTTTCCGCACCCGTCCAGACCGGCTCTGGGGCCCACCCAGCCTCCTGAACCGGGTCATTACCGGGGTAAAGCGGCCGAGGCGTGGCGTTGACCACCCACCCCCATCTAGCGCCGACGTTAAAGAAAGAGTACATCTATACCTCTACTCCCCCTCTGGGCCTTCATGGCCTGTTCTAGGGTGACCTTTACCTTTAAGAAAATGGGCTAAGACGTGTCCGTCCCAGCACCATACTTATGGTCAAAGATGAGCTTCGCGTCTAATGGTACCGATGGGAAATGGTAACGGACATGTGCGCAGTCTAGTCGTAGACGACGCCCCAACACAGCGCGACAGTAATACTGAATGCACAGGTACCTGTCACGACCCTCAGGAGGGTCCGCACGACGACGGACCGAGTGACCGCTGTCGTAACGGCACGTTTTCGACATTTTGACTTATTCTGGAAGATCACAAGTTGTTAACACAGTGGTGAAGCCCAGCAGCATGTCCGTCATGCGCGCCCGCACGAATGTACACATATCCAGCCGCTTTCACGAATATCAAGGAACGGTGAGGGGAAAAACGTGTAGAATTAGACGACGACTCAATGGAGACACTAAGATACATATAAATTAAAGTGAAGTGGTGGAATCTCTCATAGTCCCAGGGAACTGATATGCGCCTATTGCTACATCTACTACGCACATCACTGAAGCTGAGCCACTGTCTTGCGTAAGAAAATCGTGCGTGACTCCTCTCCCAGGAATGTACAAAGCGTAAGGAACTGAAAACAGCAGTTACGTCGTATCAGAGGAAATATGTCGCGTTGGCACCTAGCTCTGAGGATGTGGGGGGGGGGGGGGGGGGGTGTCACACCCGCTTATCCTTAACCTTGGTTCCAGCAGACAGGTTCATGCTCCAGCCACTCCCCCACACCAAACGGGCTTACGGGGCGAGGAACCGTCAAGGCAGAATATTACGAAAATCGAAACCACAAGAATTTCGATCATCCAAGATAAGCGCAATACTGGCAATACCGAATTAAATGCGTAAGGATCACAACCATGAAACAAGACCGGTGAGAGAACCTGAATCCCGCTGATAATCCCCTCCTCGCATACACATACATATGGAGGGGAACACAGCAGCATCGTGTTACAAATACCTCAACATCTTATCCAGAGCCAACATAAACTTCTTGCTTGCCGTCGTCTACCGGATGTGCTACACATTACGCTACTGAAAGGCGATCTTACAACGCGAGGTTTGCGGGGAGTTACCAGGGCGTTTGGCACAATCACGCTGGCGAACTTCCGATTGTGGGTGGGGGGCCGCGAGATTACGAGAACGCTGACGCTTATCGACTCCACCTCCAACCGCTTCACACACTTTCGACGTAGATTATTAAAACGCGCTGTGGTAACCGATGGTGCCAGCCTCCGCGACGGCTGAGAAACCACCGGCGTTTATCGTGTTAAAATTCTTCGGCGTTCAGCAGATTTATGCACCGTACATTACTTTAAACCGCGATGGCGAGGGGTGACTATACTTTGATGTACTTACGGAGTAACCCCGCCCGCGTTCAGGCGGGTATTAAACGTCTCGGCGTTCGGAGAAGTTTTCACCCATACATTAATTTGTACCGCGTTTGGCGAAGGGTTAGAGTACTTACGTACCAATAATTATGTACTTACTGAGTAACCCACCGCGTTTATCCGTGTGTTAAATTTTCCGGCGTTTGGCGAACTTTTTTTCAGCCTCGTCGGGTTTGGGGTTACTGTACTTACCACACCATCCATACAATGGCATGAACTTGATCGGTATTGCTTAGAAAATTCCGATTCAAGCAAATGAGGTGGCAGAATTTGTCTTCATTTTGGACTTCTTGTGGAGGAGGTCTTTCGGGCAAAGCATGTGAAAATGGTCGGCGATTCTTTGTCCAGCCATAAAGATGTGCCAAATGCTCTTGGAATGAAACGGTGTCCCTTCCAAAAGCTGTGTTAATGTATGATGCTGCTTGGTAGCATGTAAGTTGCACGACTCATAACCGACACATCTTTGCTGCAGACATAAAACGAACTGTATGATATAAGATATAAAAAATATCATCAATAGTCCATTAACAAGTCTTGAATATGGTCCACAGAGACAAAAAATATCATCAATAGTCCATTAACAAGTCTTGAATATGGTCCACAGAGACAAAAAAATATCAATAGTCCATTAACAAGTCTTGAATATGGTCCACAGAGACAAAAAATATCAATAGTCCATTAACAAGTCTTGAATATGGTCCACAGAGACAAAAAATATCAATTGTCCATTAACAAGTCTTGAATATGGTCTACAGAGACAAAAAATATCAATAGTCCATTAACAAGTCTTAAATATGGTCCACAGAGACAAAAAATATCATCAATAGTCCATTAACAAGTCTTGAATATGGTCACAGAGACAAAAAATATCAATAGTCCATTAACAAGTCGTAAAATATGTCCATCGAGACAAAAGATATCAATAGTCCATAAACAAGTCTTGATATTATCATCAATAGTCCATTAACAAGTCTTGAATATGGTCCACAGAGACAAAAAATATCATCAAATAGTCCATTAACAAGTCTTGAATATGGTCCACAGAGACAAAAATATCATAAGTCCATTAACAAGTCTTGAATATGGTCCACAGAGACAAAAAATATCAATAGTCCATTAACAAGTCTTGAATATGGTCCAGAGACCAAAAATATCAATAGTCCATTAACAAGTCTTGAATATGGTCCACAGAGACAAAAAATATCAATAGTCCATTAACAAGTCTTGAATATGGTCCACAGAGACCAAAAATATCAATAGTCCATTAACAAGTCTTGAATATGGTCTACAGAGACCAAAATACAGTCTAAGGTAACTATGAAGCTTTTATAGGTTCATAATAAAACGATGTGTAAAGTAAACGAATTTTCTCATTTGTCTGCATTGTTCGTGTCATTGTTGCAGTAATGATTTACTCGCCTATTCATAAACTTACACGACGACGATTGATTTTCACCCGCAATATGTACTGTGTGTGTGTGCAAACAGTAAATTCTGCTTCGTAGGCTAAACCAAAGTTAACGTGGCTGAAATTACATTTTCAGAAAAAAATAAATAAATAACTAAATAAATAAAATGCAACCATTTGCTATTATGCAAACAATCCTGGCCCAGATGCATAAAATACCACGTGCAGTAAGGTATTTCCGGGGGGGGGGGGGGGGGGGGCAGTCAAATAACTAATATTAGCTTTTAATAAATTATGACAGAATCCATGAAGTTCCAGTGGATTTGATCTAATCTCTTTTTGCATTCTTTACATACAAACATTCGGCTTTCGTAGTAACTTCGGTTTTGCACTAGTCATTTCGTGCCTGGTAGTAATCAAGCCAATACAACTCAAATTCAGTATTTTCATTCATAGGCGTAACTTCGGGGGTGCAAGGGGGGTGAATGGCCCAATATTTTTTTTCTAAAAATACAAACCTATTTTTCCCCTCTTTCTAACATGACCTCTTCATAAATTGAAGTTTGAAAGTAATCTATCCCCTCTCCCTTTCGGCAGCTCTGATTGGCCACAATCCTTGCAAACCTTCCTGACGATTCTCATTCCCGCCTACCAATCACTTCAGCGTCCACCTTAACTAACTGTCACCCTACAGATAACATTCCACCAAAAGTCAGAACGTATTATCCCATAATCTTAATATCATAATATTAATAAACTCTATTACTCCATACGTTGTGACAAACCGTAAGGCCATCTGCACGGGTTTTGTTTACTGGATTTAAAGAGTCTGATATCAAGTCATTGTTGATTTTATAAAGCTTGGGGGTATTCACACCTTTTCTGACAAAAACATACCTCACTTTGAAAAGTAGACCATGATGTACCCTTATATAAAAATGAAATTTTAACGTTACGGACGTACAATTTTTTTTTAAATTCCATTCTCATCCTGTTTTGTGACATTCCCTTAGATAATGTTTACTTACTTACATTAATGATCTCATCAGCAGCAGAACTTGCTTCCTTACTGACAAATCCTGAGGCAACTGCCTGTTATTGGCAGTGGAGCATGGGGCAAGATGGTGTCGTCCCACATAGAGCATACAGCATGAGACAGGCTGGTGTTGTAAGACAATGGAACAGCAGCATGAAAATCTCTGCTGCAGTATGTTGGGAGGCAGTGACGCTGTATGTACTTTCGATAAGTCGACAAGGTAGTTATTAATTTCCATCTCTAACTTCCATTTTTCCTTAGTTGTATTTTGAACTCAAATTACTGCGTGTGAAACGGGCATTAATCTAATCAATCACACATATTAGAAAACTGCCAAGGGAGCTTTACAACACAGAATGAAATTCGAAGGGAGGTTGGATGGGAACTTAAGAAGATCGGTAATACTCGTAGTACTTTACCTCGGCAATTTTGTGTGCTGCTGTGTAGGCCTAGAACAGCATGGCAGTAGAACTCGGGTGACCAGAACAGGCGATGAAACAGGTCTTCAGATCTCCGAAGCTGCGTTGAACTGTCCAGTTATGATACCGATACTCGCAGCATAAATTGTGCAAAGTTCAAAACCTATGCCGTAAGTACCGCTACCCTGCCTGGATTGATTACTTCACGTCCGGAGTCTTCTTGCAAAGTGTATGTCAACAACCAGACCCACAGCTAATGAACACACACTGACAAAGGAATTACACTTCCTCGCATTCTTAACCGCGAGAACTGATCTGCTGGGTTTGCTTTACGACCCGGCCTATCTACTCCCGCCTGAAAGCCTCGTGTGCGCAAGTTAGTTGGGCATCAAAATACGGCATTCCCGGAAAACGGCTGTCCATACCGCAGCCCACTTCAGTGTTTAGTACTCACTGACCTGTCCCAGATCCTGCATACTAACACAGTACGCCACTACCAAATGCGTTTTTCTCTACAGAATAGACCGACGTTTCAGACAAATAGGTTCTCCCGCTACGATTTCCATTTGAGGACTGACAGAGACAGACCCCAAAACGCTGTACTTGGACCGGAAGCACTGGCCAAATATCAGCCATGTACACTACGGTACACTATGATGGATCCACTGCACCCATCCACTCGCCTCGCCCAACTTGGGTGAAGTTTTGCCCGACCGGTGTCAGGTGATCTGTTGTTGTTGTATGCTCGCGGGAAATAATGTCCCGTCTCAAAAAGGCGGCTGTGTGCTGCGCCGTGACGTACATACACGCCATTCTAGGCAATAACGGGCCTTCCTCAGGTAAAACAACTTTAATTACACTAGTTACCACTGCTCACACATCCGTCGTGCACCCGAGATGACAAAAGTAATTTGAGAGAATGTGTATGCCGGTTGCTAAACTGGAATAGTGGCCCGCACGCGGCTCAACTTTGCCTTTGTAAAGCAATTTTCGAAATGAAAATAAACCTTTCTGGTTGGCCCTTCGCTTACGCCCCGTGGCTTTGGTTCCGCTATGAACGCTGGTTTCTGCATATTTCCTATTACGTACCCCAGGTGTCTCGACAGTGTAGAAGGGTTGTCAAGTCGTGGCGGAAACAATGGCGTTGTTCCCATGCTTAACCACCAAGTTAGGTATAATTCCTTTTATGGGACACTTGTTACAGCAATCGAACCTGTTGCTTCTCCGCACTTCCTTACTTCTGCTAAGTAATTTCGGTAAATTGTGGTTATCGAAAGCAAGCGCGCTAACCACTTACTCCAACTGCACCTTAAAAAAAACTGAATCGGTTGCCATCTCCAGACCAAATCTCGGCCAGACGCAATTCGATGGGACATGCCGCTGTTTTGCCTACATGTACTGCATATAAACTGCACAGGCAGAATGGTACGCAAATTGACACGATTACACACGCCCTCTTACTTCCCTGGTATCAGTTCATATAAAAAAA
Organism: Reticulitermes speratus; assembly: GCA_021186555.1. NCBI lineage: Eukaryota > Metazoa > Arthropoda > Insecta > Blattodea > Rhinotermitidae > Reticulitermes > Reticulitermes speratus. Next base: position 17,942,140 of record JAJKFL010000002.1, read on the forward strand.
ACCACAAGTAGTCTGGTAAGTCCTGTTCAATTCCCTCTCCGCCGCCATTTTCGGGAGGACTGCAAGCCCCATCGTTGCAGTACAACGTACTTTCATTAAACCAACATACGCCTAACACAATCTACGTGTTAACATCGCTTAGGCCTATTCACACGTTGTTGAAAAACCCGGTAGTGGCGCAGCCAACATTTTTGGGCCCATATGCAAAGCTATATATTTAGTACAGCCCCCCGCCCCCCGCGTGAATACGATCCAGTTCTCCCGAAGAGTGGGTGGTGTTCGGTTAAAGAAAGAAGAGTAGTTTGATGGGCTCGTGGTGCCCCATATATGTGGGCCCCTACGCTTTACAGCAGTGAAATTCGGAACTTCTGTACCTCTCGATTTCGTACCCGATGTGTTTTCATAGCGATCTCAGTGGCGTGGCTAGCATTTTTGGCCACTATGCAAAGCTTGCCGATACGCCTTATCTAGGGATCCCAGTTTTTAGCCGCGTTCGCAAACTCGCGAAAAGCGCCAATTAGCTTCATCATGTCTGTCCGTCTGTCCTAATGTACCAGTTCGGCTCGCACTGGACGAATTTTCGTGAAATGTAATATTCAGCACTTGTATGAAAATGCTGAGAAACGGCGTATTTGATGAAAATCGAACAAGAATATCGGGCACTTTACACGCAGACATACGTAATATCGGGCACTTTACACGCAGACATACGTAATATCGGGCACTTTACACGCAGACATACGTAATATCGGGCACTTTACACGCAGACATACGTAATATCGGGCACTTTACACGCAGACATACGTTAATATCGGGCACTTTACATGCAGACATACGTAATATCGGGCACTTTACACGCAGACATACGTAATATCGGGCACTTTACACGCAGACATACGTAATATCGGGCACTTTACATGCAGACATACGTAATATCGGGCACTTTACACGCGGACATACGTAATATCGGGCACTTTACACGCGGACATACGTAATATCGGGCACTTTACACGCGGACATACGTAACATCGGGCACTTTACACGCAGACATACGTAACATCGGGCACTTTACACGCAGACATACGTAACATCGGGCACTTTACACGCAGACATACGTAACATCGGGCACTTTACATGCAGACATACGTAATATCGGGCACTTTACATGCAGACATACGTAATATCGGGCACTTTACACGCAGACATACGTAATATCGGGCACTTTACACGCAGACATACGTAATTCGGGCACTTTACACGCAGACATACGTAACATCGGGCACTTTACACGCAGACATACGTAATATCGGGCTCTTTACATGCAGACATACGTTAATATCGGGCACTTTACATGCAGACATACGTAATATCGGGCACTTTACATGCAGACATACGTAATATCGGGCACTTTACATGCACATCAGTACGTTTCACTTTTGTTGCCGACAAATTCGCTATAAAATCGCTTTCTTCGTGTGAAATGTTATCAAGCTATTACCATAGCCGAGGCGGTGTAAGCACTACGATATGTTTTAGCTCAACAATACTAAGAAAACGCACTGTTGCGTTTGCAGTGCAACGCGTTCAATAGTTGTATTGTTGACATGTAGGTCTACAGTCCAAAGGGAACACATGGCACACTTTCCATGGCAACGATCTTTCGCTCAACAATACAAAGAATTCATAGTTTCCGGTGTCAAATTCGAGTGAGTGTATTAGGCCGTACGGCTAGCCAAGGAGGTATAAACACGACGCGAGCGCGCCACAATGTTACGTTGTACGTACGTTTCCCATCTCGTTAAAACCAGCCGCGAGGGACACTTAATGACATTTAGGTGCCGGTGGGTGGGGGTGGCAGAAAACAAGATTTTCCAACCCGGCACATAGTGAAAAAGATGAGATATTTATTCTTACCAGAACGAGGTTAACTCAATTCGAAAAAATAAACAAACAAAAGCAGCAGTAGCAGTACAAAAAAATAAAAACCGGGACACTCGGTTCACTTACTGATTTTTTTTTCACATCATTCGCAGCCTTAGACCAGACACTCCTATCACTGATCTACAATCACTTTCCCTCCCTACACTATCCCGTCCTATTACTGGCAAGCTAATGGTTGCCCACCTGTAATGTCTTTTCCCACCGCGCGAGGTCAGAACGGTCACACGCATCGTCAAAATGTCGTGTTTTTGTAACTTGGGGAGTCCCGAACCGTATTTTTCTAGACACAAACTCTTTTGAAACCCATAAAATCGGCCTGCCCCGGAAAAACCGAGACGAATGGGATCCCTAGCAATCTCACATCCGTAGGGTACATATATATTCACGCGTTATACAACTGTCACAAACATGGTATTCAAACAGAACTGTACTTAAATCTCGTTTTCTTATACTTATATGGGGAATCAGCTTTTCCAATTTGCTACCGAACATTTAAACTTACGCCACGTGTCCCGAAATTATGCCATGCGCAAGTTTATGGCGTTTGTAACTGTTCACGATTTGGCCAAGGGGCCACCAAATAATGTAACCTCCACAAATAATCTCTTAAAACACGGTATCAAACATTAATTTCACGCATTGTAACCAAACCTGGTTATTACTATATAATAATAATTAATAATAATAATTATATTATTATTATACGGCTGGAAACGCTGAAGCAGATCTGCGCGCAGTGTGGTCTCGTGAATACGCTCGAATTCGCCGGAATAGTTGGGTGGTGTTTGTTTCACTGGGCTCATGGGCCCCGTGTATGTGGGCCTCTACGTTTTCCATACTTCTATGTACGGTAGCTACGTCCGAGCGACCTTCAATTAGTATTTTATTATTCATTACACAAGTACCCCTCTTCATCTTGAGTTAACGTTTGCACTGAAACGCGATTTTCTACACAGAATCACCACCACTTACAATGTCGGTGTCGCTGACTGAGGTACGTCTTCTTACAGCAAGATACATATAACCAAAACCAACTACTGGTACTGTAATGTACTTCCAGCATCAGGACCTTCAGACGTATTCTTGTAGCAGTACCATCATCTACCTTGGCGCAGTAAATATTTCGTTACATCAGACACCTAGCGGAGACATAAAGAACGAAATATAAGCACAAACACATGATGCCGGTGAAACAGCACAGTCCTTACTTAATTTCTCAAACTGCATATAGAGAATTCCATAACGTCTTGTGACGGTGGTCAATCAAGGGCGATGGGATGACGGGCATGTCGTAACTTTTTTTAAATTTCCAAAGACGCAAAAGGAGACCACTAGGGAGAGTGATCTTAAAGAAATGGCGTGAAAATGAAGTGGATTCATCTGGTTTAGAATCCGGTAATTCGTCTTTGGCCCCACCGATGGTGCTTCCACCTGGTCGTGGTGGCGGGGCTTGTGTGTACCAATGACCCAGAGAGCTAAGCCGGCGGTAGCGTACTACTGGTAGGGCCTCCCAAGCCGGACAGGTCAAAGGGTAGGTACCAGACTAAGAGAAGCACCTTCCCCGGGTGGTGACCGGGGAAAAGAATAGTCCCACTGCAGCCCATGCAGGTCGTAAAAGGCGACCAAAATGGGTACCCAGTGCCTGGGGGTATAGCTGAGCCACCCTGCCCCGGGGGTTATAAATTCGGTGGACTGGCCCTCCAGGTTGGGGGTTGGGCGACAGGCTGACAACCTGCCACTGTAGAAAGCTGACCGTTAGAAACCTAAAATGTGGCCTCGGAACAGTCGGATAGTGTGGAAGGACTGGGAGAGGGCCATTAAGGAGGCGAAGGTCCGCATTGGACTGTAATGCCACCGAAGAAGAATTCGTCTTTGGATTTCATAAATGACGAAAAATTTCAAAACGAAGTGACAAGGCGAAATGGAAATTACGTAACTCGGGTATTTCGAGACCAAACAAGTCTGACGAAGGGCGTATTTTCAGGTAGTACACGACATGTAACTTTAAGCTGTCGTACCACCTGCTTCAACTTGAAAATGTACTGCATTTTGAATGCAATGGTGTTTATGCTTCTGTGTTGCTCACAGTAAACAGCCACTTTTCTATGTAGCAGTAAAGGAATTTCAACTGAATTTCTGCCTTAAAAGGGTTTAAAGTTTTTAGTTGGTGGAATCGAAATATATAATATGCCTGTAATATTTTTGAACTGTTCACCAAAATCCCGTACAAGATCAAAATTGTTATACGCGTAACTCCACGCATTCTTAAGCTCGGCACTAGACGGAAGCAGCTTCACCTTCCGACCTCTTGAATCCCTGAGAAAACGCCCCAAATAATGTACGCACTGCATGGTTGGGTTGGCCCTACAGCTGGTCTGTATATAGCAGTGGAGAGAATGAAGCTCACAACCGTGCTTGAGAATCCAATCTCTGTAGTGCACACGGAGACACTACTGATCCAATATCTACTCCCTCCTTACAGTTTAGATATTCGTCTTAAAAATCAAAAAATATTCTGCAACAATGAGAAACTACATAACGAGACACTTAATGATCTGTACTCATCACCAATTATTATTCGGGTGATCAAATCAAGAAGAATGAGGTGGGTGGGGCATTATCACGTACGGCGGCGGGGAGAGTTGCAAACGGGATTTTGGTGGGGAGACCCGAGGGAAGAAGACCACTTGATAGACCCGGGCGTAGATGGGAGGATAATATTAAAATGGATCTTCAAGAAGTGGGATGGGGGGCATGGGCTGGATTGATATGGCTCAGGATAGGAACAGGTGGCGGGCTCTTGTGAGTGCGGTAATGAACCTTCGGGTTCCATAAAATGCGGGGGATTTGACTAGCTGAGGACCGGTTAGCTTGTCAAGAAGGACTCTGCTCCATGAGTAGTTAGTTATTCGGCAACTATTTCTGATGTATATGTAAAATATCAACCCCTTTAAAGGGAATGCTGAATGGGCAAACTCGCGCAGAGTACACCGCGCCATTTTGAAATGAACTAACCTGTTCAGTATTGATGATAACGTTATCTAATTTGGTTAATCCAATGAATTCACTCTGGCCGATTCATTTCGATGGTAATCCTGGATGACCATTGTAACCCCCCCCCCCCCCCCCCCCCACTTTCGTGACCTGTTATTTTTCGTAATGAACATTTAGGCTGGCATGGATGATGGAATGGCGAAAGAAAATCTCCCTTAACCAGCTGTTGCTTGTTTCACCTGGGTCGCATTCGTGACAACTTTGTGCCTTCTTCGGGGCATTTCGACCAACGTAAGCCCACTTTACAGGTAGTCACCCCGCTATAATGAACACGGCGCCACATCCCAGACGCACAGACACCTCGACTGCACCGCTGCTACTGCCTAAAAAGCGCACAACTATTTGCGACACTTTGCACATAACAGAAGGCATTATGAGCATGTTAATGCAATTTCTGTTGCTCATCCAGTTAACGAACCAGTCTTTCCTTGTTGCTGGTTTTCATACTTTCTGCTACAAAGTTGTGGAGCAGTTGGTACCGGGGACCTGCGTTTGGAGTGCTTAAATTCCCGAAGAATTACTTAGGGGTGTGTCTCAGTCTAATGAACGAAGTTCCTGGAAAAGCGCAATGTCACATTCATCGACTGCTGACTCGCATTACTGCCATACAAACATTTTACGAAGTGGATGCCATGCAGTCTCTGACGACCAGAGCGGTCACACATGCAAGTAATATACCACTCCAAGGACGAAGCAGAAGAGTTGGGGGAAGTCCACAGTGCGTTAACGCATCTGGCGCGTTCGCTGTTATTACATTTAATTCCACATTCTGATTTACTTTCACGGGGTGAATTGTGCCTCTCCACGTTTTTCCCTCCGTATCGTAGCAACATAGATAGAATCTGTGATTACAATCTCGCAAACGGCGATATATCGATCATGCTCCACTGTCATGTTTTAGATCAACATTTTCTTCGGCCGCAGCTCGTACTCAGAGTACCGTCACGATTATAAAGAAAGATTACGACGAGACGCTATAAATGTACACCCTATGTAACAAAACTCAAAGCCCTTAAATTTTCACGTGAGCAACGGACGCGTAGAGCTCGTGTTATTAGTACTTTTCCCTGTGTGTGTGTGTGTGTCTTTCTATGGCTTTTCTCTGCCTTCAATGTGTGACTTATTTACACCAGATATCTGGTAACCACACATCTGACTGCCCAATTTAGGATATACGTGGTTTACAGGTTTTCTGAGTCATGTGACTACATTCCGTGGCGTTGATGACATCATCATCACATACGCTAGTTCAAGCCTGTCTTCATTTTTGCATATGTTGTATCCGCATAAATACTAACAAACTGTGCAGTGATGAAGATTGTCCATTTTATCGTGTCCCCCTCGCACGAGAGCTGTATTGAAGAGAAGTCTGCACTTCCTTAACACAATACTGGCCTGATTAATGTTTTATATGGTCTTGTGTGTCTAGCTGAACGCGGAACCCGTTGAAGAGTAGTGTCTCTGTGCGTGTCATACGAAAATTGTAGTCGAAAGTTTTATAAACGATATGCCGCGTCAACAGGGCCATGTAGAATACTAATCCACAAGATTTTGGTAACACTCGGCTCAACGGGTTCAGTGGGGGGGAAGGACATACCGTTCTGCTTTGTGGGCGAGTTTAAAGTGAAAATACTAAGGTTTCTTCAAAGCACCCACTACTGACGTCTACATGATCAAAATCTCACACCACAGCACCAAAGGAAGCAAGACAAATGGAAGTAAAATCAAAACACAATAATCAGAAATTAGGCCTACATGACGATTGAAAGAACACCGACCACACTTACTGGGCAAAACAGGTATTTTCACTGGAACAGATACACTCCTACAATTACAATAATAATAATAATAATAATAATAATAATAAGGAACAAACCAACACAAGACCATAACCTGCAATACACGAAACAAAAAAACAGCCGAAATAAGTCCACAATACGCACACTACATCAGAGGGGTCGTTAACCCGCTGTCCGCCGCCATATTTGTAAATTATGGGCTACAAAACTATACAACAGTTTTAGACTGTCAGACATACCACTTGTCATGTTCAAACGCGCGGCCCGCAAAAATGCCCACAATAACGATTGTGGCCCTTTGCCGAAAAAGGTTGGACGCCCCTGCTGTACACCTTCGATTTCGAAACAAATGTAACCTGATGATGGCCAACATTGGCCGAAGCATATAACAATCTACATGAATATTATAAAATGAAGATTCCTGCTGCGCGGAGTGGATAAACTTTGTACTTTCCCTTAAAACATGTTTGTAATTATCGATTCGAAGGAAAACTGCAAAAATAAAACGATGTTGTTTTTTCCAAAATCCACTTGCAGTTCGTTGATTTCCTTTACACTAAGCTAAGTGCAGTGACAGCGTGCAAAAATAACATCGCCATGTGTTTTTCAAATAAACAAACTCCTGTGCCATAAACTGATCTCGACACCATTATTCACAAAATCAACAAGAGGTAGTAGTAGTACAGTACATCACACATTCACTGAAGGAAAGGAAAGGCAATATTCTAACAGAAACTTACCGGTTTTCCAAGACGAGCTCCGTACTTGGACAACTATTTTCAAACTGGATGGCAGAAATATGGCGGGAACATATGAATTCAGCAACGCAGTAGGCTTCTTCTGCTGCGTCGCTTTGTCCGGGCATGATAACGACACCCACAGCATAAATTGTACACTTCTAAATTTATGCCATGAGTAACGTTACCTTGCCTGGACCCACTGCCTGGCGCCACCACAGCATCCGCCTGTCTTCTTGCGCAGTACACTGCGGTTCCACTTGCAGAATTGTCTGTCTTAACTAAACACGTTAACGATTGCAATCACACTGTACACGTGTCCCGATAAAACGGATTTACATCACGAACAACCTCTATCAGAACTGTATCTCTGTGAACATAAGGTACCTCTACTGCTACAGTCGAACCTACAGCTATGTACACTGTTCAAAGGCTCAGCATTTCCGCTACCAAGCCGTGACTTGGTGGTCTTCAGAAATGATTTCTGCCTCGGTACGGTGACAACTTCAGTTACTGCGAACACGTTCACTTCCCTATGAGACAAAGAACGAAAATCAAGTACCAGTAAATGCGCAAACAGGTTAGAAAATGTGAGCACAGTGCTACGTCCTTTGACACATTCACTCCTCCACAAATCCTCTGTACCAAGAGCACATACAAATTCAACAATCATGACCAGCTTTGTCAACAGATACAACAGTCCCGAGATTTCTACTATCAAACTTACAACACGTGACAGGGAACAATTTAATCACCCACATATTCAGTTCTGAAGACAGCTGCGTTCTTGAGAGAAATAACTTGCCTTATATTGCCGCCAGCTCAAAATCCGCTATTGTCTGCTTAACACGAACAGAATTCGGGCGTGACCTTTCCTGAATGAAATTAGCTGTTAGTGCGAAGATGATACGAACTATTTCGCTCAAAATCACGACCGTGGCCATCAGGCCCCGAATTCTGGTCGCGAATTAAAGCACCTTGTTTGTTGGCCTGTAACAAGCGATAACCTAACACTGGAGAAAATTAAATTCCTGGAACAATTTGCCAAGCATACCTCAAAACAATTGTGTGTCTGATGCAAATGAGGTTTAATCAATAAACCACAATATTTGGGACAAGTGACACTACTGGCACTGTACTGCACCCCCCTAGGCATGCCAGTTTTAGTCACTGGATCACAGAAAGCTGATGCTGTGTGACTGGTCCCCAACAATGGTACCAGCTTCTACTGCATCTCTCACTGAATTACACAAGATATGCAGTGGCAACTGGTTCCACTGCAGGAGATCTGCGTATTCTTTGTCTGCGTCGCTTTGTCTGGGCATGATACCGTCACCCACAGCATAAATTGTACATTTCAAAATTTATACGGTGAGTAACGTTACCTTGCCTGGACCCACTGCTTGGCGCCGCCACAGCATCCGCCTGTCTTCTTGCGCAGTACACTGCGGTTCCACTTGCAAAATTGTCCGTCTTAACAAAACACGTTAACGATTGCAATCACACTGTACACGTGTACCGATAAAACGGATTTACATCACGAACAACCTCTATCAGAACTGTTTTCTCTGTGAACATAAGGTACCTCTACTGCTACAGTCGAACCTACAGCTATGTACACTGTTCAAAGGCTCAGCATTTCCGCTACCAAGCCGTGACTTGGTGGTCTTCAGAAATGATTTCTGCCTTGGTACGGTGACAACTTCAGTTACTGCGAACACGTTCACTTCCCTATGAGACAAAGAACGAAAATCAAGTACCAGTAAATGCGCAAACAGGTTAGAAAATGTGAGCACAGTGCTACGTCCTTTGACACATTCACTCCTCCACAAATCCTCTGTACCAAGAGCACATACAAATTCAACAATCATGACCAGCTTTGTCAACAGATACAACAGTCCCGAGATTTCTACTATCAAACTTACAACACGTGACAGGGAACAATTTAATCACCCACATATTCAGTTCTGAAGACAGCTGCGTTCTTGAGAGAAATAACTTGCCTTATATTGCCGTCAGCTCAAAATGCGCTATTGTCTGCTTAACACGAACAGAATTCGGGCGTGACCTTTCCTGAATGAAATTAGCTGTTAGTGCGAAGATGATACGAACTATTTCGCTCAAAATCACGACCGTGGCCATCAGGCCCCGAATTCTGGTCGCGAATTAAAGCACCTTGTTTGTTGGCCTGTAACAAGCGATAACCTAACACTGGAGAAAATTAAATTCCTGGAACAATTTGCCAAGCATACCTCAAAACAATTGTGTGTCGATGCAAATGAGGTTTAATCAATAAACCACAATATTTGGGACAAGTGACACTACTGGCACTGTACTGCACACCCCTAAGCATGCCAGCTTTAGTCACTGGATCACAGAAAGCTGATGCTGTGTGACTGGTCCCCAACAATGGTACCAGCTTCTACTGCATCTCTCACTGAATTACACAAGATATGCAGTGGCAACTGGTTCCACTGCAGGAGATGTGCGTATTCTTCTCGCGCGTTTTTGGACAGAATCTTCACGACAGGCACAGTCGTTACACTTTAGCTCTGGGGATGGGCGCTCTGAATAATAAATTTATGCGTTCTCGCCCGCACTCCTTTCGCTCAGGTCAGCTCAGATGTATCCACTGTATCCTACCGCTCATCTCACACGAAAACATTTTGCGCATTTATATGAAGGGGTAACGTGGGACAAATAGTAATTAGCGATCCCTCATTTCAGCACCATTCTTGGGCTTAAATGCGCTCTAAACACAACCAAGGGTATTACACAACCAGTGCGATCATGTAATGGAGAAAAGAAGAAAAAAAAAACGACGATTAAGATAACAAAATTTCTAATTGGATAAATCAGATTTCACCTCTACATTCAGAGAAACAAATTCTACAATCCAGACACTTAAGTGTTGTACTTACGATTCATTTTTCTAGTTTCGTACGTTTATTTATATCGAAATACCAACGATGGACTAAGACTAAGAAGCAAATAATCTTAAGTGTCATATACAAGGTTCGGTACGGAAGTAATAATGACTTTTCTTCCTTTCTCAGAAACCGTAATACAATTATCATGAAATTCACATATATTATGGGTACATACTTGATAAAGTTTAGATTATTTTTGCCACAAAGTCTCCTACACTATCAACACACTTTTTCCACCTCTGCGTCAGACGCTGCATACCGGTCGCAAAACTCTTCGCCGAAGCGTCGACTGCATCCTTCCGGGGGCCAAGAATATGAGTCGGAGGGTGCTAAATCGAGTCTGTAGGAAGCCTGAGGACTTTATTCATCTTCCTGTTTGGCCGAAACCTTCGAATTCGTTGTTTTAACTCCTTTAATGTCTACACATATCGCTCTGAAACTGATTGTGGCACCATTCAAGAATTCCACTAACCAGATTCCTTCACTCTCCCAGAAGACGCTGGCCATGACTTTACCCGCAGAAGACTGCACCTTGCTTTTGTTCTCCCTCGACCTCCCATTAGTCCCAATTTAGCACCCTCCGAATTCCATTTTGGCGGCCCCCGTAAGGATACATTCAAAAGGACGCAGTTTTGCGAAAAGATGAAACACAGCGTGCGTCAAGAGCTCCAACGATTCGGCGAAGTGTTAGACGCGACCGGCTTACAGCGTCTCATGCTAAGGTGCAAAACGTTTGTTGATAATGTGACACTTTATGGGAAAATAATCTCAACTTTGCAAAGATGTACACATGATATATGTAAACTTCATTGCAATTATACTTTTTGACAAAAAATAGGAGACATTACTTCCGTACGGACCTCCGTACAATTTTCAGAATCTTATACACATTTAGTAGAAGAAAACAGTATTTCTTTTTAAACACTGGAAGTGTCACGACTTGGCAAATTTAGTTTCTTTCGCTTCTCGAGCTCGTTGGGAAGTTCCAAATCAGACACCGAAAGTGGCAGCATAATACAGTTAATATAAGCACGTATTACGCAGGCCACTCTCGTCGCCTGCCGTTGGAATGAACAATGATCATGCCATACGGAATGACGACTTCCTCGTTGCAGTGCTGAAACGTTTGAAGCGGCCATGTCCGACGCAGTGTTCTCCATATTATATATATATATATATATTGTGCAACCCGCCATGTACTTCGGAGGAGCTTACGGACTCCACATTCAATTACAAAACACGAAAGATGGAGTCCTAAGTTCGCCCAAAACAATGACCGTTATTAAAATTGAAATTAAAACCAACTTGATGCACCCTCATTAGTAAAAAACTTTAATAGTAGATTAATTAACTCTTAATTAACCCGACATATTTCGGTCAGGTACCTGATCATCTTCAGGGGTTTACTACATTTAGTTGCGTAGTCCATATGTTTAACATACACAAGACATGATCCCACAAGGTCTCGTCACATATAAAGTTTTCACAAATCACCAAAAATCACTAAAACTTGTTTAAAAAACTTAAAAAACAGTCAACACCTGCAATAGTTTCACCTTTACAAAACTTATAGCACTGTTATTGCACAATACTTTGTCATATTCACTCACGCGTCCTGCATTTCACATCGGAGTATGTCTCGTAGAGAAGCTGTGTAGTGTACCTTCCACTGTAGATCTGCTATGATCTGATATTATGTCTGCGCGTTATTACTGGCGTATTGTTATTTTCATATGCATGGTTTTGCATTGCCGTTTTTTGTGTTTCCTGTTACGTGCACTGTGTTTTATGCGTGTTTGGGGTGTCTCTTCGGTGAGAATGGGAGTTGGGTGTTTTTGGTATCCTAATTGAGAAACGAGAGTCACAGATGCGGAAGCTGCCCTACTCATTATAAGGAAGGCGATGTATCTAGGTTTGTCTTCGTTCACATTAAGTAAACGGTAGCAAACTGCCGACGTCATTGTTGAGGGGCTGAGTTGACTAGTTTATTGTGATAATAGTTAGGCCCCTGACGTGTAATGAATTGGCATCAATATTGTTTGTTATGAATCCTTCTTAGTAATTTGAATTAATATGGCTTTGTTATATATTCTTGGTTAGTGTAATTTGAATATTGTTTGTTTATATTAATACATGCTGGAATATCTTCGTTTGAGAATTCTGGCTGGTTAATTTGCCCCACGTGACCCCACATGCCTGGGGGGGTGGGTCGCCTGCCCGAACGTCTAATGGCATAATTAGGAAGTGAGAACCCTTTGCGTTTCTACTATTGTTATATAGGTGGACTAGGAAGTTCACATGTTTAGAAGTGGAAGAGGCTTGTCTGTCATATTAACGAACAATGTTACTTTCACTACACACTGTTGAGAGGCTACGTAAACTTTGTAATTTCGTTACAATTGTACCTTGAATAAAGTATCATGTGGCCTCGCCGTGTTAAAATACCGGGCAATTCAGTAGCGCATTTCAACGAGCTTCAGAAAATTACAACTTCGCATACGGCGTCTGAAGTGGCCCAAAACTTGGGTGTTGTCTCCCTTTGCCGATTCCATAAAATGCCGGCAATGTCATACTGAACGAACGTAGACAGAGCTTTTGTGGGTTTCATCTTCCCCCGCATGTGTAATACTACGACAAAATATGATTTTCTTTTTACATCCGATGTGCGAGAGAGTATTTCTCAACATCGTTATGTGCCATGGCACTTTTGTTGCCACGTTAGGGATCAGTGGCTCAGAACCTGGAAGGCCACGCAGAATGGTTAAAAAATCAATAGAAAAATGACTTCTCCTCAGCACAACGCAAAGCCTATCCACTTACGAATCCAAAGCTCCTATAACAACGTTCCTCACGTTTCGGCCAACTAATGAAAATGGAACGTTTGTGCAACAAGTGACGTGCGTTGTGTGTATACTGCCTACTTCATTCGTAGGAATTTTAAATAAAATACTGCATCACACGAACATCCGAAATGCCATCGCGAACCACGGTTTGGCTACCCTACTTCTGATCTTCTGATACCATGCACGAATGTACTAAGATAGTGTACGAAACATTTCTTGGTGTGCACCTGCGCTTGTAGCACACCTTCCAACCAAAACAAGTGTTCAGCCAAACCACGAATTGTTTTAAATACTGAAACTAATTCTCGGCTAAATGTACTCTCTGTACATGTACGTTGATTTTACCACCAATACAGAAGTTATGTATTAATACGGCAGATCAAATTTAATTAATATGGCACATCAAATTTTAAGATGATCATCATAATGCTGCATTTATATTGAAATTAAAATCCAGAACTTGGCGTTATTCAAACGCATAGTTTTTTTTTTAATTATTGAAGGGCCCCGTAGCAGATGCTACGGACGCACCGCAGCCTTGAAGGCTTATTGTGCAACTCTATGAAGAAGATAATGATTAAGGTTCTGCTTTTCCATTTTAATGGAGCACCGGTGGAATGAAACTAACGGGGGAAAACCGAAGTACTCGAGGAGAAACCTGTCCCAGTGCCACTCTGTACACCACAAATCCCACATGGACAGACCCGGGATCGAACCCGGACCTCCGCAGTAGAAGCCGGCGACTAACCGCCTGAGCTATGGCACGGCCACATCAATGCGTTGCTGATCCGTACTTCACTGGTGCAAGTATGGAATATGCATGGAAGGTATTTCACGCCAGTTCAGTTCGCATATCTCGAACATGTGACGAGCAAGCACCATGCGAAGAACCAGTTCCATTCACCTTCCATAACCATGTTACTGCTGCTTTTGCAAATTCCTTCACCCACACGGATGATACCAGCAATGGTTCTGGATACCGCTCAGCACACACAGCGCTCTCCTTCATAACACGCGAACGAGCAACAGACCACTGCTGATCTTCCCTCAGTCAGGTTTAACGGATATTTTCACTGTCTTGATTCAGAATACAGTAATACTAACTGGCACGAATGTCCTGGTTCGCCGACTTCTGAAAGATTCTCTGGGACCGACGCATCATGCAATTGGTAGTGTAGGACGCGTCAGTACCAATCTGTCCGTCTGTTGGGCTCCCATTGGATAGATAAAATTAGGATTTTGAAGACTGGAGACGATCAGGTTTGCAAAAAGCATAAAGAAGCTATTAAATCACGCAATTCGCTCTTATCTAATGTATCTTAATTAACAACATACATGTATTAGTGAAAACCGCAGCGAGATTTGTGTACCACACTGCACATACAGAACGTCCCTTTTATCGTGTCCCAAAAGCAGACCGTTTCATCGCATATTAGTATGCATCCCCCCCCCCCTCCGAGGCATTCCCTTGCAGCTGTGCTCTGGATCACTAAAAAGTAAAGGAACTCTTCAAGTTCGCTGGAGTGCCAACAAGTTGGTTTATGAAAGATGCTCCAAACACGTAATATCCTAGCAAGAAACCGTGTGGTAAGACCCCCCCCCCCACACACACAACACACAAAAACAAACAAGAGTTCGCACTTAATGGCAAACGACAATAAAATACATCACAATAGTAACATCCCTCGTCAAATGTGGCACAGAGATGTAATGCGAAGTCCAGCCTACACCGCAGGTTCCATCTTGTCAGCTGAATATCCCAGGTCAAACGGCGCGAGAGCCTAGCATATACCGCATGTAAAATTAGGCAATATGCACAGGTCTCGCGTTGTCTGCCCTTGGAATGCCATCACTTCAGTCGGCTCCCAACAGAAACTGGGGTTAACACAGTGGTCGAAGGGATTTCACTGTGAAACGTGCATATCATATGAGACACACAATGTAAATTCTGCAAACGGTTGGTGGTTACTGCGTCATGTTCAGTAGGTTTTGCATCTCATCAGGGGATACTTTTTTATTTAAAAGAGAGAAACCTTCATTATCTTTACTACATGTACAAAATACAACATAAACTTTGTTTCAAGCCGTACCAATTACCAGCTTCCAGTAGACTCTAAACGGGCGGGAACATCGCCCTGAACACTAATTATAACCATAACATAACAGCGAAAATTAACATAATTGCAGAAAAACACTCTTATCAGGGAATACTGCCACACGTCACATGAAGCGTCTATCAAGTGTGTAATCGGCACTAATACAGTAATTCGACTGCAAGAGGTGGGCTCTTCACCATTACACGTTTACAATTCTATATATCAAGTCAGGCATATCTTCCCACAGCTCCCGAAGTTTCGAAATCTGCATTACGACTACCTGCGATCGAAAATGAGTTTGGCCTATCAAATTCGTTTAGAAGGGGCAGTCTTTCCCAACCAGGGTTACGCAAGGAATTGTGGAGTACATAAACATTTTGAAATATCGCGCAGAATTCCAGGAATTTTTGTTCGGCAACTGAGGGTACTGGTATGAACTTTATTTTGCTATTCTGACATTTGAAGAAAAATACAACAGCCACTAAAAATGCCTCAACTGTTTGACATTACAATGTAAGCTATGTTATATACACTACACATATAGCAGCTCCTTACAAATTAATGTCCTTGGCAATAATTTAGCACTATCCGATCTGCGCCCCCCTTTATAAACTTCCTTCTGGCCTGTAAACGTTTTAATAGGTGACGTTTATCGGGATACGAAAAATTACTTCAGCGGTTCCTCCACCGCCAAAAGTTTGGGAAACACCAGTTTAGGGTTTAGGAAAATAACACTGAACTCTCCGAACTGAATTCAGGCACGACGGTGGTTTCGATTTCAGTGACAGGATTCTCTAATCCCTCTTCACAAGTCTCGGGTTGGGGATTTCAACCAAAACGGGATAAACGGAAAACTAGACGTGAACTACGCATGAGTCTCCCCCTTTCGTACAATGGGCCTTTTGTATCAGAAATTACTTTTGCCGGCTGGGGTCCCACTAAACAAGTACAGAACTAAACCCAAGCAGCAAGAGTCCTTCTTGAGAAGCTGACATTTCGTCATCTAGTCCAGGAATTCCCCGTACTTTGTGTTACCCTAAGGTTTAACGCGCTGTTCACAAAAGCCCGCCACATGTACCATAGGCCAGATTACTCCCGTTCAAAGTACTAAACACCCTACGCCATCTCATATTCTCCCCGTCGACTCCTACGTCCTCTAACTGGTTATCTTTCCTTGGCGTCACCGCAATAATACCCTGCATGCATTTCTCTTCTCCCCACACGTGCCGCATGGCCCACCCGTCTCTGTTTTCCCAATGTTTTGGCAGTTTCTAGCTGTATGGCTACGAAATGCGTTGAGTCATTATTTTGTAGTCGTCTGCAGCTAAGGGGTCAACGTTGTCGACGGACGGACGACCTCTTCACTAACTTAAAAAATACCCAATGACAAGTCCAAGCGCAGAACTAATTATTCCACGTAGCTGTCAGTTACCAGTACCGCAATAATGAGCAGCAGCAGCTTCTACGAACCCACCATTTTCATTCTCCTCTCCCCCATACACGCCACATGCCTCGAATCCGCCTCGATTCCATGAACTGTAGTCACAGGAGTACTTGTAGTAAAGGATTATATGGAGAACAGTGTCACGCAATAGTGCAGTTGGTTGAGGCACTTCCCTAAAAGCCGGAAGGTAGCGCGTTCAATTCCCGATGGGGTCATGGGGATTTTTCATTGACCTCATCCTTCCGGCCACACTATGGCCCTGGGTCGACTCAGCCTCGAACAGAAATGAGTACCAGAAATATTTCCTGGGGGTAAAGGCGGCCGGGGCGTACGACTGACCTTACCACCTTCATGTGCCGACTGTCTTGAAATCTGGGAGCCTCAAACTTCTAGAGCCCTCAGGGCCTGTAATGGGATTGCTTTACCTTTTGCAGTGTCACTTACTGCAGTAGTGTGATCATTGGTATATTACAATGGCGATAATACGTTAAGGACAAGAGGTCATGGCTCAAGAAGCGCTAACAAAACAAACAAGGAAGTATCACAATGCGAAATTTCCTTCTCCGGAAAACGTTTGTTCCTGCTGCACCCACGTATCTTGTTACGCCTACATTGGTACCTACACAGCAGCGTCACGGTGACTACGCTCTGCGGTCTCCTCCTATGAAACGATTAGAATGTGACGCGTACCCTTATTACTGGCCGAAAGGAACAAAGAAACCGTCTTTCTATTGGTTCAGCTCTTTGTTGAACTGAAGTGCCAAAAAATGGCGTCAGGAAGTCTTGCTGTATAGTTGTGCTCTCTCAAAACTGCACGCAGCAACGTTGGGGGGGGGGGGGGGGGGGGTCACTTCCACTCGACTCACAAACTTTCGTGCCAAGATCAGAAATGGAAATCACTCAACATATGAAAAAACATTACGTTGTTTCGGTCTAAATGACCAAACTGATCGGCATGTATAGTTACACACCAGATACATGTAACTGTGCGATACTTGCAGTCTCCCCTCCCAATCTTTCAATCCCTATATGGCACTTGCATCCTTCACCACGTTTCGAACCACTATATCGAATTTACATCGGAGAACCCATCAGAGCTCAATTCATTCCATACCGCGCGCGGCTTGCAATAACGGACACGCAGTCACGTCGCAACTCCGGCAGCTCAATTCGCCGTCCGCTGTACGTTACAGGCCCACACACCAGAAAAATTCCCACAACTTATCGGAGGCATGAATCATCCGCAAGTTGCAACGCAGATTTCGGTCCCCTTCCCCAGGAGCGTCTGCGTCGTGTCTCAAGCGATTTCCCACGGTGTGCTTGGGGCACCTCACTGCGTTCTACCCAGGGCGCGCTGGTTTTGCGCAGTGCACAACGTGTTTATGACGCGTCTCCGAACCGAAGGAAAGCACTGCCAGCATCGTTTGTGAATAAGAAACCGAATATAAATATTAATTTCTTTTTATGGCTCGACAGCCTTATATGGGCCTGGGCCTCCTCGTTTCGTCGAGGTTTCATGATCACACACATTACACACACCACAGTCGGTAGGACTCCTCTGGACGAGGGACCAGCTCGTCGCACAGACCCCTACGTAACACACAACACTCACAAGAGACACATCCATGCCCCGGTGGGATTCGAACCCACGATCCTAGTAGGCGAGCGGCCGAGGACCCACGCCTTAGACCGCACTGCCACTGGGATCGGCATAAATATTAACTGCAATACACTAAACTGAAATGCATGAACACCAACTCATGGTAAAGTGTAAATGCGACAAGCGCTGATCCGCCTGCCGTCACGCAACACGGTCCGCGTTACGAATGCTACACAGCTTGCTAGATGGCATAATGCTACATACAGCTTAACGTAAGCGACCGGCAGCAAATGACTAGTAAATGTGAGCATTTAAAATAACGACACTACAGTAATTACTTTCAAGGAAGTCAACTGTAGTACGGTATATTTTGCCATATTAAATTCGGTACACGCGCCCATACTGTCGATGGTTCTCGTGTTTGGATTTTACCCACTGGTAAATATTTAGTTTGCGAAACTAACACCGCGGGCTGAACATACGACGCTAAAACAGAACGAATACAATTGGAAGTAATGCCACAGCAAGAAAACGTTATTTCGTAATCCAGCAACAATTAAAACTTCGTGCTAACTGTAGTGTCTACCGAATACGAGGTACCTGTCATGATTAACACATCTATTACGTAATTTTATTTACTGTAATATTTACTGTATGTATTTTGTTTTGTAATTGTGTATAGTTTGTTTTGTATTGTTATTTTTATGTATATTTATATGTCCATTTGTATTGTGTGTACTAGTGTAAGAACTCCTGCCACCGGGTGAAAACCCAATTGCAGTAAATAATAATAATAATTCGAGACTAGTTCATTTCGTACTCCGAACAGTAACGCTTACACTGTTCGTGACAATGCCACGTTGGTACTGTGCATCCCTGCGGATATATATCAGCAGTGAGCAGAAACAATCGTCACAGGCATACAGGGAGCACTCGGGGGGCGGGGGGACGTCGGTACCCACTCAGGAAGACGCTGGGGTCGACCACACAGCCATCTGAACTTACGATGAAGACAGAACTATCTTGCCCTTTCAGGGAATCAACCCCGCATCGTACAGCACAAAGCTTAGCCACTATACAGACTACGCTATCCCGGCTCTTGTATTTGGACTGGTCAATTCAACATCAATCTGAATTATGCCCTGCATGAGATTTTGTTACCCACGAAGTTTGAACGATTGGGGAGAGAAAGGGGCCTACTTATTGCAATTTCATGATGATACACAGGGCCACACGTGACCGCCTCACACGCCTGCCCCAAATGGGGACGTTCTGGCTCTCTCTCGCAGGGCTACTCCACATAAAATGCCTTGTTCATCTCTCCATATAGTGCTAAGATTAAAAATGGGTGGCGCTATACCTCTACTCCCCTATATAAAATGCATAATTCATCTCTCCATCCAGTACCGACATTAATAATGAGAGGCGCTATACCTCTACTCCCCTACACGCCTTTAAAGCATGTATAGTGGCAGCCGCTTTTATTAACCTTACGATTCCTCACCCAACATACGTTGTTTGGGGCCCTCACGATGTATTTCGGCGTAGCTAGCAAGACATGCTTCCATCGTCAGGTAAGCTTACAGAAGAATAACAGCTAATCGTTAACAGTTCATGGAAAAACAGGCCTATCACTCACGAGGGAAGTGGCCTAGTCGTTCTGCATACACTGTACGAGATGACGCAATGTACGCAGCAAGCGCAAGGCGCGTTCTCCCACAAAAAACCACTGCGCATTATGAGCGTTACAGAGAACACCGCAATACCACAGTGGAAGTCCTCACAGTGGTGGTGGAGGAGATGGGGTATTGGTACTCTTACATGGTACGCTCCGAAACGTCAACTATTTTATTCAGTCAACATGGCAACATCCCACAAGACTTTAATCTTCACACCGTTAGTAATAACCGTCTTCAGTATGAGGCCATACGTCACTACAACCCGTGTCATTGCTGGTGTACTCGGGCTTTTGGGCCCCCACTGTATCAATGAGGTACATGGCCTTTTGTTATCAAATTGTCGGTTTTCAACCAAACAGTTCGATATCGTTAATTTTTATGATAAACCGACCAAGTACTGGCACTTTATGACTCTGTACTCTAGTTTCTGCGGTCTTCTGGGGGTATTACGCGGCGTCGTACGGTAATTGTTTACCGACGTTTCGGTACAACGTATCGGTCCCATCCTCACGGGCCAAGAGTCCGAAACGTCGGTAAACAATTACCACACGACGCCGCATAATACCCCAGAAGACCGCAGATTTCATCAACATCGCGACAGAAGCCTGAAATCATTAGTTTCGTTTACGTTTTTCTGTGCCTCATTCCGTGTTTCTGATCTCTCGACATAGCTGCAACTAATTCTTAAATGAAATTGTCGGCAACCCTGACGCGTATTAGTGCGAAGTTGAGTTCTCCGCGAATTCACTCACTAGATGGTGTTAGGTTAGTAGTAAATAAGTTTTTGCGGTTGGCTTGTGGGTCCGGGATATTTTGAATGCTCTTGCTATGTGATGGATACGCCCCTGCGGAGTCTCCCGTCTTCCAAGTGTATATACATCTTTTTCTGGTGACATTTGGTGGTAGCAGTTATCCGCGATTTTGTAAACTCCTGGGGATGGAGATCGACCCTTCGCGAAGTCACTGCCTACAAACCACAAAATACAAACTGCAGACCTACACCCATGTGTGTGGGATTCGAACCAAGAATCCCATTATTCCAACATGGCAATACCGTTCAAGCCTTGGACCGTGCGATCACAGTCATTATATAGCAAACACACTTTTGCTGCTGGCACTGTTACTGCATGACGGATTTTCAGCACCCGTCCAGACCTGCCCTGGGGCCTACCCAGCCTCCTCTACAATGGGTACCGGGTCATTCCCGGGGGTTAAAGCGGCCGGGGCGTGGCGTTGACCACCCACCCCCATCTAGCGCCGGGGTTAAAGAAAGAGCAGAGCTATACCTCTACTCCCCCTCTGGGCCTTCATAGCCTGTTCTAGGGAGAACTTTATCTTACTGTTACTGCTACTGCTACTGCCACTATCACAATACACCAACCAAGCCCTTGTTTTACGCCTTTCGGCTTCAACGCCCCTTTTTTGCGTTCTCTCATTTTCGGTTTAACGCTCTTTGGTTGGCTGGGTTCTATTTCGCTAACACCTATTCCTGATGGTATCATTGCTGATTTGCGCCCACTTTTTCACCAGCGCAGCTACAGCGTAAAACAAGTGCTGGGTGTACCACCAGCACCACCACCACACTGTCTCCTATTTGTTGAAATGTAGAGATAATGGGGAAAAGTTTAGAAATTTAGCAATCGTGAAAATGAACCACACCGGCATATACTTACAGTCGCTACGGAAAATCACGACACACACAAGCAGTCACGGTAGTGGCAGCTTCCGACTGCACACAATCACGCTTTTGCGCCGCCAATCTCCGCCGGGTCCCAAGAAATGTAAACAACATACATTACAACGTACGATTCCATGCAGCCAGCAATAAAAATTTATAAAAAAAAGTTAATGTGACTGACGGTTTGTAGTTCCTTTCTGCAAACAAGTTGACAGTTTCGCCTACTCATCGGCAGCGAGATGGGGAATGAGTATCAGAATCCATTCAAACCCTTCTAACCCCAATACATTCATAACACAACAACGGCGGCTACCGTGCATACTGGTAGCAGTAAATTATATACCTTCTACTGTTCGCAGTTCGCGCCCAACTGAATAATACATTTTAATACTGGTACATTAGTAGCTGTCGATCGCAGCAGCTGCGCGGTTTAAGGCGCGTCTGCGGCCTCTTGCTTTCCTGGCGCATGCATTTCCGTCTCGTGCGAGTGATGAGTGTGCGCTGTCACGTGGAGATCTCTGCGACGGGCCCATCACTAGTCCAGAGTCCTACCGAATGTGGTGTGTCTTGAGTGTGATCTCGGAACCTCACAAAGGAGGCCTAGGTCCACCACGGCTGTCGAGCCACGAAAAAAAAAAAAATCTTCGGTGTTTCAAGCTACGACTGAACCGCAAATTTACGTAAAACGTCACGCCGACAAGTTGAATTTTTTTTTCATAAACAAGCGTAAATATTTCGGTAGTTTTCTTGCTTTTGTGCGTTTCGTCAGTCTCGGCATCGTGAACCTGTAAAAAAAACAGCGCCGAGGTGACCCACCTATGTGTACCGAAATGTAAGACGTTAGATGGCGAGTGTGAAAATCGTTGGGGATTTTGACATGGCCGCCATTTTGGCAGATTTAAAAATTTTTCGATTATTCTTTTTTTAGCGTGTAGGCATATTCCTTACCTTTCAAACTATGTATCGTTCACTGCTCTAGTCGAAGTACGCGCGGAGCACTGTGAAGAAAAGGTAACGCGAAAGTCTGACACCGCGAGCGCCGAGGTGACACACCTATGTGTACCGAAATGTAAGACGTTTTACGTCAAAAAAATTAGAAGGTAACCGGCACTCGATACGTTGCACTCCCATGTGAATGAGAGGCACTGAATACACACGCCACCCTACTTCAGTACGTAGCATCAACTGTTTTAGACGCGTTCGCAGTCGTGAGAAGCGCGTATGATGTCCGTCCGTCAACCTGTATCAGCTAAGACTCCCCACTGGACGGATTTTCATGAAACTTGATAATTGACGACCTTCATCAATATCTGTCGAGACAACCCAAATTTTGTTACAATCGGACAAAAATATCGGGGCACTCTACGTGAGAACTTAGGTACGTTTCATCGTTACCGGCGACAAAAATTCGCCACGACCTCTATCTCTTCCTGGGAAACTACCAGGCTGTTAGGTAGCGGAGATGCTTGTAAGCATTACGAAATGATTTTAGCTCAACAATACTGAACAACACAATGTTGCGTTTCCATGCCAAGTCCATTTGAAGTCACGTCGGGAAACTGATGAGTGGGTAGGATAAACGCTTACGTCGACAAACTCCGTGTACGTACTCGCTGTGGAGAACATCCCCGAGTCCGTTAGACTGAGCGACGCACAGAAGAAAATCTTACCTCGGAGCCGATCCATAATACTACCCACAGCATATTTTCCAAGCTGTTACGACGCAAATATTTAGAATGGGGACACCATTTCTTTTTTTTTTTTTACAAACCAGCAAAACTTCGATGTGCAATGGTGTTGGCTAGAGGTGAGAAAAAAAAAACACCCAGAACCCTTCCGGAAGTATTATGAACAACAAGCTCGGCAATGCAGTATAACGTGACATGTGGCGCGTTCGCATAACCGTTTGGCAGTGGAAACACAACAATGCATACTGTGTTGAGTTACATGTCACTTGTCTAAAAACACCAAGTGTTGCACAACAATGCTTTTACGGTAAATGTGTCACCACCAAAAATGCAAATTACATGCACCAGTTTTTAAAAATTTTAATTCAACTAATCTGCACTCTTTTCACATGTTACATACAAACGCCGCACTCACATAAAGGGACGCTCATTTGCTCATGGCCTTCGGATATACAATTTGGCGAACAGACTTTGAAGTCCTTGCGTAGTCTCTCATTTTTTTTGTAGGTGTTGCCGTAAAACATATTACGAGATCGGACGGAATTAATCAATTATGAAGCAGCAAGTATTACGTGGTATGTGCGTGTCTGTATTCTTGCCTTATTAATCCGGCATGCAAAGTGAATCTTCGCTACGCAGCATTGAATAATCATGTGTCTGTACCATATTTTCCCACATTACCCTATAAACTGCACGATTTTCGAAAAAAAATGTACTGACCATAAAAGCTTTTTCTCTACAACTTTTATCTGAAACATTTCTTATTTTAAGAAGGATCCTGCGACATTTCATACATGTACATACCTCCCCATATAAAGTACCCGTTATTCGTGTCAGATTTGAATGAAATTTCAATTTTCTCGACATTTTCGAAAAATCCTCGAATACAAAATTTTTGCGAACGCGTCTAAAACCGATTATTACATGCAACATATTTAACTAAAACGCGTAATTCCCTAGTCATGGCGACTTTGTAATAGGGGCGAGGGCTGCGGGGTGCCGGCCGTGACGCGAAACGGCTGGAGTGCAGAGCGGACGTGAGTTGTCAGATAAAATACCGTCCCTGCACAAGGAAATAATACTGCGTAACTGAAAAAAAAAATACGTACAGTATTTACAGGAAATACAAGACCATAGCAAAATGGAAACTACGATATGAAATTCACATTAATACGATCGAGAGAATTTCAACAAATTAATGATGCTGTATTAGTGCCTAACGGGAAGAGAGACAAGATTGACAAAACGTACAATATTTGAGCGAAATGAAAGAATGGTACATGAAATTCCGTGGATTTGGGCGTAAAAGGTTTTAATGCTATAATGCAGCGTAAGACCGGCGTTGGCGCTAGCCTGGTTCACACCAGTAACAGGCACGTTCGCAGGGTCATGCTCTGAAAACCCTGTATAAGAACAATTATATGACGAATGCCGACGAGAGGCAGCGTGTTCCAAGTGCATGTACGAATGGAATTAACAACTTCCGAATTAAATAATTATGTGATACTAAATTTCACATTGTTGACACCGTGCATCCTCGTTAAATTAAGTTTCAGATTAAAATTCACAAAGAAAATGAACCAATACGACCAGTCATAAACAATATCCAGGCACCATCATATAAAATAGCTAAATTTCTAAATTGGCTTAGTGATCAAATCCAATTACCTAATACATACACAACATACAAAGAGACCCACTTAGCCAAAGAACTTAAAAAACTAAATATCACAGAATCTAGCGACTTATCACATTTGACATAAAAGACCTTCATGTCAGCATCCCCATACAGGAGACTATACAAATCGCAAAAACCTTAATGGCAACTAAAAAGATATAAAACACAACAATAATACAGACAATGACACTCTTGGATACCATTTTAAAACAAAATTATCTAAAGTTTGACAGCAAATATTACCAACCAATGAAAGGGGTAGCAATGGGGTCTCCCATGTCAGCCCTAACTGCTGAAATATTCTTACTACATTATGAAGAACAGTTAATAAAAGATATCCTAGACAGTACAAATATCTGCTTCTACAATAGGTATGTAGACGACATATTAATAATATACAACCATAACCAAATTGGCAAAGATGACATCACAAACTATATACAGTGGACCCTCGAACTTCGAACGGTTTGATGTTCGAACAACTTGAAACTCGAACAAAAAATTCGAGGAAAATCCGGTTTTGAAACTCAAACAAAAACTCGAAAGTCGAACAAAGAATCACATGATCGCCTTCTGTCTCTGCTTGGTCCAGATGAAAGAAGGGTAATTCACCTACCAGTGAACAGTAATATCCCTCCTACTATTATTATTGATTATTATGCAATATTTTTTATGTACTATTATAAATAAAAATTTTCAATTATTGAAATTAAATATACTTGTTTTATCATTATAATCTTTTGAAATAGGCACTTAAAATGTTTTATATTGGGTAAATTTTGGGGGTCTGGAACGGATTAATTCAATTTACATTATTTCTTATGGGGAAATTTAACTCGAAAGTCGAACCGTCTCCTGGAACGGATTGTGTTCGAAGTTCGAGGTTCCACTGTAAACCAAATACACCCTGATCTAAAATTCACAGCAATAGATGAAATAGACAACACTATTAATTTCCTTGACCTATCAATAACTAGAAAACAACATGAATTAGACATAAACATATATCGCAAACCTGACGGGGGCTTAGCATAAAAATACTTAACTTTAATAGTGACTAATACTCCATAGAGAAGAGATCGGGCGGCACACACTGCTGCACCCATGCTTTGCTGCACATTGAAACCTTCGTACACGTAACTCTCGGAAACGGATACCGAACCAGGGTTGAACATTCGTTATCGTCCTGCGAGAAATGCTGCCACTACACACGTGACGGCAAACATGATGATAGCCTGTGTGCCACACCGAGTTTACACACCTAAAACGTGCCTGACACCAGTGTTTCCGGAAGTGTGCTCCGCGAATGTCTAGGAATCCGCGACCAACTCCCACGTTATCCGTGGATACATTTCTGTAATGGCTACTTTACAGTTTATCATTAAAGGAATAACGTTTCGTTACAAATAATCGCGGAACTTGTTAAATTTGCGATATGCTTATTTCGTATGGCCGTTACAATATCTGACAACCTTTTTGTACCCACGAGGCGAACCACAATCATTTTAATTAAGGTGAAATGAAGCAACATATTGATACGTATGCTACTGGTTACGTATTCGTACCTACCGAATATCAGTTCTTGACATAAGTTTCAATTTTGGAAACCTATCATCCGTACACTATACTTACGTGAGCAAGGATGTGAGAATTGTGGTTATTTTTCGAAGCCAAAAGGGGTCCGCTAGGTTTGCGAAACACTGCCTTAAGCCGTGTATCGATTGCGCGCGGCTGCCGCGCGCAGCTGTTCGTGCGCGGCAAATTCGTTCGTTTGTGTGTGGGTAACCGTGTTCGTGTTTACCCAGCATCGAGCGCGGCAGCCGCGCGCGGCTGTTGATCGACGCTGTTCCTCAGATCTCGTGAGATCACCATGAATACTGCACGTGCAGCGGCTGCCTTTATGTTCATGTTCAACATTATCGAATAAAAGAAGAAACCGAAACGAAATGTGCGTTGGTGGATGAAGTATTGTATCGTCGGCGAATGCAATGTGGAAATAGACTTATGCGAGATATGACATTTGAAGTAGTGGAAGATACAGTTAAAAATTTTACGCGAATGTCATTATCGGATTGCGAACACACAACCTCATTTATCGAGCCAAGCGTGAAAAAAATGGACACCCAATTTCGAACTCCTGAACTGGCATTTTCATTTCGTCACGTATGTCCTTCCATGCGTCCACGCGTATACTTTAATGGTAATTAGCACTTTTTGAATTCCACAATATCTCTTTAGATTTATAAAGCTGTATGAGAGCTAGACACTTTTCATTCTCCATTTTGCCGCGAAAGAAACACCGGAACGCCACACGACCGTCTCAACTGAACGAGCAAAGCACACTGAAATCTCTTTGCCGCGGGTCAAAAAACCGCTCCGATTTGGCTCGACACGCGGCAGTGTTCGTTCTGCCGCGCGCAGCAACATGGTTTCGACTTTGCGAGGCAAAGCAACGAACATTGCCTCGCGCGGCAGCCGCGCGCAGTCGATACCCAGCTTTAGGCGAATCTCTTACACTGGCAGTGTGAAACAGCATTCGCAAGTGAACAAGGCATTGACCAGACGGAATTTAAATTTCCGTTTTGTTGCGACGTGATTGTAAATACAAAATTCCTATATCTCAATACTCTGAATTTCTGCCGTAATATCGCTCTAATCTACAATCTTTTTCCTGCAATCCCCTTAACAAATCCATAGCGTGTCTTACAAACGATGGAATCTTAAAACTGAGGAAATACGGTAAATATGGTAAATATAAGTTTTAATGCACTGACGGTTAACCAGAGACGTAGCCAGTGCCTGGAGAGGGGGCGGTGTGGCTACCGTGGGCTGCAAAATGATTAAAATTAACAAATTTCGAATTATTAAGCCACATAAAAGGAAATTCAATAACTAATCGTAATTTTTTAAAGTTCATTATTTCCCTTCGGGGGCGCAAAACATCCTAGTTAGACCACAATCATAAACACAAAACATACAGCAGGATGCAAAGAAGAGACAATGAAAACAATCCACTACTTACCACTGCCGACACACCAGCCTGGCTTGCACCTTCGCCTTCCGTTGGCCGACTCGGAAGACCTCGACATTCCCCAACAGCACACGCACGCCATAACGTCTGGTAGCAGTACCTGAAAAACGTTACGAAACAAATTCAGTCACTCAATTACACGCACAGACCAAAACTTGTCCGCACATCACATTCAACGTAACAGAATGCAAAATTCGTATGTGACTGAACACTTACTATGAATTCGACTCCACCGCTCTTCGTCCTCACCACCACTCTGGGACAGCAGGATGGATACTAACCAGTTGCGACTGAGTGGTTGCTTGGTCCTGGAAGGTGTTGACACATACGCAATAAATTAGATTGGCGTTTCGTATCAACGTCAACGTTCTCTGGGAGCGCAGATATGCCTTCGCCACTTAGTGTAAACATTACGCTGCGTGGGTCGCAGCAGTACCACTACCGTCCACCAACCAACATTCAGATACCTCTTTGTTTAGGATCGCTCGGTGGTTAGACTACGCGTGGTTCGCAGTAAGGCACGGGCAAGAGATTTGTCTCGTCTTCAGAGCACCCAGACCGACAATGGGACTAACATCTTCCCTTATGCAACGGGTAGCACGGGCTCTTTCTCCAGCTGTAAAGTGGCTGGAGCGTAAAGCTGACCACTGACCTCCATCTAGTACCGAAGTTACGCTTGTGTGGAACTATACCTCCTTTTAACCATATGTATTCATAGCGCGGTGCTTAATTAAGCACACGGACAATTTTACCTTCGCCTTACAAAGGCTAAAGAATGGCAACAACAAGTAGCACCATCAAAGGAAACAGAGGTTGAAAGTGTGTGTGTCTGTCTGTCTGTCTGTCTGTCTGATACGGACTAATAGAGTAAGAACGTGGAACGTGGTTTAGTCGACACACGTGTATCAGTCACATAGGCGATTTTTGGCGCCAACCCTGGGGTAGCGAGCTCGAATTCTGTGCCACGTGTGTATTTCAGTGATTGCCACAAATTCGCTTAATATTTCCTGGTTGCTCAGCCATGGAGATACTGAAACCCCTGATGTCTTATAGCACTATGGGCTGGACGATTCGGGGATCGAATCCCGGTGGAGGCGAGATTTTCCAGCCCCATCCAGACCGGCCCCGACTCCCACACGCACTCCTGTACAGTTGGTTACTGGGTCTTTCCAGGGGTAAAGCGCCCGGGGCGTGATGCTGACGACCCACCCCCTTCTAACGCCATGGTTGATCTTTACCTTTACCCCATCCAAGGCCGAAGAATACTTTTTCGATCCTTGACAGGGGAGAAGAGATTTCTCTCTACTCCAAAGCGTCCAGACCGGCTGTTGCGGCCCACCCGGTCTCCTATTCCATGGGTAGCTGTGGCTCTTACGTTGGGGGTATGGGGCCGAAACGTGAAGCTGCCCACTCACCTACGTGTATTGCCGAGGTTAATGAGTGGAGCTATTACCTCCACTCCCCCATTTGCCTTCTTGGCGTGGAAAAAAAAAAGGGACAACCCCACCACTTCTAGCAACATAATAGCACACTGTAAGTGTATAGCAGCTTCCTTCTGTATACAGAATGGTGGGCAATGACGTCACTACAAACCGCTGAAACTTACTCCAGCTGCAGTTCCACTGCCCGTTCGCATTTATTTATTTATTTATTTATTTATTTACTTACTTACTTACTTAGCCGTTTGTGGTTTATTTAAGACTTTAATAACTCCAGACTATATATATCATCACGGACCACGTACCATGCTTGCAGAGCAGTTTTTAGGCGCTTATGGAGAAACTAACAACTCCACGCGACACAGTCCTGCTTGAAAAGCGGGGTCCGACGGGTCCTCAGCTGGTGAAGAGAGTCCCCGCATTTTATGAAACCCGAAGGTTCATTACCGTGTTCGCAAAAGCCCGTTACTGGTATCCATCCAGAGCTAGATTACTCCAGCCCAAGCCCTCCCAGCGTATTTCATTAAGATCCATTTTAATATTATCCTGCCATATACGCTTATATCTTCGAAGTGGTCTCTTCCCTTTGGGTTTCTCCACCAAAACCATGTATGCATTTCTCTTTTCCCCACATGTGCCACGCGCCCCGCCGATGTCATCCACCTTGATTTGATCATCCGAATAACATTAGGTGAGGAGTACAAATCATTAAGTCCTTCGTCATGCAGTTTTCTCCATTCTCGTGTTACATTATTCCCCTTACGCACAAATATCTTCCTCAGCATCCTATTCTCGAACACCCCAGCCCCGACCAGAGCGGGTTCGAGACCCAGCGAAAAGTTATTCCGGTCCCCCCCCCCCCCCTCCCCCAGCAAAGTGGACCGCATAAGTCTTTAGACTAAATCGGAAAGAATGACTCTCAGTTGCAGAGTGGCTTCGGTTTGTTAGGAAACGACTAATTTATACAATCGACAAATAATGATACTACTGAGAAAGACAAAAACGTATGCAACATAGTCGGGCCCTGGGTCCCCTTTCGGACCGCTAGGCCCCCTCTCGTCAGCACTGCCCACAGCCTATGTACTTCCTTTAATATTAGAGACAAGGTTTCACACCCACAACAACAGGGAAAAATACAGTTCTGCATAGTTTAATATTTATTATACTTTTAGATATCCAACGGGCCGATTCCAGTGGCCGCGCGGTCTAAGGCGTATGTCTGCGGCCGCTCGCTTCCTGGGATTGCGGGTTCGAATCCCGCCGGGGGTAGTCTGTCTCTTGCGAGGGTTGTGTGTTGTCAGGCAGAGGTCTCTGCAACGGGCCGATCACTCGTCCAGGAGAGTCCTACCGAATGTGATATGTGTCAATGTGTGTGATCAGGGTCAACAATAACCCTATACACCTATAATGAGTAGGAAGAAGAGGTAAGACAAAGAAAGGAAGAAAGAAAATATCGAACGGGTAACAGAAATGTGTCTAAATGAAACCTACAGCACAGTCCGGGTAGGCAAACATTTGTCTGACACATTTCCTATTAAGAATGGTGTGAAACAAGGAGATGCTTTATGACTAGTGCTTTTCAGCTTTGCTTTAGAATATGCCATTAGGATGATTGAGGCAAACCATAAAGGCAAACAATGAAGGCCTGAAGTTGAATGGTACAGATAAGCTTCTGGTTTATGCTGATGATGTTAATATATTGGGTGGAAGCATAAATACTATAAAGAAAACCCCAGTAGCTTTAGTAGTCGTTAGTAAGGACTTGGTTTTCAAACAAACCTGTTTATTTAAATCTATTTTCTTGTCTGAGTTCTCACAAATACTCTTCCGAGTCCACCAGAACAGTGGTTGGTGTTCATTTCGCGTGAAAACAATAATTTGTTGCGATGGGCTAGTGGCCCCCGTGTATTCATGTGCCCACATATTTTTTTTAATTTTGTTACAATCTTGCTATATTGTAGGTACGCCCGTAAATGTTCTAAAAATAAAAACACCGTACAGTATATTGGTGGGCTTAACTAACTACATGTAGCAGAATCCCTTCTAATAGTCGCTCACTTCAAGCAATCTCCGGGGGGGGGGGGGGGGGGAGATTTACATCACGTTCTGGAATACGAAAGCGATTATTCCTGAGCCCAGTGAATCCTCTGCATAACCTCCCACCCTCTTTATTTTAATATGCGTTTTAACATTATCCTTACATCAACTCCTAGGTCTTCCCGCCAAAATGGTGTCCACATAATCCTTCCATCCATGCGCGCTACAAGTCCTCTACTTTTGAACTCTGCTTTATAATGTCGTCACGAAGGCCCAAGCAAGCCAGGTGGTATCAAAATTCAGTGCGACACGTCCGTGTCTGATCGGTGCGATCATGCTAATTTACTGCGCGATAACATAACGAAAACAAAGACGCTCTTTTACGAGGCTGCTTTGAAAGTAAATGCTGAACAAGCATAGCACGGCACTAATGTCCAGCTGTCACTACCAGAATGCGGGACAAAACCATGACATAAAGATGGCTGATAAAATCCTGCGACGATGTGGCGCCGTTCAAACGTTTTAGAATGACACTAAGAATCAAAATTGCTTTCCAGAAGAAATTAACTACAAGCTGATTAAATTTGGGAAACGCTTGCTACCATTCAGTTACGAATCTTGGCTATAGTCTTTATGCTGTCTAAAAATGTAAGGTTTAACATATGAAAAACAATAATTCCACATGTTATTTTGTATAGGTGTGAAAAAATGTGGTCTCTTTACATTAAAGGAAGAACACAGAGAGGGTATACTGAGCTTTATAATTTGCATACCTCGCCAAATATTGTTTGGGTGGTGAAATGGGGAGGAGCATGTGGCACGCACAGGGGAGAGAAGAGAAATGCAAGTACATGGACATAGACGGGAGGATAATATTCGAATGGATCTCAAACAAAACGAGTGGCCACACCTGGACTGAATAAGTGCCACGCTCGGAATATAAACAGGTGGCAGGCTGTCGTGAAATTTTGATGAACCTTCGTGTTCAATAAACGCAGGGGCATTCATGACTGGCTGCGTAACTATCAGCTTCTGAAAAAGGGATTTGCTCCACGAAATTAGCTAAGGGCAAGCAGTGGCGGATAAAACGGGGCAGGAGGTCCGCCGCTATGCGATAATCGGTGCTCCGTGATAATTATTAGCGAAGTTACTCCCAGATATCTAAAAAAAAACTGCCTTTCTGTCAAAAGCACGGAATTTAGTCTCAAAGAACCCGCAACAAACTTCCAGAATTCTGCACGTTTGTCTCTCCGCCGTGCCACGGGTCTGCGAGGGCAAGTTCAGACTCAGTGTGTGTGTACTGTATCCAAAATGACGAAGAACGGGAGTGGTTAGCACTATGCTTCGTATCCTGGAATCCCGGATTCGAATCTCGGACTGGCGAATGGTTATCCTGAGATTCTCGTGGTTCTACGCAGTTCCTTCAAGCAAATGCAGGGACAGTGACAACCAGACATTATGGCTTCCTTACACATCCTCTTAAACTCATTCTTTATACAGTCCAAATTCCGTAACTCATACAGCTGAAAAGCACCGTTAAACAGTCTCATTTGAAAATGTGTGTACTCCACTGGCGTATTCCTCAGGCTTTCCACTCATTACTTCGAGCATCGTGGCCCCCCAGACTCTACTATCCTAACAGATGGCAAACGTTACAATGATAGAACACTGCCAGTTCGTTAGGTTTCTCAGGAAAGTGTCTTGGTGATTTCAAGTGACTATATAAATTGCTGTTTAAGTTATCTTCGTCACTGTTTCATGTTCATGATGCATTAGTTTGTAGAATGTACACCTATGGCGGTGCAGATCTGGCAACAATGGGGGGAGGGGGTGCTGGGCCGACCATCTTAAGCTTCAATTGCTGTGACCGCGGCTGTAATGTTAAAAGCACATTTGTACCTGAGTTTCGTTGAACTTATGATGATAGGCATGGAAAAATTCGTCACAAACTGCTTAGCAAAAAGGTAAATCTTTGCCTGTCCATGCCATGAAGGCATGTGAGGGGAGCAGCAGTTAGCTCCGCTCATTCTTAACGTCGGCACTAGGTGGAGGGAAGTGGTCAACTTCACTCCCCGGCTGCTTTACCCCCAGGAAAGAACCCCGGTAGCCATCAAATAGGAGGCTGGGTGGGCCGCACAGCCGGTCCGCACGTTTTGGAGAAGAGAGAAATCTCTTACCCCTTTCGGGATTCGAATCCTGGATCGTCCAGCCCGTAGCCTAGTCACCATACCGACTGAGCTAGCCCAGTTGCCCAACTGTGTCGTTGACTACCGCAATTTTAATAGTTGCTTTGTTTTATTCAGCTTTTGTAGCCTTCCCATACAAAGAATTCCTGTCAACGCTACACATTCAACTGCTTATAACGCATGGATCATGCTAGGGTTGCCACCAGTCTCTCTCTCATCGGGGCAGTCTCGTTAGCGAAGCTGCCCCTTTCCGTACAATACGTTTATGTTTACTGTCAGGCATGTAGGCCTCCCTCCTACCACATACAAGTTCTGAGAACGAAGCACGCAGGAAAACAAAAACAGAGAACAAAAGTTCTTTGTGCCTCTGACTTACATATTGGGACACTACATTTTCAGGTTTATTGCCAATAGAATCCCTCGCAGACAAGGGCGTGGAAAGGCTACATAACGAGAACCTTTATGCTCCATACTCCTCACCAAATATTCTTCGGCTGATTAAATCAATAAGAATGAGATGGACTGGGCCAATATTTTTTCTACCTAACAACAATTTTTTTGGCTACTGAAAATAGAAACATTTTCTAAACGATTATTTGGGTGGTGTGAAGACAAACAATGAAAAACCTGCGTTTTACGGGAGGCAGAATAGAGGCATCTCAGTCATGGTCGATTTTGCCCCCCCCCCCCCCCCCCGTTTTCAGCCACGTTACGCCTATGGGCGGGGCGTGTGGCACGTATGGGGGACAGGAGAGGTGCATACAGGATTTTGGTGGAGAAACCTGATGGAAAGATACCACTTGGAAACCTAGCCGTAGATGGGAAGATAATATTAAACTGGATCACGATGTGGGATGGGAAGGGATGGACTGGATTACTCTGGCTCAGGATTGGGACAGGTGGCGGGCGCTTGTGAATGCGGGCTCCATAAAATGCGGGGAATTTCTTGACTAGTTGATGACCTGTTAGCTTCTCAGGAAGGAATCTGCTCGATGGAGTTAGTTAATCCATCGCAGTACATTCAGAAGGGTGTTTGGTCTTCTCGATGTAGACTTTTTCAACACATCTGTAGTGGCTCCGTTAAGTGTCACTAGCATAGTAGGCCCAGTCCCATAACACACCACGGTCAGTTTCACTCGAATCCTACCCCATTCTTACAGTCCTAACATTCAAATCCTGAAAGAGTATCTGGATTTTTCTGTTCTCTTCCACATTAGGAATCGCTCTGGGGCCACCCAGCACAAATGGTATCGGGATGAGCAAGCCGATATAAAGCTGATCTGCAATATAAGTTCATGCAGAAGTCTGTAGTGCATGGAGCTTTACCCTACAGCGCAGTCAGTACGTCTTAATGGTGGTGTCAAGTTGCAAATTCACGTTCTTATGCGTATAATGAGATACACCAGTCAATATTTGTGATCCGTGTCGTTCTTCATTTCACAGACCGTTTTACACAGTGGCAGACAGCGCAAATCCAATCTGCCGTGGGTTGGAGTTCACGCATTTTACTGCAATGTATTGGTAGTTATTATTATGCTGTTACTCATTGTACTTAAAGGAGGCATTAGAAAAATTTAGTTCCATGTATAGCAGTTAATATCAGGTTTCTACACACATTTAAAGAAGGCGCTGATAATGGTTTCCTTTGGCTCGCAGACACGCTTCACACGTAACACGTTGTTCATTGCATGTCGAAGTTCGGCTCGTGAAACTGAGGACACTACAACGTGACTGTTCTTCTTCAGCTCGATAGTGCGAGGATTATTACTACACACTTTATCCTTTAACATACCCGTCAGGTACTGGCTAGAGTAGAGGCTATAATCCTCTGCTTATGAACGAGCAGAGGATTGTGGCCTGGTTTGCCAGGTCTGAACCCACGCATTTTCTACTTGTGTGGAATATTAGAGGATAAAGAGTGTAGTAATAATCAACGCACAGACGAGAAATCATTCAGAATACAGTGTTTTCAGTTGCATCAACAGAATGTATACGTGCAATGAACGTGTTGATTACGTGCGACGCGTGTCTGCGAGCCGAAAGAAACCATTTCCAGCACCTTACTTAAAATATGACTAGAAAAAACCTAATATTAACTACAAGGCGTTGAATGAAGTTCCCAGCACCTTCTTTTACATGGCAAGACAGAACGTACTACGCATTATTAGTGCACCCGACAACTCGCCTCTCGGTTTGTCGGCGAGTTGTTTGTCCCGGCCGTGTACCTACTGGGTTTGTGCTTATACTCAAGTCTGCTCTGGTTTGCAAGAGGTCCGGTCCCAGGAAACACTGGCGAAGGGCTCGTAGTCAACACTGCTACTCAGCTTCCCGGGCAACGTTATTTTCTCAATAATAACACACTATAATTTGCTTGACACAACGATTTATTCTAAAGCACAACTTTAACATTGCGTATATATGAATGCTGGTTCCTCGTAAGCTCTTGTCATATCGTGTTACAAGATTGCCGAACGGTCATAATAATCAGAGTAGTTTGAGCACAATGAACAAGAAAAACGAGAATGAGAAAAGAATCCACGCCCGGTAACTTCGTTTTATATAGAGACTTTTTGCAGCGGAGAATTCGCACACCTAAAATTTTCAGAACTAGAGTTGGTACAACTAGCTTGTCCTCACATCATGGGAAGTTGGCCTCAAATAATTTCCCAGGCTGACACCTGTTACAAGACTTGAACTGCTAATTCCTTATCCTTTATACTCTAAAAATAGAACTGGCTCAGTTGCCATACCTGCAGCTTAGATTTCTCCATCATGGGATGCCACGCGCCGGGGTTCAAACCCAAAAGCGCCCGGACACAACAGCATTGATCTAAACCCCGTGGACCCCGACTCCGCGGCAGGTTTAAATATCGGCGAGTGGTGTGCTGCCTGCAGTCACGCGAAACGGCCTGCATAGTGACCGACTACATCGGCCAAACAAACAAAGGAACCTTCATGTTTTATGCCCTCTGTTTTGCGTGCGATGAAAAGCCTTTGAAGAAACTGATGTTTGATTCCAGTGTGGTGTAAATGGGGAGTTATACTGGACCAGTACAAAATGAAACTTGATTTGTTCGATAACTCTTAAGTGCAACATGATCAAATTTCATAGAAATCTTACGTAGTTTCGTAGCGAAACATGCAGACTTACGGACATGACGTACATATTATTCATTAATATCACGTACTTCATACGAATAATGTATGCAATCTTAAGAATATGGTTCTATTAATAAAAACACAAAAGTATATCGGTATAGGTACTGCACTTCACTTCTGGCGGAGAAAGAGAAAAGTAAAGATTACTTTACAGTACATAAATTACACACACAAAACATATTTTGAGTTCAATGTCTGAGATCTAAGCGTACAAAGCACAAAATATTTTACTGTCATTTCAGGCTTCCGCCGCGGCGTAGGCGAGACCTTTGCTCTTTGGCATATTGCGCGACGTAGGTTAGTTTGTTACCGACGTTTCGGGACACCCTATCGGATATCTTCAAGGATCAAGCAGTCCAGTACTTTTCGAGTGACTGCTTGACCCCCGAGGACGGGACCGAGAGGTTGTCCGAAATGTCGGCAACCAACTACCAACCTACGCCGCGTAACATCCCACACTGGAGGCCTCAAGGATCTCTTTCCCTTCGTCCGTTCAAAATTTTCAGTTTATTGGTCTATAGAATAGGCTTATAATACTGCATTTACAGACGAAGATAGGGTAGTTAAACGGTTCGTCTTTTGTGGCTGAGAAAATTTAATGAGCTGAAATAATCCGAGCTTACACGTCTCTGCGACGGGCCGATCACGGGTCCGGAGGAGTCCTACGAGTATGGTGTGTCCGAGTGCGATCTCGAAACCTCAGTAATGTGGAGTTGTAGGCCCATTAGGACTGCCGAGCCATAAAACAATCCAACGTATGGCAAAAACACATTTCACTTACAAATTTCAGCAGGGTCGCACATGAAGGTACCAGTTCACCACCACGCTACTACGTAGAAGAGTGTAATCACCCTACACCCACCGATGACACATGCCCTACACACAGCTCTACATACACGAAGTTACGCACAACACACCTCTACTCCGTGTTGCAGATATCCCTGTTTGCCACGCTGATAGGTATTCCGTGATTTGAACCGACGGAATAAAATTCACTATAACTGGTTATTATCCGTGATTGTTACTATGGCAACAATAAACAAATCATAATTGAATGTGGGTCCGTGTTCAAATGCTATCATTTGAAGCACTACTGTGTGAACACGTATTTAAAAGTGTTTAAGTGGTTGTTTTCTGAAGCCTTCTACCTCAGTACTAAAAATAACTCCCAATATGCCACCCAAAAAGGCTCCAGGAATAAGTTTTGCAACAACAAAAGGTGTAAGTGAAATTTCTTTGAGCTATATTTTCAAAGCTTTTTGGACCTCCGCAGACATAATTAAAGTCTTATTCTGTGGAATTCGAGGCTCTGACGGCGGTGAAGGTTAAAATTATGGACTTCCGGGATGCACCCGATGTAGTTTGGTAAATAGATACCAGTATTTGGGAGGAACCTGTTGCCTCCTTCTTCAGGATAAAGGGACAAAGTTTTACAGCTTCAGATAATATAGTGCATTACTGAAGATTTAGAGAATATATTCGGATTAATAATCTATGCAAGTGACCTGCCGAACCTGTCGCTAATATTGATCATCACAGTCGTTGAGAGATGGCAGATGTAATTTCAAAAACTAATTAGTATATAATCTATTCCCCTTTCTTCCACCTTCCTCACTACAGTATCGTTTGTTTTCTTGCAAAATATTTCTAAGGACTCTTATGAAAGTAGAAGATTTGAAGCAGTTCATAAAGGAACTTATCTGGCCTACTTAATAAACTTGCTGGATTTCAAAGTACAGTAGGGCAAACGGATTTTCTGATCTCGGCCACTGTGGCCAGGCTGGCTGTGGGTCCACCTGGCATTCTTTCCAGTGGACATTGTGAGGGTTAAATTGGCTGGAGCCGCATTGAATTCTGAGATGCTTATTCCATTAAATAAAGTCCATTTTACTTGAGATTTATGAATTATGATATCATTAGGAGAATGAAATTTATTGGATTTTACTCACACTGATTCTCACAGGCCAAAGTCTCGTTTAAGGCTAAATGATCTGTTGACATGTCTTCACCAGAGTGCATCAGAAATGGTGAAAGGTAAAGGTAAATAATTCTGTAAATCAAAATATAACATAAGTACTTTTGACATTATCTTTTTAGGGTATATCAAAACTGGTGAAAGGTAAAAGTGTCTCTGGGAAGATCACATCTGATGTAACAGTAACAGATGAGCTGGACTCATGGACGAAAACAAAGCAGTTGCTCAGACCTGAAGATCAGTTGGAACTCAGTGAACAGGTACAATTCTATTACATGCATGTGACAACAGTAGTGCATTGGATATACTTCAATGTAGGTGTCATTGTCATATCTGGTCTAAAATATGTTGAAATTTATATACTCGTATTACATGTATTCAAGTGAAGGAAAGGTAACAAGTATTGAGTTACAAAGAGTGATTCACTAAGAAAGGGCGCAGAATTAATAATTTCCAATCACAAAAACGAAATTTTGCAAGGTGGTACTTTGTTGGATGTGAAGGTGACTGGGTTACAGAAGATGTTGAAAGTGGTTTCCTCCTCTCATGGAGACGAGTAGATGTGACACTGCGTTTTCATGAATGTTGCAGCCAGAAGGTCAGGAGGAACTGCCACAGTTTTGTTTGTAATGTT
The DNA here is from genome assembly GCA_021186555.1 of Reticulitermes speratus. Taxonomy (NCBI): domain Eukaryota; kingdom Metazoa; phylum Arthropoda; class Insecta; order Blattodea; family Rhinotermitidae; genus Reticulitermes; species Reticulitermes speratus. The sequence goes on from JAJKFL010000002.1 coordinate 17,981,768, forward strand.
TTTTTCCAGGTAATGAGCAGTTAACGATTATTTTTAAATGTCTACCCTTCAGCAGACTCCACAGGAAAAACTCTATGTATTTGCCACGTTCGTAAATAACTGTATGATTTATAATTTTAATTCAGGACTTCTTTCAAGTGACTTACTCTTCATTATGTCTTACCTGTTCACCAGTATCCTACTCTTTCATCTGCTAACCTGACTACATACAACCACTACAAGATCTAGATCTCCACTAACATCTAAAATTGCTTAATTAAGCACCATTCCATGAAGGCACATGTGGGACTGAAGGTATAGCTGCACACATTCTAACCTCAGCACTAGGTGGAGGTTAGTAGTTGGCTTCACACCTCAGTAGGGTGGGCCTCAGAACTGGTCTGGATGTTCTTGAGGAAGGGAAAGATATTTAGCCTCTCAATGGAATGGAATTACTATTCCCCCAGTTTCCCACTCAGGAGTCTAGTCACTGTACCAACCATGCTGTCCTAGCTGCAACCTTGTAATGACATTCTGGGAAAATAAAAATGGCTCTCATTGATTCAATGACATAATTCTATGTGGATGTTCAACTGAAATTAATATCAAAATAGCCAGTTACTATCTACTCACCCATGGGTGTACAAAATATATCACAGTATCACCGTCACATGAAAGTCATAGATAAACAGAGAAGAAAATTGTGTAAAATGTCCATTTAACTAATTGTTACTAAAAGTGACAACAATTTAAATGCTATTTGAAAACAATTCAGACCAGGAAATTAAAAGATGAAAAGAGCTTAAGTATTTTTTTCAATGTATTTTCTGCCACAAGTCATTTTCATCTCAGCTGGGGGTGTAAATTATCTGCAACAGCTGTTCATACATTAAGTTAAGCAGTATTAATGCATAATATTTTAATGTGTAGGAACTGAAGGAGGAAATTTCTCGGGTACTGACAACACAGAATCCTCATATTCCTTCTAACATAGTAGAATTCAGTTTTAAAGAAGGATGTTTTATTCCTGTACCACCTACTACACAGACAGTATTGCTCTTAGACATTGAAGGTACCATCCTCCATAAGGACTCAGAGGAAGCAAAACTCCAGTTGGAAGGAAAATTGGACTGTATGTATACGCATCTTACATTTTATCCATCACTTGTAACTTGACTGTAGTGGCTGTAATTCTTTGCAGAACATTAAAATTGATGATAAGGAGGGAAGTGCAGTGATAGTGGAAATCAGGGTGGTGATGATGGTGGTCATAGTATTAGTATTAGTACAGAGTATGATTTAACCTGTTCTCCCAGCATTTGGAAATATGATTTCATTTATGCCATGTGTGCCGGCCAAGTGTTGCATCATCTTATCTACACTGTAACATGAAACTCTAGTCCAGTTGTTGTTTTGTATTATATAAAGCCAGTCACTGCATGAGAGAAATGTTTTCTGTTGAGTAAAGAGTGTTCATTTGCATTACTTCTACAGAGAACATATGTGTCATGGGAAATGTTGCCAAAAGTTCTCTAAAAACATTGCATGTCAGCAGTGCCGTATAATGAAGCAATATACAGAAGAGTGGAAAAATAGCCTATCAAATTACAGGTTCAGTTCTGGACAAAAATAAAATAAGAAAATGTGTACTTTTCTTGGATGATGTGGGATTTACATTAAGTAGCAATGTAAAAAGCCAAAATAATAGGTTAGTGTTACAATGATTCCCATGCTCTTTGTGAAGTTTTCTTTACATGAGCTTAAACTTCAGTGAGTTCATGCTAAATTGTGTGACCCATCTTTTTTTTTTTTTTTTTTTTTTGAAGAAAGAAATTCTGGCCCTTGTATTAAATTAATCCTAACACTATTATTCAGGGAATTAACTGAAGAAGAGAGAGTGTAAGGCAAATTAACTTTAATTGGAAGAACTGGACTGTCATTTTCAAACAGAAATTGCCAATATTTCAAGAAAAGAGCTCTATTGTCCGTCAACAATTAAACCAACAAATGCACTTTATTTCTTAAGCATGTCCAATAACCCTACATATGTTTCGGTTGCAATAGGGCCATCATCAGGGGTTCAAGGTCACGTTCACTTCAACATTCACTAATCCATTTGGTATCACCACATATACACCACAATGTATGTCAAGTTCTTATTAGCAGTTAATAACACTCACTGTTTTCGTTTATACAACCATACAGTTTCTTTTAAATGTCTTGGTGTAGGTTGTTTTCATTTTTGAGTTAAAAGCACAAATGATGATATTACAATGTCATTAAAAGATGTTAAAAATTATTAAAAATTGCTGGCAATTTGTTTGTATACAAGTAGTGTTGTCCAAGCCCTGTTTTTGTTGTTAGTGTCTTGTGGTGTGACAACCTACTCCAAAACATTTAAAAATAACTGTATGGTTGTATAAATGAAAACAGTGAGTGTTATTAACCGCTAATAGAAACTTGATATACATTGTGGTGTATATGTGGTGATACCAAATGGATTAGTGAATGTTGAAGTGAACGTGACCTTGAACCCCTGATGATGGCTGTATTGCAGCCGAAACATATGTAGCGTTATTGGACATGCTTAAGAAATAAAGTGCATTTGTTGGTTTAATTGTTGAGTGATATCAAAATGCACGGTGAGCACAGTGTAAAGCTCTATTGTGTGTTGAGAAATACTTTCAGAAGGTGTGAGGCCTGCTGAGTAGTTGTAAGTCCACAGTTTGACACTCTTCTATGGAATAAGGTAAGCTGAACAGCTGGGGTAAGAGGATCTAAATAGCGAATTTTGAGGTTTTTGCAGCGGTGCAATTGAGGATTCAGGTCTTCTGGGATGTGACACCATGTCACTGATAAGTGGTTCCTGACGTTCTGAAGGAACATATTGCCTTTATCTTGAACGATTGTGTGGTCCATAAAGAAATTCCTGGTGGCTGTAGAGTTTGTATGTGATAGAACTGTCCTCACAGTTATTGTGCTGAGGGGAAAGATTAAAGATTTATGCTCTGTAGCAGTAGAAATTGAAGTAGCAGGAGCAGCAGGGGAAGGAGCAGTAGGAAGAGGAAGGGCAGGAGAAGGAGGAGGAGGAGAAGGGGGAGAAGGAGTAGGAGTAGAAGTAAGAGGAGTAGTAGTATTGTAGCAGCAGTAGTGGTATCAGAAAGAAATGGAGTAATATTTGTGATTCTAGCAGTAGCAGTGGTGGCAGTAATTTCAATTGTTGTAGACAAATAGTAATAAAATGGAGGTGAGAACAAATACTTTGAATAAGCATCCTGATCTCTTGTGACATAAGAAAGAGGACTTCTTTCATTCTTGCATGATCTGTCCTATTTTTAGGATTGGTGGCTCTCATAGCTTGCCATAGTTTTGGATTGTATAATTTTGCTGTGTTGATGTTTAAATATAGTATTTCTTTTGTATGTCTATTATGGAATAGGTAAATTTTATAGGATTATTTGTAGTCTACTTGTATTTAGTGTGTGTGTGTGTGTGTGCGTGCGCGCGCGCGCGCATGCCCCTTTCAGCTTTTGAAAAAACTGATTTTCACGAAATTTTGTATGTACCTATACCATCAGAGGCCGTCTCAACATTGTAGTGTTTTTAAGTTTTTACAGCAGGTAGTAATAGCACCTGGAATACAAACTTGTATGATGGAAGTGACACTAGCATAATATAGGGGCCCAAAATGAGGTTATAGAATAAAGCTTAAAAAAGAGCATGACATTGTGTTTTGTTTGTTTATTTCATAGAAAGTAAAACAACAAAATAGTGGCCGCATGAAATCTATATATGGATTTTGGTGTGAGGCCAATAACTAATGAATCATTAGAGGTAGGAATGTGAAATTCAGTACGGGTCAATATCATAAATAAACCTACCTTCAAATTCATTTTGGAATTTTGAATGTAAGTTTCAAACCTGTTGTTGATGATGATGATGATGATGATGATGACGATGACAACAATAACGACAACGACGACGACGATGATGATGATGCAAACTTTGAGGTTATATCTGGAAAATTTAAAATACACCGAATTTGTATTAAGTAATAATAAGTTCTTAAAATTACAAAATATAAAAAACAATAATAATTTGTACAAATGTGACTGTAATTGAATGTGATATTAATGATTGCCTCTGCATGAAATCAGCACACTACCCAGTGAACTAAGCTTATTTTATTGTTGGACTGTAAACTGATATGACCATAAATAAGACACTAAGAGCAAAAGGTTTGTAGGAGTGGAAGTCTAAATAGAAAAGGATGCTTTATGAGCTGTACCTGAAACTACTTGTTTGTGTATCTTGTTGATGTATATAATAAAAACTACAACAGGCACAGTTTTATGAAACATAAGTTTCAATTATCATGACTCATTTTGAACACAGCAAATATGCCTTGTATGCTGACATGACATCATTATGTATGTCGTGTGTTTAGGCTGGGGATGTATGATGTTGAGAGTTTATTTTTTGTTAAAAAATGCAGATGAAGATGAAAGAACACAATCTTTGGAAATGAATGAAGAAATTATGGAAGAAGATGAAGCTGCAGAAAAAGATAAAAATGAAGAAGAGAATGAGGGAAAAGTTGATGAAAAACAGGTTGTTAAAGAAGGAGAAGATAAACGAACTGAGGGAAGAGGAGGAGGAGAAGAAGAAGGAGAAGGTGAAGAGGAAGTAGAAGATGTATCAGCAGTGCCAACAAAGAAAGCTCCTGAAGAGTCAGTTCATTGTATGAAAGGAGGTCCAAAGAAGCTTACAAACCAGTTCAACTTCTGTGAGCGAGCAGCACTTACATGTAATAATCCTTGCAGGGTAAGTTCCATTCAAGTCACATGTAGGTCAGTTACAGTGTGAGTTTGTGTCACAAATGTGAGTATTTCAAATCAGAATATGTATGTGTATTTTGTAAATGCATGTTTTGCAATTTTGCATGCCTCTTTGGTCACAACATTCATTTATTTCTGACAAAAAGTCAGTTATTACAGTTATTACTATTGACATTATAGAACTCTTTTCTTTGCCATTGTTGAACTGGAAGTAGCTCTGATTTACTAGGGAACAGTGCATTATGAACAAAATTGGAGACAGAACCCTGTTCAGGTTTCGACGGTGATGAACATGTACAGTCGATACTTGTAAAGTTATTCACCCTACATATTGTCCAAAATTTTTTTTTTCTTTTTTTTTTTTTGAAAACTCATATAAAAATGTTACATATCTTGAGAAATGCTTTTTGCATCAAGAAACCACTTTTTGGTGTGATGAATATTTAACAAACTACAAAGAAAAATAATTTCTGATGGCACAGTGTGATATGTGAGGTGTTGATTAATTTTCCAGCAATATGCTTATGTTTGTGGTAATAGGTTTGTATCCACAATAGATGAACATCACTGCTGATGATGCGTTCAAATTTGCAAAGAATGCGTTTGGAAATAACTGTATTTTAAGTTGGATTACAGTTTTGCACTCTAGTGTTGAGAAACATGAGATTAATCTATTTTTCAGAATCTTGAAACACAGACCATACCTCCCCCACGAGCTAATTTCTCAGGACAGGTTATGCAGTGGATAATATATGATGCATACCAGCAAGATTTTGAAGCACAACAGCGGGAGAAAGAAAAAGACAGGAAAGATAAAGTTGTTTCTACTCAAAAACCTGAGATCAAAAGAAGGGATCTTGAAATAACATCAGACGTCACCAATCGGACTCTTTTGGCAATGAAAACCCTTGAAAGGATGATAAATCAAAACACATTTGATGAAATTGCACAAGGTATGTCATGTAAAATATGTAGCCTCATGCGAAGTGGGTAATATGCTCTCACTGTCATAGTTTTCTTATCTATGTTCAGCATAGAGATTTATGTAGTAGTGTTTCCAGAAACAGTTAAAATATCAGTGTGGTATTTTATGCACCTGGGGCAAGCTACTTAACTGCGCCCCCTTCCCTGCCCTCAAATGTTTTTGTATTAGTTTTATTAATTGTAAATGTCATTAATTGTACATATATTGAAATTACAAATAGGTGATTAATAACAACTTTCTCTGTGAGTGAAAACACAATATTAAAACATTAATTAGCTGCAAGTAACTGCAGGCACTTGACAGTTGTTTGTTTCAAGCTCAGAAGTGAGACATACTACACAAAAAACATCTATTCTCTTTATGTGCTTTTCAAACCTACAGTTTCTTGTGATAGTGTAGGAGTCCTGTGGTCAGAAATGTTCAGGAAACATTGTACTAGCATTTTGTTTGCACTTTGATCTTGCTGAGATTATAGTGTGGATGAATTGTAATATCATCATTTGAGGTTTCTGGGGGCTTCTTCTCTGGTAAATTTCCTTCGTTTAGTCATCGGTCTGATTTATTTACATAATTTTATCTGATATTATTAAATACACTGATAGATTACAGATACTGGGAAGATCCATCAGATGAGTACCGAGAGGAGGAAGGAACCTTGTTACCTCTCTGGAAGTTTGTGTATGAAAAGACAAAGAAGAATAATGTGACAGCCCTGGGTTGGAGTCCATGTTACTATGACCTTTTTGCAGTGTCTTTTGGTTTCTGTAAGTCTAACAGGATATCATGTCGGTAATAACAGTGTACGCTAATCCCAGTGGCCGTGCAGTCTAAGGTTTGGGCCTGCAGCCATTCGCTTACTGGGATTATGGGTTTGAATCCCACTGGGGGCATGGATGTCTGTCTTTTGTGAGTGTTGCGTGTTGTCAGGTAGAGGTCTCTGCGTCGGGCTGATCACTCGTCCAGAGGTGTCCTATCAAGTGTGGTGTGTTTGAGTGTGATAGTGAAGCCTTGATCATGAGGAGGTTCTGGCCCACTAGGGGCTGTTGCGCCACTGTTGGGGGGGGGGGGGGGGTGTTTGGGGGGAGAAAAATGTACAGCCTGCCATAAGAGGGAATGCTGTGTGTTGCACTGGCATTGTACAAAACCTTACTTGCATGACAAATTTCACTGTAGGATATATACCATATTTTATTAGAAGGAAATAAATATGTTATTTCTTAGTTTGTTTAATGTTCATTTCACAACTCCGTATCATTTATACCATTGAATATAAGGATGGTGAAGAGTGTAAAATTTTGAAGGTTGATAAATAAGACTAAAGGGCTGCCAATTACATAATGAGACCTATTCTGTAAAATGACTATGTCATCTTTAACATTTCATGCAGGGCTGATCAAACGTTTAGGCAGGTGGGCCAAACTGAAAGATGCTATGAGTGATAGAACTTTTAAATGTTTAAACCATATCCAACACAATGCTGAATCTTTAGTTTTTCAACCAACGAATGCACTTTCAGTGCATTCGTTGGTTGAAAAACTAAAGATTAATGTTAAGATGCACGGTGAACACAACGTCAAATTAAACAATGCTGAATATTACAATGAAAATGACATACACTCACCTTACTAATGTGAACCTTGGGCATGCCATTGCTCTGGAACAGAATTAACATTCAGATCAATTTTTCAAATGGCAGTTTGAATCACATCATTTTAGTGCATGTCATTGATTTATGAATGGAATTTGATTCATTTTGTTTTACATGCAAAAAATCCTGTTCACATGTATACGTGCTACCAAATATACTTGCCAAATTTTGTGTGAATTTAAACAACTCAGGGACCAGAGATACACAGTCCGACAATTATATAATGAGACTGATTTTATTTTGACCAAGATAGAAGTGCCATCTATGAAGCAATGCATGCCATCCAAGTGCCCAACCTTCATCTGTAATCTGGCAACACCGCAACGTCCCACGCTGAGCATGACGGGAAATACGGCGCCATGTTGTGTAGGTAGTGAGAGGACGCGGTCACAGTAGCAGCATGGAGCAGAGAGCGAACATTAAATTCTGTGTTAAACTCGGGAAAACTGCAGCTGAGACTGTGAAATTGATGAGACAAGTGTATGGGGATAAGTCTTTATCTCGTGCACAGATATTCAGGTGGTATGCACGATTCAAAAGTGGTGTGGAAACGATTGAAGATGAAGCCAGGCCTGGGCGTCCATTTTCTGTTCGTAACGAGGGACTCATTGTGAAAGTGAGAGAACGAATACAAGAAGAACGTTGTGTGACTGTGAGAATGATGGCTGATGAGTTTGGTGTTAACAGGGAGACGATTCGTCAAATCTTAGTGGAAGACCTGGGCAAGAGAAAGGTCGCTTCCCGGTTTGTGCCGCATTCATTGAATGATGATCAAAGACACGAGCGTGTTCAGTACGCAAAAGACATCATTAAAACTGCTCATAGAAATAAAACTTTCTTGAATTCGATTGTAGCAGAGGATGAAACTTGGTGTTTTCGCTATGATCCCACAACTAAACGCCAAAGTGCTGAATGGAAGTCACCAGCATCACCAAAAGGCAAAAAAGTTCGTTTTCAAAAGTCAAAAGTGAAGAAAATGCTTGTGTGTTTCTACGACAGCAAGGGAATTATTCACCACGAGTTTGTCCCTCAGGGACAAACTGTCACTGGAAGTTTTTATTTGAGTGTTCTGGAACGCCTATGGAAGAGGATTCGCCGTGTCCGGCCCGAGTACTCAGCACCAGGCAGTTGGTTTCTTCTTCACGACAATGCACCGGTTCACCGGGCAGTTGCTGTACAAGAATTTTTAGCCCAAAAACAAGTGTGCGTGCTCAATCATCCGCCTTACTCCCCTGATTTATCCCCCTGTGATTATTTTCTGTTCCCCAAACTGAAGTTACCATTGAAAGGGCGCCTCTTTGAAGATGTTCAAGACATCCAAGGAGCTGTGACATCGAGTCTTCGGGCCATACCACAAGAAGACGTGCAGAGGTCGTTCCAGTCTTTGCTAGATCGTGCCACTCGCTGTATCGATGCAGAAGGGATGTACTTTGAATAAAATACAGATAGTACTCAAGTCTTTTGTTCCAGTTTTATTCTATAACCTCAGTCTCATTATATAATTGTCGGACTGTGTACTGGAAGAATTATGAAAGTATGAAAAATTGAGTTATAGTGTTCTGGACATGAGATTGAGCCTGTAGGGATGGTGGTCCATGAAATTCCAGCCATAGTGCCATACCCAGTCACAAGTCTGATTGGCAGTGTGTGGCTAAGTAATTTCCCACCTCTTTGTCCCCCTTGGCAGGCAAGTGATTTGAAACAGACGCAGACCCGAAGCAAGGTGTCACCTTTCCACTACAGCCATTTGACACCTATTTCATAGATGTCTCGGTGCCAAAGAAGGATAAATATTTAAATGTTAATGGTGACTACACAGAGGTCTGATACATATCATCTGCTACCCATATGTTATGTATACTTTGAAATCAGAATGACATTCATGGCATCAGAGTGTTTGTAACCATATTTTTTAAACTTCCTTGTACTATGCTGAAGGTCAAAGTGGTAAGTTTTCTGTAACAAGTTGCTAGCCTGACAGCCTTCCCCAAGAATGGAGGACCATGGTGTTTTCCTTTTTCTGGTTCTTGCTCTTTGATCTGTTTGGCTTGAGGGCTTGTACTGTCATAACTAACTAACTAACTAACTAACTCCATGGAGCAGAGACCTTCTTGAGAAGCTAGCAGTCAAGAAATTCCCCACGTTTTATGGAACCTAGGTTCATTACTGCACTCACAAGAGCCCGCCACCTGTCCCTATCCTGAGCCTGAGTACTGTCATAGTTGTTGAATTCTTCGCAACTTTAAAGTCTCCCCACCCTGACAGTGTAAGTGGGAATACTTTTGGGGAGGAAATTTATCTGTATAATTTATCGTTGAGACGTTTCAGCCATGTAAATGAAGCTCTTAAGATTCCTTTATGATGAAGGGGTTTGTAGTTTTAGGCATGTTGAGAACAATTTGTTGTGCCTTTCTTGTCAGTATTTGTCCATCTTTTACACTTATGGGAATTAACCTACATTACCCAGTTCTACTGCCACAGTATTCACATCACTGTGATGAAACAAAAGAAGTAAAGCTGTTAACAATCTTCTGGACATTCTAGAGTGATTAGGAGACAAGAAAAAGCAACACAAGGCAGTGATGAGATAGTGATTCATTTCTTTATGGTTTATTTAACAACACTGACAGTAGCTCAGACTACATAGTGTCAAATGTTTACCCAAAAAATATTGTTATTATAGCAAAATTTATAGCTCATGTCCAAATGAAAAACCATAAATTTCTTTCACCTCTGTTTTACAGACAAAAATTATAACAGCCCTGTGTGGGAAAGCAGAAACTAAAAATTCTATTTCGTGTGGTTCATGTCATTGGATGTAAAAGTCTGTAAAGCAACATACTTTATTCTTAAGGTTTGCTTTCATCATCATGCATTCATAATTGTTGATAATCATAGTTGACTTCATGAAGCCTCAGCCCGAGGGAGCAATGTGCCTGTTCACACTAAAGAATCCCTCATTTCCGGAATATGTCTGCGTCACTGAAACTGGAGTGATGTGTGTGGATATCCATCCAGTACATCCCTTTCTAGTTTGCATTGGGAAGCATGATGGAAATGTGGCTGTTTATGATGTGCAGTCATCAGAGAAGGTGCCACAATACGAGAGCAACTCAGTGACCAATAAACACTGTGGTCCTGTTTGGCAGGTAATATTAAAATAGAAATCTGTTTTCTCATTATGTCCTTTCTGTTTCGTGCTTCCTACTGTGAAACTAAGAGAGGACACTTGAATGTATTTTGATATTTACTCCAAATTCTTTCCAGAATGTGCAGTAGAAATGACTGATCGAATTGTGTTAGAGTGTATTGACATGGTCTAAATTCTTGTTCCAAGTACAGAATTTTTTAAATTATATGAGTAGAAGCATTTTATCTCATGTATATTTGTATAATATCCCAATGTGTATTCTGGCCACTTCTTTCCAGTTTACGTAATGATTCTGCAAGATCCATTTTAATATTGTCCTCTCAACTACCCTACATACACAAATGTGCCTCATCTCTTCAAGTTTTCAGAACAAAATTGTGTATGCATCATTTTTCATGTTTTGCATACATATTGTATGTCCTCCCCATCTTTTCACCTTAATACAATACAGAATGGTATGTAAGTGTGCAGAAAATGACACTAATGGTCAGTTACTCTATTTAAATGTTATTCTGGGTCATTGTTTTATGTATAACAATAGTTACATCATTAAAGCTCTATGGATATTGTATAAACATTATGCATGATCCTTGTTATCAATGTGAATGTAACACACAGAAATGTTTATTCTATATTAAAAACAAATTCTTTGATGCTGGAATTAGTGGGTCATCAGGATCAAGTTGTACACATTTGAGGGAACCAACGACAGCCAGGAAGAGGCACTAAAAACAATGAGCAGTTTGTGGGAGGGAGGAGCTCATATAAGTGAGAACGTGTAGACCGTTTGCTTGTGTATTGAGAGATTGCTGTATTCACAAACTAAGAGTCCAGAGTGACAGTGAAACAAACAGATTTTCAGGTATAAATCTACTGAACAGACCAATGCAATTTTCAGCCTTGAACAGCTAACCATCCCATTTGTAGTTAAGTTCATGATCCACATTTATTATCCAGGTGCGCTGGGGACTTGATGTGTCTGATGGTGAGGTGAACTTCTTCTCTGTGTCTGCAGATGGGAATGTATACAACTGGGTACTTACACAACATGAGCTTTCACACACATTAATTATTTCGTTATATCTTTCTTCTGATCCCATACCCGCTCCTGATGGAACTTCGATTCCACTGACAGGTTTGTCATGTTTGTGGTCTTTTCATAACATGTTGTAATTGTGGTTCTTTTAATTTGTTACAGAATTAGTGTAATGTAAGTACATAATGTTCAGTTCATTAGAGCATCTTTTCATGAAGCATATTATTTGACACCTATATCAAAATTAAATTGAGGGAATGCATAATAAATGGATGTGCTGGATACACATTTCATAAACCACCGATTAGTGACACACATTTCTTTTTTGAAAAGATTGTACCTATGTCCCTTCAAGATTAAGGATGGAAACTGACCACTTTATGCTTATGCCATAAACATTCTATATTTTTTTTTAATTTAGTTGCAGTGTGTTACATGTGTGATAGGATGTACTTGAGTTTTAATCATTATCATGTGTTTTCATATAAGAGACTGTGCTTGCTTGTATCTACAACACAGTAACTGATACAAGCACCTAAACAAAAATGTTATTACATTATGATTTTAATAATTGTCACCTTAGTTACCTACAAATGGTCATATAAAATTGAGTTCACTTACTGCATTTTTACAGAAGTAACAATCAATGCCAATTTAATACATTTATAGACAGGCAGACAGACATAAGAACAAGTGGAATATTGGTTCATGTTAGGAAGGTATCAAAACAGGAATAGAACACTACATCAAAACAGTGCATATAAACAGAAATAGGTGTTCCTCACTTATGTTACAGGATGTGGAACAACCATTACGTTCCATCCCACTGACTGTCTTATCTTCTTGGTTGGCACAGAGGAAGGCAATATTTATAAATGTAGCACAGCCTATGCCTCCCTTTACCTTGCTACATATGAAGCACATCACATGCCTGTTTACAAAGTGGATTATAATAAGTTCTATCCTGACATATTCATTTCATGCAGTGCAGATTGGAGAGTAAAAATATGGGAAGATAAAAGAAGGTGAGATTCACAATATTTCTGTTTTTAGATAGCTCAGTTAGTATAATGACTAGGCTATGGGCTGGACGATCCGGGATTCAAATCCCGGCAGGGGCAAGAGACTTTTTTCCTTTAAAAAATGTTCAGACCAGGTCTGGGGGCCAACTAGCTTCCTATTCAATTGGTATTGGGTTTCTTTCCCAGTGACAGAGGAGCTGGGGTATGAAGTTGACCATTCACCTATAGCAAATGCTGAGATTGAATTGAACTATACTTCTACACATCCTATATGCCTTCATGGCATGGTCAGGGATAGCTGTACTTCTACATATTTGTTTTATCAATACATTAAGGGCTTATTGTGTTAAGTAGGATTCAGTAATGTTTTGTATTAGAGAACATCCATCTATTATGAAAGCATACTAATAGGAGGTTATCAACACATGTGCCATGACAAAATGTGGCTTTCAAACAGACTGTATTTCTACATATTCAACAACAATTAACCAAAAGTGATAATGGCTGTGAAGTTATGTTGAGCTCTGTTATGTCATCTAATCATCTTATGCTGACGTTTCATTGTCCTATTGTTGTTACCATTCTCCAGATTTCTGCACAGTTGGAGAATTTGCTGTACAGTATAGCAATTTTAGGCGTTGTTTATGAAGTAAAAATAAAGAATGCCTTATGTGGAGACCACAACCACCCGCCTGTTCATTTGTCAGTGACCTAGTAGCAGTGACTAAACCGTCTGTTAGATTTTCATGAAATTGGAGTTCTTTACAAAAAGTTGTCAATGAAGCATGAGTTTCAAGATAATCGGCTGAGTAACAGTCATCCTTTACTTAAGGGTGCACACGATTTTATACCCACACTTTCCATCATTTTCCACCAATCTGGATAAAATTCGGTGCAGGGGATCTTCAATTAATGCCGTTGAGCGGATATGAGTTTCGTGAAAATCGGTACATTGAAAGCCACACTTCACTTAAGGGCATGAATGAAAGTTTGCACATACTTTCTACTTATTTTTATCTAAGATATTTGGCATAGGAATGTCCACAAAAATTTATTAAGCAATGGCCAGCTTCGTGAAAATTGATGCAGTGAAAGCCATACCTTTTTTAATGTCACGAATTTCTATCCGTACTTGCCACACATATTTTCCAGTTTTGGCGAAATTCGGTACTAGATATACACACATAATACTGTCGAGCATTGGTGGGTTTCGTGAAAATAGCACAGGGAAGGCAGTACTTTTCTTATATGTGTAAATCAAATCAAATTTATATGTGTCCCGTGAAAGCTTGTGCAATTTTGAAAGGAAAGGCTCCATTGGTAAAGCCTGTGTGCTACATGACAGAGTACATCATTTGCAGGCCCATTCATTTCCAGTGTATTTATTTGTACATCATTCTTACTGTTTTATTACTGACTCACAAACTCTTGATTAGCTGTTAAAATGCTTGTTTATGAAATGTAGTGCACATCACAAAAATTTATATACATGAGAAGCATCATGAAATACATTTGTAGAATAATATGAGCATAGTTTATACATACAAATATAAAAATGCAGTAATGTATGAGCTGGTGTTCTGTGAGTTACTGAACAGTATATTTGTGCATCACTGTGTGGAAATTTTATGAAATGCCACTGTATAGGGATTTTGTTATTGCCCAGAGATAATCTGTGTATGTGTGTTGTGCTGCAATAAATAGAATTTGTTGTTGTGAAGGTGTTCATAAAGTACAGGGTTTATTAACATGCTTTTCAGTTAGCATTTAATTTATTGTTAATACCAGAACACTTTCTCACATACCCTTGTCTATATGCTGTACAGATTTTAAATGCTTAGAGCCTTTAGTTGCTAACAAAGATCCATATTTTTTGTAGCTTTATTTTCTTTCAAAAACAGTTAGGACATTATGCAGTGGGATTTTAATAAAATGTTTTTGGGCATTTAAAAAAAGTCAGTATTTTTCCTGTATTTAATAGTTTTTGTTCTTAGAAGGTTCTTTCCCTCTGATACACAAATCTGTAGAAATGGAATGATCAATTCAGATTGAATTTTAGAATTTAAAGTATAAAAACCTTTCTTGGAACATGAGTTTTAATTCCCAAACATCAGTCTAGAACAGCATCCCTCACACATTGGGTTAGACAATGTATCAAAAGCAAAACTGCTCCTATAAAGAGGTGAAAGTTTGTGACTGAAGAAATATACAAGATAAAACATGTACGGGGAATATTTAAGAAAAATAGTAAAAGAGATTTTCCATTCTATACCATTCATTTTGTGTACCCTCCATGTACAAAAGTTCTGTTTCCTTCTTCCAGTGACCCACTTTTTGTGTTTGACTTGGGATATGCAGTAGGAGATGTGGAATGGGCCCCATATTCTAGCACTGTCTTTGCTGCTGTAACAAATGATGGGAAAGTTCATATCTTTGACTTGAATGTGAACAAGTACAGGCCCATATGTGTGCAAACTGTAGTGAACAAGAAGCGCAACAGACTGACACGCATAGCGTTTAACCATAAACTTCCAATCATAATTGTTGGTGACGACAGGTAAGTGTGCTACAAGACTTATTTCTCTGTCTAGTGTTGTCTGCAGTTGAAGTTATGTTAGTCTGCAAAGTATAGTATAGTATTTAACAGACATGCATGCATGTGCATGTGTGCGCATGCACACACACACAGTGAAATTTTACCTATTGCAGTTTTGAATGTCACACACTCTATTCACTTTCTCAACATTCTAGACCGAAAAAGGGCCATTTGTTACCGTTTTTCTCACTTGGAACTTTCAGTTTCTGTTGGCTTAGCAGTGTTCACCTGAACCTAATTCAGTCATGCTGAAGGTTGAGGTAGCACATTCCATCAAAACAGCAGTATCAGTGTATGTTTCTGCACAGTGCAAGACATATCATTAAATAGTTTGTGTTGGACATTGCCAGTTTTGTTGTACAGTGGTCACACTAGGCAACCTAATTATGATTACCCTAGAAGTGATATATCTCTACTACTCATAACCATAATACCTACTTGATATCATGTCACACAACCAAACAGACCAACAGGCTACATTATTTGTCCTGTTATTCACTGATCTGATTCTTTTAACTAACAGAGGCTGTATAACTGCTCTCAAACTATCACCAAATCTACGTAAGAAAGTGAAACCACCAAAGAAAGGACCTGTTTACACTGAAAGAGAGTTGGAACTAATGAAATTGGAAAAACTTCTAGCACTAGTACGAGAACCACCCACTCTGGCACCACTTTCAGATTTCCCTGCTGCTGCAGATAAGTAAGAAATTAATCTATACTCAGTGAAAACTTATATTTCAAGTTTAAATAATTTGCAGCCACTTAGGATCCATTAGTGACACAGACATTTTATAAAATGCATTTTTCTGTTGCAGTAATCATGAAGTAGATTCCACTATAAAGGAATTCACATACACATATATCATGAATATAAGATTCTTTGGTCCATTTGCAGTAGGTTTGTGTCATCATTATGTACAGTATTTACGTAATGGCATGAATACTTATCAACTGCAAGATGTATAAGCACTGTGAATTTTTATTGTATAAATGGAAATCAGACCTTTTGCATGCACGTCTGACATGCCCATAATTCAAAATTTATAATTGTTTGGAATAATAGTGTATTGTATTCTTTCATTATTCTGTAATCCTGTGTACAAAGAATACAAATTTAACATAAACAGTGATGGCAATGTCTGTACCTGCATTTCATTTTTGAAACTGAGGTGTGAGGCACCCACGTAATGGATGTATGTGCCACTTACACCTTCAAATTAAATGAAAATTTTCTTTACTAATAATTTTGTATAGCTAAGCCTATATTTAACAATTCCCTCTACTTGCAGGCCTCTAACAAATAAATCTTGTACATTGATGGTGAGCAACCTTTTGGGCAAGAGGGCAAAATCAAGAGAAAAAGTGTATGCAGGCCACATTATAAATAACACCTATATTTTTTACTTGTGTATCAGTAATGATAATACCCTGTCATCAGTAGTGCCAATATTGGGGTGGTAAAACTTATTTGAAATTAATCTTTAAAAATTTGAATTAATGGTACAGAATTTGAAATTAATTTTACCTAATCGGTCCTTATGTCTCATTTATAATAAATCCTGAGTAAAATGAACTGAATATACACATATAATTTTATCCGTGTTCTATTTATCCTTTCTCTTGCACTTGTTTATTCACTGTTCACCACTATTGAAGGAAAAAGTACTTCACTGAGAAAACTGATACTGCTTATTTGTGAATACAATGTTAATATCTAGAGATATTTGAGAAGTTGCAAGGTGAAAACAGCTCTCTAAATGGTTCTTCACAATAACAACTGTTCACAAACATAAGTATTTCAAAGAAGGCTTATCATTTGTCAGGCATGTTTACTGAGCACTGGAAACTTATCATGAGCTGAGTTTATAGAAATCGAAAAAAGATGTATCACGAAATTTACTTCTCAGGTTTTTGTATGGATGCATATAAGACAGTTATTTGTTGAATTTAATGTTTTTGTTTCGTGTGCCTGAAATTAGGTCATGGGCCACACTGCAAAAGTAGAAGGGCCACATGACACCTGCAGACTGCATTTTGCTCATCACTGCCCTATAGCATTGTTAGCCATTGCAAAGCAGTTCCCAGTAAACTAATTCCATGGAGCACATTCTTTCTGAGAAGCTAACAGCTCACCTAGCGGATAAATTCCCTGCTTTATACGGAACTCCAAGTTTTATCACCAAGTTCACAGGAGTCTGCCTTAGGCTCTGTGTAACATTTTGTATTGTGTTAGATGTCTGAGGTGAGGAGTTCTTAGCCCCTGCCACAACCCCAAAATTAGACAGTTATTTTCTGTAAAATATCAGGGACTGCTTATTCAGCACATCTGCAGTTATCGTATATATCTGGATGGTGTCTTCTCCATATGCAACCTTAAACCTGCACCATGCTGTGTTGACAAGAGACCCACTTCAAATATGGTCCCAATAAATAATCTGTAAATAAGGATATATAAATAAAATAGTAGAGTGTAAAATACTTTGACTTTATTCTAAAACATAAACTATATAACAATAATATTTGGCACCAACATGCAATACAATATAAGTCAATAAAACTAGAAGATGCTTAGTCTTGAACATTATGACCCAGTCATCTTCTACTAACAATATGTACGCACACAGTGCCTCTTTTCTTAGCAGGAGGAGACACAGGTATTCACAAAGCAAATTAGATGACCTTTAAGCCTATTTTAACCTTCCTGCACATAAGAAAAAACAGCACTGTATGTAACATAGCTATATATTTTGTTAATTCTAAAGCTCCATGACAAAGAATAAAGTTCCATCTCTATTTTGAGCCAATATTTTACCCTTCATCACACATTAATAACTATGTACACAAGTTTAAAATGGACATGAGACCAAACTGTCAAAAAACACCATCTGTGAGCTTGAATTAGATTACTGTCTGAATACACAAAATACACTACATTGACTTAAACTTATTTACTGAAGAATGAAACGATCATGACTAGTTTTTTATGTACTAGATGCTTTGTTGAATGTATTTAACCACTCACATTTGACACAATGATTTAGGATCAGGTAAAACGAACTGTTATAAATGAAGGAAACAGTGGTATACTTAGGGTTCAACAGTGTTTTGTGGAGAAAGAAATGACAAAATGAGACTCCTGTCTTTCAATAGCATTCATATGAAATTTTTGTTTACTGTATACTAATTTAAGAAGTGAAACATGTCAGTCTGCAAGTGTCATATTCACTCTCCATGAGTAGAATTTTCTGAAATTTGGTACTGAGAAGCTTTAAAAACAAGATATTCTGGAAGTACTTATGAGTCTTACTTTCCTTTATACGCTTCAGTCTATGTTGTGAGGCTATCATGAACTATAAATTCTTAATTATACTGCCTAGTGATCCACTTCTGTCCATAGTTTCCATTAATACAAACTCTGTGTTAAATTTGTTAGATACAAGCCTAACATTCTGGACCACTGACATGATTGTAATCACTGACAAGTAAACAATATTCCATATAAATTTTTAGGTATTTTATAACCAAACACAGTTCTTTAGTTATAGCCATTACCAAAAGGTATGTACAGATTTTGTGCAGCCATCATGGTGCCATTTTACATTATATGATGAAAATAAAAGGCCTTACTTAAACACTGCATATATTATTAAGACCTATTATCACACCAAATTTTAGGATTCTATATTAGGCTTTACTTAAAAATTGCTTATGTGTCAAAGATCTGTTATCATACAATATTTGAAGATTCTACTAGTACACTAAGTGCAGATAGTGTCACTCCCCATTGGAAGCTTGCATGCCCACCATGTTCGTACTAATGACGGCAGGAACTTGGGTGAGGGGGGACCAAAGTAGCTAAAAGCACAGAGGTAGTGGCATGATGTCCACACATAGCTTCATGATAATCCGTCACTTTGTTCAGTGGTTATTAGGGGGAACAGACAGGCATACATACATGATATTCCATTATGAAACTAGCAATGTCCCATCCTTAACCCAGGATATGGTTGCTGTTCTCATCGAGATCACAACTTATATAGACAGTAAAACAAATGGTTCTCTAATTATGGCATTTGGACTCAAAGTTTATTCATGCAATTTGGGAAATGAACATTAGTATCTAACATATAGGTTAGAAGGAACAACAAGGAAAAGAAATTCCGGAAACATTATCCTAATAAACATCAGCATAACTTTTTTAACATTAGAACCTGCATTCTGCCCATTGTGTTTTAATGGGTCTTGTATGATTCTTAGAATAAACAGCGATTATTTCCCTAAACAGCATTATTAATTGACTGGTCTTTGTAACAGGTATAGTTTGTTTCAGTGACGCAGAAACTGAGAATATGGAGTGAATGTTGTCATCAGGCGTTCCAGGAGTCTGTGAGTTGTGCCTAACAGATCCGAGCTGAGTGGATTCTACTCAGTAGAAGAAAGCTTTATGTTTTAGTGTTTTCCCACTTTTATACCACCTCAATAAACGTTACTACAGTTTAAGTATATTTATTCTTTGTAAATATTCTAACTTTAAATGTTACCATGAGTTATGCCAAAGGGGTCCATGAATTGAAATAATTTTGGGGAGGGGGACCATAATTCCAGGAAAGGTAAGAAACACTGCTGTATTAGGTCCACAGTAGGGAGTGGGAAATAAAGAAACATAATTTTTATGTTGAATATATAAGACATAACTTTTCTGTTTCCTACTTCCTTCTGCAGAACTAACAGAGAACACCTGATGATACTAGGGCATTTACTCCATATTCTTAGTTCCTACCTCACAGGAAAGGTACAGTATTGTGTCTTCAAGGTTATTGCTTAACAGTGTTTAGGACAATAATCACTGTTCAATCTGACAGCCATACAAAACCCATACATACACTCTGCAGGCAAAATTCAGAGTTTATTAAGTGTTAAAGCAGGTGGCACATATAGCAACCACTGTGTTTTTAAAGGTCCAGGTGGTGTGTATTGCAGTACACATTATGGGGTTTCTTCACTCCCAATTTTTTAAAATTAATTTCACTTCATCTTTATATTACATCCCAATCTTGAAATTAGATGACATTAGATTGAAATCAATGCAGTCCCAATGCCACAATTACAGAACTGTTTACTACATATACAAGGTACTGCAACAGTAACACAGAAAGTAACCATACTCCAGTGAAGAATGTGTAGTACTACACTTGAATCCAAATTGTATTGTGGATGAGGGCAGCATAAATAAACTTTTAAACCACTTAATGGAATATTTATCAAACTGAAAATTGTTCAGAAAAAATTATGTAGAATTCAGAGACTTATGTAATGCACTTTTTATGCATTCTTTACAAGTAAAAAAAGAACACCTTATGCTGTCATGTCTGTCTCTCTGCCTGTATGCTAATGTCAGCACCTAAACTGTTTGACATATATACGTATTTAAATTCAACAGTTGACACTTTTTTATTACTCTCATAATTAATAACTCAGTTTAACACATTTCACAGAATGCCATTTATAACTCTGTGTACCACACCCTTTCCAGTCTTCTCTTTGATAGAACAAAGTGTGTGTGTTTGTGTCTGTGAGTGTGAGAAAGTGTTGATATTAATAAACAATATGATTCTTTCCAGCAGCAGTCATGTGGAGTATTAATTTCTACTCCTCCAGACTGACGAGTTCTGAACTGCATACAGCACAGATGCACACAAAATGCTTTAGGACAGCAGACACACTGTGACTGACGGTCAAGCTTCACTCATTTTAAATTATTAACCTTGGCATTAAAGGTGAGTGGTGAAGTTCATGCTCTGGCAGCTTTACCCCTGGCACCCATTGAATGGGAAGCTGGGTTGGCCCCAGAGCCAGTCTGGATGTTCTGGAGAAGAAAAAATCTCTTGTCCCTGCCAGAAATCAAACGCTATTCCTCAGTTGTCCAGCCAGTAACACAGTCACTGTACTATGATAGATTCATGTGCACCTTCCAAGTGAATACTGCTTATATGCTGTTCATAAAAGAATATCTAACCCTTTTCAAGCATAACTTCTTTGGGGAAAGAATTAAGAGCTTCTGTGTTTCTATGGTAATTCAAGTTTTCCATTGTTTTAAACTTACAAACACTTGTTTTAACTTCCCATGGTGAGGACACAGAGTTCTTTTTTGCTGATATTGGTAAATGGTAAATAATGTACATATTTTTGTTTGTATCACTGAAAGGTTAATTCCACAATATAATCAAAAGTAAATCACTGCCATACTTCACAGTGAAAAGGGCAATGGCTATATGACTGCAATGTTCTTTAACAAATTCCAGCCAAAAAAAATCATTTAACATTTGCCACTAACTATTTAGGCCAGCAGTGCACAAATCCCAGGTGCCAGGTTGCCCAGGTGACTAAATTTTGTACAGTGGCGTATAACAATTATGGGTCCTCAGTATGGAACTTGCTCCATGTCACTGCTCTGGCACCTACAATTTTCAGGTGGCTCCCAGATTTTTGGAAAATTTGTGCACCCCAGCTTTAGGCAGCATATTAATGGTTTTATAACTAGTTACTTTGTGCTCCACATGCATCTAAAGAATTTAATAAATTCTGAAATATGTATGTGTTGAGCTCTTTATCAAATATACCACACAACAGGTACACTCATATAGTGTTATATAGTTTCTAAATAGGAATAATAACCATCACACTTTGTGATGCTTTATGTATATGATACTATACATATGTGAAATATATATGGCACATTAAAAATATGTACATTTTGCAATATTTTAAGTATATGTCATTCTGCATATTATTGCACCAATTTTATACATTCTAAAAACTGAAATTGCAGGTAACTGAATTAAGATGATTCTTACTCAAGTTACGATTCTTTTATCATTGACCTTTCTTTCCTCATACAGCATTTCACTTTAAATCATCATTTAGCTGACAGGTTGTCTTACATGTCATGCCACCACATCATATAATTGCCACTACAGTTACTTATTACAAGTACAATATCTTTTTATGCCACTTCATGAATGGGAATGGGGGCAAATAGGTCACTTCATATTTAGGATCATCTAATTACAATACTCAAGACAGACTCTAAATAAAGTGATGTGCATTCTTAACCTCAGCACCAGATACAACTGAAGTGGCTAGCTTTATGCTTCAGTTGCTTAACCCTTAGGGAAATCCCTGCACAGAAGGCCAACTGAACCCCAGAAGTGATTTGGGTGACAAACAGCAAACCCTCATCCCTGTCAGGAATCAAGCCCCAGTTAGGCAGCCCATAGCCAACCACTTCATCGAATGACCTATCCAGCCACCACAACAATGGCAATGAACAACATATGGTAACACATTTCATTTGGGACTGTTGTACAGTGTCCTTGTTTTATCTGAAAACTATCGTCTGTCACTTTCCTCTGCTACTTCACCATGCATGTGGGCAGCCAGCTGAGTCGGCTATGTTAACAAGATCAATGAGCCAACAGGAAGTGAAAACTGATAGTAGTCAGATAAAATAATGACCCTGTACAGTTCTACTTCTCTTGATTTCAGTTGTTTTACACATAATGACCTGTCTAAACAAGGACGGCCTATCTTGGTTTCATACAGTATTTGCTTTTGGATTCAATCATTGCAATTTACATGAATATCACTGTAATTGCCTGTTATGATTATGTAGAACTCTGATAATGAGTTATATCAGTAGTCACATTATGTGTAAAGAATCTAACTTATGTTTGTTCTGCAGAAAATTGCCATTTTTAATTCGTTCTGTATAACACTGCAACTGTACAGTAGAATTTGATATAAGAGTGGTCATTTTATTCTGAATTGTGCTGCAGTCAATAAAAAGATGTTAATGTTATACATAAAGGTGTCATTCATATTGCTTATTAACAAGTACTGTACAACAAAACATAATATTAACTGAAAACTGTACAAAATATAAAAATATAAATCTGGTTTTCAATCTTGTTCTATAAAAATATATACAATCCTCATTGCACCAAATATATATGGAATCACTTCACAGTCTCACTACAAAATTCCATTTAGAAATCTGAAAACACTGGCAACATTAATGTGTCATATACCTTGTTTTATTTCAGCATCCAGATTTCAAGCCCCAAAACACAAATGTTATCTTAACCAGAAATGGTACCTGGTATGGTTCTAAGTTGCAGACCAGCTTTGACTGCATAAATTGAATAAAGTGCTTGAAATTGTACCGATCACATTAGCTGAACAATACGTGTTAAACAAGTTTGAAATTACTAATTCACATGACTTTGAATTAAACCATAGCAACATTTTAATTTAGTTACTGCATTAGACAAGAAGCCTTTCACAGAGGAAACACTCATAAAATCAGATCTGTTCAAACAGGAAAAGAGAATTTTGTAGTATTTGCTTTGTACTGATGAAGAATTAAGCAAAACTGTAAATACACAGGATATTTATATATTTATCAATTTAGTTATTTATTTATGGTTTATTTAATGATCCTGTCAGTAGCTCAGACTATGTAGTGAAGAGTGATAGGATGATTACCAAGTAATGAATTGGAAGGGATATGAAAGTGGTTGTGGCCTAATCTGCTGTACTATCCCAGCATCTGGCTGAGGAACTGGGTCACCCATAATAACTTCAAGCAAGATAGTGGTCTCTGGACCTAGATCTGATCTGGGACCTCCTGAATAGAAAGAGAGGTGCTATTTACTAAACTGCAAAATGCACTACACAGAAAACTTAATTTGATTTTATGTCATGCAATGCTTCAAAATATTTGGACTTAATCCAGTGAGGGATGGAAGAAATCTCAGAATGAGGAACTTTGTGATTTATGGTCTTTTTCTAGTATTTTTATGGTTATAGTGGACTGAACACATAACTCAGATACGGTACTATAAAGCTACGGTGAAAACCCTTCTGGGAAGTAACTGTGTGGAAGACTTAAATAGATTGGTAGGATAATATTAAAAGTCATCTTATGGAAAAAAAGACTGGGGTAATATGAACTGTATTTAATGGGCTTGGGAATTACTTCCATTCTACCTGTTTGAATACCATTAAATGAGTTTTTATGTAGTCAGTGATGCCAGAGAAGTTCTGATGCAACTTTTATGACAATTCAGAGCACTAGACAGCTTGACCAGTGGCACTACTTGTTCTGATTCTTCTTCCAACAACACATTTAATGGGCAAAATATGTATCTACATAAGTACATAAATTAATCTTGACATTTCACTTCTGTTAGATGTAAAGGAGTAACACATAAAGATGTACACTCCTCTGAGAATATTCCCCTGCAATTTTTGTTTAAAATTATGGTCATGCCTTAGTTTTTAAAATCTGTTGATTGTTAATATTAGTTTAATAGGTATTTAAAACATCAACACAAATATGTTTATAATGAAGATTTATTTATTAAGAAAAGCTGTTAGGACTGTCAGTAAGGCTATAGTGTGTAAACTTTCAACACTAAGACATAACTTCTGGTGTTCACATATTAAATCTGTCATACTCTATATATCGACTTTTCAATGTAACAGAGATCAAAAGTCAACATATTATGTCAAAGGACTGTGGGCAATAACAGTTAACAGTTATAGAAATGAGGAAGTGGAAGAGTATGGAATGATCACAGGAATGCCTCACAGCAGATACACAGTAGGATTTGAGGTTCTCACAGCAGCAGTGCTGAATATCTAAGTCTTCTGGGATGTTACACCATGCTGACTGGTAAATGATTACCGACGCTTTGAAGAACTTTAGTGCCATGCGAGATCTGAGGTTCTCAATGCAGTGTTGCTGAAAATTCAAGGCTTCTGAGATGTTATGGCAGGTCATTGGGAAGCAGCTCTTCTTACCCAATGACACAATGTTACATCCTAGAAGACTTGAAAATTCAACTGTTGTGCCTTAATCTTAAATGTCTAGCACCTGACGATGAAGGCACTATGATCCTTTGAAACGTCAGTAACCATTTATACCAGTTGGCTTGGTGTAATATCCCAGAAGACATTTATCTTCAAGGGGTGCATATTTTTGCCAGACAAGATGAATGCAGTGTCCTACAGCATACCTGAGGTGTAGTAACATTAGAATGACTCACTAACTGTTGCAACAAGGAATGCACTCTGTCATCAGAAATTTGATAGGAAAATAAGCATGCTGAGGCAAGTGTATATAGCTTCTGGTGGCACAATACATTTCGAGTTTGGGAAATGCTGGTCATAGGTTTCTGTGGTATCCAAGGAGAAATGGAATACATACTCCTTTGCAGATTAATATTGTGATAACAGGGCTAAAAGGGCTTCATTGCTTAACATCACAGAATGTAGTACGCCATTTGGGAAGAATTAAAATCATGCAAACGTTCAAATGCACTCAGTAATTCTTATACAGTATAGGGCAATATTATAAGAAAAAAACAAAGATTCAAGACAAGCAGAAAAATTATATGATGGGGACTCTTTCCCCATTGGTAAAGCAGCCAGGGTGTGAAGCTGACCACTCACCTCCCACTATTGCTGAGGTTAAGAATGACTGAAGACATACATCTGCTCCCCACACAGCTTCATGGCATGGTACTGAATGAAGCAATGGGAAAACTTCAACAGAAATCTTCGTGCTTTGTTTTATATGCTGCAGCAATATTACAGACATGTGCTAGTTTTCAAGATTTCTATATAAGCATCACGGACAGTAATATTTAAGAACTGATCCTTAAATGAACTTGGAATGTACTGCTATGTAGCATATATACCTTTCACTCTGTTTCCACAAATGAATCGACATAGAACCATCTTCCGACATCTGGACAAAGAGATAAAAATTAGCAACTAGAACATTTTTATGTGAAGCTAGTTCGTGCCAAACATACAAAACTCTGGAAATAATAGTTTTGTTGAGCTACTGGGCCCACAAACACTTTGTTGTGGGTTAATTTGTGACACACTGTTAGCAACTCAGACTATAGTGTGTTAAAAGGTAGGATTCTGAATGAAGACTTAGAAAGAATTTGAAAAGAAGTGGTCACGGACAAACTGAGTTACTATTCCAGTATTTGACTGGAAGGACTGAGGAAAACCATGGGAAACCTATGTTAGAACCGTTAATGACCTGGCTGAGAATTGAAGCAGTCAGCTCCCAGACATAAGTCTAGACTATTATGCTGAATATTAAAGTAGAAGTTGCCTTTGCTCCAACACAAAGCCATGAAGACTTACATGGTGTGTGGATGTAAAGCTATATGCATTCTAAATCTCAGCCCTGGATGGAAGTGACACACGAGCATGAAACAGGTGAACCTGTCACTGCACATACCCCCCCCCCCCCCCCCCCCCCCCCCCCCCTCCAAATAACCAGAATTATCACAATGTTCTTGGATGGAACACATGCTGTTCCACTCTTGCATCAACTAAATAACACCATAAGTTTTATAAGCAAAAATATGTACATTCAGCACCATTCATGATTATGTTCCATGCTTGATGCAGATCAAACATGAAAGCTAACAACAAAATATCTAAAGAAGTTACCAACAAAATTAAACACATTCGTTGTAAGAAACAGACACAATATACAGCAAGGAACATAAAACAAGTCGCCTGATGCAAGTTCAGGAAAGTTAACTGATATCCAAAATAGTGTCAATAAAATTGTATGCTGAAGTGGCTAAGACAGTTAAGTATTAAAACCTTTAACATGAACCTGTTCTTGGAGAATGGGATAGCCTTAAATAGCAAATATCATACTAAAATAAACTAGGAAGCTTCACAGAATGTAAAATTGAAAATGTCCTTACCCTTGCTCATCACATAAACAACCATATATAACTGTATCTTGATCGTCAACAGCACAATAAATTATATAAAATACATAATATATGACCTTACTTAATATGAAATGCATGTTAACTAGAGGGCATTTGTTTTAAAATTAATATGTATCATGTTGTTGATATAGTAAGTCCAGTGCTGATCAGTCACTTGTTTGAATAAGTGCACCTTCCCCTGTGGAATACTTCATTTGCTGGGGATCTGGATACTGAGGATTTTCAATAACTCCCTTTCCAAACTTGAATTCAAGAAAATCACGTATGTTATTTGGTGCTGGTACTTTTTGACCTATGAAATCAATGCTTGCCATTGGACGTAGAAAATGTTCAGGAAACTCTCTGTCTTGCTTATGAGTGGGGAACCACGTGTCCTTTGTCATGGTACCATTGCGCAGATAAAATGGAAATATGTCTACATGCAGGTGATTGACACGACTAAACTGAACACGAAAGAAATCACCTTCTGCTGCTTTCTCCCACACAAAACCATCATCATCAACAACAGGCTGCGTGCGGGCACGTACTAACCATGGACAGCGATCTATATCTTCACGAAATATGCCAATGTCTACATCATAGTCCCATGGGAGAATATCTGCTGCCCGCATGGCACCAAGCAGACTACCACCTTCCAACCAGTAACGTACACCAGCCTTATCCAGATGAGCAAATACATGGTGAGCAGTTTGGCGTAATCCAGCTAAGCAACAGGGTGGTGTCCATTTCCCTTCCCACAGGTACTGAGGCATGTCATTCACCACAGTTCCAAAACAGCGTGGCACATCCCTGTTGCAACCATACCATTCCACAGTTCCAGTTTCTCTTACTACCTTCTTCAGCCCCATCTTCTGAAACATTTGTTGTTGTCGAGTATGTTCTAGCTGTTGAAGCTTCCATTGGGCATGATGACTTTTAAATAATGGACTGCCATTAGTAAACAAAATATTATGTAATAACTGCACTTTAATATCCTTCGCTGCTGTTTGGATATATAATGCATCTGGGAAAGGAAGCATTAGAGCTTCTGGCAGTTTCTTTAGAGTCTCAGTTTCTACTAAAATAGCATGCGTTCCTCTCACAGCATCACATAATTCACTACCTGCTATGTCATACTGTATGAACCACTCCCTAATATTTAAATTTATATTCAAGCAATTAACTGTCTTTGTACTGGAGACAGGAGCTGCTACAATGTTATGGGGTTGTCTCTTCAATTCAAAAACCATGCTGTATAAGGAATTTTCTGAAAGAATTCTAGTTGAGTCAGGGATAAATAAAACATACTTTGTCCTAATATGGAATAATGGATTCCTTTCTTCATTGGAATGTCCAAGAAGAAATTGAACACTTATAATCTTAACATTCTTCACTCTTTTTGATATGCCTAGTGGAGGATAAGGCAGAATATCACTCACTATCAAGACTGATGCATTTGGCAATATAGATAATACAGATGCTAAAGTCTTTGTTATGTCATTCTCAAAGGACTCAAACTTCCTAATTATTACAGTTAAAGAATTTTCGATATACTTCAGAGTTAGAGGAGAGGGTGTACTAGCCAGGAGTTTGTTTTCCTGTATGCTTTGGGCATCATCATGTTCAGAAAATAAGCTCCAAATGTAATACAAGACAAAAAGGTTAAGCACAACCACAATTACTGTGATTAATTTTGCAACTCGTATTCGCATAGTAATTCAATAGTCAACAGTCCGAATACAACTCATTTGATATCGCGTTGAACTAGTTGTCATTAGTGTCCTCTCATTTTTTCCACCTTCTCACGACAAATAGGACCGAATCGCGGAAAACTGATGATACACCCCTTGCGTTTGTCTTTTTTCTGTAACCCATTCTGCTATTCCTCCCGGAAGAAACAACGCTGACTTCTCCCGATCGCATCTTCCACGACTACTACCTAACACGACGCAGCACGACAAACCCAGCAAACTATTCACACTTGAACCCGAAACTCATTACATAACCGTCGTGCGTTCATCACACCTCTACTGCAAATATTAGTTATCACAGAGACAAGAATGAAATAAACGTGAAGTAGTAAGTCTTTATGAACGCAGTTCCTCATACCCAGCGCATACAGCGCGTCAGGGCTGAGAAATTCTATTTGTGGTTATTGGCGACATTGATTGTTGGCCGGTTGTAAGTTTGTGCTTAACCAATCGAACGTAAGGGCGCCTAGTATGTGGTAATATAATGGTAACAAGTGTGACATTTAGTGTAACGTTAGGAAAGATTTAACTGGTTTTATGTGTATGAATGTGTGTTTTTTGTGAACGAAATATTTGAATTACATTTCACATGAGTGAAAAATATTTTTCACAACCATTCTACGGAAGTAAGTATCGTGGTAGCGTAATTTCGTTGTTTGACCGCTTTAGCTAAGAGGAGGCAGTGTGGTATTCATTTGAAACACGAATGCCGAGGAAGACCTCGATTTGGTCACCACCCCATCTTTCTGTAACTAACTCCATGGAGCAAAGTTCTTGAAAGGCTAATAGTTTCTCGGCTAGTCAAGACATTTCTTGCATATTATGGAACCCGCACCTTAATGACCACATTCACAATAGCCTGCTATTTGTCCACATCCTATGCCAAATAAGTCAGTTCATACCCTCGCAACTGATTTCTTTAAGATACATGTTCATACTATATCATTTACGCCTAGGCCTTGCAAGTGGTCTTTTTCCTTCAGGTTTCACTACCAGAACCCTCTGTGCACCTCTGCTCTCCCCTTTCCATATCTTTTCCATTTCTTGTTAGTTTATTGTCGATGTTATATAGTAAGAGATACTGACAGCTTTGTAAAATGAACCACAAATGTCATTATATTTTGTGTGTTGGGAACATTTTTATCCAGAATACTGAGATTTATGTCATGCATTTCCATTTTATTGCCTAAAAATATCATCTTACCATCTACTATAAGGGTTTTTCATTTCATGTTGTTGATCATTTGTGTTTGGCTGTTAATAATATCCTACATTATGAAGTTCTGTGATAAATCTCATCATCATCGTTGGTTGGCTCATACATACATACATTCCATGGATTCATAAGTCTGTCAAAGTGACAACTGGATGTGGAATAAGTCATAATATACAAATATACAGCTATACAGACTAGAATTTTACATTTGAACACTATAAACTAAAACACTATAAACGTGTTACATACCTCACTATGAATCATATTTATACATAAAAAATTCATCTACTGAGTAAAAGGAGTGTGTATTCAAACAGTAATGCTTCTGACTTGTGTTTGGGAGGTGCTTGGTTTGATTCTTGGCTGGGATGCTACTATCCTGACAAGTTATTTGTATTTTTCCTCAGACCGCCCAGGCGAATGCCTGGGTAGTACCTCATACTAGGCTGTGACCTCTTCCATATCCAATTAATCATTCATTAATCACCTTACCATTTGATGCTATGTAGTCTGAGCTACTGACAACATTGTTAAATAAATAATAAGTGAATATAACTATTATCATTATTATCTCAGTATTAAACAATATAAGATGCTGTCCTTTGCAAACTTAAATTGCCTTGCATCAATGGCAAGTACTTTTAATGCTTATTTTTCTTCCAGATGTCAATGACGTTCATCACACAGCAGAGGAAATGGATGATATTCGCCAAAGGAATATGGCATATGAATATCTGTGCCACTTGGAGGAAGCCAAAAAGTTAGAGATACATATTAATTTAATTAAACCATGTTTTTAATAGGTGTTCCATGCATCACCTTGTGCATATAACTTATTTTGTGCATGATGAAAGCTAGGTATATTACCTATCAACCAGGGGGTAACACATAGAAGGGGAACTACTGAATGAAACAATTTGTTTTCAGTTGTTTTATTCATTTTGAAACCTGCTGTGACAGCATGCTGTCAGTTTATGATTAGGTGGTAACATCTACATTAATCTTATGTGTTCTGTGGACTCACTGCATGTTATAGCAGATGCTAGAAATTATTTCCTTTAGCTTTCAGATTTTCCTGACATCTGAACATTGCTGAAAACTTCTTAAGCCCCTGTTGTGAAATTTGAGGACTGTGTGCTTTTTAAGTTCTTTATGTTTGTCATCTGTGAATGGGTTGTTCTTCTAAACCTTGCCTGTCAAGCTTCTCCACAGATAAATGCACTGAGTTAGATTTGGTAAACAAGTTTTTCATATGGAAATAGGGTCTTGTTAGATCACATAACCTAGTGATTCTCAAGTGTGGTCACTTGCCACATCTTTAATTTATCATGTGCACACCAATTGTTTTTATGTCTAATAGCAATGTTTATATTTTATTGTATTTTATTTATAAGTCTTATAAACTAGAGATGAATTTTCTTGTTGTCTTATGTAAATTCTCAGACTAGTGTTGCAACCTTCGTTTGCACATAGTTTGCCACATGTGCAATATTGTTCCCCATTTGCCTCATGCCTTGCTTTGCATTGTAAGTTAATAAAAATCTTTAAAAGTGTTGTGATGCTGGCATATAATTATAGTCATAACTGAAATTTTGGACATTGTCCATCATCTGAGGCTAAAAAACCCACATATTGGAGGCTGGATCTGCCTCCATCTTCAGGTGGAGTGGGAAAAGGGGATAACTTGCTCTAGTGGGCCCATTAGAAAGAGCTAGTCCCTGGATTGAGACTAGCTGTTTTTAACAGCCTCCAAAATATTGTGCATTTTTAAGGCTAAGATGACTCACAATGCTCCATATTTCATTTGCAACCAAAATTAGTTTGTTTTACTTGAAAAAAAGTTAGATGCTTTGTGGCACTGGAACAGGTTCCTAATTTTAAAATGTAGCTGTGGGAAATTGTTTGAGAGTTGATGACTTAATGTGTCAAGATTTCTGGGATATCTGTGTGAAAGGGAGGGGATCTCTGTCACATGGATTTGTTTACAGTGCGAATAATAATGTTAACAGGTGGATGGAGGCTGTGTTGAAAGAAGAACTACCACCAACAACAGAATTAGAAGAAAACTTACAGAATGGTGTATATTTGGCTAAACTAGGCAATGTGATAGCTCCTCAAACAGTGCCACTGACAAAGATTTATGACATTGATCAGAAGCTATTCAAAGTGGCTGGACTGCAGTTCCGACACACTGACAACATCAACCATTGGCTCAGGTCATTAGAAACTGCCTCACTGCCAGTAGTAAGTATGAAGTTGGTTTTGTTCTTGTAGTTGATCTGCACCCTGACTTCGTCAGAAAATGTGTATTAAAAATTTTTAAAGTTCATTTTATATTAGTGATTAAATCATCCTGATTACAAAAATGTGTCTAGAATACATTTTTCATTGGATTTAACAATTGTCAGAATCAGCATCATGATTACTAGTGAATGTGCCGATTCTTTGTGCCCAAAATCTGCTGTGCTGAAATAATGAAATTCCTTATTTTATTATGACAGTCTTGTCAGTATATAACCAGTGGTTTCTTATTTACACCACTTTCAGTGCAAAATGATCATGTTATGCATCCAACGTGTGTGCAGAATTGAACTCAGAATAGTTCCAGAATGTTTGCAAAATGAAAAACAATATCTGTATTTATTGAAACATATCTTGTACAGATCTGGCTTTTTAGTGTGTACGTACATACCTAAATACATACATACATACAGACGTACATACATATGTACTTACATACATGGGTACATATACATATATATATGTCTTAGATCCAAAAAACCTGTCACAAGACAGCTGGATATGAAACAAGTTACAATAGTGCTGTACACAAGAACACCACCAAATAAGCAGTTTACAAAATTTAATTTCTTGCAAAACTGTGTAATTTTACATCTTTGCTTTCAGACATTCCACCCTGAAACAACAGATGTTTATGATAAAAAGAATATGCCTCGGATGATTTACTGTCTGCATGCATTAAGCACACATCTCTTCAAGCTAGGCAAAGCTCCTCTGATTCAAGACTTGTATGGAAAGGTTAATTTTACAGGTACCGTTTACTAAACAACTCTAAATATTTTTGTAGTTTAATTTGTTTGATGTCAACTGTGAAACAGCTGTAGTAGTCTCTGAGCAACGCTCGTCATATTGTCACTTGGCAAGACAGAAACGTAAGGAAGCATTAATCATATATTTATCATTATATTAAGATATGAGAAATGGAATTGTAACTTGGAAATTGTGATGAATTAATGTGTTCACGTATACTGTTTCCTAATTCTTTATGTTGGAATGATTAGACCAATGTAATTCCTTTCTATGCTGTTGCTATCAGCCTGCCTTCTTTTTATCATATCCTTTCATTCCTTTGATTTTGTTTAATTTTAGTTTTACTTTATTCATTTGTATCTCTGGGAACATGTTTCCTGGAATTTTGTTTCGTTCCAGATGAAGAAATTGATGCTGTAAGGCTGGAGCTGAAAAAGTATGGCATTCAAATGCCAGCTTTTCAGAAGATTGATGGTATTCTAACTAATGATTTAGCAGCTGATACAGCAGTTCTTCATGCAGCAATTATAGCCATCAATGAAGCAATTGATAGCAAGGTGCCAGATTAAGCGAGTCACAACTTTCTAATCAATCAGAATGGGCTGGAAAGAAATCAGAAACAGAAATAGATGTTGGAAAGTTATTATTTACATTGCAAATATTTTTCTGCTGTTGAAATTGTAAATTTACATAAATGTATACAGACTGAAAAAAAAGTTTTTGTGCAGAGTGATTCATATAGAATGCCCGGGTCATTGAGGCGTATAATTTTGTAACTCGTGCATGGAATGAAATGAATCTAAGGTGACGCATACATGAATTCCTGGTGAACTGGATGGCTTTAAGTCAAGTGTTAAAGGAAGTCCCATCTGCTTTTGATCATTCATTCAAGAATTACACTAAAAAACCACTAGGCATTCTGTATGATGAGATCTGCGCTCTTCTGAGATATTATGCGGCGTCGTGTGGTAATTGTTTACCGACTTTTTGGGACAACGTATCATTCCCATCTTCAAGGGTCTAGAGTCGTCGGACTCTTGACCCTTGAAGATGAGCTAGAAGGAATACTTATATTGCTTAACATAATACAAAAGTATTCCTTCTATGTAAATATTTATATTAGTTAAGCTGAATTAATTTTTCATGAGTGATATAAGGATCTGTAAAGTGCCTCGTTGCAAAGAGTATATTTCAATTCAAATTTACTGCTATTTTTTTTTTTTACCAAGTTTGCTAAAGTTGGACCACATGTTACTAGTGTATGGTCTACCAACAGCGGTGAGATAAAACACACCAGATGTCATATTGTTAGGAATTTAAGTGATAGTAATCTCTGACTTTAAATGTGCTATCTGATCACAGACAGTTAAATATTTCTCCTTTTCTGTGAAAACTGACAATCCTTTAATTATGTGCAGGATCCCTCAGGAATGTTGGAATCGCTCTGTAATCCAGCTGCAAGATTGCAAAATATATTCCCTCCTTATGCTGCATTCTATCAGGAGGATTTGAGAGATGCCAAACTTACTAAAATAGAAGAAGCCGTTAACAGGGTATTTCTACTTGACTGTGTTGTTTTAAGTTATTAACTGTAATTTTAATACTTGCTTCTGTAATTCCTTTTGAATTTCAGCTTTGTTATGATTATGAAGCTTCACTTTTGTAACAAAAGTATCTTGCTCTGAAATAATTACAGTATTGACTACTAAACAGAAGCTCCTAGACCAGGGAAAATTTCTACAGTTGTATGAAAGAATAATTTAATTTAATTTTGATTTATTTGAATTTTTGGTGGTTTGTGATTATTTACTGCTGATTCACCCACTCTGTAATAAATACTGAACTGGCTAAGAGACATGTTCATATTCAGTTTTATTGTTAGTGAGATTTGAGGTTCTCATAGCAGTGAATAATAAGGTTATGATGTTCTTGGATGTGACACTGTGTAGTCTGTTAGATATAAATTCATCTACCAGATTACACAACCTCACACTGTAGCAGACAATAATCTTAGTTTTGTTATCATCATTGCCGTCATCATTGTCATGGTTGTTGTTCTTATTCTTCTTCTTGTCGTCATCATCGTCATCTGCTGCCGATACTTTATCCACAAGACAAACCATGCTTAATGATAGAGGCAGTCCTCAGCTTCAAACTGAGGTATGATTTTGCATTGCTGTGTGTTGTCTGGAGAAATAGTGTATGGATTTCATAACTTTATAACCTTTGGATATGAAGCGGGACAGATTATTAATATTGATATCTTTATTTTTTGTGGAATGAATTTTTTTATTAATAACCTGTACTGTTGGATTGCAGGGTACTGATTTGCAGGATATAAAAACTTTCTTATTATAACAGATATATTTAGAATTGTTAAATTGCTGTTACAATGCAGTAGAAGGAAGTAGGATGCATTACATTGTAAAGTCTGTAGCTGGCTGCTATTGAACAGAACTACTCTGAGGAGATGTGATGTGGTTACTGTTTGAGTGCTGCTGCAATCCAGATCTTCTGTATTTACAGTCACTGAAGAATAGTTACGTGGCTGATGTGTATGATCAACTCTTGACACAGGCAGAGGTTCAAGAGCAGCTCTCCATTGTTAATGGTGAGTATGTGAACACAAAATTTTATACCTATGAGCGTGCAAGGGAACAGAAGAACAGAAAATTTATGAATCTGATGAATTTCACAAAATAAATAAGACATATCAAGAATAAAAAATGGGAAGAAATTATCAATTTGAAGTTACTGGCAGACTTGAGTCCTTCAGAAACTCCTGTGTGACATTCAGTTAGCAGATGTAAAAATGTGTGGTGTCAGAAGGATTTGAAGAATACATTTTGGTTTTTTACGTCTAATTATGTTATTTTTAACTCTTGCAGTCATAATGCGGATTTCCATATCCAGGTTGGCGTGTCTCATGTTGGTGTTATGTGACTGTAATTTAGATTTAACTTGCCTTTTCTGTAGAACATTTGGAAAAATTAGTGCAATAGATTCTCTATCTGTTGGTGGAATTTAAAATACCAGTGTAAAGCTTTTGATAATGCCCATTTATGTAGAAAAAGGATATTGAAATTTCCAGTTTAGAGATATACTGTTATTTGTTAACACATGTTTAGAATACACATTATTGCATAAGGCAATATTTTTGTTTGAATCTTTATGCGTTTTAGACTAAATGCTATTTTTGTGAATAATTCTCACACTTTTTTCCCAAACCATCATGATCAAAACCTTGAGTGCATGACATGTGCAATATTTTATAAGACTTATTTCTTGTGGAAAAATGCTATTGTAGCTGTTAAGCTGAAACTTGTTTTCTTCTCTGAAAACCTGATTGAGCCCTATGCAGGTTTACTTGCTAACAGACACTTAATCTTATAATGTAAATATCTTGTATATTAAGGTTTGCTGCACCATGTAAAACATTTTCAGTCGTGCTTTGATGACATGGGATATTTATAGGAATCTTACTGCACAGGTGGGAACAGGTCCATCCCATAAGATTCACTCCATAAAATTACCAAAGATTGCTGTTCAACAAATGTCAGTATTTTAAAGTAGTTCATTATTGCATTATGTACTAATGTTCAGTTTGACAAAATTTTTATACTATCAAAGTACACTCTTTTACTTATTTTATGTTTTATGTATTGCATTACAGTATGTATTCCTCCTGCATGTTTTGATTATTAATGATTATCCTCAGTAGGGTCAATTAATTGCATCAGAAATGGAAACAATATAAGGTTTTATGTTACACATCTTATAAAATATGTTGACATAATACTTTACATATTTTATCATATATAAAATAGTAAGTTTTGTAAGATATATTATTTAAAACCTGGGTCATTCCCATTTTTGGTGTGATTAAGTGACCTCCCTGAGGATCATTAATGATTGAAACATGTAGGAGAAATATATAATGTAGTAAGTAAACATATGGGGGGGGGGAAGTTTACTTTGATGCACAAAAAAAGATTCTGTCAAAGAATTGTAGAACCTACAAGCAAAACACTAAGGACATGGCCACTTGTTAAGGATAGATTAGCTCAATAAAATGTTTGAAAAATACATAAATTATGAGTAAGAAAAGATACCCAGTTTTATTCATGTGACCTATATAAATGTGAATTGAGTTATGTTATCTTTTGCACCATTCCTCAGAACGTGTATCTGTTGCTCTTGTGAACTCTGCACTGGACAGTGGGACATGGCAAGATTTATACACAGCTTTATGCAATCCAATACTGAAACTGCCCATAAACATCACCAAGTTTGCAGCTCCTCTCTATTATGAAGAAATGAAGGCTGATAAATGGGAATGTGGGGTTAGTATTGCATTTGTTTTTAAATATGTCACATTTCTAGTCAACTTTCATTCTTTAAAGAAAAAAGTTGGCTTTTGACATCACCATGCTGAGTATATGTGTGTGCATATGTGTCCATGTGTGGCCCCTTCCTCTCAACTTTTTGACCCATGAACAAAATGTGACAGCCCAAAGCCTTGTTTTGACACAATTAATGAGCAAATTAAAATTGAAACACAGGTTAGATGGCAGCACTGGATACAAAATGCATTGTATGCAATGGTTTGGAAAGCTGTCTATTACACAGTCTTACTATGAGATCACAGCATAGTAGATTACAACAGTCAGTAGGTTATCTAAAAAAAGCAAAGCAAGGTAATACAAGAAAGACATTCAGCAGTTACAGACTGTGCTAGAGAAGAAATTAGGAAGGTTACAGTGAAATGACTAAAGGGATACAGTGAGGATACATCATTACACATCTTTTGTAAATGGGACAGTCATTGGTAATAGGGCAAAAAATATTCTGCATTCTGAAGACATCAACAGTGGCTGCTAATGCATAAATGTAACATGAGATTGAAAGACAAAGAATGAACAATGCACATCCGGTGATAACGTACTACATACAGAAAGATCACTAATACAAAAGTGTATAGTGACAGTGAAAGACACTATGACGTACGAGAAGTTTATAATTATATATATATATATATATAAACTCTAAATGTAAGAGCACTCTTAATAGGCAGGCAATCTAATTTACCAAATTATTTTAATTAAGACACATTTAAAATCCTTTAAGGTGCATGGTGGATAAATTAATGATGGTACTGATATGAAGCTAATATAAGTGTTCAAGGTGACAGTGATACGCCATCATGTAGTTTGTAACATGATTGTCAAAAGAAACTTGTGTTGACATGTATGATGAAAGCTAGCGGTTTTACAAATCGTGAGTATTTTTATTAGATGAGGGTGAAATGGGGAGTTTATATGTTGTTGCTTTATTGGTTTTGCTTTGATTTTGTTAGTAAAACTATATAGTGTAGGATAAACAGATGAATAGTACAGACAGTTTATACATATGTACAGATCAGGTACTTTGAGGTGAACATAATTATTTCTTCAAATACAGTTAAAATTGCATTTAGCTTTGGACTGATGTTTATCTGGTTATTAGTTTTCTGGCAATATAACATTCATTTATTGTTTGCTCAGGATATGCATTATCATTGTCATGGAGATTTCTCTACAGATAGAAAATTGGCACCTGCCCAAGAAACCACTGAAATACCTGTGGCAATATACCCTGTTATCTGCATTCAATGAACAATTTTATTTATAACAAAGTCAACTGACTTAGTTGGCTCAAGTTTTTATGCCCCTGACTTGTATTTTGGACAAACCTTGTTTGAATCGCAGCTGGGATACCAACTGTCCTGGCCATTTTTCTTGGTTTTCTTCAGTCCCTTCAGGCAGATATTGGGATGGTATATTGAATTAGACCACGATTATTTCCTGCCATGTGCTTTCTAGTTCAGTATCAATCCTGCCTTTTGTTGTTATATAATATGAGGTACTAATACTGTCATTAAATAAGCCATAAACAAATAAAACAAACTGCAGAAACACTGTGCTCTCATTTGAACTGAATTATATTTTAAATTAGAAAGTACATCTCAGGTTTGTTACTTAACTTTCTAGGCAAGCCTGTCATATCAAGAAATTTTGTCAGGTGTACAAGTTCTGTACCACATAGCTACTGTAACGGAGGTTGTAGATGCAGGTAACATTGAAGACACATGGAAAGCTCTGTCTAATCCCAGTGCTCATTTTACAGTAAGTAAATCTTCCTTTTGTTGATAGTATTTAATGGTTAAACTTGTCTGTGTAAGCTATGTAAATGTGGAAATAAGAACATGGCGCAATGAAAAGTAATTTATACCATCCATTTTGTATAGGTATTATCTGCATGTGACCACTCAGAGATTATAAAAATGATTCATGTGGCTTGGAGGTTCCTCCATTTGTTGTATGTCATGTAAATGGATTTTA
Source organism: Reticulitermes speratus (assembly GCA_021186555.1). Classification (NCBI taxonomy): domain Eukaryota; kingdom Metazoa; phylum Arthropoda; class Insecta; order Blattodea; family Rhinotermitidae; genus Reticulitermes; species Reticulitermes speratus. Next base: position 18,021,237 of record JAJKFL010000002.1, read on the forward strand.
TGATTTTGAAGTTACTGTGTTTACAATGTCATGCTAATTTGAGATTGCTTTAATTAAACATTAATATAATTAAAACAGGAAATTAATGATCAGTGAATCCGAATCTGTAAGAGAACTCTGTAGGATTTTCCATTAGTGTATGACAGTTATGTACATTATATGCATTATTTCCTACATGCTTCATGTCCTGTCCATCTCAATACGCAACAGTATTAAAGCAACAGGCAGAGTTATGCCTCTAATAAAACATGATAATCGAGAGCATACATCACCTGAATCTTCTGTGTTTCAGATTGTTCATAAATCTGTGTATGGATAAATCCAACTTTTTGTTCCCACTTTGTAATAACTTTTAATTATACTTTGTCTGAAGTGTACTGTGACTTTTAAGCAAATGAAAACTACTAACTCATTTTCTTGACATTATTTAAACAGGATTTGGACCCAGAATTGAAAACAAAATACTGGCAAGCATTAGCTGCATTTCGAAAGAAAAAAATTGCTGAAAAATATGAATGTTCTATATTAACATATATAGACATTCAGGAGTGCATAGATGTTGTTAGTCATCAGTATGATACGAGCAACCTGGGTAAGTTTCAACAAAATCATTGCTTTACATTCTCTGCAACATGATTTTGCTTCATTCACATGGGCCTCAAATATTTTAATGAATTTTTGTGTATGTCCTTTACTGATTAATAAAATTAAATACTTGGTAAATTTCAGTGATATTGGCCTTACATGATTTAAACACTGCAGTAGAAGGAAGAGACCTTAAAGTCATGTTAAGAGCTTTACAATATCCTGGACTCAAAGTAGCGGAGTATGTTTCTTCCACTGATGCTGAGTTGTACTGCAAACATCTACATGTATGTATCAGTCAGTTACATAACCTTTCTAACATTATTGTTACTGGCTAGCAGCCGATTTTCAGGAATATTATATGATACTGTGTGATGACTAATGATTCTTTGCGCGTGTGTATGTATTGTATATTTGCATTTTATGTTTGGGATTTGGGATTGGATGATTTGAGAAGGTAACACATGTCCTTGATACTTACACATGTCATATTATAATTTGCATATTGAAAGAGGTAATGACTGAGTTAGTGTTTTGTTCTATGTTATTTATAGTAAATGTTTTTCTCTTTACAAAAACTTTGGATGTCGCTTTTCTTTTGTCCTTAAAAGCTTATTTTTACTATAAAGTGTGTTCTGTTAGAATACCTGTGGTGTAACCCTATTGAAGTCTAAAATGCACTATGCTGATAGGTGCTTTTAATATTTGTTTTTGCTTGCCATATGCATTTAATTATGACCATGTTGTCAATAGTTATTTCTATTGTTGTAGTGTAAAGGCAGTCCTCGTTTTACCCTTTGTGGAAGAGTGGCATGAACATGCAGTGTTGCTCTTCTGTCCTCACATAGTTGTGCATGTATTTCTTTAACAGCACTGCTGGTCACAGAAGCAGAAGGAAGGCACAGTATTATGGTTAGAAGATGTACAGTCTGCCGTTAAGCAGGCGTCAGATGAGGTCCATGATGCTAAAGTTGGTATGTTGTTACAGTCACAGTACTTACTGGTCTGTGATTGATTTGTCTATGAAGAAAGTTTTAAATAATATTGTTGCAGTGAAGGTGTTTGTGTTTATATGTACAATATTCTAGTCTTCATACTGAAATAATAAATTTAACCCTTCGTGTAGTAAAATTCAGTCACCAGATCTTTTTATTTCGTTGTATTGAAGTTCTTCTGTGTGTATTAAATTCAGTTTGTGCTGTAATTATCTGGCTCTAAGACAGTTTTTTGTTTTCATTACAAATAATTAGTTGATATTTGCGAAAAAGTGTAAGAAACCATTTAATGATGTTTGCAAGAATTAACTTTTGGAATTATTGCCATTTCATTATCATTATTACCAGACAATGGAACTGTTAGATCAATACAAGTGACTCTGCTTTGGAGGTACATTTTGTAATGTGATAGCATTATTAGGTGTCAGTTCATGTTTCCAAAGTATTTTTCTCTGAAATTTTATTTTCGAAAAGAAATTGTTGCAGAAAAGAAAACATAATTGGTGTGTGACAAAGGAACTTACCACTACTAAATGCAACAGTGCAAAAATCAGACATATAGCACTTATTTCCTACATGCAATTGGAATTCTTTATTATGTATAGCTTGTGAGTTACTTGTGAAAATGAAGAAGACTCTTCAGGATAATAACCAGCAATCAAGAACACCAACCTTTACTGCAACAGAGATGTGCTTCCTGGAGAATGAACATGGTGCTAAACTCATTTCTGCTTTTGAAAAATGGCGTTTGAGGAAGGTGTGTTATCTTTCAGTTTTTATTACTTTAATATTTTACATGTAATAACCTAAGAATTTGTTGTTGATTTTATGTTATACACATGTGCCTGAGCTATTGCTGAGGCACTTAGATGCCAGGTCCTTTCTGTGGAAATCTCAGTTCAGTACTAGGAAAGTCTGTGTCTGATGCACAAAGTGGCACTGAGCAGGTTTATTGCTGTTAGCAGACTTATTTTTTACACTGTTTGTACCATTGGTTCATAGGCTGCTGTTTCTGAGGATGTAAAATATGGAGGATGAATTGGAATGCAACTTGCATGGCTGACTGTTGCAATATCCTGGTTGTGACTTGTTCAGAATTATTTCTTGCTTCACTGAAGTAATAAACTTGTTTTTGTAACAATCTTCCTCCTCTCCACACGGGCAGGAAAGGAACAGAGCATGAAATAATAAATTACATTTTTGTAAATTTGTATTTCAGAGTTAGTAAATTAGCCCACTGTTCTCACGGTGTTTTTAAAAGTCTCTTTGTACAGCAAATTAGCTTAGAATTAATAAGAAGGAAAATGAATAAAATAGTAACAAAAAGTAAAGTTATGAAAATTAAAAAGGAAAGTGACTAACTGGCTGTGAACCTGTAGCCTTCGGACTGGAAATTGCGCTCCTTAACCCCTAGACTTCCGAGATTTGTAATTGTGAGCAGAGAATAAACAGTGATAAGGAAGACAAAAAATTTCCCTGTTGCTTGTTTCTGCAATTTCTGAATATGGGTATGTACTGCTTGGTCACTACGCTTTAGGCAGGAATTCTTTATCCTCACAAAGTTTAAAATGAATTGGTGAGGACTCCATCATGTGCACCCCTTGTGAGTCGTGGTCCAATTGACAGCTGCTCTTCATTGTTCATACTAATATTGGTTGTTCTAATTTATGTTTTGTACATTTGTTATTCTGTGTGATGACTCTTAAATTGTAATTTACATTGTAGGACACTGGATACATTTGCCCATGGATTGTTCATCATACCAGAAATGGGCATGAAATCTATTTTAACTTGGAGTTATGTACGTATTCATGGAAGAAGCCAGATGACTTTCAGTCAGATTATTTGGTTCAGAAGCAGATGGAGGTAAGATTATATGTTATTGGTGCATCAGACTCAGAAATCTAAATGGGAACTAAAACCACAAACCATAAGCAGTTTTCATATCATATGTGTAAAAAATTATGTCATGTTTTTAAATATGTTGGAACTCCATTTAATACTCTTCAGTTAAATTTCTTTTTCCTAATTTGTTATTCAGTTGTGTTAGTCCAAATTGTCACTGCTAAATTTCCTACATTTAAGGTTTTCCTCCATTTATTGTTGAAATCAGTTGTCTCACAGAGAAAATAAGTGTGTTCTTGTGAAGTTCTAATATAATTTTATAGGCGCTTAGCTGCAGCAAGAGGTGTGGCCTTCAAAATTTCACCTGTTTTATGAAAGGAAGGTTTTGAAAGTCAAGTCAGCTGTTTGCTTCACTTAAAGGCTTATATTTCCTACATACTTGGAGCTGCAAAAGAGAAAAAAGGAACTGTTTGTGAAAGTAGTGGACAATTATGATATTTCATAATGAAGAACTTCATTAGGTATGCACAGTAGCTTTGAAAATTTCCATGACAAAACCAAGCACTGTGGCACCATAACAATAGGGAGGTACATATCACCTGTACACAGTGAGCCAGAAACTTGAATGGTTGTTAAGTGACATAATCATATGCTTGAAATGTGATACTTTTGGACTAGCAGTGAGCTGGCTAGAGTCGATATTTGTAAATATAAATGTGTTACAGCAGTAAGTCATATTACAAGTCTATGTATAACAGTGTATATTATTATGGAACCATAGCTGCTATGTGCTGTATCAAAATGAAGTGGAACTTAGTGTTGTGCTTCTGCAATGCATAGTCTGTTGGATCAGAAATATGGTTTTGCAGCAACCCAACATACATTCAGCGAAGATCATAACAAAAAACAGGCTGTGAGCTCACCATGTTTGTGAGTATATCTCTGTTCCCGCATTTCAGCTTTTGAGCTAGCTGACCATCTTACAAGAAATTTGGTATGAACATTTTGCCATTGGAGGCCATTCCAACACCATAGTTTTTAATTTCCTGCAGTAACAACAACAACAACAACAACAACATGACAGGCTACTTACTTTAGGATCCTCAAATGATGTTTTCTAATATGATAATAATAATAATAACTATGGCTCGACAGCCCTATATGGGCTTGGGCCTCCTCTTTCCGAGGTTACTTGGTCTTGTGCATTTGTGGCAGTGAGTGACCAGCCCACTGTTCGACTCAATCCTGATGTGACTGCCAGAGCCATCTGGCAGTCAGTCAGGAGACTTGGGTGAGAAATGGCCGCTGAATTTTGCTTACGAGCATTACTAGTTCTATTCATGCCCGTAAGGTTCTTTTACATGCCGTAAATCTACGACATCACCCTTAAAAATCCATCGACCTCGGTTGGGATCGAACCCGCGAACTTTGGGTCTAGTGGCGAGCACACTAACCACTAGTCCACCGAGGTCAACTGTTTTCTAATACAGTATATCATGGAGAAAAATGTGCAGTTTGGTTGAGATTACTTTTGTGGAATGTAGGATAACAACTTGGTGGCCATGCAAAATTACCTAGTTGTTTGTTTAGTGGTGATTAATGAACGACTGGAACTGTATGTGTGAAATTTGATATGCAGTTGGATGATAAGCATACCTACACATTATGTACAAAATACTGTGTATAAGTCAACAATTACAAATATAATGATGATGCAGATATATGAAGCTGTATCTGACAAATTTATGGTGTAAAGAATTTTTACTTGAATCTAAATTCTGCACAAAAATGAAATGAAATAGAGTAATGCAGCAATAGTAGTACTAATAAATATGTAGAAAAAACATTTATTAAACAAGAAAGTACTTTTATGAGTTCTGTGTGGAACTTTGCATTTAATTATGCTTGTGTGGAAAATCTACTGTGGAGCAAGAGTGTGCAGAATTGTGGTTCCATTATGCATTTAGTTGCTTTGCTAAAGAACTGTGAAAGTAACTCATAGCCTTACAGTGTCTTACCACATGGATCAGAGCCACTCCTACCAGATAAATTTCATATTCATGATTTTTACTGAAATATGTCAACACTTGCAGATTTTTGTCAAAATTAGACAAAAGTAACAGACACTTAAGATGAAGACTTCTGTACATTTATGATTTCTCACCATGATTGGTCTTTATAATTGAGATGGACTATGTTTTCTGAGCTACATTGTGAGATCAAAGAACTGGTTGAGCATGAGCACAATTGACTGTAAGAGTCGAGTATTGATGTTTAAGAGATATCAATTGTATACCTCCCCACTTAAGATATCTCATTGATATTCAGTTGTGAATCTGTTGCTAATCTATGCAAAAATGTTGTAGTGTGGGTTAAAACATTCAGTGGTTTCCTGGAGAGTAAACACATGTTTAACTGCTGGGATGATAGCAGTGAATATGCCAGAAGCATTATGCTCTGTGGACATTTTCTAACTTATTATTTCATTGATTTCATTATTTTTTCTTTCAGCATGTGAGAGTACAGAAATGGTTGGTGGGGCTTCAGGCAAGATGCAAGGGTTATTTACTGAGGAAAAGAGTTGGTGATCGACTAGAATTCTTCTATCAACATATTGATAGCATCATTAAAATTCAGGTGAACAAGTAGGGATCTTAGACATTGATACACAATTCAGAGTAGAGATTGTTGACTATGTTACTGTATATTTGCATGGACACATTTTCAGCAGTGTAAAACATAGGGTATCTTGCCCTGTTCATTTTTTAAACACCTGTAGTATGGTTGTTTCTTTGGGACCTTCCTACATATGATTAATATGCAAGTTTTCTCTGCTCCCAGTGAGAAATTGGGACATGTGATACACATCTTCTGGTAATTTAGTGAAGTACATGAGGTTAAATATTTCTGTTTAATATCATTTTTATTTTACTGGACCTTCCTGTGTACTATCTGCTTCAGATATGTTGTATGTTTTCATACATTATGAACCAAGTGCCTGTATATATTATCCTGTTCCTCCAAAACAGTATGTCATGGGGGGTGGGTGGGGGAGTTCCTCTAAGAGAGGCAACTTTGGGAAAATCGTTGATTTCTTCTTCTATTTTGAAAATTAGGCACACAGTGCATTGCTCAGAGAAAAACTCAGATGGGGTGTGGTCTGTGCAGTATGTACGCATCACTTGGAGAAAATTAAAGCAGGTGCCGTTTTTACAATATGGAGCAAATCCAGACAGAGTGTATTTTGTGTGTAGTAGAAACTATACTTTTGGGGGGGAAGAACCAAACAAGCCCTTTTTTATGATATGAAGAAAACCCACTGTACAGGAGAAATCCAGAATTGATGTGTTTCCTATGTAGGCCAAACTAATTGTTCAAAGAAAACACATGGAGCATTTTCTGTGCAGCATGAGCACACTGCTTGGTGAAACCCAAAGTGCCATTACTAGGATATGAGGTAAACCCAGACATAAAGTGTTTTGTGTATGGTGAGAATGTAAGTACAAATGTAATGTGTTTTCTCTGCGGTAAGATCTCATCACTTGCAGATAACCCAAACAAGCATTATTAGGATACAGGGAAAACTGAGATGTAGTGTGCTTTATGTGGTGTAGGAACCCATTGCTCAGGGAAAACCCCAATTAAGGTCATTGCTAGGATTCGGGAATAAACAATCACTTGAGGAATTTGGTGTCTGGTTATTCACCCATCTGCCCTTCTGTCTTGCTCTGTATGTCAGAAGCTGATAATGATACTGAGAAAGTGTAAATAAAAAGGTTGTTCATGTTAGAGAAACTGCTTGGAAAGTTGTTTTTTCTATTTTTCAAAACATAAACACAGGATGCCCATAAGACAAAACCTGAGCATCAGTTGGGGAAAACCCAAACTTTAGTCATTGTTAGGAAATGAGGAAGGCCCATCACCTGAGGAAAATTCGAACTAGAATTGCAGTATTGCTAATATATGTGGAAATCTCATACAGGTTTTTTCCACCCATTGGAGGGGGACCTAAAATGCGTGATTATAACACTGCTGCCAGGAGGTCCGGAAATTGCTAATAACCTGTTATTCTTATGATAGGCTTGGTGGCAATCAGTAGTTGTAGTCATACTCTGGGAATATATAGTTGTGACATGGACAGAACGATTTGTCATTCTAAACCAAAACTGATGAGATGTTCCAAGTCTACAGTGCCCAAAATAATGTTCTTAACATTTTGTCCCAAAAATATACACACCTATACACATAACATTTAGAAAAATGGGCACCTACTCACATGATCGCAGACTAATAATATTTGACGTGCAGTAAAGGTGTTTTGTGCCAAACATTTCAAGTCTAGTGATGCCCAAAACAAACATTTTCTCTTGCATCGTCAAACAGTAATAAAATTTCACATGTATAACAGGGGATTTTTATGAGAAATTTGTATTCAAACGCATGTGATAATGACAGGCCATGATTAATAACCACAAAAAACTATTCTATTCTACTGTTTTATAAACAATTTGATACCTAATATTTTCTTTTAAATAGCAATTCTTAAACTGAATAATTCAGATTTGGAAACAAAAATATTACACAAACAGAAAAGAAACATTTAAAAAACAATAGAAATGGACTGGCAAAGTGATGACTTCATATTGTATTTGAAAATACAGTAGAACCCGGATAAGAAGTCCCCGCATAAGAAGTTTTTCCCTGTAAGAAGTCTGATTTTTAAAGTCCCGAAATCCTATTGCTTTTAATAAGCTTCCCTCTTAATAAGTCTTCCTGCTTAAGGAGTCCCAAATCCTCTGGTCCCTTGAAAGTATTCTTAATAGGGTTCTACTGTACCTTATTTCTTCTTCAAGAGCAGTTTTGAACAGCTTCAGAAGAAGAAATTTCTCACGGGGATTTGAGCCAAAATTGAAGTGTCAATATACCGTATATTCTCGAATCTAATCCGCACTCAGGTTTTGGCGATTTCTTAAACGAAAAAAGTTATTTCGCGATTCTAATCCGCACCTTTCCTTCAACCACCCCTTGCCCACGGGGCGACTGATTGAATAATATTGGATGTTACCAATGCGTTAAAATCCGACGCTATGCCTGTGGCCGATGAGTCATACCGATAGAGGCGGGGCCTTTCTCAACAGACGTGCGCAATCTCGTCTGAAGCCAGCTGAGCCTTAGTTGTTGAAACGTGGGAGGTGCTTGTTCCAATTTGTCGTGTACCGTAGTTATGGAAGAGGGACGCCTGAAATCTAAACGACTCTCATATACGGCAAAGTTCAAACGTGAAGTTATTCGGTGCTCAGAGGAGAATGGAAACCGCAAAGCCGCTGCAATTTTTGGAGTTGATGAAAGCAACGTTCGACTATGGCGGAAACATAAGGCAGCGATGACATTGTATGGGAGGACGATGTTGAAGATAAAGATGATAGTGATTGGGTGGAGAGCACGGATAGCGATTCAGTTATGAGTGATGACGGCGAGTCTGATGAATAATAAATTATAATAATAAATAATAAAATAATAGATTATTGTATTGTATTGTTCTTACGGCACGTACAGCAGCTCAATCATTTTTCCAAAATCCAGCTCTAGACCGCGAATCTAATCCGCACGCGAATCTAATCCGCATCTGATTTTTTAGCCCTCTAAAACTGTAAAAAGGGTGCGGATTAGATTCGAGAATATACGGTAACCATCTCTAAGAACCTTGTGCTACGACTCAAAGGAAGACAAAAGATGAGTTTTGCCAAATAGGCTGGAGTAGTCTGCAGAGTGTAGAACATATGCTGATATCCATCCAACAGTTTCCGTCCCTCCCTGATCAGACTTCTCAATCCTCGATTGCTATTTATTTCACCTTGACTTGTGGTAAGTTGGTGTTGTTTTGACAACTCATTTAAACTTGTTCCATGTTTAACCACGTCCTGAAAAGTGAACACACCACACTTACACATAAAACAATGAATTAAACAATTTCTATGCCACAAACATTCCAGTTAAATACCGTATATGAAAGTCAAACTTCCATTTCAAATAATTGGAACATTTCACCATTTTCCGAAACTTTCATCGTTTCTTTATCGTAATAAATGTCTCCCAGGGTTTTGTAAAATATGCTACATTTTTAAATTCTTACAGTTCGTGAAAAATTTTATTTACATTACTGGAAAGTACAGCAGAATGTAGTCCAAAGTCATAAATTTTTCACAAAAAACACAGTTTCAGTATGTACACCCTTCTCTTGAGCAGAATAGTTTTTGTGAAAAATTATTTTTATAAAAAAAATGTATAAATTATTTAAAATGACTACAATTAGAAGATATGAAGAACAAGTCTTCACATTACCTGAAAAATGTACTCCATATTTATCCTCATATAACATGGCCCCACTTTACAATCTTCAATTTTTAGGGAAGTACTTAAGCAGAATGAGTTTAACTTTGTGCACAACTATAAGGTGACCCTCATTATTCAGGACAAGACTCAGAACACATTACTTTTAATTCTGTATTCAAATTACCATTCACTTTACTATAATATTACCCCGTCTAAATCCTGCATTAAATGATTTATTTTCACTATCAAACCATAATTTAAGCCTTACCTTCTTCAGCAATTTTGACACATAATTGAATACAAAGTAAAAAATGCTTTTACAAGCACAACTGGTAGATTGAAGAGCCTGTTTTTGCCAGAAACAATCCTAAGTGCCAATTCTACCTTACCATATTTTGCTGTTTTCAGGTCTTTCTGACTTAGCTGTTCAAGTACAGACTGTGTGAATATCATATCCCGATTTGATGTAACCTTATTTAAAGTCAACACAAAAATACCAAAGTGCTTCAGTGATTCTTTAGCATGGAATATTTGAAGTAGCATCCACCTTGTTTATAATATCTGTCTTTTACTGAATAGATAGCAGCTTACATTTTACACCTGTTTTGGGTATAGCAGCCATTCCAATTATGTGTTCAATAATTAATCAATCTACAGGACAAGAACTGAAAATGCATATGCAATGTGAACGTAAAATATAGGTAAATTTTGCACACAGGAATTTCAAATTATTGGAACTAAGTAAAACAGTTACTCAGCTACAGCACACTCTGTTAAACCTTGCACCATGAGGTTGTGTCTCTCAGAATTTAAGTTTTGTTAAATGCATTAACAATGTTTTGGACCTGAACTCCCTTACTAATTGACAGCATTAATACAAAATGGATATAAGCCTTGTAACAAAACCTGGCCACAGACACTAACAGGCTTCACACACATGGTTCACTCACTCACCAACATGACAGAAAATACCCATCACAAGAAAGCCATGCAATGTGAAACACACATGTGAAAATGACCACGAAAATTAACATTTAGGAACTGAGAGCATCATTTCATCACTGTATGTTAGAAATGATTTGAATGACAGGCAACCTGAGAAAACTGTTCAAGGTTTTAATGCAAACCATACATTAAAAGGGCAAAACAATTTGTTGCATTTAAGCTTCTCATGCTTCTTAGGCAAGGAATACTTTTATGTGGGAAAAGCATTAAAAGGCCACTGTACTGTATGATAAAATATTTGTGCTAAATTATTGTAATGTCTTAGGTGGAAAAAAACATCATAAGCAGGGTCATCTTAAATGGATTTTGCTATATGGGAATTTACTCCTGACAATCAGGTGTCCTGACATGGCAAGATTTACTACTCTAAACCCATTATCATTGATCATTGCATATAAATCCTTATTCCCAGTTCTGTCTGAAAGTATCTTCTCTCTCCAGTTTTCCATTGGAATATCCTTAAAAAGTGTTTATTTTTGTGGTATGTAGGGAATGCAGTCCCTTATAAAAGTTATTCTTTTTATTACCACTTTCATCCTTTGGTGAGCCACACACATGTAGAACTAAATATCATACCATGACGTTGCTAGTAACCTGTTATTCTTGTGATAGTCTTGGTGGCGATCAGTTCTGCAGAGACAGAAATACTTAATAATGTTAGCAGAGTACTGTGAAAGAAGACACACAGAACCAGAAGTACAAAAGGATATGTTTTGCTGGGATTATTACAAATCACAGGTAAGATTTAGAAATGTTCAGAATAATCTAGTAAGGATTTCTTGGATTTGAACTCATTTGTCTTGTATTTTGTTCACTGTGAATGAGGTTTCTATCAGTATTTTTGGATGTGTCATACAGAAATTTTTTACCAGCTTTTTAGCTCTACAGTCAGCCCACCTGCCTGATGCATACATTCACTTTGGTGAAATGGGTTGTGATGAAATTTGTTTAGTGTTCTGACTAAAATTGGTCAACCAAACTGACAAATTGACACTATAACCAAACTTCATATGTATGCCTAAATATACAGTCAAACCCGGTTATAATGACATTGGTTTGTACGACACCTCGCTTATAGCATCAGATATTCTATGGTACCAATTAATTCCTCACTGTTAACCATATCGTTACACTGCTCGTTTATAACAACACTTGTTTATAACGACACAAAATATTCAGTCCCCTTCTTGACGTTATAACCGAGTTCGACTGTATTTCTGTGTTAATTCTGCTAACATGACAAAGTATTTATGCATTGCATTTAAATTCCTTTCTTATGCATATAATAAAATCTGATAGTGTTATAGGTAACTTTATATAATATACTGCATGAAGGTTTAACTCTGGCAATACCACAGCCTCTGATTTAATATGATCCAAGGCTGCTCAGTCCAGATGAGATTTCATTGTCACATGGTGTGAATATTAAGACTACAGTCTTCTGGAATGTGATGCCATGTAGTTTGATGTGTACATAACTTTTCAGAGGAATTTGCTGCCTCTGTCTTCATGGTAGAAGATGGAGGCAAAAGGTACCTTTGAAACTTAGGTTCCAGTGTATCAAAGAATATGTAAAAATGCTATACACAGAAGTACACATATGTGCGATGTGCTGCACATTTTAATTTGTGTGTGTCTGTGATATGCTGCACATTTTTCCAGCATTATTTAATTTATCTAATTGACTTGAACAATGCCTTCTTTGAGATAGGCACTGAATCTTTGTTAATGTTTCCTTGTGCCATATATTTTATTTCTCTTTTTAAACTAAAAGTATGTTCATTTGTTTCCTTCACATTTCTTTGCAATGAGTGGCATTTTTTCGTATTGGTTTAATGGATTTACAGGTTTCTATGTTATATAATATGAAGTAATTATCATTTCTGATGGGAAAGTCACAGAGTATTACAGTTTTATTAACTTTTTCAATTCTGCTGACTGACTATTTTGAAGTATGTTGGGATGTTCTTCTTTGTACATAAAACACTAAATAAAGTATAATAAATAATTTAGAAAGTTTATTTACATTTGTGAGTGACCTGTTTTGGTGTACATTTTCGTTCCGTGTGCTGACAGGCTAACGTGATTTCTCTGTCACATTTCTCTTCTGTCAAGTGCTACTTCTTTTTTCTTGTGCCACACAGGTAAATAAGATAATCAAAGTTCAAGCATTTTGGCGTGGGCATAGGGTGAGAAAGATGTTCTTGTCATTATTCCACCAACCACAACCTCCATTCAGAGTGGTCCGCAGCTTTGCCTATCATCTCGACTTCATTGCAGATGATTATAAGAGAGATCTGCAGCTCCAGGTATAACAAATGATTTTTCTATAGGGATTTAGTTTTTATGTTTCTTAAGTATGTGTTTGAGATGGTACAAGGATGGAAAGCATATATCAATGGCATTTCTTGCGTTTACTTAGATATTCTCCTTATTAAAAGTGGTTTAAAATGAACTTTAGGCTGTAATCACTGTAAGTGCAAAGAATGCATAAAAGTTTTTAAACCAGTCTTACCTAAATTTTATTTTGATTTCAGAATCTCAAGGGTCAGGTTGTGCAGACTATCCGTCACAACCAGCTGTTAGCCCAGCAGCTGGATGCTATGGATGTCAAGATTGGTTTGTTGGTTCACAACAGAATTGCGTTGCAAGTATGCACAATAAATTCCGTGTGCTAAGTAAAGTAATAAATATTTATAGAACTGGGTTTACAATACATTTCTTTATACCGAAACTTTATCCTTCAGTGTTGTAATTGTAATAGGTTGAGAGATATTGCAAAATGTTACACAGGCCCTTAGATTTGGGTAGATTCTTTGGAGTAACGTAACTAACAGAAAGTAGGGCATTAAGTTTGAGATATATATATAGGGCAGAACCATTGAAAACAGCTGGAAGATAATTAGTGAGGAATCATGTAGCAGTTTTTCATGGCAAAGGGAATGATAATATCAGTCAGGGACTGTCTTTTTCATACATAAGGAAATGAGTTCAGCAATTGAGAAGTTGTTGTGTGATAGATCGTTGTACGTAGTATATAATGTTAAGAGATCATGGTGTAGCATTTAGTTCTACATGTGCATGACTCACCAAAGGATAAAATGGTAATAAAAAGAATAACTTTTATAAGGGACTGCATTTCCTACATACCACATAAATAAATACTTTTTAAGGATATTTCAATGGAAAATTGGGGAGAGAAGATAACTTTCAGGCAGTACTGGGAACAAGGCTTTATATGCAATGGTAATGGGTTTAGAGTAGTAAATCTTGCCATGTCAGGACATCTGATTGTCAGGAGTAAATTCCCATATAGTAAAATTCATTTAAGATGACCCTGCTTATGATGTTCTTTCCACCTAAGACATTACAATATCCCAGTTACCGCATGGTCTAAGGCGTGGGTCTACGGCCGCTCGCTTGCTGGGATTGTGGGTTCGAATCCCGCCGGGGGCATGAATGTCTGTCTCTTGTGAGTGTTGTGTGTTGTCAGGTAGAGGTCTCTGCGATGGGCTGGTCACTCGTCCAGAGGAGACCTACCGAGTGTGGTGTGTCTAAAGTGTGTGATCGTGAAACCTAGAAAATGAGGAGGCCTAGGCCCTGTAGGGGCTGTCGAGCCTGGGGGGGGGGGGGGGGGGGGGGGAGAGAAAACAAAAGACATTGCAATAATTTAGCACAAAAATTTTAAAATACAGTACAGCGGCCTTTTAATGCTTTTCCCACATAAAAGTATTCCTTGCCTAAGAAGCATGAGAAGCTTACAATGCAACAAATTGTTTTGCCCTTTTAATGTATGGTTTGCATAAAAACCTTGAACAGTTTTCTCAGGTTGCCTGTCATTCAAATCATTTCAAACATACAGTGATGAAATGATGCTCTCAGTTCCTAAATGTTAATTTTCGTGGTCATTTTCACATGTGTGTTTCATATTTCATGGCTTTCTTGTGATGGGTATTGTCTGTCATGTTGGTGAGTGAGTGAACCATGTGTGTGAAGCCTGTTAGTGTCTGTGGCCAGGTTTTGTTACAAGGCTTATATCCATTTTGTATTAGTGCTGTCAACTAGTAAGGGAGTTCAGGTCCAAAACATTGTTAATGCATTTAACAAAACTTAAATTCTGAGAGACACAACCTCATGGTGCAAGGTTTAACAGAGTGTGCTGTAGCTGAGTAACTGTTTTACTTAGTTCCAATAATTTGAACTTCCTGTGTGCAAAATTTACCTATATTTTACGTTCACATTGCATATGCATTTTCAGTTCTTGTCCTGTAGATTGATTAATTATTGAACACATAATTGGAATGGCTGCTATACCCAAAACAGGTGTAAAATGTAAGCTACTATCTATTCAGTAAAAGACAGACATTACGTATAAACAAGGTAAACAGCTAAGTCAGAAAGACTTGAAAACAGCAAAATATGGTAAGGTAGAATTGGCACTTAGGATTGTTTCTGGCAAAAACAGGCTCTTCAATCTACCAGTTGTGCTTGTAAAAGCATTTTTTACTTTGTATTCAATTATGTGTCAAAATTGCTGAAGAAGGTAAGGCTTAAATTATGGTTTGATAGTGAAAATAAATCATTTAATGCAGGATTTAGACGGGGTAATATTACAGTAAAGTGAACGGTAATTTGAATACAGAATTAAAAGTAATGTGTTTTGAGTCTTGTCCTGAATAATGAGGGTCACCTTATAGTTGTGCACAAAGTTAAACTCATTCTGCTTAAGTACTTTCCTAAAAATTGAAGATTGTAAAGTGGGGCCATGTTATATGAGGATAAATATGGAGTACATTTTTCAGGTAATGTGAAGACATGTTCTTCATATCTTCTAATTGTAGTCATTTTAAATAATTTATACATTTTTTTTTTATAAAAATAATTTTTCACAAAAACTATTCTGCTCAAGAGAAGGGTTGTACATACTGAAACTGTGTTTTTGTGGGAAAAATTTATGACTTTGGACTACATTCTGCTGTACTTTCCAGTAATGTAAATAAAATTTTTCACGAACTGTAAGAATTTAAAAATGTAGCATCTTTTACAAACCCTGGGAGACATTTATTAGGATAAAGAAACGATGAAAGTTTCGGAAAATGGTGAAATGTTCCAATTATTTGAAATGGAAGTTTGACTTTCATATACGGTATTTAACTGGAATGTTTGTGGCATAGAAATTGTTTAATTCATTGTTTTATGTGTAAGTGTGGTGTGTTCACTTTTCAGGACGTGGTTAAACATGGAACAAGTTTAAATGAGTTGTCAAAACAACACCAACTTACCACAAGTCAAGGTGAAATAAATAGCAATCGAGGATTGAGAAGTCTGACCAGGGAGGGACGGAAACTGTTGGATGGATATCAGCATATGTTCTACACTCTGCAGACTACTCCAGCCTATTTGGCAAAACTCATCTTTTGTCTTCCTTTGAGTCGTAGCACAAGGTTCTTAGAGATGGTTATATTGACACTGTTCAATTTTGGCTCCAATCCCCGTGAGGAATATCTTCTTCTGAAGATGTTCAAAACTGCTCTTGAAGAAGAAATAAGGTATTTTCAAATACAATATGGAGTCATCACTTTGCATGTCCATTTCTATTGTTTTTTAAATGTTTCTTTCCTGTTTGTGTAATATTTTTGTTTCCAAATCTGAATTATTCAGTTTAAGAATTGCTATTTAAAAGAAAATATTAGGTATCAAATTGTTTACAAACAGTAGAATAGATTAGTTTTTTGTGGTTATGAATCATGGCCTGTCATTATCACATGTGTTTGAATACAAATTTCTCATGGAAAACCCCTGTTATACATTTGAAATTTTATTACTGTTTGACGATGCAAGAGAAAATGTTTGTTTTGGGCATCACTAGACTTGAAATGTTTGGCACAAAACACCTTTACTGCACGTCAAATATTATTAGTCTTTGATCATGTGAGTAGGTGCCCATTTTCCTAAATGTTATGTGTATAGGTGTGTATATTTTTGGGACAAAATGTTAAGAACATTATTTTGGGCACTGTAGACTTGGAACATCTCATCAGTTTTGGTTTAGAATGACAAATCGTTCTGTCCATGTCACAATTATATATTCCCAGAGTATGACTACAACTCTGAAGTGAAATTGTATGATTCCACTTGAGGAACATAGATGTCTCTGAATAAATAATATATTGTGAGTGCATTCAGATATTATTTTCTTAATTTACTAGTTAATTTTCAGTACTCTTTTAGTCAGTATGTAATAAGCATACAAATATGGCATCTGTGTATCCAATTTTGCATTTATTGACATAGAAATATGAAAATTTCTACACACGAATGTGAATTTTTATAATTGTAGTGATTTTGTATTATAGATCAAAAGTGTCCATACACTATTGTGCATGCTGTAGTGGATTTCATTACAGCCTGATATCAGTGCACTTGGTTTTAAACAGATATAGTGTAGGGATATTTAATATAGTTTCTTGTTTAAGATGTTCACATTGCAGTGGGAAGAGATTTTGAAATTTTCTTTTCAACATGTGCATTTAAATTTGATGAAATGATTTCTTTTGGGTTTCCATATATTAATTGCAGCAAAGACTACAGCATTTTAAGAAACATGCAAAATGAGTGTGATTGTTTTACAGAAACTGGAAGCTCAGATATGAGAGTTAGGGTTTGGTTGATATATGTGACCATAGAACTCAGGTGTTACTACTCATAGTTCTTTATTAGCTAAAAATTGTTCTTTTTTATTTCTACTGTAGGTGTAAATTTACAAAACCATCAGATGCAGTGACAGGCAATCCCCTTGTCCTCAGAATGGTGGTCAATTATTCACGTCAGATGTCCAGTCAGAATGCTCTTAGAGACATAGTTGGACCTCTTATAATGAAGGTAATCAAATACGCATTACCTGAGTTTATCACCTGTTTTTGATGAGTTGAGAAGTAACATGTTCTATATTTAATTCTTTTTATAATGAACTTGTTATTTCTGAGGTAAAGGTAAAGATGTCCCTGTGCATGGCATGAAGGCATATGGGGCAGTGGGTATGTATCTACACTCATTCTGAACCTCAAAACTAGATGGATTTGGGTGTTCAGCTTCATGAACCAGCTATTTTAACCCTGGGTAGGGGCCCTTTGTACCCACTGATTAGGAGGGTTTAGGCCCCAAAGCCAGTCTAGTCATTTTGGAGAGGAGAGAAATATCTTGCCTCTGCTGGGAATTGAGTGATTCCTCAGTCGTTCTGCCCATAACCTAGTCATTGTATGAAGAAATTTTATTAAGGACTTTAGTAAATGAGGTACAAGTCTTGTTCGTGAGGCACTGTGAGTTCAGAAAATATACAAGAAGTATTTCAAGCAACATATTGTGGTGTTTAGCGTTATTCTGTTGTGCAATCTGGTAGATGGGATTTGACTGTTTCTAATACATCACAGGTTGTTACGCTTTTATTGCAGCCATAGACGTGTTTAGTGGGAACGCTTGATGTGATAGAATTTGGTTTTATTTCCACAGGTGCTTGAAGATAAGAATGTATCATATGAGACAAACCCAGTTGATATTTTCAAGTCTTGGAGGAATCAGTTTGAAATGGAAACTGGCAATTCTTCGTAAGTCTAAATATGAGTCGTTAGAGATGTGCTAAGTGTCTGAATTACAAACTTATTATAAACATTGAAATTTTTTTACATGGTATCAGTATCTTTGAAAACTATGCAACTTTTTTTTGGTATGTCTTCTAGGGGAGTTGATAAAAAATAAGAATGACTGGGCAAAGTATTTTTATATAATTGATGTTAATCAGTCAATCATTATGTAAAATGGTATGATAAGTGCGTGTAGTGTCATGTTATAAACATGTTTAGTAGTAGTAGTAGTAGTAATTTCCGGCACTATTCAATGTTATATATGTCGCGTGATTAGCTTTGCAAGAATAGATTTGTAACTGACATTTGAAGGCCAATGAGGAATGCAAATATGTAAGAATATGAATATTCAAGTCTCCTGGGATACACAAAGTCAACTGATAAGTAGTTGACCAATCTGTTTACCAGTTGCCATGGCATAACATCCCAGACGATATGAATTTTTAGCAACACCTCTGTGAGATCCTCAAATCTGGCAGGTAAGAATATGTTTGGGACAGTTGTATTCACCATTTTTATTTTGTGAAACTGTGAAAGAATTGCACCTTGTGTTTTTTGTGAATTATTTTGTTGTGGTTGATTTAATTAATGTTTTGCAGTTGTGTAGGTTTTGCTTTGTCTTGCATAGAAACCTGCCATACTCTGTGACACAAGTAGAAGCACTGGCATATGAGGAAATACAGCTGAAACTGAATAGTAGCATTAGGAGACTGAAAGATGCTACTCTTATGTTCTTGCGTCGGATAGTAGAATCACGTCACCTGATACCATATGGAATGCTATACATAGCCAAAGTTCTGCATAATACACTTACGGAAAAGTTTCCCAATATTCCAGAGAAGGAGATTTTGAAGGTAAAAATGGAGTATTTTGAAATTTGGAAATAACACCTGCATGTGCAGATATCAAAGAAAATTTTGCAGCCTTGTTATCATCCCACAGGCAGTGATATACTACAAAACATCTCTGTTTCAATTGCATTGTGAGAATTAAATGACATGTTTTCTGATAAAATCACTGTAAATAGCATGGTTTTAGGGTGACTAATGAGGGTGTTGTACTTAGACATTTGCATTATTCAGATTTGGAGCAGACTGTGGCCCTTGAAGTTTTATTTTCCTACAGTGGTGTATTTTCAGCAGAATAAAGCAAAAGCATACAACACAGACTGAGGACATTTCATGTGTTGAGAATCGTTAGATAAAAGTAAAGGCTAAGTTTTCTTTTTTGCATGGCATGAAGGCATACTTGGTAGTGGAGCTCCACTCATTCTTAAGCTGAGCACTAAACTTGGATTTTCTGTAGCATTCCAGGGTATATTTGCTGCCACAAGGGCTTCACATATGCCTGAATAGGCTGTGTCAGTAAAGTCTGCTTATAATTTGCTGTTTGTTCTGCATCTGCTTCATGGTTACTGTCCCGTACATGCTGTGTTAGGAAATATATTATTCTCACTTCAGACCTAGAATGACATAAACAGAATAAGTGCTCTTACAATAATTGTTGAAAGACATTACAGCAGGTTCTGGTGTCTGTGTAGTAGTGACTCATACTGACACAGTACGGAATGGTACCTGCTTCTTTATTCCATTACTCACAGAAAGTAATCTTGCCATATGTAATCATACAAGGGGGTTGTATAAGTCACTGGAATCAGACTACTTTTTTGTTAGTGTCACTCTTGGCATCATAAGAATTTAATCAGAAAAAGGAAAGCATTTGTAATTGTCACTTAGTTTGCAGCAATATAGAGAAAAATGTAAAGTGATATACAGAATTGTGCAATTGTAGGACAACACATGATCATTGTTGCATGCTTTTCAAAGGTGTATCTGCAAATGTAAGTTCAGATGTTTTGTTATACTTATCAACAACGTGCAGTCTGATTCTCCAGAAGTACAATCTAATCAATGGCCTTTGATGTTAGCAGAGTGAAATATACTGGCCATAATTCCATTCTTTGATTATTGTATTTTAGAAATGTGGCCCTGCTTCTCAGAATAGGAAGTATCAAACATGTATGAATAGACTGATGCTTGGGTATAGTGCAAGATCTATTAAGTAACTATTTAGCTGACCTTAAGTAGCATTTCAAATTCTTTAATATATAGCAAAATACAGACAGAATTTAAGAGTAAGCACTTACGGGCAACGGAATGCTGAAATAGGTGTAGTTTTAGGCATCATAAAAAGGAATTAGTTGACTTGCCTGTAGGTAAAACATACATGTCCTTTGAAAGTTTTGTATATGGGATGTTTTTAGGAAACAAATAGACATTTGGTTGAACGTCTGATGTCTACTCGTTATGTGGGGTTTCTACTGTCTTTATGTCACAGAATGTTATTGTTGTTTTTTCTTCAGTTTGAAACAGTTTGTGTTTGAAGACATTCAGAACATGCTTCAAGGGCCCTGTCTGTAAGATCTGAACTTGTCAATAACTCGTTACCCATAATACATTTAACTCAGATTTGTAAAGTTATCAAGAATTCTAATGCCTCTGGTTTGTTAAATAGGTAGTGGGTAATCTGATTTATTACAATTACATCAATTCGGCTATTGTGGCTCCAGATGCTTTTGATATTATAACGCTGCCACCTGATAGGACACTGTCTAATAACCAGCGTCGCAATCTGGCCAGCATTGCAAAAATTCTGCAGTTTGCAGCTTCCAAGAAAGGGGTAAGTTTATTAAAACACAACATTCAGAATGTATTTGTTAGCTTAATTATAATGTTTACACTGTTGCAAGATGACTTTCTATGTTGCTGTACATAGGCCACATAAATGGTATATTTTGTCACTACTGCATATTTGTTTGTGTAGCAGCCTTCTTTTTTATCTTACAAAGTTTGGAGTAATGTGCAATAACTTTGTTTACTTTGCACTTGAAGGCAACACATTTTCATGTGTAGTTCATTATCATATGCATTTGGGTGGCCTTTTCATGAGGTGTAGACGATAGAGAGTGCTTGTGTCTGGAGTTTTCATTGCTTTACTGCCACCACCACCACCACAACCACCATCATCATCTCTTCCTCCTCCTGCTTCTCCCTTTATGTTCTTGGTTTGTTAGTTTTCCAGAATGTGAAGTTAACACCTCCTGACCATCACTTTGGCCTACCTTTTCAAATCCTACTTCCAGTGCCATTTCCACAATTTAATACTGAATTCCTTTAACAACATTATTAAAATTGTGGAAATCATGCACACAGTTTGAAAGCAGAGACCATCATACACTACCTGTGTTTCTTTGGGTCGCTTTGTGCCAGGCTGTGGCAATGTTGTCACTAGCCATTTTGATGTTGTAGTCTTTTCATGGTTACTTAATGGCTGGCTTGTTTGCATTCTCATTCCACAACAAGGTACCTCATGATGAACTGTAGGTAGCATCTTGAGCAGCTCTCAGAACTGAGGTGGCACAGAGAGGGAAAAATATAACTAAGAGGATTATCAGTTATTAGAAGGGCCTTGTTGATAAGGTTGGATTTGGCACAGAATGATACAATGAAAGTTGAAAGAAAATCACATAGTCAGCAACTACTGCAGTTGTTACCACTGCCTCTGTATTAGGCTGCCTAATCACAGCTGATGCTGTTTTATTCAGATCTTTGAGGGCCTGAAGGTTTTGTGAGTCATAAACCAGTAGTGGCTGTACCTTTGTGTCTTCCTATTAGGTTTAGTTTTTGTGCCATTGGTCATGGGCTCCTTCTTGCTTTCACTAATACCAGAATCACTTGCAAACTGTTTTGGGCCCTTGATGCACAAAATAAAATTCCAACAGATAAAAATCACACAAAGACCACTAGATGAAGATGCATGCACAAAGAATGACATGGACACGCTGAAGAGCATTCTGGGAAACTGTGATTCCATATGCACACGTTTATGAGTGCTAGCCTTGTAAGAGCAAAAACTGAGCTTGTTTAGTGATAGGCAGGTACGGAAACTTACATCTTGTATGAGTGAAAGTTCATGATGTGGCTATTAAAAAAAAAAGGATGAGTGTGTATGATGAGGACCTCCCCCTCTATTTTTTTAATGAGAATGTAAGTAGTATAAATTTCATCTTGGAGTTTGGTAGATAGAGTATTGTTCCAAGGTCTTTTTTTTTTATTTTATTTTGTCCTATATTATTGCAGTTTGGTGAGGAGTCGAAACATCTTACATGCTTGAATTCTTTTATTATCGAATGTCATGAGATGATGAAGGCATTCTTCAGAGAGTGCTGCATGGTAGAAGAACTTGAGGAGCATTTCAGTATGCATGAGTTCACCGAAGCTACATTGATTTCCCGCCCTGTCTTGTACATCAGTCTGCAGGTAATGTGTCTGTGTTTTGATAAGTTCATCTAATTTTTTTACCAAATTGTTGAAAATTGTACCTTCTTTGTAGAACAAATTGCACATTGCTTCAAGAAACTGTACTTTGTTATACTGAAAGGAGGTGTTAATGTTTCTGTGATGGATATCCATTTTATAGTTCTATAAAACTGCTTCCATATTGAAAATATTAGAAATAAATACACAAAGGCCTTGTTTTATGCCCTAGTTGTGTTCCTGATAAAGTGAGTGTAAATCAAATAAATGAAAAATGATATTCCCATAAGAAAAAAAGACTTAAATAAATGTAAATAAACCAGCCAAAGAGTGTTAAACCGAAAATGAGAGGGCATAAATCAAGAAGTGGTGTAAATTGGTGAGGGGCATTAAACAAAAAAGTCATAAAACAAACAAGCATAAAATAAGACCTTGATGTATATAAATTAACACACAACCAAAATGTATCTGTAGAAATGTAATTAGAGTGCATGATTGAAAAGTACCAGGTATGAGAAACTAAATATTATGATACATGTTTACCTTATTACCAGTTCCTTTTCAGTACTTAATTCTCATTGTGTTTCCTATTTGGCCTGCTGTTTTTTGTAATTATAAGATTGTAAGAAACAGATGTTTTAATAATCCACAGACAAGCACTTTACTGTAATATTTGTCTGTGAATAATTATACAGTATTAGTAAAGAAAGGAGAGCTAGGATAGTGTATTCACTGTAGTGATTAGGCTGTGGGCTGGGCGTCTCAGGCATCATTCAATTCCTGGCAGAGGCAAGAGAGTTATCTCTTCTTGTAAGTGTCCAGACTGACTCTGAGGTCCACCCAGTCTCCTATTCAATGGGTGTTGTGGGCATGTTCCCCAGGGGTATAAAGCTGATTGCTTACCCCTTCTAGTACCAAGGTTAAAAGATTAGGGCAGTTATACCTTTATCCTTCTTCTGCCTTCATGGCATGCCAAGGGACAACTGTATTAGTAAAGAAAGAGTTGGTATGTTTTAGTATTTTGAAGAGAATCACTTTCTTGAAGATTATGATTCAGTTTTTACTCTTTGGGCCTCAGAGTGTAAAGACAGTCATTTGTAATATTTGTTGTCATCTTTGCATATTGAATGACTTGATAAGAATAACACTTTTAAAACAGGAGATTTGTGATACTCATGAACTGCTGGTGAAATATGAGGACCTCATTGCTCCTGATGCTTCAGATCCACTACATGAGCTGTTGGAGGACTTGGGTCCAGTACCTTCAGTAGCAACATTACTTGGAAGTATGTACTTGGCAGTGTTACTGAAATTGAAAGTCTTCAAATTCAAGGTTATATAGAGGCATTGTTTCAATTTGGATGTAAGAGATTCTGTGTGCTTTTCTTAAAATATGCATACTAGTATCTTCTAAGAACGTTTACTTTGCTATGTTTGTAACATTATAAACTCTTTTTCCTTTCCTCCGACTCAGAAGTAATTGATGATGTCAGACATTAGAGATTTTTATGCATACAGTTAGATAATTTTATCACTTTTAAAAGCAGAAGTTGGAGCTGGGATAGCATAGTCAGTATAATGACCAGGCTATGGGCTGAGTGATATGGGGTTGGATTTCTGGCAGGGGTAAGATATTTTACTCTTCTGCAAAATATCCAGACTGGCTCTGGGGCCCACCCAGCGACCTATTCAGTGGGTGCCAGGGTACTTTCCCTGGGGGTACAGCAGCGTGAATTTGACCACTCACCTCCATATAGCTGTACTCTTCCCCGGTATGCCTTCATGGCATGGACAGTGACACCTTTATCTTTATAAAAGCTGAAGACTCTTTTGAGATAATTTAGTTTCTCCTTTTGTCTTTCCATCCAGAATTTCTATTAAAGTGGTCATTTGAAAGAAATCATGAATCCATGTGGCATTTTCACTAATGCTGTTGTTTGCTGTTTTGTTCATGCACAATGCCTGTTACAATAGAGGCACAGCTCAATTCTGGCTGCATTGACAGACTCCACCACTACCTGCGTTATGCTACCGTCTCTTGGTTCACAGCTGAAATGTCATGAATCTTGGACTTGTGATACTTTTCCATGAATTGTATGTTACAGACAGCTGTCAAGGAGGGCATATCATTTCTCATTGAAATGCTGGATTTTCATATACATACAGTGAGATACTGTTAACTTATTGTTGACAAAACAATGGACTCATGATCTCTTCAAATGACTTACACAGTTGTGTTCCTGAAAGTGGCAGTAGGTTACTAGCTTTCAACTCTGTAACTCAAAAACATGGTGCATGTAATTACTGTACTTTATGAATTTGGAGCAGAGATACCAACATAAGAATTTAAAATGTGAAAAACAAATAAATAAATAAATATAACTAACAAGTACTGTATAGCTAGTAGGGCAGCAGGAAGGTCACAGTTTATGAAACCAGATTATAATTATTTGATTTCAGTAGTGTCAGGCTATTTTCCCAATGTTGGGGTCCATGATGGTGGTCAAAAAGTGATGCAACCTCTTTAAAAAGTAAATGTAAATTGTTTCAAATTGAAGAAGTAGAACACAACAGGATACCTAGCATTACATTGTTTAAAATTGGAAAAAGACTCTGAAACACAGATTTTGTAGCATTAGCTGGTGCACATAACCCCATGTAGGTTGTAACTTACCTGAATTGTCTGTAGCTGTTTTGTGGACAACCAAGGAATGAAGATGTCTTTTTTTTAAGCTCACTGTATGATTATGGTTGAACATTATCTATCACTGCATTCTTACTTACACTGGCAAACTGAATTTTGTGATTCTTTCATGCCAGATGAATCATGTTTAATCTTTCAGTTTGAATGCTAAATTGAAAATATGGTATTGATTGATTGATTGATTGGCACTTCCAGTTGATAAGATAGAATTATGTTGTATTTTTCAGGACTTTAGACCACTATGTGTATGTAGCAACACATCTTCTGTCACTTTCAACTATGTCATTTGTTTCTTTCAACAGCTGGACGAGATGCGGCTCTGCCAAAGACAGAAGTGTGTCTTACACTTGTCAACAAGTTTGAGGTGCCTGAAAATGATGATCAGGATATTAACAAGCTATTTATCAAGTAGGTGTTCTGTTGTATTTGGTGTTAAACATTTTTGTTTGGAACTCAGCACAGTTTAATCTCAATTTATGTGACCAACTCATACACAGATAAAGTCATAAAATGTCAGGTGGTGTTTATTCACGTGTTGTTATTACAGCCTTGGAAACCAGTGAATGAGATTCATGTTGTGCTTGGGGTGTTTATGTGGTGTGGGGTTGTTTAGCTTTGTTTTAAGTGCTGCAAAGAATATCACGTCAAGTAGTGTTACTAAGGTAATGTCAATCACTTTCTCTTATTCAACAAATGTAGGGTATGGCAATACAATGTGACAGTTTTCAGATCGCTGTTTTGATGAATGGGGTTGAATATAAGAAAAGCAAAAAATTACAGAATAAAGTAATATATGCTCTTTACTTCTTAAAAATTACATCTCTGAAGTGGTCTCCCTGGCATGCAATAAATGCCTGTAATTGTGATCAGAAATTAACCATAACCACACAAAGGCACACAATTTGCCCCACTGTTGCAGTATGTTAGTTACAGTTGATTTCTGAATATCATTACATTCTTTCATGGCATGTTAAGAGAAGAATGAGCATATCAGAGTTGACATTAGAGCCACTGATAAACGTCTGCTGTGAAGTTATGGTTAATTTATGATCACAATTACAGGAATGTGTTGCTGCCAGGAAGACCATTTAAGAGATGTAATTATTGAAAAGTGAAAAAAGCATACATTAAATGGCATTTTAATATTGATACTTCGTAATTGTTTTTGTTTCTTATATTCAACTCAATTCATCAAAATGGTGATACGAAATTTGTCATACTATATTGTCACACCTATATTAGAGGGCTTGCCTGTGAAATTTGATTGAAACTTTAGAAGGTAAATAAATGTAGGTTAAACATCTACTTTTTAATTTAAAACACCATGTCTCCTGAGGTTATTTAAAGTGATTTAATTTGTCTGGTGTTGGTAGGTTAAATTAGCCAGTTGTGTATGTGAACATAAAGATTTGTCATAACAGCTGTAAATTGTAGGAATGTTGTTCATTATAAATTATGGACCATATGAACATTTTAACATATTTAGAAGTCATGTATCGTTAACAAAATGTAACAAAAAACAATTTTATTGTTACTGACTTTTTGGGACAGCCTGAAGATCCCATTTGCAAGGGTCAAGCAGTTCATTCTTCTTGGACTGCTTGACCTTTGAAGATGAGATAGACAAGCTGTCCTCAAATGTCGGTCTGTCATATCCCAGGAGAGCGAAGACCTTAATTTACACTGTGGCAGAAGCCTGAAATCATGCAATTTTATTGTATTAAAGTGTAATATCTGTACTGTTCATTTGTTTGTAAATGTACATTTTTAGGTGCAATAGGTGAACTTCAATGCCTGTTAGGGTCTGAAACTAGTTCATACCATTTGTATTTGGCACTTGTCTTCGTAATCTTATTATCATTACAATGAAAGAATGAAATGCACATTTTATGTCCTCTCTTACAGTTTTCAACATAATTCAGCAAAAGTGTCTCTATGCATACATTTCTGAACTTGTGCAATTGAACAATCAACTTTGGTCTTCCAAACATACCCATTCTCTTACATAAAAACAAAAGAATGTCTTCATTGCATATAGTCTGCATTAAAACTGTATTTGTTTTTTTATTTTGATTTGGTGCTGTATTTCAGTAGGACTTTTGAAGCATGTTTAAGCAAGTTAAATAAATATTTAATTTTCTTGTAATATGTTCGATAACAGTGGACACTGAATTCTGTTGTTCACTGTTTATTCATTCAGTGTGTAATTTTTACTTCTTATCAATCTGAATAACACTGTCAGCTAACAGTGAACAGTTTGATGTGAATTTAGTATTTGTTGACTACAAGGGCAGAGTTCAATTATAGTGTTAATTACCGGTATTCAGCTTTACTTCCACAGATTATCTCAAAGTGAACAACCTTTATGGCATTGTTTACAGGCTTCTACCGCGATGTTGATGAGATCTGCGCTCTTCTGGGATATTATGCGGCTTCATGTGGTAATTGTTTACCGACATTTTTGGTCAACGTATTGCTCCCATCTTCACAGGTCAAGAGTCCAAGTAGGAAAGCACTCTTGACCCGTCAGGATGGGACCGATATGTTGTCCCGAAACGTCGGTAAACAATTACCACACGATGTCGCGTAATATCCCAGAAGAGCGCAGATCTCAACCTTTATGGCAGTTACAGAATGTCACTTTTCTCTCTCACATTAATTGCATTTCCTTTGTGTATAAGTGATCTGCAGAGCACACATGTTGGCATGTCATTCCTAACCCTTTCTGCTGAATGCACCTGCTGGATCTATGCTGTTTTCTTTTACAATTTTTCTGTACTGAAATATCATTTATGTTAAAAAAAACTGATAATGCTACATGTTACTTACTTTTCAGAACAAAAGAGCTACTGGTATCGATACTGTCTTGCCTTCAAGAGGGCAGCACCCTTCGTGAAGCATTGTTGGTGGAGTCAGAAGCACAGGAACATGTATTCCATCAGCTACTGCATAAATACCAGCAGAAAAGTCTAAACAACTCAGCAGCTTTCAAATCATGGTAATAAGCTTGAATCAAGCTAAAAGATTAAGAAAACTTGTGGAATCTGAAGCTGTAACACTGCTAATACCAGACCTGCCATTGGACATGATCCTGAGCCACCTATATCTATCAATCCTTCCTGCAACCTATCTCCTCATTATTTATCTTACTTCGTGTTATCCTGAAATTTCTTTCTTGGGCTTCCCAGTCCTGATTTCAAAGAGAGGTTGGCTCAGAAATGAATATGAATGAATCAGCGTATGCAAGCATAACACAAAATTATTATGTGTAACAGAGTTGTAATGTAACTAGGCCTATATGTAATAAAACGTTTTGTAATTAATACTAACAAATGGAAGTGAGGTTTAGAGAGGAGTTAGGATAAGAATAAATTCTGCAGATGCTTGCTATTCATATTATATATATATATATATATATATGAAATGTGGTCTCTTGATTTGACTGAATCACATAAAGTACAAGTGTTCAAAAAGACGGTGTCTAGGAAAAGGTTTGTACCTAAAAGTAATTTGGATGTCAGGATATGTAGTAAATATGTCATATCCTAACATCGTAATTACCACCTTATAATCACACACAAATTTGAACATGTTCTGTCTAGGTATTTTCCTGAAAATTGAAGAATATGAAAGGGGGTCATGTAATATGCAGGGTTGTCGTATAATTGGGTACATACAGTGTTCTAAAGATACATTTCTAGGGTGAGAGATGGATGGAAATGACCTGGATTTTGTCCAACAGTCTGTGGTATTATGAATGGTTGCATTCCATTATCAGAGTGTGTATAAGTTGCCTGTGGTTACTTTATTTCAATGTATGTGTTGCCAAGTAAGTTCATTTTATTGTGTTGATATTTGCAGTAACTCTCTCAAGGAATGTAAACAAATCCTGAGGGAGTATCTTACCAAACTAGAGCTGGCAGGTTTAGTTTCTTCTGCTGATGGATATCAGAGTATTGTGTCAGCCATTGCAGAAGACATCTGTAACAAACGCAGGCAGAGAAAACTTCAAAGAAAGGTAATTGTGTTGCATTTTGAGTACTCTGGTTCCAATGAATGCAAGTCATGGCAATAGAAAATGAAATGTTTGTCATACTGCCACATAGTATGAAGGTGAGTCAGTCACACACCAGTAATCACCTTTATTAACTTACAGTGTGTTGGTTATGTGTGGTGGTAAATTTGTGAAATTTATTACATACTGTACTAATTTTCATCATAACAAAATTAGATCTTATAAATACTCCCCCCCACAATCAAGTAACACAAAGTCTAGATGTTTCTTTTTCTATACTCTCTCCACCCAACAACCTATGTTCTACATATACGTGTCTACATACAATGTGATTTTATGTTTCCTGCTAGGCTACATGTTCCAAGTGTAATATTCAACACAGTGTGCTTTCCTACAGAATGCTAAATTACAGTTGTAAAGACGCACAGAGTTTAAATTAATGTATTCAATGCATAATGCCATTGATAGTCATAATTTCAAAATACTTATGCATCCAGTAATTATTGCAGAGGTGTTCCCATTTTGAGACAAGTGTGAATTGAAGGCAGGGCAACTGGAGGAGATGCTCTTGGGCACACACTGGCAATACAAAACTAACATTAGCAATTCCCTGGAAATACTTAATGGCTGTGTTAACAGAAAAACTGCTAGCCGGGCCACATAGTCAATAGGAGGGGGGGGGGGGGGGATGAATTACATTAAGCAGGCAGGGCAGTGGTACACACGAGAATGAATGGATGATGATGATGATAATTGCTTCTCAGTTATGAAATTCTTGTGCAGATGAGTAAATTATGATACATTTTCCTTATATAAGATTCATACGTACAGTTTCACTCGGTTGTAACGACCTCGGTTTGTGCGACACCTCATTTATAACTTTATACATTCTCTGGTACCAACTAATTCCCCACAAGGCATGTGTTTTTGTGCCTTGCTTATTGTGACATATTGAGAGCAACTACCTTGGATATGATGACATTGCCAATCATCTGTTCCAAAATAATTTTCCAAGAAGTAGGCTATTTTGAGACTTCAACCCTCTCCTGTTCCTTGAGAAAACAAGCCCTTTACTCTTTCAGGTAGTTATATAAATTCCAGACCTGGAAAATGACGATAGTAATGATAATTCATGATTTCATGGTTCTGCCGGGTTGTAAATGAAATCTTCGCTGGTCTGGGATGTTACATAGTGTAGATTGGTAGTTAGTTACCAACGTTTCTTGGGCTGCTTGACGCTTGAAGATGGGACTGATAGGTTGTCCTGAAACATCGGTAACTACCAATTTACGCTGCGTAACATCCCAGAAGAGTGAAGATCCCAGTGGTAATTCACTTTGTTTATGAAGTTTCCCTCTACTTTTCTACTCCTGCAGTTAACAGAAAACTGGTAGAGTGATATCGTAGCTACAGTGACGAACAGAAAGAAGGTTTTGAACATCGAAGGAAAATTTAAAGTGATACGAGAAATAGAAAATAGAAAAAAAGAAATATGATGTGTGTTGCGAATTTGGTCTTGTAAATTCTGTGATCCAAATTATTTGTAAAAACAGAACCAAAATTATTAGTGCTTTTGAATGGAATGGATCAAGAAGAAAGTGATTTAGAAAGCTTGAACGGAGTGACGTCAATGAGGCATTGCTTAAGTTTTAGCAACAGAGAAGTGACAATGTACCAGTGACAGGTCCTCTTCTCATGATAATTTTTGTTCTTCCTGAATTTTAAATGTAAGTTGCTGTATTTTTTAGCATAAGCCTGTATGAAAACTTACAATTATATCACCATCATCATCATCATATCATTGGCACTACAACTCATAGTCTTGGCCTCCTTACAATTACCGGTATATAAGAGTAATTTTTATTCTTTCTAGATTTTAATTGTAATTTAATTTTAAAATATATCATAGCATAAACATTTAAGTAATATGCCTACAGGCCGGTAGTTTGTTTTAAAATATTTTTCCTTCATTTTTACCAAACACCTCACTTAGAGTGACACTCATTTATAATGACACAATTTATTTGAACTCTTTCATGACGTTATAACCGAATTCAACTGTACATTAAATCCTCGTTTAAGAAAATACACGGAGAATTTGAGTATGTATGGGTGGTACTACTGGAAGTAAAAATACATGAAATCTATTAATGTTGGATGCACCAGCTCATTGAGATATAATTTTTACAAAATTTTTATTGTGGTTTTTCAGGAATTGCAAGCACTGAGAGTCACAAATCAGAGTCTGGAGAAGAAAACAAAGTTTTATGAGGAACAAATTAATTACTACAATCAGTACATACAGAAATGCCTTGAGAACCTTCATGCTGGGAAGAGGTAAACAAAGTTCATGTCTGTCATACTGTGGTGGCATTTGAATTAAATAAATTCTGTGTTGTTATTTAAATATATAATGTATTAAATTTCACCCCATAACATGCCATGCATGCACAGAGGGGGGATAGGGGTATAGCTCTACCCTTGCTTAACCTTGGTGCTAGATGGGGGTGGGTGGTTAACACCATGCTCCGGCCACTTTACCTTGGGAAAGAGCCCCTTGACCTACTGTACAGGAGGCTGGGTGGGCCTTGAGGCTGGTCTGGATGGGTGCAGAACATGTTGTCCCCATCTCCATTGATTTCCCTGCACAGCATTGTTTTGCACATCAGCCAGCCACTACTGTGCAAGTTTCATCTTATACATAATCCTGGCTTACATAATATAACTTTATCAGCCTCCATTCTTACCACAGTGTATAAGCCTGTGAACCATTCCAACTTCTGAAACAGCTTATCAGTTTTCATGAAATTTGGTATGAATATTAGGTCACTGGAGGTCACCACAAACATACTGAAACTATGACCTTAGAGAACTATAGCTGTGCACTCTGCAGCCAGTAGCTAGACTTCAGTCCTCTAACTTACCTTAAAATATGCCACAACTCCAATTCATTGGATATACGTACATATCTTTGTTAATGCTGTGTAAGAAATACATTTGAAAAAGTGTTTTTAAAAAACCAACATTTCCATTTACTATGTTATAAATGTAACCCTACAAAGGGCAAAGGACTAATGTATTCCCATTCCTACAAAAAACACTTGTATTTTCTATAATCTTTCTGTCACCTCATTTCAATGTCCATATAAAACTTAATTTTTCATTGGTTTTGTGCAATACCAGGAGTGTTCATATTCGTAAGTCGTCGGGGAAGCTGCCAGAGAAGTTGAAAACAAAGTTAACATTGCGTTACACAGCGGCTAAGCTGCATGAGAAGGGTGTGCTGTTGGAGGTAGATGGTCTTCCTACAACACAATTCAGGAATGTCCAGTTTGAAATTTCACCAACTGATCACAATGGTGTGTTCACAATCTGTGGCAAGTTCATGGGTGTTGAACTGGAAAAGGTTGAAATTGATATTCAGGTAAGTCGATAGACTAACTTAACTTTCTTAACCCTATTCCAAAAAGATGGTAAGCTCAATTTTTACCTTCCTGTTTTACATTAATTCTACTTAATATTTTGCATCTTCCACATGTAACTTCACTATTTATTAGAATCCAACAAAATATGCTTGTTAGGATATATATATATATATATATATATATATATATATATATCATGCATAATCCCTTGAATTGTATCTCCCTAATGACAGCTCAACCAGAGCTGAAACATGTTGGAGAAAGTATAATGTAAACAAAAAAGGCATGTGTGTGTGTATATATACAGTATATGTACCTTATTTTGTTAACAGGATTCTGGGGGAGAAGATGTGAATGATGTGATGTGAAGTAGTACTTATTCAATAAATACATTCTGATGTACAGTACTACAAACTACCTGTAGTGTGTGTCTATGATTCATGCCAAATAATTGTATTTCTCTGTCCCAGGACCTCCTGCAGCTCCAGTTCGAAGGTGCAACAATAATGGACATATTTGGGAAGGCAAAAATTAATGTAAATCTCTTGTTATTTCTCCTCAACAGAAAATTCTATGGCAAGAAGTAGAGTATTTATTCTCTGTTTGTTGTAATTATTATAAAAGATTATCATTTTCAACAGAGCAAACTTGGAAACAGAAGGTGCAACAAGAACGACAAAGAAATTTATAAGATTGAAAATATATGAAGTAAATTTTTAAGTGTTATTCAATGACACTCAATTACTAAGATTATATAGTGTTCAAATCCTGAGAAGGGTGCTACATTGCAAAATTATATCTGGGGCAGTTAGTAAGAAAAAAGGAATACCAAAAAATCACATATTGTTAATCAAAGCAAGGAAGTATAAAAGTTCACATTCTTGCATTATGTGGCCACCTTAATTAAAAACAATGTAAGGTATGTCCTCTTTCTTCAAAATGATATA
Organism: Reticulitermes speratus; assembly: GCA_021186555.1. Classification (NCBI taxonomy): domain Eukaryota; kingdom Metazoa; phylum Arthropoda; class Insecta; order Blattodea; family Rhinotermitidae; genus Reticulitermes; species Reticulitermes speratus. The sequence continues at coordinate 18,055,047 of JAJKFL010000002.1, forward strand.
TGTACTTTTCTAAGGTATATATTTGCATATCCTTTATTGTGTTACATTCAATGTATTAATGACATATAATAAGAATAAGAATAATAAACTGATAACATATTTTCACAAATACTTGTGAGCAATTATTCAAGTTATAGCACTGCTTTTCAGCCCTCACATCCTCTGCAACAGTCTTCCGCACAGACTTGTTGAATTGCAATTTTTTGTGTTCACGTAAACAGCAACAGTTTATGTATGACATATAATTTAATTTTAAATTGTCTAGTTCTGCAAATCAGTGTCACAAAAAATATAATCTCTCTGTATGTCTGAAATGTAATTCCGCTTTTGTCTTCAGTAAGCTGTCTTCATGAACCTGACCTTACAACTTAGTTCGCAGTCTCCTCACAGTACCTTATATTTCGTCATGTGTTTCCAAGGCTTTCCACAGGATTTTATGTGAGTACAGTACAGTGTACGTTTCGTGAAAACATTTTCAAACTGAATCTATTGTGGGAACTTTACCATGTGCAGTACAATGTACTGTATATAAGACAGAACACTGTCACAAACCATATTTTGTGATGTAAGGATGTTTGTTCCCTGACAAATTATGTCTACCAAATGTCACAGACTGGCTGTGTCTCAAGGAGGAACAAGAAACATTTATTCAGGTTGGCCCATTAAATAAAGCCTGTTCTTTTTCTTTGCCTGAAGTTGGAGACAGAGTCAGCCTCTGAAACATTGCAATGTCCAGCAAATATCCTTAAAATATGACACCAGACCACTGTCACATTTGATAGTGAAACCTATGTATATATACACGTTCTGGCATTCTTTTACACTCACATTCCCATAGAAGAAATAATAGACATGTGAGATTTGAGGTCCTCACAGCAGTGTTGCTCAAGATTCAAGGTTGTGATATTATGCTGTCGCTGGGTAAACGGCTATGGGCATTTTGAAACACCAGGAACTGTTTACCCAGGTACACCCTAGAAGACTAAATTCTTTAGTAACAAAGATACTGTTATGTATGTTTCTCTGAGTCCTCAGTTAAATATATAACATACAAAACAGGACCTGCAAATCCAAGTAAAAGAGAGCATATTATTAATTGTAACACAGACAGGCCCCAGTCTGCACCATTACAGCTGAACATAGATCTCTCATTTGTGGCTAAGCTACAGTCTTCTTGTGGTATCAAAGGACTACTGCTACATTCCACATCAAAGGTCTCTGCAAGATTGTCCTGTGCATCTCTTCTGTTTGTGCCAGACATGTTAAGAGTGTCTCCTACATGAAACTGAACTGAGTGCACACTGCTGACATCTTCCATTTTTCTGTCCGATGCTTCTACTGTTGGCATATGACTGGTCATAGGCATGTCATTATTGAGATTATCAGTCAAACACTCCACGCTAGTACAAGTGTCACTTCCTTCACTGACAACTTTGTGAGATGAACTTGCATGTACATCAGGCAATTTCTTTGTAAAGAGTCTTGCTGGAACTTTGACAATCCTCCGTGCAAATATCTCATTGTCTCTGTGAATATTATTGATTCTTTTCAGCTCTGCAATCTGAAATCAATTTGTCAGAGTTACAAATTAAAACGGTTAAAGGGAAAAAAGTACAAGTTAAAGTACTCACATTGCTGAATGTCCACTACCACATCATGCAGATCTGAACTCCATACAAAAAATTTGGCCCATAGTGAAGGGATGTATAGCATATTGAAAAGTATGCCTTTAGGACTTTGGATATAATGTTCTCTGTGAAGAAAAGTTTCAGTAAATGGGAAAAGATGACTGGTTACCATTATACAAGCATGAAAAATAGAACAACTACTGGGAATGAGATGGCATTACTGACTAAGTTCTACTGATTTTTATTTATTGTTTATTTAACTATGCTACCAATTTCTCAGGCTATACAGGGAAGCAGTCATACCATAATATATTATCCTGGCATTTGCTTGGAGGGACTTGGTAAAGTCATTAAAAAACTTTTGGGTAATTTGTGTCCTGGATTAGATTCTAACAAGATACGTGCCAAATAAAAGTAAGAAATGTTACTGCATGAGCCAACTTACTCAGTACAGACATAGTACTTGACAAAATAATAATTTTTAAGTGATTATTTTACTGGGGACTGTATGTTTTCATCTTCCAAGAAATTATCAGCTTGTCCTGTCCTGGGTACCCCTAAATCAACACATGCTAAACTGGGTTGTTGTAATACATGTTGTGCTTTGAAGTTGTGATAACACACTCGTTAAACAGACCTCCATTAAATTTGGTATCTGAACTGATTACAAAAATGTATTTCTCAAATTAAATTTTGGATAATTTTAGAATAATCTGGACTGCTACTTTTCACATTCAAATCAAAAGACAATGGCCAAAAAGACAGTGATCTGTCTTGTGAATACATAAAATTAAAAAGTTATGAAACTGAAGCTCTTGGAGTTACAGGACTCATCTGTTCTGTTCTGTTCTGTATCTCCATAAAAGTTGGTAGTTCTTTATATGTTGCTGATATGCGTGAGGAATCAGAAGATAGTGTCAAATGCACAACAGTTAGCAAAGCAGGTAGTATGAATAACACAAGTTTCAGACTGTCAGTGATGCAGTGTGTCTTTCACTGTGTTTATACAATTTGTGAATTCCATGTTTGAGAAAACAGAGTACCACTAAACCACACTCTAGTGGAAGTGTCAGCTACAGACAGAAGCTGTTGTTTGTGCTGTAATATCAAGGAGCTGAAGGAGGTTTGAAATGGCTGTTTCTTGTGAAACAGGTACCATACATGTCAGACCAGCACAATGTCTGGTAGTAACAGAATGTGCCCACACCCCATGCAGTGTGCTCAAGCGCTATACAAATCAGACCACCAACCATATTTCACTTTAGCATGCATGTGAGAAAATGTTAGCACAAAAGACTTTTTGACTACACAGAGGTATTGCACAGTGAAAACATCAACATGGTCATTTTCCAGCATTATGGCGTGCCAAAACTTAGTGTTCGAGGTCCATGCTTTCCTAAACATGGTCAAGTGGACCCATTGCTTGGCCTCCAAATTCACCAGACCTCACATTACCCAAACTCTGTGTGTGGGATTCAGGAAGAACAAGACATCAGTGCCTGATTACAGTGAAATACATTCTTGCCAAAATCTTGATTAAATCTAGTAAGGGAAATGATTACCTAGTTTTTTAGTTTCAATTAAGTTCTGACAACTATGCTGCACTTAACACATTAAAATATCAGATACATAAAAGCATTTCAATTATGACAGTGTCTCATGATTGTATACACCTGCTTTTGTATTGGTGGTTTTGAGTCTTCAGATTTAGTTCTCACAGTGGTGGAATACAAAGGATTTAAATAGTACAGCAAAGGGTTGATACTTGTAAAATGAGAACTTCACAGTATTTGTGAACCTAACTGGCTGCTGCTACACGAAACACTTCAAAACATGCAATATGAAAACACTTTACAGCTGTGTTTACCTGATGTTATATCAAATATAGTTTGTGCACTATTAATATTACCTTTGGTGTTAATACAGAGGTTAATGTATTTTAATCCCTATCCACAGCATTCAAAACCTCCACTATATTAACAATACACACTTTCTGTGAAGTGTCTCAGGATACATGGCCTACCTGTCAGCAAGACAGCAGATGTAGCAGCTTCAGGTGTAGTGCTCAACTGCTGCATGCGATGTTAGTAATAGCCATCCGACGTGCAATTTTATCTTTGTGACAGACTGGGATTGTATGCAAGGTAACAGAAGCAAACCTGGAACTCATTTCCTTATACATCCATTTCCTCCACCTCAATCAGTCTAAATAACTGCATGCATTTCTTTATTCATCCCAGTACAAAATGCATATCTTAATGGTATTTCCAAAGGCATGCCACTTCAGTTACTTTCAGTCTATTTTGGCTCTATATTTTACATATTTACATTCATAGATCAAAAGAGGGCTGATGGTAGGGCAGAGGAATTATAGGTTAATAAGATTACAGATAAGAGCACTGGACTACAGAAGTAAATGTGAACGTGTTGAAAGAATGGCAGAAAACCTTATTCCAAAGAGTTTTGCATGATTATTATTATTATTATTATTATTATTATTATTATTATTATTATTATTGAACAGCCCCGTAGCAGATGCTACGGATGCACCGCAGCCTTGAAGGCTTATTGTGTAACCCTATGAGGAAGATGATGCAAGATGAGGTTTTTTCCTGCTTTTCCACTGTAATGGAGCACCGGTAGAATGAAATTGACAGGGGAAAACTGAAGGACTTGGAGAAAAACCTGTCCCAGTGCCACTTTGTCCACCACAAATCCCACATGGACTGACCCGGGCCTCCGCGGTGAAAGGCCGGCGACTAACCGCCTGAGCCATGGCATGGCCTGTTTTGCATTATGGTCCACAAGCAAAGAGGAAAACCTGCTGTGCATTTGACATGCTTTTCTTCAGTCTCAGCAAGGAACAGGGTTTCCAGTGCAATTGCCATCGCTTAGTTTCTGAGTCACAATCACAGCCCATGTTTCATCACTTGAAAGTTACATTTTAAAGAATTTTCATCAGATTATGCACATTAAGAACATCAGAAGCCACAGATGTCATTCCACTCTCAAGTTAGCATATGTGGAACAAACAGGCTGCAGCATGTATCACATCCAATTCTTTGGTCTGACATGTGACATGAGTAATTCTTACATTAGCCAGTTCACAATTGGTCAATTCTCTTTGTCATGTCATGCTATTCACTGTACTGACTGAAGGGTACCCAGGATGTTTGTCACTACTGGCAGACATTTGACCGTCTTTAAAACAGAGACCATTCAAAAACCTGTGCTTGGCTCACTGTTGCACCTCAAAATGTAATTTCCATTACTGATAGAGTTTGGTCACCATATTTCTCATGTTGCAAATAGTGTCATCAATAGTTTCATCAAGTTCGGTGGAAGGAAGGTAACAATCATTTGCATTTTCTTGGAAAAGATACGGGTTCAACAACTTCTCTGCTGATAGGTGTTTAGTGGAAGCAAACCTCTCTTTTGTCTGATAGGTAATATTATTGCACACCTCTTTTGCAGAGACAAGATTTTGAGTAACTTCTTTCCTTTCTTTTGCTGAAGGAGGGTTTTCTTCTTGGTGAGTGGCTGAGGGAATGTTGTTTCTCTCTGTGACAATTGCCTCAAGAAATTCATTCACTGCATTATAAATGCTAGTGGAGTTAGTATTATGATGCTGTAGCTGGTTGTACAAAACATCGACATAAGGCACGATGTAATGGAAAAATGTTAGCCAAAAGTTGAAGTCTTCATTGTTCATCATATGGAGAAGTCCTGTAGCTGCTTGTACAGTTGCCTGATTCCTGTTAATTTGAAGGTTTTCAAAACATTCTTTGAGAGTTTCTTTATTTTCATAAACAGTATTAACCAATCTGTTATTAAAATTCCATGTAGTATTTGATCCTGAAGGCATGCGTTTAGAAACAATGTCCAGTACGGCTAATCGTGCGGGTGACTTAGCAAAAAACGCAGGTGCTGCAGCAAGATTACTGAAAAAATGTGAGCTTGTGGATTCTGTGATAATGCCTTTTCCATAATTAAATTTAACTGATGTGCATAGCAGTGCACAAAATGTGCATACTGGTACGATTGTTTAATGATTGTATGTGCACCTTTCTTGCCGCTCATTACGGCTGCACCGTCGTATGTTTGAGCTATAAGTTTGTCACTATCACCATTCAAAACTACACTTAATTGTTCAAAAATACAGTCTGCTAGTCCTTCAGCATTTTGAGCTTTCAGATTAAAGAATCCCCAGAATCTTTTGTGCACAGAACCTTCTACTTCGTAATGGAAAACAATAACGTGCCGCACGTGCTCTGAAATATCACTTGTGTCATCTGACATTACAGACAGGAATTTGGCTCATTTAATTTCAGAGCATATCTCATCCTGACACACCTCAAGGATACAGTCTCAATGTTCATTTTGGATAATCTTGGAGGTTCCCCTAAAAACTGTGGAGTTCAAGAAATGGGTTTTGAGGGATTCATCAAACTTTCCAGCAAATTCCAACAATCCTTGAAAAATCCCAGGATTTGGCAGTTGTGCAGTCTTGTCATGACCATGTAGTGACAGCTCAAATTTAGCACAAACCTTTATACAGTCAATAATTTTTTAGAGGATTTCTCAGTTGTTTTTCACTTTCTCATTGTATCTGTTCATTTGTTGTCAGTAAGCCTTGCTTATCTGTGACACAATGTTTACTGTCCCTAACATAGCTAGATCAATCAGTTCTTTAGGTGCTTTGCAGAATCTTCATGCCTTTTAACTTGCTCACCTATAAGTTTTAAATCCATCACTCCAGTTTCTGTCCAAGTTGTGTCACCTCCAAACAACAAACATGGAAAGCAAAATAGAGCATTTCTTTCAGCACAGCCACTCAACCACTTATGTTTAACATATATAGCAGGGTTAAATTTTCTCACATAAGTTTGTTTTCTGCTTGAAGATAATTGAGAAATAACTAGGTCAGGTGTTTCACAACCTAAATTCTTAATCTCACTCTTCTCTGCGAGAGTTTATTGCAAAAAATTGATGCCCTGTAAATACTTCACACTGTTCTTCTTCATGTTTATCTTAATATTGCAACTACTAAAATTAAAACATTCACAACTATGGCTTTGAAAACAGCTAGGTAAGAAAGGTTATCAAAATGCCAGTGTTTGAAATGTTGGAAATATAAACAGATACACAAAGTCCTTGAAACATTCTCTGGGCTGCACTGACTGCAGCCCTTATGGGCCAGCCACCCCTGGTACACAACCTAGTCTTTGCTGAGTACATTTTTTCAGTTAAATATTCTTGCTCTTGCATACCTTGAATGTTCAGAATTGAGTGTTTTATGCCACAGCTAATTATTCAGGACCTAGGTTCCGTGTAAAACTTTACTGTGATCAGGAATGTAACACAAAAATATCAATAAGTTTTATTAAAATACTATCGTCTATGCTATGCTAAAAAATTTCTCTGCCTCTCCAGATCTTAATTTAATTTGTTTGCTCCTTTCGAAATAGTGAAGCTGCATCACTTTATAATTCAAGTAGGAAAGTGTATACAAGAGTACAGCCATGCTGATATTAATTTGGTTAAGACATTTTGGGAACATTCTGCCATTAAGAGATACTAACAGGGCAGTTGAACTGAATTGCAAGTGTCTGTAATGTGTCTCCTGGTTGAACTTCTCTCTCCAAAAATGTCTCTTGTTTATACACTTTCAGCGGATGTTCCTCTTCACTGCCGTCACCATCTCCATCACTGTTGTTGCTGGAGAATATATATCTATTACCTTCCAAATGGCCTCGATGATATAACTTGTGCCTGCAAGATCAAACAGGCAGTCTGAGGTTTGACAGCAACTATAAAACACATTCTTCATGAAAATGCTCAAGAGTACATCAAAGCTATACAACAAACATGGCCACAGACATTTGATGTGTAATCCATGTTTAAAAATGAAGCACATTTGCTTTCCGACTTCTGCTACACATAAAACTGTCCGAGGTGTTCGTTAGTAGAGCACTGCATTAGCAGAGCATTGCAAACAGGTTGGTACTACCTTTGTCCTTATTTTACATCAGTTCCAAATGTTACTGATATATTATGCTTATAACTCTAAAATATGATGGGGGGGAAAATCCATGGCATGTTCCTACTTGATAGACACCTTAGTGCCTTATCGGTTCCACATATGATAAACATATTCAATTATTAACATTATGAAATTAGTAACATTGAGTATATGTTAAATTAAATTTCATATTTCATGCACAACTTTACCAAACATTGTTCAACTACTACTATCTTCGATTCATTACACGTTAGAGCATACCATAACCCTAAAAATATGTTGGGGAATATCCGTGGCGGGTACCACGTTATTCACACCTTTGTGTGTTCTGCTGCATGTCTCCGCTAGGCTTTGTTTAACACAACGTGATTTTGTCTCACTGGAGCTCACTGAAGTTGCAAAGAACGCATCTTCACTAATTAATATACAACACGGTTGCTTCTCATAACACACAATTGTACAAGTTTCATATGGTATTAGCCTTCAGCATTAACTCACTTAACCAGACATACTACAGAGAGGAAAGTCCATGGCTATTGGATATTCCGAAACCATTCCTTGTATGGCTGAAAAGAGGGGATATTGAAGGACTTCACCGTGTAGTGGTTAAGGAGATTAAAGTAGTAGACGTTACTTTCTGACTGCCCCTTGTAGCGTAATATATTATAATATAATATAATATAATACGTGCATTAATCATTTTGACAAGTTACCTCGTATGAGGTATGAAATGCATTGTATTTATTGAGCTGTGGGTTTTTTTTTTTGCAAGAATCCCGTACCCCAGTAACACCAGTTTCTTGTTTAGCACAAATTCCTTGAATGCATAGGCCTATGTGTTACAGTTTTTTTTGAGTTACAGAGCCGTAGTAGTAACGGCATTTCTGTGTTTGCTAATTACTATGGGGCCGAATACCTTTGTGCCAGTCCTGGCTGGTTTTATGACCGAACCGCGAAGGCTATATTCTGTACTACTGTATCAGCAACTATAAAGGAATTCAGTTGAAAAATTGCGACGATATCCGCTGGTGTCAAATTATCTACGACCCTCCCGGGAGGGAAGGGGGGGACCGCATGCATCTGCGGCGGTATGAATACTTCGGAGTAGAGAAAATAATTTCGTACCTCTAATCTCTAACGTTTTACCAAGATTGATGTAAAAGAAGCCTTGACAGGTATATGGGAAAGAATGCTGGAAGAGAATACTGAAAACGGTCTGGCGTAAGAACAAAGAACATTTGTATGATGCATGGAAGTGTAGTAGATCTTCGAACGCTCAAAATATCGAGAAGGCTGTGATATCAAAGCTGGTCTTTTGTGTTTGAATTTGTTGTGAGATAGAGGAATGATATTCGTATCTTAGATTACAGTAAGGTATAGTTAAATATGGCACAAATGCCAAGTGTACAGAACGTTCAGTCAGAAGGAAAGGATGTTCAACTGTTTCGTGTTCGAATGCGAGGCATTTTCGAAAAAGTTACAGCTGGCATAAGGTAAGAAAGGTTATGTGGGCTTGTGAAGATTATCAGAATCGAGTAGTGATAATTTAAGTGTTTCTTTAGGGCTAGTAATGATTTATTGTAGATTATTAATACGAAAAAATGCACGTTAGTGTAACATTGATTTCAGGTTAGAGTAAGTCGGTATAGGGACTAGACTACGGGGTGGAGGGCAGTAGTAAGAGATTTTGGAATTCTCGAAAGCTTTCAGAGTGACTGTGGGACCCATCTAATGATTACCAGGAGTATACCTGGCCGGGGGGGGGGGGGGGGGGGGAGCTGACCACCATCTCCATCTAGTGCCGAAATTAAGAATGTATGGAGTTTTATCTCCATCACCGTATGAGAATCGTGGCGTAGGGATTAATTAAGCACAGGGACAACCTCACCTTGTACCCATTTTTACCGAGTAGGAAGGAGATATCATGTTCACTGATGTCAGAGTCGAGATGTATTAAATGTAATAATTTGTACAGCAGTCGTCAGACATTGGATAAACCTGCTGCATTGTTTTTGCAGTAATTGATTTTAATATTGTTTTACATTATTGTATGTGGATGATCATATGATAATCACCTCAAATGAATGTTGGATGAACACAGGTTTGGAATCGTTGAGAAATGTGCTGAGGAAAATATTTCAACACAGGAGAGAAGAAATGTTAGGAGGCTGGAGATAATTGCATAATGAAGAGTTTTATGATTCATAATTATATCAGACAATATTAGGGTGATCATGTTAAGGTGACTGAGATAGGTATGGCATGTAGAATGCACAAAACAGTGAAAAATGAATACAGAACTTCAGGTAGAAAACCAGAAAGGAAAGTGACCCTGATAGACCTAGCTGTGAATGGGAGGATAATATTAAAATATATCTAAAATAATGGAAAATGAGGGTGTGGACTGTATTTGTCTGGCTGAGTATAGTGATCACTGGTGGTCTGTTGTGAATTCAGTAGTGAACTGTCATATTCCATAAATGGTGGCGAATTTCTCAACCAACTGAGCTGTCCAATGTCTCACTACCAACTAAATGCACATTTTTAGAAAAAAAACCAAATATAAGGTTTCTTTAAAATCGTCTAGAAGGCCCCTACATATGTTTCGGTTTTCAAAAAACCATCATCAGGGGGTCACAGAATTGTACTTTTCAAAATACGTCCATGCGTTCCTCTATCAGCACACACAATACAATTCACCACTTTCACTCCTGCTATTGACGGTATCACTTGTAAGCACCATATGTCAAAATAATAAAAATGAAATGGATAAATATTAAAAATGTGAGATATATCGTTCACTATCACTGAACTCGTCTCGTTGTGTTTTCATGGTGGAGGGTCTTTAGCACCGCCTGTCATTGGATATTGAAGAATCAGATTTACAGTAATACACAGAACCATGATTCTTCAAATATCCAATGACAGGCGGTGCTAAAGACTCTCCACCATGAAAACACAACGAGACGAGTTCAGTGATAGTGCACGATATATCTCACATTTTTAATATTTATCCATTTCATTTTTATTATTTTAACATATGGTGCTTGCAAGTGATACCATAAATAGCAGGAGTGAAAGTGGTGAATTGCATTGCGTGTGCTGATAGAGGAACACATGGACATATTTTGAAAAGTACAATTCTGTGACCCCTGATGATGGTGTTTTGAAAACCGAAACATATGTAGGGGCCTTTTAGACAATTTTAAAGAAACCTTATATTTGGTTTTTTAAAAAAAATGTGCATTTAGTTGGTAGTGAGACATTGGTTAGTGAAAATGCACGGTGAACCCAGAATAAAATTTGTCAACTGAGCTGTGTTATGGGACAGGTAGTGATAATGACATGCTGTAGTTAGCAGACAGACTCTCAAAATATGGAAGAGTCCTGGTGCTGTGATATTTTTGTTCCATTCTTTCTGCTGCATTGGAGACTATGGCAAGTAACATTTAGGCCATGACTTGGGCAAATTTGTGGTATTTGATCAAATTGCACTTGTCCCGGCCTGATGGTTCTTGTTCCTTTCAGTTAGCAGCACACCTGTGTAGACACGAATAGTACCACATTTCTTATTCCATATCCATTATGTGAATGTAATGAAATTTCATGTGGTAAGGTCAGGAATGAGATGGTATGAAGCCTGACAAAGATTATATGTTATAGAGCATTGGATAGCGAACTTTATTTTTGTCCTGGACCACTTGAAAGTTGTTCACATTCTGAGTGGACAAGTTAATGATTTTTCTGCCTGTTGTTTTAATGGTTGTAATGCTGTGTTATAGGTGCTAAATATTTGCAGCTAAAGCATTTAAAAGATATATGAAATTTAAACTTTGATACCATAAAATAAGCAAAGAGCAAACAAAAGAAAAACATACACTAGAATTAAAATTACTATGGATATTTGGATGTGCATGTTTTTCAGACTACCTGAATGAATATTATGGACCACACTTTGGAAACTTTGTTCTAGAGGAATCTTGAGGTAATGAATATAAATCATAATCCATGGATTTCTTGTATTGTGGCACATCTTTTACACTTTATTTTTATCTTTAAATGCTTTTTAACACAGAGCTGGTTTGGTGGGTGCTGTGAATTTGTAAGTGTTATGTAGTACATGACTGGTCTGTTACAGCATGGTCTAAGGTTTTGGATACCTATAAAATAAACTGGACTGCGGTAGGTGGCACCACACGATAACATTTGGTTGTTACAATGGTAGAATCTTATTCACAGAAAATGAGTTTTTGCTAGAGACGGAACAATGTGTGGAAGTCTGTGTTATGAAGAGTGCTAAGTGAAGTGGCTGCCAGAAGACTGGCCAGTAGTTGAGATCCATGGACATAATTATCTGCAGCAAAAGCAGACTGAGAATTGAATGATCAATTGGAACAGTGAAGTATTCATGATTTGTGAGATATGAGGTTCTTACAGTGGTGTTGATGAAGATTTAAGTCTTTTGGGATGTTACACCATGTTGACTGTTCTTGCTTGACCCCGAAGATGAAGGCATTACACTCCTTCAGAATGTTGATAAATCTGTTTCAGTCAGCATGGTGTAATGTCCAAGAAGACTGAGGTCTTTTTATGTTCTGTTTTCAGGTGTTTGTGGTTGTAACTGTTCTTCATTTTGACTACAGGTCTACCAGTGATTGTGATCTGATTCTGTTTCTACTCACTTTTATGAAGCTTGTAGATTTTTGTGTGGGACTTACAGAAGTTGTTTGTCTTATGCCTCTATGTATGCTCTGTATTGGCCTTTCTGGCTTCTACCCACTTAACCAAGGGTGTCAAGTCCATTTCTGAGGTGGGACTACTCATAAGGGGGATTGTGTTACACTCAAATATAGTGAGATTGTGAGAGTGTTGGTTAGCAGAGGGAACCTAGAACTTAACCTGATTCCAAACCATGGGGAGAGGAGAGGCAGGGCTTGGTATTATTTGCATTCCCAAGGCTTTATCTTCAGTAGATATCAAGCATTCAGTCTGTGCAAGGAAAAATCAAAAATTTTTTTTTGTCCATGGATCAGATGCAGAACCGTCTGAATGAAAGTCTGATGTGTTACATGGGGACCACCAGTTCTTGGGCTCATAAAAGTTGTAATGTGTTTTCCTGTTTTTAGTACAGAGAGGTTTGAAGAGATACATGGTGCAGTGCTTCAGAGAAGTCAGAGACTTGCAAGGCATCTGCACAAAATATGGCAGGCTGCTGCGCTTGACGGTATGGTAAAGGAACTGGATGAAATCATCATTGACGAGCATCTTGATGAAAAGCTAAAACAGCGGGCAAGAATTATTGAAGAATGTCAAGAGGACAAAAGTGCAGTAGCATGGTAATTTAATGTTCTGTTCTCTCTCTCTGTCTCCATTCATAGGCAAAAAGGAAGGGAAATCCCTGCTTAGTTAGGCCTGTTAGGTAAAGCTAATCTTCATCACCAGGCATAGACGCAAAAGGAAACAATCCAAATGGGTTAGGCCTGTTAGGTAAAGCTAATCTTCATCACCAGGCATAGACGCAAAAGGAAACAATCCAAATGGATGTATATATACAAGACCCATCATCAATACTGACTGAGAGGTAAGTACACAATGTACCACAAAAAACATGCCAATTAATACCATTGCATGGAAAAGGCCAGAAAAGTGGAGAAGCTATTGGATCCTGCATAATGACAGTGCACTTTGTCACACCTTGCTTGCTGTGCAGCAGGTTTTGGTGAATACCCAAATTCCAATTGTCCACCAACCATTGTGTTTACCAGATCTCATGCTGTGTGACTTTTGACTCATCCTGAGACTCAAGGTTGGGCTCAAAGTACATTGTTTTATGTCTATAGAAGAAATTCAACAGAACATGACAGCAGGTACACAGCCATATGAAAAGAGGACTTCATTGGTACTTCCACCAATGGCAGGACTGCTGGAGCGTGTATGTTTGTATGCAGTAGGGTAGTAGTCTGCGGGTGACTAGACTGGGTTTTATATATATCCTTTTTACTGCAAATTATGCTTGTATTCCGGGAACTTTTTGAACCTCCCGCACATTTCAGCATTTCAGGTTGTAAGTAGCCTGCTTCCTGCTTGATGATAGATAACCACATCAAGGAAAGTGGAAGACGCAGAAGACGAAAACACATCAAAAGGCATAATGGAGTAGATGGCATGTGTAGTTACATAACAGGTGCCTGCCTTTTTTATCTGAGGATGGAGATTGAGCCCGTGTCAAAAACATTATATTTGTACAGTGTATTTTAATGACAGTGGGCAAAGTCTGACTGCAGCATCATAGTAATAGCAGTAATAAGCAATAAAAACACGGTCTTTAAACTTCAGAACAATGTATTTTAGATGTTTGGTCCCCAAAATTTGCCTGCTGACTCTTGAAAGACTCATGTAGGGTTCTCTGTTATGTAATGTGATTCGTGTAATTAATTTTTGGGACTTTTAGTTACCAAAGTGAATAGGAAGTTCAGCTGATATTTGAGGCCTTGGTTTCAGATAATTGTTTTTGTCTGTTTATAGTTTATTTAGCAGTGTCACACTTCTTCCTCCTTTCCTCCAACTCATTAACTCCAATGTTATTTAGAGGAAAATTGAAATTATTAAGGGATTTTACTTCCAGAGTGAAAATAGAAATGTCAAGGAGAAAGAAAATGCAACACAGAAAGCTGTATGTGTTCATTGCAATCAAACAGTAGGCTCTGAACTTGTGACTGGATATTTGGAAATATTCGTGGAGAATTCTGTATGGACATTAAAGATCATCTCATTGTTTTGCTTTGTGGTGTCACATAGGAGACCGCCTGGGAAGCCAACAGAACACATCAGATCATTTGACATGAAAGAGAAGATTAAAAGGAAAAACCAGTTAGAAGTTTTCGTGAAGTCTAAGGAAGCTGAGTTGGAGCAGCTGAGAAGAGAAGTGTCAGATGGGCGTATGCGTATTCAGGAACTTGACAGTGTTTTAGACACGCAAATAAACAAGCTCCTCTCTGTTTATATGAGAGAGAAACAATGCCAAGCAGAGTTGCAAAATTGCTTGGATCAGTTAAGTAAAGAAGTGCAGTAAAATATTATTCATCAGTTTAGCATACCTGCATTTAATTCACTGCTTGTGGTAACAGCTGATTTATTTCAACTGAAACAGTAAAATAAATGCAGTGCAAGGCTGGTCCCACCATATGCACAGATGAACTAAAACACTTGCAGGTCGTATCTGTCTTCAAAATATTGAATTATTGCTTTGATATGTACATTTTCTTCCACACAATTTTTGTATTTCAGAATAGTTTGTGAACTCTAAAGTTGGGTAAACCTTACATTGAGTGTAGTACTTCAAATTAAACGCGATTTTCAGTTAAATTAAATTTAAAACTCGTATGTAAGTTTTACTTTATCAGTTTTATTTTTTGTAAAGTTGTAATGATTTTTTCAGTGTTATAATTTTTATTAGCCTTGAAATGACCTGCATATGCATATGCAAATCCATTTAAAATACCCCTAAAAATTCGTTTTAAATATTTAGGCAACAAGGATACTTACTGCATTTTTAAGACATGCTGCATAATGTCTGTTTTATTTTCCACAAAATGCCATTCATTTCATAATTTTATCTTTTTCTGTTCAAATAATACTTGTGTTTTTCATCAACCATATGCTAAAATTTAAAATTGGACGATAAAAGGTCATGAATTGAATGGCTTTAGGCTTTCTGTGAATTTAATCTGATATTAATTTCTTTATTAATGTAGTTTTGATTTGTTACTGTTGTTCCCAAGTACAGTGTGGTAGCAATGTGAGGGATTCATTCCTGAAGAATGTGAATAATTCAAAATTAATTTTCGCATAAAAATAAATGTAAAGTAGGGGGGTGCAAGTGCATTCTTGGGGTGCATAAATTTACAACCATTGAAGCATATTTTTGCTTTTAAACATGCTTTTTAAGCACATGGTAAACAAATAAACAATAAAAGTTAATGTAGTGACAATTTTATTAATTAATGTAGTACACTGCTTGGAAAAAAATTGAAAAAAAAATCATATACCCACGACTGAAAGAACAGGAAGTGCAACAGATGCCTGGGTGGGATGCACTATCTCCCTACTTGATGTTGAAGGCTCGTCTGATTCCATTGAGTTGCCTAGTTAGGACGCACTATCTCCCTACTTGATGTTGAAGGCTTGTCTCATTCTATTGAAAGTCTTTTGCTGAAGAAAGAATCTAATGTAGATTGAGTATTTTCTTCCTTTTTTGTGTGAGGATGTCTTGGTATGAAGATGCACATTCCATCATCTGCCACACCACCAAGGAACTGCAATCCATGTTTGGATTGTGTTCTTCAAAAATGGCAATAGCTGTAGAAATGTGGTCAAAAGCCTGTGCCACTTGCTTTACTGTCAGTTGATGTGCTGGTGGCTCAGGCTGGTTGGTGATGTTCTCTTATGCTTCTCGCTGCCTTTCGTTTTCTCATTCTAGCAAGTCTTCATTCACTAATGCTTGGGCATGCAACTCAAGCCATGAAAGTTTGATTGTATTAATGATTCTTGACAAGTTTTTTAATTTTTGTTGACTCATTATTTTGAATTTTGTGTATAAAGTGATATTTTATTAATATGTTTTTACATTGCACTATTTCAAATTCATGTAAAATGTGACTGCACTGTTTTTGAACTTTGTTATATTTTCCAGTGGTTAGGTGCTGTTGATGATACAGGAACATAGATTTCTTTTGTATTTACTGATAGATCTACCTAAGTACAAGTGTCAGATGATACTGTCTTTGTTTTTAATGGTATTTATGTTTTCATCCAACATTAATACTAGTTCTCCTGGCATAAAACATGTTCATAATTATGTAGACAAGTGTAAATCAAAAAGTAATGGCAGTTCGTGAATCCTTGATATCAGAACATGTTTCCAATGTGGTCACACCTACTACATTGTTAGGCAAGTCTAGTCATGTCTTGCCACTAGCCTGTGCTGTCTGTATTGTACATTCAAGGCATAATTATGTCAGCTCTGCTGTCCAATTGTACCATGATTGAAGAATGTGCTGTGTTCAGATTTATGTGGTCTGAAAGATTCGATGCTCTCAGATTCATAGAGGAATATAATCACAATATGGACAACACTGTTTACCATTGCTGAAGTGGTGAGATGGCTTGAACCATATTTGTCAACCGCACTTGTTCTGCCACTTCTAAACCTTTCCACCCCTTCGTATATCTTTCTTTGACTAACGCAATTTTACACCATATTGTGTGAACATTCAACTAAATGTAGGTCATAGGTAATGTAAACATGTTATTGCTGTACTCTTCTGTGAGTGTTTTTCTAAGGTATAGCTTACACATACACAGTATAGAATGGTATGTACTGTCAAAAATCTTGATGTCTGGGAGTCATAGGTTGAGTGTAAAGTTTTGGTTTGATTTGTTAAGTGTGTTTACTGCTAACGATAGGCAGACCTATTGTGATATTAAATGTATCAAACTGGTGTGGGAGTGGAACCAATTCTCAAGATCTAGTGTATAAAGGATGTGCTTCAGTCAGCGAAAAACAGTCCAGCCTTTTATGTGAAATTGCACTAGAGAGTGTTCCAGGAGTGAGAGGACATGAAATATGCTACAGATGTCAGTAGTGTTCTGCATTGATCCATGTAGTGTAAATAGATTTATGTAACTTAACTGGTTAGAAATGGATTTATATTTTTAGTAAATGAAAATTATAACTTTATATATTCACAGTATGCTGTCCATATAATTTATAATTTTTATTTGTTATACTTTATGCATTTTTTCTCCAGTCTTCTATTACTTCCTCTTTCGTCTAAATACCTGCCTTGGCACCTTGATCTCAATCTATGTTCTGTGTTCTTCCCTTAATGTGAGAGACCAAGTTCCACATGGACATAAAGAAAGAGACAAAATTATAGTTCTGTGTATTTTGATCTTTATGTTCTTAGATAGCACATGGGGAGACAAAAGATTCTGGACTGAATGGTAGTTAAACACTAAGATTAATTTGAATTATACTTAAATACTGTATTCACTGTGTACTGTGCAGTAAACACACTGTGTCTCATGTATAAGTTTATTTATACCAACTACTGCACACCAATTACATATATTCATTGTGTATACTCCTACATGTTTCGGCTGACATTCTCTGCCATCATCAGGGAGTCGTCCTGTATAGACTCGCGCAGTATGCAGTGTGAACAGGGTCATGTGTCTTTGAGTTCCATAAGGGGCAGGGAATTTCTTAACCAACTGAGTGATTGTTTGGTTTCCAAGAGAAGCTGTGTTCCATGGAGTCGGTCCTCCACTTAATTACACAATGAAGTACATAAACCAAACATAACAGACATCTGTAGCTTCCAACAGAAAAGTATGGGCATACAAGTTTGCCCATGATTTCAAATAACATTAACAGATACAAATATTATAGACATATTAAAATTAAAACCAACTTGATGCACACTCACTATTAAAAAAACTTTTAATAGTAGATTAATTAACCCGACATGTTTCGGTCAGGTAGCTGACCGAAACATGTCGGGTTAATTAATCTACTATTAAAAGTTTTTTTTAATAGTGAGTGTGCATCAAGTTGGTTTTAATTTTAATTTATACAAGATGCACGGTGAATACAATATTAAATTATAGACATAATTCGATGCATATAAATGTTTGCCCACCCTATCAGTGTTAACTCAACTTCTAGTAATTTATTTTGTTAAACTTAACTGGTTAGATTTATTAGTTAGAATGTACATAGCATAATACATATTACGAGATCGTGCTAGTAGATGTGACATGCTTGCCAATTGGTCCAGTGAACAGTTTGAGATAGTTATACAGTTCGTCAAGAGATGACGTGCTTATTCGGCCATGGCGGGGTACAGTGTAGTCTTACTTAAATGCCCATGGAATATACGCCATTTTGTGTTGAGGCGAAAATAGTCACTACGGACACGTACATGATATTGACGCCTGCGCATGTGCTGCGTCCCTCTGTCGGTAGGTTTAGCTAGTAGAAGTTTACATTGTGAAACCGGGCGCCGTTTGCGAAACGTCTTTGCTCGTATGCAGCTGTGTTGCTACTACATCGTTCCCAACGGTTCGATATTGGGTGGCATTTAGTTTCAGTTAATGAACATTGCGTTTGAGTGATAGAAACGGTGAAGGAGAGTATTATACTCTATTTGTCTGTATTTTACCAGCGGTTTCGAGTGAAAGTACTAATGTGTTTTGTTAGAACAAAATTACAACTTATGCCAAAATATACATGTAGCCTATTTTACAGTATATTCGTATTTATGGAGATGACGTGTGTTTTAGCCGGCACTATTTTATCTTGCCATAATTAAATTATTAGGCAGAGGGCAATATTAATAATAATTGTATTTACAAGTTGTGTGGATTGTTTCCTAACTCACATGACTTCTCCGTTCGATAAGCTGAAATGAGCGAGCATATCTGACAGTGCTGGACTAAAGAGTGGTTGATGTGTTAAGCTGAAGTTGGTATCGTTGTGCTTGTACGGAAAACAACACGTTGCAGTTTCAGCTGCAGGAGTTAATCTTCGTGGAGAGGAGTTCATTTAGCCATAGTACAGTTTTATTTTGTCTGTGTCATACAAGTGAAGTGGTTGTTGTGAAGAATGCCAGCTTTAACACTAATGGGAATGAAACAGTGAAATTGCGTTGTGTGTAAGCATGATTTAGGAAACAGAGTCCTAAGCATAGTGTTAAATAACCACTTCATGCAAAGAAAGGATTTCATGTTTTGTGTTGCATTGATATTACGCAGTTGGTTGGAGACTTGATTGTTGGAACTGCAAATGATTTTGTTGCATCCGTGAAACGTGTCATTCCTGGAAGACGCACTACTCCGCTGTGCCTGCTGTCTTCCTGTGTTCTGCTGACCGCCGAAAAATTACCGGCTGCGTACACCAGGTGGGTCACTCATTGTCATTTGACTGTTCTTACTGCTCTTTCACCCCACAGGCTGCAGAAGTGTACACGTGAACCGGTGCGAGTGAGTGTACTGTAAACGGAACGTACGTGAGTTTGGGAGGTGGTTGAATTGGGTGTCAAATGAAGCATGAGTATTGACATAATTTATATACAGGATGTAACTAATCCAACGGACACATTTCTAGAGGTGACAGAGGAGATCAAAACAGTGTATTTTAGGATAGGAACCAATATCCGGAAATGCTTAGTTTGGTCGCTAAAAGCAGAACCATGAACACGTTCGATTTGGAAGGATGAATTACATGTTGCTGTGGAACCGAATAGCCTGCTGCTTGATTTTATTGTTCTGGGCATGGAGTTCTGTGAAATAAAAAATGATTAAGAAGAATCAAATTTACGCGTGAAATGAAAATAAAAAATGTAATCAATGCAGAAATGTTTGCTACATCTAATAAAACAATATTAAACCTACTGCAATAAACATTTCACGTGTAAATTTGATATTTCTTAATCAGTATTTTATTCCACGTAACTCCACGTCCAGAGCAATAACATCAAGTGGCAGGCTACTAAGTTCCAGAGCAACATGTAATTCATCCTTCCAAAACAGAACGTGTTCATGGTTCTGCGTGTAGCGACCAAACTAAGCATTCCCGGGTATTGGTTCCTATCCTATAATGCACTGTTTTGATCTCCTCTATCATCCCTAGAAATCTGTCCGTTGAATTACGTTACATCTGTATAAGTTTGCTGACCATGGCGTTGTGATTGGAGAAGCGCTAAAATACGGCGCTCATTCGCTTAAGCCCCACGCTCTTACTGGCTTATACACGGCTAAATGTAGAAACTGCTTTGTTCCTAGGTTTAGAATCACTGAAATGTGTAGCTCTATTAAAGAAAATTGTGTTACAAATGGTTCCCCGTCTCACTTGATTTTGAATTTAAAATTCATGCTTAATACCAAATTTGTGACATACTACCTTGCAAACAGAATCGTGAATTAGTTTCCCTTTTTTCGGGTAAATTACCGTATTTAACTGTAAAAATATATATGCGTAGGTAAATAATAGAAAATTGTAGTGCTGTAAGAGAAGGGACAACGTTTGCTTTCTTATATGTACAAGTCGATTGGTAGAATGGATCGAGAAGGATGTGATAAGAAGAAGTCGTGGGCTAATTTAGTGCAATTTTCCAGGACACGTTTGGGGAAGGGGCTGACGAGAGCCACAATAACCGTCAGAATGGTTGTTTGCCGGAATGATAGTCGAAACTGGGGCCACTGGAAACGAGAATCAGGAATGAGTACGATTCGACTGCAACAGTTGTACGGAATTGGTGTTTCATTAAATTTGTGCTTGGTAGGCCGAAAAAGGCCAAACACGAATTAAATTAAATTAGCCTCTGTTATATAAGATTATTATATTGCATTATATTGTGTCGCACTATATCCATATGGTATATATTATGTGGAGAGACACACATAGCATGTGCTAAATTTCACATATTTAGTGGAAAATAAATGTAGGTCAGGATTCAGTCATCTGGGACGTGACGCTGTCATTGGGTGAGGGGTTCCCGAGATTTCGAAGAATAAGCCGGCCAGGTAATCAGTAATTACTGTGTTTTCATTAAATATTTTCCCGAAGGCAATAGTATCCTATAGGCCTCTTAAAGCGTTGAAGTTGTAAAATAAATTCCCCTTTTAAATTAAGAACATGTGCATTCTGGTCGATGTATAATGAGCTTGGCTGCATTTCACGCCGATCCAAACACCACTGATTAAGAAACACTGAAATAGTCGTACTGTAGAAATTTGCCTTACAAATACTGCAGGTCTTCTTTTATTTTAAATTTGAAGTTCTTTTAATATCAACATTTGTGATGTTTTGCCCATGAAAAGAGGATTACGAATTTGTTTCCTTTTCTCAGATAAGTTAACTTAAGAATCTTTAATGTATACAAGCAGGCAAATAGCAGGAAATAATTACGCTGAAAGATGAGGAGCTAAACGTTTGCCTCACATTGCGTGCTGGTTTGATTCAGGATGTAATGACTCTGTAAGGGAGGCGACGAAAAATGTAAAGGAGCAAAATGGATCTCACAACAACCAGACTATAACTCCTCGTACTATACAGTGTAGAGGAAAACCGGGTTCGATTCAAGTCCAGTCTGTTTGGGATTTGTAGTGGATAAAGTGGCACAAGGACAGATTGTTCTTCCATTACTTCGGCTTCCCTTTTCAGTATCACTCCACCAATGTTTTACTCCCTTTTTTTTTTTACATTTCACCAACGCTAAGTAATCTTAGCAATTGACAGTGTCTGTAAATAACCTAGTACCTTACGTATAAGACAGCGATATTTTTGAGTATGTTTGTCGGTGTATTTCCGAGAAAAGGCAACAAGATAGAAACATACAACACACCGACAACTGTAGACTTTTGACAAGTTTGCCGGCAGACAACAGTTGTTTATCTTTACGCGTACTGACTGAAAGAGCGCTGTATATATACATATGTATAATATACTGTCCTTTGAAATATGGAGAGAGAAAATGTAGCCTGTTACAGAAATAGTTTACTGGTATTAATTAGGTATAATTGTTAGAAATATTTACATTGTAATAAAAAAAGGGACAAAAATTTAAATGAAACCTTCTAGGTAAAGGTGAAGGTAGCAACTGGCTACAAGGTTCAAAATCCGGGTTAGGTTTTAGATAGAAGTAGCGATGCGTCACCACACGTGAGTAGCTATAGGGCCCATACAGCATCTTATGCAGTAAGAGTACCGTAGGCTCTTAACCCGGGTGCAAAGTGGCCACAGAGTGAAGCCATTAACCATCTATTCATCATCATCATCATCATCATCATCAGCTCTACAGCCCTTGGTAGGCTTTGGCTTCCTCCACAGCTGTCCTCCAGCCGTCCATCCGAGGCTGTTGCCTAGGTTTCGTAACTATTTATTTTTTATGGGTTGGGGTTGTTAGCCCCACGTCCAACCCCCAACCTGGAGGACCAGGGTATCCATTTTTGTCTGGGTCATCACCTTTGACGTGTTTGGCATGAGAGGCCCTGTCAGTAGCTACGCTACCTCCAGCATACTTTAACCATCCAGTACCGAGCTTAAGAATGAGTGGAGCCTTGCTTTCACTTTGTATCCTTTCATGATGGTAGCGGTTATGCACAGGACAATGTTATTTTGAGGCTAAGCATCCTAAGTAGCATTTGAAAGTCGCTTTCTGCTGCTCCGATAACTGGAGCTCTGTGTATCCTGTTGTAGACGTGAGAGGGTAGACATATCGAGGGGTGCTGCTCACTATTACGGTAGCGTCATAATTAATTTGAACATTCGACACGCTAATAACTTAGCTACAGATGTTTGAGCCCAGCGTCGACATGCTAAAGGAAAAGGAAGGGGACGGTCTAGTTGACTGTGGTGGATGTCTCTTGGGTGGTTCATGCGTATTACATGGACAGAGAATGCGCTTGGCGTGTCCTGTGCCATGTTTAATCGGCCGTTAACTTTGTTGCTCGGGTAACACGTTAGAGTGCAGTAAAGTAACATTGCAACAGTTGAAGCATTCCAGGCTCGTATGAAATTTAATTCCAGTCACTGGACATACGGGCACATTCCTGATGTTTTGAGTTAAAATGAGTAGGAAACAAGAGTCTCTCTTGTTCCTGTTTAACCATTCGATGGTACATACGAGGTATGTCGCTTAGTAACATTGGTCCTCACAGATTGGGTATCAATAACAGAAATGTCTGCCTTTGTCCCTCCACACTTAAAAGCCAACTATTTGTAGGTCTTTAGGAATGGAAATTAGGCCTGTACATTACTACGGAAATGTTCTGAGAGAACAAAGTGGAAAGTTTTAATTCTCGAGGATTCAAATGATCGTGTGTTGCTGTAATAACTATAGTGTAAAACGAAACTTGTCTTACGTTATAAATATGAATGATTACGATGACGATGATAGTGAAGTTAAAATTACCCATTTCCTAAGTACTACGCCGTAAAAGCGCGGACAGAAATGGAAGTGGAACTCCATGCTTTCTCAGGTTTGGAATTACAGTAAAAATTCGGTTATCCTTCTCTCGATCTACCGATCCCCGCGTGAACCGACCCACTGAAAAAAAAAAAGCGATTCCGAATCATTTGAATTATTTGTGAGTAGAAACATGAATTTGGCATTTATGTAATATCATACTGTTTTTTATATTACTCATACCGTACATATTCTTAATTTAATGCATCAACCAACATATGTACTTTATAAAATACAATTCATAACAAGTATTAAACTCTTACATGTTTCGGCATAAGTTTTTTTTTTCGAAACCTGTTTATTATTTTTGTACGTGAAATTTCTAAACCTTGAGGCTTGATCTGTCCATTCAGTTTTCATTTTATACATTTCTTTGGTGCAACTGTAGATCTGTCCACAAATAATACGACTCCTTCTTGTTGTCACGGCGTTGAAAACCATTTTACAAACACTGCTTTGAAAACATCACATTCAAAGGCAGGACAGAGAGGGATAAATACGAGAACAGATGTTGTACACAGAAGGAAATTAATTTTAGTAAGGACATAGGTTGTATAAAACATTTTCACATAATGAATAGCAGGCAAATTATAGCCTTTATTAATCCACTTTGTGTTACCCAAATTACATACCTCAACGTAAATAGGCACCGACACTGGAGTGGTGCAGGTGCAGTTTTCAGAAACATTAAGAAACGCCGCATTTTGCTTACACAGTAAATTTACACGTTTCTTACGGATTTTACAATAAGAACCGACGTTTTTCTAAACAGCGTTGACCAAATGGTTTTTATAATGGACATTGCTTGCCTTCTTTGTGAGGTAGGAACGGAGTTTTGTGTACGAAATAGATAAGCGTCAAGTCTTCAAAGGGGTTAGTACTGTTTTTTTACAACTTTTTAACATTTTAAAGCATTGACTCAGCGGCGACGTATGTCCTAATAGTATTTAGCTTCACAAATCACAACTGTTTCTCATCCGTACAATGTTATTACTTCGACTTTACTCTCAGTTATCTCTCAGGAGCACGGTATTATCAATTCACCAGTGTAATATAAAACCAGTTTATAACATGTAGCGAGACGATGCTGTGTCAGTTGCAGAGGTTATGCACTGCCTTCTAAGTTATGAGTTGGCCTTAATTCGATAAGGTTGTGGCGGTGGTTTGGTTTAAGGAACAACCCAATCATTTGTCTGGGGAGATGGATGTAACCCCCGGACTATCGTCGACATTTGCGGTACGCCAGATAAGGAGAGACTATTCTATTTCTATTTAAAATATTCTTGAATATTTTATATTTAATTAAAGAAAAGGACATTAATGTGTATCAACAGCCTATAACAGTTTTTATCTTGGCCATTCAGCAGTGCCAAGAGTGGCGCCTCTTTACTGCACTGCTGTCATCCACGAGAATTGCGTACTGAACGGAGTTTATGGAAGTGAGATAGCTTGAGAAATGTATTGCACCGAATTCGGGCTTTCCAGAAACAAAATACTACTTATGGGCGACCGGTATGTATTACGAAGTTCTAAGTTATGCACCATCTTCTAGTCCACACTTTTTTCACCCGCCTTAGGTCCATATTTTTGCATAAGCACTTTCTTTCCATATACCCTACTTGTAATTTATATTCGTTCCTTAATGCAGCTCTCCTGTTACGTAACCGTTACTCCGTGTTTACAAGAACGAATGGTCGAACAGCCAAAGTCTTCGCTAAGATTCCAACGCAGGGTATACCAGTTAATAGGTACATTAGCATAGCTCTGTCGCTGTCACAAACAGCCCAAGATGATAGCCGCGATGTGTATCTATTTTCTGAAATGCTTGATCGAAGTGTTTTTAGATTGGCTTCCTTTTACGAGACGAAGAATTCAAATCATTGACGACTTAAAGAAAAACTGCGGTTTTAAATGACCTGTGTAACTTGGTGACTGATTTTGTCGATAGATTACAATGGGTTCGTACATCAACAGACCGTAACAGACACACGTAGATTCAGAAGTTTAAGTACTATGTCATTGTCCGTGTTAAATTAAGAAACAACCTTTAAAATACGAACAATTTTAAAACTTTGCACAAAGTCCATACTACCTTATGGCCTTCACTTTATCCGTAAGATAGAACCGATTCTTCGTGTTACGGTATTATTCAGTATAATGTTCACTTTCCCCTCCAAATACTTCCCGCGTGACGGCATGTGTTTTATATTCGCACACATTCAAATTAAGTCAGAGATATATCATCAGAGATTTCCGGGAATCTTTTATAGTTTATACCTACAATTCTCCGCACTTGGTAATTGCATGATAACTTTTTACAACTGATGTGTCAGTTACGGCTTCATCGGTTACTAAGTGGCACGCATGAGAAAGAATAGAAAGGCGTGCGTGGTTTTATTAGGATAACCTGCAGATAAGAGACTGCCTGTAAGATCTAGACTTATGTGGGATGATAATATTAAAGTAGATCTTAAATAGGCTGGATTATTCTGGCACGGGATATTGACATTTGGCATTCTGGTTTGAGGACGGTGATACATATCAGATTTTATAAAACGCGGGGAATTCTTTGACTAGCTGGAGACGTGTTAGCTTCACAAAAAGCGCTCAGTTCCATGAAGTTAGATTATTTAGTGACGCTATTTAAACGACCGACTTTGTTTAGTGTGTACGTGAGATGATCGAAACGTTTTATAGGTAAGGGTTTGAAGAAGACTGCCATTGACTGAAGAAACCGCTCTCATTCGCCTAGTGCAGTCTTTCGCGGAACATCTTTAGGCGTTCAACTAGAATTCGAGGAATAAATACATAAAAACTTTGAAGCACCACTAAAAGTTCCAAATATCCCTCGAAATCTCGCAGGAAATTTGTTCGGCAAGCGGCTGTAGAGGAGTTATCTCCGCGCACTACCAACAGCCTCTTTTTTCAGGTCTGTAATATGAGATCTGCGCTCTTCTGGCATATTACGCAGCTTCGAGTGGTAATCCTTTATCGAAGTTTCGGTACAACCCATCAGTCCCATCTTCCAGGGTCAAGAGTTCTTGACTCTTGAAGATGGAACCGATAGGTTTTCCCGAAACGTCGGTAAAGGATTACCACTCGACGCTGCGTAATATCTCGGAAGAACGCAGATCTCACTAACATCGCGGCGGAAGCCTGAAATCGGATCTGTAATAGTTTAAGTAGGTAGGGTTTCCTTGGAACATGAGAAATTATTTTAGGGGAGCCTCCATGGAAGAAAGGGTGGGAAACCCTTGCCTCGAGAGACTAGGGATAGGCACGTGATCAGTCGTGACAGTCGTGACAGTGGGTAACACGGCCAACGTCGAATTGGGTAACTCTGAAGCAGACGCCTGTAAACAGCTATCCCGACTGATGTGTCAAGACAGTTCAAAACTTTGGATTGGGATGCATATTTGATCATGGAAAATACGGTAGGCCCATGTGGTGTTGTTGCCCTCCGCAGATGAAAGTGCGAGCCTTATTGGTTTTGAAGGAATCTTATTGAGTTGTCTGTGTTGCAGGCTAAAAGAAATTGAAAATGTATATCTAGAATCTTCCTTGCTTGTGTGTTTGTTATGTGCGGGGGATCAGCCGAGAAATTCCCTGTGCTGTTGTGCGTTAGAATACGTTTATGTAAGAACAGGGCTTTGAGGTCTACCCTCCAAATTAATGGCTTATCGGCACAGGAAATCGGATTATGTGAACGGAACTAGAGAGCAATACGAGTTTTTATATGGGGGTGAAGGAGGGGTGGAAATTCAAGCATCGTTGTCCCTTGCCTGTTGGTCTCTTGTTCACTTATTCCACATATGCTATAGATCAATACAAATCTATGCTCGTATACAAACCTACGTAGTTGAGATAAAAATTGTATTAAGTCACAGTGGCATTCTGTGCTCTGGATGCTTGCGTAGGTGCAGTAGGTGGCAGCTTCGAGGACAGCCGGATTTCCCCATGCTGTTCCTTTGTTCACTTGTAATGTAGACAGACTTTGGTGTATGTGAGGAATATTGTGCTCAAACTGTGGTCAAGGTACTCCAACCACCATCATAGTCATCATCACAGTCATCACCACCATCATCACCAAACGCAATATCATAAATTGCTTAAAATAATAAAACCACAGTGCTATAAGGTTTACTTTAAGGACGTTAGCGGCTCAGTTTCGCTTCTTTTACATTTTACGTTGCACATTTTGTAGCCCTGCGCCGGGAGCTACATTAATTGCGAGTTTCGTCACCTAGCTAATGGTGATCAGATTTGCTACGCATTGTCGAACTTTTGCGTAAGTGTTGCAAAAACAAAAACAAGTGCTATTACTATTATTACTACTACTACTACTACTACTACTACTACTACAACTATACTGTTTATTACAAATTATTAGGTTTTAGGACGTAGCATCTGTGGTAGGATGACTAGTGAATGAGGAATTTAAAAGGATTTTGAGGGAAAGGGTCAGAGTGTGATTGATATACTGCCACAGTATTTGTTTGGAAGGTCTGAGGAAAACCACAAACCTCAGGATAGCCAGTGTTCTGGCCGAGATCCGAACCCGATCCATTCCAGATAGCCTACATAAAAGACTAGAGCCTCACCACTACACCACCTTGTCCCATCAGTGCTGTTGTAATTTGGTGTGATATTGCATAATTTTCTTCCTTTAAGAGAAATGTCGTTACGCCACTGATTAAAAAGTGTCTGGTTCTTCAATGCAAATTGCATGTTATGCAAAGAGTAGGGTTTTTATTTCTCGCAAATACGGATATTTAAAATGCAAGTATATATCATGGATGATTCGTTCGTTATAGGGATTTGAAACACTGTGCTTGGTCAGATTTCAGTAAATATACAGGAATTCGTGAAGGCAGTTTATTGACCGTGGGGAAAGGGCAAACGGTGAAGGTATCAGCCAGTTATGTATGTTTATTAAAGATAAGAAACAGTCCGCGTGTCGTTCACGAAACCATAAGATGTATTTTGACTGGGTCATTAATTGGCGAATCATTATTCAGTGTCGTAAAGTACGCCATGCTTCTCTGATTAACATTTATAAGAGCGTGGCAACCCCAAATTAAATCAGTTTGAGAATTTGTATCGGCCACAGCAGTTACACGTACTTGCAGCACGCAACTCTAAAACAGCTGACCCACACAATAACAATCAGATGGCGTGTTATTGAATTGTGCTGGGACTTCGGCCTGTGACAAGTTTCTAAATCGTTTTCTGAGTCATGCATGAAAATTGGCTCCTGGAGATTCAAACAGTTTCTGCCCCCCTGTTGTACACATTTCGAAGCATAAATTCATTTAAATGACACTTAAGGAAGACATTTCCACTATTTTTGCCTCCAAGAATACACATCGCTTATATTAAAGTACTGTCGCTTAGTGTTTTTTTTTGGGGGGGGGGGGGGGGGAGAAAAGTCGAGGGCTGATTCTTCACAAGTCCCAAAATATTCTGTGGGTCAAGCGTCGTGTTATTGAGCGTTAAATATAGCGGTGAGTTTTATGCGTAGCTACCACTTTATTTTAAATGTTTAAGGCGGCCATTCATCTCCACAAGTTTTATGTGTAGCTACCACTTTATTTTAAATGTTTAAGGCGGCCATTCATCTCCACAAGTTTTATGCGTAGCTACCACTTTATTTTAAATGTTTAAGGCGGCCATTCATCTCCACAAGTTTTATGTGTAGCTACCACTTTATTTTAAATGTTTAAGGCGGCCATTCATTTCCACAAGTTTTATGCGTAGCTACCACTTTATTTTAAATGTTTAAGGCGGCCATTCATCTCCACAAGTTTTATGCGTAGCTACCACTTTATTTTAAATGTTTAAGGCGGCCATTCATCTCCACAAGTTTTATGTGTAGCTACCACTTTATTTTAAATGTTTAAGGCGGCCATTCATTTCCACAAGTTTTATGCGTAGCTACCACTTTATTTTAAATGTTTAAGGCGGCCATTCATCTCCACAAGTTTTATGTGTAGCTACCACTTTATTTTAAATGTTTAAGGCGGCCATTCATCTCCACAAGTTTTTATATCAACCCTTTAAAATATATTGTTTACCCTATGTACCACCGGGTTTAATATTAAACAATTCTATGTTTGGCCCACAGAGTACAATTTCATGTTTATGTGGTTCTCAGAATCAACAGGGTTTATATAAGATCATGAAGATAGTGTATCACACTTGAAGTCATCTATTTCGTAGACTTTGTCCACTCTCATTTTTTTTTCCTATGGCTCGACAGCCCTATATGGGCCTGGGCCTCTTCGTTTCGTCGAGGTTTCATGATCACACACATTTGAGACACACCACAGTCGGTAGGACTCCTCTGGACGAGGGACCAGCTCGTCGCAGAGACCTCTACCTGACAACACACAACACTCACAAGAGACAGACATACATGCCCCCGGTGGGATTCGAACCCACGATCCTAGTAAGCGAGCGGCCGCAGACCTACGCCTTAGACCGCACGGCCACTGGGATCGGCCCACTGTCTCATACTCCAAAATAATAAAAATGTAATCCTTTAAAAAATTAAAAAAACTCTAACAAGTTTCGGGGACTGGGTCGGTCCCCACAACTAAGGTTAAAAATATGGTTGAAACCTGCTCGTTGAGGCCTAACAGGGAAAGCTGTTCTTCAACTTCTGGCTTGAAATGTCACTTGAATTGGTACCATATATATATATATATGTCTGATGTCTGGTTAAGTGTGAAGGAAACGGTAACAAAGTGTTGCCCTAAAATTGTCCTTAATTATAGCGAAACATTGACTTCGGACCCGAGAGGAGGTACAGAGTCTATGAAGTAGAATATTCCAAGAGCGATCATTTCTGTATACGTCATTAACTTCCTGGTTTTTATAACCGAGACGGAGTGTGTTCACTGAGCGGTACGAGCTGAATATTTAATGTGTAATATGAATTTTAGTTTCTAAAAGGTTACGTTCCTTTCTTCGTATTACTGCCTTTATTATACGAGCTGTTTTAAGGGAATAGGACATTTTCATTTTATCCTGGTCGGGTCATCGTTTACGATTAAAGTGCAGGTCATAAAATGTCGCCGACCATAAGAGAAATATCAGTTGTTTGACGGCTCAACGTATCAAGCTCATGATGGAGCCCCATAGGGTGAAATCTGAGAAACAAAAAAGGGAAAAGTTACTGCCTCCTTAACTGAATATATATTATAACGTGATATGAAGCGTTGACGTTTTACTATGTTTGACCTATATTACAAGTACCTTTAACCAACACATGACTCATATTCCTCAGCTGAAGATGTTAACAAGGAACTGTCCATGTTTTGTGAAGATGAAAGATCATCTACTAAACACAACATGGATGTGGACACAAATTATTTCAGAACACAGAGAATTGCATTATAATTTAGATTTTCCACGTAACCATACGATTTATTTCCTACAGCAATGAATTCATAACAGCATAGAAGCAGTTCAAGGTTATCAGTATTCTTGTGTCAGTGAATGTTTTTTGGTTTTCTCTTGTGATGAGTATAAATTGTGTCTGTAACAATTCAGAAAACGTTCATTTGCCCCCTCCGGCTGTTACTTTGTGGCTAATACATTCTTGTAAACCTTGCCCCCCCCCCGTGCTGCTTCTGTATGCTTTTATCCCTTTTGCCCGTTAAACAAAGGAAAGAGAGGGAAAAGTACTATTCAAATGAACGCGCACTTCGCATCTGTGTGACTTGTAATATACAGATGCAGCCTAGTTCAATCGAAATAATCCACTTCAAGATTCTCAGAAAGGGGTAAGTAAAGCCCCAGTTGGGATAGAGAAAAGCATTGTAAAATTTAATTTCCCAACATGCAAAGCATTACTGAAACGTCCATAAAAAGGATACTCGTTTAAGTTTGATCCCAGGAAACGCAAGGGCATGGATGTAAGCACAATAGAAATATTGGCCACATAAGGAGGGTTATGTAAAGAATGGTTATTTTCCAAACCCATCCCCTAACGTCTCTTTCTACTTTCCATGTTGAATTTCTCTCAAATTAGTTTCATATCTTTAGAGGTGGCGGAAAGGAAAACCATTTTGCAGGCTAAATACAGAGCAATTCAAAAAGAATGAACATTTTCACGAGTTTGTAGAAATTAAAATTTGCATTTATTATTGATGTGACGTACACAGATCGATGGAGAATCTCTTTAACACAGTCTCAAATAAGGATGTCACACCTTGTTATGTCTGGTGACCTGGGAGACCAGGAGCACCAAGTGTCATCGTCGGTAGCACGTCCTATCCATCACTGTGGCAGTGCGCTCTCCAGATGTTCTCCCATGTATAGATAAAAGTGAGGAGGCTCGTAGTCTTGCTGGACAATCACATCAGCGTAATCTGAATATTTGTCATTTCAGGTATCATTAAAGTGTAACATTTCTTGGCTTTCTCATGGGTGTAATACTTTTCTAATGCACTTAAGTGTCTACCCTTTCATTTAAATTACTGTGTTGGCTGAACTGCCGTAAGGACATATATTTACCTTGAGATTGGCTTAAAAACTCTCCGTAGTTGTATCTGGGTTATATATTTCTTCATTTCTGAATATGTAATAATTTTTGAATGAAAATTTTATATTTGAATGAAAAATTACAGAACACATTTTTTGTAAGACCTACTGACTTTGATTTTTTAAAAGTTTGTTTATTAACATTTAAATATGGAAACGTGTTTAATTTGGATCAATGTCTTACGTATTTGCATCATCTACATGGATCTACTGTCACGGCGAAAAATTAAGAGCCTCGCAGTCCATAAAAAAACCCGTTGTCCTGTTTTAAGTAAAATATTAAGAACTATTCCTTCACACTCCTACGTTGACATTTGTATGATTTGTTAGCGGGAAGGAAGTTCCAACCCGATTTTCGTAAGTGATGTCACTGATTATTTAATAAAACGAATTTGTAGATGCGAGAATTTAGGCCTTTTGCATCTGTGTAATTGAGGTCTACGTTCTTCTGGGATGTGGAATTTTCGACGCTTGAAGATGAGACCGATATGTTGTCTTGAAACGTCAGGAAACATTTGCCTAGTGATGCGGCGCCATATTCTAGGACAAGGTAGACTTAAGATTAATAGATAATTTTTAATATTCAACTTATTATGAATATTAATTTTAAAAGGCGTGCGTATTAAGATCGGGGATACGAATGGAATTCTGGGAGTGAAGGAGGTATTTAGGACGACTAATAGAGAAATACGGAAAAGGACAGTGGGTGTGTGGAGACGAAATGAGATACAGAAAGACGAGAAGAGTTGTGGGAGCGATTTTTGGTTGAGTGAACGACCAGATAGTTCCCATCAGCAAGTTAAAAAGTTCAATTTCAGATGATTTAGCCTAATAAAATACAGGCAGTACAAACATTTATTAGGACATTAGAGAGCACGAACGAAAATCATTATCCAGCTTTTCATTACTTGCTAAAAGAACTCATTTCATGCAACATTAAACTTAAAAATCCCATCATGTAGAAATGTGAAACACGATGCGAAAAAAAAGGAATGTCAAAGTTACATTTTTCTAAATGGGAACTGTCGTTTGTTTCTGTGCGCGTGGAATTCTGGTAAATATTATGCATGAATTCCATTTCGTATAATCATGGAGGATGTGTTTATGTCCGTATGCGTAGACTGCCCGTGGTCCCCTGCTCGATTTGTTTCTCAGGTTATTAAAAGCCCGCTGGCGACTGGTAGACAAGAGATTATATTGGTGTTTGTATTGATTGATTGCAAGATTCATAGTTTCGGTATAATCGTATTTTTCGAAATTGTACTTTTCCTTTCCTCCTCACGGATCAGGCAACTTCATGTCTGTAACAGTCTCAAGACCTCTGTTACACTCTAGTTCTTTGCGTTTTAAGCTCTAAACTTCCATGCTATGCACGGAATTACCTTCACTCATTTTCCCTGCTGTGGTCTTTCTATCTATGTCTGTATGTAATTCATTCATTCTGTAGTCTGTCTTACGACAGGTCCGTAGCCTCTTTCAAAGCGAGTTCTCCACAGGGTGCGATCTAGTGCTTCCTCTTTCAATTTTCAGTATCTTCTCTTTTCCTTAAGGTCATCCAGTAGCTGCTTACGCCTTCTTCCTCGTCTTCCAATCATTTCTATCCTTCCTTCTAACTTTCTTTCAATCGCGTGTTTTAGAAGGCAGTTTCTACGCAAGATGTGACCAATCCAGTTAGCCTTTCTTCTTTGTATTGTATGTAGGATATTCCTGTCCTCCTTGACTCTGTGTAATACTTCTTCATTTCTCACACAATCGGTCCAACTGATCTTCTCCAGCACCACATTTCAAAACTTTCCAGATACTTCTGATCTGTTTTCCAAAGTTTCCACATTTCAGCACCATACAAAGCAATGCTCCAAATGTAGCACTTTACTAGTTTCTTCCTCAAATTTAAGTCCAGTTTGCTGGTGAAAAGAGTCTTCTTGTCTGTATGTCATCGTAAACAAATAATCAACAAGTTTCTCGTGTATGTCAGTATTTCTTTCTAAGTAGTATAAAGCTGGTTGAAATTTCAGCTATAACATCTGAAAATTCCCATCTTTGGTCATGACCTACACCGATAAACCACCCACTTATTCATGTGTGTATAAGAGTGTTATAGCACTTGACTGATGCTATAGAATAAAATTGTCACTGAATGCAGGACATGAACTTGGAGATCTTCAATGACAACGTCATGTTGCTTGGTACTTAGAGAGAACGTTTTATCGGCAAAG
Organism: Reticulitermes speratus; assembly: GCA_021186555.1. Taxonomy (NCBI): domain Eukaryota; kingdom Metazoa; phylum Arthropoda; class Insecta; order Blattodea; family Rhinotermitidae; genus Reticulitermes; species Reticulitermes speratus. The sequence continues at coordinate 18,089,491 of JAJKFL010000002.1, forward strand.
GTCGAGGCTGCAGTACGGACCGTAATATAGGTACCTCTTGACTGCTGTATGACATTCTTGTTAGTTACCACTGCCACTCCTTTTGTATCCTTAACTGTTACGTGTGATTACAGGGGGCCAACATATGGACAGAATTGTTACTCTAACCTGTTACGTAGGTTCTGTGGTCTGTATCCACTTTCACCTAGTGCCGAGGTTGAGATTGTGTGGAGCTATTCCTCTCACTTTAATATCATCCCCCATGTACGTATTAGTATCTAAGGATCGAGTTTCCATGAGTTTATGTACCTGTATTTATGCATAGGATTCCTGTTTACCCCACGGGAGTTATAAATATTTTGCAACATTTTCCATTAAATTAGTGTAAAATATTTCATATGCTGTGTATAGTAGGATGAAATTGTTACGTACTTTCATCGGTTCTCCTTTTGGTTCATCTGCCCATAAGAGTGTTACGAACTGAAGAGCGTATTTTTCACCAAACCAAAGTTGAGGGAAACGACGTCTTGTTGTAGTTGTTATGAACATCCATAATACCCTCAAATCGACTGACAAGAAGTTTCCCTGTATCATGTCTTCCCAAGGACTATTTCCTCGCAGATTTTACATAAATTTGAATATCTTTTTTATTTTGTGCGACACATGTTCCGTCACCATCTTTTGTTTTTATCAACGTTTTTATGTTTGGAGGCAAGATAGAATGCGCCTTTCTCTTCACGGTCAGGATGGGGGATAAAGTCCATACCACTTGTTCGACCTTTCTGTTCGCAGCCTCCATGTTTTCTTCTTGCCTGTCCTTCCCTTTTCATGTTCCCGCTAGCTGCAAGATGATGTGTCACGTAGGGTGCTAAGGAACAAAGTGCTTAGGATAACATTTGGACCTGAGAAAGAGGCAGTACTGGAGGATGGATAACATTAATGGGGAGTGTTGTAGGGCCTGTACACTTTACATATATTATTATTATTAGGGTGACTGAATTAAGGAGGATGAGACTGGCGGGGTGTATAAGAACCACTGCAATGATGAATTAATAAAGAAGCGAAGAACCTCGAGCGAGGAGATAATTTTTGAAGGTTTGGCAAGGATGGGATGATAATATTAAAATTTGTCCTAGAAAAATAGGGTGGGAGGGTGTCGACATGAATCAGTCAACCCAGATAAGGGTCTAGTGGCGAACGTTTGTGAAAACGGCAGGGAGATTTAGGGTGAATTAAAATTAGAGCATTTGTTCACCCGCTGAGTAGAAAGACTCTGCACGACGGAGTTGGGTCTTTGATTAATTGGTTGGTTGACTGGTTGGACAGTAATAGCTAGGCGAGTCGCGGCGCCATTAAAACTGTAGGAGCGGAAATGAAAGTACGTATTATAAAACAGTACTGCCGTACCGACTTTTGTTGAAATAAGGCTTCTACTTTTAATATAAGGAAAACTTGGGGCAAAGGAATAGAAGATAGGAAAATTCATGGCTGTTCGGGCTTGTCGCTAATTGAATATTACATCTTAATTTTATGCTTTATTTTCAAGAAGCACATAAAATGAGAGCGTGATGTGGAAGTCGTGTATGTTTCATCTCCGAAACCGCTCACCGGATTTTAATCAAATGTTTTTTTCAGATCATGGACTAAATTTATTGGCCAAATTAATTTTGCTCCTTATCTTTCCAATGTATATGTGTACATATGTACATGCGTATATATATATCGTATATAGTTTCTTTTTTACGAATATGACAAATGTGGACTGATGGTATATTATGTCTTACTTCGATCCAAAATTTTTATTTTCAACACTTACCGATGTTTCGTATAATAAAACTAAAGCGAAATAAACCCATTTTTTTAATCTGTGTGCAGTGTACCTTTGCTGTCCGTTAGCCTCGTCAGGAACAGAATTTTGACTGTCTGCAGCAGCTTTGCAACTTCAGATTCTTAGCGATCGTAAATGCGTACGACGTATAGGGAGAGAAAACTGCAAAGAATGCATTATTTTACTTTACGTTGTAATGAGTGTCCTTGTTCTCGAGAAAGGCAAGCAGATTTTTAAAACGTTAGTAAATGTTTGCATTTTTTTCATTCAGAACGACTTACGGACAGACGAACAGACAAGCAGAACAAAGTATGGAGAGACGTCCACATACAGGACATTGCAGGATCTCAGGTACATTGGGTTAAGCGCCTAGGAGCAATAGTATTTATTTCCATATCCGGTGGCTGTCGCGTTCACATGCAATCAGTGATGAGATAAACTACCTAAACAATCCAGCTGTGGAATGTTTCACACCTCGTCATTCATGGATTGCTTTCGGAGAGTACGAGATTCGGGAACCTAACTGCTAGATTACTTGTTGATATTCAGTTTCATGTGATGAAATTGTAGAAGGCAAGAGATTTGGAAACTGATATCACTTGCTACAGTGTGTACACAAGTTATATTTGGAGTATGATTTGCTTATTTATCCATATTTTTACTTTATGGAACCTGAAGGGATTGAAAATAAGGACTTTATTAAAAAATAGCTTTCTGAAAAATTAAAACTTTGTATATATCGTCACTAATTTCTTGTGTAAAATGAAACTTGTATTGACACGTTAGTTGGAAATATCAGCATTGATTGATTGAAAAATATTGCAGTGTTTCCAAGTGTTATAATTGTTTGTAATGCGATGAATGTTTACCAATATTAATAAAGGTTTACTCGGTCCTTCAGGTAAAGTAGCGGCCTAAAGTGATTGAAATGATCTGAATGCATAATCTTGTGCTTAAATTGTAATTCCATCCATGCCAGCTTTTACGCATTCATTGCACGTGGCAGATGAAATGAACTTACAGAACTGCGTGTGTTTCCATTGTCATGTTGCTTTTTCAGAAATACTTGAAAGATTTCGATGAAGTTTTTCTGTCGAAGCCTGCCCAACCGTTGGACAGAAAAATTTAATTTGGTCCGTATAAGTCAAACTGGGTTTAACTTAGGCGATGCTCACTCGCTCTGTGTTGATTTCTCAAGTCACGGATGAAACGTGAAAAAAAGTTGTACAGGAAATGCATGGTTTGATTAAATAAAGCTGGGTTTGCAGCCCATTTGACACTGACGTCAAAAATTTGGCTGATGATATTTCACGCACAATTGGCCTTCAAGAACAACTTACTGAGATCCGAAACGACGCGACACTGCGCTTCAATTTGCAGAAGCAGCCACTGTGTGCGTTCTGAATCAAAGTGAAAAAAGGAAAGCCAATTCTGGACAATGAGGCTGTGAAAGTCTACTAACATTGTATAAAACCTACTTGTGTGAAGCAGGGCTTTCAATATTCGCCGTCACAAAGCCAGGTATCGAATCCGACTGCAGATACATATTTAAGGTGCGGCTTTTCCAACACACAACCACAGTTTAAAGAAATGTCAAGGTAATGCAAAGTCAAGCTTTAGTTTCATATATTGAGAACTGTTTTAATTTTGTGTGTCTGTAAAACCATTTTACTAGCAAATACTAAACTAATTATTATTTATATTTTAATATTATTTTGTACAAGTACCAAACTTCCTAATGTTAATTTTTTAATGAAAATAATATTCTTAATTTGTAATCAATATCAATCGGATGAAAGAGAAATACACAATTAATTCAAAACTGGATTATGGGGACGAAGATCACTCCAAAACTTAATCTGGGTTCCGGTCGAATAATGTTAAGTACCCGTGACATGCGCTTTGGGAACTCGTTTTCAGTGATACTAGTCAGCTGTGCCCTTACCTTCTTTTCAATATCAACGGTCGTGTCAAATTGACGACCTTTCATTTAAAATCTTATCTTAGAAAAAAGGAAAAGATCTGTTGGAGCCAGGTCAGGTGAATATGGGGGTGACTGACAATTGCAATCCCATTTATAAAAATAAAAATCCGCACGTTATCGCTGTGTGAGCAGGCGCATTGTCATGCAGAAGCCTTCAATATTCCAAATCAGACCTCACGAGCATTATTCTAGCTTACAGATGTGTCAGTACCTTTAAGTAGTACTCTGTGTTGACAATTCTTTTCTCTGGCCCGATTTCTTATGGATTATCCATTTAGAATAGAAGAATGAGCAGCATGATTTTGGAACGTGATTTCTGGTAACGGAAGTTCTGTCTTAGCGAGCTGGGTAATCGCTATTTTGCATTTTGTCTTTTTTTTGCTTAGGATCATGCTGGAAACGCTACGACTCCTCTCCTGTAATGACGGTGTTTATGCAGCCAGATTCAGCGCCAGCTGTTTCCACAAAGTATTTGCAGGTGGCGAGTTGTATGAGTTTTTTTCTTGTCTAGGAAACTACGGGGCACAAATTTTGAACAAACGTTTCTCTTACGCAGATTTGTGGTAATTGTGGGGTTATGCCCCAGCTTTATACGAAATCTGATGTTGATACGTTGCTCCATTTCGAGGGGTCTGACGGGGCAGTGAATCGCGCACAAAACATATGCATACGAAATAACAACACAACACAATCTGGCCTGAGCTTACTGGACTGTCAAACTCACACTTGTTTTTCTCCATCGGCCTGTCGCGGAACTGTATTCATGCTGCGTACTTTATTCTATTCCAGTCAGATTACGTTTTTGCTACACTTCGCAGGCATGGGCCAGAAAAGTTTCTGTTTTCCAAAGCCTACAGACTCTCTGAGGTCCACTACGCATCTTATTCAAGGTGTAGCTGGGCAGGGAGGTCTTTCCCCGAGGGTAAATTAGCCTAGACGTGAAGCTAACCATTCCCTCCATCCAGTCCCGATGTTAAGAATGGGTGGAGCTATAGCTTCATTCCTCCACATGTTTTCATCTTGTTCACAGGGACAACTGTACCTCGTAAATACCTACGGGAGAGTCATGTCGTGTAAATAGTGGCCGATTGTAAACCGACTTGTTTATAACTACTGCGTTCCGCCCTGTAGTTCATTGAGGTTTTCAGGCATCACACGTATTTATACCGAAAGATTTGTGCCTCTGAATGAGATGTTTCGTAACTAGAACATTACATTTTAATACATCCGTAGCTTGAACAGAGTAGTTTATAAAGTCTCTGCCACTAAGCAGACTGTAGCTGTCATATATGCTGTGGTACTTGTGAAAAACATGCCCGAACTATTTTCACAAACAATTCCCAATCGGGCAGAATGAAACACGTAGTGGCTGACAGTGCAGTGCTTTGTGGGATGCTACGTGGTACGTGCATGCTTGTCCATGTGCAGTGGATGCTGAGTCGTAGCTTATTGATCGAGATGTTAATAACAGTCTCTCCTCATGTTCATATGTTCACTTCGGTCTCCCATGAGGTGCTTCGATGTAGCCTAACAAATATAAATGTTAAATTTAGTGTCACAATATAAGGTATCAACGTCTTGTTATAATTTATAACAAGGATGGCTTTTATTTCGTTGGGCTGATAACGGACCAGACTGGATTCCAGTACAAAGCGAATGTTGCGATTTGTACAATGCAGTTGGAATTCAATGTTAACTGAAGGGTTGTATTTGAATATCGCAGGAGTGTCTTTTGAGGTAACTTAAGGTTGCTCACAACATTGGCGACTTCTGCTTCATACCCCATCCACCTTAAACCCCACAATACAGCTATAGCTTTATACAACATTATATGGTATAGGCAGGTGACACAATTTGTTTAACACTTTTCTTGCTACGCACGAGTTATGTAGGTTAGATTCACTGGCTTTATTTATTTATTTATCAGTTTTGTCCCACCGTAACAAAAGAATACAGCAATAGTAACTAGTTATACATTGCATCCCGGTGGAGACAAGAGATTTTTCTCCACACCCGTCCAGACCGTGGGCCGGGATAGCGTAGTTGGTATAGCGACTCGTTACGAGCTGGACGGTCCGGGGATCGAATCCCGGTGGGGGCGAGATTTTAAGCACCCGTCCAGACCCCAGCCTCTTCTACAATGGGTACTGGAGCGCTTTCCCGGGGTAAAGCGGACTGGGCGTGGCTTTGGCCATCCACCCCAATCTATCACCGACGTTAAGAATGAGAAGAGCTATACCCCTACTCACCCTTTGTGCCTGCATGGCGTGTTACGGTGAGACCTTTACCTTTATCTATATGTTGTCATATTAGCATCGTAAGTTTAGTGATTAGGTTAAGGGCTAGATGGCAGAGGAATCGTGTGTAGATTCCCGGCAGGCCAAGAGGTATACCTGTCTCCGTAGCAGAGAGGCTGTAGGGCCCACGCAGTCTCCTATTTAATGTGTGTCGGGGTCTCTTTTCCCGGGAGAAAGGCTGTCATTGCGCACTTTAAGAATGCGGGGATCTATACATACTTCCACTTCTACCACGTCATTATTGTGTGCATAAGGACCGCTTCACCATTGCCATGCAAATTATATAGTGCAGCAAGCCTAATGTATGAATTTTCAGCACTGTTGATCAAAACTAGTTTTCTAATCGGACATTTCTGAACTAGTCCACTTCTCATTCAGAAGAGGACCAGGTAATTCTTTTAACTGTGGAATAACCCTAGTCATCGGAAGTGATACGCTATATAAGGTATATAGATTTGTCCCTGTGTCCCCAGTTACGAATGTAGTACGAGTGGGGACAAATTTTTACGCATTCTTAATCTCGCTACTAGATGATAAGTAGTCAGCTTCACGCTCCGTCCGCTTTATACAAGGTGTGTATTGGGTAAGACACTAAATGGTTAGCGCAGCTGGTATGGGCATGTTAAAAATTAAAGACGTCCATGGACCTGTCGGATATCTGAATATGACCTTCTACTTCTGTTGAATGAAAATTAAATTGCCAGAGAAAGATTTCCAGTTCGACTCGCTTTGAAAGATAACGGTGGGGACTGACACAGTGTTTTGAGACGCTGCGGTCCCTCTAAAGTGTGTGCGCCGAGTTAAAGGACAGCTTCAGACACTAAGATAAAACAGTATCGTTTTCTTACCCTGTCAGCAAAAAGTGTAGTCCTATGCGCTAAACCGTTTTTTTCTTTACACAAGGGAGACAAAGTTCACAGTAGAATGACTTTTTTCTTGTTCATTGTGACCCGCCTCTTCACTGACGCAAGATCTGAGAGGGTTTAGAGCAGGGCTAGTTGATCTGTGGCCCGCAGGTTAAATGTGGCCTGCGAGAAATTCAGTACGGCCCGTGGCGATATGTAGGTATTAGTAATACGGCGATAAAAATATATTAACCTTTTATAGCCCACCGGCAACTATATGTACCATCTAGTGTAACATTAAGAAACGTCGCATTCTTCCATACTCCATATTTATGCTGTTCGTATTTTTCGCAAAAATACACCGGTTTTTACCCTAAGCAAGGTTAGCTTGTTGATCTTTATAAAGTACACGAACTGTCTTCTCTGTGAGGTAGAGCCTGCCATTTTATATGTAATTTAGATGAAGGTCAGTCTTCAAAATTTTAATAATACAGAGATGCTTACGAATCTATCGGGATTAATAAAACTATAATTTACGAAGGCAAGTGGTTTGAGTGCCCAATACAGTGTACATTAATAAATAGCCTCTTACATAGATTGTCCTTGGGCTATTGATTAGGACTTTAATTTATGAATTTCCTCAAACTGTGGTCGGTGTATATTACGCATCTCATATTATTTGTTGTAACTTGCAATATTACTATTTTACAACTAGCGACTTGTTTTTTTTTATTTTATCGAATAAAAGTGTATTTAATAAAAATTACTATACGTTTCTTATTCATATTTCTCTGAATAATTTAAATAAGATTACTGTTCTTCAAGTTATATTCCGACCTGATAATACGTGGTTTTTCTGAGAGATTAAATTGCTTCTTATGCTGCTCTGTATCGTTCTCTTCTCGGAATTGTTGTAAATGAATATGTTATCCTACTTAGCATAAGCTATAGAGTGGCACAAGGTTATACACATTTATATAATTATTACAGACGTGTTAGTACTTGCTATTATAATTAGTCTTTTACCCTATTTACTGTACTTGAAACTCCTAAGATAAATACCGTACCCCTTCACTAAGGCCACTGATATTTTCACAAATTTGTAAATCAGCAGGTTCTGAACCACCACTCTTCAGCTACTCTCTTTAAACTTCACCGTCCGTAAGAAACATATAAAATTTTACAAACAATTGCTTTACAGCAAATATTACAACGCTATTTCAAAACAACGCCCCAGTGTTGAAGCTTGCTTTGTTTCTGCCCGGACAATGAAGCAGCGTCTAATATCCTTCATTCGACCGCAAGACTCTAGCTGTGCTAGTAATTGATAGTTGGTTTAACGTCCTTTGTGCTCGGGAGCTAATCCGCAGAAGGTGAATGTAGTAACATCAGTGTCTGAGAGGGATTAGAAACCACAATTATAACTGCCAACGCTTGCACGAAGCTCTGAAGCGACGCTTCATAAATTGTGGTGTCTTCTTGCAGTGTTGCTTACGGCAGCCACACGTTTTTCGTGCAGCTGTGGTTGATAATTTTGTGTTAAGTTTAGAGCTAAGATCAGAGGGGCGTGATGGTTTACCGTAATAACAGATTTAGATATTTGTCTACTGAAATGCATAAACACACCCACACTAATCTAAATTGTTTTATTCTTGAATTTTATTGTAGAAATTCCAAAAGAGTCTATTGAAGCTTGTAAGAAAGTACAATTTTGTGGGTGTAGTGAGGTATTTGGACAGGTGCTCCACGAATGAAAGCACTATACTCGTATATTAATTATTCATTAAATTTTACCACAGAGCTAGAAGACTTCGCAACATTCATTCAGCAATGTAAGAATAAGTATATCAAAGACTTTCATAATCACTATATTTATACACGTAATACATTTATAGACCTATGGCTGAGTTGGTAAGTTATGGTGGAGGAACTTTGAGATCGGACACCTCGATTTTGGAGAGGAAAATGTGATAATGTTAAAATGAGTCCAAGGGAAATAAGTTGATGATGGAACTGACTCTGGATACAGTATAGCTGTGCCCTTGTCTTAATTGTGCAGTCACCATATTACCAATGAATTAGTTAATAACTTACTGACATTCAAGCTTGGTAGTACAGTGATGTGTTACCAGTGACGGTGAAGAGACACTGTGTCCGTAGCCTGCTATGTAGTGATGTTTGTTACTTCTGTTTCATGCCTGTGTGTCGAAACAAACTGTTAAAATTCTTTCACGTTCATTTTTGATATCATTTATTGATATGTTGATTAGTAATTAAGGAGATGAGAAAAGAGTGAAAGGAAGCCTTTTTATCCTAATGTAAGAAATTACAGTGGCATTTGGTTGGAGTTACTGAGGAAATTCAGTCTTTCAGAACACCTTGTCCCCGGATAGATAATTAAACCCTGGAACTGCGGAATAAGAAAGGAGTAGGTTAATGTTAAACTGCTAGCAAAACAAAGAAGTGAGCTGAAGTATGCAAATTACAGGTTTTTATACGTAGAAGTACAGCTGTCCGTGGTTGAAGCCCCGATACTGAGCGCAGTAATGCAGCACGCTGATACATTCGGATACTATGGCTGTGTCAGTGTGTTGGGTCCGTTCGCCGCTAGGTCCAGTATAATAATTGTCTGCTATTTGGCAGATTTAAAATTCTGATTTGCCATAGGAGAAATTATATCTGTCACTGACTACATAAAGCGTATTTTTTTTTTTTTTTTTTTAGAAATGTGATGGTCTTGTATGAGTTTGAAGCGGCAGGTAATATTGACAGGTTGCGGACAGCTGGGGTGGAGTATCTGATGGTAACTCCAGTCAATAAACTCTCTTGTCAATTCCTGTCTAATGAAATGAAACAACACGACGTTCGTGTGAGGCAGAGGAAACCCTGCATTTGTGTTCCCTGCATAGGAGTTAAATCACTGTAGAGCATTTCCATCTTCAAGAAGTTACGTCACACAATTGTCTGTGAGACTGAGGACGGAGGCACGGAAACTGCTTGCATTCCTTCCACACCTCCAATGCACAGTATACGGGCCAAGGAATTGTTTCTCGTCACACCTTAGTACCACCTCTTCGAGCTGCATGTTTCACTACGTTCTCTCTTAGCAGTCCAGTGTTGCATACCTGTCGTAAGAACATAGCTACCATAGGTCGGATGAAGAATTGGGGCCGGGGGGGGGGGGGGGTGGCGTAAATTAAGGAGGGAAGGAAGAAGATGTGAAATGGGACGAGAAAGTGAGAAGACAAATAAGGAGGTGAGGAAATGAGACGGAGAATAAAAATAAAAATACATGTACAAGAGGGTTAGACGATAACAAAGGTAACAAGGTGAGTGATTGCCCTGTGGCTATTGTCGACTCGTCTACCATTTGGGACTCGAGTGATAACCAATAGGAAGCGAAACAGAATGATGTCCTTAACAATGGCCGATCTCTTTCTTGGGAGTTAATGGGGCAAGAACGTCTGGGAAATGTGTATAAAAGGTGTGGGACTGGCGGCGACACAAGTAGGAAAAGTTATAAAATGCTTTTTGAAGTATCATTCGTGACTGAAGTTCGAAAGAGTAATGATCTCCGAAACGTCAGCATTACAGCCAATTTTTACACTTTGTCATCTACCAAGAGTAGGAGCTACATGAGCACAGAACGCACAGAACCGCCTTTAAATCCTGAAATTATCTTGAAAGAAAATAAAAATATTTCTTCTACCGTCATTCCTTCCTCGAGCTTGAATGATATAAAATGATGACAGCTATGACGTTCATTGCTTTTATTAGTGCAGTGAGTTTTCCTGCGCTTCGCTTTGTTGCTTGGCTGGACACTCATTGTACTTCGCAGTGTGTAAGGCCATGTGGTTTTGCCACCCGAAGCTGTTGGTTCGAATGTCGCTGCAGATTTCGGTGGATACTTAACATTGCTGCAAGATACGTACTGATGTTAACTATTACTCTAAGTATTCGGCGAAAAAGTAACGACTTTAAATTGATAGTTAGGCAAGGGAATTGCTGTAGTATTAAATTGATAGTTAGGCAAGGAATTACTGTAATATTAAATTGATAGTTAGGCAAGGGAATTGCTGTAGTATTAAATTGATAGGCCAGGAATTACTGTAATATTAATTGATAGTTAGCAGGAATTGCTGTAGTATTAATTGATAGTTAGGCCAGGGAATTACTGTATATAAATTATAGTTAGGCAGGATTGCTGTAGTATTAAATTGATAGTTAGGCAAGGGAATTGCTGTAGTATTAAATTGATAGTTAGGCAAGGGAATTACTGTAGTATTAAATTGATAGTTAGGCCAGGGAATTACTGTAATATTAATTAGGCAGGATTACTGTAATATTAAATTGATAGTTAGGCCAGGGAATTGCTGTAGTATTAAATTGATAGTTAGGCAGGGAATTGCTGTAGTATTAAATTGATAGTTAGGCAAGGGAATTGCTGTAGTATTAAATTGATAGTTAGGCAAGGGAATTGCTGTAGTATTAAATCGTGTAGGCAGGGAATTGCTGTAGTATTAAATTGTAGTTAGGCAAGGGAATTGCTGTAGTATTAAATTGATAGTTAGGCAGGGAATTGCTGTAGTATTAAATTGAGAGTTAGGCTAGGGAATTGCTGTAGATAATGTAGTTAGCAGGGAATTGCTGTAGTATTAAATTGATAGCAGGAATTACTGTAATATTAAATTGATAGTTAGGCCAGGAATTACTGTAGTAAACACTTAATATTTCAATTTAAGAATCATAAAGCAGCTGTCCTGACATCTGGTCCTTTTGCTTATTTTGAAAAACCCACTGAAGCATTTCCAAATTGTGCACATAAAGACGAAGAAGAAAATAACAGTCGAGGCGTTTAATGTTTACTACAGCATTTTACTATTCGTTAGTAAGAATATTTATGATGGATTGTGCTTTTGTGATTTATGTTGTAGGCTTAATAATAATATAATAATAATAATAATAACGTCTTTAAATAAAAAACTCGCCGTTTTCTCCTAGCAACTAGACATTCCTGTTAGATTTGCAGCATGGCATTTATTAATCTTTATAGGGTGAAGAAAGATTGGATCATATTTAGGAATAAAATTTAATCCTCAGCAAACTTTAACAATACTGCTTTCTGTATAAATATGGTTTATGTTGTCACTTTATAAAATTACTGGCCGTAAGGTTCAGGTGTTCAGAAGATGAGGGAAGGTAGGCTAGATTAAGAAATTAGGTATAGGCTAATTGTGTTCCTAATTCCGTAATTATGAGTAGTGTGATGTATTTTATAAATAAAACGTTCTATTGATTTATTATTCTGTGTTACAGTTTTTTAATTTGCTTGAAATACTCGTATTTAACTGCACTTTTTATATTTTTCACTGTATTAGTTTCTTAAATTAATAATTTGCTACTTCTAATTTTATGGATTAAAGACTGCTTGTCTGTGGCAAAATTTCTGCTTTATAAAGCAAGCATATTTTACAGGGTAGCACTGAGATCAGTGGTTTGAATTCCAGTTGAGGCGTAGTTGATTGTCTACTGCTTCCATATCTCTTAATCCGGCACAGAAATAAGAGACATAGAAAAATAAACAAGGTACCTGTTAAGTAATAATTTGTACTTTGGAAATTCGCAGTCCGTGAAGATTTGTGTGACGTGAGAGCGATGTAACAACTCAGACGTCAACCCATTGCTTTTCGTGTAAATTACAATTTTATACAACAAACTCTCAGGCTATCAACCGCATCACGTAACTGAAGAGAGTTTTGTTGTATTCAGTCAGTCGTGAAAGCTTCAGACTGGATATAGTTTTATAGCTGAAAACAGAAAGTCACGTCTCTGGCGATTTATTAATTCCGCGTCGTACTTATGATTTCGCTTGAGGGTTTTCATATTCTGAAGAGAAATTAAACAATAATTCTATTTCCATGCCGCGAGCAAAATATCCCCTCCTCGAACAGGCTGTGATTTCTAATAATATTGCTTAAAAAGTGGATTAAACATTTGTCCCTAATTTGTTTGGTTAATTGTAATCGTCATTACTTGAGGTGTTCAATAATGTAGGCCTGTGTCTGATTTACCGTAGATAACCTTACTGATTAGTCTGATTGAGTACTCCAGATGGGTTATAACTTCCCCCATTTTACTAATCGTCAATTTGGGCTGTACGAATATTCGTTTCCACACTCTTCAGATTCTTTAAACCGAAGAAGGCATTTTTCTTAATTGAGAGCACAAAGAGGTCATCTGAGTTTCTTCTTTTCTTTCGATATTGTTGTTTAGTACACAACGAAGAGTTGGCCTGTGTGTTTCGTTTCTACAAATAGAATTCGGATTTGTACTTGTAATTAGCAAAGTAAACATATAGCTTGATTTCTTGTTCTTCGGGTTTTATGGAGGAGAAATGTGGTTTTAAGGGGAAGGAATTTTTGGACATCAGGTTTTAATATTGAGAGTAAACTGATTCTTGGTGACTAGGTCTGCATTAAATCCATTGATAAAGGCAGTTAAAACTTTGTTTTACGCAGATATTCAGTACCAGCCAAACGTCATTAATAAGTCCAATAATAAAAGGGTTGTAAATATTTTAATGGGAATTATTTCTTAGTTACACTGTGTTTTTCTGAAATGGTTATTTGTGAAGAAGAAAAAAGTATTTTTATTTAGTCTTTGTAAGGAATCCTTATTGAAATACACACGATGAACTCCAAAAAATAATTTACTATAAAATTAGTCACATAAAGGACGAGAAGTGTGACCTGGTCCCCAAAAATCCAGAGTTATCGTACTGGACTCAATAATGTTTGAGGTTAAGATTATTGTTCTTCCTCTTCTGCTGCAAGATTCTTCAAACCAGATAGCCTGAGGAAGTCCGCAGTTCCTTTAGACGAAGCTGAATACAAATGATGACCTTGAGATGTTCTTGAACTGAATTTTGACACCGTGATAAACACGGTACACTAATGTATGTAGAAAAGACATGTTTTGATTGGCATTTGTTTTATTTTTATACAGTTTGGTTAATTGTGTTCGTAGTAGTCATGCGCAGTATATCGCGTGTTGCACATCGATCCTTCTCACACGAATTGCTGGACTGGGCAAGAAACCATTTCCACTGCAGTATCAAATGAAAGATGATGACAAATGCTACACAAGGGATTCGAACCTGCTATCTTGAAAACTCCTTCAACACTAATGGCCTCAGCAATCGTGGTATGCCCGGAGGATAGAAGATGAGGAATGTGGAACGATGCTAATGGCGATGTGGTTTCCTTATGTTTTCATCTCTCGTTTTAAATCGTATGTTACAGCGCAAGTAGACTACAAGTGTCAAATTAAGTGGAAAACAGACATACCGACATGGGCAATCGAACGTTTCCTATACCAAGGCCTATTCCTTTTCGATTCATAAATAATGAACCAGTTCTTGGCACACGGCGTTTTATGCAAATTCATAGCTGGACAACTGTTCAAGGAATTCCCCACCTTCATTGAATCCTAATCTTTGTTTCCATGTTTACGAAGGCCCGACTTTCTACCCGATCCTGAATTAGTTGAATTACAATTCATATATCCACATCATATTTCTATAATACTCATTACTTACTAAACGTTTTCTAGCATTTCTTTTTTCCCCATTTATGCTACACATTCAATCCGTCTTACATTCTTTGATGTAATCGCCCTAATAATAGGCACATTAAATGTAACTTCTTGTTATGTAGTATTTTCCGTCCTACTGTTAATTTCGACGGCCGCAATAACTCATGATAGTGATTGAGGCGCGGGCTGGATTGCCGGGCGATGCCTAGCAGGGTCGAAAATTTCCTCTTGCCAATTCGCCCTGTCCTCCTTACTTTTAGAACAATCCCCTTCTGGTGTCGAATACATTTGGTGTATTCTTTATGGTGTTCGTGTTTTAGCCTACTAAATTAACATCATCAGCTTTGTCCAGTCTCATTGCTTACAAAGTCTGCACTAGTTCCACTCCCTCGCCATAAATAAACCGAAATTCCCGTACTTACTAAGGATTATAGCCTGGTACAGACTTCGGCAAAGAATTCGCGAATCATTTGGCATTGAGCCATAAGAGAGCTTCAGTTCGTGTCACGAAGATGGTCGCTGGCCAAATGTAAAGTTCGCCCGTATACAGAATTGTAAACAGGGAAGTTCAGAGCCGCAAGTTATTGCGAACGTGAGACTGCCAGTGCCTTGTCGCTCGTTCGCCACACGATTGTTGGAAATTAGTGTGTGATATCTCCTCTGGAGTGCATAGAAATTTTATCCGAAGTTTCACTTACTGCGTTGGTCTTAGTGTTCATTTATTGCACATTAAAACGAACGTTTGGAAAGATAATCTCATTAGAGTTGTCATACTAGAGAATTTATCTGTTCATGACATGAAGATGTATGGTGGGAGTGGGGTATAGCACCACTTATTCTTCATCTAAGCAGTTGATTGATGTGAATAGTCAACTTCACGCCCCGGTGGATTTACCCACGGGGAAAGCGCCTCTATTACCCCGCTGCATAGGAGACTGAGTGATTCAGAAGCGGTCTTGACGCTTGCTAGACGCTACGCTGACTACGCGGTCCAGGCTCGCGGGTGTCGTACAGGACTGAGTACAAAGTTGTTTTGCTTTGTATTCAGTGACATGTGCACCGTATAGAAGAAGTTTCAGGAAGATACTTAAAATCTTGATGGTAGCTGTAGCCTCATCTAGGCCATGCAGTGTATCAGTTTTCCGCACAGAGATCCTATTTTGAAAGAATCAGTGACATTTTATTTGAGGTTCATGTAAAATATGTGTTGCACTCTACCCATAGGAACGAAAATTGATCTCGCCCGACGACGTCCACGTTACTCCTCCTACTTGAATGACTGATCACGTGGAGAAAGAAGATTGTTGTGAAGCTGAGCCTCTCAACTGTCAAGGATTGGAACATTTTTATTGAAACCGAAAACGTTTTGCGATATTTCCAAATTACTGCCATTTTACTTTATCCTGAGTCATTCGGATACAGTCCTCACAATACAACCTATGTCTCTCATATCATTTCAGTATTTTCTTCCCGTGTGAGTCTAGGTTTACAATTTGTCCCACCTCAGGTTTTCCGACTAAATTTTGTATACAGACTTATTTGCACCTCCTTTGTCCTTCAATTCGCCACTATTATAATGCATTTTGAAGAGTGTAAGTTAAAGTATAACTCCTATAGCAAGTGTTCTGATTCAAAATCCGCTTCGTATTTTCGAAAAAAGTGTATCAAGTCATTTGGATAGTCTGTTCCTGTAATTCACTGATTTTATACACTTTTTGAAAAGAATAATTAGGCTAGTTAACCATATTTAACTAAGAAAGGAATACTGTTTTGAAAATGGAATTAGGTTGATAAGAACTTAATATTAAATTAGAGGAAACCTTCAGATATTTTGTCTTTATTTTCTGGAACTGTTTTCTGGATCTCGTGCATCACAACTACTTTAATCTTAGTGAAGGCTGTCTGCATCCGCAGTTGCGCTGTTGGAGGTGTGATTCTAATGACTTCCCGGACAAGTTCCAGCAGAACTTGGCAACTCTAGCAGTAGGCGTTGATTCAGAAGGCCACAATTAACTATGGAACAGTTTGTACAAAACAGGAAACTCACCTGAGACTTAAACAGGAAGTCGAAACGTCATTCATTTTAAATGAATTAAATAATAGAATAGCGCGGAGACTCCATCCGAAGCCGTAACGAATCTTTTCACTCAGTCGGTTGCATAAAAATATTTTACATTGCTAACATACTTCTATATTCAATTTGAGGAATCAGGACATCTTTATATTTTGGAGGTTCTAGGTTTGAATCTCAATTCGAGACTGTCTTTTCCATTTCCTCTGCAGTTTTTCCATTCTCATACCCTAAAATAGATTGTAATAGCTTTGTTGACATTTTCTGGAGTATGTCTCACACAGTGATCTCATTATTCGACCATACATGTGTACGTATATACTTATAATATATAAACCAATGCTCATGAAGACATTGAGATAACCCCAACATCAATAAGTATGTACCGTCACTGTGCTCTTCATAGTAGGATTTTTTCCCTTGCAACTACCAAAACCAAGTGGATTATTCGAAAACAATAAAAATTTAATTCTGGATCGGAACAAAGTAGAAGGGCTTAATTTGTAACATATTAAGGCGAATTTTTAAGTATTAATAATTTTTAAAATGAATCGTAATAAAGGTTTCTGAATTATAAGCATTATCACATAAAATGGCATTTCTTCATTTTTCAGGGAAGTAAGAAGTCAGAAATATTTGAGTTAAGAAAGTCCGGTGCTATAGCAACTGAAATTCGTTTTCATTAAAAAATCAATCGAAAGTAAGATTCACGGCAGAAATAATATGAAAATTGTTTTTTTTATTTGCGCACACGACTGACGTTGGTTACACGTCAGATTGGTACTGTAACCACGAGGGTGTAACGATAGATTCTGACAGAGCGTCTGCGCTTCTGGCGGGGAAAAATGTACAACAGCAACCTGTGGGGACTTGCCATGAGAAAGCGTCGTAGAAAGCATCAACAAGGTCACGCACTTGTTAACCGCTTTCTTGCTACAAGCGGCATAACGCGCTTAATGGACTGAGCTTAATTACAATTGTCAAATAAACACTTGCTGCCACCCTCGGCACTTAAAGTAAAGTCTTTGGTCTTTTTTAGCAATGAAGTTACATGTAACGACTGAAATATTCTAACAGAAGAACAGAAGAAGACTGTTAAAGGGAAACGGCTTGGAAAAGTTTAAAAATGAAACTGCGAAAACGTGAAATGTCACAGCAGACACTATGCAACTGATGTAAGGAGGCGTAAGCACACTGTGGACTTCTTTACAAGATGGGTCGTACTGACTGGCCATTCACAAGGTATGTCATGTCGCGTACATTTAACAGACTGTCGATAGTTATGGTTGCTCTAATGTCCTCGCGGATTCAACATATTACAAAGCTGCCATAGATTTTTTGTTGAATTTGTTTGATTTTTTCGATTTTAAATTATTTTCTTGTTTTATGAGGGAAGTTTGTACCTTAAACACCAAGGGTAATTGTGTGCAATAATACAAAATGACAACATAAGTCATGTGAAAGATAAATCAAATTCACGCTGACTTGAACGCTTGTCATTCACCATCGATGTAATCGATCTTGGCACTTTAATGGTTAAAATAAAAGGTGCCCAGGAAATTTATGGATGTTAAATCTTGGTCCTTAAATGTTCTTCGCCTCAAAGTAGCTCTAAATAACAAATCGTGTCTTCGTCTGTTTCCATAGTATCTACTTAGTTTTTTTAATGGAAAATAAGAGCTTCTTTAAAGACCATCCTGTCTGTATGAGAGCAACACATCGCGAACAAAAAGCTTCTTGTTCCTTTCTGCATTAAGTAACGTGTTTTAGTTTGATACTTAATTCATAAAAAATACACCCATGTTTTATCGAAGAAAGAACCGGCCGATTAGGTACATGTAGAGCGAAGGCAAATAACAAAACTAAGGCGTGTTTGAAAATCCACTTTTTATTTTCTCGTTGGCCTCCAAGTTTTCGAGGAATGCGATGATTTTCTTTTGTATTTGGCCAACTGACTTCGCCCATTCTGTCGGCTTGGTTTACTGTCTCTTCTAATATTCACGAGTAATTGTAGGAAGCCACCAACTATAGTATCGGTGTAGGGCAATATTTGGCTGGCCTTACGTTAGTTGAATGTCCTGTGTGAGTTAACCAGTATACTAACTCTTCGGGTTTCTTGTCATTCTTCGCCAAAAAAAAAAAAACAGTCAGTAAATATGATAAGGCTTCTATACACCGATTGAACTTGTGATGAGCTATTACATTATTAATTTATTTGAATTTTAGTATAGTTTATATTATGCAAGATAAGTTTGTAAATAATAATAGGTACATCATACAGGTATTGCATATTATACCTGCAGTAAAGTAAAGGAAGATATGGATATCATACAACAGTTTATTCCAGCTTCATGTGGTAGTATACTAACACTCAATGCATATGCAGTAGGTAATGCTGATCGATGTCATTGTTTGTGGGAAGTTGAACACGAGGGAAAACAAAATCAATTGCGGCCAAGTACGTCTGTTGCAGTGTGCCCACCACTTGTCGCTCTGCCACAATGGAAGCCGTCGATATTCTCAAAGAAGGGAAATATTTTCCTTCCTATTAAGAGTACCTGTGCCTATTTACTCATCAGTGCTTTTTTTAAGTTGGGTGCAAAGCGTACAATTTCGAAACACAACCTTATCGAAAATGCGACTCCTTATATTCTCACTTTGCACAAAGCACATAAAGTGACCGCACAATAAAGAGAACATGTCTGACAGAAGGTTTCATAGATGCTTGTAAGGTAAAGCATCTGTGCTTCAGCATCGCGTCATGACGACATATGGGGTGTGGAAGACGCTCCACTTATGCCTTAACCTCGGCAGTGAGTGGTTATCTTCATGCCCTCGCCGCTTTACCGCCGGAGAAAGTCATGAATAGGAAGCGACTTGGGGTCGCACGGCCGGTCCGGACTCTATGGCAAAGAGAGAAATCTCCTGTCCCTTGCTGCTTATCGAACCACGATTCCTCGGTCGGCCAGCACGTGGTCCAGTCACTATATCGACTGCGCTATCTCGTCTCCCCGTAGATGCATTTATGTGAACCTTTTATCGGCCATCCGCTAAAAAATATTTGGAATAATTTAATTTTTGCTCGTACCGGTCAGAAATACGTAGAGACTACAAATAAATGAACTTCATTAAATTTATATTAAATGGTTAGTTTGTTAGTAACCAACATAAAATGTAGACACGACTCAAAATTGTTACAGCCTCTATTTGAGACATTTGTGGTTAATGAGAATGCTTAAAGAAATGGAAGGAAATGTGGTACTGACTGTATGTAGCGTGATGCCTATATCTAGCGTGTGATAATCTGCTCAAGAATACTCGTAGCTGTCTTGTAATCGCTGAATAAGAAGGAATGTGATGTGTAAAGAATAACAAGGAAAATATCTGTGAAATTTGTAAGCCACTGGAGGGCGTAGTGGGAAATTTCATGACATCCTTTCCTTTCTGGAAAAATCGGAACTGGGGAATAAGAAAACAGTATTGAAATTTGGAGAGGGATTATTTAAAATGTAGCAAGGATATATGTGAAATAAAAAGGGGACTTGAGGAAATAGGTCTGTGTCTATCAGTGTACTTGTTTTGATCTAGCCAGGGATAGTATCGAACAGATGTTGTAGTCTGTGTTGAAAATTTCTTTTATAATAGTACCGTAGAATTACTATATACATACACCAACTGGATGCAACTTTATTTAAAAAACTGTATAGTTTTTTAAAACATATTTAAAAACTTTTTAAAACCCGACATATGTTTCGGCGCTTATAGAGCCATCTTCAGGGGTTTATTGTCGTTAGAACTGCATATATTAAAACGTCTTTTTCATTGATTCACTTTTAGGCAAGGTTTTTCACTTTTCCACTGCTTGGTTTGCACAGACAATATTTGTTATTCGTACTAAAATAATATGTTAATGTTTTCGTAGGTATTTTATTTGATGCATGGTACTGGTTTATCTTGTTCATTAGGCTGTACTGTTTGTGTGTTTGACACAAACAGTACAGCCTACACCATGAAAAATACGACCTAATGAACAAGATAAACCAGTACCATGCATCAAATAAAATACCTACGAAAACATTAACATATTATTTTAGTACGAATAACAAATAGTGTCTGTGCAACCAAGCAGTGGAAAAGTGAAAAACCTTGCCTAAAAGTGAACCAATGAAAAAGACGTTTTAATATATGCAGTTCTAACGACAATAAACCCCTGAAGATGGCTCTATAAGAGCCGAAACATATGCCGGGTTTTAAAAAGTTTTTAAATATGTTTTAAAAAACTATACAGTTTTTTTTTTAAATAAAGTTGCATCCAGTTGGTGTATGTAAATAGTGACTGTGAAAAGATGCACGGTGATTACAGAATAAAGTACCGTAGAATTAGCCTATTTACCTTCGCTCGATAGGGAAGAAAACTGTTTTGACTTTAAGCTTGGGTTTGTTTGCTGTGAATTCTGAAGATAATGAACACATTTGTGACTGTACTTTCGGACTTCAGGCTGTCATTGCTGGTACTGATGTATGTCCCGGGTTTGTCGTAAAACCTGTTTAAACTACACTAATTGGAGCTAATTGGCGTTGTTATGCCGATGGTGTAATGTTGACTTGCACAATTGTGAAATGGGCTTATCTGGTCGCTCTCTAAGCAAACCACACCACACAATTGTTTGCCCGGGAACCTAATCCTCTACTACAAAGTTAAGTCTTCTATGCTACTTGCTAGTACAGTGGTAAAGTTAACTACCACAAAAGCCAAGGTACAAATATGGACATTTAATGATTGTATACAGCGACAGCGTGACTGAAGTAGCAGCTTCGAGCCTACAGAATTTCTCCAAATTTTACATAAATGATCATCCCTTTAACGAAAGAAGTTACCTTTTTATCTTCTTATTCTTCATACGTCTACTACTAATTCTACTGCTACTAGTCGTACTTTTTTATTCACCGTATGTTAAGCTGTTAAGTAAGCACCTAAATAAATTAATAAATAAGTAAATAATTAAATACAGTGCTGTCTCAATTTTCGGATACGCGAGTTTTCGAAGTTCCGTTTCGTCGGAGCCGATGCCCTGTAGTCAAGATAAAGCCTTAAAGACTGCTTTGCGTCTCTAATGACAAGGAAGTTCTGATTTCTTTCAAGTGTAACAAAGTAGCGTATATTGTATTGTTATTCTGTTGTACTGTTGTATACATTGATATTTTAATACAGTGCTGTTCACATAGTATTTATTAAAAACAATGTGTGTAGCATACTATATACGTAGGCAAAATCTTATGTTTTCAAATGTCGTAATCTGTGCAGTCCGAGCTTTTTCGGTAATTCGAGGCAACCTCGGTCCCTTTTATCTCGTACTATCGAAATTCTGCTGTAAATAAATGAAGAATTGAACTGAATTACATGTTTGAATAGAAGAATGAGCACAGTTAATGCTCCCACGATTGAATCTATGACCAATAAATGGTCCATTTCCACATAGTTGCTAGTTTAATTTACACTCTTCAGAAATATTTGAAATAATGGGTTAATATTTACAGAATATAAAATTATTAGTCACACAGTTTCAAATAATATTTACACCTTGAAATCCTTAATTTAGATTTTCTGACTCATTGCAGGAATTTCGGTTGCTTTAAACTCAGCCAGTCACTTGTGTTTACTAGTCCGTTTTAATAGAACTTGAAATTTCATTGCCATCTTCACAAGATTCCGCTGTTGGGTCTTACCCTGAGCCAGATGAATCCACTCTATATATTCACACCCTGTTTCTTTAAGGTCCACTTAATTAAGTTTTTCGATTTTGATTTTAACTTAAAGATATCTCCTCCCTCAGGACGTTTCCAGGGTAGCTTACAATTCTTATAGTTAAGAGACGAATTAGTAACTACTGCAGACGCAAAATGGCGGAGACATTCCTTTCTCTGAAGAACAAAATAAATTCAGACAAAAAATGCCAGCTCCATTCGAGGGCTTGTCTCATACGTATCATTAGGTTGGAAAAGAAATCGAGCGAAAATATTCTGTAACTTCTGAACATAACTGAACTAAATTGCAAAGTAGATGGCATGGTTGACCTCATAGGACTTGGACCCAAAGCCCTCGTTTATGCTAAAAGAGTAAACTGCATGGAAGTGAGGATGACGTTAAAGTAGGAGAGGCTTTAAAAGACGCTTCACCACCACTTACATCTGGAGACTTCGACAGGATTGATGGATTTTCTTTAGTAGTTTACGAGGGTTTTATTCTTAGGATGCATACAGAAACTAAGCTGCTTGACAGACGAGCTAACAGTATACAGCAGCCATCTGCGGTTCCGCCAGAACGTAGACAACTTAATGAAAAATATCAAAATGTGTCTCCTTGAATTTGCATTATATCTAGCGGAATTTCGTATGTTAATTCATCGTTATTTTTTGGCACCAATCACTTTCATGCAGCTGTAATAATGCTCGACGCTTGTGTTAGACGTCCTGGCATTACCATCTATCTTGAGTGCGGTTTCTAGTAATTTTATACAGTCTGTAGGAGAATGCCAGAAGGGTAACATAAAATAGGTCTTGATCATCGCTTGGAAAATTCCTACAGTCTCAGAGATAATTATAATGTTTTCATTGTATCAGATGCTATATAGAACCGTCATTTCCACCAGCCTTATTAAATAACCACAGAACTGTTCCATTTTGACAAATATTTCAGGGTATCAATTTTATTTCGCTTATTCGTGGCTTATTTAACGACGCCTGAAAGTTTTCACGTTGTATACGACCGAGTGTGTGACCATAATTACTCAAGAATTTTAAAGGAATTTAGGAAATAGGTCGTGGCCTATTTCAAGATACTATGCCGTCGTTTGCCTGGAAGGACCGAACAAATTCGACGTTGGGCAGGAAATGCGACCTCCGGCTCGAGATTTGAAAACTAGACCAACGGATTACAATTCCGGAGCGCTTAAATATGTGTATACATATTGAGACTACATGTTCATATTGTTCCACGACGCATTGTGTTTAATTCAGGAGCATGATATATATCTCATTTCTAGCAAAAGTCGGATGAACTGCGGCTCATTTCGACGTCGTTAGCTAGTTCAGCATTAGTGTACTGTGGAAACGAATAAACAATTTAAATTAACATATTAGTACCAACCTGAACGTTTAAACTAAATCAGATTTTCGAAATGACTGCCTTTTGATGGCATATATTTCGCCAGGCGTTGCTGCACTGGAGGTTCGTACTGCGTGTGTACGATTTCGTTTCTTACGCACCCTACCTATTGCTGCATTTGCCGGCTTACCGCTGAAGTACTATCGTACCCTTCTTCTCTTAAGATCCAGTGAAATATTGTTCCATCTGTCACTACGTCACCCAAGGTGTCGCTTTCCTTGAGTTACAAACATCACATTCCCCATGTCCGCTATTTATCCTGTACATCTCATTATCTTCGACTCGCATCAATCATCACAATACCATAAGCATAGATTGTGCACTTCCGTATTATGTAGTCTAATCTGCTCTTTTCTTCCTTTATTTCCTTTGCCTTAGGTCTTAATATTTTCCTAAGAACTTTGTTCTTACTTGCTCTCAGTCTTTCTTCTTCGGTGGTGTAAAGCCAAGTTTTACATCCATACGTAAATATTCATGCACATTATAATATTTTAATATAGAATTTCAGAAAATATTTGGCGGAAAGGGATTTTTGTTAATTATTCATATAACTCCAAATAAATGCACTTACAATTAAAAATGTATGTTTATTATATCATGGTATAAACTCTCCTACATGTTTTGACTTAAGTGAGCCATGTCCAGGGAGAGATGCTTGATGATTAGCGAGTTAGTTGTAAGAGGATCTAGTATTCAGTAACACTCTTAACAACGCTGCGCTCATGTTAAATTCCTGTTACTATTTGTGTTTGATAGATTGGAAAATACACTTGTATGCGTGTACGTTTGATTTGAGGTTCGTGTGATGGCCTTAGGGGCCTGAATATATACGGGCAGCTTGTGAGGCCACGAAGTGTGCAACATTTACAGACTCGGCTGTGTTTCGAACTAGCATGTTATTTGCATAGCTGTTTAAATACTTAAGTACGAAACGAAAATATAGACGAACGATGGTTTGGTGATGAGAAGCAGAAATGTTTACTGGAATTTGGCGTTCCGCATGCAGCGTTGGCCATGACGGTGTTCATTCACTGCAGGCGTCTACTGTCGGAAGCTAATTGCACTGCTCATACTCGTTACATGTGCCTGAAAGCGCACTTTATTTTAATTATTGTGTTGAAGAATTTTTAAAATGTGATTTCTAGACTATAATGATATTTCTATTTCATATCATATACCATGGTGAGCCGGGATAGCATAGTCAGGATAGTTAACGGAATGGAGATCAGGGGTTCGATTCGTGGTAGGGGCAAAAGATTCTTCTTTTCTCCAAAGCGTCCACACCGGCTCTGGGGCCAACCATTCCTCCTATTTGGTGAGTATCGGAAGCTCTTCCTCGGGGTTGTGAAGCTGACCTCTTACCTCCATGCAGTGCCGAGGGTCACGTATGAGTGGAGCTATACCTCTACTTTTTTATATGCCTTCATGGTGTGGATGATTTACGTACATCGGGACCTGGTAGGGCTCGAACCCATTATGTATTCATGATGTGGACGGAAACAAATTTACCTTGTGCGTTTGTACGTGTTATATATCACTGTTTATTGCATGATGACATGTTGCTGAGTGAGTCTGTGTAGTCCGATCTGAGCTTCAAGTAAGTTGAGGGTTTCTCGTATATTCACGGTATAATATGTTTATGTGAAAATGATGCAGATGTAGGCCAGCCCGTAGGTACACCAATGCAAATACAGATTCACAGACGTATTTAAGAAAGTAGAGCGAAATTATCATTAGATAAAACCAATTCTGTGTTGGTTATCGGATTTGTAATCCTGTTTCCACTTTACGTGTGAAAATAAATTAAAGACAAAGAAAACAAGGAGGAAATGTAAGTTAATAGAGTCGTTAAAAGACAAAGTACTTAATTATGTGAGATTTATGATCTCAAGAGTCGTGACTCCACATGCTACTTGTTTCTCAATAAGCACAGCATGGCAGCTGGAATTTAGTATCCTTAAAAGGCAAGAACTGCTCCATTGAAAAGTCTGCAAATTGTTTCAAGCAAAATTAGGCGGTATGGCAGGAGTCTGACAGTCTTATATCCAACTGTGTTTTACTTTCTGTAAGTTCAACGGATGATCATGAACGCGTGATGTTTTTTTGTAGTCTTAACATAAAATTTAGCCTTCTGACCATATCCACTTCTTTTATAATATTGCATCAAATTCCATCAACTTCATATATTCGTGGTTATACCTAAGCTCCAGGTGAGTACTGCACTGGACTGTGCATAGTACACACGCACCTTCTGTACTTACATTCCTTCGAACACACTTTTTCAGATTTTATTCTTTTAAGAACATTCTTTATCAATACACGTAAACACGTAAGATATCCTCAGTCATATATAGAGAACCACAAGAATTCACTTACGGGAATTGCCTCGTATATTATAGAAGTGTGTTACGTAAAAAATTGAGGATTAAGTCTGTAGAAGCATGGCAATACACAACTGTAAGCAGGAGTACAAACCATATTATTAACTATATATTTTTAACAAAATATTTTACAAAATTTCGGCTTACTTACAGCACGAATCGATGAAACCCGGCTTTTTAAACTGAGTGATAATTGTAAAAATGAGATCGAATTTTAATTATGACATATTGATTGTACCATAGTGTTTTTTCTCAAGACGTTTTAAATTGTAGTACCTGATGACGGCCGAAAATAGGGCCGAAACATGTAGTACAAATTGAAATTTCATTACAAATATTTAGTTGTGAAGACAGATTGTGTATTATTTTCCTTTTCGTAAAAATTCATAAAGGGATGTATAAACCTAAGTTTGTGTTGATACTTTATGGGGCGTCACACGATGAATTATCTCGATATGTCGTCGGGCCTTCCACGGTGAATACTCTCATTATTATGTCGGACGTCTCAAGGTGAAATTTCTCGGTTTTTGTTGGGGTGTGTCTCGGTGAATAATGTAGCTCAACGTGGGTGCCACTTTTGACTCTGCACAAACCCAGACGGCATTCAGTTTCTGTTCATGTTTTTCGTAACATGACGAATAAACATTTTCAATGCTTTCGTTATGTACACTTGTAAATTCTGTGACAAAGTCTTCACAGTAAATTGTAAGGGGGTAAGATCCAGTGGTCGGTCTAGGGGTCCACGGAATTGGACCGTCCGTGCCGAGACCCTGATTGGGGAATGTTTCATGCAGAATCTGAACAAAGTGGAACCAAAATGAGGTGGTAAAACATCCTGTTGAAAAAATACGGCTTACAGCTTTAAATACACTTGCAGAACTGCGAATGTTTGAAGAATGTCCAGGCAAGTTCTTTTCTGAGTCAAGCTGTCTGATCTACGAGTACACCAGCACAGACGTGACATTTCTTAGTTTATAACTTGAGTCTATATTGATGGTTATTAAAACAGCATGAGTGACACACATATTATAATACTGTATTTTTATTAATGTCAAAACCTTCAGTAATGTTCCATTATTTGTAGTTTTGAGTTTAGTGAGGAAGGTCTTCTAAGGCCTTAAGCATGCTGGAAATGAAGTTGTACAAAAAAGGAAAGATTAATGTGCAGTTTTGTTTAGTGTGATAGTGTACTGCTAAATATTGCCTTAACGTTGGTGTTTGTCAGTCGGGTTGATTCGTGCAGCCACTGCAGTTTGTACGCGTCGAATTTAAGTCACTTGTGCAACATTTTGTGTTCCGTGTCCTTCGAGGTGTTAAATTCGTGATTTCTTCATTAGAGAGAGATTTTTTGTCACCTGATGAAAAACTGTTAAACTTGGCTTAATTCGCTCCTGTGACAGGTCTGGTATACCCGCAGTTTTCAGTAGTCAAGCTATTGCTAGTTGCAACTTTTTTGAGTCAGTCAACAGATCTGTGTGCGTAACAATGTCTCTTGCTCCTCGATGTAGGATTTATAGGCCTACGAAAATTCGGAGTGCGTTCTGAGACAAAGTGTATATTATATGTGCCAGTGAAAAGTATTATGTAATAGTAATATTTGTGCCACGTAGACTGTGTGTAATGTGTATCACTTGTGCCAGTTAAACACTTTGCGTAATGTGTAATATTTTTGCATCAAAGTCGCGGTTGAGTGGTTAGCATGCTTGATACGTAGTTTAGAGGACCTGGGTTTGAATCTCATCACAGAGTCCAACTGTGTTGATTGAGATTTCGCTGGCCTGTCACAGCGTAAGCTACGGTTCGATCCCAGGGCAGTCAATCTGGGATTTGTTGTGGACAAAGTGGCACTTGCACAAGGTTCTTTTCGAGTTTTTCGGTTTTAGCCTCTCAGTATCATTCCACCAAAGCTTCTTACTCATTCATTTATCTATCACCGACGCTGTATGAACTTATCATTTGACAGAGTAGTTAAATAACACGCTTAAAGAATTGTATAACCGTTGAGATGTTGGTAAGTGTGTTAGTAGAACAGTGGCGCCTCCTGGTTGGAGAGATTCCAAGCTGGGAATGGTTGCTGACGGTTTGACTTTGGGGTGGAGAGTGCGGGCAAGAAGGTGGCTAGCAATAAATCTTCATCAACCGCAACCCTTCTTCCAGCTGATTAATTAACCATCTCTCCCACAAAACACGAGTCTTAAGTCCTGTTTTCTTTTGGACAAACAAAATAAGTTATGCAAAATTTTGGGTCTATAGATATCAAACCTCTATTTCAGAGCGACATTTCCGTAAGAACAGAAAATTTGAGTTAGTAAAAAACTTAAATGCGGCGAAAATATAGTTTCCCATAATAAGCGTAGAGACGTCGCTGATTAACCCTTTAAGGCCCAATAGTTTCTTTAGTGTACCATAAGGTTAACAGTCCAATATACTGCATTCTGCCCACAGAGTGTGTTTCGTTTTTTATGGTTGTCAAAAAACGGCGATCATTTGCTTATATAGCATTAACTTAAAAGTTTTTTAGGCGAGACGTAGTGTGTTTACTGGACGGTACCAATTGAATTTGTGAATATAATTCAGGTTAATTTTCGTCCTTAGGGTGTTGTATGTAATCGACGTTCCCTTACACTTCCTAAAACTTTTTTTTCACTTACGTTTATGGCAACATTCATAATTAATATAAGGAAATATAGCTCGATACTTAACCTGGGTTTTTATACCTGGAGATCATCGTCACCTGCATTTCGCATGTTCATTTATTTGTATCAGAGTAGAAGTTTGAGAGCATGCTGTAGTGAAATATTAACGCATGATTTTGAGTATGGATCATGCTTATTGTCAACTATTACTACCACGTGAATCTGAGATTTATTCTGCTTGCAAACCTTCAGCTAATATTAAACATTTTTTTGAAAAATTTTCCATATGTCGAAACGTTGCAAAATTTATGCTATTAAACGAAACCTTCACAAACAGGAAGCATTGAGACTTTGGTAGTCCTGTCACGACCAATGGTGAAGGTGAAACGAATTTCAGTGTGCTCCCAACATATTTCCGCTTTTTGCGGGAATGTAATTTATTCTACACGTAATTTTACACATACTTATCTTTGCTGCTGCGATGCCGTGGCGTTGTGTCTTACAGCTCGTGGAGATGAGATAAATAATGGGTTCAAAGTCTTATCATAGACTTTGTAGCTTTACTTGCTGAACTTACAAGTTATACATATTAATGACTTTATATAAGCAGACTGCTGCACACAGAGTAGGTAGTATAGGATGCTGTCTGTTCGGCACCCAAGCAGTAACTATTTGATTATCAGTGTTGCCGTCTGGCGGGGAGTTGAGAAGGCGGCTTATTCCACTGGGGGTCCATGGACCCCAGGTTAATACCCCCTGATTTCGGTTGTGGTTACCGTAAACATAACCAAACTACACAGTGTCTTGTTCGGGAAGACCAGGCTAAATTCTCGCCGCGAACTTCGAAGCAGAGCTGGATATAATTTTCTCATAACCGCCATATTATTCTTGTACCTTATGCATAGAATTATTATCGTTGAAGCTGTGCCTTAAGAGACACGTATTTTACAAATGGTTCCTTTAAGGTTTCGAATATTTTTGGCGTTATTTGTTTACTGGCCACTTATATATTCTTGTCATCAGTAAAAAATGCACTATATGATCATAAATGCTGTTCAAGATTTGACTATATCACGGCAGTGACTATGAAGATGTCTCTTTCTGAGATTTGGGGCCATGTAATGTTGTAGAAATTGACTACAGTTTCAGAAAAAAATACTGATCATATCTTTAGGGTAGAAGGTGGAGACAGTAAGTTACTCCGAAATACTGGAAAACTTTTCCCAGACTACACGGCGTGACATTCCAGGCGACAGCAATCTTTATAAATTTTGATGTCCACAGAATAATAAACAGGGGCTGTTGTAGTGTATAATGCATTGAGGAGTGCATTATACTCCTTCGAGTTTCAGTTTAATATCTCTTTTATTTCAGGTCACGTACCAGTTCTTCATACGATGAACGTTGGTTTGAATATAATGTAAGTGGGAGGTATAGTTAATCGATAAGGGCATGACAATTTACGCGATAATGGATAGAAGTGACCTCTGAAATGTTTCGGACACATTGTGTTAAGCGAGGTGTTAAGTGTGATGGTAACGGAAGTTCAGTGTATGTGCGTGTGAATGGAACATGTCATATGAAATAATGCCTCAGAAAATTCATGTCTACTTCTTAAATTAATGTTGATGACATTGAACTTATACTCGTATTATAAGAAATATTTATGACTGAACTTCTGTACCAACAGAATAACGAAGCATAATAGTAATAGTCTATCTGTAAAATTTATTTCTCTTTTAACATCGGGTGGTAGTAGCTGCAGGTCACATTTCACGATATTTTACTCTAAAGAAGAACCAATAAATACAGAGGTAATGGTACAAAATAGATGTAATTCCACATATTTTGCAGATAAATTTGAATTTAAATAAAATAAGATTTTATTTCAACACAATAAAAATGTGTAATAAAATTTAAAGGCTGCATTTCATCAAAGAATTTGCTACTAGTTCCATTTGAAGTTTAGTTGTGTCCTCTAGCATTTCAAATGCTTTCTAAACACTATTTAATTCTCTACATTATGGTCACAGAGTGAGGAATGTTTTTAGAAGAAGGAAGTTACTTTTAATTCACAGCATTATTTTGAGCAGATAGTTTTGCCTTTGTTAAGTACTGTTTAGATAGTAACTTCTTCACACATCCCTAATATTTTGTTGCAAGGTTAACACTTAATTATTTTTTTAGCAAAAGAGTGGTAAAGGGAATCAGTCGTTTGTCCTCAGAATGGATGCATCACGTTACTCCAAATCCGTCGTACATGTAGATCATTCTGCACGGAGTAACATTCTACAAGACAACATTCTTGACGTTTTCTTATGTGTCTACTTCTAAATAGAAAGAATGACGTTTCGAAATGTATCGGTTCGATTCATATCATCACTATGAATTTTCAAGAAAACGCCTGTCAATATATTGACAACAAATTTTTGTCGGAAACTTCCAAACGTCATACTGGCCTATGTTAAATATAATTCAAGCAACGGATAATGTAAAGTGTAAAGTCGGTAAATATTTTGATTGGCACTCGGAGGATTTTTTATTTATTGAATAGCTACTTTTCGCATGAGAGCCGTCGAGAACGCAACACTTTCCCTCACCTGGAGTGGAAATTACAGTGCATATGCTGGGATAATAGCAAAGTACTTTTATGTTATTATCCACAAAAGCAATGGGTAATGATTGACGGTTTTTTTTTTTTTTTTTTTTAACTTTCGGAGAAGCGTGGCTTCAAGGCGCCTTGGAAAATCCCTTGTTTAAACATGTGTGTGCGCCTATGTCGGAAGTTTATTATTTCAGGTATCAGAATTCAAAAGTGACGTCGGTATGACTGTGGGGAAATAATCATATTATTGCAGCTGAAGAATGTGACAACTGATCCCCCGCAGACAAGTTTTGTTACGTAAAATGCTGTTAAATTTCTACCGAAATGTTTTCATAGCCAGCGAACAACAAACTACGTTTGGATGCATCTGATGCTTTGGTTTCACGTGATCATTGTACAGCGGGAAGTAGCCAGCAAACGTTTACGTACTTCTTAGCCGGAGGGAATTCAGCTGAAGCGTGGAGTAATTATTTTGGACTACCATTCTGTGTAATTTTTTATAGTTGTTTATATAATGCTATTATTTTAGGTCACCATTCTGTGTAATTATCATACTCTGTGTATACAGTGCTATTATTCTTCAGTTCTTATTATTTCATCATTTCTCCTAGAGGATTTTGTACAGAATTTCCGTCCCTCTTACTTCAGTGTTTGTGGTACTTTTCTGTGGGTGGAAGGTCTTTGTTTGCTCCACTAATATGTGAAATTTCTTTCTTCTAGATATCTCTGAAAAATTTACTGTGCTTTATAAATTCTAAAGTTAAAATTAGCACTAAAATTTCCATGAAAGCGTTGCAAGAGCATTGAACAACAGCACACACTGTACCATACCTAGAAACTATTCGAAATTGTTTCGAGGTACTCCTTTTTCTTACTTTAGATTGCCTGGATTGGAATTTAATTTGGTTTGCCAGCTGCCTTGAATGTTGCCTTCCCTTTTTCCATCTCCAGACCTTTGCCGAATCTTTCAAACTTAGGTCTTACAGCTTCTGACAGCTCTGACGTATTTTATTGTCGGCATGAGAGGTAGTTACAAAGTACAGTCCAGGTGCAACCGAAGCGCCCCTTACAAAAGTTAGAAGTTTAAATTTACGACAGTAAGCCACACATGGGTGTAGTTCGTGTGAATTGTGCATAGAAGTTTTGCTACGTACGCAAACACGCATATGATTGTGTATTTGTGTTTTTATTAATTCGAGAGCCGGAGATATTGCAGATCTAGAGCTTTCATAACAAACAAGATTTTTGTAAATGCTGAAGCGGCTCTTCTTAGACTGGTAGTCAAAAGCAACTTTATCAGTTTTATTTATTTAATACTCACACTTCCACCCGACATGTATCGATTCGTTCTGGGATCATTTCTAGGGGTTTACGTTAAAAAAAACGCAGGTTGAATTCTTGACAGGCTGAGTAATATTAGTTTCTCAAAAAAAGCCTGTGCTCCATGGAATTATTTGTTTAGTTATTTTTAAGGTTCTATTATATTTAAAAGTCTGCCTGTGCCTAGGCACTTGCCGTGGCGGCTTATAAGTAGAGTGAAAGCAAGGCTCAGCATGTTTGTCATAGCAGCAATTCATGCCAGTGACGTCTCCTTCACACTGTGGTCATTTTGCGCTCGCGGAAAGATGACTGGCGCTCCCAGGACAAAGGTTTCTAGGTATCAGTGACAGTCTGGAAGTGATAACTAAGGCAGGAATTCTGTTCTTGCTGCTAAACGAACCTAGACTGTCCATTCCTTTGCGAGCTCTTTTATTGCGTTGGGGTATTCCGGCTTATAGGCCTACTTAAGATTTATTTCGGTGTTTGTTTTTGTGTTTTGTCCACGTAAATATTGAAACATTGCCTTGTTAATGACTAAGTACGCCTCCTTGTGTGGGCCTATCTGTATTTACACGCCATTAGTGATTACCGTTCCATGTCATTAGACGTCATATACTGTGTGTAGTTGAAATATAATCATTATACAAGCAAACAATGAAATCGGATGCTTCTGAATCTGCGATTATGTGCTGTTCATTATGATTCCCAACGGTTTTTGTTGCTCTGTTCATAACTCTGTGCTTCCTGGCAAATCACTCGTGTTGTTTAATGCTTTATCCATTCTGCGCAATTAACACGAGCTGTTGGTGATGGAACATGTCGCAGTTAATCCTCTGAACGATTCTTTTGACAGAATATTAATTCAAATATCATTAGGGACACAGCGGAATTTTTTGTGCTGTTAGCCGATCGATCTATTTATAAATCAGATATTTCAGTTTTCTTGCATGATTTGTTGTTCTTTGATGTCTCTGATCGCTTAAAATGGGATGTTATTAGTTTGCTGCATGAATCAATACTGCGAAATTGGTGAACTAAGGCTCATCAATGTGAATGTAGGTTTCTTCTGCAGGATCAGCTAAGAGTCAGCCACGAATGCTATATTATTCCCCTTTGTGTAGAGACCGTAATGGATTTAAAACTGTCACACGTTCTACTTGTGCGCAGGGCTGCAAATAGCGTAGACTTCTGTAGACCCAGTCTACTTCTACGCGTTTTTCATAACGAAGCTGCTTGCAGGTTCTTGCAATATCATACCTGTCCTAGCCAAAATCGATTCATGCAATAAAGGTTTCCTGAAACTGCAGACTAACAATTTCCAGTATAATGCATGTTAGACTGAATATCGCATCGATTGGTTGGCCCTTTGGATTCGTAGTCTGATCCGGGAATTGGGTATCCTGACTGACGTTTTTCATGGTTTTATTTAGCACCCACAATCAAGTTCCGGGCTAGCACCTCAAATTAGGCTAAGGCCGCTTCTTATCACTCCCTTTTCTGTTAGTTAGTTATCGCCGTATAATTCGACGCTGTATATTCTAAGATATTGACAGCATTATTATATCATTATATATTAACAATGTGTTGTTCATTGCTCCTTTTCTTCCTACGGACCCAGAGCTTCTGTCTGGTCCTGTGAAGCTAGCTTATTTCCCCTATCCACCATATAAAACTTTCTCACTTTCCTTGGCCAAGGAATACTTCTCGTTCTACGAACGAAGTATCCTATACGTCCAGGTCACGAATGTAGAGTGTTCGTCACTGTTATCAGTTTGCTCACCAGGTGAACTACAATAGTTTTAGGGGTTTCTTATTCATACCTTAGCAGCCAAAGTTTCTTTCTGCTTTGCTGAGAAAAATATTATTTTCTGTGCCTGTTTTTATGTTGCTTTTGAATGGGTGATAATTTTACATTTACTATTGCATAACATAACAGTAATCCAAGAACATGTTAGTTTTGTACTGTGTAGACATATAATTGTTTAACACTTTAAAGGAAAGTGTTAGATATGCACCACCTGATCAGACATTACGAATTTTTGTATTTTGCCACTCATTACGTCTATGAGCGTCATATGATTCTCACAGGGACCAGAAATTACATTTCTATACAGCATTAACTGATTGATCTTTCTAATCTAGACTGTGTTTTCTGTGAGGTATGAACTGAAGTTTTATATACTGTATAATAAAGTGATTGTTGACCTTTACAGAATTAATACTATTTCGGCTCATTAATTCTAGGCTAGACAAACTGGGTTATAACACAAGTTATGAATCCCAATATTCTGACTTTAGAGCACTGGTGGGATGAAATTTACGTGTTAATTTATTACAACTTCATATAAAACGTAAATTACAATAATACATGAGAAAGATATGAATGAACTTATGTAGGGCCTATATGAAAGAACTAGCTTGGATACCTGCGATAGTGTTGTATTTGTGGTTGTTCGGATTAGTATCGTGGGTTGCACAAAACAAGTATCTAACCCCATATCCTTGTGCTCGCGCGCATGCGTGTGTATGTGTGTATAAACTTGTGTCACCTTGCTTGCACCTTGGCGTAAAATGCGGAAGACGTAATGTTAAAAAGTAATTTATTTCACATACCAGGAAAAGGTACAAAGCAATTCTACGAGTGTTAATCGCAAAATACACGCGCCTACATGCTTTATGTATGTGCTACTACCTTTTTTATGTATGTGTTACTACCTGCTTTATGTATGTGTTACTACCTGCTTTATGTATGTGTTACTACCTGCTTTATGTATGTGTTACTACCTGCTTTATGTATGTGTTACTACCTGCTTTATGTATGTGTTACTACCTGCTTTATGTATGTGTTACTACCTGCTTTATGTATGTGTTACTACATGCTTTATGTATGTGTTACTACATGCTTTATGTATGTGTTACTACCTGCTTTATGTATGTGTGACTACATGCTTTATGTATGTGTTACTACCTGCTTTATTCTTTTGTCTTAGAGCTGCATGAAGACATTATGTTCTGAGCCCATTGGTTTTAATAACCGAGTCCTACTTCAATAAGGCTGTGATGGAACTGGTTGTCATTTGCCACAACCAAGCCTTGTGATATTACTCGGGCTGCGAACAGATCTCTATAGAACAAATACGAAAGAAGTTACCAAAAAACATCAAGCTTGATAATGAAATGCAGCAATTTACAGTTAGGCCTATCTGTTTTGCCACTGACTGCTATTTCTCTAGCCACTAATTCCCAGTCTGAAGTGAAATATGTAGATTTATATGTAAGATTTGGAGTTCACCTAAGGTTTGTTTCTGGTAGCATTTTTTTTCACACGTACCACAAATTCCCTCATGCGTGCAGCATATCCCACGCATATTACACGCACATCATTCTCCGTAAATTTTAGTCACACTAACATCCATTACCTTAACAAAATACTGTCAGTATTTACAGTCCTCATTTAAGACAGGTTAGAACCAACTACCGAAACGACGTGTGTGTTAGGTAAACGTTGCTTATCAAATGTATATCACTGGACAATGACCTGTGTGTCAGTGTGAAGTATTGACCAACAATCGCACAACAGTAGTGTGAATATTGGTTATCAGCATCATGGTTTGCATGCTAATATGCGTGTGTAGACCGTAAGTGTTTCGTGCGTAGATTTTATTACTGTGAAAGATCTCCTGTTCTTCCAGCGGAGTAATGCGCAAGTAAAATATAATGACTTTAGTCAAGTAAAATATAATGGCTTTAGTCAAGTAAAATATAATGGCTTTAGTAAAGTAAAATATAATGGCTTTAGTCAAGTAAAATATAATGACTTTAGTCAAGTAAAATATAATGGCTTTAGTCAAGTAAAATATAATGACTTTAGTCAAGTAAAATATAATGGCTTTAGTCAAGTAAAATATAATGGCTTTAGTCAAGTAAAATATAAATCATCATTATTTCAAGAGAACGCGAGAAAAGATAGGAAGAATGTAACCCGTTTTTTATTATTTAATTCCACATCGTAATTTCATGACCTAAGCAACTGCGTTATTAGGTCTTATTCTTAATGGTGTAACAGCCTGAAAAAAAGTGAATTACAGAACAACGTTGTGATTATATCGAAATAACATTTCGGCCACGTGTTTCGGAATGCAGGGAGTTACCTGAAAACAGAACCAAGAGACACTGCTAAGTTAACGGCCTTACATTTCCGCATGATACACACACACACACACACACACACCTGTATTACTTACCGCATGTTACGTCACGTGTTGGGAATCACCTTCAACTCTCAGACATACTTGATTTCTAAGCAATTGAAACACTGGGAAACTCTGTTCTAAATTTTCTACTACACTTTTCATACGATTTCTTCCTTATATAGGTTTCCACAATGAAAATCATCGGTTTTGGATTGTACTGCATACTCACGAATACAAAAATTATTTTGCAATGTGCTTCACACTTCTGTCGCTCAACAGATTAAACTGGAATATGTGTCTAGGAAGATGCAGTGTAACTGTACGCTCGACGATAGTATTAGCAATGTGTGACTCATGGAGCTGCCGTTTCATCAACCTACAATGTCGGCAATTTATAGACAAGAATTTGAATCAGTATTTAATAACCTGTTCACCAGGTGTCAAGTATGTCTGAGAGTTGAAACAGGTCGTTTCTAACACTTTTTCTAACATGCAATACGTTATATAGTATATAATACGTGGAAATATAAGGCTTAAGCTTGCCGTGCGTCTGGGTTCTGTTTTCAATTGACCTCCTTGTACAAGAGGCCAATACTGCCCATAGCAATGTGCGTCATATATGCCACCGTTACGTCTCCAACACTTGCAATACTGCAATTAAAACTTTGTTAAGGCGTTTTTTTTGGTTGTGAGGCATTGTGTTACTTTGATGGAAAAACGTGTTGCATTGATACGGTATTGGGCCCAGGGAAAATTGGTCGGACATAGAAATAGCCCCTACATGCTTTTATCATTTTGCCTACTTTTCTCACGAAGGAGGGATGTGGGATTATACGATAATCTAGCCGTCTCTGTGGCTTCTCATTTCGAATTTTGGAAGCTTTGACCGATTTTTTACGAGACTTGGTATGAACGTTGTACATACCTTGTGTGGCCGCCTAATTTCAGTACTTCCTAATTTTCTGTCAGTTATAACAATGTGGTCCCGCGGACTTATGTCGGGAAGGACATTGACGCACTTGCGTTAAGTCACCAAAATTATGTATGTTAATAAATGCTTGAAATATATGTAACCTAGTTGAATTTTTTAGATTGTGGACTAACAACAGAGCAACTGTGCAATGTACTGCTTTATCTTTCCTTTAAATAGTGATAACTAATGAATAATTACAGACAGGAACGTGAAATACGTTATGCGTATATTCGTAGATTACAAACATGCCTACAGTGTTACTTGTGATAAGCTTTTATGTCAAAAGTCGTAAACGTGAAGGCATTGCGAAGCACTAAGATTATATTCGAAAAATTTAAGATATAAAGAATATGTAGTAATAAGCATCACAGAGCAAACTAAAATCAGTATAGTAAATAACAAAGGAATATATCCATTGGACTGGTTTATGTGCCAGAGGAAAACAAGCTTTAAGAGTTTATCTCCGAAATTCTTGATAATTTTGTGTCTTATTTAGCGACGCTGTCAGCGTAGACTGTGTAGCGTGTTGGTACAGGAATAAATACAAATATCTAGCTTTGGCGTTGAGAAATTGTACAGGGACATTTTTATACAGAATTCATTACGCTAAAAACTACTTGAAACTCCCAGGTGAGGTTTTCACACATTCTTCTAACAGTGTCCTGTTGTGGACTATAGTGAAGTAATGTAAAGGCTCCTCATCTCGATTTTCTTTTGCTGTCTTTGTTGACGATTTAAGCGGTGAAGACTTTGTCTATCAGCCTACCGTGAGATTTTATTCTACACACGGGAATGGAAGAGTGGAGAAATATCCCTATCCAGAGCGGACTCTAACCCGTGTCTTCAGTGTTTCAGAAGTATATCATCAAGCAGACGCCGGTGTCCGTGATTAAAGTGAGGGGATTTGGGGTAAATACATCGCAGTTGTGCCTTTATCTGTGCAGGAAGTGTTTTTATGGTGACTTCAAACCGTTTAAACTGGTTAAAGCTATTGTTCTGAGACTTCCTTGAAAGTTGATAGCTATTCTTCCAGCTAAAAACTTTTTTCTTTGTGGAACCATGCATATTTATCACTTTTTTTCATAAACGCCCGTCGTCTGATCGTATTCTGAGCCAGATGAATCTTATACACACTTTCACACCATATTACCAACGATAAATTATTATATAATTAGATTCAACAGAACATTTATAGTCGTTGGTTTGTCTTTCGTGTCCATGGGAACTAAATAAAAATCTCAGTTACTAACGATAGTGCCATCGGATGGTAGCAATAAACGGCCTTCGATTTCATGTATTAGTTGGTACTATTGTGTCAGTGTTGCCGGAGTGATATTAAGTCTAAGTCGTAAATCAGTAGTCCTTATTTTATCAAGCTGCCGTAGGCTATTTCAGGGGGCAGTATTCACTATTTGATATGGTTACTATGCTTTTAGAAGACGAGAAAATAATGACAGATCAAATGGTATGCTAATGATGAGAAGAAGAGGGTTTCTTTAAAAACAACCATATCCATTAGCCTTATTAAAGCGGTTATTCTGTCAAGCTGTCTTTCGAGAGCCTTTCAAATTCACAAAATTAATATGCACTGAAATCGCGATACTAATTGTAACTTAAGTGCTGTAATATGTGAGTCTGTTAATGAAAGATTTCACTATGGAATTCGTAGCTAGAAGCGAGATTTTTAAAAATTTGCTTTGACATTTCAAGGAATATTTACTGTCGTACTTCATTATTGTCCTCCGTTCTTAATAAAAGCCTGTCAATCTTCGATTGGTCGTGTAAGTTTTTCATATGCGTTTATAATATCAGTCATGCCAACTCAGTAATAATGTTCGAAATAAATTGCTAAGTACAGTGAATGTCTCTTATAATATTGTCATACAAAGATAATTTATCAACCCAATAAATGAAGTGTTGTTGTCAAAATTCTTTATATGCAATAAATAAGGCCTCTTGAAATAAATTTACCTGCTTTACCATCAAATTAATTCTTCATCGATGCACGCAATATAGATATTACGTGCATGTAATTTATGTGTGTGTCTTATAATCACCCCCACCACATTAATTTATTATTATGGAACTTGTAATGAATATGGTGTTTCATGAAACTTTCTTAGTGATGATGTCCAATAAATTACAAAATAGAACTTCATAATGTCGATATACGAAAGGCATCCATGTACATTTCATAAAAAAATTTTCTAATCTTTTATCACATAGTCTGATTTCTATGAGACCAAATTTCTTGATATTTCTGAACTCATATATTTCCGACTTATCACACTCTACAGAGCGTAGCGCTCCAGCTGAAACGCAAATCACTTGTGTCCCCTCTTTCTGGCTGTCTTTCTGATTTATGGTCACTCCTCTTCAAAGCTGCTCAGCGCACTTCTTTCTGGACACACAGGATCAGGGGAAGATTTCGTTCTTTCTGACCTTTTTACCTCCATTTTCTCTTGCTGCTTTCCGCCTATCTCGTCATCCTTGTCACTTAATCATTCTCTTTCTGACGGTGTACGTCCTGCATCTTCAATTTAGTAGTTTTTCTAGAGGGAGGAGCGATCCGAAGACACAGGAACAAATGCCAATCTAAATCTTCGTGGGGCTCCTTTTTTGTCTGTGTTTCTGTCACCCGACCATAGTCAATCGGTTGTCACACCGTGGACACATGTCTGAGTCTCTCGAATTATGAACTACAGAAAAATGCGTAATTTAAACTGACACAGCTTAACGAGCGCCCACTCTGTCAGTATATGACGTTTGTTGATACTTCCACGGCAATGCAGGAGATATCTGGCTTTAAATATTGACCCTCCTTTTCGGAGTGTACTTAGTGGTTGTGAAGATCATTGTTATAACAAAATTTTTTCGACTTTAAATAAGTGCGAGGTGTGGCTATCAACGACTCTAAGCGTGCAATTCCACACCTTCACAATTGATCACAAAGTAAATACATACATGCCGCTTAATGCTGAGCCCTCCCCAGTCGCGTGCTAACCTAGCTCCGTTGCGGTGACGTAACACCCAGTAATGCTTTTTATAAATGGATTTTGTTTTAACTTGCTGCGATCATCAAATTCCTTATGATGTGGGACAAAACTGCCGCCGAGACCTTCAATTTGCTTCGTGAGTTGTGTGGAGAAGACGGCAGAATTTATTAAAACAGTTTCACAAAATGAGCAGGGACTCTGCGGCCCGTGGAAACTGTTATGGAGCAGTGTGTAATTTTCGGTGGAAATTAATTATAA
The DNA here is from genome assembly GCA_021186555.1 of Reticulitermes speratus. Lineage (NCBI taxonomy): Eukaryota > Metazoa > Arthropoda > Insecta > Blattodea > Rhinotermitidae > Reticulitermes > Reticulitermes speratus. The sequence continues at coordinate 18,130,615 of JAJKFL010000002.1, forward strand.
GAGGTAACATGTAGATACAATAACTTTATTAATAAAGTAGGCCTACTTTCTTGAAACTAGAGTCGTTGTTTGTTAACCAAACTTCATATGTTACACGATACCTTACTAATAAATGAACACAAGCAGGTTTTTAAATACGGTGACGCCATGAACCGTTAATATCATGCGCTTAAGAGCACTATCCTGTAGACCTACAACAGTAATCTGACCTTACTGGGCTACCTGAGCCAGGAACACGACGGTTTTTCCCCGGCAACGGTTCACGCTGTCTCTGAGCCTTCTGTTGAGTAACCACCGCGTACCATCTTCGGCATTAGAACGGTCAAAGTACGACGCTTATGTCTACATTTCGCTGTATACCTTCATGCCGTGGTCCTTGGAGGCTGTGGCGGCTTTTTGCTACCTTTAATTTTGGCTCTTTTAAAGAGGCAGAATCAAAAGTTTTTCAAACCTTAACACGTTTTAAACATTTATATTTAAATTTTGTAATTAGTCGTTTACGTTTAATATATTTTGCATCTTGAATTTGTGTCGCCTTTTTCCTGTTTAGTCTTAGGCTTAGACTAGTCTAGGGGCTGGACGATTCGGAGTTCGAATCCCAGCAGGGGCAATAAAATTTTCTCTTCTTCAAACTTACCAAACCGGCTGTGGGTCCACCTAGCCTCATATTCATTGGGGCTTTTCCCTCGCTGGTAAAGCGGCTGTGGCATGAGACTTGTGCCAAGGCTAAGAATGAATGGAGCCACAACTCCAGTCTTTGTGTCTTCAGGACGTATGAAGGGAAAACTTTCCATTTTGAACTTTTCTTTTAAGACAGAGTTAACAGCTTTTTTGTAATGTTTACTTCAACAACTTCTTTGAAGGATTTCAGAGTTGTGATAGTTATGTGCAAGGCGTCAGAATTTGTATATATTGTCAAATATTTATAAACGAAATAATTTGTAGAACCATCGCGTTCTTATGTTGGAATGCTGTTGTTAGTTATTTGTGTGATTGTTGTCAGGCATACGTAAGAAGCTACAACTTTTTAAATTTGAGATCTATGTAGGTCTACAAGACAAAAGCCACTGTTTATCGCCATTTCTGTACAGGCCTCCTTAAGAAGCTTTCCTTCCTGACTGAGGGGTCGACCGAGGCAGAGATTGTGTCCCCCAAAAGCACTGACCTTACAGCTGTGAATATACGATTAAGTAGACCAATAAAAGATGTGAAAAAGAGGGAAGTAACATGAGAATAAGAAAAAGAAGATTAAGGGGAGGAAGAGAATGAAGTTGATGGGGGGATTAGAAATTAGGGGAGGAAGGGGGACGAAATTAGAAGATAAGAAGACAGAAAATAATTCCTGATTTTATGCAGTCTCAGTACTTCTATTTTTCAGTGAATGATTACTCTGAAAAATCTGCCTCTTTTCTGATGATTTGGGTCTGAAAGGAAAGTATCTCAAATCCGACGGAAATTTGTAGCTTGGAGCTGAGTAATTCACGGGGGGTATAGGTCACGTGATACATCAGCGGCTTCAGTTTAATAACCTTAGCATCTGTTGTACGCAATCTGTGGCCAATATTGGGGTTTTACCACGCATTGTGCACCTGATGCAGATAGAACAGGTTTACTGCCGTGTCATGTAAGAAGAAAGTTCATTCGAGTATATGGAATATGCATTTACTGACAACAGGTGCAGTACTGTTTTATATACATATATTTCGGCGATCTTATAAGACGCTAGCATCTTTGTGCTTGTACGTGCTTACGTCTTCTCGACATCTGATATTGATAAGAGGGATTTTGATTAAATTGCTCCCTAATTAAAACAAGCCGTGTTCCAGTGCACTCTACATGTTTGGTGAATATCAGCATTACAAAACCCACTCTCTGATTAACGTTATAAACGTCTTGTGATCCAAGGTACCTTGCATTGTGTCCTTCATTTGCAATTATGATCAAATTGTCAACCTTAACATGTGCGGTAACAAAAGAGTTCATTTTAACACTAGTACGACAGGTCCAGGTTCTTCTGGAATTTATATTTCTTGCTACCGCCTTTGCGTTGTATTATAAATATTGTTTTTTGAATGACGATTTTACTTCCAACATTGTTTAGAGTCGATTCGCTTTCCAGAGCCACATTGTATTTTTACTAAAGCTTTATATTTTGATGGGGTTCTGTGACGCTGCAGTGAGTCAGAACGTCGCTACGTATTTAGCACATTTGTTTCGTATTCTAGAAGTCCCTCGTTCCCTTGCGTCCTCTTCTCGACAGCCACTTTCGTTAATCTCCCTTCCATTCTAGCACCTTCAACGCTTCAGCTAACCATTTGTACATAGCGAAAGAGATTTAACTCTTGGCTCAGGGAAGTAAGTTCGGCGTGTAACGATATCTGTTACATTTTCTTTGGTATTTAAAATGATCTGAGACCTTTCATAAAGTAGTAAAAGTGATGTTCATGTGAAGTCCATGAAGGAATACGGGCGTAGAGGTACAATCCCACTCATTATTAACCGTAGAATTAGATGGAGCTGAGTGGTCAGCTTCATATTCCGGTCGCTTTACCTCTGGGGAAATATGTCTTTGTATCCGTTGAAGAAGAGAATGGGTGGGGCCCAGGGCCGGTCTGGATGTTGCGGAGAAGAAAAAAATCTCTTGCTTCTAGGGAATGGAAATTCATCATTTGAGGGTTTATATAAAAAGTGAAAGCTTATTTGCTAAAGTTAAACAGGAGAATGGCAAACTAGTATCTTTTTGGCAATTGTTGTAGCTTGTCAGACGTTAACGACGTGTTCATGCAAGACAGAAATAATTGAACAGATTTATAAATGAATTAAATATGAAGAGGCAAAAAGTTACATACTGTTAGTGACAATATGCATAAATATGTATTATGCGTGGGAGTTTTACTATGAAAATTACTGTTGCGTGTGGTGTGATGGCACGCAGTCTGGTAAAGTTCACCGACATTTTAAAAGACACGGCCGCGTCCAGCATCATCTACCTCATGATGGAGGCAGCGTGAGTGTACGTCTAGCAGACCAGACGTCAGCACATCGCAGAAGGCAGGAATATTCATGGTGCACGACAGTACTGTTGTAACACGTGACCTTTTACCTGAAGAGAAGAACACGCGTTGCGAAACTCTCATAGGTCAGGAAAGCATTTGAGAAAGAAAACTGTATGGTTAACTTAAGATATTACATAAAGTGCAATTTTGTAATATATACAGGACATCTAATGCTGTGCATTATGTGAGATGTGGGAGGCTGGGATGGAGTGAACGTATTGTCGGTTAGAGCAGAAGAATTCGTAAAAGTTATTGATGGATGGATCTGTTAGAAAAGACAGAGAAGACGGAATAGAAAATTGAAGCATAACGTCGAAACTGATATCATTTATTTAACGATGCTCACAGTAGCTCACACTGCCCAGCATCGAGAAAATGAAGTTAGGGTGCTTGGTTATGAGAATCGATAGTGAGTGACCTTCTCATATAGAATGTAATATAAACGATGTTGAAACTTCGGATTCCGCTGTTGGAGTTAATTACAATTTTGCGGTTTACAAAAAGCAACATGCAAAAATAATGCTATCGTAGAGGGTTTTGATGATGGTGTATGACATTTGAACTCATAGACTCTTCGGAGTTTCCCTTTGTGTGGACTGAAATATAACACACTACGTTTCGGGGACAGGTTTGGTCCCCGTCTTCAGGCTTGCTTTTTCTCAACCCCAACTGTCACTACATGGCGATTATTTACACCGTAATTAAACCAGGATTAACTTCAAATTATTAAAAGCAACATATTCCAAAAACAGTTTAGAAGACATGGTTATACAATAGACAATGTTCTTGTTATAAAACGCTAAAATATTCTAAAATTGTTTGATAAAAAGCCCTTGTCTATACATTGTCTATACTCGAAAAATGCACGGTGAAAATAGAATAAAGATGGTTATACAAATTTCACCAAATACCAAATACAGAAAATACATAACTGGTCACTATAACTATTCCCTCCACTAAACAGTAGCACTGTAGGAGCGATTCTGCTAGTCGGAACGTTTATAGTAGTAACTGTTTCTCTTAGCCGTGGGAAAGGGGGGATTGCTGTGTTGCGTGGACGCCGTATTACCTGCTTGCCTTTCCTTGCATATGGCGTGCTTGGAGAACATCATCAGCCAACCTAGTGTGGATTTCTCACTGTTTGGATCCCCCTTATCAGTAAAGAGGTTAACAAATAACTCGGAGGGATAATGGATTCTGGAAACAAACCCATACACACACATATTGTCCAACATTCCCAGGTAGTAGTACTGGGATGGAATCATAGATGGCGTTCACGGTATTTAAAAACCAGCAACAACTGAAGCAACACTCAACCAGCTGACTGGGTCTACAAGAAACGACAGCGAGTATTCAGTTTAAAGGCAAGCAGATAATACGGCGTCCACGCAACACAGCAGGCCCCCCCCCCCTCTCTCCCACGGCTAAGAGAACAGTTATCACTATAAACGTTCCGACTGGCAGGATCGCCCGCACAGTGTTCTGTTTAGTGGGGGGAAATAGTTGCAGTGACCAGTTGCGTACGTTGTGTATTTGGTGTTTGGTGAAATTTGTATAACCGTATTTTTTAAACTGGTTTTGGAATATGTTGTATTTACTAATTTAACGTTAATCCGGGTTTAATTACGGTGTAAATAATCGTCATGTAGTGACAGTTGTTTTTGAAGTAGCAAGCCTGAAGATGGTGGACCGAACCTGTCCCCGAAACGTGGTGTGTTACATTTAAATACATATGATGGAAGAGTCAGAAAAGTGTACGAGTTCAAAAATAGTGCTGTTTTAATAAGAACATATTTCTTTTCGTCCATAACACATTAAAGTTAGGATCTAGTCCTTTTGTCGCTGTTTTCTCCATACATGTAATTTTTGGGAAAACCGATTCATAGTCTGTAGTCACGCAATGCAGTTTTGTTTCTCTACCGCATTGAAAGACTCACATTACTAACGGAAATTATTTAAAGCCTGTCTCTGTGGCATGTCGAGTTGCAGACACATGGTAGTTGCATTGCGAATTTGTAGGCACCTATGTTAGAAACAGATAATTTAGATGCAGTCCCTCCATGAGGGCTAATTTATTTACATTAGGTGATTGTGAAGAATAGTACTTATGACCGAATTTAAGACGACATATGTGAATGGATTTTATATCAATAATATCGTAATGTGTTATTACTGTCACCACTGAAGTTATTGCATCCATTAGGACTAAGTAACTTCACTGGTTACTCGAGTCGTAATGAGAAGTGAAAATGAGAACTTGATACAGGTTGTGCCTAATGGAGTCGTAAGTAACTAGCAGTTTGCACTCTACACGTTAGTAGTAATAATGTGAATAGGCTTACATCTGAGACATTAATTTAATGAGACTTTTTACAGGTTTTCTTGAAGTCCCCAACACCGACATAATTAGCATTAAGAAATAAAAAAGCTACAATATTTAAAATACCACATCATGAATTCTGCATTATAGTTTCATCTGATTTTATTAGGTGGCAATTTTCCCTTCTATTTACAATCAAACTGCTCCAGCTTTTCTGCTGTATATTATTAAAGTTTTATTTATGATACTTCCAAAAATATTTCTGTGATTTATCTGATAATGGATGAAGATGTAAAATACAGTATTTATAAATAATTAAAGCGTTTACATCAGAGGCATCATACAGCTGTCATACGAAAATTGTTGGTAAGGAAATGTTTGTTGAAGATGTGAACCAAATTACCTGGCTGAGGGTAGGATGCGGTAATAAAACTTGCACCTCAGTAATAGCGAAAATTTTATTGATATGCTGTGCAACTTTCAGTAAGAACCATGCTCTGTGAAATCATTAATAATGGCAAATAATCACGTTGCTTCCGGAAATCCATGTAAATGAAATATCCCCTAACAATTAACTATATACGACATAATCACAGTAGCGTTTCCTGTTCTCACATATGTTTAGAAAATGCATGAACCAAGCTTAAAGAATATAGCTAGGAGAAGATCACGTTGGTTCATTGGACTTTAACGAAGACAAGGAATTAGCTAATTCTGATAGCTCTTTGTGTTGATTCCAGGGTTATTCCTGTGTCAGATGATGAGAATGTTGAAACACGTTCTGTTTGAAGCCAAACAAATTAAGTAGAGTTGCTGAATCAGTGGCACATAAATCTGGTTTGGTTAACTCTCTGCACACACACACACACACACACACACACACACACAGAGGCTTACTCTAACAGTATCAGTATAATATAAATTAAACAAAGTATTTTCCTTCATTAGAACACGTTTACAATACAGACCTACGCATTTTAGATACTCTTAGATTTATGCTTTCATAAGCTCCATAATACTTTTCCCAAACCAAGTAAATCAAAATGTATTTAGTAGTTATAAGTATTGTCTTTGAAGAAGCAAAGTGTAAAATTTTCAGAGGTATAGGAAACCATATTAATACAAGTGGAATTACCAAAGCCAACGTGTAGGAAGGCTGTCAGTAACTGCATTACATTTGTATTATTCAACGTCATACGTTATGCATAAAATAAAATACCATCTTATCTTCAATCCTTATCGAAACAGTTTTGTTATTATGCCTCTTTAAGTGGTCATATTTGAAACATCTGTTCACTAATAATTAGGGGAGGCTCACGTGAGAAGCGTTACTTCTTAAGGCTAGTTGCGTTATCTGACTGGTAACGCCGTCTGTTTAAGTAAGTGGTCATGTTATTGTCTTAGAGGAGACGTAGTTACTGCTGATGTCTGGGAATTAAAGGTCTGGTCCTCTCTGAGTCAGTAGCACATACAGTTAGTTAACCGAACACAAACTCTCCGTCGTTATATAGAGCTAATATTCATATCGTACAAGTGTGAACTGGCCTGAATAGTAGAGAGTGTATTCCAAAAGAAATTTCTTTTTTTTTACTGTGAAAACAGTTTCAGAAGAGCTGGCATCCAAATATTGTTCATTTTCTAGAGGAGTGTTCCCCTCCCCTGTCCCTGTCTCTGTGTCTACATCCTTGACATTTTTTTACCCGATTTTGTAAACTTTCTCAGACATCTTCTTTATTAAATTTCCGCACTGGTAAACTTAACTTCTCAGTACGTCTATTGAATGACACTAGGACGCATAATGTTATGACATTCATACCCATTTCTATTTATCTTCTGAACGGCGTGTCATTAAATTCCGTGTTCTATTGCTTTTTATTGTAATGACGTAAAATGTATCGCGTCCCGTTAATTTAAAGCACTTTGTTTCAGGTGAGTTTGACAACTGTTGCCACAGAGAGTGAGGGCGAGATGCTGCAGTTCGCACTGTCACGTAAGTCGACATGCGAGGTTAGTGTAAAGTTTTGGAGGGCTTAGTGACATGTTTTGTGCGGTCTTCAGATCGAAAATTTGTGGACATTTTGAGCATCGAATCAGAACAGAGTTTTGGTTTTTGCAATAAAATTGTGATAAAGGGTGTAAAGAAAAGAAAAATATAAACTCTCACAATTTCCTGTTTCAGTCAGTGGATATTGATAATGTATATAATTCGTAATGCAACTGTGATATAATATGTATGCGTGTAACTTTGACTCCGAAATAACACTCATCTACTCCCGACTGCATTGTATCATAAATTGTTAAGGCATCAAAATGACGCTCATCAAAAAGGTATATACCAGGAAAAACCGACAAAATTGTTTGCACTCATGTAATACAGGTAATTTATTTATGCTAACAGACGAGGTGATCTGACGTAATTACTTCATTCGTTAAAGCACAGTTTAAACCATAATGGTTTCGGAAAGGCTCTATTTGTTCTCATACAGTAAAGGGACATTGGCCCAGTTTTGTCCAGCATGTGACGAATGTAATCCAGCTTGGCTGACTATCTCTGTTTTTACATTTTATTGAAAAATATCAGTAATTTACAATTGCTTTCATTACAAATGCTTTGTAGAAGTGTTACATTACAGGTAGTGCCGAAACAAGTAAGAACAAGAAACTATGAATGTTTTAGCCATTTAAGAACATATGATCATTTCGTTTGCATAAATATAGAAACCTCGTGAGATTTGAGATTCTCACTGCTATGACTGTGAAGAATGCTGGCTGCTAGGATGTTGTGCTGTGTAGCCTCAAATTGCTAACGTTTCATAAGGACTTGCTGCCGTCAACTCCAGGGCGGAAGCGCTAATAGTGATTCTTCCACACCAGATATCACGGCCAAACGAACATGAATTAGTCTGCAGGATACTGCACAACGCAAAAGCAGATTCATAATTAAAGTGCCTGTTGTTTTGTATGGGTGTGAAACTTGGTCTCTCACACTGAGGGAGGAACATGGGCTAAGGGTGTTCGAGAATAGGGTGCTGAGGAGGATATTTGAGCCTAAGAGGGACGAGGTAACAGGGTAGTGGAGAAGACTACATAACGAGGAGCTTAATGATCTGTACTCATCACCAAATATTATTCGGGTGATCAAATCAAGAAGAATGAGGTGGGCGGGGCATGTAGCACGTATGGGTGAGGGGAGAGATGCATACAGGATTTTGGTGGGGGACCTGAGGGAAGGAGACCACTTGGAAGGCCCAGGCGTAGATGGGAGGATAATATTAAAATGGATCTTAAGAAGTGGGATGGAAGGGCATGGACTGGATTGATATGGCTCAGGATAGGGACGGGTTGCGGGCTCTTGTGAATGCGGTAATGAACCTTCGGGTTCCATAAAACGCTGACTAGCTGACGACCTTTTAGCTTCTGAAGAAGGACTCTGCTCCATGGAGTTAGTTATCCTGGAACTAATTATAATTATTGTGTTTGATTCTGAATGCATGAACCGGTAGATGTCGTAGTATGTATGGTTATGAGGTGCGTTATTCATACTGGAATCTATACAGCACAAAATTTCCCACCGACGTGCAAGCATTTTTGCCGGAAAATATTGCATTTTATTTACGTAAAACTATGAAACAGCGCAAAGCGTGGCACGCAAAAAACAACACCTCTCGCTTGAAAAAGGCTTATATAAGGTTGGGCGTTTCTGTCTCGGTTTCCTTTATAGGCAGTAGAGAAAGCTCATTTCTGTTTGGGTACACTGGTACAGTTTCCTCTCCGCAGTCATCCATCAGTCTTGATAAGCTGGAAACATGCGCTGACTTTAGTGAAGTCTTTATATCGTCTTTAACTCTGAACAAGAAATCATGTAGTCTTGTACGTGTACACAAGTATTTCATATGTGGGCATGATAGATGCTACTGACGCAGGTGTAGGACAAAAGGGTCTTGAATCATAAGTGAAAAAACAGGAAGAAAATATAACATGATTTGAATCTGTGAAAATTTTTCAAGGCCATGTTTCTAGTTTTAACCTATGAACTTAATAATAAAATGTTGTTGACATTTTTACGATACAGAACGCATATATTTTTCTAGTATATTGTAGTATATTATTTGAAATATGCATGGATGATTGGGGGACATGCGCACATGTGGGACTAAGGACTTGATTTGAGTTGAATAATTGTAGCAGGGCTCTGATGGTCCAGAATATTACAGTTGCAGGTGGCCGTGACGTGTGGTGGTCGGAATGTCATGAAATGAAGCTGAAGCACAGGAAAGGAGTTTAATAACTAGAAGCAATCACAATGCAAACCGCAGTTAGCTGCACGAATTTTGTTTTGAAGGGAGGTTTTTTTTATACATCATTGGTTGATGCAGCCAACTTTCCAGACTTCCACAAAATGTTTGAAGCCACAAGTTCTCATACCACTGTCACTTAAATACGGCGTTTTCTCTTTAGAGTTTTTGTTTTGCTTGCTTTCAGTTTACTTTGCCCTCTCTGTACTGAATTTTATGTAAGGGACTCCTGTTCTCTTAGTGTGTCTGGGACAACGTACATTTGCTCTTTTTGACGTTACGTAACATAATGCTGAAAATAATGAAAATCAGTAACTACAAAGATATTCCTATGTCAGCAGATTATTTTTTCGTTTATGACAAGGCTAAATACAGTTAGGTTAGAGGGACCAGTGCAACTAAATGACATATTGTAACCGAACATTATTGGAGCAGTTCGGCTCTCCCTCCCCACTCCTCTATATATAGTAGGCAGAAGAAAGGACCAGGTGTCCCGCGCCAGTTGGCGTTCAGTAAAGGAAAGGAGTAGACGAATGGTATTGTGCTGATGTTTGTATTGTTATAATGGAGAAATAAAGTTAAACCATTGAAAAGAACAGTCTCGTAATTTGGTGTATATCAAATTAAAAAAAAGTAACCAGCAACGATCGGTTATAATATACCATGTTTAACGCACAAGTGTTCTTAAACAGAACTTCTCCGGGTTACATAACCCGGGACTAGGCGATAACGGCGGTTTGCGAAGTAATAAGAATGTGTACTGTAGTAGACACGGTCTCTTTACAGTTCCGTTCTAGAATCTGCTTCGAGGTCCACGGCGGTTTCAGCATGAAAATCATTGGGGCCAAGAATCAGTTTGTATTTCTCGATTATGACTCAGGAGCGGTTAACTACACATTACAATGTTCTGTTTGAGAGTTAAAATATAACATCGTTAAAGCTGATCATTATACTGTTTAGTTAATCGCAGAATGAGTATTAAAGTAGGCGTTTTGGCTGTAAAGTGTACAACACAATGTATTTATTCTTTTTCGGTTTATGACTAGTCTAAAGCCTGTCCCAGGTCGATGGCCATCTTTTGCTTGGGTCTCCGTAGCCCTTTGGGTTGTGCTGAAGGGCAAGTTTTTGGTGTAATTTTATTACATTCTCTCTAGCTGTCTATATTTCAAGTTAGGTAATGTATTTACTTCCTTATGTACGCTTTTGATTAATCTTTAGCCCACATGGCACATTTCGTTACTGTCTTTAATAAATTTATTCACACCGCTTGTCTAATAGTTTTATCAAATTTAACCAAATATTTACTTGCATTTAAAACATTGGAGCTGCTGTCACTTTTATAAATTCTCAGTTTTGCCATTTTTCTTATTTTTATAGTAATCTAGCTGTTATTTATATCGAAGTAGTGATTATACATTTTGGGTGCGAGGGAAGGAGACAAGATGAAGAGCTGCAATTTTGTGATCTTCACATAGTACTGTTTAGGATGTCGAGACTGCTTCGTCATATAATAGGCAGGGAGCTGAAAAAAGTAAAGTGGTTTTTTAGAAACGTTTATGAAAAGAGGAAACTTTGTAGACCAAACTGCAGGCGTTTGAAGGAAATACGTTGTTAGGATGTGAAATAAAGAAAGACCCACTCTTGGACTTCTGTGACAATTCTGATCTAGAGTATATTGTGAAGTACTGTTGGTAGAAAGGGATGTTCCTTCTGTAGGGGAGAAGTCAGTTATATGACTTTTAACCTTAGAGACTGAGAGAACAACGAAGATTTTAGCCATGTAATTGTTGCGTTAGCAATTTAGAAAGGAGCGAAAAATTTTGTCTTAAAATTTTTGATGTTTGAGGAGATGGCAAGAAGGGCGAAAGCTGCCGCAATTCATAAAGAGCAGAGGCCGCAACCGGAAGTGTTCACTTGAAGTCTGTGTGCTACGCGGCCAATTCTGCTTGCGTTCTTTGACTAGATCTTTAGCATATCACTCGGTGATGCTGAGTAGCTTAGCAATTGACATTTGTGGTTTTAATTTTCGTCTCCGAATAAATAGCGGGTTTTTGCCTAAAATGCTAAAGTAATCCTTATAATGAAGTTGCAGTAAATTTTACTGGGAAGATAGAAAGCGAAAGTTAAACACGAAGAAGTTTAACGCTGTTTTTTGGGTTTTTGGAGCGTGTAAAACCTCTTAGCTGGAAGCTGCGATGAAGCTACTTAATGTGAAGGGTACTCCTGGAATTTTGTATCGTAATAGATTTTTGTTGAAGTATAATTCAGTAGAATGTAAAAAATAACATGAATATAAGTAGTTAGCCTTTTAGAATGGATATAGATTAAATATGCTTACAACATATTTCATGAGAAATTATTTCCTTTGTGAAAGATTACAAACATGGCAACGCCGCGAAATTTGGTTTTATTTCTGATCAGCGTAACGTCCTTCGACGTTACACATCGCACTATAGATCCAGTGTGCCCAACATTACCTCAACCATCAGCAGCATTTTAGTAATAATATCGTATTCCCGTAATTGACTGATGACTAGTTACCTAGCTAGCTAAATAGCTGACTGATTATCCATCTAACTAATTAATTAAATGACTGAATCATTGCATGGGGCAGAGTCCTGAAGAAGCTAGTAGTTTCTCACCTAGATAAAAACTTCCCTGGATTATACTGCCCGAAAGTTATTACCGTGTTCACGAAGGCCCTCCGTTTGTCCCTATCCTGTGTCAGATTAATAAATTCGACGCCTTCAAATCCTGTTTCTTTTGTCCATTTAAATGTTATCCTCCAGTCTGCGCCTAGGTTTTTCAAGAGGTCTTCTTGTTTATAACTTGACCATAAAAGGCGTATATGCATTTAACTTTTTCCCCATACGTAACACTTGCCCCCTCCATCTAATTTTCCTTGATTTGACCACTCCGGTAATATTTTATGAGAAGGAAATATCATGAAGCTCCTCATTATGCAGTTTTCCTCCAGCTTCGTTTTTACACCCAAACGTCACACTCAAAACCCAATTCTCAAACACCCACAACACATCTTCGTCCCTCACATGAAAGACCAAATTTCACACCACACAAAACAACAGGCAAAATTATAGTTCTATATATATTAATCGTTATGTTTGTAGATCGTAACCAGGGAGACAAAATATTCTGCACCGAATAGCATATTCCCCTGTTTGATGTAAAATAAATTAGTGCACTGCTAGTGACAGGCAGGGTTAAGTCAATGACAGCATAACTAAGTGCCTCTACCATTGAAATCACGTTTGTGGTAGACGTGTCTCAGAAATGTGTAGGTACCAAATTACAATGTGGCTCAGAAAATTAGTTCTGCTGTCTGGTATTTTACTACTGCGTTGGGTATAGTTAAGTGTTCCTTGTATTGTTCAGTCAACGCCTACAGACTTCCAACCTGTCTCAGTAGAAAGACACAAACACTTACGTGGGCGTGTCAGAAAATGAACAGTGTTGAATATTTTGCCTGTGTACTAGTATTATTATTAAGCACGTTCAGGGGAAATGAGTTGTATGAGTGTGCTGTTACGTTGGTACTAGGGAACTGGAAACCTAGCAGTGATATGTAAAGGTACAGTAAATGTAAAATAGTCCATATACACGCCGTGAAGACATATAGGTGCGAGTGGAGGTATCGCTCCACTCATTCGTAACCTCGGTTTTAGAAGGAAGTGATCAGCCTTAATCATCGGCCGCTTTACCATCTGGGAAAGAATCGCCAGTACTCATTGAATAGGAGGATGGTCGGACCCCAGATTTGGTCTGGACTTTTTAGAGAAGAGAAAAATCTCCCGCTCCTGGTAGGATTCGAAATCCGGATCCTATGCTGTTTCTGACAACCTTCCATCGTCACATAAATTCCCATAGATTAAATTTGTTACCTTCAAACGTGATCATTGTTAAGCGGATTCTCCACAAACGATTTGAATTTTATGTTTCACGGTCTTGTTGACGTGGGCGTTCAGTAGACGTAGTCGCCTCTGTTGGTCCAAGATTAGCGTTCGCGTTGCTGTGTACGGTGCAGTGTTTTCATAAGAACTACAACACCCAGAGCGCCACTGGCTCCTAATGCCTGTGTAAGAATCTCGCGGTGTTATTTTGCAGGTGGTTGGTTCATCCGTTATTTAACGATGTAACAAATGATCATATTGTCTGATCATATTACAGTGGGCCGTCGTGGCGAAATAAAAGAACTGGCACTCCAACCTAGAATCGACGTCACTGTTCTAATCCTACTCAGATTTCTTTGCCACTCATCTCTCCTGCTCGGTCGCTTTTGACGAAGAATACTGAATTACTGTTTTCGCATTATTTGTTGGGTTTAAATTGCTTACACGTCAGTCATGTTTAACATTGTCCATTGTTTCATAGACACGGCCTTTCGGGAGTAATTGTATGACACATTTTTCATATTTTTTATTCCTTTTACTCTCTACTTACTTTGCAGAATTCTGGATCCGACACGGAAAAGTTCTAGTACTGACCTGAATAAGTCACAAAACTACAAAATTAAAGCCTCATTATGCGTTTTAGCATAATGATGGTAATTTACCTGTCAACAGGGGAGATTCAAAGACCGAAATTTAAATATATTTTATGAAATGGGCAGTGTCTGCCTAGCTGAGCGTCTAACGAAACAGGTGTTGTCATGCGTCTTAAAAGAATCAACTTTTCTTCCTACAGCTGGATGAAAACGAAAATAATTAATTGTTAATCTGTTGGAAATATTGGTTTTGACGTCTCACTAAATATTGGCTTTGACGTTGACTAATATTGGCAATAATAAGTGTTTATTTGTAAAGTCTTCAGATATTGAATGTTATGTGTTGTTTATATTGTGTTCTTATGTATGTGGAAATTCACAAGCACTTGGAAGTTGGAGGCGCGTGACAAATTTTGTATTCGATAGTCATCCAAGCAATAAGACGACACAGATATCCTAAAATGGGAACATATAAAGTTATTAAAGGTTAGAAACAATGATTAAATTCATCCTTCATTCTTAAAATGTATTTTGTGAAGAAATAAAAATATTTTTATTTTTAGAATATGTATCAATTAATTTATCTTTAAAACGTTTGTATTATTTAGGGAGAGGTTGTTTACGTTTATTAACGTTAAACCTTCTCAATGCTGGACTTTATGTTGTAAAACTCTACAGTCTTGTACATTGTAAATATAAGCTAGAGTCGGCACTCTTATATTTTATGGAAAATGAAATTTTTAGGGCAAGTAGCCAGTAAGTAATCCTGCTCAGAGCACGAAACGGCTTCAGGTTGTCTACCAGGTTAAACACCTACCTGCAACCCTCTTGCTGCGTGATGCATTGTTTCACAGAGATTACAGAGGATTTTGTATTCTAAGCAGTATTGTTTACGGAATGTGCTGAAAATGAAAAGTTTTCCTGCCAACAGACCTTCTAACAGCGAATATTTGTGTTCCACTCTACCTTTATTTCTGCTTTTCACACTTTCGAATGTTCAGGTTTACACCGAATTTAATTCTACACAGCCGACGGGGTGATGTTGGCGGTTATTTCAAAATCGGGACATATTCAGTTCGAACCCAAAGACTCTCATGTCTAAGAGGCCAAAATTACCATTTTCGTGCTGCAAATACCTTTTTCTCTACTGCTGGGTTACAAGCTTGACGCAGATTTAATCTTAATCTACTATTTGTTTAAAAAAGTCGCTTTTCGAAAGAAAGTGTATGTTAGGAATTTACACAGATCTTGTGTTTATCCAGTACTGAAAACCAAAAGATCTCTTATTTTCCCACATGCGGTTTTGGGCAAACTGTGACAAGTAAACCCATATTTGGGATATTTTTCCGTTTGAATGTTAGTTCTCTGAAACATTTTACCCGAGTTATAGAGATTGTGGTAATAAGGCTCACTCAAAGTTTTGTGTATGTAATTTCGGGCTGCAGAAGACCCAGGCGTAGATGGGAGAATGATATTAAAATGGATCTTCAAGAAGTGGGATGGGCTGCGGCATGGACTGTATTACTCTGGCTCAGGATAGGGACAGGTGACGGGCTCTTGTAAATGCGGTAAAGAACCTTCGGGTTCCATAAAACGCGGGGAATTTCTTGACTAGCTGACGACCTGCTAGCTTCTCAAGAAGGACTCTGCTCCATGGAGTTAGTTAGTTAATTAGTTATTATTTCCATTTGTTTATAAAAAAATTAAAATTTTATTGACGTTGTAAAGGGTATAAGCCGATCCCAGTGGCCGCACGGTCTAAGGCGTGGGTCTGCGGCAGCTTGCTTTCTGGGATTGCGGGTTCGAATCCCGCCGCGGACATGGATGTCTGTCTCTTGTGAGTGTTGTGTTTTGCCAAGTAGAGGTCTCTGCGACGGACCGATCACTCGTCCAGAGGAGTCCTACTGAGCGTGGTGTGTCTGAGTGTGATCGAGGAACCTCGTAGAGGAGGCCTAGGCCCAATGGTGCTGTCGAGCCATGACAAAAAATAACAGATAAAAAACTAGTATGTGATTAAAAGCTTCGAGCTGATTAGGATCTTCAGCTCTTAATGTGAAGTACATTTTGATAAGGTGAACATTGAAAGAAGCACAAGGAAGAAATATTTGCTGACTGAGCACTTTATGATGTCCGTAGTAAAACAGCTGTGCGAGTGCGTAAAATTAATTAATACCAGGGCCATTATATTGTGAAAAGTATCAGTAAATGCTAAGATTTTTTGTGGTGAAGGGGCCCGCAGCAGATGCTACGGACGCACCGCAGCCTTGAGGCTTAGTGTGTAACCCTGTGATGAAGATTATTAGTTTTTTCGTGTTTCCGTGTAATGGTGCACCGGTGGAATGAAACTGACAGGTAAAAACCGAAGTACTCGGGGAAGAACCTGTCCCAGTGCCACTTTGTCCACCACAGATCCCACATGGACTGACCCGGGATCGAAACCGGTCCTCCGCGGTGAGAGGCTGGAGACTAACCGCCTGAGCCATGGCACGGCCAAAATGCTAAGAGTACGATCTATTTACCAGGCTACACGTTAAGAACTTAATATGGATATTCACTGCTGTGGGAACGTCAAATGTCATATCAGAACTAGAGTTGAGCGAAATGCATGTGTGCTGCATCGTGATACGTTTTGCGGCTGTTTTAGACTCAGATTACGTGTTGTTCCTTCTCATGGCAATGAAGTTTGCGGCGGTTATGTGCTGCGTTGATATACGCTGTGCAGCTCTGTGTGAGAGATAGTCGCCAAATTTGAGACGGAATACAAAATTTTGGTAGCAAAATCTGATGAGACATGTTCAATACCTAGGCGTAGATAGCAGGATAATATAAAAATGAGTTTTAAAGAAACTTGCCCGGTGTGTGGGCTGGGTTGATAGTTGGGACTATCGCGAAGACGAAAATATATCCGTGGGTTTAATAAAATCGGGAAATGTTGTAGCTTTTCGGATGAATGTTTGCTTCTGAAGAAGGTATATGCTCCATAGAATTATTGTACAGGAAGGTGCACTCTCTATTTCCTGAAAGCCAACACACTTCGTGTCAGGAATCGCAGTCCGCTACTTTGCGCCTTACCTGTGCGGCAACTTCTCCGTCACATCCGTCAAGCGTGCAGTGTAAACAAAATAATTCAGGCGTGTCCATTATTCTGCGTGGGTACTGGTAATTGGCACAAAAGAAAATTACTACGGGCAAAGCTGCTTGCATCATCTTATACTAGAGCGGTAACTACGTATACCAGTTGTTGTAACGATAAATTGCCTAGAATTTTAGCCTCCGAATTTATTTTGGGTGATCGATTTGTTCTCGCAATAATCCACCTTTGTTTTCAGCAACATTTTTGATGTATGTAATAGAGAAATGGTGTTTTTTCTTTGAGGTAAGAATCGAGTTTAAAAATATTATTTGGATGTGCTTATGAACATGCAGTGGGAGGACTGGAATTGGAAGAGGTGCATATGGAAACAAGTTTTGTCTACTAATATTCTACCTTAGAAATTTATTGCGGACTGAGGAAACTCACGAAATGTCTAGCTGTATATCCGGTTTCAGATCACAGTTTATAACCTGAGGTCTCCAGAATTCGTAGGAGTACAGAGCACTCTGGCGCTGCGTTCGGTGACGTTCACAACAAACTGTAGCCGACCGTTGGTACAGTTTCCTGTTTATAGTGAATGTCTTTCGAAATGCCTTCGTCGTTCTTCTCCTCAACACTTTACTGAAGGGCGCTGTCCGTCATACATAACCTGTAGGCCTACAGTCATTTGAAGCAATGCAACGGGATCGAATGAGGGATTATGGGAATGGCTGGGCAAGCAGTAGGCATGTGAGAAATAAGAATTCCATGGAAAATGCCTGATTGCCTTAAAGAAGAAGCCCAAAGCTACAAAATGCAGCGACCATCGCACAATCAGCATCATCGCACATGCAGCAAAGATAGTAGCGAGGATACTTAGAAGAAGAATTGAGAGGAAAATTGAAGATGCACTTGGAGAAGATCAGTTTGGATTTAGAAGAGGAAAAGGAACTAGGGATGCAATTGGGATGCTGAGAATAATATCAGAACGAACCTTGGTCATAGATGAGGAATTGTGTGCTTGCTTCATAGACTGGCAGAAGGCATTTGACCGTGTCAACTGGACCAAATTAATGCAAATCCTAAAAGGAATTGGGATAGACTGGCGCGAAAGAAGATTAGTCAGCAAATTGTACATGGAACAAAGTGTCAAAATACGACTGGACCAAGGGGAGACGAGAAGTGTGAAGATTGGAAGAGGAGTTAGACAAGGTTGCTGTTTGTCACCGATTCTGTTCAACTTATACAGCGAGTACCTTACCAAGGAAGCTCTTGAAGGGTTTGGAGACTTCAAAATAGGAGGACAAGTAATTCGCACTGTGAAATATGCAGATGACCTTGTGCTACTGGCTAGGGAAGAAAACGTGCTACAGGGCATGATTGATAGACTAATTGAAATTGGAAGACGCTATGGAATGGAAATGAATGTGGGAAAAACTAAAGTAATGAAAATCTCAAGGCAACCATCCCCAATGAAAATTATGATAGATCAAAAACAATTGGAGAATGTGGAATATTTCAATTATTTGGGTAGCATGATAACAAGTGATGCAAGGTGTACACGTGAAATTAAATCCAGAATTGCCATGGCAAAAACAGCATTCAACAAGAAGAAAAATCTTTTCACCAGCAAACTGGAATTAAATTTAAGGAAGAAACTAGTAAAGTGCTACATTTGGAGCATAGCTTTGTATGGTGCTGAAACGTGGACACTTCGGAAAGTAGATCAGAAGTATCTGGAAAGTTTTGAAATGTGGTGCTGGAGAAGAATGGAGAAGATCAGTTGGACCGATCGTGTGAGAAATGAAGAAGTATTACACAGAGTCAAGGAGGAGAGGAATATACTACATACAATAAAAAGAAGAAAGGCTAACTGGATTGGTCACATCTTGCGTAGAAACTGCCTTCTGAAACACGTGATTGAAGGAAAGTTAGAAGGAAGGATAGAAATGACGGGACGACGAGGGAGAAGACGTAAGCAGCTACTGGATGACCTTAAGGAAAAGAAAAGATACTGGAAATTGAAAGAGGAAGCACTAGATCGCACCCTGTGGAGAACTCGCTTTGGAAGAGGCTACGGACCTGTCGTAAGACAGACTACAGAATGAATGAATGAATGAATGGAAAATGTGGGAAAACTTGAAGAGAAGGTACCGCTTTTAAGGCATAGGTACAGATGACACGATAATCGTAACGTGTATCTTAATAACAGCTAAGGACGTGAACATAGTGTAGCCCTTACGAGGTTCTTTTAAATACAAATCTAATGCTCGGGATGGTGTGTGTTTTCCGCATATCCAAGCAGCCGTGCTAAGATTGATGTGCAGTGTCGCGTTGTATATTGTACGTGGAAACTCTATCTGTATGGAGTACCAGATGTTCATTTGGTAGAGAGAATGCGAAAGACACAAAATCTTGTCCTATTTTCCGAAGTTACTTTTGGGTCCAAATCGAGACGGGGAATGGGCATGCGTAGAGTAGGAATGCGAGCGATCATGCACCCAGAAAAGCACGCGTATCCTTGTATAAAGTTTCCGTTAAAATTCTACAGTTTAAAGAACGTGTAAATATTCAAGCATTTTTCGCGGAACTATCCAATATCAAGGCTCATTAAAATTAATTTAATCGTTCCGAGTTGTGTGTATACGCACAGACAGACGGACGGACAGAGTGAGTTAAATAGACCCTTGGCAGCGAAGCAGCACAGAAAAATACGGTGTAAGGGTGTGGTTTGGATCAATGAGGCTTAGACTGCCGACCAGTGGCGGGCTATTTTTAACGCGGTAATGAATACTTAGTTCCATAAACGGCGGAAATTTCATGTCTACATGAACAAATATTTGCTTCTGAAGGGGAAGTTCATTATACGGAATTTGCTATTGTGACTCTCGTTGACCGATTAAGTTTCTAATATAATTTGTACCTGCAGTAAATTGAATTAAAGGTAAATGCGATATGCACAAACTTAAACAGATGCATTTGAGAAATAATTATGCGCTGATAGTCTGTGCGTCTTTATGTTCTTGTTTATATTCTTGAACTCGCTATACTAAGAGTTAAATTTTTTTATCAGCCACAGTCTCATTCAAGCTTCCATTTATTTTCTCCTTGTGATAATAAAATTTGACATAGCCACTAAATTTAAGTCCAAAGAATAATGAGCCAATATTACATCCATTATTCTTTGTCTTTTTGTTTATATGTTGAATTGTTTATGTATTTTAATTCTTATGTTATTTAACGGGGACTTGAGTACCTAAGATTATATGAAGTAAATAATACAGCAATTAATAAAGAAAAAATTGAAATGCTTGTAACGTGTGCTGTCGTGGTTTAATTTTTCAAGCGGGATTGACAGATAAATACGGAGGATTCAGTCAGAATAGAAAATTTAACAAGGATTTTGAGGATTAGAAGCAGGATTGCTACCCACTTGATCAAGACATTCAGCAGGATGCACTACCCCCATGTAAGGACATCTTACTGATAAGTGACTTCATAACCTTTTTCACTACGTAACACTTTTCTTGCATGGTGAATTGGCGTTAAATCGTGACATACACATAGCTATTAAAGAAACTGCTTTCTTCTGCATGAAAAAGTTACTTTAGGAATTCCTGTCATTTTGAAGGAAGTGATTTTTTTCGCTAGGCCAAGTTGCTAAGGGCCTCGTTTAATACCAGATTGGAACGCGTTCTGAAGTCCCAATTGGTGGCGCCTAGTTTCTGCTACTTTGCACAATCGATAACTCCTAACAGTCTAGCCACATTCTGTGTGTACTGTTTAGGACTCTGTATCAGTTTTCGAAATGTACCAGAGAACATACCGGACATACCGACAGGGTCGCGATAAAGCGTCCGCCACGTCTGCCCCTTATTCTCAAGTTGACGGTTTTAAATCTCGGTAAGGATAAAGATATTCTGAGTTTTGTATTTCCTTTCTCATTCCCTCCAGGCAGATACGGTGATGTAACCTTGAAATATGTCACGAAAACTTGTTTCCACATTTTTACAAACTCGTCCTATACAATTATCCATCCACTAGACGCGGAATGACCAGTGCGTAGTATGGTTAAAGTTGTCTTTAAAGAAAATCATTTGCAGCAAATATGACTGCGTAGTGGTTGGAACTTGTGCTTTGTACTCGACGGTTTTCGGTTCGAATTCTGAGCAGGAGATGTCACTCGGTTGTGTCGTTGGTTACTCCATCTGTGCACACAAATATTGTTATGAGTCTAGCAAATCGTCGTCTCGTAAACGACCAGGCTCACAGTTCACAAAATTTTGTCCTTCACCGTCCAAGATCGTGTCGAGACTGGCTGTGATGTCTTTGCAGCTTCATATGCACATGTAACCGTAGCGCTTTCCGCGGATATAGTATGGTCGCAATAGAGTGAATGTGCCCACTAATCTGTATTTGAATTTATTGCAATAATGCTACTAATGCTAAGGCCCTAGCGCACAGTTTTGCGGGCGTGAATATTGGAGACAAAGGAGGGCCAAATCAAAAAACAAATATATGAGAATAAAATGAATATATAAATAAGAAATGAACTGAGGTGGAGGAGGAAATGGAAAAAGAGGAGAGGACGAGGAGGAAGCAAAGAAGTATAAGGAGGAAAAGAAATGGTTTGTGGAGGATAAGCACAAGCAAACGAATCAAAAATATTATTTTGTTACCTCCATATCTGTGTTCTTAAAAAAACCATCACTCTACAAAACAGACTCTTTCCTGACTTGGGTCCAAAGAGCTTCGGCCAAGGGAACATTACTGTTCTGTGGCTGTGTGCTAGTATTCTTACAAACTACCTTATTTGGTTGTGTTCTGGGGTTCTCACAAACTGCTATTATTATTTGGCTGTGTTCTGGTGTTCTCACAAACTGCTATTATTATTTGGCTGTGTTCTGGTGTTCTCACAAACTGCTATTATTATTTGGCTGTGTTCTGGTTCTGAAATCCATCTATGCGGGAAAACGGTGACATATTGCGCCATTCGTTTTGCCAGCGCTGGTCCTCTCAAAACATAAAGTGTCTAATTCTTCTGCAAACAACGCTCTGCGTGAAAATCTATAGCCTGAACAGTGGATAAAATCAATAGTTCCAGATGTCAAATCAAGACGCCGTTTCAACAAGGCACACGGTACTTGAGGATGTGAGTGAAGTTAAGAAATCCTACTCACAAGCTAGATTCTGCAGCGTAGATGTCACCATTGCTGCTTTATGTTACGGTACTTGCCACTTCCAAGCTTCTTCCAGGAAAATTCTGATACCTAGAGACAGATGATTCACGAGTCCTTTCACTTCCTCTGCACTAGTATTTAGGGTAAAACGTTACAGTACACAAGACCGTCTTTCTTCCTATTTTTTAATTTAAATTTACCTTCTTATTTTTATCTAAGGAGCAATCTTCAAAGTATTGTTTTGCTACGGCTGTTAATGATACGAGTATAGCGGAACTACAGGAGAGTTCACAAGACGGATGCGAGTTAATTCGTAACAAGCCTGGAGTTCTTGAATGCGTGCGACAGTCTTTAATGCGAAGCGCAGCAGGCCATTTTGAAGTACAAGAACATTTTGAGCACTTGTATGTAATTTGTTTTGTTGTCAGTAAGTTATCCGTAACGCCGGAATCGGAAGTTTGCAAATACAAATTTTTACCACCATAGCTTCAAGCCTACCTTTATTTTTATCTTTCACCCATAACAGTACGAGCCGTAAATCATAGGCGAAGCGTCTTAGAACCCACGTGTATGTGAACATTTTCCTTCCTGTGTGTGCACACAACACTCTATAAAATGGCGCCTTTACTTGGAAACATCCTGTATATACATATTCTGCGGCAAATGCAGATTATTTGAATGTTAAAGCACGTGGCACTAGTTACCACTGCTTTAGGGGGATAATGAATATTCTGGTCGTATTTTATCTCAATTTGCAACACGCTTTTGACAAGCAGTTATTTAATGCAGATTTAATGCTAATGAAATATTAACTTAAGAAGTAATTTATAACTTAACACGTAATTTATTTCCAAGCTGTGGATATTTTAAGGTTAAGGCGCTTCAGTAATTTTATCCCGAAGACACGTGGAAATAGGACAGTTTTCAGAACCTAATTCTATATACCTTAAAATCGCTTGAGGCATTTCTGAAATATTTTATGTTAGTAGTTATATGATACAAAATAGAAGTGGGGTGACGATATGCGGACAAACTGCAGCATTCAAGACAATAGACCTGCAATGTCTTTTGCGTATGGACTTCGGTTTTTATGGTTTAGGTCTTTTGTAGCAAAGCGGCATATTGTTTATTAAGCACGTAAATAAATGGAATTCAGTTGAATAATAATAATATTAATAATAATATTAATAATAATATTAATAATAATAATAATTACGCCTGTACAATTCAGAGTTCCTACAGGTGGTACTAGCTTCGAAATTTCAACTTTTTAAAGATTTAAGGCACGCCACAGAATTCCCTCAATATACAGATTTCGTTTCTTCTACAGTGTTAAAGTCGTACTGAATAAGTTGTTGGTAAAAGAAACAGGGCAGTTTTAAAGTAGCTTGGTTTCGTTGACCTCGCTGTACACCATTAACGCTAATGTTTCTTAGTAGCTGTCGGCAAGGCAGAATGGTTGGTTGGTAGGTCTGCGCCTTCTTTCAGAATCGTTAAACATTTCTTACCTTGTATGTTACTGAATTATATCCTTGCGTTGTTGTGGGTCAAATTCAGTTCATACATAACCCGAAGCTGCACTGAAACGTCGAGGCTTCCGTCCTCAATATTGTGTTATGTTTAATGTATTCTTCTTCCTTACTCATCTCTTCAATAAACGTCATATTTGATTACGGCTTCGAATAAGGGTAGTAACTTCATTTCTTTCGTGGAAAAATTGGCACTGGCGGATGACATCTTTCTAATAAAGTGCCATATCTATCTATGTCCTTACTTTTTGTTTTAACGAAGAGAAAAGAAGCTCAGAATGTCGACTGGTGGAACGGAATAGAGACGTGTTTTATTGGGGTCTGCAGGTGTAGAACTTGCGGGGAAATGATTTAAGAGAGTGCGTCGGAGCAGTAAGGGCTGAGCACGGCTCTGCATCTTGCTGAAAAATTCCTGAGTTTTGCATTATTAACCAAGTCATAGTTTATGGAACATCAGCTGTTGGAGCGAGAGAGTTTGGGTTTTACGGTGCTACATTTTTAGCACGCTTTTCTTATTTTATAAGGAGGGATGTGTTATCATTTTCATGTGTCTGTTCGTCTTAATAACTTTATGTCAAAGGAGGGATTTTCATGAAATTTATAAGAACATTGCACCACTTTAGATCCCAATATTTAGTGCTTAGTTTATTACATTTATAATATTAACACGGCTGCCGTGAGAGTGTGACATGCTTAGCCATTACTCCCTTAGGAATCTAAGTTTTGTGTCCTAATTCATGCATGTATCTTTAGAATAATGTACAAGTGTATTATAATTTTTTGTACAATATTAACGAATGATAGAGCATCAGGGGGTCGGGTGCATTTAATTCTTGGTTGCATGCTGATTGTACTTAAGTAACCCATTGGAGCCAGGCAGGTGAAACCAGATGTAAAGATAGACACCTGCCGTATCTGCAAACTTTATATAATACAGTTTTATATATTAAAAGTCACAAAATATGACATCGATACTAAATTTAAACATGCTGTCATTCAAATGCAACTCAGTGTTGATACACATTAGTGGAATTGCACACAAACTTAGGCATTAAATTGGATAATTGCTGGGCATTCATTACGAAAGAAAACAGAACGCCTTATGTAGAGTTCGTGTCTGTCTATCTGCCTGTGTGTGACGTAGTTTCAGGGCCTAAACCTTTGGAAACACTTCTTTCAATTTCGACATTCCGAAATCCCACCAGAGGTGGTGTGTAGTTCCGTTTTACAGCAATACCAATCCTTCGGTCTTGCGCGTAGGTACTTGCGTGTGTGCGTGCATGTGTGTATGTGTGTATGTGTTTATGATTTGTTTTACGATGGTAAATGTAACGCAGAATGGTAGGGTGAATGATGGTTAAGTCGAAGTGTTATCATAGTATTTGCCTGGAGGGCCAGAGAGAAATCACGAAAAACCTGTCCGTGATTTCAGGCTTCAGCTGCGATGTAGACGATATCTGCGCTCTTCTGGGATATTACGCAGCGTAGAGTGGTAATTATGTACCGACGTTTCGGGGCAACCTAGTGGTCCCATCTTCAAGGGTCAAGAAGTCCAAGAAGAAACTTCTTGACACTTGTAGTTGGGACCGATATGTTGTCCCGAAACATAGGTACAGAATTAACACTCGACGCTGCGTAATATCCAGAAGAGGGTAGATATTGCGAAAAACCTGTCAGGGTAGCCGATGATCCATCTGAAATTCGAAATATGCATCTACCGATCACAAATCTGGAGGTTATCACTATATCAAATTTTCTGTTGACCCGTAAGAAATCTTATTTTTAAATGGGGTTATAAGTGCACTTTTTACATGTGTCACAAAGCGCTAATCAGATTTTTGGGAAATTCTGTGTCAGAAATATAGCGCCGGTGCGTAACGCCAGTGATGTACCTTACTTTGTGGTCATAGTTACCGATTACAAAGCCCATTTGACATAAAAGAACTCCTCCTTGTATTTTATCAGCGTTTTATTAAATTGTGGAGAATGGCGATGTCAAAGAATCTTTGCATAAGGTAAATCGGCTTAATTTATTTTTAGTGACGTTCACAGATTTAAAAGCCAAGTTTGTGTAACTTCATGTGTGGACTTTTCCATTTATCCTATAAACCATTTGCTACAGCCTGTTTAGATTACGCATGGGAGAATTTTATTGAAAGTTGTTTGGACTTCCCGATTTAAGCCTTATTAATGCATAAAAAGCCTGCTTTACATGACGCCATAAAACGACGCCAAATGTATATCATGAAACGTCAGTGACATTACAGTGACGTTCGAGTGACTTGTATAAAGTTAGCTTTTTCCACTTTTAGCCATATTCACAGTTTACAAAAACTAAACGCCATAAATTAGGTTTTCCACGTCTCGATAAACCTTTCAAAAATTTTGTTATACATTTTGCATTATTGAGCTGGTGAAGTATGTGTTTTGCTTTTTGTGTCCAATATACTTCGTGCTTGTTGCAGTACCTTTACAAACCGGAACAAAATGTAAAGAAAGCCTTCCGTTATGTTACAGTTCCTACTTAGTAATCTCCCCTTTATTCCCTGATGTATTTGAAAGAAAGTAGTTATTATAAGAGATTCCCAGAATTTCGTGTTTGCATATATTTCTTTTTATGTTGCCTGCATCATGAAAACCTACCCGCCTTGAGATTATTACCACGTCGTTAAATTACATACGGTAATAATTACCAGTTTTAACAAGGTAGAAAATGTGTTAGCAGCATGAAATATAGTGTCGTGTTCTGTATTTTCTGCAATACAAATTACGCTTTGCAGATTTATTATTTAATTATTCAAATCCTGAAAAGACTGTGTGCTTCTTAACCTTCTCCATGCTATAGGGGAGATGCTTGATTTAGAAACAATGGCCCTGCAGCATGGATTTATATTTGTCTTATCTTGTCTTTAAGGTTAAGGGTAAATAATATACGCGGCTTTTGATAGACAGAAATGCGACAGCAGTAAACAAATATGCTAAGAGAAGGAGGGTCCTTTAAATAACAAGACTGCAAATAAATGTACTCCATGACCTAATTCACAGACTTCACGAAGGTGTTCTCTATTTTCAGAATGTCTAACGGTTTCACGGTACACGTGTAAATGTAATTTAATTTAGGCCCATAAGAAAATTACGGAATTGTTTGCTCAGATTTTTACGAAATTCACAAATGCTCAACAGCATTACGTGAAGCAGGTCTCTTATATCGCATTTCACCTCAACGCGACAACAAATGTGAAAAGGAAGAATATATATTTATTTACTCCCCTAAGGAATGTATGCCTTTCACTGTGCAGATTGTCACGAAACTCGCATTCTCTTCATACGTGAAGTCGTGTGGACATCTCTTTACAGAATATTTTTCGAACAGGGCAAAAGTGTGTAAAATAGGGCAACATTTTATTTATGTTGTTACGTACAATATGGATTTCACTGCACCGATTTTTACGAAATTCGTAATGGCTGAACAACGTTACGAGGAAATACTCTCCACCGCAGATCACCTGAAACGCTAAGAAATATCGAAAGTACGGGCAGAAATTCAGTTACACACTTAAGTAAAGTACAGCTGTCATTGAGGCGGTTTTCACGAAATTGACGCCTGCTCGACAACTGTTTTGAAAACTTCGAATGCCGAATTTCATGAAATTTCGGCAAACCGTTTAATCGCCTATTCTGGGTCACAGACATACTGACGGACAATCGGGTGGATGGAGGTGGATGGACATGGTGCCTACACATGGAGTTTTTTTAAAATTAGTAAGAAACACCTGAAATTAGCAAATGTATTGTTACGAGGGGCAGTTGTTTCAGGATGTACGTGTTCCTGTCCAATAAAGGAACGGAAGCAAAGTGTTCGCCTTCTCTCAAGGTGTTATTAATACCTTGGGAAATTTATGATCTGAAGTATCCATATGTTATTTAGGTCTATAGATGCACAGTAATTAGTCGCCGGTCTCTCACCGCGGAGGTCCGGGTTCGACCCCGGGTCAGTCCATGTGGGATTTATGGTGGACAATGTGGCACTGGGACAGGTCCCCCCCCCCCCGAGTACTTCGGTTTTCCCTTGTCAATCTCATTCCACTGATGCTCCATTACAAGGAAAAACGAAAAAAATACTCTCATATTCATCACAGGGTTGCACAATAAGGCTCAAGGCTGCGGTGCGTCCGTAGCATCTCTGGGGGGGCCCTTAAAAAACACTCTTCATGTATATTTCAGATAATTTGTAGATAAGGTGGATGTTACGTAGAGGCGTGTATATAACATGCGATTTGAAGTATAATTTGTCTTCTTTTTTTCTTACTAGGGCTGTAGTCTTTAGACTTTTTTCCGACTTCATTTCCATCCTTTACGTTGTATACATTGTTCTTTTCTTCCGTAGGATGGTAACGGAGAGCGACCTTCTGGTTTATATCTTCCTTCATCCTTAGATATTTTGTCGAGAGTTATTTTTATTATCTCTAATTTTATCCAAAACTGACAATACATTTATCTCAAGTCTTATATTTCTTTTCGTATGTGATTGTGTAAGGTATATACCATGATTTCTCTCACGAGTTTTATTTCTGTAGCTTGTATGTGACTTCCTTCTTTCTTCTCAAGGACCCATGATTCACTCCTACAGAGCAAAGCCGGGACAGCCATTAATATATAGAACTTAAGCTGGGGTTCTCTTCTAGTTGTGCGGATGGCTGGTGACAAATCCACATGAGAAAATATAAACATTCACAAGCTTCAGAAAGGTACAGTTTGTGTCAATAAAAATTATAAACGCTAAAAAATAGAAACTCATTAAAAGAAGTACTGCTGGGCATCGATGCATGTATTTTGGAGTGAAGTAAGCTTACTGGAGGAGGAAATGACTGTTACAGGCTTATGTACTTAGATAAAGTAGAGGAAGGATGTTCAAATAAGACTTACTTGCTCAAAGATGCAAAACATGAAGTTTTAACAATATGAAAATTTTGTCGGATGGAAAATTTTAAGGCAAAAACAATGAGAACGACAAAGAGGAAGGCGGACTTAAATAAGGGGGGGTGGACAGAATATAGTGTTGAAGATCAAGATACAGGGCTATCTGCATCTGGATACTGAGCGAAGCACTTAATTCACCGGAGCAGATGAAGAAGAGAACGAAATGAAGAAGCCGATGGAAAGGTGCGAGATTTGAGGTTTTCACAACGGTCTTGATGAAGATTAAAGTCTTCTGGCATCTCACGCGTTGTCGACTGGTAAATTGTTGCCGACGTTTCGGAGGACCTTATCGCCTCCATTTTGCGAGTCAAGTAGTTCAGGGAGAGTGGGAATATATTTATAGTAGAGGATCTGTATGTACACTTTTAGGATGAGAATTTTGATTTGAAGTCTGTGAAGGAGAATGACAGTTTATATTTGAGGGTTGTGAAAACGATTGAGAAAGGCAACACGAAGGATAACTGGAGACTGAAGGAAAAGGAAAATAGAGGGAAAAAAGAAAAGGAAAATTGGAAGATGGGTAAGAAGAAGGATAATAGTTATGGAAAGTGGAAAGAAAAGAGGGAAAAGGTCATTTAGAGAGGATGAAGGAGAGATAAGGAAGAATTTGCGACGGACATTAGACATAAGTTTCCATGGCTGAAAGATAATACTTCTGGAATAATTTACTTTATGGACACTGGCCATCTTTCCACCTTTAAAATAAAAACGAAAAATCCATTCGTAACATTGTGATTAGAAAATCTTTGCCTCTCGGGTTGAAATTAATCGGTGTTTACCTTAATCTGGTGCTCTGAGGTTGGGGGCCAATCATGTGCCCGAAAAACTTTAGTTTGTGCATGTGTTTTAATCGCGGGATAATGGAAAAAATTCCAAAGAATGAACGATCCAAAATGCGATTTACCATCACCAGCATCCTATAGAATTGTAATTACTTCTTCTGGCTATGTGGATTTCACACTGGGCGTTAGAGTGCCTACAGCAACACCTGTGGGCTTATTACATTACAGTTCATGGTTATGCTCATCCGAAGTTCTTTCCTGCTTCATCAAGCTGTTCTCCCTCGAGGGTGTGCCAAGTGGCGAGTGTAATTGCCTGGTGGAGTTGGTCCGGCGGTCCGCCCTCAGCTGGTCGACACACAAATTAGTGCCGGCTCGTCAGCTGATGATCAGTCGTCACCGCCACTGTGCTACAAGGTTTTGTTATTCACCCTCTCATCGGAATTAAAGAATATAATTTCAGAAGTTCGTCCGCAACAGCTGGAGCAATTTTATATTATTTCATAAAGAGGGAATCTATTTCATTTCGGTTGATTAAGCGAATTCTTTTTAATTTTAAATTTGAATTCAGTCTGCAGTTCATTCTCTGCATCTGGTGGCCGTAAAGTGTGCTATTAGTCAACTTTAGCCGGAGTGTCGATTCCAATCACATTCAAATGAAAGTACTTTATATCTGCCAATCGGACACTGCTGCAAGGTGTGCGTGTAATGTGGGTCAGCATTTATAGCGCAACTCCTGGAGGTCGCTTAGATATCTTCAGCTGTCTTATAACCGGAGAATTATAAGGCATAAAATTAAATCGATAAGTGGAAATATGGGATAGAAATGGACCATGTTTGCTGCTCAGCCACTGGAAGTGTTCTCTTTTCCTACTGGCTCTTTAAATCATGCATTTTTTCAGATAGTATACGGTTATGAAAATTTGCCTCTCATTCCATGGAGAACGGTGATTTGGGAAAAATATTAGGACTTAACAAAAGAAATTTGGCAGAAGGGTGGAAAAATAAGCATATTGGGGCCTTCTAATACATTGTACTCGTGACATAATATTACTAATGTGAATGAGTGGATGAGAGGGTCAGAATGGCATGCAGTGGCCAGAGACCGGAAGGAATGGAAGAGGATTTGTTTTGGCAGCCAGTCCTCAGCGGATTGTAGTGCTTGAGAAGAAAAAGAAGGTGGACAGAATATGTGGCACGCATAGTTGGGAAGAAAAATGCAAGTACAATGTTTGCCGTCATTCCTGAAAGAAATACACCACTTGGCAGACAAGAGTGCCCATACGAAGACAATATTAAAATAAGTCTAACAATAAGTTTAACAAACTACGGAAATTGCTACGCCAGCTTGATAAATGAGAACCTTTCTGCACCGTATATTTCATTCGGTATTTAGCTAGATCAGGTAATATTTACACATGTTTATAATTCCTGCTTATTTTTCAGTCTCGCTTATGTTAAATGTCTAGCACAGGGTACCCAAATTTATGAAATCTTCCGTCAGTCCTATACGCGCATCTCTATATATGGAGAAACTGGTTAAATTACAACCGATAACTATATATTTGCCGATGCATCCTTATGAATAATCACCTCCTTTCCTGAATTTCACTACCTGAAAATAGACACACAGACACACACACACACACACACACGAGATGTTGAATTCGTCTGTGATCTGAGCGCCGTTAGGACGTTGGCCTTCTCCACATCAGTGGAACCATCAGTAAGATATCACTGAGGGGCAGGCATGCCATAAATTTTGTACACTTGATTGACTTGCTGACTTAAGCGACTATGCTTCTGCGACTATTTCACACCACTTCCACGAGGTTGGAAGTTGTCCAATGTTCCCTCTAAGCTGCGCGGTTGCGCGGCCGCGCAGTAATTGAAATGCTCCCGCGCACACTGAATTGTTGCCGCGCAGCTGGAATTTTTTTATTATGCATATTACAAATAACCTTCAAAGTGCTGCGCAGTCGTCAGGCCGTGTAAAAAGTTTCTGCTTAGAGCAGTGGCAGGTCTGCGCAGCTATAAAAAAATTAGAGGGAATGTTGAAGATATCAAAACCGAGATTCGAACCCGGGACATTTGGAAAGGCAAACCGGTTTTATGATTACACACCGCAACTCTCGAAGTTGGACACAGACTTTAATCTTCTAGCGGTACTCAATTCACATTTTACAACTAGACAAACATTTCATTTTCTTTTGAATTTCAAAGTACATACTTGATTATTTATGGTTAAGGAGCGAATAAGAATGAAACCCAGTTTTATCCAGACCATAGCTTAGGCATTGTACAAAGTACAAGAATTGGTATGTATTAAGGATTTGAAATATTTAGGCTGTATAAAGGAGCAGTTAAGTTAAAGGTTTCGGGAAATAGTATTACGATAAATGAAAGTTACGATGATTTGCAAGAAAGGGTGTCTATTTTCAATCAAATATTCTCGGGCTAGCAGCCGCGTCAGGTGGTTGAATGGTGAGTACGTTTCGAGGACCACCTCTATCCTCGTCATCAGTCAGTTCCCTGATGACGAGGACACAGATGGTCCTCGAGACGTTGGTTTACTCACCATTCAACCTCCTCTCGCGTCTGCTAGCCGTAGAATATTTTATCGAATCCAGTCGTCGTGAAAGCTTTAAATTATAGGTGTCTTGTTTTATTACAAGTTGTATCTGTATTTTCGTTACACTGAGGAAAAGAGGACAACAAATATCCGCGGACTACCACAATAAAAATTTTAGGAAGAATGTACAACCGTCAGTGTCCCGACTTCATATCTCAACACAGCCATTTCATTGAGGCATTGAACCGGACTCTTGTAGGCAGGGACTGCTGTTTGAGAAACATCGTCTCGGTGCGTTAACCGGGTACATAAAGTGTTCAAAACATAACTGAATTATGTGTTCTGTTTCAACAGACTTGTGATTTAAACACTGTCGAATGCTCACAGTGTCTGGTGTTGCTTGGGAGAGCTGCAGATTAATTAATGCGTGGAAGTTTAACACTAGACGGTGTAAGACAGGAGAGCTACAGATTCGTACGTGTACGTTTAATTAACAATAGCTGTTCCTGAACAGGAGATAAATATTTTATACTCTCAACACTAGCAATGTTAAATAGAAAAGCTGCACATT
Organism: Reticulitermes speratus; assembly: GCA_021186555.1. Taxonomy (NCBI): domain Eukaryota; kingdom Metazoa; phylum Arthropoda; class Insecta; order Blattodea; family Rhinotermitidae; genus Reticulitermes; species Reticulitermes speratus. Next base: position 18,163,471 of record JAJKFL010000002.1, read on the forward strand.
CATACGTGTATGTCTGACGCTATTGTTCGACGGAAGAGCTACAAATTGATACTTGTTCGCATGACACTGCCCAGTTTGGCAGGAGAACTCTATATTGATACCTGTAGGTTTAATTAGATCTAGTGTTAGACAGGAAGGCTACAAATCGATACACGTATTTTAAATTTTAAAAGCGAGAGCGCTTTTATTTTTTCCGCTTCTAGGTTCTGCTTAAAAATGTAACTTTTTGAACTATAAATTGTAGCTTGGCTTGGACTGTGGCGTTCAAAATATGATTTTATACAACATTAGCAGATGGCCGTCGACGAAAGATGTCGTAGTGACCAATTTTAACTGATTAATCCGGAATATTTCTTGATCGGAATGCAGCGTGCTTTACGTAAGTAGGTGTAAACGTAGGCGACCTCCAAAGGCAGCTGCATGTACAAGACATGGTGACGAAAAGTGAGTCCTGCAGGAAATTGAACTTACATTGCCCAGAAGGTGGTCAGTCACTTTATTGGCTGAGTTGTCCCGGTTAATGTAAGTGATAAATTTCTGTTTGCTTCATTAAATGGTGTACAGCTAAAGAGATTGTAATGGATAAAGAAGTTGTATGTTGTGTCTTAAAGGGATGTCACAAGCTGAGAAAATTAAGAAAGGACCTTACACCTGGACAGAAAATCTTGCATTAAAACCGACACTATTTTATCCACAGTTTCTCCTGTCATGTATTATTAATTTCCTTTTTTTAGCTGCAAGGCTATCAATATACGTGTATTTTAACCTCATTCGGGCAGCTGAGATGAACATGCATTGTTCAGTAATAAAAAGCTTTGTCTTTTATCTCCTTTTTTACATATGACACATTTAAAAATCGAAAATGCCACAGTAAAGAATCAAACAAACCCGAATTCTTTATTAACGTGGGAGATAAGCCTCTACTTTTTATGATTTCGTACTTTTAAATTAGCGCAAAGATTGCATATGCATGGAAAACAGACCGAGGTGTGAGGGCGGCAGAGCGTGTATTCATAATTAGCTTATATTGCTGGCTTAGTAAATAATCTTCACAGCGTTATGAGATAAAAATGATGCCCGTAACAAATGTAACTGCCCTTTGTGAGTGCAGGTTTGTGCGGTCGCAGAGAGAGGATGTGTTTTTTTCTGTTTCCTGTGCACTGACACTACACCTGAAATGTTGCAGTAGCTACAGCGAATGTAATAATTTAGTGAAACGGGGAGCTACAGCTCATAGGCTGTTAAGTTTAAATAAGAGTAGAAGTATTCTCTCCAATGGAAAGTGTTTTTCTGTATTTTAATAATTCTTTGATCTTTATGTTCACTAACTGCAGATGTCAATTTGTCTTGTAGCTAATCACCTTTCATATGGTCTGTAGTTTAGACCCTAGGTAATGCGATTAGCTTTAGCTCTGTGTATTCTAAAATAGGTTATAGAATCTATAGCCTATAACACTACATAGAATCAGGATTTACCTTTCCATATGTTCTATTTAATATTCGCCAAACTGAAAAAGTCTCAAAAGTGTAGATTTTGGAGAGACATATTTTATTGTTCTTGTGCTATGAGGCATTTTGCAGGAAAATGCGTGAAATTTTACTTGACTTTCTTGTAAAGTAAGGGGCCTATATGGGAAGGCTAAGGCTCGACTACGGGCTGTAATGCCATATGATGGGTGCAAGAGGACTGTACGAATATATATCTCCATCTTTTGGTACTGGATTTATTGGTGTTTACTGTTTCTCAGTTCCATTAAAACGCATATTGCATTCGACGTTAACGCGCCTCTAATACATATTATTAAGGTCTTTAATTATTTTTATGATTTTGTTTGAATGTCATGAACGTTGTTATGTTTTATCACATGATACAAATCGGCCATCGGAAAGGTAGGGTATGAGAAAGTCGTTTTTGAAGATTGCTGCATTTAAGTGACTGACTTAAAACTTGACAAAAAAAAGTTATATCAGATAATAAATCTTAAAAGAAATATCCGATGTATAAGTGCAGGTAAAGCAAACATTCCTCCAGATAGCAATAAAACCAACAGAAAATATGACAGAAACAAAGGGATGCTGTTGAAGGAGATAATTGTTGAGGATTTGGACAGAGAACTAAAAAAATTCAAACGAATATAGAGGTTGATTCCTTTCAGAAAGAATAAATGCGAGATAACTTACGGGTATAAAAGTTCACTAAAATTGTTTTGAATGCTTGCTGCCTAAAATGAGTAATGGTCCCCTCGCGTAAATTTCAATTTCTTTCAACGTCCGCCGCTGGAGCTCTGCTGGCCATAGAGCCCACGTACAGTCGATACCCCATTCTGCGGAGGCAGCCACTTAAATTTGGTGCAGCAACTTCTTATCAGTTATGTAAGTGCTTGCAGTAGTCATGCGGTCAGAAACTGTGGGCTGTGTTGCAACAATCATGCATTTGCTACACCTCTTGCGTCCATGTTACTGTTTCTCTCTTGCGAACTGCAATTGATACATTCACGACCAATTTATGTAGAACATGTTATTCATGGTTTTGTGTGGCTATAACACTTGGTCACTTACCCTCACAGAGCAACCAAGTGACGGCACTGTGTAGGGCGTTTCTTAAAAAGTAAATAGTTGTTCAGTTTTTAAGAAAACCGGAATCTTATTTCCGTGTTCATAATTTTCCTGAAGCATTTGAATCCATTTTTCCTCTTCATACTTCGTTTCTCTAAGATCTTCTACGCAGATACGTCTAAGTCTTCCAAATTGTCTGTTCCATTGAGATTTTGCTACTAAAATTTTTATGCGCTCCCTACCTTCCCATGTAGAAAGTAATTGTCCGTTGTTTAAAGGCTCCAATTGTTCCATCTGGACTCTTACTTAGATAATTTTCTTGCTGCTTATTTCAAATTTTCTGCTCTGTAGCTTCCAAATGTGATGCTGTCTGCTGCTTTTGGCCGTGCCTTAGAATTCGTGCAAATCGGAGGCCCTTTGTGACATGCTAGCGCCAAAGCGCCAAAAGGTGTAGAGATGGATTTTGTAAATGACCATCTCTTAGGTTATCTTACAATGCTATTCCAACCGTGTTGGTTAACACCGTACTAATGAATGAGAGACTTATGTTTTAACTCGAATTCCGTTCAGTCGCTTCCAGCCTGCGTTGCTTAATGACGTTACTGAATATTATTAATATCAGATTGACGCCATTATTTCAGTACACGTGTTACTTTCGACAGGAAACGAAGTGAGTGGCGATGCACCGTTGTCAGTACACATTATATGGCTCACAGTTGTCTGTTTTGAAATAAGTACTTTCAGAGCCAGAAAATGCTACCCAAATGTTTTTGAATTATACCACGAGTAGGAATGACTTATGGGTACAATAATTTTCTGTACAGTCTACATATACTCTACTAGTTACGATCTCTGTTTAATTCTAGTGCAAATGTGATATCAGTTTCTATGCACGGTCACCCTACTTTCGCTTTCCAACTAAAAAAAAATGTTTGCACAGACTAACACTCTCTCGTTTTTCCTACTGTTTCTTGTCAGTATAGAATGACTTATCAGTTATGGTCATCTAAATACAGTTCCCTATATTGCTTTGGACGTAATGTACAAGAAGGATTAGGAGGGAGAAGAAAATTTCATACCTAGAATCATAATTTTTTGTTGACTTCACCTGATATGCAAATGTTTGACAATATAGTGTAACAAGTGCTTTTGTCACATGTACAGAGATGGGGAGACATTATAGAACTCGACACTACTCTCGTAAATCGCTAGGAAATTTGCATACAAACAAATTATTCTGAGTGAATCGAAAATTTAATGCGAAATAGCTTAGAATGGCCACAAGACAACAGAAACTGCATTCACAAATTACACACCAAGTACAAAAAAAAAAAAAAAAAAAAAAAGAAACTGCATATTTAGCTCATCCGAAGTGCAGCTACTGATAATTCACTCTTGTATTTTGCCCGTGAGTATTTTTACCAACGTATAGCAGCAGTCAGCCAGCACAGTGACACTCCATTTGCCGTTGTCACTTTCCTAGCTTGGACACTAATTGATGAAGAATTCTTCGTGTTCAAAACTGACAGCTCCCAGGTTTGTGGGAAGAAGATCGGGATGTTATTCCAGAAAATTAACTTTTAATTTTAGGTATGTAACTTTTGTTTCCAATGTTTAAACGCGCACAGTTTAAACACTGTAACGTGTATTCTTTTTATTTTTCTTAAGGGGGATCTGTGTGCCAGATGAGCGACCTTGCCCTCTCCGTCTTCTGAGCTGTTGCGCTTTGTGAGGTCGATTACATCCCAGATCATTTACTCAAGATATATCTATTTTAATTTATAATTATTTTTGGCGGTACAGAGATTAGGCTATTGTATGAAGTGTCTCAATATTTGCATTGTCCTGTTTAAGCACCTTCGTTTCCTCGTGGAGCCGTCAGTAAAATCACTTTGTTCTTCTTCCTGTACGTATGCCTGTAACAATTTGTGAAAAGCCGAAGGGGTTTTCTTTACATTTTCTGTTGGAAAACGTTACGAAAAATTTTCGGACCATTTATATTGTTGTTTTTATATGAAAATTTTAAAAGCCATGTTGCATGAGGCTGACCGTGTTTCTGCGTGCATTCTCCTTTTCATCCATGTTGCGCGCATGCGAAACTCCTCTCTGACTGTTTTTTTATTTTTGTAATTGGTGCAAAAGAATCTGGGAAGAACGTTTGATTAGTGTTAAACGTTATTTTAGAGTGGTGAAAACGTGAATGCGAGGTGCGTGGGATGTGTTTCTCGCGCTGATGAATGAGAAATGCCTGCATAATTTTAGGCTGCAGTTCCCAAGCAAAGAGGCAACATGACAGACCAAACCGTACATGGGCGGATAATATTAAAGCTTATGTAAATTCATAGGTAACGAGTTGCGATTGCGTAGTCAGTACTGTGACTAGGAAACGAGGTGGACGTGCAAGGAATCGTTGTTTGATTCTCCGCAGTGTTCAACGCTTCTGGGTCTTTTCATCTCTTGTTCACTGCGTATGAGGGGCTGTTTTCTCGGGAGTAAAGCGGTTGGAGTGTAAAGCTGACCACTATCCTGATATAGTGCCGAGGGTAAGAATGATTGGAACTCTTATGTCCACTCCCACATATGCCTCCATGGTGTGCACAGAGGTAATTTAGCCTCACTTTATTAAATACTTACGTGACAGAGTTCCGACTGCATGGAGCTGACCTCGGAATACAGTCAAAAGACTGGCTTTTATTAACACAGTAACACTACTTTGGTCTCCATTAAAGCGGGGAATATATTCACCTGATAAGTGAACGTGAACATTGAAGAAGCAACCTACCCTACTGATTTTGTTGCTTTTAAAGCATTGACATACGCACCGAGCAAATAGATATTTGTTACTATGTATTTGCAGACGGTAGACCCTTCGTAAACCTCGGATACAAACGACAAAATTTACCGCGACTGTGAGGGTTTGTTGTTATTCACTGAAGTGACGTCAGAGTTTTATGTTCAGTTAAAAAATGGTGGCAAAGAGAAATGCAGCTCTAGCTACGCGTTATAATCTTTCATTCTGGCATAACGGTTTTACTACGTCGGAAGAACTAAAATATTTATTATAGCCTTACTCTGTCTTTGTCTCTGTCTCTTTCCCATCAACTCATTTTTGCCCATGATTGTATTTTATGAGTGGCCTGTGTTATGTACAAGAGAACGCAACCCAGGTTTTTGACGGAGCAGTAGACATTTTTTTTCCGCTCGCAATAAATTTACGTTATGAATGATGACTAACAAAGGCCGTAGTTCTATAGCGGATCCCGTGCTTCCGTAGTACAATACACCAATAATAGTGTCAAGAAAATTAAATGCAAAATAGCGAAACATAATGGACAAGCTTCTGAAAGGACATGCTACATGACAGGACTCGTGGATCAGTGTGAATAGTGGCTAGGAAAAGTGAGTTGGCTTTGTTGAAACGCAGTTCCACTACTTTACGTAGGCCGCTGAGTTGCTGAGGGAACTAGGTAAAGTCATCTGTCACAGACTTACAGTCGTGTTTCTTTATGGTGACATGTGCCTTGCGCGAGTGAGCGCAATTATCGTGAATGAAAACAGCGGTGTTGATAGTGTAGAAATAGAACTGTTGGAATATTCACCGTTAATTGCCTTGGATTTATCGAACTGGTATCTAGTACAAGCTTCACTGTTAACACCACCAGATTTGTGACCAACCACTAGCTCTCTTGTTTGCCTGTGCACAAGTATACTTTGTGGTTTGCTTAGTAGAGGATGGTGCTTTATGCATGGTACACGCTAGACTGCACTACACACTTGACCTTCTTACTTACCACCGCCAGGAAAATGGCTCACACAACCTCGTAAGGTAAATGTGTAAGTGTGCCCTCGAGGAATTGCCAGCGCAGCCAAATACGAGTATTTAGTGGGTTTTATAAAGCAGTATAAATGTACCTGTCACTGTCGGTTTTCTGATACCCGCATAGAAGTCAGCACTAATGGAGGGAGCTCAGCTCGGAAATATTATGGAGTAGAGAAGTGTTAGGTTTCAGTGTGAAGCCTATAGGCAATCAATTACGAGGGAAACTTTCCAACAGGTGTAACACTTGGTCCGATGCGTAGTGAAGAAATAGCGAAAACAGTGAGTGACGCAGGACAAGCGAGTGTATTGGTAAGTCTAACTTCTGCCATATCACACGTGATGTATATCGCTGAGAGGCTATGGACCTTCAAGTTAAAGGTACTTTATGTTTGAAAATATAGTTCAAGGAACTCCTGCTAGCGTCGCTCAACAGTTAAAGCCAAATAACTCTTCATAGCTTTTCAATGATAGATATTATATGGCAGGGCTGGCCAGCTAGGCGAGCTTCGGGAGCAGCATTTTCGGCGGCAACTTAGGCAAGGGCGACGTCTTTATTCATCAGGTGAAACGTACGGTAGCAACACAGATTGCTGTGGAATCCAGTAGATGCACTGTTGGTCTGTTCTGGAGCTTTCTTTAAGAGGAATTTCAATTACTGTTTCTACAGGCAACTTGCGCGAGCCACGTTTTGGTCACCCCTGTTATATGGTATCATCGAAATATTATTGGAGAAGGAAGTTTCTGTAAATTAAAAAAAAGCAGAGAAAGGCTTCGTGCTTGCCACCAGTTCTGTATCTACACTGTGACCACCTCCCCTTCTGCTGTCTACATCAGAGCTCTCTCTTGCGCTTCCCACACAACTTTTTATCTTCCATCGACTCTCCAGCAGGCCATAGTCCACCGTAAAGTAATAGGACAGTATAGTTAAATTAAATGTTTATTGTAGAGGCTAACCAAACAGTTGCTTTTAATTGAATGTTTAAGTACAAAGCGTACGTAGTTGGCCAATAGTGTATACACATGGGCGTATTTTCTCTGTGGCAGCATACTGCTTTTGACATGTTCTTTGTCTTCATCTTCCACAGCCAGAGATATTTGCCTTTTTTGGAGTATATAACAGGCTGATTAGGAATTACTCAGTCTTTCCTTTATTACTTCTTTTTAATAAATTGCATGATTAGTATCTGCAGCAACACGAAAACTTAAATGGACTCAGATCAGGTTTTATATTAGGCCTTTGTTAATACGCTTCCGCACAGAAAGCGTTTTTTGAGTGTAACATTTTCGAAAGTACACATGTGTGAATTGAAGAAGAGACTCGAAGGCCTTTAAGAGTAATGAAGTAATATAGGTCTGTGACAACAAACACTAAACTACAAGACTTAGGGCCCACCACGCCACCGCCACGCCACCGCACGCCACCGCCACCGCCACCGCCACCCACCGCCACCGCCACCGCCACCGCCACCGCCACCGCCACCGCCACCGCCACCGCCACCGCCACCGCCGCCGCCGACCGCCACCGCCACCGCCACCGCCACGCCGCCACCGCCGCCCCCGCCGCCACCGCCACCGCCAGCCGCACGCCGCCACCGCCACCCACCGCCCCGCCACCGCCCCACCGCCGCCGCCGCCACCGCCGCCGCCGCCACCGCGCCGCCGCCGCCGCCGCCACCGCCACCGCCGCCGCCGCCGCCGCCGCCCTTACTGCTACTAAGACTATCAAGCCTTGAAATCGGGTAAACACAATCGATCTGAAAAGTTTAATTAGGAACGGTTAAATTTGACGGTAAACCTACCGGTTTTTTTTCCGTAATTCAATTTGTTTGTATTGTAATTAATGGTGGTTTTTGTTTGAAACATGCATGCATATAACAACAATTCTGAGCCCTAAATTTAGTGTTTTCTAAAGGGAAATATCAGAATTGTTCTCTCCTATTGTATATTATAAACTCGACTCTGCCTAAGAATCACACCACTGCGGGACATAAAGCACCTGACACGCGTTATAGATCTCGGCGCGTAGTCAACTTCACACTCTGAATTACACCAATAAAGAAACTTCGATACAAATTCGCTTCCAAGAATCTAACCTACCCGCAGTCCATAACCTTAGTAGTGAATTATTCCGCCCCTCATGAAGCTTGTGTTTTTTTTTGAAGGGCCCCACAGCGGATGCTATGGACTCACCGCAGCCTTGAGGCTTATTGTGCAACCCTGTAATGAAAATGATCAGTTTTTTCGTCTTTCCTTGTAATGGAGCACTGGTGGAATGAAATTGATAGGGGAAAACCGAAATACTCGGGGAAAAACCTGTCCCAGTGCCACTTTGTCCGCCAACTGAGCGGGGATCGAACCCGGGGCTCCGCGGTGAGAGGCGGGCGTCTAACCGCCTGAGCCATGGCACGGCCTAAGCGTGTACTACAATTCAACAGACGTCTGCAGTACAGATGTAACACGAAAGTAGCACGTTAAGAAGTGTGTGACCTTTCTGGCGCGTTTTAATTGTTTTGTTTTGCGAAACTGAGTATTTTGTAACGGATAAGGTTCTATAATCCCCATATGAACACATCGTGTTCACTGCCCCACTTGCTAATGTGTGCGCTGTGGCTCGACATTTACAGCCAATGGATTTGTGTTGACAATTTACATGCAGCGGTAATATTTTCATGTACCGCCGCTTCCGTCCCAACACTGTATGCTGCTGCAGAATTATACACCGTCCGTTCTATAACCGACAAGCATTTAACACATTGCATTCATTGCATGTATGTGTACAGTACCAGTTTCCAGTGTGCTAGTTTTGAAAATTTAAATATAATGAACTGTATGCTGCAGTTTCCTTACCGAGAATATAATTATCACACAGCTAGTCAAAATTTAGTCGCCTTTCATTGCAATCCAACGTGTCTTTACCGTAGGTAACAGAACTCGCCACTAGCCCCTGCCCTGATTCTGATCAATCAATTCTGCGCCCTCCCAACATGATTCTCTAAGATTAATTTTAGTAATTTTTTTCTGATCGACGTCTTTAAAGCAGATTCTGTCCTTCAGTTTTTTCGACCACAGTTTTACACGCATTTCTCATTTCCCTCCCACCATACGTTTCTTTATCACACTGCCAATATGTTAGCGACATGTAAAAATTAGGAAGTTCTTCATTTTGCAGGTTTCTCTAGCCTCTTTTTACGTTGTCCACCTTTGGTCCAAGTATTCTTCTCATATACGAGTATTTAATTGGGTTGTCTGATGTGTTTTTATAATGTGTACGTTCTCTTCATATTGTGTTGATTTAATCAACAGGCGTGTAGTACGCATGACATAGATGGGAAATGCGCAAAACATTTCAGTCGGGAAGGTTCAAGGAAAGAAACGATTTGGGAAACGTGGGCGTGAATGAGAAAATAGTGTTAAAGTTGATCCTGAGAAGACAGGCTACTAAGGGCAGTGTCGGATTGAATTTACTCAGGGTGTTGAAAAACTGCAGACTTTTGTCAACATGGGAAAGAAACGTCGGGTTCTAAATTTGTTGAGTGTTTGTGCAACTTTAAACTTTTCCAAGGAGAACCAGAAATAAACTTCTAAGGGAATGACAGCTGTTGAACAAGTGTGACATCTAGTTTGCTGAAAATTTAAGCATGTGTACAGAATTTGTTTAGATGCGTAAGTTTTCAAGATTTCACAGAGCGTATTGTCAAATTATAGTTTTATAGGTTTTGCTAAGGTGTGGGATGTGGGTTCACACCTACATTTCGGAGGAACGTGCTGCCTCCATCTTCAGAGTAACAACATTTTTGAGTGTTGAATTTTACAAATGTAGCAATGATTGGGTAGAAATTTTAATGTGTCGAATGTTACCTGATCTTGTTTGAGAAATAATCAAGTGATTAGAAATGTTCACAAATGTTTTGTCAAATATGAGTGAAGTTTAATTTTTTTTATTTCTTTCGTTATAAACATCCAGTTGCATAGTTACACATCTTCAATCAGAGAGTTGACAGAAACCGATGGCATGTAGGCCTCCTATTGAACTACTGCCTAAACGGAATTAAATATTTCATAAATAAGTTATTTATTATGTGTGTAAATTAGAAAAAGGAAGGTAATGTTCAGGTTTTAAGTATGTTACACAACACATTTATTTGAAGCAGTATGAGAATATGAACAAGTAAATAAAATTATGGAGAATGCTTGCACCCGTGAGAAATGAACTTTTTTTGGGGTGCCTGAAAGCTTATCGGCGAATACTTCATTTCTTTCAGTCATGTCCCAATAGCTGTAGGCCTATTATTTTCAGCCCAACCCATCAAGAAGAAGTGGTGTTTGTGAAGTAATTGTTTTCCAAGTAGTACAGTTGTTGAGTCGGGATAAAAACAGTAGATGTGATTGTTTTCTTTCATTTCATTCTTTTTTTTCCCCACTTTACTCCAGCTCATATTTAATTATCTGTTCGTTCTTTGGTTTACACTCTATGTTTCTGCTACTCCTTTTCCCATCCTCTTCTTTCCCTTCATCTCCATTGCCTTTACTCTGAAAATTGTGTATTCGGAATGTGGAAAAGATAGATATCTGTAGAGATATACACTTAAATTTTTCTGCCTGTGAGCCTCGATTTACATACACAATATAAATATCTCAGACAGTACTTTTTATATTGCAGTGAATCACCCACAAGAGTAAATAAAATACCTGCAAGAGGAGACAGCTTATCTCGGCAAACAATTATCGTAATGGCACTTCTATCATTTCATTTCTTTCACAGGTCTGTGAATTTTTACAGCGACTCGACTCACTCGATCTCGCTGCGTCTGTTCACATTATCCGCATCGCGGTGACATCTGAGGGGGGCGAAAGTCATTCAAGCGTACGATAAAAGAGATGTTCGTATGCTTGTGTGTGTTAGCTCCTGCGCCACCTCTTTCCTCTCACCCCCTCTCTCTCTCCATGCTCAAGTTCAAGTCATTTCTATATTTTGTTACGGTAGTGACATTTTCCGAAGTTTGTCGGTCCATTAATGCTTATTGGTAGTACGACGGAGACGCTGGATGGTGGGTATCGATGTGCTGAAATCATTTATTTCCGCCCTCTTTTTTAGATTCCTAGATTCTAATAGTTGACTTTTGTCAGATTTTGCTTAGTAGCAAAAAACGGTAAATAATGTATTAGATATGGAAATATTTCTTTTCATGAGAATATTTATTTAGCAATTTGTTTTCTTCCATTTGTGTGTTCTTACACGCTCGTGGTTTATTTTTTCAGTAGCTCAGACTGTAATATACAGTATATTTACAACTCAGTAACATTCTACTTCCAAATTGTGTACGGTTATGTATCTATTAAATTTTTAATGCATGTAGCAGTGGTTAAAATATAATCTTCATCAACACCTCTTTGAGAACCCCGAGCCTTGCTGAGCACGTTTTACTGTCATTATTTAAATACAAACCTTTTCTGTTATTCATGAAGTAGAAACGCGTTAGTAGCATTGAGAGTGGGGTGAGTAATTTACTGTGTCGTTGTTTCCAGGAATTCACAAGGAGACTAAACAAATGGATCTATTGTTTTCCTCGTTCTGTTTTGCATAGGCGTAATTTTTCTTCTAAAGCCATAGTTCTACAAAATCGTATCACAGGATTTATACAGACGGACCGTACGAAATGCGAAGACCTTTACATTTCCAGTTGGCATTTTCGTATAACTAGTGTAGTTACTAGTCGACATTACGTAACATTCTAGAAAATATGAGTCTTTATCAGCACCGCTGTGAGAACAATAAATCTCGCGTTTCAGTAACATATCTATAAGAAATATAATTTTCTTTCGCTGTGATTTATTTTTTCCCATTCTGTCTTCCTTTTCGCGTGTAATGTACGGGGAAATCCTCCGTGCATTATGTATATATTAGGTATTATATTGCAGTGACATTCTGAGGTTCTTCTGTTTTTTCCACGGGAAGTGAATCATGTATAAATAAGAGTGTAAGCGAAAATGGAAAGCTGCTGCTGCTGTTAAGGTGTATTAACTTGAAATTGCATTTTTCCAAATGTTTAAAAATGACGTATTCTACCTGTAGTTCTCAACACATCCTGCCTGGTGACACAGCAAATTATGTATTTGTTCGCAGCTTAGTGTGTGTATAACAAATCAAGAAAGACTGGGTGAGACACATAGCATGTGTAAGGGACATGAATAGTGCATGGGAAATTTGAGTTGGAAAATTTTAGCGAAGTGATCACTTCAGACACCTAGGCGTACACTGGAGTGACCATATGAAATCGATGTTTAAGAAATAGGGCGTCATGGGGTCTGATGATTTTAAGTTGCGAAAGACAAGGCTCGATATTTGGAATTTCAAAATACGGCAATGAACCTTTTCTTGAACGGCTGACCTTCTATAGAAGTATCCTGCATCACAGAATTGTGTACGAGCAGCTATGTCAGTAAGTGTGTTAGCTGGCATATATTGTGTTTATATAATTCTTCCTGTACTGTGGGAAATAATTTTTGTAATTACGGATTACAGTTTACCAAATGTTTATCCTATTCATTCTGTAGTTTGTATTACGACAGGTCCGTAACGAGTTCTTCACAGAGTGCGATCTAGTGCTTCCTCTTTCAATTTCCATTATCTTCTCTTTTCCTTAAGATCATACAGTAGCCGTTTACATATTCTTCCTCGTCTTCCCACCAATTCTATCCTTCCTTCTATCTTTCCGTCAATACCGTGTTTTAAAAGGCAGTTCTACGCAAGATGTGACCAATCCAGTTAGCCTTCCTTCTTTTTATTGTTTGTAGGATATTATTCTGTTAGGAAAAGAGCAAAGGCTTCTGGGATGTTACGCCGTGTCGTAGATCAAACATGACCAAACTAAGAAGGGGAAGACAAAGACAGCTTACAGAATTTTGGCACGGAAACATCTAAGAAAACGACCATTGGAAGATCGATAATTTGTGAGAAAATTTTGAAGTGGGTGTGTTTGTGTGTGTGTGTGTGTGTGAATATGAGAGAGAGAGAGAGTGAAGTTGTGGGGATTTGATTTCCTGATTACATCAGAAGCGTTTGAGCCAAGTTGCTCCGTCTTTGACCTCTATTAATCAGCTCACAACCCTTGATATTACCCCAGGTTTTCACATCGGCATGACTTAGAATTCCCGTAAATCTACAGAATAGGGGAGTGGAGGGCGTAATATTAGTAAACGGGGGGGGGGGGGGGGGAGCATGACAGCTTTAGCGAGACCTTGACGAATGCGATCCTTTGGATTGCAGTATTATTGTGCTGGTTTCTGCTACGTTATATCTACTTTCTATGAAGTTTAGTTACATTCTAAATATTAAAAGAAAAGTTAAGTGTTATCTGTCGAGTGTTTTGAAAGGAAATTTCAAAACACGACCCTCTGTACCCAAGTCATTATCTACTCACCCATAATGGTGACCTTCCCAATAAAACTGCTGTCTAGTAATCAGAAATGCATTTGTTCAGCCTTATTAAATCTTGCCCGTGTACAGACATCTGGTGCAGCTGAGCTGGTGTGCGTAGGGGCAACGGCGATATATGGAAGAGCGAGGTGTGTGCACTCAGTAAATGACACAGACAGAGCAATGTCCTATGGGAAATTTAGTGTGGAATGCAAAATGTATTGTGACGATAGTGACATTCTTACTTTCTCGACTAGCTCTATCACACCACACACACACACACACACACACACACACACACACACACACACGCACACACATTAAAAACACCTGACTTTATCTAATTAAAAAAAAACATTTTTATTTTACAAAGAGGAAGTTTGCGTGATATAAATATGATGCTCTACAAATCGTGTATGAAATATTTTTCATTATGTAAATAATGAAATATAAAGGATGTTCTATTTTTTACTAGTAGAATCGATATACGGATTGAAGCTTTATGCCGGCTGTATTCAACTAAGCCTTCTCGGACGATGAACGTGGTGAAGGCGGAGTTTCTGTCCGACGTTTCTCATAGTTCTCCAGCATAGAACGTTGGTTGTGTATGAATACGGCGTGCAGGTGTGTGTCTAATCACACAATTCATGATGATGGAGACAGCGACAATCTTCGAAAAACTGAATATGAACTCCTTACCACGGCTCTTCAATCGAGAACACTTCGTTGCATAGAGTCTAATGTCTTTTCTTCTCTACATCATTTGCTGACCATCGAATTAGAATTCTGGCACTTGTAAACAAAATACAGTGGACCCTCGAACTTCGAACGGTTTGATGTTCGAACAACTTGAAACTCGAACAAAAAATTCGAGGAAAATCCGGTTTTGAAACTCGAACAAAAACTCGAAAGTCGAACAAAGAATCACGTGGCCGCCTTCTCTCTCTGCTTGGTCCAGATGAAAGAAGGGTAATTCACCTTCCAGTGAACAGTAATATCCCTTCTACTATTATTATTGATTGATTATTATACAATATTTTTTATGTATGTACTATTATAAATAAAAATTTTCAATTATTGAAATTAAATATACTTGTTTTATCATTATGATCTTTTGAAATAGGCACTTAAAATGTTTTATATTGGGTAAATTTTGGGGGTCTGGAAAGATTAATTCAATTTACATTATTTTTTATGGGGAAATTTAACTCGAAAGTCGAACAACTTGAAAGTCGAACCGTCTCCTGGAACGGATTGTGTTCGAAGTTCGAGGTTCCACTGTACACATATACATTACAAACGGGAACAGAGAGTTAATGTCATGAAAAATGGAATCAACCCACAAAGTTTCCAAGAATCGCCTACCAGAGCGGTTAACCGTCAATTACGTAACCTCTGTGTGACCCCTGGTGACCCTGGCAGAAATAGCCGACGTTTTAACAATACACTTTCAACCAACAGCACTGTCTTTGTGGGACTTTTAAGGAACACTCAGCCAACATCTGGGACGTTATTCTGAAAGAAACATTCAAGAAAAGAAGTTAGTCTCTAGCGTGTCTCCTTAAATATTTATCAGAGCGAAAAATGTTTCAGACAAAGTTGTGGAGAAAAATAAAACACACGTTTTATATCCATTACATTTCCTCTTTCTGTTTTTTACTTTTTTCGACGTCATGAAACGAACGTAATCTCTATATTCTGTAAGGGAAATAATAGAGAGAACGCACCAGAATCGGTTCACTATTTGTATAATTCCTAAATTCTTATGATTTCAGTATATTCAGATAATCAAGCAAAGCTTGTAGTAGTGATAGTCTTGCATTACAAGAGTTCCAACTGCATATGGAGACGAACATTCTCAGGAATTATCGAAATCAAAACTAATTAACCATTTTCTTAATTTTTTGAAATAAGAAAATGCAGAGTTATTTTTATTATTGTAAAAAATTGGATCATATATGCCATATTTTCAACTAATTAAACGTTAAGAATTGAAAGTAAAGGAATATACCGTCGATCAGAACTGTATTTATATGGTTATTTAATATATTATATAAGTACTACATGTGTCAGGCTCTATGGCCATCATCAGGTAAAACAGATCACAAAAATACTTTGAGAAAAGATAACTCCAACAGTAACTTTCGGTGATAGAATAAGGTCTTATTCTTTATGATGAACATGTACTGTATACGAAGTAGATATAGTTTTAACCGACGGTATATCCGTTTATTTTAGTTTATATGCTTCACTACGGGACGTACAAACAAAAAACGTTAAATATTTTTCTTTATTTTCTGCATTTAATCAATTAAAATGATTTTCCTTATAAAGTGCTATTATGTGGTGACTTGTTGATTCATTGTTACATGACACCATCCAGTCATAACCTACTCTTTTTTTCGTATTATAATTCTGGAACATATCTGAAATTCCATCCAGTCTCCTGTGTGGGAGTGAAACGGCATTGGCATGAAGCTGGTCATTTGCCTCAGGTAGTAAAATGGTAAAGTTGTCCCTGACCACGAAGTGAAGATATATGGATGAGTGGAGGTTTAGTTCCATTTATTCTTATTTTCGTCACTCGAATGAGGTGAGTCCTGACCGGCTTAATCTGGGAATACTTTAGATAGGAAGATGGGAAAGACTCAGAACCAGTCTAGTCTTTGTAACTGCTGTGTTCCTACCAGTGACGGATACTTGATTTCTCGGTCGTGCAGCCCGTAATGTAGGCACTGTACTGACTATTTCCGAAGTTAATCAATTTGCCTCTCCTGCAGTTTACTCGTAAAGAATCCTATTGCAAATCTTTGCCCTCATACCACTAATACCTAGTACCTAAATGTTCCGACAGTCTCTTAATTCCACTTCATTTGTCACGTTCTCAGCGATTGAAAGCAGTGACCCTCAAACGTTTTCTGTCCACAACACAAAGTCGTAAATTACATTAATGCTGTGATCAAAATTAGCACAGAAACCTACCCAGCGCCCCAGCAAATTGCTTCAGACTTCTGGCGTAATATTAAAAAATCAATATTGAATAAGCTTCTTCGATTTTATTCTTTTCCTGAACACAGCTACATTTTTGAACACAGAAACCTGAAAGCTTAAATATTTTCGGAGTTCACAAGCCATCAAAAGATTCTCGCTAGCAAAGCTTGGGTGCAAACCTGCGTTTATAGATCCCTGATTTAAAGAAAGAGAAGAAAATAAAAAAAATATCTGGCGTATACAGATATTGCCATCCCATCTTTTACATCTGACCAGCATAAAGATCAATTGTTCAGGACAGAGGCAGTATTTAAACCAGGTGGCTGTTGTGCTGCAAACAGTCCCGGCTGCTGCTACATAATCCCGCCTGTGCTAATTCACTCAAACAAAAACGCTCCCCAAATTCATTAGAGTGTTTCCGACCATTCCCTTATTTATACACGTATTCGAAGAGTAACGAGCTTGCGTGTGTCCTAAAAAGCTAACCATGTCCAGTGCCATGTCGAGCCATTACTGCGTTTCTCTCTCTGTGCGATACTCTTCGCCCTCTAAAGGGTTACATTTAAACTAATTTGAGAAAAGACGACTTGAAAATACATTTTCTTTTTATTTAATTTTAATTAACAACGCTTCTTCAGTTGCATGGGTTTTGAAGGAACGTATGCGTGGTAAATTGGTGGAAATGTTGAAGGAAAATTGGTGGCCTGATTTACTACATTAGATGAAGGGACTGCCAAAATCTTGGTAATCCGTGTAGAATACCCACTCGCCGATCCAAAACTCGATCCCGTAAAGTCGCGAATACAAACCATGAGTGCTAAGCACTTCACTGCTGATTTAAATGAAATCATAGTTCAAAAGTAAAAAAATAGTTTGCCACTAATTCGGCCTGCTTTCCTGATGTGTTTCAAGAAGAGCTTCTATGTGTTTATGGTATGTTCACATGTATTTGCGGCCAATGATATAGAGAAACAGGTGTTTATAAAATCTTCACATAAGAACATTACACTAAGATTTATCTACCAATATATTTTTTCTGTATGTGAGAGTCAGTAATACAAATACGATGGTTATGCAAACTGATGGGCTGGAAGAGAGACTAGCGCCACTTAAATGAAGATTTTGGTGGTGGTAATTTGTCAAAAGTATATGATTCTTTATTTGATATTAACTTTTTGGTAAATGTCCCGTTTAAGCTATATCTCATTTTTCCTTTTATATTTTCAAGTATTCATGCACTGGAGCGCACTAAATGGCATGTTTTGGAGGGACTGATTACACCACTAGAAGTCCTGTGGGATCCGTATTTTTTACATGTCAACAGTTGCAAGCAGTGCGAGCTTTTGGGGCTAGTTGTAACAAATTAAATACACTGGAAGCCTGTACTAGAGGAAATTACACACATAAATGGAGCAGTGGGAGTTTTTAGTGTAAATGTATAACTCCTAGTAGCCTCACGATCACACTAATTGTTGTTCTTACATGAGGGCGTCCCCTATATCAATAATTCATTCCATTTTAAATCCTCATATAGACCTTTTGGTTTAGCAAGTGGGTAGAAATGAATAAATCTACAATCCACTTTCCACAGCTATTATATCAATTAGCACAATATAAAATTATTTTCATTAACTGATGTGAAATATGACTGCGTATGTCGGCGGCTGAAATTAGCCTTTATCAAGTCAGTTCCAGGTATTCTTCTTTTCAGCATTCCGGAATTCATTAGTGCAACTTGCCCAGCTGGATGCTAATATCTTAATATTTGTTCGATGCATTCCACTGTGTTTATATTAAATAAATAAATCTGAAATCTATTTCCCACAGCTGTGATATTATTCATTTGTGTCAGATAACCGTAAAAGAATGCATCAAGCAAATGTTAAATGGGCAGAACTTCGGCACGTACAGTTGACTAAGAATAGTGTGTTCCATTCCATTATACCTCCACTCTCTTCCCTTGATATATCGGGGAAACGCAGCGAATTCCACGGTTTTTATTTAGTGCGCCGGAGCTGACTGGATTCAGCTCCTGGGCCAGACAGGCACGAGTAGACTGTGGGCAGTCCCATCCACACACCCTGCATTCCTGATCGTGATACGCGGTGACAGCATCACCATTAGTTGGAGATGCCAGGGACTGCGGGTTCTAGTTAGATGTGCTGTTTGTGTGTTCGCCAGTAGGTACACACTGACAGCCCGAAGTGGGAGTACAAGCATCCGTCCATCCTTCCGTCCTACGGTTGGTACTATTTCCATTACAATTTATAGGATGTGGCTTTCACATAAATGACTCTGCTGACTGAACTGAATCTACCAGACGATCTTCATGCCAGCAACATGGTGTTTACATAAGTCTAATTACGTCTGTGTAATTAGAATAACATTAAAAACGACTTTATTGCGGGTGTAGTCATAATGCTAATGCGTTACTTTATGAAATTTATGCTCTGTTTTCGGGAACTGATTTCTGACAGATCAGAGGTGTATTGCTGCATGTAAAAAGCTTCATTGACTAATTTATTGTTGTAGGACAAACTGATTAAGTAGCAGAGGAAATCCATGATTCAGGTTATCTTCTAAAAGTTCAAAACATGTAACTGACAAAGGAAATGCATGTTTTCATGAAACACCAAATTTCATTACTGTGTTGCAAAATCCGGTATTGAATTCTGTATCGAGCCAGTTGAATCAGATTCACATGATTGAACCTTAGTCCTTTAAGAAACATTTTAATATTATATCTGTCTCAACGCTTAGGTATTCTAGGTGTATGTAGTAGGCTAAAATAGCCTGTGATTTTCATATTTATCTCACGCATCTCTTCGCGCCCATCTCATCCTCCTTCACTTATTCACGTTCCTAGTATGAAGTACGAATTATGACACATCTCATTTTCTATGCTTTCTTGTTTTTCTTCTTTCTTAGGCCAAAATATCCGCATCAACATTTAAGTCACGAAGGTCACCGACTGTGTTATTCCTTACGCTCAGACGCTACACTTCACACTCTGATGCAGATTGTAGCGGTCCAGTGCACAAAATTGCTGATTTTTATTTGGAAGGCTCCGCGATGAGATCGCGGTCCGAGTACCCGCTGTCATGACTAAGGTTTTCCTATTTTTTCCCGGCTCCTGGAAGAATTTCATTGAGACTGCCTGAAATGAAGCCACAGCCACTTAATTTTATTATGATTTATATTTAATCATTCACCAATCGTTTTGTTTTCTAACGTTTTATGCATTAATTTATTGAGAGATTAATTAAATAAAATATAATGAGATGTGTGAGTTAATTAAAAGACGTACAAAACAATGCACACACTCTGATATCCTATTTGCACTGGCATGTTTTTTGTTGGTATGGCTCTGGATGAACTGCACCCTTGGTGAAATAAATATTGATGAGTTTCTGTCAACATTTCAGGGAAAGTGAAAAAGGCTTTGGCGTAATTGTGGTTACCCATTGCTCTATATTAGTATTGCATCTAATCTATACATATATATATATATATATATATAAATTTGGTTAGTTGCTTAAAAAGTGATGCTAAGAAATTATTTTTTTTTATTGAAGGGCCCCGCAGCAGATGCTTACGGACGCACACAGCCGTGAGGCTTATTGTGCAAACCTGTGATGAAGATTATTAGTTTTTTTTCATTTTTGCGTGTAATGGGGTCCCGGTGGAATGAAATTGACAGGGGAAAACCGAAGTACTCGGGGGGGGGGGGGGGGGGGAAACCTGTCCCAGTGTCACTTTGTCCACCACAAATCCCACATGGACTGAAAGGGGCTCGATTTCGGGCCTCCGTGATGAGAGGCAAGGCCAAGAAATTATGTTTACTATAGGAGAGTCTAAACTTTAAACGATGAAGAATGTTCCATCATGTCTTATTTTTTGTACTTCGAGGTACAGAAGTGCGCAGTAAAATACGTCATATTTTATGGTGGAGAAAGCCCATATCTGTTAAACGTCTACAATTTTTGGCGAGTCAATTTCTCTTTCCTAGACTTTAAGTCATCTTGATCCCGTCGCCTGTTTCACGTTAAACTTCTTTTAGGTTAGAAACAGTTTTAGGTTAGGCGAGTGGGTAGAGGAAATTGGCGTCTCCTTTCACAGCTAAGTTGAGTGTGTGTAGGAGAAACGCAACGTGACAGGTTATACTTCGGGTTCTGTAGATAGCACACTGTTGTCCGTCCTACCAGGTTTGGAGCGAAGTATGCACAGCAATGTTTTGGACCTGCATATGCGTCAGACAGAACAATCGTAGGACAGCAAATCAACAAACAAATACACAACTTGCATGTCGTCTGTTAGCACGAATTTTGCACCAATTTCAATTAAGGTCAGTAAATTGGTCTAAAAGTAAAAAGACGGACAGACACACGGATAGACCTGACACTATGGGAACATCTGTCATCCCTTTCATACGACACGCGTAAGTAAAATTAGCGCTGATATAATTTTTATGTACTTAAAATTGGTATTTATTAGGACAATAACAACGTCAGTCTAGCACATCTAAAATCTGTTTTATTTACGAAACCCAGCTACATGTTTCGGTTGTATGTTTAAGCCATCATCAGGCTGTGTAATAACTAAAGATGCAAGACACAACATGTATCAAATAAGATAAAATCGTGTACGAGCTCAACTTGTTACAAATTTCATGACCATAAAACATTACATCTATAATTGTATATATTACGGCCTTGGAAGTGCCTAGCAAGTTGAGCTCATTCTTCACTTTGTCTTACTTTATACATGTTGTATATTGCATCTGTAGTATCACACAGCCTGATGATAGCTTACACGTATAGCCGACACATGTAACTGGGTTTCTTAAATAAAGTACATAACAGTTGTGCTAGACTGACATTGGTTTTTACATATATAAAGTGCACAATGGGATGAAAAACAGATATGTATTTGTTAATCTGATCTAAGGACACTTTTACTTTTTTCAAGCAAATTCGGAATTCAGACTGCGGTGTTTCAACTAAGTAATGTAAATATGTGCTAACGAAGAACGCAATAGAAGCACCCTAAAACCAAATCATCTATAACAGACAGATACAGGAAGAGCGGCATAAAGCAAAAAAAAATTTTTGGACTCTGTGTTAAACAGATGAACACTAATATAAAAACACATCGAAGATATCCATAATAGTAATAATGTCAATTCAGAAGAGTTCCACCACATACACATTAAGCAAAAGGCACACACGTTAAGAATATTTCCGATATATTTAATATTATAAAACTTGCAATTAAAGGGAAATGCCTACACATTTTAATGAAACATAAGGTTTAATATAATCTCCATATGATCGACACATACTTCAATAAAAAGAACGTAACGTTTGAGACATACACCAGCTGACTACCGTCAGACATCAGGCATCAGAATCCACTCACATACGTACGCCATAGTAACACTACCAACACTAAACCGCTCCCAACACAGCCAAGGTCAACACTAATTAATACATACATCCATACCAATGACAAGTAAAGTTACTGAAGGTCGCCAGAAAGTAATAAGTATAATATAAACAAAATAACTATTATTATTACTATTACTATTATAAACAAATTTCCCTCCGTCCGGTGTGCCACTGCGGCAAATTCAGTTTGTAATTAACTGGATGTCTTCAGAAGGAAAATTTTCACACTTAGATGTGATATTATTTCACTACATTATTACAAGGTGCCCTAATTAATTATTTAAGTATTCTTTTATTTGTTTGTTTGTCTTGGTTGTGTATGTTTCATTTGTGTCCTGTTCATTGTCCGTTGTTATTTGTGTTTGTATGTTGTGCTGTTTCTGTAATTGGCCATCTGGCTGTTGACTCGGCACATTAATAAACCAGAATTTAATTGAATTGAATTATTAACAACGAAAGGAAAATATCGTACGTATACTATGTATCGATCATATTTTCGGTTAAGAAGCACGCAACAGAGCGGAAGACTTCAAGGAACATGGATAAAAGGACTGTAAATATAAGTATTTAGAAAAAAATACAGTAATAAAACTATTATTTATTTTATACCTACCGGTACGACAAGCGAGGAAAAGTTGCATCAAGTTTCGTGGATAAGAATGTAGTATTTGTGAATCTTACGATGACTGTCACGTAGACGATGCTTCCTGTTCAGTTATTGATCTTCAATGTAAGTAGTATAAAGTTATAACGATTAAGTAATAAAGCCACTATAGGTGGCAGTATTGTTCACTGATGACTCGAGCAAGTGACCATTCAGTATGTTATGTTAACAAAGATACAAATAAATGCTGCAGCCCTAGATCCAGTAGCGAGGATACGCATCCAGGCCGAATTCGGAGCACTGAAAGGAAAACTTAATAGACGAATCTCTGTTCTAGACCTCGTTTGGTGGCGTAGGAATAATAAAGAGAGAGAGAGACAGACAAACAGAAAGGCAGGCAGAGTAGGTTTTTCCACAAACATGCTGTTAAGGAATTAAAAGCTACCACTTCTACAGACATATTTGAAAGGACCGAATCGAGATCAAGTACTCCGCGTCAGAAATTTGGATACTTGTTTCTTTACTTACTGACACTTTATTAGCTGTCTTGTCTACATACCGACTGATGGATTGGGAAGGATATCATGGATACTGTAATTGTTTGGTACTGTCTCAGAGTATAGTTTATACGGGCTGAGGAAATTTTTGGATAAACGGTTTCCGCCTACCTCATCCTCCTCTATTGAAATATCCTAATAATATTAAGGAAAGAGTACAAATCATACAACTCATTGTGTAATTTTTTCCATGTTTTTGGCTTTGTATATACATGTAAATACAAATGGTAGATGTAAGGCATCTGACCTGTGTTTACTGCCCAAAAAAGTGTATTCAGTTTGATGCAAGAAACAGCGACAATTAACACCCGTCTTCGTAGTTCATGCTCTGCTGTCTATCCAACCTAATGCAAGAACACAGCCCACTTTGCTGCTGTTCTTGGTATTAAACATGCAGCAATTGTCCTAATTCAGACCGCCTGCTTCCTACGTAAACTTTTACGACAGAGATTTGATTTCAGCGCCGCTGGAGGTGCTTCGCTTACACATTTCCTTCTTCCATTCTTGTCCTGTGTGCCTCTTTACATTTCCCTCAAACCACTCAATCTTTTTTATTCTAGCGGCACGTCTCACAATTATTCTCTCTCTGTTGGCTGCCTCTTTTTAGCTGTCTTTTCCACCCTACACTCACTGCTGGCCGCATTACAATGCGTAGGGAAATCCCGTGCAAAAGCCGCTCATGCTTCGCTCAACGGAACCTTCCATCGTTTTGAAGGGCTGTTTATAGTGGAGCACGCTAAATAGGTAGCATGTATTTGTTTTCATAGATATACGTAGATCATACAAGCATACTCAAAATGTTCCTGGACCCAGTCGTTGATTGATTAATTTATTATTTAAGGACTCTCTTTCAAGAGCTGTCGTTATGTCGCGCCGAACTCTTTTTAATTCCACTGAAGGCCGTGTCATGTTTCATGCGGTTAGTTTACGGCCTGCCAACGGGGGGCTGGGGTTCCTTCCCACAGCAATTTATATGGGATTTGTGGGGGACAAAGTGGCACTGAGACAGGCTTCTCTCTGAGTGTTTCGGTTTCCCCGAACGTACTGTCCCATCAATGCTCCGTTCTCCTTTATTTTGTATAACCTCTGATACATAGACTTAGCAGTTGAAAGGGTTGTTAAATAACTCACTTAACTCCATCGGTTATAAACGTATACCGTGAAATAATGTGTTGACTGTAAATTTTGAATTGTTGAGAATGTGGAAGGTAGAAGTCACCCTCTATTTTAAGGTACCATCCTGTGTTTGTGCCTGAAGGTCATGTAGAAACCCAAGAGACAAATCAATCCGATATGCTGGTATCTACGCCGAGTTCCAGCCCGGGAACTCCAGATTGCGAATATCAATCCTTCGATAGTGACCTTTGATCGAGGCTGACAGAGAATAAGGAGTTTGAATGGTCAGGGACTTTGAAGGAGATTGTCGTGACATACTTGCAGGTACAGTCCCTTATTTTCCTGGGAAGCACTATAAAATCTGGGAAAGCTTGTAACCCTGTCGAGATACGAACTAGGCAAGCTTACATGCGAATATAGTTTTATGGTTTTGCCGGCCCAGCAACAATATCGGCTGTAGTCACTGTTAGCATCGGACAGCATGAATCTTTTTATTCCGCTGAGGAACATATTTTTACGCCAACATACTGAGCAAACCGAAGGAATATAGGGTAACCCTTTTCTGTGTACTTTCGTTCCTAAAGAGAAAAGAAAGGGGCAAGATCACCATGTGTTGTGTATGTGTTTATGTCCCATTGCAGCTTTTAACAAGTTGACAGATTTTCACGAAACTTTGTATGAAGCCAATCCAATGCCGTGATTTTTAATTTCCTAAATCCCTAACATTAGCACGACGGACGCTCAAAATTTTGCGGCCGGAGCGACACTTCAGGTTGATAAAGAAATGCATGGAAAGAGATCTTTAAAAAATGTAAAACTTTTGTTACGGGTATGTCTTTTGGAATATGGAGTAACTACATGGCGGCGGTGTGAAAGTTTTTATTAGGGTTCGGAGTGATGCAAATAACTGACGAATCAGTGGTGGAAGAAATATGAGATCTGCGCTCTTCTGGGATATTACGCGGCGTCATACGACGCGTAATATCCCAGAAGAGCACAGATCTCATCAACATCGCGGCGGCAGCGTAAAATCAAGGTCAGAAATACGAAATTTGGTGAGGAATGTAGACCATAAAATTGTATACATATATTGTGTATGAAATCATTATTTAAAGTTAAGAGGTACAAATATGGCGACCATAGTTACATTACACAAATCTAAGGCTTAGAAAATCTGTACATATTACTGCACAAAATGAAAATAATGTTAAGAACTACCTATAACAACGGCATATTCAGTAAGGAAGGTTAGGACTGCAGGCTTTCACAAGGCAGTGGGGGGCTAACAAATATTAAGCGAACCGGTCTATTGTGTTCTATATAGATTACAGTGTAAATAAAGTGTTTGTCTGCGAGCTGTGTTCTCAAGATTTAATGGCTGGCAAACACTATTATTGTTTGCTCGCCAACAATTCGTTATTTACCTTACAAGTGTCCACTGCTACTCGTAGAGGTCACTGGCAACAGGAGTAAATCCTACGTGCGATGAAAATTTCTGGATATTCGTGTGAAAAAAAAATAACTGTCTTTATGTCACGAAGCATCTCCCTTCTAACTTCTGCGTCTGCTGAATAAAACTCTTTAACTCCTCTTCTCATGCGAATTTTGGGAAAACAGGACTCTGCCTGTCAGGTAAAGAGGAACAGCACCCAGGCCAACTGGTTGCCCACACATGAAGGAAACAGTGCAGACAAAGGCTCAGACTTTTGTATCATCATGTTAAGACTGGCAGTTTAATATCGGTAACATATTTCATAATAAATAATAATACATCAAATTACAAGGGACCTTACTTTAATAATTATGTTTTCCCAATCACAGACATTTTAATTTCAATAAACTAGCTGTTTTATGGCAGTTGAAACTATTTTTAACCATTCCGAGCTCAGTTGAAACTGTGTACCACCAGGATATAATTATAAGACCTCTGTATTATACCCACCCAGCCGTATTGTGGTCGTTACAACTCACAGAAAACAGTATATCCTCGTACAGTATTCACCGATTGGTCTTTCCGATGGAAGAATATTGTGTTCTGTCTGTGGTACGAACTGAATAATTTATGTAAAGTGTAAATTTTTGTATTAGAAGGACAGTTGAATACTACTGTGACTTTGAGAAATTATACCCATTATAATGAATACTAATAGGCCTGAGTCACAACTATGAACAGTAGGCTGTATGTTTCGCAGTGAATGCTAACTGACCGGAACAGACAATACGCCCTGTAATAAATGCTGTTTTATCACGATCGATAATACGTCACTGGATTGTTGCTACTGAACAAAAATTACAATGTATGTCGGCAAAGGGCTACAACGTTTGTAAAGACATTTCACACGTTTGTTTTGTTAGGACGTATCATAATCAAATAACATTTAATTAAGAATACGGCCTTTTTTTGTAGCTACTACTTTTCTTACAGTGTTCTAGCTAGTAGCTAAATAAATGGCTTTACAATTAATAAATGCGCCTGATCTCACTTGAAAGCGTTTGAAATAGTTATCGGTACTATACAAACACTATACAAGAGGTCGTCTATTATGCATACTGACCTTCCCGCGCAAGTGACCTATACTTAGTACTGTCTTATCACTATTGTGTGTGTAGTTCTTATTGAATATTGGCTTCTGATGTCGAAATTACGGTTCATATTGGGTACTCGCTTGAAATTACCGAACAATTCCTGAGGACGAATACCGGCTTGTTATTGTTGTTATTATTATTATTATTATTGTTTCAGGTACAGCAGTGCATGTACCTTGGTATTATCTCTTCGTCCTTATTGATTTGTTTCTCTGCATTTAAAAGTACTGATAACGAATTACCCTGATCACCACCACCACCACCACCACCACCACCGCCACCGCCACCACCGCCACCGCCACCACCGCCACCACCGCCACCACCGCCACCACCGCCACCACCGCCACCACCGCCACCACCGCCACCACCGCCACCACCGCCACCACCGCCACAACACCCACCACCACCACCGCCACCGCCGCCGCCACCAGCACCATCACAACCACCATTACCACAACCACCACCACACTACTCTCATCACCACCACAACCATCACCACTACCACTACGGCCATGACCACCACTACCACTACGGCCATGACCACCACTACCACTACTACTACTACTACTTACTACTACTACTACTACTACTACTACTACTACTACTACTACTACTACTACCGCTACTACTAACACCACTACTATCGGTACCACTATCACTGTCACCACCACTACCACTACCACAAATGCAACTACTGTTACTACTACTACTACCACCACCATAATCAGTACTGTCACCACCATCGTAAGTCTGTCAAGCTGCTGCACTGTTTATAGATCAGTTTCCACCTGAGATGTCTGATGTTCTGTTTAAAAGATGTACAGTTCTTTTTGAAATTGTTATGTCTTTCGCATTTAGTACGGGGATCCTGCCTTTGTGCGTTGTATCAAGGTGGCAGATAGGACTTGTATATTTGTTGCAATGACACTGTCTCTTTCTGCTTTTGTGCATTGTATCAAGGTGGCAGATAGGACTTGTATATTTGTTGCAATGACACTGTCTCTTTCTGCTTTTGTGCATTGTATCAAGGTGGCAGATAGGACTTGTATATTTGTTGCATTGACACTGTCTCTTTCTGCCTTTGTGCGTTGTATCAAGGTGGCAGATAGGACTTGTATATTTGTTGCAATGACACTGTCTCTTTCTGCTTTTGTGCATTGTATCAAGGTGGCAGATAGGACTTGTATATTTGTTGCAATGACACTGTCTCTTTCTGCTTTTGTGCATTGTATCAAGGTGGCAGATAGGACTTGTATATTTGTTGCATTGACACTGTCTCTTTCTGCCTTTGTGCGTTGTATCAAGGTGGCAGATAGGACTTGTATATTTGTTGCAATGACACTGTCTCTTTCTGCCTTTGTGCGTTGTATCAAGGTGGCAGATAGGACTTGTATATTTGTTGCAATGACACTGTCTCTTTCTGCTTTTGTGCATTGTATCAAGGTGGCAGATAGGACTTGTATATTTGTTGCATTGACACTGTCTCTTTCTGCCTTTGTGCGTTGTATCAAGGTGGCAGATAGGACTTGTATATTTGTTGCATTGACACTGTCTCTTTCTCCTCTTCCATGTTATGGCCAACAAAGTCGAGTCTGTCTTTCTACAGGCAACGGTTCTCCCTGTGGCCATTACACTCAGCTTCTTGGAAGATTGCTTCTTCGCTCCATGGGGACGGTACGAATATTACCGGCACTTCATCCCCGTCAGGGCGGCTATTCTTCATGCACGACCAGTCATGGTACTTTGTAGCCGTGTTGCAACCGTAGGGGACACAGGATGTGATGTTTTATCTTGTGCCGCTGCCTCTGTGCGACTACGTGGGGTCAGGGAAAAAATGCAGAAAGCTCAAAGCAGATTTTGTAAAAATTAGAAACGTGCGGTTAGTTAAATCTTATGCTTTATGTAGAGAGCTTTGAAAGATAAGAATGTCAGTCATCTTCTGGACGCTGTGGCAGCAAGTTTATGACATGAAACATTATTATTGTTTCAAAGACAGTTCCAGGAATAGCTTAAGGCACGCGCTATCCTGCTTGCATAAAGTAGAACTCAGTTCTTGTAAAATTATTAACTAAAAGAAGCCATCGAGCACAACAGTATTGAATAAAGGCGTTTTAGAATTAGAAGATAGCAGATTATAGTCACTGTGTCCGATCACGGGCCCTTTCAGCCTAAAATGCATTTCGAAAAAATAGTTTCGCTAGTTATATTTTAATAAAGATGAGAAGACGACGGATAAATTTGTGTAATGAAATAATTCATTATTTCTAAGCCGGAAATCGACAAACATAATCATTATTATGAAGCACGATTTTTGCTCAGTTTGGCAACTTTTCTTTACAAAGTCTTCAAATAATCGATTTGTATTAAAATATGTCTGCATGAACTAGGGTTGACAGTTTGTCGCTGAACGGGTTCTCAAAACCAAGAAGTTATGATTTTAGGCTTCCGCCGCGATGTTGATGAGATCTGCGCTCTTCTGGGATATTACGCGGCGTCGTGTGGTAATTGTTTACCGACTTTTCGGGACAACGTATCGGTCCCATCTTCAAGGGTCAAGAGGAAACGTCGGTAAACAATTACCACACGACGCCGCGTAATATCCTAGAAGAGCGCCGATTTCAAGAAGTAATGAGTACATTGTTATACCTGGTTTCACGTTCAGTTGAGACCCCGTACTGCACAGAATGCGGTCACTGTAGCTGCCGTACTGCAAACATTGGGTTTACCAAAAGATGTGGGTTTGCAACAGAACACTGATGTAGATCCCAGTCTTTTGGGTATGACTCCATATAGGTCCGTTAAAATCAACCAATCTTCTGGAGAAGCTTACTGCTTTCATTTGTTGTATCTCGGAATGCGACATAACAGGCGGTGTACTTATAGTGACTATAGCAGCGTGGCGAATGTCTGTTTAAAATAACACGCAGCTATGCTAGGTGACTAGATGATCTGTGGCTAGGTGATTAGTGTCAACTGATTCGGAAAACCCCGTCGCTCGGGCAAATATAAACTGACACCTTTGCTAAGATAGGGGTAAAATTGGGACTAATGCTTTTGGTAGGATACAGAGACGACTCCTTCGTGAAAATCCGGACTAAATCAATTATTAGGATCTACGCGGGAATTCCTACTCGGAGCAAATTTTTCTTTCGGGTAACCCCCCCCCCCACCCTCAAAATAAAAGCTTTGCTGTGATATGGGGACAGGCCACGCTCGGGAAAAACAGAACACGCGATTGTAACGCCGTTGGTAGGTCACTGGAAAAACACACGATTTTTCCTATGACTGCAGTGCAAGTTTTTTTCCGGCTGGGATCACTACTTTATTATAATACGAAATATCTGTCTCAACACGTGTAACGTTAGGTTATTGGCTTTGATGACTTGGTAAAATGACTGCAGACTGGACCGCTGGAGTTTGTTTCTTGGCAGAGACGTTGTAAGTCTTATTTTTCTCCACTAGCTCAAGACTCAGGTGGAAAATCAGGAAAAATCACGTTTGCGACATTTGTGTGACAAAATGATTAGGAAGTGTAAAGAAGTGAAAGGATTTTATTGAAATGATTTTGAAGGAAATTTGTCTCTGAAGCAGGGATTGGATCGGGACAGAGTTCAGTGGTAGGCTTTATATTGAAAGGGTTTCACTATCAGAAAGTTGTTAATTGCGTTTTCTGTGTTATCGCCCTAAAAGGGAAAGCGGTTATCGTACCAACGTAGCTGTATGTTACGCGAATAACAGGTTCTTGTTACCTGCCTTTGCAATGCTAAAGTTTTCACTATTCAGTTTGCCAAGAGACGTCGAAGTTTCAGTACCTCCGTTTGTGAGAATTTCATGTAAAAGTAGATAATTGCATTGCCAAGATAGATGAAGTGCAGTAGTTGTTCAAGATGCGCTGAGTTTCATTGAACAACGCTTTTGAGACCCTTTGTCTCCAAAGTACCGAGATGAATTTCCACTTACTTATGGGAAACTTGAAAGGTCATGTAACAAGTTTAGGCATCTGTTACGTAAGTTATTCTGTACAAATTTCGCTCTTTTGTATTTGTACTTAAATTGCGCGGACGTTGTCTTGACTGGAGTGCAACGAAGGACGCGCCTTATGTATTGAGAATGTGTTGACGTGCTAGTGCATTGCGCAGCGAATACATCAAAACCCAGCGAAGTGGAGTTTCTTCAGAAGCATTCTGAAACATATTCTTCTATTAGCAGTTGTTACATAAATAGGTAAATAACACGGGGGAGTATTAGAACACCTTTCTCTTCGTAGTCTTCCTACGTAAACTCTTCTGTACACTTAGCAGTATTATAAACAACAAATGCACAAAAATTCGTGGCTTGTGTACGGGGACACAACCGCAATCGTTTAAGGCGTGAATCCGTCTTTGTGTTATTAGAGGAAGGGTAAGATGTAAATGAATAAAGTCTTGGTGGTTATAAGTGAAGTATAATTTTATTTATCAAAGGCCGATGATAGGAGAAGTAAGATACATATGGCATAGTAGCGGCGCACTCGAAGTACTCGCGCCGGCGTTGACGCGCTAGGCTTTCTTACTCTCTCTATACAATCTGAATCGTTCGGCATTAGTCAATTTGGGCTTTTCTGATCCCTTTTGAATTTTCCTTTCCAATGATATACGTTTCTTACATTTCTGTTCATATTTCCTTTGCAATTTTTGGACATTATGAAAATTTTCTTCAACTCAGCACACTTATCGGCTTATAACTTTACAAATTTTATTCTATCGGTTATTATTCCTAAATAATATTATAGATCCTGTTATTCTGTACACATCGACAATAATTTCAACGTCCTATCTCTTCGCAATCCAAAGTTACACTGCCCAAACGCCGCGCGTCGTCGCCATTTACAGTGTTCACGCGCAAGCGCTACCCCTCCCCCCTTACCGCTGCACACCCCCACTACCCACCATTTTAGATACGGACATCAACCCTCTATCCAACAAAATTTAAATCATTACATTATCATTTATAATTTACGAGATATAAGCGCGAAAATTCTTGTCATTTTTTGGTCGCTAGAGTTTTCGTAGAGACCCCCTACACCGGACCGAATTTAAAGACGTATTCACGTCAAAAGTGCATTTGTTGGTTATAATACTGTTAATTGAATCAAAATGCACGGTGAAAATAACGTGAAGATCTTCTGTACACTATTATCTCATTTAAATTTCTTGTCGTATAGGCCGTGATTGGCTAGGTTCCATATTCAACAGTGTGTCTTGATGGACCTGTGAGATACCGTATACTTCCTTCACTCAGCGGCTGGTTGCACTAAGTTATGTATCGGCTATGCTAATGATTGGGTACTGTTTTCGTGTATATTGCTATTTTCACACACATTTTCTGCAATTGCCCCATTATCCTTCTCTTCTATAAATTCTTGTTTCAAATCTCTGCCCTAAGTAACGTGCAGATCGTACTGTCTGTGTCATTGAAAGCATGTGTGTAGGTATATATCTTGTTACATCTCTCGGGACACTAGCTTGCCTCAGCTGCTACACTGGGCTGACCAAGGCTTGTCATCACTCGGCGAAGTGACATATTCAGGGCGTGTCGTTTCTCCCCGTGGGGGGAGGAGGGTTGCGGATTGTGCCTAGCATCAGTAATCCTCTGGCATTTTCTCATTTAAATTTGTCAGTGAAAATCCAATATTTCCTTCGACGCTAAATCAAAATCAGGTAATACACGTAATTTTAGTTCGTGATCGCAGTGCGTGTAACAGTTATGCTGATACTCATTAGTTCGAAATTCATTAGACAGGTAGTTAATTTGTGATAGGCCTATAGAATGGAATTCAACCTTTCGGCTACTCTATTCAATTATCACCATATGTTTCTTTACACCAAGGGGAGGGGTTTAAAGAGGGAAGACTGTGAAATTGGCCACTTCCATATGTCTAATATATCAGTTCAGAAAGCCTGGAGTTGTACTTACACCGACTTTGTGGCCTGTGAGTCTTAGTGTTAAGCAGTATGAAATTTTTGCCGTTAAGGGAATAAGGATTTGTGTCAGCGTTAACCCACCCTTACCACATTCCGAGGCTGGCTATGTAGAATAGGGCTTTCCATATTCATCGTACCAAATTCTCGACGTCTTCTGCCTGGAATATGACGCGTTTATAAGACATGAATTAAATTTGTGCGACTACTTCCATTCGGTTTCTCGTTTTGAGTACTGAGAGGTTAGAGAGCGTAAGTGGTCTCTGCAGTGGCACCACACTTCATACTCGGCAGCGGACGAGTCTAGCGTGACCTCATGAATGTTTATCATATCCTTGGCAACTCGGGTAACTTAGCGTTCACAATATATTAACTTGTTTTGCATTACAAGATAAACTTATTCATGATGTGTTTAAGTAAATTTGCAGGGTCGTCTTAATGGTGAGGATTTAGAACTCTTTTGGGGAAGTCACTTCGAATGTTTATCGTGTTACTAGCTCTCGTGTATGAAGATCTGCAGGGTCTTTGTCAGTTTCACCAGAATGCCGATTAATTCATTAAAATATGCTATTTATTAAGCGTTTACAATCATCTTTCAATCCCATCCGACTGAACACTACATTTATACTTTAAAAGGCCTTTTAAATAGAATTAAAGTAAATTGTAGTATCACGTGGAATTCTGTGCAAAGGCTGTGTTGCTAGTGAAGGCAAATGTGATACTGTCTGCAGATGTGTACGTTACATCCACCCGACATAAATGATTAATCTACATATTTTTTTCAAGAAATATCAGGCACTGAACTTGCAAGTTTTATAAGCCATGCCCGGCCTACGTTGATTTCTAACAACTATTTTCGGCTTACTTTAAGACTTTCTCCTCTTTATGTTAAAGTGCTTATAAGACAGACAGATGAAAGTCACGGCATCACTGAGCGGTATGCGCAGAAGCAGCAGCATCTCAGCTTTTATCATTTTTATCGTAGATTTGCTGTGCATTTCTTTTCCTCGGCACAATAATTTTGCATCAATTAAATCTTAGGGAAGTTTTGTGTGTCACAATATGGGCTACAACTGATATTTATGCATATTTGATAGAAATTTATAATGTTAACTGTTGTTTGTAAATAGGCTGGTCGCTAAAAAAGTGTTATTTAATTACAGTAATTGGCCACTTGTATTATTTCTGCATCTTTAGGTACGCTTGTGATTGTATCAGAAAGAACGTTGTACGTTTAGGGGATAATTTTGACGTGTGCAGTCGATTAAAATTTATAGGGTGGAAGTAATGGAAAATTAATTTTCACTTTACGAGATTTTCCCTTGCCAGCAGTTTTCAGGAACGAATTAAGGTAGTAAAACGAGGAATAACTATACAGTGTTGCTGTTAATGGAAGGAGAGAACGCTTTAAAAAACTGTGATTCTAAATCTTTCTGTTCATTTTCCTGAAAGGGTGCAGAGTTCTTCTCTTCCTATAAAGAATATGTGAAGTATGGATGTATAGGGCAATGACACATTACAAATGAATTCTTCATCATCATCTTCTTCTTTTCATCTTTCTGAAGGCTTCTTAGCCCGGCAGCAATGTAAGAACTTCCATTAACAGGAGAAGTTGAACTGGCGATAGGACTGTACTTCTGGAGAGAAGTCGAGTCCAATGATTGTGTGTGACGTAAGAGAGAGAAACAGAGAAACTCACATTGTAGCTGGAAGAGAGCGTAGAAGATGAAGAGTGATCAATAGAGGTTGGATATTTTGAAAAATTAAATCACGACGCGGAAAGGATATTAGAGCTATTACCAAAGAGGCAAGATATTTGTTAGTTCGGTAATTTTTGCGTTGTGGATTGTTTGTGATTATCATCCCCTCACTCCGACCACTAACCAGAGTTTAAGGAAGAGAAGAATAATCCTGGAAACACACAAAACGCAGGTGTTGAAGAAGGCTGACAGCTTCTGTAATGAGAATGCTAATGTGCCGTTGTTTCCTGAAACAATTCTTCTCTTCTTTTGTGTCCTTAATCTGTTGTAAATGTAAATGTGTTGTTGCAAAGCTAATCAAATTTAACGAAGCAAGATTTTTTGTTCTTGTTAAAGGGTGGCCATATCGAAATATATGTCACATTAAATGGTCTTAATGCTATACACATATTTGATGTGCCGTGAACTTAGCAGTGTTTTAGAATGAATCCGCTTTTAAAATATGATGGGTGGGATTTGAGTTTTTATGTAAAATTGGAATTATGATGGGCAGACAAATCCGAATTAAATTTTGCCGACATACTTTGATGCCCTTTATTTAAATGTAGTGAATGTAGTGTCGAATAATAATAATAATAATAATAATAATAATAATACCTGGAATCAGCAAAGTGAAAACTGACAGAAGTATTCGTAACAATAAACCGTACATCATAATCCGTTATAACGAAAAAAAGGAATATGTCTGTTAATAGAAACTACATTTGCAGGATAGAGAAATGTGATCAAGATAGAAACCGAAATATTTTAAAACAGAAAGACCTTACCATAGGGATAGAGTGGATGTGGAATGTAAAAACAAAAGTGATACCAGTAATAAATGGGGCAACTGGAACCATCTCAAAATCATTCAGAAAATACCTGAGCAACCTAACGGGAAAGCACGAAATCAAGGAACTAGAGAACACAGCCATATTGGGCACTGCGCACATACTTCGAAAAATACTAAGGTAAAATCACAAACCGTTTACACCGGGAAATAACATTACATGTACCATATATTGTAACCACAGAAGAGTTGTAACATTTCATATTCTACAGACATGGTTTGTTCCAAGTATAAAATTGTAAATACCCTGTACAAAGGTGATAAATACAAATAATAATAATAGCGTACATTCATATGAAGATCGTTTATTTAGTCTATTAAAGTTGATCAAAAATAAGAATTGCAAGCTTTCTGGAAAAGAGAACGTAGGTATTGAGAGATAGGGTAGGCATACTGGGCTACGTGTTAAATGTCGCTCTTCTTTGGCTAACAGATTCTCAAGATGGAAGCAATGAGTACTTTACGCATGTAAAATTCTATGAATTTTGTATCATTTAGGCTTTTGGACGTAGAAATAAGTTCCTGGTCGCTAAGTTTTCTTACACATCACTTAGTAAGTTAAATTAGTCCCTGTGCGCGTCGTGAAGGCACTAGAGGAGTGGAGATGTAGATCCACTCAGTTTTCATCCTGGCAATATAATATTGAGTAATCAGCTTCGCAACAAGTAGTACTGGCGAATAGGAGTTATCACAAACTCTGCATTTAGGATTGTAACTGGTTATACTGCTATGCTATATTTGTACACCCTGAAAAATAATACGGTGTGAGTCTCCTTGTTTTCTCGTAAACTTTGAGAATGGTCAAGCCAGCAAGGGACATCTGTTGGCTGGTTGTTGATTTCAAAGTACTGGTGGTCACATAAATGAATAGTCCCTCACAAATGGGTTTTTTATGTTGGTCTGTTATTTCTGTCGTATAAGGATCGCTGGACGATATTAAGGAAAAGAGAGGATACTGGACATTGGAAGAGGAAGCACTAGATCGCACTCTGTGGAGAACTCGCCTTGGAAGAGCCTACGGACCTGTCGTAAGACAGATTACAGAGATGAATGAATGAAAAAAGGATCGCTGGACACTCATGCCACAGGATTTCTAGCTACCGAGATTGAGCTATAATCCCTTTTTATTTTTGTGCTTTCCTAAACCTCCTGTTTCTCCTCATTTACTGCTTTGAGTCCTGTGAATTGGCCCATGGTTCTATTGAACGCCCGTCGTCCCATGTCTTCTTCCGATTACCTGGCCTTCATTGGTCATCCTTGGTGTCCTACATGACATATTTCCCACTAGCCCCTGCATAACCTCATCCTGTTCTTATAATTCTCACTTGTAGCATGACCTTGGCGGTAGAGTATTCATCCGAACCTTTCGTAACAACTGACCAGAGAAGTCGCAAGACCACAATATAAGTGTAGTCACTGCTCTGCAGATTTTGTCAAGATGCCTGGCATTTGCAAGTCTTCCTTTGCCTTATGCCGTAGCGCATTTGCTAAGTGATCATATCAATTTTATAATTTTACTCATCATTACAGTTCACGTGGTTTCTTGACAGTCTGCAATCGTGCTCGGAACTCCTAAATTTATTACATTTAAGTGGGATTCCGTTCCTAAATACGACCTTTGCAATATGAGAGCCAATAATTTGATACCATGTAAGTTTCCATCTCTTTCTCGTCAACTTATAGTACTAGAGAAGGAAATCAAAT
This sequence comes from Reticulitermes speratus, assembly GCA_021186555.1. NCBI lineage: Eukaryota > Metazoa > Arthropoda > Insecta > Blattodea > Rhinotermitidae > Reticulitermes > Reticulitermes speratus. Next base: position 18,200,818 of record JAJKFL010000002.1, read on the forward strand.
CTGGACCGAAATGACATTCGAAAAGAAACGATTGGACCCGATGCATTTTTTCTGCTTGTTCTGGAGAGACCGCTTGACCTCTCGCAGTAATCCGGCGGATTGGTACTGTAGGCCAGATCCGAGGTCGCGGGGTCGGTGCTACTGTGACCCGGCTGGCAGATCAATAGGACGGTGCGGAGCGCCCAACTATTTGTTTCTCTTCATTATTTTAAATGGATGTAATCAGGAAGCTCTTGCTTGCTGGTGAGATAATAAACGATAGAGTAACGAGCGTTTTCTGTTGATGAGAAAGTCTCATTTGTCGGAAGATTCGTTACAACTTCGTTAATTATAATTAGCAACCACTGCCTTTATGGTGGATTGCGTCTCTATTCTCTGTGGCTTCGCTTTTGCTTTCATTCGTTACTGAGGGGAAACATGAACGTGAAAATATGATGTGTAAAGCGAATTATCGCGATAAGCTGCGGCAGACTACAAGCTACTTTTATACACGTTCTTGTAACCGGAATGCGTATTACAAGAACGAAAAAGGCCTGTTTTTTTCAAATAAACTATATGCTGTTTTGAACACTGCATTATGCTTGGTGTCAGATTACAGTAAATGCACGTATATAACATTTGGTGCAACTCCTAATCACTAGGGATGCATAATGGACGTAGGGGTGTTTAATTTTGTATGTGTATCTCGTTAAACACACTTCGTATCATGTTTAAAATAAAAGTAATAATTGTAATGAGATCTATATATGTTTCATGACAGGTGTCAGTTCTGTATAAAATGAGTCGTTTTTATGGAAATCGAGTTGTGTTTCATGTATAGATTACGTTCTATATAATAACCATACAAACCGAAATTAAAGTTGCGCGAAATTATCTGTATAAATCACGAATACTAGATTTAAAATGAAACCTTGCAGTAGAGAAATTTGAATGTTTGAATTGGCAGAGACGACATTTCCTACGCATTCATTCGAAGCTATCCATGAAAAACAACTAGAACCTACCACGTAGTTACGTCTTGACACACACAGTCTGCATTAAGGTAATTGAAGTACTAAAGTAGTCTCCAACATAGGCGTATCTGGGGAGGGGGCAAATGCCCCCCCCCCCCCCCCGCCAATATTTTTTCGACCTAAGAATAATGGTTTTGGCTACTGAGTTGAAGAGGGGCTAATAAAAAAAAAACAATCTTCCCCCTCCTTCTAACTTGACTGCTTCGTAAATTAAGGTTCCTAATACCCATGCTCGATATTGCCCCCTCCCCCCCAGTATTCCCAGTGTTATTAGCCAAGTTACGCCCATGGTCTCCACCTGGTTTAGCCGAGTATATGTAGGAAAAGGACTGGCCAATGCATGGCCGGGTAAAAGATCAAGCAACAATATTCTTTTCGCAATTCCTAATATGGGTTCCAGAACAGCAGTCCAGTTTTGGAGCTTTTTGTCCTGAATGAAAGCATTCATTTTCTTTGAAATGTCTATTTGTTCAACGACACAGCATAACACCCAGAAGACCTAAAAGCTTTCCTTTATGTAAATGACCCGAATCTTCTTATAAACGACCCTGCCTCCAGGGCGAATAATTTCAGATTTCTCCTTAACCTGAGACGGTTTGAGTTCTGAAGATACCATCTTTTGGGATATGATCCTATGCGGATTGGCATATAGTAACCCAGAATACCGGAAACTTCAACAGCAGCGCTTTGAGAACCTCAAACGTCTCATTTATTCAAGTTTTATTTCCAAAAAGAGAAGAGCTTTTATGTACATATTATCATATCGGTTCCATCGTAACGTCACTGCCTCATTTCGTGCCTGAATGAACACGACGTGTAATTCTCTAAAGATCTCTAGAGAATGATATTCTTTCTTCCCATAACCAGTATCTGGACTAATATAAAACATCGGATTGCTTCATCCTTCGTCAGCAGAGATAATAAGGCCAAAGCGAAGGCATACTTCGTCATCTCTTTATTTAAAGGAATAAGAGAAAACTCGATCAGTAAAGGTGATTTCGTCAAAAGCGATGTTAGTATAAAGAATGGTTGCGGATATATACTAAAAAATATGGATATTTTTCCTGTTTTACGTAATTGGATTTCAGTGTCTTTGTAAATTGTGCTACTGGAGCTGGGATAGCTTGGTCGGTATAGTGAATAGACTACGATTCTACGATCCGAAATTCGATTCCCAGCAGGCGCAAGAGATTTTTCTCTTCTCCGAGTCCGGATCTGTGGCATACCCACCCACATATTCAATGGGTACCGGCGGTTCTTTCCCCCGAGGCAAAGCGTCCGGAGCGTAAATTTTACTACTTAACTCCATCTAGTGCAGAGGTCAAGAATGTATGGGCCTACAAGCGTACATCTTCCCCATCTGCATGCTTTCATGTCGTGGTGAGGGAAAACTTTACCTTCCATATTAGTGATAATACCGAGACACATTTACGGTGTCTGCTCCATTTATAAACTGAACTGAAGAGGAAAATGTTTCTGTGATTAGAGAATGTAACAAGTAATGATACTTATGGAGGAATGAGAAGTCTATATGGAGACTTGGGATTGAACCAGCAGAAAGTTGAGGAATCCGTGGAAGTAGGCCTATTGAAAGGCGAGAGGGCTTGTATTGTAATGTGCTTTCTGGGTGGCTATCGACTGCAATATGTGACGAAGTTAAGGAGCAAGTCGATTAGCATATCTGGGAAAATCGATATATGGTACTTCATGCAATGGCACCACGAAAGAGAGTCAGTGCCGTGCAAGGAGAGCGCGTGGCGAACAAAGACATTTTGTTCTGCTGGATGAGGAAAAGAAGGAGGATTAAAAGTGTGTTCTGCGGTTATTTTAACAAAGTTTCAGCATAATACTTGTCTGATTCTTGTTTACTTATTCTTTTATGTAAGTTTAAAATCAAGATAATACTTTAAATTAAAGAAGTTGTTTTCATTAACTTCCCCGTCCATTAACACAATATAGACGTCATCGCCATAGAAATGAAGGCCTCGGTAATACCTCGCGAGATTTGAGGGATCTGCAGCGTTGTTTGAGATCTTCACTCTTCTCGGTTGTTGTGCGACGAAAGTTTATCACTGGCGTTTCTTTATAGCGTATCAGTCCAATCTTAAATGGTAAAGATGTCCAAGAAGGGGATAAAGGAAAAATAGTTTCTGTTTGGAAATTTTTATCCTTGAAGATGGGATCTATACGCTGTCCCGAAACGTCTGTGATAAACTACCCCAAGCTGCGCAACAACGCAGAAGATCAAAGATTTCGGTAATATCTTATCGCTGCAGTAAACATTTCAGTCGAGATCTACATGGCATATTCTGCAGTCTGTAAAAAAGAAAGAAAACCGGTTGAAGTAGATTTCACACACAGGCACGTATACTCATATTAGTTTCCTTTGTGCTTTAAGCATGGAAGTGATTGGAAAACGGGCATTATGTAGGGAGGAAATTGAAACGGGAACCACTTTTGTAAATTGAGGATTATGACAATGGCAACAATGCTTTTACCTAGTACGTGCGACTGGGAAAGCGTGAGAGTTGAGGGGTGGGGTGGCGACTGTCTTTAGTTTGTACGTATAAACATTTATATGAAATGATATACGTATTGTGTCCTGTGAAATCTGTACAGACGTTGCCTTCTTAGATTTCATAATTCTTATATAAAACTTGGTCGAGTTCATATTTAGTAATATATATGTAGACTTACCCCTTCTCGTTTTAAAAACTGTCAATCTGATCATGATAAATTAGCTAAGAAATCCTCTTAATAACTGAAAAATATAACAGCTGGCGCAGATTATTTCTGTGTAATGAAATACTTTGCTGTTCAGTAAATTTTCTTATGTTTTGGATTCCATGTGGGTTCGTCGCAGAAGTTTCCAAAAGCAACGTTTTTTGTGTGTGTCTTATTTCTTACTGCACAGATTGATCACAACACACCTCATGGTTTAACCGTCTTAACGATTGAAGGTGAAGTGTGGTAGTTGTGATTTATCTCATTACACCTTTTTTTTTCCATTAAAGTTTTGGTTCGCCTTTCTGTAAAGTACAAAATACTTTTTATTTTAGTCCCTTTCTTCAGATGGCACAACTCCTTCCCTCTTCGGTTTCAGAATGAAATCCGAAAAGAAGATGGATCCACATATTTTGATGGGCTCCCTGAATGCAGAGCGGGCCATTACAATGTACACATGGGCATACATCAACGTCCCAAGCTGGGCTCATATCTGCTATCCCCGTATCCGATTGGTCCAAGACCTTGGCCAACCACTGTGCTCTCGTACTTCTGTGAGACTGGGTAATCTTGTATTTTCGGTTTCAAGTAACTGAAGAAGATATTCATTTGTATGCGATTTTAAGATAGCCAGGGCTTTCTGGTTGCATTTCTTCGTGCAGTACGGTTTTACATGAGATATTAATAATTCCCTGCTAGAAAGTGACTGCTGAAGCAGAGACGCATTTTCAAGTCTTGGTTTCCGATTTAACATACGAATACGTTTGAAGTCAAAATAAAGTAGAAAACCATTTTTCTCGCTGTCACAGTGTAGGGCTAGGCCTAGATTACGATTATCAAACTCTTGGCCAGTTTCTTTCGGATCTTACGGTTTTATGGCGAAGGGATTTTAATTCGATTTTGTAAGTCATAAGGGATATTACAAAGGAAGTATATATGTTCTTGTTAACTACTTTGCAAAGCAGTTCGCTAAGTGTCTTTGGTCTCGGTATGGAGATAATGCCGTCAGTTCGTATCCCAGTGTCCTACTGTTTACTTTTATTGAAGGCGCTCAGTGAACTGTGACAGTGCCACACATTAGTTTTATATACAGGTACTGCACAAATGCAGTTTTTGCGCTCCTATATGTTTCGGCCACCTACTGTAGTCATCGTCAGGGAGCTATAATATTATAATGACACAAGCAGCTATCATATGTCAGTAAATGGTAAACACACGTATATCAGCATTATACAGCAGTCAATTGATGTACAGTATTACTAAAAATTATTCGGACTAAAATACAAGTGAGCTATTAAAACGCAAAATGTAGGAATGTAAAATGTAGGAATGTAAAATGCTGTCTCCGCTCCACCAACAACAGGAAATATCTAATACTGCAAGATGTTTGGAGGCAGCCTTTTTTACATTCTTATGTTTTGCGTTTTAATATTTCATTTGTATTCTAGTCCGAATAATTTTTAGTGTTACTGTACATCAGTTGACTGTTTTATAATGCTGCTGTATATATATATTTACCATTTACTGACCTATGATACGCTGCTTGTGTATCTGTAATTTTATAGTTCCTGATGATGGCTACAGTAGGTGGTCGAAACAGATAGGAGTGCAAAAACTAGCTTTGTGCAATGACTGGAAAGAAAAATGGTGTGTAGAAGAACTGCACGGAATGTGTGTAACATTAAATATGTGACAGTGCAATGGGTACTTTTGAAAGTGTTGTAATAACGCGCCGTTGTCTTTGTCCCTGTACAAATTGTTTTCTACGGATTCATAAATTGCAGCCGCTCTCGACTACGATTGTCCATGTCTGGTTATATCTGTGTCTGACGCTAAAACCGCTCAACTCTAAGGTATATTTATGGCTTTGGAAAGGACTGTAGTTGTCCATTGAAACGGATATCAGCCTACCCGTTAACAAGGCAATTATAGGACGCCGTGCGGCACTAATGAGCCAAGTATTTATAATTGCCTGAACAAGAAGCGCGGGATGTCCTGCATTGTCCGACACTCCTTCAGGGCGGGCTGTCTTCCGCGTCGTGAATAATCGATAGCACGCCAGCTACCATACATGTACGGCAATGCCACAAAACCAAGAAAGACACGGCAGCGGTGACATTTTACGTTCCTGTAGCCATTCGTCCTCAGACTGACAGAATATTGCTTTCCATAAGTTTAGACTCTACTGAGATAATCACACGACATCGCACTGTTCACATGTCCTTTTTCGACACGGTGCCACGCAGTGAACTTTGGGTCTTAATGGTTTGCATTTGTGTTCTTACATTGTAATTAGCGGATTCTGTGTGAAGTAGCGAGAATACGAATCTTGTATACTAAGTGCGCCACTTTACATGAACTTAACACGTTCGAATACGGATCACGTATACTAAATGCGCCACTTTACGTGAACTTAACACGTTTGAATACGGATCACGTATACTAAATGCGGCACTTTACATGAACTTAACACGTTTGAATACGGATCACGTATACTAAATGCGGCACTTTACATGAACTTAACACGTTTGAATACGGATCACGTATACTAAATGCGCCACTTTACATGAACTTAACACGTTTGAATACGACAGTAACTAAATGCGCCATTATGATTCACGTTGATACGGATAGTATACTAGTGCGCACTTTACATGAACTTAACACGTTTGAATACGGATCACGTATACTAAATGCGCCACTTTACATGAACTTAACACGTTTGAATACGGATCACGTATACTAAGCGCGCCACTTTACATGAACTTAACACGTTTGAATACGGATCACGTATACTAAGTGCGCCACTTTACATGAAATTAACACGTTTGAATACGGATCACGTTTACTAAATGCGCCACTTTATATGAACTTAACACGTTTGAATACGGATCACGTATACTAAATGCGCCACTTTACATGAACTTTTCACGTTTGAATAGGGATCACGTATACTAAATGCGGGACTTTACATGAACTTAACACGTTTGAATATAGCAACTAGCATTTTCCTTTCGTCTGCATTCTCATGTGTTGAATACTTGCGTGTGGTGCTTAGTTCTCTTGCTTCTTATTCGGGAGATACAGGATTCGGGTCCCTGTAGGGGTATCGCAAATAATGTCTCATGTTTCACTTGGTGAAAGACTACAGGGAAGTAATGGATTAGTGCCCTAACATAGGATTTTTTCATCATTTAAAAAACCATCCTACAATGATCATTCAATTTTATGTGAGCAATAGTTGGTGGAAATGTGAAGGCAAACTTTCCCTGTTCACTCGATTGAAGCAAATGGGGGGAGTGGATATATGGCTCCAATTATTTTTAATTTCGACACTAGATGGAGGTGAGTGGTCAGGTTCACGCACCGGTCGCTTCAATCCCAGTGAAAGATCCCCGGTATCTCCTGAAGGGGAGGATGGTTAAGCCCCAGAGCCTAACGATATGCTTTGAAGTAGGCAAATCTGTTGCTCCTGCCGGAAAGCGAACCACGATTTCTCGGTTGTCAAGCCGAGAATGAAACTGCAGTTATGTTTTCCTTATTTAAAAGATAAGTATTTAAAATGTGCTTTATTAGATCATTTTAAATCTCATTTCTTTATGTTGCTGGTCTTCAGTGTAATCATGTTCACAGCATTTAAAAAGGTGAAATCAACCTGTCATGCCGATAGGGCGTTTTCTTCCAGACCAAGGTTCCATAAATTGATTTTAAGCTTGTCTTAATAGTTAATGCCACCGACGTCACGAAACAGCTGTTTTAGTTTTAAGGACTTGCCTTGGCTTACTGAATTCTGCTACTCGTAGTTTGATCAGTATCCGACCTATGTGCGTATTAGAAAAAGGACTGTTGTAGGTATGCATTAGTAGACCTACAGACACTTCGTAGGCAGGATTTAGATACCGATTCACGTGAAAATCCGTCAGTTGATTCCGAAGACATTAGTTTGGAGAGACATGCAGATACAGGGATATCACCAAACAACAAACCCCGTGTTTTCTTACGTAATAAAGAAAAAGCTGAAGCTATATGTGAACCACTTGCGTAGACACCGTCCGATAGCCACGGAGAATCAACACGCAAGGTAGAATGGGCCGCAGAGCGTATCTATGAAGCACTAAATCATAGGGTAGGCTGTTGTTAAATACCATATAATTCTCATTATATGACATTCCTGTTGCTTTTATCACGCCACGCATATCAGAGCGATACTGAACGTGAAATGTGCCTCACATATATTGTGTTTTTCCAGCGATTTGATTTTAGCTCATCTTGTTTATTACCTTGACTGAAGACAATATTGTTGTAGGCTGGTGTCCTGTTTTTCTCTAGAACGTGGCTTTCTCCATCGTTCACATGAAGGAAACATGAATATGGACACAGATGGTTAGAAACATCGGGATACAAGCCCACCATAATACCATGTCATCACCAACGAATGGGAACAAAATAGTACTGGGTATTCTGCGAGAAAGTCTTGCAGTAGTTATGACGATCGTAACAGTACCCTTAGACTAATGCCCTACTTTTATCAAGTTTTACGTAATTATTACTTTTTAAGTGTGACTTTTCTTCTGTTTGTTGAGACGTTCAATGTGGTTAGAGGAATGAGGACGGACAAACTTTAGTTCCCTCTTTGAAGAACAAAATCAATGTAAATTTTATTCAGAGTTCTATTTCCTACCTCGCAGGAGGAATTCTGCTTCTGCATTGCGAAGACCAACCGCTTAATGCTGTATGATGCTGTATACGTAAATGATCGGTGTTTATTGTGGGCGTCATATGAGACACATAAATACAATGAAAATGCGCAAAGTACAGCGTTTCTTAATGTTAAATTTGGCGGTACATATTTAAACCAATAAGCATCGAACGGTTAACGTGAAAAAGTACCGAACGTGGTGTATAGTGTTTAGAAACCCATCTGCTTATTACAGAAGTTCTTGGTTATAAATTCGATTGATTGGCCGCAGTGAGATTTTCCGTTTTTTTCTCAGTCACTGCGGTAGATTGCTTTATTATCAGGCAAATTTAAGTAAGTCAGGACAGCTTTCGTCGGCGTTGTTTACACCTCTTTCATTTCCGCTCTACCATTCCACGCCACTTAACCTGGCAGAAAAAGAGAGTCTTTAAAGAAACCGACCTATACATTAATCTGTTATATAACAGTTTAAATTTAGCATAAGCATGGTTTTTATACTTCTGCTGAAAGAAGAGGAAGATGCAGCCGTTAGCTCAAAACGCTTTCCGTAACCATTTAAAGTCAAGAAAAAATGTGTGCGAAAGCCTGTACATTAAGAAACTCTGATTTTTTTAAAACACGGGCTAGTCCTGTGGTTCGTAATTCTCTCACATCATATACCAGTTCATTTCCTTAAACGTCACTAATCTATTGGTCTTTATAATTGAGACGGACTGCTTCTTCTGTGAGGAAGAAACTAAGATATTACGTGTAATTTGGAAGGATATCAGCCCTTGAAAGTTTAAACTGCAAAAAACTTATAAGAACACAAATTTCGCCAGAAAAGATGAGAATGTTTTGAATTATTTGCCTTAATGTGGTCATATCGTTTTTGTTTAACCCTTTCGATTTTATGCACAACATATCTTGTTTAAAAGTGTAGTCCTTCTGTTGTGGAATATTTTGTGTTAGTGTAGACCAGTGAACGAAATGTATCCTGTCATCTTGCAACACAGCACACACAACAGTGATAATTTTATCAAAGAAATATAGTGAAAGAAATAGGTTTGTTTAGTTAGAACACGCCGATGGCTTGAGTTACCGGCAAAGCGGCGAAGCTCTAAGCTTGTATTTGGAAGCTTTTTCTTCGAACGTTAACTGGGACACGTGTTATGACGACCAATCTAAGACATGTTTGTGCCCAATGCAAAAATAAACTTGTGGACCTTATTTATGCCTAGCCCTGAACGGATAATGCGGATAAAGCCTTGTAAGAATTTACGTACGAATGTGTTTGACACAAAATCCGAAATACAACCGGACGTTTCATGCCCCCCTCCCCAGAGGTTGGGGACCCAAGCAGCGCCACATACTGCGGAAGACCTAAACCGGCCCTGCCGTCTAACCCCACTGAGGTTCTTCGCAGTTTACGTCACTTCCTCCAGGCAAATGCCAGCATAGTACCCCATTTAGGCAACGACCGCTTTCTTCCAAATTATTTCCAGTTTATCATTTATCAGTAACGGAATCTGCGCTCTTCTGGGATATTACGCGGCGTAGTGTGGTAATTGTTTACCGACGTTTCGGCACAACATATCGGTCCCATCTTCATGGGTCAATACTCGGACTCTTGACCCGTGAAGATGGGATCGATACTTTGTCCCGAAACGTCGGTAAATGATTACCACATGACGCTGCGTAATATTCCAGAAGAGCGCAGATCTCATCAATTTTGCGGCGGAAGCCTGAAATCAATATCAGTAACTCGATCATTCGACCCTGTGTACTCTTCGATACTGAGAGCGTCGTTAAGCATGAAATATTAAAAACGCCCTCTGCATAAGCCTGCCTCTTATTTGTGTTAAAGTACCTTACATTGTGCCTGTAATATTACGCAGAAATATCTGACGACTCTGAACTTTCATATAGCATTATAAAAACACGTTCTCAGAGTTTAAGTTATTCGTTATGCGGCTCATATAAATGTTACTAAAACTCGGCTGCTATAGTTCATTCATCTTCCTGAGATCTTGGTAGGAACAGATATGTTGTCCGCACCACTTTGTGATGTGTGCAAGGTAGTACTACCATACAGCTGTAATTTGAAGCAGAGAAATTAAGATGCCAGAAAGAGGACTGATATAATTTAAAGACCCTTCAGTAATCTGGAAGAGAAAGGGCGATTGGTAAACGGCTGTGCTGATCACAGGAGAAAGAGAAAGAAGAGACGATCCGATAGAATTTTAATTTCGCAGTCCGTCTAGCAGAAAGAACCACTTCATCAACGGTACTTGATTGTTAGAACATAATGATATGTAGAGATAATGAAGTTAAAGGAATGAATTTTTATTCTGCGGGAAGTCATTGACTTCAGAATGTTCTAGCTTCCAAGTATTTGCACAGCGTTTAGAATGAACTTATATAGAGAGTGTATTTTTAAGTACTTATTAAGGAATGTTGACATAATAATCTTCGTTGCCCTTACGCACTAGCGAAACCTCTAGTGATTCGTCCCGGTCTTTTGTACAGTGAATTGCAATGAATTAGTCATATTGCATATCTGTTGTTACTAATTGATATTGTAGTTTATCTGTTGATCGAAAAGAATGTTCACGTACAGGTATGTAAGCTGTGCTGACATGCTACTTTAATATTTATCATTCTCTAAACAATTAATCCTCGTTTTCCCGGAACTTATACATAACATAATTTCACCAAGAAATTCGCCACTTTTATGTAACTGGAAGGTTCCGAGATTTTGAGGTTTTTACAAACGTGAACATGAAAATTATTATTTTAAGGAAAGCGACGCCTTGTATTTTGGTACTGTTGATCAAATACACGGCGTCACTGGCCGCAGTCTTGAACGAGACCTTTGGTTACGGCGTTTGCAACAGTCCACCATCCTCTCCTGCTTTAAACCACTTGCATCCAGTCTAATATAGTCCAAAAACCCACGCATTAACCATAATAGCAATAGTCATGATCAAATTAATCTGTACATCTACACGTCTTCGAATAGCTGGTTGTATCCCTGTGTGGAATAACGGCGTATACACACTGCATTAATCAACACGTGAAAGCTTCTATGGGACTATAGAATTACTTAGACATAATGAACATAATTAGATCTAATAACGGATTTTTCATTAAGTGGAATAATGCTAGCCATTCAATTATTGAATCCGTAGGAGTTTCCACAAACTAGGCGTAGGCAAGTAATTGATCTGTTTCGAACGATTCATACCAATCACTGCCATGTCCCTGTGACAACTGCAGTGCCTGAGTGCAAGCTGGTTGGACTAGGCACCTTGAATTCTAGTGTACAATGTAAGACGGGAAATAAGAGGGCTAAGGCGCCATTCAAATTTCAGCCTAAATCCAGAAACCCCAGAAACATAGGATTGGTTGGAACTGTGTTGGTGAAGTCGGCATAAATGACTTCTCTAAACACAGAGATATGGAAGCATCTAGTGAGGAGTTATTGAATTGACTTGAACGGGGAAGACGAATTCTTACTTGAAGTTTGATTTGGTGACTAGTATACACCCGACAGATGTTTGTTTTTGTAACCACAGCTTCGTAAATTACGGGACCTGTAGTGTCAGATGAGATTGGTAGTGGTCGTGAAACTTGGTGTGGCAGGAAGAAATCGTGGCCTATCCTAGAGTATGAAATAATTTTTCATTACAGCCTGTCCTTGTATTTTCCATTTTGAAGTTATTCTCTCGACTTTCGAAAAAAATCCTGTATGTACTTCTCGTATTCCGTGAGATTAGATTTTATCTGTGGAAAAATACGTCACTAATTTAGTCCCTGTTCACTGGATATTCAAGCCATTGCACTTAACGACTCTGAGGATGCTAAATATGTTCGCAATTCAAGCATTAAACAGAAAGCTGTGGAAAGTGGTTATCCTGTTGTTATATTCCCACTGTTTTCTACGCAAGGAATGTTGGGAATTGTATGATAGGATTGCTGCAAACGACAACAAAAATGAACTCACTGGAATCATGTTTTAGTTCTTTTGTTTTTGCCCCCTACTACAGCCATTGATTACATGTCAGCTTCTTTGCTGGTACTGGCACGTTGCAGCAACGCATACCTGACTAGACAGGATATTTTTTGTGTGATGCAGCCAGACTGGGTTTGTAGGCTAGGATTTATTTACTTATTTATTTGTTGTTTTAACGACAAAATGAAAGTAAGTTAAACATTACTTCAACTTTTGAATATAAAAAAATTTCAAAAAGAATTTGTAATCCATCATTATGTAGAAACATTTATGACATTTCTTAAAACTCAGACGTAAAGAAATTACTTCTGCTGGATTTAAATGTAAAATAGTGACTAAATGAGGGTTTTTTTTTACGGCGGTGAATATTGAGATTTTGGTTTTTGGTTGGGTTCGTGGTGTAATTTTTTTAAGTGGATAGAAGTGTTTCCGAGGAACTTGGTCTTTCTATTTCATTTTCGATATCCCTTCAATTCTGAAGAATGGCGGAGACATTTCATTTGAAATTTCTTTGATCCACCGGCCTGCATGGTGACACGCTCCAAGATGCAGTATGAACAGTTTTACTTAGTTATGCTATTCACCATTAATGGTCAGTTCTAAACAATTTCAGCAGCTTCGTCTTTCAGTAAGAAAGCGTGTAGCGGCACAACATGATTCACTCCCCCCCCCCAGCCATCATTTAGTTCTTGGTTTGAACTTTGTCCTCTCCCTACACATCTTCTTTTATTGTTCCTTTGATAAATCGCCGAATCGGAAGCCACAGTGTGTAAACCGAATAAAGTGCAAGCAAGTGGTGCCTCAGAGCATTTTCCTGACAACATATCTCTCCGCCTGTCAATTGATTTCTGAACTCCAGTCTTTTCTAATCAATATCGCAAAAGGAAAATGTAGTAGGAGACCGCCCTGCATGTATAGATCTTCTTAGCGCAAATAAACTGGCGTGCGTAATTTTTGTGGGCCTACTCCTGTTGTTTTCTGTGTCAGGATGTTACTCCTTTCAGTTTTTGAACAAGCTAAGCTCTATTCACAAAATATGGTGTGAAATGTACGCCACTGGAGGCCACTGCAGTCTAAATCGTTGTCATTTAGGTTAATCGGTAGTGACAAAATGGCTTAGCACGACCTTAAACAGACCATCCGGCACTAGCGTATAGATCGTCGTAATAAATTCAATTTTTAAGGTAATTATTTTGTAGTATATAGACAAACAACAGCAATGGGAGCTGTCAGTCTCTACCGAAATACACAGAAGAAAACATTAAGTATGGGCGATGGTTTTAATTTTAGGTCTTGTGTAAATCGAATGATGTCGAGAGAAAAATGCAGAATTCCAGCAAAAAGACTGATTTTCTCTTTGTTGCTTTCAGGTGAGTGTGCAGAAAATCGTGCCTGGTGCAAGTGTTTAAAAGGAGCCTGTAACGTGCCAGGTAGAGTGAGGAGTGGTTATTTTAAACAGTTTATAAGTGAAACAAGTATATTTGGAATTTTAAATGTTGTATCGTACATTAAATCCTTAATTTGCTTGAGTTAAATTAAATTCTCTTGAGTATTAACCTAAAAAAATTAATTTAACAGTTGCTGATATCAGTGATATAAATGTCTGGCATACGATGAAAAGTTCGTACGTTTTAGTAATGCTGCACTCTGATTAGTGTCTTGTAAATGCTGGTAATGCTACACTCTGATTAGTGTCTTGTAAATGCTGTAAATCTACACTCTGATTAGTATCTTGTAAATGCTGGTAATGCTGGTACACACTCTGATTAGTGTCTTGTAAATGCTGGTAATGCTACACTCTGATTAGTGTCTTGTAAATGCTGATAATGCTACAATGATTAGTGTCTTGTAATGCTGGTAAAACTACACTTGATTAGTGTCTTGTAAATGCTGGTAATGCTACACTCTGATTAGTGTCTTGTAAATGCTGGTAGTGCTACAATCTGATTATTGTCTTGTAAGCTGGTAATGCTACATACTGATTAGTGTCTTGTAAATGCTGGTAAAGCTACACTCTGATTAGTGTCATGTAAATGCTGGTAATGCTACATCCTGATTAGTGTCTTGTAAATGCTGGTAGAACTACACTCTGATTAGTGTCTTGTAAATGCTGGTAAAGCTACACCCTGATTCGTGTCTTGTAAATGCTGGTAATGCTACACTCTTATTAGTGTGTTTTGATTGTAATGCCATATCCTGATTAGTTTGTTGTAAGTGTTGGTAATGCTACATACTAATTATTCTGCCATAGTATCAAAATTACTTCACAGAACGTGGCACTTTCTACGTGGAAAAATCGATACTCTGTGTTTCACTTATTTTGAGGCAACTACTCAGGTGTGGTTACTTCGTGTCTCTGTTACAAGCAGTTGCAGTTGATGATGAAGTGCTAACTAAACATTACGAGTCCACATCGCCTAGTTCTGGGATCTTGTGTGTGTAAGCTGTTTGCGTCAAATTAGATAATGAAAAATTATTAAGTTTCCATCAAAATTGAATTTAGGCGATAACGATTGCCACAGAACTCCGTAAAAAACTTCGTAATAATCCTGTTGTGTGCGGAACCGTTATTACGTATATACGGACAGAGGGGCACTACAGAGTCAGTTCTAAGCATTCACTGTCTGCGTGAAAGCTAATCTAGAATCAATTACTTCCGAGTCCTGGTTTTTACACTCCTAACGCAATTTGCGCATGCGTCGGCCGGTCTTTGTCCAGCAGTTCCAAATACCGCGACCAGAATAACGGTAAATCGGCGAAAGCGAAAAGTACACGTAACTGAATTCATGCTGCAGAATGTTTCTTGAGAGGCTGATAGTTGCTTAGCTGTACAAGAAATTCCATGCGTTTGTGAACCCTGAAAGTAACTACCATGTTCATAAAAGCCTAAGATTGGAAATTGTTTTGAACTAGCTGAAATAATCCATGCCCTTACACCTTGTAATATACTGTATCTGTCTTGTATAGGTGTAAGCCTTTTAAGCTGTTAGATGTAGCCTGCAAGTTTGAATAATTTTTTCGTACTACATGTTCTGCGTGCTACATGTCTCATTTCATTCTTCTTGTCTAACAATACATATTATAAAACTCCTCATAATGTTAGTTGCACCATCTCACTACAACTTCTGCTTCCTGTGGACTCATTACAATTTTCTTCCCTCCACCCTCAATGTATTTTTTGTTTGCATTGGAGTGAGAAATGCAATTGCACACGCAAAATAAACCTAAGTTATGATAAATATAGTAAAGCAGAGGCGGAGCCGTGACGTAACTGTAACCAGTAGACAGTTTGCAAGACGAAGGAACCCTGATGCTACCAGTGTGACACTGAAAGCCTAACGGCTAAATGCTGGAAATTTTCGGAAGTTGGTTCAGATTCTTCACTTGACATAAAACGGAGTCCAGTAACGTAGAAAGAGAGTTCATTAATGTCAGTTACTGAGACCACGAATTGCTGAAGTTAGGGGACATGAATCTCTGGCAGTTCTAGAACAATTACCCCTAGAACCACAGTTTGTGGCCCTTCAGTAGACGCATGCTAATATTTTACTGAACTTCATTCCCATTTCTCCAAACCGAGAAGAGATGGTTTTAGAGTTCAGACTCTTCGAACTAATCCAGCGACTTCAAGAGAAATGCGACTGTGTTAGGACTCAGGAAGTAAACGGACTAGGATGATGGTGGATACGTGATGGAGGTCACAAGCAGGGCATAAGTTGGAGACCAGAGCACCATGGCTGTCACTGTGTGAAATTACAGTATCTGTGAAAACTTGGAAGGAAACATATCGTTTGTGTGACTGTGATATTTAGAAACGAATTAGACAGACACAACTTGACACTGAAATAATTATCCATATTTTTTCACATTTGTATCTTTTTAAATACTTGACACAGGAAATACTTTTGGCGAAGTATTGAAGCTGTAACGTCACTGAAGGAATGATACATCCATCTATTGGACCCACGTCCTCAGATTAATTGTACAGGAATGATAAATATATTGGACCCAGGCATTCAGTTAATTTTTAGTGCATTTCGAAATTATA
This sequence comes from Reticulitermes speratus, assembly GCA_021186555.1. Classification (NCBI taxonomy): domain Eukaryota; kingdom Metazoa; phylum Arthropoda; class Insecta; order Blattodea; family Rhinotermitidae; genus Reticulitermes; species Reticulitermes speratus. Next base: position 18,217,296 of record JAJKFL010000002.1, read on the forward strand.
AAACAATCTCATCAATGTTCTCTTGTAACTTGAAAACTTTATTTGAAAGCGGTATTTTACCTGTAACTCTAAAGTGCTTTTTCCACTCTTGTTAAAAATGTAATAACAGATATTTTCATTATAAATATGGTGTCATGAAATGATGTGTCAATAAATGGGAGTTGAAATTGAGGTTAAAGAATAATTTATTTGTTAACAGTTGCGATAGTTTGAACTTCGCAGGTCAGGTAGGCGGTCTAGGACTATAGCACGGGCTGTCATTCAGTGTCCAAAGTTAGACGTACAGGGTTTGAACCTGAGAGATTCTACCAGCAGAAGTAATGTTTGCGTGAGGGTGTGGGGGCGTTTAACCATTTATCGAGATATAGTGCAAATATAAACCGTCGCGAAGACATTAATTGACTTTTTTCATTGTAATTATATATTTTTCAAGTTACTTTATTGGGGATCATTTTAAATGTTTCCTAACATGTCAAATTCAAGGTACATATGATTACTGGCAGTAATATATGCTTATAAAGGTAAAGTTCTCCCTAGAACAGGCCACGAAGGCCCAGAGGGGGTGTAGAGGTATAGCTCTACTCTTTCTTTAACCTCGGCGCTATATGAGGGTGGGTGGTCAACTCCTCGCCCCGGCCGCTTTACCCCCGGGAAAGAGACCCGGTACCCATTGTATAGGAGGCTGTGTGGGCCCCAGGGCCGGTCTGGACGGCTGCGAAAAATCTCGCCCCCACCGGGAATCGATCCCTGGACCGTCCAGCCCGTAGCGAGTCGCTATACCGACTAACTATCCCGGCTTATAATAGGCCTGTTGTTAATTAACAAACCAACTCTGCCACATGGTGTACAATTACTGTGCTACTGAAGTGTTTAGTTAAAGCTAGTGACATTTAAAGCGTTGTTTGTTACTTTATCTCTTGCAGTTCATAAGAAAATATTCTAAGTTACTTTCTTTATGTTTCTGCTTCTCATTATTCGTAAAGATGAACAAACACGTAGGTCTGTGACAAAATGGAAACGTCATGTTTTACAATTTTATGTTGTCAGTTGACACAAATGTAGTGTGTGTAATCGAGTTGTGTTGATTGGCCATGAGGCATTGCCAGCTCGTGCAGTATTCGTGACCTTGCGTGATGGAGACATGTGGAGTGTGACAGTTGTGCATTGTTCTGAGCTGCTGCCTGCTGGTTACGAGCAGGTCTTAACCCGATTTAACTAAAATGAACCAGAATATGTGGAAGCCTTAAGTGACCTTATTTAGGTTTGTACATAGTGTTAAACTGCTTGTAAGTCCATTTTCTGCAAAGTGTTTTTGTGTTGCTCTTGCGAAGCGAAACTGAATCGTAAATTCCACATTAAGGAAAACACGTGAAAAAAGGAAAGTGTGGCCCCCAGTATTTTATTCAAAGAATTGTTACCTTTATTCCGGCTTGATTTTCTTGTAGGAATACGTGTGTTGTCATTGTGTAAGCATGTGTCTGTTTGCCTCTTCATAACTTCTGAGCAAGTTGACCAATTTTTATGAAAATTGACTTGTACGTCCTGCCTCTAGATGCCATTTGACTCCACTTCTCTATTTAATGCCATATTTAAAATTATGGCAACAGTGTGCATTTATGAGAAAAGAGAAGCGCTAAGATATTTATAGTAAAATCCTCAAATTCTATGTGATGACAGACCTAAAAGTATATGCAAATATTATAACCACTTTTGAACTAAAATGCATATAATAGTCTGTGAAACTTTGGTTCCTGAAGTATATGGCAGAGAGAACACACTGTCTCAGTTATAAAGACAAAGAGGGTAGTACTATTTAGGGAAAGAGTCACTGCTTAAGGCCTAGAAGATGGGGCCGGTAGGCTGCTCCGAAGTTTCGGAAAACAGCTACCAACACGCGCCGCGTATATCTCAGGACAGCTAGGACTGATACACGTAGATTGACTATGTTGGAAAATTGAAGAATTTGTGAATAGCAAAGTAGGTGGTACTTAGGGTGATATGGCACTAAGGAAGGGTTAATATTACTGATGGATACAAAGTGATAATAGTAGGAGGACGCGAATACTAAGCATATCTGTTGGTTTGTTTACTAAGAAATAAAGAACTGTTGTTCATACGGTTCTGAAAGTTTTTTATGGAGATAGACATAAATACAAGTATATATATATATAGGCCTATTAGCCCTATAATAAACCTGTTCGGACTTAAATGTTAACAATTTTCGGAATGCGGATGGGATTATATAAAATTTTGAGGTTGGTCTTTATCTGACACGTTGAATGTATTCCCTAACTGTTCTAGTGAGAATTATGCAGTTAATGTGCACCTTAAGTGCTGTTATCGTTAGTTTGTTAATATTGTCAGCTTTACATAGTTGTAGAATGAAATACTTGAAGCGAAGTGAGTAATATAAATTCTTCTCAGACATGCATATTCGTCACTACTGCAATTTTAATACTGTATGCGAAACATTTAATTTAACAGTCCTTACACGATCTTATTTCATATGTAGTAACAAACATCTTTTTTTACTTTGACGGTGTGGAACGTGCTCTCCAAAGAGGTGGCCTCTAAAATACTTTTAGGGGTGTAAACAGCCGTAAAATGAAAGTACAGTTATTGTTACCGGGTAATTGTTATTCATAGTGTAGTTACTCTTGGTTTCCTGAATTTATATTAAAAGCTATGACGTGAACTTTTATCCATTTTGTAGACGAATAAAGCAGCAGCATATCTCGTGGGTAAGGGAGCAGAAATATAGTTTTGTTGCTGTGGAATTTGTGGTGGATAAAGTGGCACTGGGATAGATTTTTCTCCACGGACTCTAGCTTTCTCCTTTTGGTATCATTCCACCAGTCCTCCATACACATGTTCTATTCATCTCTCTTCGGTGATATATAATCTTGGCAATTGACAGCATCGTTAAATAAAATGCCGTTTTCTCTGTCTTTTTCTCGATGAAGGAGGATTAGGTAGGTAATGACTGATGCGTCTTTGACATCTGATGATGCAGTCCCAGTTTCTTATATTATGTGGCAGTGGAACTGTGAGTTTTGAATTAGAAATTATTTGGCAGGATGCTGTCGAAAACTGAGGTTTTGTACTGTTATTTGTAAGCAGTGACTGACTGATATCACACAAGTTATGATTCAGGATAGTGGAAACCGGCACCTCTAGAATATCGAGCAGAATCCTGTTATGTACGGCTCATATAACAGCAGTGTCTAATTTATGGTACTTGTAATGAGTATAAGCTTTTTATGAATAACAGTGAAAATAATATAGGAACAGTGTTTTATTGCAGGAAATCACGCCTCTGTAGTGTCGAATAATCGAATGCGATTCTGTAATAATTCAGTTCAGTTCAATAGAGATTTACTTACGTGCTGGCTTAACAGAACAGATGCGTATTATGATGCCAGCACAAATACACAGTTAAAAAACAACCACATAAAAACAAAACAAAAAACAGAAACAAAAACAAAAACACTGAACAATGAAATGAGATAAATCAAGTGGTGCCTCAACAGGCTTATAGCATTCTATCAAATACATCAGCAGCAGCAACAACAACAATAGGAACAGTAATAATGTTTTATTAATATGGTGACTTAACAGACACGAGGCCAATTACAGTAATAATAATAATTATTTTTGTGCTTATACCAATAAATTATACGTGAAACGTATCATGGAAAACTTTTATTTTTCAGCTATATAGGTATATTATGAAAATTACAGACAGTGACAGTCTATGTGAGGCATACAAAATATTGTTATTCTAGATACTAATGGAGCAGAGTTTTGCCGTAAGGAAATTTGGGTCACTGTGCTTTAAATGCAGCCAAACACTTTATGCATGGCCGTCGAACCCAATTACAATGCAAATGAGACGCGAAATCGAATGTTTATTGCCAAAGGTTCGGTATAATCCACAGCAGCCACTTTATTTTCTTGCAAAATATTTGCAATTTAATAGAACCTTAGGGAACTGTAATCTTTATGTGTTTCTGCCTCTGATCTGGGGTTCTACCATGGTGTTCCTGGTTACAGAACGACTAAAGTGGTGTAAATACCGGTAACTATAATTGAGTAACGTAATTAAAGAAATTATTATTGCATATTTAACCCTTTCAAGAACGACGGCCATATGTACCTACACACACGCGCATGCGCAGCTGCTACATCACAGAGAAAGAATTCGTGTCCACCATAAAGACCAAAGTTTCATTGCTTGTTAGGGACACAATCCTTATTTATTGTGATAATCAGATGAAAGGCATATAAACCCCGCGTGGCAAGATGCCTATTCTCTTAATGTTTTACGTAATAAGCGATACCTATAGTTAACCTCCGCACTTCTAAACTTCCATGTCCTTGTATATACGAGTTGCAGGGGAATTTACAGTCCAGGCAGTAAATTTGCAGCGTCCATGAGAACTTTTCATCACACGTAGCGCTCTGATTGCTTCAGTTTATTAATGGTACCCAAAACTTCATTTTTTTTATCTACGCATTTATTACAAATACCATTCCCGTAATGGTACTTGGGGAAAAATCACAGTTTATTCTGAAGGTTATAATAAATACAGTTTTTTTAAGTGTTGATGTAGGTGGTACTTGTAGTTAACATTGTGCTACGGTTCAAGTAAATACTAGTTCTGTATGCGATAACTACGGTAAACTAATTGCATTAGTCGGGCGTCCTTGCGTACCCAGTATTGCTTTATAGTACGGAAGCATATTTTTTAATAATTAATTGGGAAAATACGGAAATAGTTAACCCAGAAGATCAGCATAAACACGAAGAAGGATGAAATGTGTACTAGACAAATGTCATTTCACTACTTAAGTATGAAGTGTCTCAAATGATGAGGGAGTTTTTAAAACAGAATACAGAATAAGTTGCATTGTACGTACACGTTATTTGAACCGGAAGAGTGACGTGATGACTTGACGCTGCCCGTCGTTCACCGGATGTTGTGACAGAGTGGTTGTGACAGACACTTCGCATTCAGGAGATAACTGGAATCAAATCTCGACCCAGACTGGCTATTCCGACTGGCGTGTTTTGTGCTTTCCTCTGTTTCTCGACTGGCTATTCTGACTGAGGAGTTGCATGCTTTCCTCTATCTCTCGACTGGCTATTATGACTGAGGAGTTGCATGCTTTCCTCTATCTCTCGACTGGCTATTATGACTGAGGAGTTGCATGCTTTTCTCTGTCTCTCGACTGGCTATTATGACTGAGGAGTTGCATGCTTTCCTCTATCTCTCGACTGGCTATTATGACTGAGGAGTTGCATGCTTTCCTCTGTCTCTCGACTGGCTATTATGACTGAGGAGTTGCATGCTTTCCTCTATCTCTCGACTGGCTATTATGACTGAGGAGTTGCATGCTTTTCTCTGTCTCTCGACTGGCTATTCTGACTGAGGAGTTGCATGCTTTTCTCTGTCTCTCGACTGGCTATTCTGACTCAGGAGTTGCATGCTTTTCTCTGTCTCTCGACTGGCTGATCTGACTGAGGAGTTGCATGCTTTTCTCTGTCTCTCGACTGGCTGTTCTGACTGAGGAGTTGCATGCTTTTCTCTGTCTCTCGACTGGCTATTCTGACTGAGGAGTTGCATGCTTTTCTCTGTCTCTCGACTGGCTATTCTGACTGAGGAGTTGCATGCTTTTCTCTGTCTCTCGACTGGCTATTCTGACTGAGGAGTTGCATGCTTTTCTCTGTCTCTCGACTGGCTATTCTGACTCAGGAGTTGCATGCTTTTCTCTGTCTCTCGACTGGCTATTCTGACTGAGGAGTTGCATGCTTTTTCTCTATCTCTCGACTGGCTATTCTGACTGAGGAGTTGCATGCTTTTCTCTGTCTCTCGACTGGCTATTCTGACTGAGGAGTTGCATGCTTTTCTCTGTCTCTCGACTGGCTGTTCTGACTGAGGAGTTGCATGCTTTTTCTCTGTCTCTCGACTGGCTGTTCTGACTGAGGAGTTGCATGCTTTCCTCTGTCTCTCGACTGGCTATTCTGACTGAGGAGTTGCATGCTTTCCTCTGTCTCTCGACTGGCTATTCTGACTGAGGAGTTGCATGCTTTCCTCTGTCTCTCGACTGGCTGTTCTGACTGAGGAGTTGCATGCTTTCCTCTGTCTCTCGACTGGCTATTCTGACTGAGGTGTTTCGTCGCTGCTTTTGTCGATGCGTAGTAACTCAAATTAAGCGATGATCGCTTTCGTCACATATTCTAAGTTGCTAATCATTCAATTCTTCGAAGCGCCGTAATTCAACGAAGCAAAAGCGTCCTTAAGTAAACCATAAATACAATAAATATCGCCATCATTTGATATGACCTACTTTCAGTGGTGTGGCTAGTTGGTTTTGATTTTTATTATTTCTCTGAACAAAACTCTTGAAATAGCCATCACACACGCTACAGTGTGTGTTGCATGCAAATCGGTTCACCCCGATATATGGGTACTTAACACGGGGGCCTCTACAATAAAATTCTTGAAGTTGTTACCGATCGTTGTGGCATGGCTGAACTTGAATATTTCTACTTGACAGCTATAAGCTTCTCAAGGCACTTGCTCATAAACGAAATGGACTTCTAGTCGTTCTTGAATTACGATGCCAGTTGCAACGTAAAAGAAGCTGGTGCTTTGCTGAAGCAATGTGACATGCCACAGTCTACTGCACTAGATGCAAAAGGGGCTATCATTGACGTAGCAAAATCATCTGTTCATAAGAGGGTCTTCGAAATCGTACGGCGTTGTCCAACGGCTTCGTCGCTCGGAATTTATTTTTTCCACGGATTGCCTGAGATGGATAAATGGATCTGTTGTTAGGCTTATGCGAAGTGGTGGATTGGGTGGAATGAAATAAAATGAAGAAAGGTAATAGGAAGAAAACAAAAAAGTGGAAGAAAATAAAACAGAAGGGAATATCAAGACTTCATTCAGGTAATTACGAATGCAGGCGTGATAATGAGGAGAGGACTGATCAGGCAAGGGAAGACACAATTTATTTAGTGATAAGCGTATCATCAGTCGAATGGGTGTATTGTCATTTTTGAGAAAGTGTTGTAAAGCAATTATAGTAATTATGTGGCCTGACATTGCTTGACCTCGCGTGACCTTCCTTACTGGACGCGTGCTGCGGGCTGCATGTCGCGAGGTCAACCGGAAGCAGTGTGATGTCACGCTCGATTGCTCCATCACGTCTTGTGATAGGGGTGTACATCTTGTACTTGCATTACTTTTGACAGCTTCGTGGAATGTGGATCATCCTGTGAATAACAACTTTTGTGTTTGGATGCAAAATACAAACGTCACAGTGTACGTTTTCGAAAGTTTTATCACCGCGGCCACACTGGGCACATTGGCTGGAGTGGCAAAGATTTCGACTTAAATTAGGGAGGTACCTTGCTTCGGTTATCTCGCACAGTATTATTACTTACCTTGTCACTGATGCTTACCACGCTAGTGGGCTTGGATATCTGCTTGCGGAAGCAGGAGAACCACCATCCTTCACGAGACAACCTGTTACTTTGCAGCTATACAGCATCACACGGAATAGTGTTTAGACTTACACTTCGCCATAGTTATGAGACAAACATTATAGTCTTTTGATCTGTGTGCCTCCAGCAACTTTTCATTTACTCAAAAGCGAACCTTAACGCCAGTTGTATATTACAAACACCCAAAACGGCTGCAGCTTGATAATAGCGCCGTCAGATATGGAAACAACCCGACTCCTGTTTTTTCTGTCATCTTTTCTTTTGAATGTGCTGTTCGATGGTCCGGATTACGAAGTCTTATATCCTGAAGGATCTTTGATTCGCGATTCACCAGCCTGCACATTTTGATGATGGCAGCGGCCCCAATATGTAGGCCTACCTGCGTAGCGTTATTAGTTTTAACTCAGCGGCGTTGTAAGCAATATACTGATCTCTTCTTCAGATCAGCTGACCAGGACAAAAGTAATTTTTCATGCGCCCACGCCGCTAAATTATAACTGCGATTAGCCCCTTTTTCAGCAGACAGATACAAAACAAAGTATCGTCCATCAGAATACCGAATTTTCGTCTGCTGGTTGCCAGTTCATGTGATTTGCCACGGAAAGAAACCGCCGATGGTGCATCCAAGAATGCAGCTAAAAGTGGATATCATCTGCTTGTTGGGTTCTGGGACGTGACTTACACTCATACCTTCACAGCATTATTTTTCATATCGAAAAGATAAATGAAGCACTATGCAAAACTATAAACGAGGGACGTAAAGCTCGCTGTATATTTGTGGGGATCGTCAGTCCGAGCATTAAGGTCGGAAGTGATTCTACCGAGCGGTTGCCTGTTGGTTGCCTGGTACCTATCTGCGGCATGAACAGTGACCTGTTTGTGTCTCTTGTTATGTCGTGTTAACTAAACGTTCTCCACTGTAACTTACATAACAATGCGCCAATATCTGAACATTCGTAGAAGTTTAGGGGACTTTTCTGTGATGAGTGTAACCGGGTAGCCAATTCTTTAAAGTTTTTTACGGAACATTTTATTTATCAGTTCTATCTCGACTACAATTATAAACAGAACTTCAGTAACATTTTTGGATGGATAGGACTTTAAGAGGAGACTAATGTTGAACATTTATTTTATTTTTACCTGAGGTTTTTACGTTACGTTACATTTTACGTTAAAATAAACTATTGAATATTGTTATGAGGCAGAGGGCCATTGAAAGTGATAACCGATTACCACTGATACTACTACTACTGCTACTGCTGTTACTACTACTGCTAATAATAATAATAATCCGAATCCCAGCTTGGGCACCAACGGTCTTGATATCGACAGGTTGGTCGTGGTTTCCATTAGCATTTCCAGGCAAATGCAGGATTGTATTTTAAATTACACCACATTTTTATCTTTCCACGTATTTTATACCTCGCTATTCACCACGTTTCACTCATTCGACTTAATAGAGTCTCACTAATAGCTCCGTTAATTAAACAACAAATAAAATAAAAACATCGCGTCAGCCAGTGTGAGTTGCATTTGCGAGGTAGTCAATTCCTATCGCGTTCCGAAAACCAAATATCCTCACTAACTGCGTTCGCTGCTTTCTTAATTACCTGCAAGCAGACTTCCTTGCATTACTTTATAATGTGAGACGAGTCTTGAGTGTGGTTCCAAGTATTCAACGGCTCGCTAGTGACGAGGCGCGGAATAAGGATACGAGGGATTTTACGTTGTAGGTTCTAATGCTGCGTATTGCAACACGTCATCATAGAATTTCATTCGTCATGTCATCTTGATTTCGTCTGGAATCTTCGGTGTTATCTTCATATCAAACATTGCGGTCAGCTCATATACGCTTCTCTTACATTTTGGAAGATCCTGGGTTCAAATTAATGCCGGCTACTGATTATTGTCTGAAGTTTCTCGTGGTTTTATTTGGTCCCTCCAGAAAAATGACTGGAGAGTACTATGAATTAAACCACGATTGCTTTGTTCTGTAGGCCTCCCAATCCATTGTTGCGAATAATCTTATTATACAACGCTATGTAGAATAGTTGTTGAAAGCGTTGTTAAATAAATCAAGAACATATTATTGCCAGTAAATGAACAGACAAAATGCATATTCTTGTGCAGTAATGTTTACATGATAACAATTTTATACTTTTAGAAGCACCTGGCGTTCCTAGATATAAATGTGGTTTAGAGAATTAGTGAATGAGAGCGACAAGGGGATTAAAAGCGGAGGATCCCCTGAGGCTCGCAGGTTTTTATTCCGACGAGTTTGAAATTATGCCTTCTGTACACTGACTAAATAATACACGAGGAATCGGCTCTTTTAGGCTTTTTAGCTGTGTCGTTGTATGAGTGGTCCTGGACGTTTCCAAGGAGCGTGTGGCTTTCTCTTCAAGGGCCAAGCATTCCATTTTTCTTGGGCTGCCTGAAGGTTGCAGATGAATGCAGTACGTTACTTCGAAACGTCGGGAACCACTCACCCAATAACACGGCATCACATCCCACAAGACTGAATCCTCAGTAACGCGACTGTCAGAACATCAAATATTGCGTCAGTAATAAGTCGCTCACATGTACTTCTAGGTTTCAAATGCCTCTGTTTGTTGTTGTGATGGACAGAGTGTAAATTTACTTACAGCGGTCACTGACAGCAAAATTACTTTTCTTATTGTGCATATGCTAAATAAGTGGAGCATAATAGTACAATCTCTAGCATGTGGGGAGCTCATACACATGTTTAAGTTTAGAATTAGCCCTTATACTCGAAAATGTCATAATACAGTAAAATGGAGTAACGCGGTAACAATGATTGTGTTGTGAATGAGTAAGAGGACTATATTGATAATTATGTTAATGTAGTGTGGAACTGACAAAAGCAACAGAGTTACCGCTCTATCGGCAAATTTTGTGGCAAGAAATAACTATTGCCATCCGTACGGAATTATTTAGAATTTCTCGGAAGATCTGTCGAAGGTTCCGTCAGGCACGTGGTGTGTTTCAACACGTGGCAAGGCGTAAGGGGGGAATATTATTTAGTATGTTTCAATAGCAAAGTTAAGCCTCAGTGCCTGTGGGTTTACGGGTCTTCAAAATTATCCACGATCAGACGCTGAAAGCTTCAAAATCCGAAAATCTGCACCCTCAGGGAATAAAATCTTTTTTCTTCCCGAGAGTTAAATCTCTTCTCCGTTTTTATGTCTCCTTTTTTTTCCTGTCTCCCATCTCACTTCTCGGAGACAGACAAGAATCGATTACAGACCCATTCACACCCCATGCTGCGGCTCGGCAGTAGGTTCTTTACAGTCGTCCGTCTGGTGCACATATATATACCATGAGAGGCGACTGAAAACTGGGGGGATAAAGGCAACAATATGAACACTAAATTTACCTTTCAGTGAACATGCTCGAAATAGAATAAATGCCTCTTTATCGTGACACTTCCTGTCTCTCACAGATAATTTCATGATTATTTCTTCTAAGGAAACAACCCAACATTTAATCGTGTACTTCCCGCTGAGTATAAAGATAACAGCTCAAAATATGGATATGTCCTTTTGAACGTTTTAACTGACTTCGTATATGCAACTAGAAACACAGGGCCCCGCTGTGACTACAAAATTTCTTATTCTTCAACGTAATGAGATCTTTTATGAGTAGTGGACACTGCCGTGGTGTACTCCTACATCAGCTAACTGCTCAGCATATAGTGCCACTAGATAGAATTCTGTAATGCAGGTGTGTAGCACAGTCAACATGGCTTGTATGAACATTATCATTGGTATTATTTTACGCATAAGTATAAATTGTAGAATGCTATGCATATAGAAAAGCAACTTTTCCGAGGAACTTTTTTAGGGTCGGAAGTGATTGAGGATTTATATAGGAATATATATAGAGTTTGCTTTTAATCGTGCCTCCGAGCGTGGTAAAGTACAATGCTGGCTTCCTTAGGGAAATGAACCCATAAAGTTCTTTGTTATTAGAGCTGGAACGTGAGACTGGCGCTCAGTTGTGCTATGAGTCGTAGAGACAAGGTGGTTAGTGCTGCGACAGATGTATTGTTTATTTGGTATGCGTTTGCAAAGTGTGTGTGATGGAAAACAAATATGGCTGAACGTTTTGCAAAATATAGCCTGTGTTCGGTGTAAAAGAAGAATTTAGAGAACAGATTCTGTAATGGCCAAACATTAAATATAAAACTTTGTATTTTTTCTTATGAGGTATGTTTTGCATTAAGTAGGAAAGTAAACAGCCAACGTAACAGATATTTGTGGTCCAAAAATCACTCTACTGGCCGTGGAGTTCCTTCACATGGTCTTAAATCACGTGAGTATGGTGTGTAGCGAGTGCACACAGCATCATACGGCCCGCGTTTTTCCAAAGAAAACATTCCAACTCTTAGGGCGAATTAATTCTGAGGCCGTTATTCAAGGACTTGACAAAATAATGGGAAATGTAGAACGGTCCACATACATTGCGCGAGCTGAAATGTAATATTCACAGAGAAATGGCTCCGTCGTGTTTCGAGAAATATTGTCAGAGGTTGCGAGGCCTGCTTACAAACTGAAGGTCGGCACTTCGTTACGTTCAGCTGCAGGGAGGAAGTGGGTGCAGGCTTCGTATACGATGAAGCTCCCGTAACGGCATTCGTACCCAGAGACACGACAATAAAACCTTCCTGTGGTAAAAAATGTTGTTTCTTTTCGGTGGGTCATGGTGAGCTAACCCTGGTTTAAGTTGTAATAGCATGAATTTTAGAACTGCAACTATTTTGGCTTCCTGGGTAATATCATTTCACGTAAATTGTATATTACTAGAATAATTTAAAGTATTTTAATAAAAACGACCAGGTCATCGTTGTATAATTAGCCCAAGAAAGAGACTGTTTGCATATTCGTTTGTCCTTCGTTTCTACATAAGCCAAATGAAAATCTTCGTTACTCACGACAGCGCCACCAATTGGCAGCGGTAAACGGCTTTCGGTTTGAGATATTGTGCCAACCGTGCTGGAGACAGTTTACTTCTAGGTCACGTAGCGTCAGGCTTCTTTAAAGCTCTTTGAAGGAGATCGTATTCAGTGTTTTAAAACTTTAAATACACGTATTTAGTACCAAAACAATACTTACACAATTATATTTGTACATGTTCACATACATTATTTACGTATATAGTTTTACGTTATGCGAACAGCAACACTGTAAGTTTTACGGGCGTTTTGCAAACACAAGGAAAACAATTGGTATCACCTAATAATGTGAGCCGCCTTAGTAAAGTGTCTGGCTGCTAGCTGGGTAGCCAAGTATCGATTCCTGGTAGGGGCAGTATATTTCTCTTCATTGCCACGTCTCCACCAGCTGTGTGGCCGATCCAGCCCATATCCATTGCTGCGTGGGTTCTTTTTCCTAGGATATGGCGGCCTGAGGGTGAAGCTGACCTCTCACCTCCATAACTTCGAGTTTAAGAAGAGACGATTTTTATAGTCACTCCTGTGAGAACCTTAACTTTTACATATAACTACTGTATTTATTAGGAGAATAAACTCTTGCGACAGAACTTAAAGGAAGATTTACAATAGTGACCGCTTAAGGAATGGACTTTCAGGTTTCAGTCAGGCTCCTCGCACTAACTCTTGTAACCACAGTCTCATTTATAACACCACTGGGACCTGTCTGCCCGATTATGTATTCACCTGTGTCTATGCACGTGCCGCACAACTCCCATATTTCTCCATCGCGCGTTACCTGGTATTACTTTGGCTTTGTTTAAGTAAGAGAATGATAAACGTTTCTTCGTTTTCCTTCCATGGCTTAAGCTTGTTCCACATCGACAGGCATATGCTGAATGGTTTTCTGTGTGTCAGTGTCCTGTTGTTTGTTTGTTTCTTGTTTTGTTTTAGTCGTCCTCTTCTACCTACTCCAGTTTCCCGTTTCAGTATCGAGGTTTGTAGTTCCTTTTGATCACACTGAGAGACACACCACAGTCGGTAGGACTCCGCTGGACGAGGGATCGGCTCGTCGCAGAGGCCTCTACCTGACAACAACACACAACACTCACAACAGACAAACATCCATGCCCCCGGTGGGATTCGAACCCACGATCCTAGCAAGCGAGCGGCCGAAGACCCACGTCTTAGACCGCACGGCCACTGGGATCGGCCCTGTTGTTTGTACAGACAAATAAGTTTTGAAGTTTTATTCACCATTCTGTTAAATTGGGTTAACCACTCTTCTCTGTAGACATTTGTTTTTTTTTTACTGCATATACATTTCTCTTCTGCGCATTTTAATTTCTAATTGTATAATCTTGACATTTTGTAAAAAGAAAAAGTCATTTCCTCTTTTTGAAGTTTACTTAAAATTTTATTCTTGTTAACGCATGTTTTAGTTCCCAACAGACTGTCATTACAAATTTAAACTTTGTTTTCCCTTGCTTGTGTCTTGTTCGAGTGGTAGAATACTGTACTTTTTATTCATTTCAAAGGTGTAATTAGGACATCAGCACATCAGAGCCACTATGTAGCCTTCTGTATCCGGTACCGCAGGAAAGCCGGGAGAACCTGAAATGCGTGATACGTGGCACTAAGCAGCCACTAGTTATGTGACATTCATTACTGTAAATATCTTGAACTTAATTTATATCGCCAATAAATATTTAGTGTGGCTTGCCTCAAGTTTTGTGCTTTACACTGTGGTCCGAACCCGGAAAACGTTTTACATCCACAGTTCAGACTCATAAAAGTGAGGCAATTAGTTTAGATAAATATGCCATTTAGAAGGCTTATAGCGGTGGCGCAGTTGATTCAGGCACTGCGCTACAAGCCGGAAGGTCGCGGGTTCGATTCTAGATTGTGTCAATGGAATTTTTCATTGACATAATCATTTCGGTCGCACTATGTCCCTGGGGTCGACTCAGCCTCTAACAGAAATGAGTACCAGGAATATTTCCTGAGGGGGTAAAAGCGGCCGGTGCGTAGTTCTGACAACCTTACCACCTTCATGTGCCGAGTGTCTAGAAATCTAGGAGCCTCAACCTCCTGGAATCCTAAGGGCCTGTCCAGACCTGTAATGGGATTGTTTTTAAGGCAGATAACCCCAAAACAAACAGCTAATCTTATGCACACTTCTGGCACAAAACGTTTAGAGAAAATTTTCACAAACCAACCAAATCATTGTTTTATATAAAATGGGTCCGAGAAACGAAGGCGAAAACTCGGAGGAAATGCGAAATCTTTACAGGTGCATGTGACGTCTGAGATTACAGCCTTGGTTCCTGTGGGCCTTACTGCCTCTTGAGATGTGGTGACCTGTGGTTTGATAGAAACATACGGACGCTGTGGAGAAAGTAGCAGGTCGTTTGAGAATTCCGTAAAGTTGTCAGAGTTGAATCAGTTTTAAACTAAACGCAGAATTGGAATCAGAATGGAAGATGATTTTCGATTTGTTATTACTTCAATGACTCTGAGGATTAAGAAACTGGCAGAAGAAAATAAGCTGAAAATTCCCATCAATTGTAAGCTGGGTACCTGGAAGACGAATAGAGTGGAACCTCGAACTTCGAACACAATCCGTTCCAGGAGACGGTTCGACTTTCAAGTTGTTCGACTTTCGAGTTAAATTTCCCCATAAGAAATAATGTAAATTGAATTAATCCGTTCCAGACCCCCAAAATTTTCCCAATATAAAACACTTTAAGTGCCTATTTCAAAAGATCATAATGATAAAACAAGTATATTTAATTTTAATAATTGAAAATTTTTATTTATAATAGTACATACATAAAAAATATTGTATAATAATCAATCAATAATAATAGTAGGTGGGATATTACTGTTCACTGGAAGGTGAATTACCCTTCTTTTATCTGGACAAAGCAGAGAGAGAAGGCGACCACGTGACGACCACGTGATTCTTTGTTCGACTTTCGAGTTTTTGTTCGAGTTTCAAACCCGGATTTTCCTCGAATTTTTTGTTCGAGTTTCAAGTTGTTCGAACATCAAACCGTTCGGAGTTCGAGGGTCCACTGTATTACCCTTTCTACACTGATACACTCACACCTTATGGAGAAGTAAAATATTGATACCTACATATGTTAATAGCTTTAGGGTTTATTGTGAAGTTGTCCCTGTGCACGGCATGAAGGCTAGTGGGGGAGTGAAAGTACGTAGCCACTCATTCTTAACTCGGCGCTGGATGCTAAGAGTGGTCAGCTTTTGGCTCCAGCCGCTCTACCTCTAAAGAAAGAGCACCCGGTAGCCATTCTGTAGGAGACTGTATGAGCCTCAGAACCAGTCTGGACGTTTTTGCTCTTTTAACATGAATCTGTCTCGAAACTTTGTAGAACTGGTGCTTCTATGCATGGGTTTGCGTCACCAAGGAAATGTGACAATAGGTTCGTGGTTGAAGACAAGTTGAGGACTACTGCCTTGGAGAAGAAACAACTTGTATTTCGCTTTTATTATTTCGGATGTCTTTATCATCTACGGTGGTTCTACGCTGTAAACTGAAAGATAGTAGGAAAATAGCAGATGGTTTTGTATGAAGATGCCGTATAATGTAGTCATGGCGTCTTTTTTAAGTTAGTTATTTAACGACGCTATCAGTTGCTGAGATTATATAGCGTCGGTAATAGATGAATGAAATAGAGGTGTGGGTCACTGACTGACAGGGGAAAACTTGAAGCACTGGGAGAACAACCTGTCCCAGTGCCACTTTCTGCATAAGAAATCCCACATGAACTGACCTGGTATTGAATCCGTGCCTCCTCGCTGAGTGGCGCCAGGGCGTCTTTTATTGCAAGATTCATTTAGAGTGACAAAACCAACAACACCATATGTTAGGTTTGCCAGTTTGAAGGGAAACGTTCAAAGAGGATGCGATGCAGGAATTGTATCCACCATACTGAGATTCTAAAGAGGCTACCTTTCAGGTACAGATCGTAACGTTATTTACATAAACCTCACAGGAAAGGATGAAATTTATTTCTCTAAATCTTGTGGTTATTTTACACACCAGTAGGTTTCATATTAAAAATTCAATTTTCTGCCCAGTGACTTAAAAATCAGCGGCTCTATCTATATGGTATTAACTGATCGGTTTTTAAAACCGAGAAGGTGTTAGTGTCTACTGCGCGGTACGAACTGAATCGTCAAATATAATTTTTTCAATTTTCTTTTTTAAAGTTTTAAATTGTAGAAACAAGCTAAGAGTTACCACCAACATGACTAAGAAGGGCACAAGTAGGGGTCATTTAAAGAAGGAAATGTTTGTTCTGATGGGCGAGTGAGGGTGTGGCTCTAGTGAAGAGCAAACTGTCACATGAAACCGAATGGAAAGGGAATATCGTGACCGCATACGCGCCGGACAGGCGACTGTCTGCAGCCTACAAGCCACTGCCGATCGACGTAATTCATGAGGACACTGACATGTAGGCCTTTTAACCTCTTACTGCAGTGCACGAAGTGGAACAGCCCAGACACTGTGTTGTTTTGGTGCCACGACAGAAGTACGTCATATGGACACATCGACATTATTAACAAGTCCACCTATCAGACTCACGAGTTAGTTAAAACAATGGGGGGCCAAGCAAGGTTGCCTCAAACCGTAATTTATATTCGGAAAGTGATATGTTCTAATTTAGCCGAGTCACTGGCTGTCTTTACTTTTTCTTTTTTTTTCCCCAGCCCCCTAGTTTAAGTGCTGGATTATGCCTCACTTAGATCATAACGGCTTTTTCCTAAATTCTTTCGAATTCGTCATTAACCAGTCATCCCAATATTCGACGCTATGGATTCAGATACTGACCTTCACTCTGTCGTCTGTCTTATGACAGTTCTATAGCCTCTTCCGAAGCGACTTCTCTACGACTGCCATTTGGTGCTGCCTCTTTAAATTTTAAGCATCCTGTCGTTTTACTATTGTCATCCAGTAGCAGCTTAGGCAACGTCATAAAATAAAATAAATTGAAATAAATAAATAGAAAAATGTGTCATCTTTTAATAATTCGGTACATTTTCGTAAAGATAACTCTTGTTTTATCTGTTCGTCTGCACAGATAAGTCTCTAAACCCGAGGGCAGAACAGACTTAGGGTGTTTGAAAACAAAGTGGTGAGAAGAATGTTTGGTCCTGGGAGGGGTTAAGTTGTGGAGATTTTGGATAAATTACATAATGAGGAGCTTATTTTTATCCCTTAATGTGCTTAGAACGATAAAACCAAGGATAATGATGGGTGAGAAAAGCGTAACGTATGTACGAAATAAGTTCAGGTGTAGTTTCTGCCTTCAAAAAGGATGGTTGAGACTGGCAACTTGCCTAGCGATTCATGTCAGACCTGTTCAGTCTGTGATTAACAATAACTTATTGGACCGAAAATTGTTGCAAGTAAGCGGAAAGTTTAGTAATTTACCTAAATAAAAAGCAAAATTTCCCTTTGCTCAACATGGTAACATATAGGGAGAGCAGATACATATATAACTTCACTTATTCTTAAGCTTTGGGACTAGATTAAAATACTCAGATTCACGCTCCGACCGCTTGCTCGCGGAGGAAGATCAGCACGTTGCTACTTCTTTCTCTCTCGACCTTAGTACTATACACATACGAAACTTCGCGTGTGTAAGGCATAATTTAGACGATGGATATATCCAACGAATTGTATAATGAATCAACCATTGTCACAGACCTGTAGAGGACTGTTGTGTTTATTATTGGGTGGGATATAGCTATGGTGTGGACTGGCATAGATACAATAGATACTGAAACTTCAGATGGTAACGTATACCTGTCAAGCAATCAGCGGGCGGTCCTGCGTAACTTACTAGTTATATAGTAAGCTGTTCGGAAAGTGGCGATGTCTGCAACTGTTGATTTTACGTCTTCGGCTGTTATTTTAACGAGCAAGCCAATTTGTAATATATATCGGACGTAAGTAATGCTGCTGTCATTCGATCCCGGGTCAGTCCATGTGGGATTTGTGGTGGACAAAGTGGCAATGGGACAGGTTTTTCCCCCGAGTACTTCGGTTTTCCCCTGTCAATTTCATTCCACTGGTCTCCAATACTCGGAAAAACGAAAAAACACAAATAATCTTCATCATAGGGTTGCACAATAAGCCTCAAGGCCGCGGTGCTTCGTAGCTTCTGCTGCGGGGCCCTTAAAAAAACTTGTTAAAATACTTAGCCCGATTTTGTTCAAAAGCATTCAAATTCGTGAAAATTCGTGCGTGTTTATCCAATATTTTTTTAAATGTTTCTGAAACTCTAATACTCGTCGTGAAGAAAATTTGTCATTGAACTGTCATCGTATTCTGAGAATATGATAATTTTTAGATGTTATTTGCACAAAGAACGTAAAATGATGATAGTGACGTACTGTTCCCTCATATATTATCTATGAAACTAATTGACTGATTTAGATTAAATTTCGTATGATTAACTTAAGCGTTACCTACGGAGCTTAAGTTTTAATGCGTACCGATCAGTTACAACTGCCATTTAAAATTATCGTATTTTTCAAACAAGACTGATTCCTTACAGTAATGGAAGTGTGTACAGTATTTACAATTTATCGTGTCCTCGGATCACGGCAGCTTATTTGCATATGACGCCTGCATGCACCAGAAATTTAGAGTGCGTTTTCTCCTGCAGTTTAACTTAGCTGATTATTGTATACAGATGTTCCGAAGTGCTCTAAATCCCCGGCGGGGTGCGTGCTTCCAATGCAAGTAAGCTCCAATGACACAAGCCGTGCTGAGGATACTATAAAATGAACACTCTTTATGAGAGTTTTCGATATGGCGAATAATTAACCAGCTACAAGAAACATTATTTGTGATTCCAAAATGTAAATAATTTTGCAGCAATAGATTTTCATTTGCAGTAACTTAGTATCGAGGATAGTTAGGTGCGTAACGCGGCGAAGTACTTATGTGTTTCACACGCTGAAGTACGCCATTTCACACTACTTCTTTCTGTGAGACGTGCTGATGTGGGCATGTATAAATAAATAAACAAACGAGGGACATTTTAACAAAGTACAGGAGATGAACCCTGCATTTGTAGTGAAAGCGGTGTTACAGAGAAGTGGCTTCTGACGTCTTCCGCCGCACAGTAATTGACACAGTATAATTGACCTTTTACGCTTCACTTGGAGGTTAGATGTGTTCTGCTGTATCAGGTCTCAGGACAAGGCAGTGCTGAATATTCTGCAGACTCGGGCACGTGTGCCTTAACGTTTCTTTACAGTGAAAGCGGTACGTAGATAAAGCAGGCAGGACACAGACCTACGTCTTCGTGGGGGTTCTCCTGCCTTGAGGCAGCCCAAATTTGACTGTAAATATCTTCTTGCTTGTTTTTGTTAACACTTTGTACTCACAACTTGTTAATGCCAGTGTCCATGCGATGTCTATCAACGCCTACTTTATGCAATCAGTAGTATTAATTCAACAATTTTGCATTGCAAATGGTTGTGATTTTTTTTTTAAAGTAAAATAGTTAAAAACGAGTTTTTAAATTTAAATTACGTTTAGAGATGTGTTAGCGCCTTTGTTTTGTAGGGTTTCTTGTTGGATGGGATGAGTTGTGTGAAGATGGTGAGGTAGGCTGTAATCCTGTAAAAGTGGTTCAAATACGTAAGCTGCGTCTGGATCCTCAGAGGAGACATTGCCCTGGCGGTTTAATTTTATGCGCCTCTAACTACAAGCAAACCAACATGGAATGTTTTGAAATAGAAATATAAAATGGGACGTATAAGCAAAATAATATTCAGTCGCCACAAGGAGCTTTCAGCTATACCCGTCGAGCTTGTGTAATTTTTCAGGTAGATTGCCTTATGGGAAGTGACACCGTGTAGTCTGGTTGAAGTTTACCCATTTGGCGGAACATAGGCCTTTGTCATTGGCTTAAAGATGTAAACCTTCACGTGACTCATCCTTGTGTGTTAGTATAAGGTCAACCAATAAATTCTCGTATATCCGTCAACCACATATTATATTTGATATAAAATAAACGGCTACATATTCCTGCTTTTGACAAATCATTGTTACACAGACTCGTGATGATTGCTAAAAGCCGAAACGTGTAGCTGCTTATTTCATTTCAAAATATGGCTTGTGCTTCACTGATATATTTATTGGTTCTTCATAAAAAAATTAAACATTGGGCTTCGGGCCTAGGTTGTATAAACCAGGGCTAGGCTTTGGGTTCGTGTGTAGAGGTTATAGATAAACCAAGGCTAGGCTTATGATTTTTATGTGGCTGGTGACTATGATGCCATTTTCTGTTACTATGTATGATGGTAACGTGTGTTCGGTATGGTTTTCATTACGAGCGACGTGAGTACCGCGTCACAAATGAAGATGCATATTGTGTTTATATTACCATGTCCACTCATATATATTGCTGCTTTCCGATGTGTTGGTGGGTAAGGATAGAGAAAAGTTTGGTAATAGGAGGGAAATAAATTGCTCACTGTAATACATCATTTCCTCTTTTCGTTTATGACCTGCTTATTTGATTTCAGAGTTACCAGTTCCAAAGCATGCATGTGGAAACTATCTGCAATCCTGCACGGATTTTATATTTTCAGTCACCTTTATGGTAAAGACTTTATGCATAATCTGGAAATGAAGCACCCTTCTAAAATATGTGGTTTGTGAAGTGCCCTTTAATTACATTTTACATTGATCAAATTCAGAGAGACAATAAAACTTCAGGAACTGATGTTGAAACTGTAAATTTTAGCTTACGTATCGAATTCCTGGAAGCAGTCTTTAATTAGGAAGTCTCGTGATATCACAGTCGACATTACTGTAGCGTTTTTACGTTTGTTGCATTTGAGAGTTAAATTCAATTGGTGTTCTGTGGAAATTACAAGGGAAGTGTTTGTGGATATTACTGTAGAAACTTAAATGCAATTTACTTTCGACTGTCCGGGATAATGATGGAGAGGAGGCTACATAGATAATTGAGAAAAGCGGATAATCCAAAAAAATAATTTATGGAGCCACTGATAAAACTGTAAATTACTTGTTATGTACATAATACATACATAGCTTACGCTTATTGCTTACATAAGCAGTCCGTGATTTTTATTTGTATTGAGGATTTTGTTCGAGCACTCGGCACTAAATCACGTTTTTTCCCACCTTCGTCCTTGGTCATTAGCAACTTATAATATTGCACGGATTATCTAGATACACTGCATATTTTGTCAGCAGCAAGTCCGGTATCGTTACGCCGTTTGTATGTCTGATGTTCTGATGTTATTCATGGCGCCTGAGTTCAGGTTCTTGAATCGGAGATTCTGGTCTCATCTTTGTATGGTTTCTGATTATGCATGTTTGTAAACTGGACATACGGGATTCATTAATATGTGGATTCTGAGTACGAAGATTTTTAAATCGAACGGATTCACTTCACATCGTCTACTTGCATTCAGTACCCTCTGCAGGATTTCTGTAGCGGAAATCCTTGGATTATTTGCTCAAGAAGTGCCTGGGGTCGAAAGTTGGCGAGTTTAGCGACTATGCTGATCGAGAATTTTGTGATTTATTAGTTTTTCCATAGGGTGCTAAGGAGGATATTTGGGCCTAAGAGGGACGAGGTAAGAGGGGAGTGGAGAAGACTACATAACGAGGAACTTAATGATCTGTACTCATCACCAAATATTTTTCGGGTGATAAAATCAAGAAGAATGAGGGGGCGGGGCATGTAGCACGAATGGGGGACGGGAGAGGTGCATACAGGATTTTGGTGGGGATACCTGAGGGAAGGAGACCACTTGAAGATCCAGGCTTAGATGGGAGTATAATATTAAAACGGATCTTCAAGAAGTGGGATGCAGGGCATGGACTAGATTGATATGGCTCAGGATAGGGACAGGTGCGGGCTCTTGTGAATGCGGTAATAACCTTCGGGTTCCATAAAATGCGATAAATATTTTGACTGGCTGACTACCTGTTAGCTTCTCAAGAAGGACTCTGCTACATGGAGTTATATTAGTTTCTCCAGTCAAGCTCAGGATTAGAACCTTGATGTAGGCCACGACTGCCTTCTTCAAAATCTCTTTATCTTATTTGACTCGTGCAGTCTCTACAGTTGGAACTGTAAGTCTATAGACAAGTCTTCTGGTTTTGAAGCTAGTATTAACACAATGCTGGAGAACTTCGCCTATTTTTATGCAACCCAATCAGACCATTACCGCTTTCACAATGGCCTGTCACTGGGCTAATCCTGAAACAATTAAAAAATGATACAGAGTTCTTATGAACCTGCCAATACGTTTTTCTACTTGAAGATGCATTGTATCAGCTGCATGATTTATGTCATTTGTGGTTCATGGAGTGAATTGTATAATGAATTATTTTGGTCAAGGGCTAAGATTCTATTGTGTTTTGGGTTTTTGTAAACGATTTCTCAGCTAGAAAATTTATTTAGACAATAATATAGAGTGGCATGGTCGCATGATCATGAGTGATAAATATGTAAGGATTTTAGAAGTTATAAATTGCGTGTTTTAAAGTAGTATTTTGGCATTCTTTTGACAGCCTGAAGGAAAAGTTTGTTATGAAGCGATCTGTTCATTTTATTCTGAGTTCTGGAGGGATAACAAGTGGATGCGAAGCAGGACTGATACACAGCATCGTAACGATTGGCAATACTGAATCGACTTTCGATCAGTTTCAATATCGGAAGTTGAGTTTATGAGCAAAATACCAATATGAATTTCATTAAGCTTTGCACAATGTAGTCCATAAATAAATAACATACATGTTGGGTCTCAATGTAATGCTACCATCCAAAGCACAGGCACTTTAATGAAGTCCTACATTCCAAATCAGTAATGAGATTATTACCTCTGTCAGAGTCAGCGGAGTTTGTTTTCTACATTACATTAAATATGATAAGCCGCAGTTTTAGACTTGATTGGGCCTCACATTTCTTACTGCCTTCTTCTTGTCCTTCATTTATCCTAGTTCTTCTTTCGTTCACTGTTACAACCTACTTGCACTTAAAAACTGAAGTACTATAAGCAAAGATACAGGGTAACTTTAATCACATTTGTATATTAAAAGGGTCTTAACCACTTTATGTGCCCGTGTGTATGAATTTGGCCGTGTAACCACACACACACCCACCCATCCCTTCATTAGCCGGGGCAGATATTAAGTATGCATAAGCTGCACCTTCACTCACTCATTCACTGTGACAATTGTTCCTTTACATTTAACCAGCATATATAAACAGGATGTTCCGCAACGCAATGGCCAAATTCAGGACCGTGTTCTACAAGTGATTTGGAGTAAAAAATGTCCAATGAATATATTTTATTTCGACATGCACTAGCTTATTTTAGCACGTCATTGCCTGATACTCCACACCACACACCAACTGAAAATCTTTGTTGAGAATGGTACTCTGTTACCCGATGTGTATCTCCCTGTGCCCAAAAGTGCAAATTACCCGCGTTGTTAGTACCATCCCAGGCAAATTGAGCCTCATCCGTGAAGAGAATATCAGGCAGGATTTGTAGCCGTAGTTGCAACCTTTCACAAAATCGTACATCGTTCGTGTGATATCCCGGGAAAAGGTGTTTTACTGTTTGAAGTTGAGGCGGATAGCAACCATCATGGTACAAAATTCTCTAAACCTGTGTCTCCGCTACACCAGTCATGCTGGGAATACTTTGTATATTTGTACTTGGGCTCGGTTGCACTGCAGCCAGAACATCACCTTCTTCATGCCGTTGTTTGTCACATTCTGAATTTTCTCGTGGGAATGAACCAGTCTCCCTCAGAAGTCTGTGCACGGTTTCAAATGTTTGCGATGTGGGTAACGTTCCTGGTTTTTCACAACAGTAGCCTTACCATTTCTATTGCAGCAACCGTATACGAAAAGCATGTCGGCGGCATACGTATTATTCATTTGTAAACGTGTTAGGTATTTTGATACGGCAACGCATACTTCAGCACAGCACAGCCACTACCAAGACAGTGTAGGTACAGCAACTCGATCAAGTTACTGCAGCGCTAGCTCACTTCACTAGTGCGTAATTTAAAGAATGTCGAAACGAGCTGCAGTCTATTAACATTATCTGATTCACATAACCTGTAGAATACGCTCCTGAATTTGGGCCATTACGTGGCGGCGTAGAATATTTCTCAGTATTTATTATACGTATTTTACGCACTGAGAATTGTTTCACGAGCTTTAGTAACGATGGGGCTCTGACCGTCACCTGCAGCACCACTGCTCTACTTCACCTACTGAAGTATATACACATATTTTTTGCTAAGGTTAACAAGTATGAACTGACCAAGCATTGGCAAGTTTTGACATTTCTGCAGCGGCGTGGTTGAAGATTCTTTTCGCCTGGGATAGAATGCTACGCCACTGTGAGACCTAGCATGATATTTTTTATACAGGAACTACAAACACTTTTAAGTACATGAGCTTCAGAGGAGGGAG
The DNA here is from genome assembly GCA_021186555.1 of Reticulitermes speratus. Classification (NCBI taxonomy): domain Eukaryota; kingdom Metazoa; phylum Arthropoda; class Insecta; order Blattodea; family Rhinotermitidae; genus Reticulitermes; species Reticulitermes speratus. Next base: position 18,242,281 of record JAJKFL010000002.1, read on the forward strand.
AGAATATATTTTGTAAACATCTTATTCACATTTAGAACTCATAACGCTCTGTCATTGTTCTATAATGTGCCATTTTTTCTGTGGCGCTACAGCCAAAATCGGTCCTAGGCCGCCTCGTTTTGGCGTTTCTAGGTCACACACAATTAGACACACACACACACACCGACACCCGGAAGGACTCCTCTGAACGAGTGATCAGCTCGTCGCAGAGGCCGCTACCTACACAACACACAGCAAACATAACAGACGAACAGTCGTGCCCTCAGCGGGATTCGAAGCCGCAATTGCAGCAGTAATGCGGCCTTAGACCTACGCCTTAGACCGCACGGCCACCACGATCGGCCTAATGTGCCATTATTCTATGAAAAATAATATATGAATGTTTCTCCTCCGTGTTTGAGACGTAAAAACCCAGTTTCGGGTGGGGGGGGGGGAGGGTTTACTAACAATAAAATTTATTATTATTATATTTACTGCAATTGGTTTTCACCGTGCAGTAGTCCTTACACTAGTACACACATACAAATGGACATTGTTACTGAAGTTTTGACATTAACCAGATAAACTGATATAAATATCATGACATGTTCCAGTTGAGTTGTCACAGTAAATCAGCTACATAAGTTAAAATTGTATACTGTACTAAAAATTGTACGAGTACACCGAAGATTTTTGCTGAAATATTTTACTTTGTCGCAAATCGTAATTGTCGCAGGCCTCATACATTTATATTTATTTCGTTCCTTGATTGCTCTTGAGGATGGGGGCTAAGTGGTAAGCTTCAAGCCCCGGCCGCCGTAACTCCGGAGAAAGAGCCTCTGTACCCAATTGAATGGAAGTTACTTAGCATTAAATATCCCTTCTTACAGATGATACAGGGCTTAACTCTTTGGTGGATAGCGCTGTGTGTCGGAATGTTGAACCGCTTTTGTCGGTCCATTCGTGCCATATGGAGTTCAACGGACGGTGATGTGTTCGTGGGGCAGAGACTGGGACGGTAGGCATTTGATTTATTTGGAGCTGTCCTAAAGCAAATGGGGTTGGGAGACAGAAGTAGTTGGAGTAAAGTTTGGGGTTATCAGAAGGTTCGGTTCAGTAAGCACGCTGCTTCGACGACGCTGTCTCTGGACTTACTTCGCTCTGGTATTATTATTTCGTTCCCTTTCGGTGTAGCTTCGTCCATGGTTTAAGCAGGGAATTGAGCCGTGCCATGGCTCAGGCGGTTAGTCGCCTCCCTTTCACCGGGTTCGATCCCGGGTCCGTCCATATGGGATTTGTGGTGGACAAACTGACGCTGGGACAGATCTCCCCGAGTACTGGGTTTCCCCTGTCAATTTCATTCCACCGGTGCTCCATTACACGGAAACACGAAGAAATTATTCATCTTCATCACATGGTTGCACAATAAGCCTCAAGGCTGCGGTGCGTCCGTAGCATCTGCTGCGGGGCCCTTCATAAAAAGAAAAGTAGGGAGCTAATCGTCATTTACTTACGTTATGGTACTTGACGCAGTCGGTACGGGCTGGATGGTCTGGGGATCCAATCCCGGTGGGGCTGAGGTTTATCCGCAACCCGCCCAGACCAGCCCGGGAGCCCACCCAGCCTCCTGTCCAATGGGTACCGGCTCTCTTTCCCGGGGACAAAGCGGCCAGGGCGTGATGTTGACCACCCACCCCCATCTATCGCCGAGTTAAAGAAAGAGTAGAGCTATACCTCTCTTCCCCCTCTGGACCTTCATGGCCTGTTCTTGGGTGAACTTTAACTTTACGGTACTTTGTGATTTTGTTGTGTGTTTGATAACGTGTCAGTTTTCTTGTATTGTGCATGCCTGCCGTCTTGGTAGAGAGACGTAGGTTGTGAAGACGTGCAGGGGATTTATTTTGTTGTAATTCTTGTTGAGAACGTAACAGCAGGAGTACTTATTTTGTGAGATTTTGTTAGCGGATTCAGAATGGATTTCAGAAAGTGGGGGAGCTGACCCGTGGGAATGGCCTTTTTTCTTTGGGTTTAAAAGCAAATGTACCTGATACAGTACAGAGATATTACTTATTCCGACACCTGGCATCGCTCTTTACTTTGTAAGAGCGTTTCGAGTGACGGCATGCAGTACAGCCCTCTCCGCCACTGTCAATTTGCGGTGAGTTGGGTCGACGCTTTTTAGTTGAACCTATTGCAGTTAATATCATTTTTTACACATCATGTTCTAAGAAGGCTATGATAATATTTTATTATAACAAATGTCGGATGTTTTATAACTTAGCGAGCGGACGGGAAGTGACTAGCGACAGTTGTCAGATAAAAAGTGTCCTTAGATTATTATATATGTTTTGTTTTGTGTCGTTTGTACAGTTTTTAAGTTACGATTGCATAAAAAACGTGTTTCTATTAATTGTTATAATTTTGTTTAGTTATCTAGTTTACATATTTTTTACTGCAGTGTTAGCCGTCGCAGCGCGGAGGCACCTTGTTGACGACATGAAACTGGAATCTAACAGTTTTATTATGGTTATAAAGAAGGTTTCAGCTCATGCAAATTATCAGGAGAAGACAGAGGAGTGAAATGTTTGTTAATATTTATTGAGCTCGGTTTAAATGTTCATATTAACAACTTTACATAGAGATAAATATTTAACGGCCGTTTCTCCCCACTTCTTGGGCAACCGGCGGATGGAATAACAGTAGTTAAATATCAGTACGTTAATATCAACTTATTAACTGAAAGTACTTCAACGGAACTATTTTCTTACGAACAAATGAGGACACTTGGTTTAAAATCCCAGATGTATGAAGTATTTAATCAGATGTAGATAATTACTTGAGAATAAAATTTGAACAATAATTAAAATAGGACAACAGAGACATCGACTGTTGAGAATTTTATTTGCACTTGCTACATCAATTTGAATTCAGTCTCCGAAGATATATTAACGTTGTATAAAGATGTAATAGTATTCTCATCAATCATGCTAAATATTTAATGGATAAGTTTGCCAAAGCCTCGATAACTTTACTTATTATTTGTCGTTTCTACCGGATTTTTAAATTGCAGTTCAGGCACCTTTGATGTGAATATATGTATATATGTATATTTCGCTTTTCCATGGGCTTCTTGACTTCTTTGCAGTAGAAATGTAACACGTTCGTTGGATCAGTAAGTAAGAAAGACAGAGAAGGACACGACGTCTCTGTCATCAATTTTCAACGTCCAGTGAGCATCCCCACATCAACTCCTTCTGAGTATAAATCCCTCAATTTACATTTCAAGATGGCGCTCTTATGTGTTCAGAAATGTCTCCCTGAAGGTACGCAACCCGACACACATGGAATACATGATCAGGTTCGTCCTTCAACCGAGTTTCAAAATCGGGAAGATTGAATAGTAATGCCAGTTGGGAATTGTGACTAGGAGTTTGCGACGAAGACTGGCGCCTCACGTGTGAAACCATGAATATCTAAAATTGGTGTTGGTAACATGGTTATTACGAATTAAATATCCACCCAACACCATGCGGGAAATTTTTATCAGACGCAGTTTCTCCTTCTTGTAGTTATTATAACCCGAATTCATATTGGTTTGAATTACCTAGGAAATTTTACATATTTGCCTTTATATAAGACTCTTTTAAAAAAATTGTATAGGTGACGTGACCTTTATTATTTATAGCTTTATAAAATCATATGTCTTAATATTTCGTAGGAAACAACAGAGGATGATAGAATCTTACGTTATTTAACAACACTGATTCTACTTCGAAGATTATGTTGCACCGGACGAGACGAAAAGATGAGCGTGAAGAATCGGGAGGGAGAGAGGGAGAGGATCGCGGCCTGTTTAAAAATATTCACCTGGAGAAAAGGAAGAAGACCATAAAGACACGGTCAGGGCAGTCTGTGCCGAGACTGAAATTTGACGGGGTTGTACGCACTGAATTTTATTAATAATTTATCTGAGAAAGTCAGACTTCGCTGTATTTACAAAGTATTTAATAGGGTTGAATCTGTATCAGACAGTTGAAATTTATATGCAGTTCTCATACCGAAATGGAAATAAGTATACACTTAATCCTTCCGTCTGATGTTTAACTTTCATTACTTTTCTATCTACTTCCACCCGAGGCCTCTCCGGAACACAGGCTTTCATATGTGTAGCCTGCATTCTGATATACTTTTTATATATATATGCATATATGTGTGTAACCTTTACTGAATTTGCCTTATTGAAAGAGGGACGAACACTCTTCCTTCATATAATAAAATAAACGCATTAATGTGTCATGCAGGTTTTGACAAAACTCTTTATCACCTTATATGTACTCAAGACTTTCTTCAACATCCAATGATAACGGGTCTGTCCTTCTAAAAAAATATTTATATACAGTATATTCCATTTAAACTGCGAGATTTGAGGTACCCATATTGGAGCAGCTGAAGATTCGCACCTTCTGGGACGTGAGGTTCTGTTGACACAGCATCACATTCCAGAAGGCGCTATCATCTTTTGTAGGCTTGTTACTGGAACCGAGATGCATAGAGATAAGTTAAGGAAAAAAGGCGCAAGCTCTACTTATTGTTCAAGGAATGAGAATTATAAATATAAAGACGTAAGTGTGTTTAAAGAATAAGTTATAGCTAAACGTAATGCCAGTACAGACAATAATCTTGGGTCCAAATTTGAGCGAATGCGCCTCCCTATTTTCTGAAGTACTGCACGCAATATATGTACCTTTGTGCAGATCTGTACAAATTACACGTTGGAACCCTTTCCCATTCTCGAATAAAAAGCACGTGTTTCTTAGGTGGAACATTCCTTACCGAAGTGGATTAAGTCTTAATATAACAAACGTGTTTAGATTTTTAATTCGACGGGAAGTGAAACTGTTGACATGTAGGAGATATGTGAGCCTGCAGTCCTTGAAAATATTGACATCTAGGAGACAACGCGTGCCTGCAGTTATTCATACTATTCACATTTAGGAGACACGTGTGCCTGCAGTTCTTCGTACTATTGACATCTAGGAAAAACGTGTGCTTGCAGTCCTTGAAACTGTTGACATCGAGGAGACACGTGTGCCTGCAGTCATTGAACTTATAGGCCGGTTACTTTTACAAATTCTTGTTTCTCTACAGTATTTTAATTTGATGTACTGAATAACATTTCAATGGTAAAATAAAATTAAAGCCAAAATCGATGTGTGTATGAAGAGGTTTTACTAAAGAGACTTCGAATTTGCTGCGATAGGTATCGGCCGAACTCAGAATTTGCTACGATTTCTAATTAACAACAAAATTAATGTAGTCTCAAGTCCGCAGCCCTACCCAGCAGTCTCATCTAGTTGAGAATTGTTAAAGTCGACTGCGCCAATTAACCGGATCGGAAACCCTTCAGCGCCAAGGGCACTTAATCCCGGCCGACTGACGTCACATCCATCTCCCGAGTACTTCCACACAAGAGAATGTTCGAGGCAGTACTTACTGCAAGACAGACGGATTTAACAGTTCTTTGCGATGTTGCGTATGATTCGCAGGTTGTTCACGGCAGTTACATGGACCGCGATCCTTCTCAATCTTTCGGAAACTCATTCATCGCCTTACCAATTTACCAGGAATTATTACAAGCTTTCCCTTTTACATGATAACGCTCTAGGTCCATTTTTGGAATGTGTTTGGTTTCGGTATCCAATTGAGTAGCGTTTTTCGTAATTGTCCTTACCGATTTAAGTCAATGGAGGTGTCGCACATCCCAGTACCATTTAGGTGACGCCCACTTCCTTCCGCATCCTTACTTACCATTCATGATTACTTTTCATCATTCAAGGTTATGAACTTATTCAAATTAAACAGTGCGATAAGCTACAAACAGAATAAAATCAATGAAGGTGGTGACTATGTGCTTATACAGTGGACCAACGAAAGGACGTGTTTTTAAATAAATAATGCAGTTGTGTGACACCCCCTGAAGATGGCTTCCTAGAAAAGCCGAAACATACGTAGGGGTTTTTTATTAAACGTTTTAAAGAAACCTTATAGTTTTTTAAATAAAAAGTGCATTTAGTTGGTGATATAACGATAATTTGTGCTCTCAGTTTCAGGTTAGGAGAATAACTTTTCTTTCCTCTCTCTTTATTTTATGCATTGATGACTGAGGCACAGACAGTCTCTGAAACTTCTGAATGGCATTGCCTTGTTGCCACGGAATATATCCCGAGAAGTCTTACCTGTATATAGTTACAGTGAAAGTCTGAATTCCGGAGTTTGGCCTACATTTCCAGTTGCCATAGTTAATTTAATATTGTGTGTAGCTCGTGTGTTGTTCATTCACGTAAAGCACATGACGTCAAAATGCTGAAACCTTTCCTTCACACCTGTTCCAGTCGATTCTGTTTACTTTTGCAAGTTGTCTCCAGAGATACGATTTTGCAAGACATTCCTCGCTGTTGTGACTTCAATTTAATTACCGACCAAATTGCTTTGGTGCTCCAATTTATATTCATAATTCAAAAGAAACCATGACAGCTTATTCTGAGAGAAACCGACATGTTAAAGCTTCTCTGCAGAGATAATATTATTATTGCTTGTTGCTTTCATGGTGACTATTTTCAGTGAAGGTTTCTTGAGCACTAAACCATGTGAGTGAGAATTTTATGTCCAAAGTGTCAGGGAATGTCTCTCTGATGATTGAATGGGTGGCAAGGGTATACCGTGGTTGTCAGTAGGACGAACGACCCGTCAGTCTGAACTCGAAGTTAATTGATGCGGGGAAACTCTGCTTGGAAGACAGCTGTGCCGACCTAGGACTGTCCAAGCCACTAGCTGCTTTACCCACAGGCAACGCATGCTCAACAGGCCAGTCTAGGCTGCCATGTATACAGAGTCATTTATGTCTAACTTTACAAGCTAACCTTCAATCCTTGGAAAATATGTCAGAGCTCAAATATTTGGAAACGACACTAAAAATCGAAATTGTATGCACGAAAAAATTAAGAGCAGGTTAAATTCGGGGAATGCTTACTACTATTAGTGCTATGTCCGGCCTCGACTGATGATCCACGTATTCTAAACGAATTTGCTTCTAGTCCTTCTACTCTGGGTCTCAGAGGATCGACCGTCTGCCCCATTCAGACCTAACCACATCCTCAGGGAACGCTGTACACGCACCGAATCTTCAGTTTCTTTATACGACGAAGGAAATGCCAAACATTCTTCTACAGAAAGCCTGGAGTTTTACTGCTGTGCCAGGACATTACGTTGCTAATGGTATTGAAGGAGACTGGCTAGAGACCGGGTTCTCCTGGACAAAGGGCGGACCTGTTATGTAGATTGAGAGCCTGTCAGATCTGCCAATTGCGGTTTCCTTTCTATTTGAAGGTAGCCCTGTAAGTTGCAACTCATCGTTGAGGCTGTCTCTGTTTTAAAGGACGTGGTTCCTGTGCATCAACACGGAAATCACAGCCTGTTCATTTATTGGGTTAGTGGTAATGAAAGTTGTAATTAAGACGAAAGTGTGGGTGGATTCTGGTAAACTTTGTGAGACTACACGACGTCACATCCAAGAAGATAAGAGTCTCGTAGTGACGGTCGTGAAAACCTTAAATCTCACTTGGTTTATTAGTGGCTGTGCTGAGAACTTCCGAAAATGTTATGGCCTGATAACAAAATAACATCGTTACGTGCTGCAGGCAGCATTACGTACTGTAGTTTAAATTGTTCTACTGGAATAGCCTATTGTCCCTCTACAAAAAACTTTCCCTAACTTCATGTCTATCTTCTTTTGTTTTTAATTTTTTAAGAGACGTCTTTTGAAACAAGACTTGAGAATGAGAAGAATAAAATAAGTTTCCTCCTTCCACCCACCCCGAAACAAACGACAGTCGCCCTTCTCATTATTTTCAGAGCAGAGGGTAAATTTACATTTCGTCGTATTATAAAGGATTCTCCTTTTTCTTTTTACCAAATTCCTTCTTTTAAGGTTTGAGAGGACTTTCTCATCTTTCCGTTTCACTCGACCTCGCAGCCTTTATCCATTTCCGTCTTTGTTCTTTTATTCTTACTCCGAGGGCTTTTAAAAAAGAGTTTGTGCCAAGTTCTGCGGAGACTTACTGAATGAGTCGTATGTCTACGACCGGTCCTCTTGTAACGTTTTAGCTATAACGGAAGCCCCAAGTTTTGTCTTCTACAGGCGAGGCACAAATTTTCAACCGTAGTGCGATACGGAAATATGCGAGGGAGGTAACATGACTAAGAAGTGGAGGAACGACCAACATCCATGCATTATAAAACTTTTCCTTTTCTTTTCTTTTTTTGTCCCACCGTTTAGAAACACGTACTTTTTAACAAGGAGTCTTAAACGCAGGTAGCTGGAAACAGAGTAGAGTCGCTGTGTGGAGTGTTGCAAGTTAAAAAGTCCCATAAAAAAGCAATTTGCATATTTTGACACGTTCAGAATTTTTGAAGTTACGAAGAATTTGCACTCTGTATTTCATAAGCATTAAGCTTACCGTTACAGAAGGTGATGGAGAGGCAACGATTCGATTAACACTTTCCAATACACGACGGCGTAAATCGTCTTCGGACCAACTCGCGGATCCTGACTGGCTTTGACATGTCTCATTATCGGTAGCTTAGTGCAGAGCCATTCACTGGCATTCGAAAGATATTGTATTAGATTTTCGGTAGGTGTGTGCTATCCAGTTTTCTCTCGTGGTGTTTTAAGTCCCTGAAAGTGAAATTTGACCTAGAGCCTTGAAATATCACAGTAGATTCCTTTTAAAATTTACGTACACGACAGTGGTGATAAACTTACTGTTTCCTTCAAAAGAATGTAACCTGTGCAATTGAAAGCGCCTCATGAGACTGGAGTAATTTGCATTAAGGTCTAAGTACAAGTAGTTAAGAAAACAATTGGTTGGACTGATTTTTGTGTCATTTGATTGTCAACAACATACGGTATGAACAATATAAAAAATTGGCTTTTCCTAATATTGTGTGCATTTTATTACAAGATTATTTTTCAGAGAAAGTGACCAAATAATTCAATACAGAAGGTGTTTACACAATCTACGTAGGGAATTAAATTTAGATAGCTTGTTTTACACGGGTATGGTGCGTGGCTGCAACTGTGCGAGAACACGAAAGTATAGTTTCTTATATCAAGTGCCCAGAAACACATTTGAACTAACGGCAGAATAAGACATGAATTACTAGCGACAGTTAGCACTGCTAAGAACCTGGTATTCGTTGTCACATCCAAAGAAATGTACCTGAAACTGAACAAATAAATCTGATGTATTTAATATTATACATGTTCCGTGCAGTTGCTTAACCACTGAAAAATCAATTTATTTTTACACTCCAACATGTTTCGGCCGACCATTTAAGCCATGTACATTTAAGGATGTACGCTGCAAATGTGTATGTACGTTAATTCCCTGATGATGGCTGAAATAATCGGCCGAAAAATTTTGGAGTGTAAAAATACATTTATTTTGCAGTTGTTGGTAGTAAAAAACTTACATAAATAAATTTGATTTAATAGCTAGGAACTTTATTTTAATGTTCCCTTAAAGAGGGATGATATAGTGAGTCACGTAATTGTATGGGAGGTTCCGTAATGCGTTGCTTACTTTGCTCAGAAACGTTGAAGGCAAGAGGCAACTAGGCGTTAGTAAAAGTTAAGTTTGTCTCTCTTCAGGACATGAAGGCCTGCGACAGAGCGGATTTATAGCTCCAGTTATTCTTAAGCTGGGAGGTAGATGGATGTAAGTGTTCAACGTAACGCTCCGGGAGCGTTACTGACGGGAGAAAATCAGTCCCTACCCACTGAATATGTGATTGGCTGGGCCCGAGAGCTGGTCTGGACGCTTTGGCTAAATGTAACTTGAAAGACTGTATTAAAATAGACCTTAGATAGGCCTATTTTGAATGAGGGCAGGTAAAGGCTGCACATAAGTACATAAAACATAATTATGCAAACGTACGTCCACACAATATGAGATTCCCATGTTCTTAATAAGGTGTGCCGACATTGCTTTCAGGTACTAATAAAAGTCGCTCTTCACGCGTGTGATAATTTGATTGTCTCCATCTCGTTATTCATGCAAGAGGCTACACAAATTCTCTAGTAAGCCCTTTTATTACGGAAAACCCCCACCACACTGTGGTCTTTCTGCTTTTAGCTGTAATGAAGCCTGTTAGCGTGGCGGCCTTATTGCGAAAATTACGAATCGCTTGTCGACTGCAGGTGACACAGCTGGGGGCATAAGTGGCCAACGTTGGCTTCAGTGCCCGGTTATCGATCTGCAGCTTGATATTGACTTATTACGTCATTCAGGCTAAGTAGTAGTAGTTATTACTGTAGTTTCAGACATAGCGGTTTGCTGAAATAACGGAATTAATAGGATAGCGCGGACACTCTGCGCTTGCTTAATTCAGCTGCCTTAGTAATACAGCACATAATTGTCAGCGCTCTATTACTTAGCGTTTAAGCTGCAGGCATTTCTGAATGTACATCGCAGGTACTTTTAATGTTTCCTATGACATGTGTTACAGGGTTGGCCATCATGCAGCCCTTGAAGATAATATTTGTGGCCCTCGGTCGCCTGAATATTTTCAATAATGAAATTTAACAAACGTAATATAATATGTCTACAGAACATAACATGGAAACTTTAATAACTAACTAAACTAACACCATGGAGCAGAGTCCTTCTTGAGAAGCTAATAGGTCCTCAGATAGTCAAGAAATTCCCCGCCTTTTATGGAACCCGAAGGTTCATTACCGCATTCACAAGAGCCCGTCACCTGACCCTATCCTGAGCCATATCAATCCAGTCCATGCCCCCGCATTCCATTTCTTTAAGATCTATTTTAATATTATCCTCCCATCTACGCCTGGATCTTCCAAGTGGTCTTCTTCCCTCAGGTCCCCCACCAAAGTCCTGTATGCACCTCTCCCCTCCCCCATACGTGGGAAATTTTCATAAGGAGCAATAAAACAAAAGTATTGTTTGTAAATAACGGCATTATAGTTAATTCATTCTCCCCCTTCCCGCTTTTAGTTACGTGTATACAAACGTGCGGCCTTCAGACTAGTCCTTACGAACTTGTGGCCCTCCTGTGGGTTGAAGTTGGCAGTCCTGGCTGAATTTAAAAGCGTCACGTTTCGGACTCTTGTTCTGCTTCTGTCGTCATGTAAGGAAGAAGTTAGTCTTAGGGGACCTAAGGAAGCAGGAAGTGGATGCTGATTTCATTTGAATAATGGCTATATGTTGAGCAGTGGATTAACTGCAGTAGGTAACAGAAAGAAATGATTTAGTGAAAAATAAACATAATGCACAATGTTTTTCCTTAGATATGTATATTGTATTATATTATAACATTGAGTATTCCTACATATTTCAGTCCACAAGGGCTCATCATCACGGGAGAAGTATCAAATAATATTGCATAAAATTTATTTAGCTATTTTTTACACTTAAACATCTTATGCACGGTGTATAGAAGTGAAGTAGTAAAACGTAGACAATTCTACGTAGAATGATTGTGTATATAAGTGAAATAGGATCTTGATATACTGTATCTTCGGGGCAGCTTACGTACTTCACGAAGACTGACACAGTACTTATGTGTAAAAATAGGTAAATGAGTTTTATGTAATATTACTTGATACTTGTTCTCTGATGATGATCCCTTGTGGCTTGAAACATGTAGGAATACTCAATGTTATAATTTAATGTAAATATCTAAGGAGAACAGTGTGCATTTTGTTGGTTGAGTGTTGTGAATTGGTTATATACAATGAACGAAACGTACAACATAACAAAAAAGAAATCAACTCAGTGTCACGTTATATATACACATATAGCCTATATTTTGGTTTAGTGACCATGATTGGGATTGGAAAACCGGGGAATCATGGTTTGATTCCCAGCAGGGGACGAGATTTCATGTTAGAAGCGCCCAGACCTGATCTGGAACCCTCTCATTTACCATATAAAACATAACACTTCTTCGAAACGCTATAACAATGCAATGCTTTTATATTAAGTGATTGTAAAGTCGCTTATAGTTCAGAAAGTCGGATAGCCACCAAGTAGATGTTATGGAGGTTACGAAACAATAAAACACGAAGGTGACGGGAATTTAATAGTATTGGGTTCCTACGAAGTTTAGTGAAAACCTATCTGTCGGTTAGAACTTTCGTATTAAGTAAGCGACATTCACAACACGCATATGAGTGAGAGAGATAACATGACTTTTGTTATCGATTTACTGCATAGACCTATTCTGTGTTCGGGCAGTCATCATTAATCTAAACACCTTTTATTAACGTCTTGTCCCACCTCATTCACAAAGGCATGTCAATTTCGCATAATTCATAAGGATTTGTGCAGCATTTGATTAGGCCTCCTCTTTGTTCCCACCCTCTTCTCTTTACGTTGTTAAATTTCTGTATTTCTTGTTTTATTTTCCGTCTCCTGTACCCATATTAGGCTTCTCCTCTTTCATGTATTCATGTTTCTCTGCTACCTCACTTTCATTTTCTCGGCTGTCCATTTATTTGTTTCTTTTCTTATTCGTTTACTATTAAATTAAATATATTTTCCTTTGTGCCTGACAAGTAACACATTTTCGGAACCACAGGCTACAGTGACTGTTGTACTTTATTATTCCTTCGGAATAAGTGCCATTAGTACTAACTTTCCTGTCACGAACCTCTCTGAAAGCTGCAGGCGGCTACACTAGAGAATTAAGGGTTCTGGTCATTTAATCTGACCCAAGGGGATTCCTTTCTGTCAGTGTGGAATGGTCATAGCTTTTAAATACGTCTCGCAATTTGTAGGAATTTTGTAAGCTGAATTTAAATAGTTAAAATGCGTAATCCCTAAAATATCAGTTCTAAACAATAAATGAATTACCTGACAGGGCAATGATCATCTTAACGTTTAGAGCAAACTGGTAACTATATGTACCATCTACTGTAGCATAGAGGGGCTCTGAATTTTGACAGGCAGTGTATTCATTTGTTTTATGTAACTATCACAATGAGTACTGATTATTTTCCTAAGCTTATTTACCGGATTGGTCTTTATAGTTGTGACGGGCTGTATATCCTTTTGAAGTAGAGTTGAAACTTGTACATCTTATAGACAAGCGGCCGTCTTCAGAATGTGAATTCTGTCTGCTCCACTCTCATTTACAGCCCGAAATGATGTTAAACTTACGATTCCTTCCACTGTAATGCGACTTTCAACCGGTAAAACAAATTATCTTTTCTTCGAAGCCTGTAGGCCGGCTCTGGGGCTCACCACAACTCGTATGGGTACCGGGAGGTCTTTCCCTAGGGAGTAAAGCGGCATCGGCGTGAATTTCACAACTCATCTATATCTAGTGCCAAAATTAAGAATGAGAGGCGCTGTGCCTCCACGTCATAGATAGCATGCAAAGGGACAAGTTTTACTTTTGTTTCCCTTCCTAACTTTCTTTCAGTTACTGCAAACACCTAAACGTTTACACGCGAATTGTATTTAGAAAAACAGATTTCAAGTTCATTTTTTAAAGTTTGAATGGTCGACTCTGTTCAGTAATAAAAACAAAATAAGACAACAAAAGTAGTGCCCTAATACGTCATGAATCAGGAAAGCATGTATTATGAGTTGCGTATGGATCTCCTCTTTAAAGACTTAAAGCCCATTGGTAACTAACTATACGTAATGCCTGTCGTACCGATAAAAATCTTTGAATTTTGCCAACAGTTTGTGGGCTTATGATTCTCACAATGAACAGATTATTTCCCTAAACAGGCTTTGCTGATTGGTGTTTTATTGTGAGGTAGGAACTCAGTCTTCGAAGGGGTCAGTTGTAAGTCACTGAAATGTAGCCTGAATTTTCAAACGAAGGGTATTTTCACCGACGTTAGTCAGCATAAAATTTATTCAGCGAAGATAATCAGTGTCGGAATGTGAGACCAATATCCTTGCACTCAGACCTCGGCTTTATGTCGAGATGAGTAAAAAGCCAGACAGCCCGACTGTTTTAACTGACATATTGATGCGAATTGTGGGTGAAGACTGGAGAATTGAAGTTTCTGAAATGAGGTTCTGTAAATGGGTTGAAGATAAACTACATTGTGACAACTAAGATATAGTTTAAACATTTTTTGAGTCTGTAAAAACAAATAAACCGAGAGACCTTGTTTCCAATCTGCGATAGATTAAAATTTAGGATTATATTACCCTGATATGTGTACTGGGTGCCTGTGTATTCTTAAGCATATGAATCGCAATTTGCCATAGAGAACTGAAATTAAAATTAAGGTTGTAAGTCTGCAGTAAATGAACAAAAAGTGGAATGAACTACGTAAAATAGCAAAGATAATTGTATGAATATATTTACAGTCCTACACGTATTTCTTTTTTTCCAGTCGTGGCGTGATCTACAGAAAATAAATGATACGTTTCGCGTGATTACTATCAATTAATCGCTTTCTTCATTAGCTTTTCCTCGTTCACTGAACCTGCTATTCCAAGCGTTATCAAGTCGCACGCTACAAATATGTATCCAGGAACTCGTGTTGACTTTTCCACAAGACCGTAAAGTAAACTTCGGAAAAGAAAATACGGAATGATTCCCCGTCCCTGCAAATACTGGCGTGGCATACATCACCTAATATCATTTGCATATCACTTCGTGCTTCATTACTAGCAGGCAATATGACGACGCCTCTAGCCACTCGCAGTTAGTCCACGAATGCATCTCTAAAATGCAAATTAATCTGTACAGTTTCTGCACAAGTAATAATTCAAGAAGTTAGATGCTTGCTCAGATGAAGCACGCTGTAGTATTAGCCTGTTATGCAGTAGGAGAGGCGATGGGACGTGTCCAGAGGTTGACTACCTAACGAAACGGAGTGTGAAATTTTGTATGTGTAAGAGTGTGATTTTGTTTTAGAAAAGGGAGGCCTACTTTCTATTTCACTCAAGAGATACAGCTGGAAAATAAAGGCAACCACTGGATTGGGAGAAAGGCTGTGCATGTATGTCGGGATCTCAATGAAATAGGGTTGTAAGAGGTCAGAGAGGAACATGAAATTCAAGTTTGAAAATCTGTCTAAGTAAATAAGAAAAATATCCTTATTGGAAAGTTGAAAGATGAGCAGTACCAGTAACATCTGTAGGTGCTGTCCTCTCAGTCCAAGTGTTAACCAATTAATCGTGATTTAACGCAGATCGTCCATGAAACAGAAGAAGAAGCCGCTCCTCTCCAGGCTTGCAGCATCGCGAGAAAAAATTAAAAAACTATTCAAAGTCTTCAGATAGATATCTACTCTCTAGCTTTTGTGGTTGAATTATATACTACTACTAATTCTACTTCTAATTCAGATATGAAGCTTTTCTTGTTTTACTTCTTTTGACTGTCAATAGACTCTGTTTTTCAAAATTCACTTTCTTATACCAATAAATAAATAAATATGTTTTCTCTTAAAAAACAGCCATCACTATTTATACAGCAGGCTCAGTGATTGACCACAATTTGGCGAGAGTTCTGCTCACAGTCACGTTAAGTGTGTCAGTAAGTCCTTCACCACTATGCACGCAACCCTCCTTTCCGCCACGACTGGCCGGTTAACCGAGCCTGCCATAGGCTTATACTACAGACCGCTGAACATTCTTCACTCCGCGTTGAATGTAAGACTCCACCACTAGTCCCTGTATCTTTTACAGTAGCCGGTCATATGTACGTACAGTTTTACTACGAATAATTCATCACTGGATGTATTATTTAACATATTCCTAGAATCAGGTCGCTCCAAACTCATATTTGAATAAATAAATGCACTACGCTTTCCCCTCGCCAAACTCGTATGTTCTTGTCGATGTACATACCTTCACATCAGTTACGTTACATAACGTAAAGTAATGTCAGGGAAAAGCCGCTCTACTTTGAGTCAGGAGGTGAGTAGAACTTAAAAGCCCTTCGAGAATCTGAACGAAAATATTCAGGCCGGTAAAAGCAGTAAATAAGTCTTTACATGAGGCTGAAGAATGGTACATAACAAGAAGGGCAATAATTTTTAATATTCGCGAAATATTGTTAAGTTTGGAAGGAAAAGCATGATAGGAAAATGTATGCCATGCAATGGCAGACAAGACAAAATTTTGCTGGAGAACATGAAGGAAAGAGGATAAAAGAGAGGCATAGGAGCTTATAGGAGTGTCATAATCATCCCGTAGTCTGTCTTACGACGGGTCCATAGCCTCTTCCAAAGCGTGTTCTCAACAGAATGCGATCTAGTGCTTCCTCTTTCAATTTATAGGAGGGTATTTGTACAAAAGTCCGATCCCAGTGGCTGTACGGTCTAAGGCGTGTTTGTGCAGCTGTTCGCTTACTGGGATTGTGGGTTGGAATCCCGCCAGGGGCATGGATGTCTGTCTCTTGTAAGTGCTGTGTGTTGTTAGATATAGGTGTATGTGTCGGGCTGATCTCTCGTCCAGAGGAGTCGTACCGATTGTGGCGTGTCTGAGTGTGATCGTGAAGTCTCGACAGTGAGGAGGCCCTGGCCCACTAGAGGCAGTTGCGGCATCGGGAAAAAATTGTATGAAGGCGGTATTATTAGTGCCTCAGGATAAGTGCTTTTGTAAAAGCGACAGTGAAATTACGGGTTCCTTAAAGACATTTAATTTTTTAAATAAACGGTTAAGTTTCAACTTTTACAGTAAAATAAATCGTCGGTTGAAATTTTCGATTATATTTTTCACTGCTATATCAGAGCGAAAAAAATAAACTCATCTCAGTGAATAATGACATTATTACAGAAATACAATATGCAGTTGATTTTTTCGGCTAAGATTATTCAGAAGGAATATGTGTTGATTATCCCGTTACAATTGTGAGCACAGATGAACATGCCCCCTTTCGGGTAAATAGAGTGATTTCACTAGTTTCCAGTATAAGGTAACTACAGACAGAATCGGTTACTGCACTATTCTACGTTCCGTAGTTATCCACAGATGACATTCAAAGTTACGAATTTTTGCTCCAAAGTTTGTTCGCAATTTAGAAGCGCAGATTTTCAACTTTCATCTTCACTTTTTTTTGGCCCCCACGCCCCTCTTGGTTAGGGAAGATACAGAGCTTTGTCCATTGTCGAAAAAGAACGACGTCAGGCTTATATCTTTTCATTGCATCACACCTGTAGGTGCGGCGACAATGGGTCTTGAACAAAGCAGACAAATAGCTGTGATGAAGTATATGACACTCGTGCCTATATGAGTTATACAGTTTCATATCCTTTTATGAAAGATGGACACATCTTAATCTATCATGGAGAAAGCAGGAAGGTATAAAGGTCCGGAAGTCAGTGTATGTTTTAGGTAGGCTGTGTATGTGGGAGTTGCTCATTCACACAAAACGCTTCCAATTATCCGTTTGTATACCATGTCGTGTCAACGAGTACAGTCAACAGAAAATAAAGTATGTCAGATTTTCCCCATATTCGTTACATGTATCGAAAAATGTTATAAGTTCCTGAAACAATAGGGTTGTTATGAGTTTTTTGCAACGTCTTTTCTTAAGTGCCTGATCAGAAATTGTCTACATATTTTTACGAAATTTGGTACGGACTATTATATGGAAATTACCCGGAGAACTTATATTTATTTCTTATTAATCTTTACTATATGCCGATCCCAGTGACCGTGCGGTCTAAGGCGTGGGTCTTCGACCGCTCGCTTACTAGGATCGTGGGTTCGAATTCCACCGGGGGCATGGATGTCTGTCTCTTGTGAGTGTTGTGTGTTGTCAGGTAGAGGTCTCTGCGACGAGCTGGTCCCTCGTCCAGAGGAGTCCTGCCGACTGTGGTGTGTCTCAAATGTGTGTGATCATGAAACCTCGACGAAAAACGAGGAGGCCCAGGCCCATATAGGGCTGTCGAGCCATAGAAGAAAAAATCTTTACTTTATTCACAACATGAAGCTACACGGCGCGAATAGAATTCTCTTATCTTAACTTTTAAAAGATTTTCTACACGGCGAATAAACACAAAAAACCTTTTATGACTGTGATTTTGTTTTCTTTTTTATTATCTACGCAATAATTAATTCATGTTCGAAATACTTATTTCTTCTTCGTTTGAATCGTACATAAATATATCTGCTATTACCATACATCACCGATCCTAAAGTTTAGTGCAGAAAGAATTAATAATTTATTAAATTTAGGTCGTAGTATTACCGTTATGTTTATAACTGTTTTTATGGAATGAAATTTGGTCAAGTTATATCTTATTCTTGCTTATGTACGTGCCGACTCGGTACCACAGACAGTTTACGTAAGGAACACAAGGAAATTAACAAAAGACGTAGATATTAAAACTGATGAGAGTTGCTGCTGAGTAAAAAAAATCTGAATTCAGGTTTTGACAAATTGTGTCAAATTAACACAAAATCTGTTTCCCCAACTAATTAGCTTCCTCAGTATGTCGACAAATCTGTATGCGAGGATAGCAGCTGAAACGCATCTAGCCGAAACACAATTTTTGCATGTGAAAGAAAATATGGATAAGTCCCTAAATGTGTGATCAAGAACTCCGAGACCTGTAATTTCCAGAAGGGACGAAAACTATTTCAGGCATAAGTAAAGACTAACACGAAAGAGTGCATAAAGGTGACGCCTTCTATCGTAAAGGCTACCTAACTTTAAATATGTGAATCCTTGTAAATTGCATGGTCATGGGGGGAAAAGATTATGACAAACTGCTGCGAACTTCCATGAGACAACTTCCAGCTTTCTGGATTCAGTAGAAGTAATAGAAACACATGTGACAGCGGCATAGTTGAATTTAGGTTAAGTGTTAAATATAATAGTAGCAAGCTATCAAATGTAGTGAAGGCAAAGGTTATGGTTCTGACAAGCTCCAGTGTTTCTACGGAGTGGAAAGAATTGTAGCCTTCATGATCGTGAAAATGTATTTCCGAATCGGTTAGCTCTCCCATATCTTCAGTGGTATGTTAACACGTTAGACAAGAACCGCATAGTTTATGAGTGCAGTACAAAGCATTTATTTTCTTAGTTGCATTAATCAAGCTCGGTTCTACTTGTGTTCAGTTTCGTGAAGTTAGTGGCGCCCCGACCTGGTATGAAATTCATATCATTGTAACCGATTGCAATAATTACGTGTACAGCACGAAAGCTGTTGATATCAGCTAATATGGAAAATAATAATAATAATAATAATAATAACCATGGCTCAACAGCCCTATATGGGCTCGGGCCTCCTCTTCCCTCCTCTTTCCGAGGTTACTGGGTTGTGCCCATTCGTGGCAGTTGGTGACTGGCCAACTGGCCACGCTGCTGTTCTATCGATCCTGATGTGACCGCCAGAGCCATCTGGCAGGCAGTCAGGAGAGTGAGAAATGGAGGCTTTGAATTTAGCTTACGAAACATTTCTATTCATGCCCGTAAGGTTCTTTTACATGCCGTAAATCTACGACATGGGACCGACGGCTTTACTTCCCCTCTGAAGGAAATGGTGCTCCGGATTTTTATCACCCTTAAAAATCCATCGGTCGGGATCGAAACCGCGAACCTTGGGTCCAGTGGCGAGCACGCTAACCACTAGTCCACCGAGGTCTCCACTCTAGACAACTAGAGTATTTAATTTTAGTACTAAGACCGTTAAAGAATATGTTAAAAACAAGATACTAATGATAGTAACCCTAGTGGTAGCGGTGGCCGTAGTATGTTAAAAACAACTTACTAATGGTAGTAGCTCTATTAGGAGCGGTGGCCGTAGTATATTAAAAACAGACACTAATGATACTAACTGTAGTAGTAGCTGTAGCCGTAATGGGTTGAAGAATAACGGACAGTAATCTGTGCACATAATTGTCGTTACTATGAATGTGTGTCATCCGCTGTAACATAAATATTGCTTATATAAATACACACTACTCCATATAACACAACACTTTTTAAATTAAATTTAAACAATATTGCTACCTACTCTCGATTACGAATGGTATATCAACTTTATTCTTTAGAATTGGTGGAATCGTATGTTAAGTCACATAAACGACAATCGTTTTGCCAGCTCACATTTGCTATTTCAACAAACTGCAATCCATAATTCATAAAGACCCTCGCTCCCTTACGCGCTGCTCGCAAGCACAAACAACCAGACCGACTCGCTCACTCGTTCGGCCGTACGTTAGTCCATTGTTATTGCAGCGACATGACTGTGATGGCTTTACACATTGTAGATAGAACGCCTGGAAAATATTGTTTCAGTAACCAGAACCGCATCTTCCTCCATTTTGCTGTGAAGTGAACGTAGAGCCAATCCGGTTTCGTGACCTCGTGTGAACTTCCTCTTACGTGACAGGGACACCAGGAGGTAATACTGAATATCGCAGTCTGTGAGTATAGAAACCGTATTGCTGGTCCCAATCATTACCGCACTATTTGGTATCGAGGAAAAATAATTAATTTCTTATTTATTCACATACCAGTTCAACTGAGCAGTGACAAATTTTAAAACAAAAACAACTAATATAATAATAATAATAATAATAATATAATGAGTGCATATAATTGTATTTATTAAAACAATGTAGCCAACTACAGGGAAGCATTGTAAAAGGTTAGAAGTCATACAAAAATGTTCACTGTGAAAGGAGTAAAACCTAGAAAAGAAATTATAACAACTATAATAATTTTTATATCTTTATTTTTCTTACTCAACTATAATAACAATAAAAATAATGATAATAGCAATAGAAGCAGCAACGACGGCATTAGTACCTGCTCCCAGGAACGTCTGGAGAAAGAGAAATGTTGCAGAGTTCTCATTACACGTTGCATGTAAATGTAGCCTTTCCCTCTCTTTTCTTTGTACTTCCAGTAGGCTAAGCCATTTATCTGCAGACATTCGTGACATGAATGCACAAGACCAGCTCGAACTATAAATTAAGTTCAGACATTTGTAAACATTTGCATAAGCTACCAAATGTTCTGTCAACATAAAAACATTACCTACTTTCTTCCTGAAATTATGTGACCTTTGTAGAATCTGAAGGCAGACTTAACAGGTCTTTGACATATTTAGCCTAATGTTTAAAGTATTATTAGAGATATAATATTGCTTATAATACACTTTGTTTTAGACAAGAAAGCACTAAACGTACATAGACTCTTAAGTGGTTTCTTACAGAAACCTGGTGAATTATGTTTGTTTTGGCGAGGCAAAACTTTTTCCTGTATTTTATGAATAGAAGCCATAATTTTCATGTAAATTAGGTTATACTGCCTTCCTCTCCACTAATCAGCCGATATTTAAAATTTCTGTATGCACTTCTCTTTATACCGTCGTAGCGGTTTTCCTTATTTATTATCAAAAATGACGCATGATCTCTGAAAGATGTTAGGATACACATAAATTATAACCGATAAAGACTTTTTCAGTTTACGGCAGAATATTGTATTAAGGAAATCTCGGGACTGTGAAACCAAACATCAGTTGGTACAGCATTAGGCTTCAACGAGAAGTAGGCGGAAGTAACTGCTATGAAACTAAGTACTAGCCTACGTAATATACCATTACACTTAATGGAATGAAAAAATAAGTAAAATGAAACTTGACATTCTTAAAATATTATTTGCGTGTGGTTATCATGAAACAATACAAAATATAATATAACACAAATCGAATTAATCATATCGATGCTTTTTGTTTTTCAGCCCACAATATATTAGTATTTTCCGTAATAATGTAGGCCTAACAACGCTGTTAATAAAGCAGCATTTTTTTTAAAACGAAGCTGCCAATTGCAAAGATTTTATAGCGTGCACCGTAGGTTAAAGTAATACTGAGAACTGGCATTGATGGAATGCTACTGACAGAGGAAGGCCGAAATACTCGAAGGAAAATCTGCCCCAGTGCCAACTTGTACATCAAAAATCCAGAATGGACTGGCCTGGGATCGAAACAGGACCTTAGCGCTAAAGGGCTGACGACAAACCGTCTGAGCCATAAAATCACAGACCACCTCGCCCGCTGAGAGGTGGCAGGACAAGTTTTTGCAGAGGGCAAAGTAAATCCAGTTTTCACCAAGAACAGAATATTCGAGAGGTATGCACTGACACCGACTATACTTTTTGCCGTGTTTTTGCTGTTTGGCAGAGATAGTAATGAGGCGCAAAAAATCACTTGCATAACAAAGTGACACGTTGTCAGTGCCTGGAAAGTGCACGTGAAACATATATTTAAATTTTAACAAAGCAAAACGGAAGTAGCGCATTTGTAAGGCAGAATATTTCAACTAACACGAACAATAAAAAAAAAATAAAAAAAAACATTCTATTCTGTGCTGAATAGGAAGTTTTAACTTGGGAATATTCATATTTTCCTGTACAAAATTCACATTTCTTACATTGCCTGTTACTAACCGCCAGGATTCATTAAAGTGTTCGTAAAAGGTATTCACTGGACCCTATGTTTTGCCGATTTAATGTACATAGTTCACATCTTCATAAGCTAATTCTGTGAGATTCACTTTAATATTATCTTCCCCTTATTTGTTTGATTTTATGAATATTTAGACACATTCTGTACGCATTTCAAGTGTCCACCCTGCATTTTTGTGAAATTTTATTTCTTATAATACTGAAATTATTTCAGTTGCTCGATATGACTTAGGCTTACTGTTTATATTTTTCTTATTGTGTTACCGTTATTTGTGCGGCTTGCTATGTAACAGCAACTGATGTGGTAATATTAGAATATCTTGTAAAATGAGAGAGAGAGATAGGGAGGTAGGGAAGTGTTTTGTTTACCAACATAACAAATTAGGTAGATAAATGATTGCGAGCATTGGGTGCTGGTGGGATTACACTGACATGGGAAAACCGAGGAGTTCCATACGTTTATTAATCGTGAATTAAATTAAATTACATTAAATTATACAATGTACATGCTGCTTCGTCAATGTAAGCAAACGGTGGTAATTGTGACCATCTGATCCCTATTCCTAGAACACCAGGTATCGCTTTGTAGATTCCGCGGTGCATTTCAAAGGTGCTTATATTGTTACTGAACATGGACATTTTATACAGACTCATATATTGGAACGATCTTGAGGTGGAACACGGATGTAGGCTCATTCATAAAATACATTTAGGTGGAATACCGGGTAACGCGGATGTTATACGTGGACAGTAATGTCCCGGGTGGGAAAACATTTTTCCATTCATTGTGGAATTTTTATGTTTAAATATTGCCATAGATGGGCTATTAAGGTCCTCACGCACTGCAATACGCAACAATGACAACCAGTTTCCCTCTCTCAACACATGTTTGTTTTACACTCGTTTTGGCTCATGTCTCCGTAACAACTTCGACTGTTCTAACACAATCCGTCGGACCAACATTGTAGGCTACGATAGGTTTGGGTGATCTAAAACATCAGCGTCATCTGTGACTGAAATAAATTGTGATAAATTATTAACATCTATGTTGAGTCCTTCAGCTCAAGGCAGGGACGTAACTTTTGATTTCCTCAGGATAAGTACTGGCCTCTTCACGAAACTAAGAAACTAATCCTTTCCTACTCTCTTCTTATCCTGGCAAAGTTTGTCCTTCAGTTTGTGTTGCGCTGCACAGTCGTAGACAGCCTTTGTGACACGATGTCTTGTCAGACCGAACGTTCCTTCACAAAGCCGAATAATTCTTGCTGCTAGGTCATGTTCTTTGCCAGGGTAGAATACTGTTTGGCCAACTTTTGACTTCTTGGCATTACCCTCAGCAATTATTCTGCCATGCATACATTTTCTTTGTGCTTTGTAAAGTTCTGCTTCCTGCCTAAACCCTCTGTCTGCCCGGAAAGCTTGTTGAGCCTTTTTCGTATCTTATACCGACTCCGAGTGCTCTGTTTTTTGTTTCCACTTTAAAACAAAGAGAAGAAAATGGAACATAAATGTATTAATTCATTAACTTCAGAAAACACTCGGTCTCCGGACTGTTTTGTCTGGATCGGATCTGATTATACCTAGTTATGTTTTACAACCGCACACAATGAAATTATATAAAGCCAAAGAGTGCTATGTATTTAATCCCAATTATATAATAACTTTTAAATGTAATACATTCATATGTCTCACATTATAAAAAATTTACTGTATTGGGTAAGAGTGAAATAGATCCCAATTATTCACACGGTATAATTTTGTTTTAACAATGTTTTCCGTAGTTGATTAAGACACATCTATTAATTGAATTTTTTCCACATTTGACTGCTGTTAAAAGAAGATGCTTGTTGTAACCCTGCATGTAGCCACTGATGAGAACAGCTGATTACCTTCTGAATGGTTTAAAAATGAAACGTCAAATATTTCTCAAAGCAGGCCTAGTGACCCCACGTGATTCATTACTATATAAACAGATGTTTCGTATTACTGGCAATCCACGTGACAGGCTTGCTCTCAGATTACCCGAGTTATCTTTTTCCCTCACTAAAAATTTTAAAAGTGAAAACTGCAAATTGATAGTCCTGTGACATGTCTTCCTAAACTGTACTGCTAACGTCTCAGAATTTTAAAATCTTACTGATCTTTTTTGAGCTCACCAAAATACACCAGCTTCAAAACATAAACGAATCACTCAAATACGCCCTTTTCTCCGTGCAATATTTTTTCTTAAGCTTCGGATTCTTAGAGAAACACTAAAGATGGCAACACCGATCAGAATGCCACTAGTCACTCTGTCAGGAGGGTTACGTTAAAAAAGTCTATTTTTACGCTGGTCCATTTCACCCGAACAAACCGTACAAGAAATCAGGAATTGTTGTAATTGTGACACTAATTTACGCTTACATTACTGCCGCTGTCGGACTTCGACAAGTGGACGAAACTTTTTTGCCTGCCTCGTGAAATAGCCATGTGATTTTGAAACCCATTTCTCTGGTTTTTCTGTGTAAGACTGAGTGACTAGTATGTTAGTCTAACATACTGTTTTTTTTTAATGTGTTATTACATATCCAGAAATGTAAGATAGACATTTCAATCCCCGGACACAAATTTATGTAACCACAATCTAATTTACGGTTTGTAAAAGAGAATGGCCTGAAGATGACAGTTTAATGGTCGAAACATGTAACATTAGAAGTATTGGCAATATCGCTATTTAAGGTTAATGGAAGTTGTGGAGACGGAAAAAATAAAGTAGTTTTTTTCTTGAAATTCATACACAGCGGGATGCATAACATTAAGTTTATAAGGGGTCTACTAACTCGAGAATCGAACACTGTGTGTTCCGAACACGGAGCAGTAGCTCTGTCCACTCTGCTACGCCATTCGTGCTGGTGTTTGCAGTGTATTGATGTCAGGATAATGACCCGTTTTTAAATGATAGACCAAGAAACTGTGGCACACATTGAGCCTTTTCATGGTCTAACATTTTGATTCTAGTCTCTGAATGGCTTTCAAAACTCCGGGACTCAGAATGTTAATCGTAGACATTTCTTTCGAACTCGAGCGACGCAGTGTCATCTCCATGTGTGCTCATAGGACAGCGTCTGGGTTTATGCCTTATTAAATCGCCTTTGAGCTGTGACGATTGATCCACTCCAGTGGATTCTCCTCTCTTCAAGACACGCCATTTACTACGGCTCAGCTCTGTCGCCTGCAGTTAGCTTTTACTGCTAGCATAAAATTTTTACTCGCCCGAAAGAGCACCCTAGCAATTTTAAAGCGGTACTGTATACCCTTCAAGTTACGCATAACAAGTTCATTGATAAGAAGAAATGGAATTGACCGAAAACCAAAGGCTTAGGCAATGAAATATAAGATTTAATGTTATAGTGAACGTTTTAAAGTAACATTCTGTTTCGAAGTTCTGGAGAGACAGATACGATTTACTTAGGTCTACAATGCTTTCACGATTCGCACTTCAATGATGCGTAACGTGTGGTAGAGACTGGATTTTAAGGGAACACTTCACTTTTAGCCTACTTTTCTTTCTTAAAAGCAAAAGTGAGTCTTTATATATTCTCGTGTGTCTGCGTTTGTGCCTGTGTGTCGGTTTAAACCTATGAACTAGGTGACCGATTTTTACGAAACTAGGTTTGAATGTTATGCTATAGGAGTCCGAAACCCTTCTGTGCGTGAGATCATAAGTGTTGTGACTAAATGTAGATGGATAGTTGCATGAAATACAAATAGTATAAAATAGTTTGATTGGAACTATATCATGTGCCTTTTATATAACAATGATATCACGAATATTGAATTAAAGTCCATCCAAACATTTTCCACTCCAAGTAGTCTTAAGACAAGCTTAATAAAACATTATTTTCTGTGTTATTCTTACTTAGTAACCTTCTAAGGCATTGTGGTTACTTTATGTGCCATCAAGTTCAACAATACAATTTCTACATTTTGCTCACATGTAGTTTATTTGTGTGATTTTTGTGTATCTCGGGAAAAAAACTGTTACTATTTCCCTACATAGCGTCAACCGGCTAATTTCCATAGCCAATGTGACATGTGTTCACTGTATGGTAGGAATTGAGTCTTTAGATTAATTGAGGTTAATTGTCGCCCTTTGGGGGTTAAGTGTTTCTGTTACGATGTCCCTGAGATGTCTTTGGCAGAAATGTATTTGTTGTAG
This sequence comes from Reticulitermes speratus, assembly GCA_021186555.1. Lineage (NCBI taxonomy): Eukaryota > Metazoa > Arthropoda > Insecta > Blattodea > Rhinotermitidae > Reticulitermes > Reticulitermes speratus. Next base: position 18,268,937 of record JAJKFL010000002.1, read on the forward strand.
TGGACAGAAGTTACTTAGATGCTTGCATTTTATAATTACACGGTTTGATAGCCTTATCGTCAGGGTGACACTGAAATACAGTTCCTTACTTTATTTATCTTAAATTAAGAGACAATTGAACGAGGAATATTTCAATGATTTAAATTATCTTTAAGTACTGTGCTAGATGTTACCTAAACATCTTATATTATTCGTTTGCTTTGTATTATATTACGTAATTTCCCTTTTTGAAAAGTCGGGAAAAGTTAACTTTTATGGAAACTACTTTCTTTGTTTCAGGTGAGTTTAACAAACATTAGCAGAGACAGTGAACACCTGATTCTGTTCAGAATACAAAGTAAGTCAACATTTCAGAATAATTTAAAATATCCTGTATGGGGTTTTGGAGTTTGGGATATCTATTGATATTTTTTTGTGATCTTATCGAAAATAATGTGAGGAATGTTTGAGACGTGCTGTTGGGAAGGTGATACGATGGTAAGGGTGGTGATGGTTGTGATGATAATGATGAAACTCATCGATGAAAACCAAAATATAAACTCTGTAGCCACGTTCCTCGAACTGCAGTCTGCGGAAAACCGGACTGTTTAAAATATTTCGGAGGCTGAGCAGGTATTGAAGCTTATCATTACGTAATTGGTATAAAGTGACTATATTGTGCTTGCAACCTACATCCGAATTATTACTGCACTAGAACTATTTTCTGACATAGAACTGAATTGCTTTCAGAATTCCCATGAGGCACCAGCATAAAAGCTGGCCGCTGTCGGCTGTGTTAACTGCTACGTGTCAGGGCTAGAGAGAAGCGAAATGTATATTCTTAGAGTAATTAACAAGAACTACAAACACTGATTTCAAAGGCGGCGCAATAGTCGTAGTCTGAGGTGGCAAACTTCTCAGATCTCCGTTTCCAATGCGCTACTCTCGTAAATGGTGATTAAACCTGCACAAACAAAGTTTGCCTGTGGAAGTCGGGTTCAGTCAAGTTACAGAATCTTGTATTGTCTTCCGCTTGTGATAAGGCCAAAGGTGTTCCTGTCGCAAAATTCCGCTTGAAAGTAGAATTGAACCTTTTCGAGTAGGTGAATCGGAAGAGGACTCTCGAAATCTTGGCATCGAGCATCTCCAGGCCTTTTGCATAAAGCAGTGGAAGTCGAGAGTGGTAAACGACAGTACCTAACATTTACAGGGAAATGAGAGGTGAAATAGGTAGTATTCAGACTATAACACCTTAGCCCTGGTCTGCTCAACTTTTCATGCGATGCGGGTAGCTCAACAAAATTTTGTTTGCATGCGCGCAATATGAAGTTCAACACACAGAATGAAGACTGGGTAATTATACATATAATTATACATGTAATTTTACCTGTGTATTGTTTCATACATCATGTGCAATAAAATATAATAATAATAATACTAATAGGAAAAATTGATAAAAATATACTTTAAAACGTAGGGTAGGATGTCGCTGTTTTTTTAGCACATTTTTACAAGATGAGTTAGTATGCTCCATAAGTAGTTCAAAAGTTTTCAAAATTGCTTCGGCGTTCTATATCGGCTTTGACAAGGGAAATGTTAAAAGTCATTTTCTCATTTCAAATATCTGCTCTGGCAACGTAACACTTTGTCGCAAGCAGCATGCTTCCCGCGATCTAGGGGTTGAGTGGGCCTGCCTTTGACCTTTTCAGTCGGGTGCAGTTAGACTTGAATACCGGATGCGTGTGTGTGAGTTTGGGGGTTGGGGGGGGGGTCTGACACTGAATTTCATTGATAACGGAAGCAGACCTTCGCAGTTTCTTCCCATTTCGTGCCTCCTTAACTGAGAGCTACAAAACTGAACCTTAACTTCAAGACACACTACAGCTGAAAAACTGCAAAAGAGGTAATTTTTGATTTTAGGCTTCCGCCGCGATGTTGATGTAATCTGTGGTCTTTTGGGTAATTACACATCGTCGTGTGGTAATTATTTACCGACGTTTCGGGACAACGTGTCGGTCCCATCTTCACGGGTCGAGATTCCAAGAAGGAAAGGTTGGAATCTCGACCCGTGAAGATGGGACCGACACGTTCCGAAACGTCGGTAGATAATTACCACACGACGCCTTGTAATTACCCAAAAGACCACAGATTACTGAGGTAATTTTTATTCATTCTTCATGTCTGATGCCGTACCTTACATACATAAACAAAAATTCATCAGAATACTTCTCTATTCACATAAATTAAAAAAGTATTAACCAACTCGGCTTGTTTAGGCACTACGTGCATTATCATACACCCCTTACGGTATATTAATAATTGCTGTACAAACGAGATTAAATTATTTTAACATACTAGCAGCTTTAGTGTAGACACAAAAAGATACATGGCTTCTTGAGTTTATGGTTTACTGGTAAATGTTACTTACAGAGAAATGTAATCGTGTGATAGATCGTCTTTTGGTGGTAACTTATAATCGCGGCACTAGGGCTGAAAAATATTGGGCTTTTTAATAAATTCTAAATTCACGCTGTTTGTATGGTTGTGTATGCTAAGTGTATTCATTTTGAATTTAAGCGAATGTTTACTGCACAGCACTCAGCCTCGGAATTGCAGTTTTGATTCTGCCTGTTTTTCTTTATTGACTACGCCCAAAAATACATTCAGTCATTCTGATAACATTTTAGACATGAACTTTTTCTGAGCTGAAGTATCCCTATTCGAATGTTTACAATCATTAATTCGGCAATAATATTTTACTAATGGGACCGAGTATAATAATCAACATTTATGGATATGCATATTTCATAGGGTTGTCGCTGTCCCAAGATCCCTTTAGGATCAGGACCGAAGGAACAAAGAGGGTACCATGAAGGAAGGAAATGGCTGATTAGGGTAATAGAGGAGAAACTCAGAATTTTACAACCCCGCTGGAGAAATTACGTATACAGTTGTGTTTGTTTAATGCGTATACTGGGCGAAGTATACCGAAACAAAGGAAACAAAGGAGAAGAAATCCAAACGATAAGACATTAATAATGAAATAACAGAGACCTGAGTAAATACATAAATTGAAGTTAGTGACGGGAAATAACTGGAAAAAGAAAGCTATGGAAGGAATGAAGAATCAGTGGGGAGAATGGATGGGAATATAGGAAATATCCCCATTTTTGAGAAACCGGAGCTAACGCGTAATTTGGCGAAGAGAGTTATATGCTTTAGTACCATGCCAGCTTTCGTCGTAAACACAAGCTGCCACAAAACAATGTGTATCAAAGTTCCATATTCTTTTTTATATACATCTGCTCTAGGCGGAGCAACCTACAATTTACCTCTTAGTTCTTCTGCATGACGTACAAGATATCAGAAACTAAGAACCTGTAAATTAGTTATGTATATTTGATACAAGATCATTTGATGTACAGACTCCCTGATGGTAATCCAACAGGGATCGAAACATGTAGGAGTTTTCATGTTTTAATGTAACATAACTGTATAAATACAAAGACTGTACACTTATTGAATTGCTATAAATTAACAGTTATATACATTTATCGTAGAGGGCCTGGTTATTTGGTCGGCTTCAGTAGGATTCCATCCTACAGATAGAACTCAGCCACATTTTATTGAGAGGAATACAATAATAGAGGAGTCTATACCCTACAGCATGCCGTATGAATGACTGCGGCCACACTTATTGGCAGCAGGCTGTTGTGTAGAATCTTGTGAACAATTCTTCACCTAGTAACATGTCTTTCTAATGTTTACATTTTTACACTAATATGTACTATTTGTCGTGTACTCTATACGAATTATTTTTAAAAGCTCCTTTATTCGTTGTGTCTCTAAATTATTGTCTAAAGATTAATGAGAATGCGCGATTCATTGTATCAGTTCGCATCGTAGCCGGTCACCCAGCCTCGTACCTTGGAGGAGCAATGTGCCGGGAAAACTTACCGCCGTCTACTGATGAAGTTTAAGATTCTTTGCGGCCTCAAAGTAAATTGACCCGACTACACTCATTGTGGAATCCAGTAAAAAATTGATTGAAGTTCGTTCAATGCTATGTGAGGTGGAACATATTAGCAGACATGTACGACTTTCCATCAGAATTTACACACAATCAGTAGTTTGTTTTGAAGGGCCCCGCAGCAGATGCTACGGACGCACCGCAGCCTTGAGGCTTATTGTGCTATCCTGTGATGAAGATGATTAGTGTTTTTTTCTTTTTTTCGAGTAATGGAGTACTGGTGGAATGAAATTGACAGGGGAAAACCGAAGTACTCTGGGGAAAAAAAAACCTGTCCCAGTGCCACTTGTCCACCACAAATCCACATGGACTGCTCCGGGATCGAACCCGGGCCTCCGCGGTGAAGACCGTCGACTAACCGCCTGAGCCATGGCAGGGCCATAAATCGTAGTTGAATGACGCTGAAAACCGTTTTCAGAGAGTGTCATTCTTTCACAAAAGGAGTTTTTTTTTTAATTTTCAGCACTCATACATTAGCGTTTCAATAAAAAAAAACTCAAAAGCCAGATTGCAAACCTTTGTGCGGAAAGAAGGAAACTTAGACATTTTAAAAGATGAGTGAAAGGGGACAAGGGGCAAGAAATGTTACGAACTGACATTATTATCTTCTTTAGCGAAGAAGAAATAAAAGTCAATTTTATGATAGAGTGATCAAGCGTGACAACTGTTGCTATCCAATCACGCTCTTTTTTGTTTTAATTAATACTGCATGCAAAAATACTGAGAACATTATAGCCTATATTAGTACGACAGTAGACTAAATGTATGTCTGGCATGAGAGTATGAATTATCACAGTAAGGAATTGATTTGATTATTTACAGAACTCTGTGACATTGAAGGTTACACAGAGAGGTGATGCATGATTCGTTTGTCTTTGATATCGTGTTTCGGAGGACCTTGGTACCTCCAGATTCAGGGTATGAATATTCCAGGTAGATAACTCAAACCTCGAGAAGTGGTGGTTGTTAGAATAGTAACCATTCAGCATATTTTAACACTGTCGCCTAATTAGTATTTATAAATTTTATCATTATATTTTAAATTATAAGAAATTCTTATCTGATAACATATTCAAAATGTTTTGAGTGGAGGGGCCCCAAATTGTTGGTTATTAATGTTTTTCTGAGAAGTCTGTTATTTTCTGTTAGAAATTTAGAAAAATTTACCCTAGATCAATTTTACTCCAAGCTGATCTCATGTAGCGTTAGAAGTGAAAGACGCGTCAGGAAAATTTTCAGATTTGAGGACCCTTGTACGAAAAATCATTTACTGCGCTATTAAAGTAAAACTTCAAAACTGTTATTCCTTTATTTTTTCTGTTAAAATATGTCTTCTCCATCAGTTTGCCCACCAAAAGCCGTAGCTTTCGAGTAAATACACACCATTACGGACTGGGCCCACAAAGGTCAGATGTGTAGTTAAGTCCACACTTGTTGACAAATGAAGGCATTGTGACTGGCAGCCGACTGCGCGAGGCTTCCAACACACGTTAACTTGTAGGTGAGAGAGTTCTGTATCTTGTGCGTTTAAGATCACTCGAATACTGTAATACACCTCCGTTGTGATTCTGAAGCGGTGCTTAAGTTGTTTTAATTTAATATGTGCCTTATTTTTAACTGCATAACTCAAAAGATATACAAATGAACAGTAAATGTGTTCTGTCTCATAACATTTCGTGTACTTAAAATATTTGAGGCTTACAATTCACACTTACATCCCGTACTATGATTGTAATTACTGACGATTTTAAATATTTATGTATATCATTTAAAAATTTTAATGCTTCTTCAAGGAAATGTACCTTATATACCCATATGAAGCATGTGTGTCTTACATCATACCCACAGAAGTTGGTGATTAGTTACTTACTATTGTTATAATTTCTAAAATATTCCTGTTTGTTTCACACTTAAAAGTTCCCGGAATGTTCCCATTGCGGATTAGGGACAAAGTAACAGAATTTCCAGCGGTTGATAAGGTCAGCTGCTTCTGGAACTGGGTATCCAGTGTCGCTAGGAGTGAAGAGTGATGTCACGTGTCAGTATTAATGCTTCATGCTCTCATTTCGATACAGAACGGAAGAATAATTCACTAGGCATGTAATCTGTCTCTGACGGATTAGCCTCTCGCGTTGACGGCAGTGACATACAGCAGCGCTCAGCTGAAATGGAAACAGGAAAGTTTACTCTTTTCAATTGGTATGGCTGTTCCGATGAAAATGGAGTGGGTCAGTTACAAAAAAAATTGTTTATAGTAAATTTGAATGATATTGACACACGTACGGGAGCCGAGATAGCATAGTCGGTATAGAGGCTAGGCTACAGACAGGACTGTCCAGGGTTTGATCAAGGTAGAGGCAAGAGACTTTTCTCCCAAACGTCCAGACAGACTCTGGAACACAGCCAGCCTCTTATTTATTGGGTAGCGGGGTTCTTTTCCAGGGGTAAAGTAGCCGGGGCATGATGTTTCCGGCTGACCTCCAGTTAGTGCCGAAGTTAAGAATGAGTGGAGCTATACATCTAGTTCCCCTAATCACCACCACAGCGTGGACAGGGGACAACTTGAGCTTTACCTTCTCCTGTGGTTTCTTTCACGGATCTCATATTCCAGATAAGTTCAGAAAGGAAGGACAAATGTTTCTAAGCGAGTTAACTTGTTCGTAGCACAGAATGTGTTAATTTGGAATGAAAAGATTAACTACGAATACTAAGTCGTAATAGTAATCCTGCAGTTAATGAGTATGAATTAGAGGGAATGAAATAATAAAGTAGCTGTACTCGTGCGTGATATGTCAGTAGGTTTATCGAAAGTGGTGTTAAATTTTAAGAGGGCAGTTATTACAATACGTACCGCCATGCTGAGCTCTAGAAGCGCTGCATTTTGGCTACGCAGCGTACAGATGTTATTTAAAAATGAAACACGCCATGTTCTCTGTGAGCTACTAAATGAATCCTTTTGTAAATCGCATAGTAATCTGACCCTTCAAAGGATTAATATTATCGCATGCACGAGATCTCCTCTAATGGCTTTCCTACTAATCCTTAGGCATTCTGAAGCAGAGATACAATTTAGGACAACTCCAGACTTGCCTGTGTCTCAATTATCGCGTGTACTTAAAAAGAATGCTCTCAAATTGTTTAGGCTGATAAGCGTTTTCTCTGAGATTGTGACATAATGGACTTTTCATGTTTCACTCTTTCAAAATTTTACAACCGCAAAAATATTTATGGTGCAAGTTACAGTTTTTAATAACAAAAGTGTCGAGTTCATAAACTTTTTATACAATAGACATCACCTTTTTTAAATGAAGCAGGAATAGGTAACTGAGTTAATATTGTAGTAACGGAACCAGGCATTTCCAACTTTCCAATACAAACTCTCCATTGAATACGTTTCTGATTCAATTTCATCCACCTCGCATGCTAATAATCTACAACCATAACCTGCGTGTTAATGTCATCCTCCAGTCTTCTCCGTAAAATAACTCCATGGTACAGTGCCGTCCGTGAGCAATACGTAATTAATGTACTGAGAGAGCAAGATACACGTACTGTTTTTATTTATCCTACGAATTCAGAATCGCGTTAACAAGAAGTCAAGCCTTGCTACGCACTTTAATATTATCCTCCCACTTGCACAAAGGTCTGCCTGTGGTGTGTTGTGTTATATTGAGGTTTTCAGACAAGTGTTTGTAGTAAAGTGCCAGACTTAAGCGGATACAGAGTATGGTGTATGAAAAACAAAATCCACCTCTGCTTGATTTCGGCGTCTGAATCGTGAACTTCTACATGTGCTACTTTGCATGCAGGCAGCACTTGTCATACCGTCTAGTTTCCAAGAAATTGATGAAGGGTTCGCCCGATGTCTGAAATGGAGTAATGCGAGAGGGCGCAATGCAGGATGTGTTCAGAACCCGATTAGGGCTCCTTGCAGTTGTTACAAACAGGGGCATAAGACCACAGTTGACGGGAAAAGAACAAGTCACTTGTTTGAGAATAACGAGGAGACTGATGAGTCGAGGAAGAAATTCAACACCGAAGATTCAAGTGTTATGTCTCCTGGTGTGTTCCCTCGTGTAGGTTGGTGAATAGTTGCGAGTTTGCAAGCATATACCGACCTTTCGAAGGATTAAGGTGCCCCAACTTCAGGGTCAAGAAGTGCAAGAACTTGGACGAATGTTTATATCAGTCAATATGGCCTAACATTCCAGGATACTTGAATCTTAACAAAACAAAGTCTGCGAGAATCTGACGTAATGAAATATCTACATTCTTTGGTGCAATATTAAAAGTTCCGTCTAAGGTCATCACATATTTAATGCACATTGCATGACAACTGTCGATTAAATGTACGTGGTACCAGGCGTCCGCTCGTTGGTCATCTGAGGAAGAACAGCTACATTCGACGAAACTGCGTACACAACACGAGACACACTTCATGTTTATGTAGCAACGGAGACCTTTTCCAGATGTTGTTCCTCACTTCCATTCCTGCTGTTAAGCTTCCAAAAATAAAACCCACAACCTCAGATCAAAATATTTGCAGCTTTATCCTACACGAGGAGGAAAAAGGGCAGGATACAGATGAAATTTTCGAATGCGTTGATGGACAAGGGACTTGTTTTGTTCTTTCTGAATTCATTATATGGATCACTTATTTTTAAATATAGTATATTTCCTATACATAAGCGATTGAAATTTATATAAGGGTGTGTATTATATACATATATCTTTAATATATCTTTCGACATTTTGTCAGTCTTTAGTTTTTTATGTTAGGCTTACAGTAATAACAAGGGACATAGCAACTTTCAAAACACACGAATGAGAATTTTTTGAACGCGGAACACAGCTGCGATATATGGTAATTTTCTTTAAATTCTAGACGACCACTGTGCGGCATGTCAGTGGTAGTGTTATTACAATTCACGTTTCCTGGAGCCAGAATAGAATGCCGGTGAGTTCTATGTTATCTGGATGAGTCTCCATGTTGGTGTAGGAATGCAGAAGTGTGACATGGTGGGTAAAGAGTTCTGTTGAGTTTTGTTAAAGCACGTTAATGGAAATGGGCCAATTCATTCAGAGTAATTTGAAGAATAACATACAGTGGAATAGGCGGCACACATTCTTTTGCTCCTAGAGAGTTCATTTAAATGAAAGAGGGTTAAAGTAATTTATTATACACGAAAGGCGCTCCGTCATAAACATTAACACTTTGCAGTGCCTAATGCGTAAAATGTAATACGACATCTGCTAAGCTTAACGTACGAATGCGTAATGTCATAAAGCATTGTAAAGACCTGGGCGACGCACTGAAGAGCCCTTGAGGATATCATATCAGCCGGAAGGTGCTGAGCTCAAAAAATGCGAATGGACAAGGGAAACTTGTAAAGACAAAGAAAATTAACGTTCAATTTCTTAATGATGCGTCGTCTATGGTAATTGTGCCATATTGCAATTATAAACAATAAAAGCACACGTGTACTGGTGTTAAGAGCACTTCTTTGTTATTGCTGTTCCGCCATGTTTCGGTCTTTCTGGTCCATTATCAGGGAATACAGATTTAGTGGCAGTAGTAAACTTGACAATAATCTATCAAAGATTGCGTACATTTTTTTTTGTATGGCTCGACAGCCCTATATGGGCCTGGGCCTCCTCGTTTCGTCGAGGTTTCATGGTCACACACATTTGAGACACACCACAGTCGGTAGGACTCCTCTGGACGAGGGACCAGCTCGTCGCAGAGACCTCTACATGACAACACACAACACTCACAAGAGACAGACATTCATGCCCCCGGTGGGATTTTTTTTTATACTAATTCCTGGGTTTTCCCCTTTGATCCATTTTTGTTCTGTATAATCCTTTTTCGTCCTTTCATGTCACTTACGGTCCAAACCGTCTTTTACAACACAACACAAACATCCATGCCCCGGTGGGATTCGAACCCACGATCCTAGTAAGCGAGCGGCCCGAAGACCCACGCCTTAGACCGCACGGCCACTGGGATCGGCGATTGCGTACATTACAAACCAAATTAGTGTTAATATGTTGCTGTAAGCCGATCCAGTGGCCGTGCGGTCTAAGCGTGGGTCTTCGGCCGCTCGCTTACTAGGATCGTGGGTTCGAATCCCACCGGGGCATGGACGTCTGTCTCTTGTGAGTGTTGCGTGTTGTCAGGTAGAGGTCTCTGCGACGAGCTGGTCCCTCGTCCAGAGGAGTCCTACCGACTGTGTTGTCTCAAATGTGTGTGATCGTGAAGCCTCGACGAAACGAGGAGACCCAGGCCCATATAGGGCTGTCGAGCCATAGAAAAAAGATATTGCTGTAAGCTGTATTAACACCACTGAAACCTTCATAAATGTATTCCCTGATAATGGTCCAGGCGGACCGAAAGTGTCAAAACAATAATAAAATGGAAAGCTATTAACGTTCGTAAATGTGTACTTCGATGCTTTTATTTAAAACAAAGAAAATTAACTCCAGATTTGTATTTTGAATTTAGAGAAAAACTTTAAACGTCCTAGGTAGAGACTGATGTATTTTTATTAAAGGAGCATTCTAAAACGTAAGTACAATTGAGCGTAAAATATTTATTAGTTTGGCATAATTTTGATTCTACTGCCGCAGGATCATTAAACTTTTCGCTTTGTATCCCCTTATAATAGAAACTAAAATGTAAGGGCACTCCACATAACGAACAAGCTTGCCCATGCTGGCGCTTCTGACCTTCCGATAGGTGCTGCAGTCAGCTCTTCTAGCTACGACGCGAGCAGCATCCAGTCGTGAACATGAAACTTGTCTGAGCGAATGTATGGGGGCAAAGCTGGAATCGAATTTAACTTTTGTACCTGATGGTACTACACAGCAGTGGTGTATTCACGCTTTGTTTGAACATCAAGTTGATTTATTTTCAGTTCTTCAGTGTAAATGACAATTGCTGGAATGATCAATTTACGTTGCTGCGCTGTCGGTGTTCATAACAACGCTACTTCACGGTGCTTTAATTTAGGATAATTTGCTACATCTGTGTGCCCACGATTATTTACATTTACTGTTCATATTAAATGGTCGGCTGGCTTGAAATAAATTATAAATTTACACGCAGAAGAAATTCAAACACATAATAATATTGCGTCAAAACCTTTTAGAATTCAACATAATAATATGTTCACAATCTAAGAACGGTTCTCGACTACTTTCGTATATATATATAATAATAATAATAATAATAACCATGGCTCAACAGCCCTATATGGGCTCGGGCCTCCTCTTTCCGAGGTTACTGGGTCGTGCGCATTCGTGGCAGTTGGTGACTGCTGTTCTATCGATCCTGATGTGACCGCCAGAGCCATCTGGCAGGCAGTCAGGAGACGTGGGTGAGAAATTGGGGTTGAATTTTGCTTACGAAACATTTGTATTCATTCCCGTAAGGTTCTTTTACATGCCGTAAATCTACGACATGGGACCGACGGCTTTACTTCCCCTCCGAAGGAAGTGGTGCTCCGGATTTTTATCACCCTTAAAAATTCGTCGACCTCGGTCGGGATCGAACCCGCGAACCTTGGGTCCAGTGGCGAGCACGCTAACCACTAGTCCACCGAGGTCGACTATATATATATATATATATATATATTTTATATATATATAGTCGAACTCGGTTATAACGTCATGAAAGGGACTGAATATTTTGTGTCGTTATAAACGAGTGTTGTTATAACCGAGGACTAAGTTGTTATGGTTAACAGTGAGGAATTAATTGGTACCACACAAAGTCTGACGTTATAGACGAGATGTCGCAAAAACCGATGTCGTTATAACCGGGCTCGACTGTATTTACTCGTTGAATGGTAGCCACATGCCAAAGGAATTCAAACGTAGGCATACATCTTCACGCGGCTAGCACCAGGCTTACGATACAGCTATGAATCGCGAACCTCCACGCCGGAAATTTACAGATTTTGAGTTTTGTTCTCTGCTTGATTCGACGAAGCTCAGTTTCTAAACCTTCAACTGCGTAAAGAGGATAATTCGAGTCTGATATGCTTTAATTTACGTCATTTGATCCCGTTCACATCGAAACGTTTTTAACACACGCAGGAAATTTATTTCGGATTGAGTCCTTTTTGACTATTGCTACCGTTACGTAAGCCGAAGAAAATTCTGCACCTGTCAGGGTGGTCAACCATGCGACGATTAGCGTTTTTCACCGAATCATCCTGCACATGTTATTACGTAAAATTGATTCGTTGTAAAGTTTCACATTTTATTATCTCATCTTAGAAACCTGCCCGAGAAACGAACTGAGGTCTATGGCCATTTACATTGCCGGATACATATCTGGGCCGGGAAAAGTCTTCATGACAGGTTCACCCCACTTCCTCCTGTACATGAAGGGACAGTTCTTCAAATGAGGCCACGTCATTTACTTCCAACGCTTTGCAGTTTTCTTTTGATTGTCATTGGATGCTCAGGCTTATACTCGGGTCTGCTGATGGCGTCATTAAATAAAACACAAATAAATAGAACACAGCTCATAAAGTTTTCCTTAGTCGCTTACCACCGTAGGTCTTTTGCAAGAATTCTGGAACCTAGGATTGCGAAGCGTACTTGGGCTGCTAGAACTTTCTGGTGTGTCATAACCTCTCATGCTAATCAAGTGAATTTTATAGCTTATATAGGATGCTGATTAGGTGTTCGTAGTGTCTGTGTTAGAAGGTCAGTATGATTTACGGCTTTTTGGTATTGGACGGTATGTGCGAGAACTGGGCTAAAGCGTGACGACGAGCCGGCCGTCAGAAACAAATATGTGATCCATCCCCGCTCCATTTAGCTCCTGTCGAATCAAATACGTGACCCATGCGCGCGCCATTTAGCTCCTAGCTCACGTCACGTTTAGCAGTCCTTCTTATTCTGCAGGTTCCAGGTTGAAGTCTCATCCCGGAAGCCAGGTATACTACTGAATTCTTTTTCCTTAGAACATCACTTCTGACTCACTCACGCCAACTGAGCAGAGTCTTTCTTGAGAAACAATGGTTCCAAAGATAGTAAATAAATTTCCCCCATTTTATGGAGCCCGAATGTTCGTTTCAGTATTTACAAGAGCAGGCTACTTGCTCCTATCCTGAGCCACGTGAAATCACATTTGTGAAAGCACTTAACCACTGGGTCACATTGGCTTTACCTCCATATCGTCTCCATTTATTTTTACTAATAATTCTCTCATTGAGCGCCATCAACGTGTAACCTTAGCTACTGAAGAGTCTTTAAGTAAATACGAAGTACAAAATTTAATTTCGGAAAATTAATTAAAATTTTTCAAAAATGATTATTTTCAAGATATTTCCTGCTGTTCCAAATTGTCTCTCTTGCTGTGGCAGAGCATCAGTAGCACTCTATGGTCAGAGTTATTTCTGTGTTCATACAGTATTTTCGCCATTTCATTTTGTTGCGTGCCTTCTGAAATCTACCAACCCCCGAAATCACAATTAGTCAACTTCTGAAATTTTAAATCCTTCACTGTTTGTAACCAGATTTCCGATATTTTTACCTATTATGTATCCAAGTCTGTTTATTTCTTTAAAAAATGACAATCTCGATTGTACAAGGAGCAAACTTTTGTGATGTAAAAAGTGATTTTACCTCCATTTCTCATCTACGAAAGTTTTATCTATAGCATTGCTAGACCCACTGACATCAAAGGAATTCACTTTTATTGCTTATACTGGAGTTGGCAGGGAACTGTTAGGCTCACTTTATAATGGAATGTTCCTTTAACGAACATGACGGAGACTTGCTACTAGTGTTCGCCATTCTATTCTGCTTTACGGTCTCCTGTGTTGTCACGGACTTTTCCTTTGAAACAAACTAAATTACATTCGTACAAAAGACTATTTACAATGTTACTGACGGCAACTTAGTAATAATGTGTGCGGTTTCTAAGGCGGTGAAGATTGTAACACCGTGTTTTTCAGTAGGTGGGACCCACGTTTCGGAGGAAGCTAGTGCTCCCTTTTTCAGAACTAAATTGTGTAACTACCCACAATATTACATGTTACCATAATCCGTAAGACCGCTACCTAAAATTTAATGATTTTGTAAGCGTGTGCTTCCAAAATTTTGGTTGGAGGCTCTTTAGATATATGATTAAAACTGGTTAAGACTTCCTGTAACTACAGATATAACTTAGAATGTGATTTAGGAATTTCCAAATATAGGCTTCGTTACTAGCAATGAATTTAAATGACGTCTGTCAAGTACTTTTCCTTTAAAGTATATATTTGTGCTGTAACGTGACCTTGCTTAGCATTAAAATACATTCAGCTCCTTTGTTGTCGTTCTGTTCATTTGGCGACCTTCGCACCAGGCTCCAATTTCGGAAGACTCTGCCTTAAAGGAGACAAAACCACCTCAACCATCACACGAATTAATATAAATCAGTCTGCTTGCAACTAAAGTACTATAACTTTTTCCACCGATTTGTGATAACGAATTATCTGTTGCGTTTGCGCCAGCATTCTCATTATACTTAAGTAATAACAGCCAACGTACACTTATTATTAAATGTGTAACAATACCTGTTTATTCACACGCTTACATCTTTTGGTTTATCATTTAACCTTCACCAGGGAAACATACAAGTATACAAAGAGAAATATTAAGATCCATACATATTACACTTGATACTTACACTTTAAAGTTGAAAAGTGAACGTTTGACTTTAATGTAATGTCCCTTTGATAAAATACTTATTTTGTAATATTTTATAATTGCTTTTTCTCTCTTTCGGGGTTCGAACTGCATTCAGACATTTCAGTAGCTTTGTTTGAAAAGTCTAAATTTGTGAGTGTTGCAGCAGTAAGACGTCACACACATATACTTTACGTACGTAACTTCGCAACTTCTCGACATTGTGCCTATCTATAGATCACTATCCAATTCTTTTTCTTACACCATTTAAAAACACATAATATATCAAAGTCCCCAGCTTAAAGTGTTGTTGTCAGGAACTGTAGATATACAGGTCATTCCCACGTGTGATGCTTGTGTGGCAGTAGCATGGCTTCATGTTTATCATGTCACTCACTTTAATTTGTGATTGAGGAAACTAAAATGAATGTATTTATTTAAATATCTCCATATGTATACGCAGGGTCCCTCGTATATGCATCCATGCGTGTGTATATGTACATGCACCATGCATATCTACATCTATATACCCATATGTTGAATAAACAAAACTACGAAACATTCAGTTTGAATAATTTTGTAGAACTGAATTAGTCCAAGCCTATTAAACACTTAATACTACGATGCTAAATGTTTATATCTATTGCAAATTTGTATGCACGGCATTGATCGGTTATATATACCTGTGGTTGTACAGTTGATGTGTTTTTGATAGAGGTGCACCAGTTACTACGGTAGGCAATGGGCGGAAGTCTTCCGTACTTATCACACATTTATGATTATCCTGTCGTCCTTCTGTCCCGTTTATGTATAATAATAGTGATCCTGTTGTACTTCACGCGATGCTAGACACAGTTGCACTGCTGTGTCGATAATATTATTATTATTAATGGCTGTTATTTTGGGGCTCGGCGCTGAGTTGGCGCTGTACTGAGAGGCGGAAAGTAACTGCGTACATCAGTGGACGAGTTGGATAAAGATAATTTAATTAATAACGTTGCTAGGGGAACGCTTGTTTGGGATAAAAAAAGTTTTCAAAAACGACAGGCCATGGGACAAATCTACGAATACTTTTAAGTAAGAGTATTACTGGTTTAATATTAATATAATTTAATATAAAGTATTACTGGTGTAATAAAAGTGTTGTGTACATGCGTGAGCGCTCTTGGATCTCTGGTTAACTGTACCGGACGATGGGATGCTAAAGTGTTTCTGTGCCATGACTAAACTGGCGGACACTGTTTAGAAGCAAATTACGAAAATTTAAAATCTTAATTAGTTTGTGTAAAGTGTCTATGTATATCCACGAAATTTTCAATGAATTGGAAATCAGGAACGCATACGTATAGGCTATACATATTATACATTATATATATATGATCTCAGTTTGCAAGGTGTTATGCATACTTCCCAGAATTTAAACAGACTATAATAGTTTTTTCCCCAATGACTCGACAGCCCCTTGGGGGCCTAGGCCGCCTCATTGCGAGGCTTCACAATCACACTTTTAGACACACCACACTCGATAGCACTCCTCTGGACGAGGGACCAGCCCGTCGCAGAGACCTCTGCCTGACAACACACAACACACACAAGAGACAGACATCCATGCCCTAGGCGGGATTCGAACCCACAATCCCAGTAAGCGAGCGGCCGTAGACCCACGCCTTAGACCGCGCGGCCACTGGGATCGGCGACTATAATAGTTACCCTACACAATAATAAGGCAGTGTTATGTATTAATAATTGTGTTAAACATATTCACACACGCATGTGTATTATATATATGCGTGAAGCTGACCAGTCACTCCGACGTATTGCCGAGCTTAAGAATGCATGGAGCTATACCACTCTCCCATTATGTCTATAATGTGATGAGTAATTAAGCACAGGGACAGCTTGACATTTATTGGTAATCGTACCTAAATTCTGTGGTAGGATGCTGAGCTAATATTTCTTCCTTAATCGATATGTTTGAAAACAAGTCGATAGTTGAATTCAGTTCCTTTACTAGAGCGTGATTTCAGGCATTAAATAACCTATAAGAGGCGTGCTTTGTTAACTCTATTCAAAACTAAAAGCGAATAAAACAAATACGGATAACGTCTTTATTCCGAGAAGAATAAAGCATTTATTAATAGTGCCAGTGAATATTGTAGACTAATTACCTATTATTCATCTTGTTGGGGTGTTAAAGAAATTATGGCCCATTGTGTAATTTCCATTGTATGCTTGCTAACTTAACGTTATAATACAGCGTGTTCCCAGTGAACAGCGGAAAACAATATATGATTTTTAGGCGCGTTTGCAAAATTGCGAAAAAGCGAGTATAAGCTTCGTCATGTCTGTCTGTTTTTCTCCCTCCGTCGGTCCGTCTGTCCTCATGCACCAATTCGGTTCCTGCCATACGGATTTTCATGAAATTAGACATTTGTAGATTTTCCGAAAATCTGTCGAGAAAATTGAAGTGCCATTAAAATCTGACAAGAATAGCGCGCACTTCACATGAAGACTTGTGTAAGTTTATGATAATATTTCGCTGAATTCTCCTTAGAATGAGAAATTTTTCGAAGTTGTAGAGAAAATGAGAACACACATTTTATGCTCTATAATCTTTTTCCGAAAATCTTGCCATTTATGAGATTATGTGTAAAATTATGGTAGAGCCACACAAGCCACAGATGATAATACAATACGGCGCATGCGCTTTGCAAGCGGCATAACTAAGGCAAGAATACAGACACACACTCATAATATTTAATGCTTATTATTGTTAACAGCAGTAAGAAATATTTTTTGTAGCTGTACAAATGTACAAAGGGAACAGATTATTGCATTTACATAGCTACACTGTAAACTTTTGTATTGTTGACAGCTACATCTACGCCAACAACAATAAAAAGGGAATGTATTGTTGCGTTTCCACAGCAAGAATGGGTACGCGAATGCGCCAAAGTGTATCGTTGTACATACATTTTTATCTTATATTTTCTTACAGTGGAACATGTTTTAATATTCGTATAATGAGAAGAAATTTCAAATTCTACCTTAAAACCTTTAATGAAAAAGAAGTTTTTTCCCCATCCAGTAGCGTACTCTAAGCCTATCCGATATATTTCAAACCAACCTTGGTTCAATCATGCCTCTAATACAAGCAGTTGGCTTATTCACCCTGACCATAACATCTTGTTCTTCAACTAATGAAGTGGGCAGGCATTCTGTTCAACCCCTCTTGTCATGTCAACCTAGGCACGACGCGCACAAGCCCAGTCATGAAGTAGCCTTCACAGCCGGCATTCAGTACATGCAGATTAATGAGGGCAGGCAACAGAATTTGTGTGTCTAAGGAGGCCGAAGAGCAATACAAAGGTTAAAGCGAATAGAGGCACAAGAACAGGCGTGAATATGGATTGGTTACGATGCGAATGTCCGTATGATACATAAACTTAGAGTACACACACATTGACACACACGTGCGGGACTATGTACTTTTGGAACGTCGGGACAGCTTTCTCTTTATGATGACAAGGCTACGGACTGGACAACCGAGAAATCTTTGTTCGATTCTCGGAAGGGGCAAGGTTCTTATATTCTCCAAAGCGGCCAGATCGATTTTCGCGCTAACCTTTTCTCCTATTCAGCGGGTGCGGGAGGGCTATTCCTCCTGGGGCAAAGCGGCATGGGCATGCAGCTGACTAGTCATTTCCTTATAGTTTGGAATTTAGGAATGGGTGGAGGTGTACCTCCACTTCTTCGTGTGACCTTTTTTTTACAAGATATCGAGTTGATTTTTCTTGTAAATAGCAACGTTTTAATGCTCGCTGAAAATGAAAATTTCGATTTAGTGAGTAGCTCTTTTGTTTCGTGTCTGGAGGTTCCGGGTTTAAATCTATACATATTAACCAACTGTCCTGACCATTATCTTGCTATTCTGTCTTTCCTTAAGGTAAATGCTGGAGTAGTACTGACATTAGATAAAAGCTGTTCTGTAGTACACCCTTTTGAATTCGTTATTCGGCCTTTCGTATGCAATATGAGCTACTGACAGTGTCGTTAAATAAGGGAAGCCATACGTAAATAAAAGTGTGTAAGCTGTGCTTGGTGAAACAGAACTAAGGATCGTCTTTCCATTTGTTCCACGGTATGAACTTTGAGTTGCGTAGCTTGGTAAGAAATAATTGCAGATGCGACTGTTAATAAGGAATTAAAATGAAATATATTATTATTATTACTATTGTTTATTAGTCTGTCTCTCTGCACATTATGCACCGTTATGGTCCTATTCAAGTTCAACAATCTTAAAGTGAATTTTGTATTATTCATACTGTGCATTTTCATCAATCAAACACAAAACACTCAACCAACACATGCACTCTTATTATTTTTTTAGGTATTATACAGTATATAATCCCTGTAAACCAGTCCAACATGTTTCGATTCCTTCCTGGGATCATCATCAGGACACTTGTGAGAGTATAAATTACATCAACTAAAACCAACAATATAAGTACATGTTAAGACTATAAAATATATAAAAGATGGATAAAATTGTAGGCGATCACTTCGGGGTGGATCCCTGGTCTACTGTGTAGAGAGAATTGGCTGTTTATATCCATCCATCCGCATATAAACAACATTACTGTCTTATCCATCCGCATGTAAACAACCAATTCTAAATCTGTGCTACCATCCATTTCGACTTTTGAAATAGTTCACCGGTTTTTACAGAACTTGATTCTGAATCATGCAATTGAGCGTGCATTAACGCTGTCATTTTAAATACTTTTAATCAGTAATAGCAAAACGGTGGACATAGGAACTAGTGAGACGAGAGCGATATTAGTGCTACTTACAGTTAGGTTCTAAAATTACGTTTTTAAATAAACTTCGAAAGAATATGTAAATTCTTAAATGTAATACACATTTATAAATATCGCATTTGGAAAATACGTGTATCTGGACTTACACGCACTTGTTTAGACTTACACAATGTGAAATCACGACAGCCACCATTTAATTTCTACATATGATAGCAGTAATGTTTTACATCCACATAGTTTTAACCCTGTTGAAACTAAGGACGAGTTACGGCTTAGAAGAACTGATTTCCTTTTTCTGAAGTTTCTGGACTTTGAAAAGAATTTGGAGAAAGAAACGTTTTACTGTCTCGGTAATTGACGTTAAACAGGACTGAATGCTATTTTTCAACAGTAGTAATTGTAGGTATCATAGAAACAGAAAAGAAACAATTTCTTTAAATAGTTAGGAACACCTTTGTAAAAACATGGTCGACGGTGGATGCAGTAGTTTCCGCTTTGATATGAACGTGAAGTGGAGAGGCAGGAAACTGCGACTTTCTCTCATGAAATGAGTATCCATGTCTAAGAATTTCCCATTAGGGCCAGTGCTTTGCAATGGATAAACGGCGCTCGTGAAGAGATACGTTGCAGCACATTGTACTCGTCAGTTGCTTTTCAGCTCTTAAAGTCATCACTGTTTTGACACTGCGCTACATCTGTTGCAGCACCTCTCCACATTCTTCATCTGTCGCTAGATGTAGCGGCCTGCTGCCCGTTCCGCGTCTGGATATTTTGGAAATAAATTCCAAGCTACTATTAAAATAATGACGTAGATATTTTTATGTGACACATATGATTAATCCAGATGCTTGTAGCCACTTTCCCGTTTGTCATTTAATCAATTTCTGCCCAACAACAACAGGACACTTAAACGTAAAACACTGCCAAAAACATATTTCAGATATTCTTACTTGTCATTAAATTTACGTTGTGGAAGCGAACAGTTGTAACAGTATACACATTTCCTCTTGTTTACCGCAGTGGCAACCTGGAGAGGCAAGTCTCTTAAACACCATATAAATCTGCTCATGCATTAAACCGCATGTGAATACCTAGCGAAGAACCAGTGGTGGGCATTTATCGCTCTACGCTTTTGTGCCTTATGTGATATCCTGCCAAAGTGACTACACCGATTTCGTAATATATCTCATTTGTACATGTAAGTGTAGCAATCAACATTTGGGCCACGTTAGAGGCGGGGTATTTCGTTGCACCTGTGCTATTGTTAGCTTCTTAAATATGGCTATACCATATTTACTTGTCGAGTGCCTGAGTATGATGATTGTATATAATCAGTCTGACGTCCACGTAAATAAACAGTTAAATAAACAATATATAAGGATATGTTGTATCTAATAATGTATTGACGATGGATTATAAAAGAGATAATGTGCAGAAGTAACAACAGAAGGATGAAAGAGTGTTGAGAAGGAATCTGAAGATTATACAAGATGCCGACATTTTCTGCTGCTATTGAACATTGGAGCATTGCTCATGCTAGATTTAAAATGTGCTGTGATTTAAATTAAACCTTATAATAATTAACACGACTCTAGGCAACCAAACCTTACTGTCGAGTGGTCAGTACCCCTGTTTCTTATTCTGGAAGCCCACTGTTCAAATATAAGCCCCAAGATCGGCTACCCTGACTTATATTTCTGGTGATTTTCCTCAGTCCTACTAGGAAAATGCAGACACGACACTTTAAATGAAATCACTGTCGTTTCCTTCCACATTGTTTCGAGTTTATTATTCACGAATAAACCTTCAATTCGACGCGTCATAACCTGAGCTTTTTAATTCGTTGCTATGTAGAGCAAGAATAAATGTATAAAATCACAATAAGTATGAAATTTAAAACCGGAAATATATCATTTGGGCGTAAATTTGATCAGAACAGCCACTATATGGCACCACCTTTTTCCGTGTTCCATTTTATTCCAGTGTTGGATGTAGAGCATGAATGCACCATATTATCTGCTGTCATTATTCACAAACGAATTTGTTGCATTTTATTACATTTGCTTAGCTGAAGTTAGCAACATTCTGCACTTCCTGCCGGAGGCAGAAAGCTACCATTATGATGTTCAAAGCATTACAGAAGTATGGTTATTGGGTGAAAACAAAAACTTTATATTGGAAATTACTTTGCGGGTAAAGTTGGAAGCGAACATGTGTGCTAATTATAGAGGTTTATCGGGATCGGAGTGCATATTTCATCACCCCTCCCCTTGAACTGGTGGCTGTGAATTGTAATTGTACTTTGATGTAAAGAGGGCTATTATAACAGTGGGACTATACAGTGACATAGCTGAAACAGGGTTCACCTAATTATGGGTTCAGTTTATGTGGCTTCCGCTTCCCAACCTGGTGAATATGACTCCATTCCGGATGAAGGTTATGGGACCTGTTGTTTATTAGACTGTGATGACGCCATCCAATTTCAAGTTGTTCGAGAAGGATCCATATTATTCCATTCACAAACACCAGAAACTATCAGTAAATTGCTTTTGATACACCATTGACTGCATCTCGCCTGATTTTCTATGTTTGTGTTGCATGTGAGAACAATGCGAAGTGGGGTAGCTTTTGTGTAACCAAGGAAGACTTAGCTCGAGGAAATCCGCTTCGATGTTGCATTTTTAACCACTGAAATAGCGAAGGTTTTTACGATTATTAAAAAGTAAAAGGTAAGGTAAAGATCTCCCTAAAACTGTCCACGAAGGCCCAGAGGGGGAGGGGAGAGAGGTATAGTTCTACTCTTTCTTTAACCTCGGCGCTAGATGGGGGTGGGTGGTTAACTCAACGCCCCGGCCGCTTTACCCACGGGAAAGAGACCCTGTACACATTGTATAGCAGGCTGGGTGGGCCCCAGGGCCGGTCTGAACGGGTGCGGAAAATCTCGCCCCCACCGGGATTCGATCCCCGGACCGTCCAGCCCGTAGCGAGTCGCTATAACGACTACGCTATCCCTAAAAAGTAGTGGAATTAAAACACTCTTAAACTGCTGTTTTTGATTTTGAGTATTTCATTTACTTCGACAGTCACTGATATGAAGGACACCTTTATTGTTAAAAAGTAGTAACTAGGAAATTTGAACTTCCAACAACATTTAACTTTCGGTAACCTGTGAGGAACAAAATGCCGAGAGGCAGCCAGGCGCAGTTTTAGTGAGAAGGTAGGGGATCCTGTTTTCTGTATGAGATCTTGGATGCGGATTCATCTGGCTGTACATGGACTGCACTGTATGCGGGGCAACGACAGTATGAACGATCAGGGAGCCATGCGATGTGCAGCGCTGTGAAAGCGAGCAACAGGAAAACAGCAGTGAGCACCTCAGCGGCTCAAGCGTGGAGAATCAAAATCCCAGCAGATATGGAATTTGTTTAAGAGACTTAATTTGGCTTGTTTAAGTGAAATTTCAAGCTTTCACGCACTTGTACCAAGATCCTGATCTTATTGGTTCCGTTTAGGAGCATCCTGCTACCTACGCCTTCACGGTAGACGATTACAAGTTTCGGAACTCAGAACACCACGGTCTTAGGTCTATTTACAGGTTGATTTCACTGTAATTCACGGCAGTGTGTTACGATTGTGTACTGATGAACGGAATTTGTTATACTACTGTAGTTTTTAGCCTGTCTGCTGCTAAGTAAAAGTTAGTGGACTTTCTTATATGTGGTTTATAATTCCGAAAGGCTAAGCACCGTCTGTTAAGGGCCTTTTCTCGAATGTTAATATCATGACTGGAGATTCCTTCTTCTTGGTACACCATACGTGGTGGGTCAGTGACTGGAATTTCTGTTTCGTTCGTATTCCGAAGTCTTACTTTCCTGATTTCGGTCTCGGGGCCTATTTATTCCCTTTAAGAGGATACTCGGAAAGTATTATGAAGTAGGTTAAGATCACGTAACATCCGCTGTGATTTATCGTTCGGTCCTACTAACATACGTGATTTATATACAACACAGTTGAGGAAGAGTTGTTGTACTGAGTGGCGCAAAAGCCACTGAGGCAACATGTTAAAAGTCGAATGTCAATTTACTTTTGTGCCGTTATGTACATAAGTTTCTTAAGAAAGCTTTTGCAGGTAACTAGACAATTGTCTGAGAAAGAGTTATGATTGACGGTCCATTGTTTTATCTGCCTACTCACTCAACACAACGGGATATCCCACCCTAACATTTTTATGCTTTTAAATAACCCTTTTTTCCGCATACAAACATGGCAGTTGTGCGAACTTGTGAAACCCAATGGCATGAAGGACATAAAAGTTAGTCTTAGCTATATAGGGTGCAGACATTTTGTAAAGAAATTTAATATATCGACTGCGCGAACGCATAAATGCCGCGTTCTAATGACGGTCACTAATATCACTGCAAGGAAGTGGTGAGCGCCACTCTTTTTTCGCTTTAACACCCGCGAGGAGAGGTCTTTCCCTTGCCTACTTCAGGTCCCATACCGGTATGGACAGGACGTCGGACGTCGAGCCTGTAGTCAGTCTCTCTTTCGTGAAATTTATATTCTGGCATAAAGACATGCACTAAGATTAGCGTCTGATTTATCTGCGGCCTGAGTGCCTGAGAGCCAACGGACGTAACACACTATAGCTATTGGGCCATCTCAGAGGTATCAGTGACAACAAGAGTCATTGAAGCGATAAACTCTCCATTCGATACTAGCACACTGAGTTTCCTAAATAGCTGAACCGTCAAGCAAGTTTATGCCTTGTTTATCTACCCGATTTGACAAGAGGGACAACTAACTCTTCCACCTGCCTAGACGTTCGTAGAAATAAACTCGTAATTGCCTTAGAAACGTAAGTAAATTATTACGTATTTGCACAATTATATGTGACTGGTTTCCTGTTATATGTGGTAGCGCACAATAGTGCTGGCTATTGCAGGCCTACTCTAACCTCTAGGAGATTACAAACTTGTAAATGATTGGAGAATTTTTTAGCCTGTATTATATAAATCTGTTTGCTTCCACATCTAACACTTGCTGTCGCACACGTTTGATGAAGAACCTTACGTATCTTGTCTGCAAAACGAAATTAATCTACTGTATCAATGATTCGTGTTTTTTGTACTTAGACACAGCAACTGTACGACGTATAACATTGCAAATGTACAAACACACAGATAAGATAGACTGAATTCTGATATTAAACACATAGATACAAATTTGTTTAATATTTTAGCAAGCATTATCAGGATGTTAAATTGTACAGTGATAAATATTAGAAAAGAGCATATGGCTCTCTCCGAAAACTTAAAGAGAAGGGATTTGACTCAGAAAACACAGACACAAATGGAAGGAGAATATTAAAACAGATAATATGGACAGGAGATGTGGAATGGTTGCCACTGGTTCAGAAAACGGACCAATGTGTACGGTAATAAACCTGTGGGTTCCATAAAAGGGTGGAGTCGCTGATGCCCGACTGAGCAATGGCCCTTCGTATTTTGGCCTCAAGAAGTAAGTGATCGAAAAATCATTTTTTCCGGGATGTGCCGTTTCACTGGGTAATTGGTTCCCGACGTTTCGATGGAACAGTGTGTCTTCATATTTAAGGGTCTAGAGGTCACTGAACTGATCACTTAGTGACGCGACGGGATCCTCAAGCACACTGACGCGAAAATCTCATGAGTCGAAATTTATGGATCCTTAGAGTTAGTTTTTAAGTATTAAAAATTATTTGGCTTTGTGCTATTTTAAGATACTTTCTGAGAAGTGACGATTATCGTAAATCCTAAATATTATTCAATATGATAAAAGTACAATAAAATAGTTTTCCCGAAGATGGCCAGTATTGTCCGAAACATGTAAGAGACATATTAACACTTTTTTTATTGTATTATATATTACAAAGTGTACTATGGTGGGTTTATCGAATAACTAATTCAGGAGCTGAACAGTCGAAGAGTTCTGCAAAGTAGGTCACGAATCTTTTGGGCATATCAAAGAAAACCACGACATAACTTAGTCATGATTGCCAATAGCTGGATCCAGATTCAAACTGAATGGGCTTACGCCCCCCCCCCCCCAGTACGGCTACACGACATCAATTTGTTCAGTCTGTAATATGTATGGCTTTTGGCCTACATATTGCTGTAACGTTTATCATTCGACTCGGTCGGTAAAAATTTGTACTTTTCTACTTAAAAATTTTTTTTTTGGTTTTTAAGATTTATTTCTTTATCTATCTATTAATTTATTCATAGCTTTCATCATTCTGTTGTTTCTATTTTTATGTTTTCTCCGGTCTTTTGTCATTTCCTTTCTTACTTTCTCTTTCGTTCTTTATGTAGTGGTGCTTAGAAACCGGAACAAAGATATTCTACGAAACTATACATTTTTATTCTAAAATCCCGCATTACATCACCGAATCACATGTTTGTGCTTTGTACTTCGATTTAATGCCAGGCCGTATTCTTTATAGGGAGTAATTCCACATGGTTTTCAGGCCAAGTTGATTTTGTGTTGCTGTTATGTGGTGTGCGCTGGTGTGCACGGAGGCCTGCTCAGCGTAGCGTGAGGTGTGTTCGCCTCACCAGTTACTGCAGTACCGAATTGTTTGAATGGCCACTTCATGCTGCAGGCTATAGTTAAGGTGCGTGCTACGTGAATGTCGGTCAATGTAGTTCACAGAAGCGGAAAATTTTCTGTAGAGTTTTCCGCTTTATTAGAATGTGGAAGGCAAAGCGGTGTCAGAGACATATGGAAGAGGATAGAGATTTGTGTACTAAGTTTCATAATAATTGTAATGGAAAAAAAACTGCATGATCCATATTCTGTAATGAAAGATCAGGCCGGTTTGCTGGATTATTTACAGTGACTTGGTGACAGAATGGAAGAGCAACGATATTTATAATTTAACTCTTTTTCCGAACTCGCGAAATTAAATTTATTAAGTCCCTAATCTAAAAATAAAGTAACTTTCAAAAGTCATTTTTTCTCTAGTCACCTGTTAGTGTCTTAACCAACTTGAAGACCAAAGTTAATCTGTTCTAATGCGATGTACATTTATTTATAACGGACTTGTTGTACAAGTGAGTTCTATTCGTATCGATAGTGCAATGGAGATTCTCGGTCTGTATAAATCTGCCTTTTGCAGGTGTTGTTAAAAATATACTCACGTCGTGAGAAAGGTCGAAAGTGTTCTTGGGGGGCAATTCTAGACTAGATACGACCATTAAATTGTACAGGCATTGAAATAATTCTTCCTTTATGTGGCCGAGAATCTAGGGGTTTCCCCTTGACAATTCTTCACTGCTGGATACAGCACAGACAGTGTGCTCTGGAAACAGTATCAACTGTTATCTGCAGAAGATAAAACAATCGAGGAAATTGGTTGATTAAAGTCCAAGTGGGTATTACCGCATTGATTCTTAAGTGGAAAAGGTACGAAGCAGTCATCCGTTACGTAATTAATAATTATTTACTGAGTGAATTTCCAGTAGGCCACAGTATGCAATGTGTGTTCCAGCGTTCAATCAGATTTCATGTCTGATTACAGGCACACATCAGGTACATCCGCACGGCATCAGGATCACGATAAAATGCGATACATTTTCTGTAACTTACGGAGAATTTAACACTTCCCATTCTCGTCTGTACACTCAATTCCTTACGTAAGGATAGAACTTAAACTTATGCTATCACCATACTCCCTGTGTTGTTTCTTTTCCCTCTTCCAACTCTTGTGCCAGGTGGGAGATTTTTCACAAAACTAGTTGTGATCCAAAGCCATTCGAAGGCATCTAACGTCTCAGTTTAACCAAATTTTTCTTGAGAATTCCGACAGTCTGGTCCAAGTTGATTTTCCGGAAAATCTCTAATCATCAAATTTCAAAAGCTGCCACTAGATAAGGAAATCTTAGGAAAACCAACATAACACACACATTGGATCTGGTACAGCGGAAAGCGCTGTCGAGTTTAACTCGACATTGGAATGATAAGGGTTAATGTCATAACAATCAGTAAGAACTACGTGTTGGGCGTGAGAAACTGTGACGTAAGAGCGACACTAAATGCAGTTAATTTATATTATTAAAATGGTAATAGTAGGCTGCCAATCCCAGTGGCCGCACGGTCTAAGGCGTGGGTCTTCGGCCGCTCGCTTACTGGGATTGTGGGTTCGAATCCCGCCTATGGCATGGATGTCTGTCTCTTGTGAGTGTTGTGTGATGTCAGGTAGAGGTCTCTGCGACGAACTGCTCACTCGTCCAGAGGAGTCCTACTGACTGTGGTGTGTCTAAAGTGTGATCCTGAAACCTCGAAAAATGAGGCGGCCTAGGCCCCCAAGGGGCTGTCGAGCCATTGGGGAAAAAATAGTAGGCTACCTGGGTAGTGTCTGATCTGGTGACCGGATAAATGCGCACACGACGAAAGCCCACACGACAATTGCGCACAGATAAAACCCCACTGTCATGAATGCTCACAGGAAAAATACCCACACCGATAAATGCTCACACGGATATATGCTCACACGGATGAATGCTCACAAGGATAATTGCTCACAAGGATAAATTCTCACATTGATA
The DNA here is from genome assembly GCA_021186555.1 of Reticulitermes speratus. Lineage (NCBI taxonomy): Eukaryota > Metazoa > Arthropoda > Insecta > Blattodea > Rhinotermitidae > Reticulitermes > Reticulitermes speratus. The sequence goes on from JAJKFL010000002.1 coordinate 18,297,043, forward strand.
AATGCTCACACGGACAAATGCTCACACGGTTAGCGTGTAGGCTATGTCTCTGTTTTGTATATTAAGTGAATGGCCACTGGACACAAACTTAGGTTAGCGTTCAGGCTATGTCTCTGTTCTGTATATGAAGGGAATGGCCACTGGACACAAACTTAGGTTAGCGTGTAGGCTATGTCTCTGTTTTGTATATTAAGTGAATGGCCACTGGACACAAACTTAGGTTAGCGTTCAGGCTATGTCTCTGTTTTGTATATTAAGTGAATGGCCACTTGACACAAACTTAGGTTAGCGTTCAGGCTATGTCTCTGTTTTGTATATTAAGTGAATGGCCACTTGACACAAACTTAGGTTAGCGTTCAGGCTATGTCTCTGTTTTGTATATTAAGTGAATGGCCACTGGACACAAACTTAGGTTAGCGTTCAGGCTATGTCTCTGTTCTGCATATGAAGGGAATGGCCACTGGACACAAACTTAGGTTAGCGTGTAGGCTATGTCTCTGTTTTGTATATTAAGTGAATGGCCACTGGACACAAACTTAGGTTAGCGTTCAGGCTATGTCTCTGTTCTGTATATGAAGGGAATGGCCACTGGACACAAACTTAGGTTAGCGTGTAGGCTATGTCTCTGTTTTGTATATTAAGTGAATGGCCACTGGACACAAACTTAGGTTAGCGTTCAGGCTATGTCTCTGTTTTGTATATTAAGTGAATGGCCACTTGACACAAACTTAGGTTAGCGTTCAGGCTATGTCTCTGTTTTGTATATTAAGTGAATGGCCACTGGACACAAACTTAGGTTAGCGTTCAGGCTATGTCTCTGTTCTGCATATGAAGGGAATGGCCACTGGACACAAACTTAGGTTAGCGTGTAGGCTATGTCTCTGTTTTGTATATTAAGTGAATGGCCACTGGACACAAACTTATCGCCCATGTGAGCATTTGTCCGTGTGAGCATTTATCCTTGTGAGCAATTATCCTTGTGAGCATTAATCCGTGTGAGCATTCATCCGTGTGAGCATATATCCGTGTGAGCATTTATCGGTGTGGGTATTTTTCCTGTGAGCATTCATGACAGTGGGGTTTTATCTGTGCGCAATTGTCGTGTGGGCTTTCGTCGTGTGGGCTTTTGTCATGGAACCGTCTGATCTATGTCACGGTAGGACTTTTATAAAACCATAAACATGTATTGAGTCCTTGGTGTTAAGGCAATAAGTAATGCATTTTTAGGGATAGGCATATGAAATGTGGCTCAGAGACATATTGCATACACACTTATGTACTATACAGTAAACTTCCTAATCAGCAATTACGAACAAGGTTAAGGTGCAGTACTTTGACGTTACGTGCACCAAGTTGAAGTGCACATAATCTCTGCTTATGTCATAAATTACTCCCAGAACAACGTGAAGTAATAATAACAACATATCTGTAAGGCTAGAAATCTTCAACAGCAGGAAAGTATATTTTTGCAAGTAGGTCTAAGGCCCCGAAATAATTGCTCTAAATTGTTGTGAATAAACCCCACTCTTTTAGTAGGTTATGTTTTTATAGTAATATACAGTTTACACTCTTGAAAAACAACGATTAGTTAGACTGTTGAGAGATTGGTTAGGTTTCTTTACTTGTGTGAAAAATGAAATGAAATTTTGATCCGATGGGTCCATGTATATACGCGAATTACATTGTGTGTAATATGGAAAGGGTTAAAGTTGCAAATCAGGACAAGAATTTCACGTGATGTATAAACCAGAGAAACAGCAAAGTTTTTTTTTTGTGAAGGGCCACGCAGCAGATACTACGGACACACCGCAGCCTTGAGGCTTCTTGTACAATCCTGTGATGAAGATGATTATTTTTTTCGTTTTTCCGAGTAATGCAGCACTGATGGAATGAAATTGATAGGGGAAAACTTACGTACTCGGGGAAAAACCTGTCGCAGTGCCACTTTGCCCACCACAAATACCACATGGACTGACCCGGGATCGAAAAGTATGTGTTTTATTAGGTGTGATTAATTTAGATAGGATCGGAATGTCTGAATATACGGTACTTCCGAAACTGGGGTAATGCAGACATTTAACACCAACAGAATAATTCATGTTAATGTTTCGCCTCACTGCCGGTACTAATAAAAACTCTAAGGGTCTGGAGTATCGCTCAGTGAAACACATTCCAGATTTCTCTAAAATGGGTCAAAATTAGGTTAAAGTGCTTTAAGGACACGCGCGCGCACACACAGAAGGCATGGTGTTGTGATGAATCTACTTTTTATTGCATTAAAGAACATAATGCTAATATTCAAGTTTTACTGGTTTTCAGTAATATGATCATCTGCACACGTGTCCACCAGAATACCATAACAGTACGAATCCCGTTGCCCTGTGGTATTTCATTTTAACGCGTTAGCGTTTTGCGTCTCTGGATAATTAGTTCAGTTTCATTTGGCTGGGTCCCTCAGGAATCTGATCAGTATACACATGCAGTTTTGCTGTCCGGTGGTTTGCAACCGCTCTCTTGTTTCAGGCTTCGTTAATTACAGAGCTTTTCGTTATTTACAGTGTGTTTCGCTTTCCCTCTACCCCGACTTCCCTTCCATCGTGGTTTCCATCTCGCTTATTACTATTTTTTCAATAATATCCTTTAGCTTTGGGAAGAGCACGAGATATCAGATATTGATATTCGATATCCATAAATAAGAAAAGTGTAACAGTAATAAATGATGGTCATTTGTCTGTTTGTATATGAAAATAATGTGTACCATTATCCGGTTATGTTGATATATGCTGTGCATTGGTTAATAAATTTTTAACATTGGCACTAACGTGTTCTATATGGAATACAGTTCTTTTGCAAGCCAGTAATCACTCAGATTTTTAAGAAATTCCTCAACTTCCGTGTGTTGAAGCTTTATTTCTGTATTAACAGAATATCACTAACAGTCTTTGTCCCCAGCCAGAAGACAGCAACCCAATCACATCATATTTCTTTAAGATGAGTTTTGGTAGTAAATTTCTCGTGCTCACTGATAACGTAAAAGATCAAGCGGAAATTGTGTATGGCAACTCTTATTTTGACTGGGGGCACGCGATGGCGCAGTTGGTTGAGGCACTCCTGTACAAGCCGGAAGGTCGCGGGTTCGATTCCCGATGGTGTCATTGGAATTTTTCATTGACAATCCTTTCGGTCGCACTATGGCCTCTAACAGAAATGAGTACCAGGAATATTTCCTGGGGGGGGGGGTGGTAAAAGTGGTCGGTGCGTAGGGCTGACAACCTTACCACCTTCATGTGCCGATTGTCTAGAAATCTGGGAGCCTCAACCTCCTGGAACCCTAAGGGCCTGTCCAGGCCTCTAATGGGATTGCTTTACCTTATTTATACTGCATTGTTAACTTGGGGTTATTGTAAGCTGTGATCGTGTCAAAAGACTAGCCGAGGTAGTGTGCCCTGTTCTGTGGAGTCCAAAATACAGCACATAATCCATGACAAGTAACACAGAATTTTATCACATTATGTAAACAGTGTTTCTTGTGATTGATGAAGACGAATTAGGTTCTGAAGTGACGATGAAATGCTGAGGGAGAGAAAACAGCGGTATTGGCTTTTAAGTGAAAGCGGTCCCTTAACTTATGTACAACATTCATTGGGCTGGGAGTGGCGACCTTGTTCATGGGTATGTTAAAGGCAGTCAAAAGGCGTTATCAGTAAAGATTAGGCAAGTTGCTGCGAATTCTGTCGTCAGCACGACAGTAGTTACACAGTGTTGCGGTTGCAGAAAGTTACAGAGTGCAGAGCACTAGACTGACCCCTCATACACCCCACGGGAGCTTCGCAACCAAAGTTGGAACGGCACTTTGTTCCTGTGGGAGATACAAAGGGCTGGAATGTACTTCCTGCCTGGTGCAGGGATATTCCGTAATCTCCAAATTCGCGTGTCCCATAAAAGGAAAAGGAAATAAAAAAAGCCTTTGAATTTTCGCCCCAACACAGTAACGAAAGCAATTTTAATCTAGACGGATTTCAAGTACAGCTCTTCCCAAAGAACAAAGTTATCTTCTACCAGAGGTTTTAAACAAATGAAAGTACAATCAGCAGAAGGGCTTTCAATGCTTTCAAGGTTTCTACGTACACCACTAACAGGCAACGTAACAATTTTGATGTATTGACGGATCCAATTCTTTTTGTACAAAATGTCATGCGAGCAGTAGTGTCAACATATGGCACCAGATAGCGGTTCAGAGAAGTGATTCTCAACAACAAATACGTTTACACAATATTAGGCCTAAATGTAACAAAATAAGGACGTAGTCTGTGGATTTCCCTTCGTGGTTTCACGCGTTCCTTAGAGCAATAAGTGCCTATTTCATATCTCTGATAATGCACCCTGTCCTGTACGTGTTCCGTTGCCTTTCCTCAGTAGGCCTACCTCCAATTACGTTTAACGAACAAGTCTTGCCAATTATCGCTTTGACTTAACTGTTTCCATACTTTTAAGGAACATGTTAGGATATTTCCGCGGCAAACTATAATTTATATTTTTGTAACCCCACTAATTTTAGTTTTATCTACAGAGCATTTTGTTAAGTGGTAACTTGAATTTGGGGAAGTGGGGTGCCTAGTTCGAATTTCGCCCGTCAAACAGGCTATCGTGACCGAGTATTTTGGTCATTTATCTCGGCGCTTCGAGGTAAATTACGGCATGTTGCTGTCGATTACGTCACGGTCGCTTTCTCCGAAATCCAAATTCATTCACTAATCATTCTACATTTCGACGCTGCATATTAGAGACATACCTATTGGCAGTGTACGTGACACTGAGATAAGGACACGTGTGCGCAGAGCGGTAAATAAAAGCTCGAGCACTCATAAACGCTCGTAAGGTGTTCCTTAAAATTGTGCGATCTAATTGAGAATGGGAGTGATTTAACGTGGATATTTTAATTTTCCGATACAAAATTTAATAAAGATCCAATCACCGGTACTCGGTGTTTTATGTGCGTGCAAACAAAAAGGCGGATAGAGCTGTTTTGCAGGTGGCCCGCAAGAGACTTAAAGCAATTATCATTTAAATTTTTCTAATAACCGTTTTTCTCTAACACTAACGTCGACTTGACTGTGTTTCCAGATAACTGTTTATGAAAGCCTTGTGCAATACCTGCAGATGAGGTGTACAGTAAAGTGGTACAAGTGACACTTCGGTGCATCATCCAGCCTGTAAAAGCCTATAAAGTATAAATATTCTTTTAAGGTTGCAGACACACGTATGGGAGAAGTGTTCAGTTTTTGCAAAGAGAGGGTTTTCTGGACATTACAGATGCAGAGTTAAAATAATTTTGTTTACCTTGTGTTTCGTTTTCTTTTCCTAAACTTTTTTCTCCTGCTCTTTCCGTTTGTAGTTTTCTTTATCATCCTCGCATTTTCTTGTCCTGTTCTTACTTCTTATTGATTAATTTTTTCCTTATTTATTCACTCCTTCTTCTTCATTATTCTGACCCGCACATTTACATTCACGTCCTGGTCGGGAGACCTTTTTTTTCAAATTAAAGCTTATCTACCTAAAGAGTTCATCTAATATAGTTTGTAAGGAAAGTAATAGTAAACAGTGAGGAAAATCGATTTCTGGAGCGCGTTGCAGACACGCAAGTCGTGTGTTTAATGAGGCACTGTGATTGAACAACAATGGAAATTGGCTTGCGAAGCCGTCACTCCTTTATCAACACGAGGGAGAGGTGTCCCAGATGAATCCAGTTACATCCTTAGCGCAGGTAGACATACTCTGTAACAAGGTTGCGAGAATTGTTCTTGTTGCCTATTCATGCAACAGCTACTCATCAAAGCTATTCTGGAACTCCAGAGGGACCCTTTCTACGCTTTGTTATTCAATCTGCTTGTCTGAAGGATATCAAAACTACTATATCTGCTTGTGGCAGAGATTACCGCGCCCGCAAATACCTCCAGACCAGCTCCCCTGACATGAAACGGGACCGAATTTATAGCGCGTAAATTTACAATGAATGCATGGTGTCTGTTATGGTGGCATGTGCTGTTAATGCACTCCTGCAGTCAGAGACCGAAATTTATCATGAGTTTGTAGCGGGTGTTGGGATATTAGAATAATATCCAGAGTCTATTTTACAAAACGGGGCTCAGTTCTACAGACTGGAAAGGGAATTTTCAGATGTCACAAAGGTAAAGCAAGCCCTTCCTGCTACTTTGCCGGTTTTCTTTCAGAAATTATTTTATGAGTATTTTATCAGAAAATTGGTTGGTTGTAGACTGTTTAAGAATTCTGATTTTTCTGTAACATTAAATTATGAATATCTCATCATGAAGCACCATCGCTGAGGAAATAGAAACTAGCTTAAAGTGTGCTTTCTTACGGTCTTACAAATATTGCATTTTGAATGTGTTACTTAGCTGATGCAAATTTGTAATCATACAATAATATGCAATACAGCGCATGGGTTAGCCTCCTAAACTCCAGCAAATGACCATAATATCGAATCGTAATGCAGTAAAGTTTTATTTCTTACAGTTATAGATGTCTTATTTTATTGTTGTTGTCCAATTTATTGGACAAAATTATTAGCCTGTTTAGTAACATATTCTCTGATACAAACTGACAGTTTCGCGCTGTTGACATGTAATTGTGGACTTATAAACAGTATTTCATATGAACGCGAAGTTTTACTCCATTGCTGCAGGTTCCACACGTGTCACTGACTTTCTCACAGCGGTGTTACTGTAGGAGTCAAGACTTCAGGGATGTAACGACGTGACGACTGGTAATTAGTTGCCCAAGTTTCGAAGGATTGTAACGGTTTCAGTTTAAAGACTGCTTGACCCTGATCATGACTTTAGTAAGATCCTTCGGAACACCTTAACTATTTACCAGTAAGCATGGCGTAACATCTCAGAAGTCTCGGATCTTCATTTCATGCATAATGTGTAGGAATGTTTATAATTTGTGACTATACCAGCCGTTCGTTTGTCATCGCCATCAGACCGAAAGCTAAATACTGTAAACCCTCGAATGAACGGACTAATAGGGGGAGTGGGTGGTCCTATAATGCCGATTGTCCGGTACTTCCAAATTATGTGTATATGTATATATATATATATATAGCCTAAAATGTCGCCAAAACACTAATACAGTACAGTATATATAACACTAATGCATACACATAATGCTGTACACAACTGTCCTGTTAGCACTGTCACGTTGTCTGGCAGCTATCGTTAATTGGAATTTGATACATTTCAGAAAAATGTAATGAATCCACGATCCAGGTTGTGAAAACAGCAGTACGCTGCTACTTCCAGGCGAGTGTCAGCAAAGAGTGAGCGCTCATCCGTGTCCGCCACGTAGCGGCCGCTTCGCTAATTAACATTCAAGACCGCTAATTTCACATATTCCCATTGCGGACGAAAATTTCGGAACCAACAGATATCGTCCGTTATTTCCGAAGTCCTTATATAAGAGGTCCCTTAATTCGAGGGTCTACAGTATAGGTTCCATGCCTCTGCATTTGGTTTTGTATTATACAAAAATATTAACTTTTAATATTTCCTTCACTTCGTAAATTTTTGACGTTATATGCTATGTTTATAGCCATGCAGCAGTAAAACTTAACGCAAAGAATTAGAATGAATCAGAAATTTATAGTGATGTGGCTGCCCTTTAAGTAGGGCCTAGAGGGACGACGGCTTTTTGAGATTCAAAATTGTAGTCCGCAGTAAAGGAGTTGATCTCCCGCTGCGTCGTTTTTCGTCGTGTAACGGAAAACAATTCAGGAGATCAAGCAGTCGTAGTGCATGATGTTTAACAATCACAGCTACAGCGCTTCGACAAAACATACTGAAGGGTAGCTGCATAACACTAACGAAGTTGTCCTGTTTTCGGTTGTCGACAGGTCTTGAAGCTGGTGGCACTTTTGATTGAATACAAACGAGGTAATTGAAGGGACTTCGTTAAGAGGAGATAAGGCACACACACACATAAGTGGCTGATGGATTTATAATAAATTTACTACAATTATCTGTTGTTAAATCTACTTAGAATTGATGATAGTGCGGTGGTAACTAAATAAGATACATTTTATAAATTAGTAAGTCATCAGCGGAGTAACTTACCGTAACAAATAAGCATTAGTGCTATGTAAATATAATAAAAGAGACCAAGAACTTAAAAGAATTACAACAATATACACAACGTTATTGGATTACTTCAAGAATTCTTCGAATATTTCAGTAGATTTTTTGATTCATTTTCGTCTTCAGACTTTACAGATTTTATCCTTTTGCCCGATGTATTTCAGAATTAACTTCTGCATTTGTGTATTCGTGTAGGACATTTGGTAACATTTTTTTGACGTTTGATAAATCCATGTCAATGTATCTGCCTACGCAGGGAGACACAAAGACGGAAAATACGCAGGCATGCATTCATAACCCAAGTGGGATTTGAACTCACAATCACAGTGTTCTAGCTTTCGAAGAGAGTATGCGCCTTCTTTGTTGTCTCTAACTAACAAACTTAGCTGTTCTGGAAGTTGCCGCCTTTTATGGAACCAGAAGATTTATTACTGCATTCACAAGAGCCAGTCACTGGACACTTCATAAACTAGCTGAACCCCATGAGCACATTGCGTATTTCATTAACAGGCATATTTAATATTGTCCTCCCATCACAGTGATGTCTCCACTTCAGGATTTTGTGTCGACATTGAATGCACGTTTCCTCATACACGTTGCATGTCCTGTCCAGTGCATCCTTCATTACTTGTTATTCTCAAGCTGAATTATGAAGCATGGATTTGACGGAATCTCAAGAACATGACGTGGTGAATTTGTCAACACATCCAAAAAGAGTTGAAGAAATTGTATGAGTAGGCCCACTGTTAAACCCTAAAATCCTAGTTGTTAGTATTCGTACCTCTTGCTGTAACATGTAACATGTAACAAACCTATATTTTGTCCACACGGTGTCGTCCTGTGTGTAATACAATTCTGTCAGTCAACACCGATTATTTTCCTAAACAATATCAACTGATCTGTCGTTGTAGTGGAGAAGGATTTTGTTTTCTATGAGGTAGAAACTGAATTTTTATATATAATTTAGATAAATTTCAGTATTCAAATGGTCTTACTATGTTCCAGGTCTCTGTCCGCGGAGGCACAGTTTTTTTGTCCGAGTACCTCGCCTTTCCGTGTCAATATAATTCCTCAAATGCCCCATACTCGTCTTCATCGAAGTTACACGGATAAGTCCATTTATGTGGCATTACGTAAATTACACCTCGTTATGGATTATACCATAAGATAGTAGGTACCCAAAAAATTTGAATGGAATCTCCCTACTTAATTACAAAAACATTCTGTGGAAAGATTTGTGGGATAAAAGGAAAAATTCATTCATGGGTTTCTGGAGCCAAGACAAGGTCATTAGTAAGTCAGTATGACTAAAGTCACAGTGGTTCACGAACGTTGCGCAGAGATGTTTCATATGCTGTTCCATGAAAACTTCATTAACGTTTTACGACTTAAGCCATGCATGTTCTTGTGTAAATTAGACTTCGGGGTGCTCACAGCGGCCTTGATGAACTTTAGTCTTATGGAGTTGTGCGCAGTGCCGACTGGTTAATAGTTACCTACGTTTCGAAAAAGCGTACTGTCCCCACATCCAAGAAACTGATTGACCCTGAAGAAGGAGGTGCTATTTTCCTCCAAAACATTGGCACCCATTTACCAGTCTGCATGGCGTTACATTCAAGAAGAATTAAATCTTCTTAAACTAGACCTTATTGTGGATCAGTACGGCTAAAAACAGGACTCTATCAACAATTTGTAGTGGTTAATATTTTTTAATTTCTTGGGCGCCGGTTGTAGGTCACAGACGGACATACATGGCGTCCAAATAAGGCGCTATTTTATTACGTTGTAAGGAATGCCAAGAACGTAATTTTAGCTGTGACTGTGTTACGTGTTTGCACTAGAAGTGAAGACTGTTATTATAGTAATTACGGAATTAAGGAAAACCGTAGCAGTTCTAAGAAGTGGAAGCCCTAAAACTTGGTCTCTTACATTTCAAAGAAGAAAGAAGAGTGAAATTACTTTGACCTAAGAATGGGAAAACAGGATGGAAGTAACTGCATAATTATGAGGCAAATAAATTTTATTATTTACTTAATTTGGGCCGCGATAGCTTAGTCGGTATAGCAACTCGCTACGGCCTGGCCAGTTCGGGGTTCGAAACTCATTGCGGTCGAGATTTTTCACACCCCTCCAGAGCGGCCCTGGGGCGCACCCAACCTCCTATACAATGCGCACCGGGTCTTTCCCGGGGGGTAAAGCGACCAGGGCATGGCGTTGACCACCCAAACTATCCAGCGCAGAGGTTAAGAATGAGTAGCGCTATACCTCTACTCCCTCTCTGCTCCTTCACGGCACGCTATAGGGCGAACGTTACCTTTTTTACATTTTATTATTTACTTAAAATTACTAGGATAATTAAATTAGGAATTAAGGGAGTGGCGGGATATATAACACGTATGAGGGAAATTACGTGTGAAAGTTCCTCCTTGTAGACCAAATCAGAAGCAGAAACAAGTTAGATACCTAGGCTTGGAAGGGAAATAATATTAAATTGTATCTTAGAGAACTATACATGAATATGAATCAGTTGACGTACCGCCTGTGTCGGGGTTTCGTGAACATCGTTTCCATAAAAGCAAGCGATTTTATGAGCAGTTGATTAAGTATAGGCTTTCCAAGGAGAATTTTGTACCATGGAATTTAGTTATTAACAACGCCATCTGCTTCTCAGGAGTACATTTTCATGCAATACTGTACCTGCCTACCTCTCAACCTGTGTGTTACTTACGCAGTAGGTGGAGGTGAGTTTTTTTGTTCAGCTGGGTGTTGTTATGCAAATCGAAAACAGTACTAACAGTTAAGTCCAGAAAAGCCCCATGCTTCAGTTCTTACGAGGCTTCCTTTTATATAAGGCCGCTACCACTGCCAGTGTTACAGCTCTGGCACAAATGTAATGTTCCTGCACGGACATGAAAATGCACCAAAATTGCTGATGCGTGGAGAAATATTATTAAGATGAGTACAAACAAAATATGTTGGTACTTACATGTTCGAAAATGTTTAACCCTTTGAAAGGAGAAACTTTTCTAAATAATGTTTGAAAATTAACTCCTGAGAAGCAATGCATCTCCCTCTTTTCTTGTTAGCAAAAATTTCATTCTTTTTTCTGATTATCCTATAAAATTATACATGAAGTTATGAGCCACTGAACGGTAATGCGGGTTTTATGTTTTCCATATTCCATGCAATAAACTGATTAATTTAATCCAACAATTGCAATTGATTGTGCAGTTGTTGGGTTAAATGCTGTGTAGTGGTAAGGTCACATTATTGCAAGGGAGCAAAAAAGGTGACTTTTTTTACAAATGGGCCTAAGGCCTGATGTCTGCGAATTTATTTCAGATTTTATTTTATATCGAAGTTGAATCAGAAATGTTACTCTCTAAAGCCCATTATCCTGAGCCATGTTTTTATTAATATTCTATCGATCTATGCGTGCAAATTAATAATTATAATTAGTTGTGCTTTTCTATAGATAAATGTAAAATATAATGTGACACAAAATTTGTCTGACTGTTAATTTTATGAAATATTGTGTTTGTCCTTTTCCCCAGTTCTTAAAGAGAAGGTCGCATTTGAACTTTAGGGCATGTCTATCAATCTGTCCGTCCAAAGGCAGACGTCTCGACACATTTTCCATTAGATGTCTAGGGCATGATAGGCTTCGCGAATTGAATTCTCTTTCGAATTTATTTAGTATGAGTCCTACGATGCATGCAGATCAAATTCAAATTTATGATTTTCTAATGAGACTGGTAATCATATGTTACGTTTTGACATGACATGACATGGCATAAGCCACGAGCTTCGTTGCGATATAAAATTATAATTCGAAATACTGTACGACAAAAGAATTTTCTTTGTCTGTGCAGAGCGTAGATTTGTAACAGCAAGTTTCTATCTGAGTTAACGAATTTGTACTTGCAATAAATGTAATCAAGGCCAATGAAATTTGCATTATTGAAAAAAACTAGGGAAATGTGCTACTTCTTTGTGGTACACATTTAAGGGATGAAGAAATGAACACCGTAAGGATATACTTTCTTAATTATAGGCTTTCCTTCAGTGGTTATGAAGAACTTAAAAGTCGTGACTTGCAGTCTAACTTCAGAAAGGGAAACACTCTACCTTTCAAGCATCTTATTACTATCATAACTTCCTGAAGATATTTTTGTAAGTAAATATGATGAAGTGTCGGGAATATTTGAGTGATGGAAATGGAGAAAAAAAACAGGGAGAAATCTGCCTAATGGGAATGAAGTGTCAGCTGGAGTGGGCTGAAGTGACTCAGGTATTGAATTAGTGTAATTTTATTGCCTTGCAGATATGAACTGCATTGTTAAAATGAGATTACTGCGTACAGATATTCAGTAAGTACATGCATGTTATTCGTTACACAGTATCGTAGTATTATTAACTATTAATGACAGCGGTAAGGCATTTAAATTGCATATAATAGAATAATTTCATTTTTAAGCAAGACACTTCATCCTTTAGAACAAATACTGGTTTTTGTGGTTAGCATGTTTAATATATCGCCTACTGCTGCAGGAATGTCTCTTGAGTAATTAAATTAAACATAACTTTCAATAATGAAACCCCTAGGTTGATTATTTCAGTAATAATTTTAAACGGGCATATTAAGAGAGAATTAATTTTCAGTGAGAGATTTGAGGTTACCCTACGACGCAACATCTCCTAGTGGGCCAGGGACTCCTCATTATCGAGGCTTCGCTATCACAATCGGATACACCACACTCGGTAGGACTCCTCTGGAAGAGTGATCAGCCCGACGCTGAGACCTCTATTTTCGCGATTTCTCATTTAAATCTTCAGAAGCGATTCTTATTGAAGTAGAGGCAAAACGACGGATGTAGAGGCAAAGAAAATCGTTGCAAATGCTCTAGACAGTAATCAGGAAAATGCTACGAAATTTGCTCCGTCATTCATTGAATCTAATATAACCATATGTATTGTTTCACCCAAGCAATTAATGGGCTTCTGGCATCTCAGCCTTCGCCGCCGCATCAAAGCGGATCAATATCATTGCTGCTACAGTTGCACATTCCACTGTTTGACTAGCTTCGCGAATGACGTGCCTCTGGCGTCGATATAGTGAATGGCATTCGTCAGAACAAGGCGTTAGCTCTTCAGTGTAAATATTAATTTACATGCTTTAAGTGACGATGGTATGAAACTGTAAGCCCGTATTATCCTACCCACAAAATAACGCGCTTAGACCTTCTGATCTTTCCGGTCTGGCTTCCTTTGTTGTTCGGGAAGATTAGCGGATCTTTCGCCGTCTCTCAACAGTTAAAGTTAACTGTTGAGGGACGCAATACCACAGTAAGAGTCTAAGAATTTATGGACAAAAAGCCAGAAAGTGAACTGTGTAACAATTTTATTAAAATATTTCTTAATATGTGATATATAATTTTACAATGTGTGAATTTTATTTAACCCTAATGTCAGATATACATACACAAAGAAATTAGAAAATTTTAAAATTCTGGGTACTGATTATAAATTCTGTTTATGGGAGTCTCCTTGACCGTGGTTTGCAAAATGCCCAAACCTCTTGTAGTAAGTAGTTTGTCATAATAAATGTTTGTGTACTTCGTTGATGTAATTAATTTAACCGATTACTTGTATTTGAAATTATGCATTTTTTCACCTGGTAAACTTTTTCAGCAATGTACTTTATAAGCCCATTTACCTTGGAAATGTGCAAGAATTGCTTCCCCAGGGCGTACATATTAAATTAGAATTCATTACACTATTGAATTAACTTACGTATTTCACTGAATTGTCATTGCATTTTAACACAATCCCAAAGTGTATTAACGCATTTAGTCCCTCATGGCTCAGCTTAAAATTTTCTGTCCCAGGAGGAATTATAATCTTGTATATGAAACCATTGATGAATAGCCAGTTCCACTCCCCCATTATTGTGGAATCTGCGACAGGCCAACTGTTGTTTCAACGGCCCACACAAAGGGTAGTTCGACGGAACAAGAACGAGACTATATAGGGTGGACGTTCCAGAAGTTCCCAGGGCAATGATTGCAACAACTCTTGTGTCAGAGGTGCACTGTGTGAGGTTGCACTGCCTTGGTTCACCATGCGACAGATGTCCAGGTGTGTCAGGGAAGAGCCCATTGCATTCGTCCCAACGTGTCGCAGTAGCCGTTGCGTTGGCTGCGGTATGCTGGGTTATGAATTCAACGTGGAAGTCTGTTTCTGCATCCCAGAATATTTACGCTATAATGTCTCCGGCGGACTGAGACACATTTTATTGCTGGATGTAGGGGAATTTAGGTGTTTGCACAGAATTCCGGTTTTTTTTAGGGGTGAAATGGTGCGACCGTGTATCAGGAACTTGTTTAACCTTTGAAGATGTGGAACAACATTCTCTAAACGCCAATTTTTGTGCTCTTCCTTCAGACATGTTGATAACCAAGCTGCAGACAGCGTTAAGCCAGTTATTGTTGGACAATATTGTGTTCATTACCGATGGACAAATCTAATGCAGCGGATGAATGTGTAAATGTGAACGTGCACATATTTATGTACCTTCTGCAAACAGATGTAACTGTAAAGCTCTCCCATTACAAGACTGGACAGGCACTTAGCGCTCCGGGAGTTTGAGGCTCCCAGAATTTCTACACAGTCGGCACATGAGGCTGGTAAGGTTGTCAGCCGTACGTACTGGCCGCCTTTACTCATGTCTGTTAGAGGCTGAGTCGACACCAGAGCCATAGTGCAGCCGGAATGATTAAGTCAATAGTGCAAACAGCTGTGAAAAAGCAAATTGTCAGCTATTTTTAATATTCGTTGAAGAAATCCGAATATTTTCATGTAACGTCTTTTTCCCTGTCATATGTTTATTTGGGCAAAATTCTTGTGTGTGTTTGTTTACATCGCATGTTATTGTATTATAAACTCTAGGCTTCGTTTTTTTTTTAAATCAAGTTAATCGTGTAGGATTTCTTCATCTTGACATTTATTATGACGGAGATTGATAGTTGCTAAATTGAAGTATTTAAAAGGATAATGAAATTAAAAAAAAATTATATACCAATTTCACTTAGTCGACGTTAAAAATTAAGTAGCTTGAGAGCGGACGTGCAACAAATTACGGAGCTGCTGCCACGGAACTTCCAATTAAATGAATCCTGACGTAGCCTTGTCACGCATCACTTATGTTGTGAATGTTTAATCTCTCTGTCTTTCGTTACTTCGGATGAAAAGGCAGGAAGAAATTACAGATAGCAGGCAGTTGATACTAGCGGCTCTAGTAGAATTTTGAAGTAAAGTTAAAGCTGCTAGTGGCGTCATGTATAAACCCAATAAAGCACAAATTACCAAAAACGCACTTGCTTTTTTTCGAAATTGTTACAAGTCTGCGATAGCGCATAGAGTTACATAACCAAATGCATTTCGTGAATGTAATAGCAGACTCCGAAAACGAAATAGTATTATAACAAAACTCTCCATTAGACACGACCATAAGCCATTTCCAACTACCTGCCATTTTCACAGTTTACTTTTACAAGATATATATATTAAGGTGATAATTGAAACCATCCGCTAAAATTTAGCTGTATTCCAAATCTTTCCAACAAATTCTTAATGTGTTTCTAGTGACCTTACTTTAGCGAGCACGTAAGTCATCAGTAGATACATCTAGTCCTTTCAACAAGCACTTTATCTGTAAGTCCATCCTTCATCTTACCTTGACTTCAGGCTTCCGCCGCGATGTTGATGAGATCTGCGCTCTTCTGGGATAATACGCGGCGTCTTGTGGTAATTGTTTAAAATGAAAATCGCGAGTTGAAGGCTTCAGAGCCTTACTGGTAGTCGGTCAGTTGCGCAGACAGAAAGTGAGGTATGGCTGATTGTGGGAAGACAGGCACCAAGCGGGAAGCAGCGTCTGGCCTGTGACAGGAAATTGTTTTCATTTCGTTTGGCAGCCATTATGAGTTTTCCTTGATAAAGAGCTCTATGTTTAGCTGAAGAACAGACTGTGTTGCTGTCACAACGAGTGGTAGTAACTTTGGTTTGGTATATATTTTAAGGTTCATGATCGAAATACATATTGTTCTATGTTTTGAAACAAGTGACAGAAACTAGTAGTTATTTTTCTTTTTTTGGAGAAAATGTCTAAATTGTGGGTTTTCAATTCACGGCCCGCCGGATTGTGTTTGCGGCCCGCGGTCACGTTTGTAAATTATGAACTTACTATAAAAATAACACAATAATTTATGCGGTTATGTGTACCATTTATTGTGATTTTTACACGTGCGGCCCGCAGTACAGCCCACAATGACGGTTGTGGCGCTTTGTCAAAAAACCTTGGACGTCCCTGTTCTAAATCGTTGTATCATATTTTGGGGATAATGAGCAAAGATTTTGTTATATCTTTTGGAGAAAATTAGGAAACCTTTTTGTCATACTTTAAAATTTTTTTAATTTTTTGAGAAAATAACTACATTTCTGCGTCATTTTACCTTTTGGCTTTAAGAAACGTTCATGCCATAAACTTCCTCGAATGTGATA
The DNA here is from genome assembly GCA_021186555.1 of Reticulitermes speratus. Classification (NCBI taxonomy): domain Eukaryota; kingdom Metazoa; phylum Arthropoda; class Insecta; order Blattodea; family Rhinotermitidae; genus Reticulitermes; species Reticulitermes speratus. The sequence continues at coordinate 18,313,755 of JAJKFL010000002.1, forward strand.
ATTGAAGCTTTGGTATTAAGGTTTCGTAGTGCAGTCTGTTCAGCTGTGGCGCGATAGTTGCTTTCTTGTAAGACTTCGCGTTTTAGAAAATCATGTAATAAAATCAGGTCAGATCAGAAAAAAATGTGGCTCCTCACCCAAATTTATATCTTGATACTGGTCTCTGAAGTCGCATAATAGACAAAGGGCGTATGCGAAAGTTCGCGCTATACAAACAGCGTTTCCCTCTTCATCAATCATGTTATAGCCAATTTACTTGAAACAAATATGCGTAATAGAATAGAATAGAAGTGTGCATCGGGCCCTTACGGTCCCGATTCACGTAGGCCTTTAACAGGCCCTTTGTGCCCCTTAACTAAGTCTAAGTCACAGGAGCCCTGTCCTTGTAATGAAGGTCCAGATCGCCCATAGACTTAGTTCTTTAATGTCTTCAGGGTTCAGAAAAAAGGAACCCAAATGAATGTGTCTATGTGTCGCCAAAGCTTCACATTCGCACAAAACATGAGCTGAGATCTCTTCCTCTGCTCCGCATTTCCTACACAAGGGACTCTCACTCAGTCCCATTATGTGGAGGTGTCTTATCAAGGTGTTATGTCCAGTAAGCAGGCCAGTAACCACCTTGGAAATATGCGTAATAACAGAACTGACTGTTATTATCTTTCATGGATCTCAGTTCTTTATATCAATTATGGTAAATCTTTGGCATCCGTGTCAGACCATGAAGTGGAGGAGGTATTTTATATGGACACCACTGGAAGGAGATATCTGTCGAGATATCTTCCCAGTAGTTTTAAGTGGCATGATAAACCGCAAAATCATTAGTGAACTGGCGCTGTATATTAATTTGTGTTGTGTGGTAAAGTCAAATAACCGCCGAACTTTGTTGACACGCAAGAAAATATTTTAAACTTTCATTCTTGATTTTCGCACGCAAGCTCGGGACATTCCACAATCGATAGTCAGTGTTGCAGGTACTCCATTCCTGGACAAGGACCGGATGTTTATGATACGGCGTTTCTTTTATAGTGAATTAAAATCCAAGAATAATGATAGATAAGCATGCTCTTGTTACCCTGGTTACATACAGCTCTTGTTTTGAAATTTTGGATTTTTTTATGTTTGTCCGTAAACTGTAGGATTTTTAGAATAATTTATCGACATATGTTTAGACATATATGCATGTATTAATTCACATTAATGCACCAGATCATACATAACCTAAGACATGGTAGAGTAGTCAGCTTCTGTGCTCCTTATCCTGGAGTTCTGATGGTCTTTCTCAGTCCCCAGATAAACTCTGAAATAATGCCTTTTTGTTCTGCACCCTCTTTAATTTCCATTCATAGACATCCTGGCGTAAAGTAACAATTTGTGCAGGTATTTTGCCTATTTGTCTTTGCATGTAATTTCTCTTCTATTTGAGCTTATCCGTATTTACTTACCATCGCTATATCGATATCAAATATTACCCCAGTTTTTAGCTGACTAGCTCTGCCTTGTCAAACCATCGCGGACTGAAACATCGACTTGATTTCTTGCTGGAGCAGCTCATTGCCGAGAAGCCTTCAGTAATTTTAGTTACATAACAGTTTATGTGGCGTCGGTATGTAGACCAGTATCAATAACATAAAATGTGTATATTTCTACTGGCCTACAAATATCATATCTGCTTGCGATATCAATGCTTTTTGGAGGCCTTTACCTTCGGTGTGTTGTGTATGTAGGCCTATGTTGTACCAGCCACTGGGAAAGGTACAACAGTTATACCTACTTGCAGATTTCCTACCATTATTAACTACGAATAAATAACTGACTGACTGACTAACTAACTAACTAACTAACTAACTGACTGACTGACTAATTAACTAACTAACTAATTGACTAACTAACTAACGCCGTAACTCAGAGTCCTGGTTCTGTGGAAAAAAGTGTTCCTTTTGTGCTAACAGAAAGCGACAATTTAACCCATCCAGAGATAGTTCAGTCTAGTTCATATCTTCCTTCTTTAAGATTTATTGTAATATTATTCTCCTATTACCTGAGGTATTTTAAGTGAAATGGTTCTTTACATTGACTTTTAGTTACTATTTTTTTAACATTTCTCATATTCCGGCGCGTGTTACACGCGTCGCCAATCTCGTTTTTGATTAATGACACCTATAATATGAGGTTGAGGGAACTAATTGAATAGTAGTAAGGTGATCAAATGAAGGAGGATGAGATGGGCGGGGCGTATCACGTGTGTGGGAGGAGATAAATGTAAAAAGGGGTTAGTGGAGAAACGTAAAGAGATCACTTGGAAGACCTAAACCTAGTGGTAATATAAAAATAAAATGGATCTGAAATAAAATGGGAGTACGTTGATTGGATTTATGTGGCTTCAGGATAGGGACAAGCAGCGGGCTCTTTTAAAGATGGCAGTGAACCTTAGCCCTCATAAAACGCGGGGAATTCCTCGACTAGATGAGGAACTAGTAGGTTTTCAAGAAGGACTCCGCGTCATGGAGTTATTTGGAAGGATACTAATTACAGAGCTGCTTGTCGTCTGATCTGACACAAATTTTGTTGCTGTGTCGTCAGTACTGACAGACTCAGTTAACGATTCATATATACACTTGCAGCAACCATGACTTTGACCGAGTGATGGATACTAATGAGTGGTGAATCGGATAGATTGCGTCACGAAGTGTCCGTAACGTGAGAAAGGAGAACTGACAGGTGTGCTGGTTTGGAGATCGGATTACTGGCGTAGGATGCTCAAAAGATTTGTTCCAGACCACGGAGATAAATTATGCCAAATGTCGGCGATTTAAAGAAAGGACGAAGGAACGAACGAATGTGCCAATGTGTAAAGATAAAATGCAGACAGTATCCCATTTATGTACTTCCAATTTGCCTTGTTTTGCCATAAATCCTTTAAGTATTACAGAAATTAATTTCATTTAACACCAATTCTGTCAGTCATGGCTTCATTAACAGCTGTATATGCAAAAGAGGACAGACTTATTTGTCAATAATATGATTTCAGTCTTAAGTATCAGATTCTACGGATCTGTCTCCAGCGTAAAGTTACGTGTACGTTTTACCGGGCGAGCAGTTCATCCGAATCCCGACAATGGCTGTATTGCTGTGTGGGAAGTGCACCGAAAGGCTGTATGGCACTCAGGTTACGGATAAGCCTGACACGCTATAACTGAAGAACTTGTTCTGTGTTTGCAAGTTTATGTTGCGAGTCCTTGGCAATGTGAAATGATAAACTCGAAATAAGAAGAGGGCGTAATACGTTTCGACCTATATTTTACGACGCTGTCACCATCTAAGATTGTATATCGTCGATAGTAGGATGAATTAGAAAGGACGCAGAAGAAATGGTCTTTGTACACTCGTGTTACCATCCCGAGTATGAGTTCGAACAACATAGGCAGTTTATTGTGACGCGCTTGAGCAACCATTGTTGCAGTGCGTTCTCTGTGCTTTGTTGGGCTACATGCCACTGTCAATAACATAAAATACCGAGTGTTGCACAGAAATTATGTTTGTCGAATTTATGACGCCGGCAACAACGAAACGTACTCAGATGTTCATGTAAAGTGCCCGATATTTTTGTCCCGTTTTAGCCAAAGCTGGGATTTCTCGGCAGAATTTCATAAAAGTTTTCGATATCAAATGTCATGGATATCCGTGCAGTGGGAGTTACGCTGATACGTGTGGACAGACTGGCAGACGGACAGATGGACATACTGACGGATGGATAGGACCAAGGTAATAGGCGTTTTTCGCGACTGTGCGAACGCACGTGCAAATTGAGTTAGGATGGCTAAGGTGGTGATCGAGGTTTTAATCGGTAACTTTCTGAATGCAAATCACGTTATCACTATACGAACCTGCTCGTTACTAGCTAATTATAAATTAATCTTAAGTGAAAGATTTTGTAATTTGGATATTATAATTGAGGTAAAATTAATAATACTAGACAAAGAAATATGAGGCCTTTATCACTGTTTACTTAGCTTCCTATACCGTTTCACAGCAACTCAACTGGAATTACATTTTCACTAAACTCTCTTTTCAAGTTCCTTGCTTAATATTTTCCGTCCTGAGAGTGATATTACTAGTAGTAATCTGTTTCAGAGGAGGACACAAATATTTTGATTGCGCAAACTAATTGACAAGCGTTTCGAATTCTTCGCCAATGATTTGCATTTCAATGCGAATGAAACCAAAGAACTAATTCGTAGACCGTCAGAAAGCATTCGTTAGCAACACAAAGCTGCTACTGCTAATGCAGCCTCTAAGCCAGACACTGTTTCTTATACTTCCTTTGGCGTAAAGTTTGTAAAATTAAAAGCTACCAGAAAGTAAACGTCTATTGTATTGAATGCATATTTGAAATACATTTATTACTAATTAGTTTAATTAGTGGTTCCTGGCATCAGATACTTCAGGAAATGCCTTGTGAATTACATCCTTTATGTAACATCCTTCCAAGTATCTAAATTAAAGTTGCTCAGCCATAGGAAACCAGAACACTGTAGTATCACAGAATACTATAGCATCAAGAAGTGAAATGCCCAATAATTCATTTTGTTTGGATATTGGAAGGTTGACATTGGTAGTTCAATTTATTATGACACAGTAATTATGGAAAAGGTGCTATTCTCAATAAGCAACTTAATTTGGACGGCTATTTCATCAGAACTCTACTTTCACGGCGTACTCAGGTCACGGAATCACGTGCTTGTGATGTGGAGGCAGTTATACAATATTGCCGTAAAAGTGTCACGTCTACGCGAACATCCCCATTAGCTCATCATTACTGTTTCACAGCACGCGACATGAAGAAATATCACAGCACCTGTTTCAGAAATACTCGTTATGTGCTTGATGGTGAGAACTGTTAAGCATGCTTCGTTATTCCATTGAACTTATCCTGGACAAAAATAAAGCATTTTTTTGAGTGAGTTTGAGGTTCTCACAGAGAGAGAAAGGTAGAAATGATGAAGGATGAGTTATTACATGTAACCAAAGACGTTGGAAAATTTCTGCAAAACTGCACGACGTCGCATCTCAAAGGACGATTTCTTCAGATGTCTTCTTACATTTCTCCCAATCCTGCTGCAAAAATAACTCATTTGATTACGTCAGTTTGCCGTTTTTGAATCACATCACCTTTAAAAGCGTAAAATACATTACGAGCAATTCTTTACAGTACATACTATTGTGAACTGTGCGGTATTTTCGGCGTCTTGGCCACAACTAGCATGCACATAACGTACAAGTATGAGGCAGTGGAGTCACCATGTCTGTCTAAGTTTATAGGCCGAATGTCATTACAATTATTATAAAACTTCTGCTCCTACGTCACAGAGAACACAATTCGTGTCTATCAGAAAGACTGTCCAGTTATTGCTGTATAGGGAGATAATCACTGTTTGTTGTGAGAATCGTACACTGTTTGGCACAATGCAGATTTCATTAATGTTACATCAGGCAGTACATGCGGGTACCAGTGGGCTTTGAAGTTAATTGCACACAGTAAGTCTGGTACAAAAACAAATTTACTTTTTGGCATTAATGGGACTTTAGCTTTTGTATCATCTGTAAGTACTTCATTCCGATTTCTGTTAACATGTTATACGATGGGGTATGTAGCAAACTTTGCCTGGCATATTTAATTTGCGATTATGTCTGTCCACTATGGACCCAACTTGATACTAAGCACAAAAAGTCTACAATTCTTTTAAAAAAAGGGAGCATAATAAAAGGTGCACAACACAAAATTGTTTGAAACGTTGCTCGAGTTTGTGTGTATTTAGAGACATGCAGCTACACTACAGTGTATTGCCAACACGACGAGTAACTTTGTAACAACGAGTGTGTTTATGCAGTAAGTTAAATTTATCTGAAAATAGTGAAATTTAAAAACAAAGAGAGGCTGTGCTATATCGCTGGGCACTCATCGCGGGGTCCCTGTTCAATCCCAGTGCAGTCCATGTGGAATTGGTTGTTGCCAAGTGGCAGTGGGACAGGTTTTTAGTGAGTTCGTCAGTATCGTTCTGGCAGTGCTCCGAACTCATTCATTCACCTGTCACCGGCGCAACATAATTTTCATTGAACATATGACCAGGAGATAAGCAAAGTCACAGATAGTCTGTTCCGAACGTATGTATTCCACATACGAGTACACCTCTTCATTTCACCTTATATAATATGTGCTGAGCTGTGGTTGGTAGAGATTAATGGCGGTGTGAGTAGCTCTGATGAATTAATGCATTTGAAGGAATGTGGCAGGAAGAGGTTCTGGCCTAATTTTTGGGACTATCTTGTCGTTAGCCTGGAGAAACCGAGGAAAATCATGATAAAATTATAGTCATTATTTTTGGAGTCCCGGCTTATTTTGGAACTTGACACCTACAGGTTAAAAGTCAGAAGCGTTACCGCTTGAACCAAATTGTTCCTATGTTCCAGATCAGGGTGTAGTTTTGGTGAAATTAGTTTTACTACGTAAGAGATCCCACTATTGTGGCTTGTATAGCTCTAGTAACTTGTATAGTTGCTCTGTGTAAATATAAGTAATGAATTAGTGAGACTGATAGTAAACCCCAAATTTACGGTGTCTTATTTAAGAAAATTGAATTTTATGGATTTCATACATGCAGATAAGGGACAGGCGACATTCTGGCCTACGGGTTGTAGTTTGGTCAACCCTCATTCAAAGTGATAACAATATAATATTGTTGGCAGTAGGAAACTCGAAAATTCGATATTTGTATTTCCGTCTACTGCCATGTAGTAGCTTATATATTATACAAAGTAGCTGGTAAGTTTTCCTTAGGCCTGCGTAATTTCCAGTGTCCTACAGAACGCTCATTGATACATACGTGGCGCTTCTATAGTCCAAAAAGTTTGTCTGAAGAAAAATCGGTATTTCGTACAGTTTATTTCTCAATATTTTCTTCAGTACTGCCATTGCTAAATAGTGTTATCAGTTGAAGCAACGTCTTTGAGCCGGTTATATTGCCCGTAATTTGTGTTGCAAATACTTCTACGTTACGAATTATATTATAGGTGTATGAACTGATGAACTGACAAGCTGCGGCTCATCGTGCATGTCGGATTGCTAGCAGAGTCAGGGACCTTTCCTCTTGTCACCATGTCTGATTGCTAGCAGAGGCAGGGACCTTCCCTCTTGTCACCATGTCTGATTGCTAGCAGAGGCAGGGACCTTTCCTCTTGTCACCATGTCGGATTGCTAGCAGAGGCAGGGACCTTTCCTCTTGTCACCATGTCGGATTGCTAGCAGAGGCAGGGACCTTTCCTCTTGTCACCATGTCTGATTGCTAGCAGAGGCAGGGACCTTTCCTCTTGTCACTATGTCCAGGCCCACGCAGCCTTCTAACTGGTACTTTTAGATCTGTCTTCCGGTGTGACGCGCCGGAAGTGTCATTCTACCTAATTCTGCCACTCGAGAAGCTGCAGCGAGTACGTTTAACGTGCCGTTCTTTATGCACTTTGTAATATTTGTAACCTCTCCTGCATTTGTCGTGTGACATACTGAATGTAACTTGTACTGTCGGAATGACCAGAAATCAATTTCCATAGTGTATGACGTGGGCGGTGACCACTTTCCGAGCAATTTATGTCACATGTCAAGCGAGAGTTGAATTTTCTCGGTATTCAGAACAGTTTCGTGAAATGGGATAGATAATTATGCAGTTCGATTCGAGTTTCTGCCTGCGTCTCTTCGGATATCTGAATACCATAGCCACGTTCTACATGTTTAAATGTAGGCTACATTATCAACCCTTACTCCTCTGACTATTATTCCCACAACAGGCGGAAACTTGAAGACGAACATAGCTTTCAGTTTAAAAAGATAAACTTTTGTCTTCAGAAATGAGCTCCAAAATTTCCATGCGCTTATAAGAATTCCATTATTATAGCCCCGTATATATGGGCAGTAAGTTTTAGGTTTCAATTGTTTTCACTACACCGTGTCTATATATAATTTGCCGAAAGTGAATAAAGTGGATGCATAATGGGCTGGTGTGTTCTCGTATTTCACACGATGTGTGGGAACTGTGACTGTCCACCTTAATGGAAGGCCTCATTGAAAGTTGCGAGGCGAAATTAGTTTTTTTTGTGTCAACTCTGTGTAATTCTCTCTTGATATAAAGCTCATACTGAAACATCCAGTATTCATCCGGTTGGGTACTCTCATAATAAATGCCTATTTTGTGATATAACCTATAAGTCTCAGTAATATGTGCAAGTATATTTGAAATACATTTAAACATGGCCCGTATTAATTAAATACCATCTAATTAATTAAGTCAGTGAGCAGTAAATATTTTTTCAACGAGACAAGAAATTTCCTTCTTTGTGTGAGACTAAAAGGTTCAAAGATGTGTTTATAAGAGCCCGCCATTGGTCATTATCCTCAACCATACGCATGTAGTCTGTGTGATTTGTTGTGTCTTTCTTCCCTTCTTCCTTTAACTTATGCCCTTCCGGTCGCACTCCGACAGGTTCTTCACTGTTGAACCCAGAATACCTGTTTCTTTCCTTTTGTATGATTTTAACAGCAAGTGTATTTCACATTTTAATGGGCACTTTCTTTACATTGTTTCATGACAAAATACCGATCATTCTCTATAAATAGTCATGCATCTTGCGTACACGTGATACGTACGTCACATACTTCTTCTTTCTCTTTTGGTGAAGAATGAGGGTGTAGAGTACTTCTGATTTCCTGTCGTATTGATTCCAGTGCTCTGTTTTTATTGTTCGGATGGGTAACCTGCGACCTGACACACCCACAGGCCGGGGTGGGACAGCCGGTACTGGGCTCCGAATCAATTTGTCTTTCTCCCATCAAAACACGTTACAGTAAGCCACAAAAGTCTAGTTGAGGCGGAAGTCTTTGGCTGTGGTTGCGAGTCGGCTAAGCTGTCATTTAGTTTAGCTGTACTTTGAAAACTGCCTAGAATATTGCTTTTGCATTTAGAGTCACTTCATCTACTAATAATTTATGGCGGTCAGGATATCATAGTCCGTATAGCGACTTGCTACTGGCTGGACGGTTCGGGGTTCTAATCCCGGTGGGGCGAGATTTTGCATGCCGTTCAGACCGGTCTCGTCGCCCACTCAGTCTCCTGTATAATGTACAGGTCTTTCCTGTGGGTAAAGCGGCTGGAGGGTGATGCTGGCAACCCACCTAATTCTAGTGCCGGGTTGCGAATGGGTCGGAGCTATACCTCTGTCTCCCCTCTGTGCTTGCATAAGCGTGTTATGGTGTGACCTTTGAATTTACTAACAAAAAAACAGCGGTCAGTTTATCATAGTTGATATAGCGACTCATTACGGGCTGGACGATTCGGGGCTCAAAACCCGGTGAGGGCAAGATTTTCCGCACCCGTCCAGATCGGCACCGAAGCCATCCAGCCTCCTGTATAATGGGTAATGGGGTTAACCACCCACCCGCATCTAGCACCGAGGTTAAAGAAAGAGTTGGGCTGTACCCCTACTCCGCTTCTGGGCCTTCATGACACGTTACAGGGAGAACTTTACTCCTTTTTAGAGACACTGTATTGTCATACTGCCTCAGCGACTGCAAAATATGCAGTCTTACAAAAATTATGCAAGATTTGTATTTCTTCATCCGATTTTTTTAGAGGTGCGCAAAATGCTTGTTTAAACGTGTATTGGCACATCAGACTGAAAATTCAGGTGAAAAAAAGTTTGTTTTGTAGTATATTTAACGACAGATTTTTAATTGTTTAACATGTAACATAGCATCGAGTAGGAACGTGGAAGGAAATGGTCGCGGCACATTTTAATATAATATCCGATGCCTTGTCTTAATAATAATCCAATACAATCTTGAGAAAGACAGCTAGTGGACTATAATCGAAACCGATACCTCCTACAAATGAAATGTGCTAACAAATGATGCACAAAATTCGTTGACAAAGAAATAATCCTTTGAAATGGCTGCGTCTCTGTCTAAAGAAATGGTTTCGCGGTTATTTCTTGTTTCTGTGGGCGTCTTTGAGCATGGGGGGAATATGTCTTGGAATTTAGTATGTACAGGGGAGCAGCCGAGATTTAGGTGTTCGAAGTCAGAAAAGTAACAGATTCTAGATAGCAGCTGTTCGGGAAAGACCCGCAGCGGCTGATGGAATGCGGAAAATGTATATACGTAACGCGAATACACACTGTGTTGCTCTAAACCAAGGTCAGAAGGACATGTCGCTTGTTGTCAGTCAGCCTGTCAGTAAATTGATACTGCAATTATGAACATGTTATGACAGTGTCATGCAAATGAACACTGTTAGAATGCCTGTTATCCTGAATTTCTGGTATCATGTCGTATGGGCCTGCTATAAATAACTCTAATCTCTTCAAAAACTATTTGTTACAAACATCTGTTGACGGATTATAATGAGCTTGAGCTTACAGAAGCTTGTGGGATCCCACAAAGACATAAATAAGATGATGTAATATAGAGTACATTTGTTACCTTATTTTTAAATATTTTATTTATGGCCTGATGATGGTCGACTTCGACTAAAACATGTAGCTATTGGGTAAAACGCAGTTGTGTTGGAATGAATTACGTAATTATGGAAAAAAGTTTAAAGCTGAGAGAAGGATAGGACTGATATTGCTTGGTGCCTAATGATGGATCTTGCTGATAATATAATATAATATAATATAAGCGGTTCCTTTTACCAGAGAGTTTAATCAGTTCTAATCGTAGCTAGGCAGGTGATGTTAGAGATGCCAGTATGAAAAATAAATTGTCATTATTTTCTTTCACCTCCGTAAAATTTATATCAATTTTATATAGAAGTACAAGAACAAGGGTAAAAAAGAGTAAAAAATCAAGTTTCCATTTTCCGATAAATGAAGAAAACTATGGAATTCAAAGTAAGCGAACATGCCTATTTACACGGTTCAAGTATAGGAGAAGTTTACAGTTTAAAGCCTTGGAAAGCTATTTAGGGTTGGGGGTTTTCAGAAATAATTTTGAAGTCAGAAGAACTGCATGGTGTGTATGTGTGTGTTGAGGGGGGTAGAGTGTTGTTAGACTGAAGAGAGTTTAACGTCGACTGCTAGAAGAGTATTACAAGAACTTCAATCAATAAAGTCTCAGCTTCGCAGTACCAAGCTATAGATGTCCTGAGAATTGCATTTTACGAGTCAGACATCATGCTGTTCACGAAGAATCTTCTCTTGTATTGAAGAACGATCTACAAAATTAGGGCACGTTCTGTTTTACATGAATTCGTCTGAATTCTCCTAAAATTTTTCATAGCTAAAGGCTCATGGCTGCTGTAAAAATAACTGGTTAATCGTAGCTGAATGAATAGAATTTGATAGTCATTTGCATTCCAACATGTAAAGGATGTGGTTTTCTCTTCATAGCAAGGAAATCATGTAAGCACTTTAGGCTACATCCTTCACTCTTGTCATGGTGCTAAAATTTTATGCCCTTTTGCAATTGATAATATTTACATGCGTACTTTTTATGGTACTACCAGTGTAAATAAATCTAATCTAGCCTCTCTTAATATCTCAGTTTACAGATTTGCAGTACCCCACAGTCTGTATTTTCAAGTTACCTTTAAAATGTATGAAAAGCCAGTATAGTGCTTCTTAAACTCTTTGTACATTGAGTGTAAAAACGGCACTTTATACGGCACATTTCTGGAAGTTATTGTCGCTGAATGTTTGTACTTTGTGTGGTTAATGGAATCTAATTAAAGGACTCTTTTTAAATATTCACTTAATGGCTACATGTAACTAAGAAATTTTCCGAAAGAAGAGTTTGTTGTAATTACATACATAAACTTAGGTCATCTAATGCCCGATTTCCATACAGACACTGATGTCGGTCTGGAAATTATGACAATAACAAAGGGCCACAACGCGGACTGAATAATGAATTACGAACACCGTCACACCGACTTAGAGGGACATATTCGCTACAGAAGGAAACTACAGAAATTTTTAGAAGAAAAGAGGCGGTCTCTTTGGGTATTAACAAAAGTTCACTTATGTTATAATATTTGATGAGGAGTGAAAAATACGGAGCTTGGTGTTGTTCATTTTTTGCGTTGTAATGTTTTTAGTTTCTTCTAATTCAAAACACTGTCTTCAGCCGCGTGTTTCTTCCACAATCTCGGAAATCATGGCTGATGTTACTTGGCTCTTGTGTTCTGCTATACCAAGTTGATTTGGACTGGTGGTGAGAAAGGGAGAGCGGAACTTAACTGCTAGGGAGAGTAAATGAGACGAAAAGGGGGACAGGCCAACATGGAGTAACTTAACCATTGTTCTTCTAGCTTTTATTGTACTTCGCCTTTCTAGAATCACGCTTCATTGTCCATAACGTTGCGTGTTAAATAAGCTTATGACAACCTGTCCTGTACATAGGGACTGCAGTCTCTTTTCACCCTTTCATAGGTCTCCCCTCCCATTGCCAATTAATAATCATAGCAGAATAGGGAGGAGCCGCCGAGTTGTCATTGTGCTTACGTCGTGCATGAAAGAACACATGTTCAAATGCAATGGAAACGTCACGGTTTAGGGGCGTGGTACATGGAATTGCAAGATGGCCTGTCAGCGTAATATGACGACGTCTGTACTATTGTCTTTCACACGCTAACTAGGAAATCTGACTCTGACTTAAATTGATTATGTGTCCTGATAGGAACGAGATAGTGTCATTGTCCTCGCTTTAAGGACTCTACCTGATACATCATTAGAAGTGTCCACCTGCTGTCCTTCACAAGCAGCATTAGGTGAGGCGAGTTTGAAGTTAATACTTTACGATGACTACAGAATTTAGTGCTGCATATGTGTGCGTAAGTTCTACTACCACACATTCTGATACATTAAATTTGTCATGCTGGAACCATAAAGTTTCGCAGCGTTGCCATGTTTGTAATTGTTAACACATAAAGTACCTTTTACACAGAATTCCTACTTATATTTATGTTGTATTGGCGCACCAATCTGCACATGTCTGCCTCCAGTGTTCTGCCAGCTGTCAACATAAAATCTGAAGCCTTATAAATTTTTTTCCTATGGCTCGACAGCCCTATATGGGCCTGGGCCTCCTCGTTTCTTCGAGGTTTCATGGTCACACACATTTGAAACACACCACAGTCGGTAGGACTCCTCTGGACGAGGGACCAGCTCGTCGCAGAGACCTCTACCTGATAACACACAACACTCACAACAGACAGACATGCATGCCCCCGGTGGAATTCGAACCCACGATCCTAGTAAGCGAGCGGCCGAAGACCCACGCCTTAGACCGCACGGCCACTGGGATCGGCGAAGCTATATATATATATATATATCCTAGGGTCTCTATGTTATTGTTTTACATTCCACAAAATAAGTCACTTTAATAATAAAGCTTCATATTGCGGCAGGTACAATTATTGTACCGCATACATTTTCAGGTCCGTTGTGCACGTGACTCTAGTATCGCTTCCACCTCAGATGTTTTCACGGTCTTCTTACTATTGTTATTGACAGATGAAAATTGAAAGTATAAAAACACATGTTACGATATTCATAATAAGTTCTATTAAAATGTGTTAAATTCGGATGGCGAGGGGTGGCCAACACGAAGACATGAGGTGTACCATTTTTGCTATAAAATAAGGAAAATAAGATAACACATTTAATTAAAAGAGTGTTACATAGAGATGTTCGGTCATGTAAGAAGGAATGCCACCAGTTATATTTGCAACTAGCATAACAAAATGGCCGTAGGATAAATTGTGTGGGAAAGTTTCTCTGTTCATTTTTAAAATATTGAAAATTCAACATTACTAGTACAAAATTATGTACCTAATTAAACAAATGGTGTTTTAAATAGAGAAGTTTACCTTTTTAGAACTTGACAGAAAAGGAATATCTGAAAATTAATTCCACTAACTGATAATTAATTATTATTCATGATTCATCAATACCTAATATCCACAGGATCACTAGTAATGGCAGTTGGCCCATTCTCATAAAGTAACTAATGAGGTACTTTCTCGACTCCCTCGTAATATAATTTGACCCCTCAGTACCGCTAACAAGAATCATAACCACTTCATCCTTTTTAATATAACCACACTCGCTTTTTTTAAAGGTAATTTTAATATTACTCTACATTACGCGTTTTAAGTTTTACCGATCAGCATTCCTTTGTCATTTCATTTTCAGTGTTATGCGTTTGTTTTATTGACTAATAGATGGCAGTTATCTATCAAATACAATACGTATCCTTAGATGTTGTCTCGTGTTATTATTTATTAGATGATTATTGAGGTACAGTATACAACAAATCCACAATAATCGTCTAAATACGGACTCCGTAAGAAAGAATCAACTGGTTGGAAACATGTCCTGTGCAGTAAAACGAGCATCAACAGAGGAAGATTGTTTGTTTGACGAAAGGTTATAATCAGCTGTTCCTTCCTCATTTATCATCCTCATCTGACCGAAATGCATTCCCAACCCACTGCAATTTACGTAATTGTAAAACTGTATTAAAACACGTCTCAAACATATTGCTTCCGCTTACGTACAGGTCCAGTTATTTAATTTCAAATAATTGATTTGTGCGTCACGCGAAGAGATACGAGCCAAAATTAAATTTGACCAAACAACTTTTACTTTACATCACAAATAACATATCTGATCGAATTCTGTGCAGTAGTTTAGGAGGGCAGACGTACCTAATCGATACCCTTTGTAGGCTTTCACTTTTATCGTTTTGTTAAAAAATATCACAAAAATAAGTAATCCTGTCCGACCCCGAAGTGACTCGCGGCTGTGTTATGCTTATTATTGCTGCGCATCTTCCGTTTTATTTGCGGCAAGGCTTCGAACTTCGCCGGCGGCAAAACAACAACATGGCCCTCGCATTTGTGGAATGTATTGAACTTACACTTTTGGGACAGTTTCCTCAACTAACAACTTTATATGTATTTGATAGCTTTTATTGTTTCGATTACTTTGGTAATTGTACATTCCGCCCTACGGGCTGGACGGTCCGGAGATCGAATCGCGGTGGGGGCGATATTTTCAGCACCCGTCCAGACCGGCCCTGGGGCCTACCCAGCCTCCTGTGCAATAGGTACCGTGTCATTCCCGGGGGTAAAGCGGCCGGGGGCGTGGCGTTGACCACCCACCCCCATCTAGTGCCGAGGTTAAAGAAAGAGTAGAGCTATGCCTCTACTCCCCCTCTGGGCCTTCATGGCCTGTTCTAGGGTGACCTTTACCTTATTGTACATACCGTCTACCGTAACAAAGAAGGACCCAGAGTCTGTTTCTTGTGAGAAAAAAACTGTCTTTTTATACGCAATTTAGATGTACAAAGTAAAGGGTGAAGACTGTCAATCATAACTTAAGTTGTATATTACTATATAACATAGAACTTAATTGTGACTGACGGACGGCCTTCGCCCTTTACTTTGTACATCTTCACAACGGGATGCCTATCCTAAAGGTATTTAGAAGCTTGTAGTCTTCAGAGGTTTAAAGGAGGAAGGGTCTGGAATTCGTCTCACCGTCTATCATTGCTTTAAATATTTTACTTTCAGCATTCCGTGGAGCCGGGATAGCCTAGTGAGTACAGTGACTTGGCTACGGGCCACACTACGGAGGAGAAATGGTCCTACAGCCTCCAAACCAAGTCTGGGATAACCCAAACCTATATTTAATAAGTACATGGGTTTCTTTTCACGGGAGTAAAGAGACTAGGGCATGAATCTAACAAGTCACTTCCATATAGTTTTGAATCTGAGAATGGAAGGAATTCTACCTTTGTACCGGGTTTATGTCTTCAAGGCGTGAACAGGGACAAGTTCATTTGTACTTAACCCTTATTAATACCAATATGATAGTAGCTGAAATTCATAAGATGAGGCTGCATTAGCACTTCTCAGTGTCGAGACATGAAATTTTGTTCGGTAATAGATGTTTCAAATAAGAAATTTTTATTAAAATATTATTCGGGGGGAATATAAAAGTAACACGTTGGGAACCGGAAGTAGTTAGTGAGGAAAACATGTACAACTTATGTTTAAACAGATAATACGCATACTTAGAAACTGGGTTTGAAATGTGTTTAAGAGTAATAATTACAATATCTTGCACATTGAGAAACTTTAAACTTATTGGAGCTTCCCATCAAAAGGGGCGATGTTTGGTACATACGGTTCCATCCAATGATTTTGAACTTCACGTCTCACAGTCAATATGTTATAAGCTGGTCACAAGTTTTATAAACGCCTCCTCCTCGAACTACCACTGCTTTAAATGACCGAGACGGTAAAGTTGTGCCATAAATCTTCATAAGATATAAATTTACTTTAGCAAAATAAAACTAAAAACTCAGAGTTACTATTCAAGGAGATCAAAGAAGCCTGTGTCTGTGTCGTCTTGTTTCGGAATGCATGACACAGTGTCAATTTCCTGGTACAGGAAACTATCGCAGTGCGTGGAACTTCTAAGACTGCCCATAACATATCATTCGGGATTTGTACTTCCTTTCACTCTTGAGGACATGAACGTTTCAATTTTAATGTTATCACATAAGTCGTTGCTCTCTAAAGAAAATCGTTCTCTTTTCAAAGATATTCTGTAAAGGAATTGTCTCCTTTGCAAGATTTACGCATATATATACACTGTTAGAAAAGCTTGTTATTTCACAGTAAAGCATATAGAAGTGTTCTCATATTAATTTCACTTATATATATTCCTTGCTGTAAGTACCTAAAGTAAAAGTATAATGGATAAATAATAGTAATCCATATACATATTTCATCTGCGGACAAATATCGTTACAATTCGATGTTAGGCTATCGCCAATAAAACTATTTGGGCGATTACATATACTTCAGTCCAGCATTAATCTAAATTGCCAAATTACGCAGAAATATCTAGTCGCTGAGCGAAATTAATTTGGTGCCTGTGGGCCAATTATGAAGCCTACTTTTCATGACTTCTTTTACTTAATTATTTGTGACGTATTTGACAATGTAGTCAGTAACTTATCATGGACACGCTGAGGGAAACACCTGAAACGTCTGTGGATATTTGATGTCCCAGCTGAGATTGGAAGCAATCACCCCTCTCCCAAATAATAGAATTAAGTTGCGCGTTACCGATTGAGCAAACTTGCTTGGGCATACTTTACATGAAGCTAGAAAAAAACTTAATCGAATTTTCTAGAAATGACTTACGGTTTCATTTGTTCCATCACGGAAGCTTTCATTTCTGAACTCGTATATAGCCGGAGCTGTAGAAATGCGGTTTTAAAATAAAGAGAATTGCCTGGTCACAACATAGGCTTGTCATACTAAAAAAACTGGTAGTATTCATGTAAACATTCGCATCAAAATGACCAAACCTACATTATGCTCAACGCCACAGACAGAACTTTAACTTTTGGTCTAAGGAAAGAAAAAATTGGCCTTATTATTTCTTATGTACGAAGAAACTGTGAGAGGTAAGACTCATTCCATTATAAGAAATGAAAGATAAGCCGTAAATAATGAGGAAATGATATAAATGTGTGAGTAGCTTGTCTTCTGCAAAAGAAAACCAAAATAGGAATAATAAGTCCTTAAATAGCTATTGAGGCGCGAGAATAAACACAGTTTACTAGTTAAGGCATTAGCATCATTACCGGCGTTAAGTAGTTATGTGGTCAGCAGGATGTGTCACATTCATAATATTATGTGATTGTTGGGACTTGTGGCATTTATAGTGTGATGTGATTGTTGAGACTCTTCGCATTCACACTGGGATGTGATTAATGGGCAGTGTCGCATGCAGAAAGGCATGTGGTTCTGGGCACATGTCGCCTTCGCTGTAGGATGTGATCAGTGGGAGTTTTGGCATTTGTAATGTGATGTGATTAGAGGGACATGGGCACTCAAGTATTTGAATGTGTTTAGTGGGACGTGTTGCTGCAATTATGGTTTGAGAAATTCATAAGCCTTCATTTTGGTTGTAATATCTCATGGAAATAGAACTAGGGAGAAACAGGCATAGATTCAATTGTGGTTTTAAAATCTATCTTAGAGATATATTGTATTTGTTGAGAAGGATGTATTGAGGTGATTTAGGATTTACTTTTGTGAACTTTATTGAAAACAGTGATGAAATTTCGGGTTCCATAAAAGTAAGGAATTTAATGATTAGGGAAGTGTCAGCTTGTTACACGAATGAAATTACGCAGTGGTTTAAAGGACTTGTTTGTGGACAAATCGAGTCTGTGTTCGTTTCGAAATTTGGACCAGCAAGCTTGGCGTTTTAGTGTGTAGACTGTGACATTGTTTCTTTGAACATGTAATAGATCAAGAAACAAAAGGACTTTGTGCCTAAAACAACGTTTTAAAACATGCCATTATTTTCTTTCTTTTTAACATGCAAAGCTACCAAATAACTTTGTTGTGTTTTCTAAAATGTAGAGAGGAATGCTGCTTTTCTGGAATCTGTGTGCATTATTCTTTTTCCTCTATCTGTTAATTATTTTTGTTTCACAAAATTCTTGGATCTAGTCCAGCTTGTTTATCCACCCTCTCCTGCTGTTGGCGCGTAGAGCAGAGTTACGTTATTCTATTCTTATTGCGTGTTGCTGTCTTGCTTACGGGAAATAATTACACTAAGAGTGAAAAACATTTGGCGTTGCTTGGAGGCTTTTTTTAAAGAATCTTTATACATTTCTTTTCATAATACGAAATGTTACCAACTGTAACTTATTTAGTGGGACACATGACGCATATTCTTCAAATAGAGAAGTCTATAGCGACGAATAATTTGGGAAGTTGATAACAAATTGCGCGTAAATTATTATTTTGGAGTGTTGGGCCATGACAAATTACAAATTACTGTTCTGACATTCGCTTGGAGTTACTGAAAAAATCCACAAACACGATATGCAAGCAGCGTAGCCGGTGAGCCAGTCTAGATTCGAATCACCTGGCTCCTATATACAAGCCAAGAACGTTACCGCTACACCAACGCACACATATCAAGATTTTCATAAGACGTTTTAAAGTGAGCACAAACTGAAAAGTAAAGAGCGTTGTAACCTACAAATACAAAGCTAAGCTCAATGTTATTTTGTCAGTACGCACTCTTAAAATTCCGAATAAATAACAAGTTTTAGTTGGGTGTGACAGATGATGAAACAATGATGTTTGTGACGTTTAACACAAAGTACGTGTAGCAAACACGGGAGGACGGATATCATTCACAGAACACAGCCATAAATACCGTTGATATGAAAGATATTTAGTACCTTAACAACCTTCTTGAATGTGTGCTTCTATACTGGTTTGTTAACGTAAGTGTGGAAGGA
Source organism: Reticulitermes speratus (assembly GCA_021186555.1). Classification (NCBI taxonomy): domain Eukaryota; kingdom Metazoa; phylum Arthropoda; class Insecta; order Blattodea; family Rhinotermitidae; genus Reticulitermes; species Reticulitermes speratus. The sequence continues at coordinate 18,333,142 of JAJKFL010000002.1, forward strand.
ATCATCCGTGATATGTCTCTGTCAAACCTAACAACGCCAGACTGAAAACAATCACGTAACTTGTAAACAGAAGAGCTTCGACATTTATAAAGGCAACGATAAAACCCTGTGTTTGAGATAGATATGCGCTACAGTAGTGCTGGCTTTGTATCCAAGGAAATTGAATTCTGAGCAGATGGCACTGTTGATGGGGCCGACAGCTTTGACTGTAACTTGTCGTCGTCTGGAACTAGGCCTTTCGTTAGTTCTGACTCTGTATTTAACACTGTTAGTGGAAAATAGAATCATAACGTAATATAATTGTGCATATACTTATTGGGTGTGTATTCGCTCTATTGCGCAACGTGTCTCAAAGTACCATGATCAAAATCGTAATTTTTAGCGAATGTACAGAACAGATTACATAGAAGAAATATTTTTGTGAAATTGATAAACATGTATCAAGTCTCGGCTTTATGTCTTCATACTCATGTCAGAAATGCATTTTTTTTTCTGTGTCTCAACAACCCTATTCGGGCCTAGGCCGCCTCATTGTTGAGGCTTTCGAGATCACACACGGACACACCACACTCGGTAGGATTCCTCTGGACGAGGGATCAGCCCGTCGCAGAGACCTCTACCTGACAACACAACACTCACAAGAGACAGACATCCATGCCCCCGGCGGGATTCGAACCCACAATTCCAGCAAGCGAACGGCCGAAGACCAACGCCTTAGACCGCGCGGTCACTGGGATCGGCAAAAATGCATTATGGTCATGTAAAGAATTATGCATTTGCCTGGATGAGCATCTGGGTCGTTTTGCCTGCGGGTGGAGGGTGTTAGAGCTTGAGAAAGAGGACCTGGCAGGAGGCTGATGAAAGGTGCACGACTAGGAACACTATTATTTGAACTTGTACCCATTTACCTCCACTTCGCTTACCTCGAAACAGCAGCTCGTTCCTCCGCTTCCTATATTCAGCTCCACCGCTTCTTCCAGCCAGTTACTTTTGCAGGTTAATCCAAGTGAACAGATCGAGTTATGTTGGGTAAGGGTCAAAATGTAGATGGTTTTAATGGAGATTATCCCAGTGCCAACAGGTTCACACCTTCCCAGGTTAAGGCGGGCTACTGATTGTCAGGTGATGGAATGCTAAGTGATAGGTGAGATAGTCGGCTCCTCAGTCGGTTGGCCTTAGCTCCACACAGGGCACTTAGTGGTCGCAGCTACGTGAAGGGTGCCTAAAATACACCTTCCTACAAGTTCACTTTCACAGGTATCAATCAAAAGTCCCACCTAATTGTTACAATTTTTTAAATATTGTATATACAAACACTCTTTTAACCTTGATTTCAGGCTTCCGCTGCGATGTTCATGAGATCTGCGCTCTTCTGGGATATTATGCGGTGTCGTGTGGTAATTGTTTACCGACGTTTCGGGACAACGTGTCTGTCCCGTCTTCACGGATCAAGAGTCCGAGTAGGAAAGATAGGAAGCCAAAATCGATCCTAGGTCGCCTCATTTTTGAGGTTTCTAGATTATACACAGTTAGACACACACACATCCGGTAGGGCACCTCTGAACGAATGATCAGCTCGTCGCAGAGGTCGCTGCCTACACGACACACAACAAACACATGAAACGAATAGCTATGCCCTTAGCGGGATGTGAACCTGCGATTCCAGCAGACGAGCTGCTGCAGAACTACGTCTTAGTCCGCAAGGCCACTCTATTCTTAGGCTCACTTACTAAATTACTCATTTACTAAATGGTGCACTCACTAAGGATTAATTCCGCACGCCAGTACTCAAGACATTTGAGTCTGTATCGTTAAGCATTTGGACAAGAAGAGAGCGAAAATTAATTTCGCTCTGCCACCGTCTAAATCCTCTTCCTACCACCGCGAAGACAAAAATCAAAATAACCTAAGCTGATTGGTCGTTTTAACCCTTTTCTTCTTGTTTTGGCTGGATTGTTATTTTCACATAATTATTTTAAATCCCATTGGTCCATTTCATACGAGAGAAAAGCGTGACGACTCAGCGTCCATGCATCAGTTCCCTGCATCATTCGTAAAGTTGACAGTCGCATATCCACCCACTCGATATTTCCGAGTGTCTGGAGCTGTCAAGTCTAAATTTCCCTACACTCTTCCACGTTTCGAAACTAAAGAAAGAAATGTTGACGTTGACAAATCTGAACATGTTCCCTTTCCTTTGAGCGAAAGTGCCGTTGACGCACAAGTCCACCAAACTTGTCCCTTCTAACAAAGTAACCAGCTAACTTTCTGGTTTTTCAAACACGTGTATTTAATTCCTGTTACTGATATGAACATCACTAAACTATATTACTCATCTTGGCTTTTCATGTCCTGGAATTGAACTCAAGACTGCCGGGAACAAACCTTGTATCTAATATTGTTTGGACCATTAAATCAAGAATCGCTAGATTGTCAGTAAAAAGAGTATGAAAGGGAGGCATCATAAATTCATAAGTGGTGTTTTATTTAAGAAAACCTCTAGGAAGGACACTTATTGGAGTGCGTTAAGTGTATATCCGAGAAAGTTTTAATGGATTGAGCAGACCTAATATGATTCCAGTACCTGCATTTACAGACTAAATACGAGGTATAACAGTTAATATGCGGCTTCTGTAAAACACGGAACCTCTTGACATATCCTTAAGTGAGGATTCCGGATCGTGCACAGTCACGCCCAAATTTGTGTTCACGTGCCTCCCTTCGTTGGAATAATGCTGCCTGACCTTGAACAGCAAATATATGTACCATGTCCGCAACGGCAAAGTAGCAGACCACATTTACACAGACTGGTTAATTGTTGGTTAATTACTTTAAAGTTGTACATACCGTGCAAAGCTTGAGATAAGAACAACAGCAACACAAAGGAACATAGCACCCAAAACAGTACGCCGAACATGAAAAGAACATGAAATGAACCACAGAAACAACATGCTAATCAAAGATCCAAAAACCAGCAAGAAAACTACAACGCAATAGACCAACCGAAAATAGGAAACTTAGGTCACAAAACCAAAACAACATAAGGAACGACAACAGTAAGCACAAAACCCAAGTGTGACCACAACACGAAGACAACTTGGAATCACCACAAACAGCAGACAACATAACACCGCGTAAAGAAAACCATGAAAAATACAATCAATAGAACGATCTTGGCACACTACAACATCAAGACGGCAGTGACAAGATGGCTGACACCTGCATACAACTAAAGAAGAAGGACCGAAAAAAGAACACCGAAGGCTACAGACATGCTCCAGAATAGGCCAAAACTACATGTTCCCAAAACGGACCAAGAAAAAAGTCAAAATAAAAAGTGCAAAAAAACCCACATACATAAGTGTATCAGTGTACAAAGTGAACAATATAGGACCTAGACAATAAGACAATGCACAATACCTAGTTACTAAGAAAACCAATAGGAATCAAATGTTAGTGAGAAATACAGTTAGTGGACGCTGCAAGGAAAACCCCTGATGATGGCTGAAGTACAGCCGAAACATATGTAGGGTTGCAATATACATATATAAAATAAGTGCAATATTGTTGGTTGTTGGTTAATTGTTTCAAGTGTTGCCTTTTACAAAGAACACTTTTCGCCATGCCTTCAAGTGTGAGACGTTTCGTAAGCTTTTCTTGCTGAAATTTATGCTCTGAAGTAAAGGCTTTCTGTTGTGTAGTACTTCAGTATGCGGAAAATCACAATCGGTATGTTCAGTTGTTGAAATGAGGCAGAGTACGTATTTTACGCCATCAAATTCTGAATACATTTATTTATTGAAGAGATTAGTGTTTATAAGAAACACACGGTGATGTCGTTTACACTCACGTTTAATGGGCGGATTATTTACAGTATCGTTAAAGCAATTACTGCTGTCGGCCGGTCTGGGCACAGGTGGCGAATTTACAGACATGTAAAGGTACAGTTGGAAAGATAAGAAGTTTTTTAAGTAGATGTTTCTGATAATGTCTTCAGCAAAATGCTGGATTATCGCGTATGGTCCTCGCTTAATGAGGTAGCAACGAGAAACGGTTTTTGTATTTCAAAACGTGATGTGGCTTTTATTTACGATGAAATTGATAACTAGAGACAAGTTAAAAATCGCAATGATTATTTCAAAAATCTCTCGATGCTACACGGTAAAGTTCACTGTTGCATGTCACGTGATACTGTGTTATAAAGGCTAGTGTCACATTCTGCAGGTGCAAGACATCACAACGTGAATAGATAAAATGTAACGGCTTGCTTTTATATTTTGGACGCTTATTTCAGACCTACTCTTTTTTTTATTTGCTTGTTATTCTTCATCCTGTTCTTATTTTTGAGCTTTGTGTTTTTTTTCCGTAACTATTCCTTTATTCTGTATTTTGAGACTTACACTTTTCTGAATATTTTATTTCAATAAATTAAACAAGCCAAAAACTAGTCGGAAAATGTTGTTGACATTTTGTTTATAATATCGCTTTCCATTTTGTGCAGTCTGCAAGTCTGAATGGTTAATTGAAACTCGAACGATATTTATAGGTCTAAATGAAATTAATTACAGCTCTGTTCGTTCACAAGGAAATTTTGCTTTAGGCCTTTCGGCATTAATCACATTTCTGAACGATTCATGTGACTTCATATTTATAATTAATTATTACAAACGGTTACTCTATGTGCTTTGAGCGCTGATTTAAAACACTGATCCAGCTATTATTTATTTGAATTATTTTAAAACAATAGGATTATAGCTGCAATAAATGAGCTTGAAGGCCAATAAAGAGTTCAAAACCACAAAGAACAACTTTACAGAATTATGTTGTTTAAATTATGAATCAAAATCAGGGACCTATTTTTAATGTGTAACTCCTACTGTACGTGCACCAGAGGCCAAAAATTGTACAATTTTTCTTCGGTAGGAGGCAACAAACAGCAGCCGTTTACAGCTAAGTTGCTCTTCTGTGGAGTGTAGTGACGGTAGGTTGTGAGAGAGATATGTTAAGCTATAAGCCGCAAGAGAATTGCAAATTAAGGTCGTGTACAGATTGGTTTGCGGCCAGCTCTTTCGAACGCAGTTCTGAGACGCACATGGCCGTTCCTGTCCGTGACAGCTAACCACTACTGCGGCGGCTGGCTTTCACACTGTCGCCTGCCCAGTGTCTGGTGTTCAGCCTCCTAGACAACGCGCGGACTAACAAGAAATACTAGAAGGGCATGGAGTAAACATCCTGTATCAAAACCTTGGATATCCGCTCCACCAAAAACAGGAGATATCTAACAGTGCAAAATGCTTAGAGACAACTTTTTTACATGTTTATAATTTAGATTTTAATACTTCAGTTGTACAGGGCATACACAAAAGAATGGTGCGGTTTCAAAAGTGAATAACAAATTTATTTCTCACCTTACAACATACACCGTCAGCGGCGGCAACTGTCCAAGTTTCTCATTTGGTAATTACAATCCTTCAATGTGTGCACCCTGGGTCACACGACACACATCCACACGGTAATCAAACTCATCCCAGACCCGGTGTAGCATGTCCGCTGTAATGGCCTGCAGTGCATGCGTTATCCGATCACGAATTTCGTGGATGGACGTGGGCAATGGTGGTACATAAACGCTGTCTTTAACGAACCCCCAAAGAAAGAAATCGCAAGGTGTAAGATCTGGCGAACGGGGTGGCCAAGGGAGAAGGTTCTTGTCTCCATTTGCAGCAGCACGTCCGATCCAGCGCTGTGGAAGAACACGATTGAGAAGCACTAGTACATTCCACGCAGTAAGCATGGGAAGCGAACTGCTGGTAGCGCATGAGAAACTTGGACATTTGCCGCCGCTGACGGTGTATGTTGTGCCCGTGTAATGTGAGACATAAATTTTTAATTCACTTTTGAAACCGCACCATTCTTTTGTGTATGCCCTGTATTGTAATCTGAATAATTTTTAATAATACTGTAAATCAATTGACGCCTGTATAATGCTGATATACGTGTGTTTAACATGACACGCTGTTTGTGTCTTATAATTTTATAGCTCCCTGATGATGGCTACAGTAGGCGGCCGAAACATGTAGGAGAGCAAAAACTCAGCTTTGTGTAGTAGTTGGAAAGAAAACTAGTGTATATCGAGTAAGTCGTGGCCTTTTTATAATGATGTTAATAAAGAGCCATATTTTTTATTGCATATGCCCACCTATTATACACAAAGTTCATCACAAAAGCCCAACTTCCATATCTCACGTTACCTGCCATTGCTAACTCCCTCACCACCCGTCTGTCTGACCATACACCAATACTTCACTGCCATGCATAATATCTTACCGCTCCCACTATCCCTACCCAACTCAAAATCAGCGACTCCTTTCATAGCACATTCAGGAATTTTTTAAATTTTCTTACAAAATTAATAAATTTATTCCTCGAAACGTGTTTAGTCTCCTAGGAAACATCACTGGAGAAGTGTGCTATGGTGCACAGTGATGTGTACCCTAGAATATAGATGTACTATTAGGCCACTCGGTTTACCATTCAGCAAATATCTACGTATGTGGAAGATATGAAAACTTTTGCTGTCAAAACAATCAGTTTTTGAAAACGGAAGCTTCTCCAAAACGTTCTGTATGTCCCACAAAGGCGAGGCTCAGAGTCTAGGTGGGTCGTAGCAACAACCAGCTGAATGTTACCAGTCATCGGGATGTTGATCTAGCGGTCATTGTCATCATAAGTAAATGGTAACTGACCAAGCAAAGGGAGCAAGAGAAAATACAGGGGAACTAATATGGCGGGCCGCAAAACAGAACATTGTCTATTAACTCACATGTTTAACAATACAGAAATTAGTGAAGTACAGATCAGGCTTTGGTGTATTTCTTTATGCTATCGTATGTACAGATGCACATTCAGGACATGCGTTTGCGCTTTGCTGAGTGTGTATGTCCGCAACACCATAGCTGTTTCCTAAATTGGGGGAGATCTTTGAAACCCAGTAATCCTATCTTGCAAGACCATAAGCTGTGTCCTGTTTGTCCGGCTACTATCAGAGGGAACCGCAGTGGGGCGGTTAAAGTAATACGAAGCCATAATCCCGACGCCACCGCTAGTGCCATGTATATGTCCGTCGTCGTTTTGCAGGTCATACATACATACATACATACATACATACATACATACATACACAGTGGTCATCTGATTTCCGAAGCGTCGCATCTCCTGATCTCAGAGACCAAGTGCTCAAGGTTTACTTCCACAACATTGACAACAAAACCTATCATTCAGTGCGGTCAGATTTGACGTCACGTCAGGCATTCTTCTATGTTTATGTTGAAAGAGTCGTGTACTGGGCAGGTGACTGCGGCTGTTGAGGCAGTAACTCTATTGACTAGGCCTGTATGGACTGAAATAAGTTACACATCGTGCCGCATAAGTGAAGAATGAGATGGGCAGGTCACGCGGCATGTACGGGAGAGCGGAGAAATTCATCCAGGGTTTTGGAAAGGAGACCTGAGAGAAAGACACCACTCGGAAACCTAGGCGTGGATGGGAGAATAATATTAAAGTAGACGTTAAAGAAATGTTTTGAGAGTGCTTGGACTGTGTTGATCGGGCTCAGGGTAGGAACAAATGGCAGGCTCTTGTAAACACGATAATGTACCTTCGGGTTCATAAAATACGGAGAATTTCTTTACTAGCTGAGAAACTTAACTTTTCAAGAAGGACTCTGCTCCGTGGAGTGGTATTAGCGGTGTTGAGTCGCAAGATCCTATTACCACAGAGGTTGTTAAATTTTTATAGTTTTCAAACAATAAATTCTCGTAAATGTAATAGTGGAACGTTTTTTTACTTGCATTAAGAAATGTTACTGTAGTATGTAGGCCTACCGATACGCATTCTATTAACTTGCAACATTAACATCTAAGTTACTTTCATTTAGGTGGTGCATTTGATTCGACATACTGTAGATCTGGAGTGACATGATTAGTTCAAAGTAGTCTTTAGTTAGGAAACCTGAGCGCCCTTGGGGCACACGGTATAACGACCCTAAGATGCTTTCCTGTTGCATTGTCAGAGCAAGTCCCTGTGGTGGCCACTGCAATCTAAAGGAAAGCGTAACTTCGTTACAAAGTTGTAGTGGTGTGAACTTGAAGGCTCAAAAGCTTGTAACGAAATATTTGTTTCCAAGTATCCATCACTTTCAGATCAAGTGTCTCCAAGTATGGAGGTTGATGGAACTTTCTCAAACCAGCAAGGCAGGGTGGTGTAGCCAGCACTATGCACGTCTTAAGACCCTCTTCAAATCAAAGTCACCAGGCCAGTTGTACAGAGTGAGGGATTCTGTGAATCTCTTTGGACTAGCTCTTCTCACAGCAGCATGTATGACTCCTTGACATTAACTTTAAAACAAAGTACGTTGTCTACTGATTATATTAAAGGAATTAAGTATCGGAAAGGGCATACAGACACTAGTTTTGTATATCTTATTCTTTTGCTTCCTCATGTCCTTCTCCTGTTCCTCTTCTATTCAGTTCTCACTTTCTCTCATCCTTCATGTCCTTTCCAAAATTTGTTCTTATTCTGTTGCATACACGCATATATAGACCATGCATTTCATTATTCTGTTGCATCTATGTAACTGTAAATTTTACACTTATTTCCTAGGGCGGACGGTAATTGAATTATGCCTTTAATTTTGTGTGTTGAGTCTTTCGGTCCAATTTCTTACTTCTTAGTCCCTTTTTTCTTTACCTAAGCAACTGACGCACTATAGCCCAATTAAATACAGCAGGGAACCTAAGTTCATAAATTGCACTTTTATTAACAGTAACATAATTTAATTGAAGAGATTTTTCCAGATTTTATACATCAGGAATTTTCGTAACTGATATATAGTCATATTTTAAGTTTCAGTAAAATGTGAGAGGTTTAATGAAAGTGATTAATCCATACAAAAGTAAATGGAAAAAAAACAAAGGAGTTGAATGAGACGTCAAGGTAATGTAATTTCAGTAATTTGCGGCTGATTAATGCTATGAATACGCTGTGAAACTATAAATAATTCTGTCAAGTCTTCTAAACGCCTGTGCTGCTACGCGTTGCTTTGTGCTCACTGAAATAAATACATTGCTTTCAGACTTTTAATAGGAGAAGTTCCGTGTGCAAGATCCACGATTTAAGTATTTAGCGGCACACAGTGCCTGTCTGTGTTTACGTAAACTTAGTTTTCAGACATAAATATCTTTAGTTATGGCTGGACTGCAAGAGATGTCTTTCACTGATCTCTCCACGTACTTCACATATCCAGACCAGTAGAGCAGATACACCGATTATCGAAGCGAAGCACCTTGTAATTAACACGAAGGCGCATATTAATTACATTTATTCAATATACAAGCATATTCCGTAAAATACCTGCAAAAATAATTAAACTCTGAGTCCAGCATATGTTGTTGTAGGCCTGTATCGAACTGATTACTGAAGAAACCAAACGCTGCGGACGTAGTTATGCACAGTTAAGGTAGAAAGGCCGTTTTATCTAATGTTCAATCTGAGGCTTCCTTATTAGTCTGAACGGTGGTGGACACCGCCAGTATTCCAAAAGTAATGATGTCTTCCTTTTTTTAAACTCAGTTCCAGTTTTGAAAATCCGGAGAAAATTATATTGCAGTTTCTAAAGTTGACGGTGCAAATTTATTTTTTACTGACACTAAACAATGAATATGTTCAGCGCAAGGAATCAGCTTCTGAATCAGATACTTCATTTATAGCACTGGACACTTTACGACTTGTCAGTGTCAATCCAACTAACGATCCACTGACAGTTCTTATCTGCACTTACCCCAGGCAGTCCGTTTCTGTTTGTCACAGTCTCAGATCATATTTGACATCGCGCTTGCAAACATATTTGACTGTTCGTGTACAAATCTGGCAGACAACGTCTTCTGTGACCTATTGTAGTGTCGGATGTGTGTTAACATCCGAGCTGTGCATAGGCTTGTTGTAATGACGTTCCATTAACACAGCTGTTGACATGCTCCTATCTACGGCACAGGGCTTGCACGTTACAGGTAGTAATAATCTGTACACATTGGTGTGTGGTTTATGGTGGTTACCCGTTCTAATCGTATATATCATAAAGACAAGAAGGTATTAATGTGGGTGCCGTAATGTTATGCAAACTTGGCGAGTGTTTACTGAACGGACTTCACACAGGAGACAGTCGTTTAGAGGCAGTGATCCTTTGTTATTTTTCTGTTTTGTGTGAAGGAGATGATAAAAGAGGTGCATTTCGTCGTCGTTCAAAAATAAAAGAGAACCGTTTTCGAAATATCAATAATATAAATTTTATATTAAACACGGTAAGTAGCAGACATAGCAGAAGAACGATCCTTTATACCCTAGACACAACAAACCGGTTTAACCTGCTTTCTTCTTCAACAGTAAATAGTAAATAGTAATAGCAAACAGTAAATTCTCGTCTGCAACAAATAAATTTCAAGACAAATCAGATGCAAAATTTCCAAGTCAATCGCTGCGGTTACGGAACCAAAACGTGTGTGGAACGCCAGTTTGCAGAATCAGGGCTTTGTGGGAAACTGGGTTTACAGAATCGTGCCCGCTCTAACACACAGAAAAGTCTAAGTTTTCTGTTCTTGCATTAAACACAAACACTCGAAGTAACATATTACAAAATAAATCATATATGGTACAGTTGTCACAAAAATATTGGGTTGTTATACTATTAGATTCATGTTCCTAGGAAACGCGGGGTCTTGGTGTGGAAGCAAGCGATTTTTTTCCAGGTTGTTTACAAAAATCCGTGAAGACGTAAAATTATATAATATAGTTGGCGATGTATTGCTACACAAAAAAAATCGCGAAGGAAATATTTTGTTTACAAATATATAATTTAAGTACACGTTTCCACTATGTTTTACGAAGTGAGTGTAATTTCATTTCAGAAGATCTGAAGTGTTCTCAAAAGAACGCCATCATCTGCCTCTCATTCCTCTGCTTTCATATTTAATCCAACTTCGTAACGACAGTGGCCTTCACGAGTCCAGAGCGAGTGCCTGTTTGTTGCGGTGCATAATTCCACTTCTGTGATTCACAAACCTGATTTTGATCTTGTAAGTTCATGCTTCAGTAAGTTCGATGCACATGCAGAGTTGTCGAGCTTTGTGCCTCTGCCCATGAAATTGGAAATTGCTGCTGTATCGACTCAGCAGTAATGAAACACAGACACGTAAAATTGAGCACCTTTAACTTCAATCACATGCTACTTCTTTGGGACCCAAGTCAGAACTGGTGACTGCTGATTCCTGGACAATACAGGATTTGAGACGACAATTTGATTTTACTTTATTCTCCAACATCACCTTCTACGTACTTTATTTCTCATTTATTACCGCGAACATCTCTTTCTTTTTCCTCTTGTCTCACTCAACTTTTTCTTCTTCACTTACCTTTCCTTGTCATTATACTTTAAAACCCGTTTTGATATTTCTCTCGTCTTCTTTCTCACATTTGCCACTTCTTTCTACCTTTTCTCTTTCCATAATATTCTTACCCACACAAGTGTGCATTCACGATCTGAAGTGGTAGTCGCAGAAAAATCGTAAAATTGTTACCCTGTAGGAAACTTTCGCACCTGCCTTGACTGCTTTTAACTGTGTAAAATAATGAAAATTACCTACGATATTATTAAGTTATCATTTATAAAACACAAACATTTCTCTAGACTTTTTTAACAACGTAACACATATGACCGAATTAAAACTCTTATTATAGTTTGAAGGAAAAGGCCACTCATATCCGTGTTATTTAACATACAGTCGCAGTTTCAAGGAATGGAGAAGAAACAGTCTCAACGTGTTTGACATTACTCTCCAGCGTTCATCTGCTGAACATCAGGAAATCGAAATGAGGCTTGAGCTGAGATTCAAACACTATGTCTCTTGACTATTATAAATGACTATTGTTAGACTAAGAATCTTTAACGAAGTCGGACAGATACTTCATAACGTGACAAATACTGTTGTTACTTGAATTACCTGGCTTTCGCCCATCAACCTGCGCCAGTCAATCAGAGCTCTTGTTCATATACCGACTGTCTCACTGTGTTGGTGTTGGTATGTGACGATTTTTTTTTTGACGTAAAACGTCTTACATTTCGGTACACATAGGTGGGTCACCTCGGCGCTCGCGGTGTCAGACTTTCGCGTTACCTATGTTTCTTCACACTGCTCCGCGCCTACTTATACTAGAGCAGTGAACAATACATAGTTTGAAAGGTAAGGAATATGCCTATACCCTAAAAACGAATCATCGAAAAATCTTGAAATCTGCCAAAATGACAGCCATGTCAAAATCACCTACGATTTTCACACTCTCACCATCAAACGTCTTACATTTCGGTACACATAGATGGGTCACCTCTGCGCTGTTTTTTACAGTTCACGATGCCGAGACTAACTAACGCACAAAAGCAAGAAAACTACCGAAAACGGAAGCAGGAGGCAGAGGAGGGTTCACAGAGGCCGAAAAAGCGAGAAGATGTCAGAGCCGGCGGCGTGGCTATCTTCGAGAGAAAAGAGGCGCTCACCCTTGCCATCAAACACGAACTTCTCGGGCTCGATGACCAATGTTACCGCATGAGAGCTGCCTGCAGCAAAGGAGACATATGTGCTGCAGAAGTTGAGATCAGCGGTATCACGACCTTACTGGTTTCTGCTTACATCTCTCCGGTACCAGTCCTGTTGACTTGAAATTCTTCCTACTACGATTTCTCATGGCATACACGCCCAAAGCAGCTAACGCGTTCAAAATCACCCAAAGAACGAAAACTACACGAGATGCCCGTCCTGCTCACCGGCGACTTCAACCTAGATAGACCGGAAGGGGAAAACCTCCTACAGTTAAGACATTTGTGGAGACGCGAAAAAAGTTAGGCTTTTTGTTTGCAAAAACTTGATCCTGAAAACTTTAAAAGGCATAGTTGTTAAGTTCATCAAATATAACAATGGCAGGAAGCGTGTTGTGGACCGAAATACTGTTGTTCCTGAAAACTGCAAGAAATAACGCAGACTGATGTAGTCCATCTATAAGAAATTCGATGAAAATTTGTTCAATGAAGGCCACATAAGAAATAACTGTTGGAAGATCGGCGGTGATTTAGGTAGCCTAAGTGTTCTGTGGGTAGACGTGGTTGACTTAGTGTTTGCCATGGTGACTCAGGCTTCACGGTATTTATTCGAGAGTTGAAATCGATTTTTGCGACTGTAATGCACAATGACAGTATTGACTCAGTCTGGTGGGTAAGATCCCGTGCAGAAATACAAAAATGTTTTGTATAAGTTTGTGGTTAAGCAGCACACACTTGCCGCATGCAGCCTCACAAACACGCGCTGATTTGGAAGAGTTCGTAAACATGCTCAAGCCGCAGCGCAAAGTTAGGAATTGAATTCTGCTGTCAGGGAGCATGGGCACATAGGGATCCGAGTACCTCCGTATCTATATACATAGAAATTGTTCGGGTAAGTAAAAAGTGACGGAGAAGGATAACTTCTTCAAAACTGCTGACGTTGAGAAGTCAAGAAGTCGAAACATAAAGCAATAATGCAATGTACTCGCTTAAGTGTGGATGAACTGCGTTACACGTGCTGCAAATTTGCAGGATGAAGATTTTAGGGGAGGGACTGGCAGAGGTGACATGCTGAAATTGATCGTTGTGAAGTGGAGGGAATCTAATTCGGAAGAACGCAACGATGAAGATGGTTGAGGCAGGCCCTATATTTTCTGTGCGAAGACTGCGAATATAAATGAAATATTGACACTGTTCTTTAGCAGCAGTATGTGGGCCGGAATAGCGCAGTTTCTCAAATCCCGTTGGGGGCGATATTTTCTGTACGCGTCCAGACCGGCCCTGGGACCCACCCAGGCTCCTGCACAATGCGTAACGGGTACCTTCCCCGGGGGGGAAAGCGGCCGGGGTGTGACGTTGACCACCCATCCCCATTTAGCGCCGAGGTTAAAGAAAGAGCAGAACTATACCTCTACTCCATCTCTGGGCATTTATATTCGGTTCTAGGCTGAAATTTATTTAGCAGCAGGATAAGAATCAAATTAACGAGCGTGTGTATAGCCATGCACGGTCGCAACTTGTAGCTCGTCTCTGTCTCTGCGATAAGTGCAGTGTCTATCCAGTTTCTTTTAAGATTCCTAGTCTAGTTTACTGTGAAGATATGAGCTTCCTACGTATGTCTTTTTTGTCATCTGGAGCATCAAGAAATTTACACCGATTATGTTATGCGAAATAATGGATGCAAATGACACACACATATGCACCGGTACATTAAAGTGAGGTTCCAGGTGCCTTGTCTCCCATAGCGAGAGTAAGCCTTTTAACTAAGCTCTAGTGCTTGTAAAATTTCTGTAGAGTGATTTTACAATGTTGTTACTTATTCAATGACGATAGGTTTTAAAGGCTTCATTAGTATGAAGTAGTGTATGTGTTGTGATACTAATTTTTTACTTTCCCTTCGGTGGTACGTTTTAAATGTTGCTGTGTTGTTAATGAATTTTGTTAATTAGGCTTTGCTTGTTCTGCCCTTCAGTTACATGGTCAAGCCGGTGTCAGTATCGGAGTTCCCTTTTGAATTACTCTTATAGGTGTAGCCTGTCAGTTTACGCAGTTCGCAATGAGGTGCAGATTTTTTGACTCTGTTGCATTTCATTCAATTCAGGTGAGCCTAGTATCTTTTTCTTTATAATCTCCTTTTCTTCCCTTTGTAAAATATATGTTTCATTCTTTACATAATCTTGCACATTGCATTGCATAAGAATGTCAGGTGTTACTAATAACTAGTTTTTACTTAATTTAAGTTTCATTTCCATAAAAATGTTAGAAACACTATTACATAAAATATTTGCTTGTTTCAATTGTCGTTTGTCGCGTTTGAAGGCTTCCGACACATCTTTATCAGCATGCACATTTAATGAAAAGCTTACTGCTTACAAACGTCAATTTGTTTAATGAAATAAGGTAGTGTCGATGCCAAAATGAAGAGCCTTGATGCAGATTTACACTCTCAGGTATATACTCGTAATTTACGTAAATGTTGTCAGTTTTGCCAGAAGACGCATGTCCTCTGTTTCTGAGGAAAAGCTCCTAAAAGCGATACCTCTGTCGTAGAGGCATGCTAACTGCTGTGGCATTGCATCTTGTCGAGTTGAGGCTGTATTTTGGGATTTATAACACTGTTGCATGTACGAATGTGCTAAGCGATAATTAAACAAACATTAGTCACAGAACTCCAGGCCAAGGCTCCGGAAGGCTAATTTGGTATTGTTAGCACTCTCGTCTAATTTGTTTCCGTTGGCAAAGGGAAAGACTACACATAGGAGATAGGAGCTATCATATGGTTTCTTACTCCTGTGAAACTTGCTTTAAGAGCCTATTTTAAAGGCAATTTCCCTCTTATTTTCCTCTGTCTTTATTTTTAGCTTTCTTAGTTTGTTTATGTCATTCTGTTAGCTTTGTTTTTCTCGTTTCAAGGATTCGACAGTGTGAGGCAGGACAAGTAGTAACCCTCCGTGCAGTAGAGCCTAGGTGCAGGTACTAGTCGTTTCGGGTGAGCGCAAGCCTGCAGGTTGTCTCGTGTCTCACGCTGGGCAAAGTTAGGATTTGGCTTTGTTTAGATTCTACGTCATGTTGTCAAGGAACTTGATTTGGTATTATGTAATTGACGGGGTTTATGGTAAAGTAAACACGATAGTCATGCCAGCTGTTCAGAACGGATGTAAGATTGTTTGTGAATTAATCGGCAAATGTAGGATACAATATTATAATGTCGGATATTTGTCACGTGTTCGGTGTGAGAAAACTTCGGATCGATTTTAGTCAAGTCACGCGAAAGGTAAAGCGGAACATTTTTTTCTATGGCTCGACAGCCCTATATGGGCCTGGGCCTCCTCGTTTCGTCGAGGTTTCATGATCACACACATTTGAGACACACCACAGTCGGTAGGACTCCTCTGGACGAGGGACCAGCTCGTCGCTCTGACAACACACAACACTCACAAGAGACAGACATCCATGCCCCCGGTGGGATTCGAACCCACGATCCTAGTAAGCGAGCGGCCGGAGACCCACGCCTTAGACCGCACGGCCACTGGGATCGGCAAAGCGGAACATAGTCATTTAAAATATAACTTCGAATGGGCATGACTGATGAAACAGTTTATTATTTCATTGGGTTGAATGAGTTAATTTTCTGCCATTTATAAAGCTATCAACTGCCAAACAACAATGAAATATATAAAATTGTCGGCTAAGCAATATTTTATGGACGGAAATATGAAAATTGTCTGCCGGAAGGATCATAGACTGACATCACCTGATATCTTATTCTCAGGAAGTGTGATAGTGGGAGACAGAGGACGAAAGTTTGTGTTGTCAGTAATGACACCCATCAGACTGGAAGCGACTCCTCTCTTCCTGTTTGCAAAATTCTTCTAAGTCCGAATTATTGTGTTACATTTCGCGACACGTTTATTTGCATTGTCTTTATGGACCACCGCCTAACACCCAAGCTGGAAGGCTACATGTTTTGGCTGTCTGCTATTGCTTTTTTTTTTCTATATTCGCCGGCAACCTGTAAGTGTGGACTCAGTTTCCGTTCTCCGCAGACAGAAGAAATGCCGCAGGACAAGGATACCATTTAACAGTAGAAAGAAGAAACTTGGTAAGAAAAAGACATTATCATTCTCGGGGAAAAAGATGGAACATAAAGTCAATGTCAAATAAGCATGGAAGAAACATTTTTGGTAGTAGAACTAAAAGAGGAAATGATTTTGGCGGGCTCTGTATTTTAATGATTAGTACAATATTAAACCGAAATTTACATGCTAACGGTGTGATGTTGTGTACTGACTTATTTGAATTTGTTTTCTAAATAAGCAGATTTATTAATGTATACATGAAAATATTCGGTAACTTTGGCACCAAAAGTTAAGTGTTTCCGTAGGAGGGCTAATGGTACTTTGTAACTTAAAATTTACCATTACGGGGGTTAATTTTATGTCACTGTTTATTGGGGATTTCATGAACGTATGTTTATATTTATACATGAATGTGTGCGTATGTACCTACCAAAGAGATGAGGGGAGTACTGAAATAAATTATAGAAATGTACGTACAAGCGAAGAAAGTAACAAATTCTTTAAAATTAATTTGGTGGTTTAAATAATAATAAGAAACTGAAAATAAAAACAAATAAGCTGTGATAGAAAGCATTTTAACTTGTATATCAGGTATGTGACAAGTACAAGGTAAGGAAGTGAATAATTTATTGGCTATTGAAATTGACTTTTGACGAAATTTGGCTGAAATATATGGGTTTGATACAGCCCTGAATTAAAATGTCAGATATGATGGGTACAAAGGACAAGGACGGTATCGAAGTTACCAAAAGGAAAGTGTTATGCTGCCACGGACAAGCACAACGAATGACAGATGAAAGACGGCAAGAAATAAAAAGGCCGTGTGTATTCCTTGAAAGGAAAAGTACACGGACTTCCAAGGAAATCCTACACGAAGGAGTGCAGGTGACAGTGAATGACAGAGAACAAACAGCAGGACAATGGATTGAGAGCGGCAAGTACTGTTGGACCCTGAAGACGAGAAAAGTTACAGGCCGGGAGACACTTTCTGTGTTTATAGACACGTTATTGTAAGATACATAATGTTTTGCTTTAATGGAGGAAAAAGACCGTAGGAATTGTTCAAGGTTAAAAAGGGTTTCGGTTCCCCAACTCCCAAAACTTCTAACAACAGTCGTTAGCCAGAAACAGTATTTTCACGAATATAGCTTCCAGCTGGCGAGGGACTGCTGTCTATGAAAGTGATTTTTCTTTAAAACTTCTTTGCGTTTGTAATACCCAGTCATATTGAGTTAAACCTGCTATCATCGTCAAACTGAAGGTCGAGATGTGAGATTGTGATTGATGTTGGAGCAACAGATGAACAGGAATGACCTATTAGTGCTAGCGGTGTTGCATCTGTCGGCTCTGCTACCACAGGTTAATTAATTAGCTAGTTACACCTGACGGGCTCACCTGTGACTGACGATGTATGGATAACTTCTGACTTGTTCTGTCTTCACTTATTAAACTTGACTGAGTGCACGACTTCAAAGTGTAAGCCTAATAGCTCTGTGATTAACACTCATTCTCTAAATGGTATGTAGCAGAAGGCTGAATGAATGACTGACTGGATCGGCCGGCTTTCTCGCTCCAGGAAATTGGGTTCCTCCCCTGGCTGTTCAGGTCGTGACCAGTGGCATCCCTTTACCCTATCCCTTTTCTCATATTTCCTTCTCACTCAGCACATGACGGAAAACCGTCATCAGACACGATCTGACATGTCCTGTTTCTGGCACGTTGTCTTTCTACCTCAGTCAAGTTAACAAGCCACTTGCTGTGCTCCCATGTCAGTTTCTCGTATGCTGAGCAGAGTATATGGAAATCTATTCAATTCAGGTCAAGAATTTTTTCGTATATGAAATTCTTTCTTGTCAGGCCACCTAATATCGTTAGTGTTTAAATCTGCGGAATATGTAGTATGCATGACGTGAACGAGGAATGCATACAAAATTTAGGTCGGAAAACCTAGAGGGAAGGGATCACACGGTAAACGTAACCGGGCTTGGGAGAATAACATTTATATATATTTGCGAGTATGCTGGTGCAATGTGGAACTGGATTTGAGTGGCTCACGGTGATGTACAACGAAGGGATTTTGTGCAGACAGCAACAAAACTTGGAACCTTAAGAGACAGAATTTTCTCTGATGAGTAACTCTAAATTTTGAACAGAGTTTGGGTTGTTTGTCATTTGTTTCTTACCGCTAGGAGGGTAGTTCATGTGGTATTTGTGGTAGGAAGAGTGTTACTGGCGAGTGTTCTGATCTGAGATTTTCGGTTTTCCCCTGCCAGTTATTCTTTCAAAAATACTCCATGATAAGCTGTCATCAGTTGCTTGTATAACACTTTCTGCTCGCAGCACTAGGAGACTCAGGCTCACTTCGCTACAACTATAAACTCTGAACTATTCAACGTTACGAAAGGAGGTCACTTAATTATGTAATTAAGGGATATACCATTCCTATGACCAAAGTCCACCAATTAATTCGATCCTATGCCAGTTCAGTCCAACATTTAGTTTTGTAATATCCATATCTACTATCATCTCCCATCCTCACACTTCTTTCCCGAAAGGTCTCTTGGCATGAGGTCTAATTCTTAGAGCCAAATTCTTCCACAAAAAAGATAGTTTTCAGTCAGTCAATAATTTTCTTTCTTTTTAAGGATGTCACAACTTCGTTACCTTGTTTACAGGAATTCTCTGCATGTTACGTAATGTTGCACAGGTCTTCTAATGAGGCCCTCCAATCTAAAACATTTTATTGCTTCAGTTTCAGAACTGTAAGTGTCTTCCGGATTTAATGGCTTTAATAAAAATGGACGAGAATAGAATTTAAAGCTCTTGGGGGATTATATTCCTCTCATCCCCTTCAACTTCATCTCTTATAAATCTAAAGAGTCACCTCAATAACTCGAACACAGAAGTACAGGAAAGGGAGAAAACAGACAGAGAGAACGTGAAGGCAAAAAAGGAAAGGAAAAGGAGTGAATTAATTAGACCTATTCTTATTTTATTTCTATGTCTGGCGGTCAGGTACGTCAAGTTGTATGGGAGAGTGGGGGAGTAGCTCCACTCTTTCTTAAACTCGGCAGTAGGTGGAAGTGAGTGGTCAGCTTCATGTCCCGGCCGATTTACTCCAGAGGAAATAAACCCCGGTACGAACTGTATAGGAGGCTCGTGGGGTCCCAGAGCTGGTCTGGACTTTTTGGAGAATAATTTTTGCTCCTGTGGGAGTCGAACCACAGTTCCTCGGTTCTAGAGCCAGTAGCCTAGTGAGTATATCGACTGTGCTATCCAAGATCCTACCTTGTGCTCATTTGTTTGTGCTTGAAGTGATGAAAGCTTGATTAATCGGCAACAGTATCATGACAGAAATAACGACTAAAGTGTTGGACAAAGTCTAGCTGTGTAGCTACATTATCAGGGTGTGCTGTACATAGAACTACGTTGATTTTATGTTGTGAGTTCTGGTGTGCTTCCTATAACGTGTTTACAGTCAGGTATAAACAATGCATCTCTTATGACTTGACGGTCAGTAAACAGCGGACTACAAACCATTATAGAAATATGCAGGAAAACTTGTGTGTGTGTGTTGTGTGTGTTTAATGATCAACGAGGCGATGACACGAAATTGAGGTTATGTGTTGGGGCTTGCATGATATAATCCTGCAACGGAATGACAAACATCTTGCGAATCAAAGGGCTGCAAAAGTTTATTTCTGTTATCCTATCACATGAAATAAAGAAAGGCGGCTGACGCACTGTACTTTTGGCACACTCCTTGCGAAACCTTGGTCATCCCTGATAGAAATGGAAGATAAGCTAATATAACAACATTAAAACGAAAAAAACTAAATATTATCTTCGTCACAGGGTTGCACAATACGCCTCAAAGCTGCGGTACGTCCGTAGCATCTGCTGCGGGGCCCTTCATTGAAAAAAGTATTTGCGGCTCATAACAATGTTTTGGTATGGCACGTTTTGTGTACTCGTGTACTGCAGAATGTGTGATATATATTACGGACGGAATGTTTCCTTATGTAACAGTTAAAAGATCTGCTGGTAGGATACATAAAATATGCTATATTACCGGATCATATGTTTATCTATATAATTAATGCGGGATAATCCATGTTGCGATGAAGGATGTGCTGCTTTACTGACTGATACGATGCTCGCAATAACTAATAAAGTACGTGGCCAGTACATGATCGGGAGGTAAGTCACGATACAGTGCCCAGAATTCTTGCTCCGTTTCTGCAGCTTCTGGATTCGAATCTCGAAGCAGGGATCGTCGGCATTAACAAGTCTGTTTCATCCCTGCCTCCATATAATTAAAATACCCCAGAAAATCTTGTGTTTACAATTTAAATTTTCCAACTGTACTCCAGTTCCTACACTATGTCTCTTTTTTTTCAGGGCACCGTCGGTGAAGTGATTGCGGGAGGCAGTGTTTGAGGTATGAGACATTCATATGTCCAGTAGATGGCATTCGTATGTACTTTGACATTACTATTAACGGTGGAGATTTTATTAATTTGATTGTTATTTTTAAATGGACTAATAGACTGATATATTGATTAATTTCGATTAACCAGAGAAACGATATTAAATACACACAAATGAAAGTTTTCTTAAGATCGAGTATGAAGGATTTAATTCTAGAATTATACATGAAAGTACAATAAGAGTATTAGGATGTGACACATCAAAGCAAAATACTTTGTCTTCACCCAAATGCAGTGTACTGCTGCTGAGCTGGCTTCTAAATTGAATTCAGGGAGCGGTTTCTAGTATTCATAATCTTTTTACCTTCCTTGTTCTGTGTGATGTCCTGAAGACTGAGATATATGGAACCTAATTTTACTTGATGTCTCTATGCTTCTGAAACTCAATCTTCACTCAAAGGAAAGAACATAGACTGAAGATGTCTGAGAACAAAGTGGCGTGGAGAAGAGTGACGTAACAGAGGGCTGGAGAAAATTACAGCTTGATGAATTTAATAAATTGTCTTCACCTAATATTATTAGGGTAAATAAATGAATGAGGATGAAGAAGAAAAATACGCAAAGGAAATGGGGAAATGAATATATAAAATCTCAGGAAAGAAACTTGACTACTTGGGAGATATGGGAAGACATGGGGAGATAACATTAAAAGTAGATCTTAAGCAAATAATAATATAACAAAGAACTGAACTGGCTCATGACAGAATAAAGTGGCGCAATTTTTGTCATTTCGTGATCTATAAGCCTTTCAAAAATCCTCATCCCTATGGTGTTATTTTCCACATCGTCTTTTAAAACGTAGTAGTGACGATGGAGTTTTATCGAGTCACTACGTACGTAAACTGCGTGCTACACTTTACTGCGTAATTTATTAAGCGTATTTTAAAAAGCTTTGGAATAATAGAAACTTGCTGACCTCTTATTCCACCTTGTGCTTCCAACGAAACCCAGTCAGGAAACCTAATTTACCTAAGAAAAATGTTACACTCTTCCCCCACGCCCCCAAAGAAAACCACTGGCCCATCGAAGCCCAAGAAGTTGGTCTGTGCGCTGCGAAGCCAAAGCAATCTTGCGCCTCTCTTTTTCTTCAGGATATGTTACGGATGAGGTTTATTGTCCCATATGCACAGGGTGTTCCTACTGTGAACATATTTGATTTTCCATGATGCCTAACAAAATTCATTATGCCCTCACTTCATTGTAGCTTAGGTGATTGTATACATTATAATTAAATAAACGGAGGTCATATTTGTTAAAATTAAAACTGAGAACGGAGAGATTGGAGAGCATTACTTATAGAAGTACTTAAGAATTTGTTTCTATTTTTTAATATTGCTAGAATTATATACATACAAAACTCGGTAAACCTCTAGAAAAATATCATTTGGGAGATTTAGACGTACATGGGAGTACAGTATTATATCTGTCTTGAGAATAGAGTGTTATGGCGTGGACCAAATTTAAAGGGCATAGGACAGCTTTCAACTGTGAACAGGCTATTGTAGAGATGGTAAGAAATTTTCTGGTTGCATAGAAGCAGTAAATTTCCTGAGGAGCTAGGAAACTCTCAGTTTTTGAAGAGAGACCGTGACCATCGGAGTTAGCTGAATTGAGTGTAATAGGCTAAGCCACCACAATCTTCCCAAACCTCATCAATCGGATGACAGGCCAGAATTTGCCTGAAGGAGCATGGAGACGAGATTCTGCGCAATATCGATTGAGAGGTCCTCAAAATTAGAATGCGGAAGGATTACCTCCACGAAAATTTCGACTTGTATCCACAGCATATGAGGATAGACAGGCCCCAGTTGCATTATAGATTCAGGATTGGTATGAGAAGGGATGGGCTACAGTTGCCTTACGGACTGCTTTGATGTGCGTATAGATGCGTTGCAGTTGTCTTATGGACTGTACATTGAAGCAAGGGTGCATAGGTCACATTTGTCGACTGCTCACTGAAAAGAAACACTTCGGACATTTCTACCAGAAATGGGATCCAGGTTGTTTGGCCTTTTGCAGGTGGTGAGCCTACGTTTTTAAAATTTTGCACGCACAAAAATTCGTGCGCGTGCGTGTTGGTGTATTGTGGTCTACTTTAATACGAGTATCATAATGATTGGGCAGACAAGATAAATCGACAGTATGAGTCCACGCAGCTGTGTGAAACATGTATTCGCTTGTGGAAACGAAACTATGCAGCACTTGGCCAAATATTGGATTGTTTGAAGTATTGAGTATACTTTCGAGATGCCCTCAATAGATGGCGTAGAATTACAGCTGAATTTATTTTATTTCGTAATGTATGATGATGCCGTAACTTCAACATATTTGTGCTTCATCGCAAATGTTGGGGTGAAATGTATTAGTGTAACGTAAAAAATATTTGCTTTTATATAGTTTATATTATTGAGAATCTAGTCTTAAGAGCGATCTCACCCGCCGTTTGTGCTACCTAGTCCTGGAAGGGTGCTTCTTTCATTTAGTGTCGGAGCAAAATCCCTACTTCTTGCTTCAGCGAATGACAACGACAGACTCAATTACCGTTCGTACACAACCCAATAACGCCAACAGCCTTCATTGTAAGGTTCAGCACCTCATCTCTTCTGTTAAGTACCTACGCTGAAGGATCGAGCGCTGTCACATCGTGCCAGTTTCACTACAACTTAACTTCACGGCTTCGCAGGTCAGAACGCCTCCCGTAGGCAGCAGTTCTTGCTACAGCTAGTGCAGCATGTAGTGTACCGTTAGTGCATGTGCATGTGACATTGGTGGCGCGGGACACAACATGGCTACCCTGTTTGAAGAAGAGCCGGGGAAGAGTAGGCGGTTTAGTGACTGAGCTGTGGGGTGGATGTTCGAGAAATCGTAGTTCGAATCTTCGTAGGTATAAGAGAGTTATCTCTTCTCCAAAGTGTCGATATCGGTCCTGTGTCCCGCCCAGCCTCGTATTTAGTGCGTACGAGGGTCTCTTCCCCCCCCCCCCCAAGTTAATACAGCCATGGCATAAAACTGACCACTCATATCTATCTAGCGTCGAGGTTTAGAATTCATGGGGCATACCTCCACTCGACAATATGCCTTCACGGCGTGCACAGCCAAAACTGCAGTCTTTTATTGTGCTTAATCTTCATCAAGGTGCTCTAACAAGAAACCAGGCAGTAATTTAGATACCAGTATTCTAGGCAGTAATTTAGATACCAGTACTCCAGGCACTAATTTAGATACCAGTAGTCCAGGCAGTAATTTAGATACCAGTACTCCAGGCACTAATTTAGATACCAGAACTCCAGGCAGTAATTTAGATACCAGCACTCCAGGCAGTTATTTATATACCAGTACTCCCACTGACTTGATGAAAATTAGTCATTGACTAGCATTAGGCTTATAACTCTGCAACTTTGCACGAATAAAGTTAATACATTTATTTTGGGGATGTTTTTGTTATGGTTAAGAGTCCTGTTTTTAGAAATTATAGGTTGTACTTTCTATCGTTACGGATAAAAAATGCAGTCCCCACAGGCATAATTTCTGTTGATGTGGCCCAATACAAAACTGGGCGCTCCTTTTCGAGACGTTATTTTCTGTAAAGACGGCTAATCTCCATCTTAGTTTTTATACATATGATTCTTCTTTCAGGAGCGGGGAGATGACAGGGAAAAATGAGTTGGAGTCGTAACCTAGGCTTTGGTGAAATCATTTTCGTCCAAGGTTAATTACCCCACCAGTTTAAACATCTTAATTACGTGATCCAATCTACTACATTCGAGGGCCTAATAATTAAAAATGTTGTCGCACGTGGGGAGACCACCTGCAGCGGTGTTCAACTGTTCCACGCTCTATAGAACGTATCTGATTCTCTCAGCACTGCGAGCGCTGTTACGAAACAATTTTCTCGTTGGCGTGAAATAAAAGAATAGAGCCATACAGTCTGCTTTACCTCGTGTTTGTCGGGCTCATTAGTGTCGGAAAGAACAGCTCAGCCGCACGATTTCGGCAGTTCAGAGTTCAAGCAATAGTGGTTATAGCCTGTATTTCTTACGGTCTACTGCGGTGGCCTGATGCTTGTGCCTTAACGGCTCGCAATACTGATACAAGTTAAATTATCTGGCTGGTTTATCTCTGGATTATTTAACTAAGCTCTTTCAGCTGAGTAAGATATGCAGTGCAGAATAATGGGATAGCGTATGCATGATATTTTGGAAAGGCTCTGGAAGAAAATTGCCATAGTATATTTGAGGTTGTTAAAAAGGCATTTGCCTGGGTGGCCGGAAGAATGATGTCGCGAATTGTTGTCAGGGTATCTGGTATTCTGTGCCAGATTCAAATTCGGGTTCTTACGCCCACCAAGCAGTAATAATAACAATTGCACAGGAGTGTTGGGCGTTAAACAGTCGCAAAAAGTAGAGGGCTGGGAGACCATTATAGACAATAGTATTTAATTTAAACTTGCATAAAGAAATGTGTTTTAAACGACTTCATTTAATAGCGGCATGTAGAAGTGCTCATCTGGATTTGCACGTGTCTCTTGCGTGGAAGGCAGTAGAATCAAACTGTTATATCATGAATACGAATGATGTACTTTACACCATTCAGTTTATGGGGTTCTTACATAGTCAGATTTTCAACTCTGTTTTGCATTTTTTGTGCTTCAATATATTTTTGTATTTTTTGAAAAGTGAAAGGTGGACGAAATTAAGTTACATGTGCTATACACCCATCAGAACCCCATAGAACTCCATAGGCTACTTATATATGTCTGTGCCTTTTATTGGTCACATCTTGCGTAGAAACTGCCTTATAAATCATTATTGAAGGAAAAATAGAGGGAAGGACAGAAGTTACGGGAAGAAGAGGGATAAGACGTAAGCAGCTACTGGATGACCTTAAGGAAACGAGGGGATACTGGAAATTGAAAGAGAAAGCACTAGATAGCAGTCTGCGGAGAACTCGTTTCGGAAGAGGCTATGGACCTGTCTCAAGACAGACAAAGGAATGATGAATGTGCCTTTTACATGCAGAGTAATTCGTAAATGATATCTTAACAGTTTAAAGCCCGGTAGTAACTATGTGCGTATATACAAGCTGCTACAGCATAAAGAAACTCTGCCTTTCGCTCACAAAGTCGTATGATTCTTACAATAAACACAGATTATGCCGCAAGAGCATTAACGTATTAGTCTTAATGGGCACCGTGTGTATCCCCTGTGAGGTAGGAATTGAAAATTTATATGCAGTTTAGAAAGTTTAATACCTGTAATTTGTACATATATACAGTGGTGGTAGAGGAAACACGCCAAATGTGTCCCCCAATTAAAAAGTGTGATATTTGTAACATATGATTTTCTGAGGTTCACTGAATTCATAACCGAACACTCTGGCCCTTATTCAGTACAAGGAAACGGAACAACGTAACTTATTCAAAGTAGCACTGGAAGGAGATTTACAGAGTCAAAGTTCTGCGTGGCTCATATTAGGAAACCACCAGGTCGCAATAACCAGTTCCTTTTTGTGAGAGTAACATCATTTGTCTTTGTGAGAGACATGTCTATTGCGGACATTTTCAACCATACATTTGTTAAATAAATAATGATGCGAAACTTCATCGTTTGAAGCGATCCACAACCAAATTCTCGAGAGCCGCAGGTGGCTCCAGAGCTACGGTGTGAAAGTCCCTATAATACAAAATTGTCAGGTGTATTTTCGATGTGAGGATTTATTGAGCAGTAAACACAATAAGTTAATGTAGACAGTAGGACGCAAAATGTGATCAACTTCCCATTATAGATCAGGATCCGTGTTAGCATTTCACAGAAGGGCCTTACTAAACATATAGACGAGTCTAAAAGTATAGTAGTTTTGTAACAAGAAGCATGCAGGGAGAAACATGAAGGAGAAATACAGTTGCAGAAAGAAAACACAGCATATTCAGGAATATGAATCGCGCATCAACACACTTATCATTAGGTGATTCGTTACATTAAGCTGAGAGCCACACTAGAAAATTGTTCAATACCAACAATTCTTAAACATTTTCTCGATGCTCCGCTTAGAATTCAGCACCTATCTAAATCGATACGTGACTGTAAGCTCTTTTCTAAGGAAGTTTAAACTGAAAAAACGATGATGAAATAAAAAAATCACGGGAGATAATCGGAGCCCTTATTAGGACGTATTTACTTTATGTTAACTGAAAACAGAAACAGCGTCCTGAAATATATCATGGTTTTTTTATTAAAAAAATCTCTTACGAATCCTATCCAAAAAGAAAATCCAGTGACATGGCTGTTTTAATCTGTCATCCGTTGAACGAAACAAACTCCTGTTCATCCACGCCCAATGTGTCTAGCGCATTGTATTCTTGCTTTTTGTACGTGCTGAATACATTCCTTTGAGTATGTTATAAACCACTAGCATGTGTCGTTTACGCTGATAACAAGCAAAGTCCTGCTACCACGAAGGCCAACTTTGCAGTCTCTCTTGGTCCAGAAGACGGGGAAAACTCTGTCTCGACTATGGCAACTCGAAATTTAGACCTATTATATGTAGTATGTTATTTCCATTCTTAAGGGTTATTTCGTTCGAATCTATTTCGCAGAACCCTGAAACGGAAAGAGGAAAACAATTTCTTTATCCTGTGTTTCATTACCATAAATATTTCTGCGGTAAGATTATATTTTAATACACGCTGCATGAAATTTCCTACAGTTTCTTTCTCAAATGTTTTTTGAATGATGAGTTAATTACCGTGTGGCGTGTTTCCCACACAGTCCCTATATGAAACCAGTATATATATTTTATTCTAAAGTTCATTCTTTTTTACTTATTTTCTGTTTAAAAAACGTGTGAATTTTTAAATCAGTTACAAAGTTCCTGAAAATTACCCTCTTCAAATATTTCAATTTTTTTTTAAATTCCTTTAGTGGTGTGAGACTTAAGTCCCTCAATACGTAATGCCCCCCCCCAAATGATAGATAAATGAATCTGGAGATTTGGCGGAATGATAATTGACGGTTTAAAGCCGAATTACTCGGAGAAAAAACCTGTCCCATTGCCACTCTGTCCACCACAAATCCCACATGCACTGTTGTGGGAACCTGCATTACCACCATGAATTAAGAAGAATAATTTCTCGTTTTGAACGGAAGTGTCGCAGCCAAGAGCCCGGGTGTTGCGTTTTTTTAAAGAACACTTACATCAGAAATACAACAGGAATATAAGCTAATATTTAGAGCATTTGCGGCTAGTTCTGTTGCCTTACAATAAGCTACCTGCTACATGTGATATTTTAATTCTGTAAAGGAACTGGGTGCCTATCCCAGTGACCGCGCGGTCTAAGGCGTTGGTCTACGGCCGTTCGCTTGCTGGGATTGTGGGTTCGAATATGTCTGCTTTTGTTAGTGTCATGTGTTGCAAGTAGAGGTCTCTGCGTCGGGCTGATCACTCGTTCAGAGGAGTCCTAATGAGTTTGGTGTATCTGAGTGTGATCATGAAGCCTCGATAATGAGGAGGCTTTGGTCTACTAGGGGCTGTTGCGCCATGGGGGGGGGGGGGGGTGGAAGGAACTGGACTCAATGTCGTGGCATTGTGTGACATCTGTAATTAAAAGGTCGACAACAATTTACATTTATGTTCCTGCTATCTTGTACAGAAGTATAACAGGAAGAAAAAACCGTATTTCAGAACGTACGTACATAAAGGGAAGATAGAAAAATAGAAAATGATAATATCATACTTTTTTCTCTATACTTATTATCTTTGAGGGATTGAATAACGGGGGTTAAAGTACAAGGGCATGAAAGGTGCAGGGGGAATTAAGAAATTATACGAAATTCTGATCGGTAAAATTGTAAGGAAGACAGAACAATTCATTAAAAACATTATTATTAGAAACACCAATGCGTCAACATGTGTTTCAAATAATAATGCTTTTAATGAACATTTTAACAACTGGACTTGTGTGTTTTAAGTGTTAAATGTGTTTCACCCAGAAGATGGTGTACTAGTGCACCGAAACATGTCAGGGTTTACGTATGTAAAGTGATTGCATATTTTGTTTTAACATTGTGTACGAGTTGTTGTTAATATAATTTGTAGTATTATACGCACGTACACGGTATGGACAATGTTAAATGTTTTTTTGGTGTTTTGTTTATATGTATATTTGATTGCAGACACACTTCTTTGGCATTTATATTCATTTATTAATAAGTAAATTTTATACTGGTACATAAAATATTATTTTCATAGTATGATTTGTGAGCCGGATATCATAGTCTGTATATTGACAAGGTTACGGGCTAAACGGTTGAGGAACCATGGATCGACTGCAGTGAGCTATTTATGAGGAAATCGACTCAGATAAAATGTCGTGCAGAGCTCGTTAAGCGGTTGCGCAATACTAGTGCAGGATGTTCGTCACCAAGTTTCGTCTAAATCTGGCCAGTAATTTTGATATTAAGAATGAGGAAGGACAGACACCAACCTGTTCTACAGTGTTCGTTGACTTTATAAATTTGTTAGAAGAACTTAACGAGATTTTTCTGTTATATAAAAATATTACTCATAAAAATGTAAATGGTGTACACGTACTGCTTCCGCTGCTGAATTCTTGAAGTAGCGTCTGAAAAATGCCTGTATCAATTCCTGCACATAACAACACAGTGCCGTACTCTCACTATATATTTATCGTTTATCCATCCATGATCTACTTTTGTAATGCCTAGAAACGCAGAGATGGAGAGATGACCTCCTGGACAGCAAATGGCCGCTTATCAACGATGAAGTAGCACTCAGGAAGATATTCACTGCCAAAAATGCTACTGGATATAGAAGTTTAGGTAACCTCGCATACAAGATAAAATGCAAATCGGAGAACCAGGAGAAAAAAAGGAGAACTGAGGTTGGAAGAGAGGGAGAAGTAGATTTAACGTAGGATCGATATGCTATAAATAATTTGGATGAGACAAGAACCTTTCAGATCACAATACATAACATGGATATACTGTAGTCATTACCTGTACAGTGGATGTGCAGTGGCAAAAACCTGGTGTCACCAGTCACATCAAAAAGAAATGTACTTACTACTCAACTAATAGAAATCCATTTATGAATTTTGAAATTGAGAATTAATTAAAGAACCTTGTAGCAGTTGTGAGTTACGTTGCTAGTTTCCCATGGAAGTCGTACGTGTTACGTCTGCAATATTTCAGGTCCCACACAGACCACTATTTGGTCTACTGCAGAGACTTGTGTAAAGGTGCCATGTAATTATATCCATAGCAAATGTTTTATTAACTATCACACACGGTAATGCTCTCACATCTTCTTTGCACAGGCTGCATAAAGGAGACCTTTGTGTGGCCGTTCCCAGATTTCACCTCCAATATTACTTGTCACATATAAACGTGAGTGCTGCTGACCGCACTAAATGCTAGAGTAATGACGTCCAGGGCAGCTGGATGAGCGCATGTACCACCATAGATAAAAAGTGTATTGAATATCTGAAGGGATTAAGGGAGCAGACTTTAGGGGTCGGTGGGAGGATAATGTTGGAATGGATCTTTAAAAAATAGAGTGCGGGGGTTTAGACTGGATTTGTGTGACTATGCATAAGGACCGGTGTCAGGCTGATGGAAGCACTGAGGAGAAATTTTTGACTGTCCGAGGGAATCTTAGTCTCTCAAAAATACTCTGTTCCACTGAGTTAATTAATTTAAAACATAAAGGCAATTGACTCTTTTCACCAGCAAACTGGACTTAAATTTAAGAAAGAAACTAGTAAAGTGCTACATTTGGAGCATTGCTTTTTATGGTGCTGAAACTTGGACATTTCGGAAAGTAGATCAGAAATACCTGGAAAGTTTTGAACTATGGTGCTGAAGAAGGATGTGGGCCGATCGTTTGAGAAATGAAGAAGTATTACAAAGAATCAAGGAGGAAAGGAGTGTCCTACATACAATAAGAAGAAGACAGGCTAACTGGATTGGTCACATCTTGCGTAGAAACTGCCTTCTGAAACACATGATTTAAGGAAAGTTAGAGGGAAGGAGAGAAATGACGGGAGGACGAGGGAGAAGGCGTAAGCAGCTACTGGATGACCTTCAGGAAAAGGGGAGATACTGAAAATTGAAAGAAGAAGCACTAGATCGCACCCTGTGGAGATCTTGCTTTGGAAGAGGCTACGGACCTGTCGTAAGACAGACTACAGAATGAATGAATGAATGAATGAAAGGCAGTTGAGTAATGGAAAGTCCTAAGTAAAGTGTTGCAAACTTAAAGTGAAGTTCGAACACAATCCACTGGATAGCTTCAGACATAACCCTTATCAGTGCAACTGTTACGTTGTGTGCAAGGTACACATAATGAGATGACAGCTACACCGATTTTCCTTTTCAGTCGCACGACTGAATAGCCAAGCCTTGAACTGGGCTGTGTGACATACTCGTATATTATCAGGTTGGTCACGTTGCGCGTACATAAGCCTTACATTAACTCTTGTATAATGCAGTTGAGCTGCAGGGTACGGCCGGGTTACAGTAGCCCTGCCCATGTAAAGCTACTCAGACGACAAGTAGCTCGGCGATTATCGAATGCGCATTCAAATTTCCCCTGTGTTCTGCGTATGCGGGCTTCCTTTCAGGTTGTCCATATTGAGCTTATTGTACAGCTTGAATGCCGCATTACAAAGAGTTACAGCTGCACTGGAGGGCCTGTTGCATTATTTCTTAAACTTCCATTTACATCGTATTATCGATTCGATTCGCACTTTTATGAGACAGTGCGGCATACTTTGTATTCAAGGAGAGTACAGAGATGGAGAGAGGAGAGCTGGGGAAGAAAAAGCAACAAAGGAGGAATAAAAGTTTAATGTTGTATCTGCACACTGCCGCAGGTGTCCTTGTCGTCTGTTCTGCTGGCACAACACAGGGGTGGGCAAGAGAAAAGAATGCCAGAAATAGTAATTAAATGCTCGGCTTAGAATTCAAGACCGAAGACATATTAAACCTAATTTCCTGTGCTTGACGATGTGAATATCACATTCTTTTTTCTCCCGCTGCTTATAAATATGAAAGCAATTGGTATGATTTTCCATTAAACTATGTACGGACATCGTGGCATTACCGGCATACCTTGGTTATGCCCTTGAATTGCTTATCATCAATGATGTCAATACTGATGATCGAGTGAGATTTTGGATTCTGAAATTTTTTGTCGTAAACGATCTTCGAGGAAGCTTTTAGGATAGTTCTTTTAGAATGTGAGAGAACATGATAATCTGTCTTTAGTCTTCGGTTTGATGATGATAAATGAGGAACGTTTAAAATTATGCATGAGATTGTATGGTAATAGACCATAGATGTTGCTTATAAATTTGGAACTTAAGATTTATGTATGCTAAAATTTAAAATGAATGAAAATTTACGATTTTTTCTCTACTGTATCTGGCCATTTAATACATAGAAATGGACCTATTTTGCAAATATGTTAATGTAAATTGCTTGCTAATAACGCCATACAGACAGGCGATGTTATGTCACGATGGCAATCATTCATACTTTGGACATCGCCCATCTTACCTTACCTAAGTGAAAATTGAAACACAACGTTTCTGCAACACGATCCTTCCCAGTCATCAGGCAGATTACGGGGAAAATGTAGTCAGTTGGGCCGCATAGACAAAGATATGCTCTACCTCTTGGTTTTACCTGTCGAGCCGGCTCAGTACGCCTTTCCTGTGCAGTTTTGCCTGAGAACGAGGACGTACTCTTTCCCAGAATGTTTGTTTAAATTTTTCTTAAAACATGAGGCGATGGACATAACGAAATAGTAAATAAATCCGAGAAAGCTATTAGTTTTTATTTGTTTCAGTATTTTTGTCATGTAACGTTTCAGTGAGGTTCTGCCATTGACAGTGGTTTGCTCTGTTCTGAAGAATCGATGAATGAATGAGAGAAAGAATGAACGTTCTGATATTTTGAATTATGGGTATTATTATTATTATTATTATTATTATTATTAGTAGTAGTAGTAGTAGTAGTAGTACGATTCATAAATTTTAATTTCATTCTAAATTTAGAAAAATTCTAGTTTACATTAGTCTATAAATTCAAGTGTCCAAGTATTCTGTAAATAATTTCACATATTTTGTTAAAATTCGTTATGGGGAAGACATAGACACCTTATAGTCGAAGAATACGAATTTTAAAGCTCCTCATTAAGTACTGTTCCACATTATATACAATTGCCAATTTAGGTAGACTACAAGTCTTTAAACACTTATGGTTAGATACCTACTAACTATACAAATTTATAGGCTAGTTGTGGTTTCCATACATATTGATCCAGGCTGCAGAGTTAAAAATTGAATACAGAAATCTCTGTGATATATCTTTGTGTAATATTACAGAGGACATCCAAATGTCATCTAAAGGGACACGCCAGTTGCAATTGGAAACCCCCGTCGTGTTTATACAGGTGTGTGTGTGTGTGTGTATGTATGTGTGTTCTGTGTTGCAGTTTCCTCGAAATGAGGCGCTCATTCTCTGTATCAACCAGTAGTAAGTGGAACAGTATCATAAAAGGGGAAAGACGAGAATATAAAGGACGCGAGGCAAGTAGAAACTTAGATAACATTAAATGTTTTGTACATGCAGTTCATAAACTTAAGATGCAAAGTTTTTTTTATTGAGACCAAGTTTTGAAGTAAAACTCTTTGTTCGGCTTCTATACGTAATCCTTTAATCACATTTCACAAATTTATGAAGTTTAGAAGTTATCTTGCCCGAGTTCTGAAGTATAGAGGTAAACTTTTACAGCTTTTGGATAGAAATCACTTTATTTTGCGAAGAGAAAATGTTCTGAAATTATAGCTTATTAATTAATGAATAATAATGATTACGCCGATTACTATGTTGAAGTCATTATTATTATTATCTTTCTACAATATTCACAAAGTTCTACTGTCAATCGAGCCTTTTAATGACTTCCAAAGGTAATTACACATCTTCTTCTAAACCCTTTGACAAATGGACTAACAGGTCCAAAGAACACTAATAAATAACTGTACTTGTTAAGACTTTCAGTAAGGTATCAGATTTTTCAAAGTACAGAGCATGAAAGCTAAAGAAAATTAATCAGAAATTAGTTTCATAACCTATAAAACGAAATTACGTTTTTAGAAACCAATGTTTGTTATTCATAATACACATAACGAATATTGACGTTGCTTGCCCATAAATAATTAACACGCTTTAACAGAAAAATAATGATATTTCACGCTAATTCGAAAAGTTGATTGCCCTTCCTTTTAGGCGAATATTATGTACGATAGTGTTTAATGACCTTAAGGAAAAGAAAAGATACTGGAAATTGAAAGAGGAAGCACTAGCTCGCACCCTGTGGAGAACTCGCTTTGGAAGAGGCTACGGACCTGTCGTAAGACAGACTACAGAATGAATGAAGTGTTTAATGATGTTTCAGGTTATAAGCACTATACCAAAAGGTGAAGGATAAGGTTTTTTTGTGAATGCCATTCAGGCATATGGTATAGTGGGGGTATAGGTCCACTTGTTCTTAACTTGGGCCCTGGATGGTCGTGAGTGGTCAGCTTCACCGTTCTGGCCTCTTTAGCCCAGGGAAAAGCCCCCCAAGCACCAATTGAATAAGATACTCAATAGTCTTATAGCCCAAAATGCTGGCAGTGATGTGCAATAAAGTGGCAAAATACCGTAGCGCGATTTTCAAAGCTACTAAAACCTTCTTATGAACTAATTAACTCCATATTTCTGTGCGCGTTCGGAATTACAAATAGTCTCTTCAGTAATACATTATGAACGAGGGATAGACGGTGGAAAAAAGAAACATCACTAATCTCCTTCTATAGTGTGCACAGGATCCAGTGTGTGAAGTTATACCACACAGATTTCGAAGTTTATAAGCTCCAGGCCTTCACGTCTTTGCGTTTTTATGGACGTCTGAACTGCCTGTAAAAGGCAGCGTTCTTCAGGCAAAGAGAATTCCATAAGCCGATTAATACGAGTACTAAATTACGAACTGGGAGAAGACTAATCAGCTTATGAAGAACTTTCTTCGGTCAATTCACATGCAGCCGCCACTTTTAAAGTTGAAAGACCACATTTCGTGCTTCGAATTCACTTTAAGGGGTATATCAAATATTTGTGCTTAGAATTGGGAGGTGTTTTTTTAAGAAAAATGTGGTAGCTTGGAGGAATTATTATTAATTAGAAATATTTTGAATCACTGCCGTGTTTGAAGCAACATAGAATGCATAGGTTTAAGTGTAGAAACACTGCCTATTTATTGTATTCATTTAGATAAAATTTATGGTGTAAATATTAAAATCCCTTAATAATATCAGATTAATCAACTTGTAAATATATGTGTTTGCGAAAGGCCCTTGGTTGCATGCTGTGCCACATTGGAGACCGACGCTTTATTTTGTAACGAATCTTAACTCAAAATTGAAATAAACATTAAAAATTATTTCTTTGTCATGATAGCGTAATCGGCGTCATGTTGGTACTGTAACATCAGGGTTTTGCTTTCTGGTGAGGGCCAGAAACTTTTCTTTTCTCCAAAGCGTCCAGACTGGCACTGAAGCCCACCCATCTTCCTGTTCAATGAGTACTGGGGGCTTTTAGCTCGTGGGTAAAGCGACCGGGGCGTGAGACTGACCACTTCCCTCCATCCAGTGCCGAGGTTAAGAATGAGTGGAACTTGATATCTACTCACCTGTCTGCCTCCATGACATAACAGGGACGAATTATGTTACTTTACCTTTTTCTTCAAGGAAAGATACTAAAAGTGCTTTTATTAGCTTTTAGAGAACTGACTTGTTCTACAAGTAGGCTAATATGTCACGAAAATTGTAAGAATTGTCGTCTTTAATGCACCTTTATACAGGAAGCATGCACATCTCACTCTCGAGGACCACATTCCATTTACAACGCTCCCGAAGAATCGTGGAGGGCACAAAATCTTCCGATGTCCAAAAGTAAAGCAAAGGTAAAGCAATCCCATTACAGGTCTGGATAGGCCCTTAGGGTTCCAGGAGGTTGAGGCTCCCAGATTTCTAGACACTCGGCAGATGAAGGTGGTTAAGTTGTCAGCCCTAGGCACCGGCCGCCTTTATCCCAGGAAGTATATTCATGTTACTCATTTCTGTTAGAGGCTGAGTCGATCCCAGGGCCATAGTGCGACCGACAGGATTATGTCAATGAAAAATTCCAATAACACCATCGGGAATCGAACCTGCAACCTTCCGGCTTGTAGTGCAGTGCCTCAAGATGTCCAAATGTAGCAGTCAAAATTCTGTAGCGTTATGATTCTTCAGTCTACTCTTTACCTTGTGTAATACCCTTGCCTTATAACATACCTATTTACATTTACAAAACATGGTATCTGAGTTTCGTCACAGCCGTTTTAAGGCTAGTAATATCGATATGTCGCATCTTGCATATCTAATTATCAAAACATTTCATTTGAGCGTGGAAGAATTCTTTTTACATGGTTGTGTGGGCAATTAAACTTTATTGAAACGTTAAAAAATGTGTCGCCCCCTCGTAAAACGCGGAGTTTAGGGGAAGTGATCATGGCATGTTTTGGTAAAACTGCGTTGTGCAAACTTCGTATGGAAAAAATAAGGTTACTTGTACACGGGTTCTTATTGACACCTCCGCATCAATCCTTTTCCCGGCGATAAAGCGGCCGGGGCGTGGCGTTAAGCACTCGCCCCACCTTTCCGCCGAGGTTAAAGATAGAGTAGCGCTATACCTCTACTCCCCCTCTGTGCCTTCATGCCATGTTACAGGGTGACTTTTACCTTTTACCCCAACAGCCCTTAAAATAAGTTTTTGGACATTAAACGTTTATACTGTGTTTGGGTAGCTGATGCTGCTGGCTTCTGCGGCGGTTGGGTGAGTTACCGCCGCCGTATAGCTGCGTGTATTTAAACTTTTGAGGGTTCGGCAATTTTTCACGCACGCACGTACACACGCATATACATGTAACTACTTTCACCACTTGGAAGACCAAGGCGTAGGTGGAAGGATAATGTTAAAATGGATATTCAAGAAGTTGGATAGGGCTTGAACTCGATTGATATGGCTCAGGATAGGGACAGGTGGCTGGCTCTTGTGAATGCGGTAATGAACCTTCGGATTCCATAAAATGCGGGAATTTCTTGACTAGCTGAGGACCTGTTAGCTTCTCAAGAAGGACTCTGCTCCATGGAGTTAGTTGGTTGGTTAGTTAGTTAATTAGTTATGTAACTACTTTCAAAAGAGTATAATGAAACAGTTAAGGGCGAGTGATGATAACAATTTGAAAGCCTTTGATGTGATTAGTAATTGGTGCTTTTTAAAATGTGTTGTTTAACGACGCTGTCAATTGATGAGATTTTTAGCCTCGATGATAAATGAGTAAATGTGTATGGATCACGGGTGGGATGCTTTTGGCAAGGGAAAACCGAAATCCTCGGAGAAAAACCTGTCCAAGTGTCAGTTTCTTGACCATAAATCTCATACGTCAAAGCTGGGATTGAAACCTGGGCCTTCGCGGTGACAGGCTAGCGACTAAATGCCTGAGCCATGGCACGGTCAAATTGTTGTTTTTTATTGGTAGTGAACATAATTTGTTGTTTTATTCTATTTGATCGGATTGTGATTGAGGTTAGGTATTGTAAAGAGCGTTGTTTTTGTAAGCAAAAGATGCTTCACGTGTAGAGAAGATTGTTCTCTTGATGACTTTGTGCTTCGAAATCATTAGTTTTTTATATAACTGCAAGACTTTTCCACTGAAATTTAAAAGTTTTATGTTAATTTTGTATAATTTTTTACAGAATCAAGCTCTATTAATGCCAATTTTATAAAAATTTACAGTGATAAGTACAATACATTTTAATAAACGCTTTTAAATTCCAGCAAAATAATTGCTGAAGCACCTATGCATGTCCCAATACTGTTCTTCACTGTGGCTCTTTGTTCGTGCTTCGAATTTAGACCTGACACTCGAATAATCAGAATGTGGATTTTTGTTGTCTTCTTCATTTCTACGAAACAAATGTGTCCTTATTTGCTCTTTCAAATTAATTATTCACAGTAAGTATTTTTTCAACGATACTTAACTAGTGCATTTGAAAAGCATTGTTATACAGAGTGTTGGCCGTGCAGTAGCAAACCCACATATAAGAGATAAAAGTATGCCAACGGATAGAGGAAATGTAAAAGTTTTTTCGTGACTGATGCGATGGCGTAGTTATCCGTTTCTCCGCTAGGAGGCAGTGGTGTGCAAACATGGCGTTTTCAGGTGAACAGAAAGCTTCTTGTGTCCTGCAATTTGCTAAAACCCAGTCAATTGTAACAGTGCAACGTGGTTTTCGAACCAAGTATCGTACATAACCACCAACGGACAAAACAGTAAGAGACTGGTATAGATAATTCGAGGAAAATGGCTGTTTGTGTTCATATGTTGGAACGTGTGTGGCATGAGCTAGATTACAGGATTTATGTCTGTCGAGTCACCAAAGGGGGACATATTGAACATTTGTAAGGTAGGTTAAAAACTTGGATATGTACTCTTTTCACTGACATGCTCTCATGATTTGGCTCCTGAGCTACAGACCTCCGAAATCCCGGAGGAATTTATGAAACACTCTGTATAAACAAAGAATCAAGGATTGTTTTGTGGTTCGGCACCGTCGCCACATGTTTCTACCGTGACAAGTACGAGTAAAGGGAAGACGATGTAAGGTTTACATTTTGTCGTTATACAAGATAATTTAGATATGGTGTATGGCATCGAGCAGTTATATGATGATGTATGTGTTTGCCTCGCTTGCAGAGTTGGTTAAGATAACACAGGCGCCAGCGTTTGTTTCCAGAACTCGGCTTCAGTTTCTTCACTTAACGATCTGTGCTGGTGGAGCCACCTTATGACGATTTCCGGACAACTGGAGTCAAAATAACAGTTGCATAACCACTGCTTCCGGTGGTAATATTTACTACGTCACATTTTGTTTTTTTTTCACGTGTGTTCGGCTGATACTGTTAGGAAAATGTCGAATGCTTACAAGTATATGATTTAAATAAGTAAATATACGTACTTGGTAACTTCGTGGAACTTACATATTTTCTTTTTTATGTCAGACTGTATATTTGTATTAGGATATAGACTACGGCTGAAGTATGAGCCATGTATGTCAGGAAGCGGATTCTCTATTTCACCGATATAGCGTAAATTGTACTTGTGTTTATCTAGTTTCATAGTGCACGAATTTTCTTAAACAGAGTCTAGTAACACAGTTGAGCATTACATTTTCCTATTTTATTTCAATTCGAACGTTTGTGACTATGTTGACGGAAGGCCGCCAGAGCATTGTATGATGCGCCATTTGACAGTTTTCACGTACTATTACTGCGCCTTGCTCCGGGCTGGACGGTATGGGGTTTGATCCCAGGTGGGGGGGATAGGGATTCTTTCTTCGCCATATCCTGTCCAGACCGGCCCTGGGTCCTACCCAGCCTCCTCCAACGGGTACCGGGGCTCTTTGTGGGGGTAAAGCGGCCTAGGTTACCCACCTTCATCTAGCGCTTAAGTTATAATGGGTAGAGCTATAATTGTACTACCCCTCTTGTCCTTCATGGAATGTTACAGGGAGAACTTTAGCTTTCCTATGTAGTATGGGGTCACATGCTAGACTTTATGATGATACATACGATTCTTTTGCTTAACAGGTTCGGAGCTTGTTGTTCTTCTGTAGGTCTGTGGGTCTTGTAGTAGGGTCCACGTGCTTCTTATTCCAAAATTATTCCCCCCATAATTTTAAGTTCTTGACTAAATATATATGTCTATGGGGAGTCGTCTTTTTTATGCCGGTTAACGTCCAGAGTTTATGATATGTATTTCAGCAGAACCTCTCCCGCAAAATGGAACAGAACGAAAGCATAAACTTTTTAGAGTCTCTTACAGGCAAGCTTTGTTTTAAGTTTAAATTACGAAATGCGTACAGTACAAGTTCCAAGCTCCCGTGGTATGGCATATCATTAACTATGAACTAAGTCGGCCATGTTTTACGTCACGACTTAAAATTTGTCTGAAGCAGTGAATCCCAGACCTTATTAACTTGCAGCTCAATTTCCCTCCAGTCTTTTAATACAGTCGTGGTGTGCAGATCTTCCGCACCAGTGGCAATCGTTTACTTTCATTCCCTTGTTTTACGACCGGTGACTGTAGGTAGCCAATCTGCTTCGCGCATTTTGTTTGGTTGAGGTAATAACATTTAATAATATTAGAAGATTTTTACAGCAAGCGGTTTGTAGTCAATTTTCGTCATAACACATCATTTTTGCAATTATAATTATGATTAGTGAATTATTACGTCGAATGTTTAGCATTCCTGCTTCATGGTTCTGAAGGTCCCGATTTCGAATCTCTATGTGTAGAGCGCAAATAGTGAAAAAAGTATGCGTGGCTTTCCCTAGACTTTCCAGATAGAAGGCAGTATATTACCTTAAAATATTGCTTACTAATTTATCACTGACAATATTTCACACTTTACCGCTGCCCTAACCTATAAATAACTATTTAACAAATTAACACTGCGCAGGAACATTCTTGTTGGGAGTCTAGTAGTAGTCCAGAACATCCAGGAGTGCCGAGGCATGTATTTAATATGTGAAAGTTCAGCTTTTCTGGTGTGTTACACTGCATCCATCGACAAATATTTATCGACTTTTGAAGGATTTGTAACGCATTTATCTTCAGGGTGAAGCAGGCCTCTTTTCTTGGACTGTTTTGAGCTGTAGGTAAGACATACGACCCTTGAAAAGTCGGTACTATTTACAAGTAGACAGGCGTAACATTGCACACCACTTTGATTCAACGTGAATACTGTTGCGAGAACCTCGAATCTTGTGTTCATATTGGTTTGCGCTGTCCTGAAAGAACGGGCTAATCGTTAGGATGACAAATCTCAACTTTTTCACAGTGAATGAGATAACTACTCTTAAGAGATCTGGAACAAATGTCTTGCTACAGAATATTTAATTATTTTGTAAGTACAAATTTGAGAGCAGAAAGGGTTATTAAATTCTAGCTGTAACAGGGAGTGGTTTTATTATTTTAGAAGTCCTTGTGCTTATAATACGGAAGTATAAAATGTAAATCATTGTTTGAAGTGAAGGTAATAAGCTAAACACAAAGTATCAGAACGAGAAAGAAAATGATATTTGAATTTGCAGAATTTTAGAAAAGTATGGAAGCAGTATTACCTGAAATAATGGAAATTGACCTTTTATTAATGATATTAATAAAAGGAATATAAGGTAGTAAGGGAAACGAATAAAAGCTTAAAACGTAATAAGGCAAACGAATAAAACTTATGTTAAATACTGGATAATGAAGATGTATAGAATACAAGCCTTGGAGGGATATTTCAGTGTTGGTAAATATGGCTTGTAGATTGAGGGATTGGTTATTTAAGTAATGTTGCTTCAAATCCAGACACAGAGTGTGCGTACTGCAAAAACCGCGTACTAGCGGACGCGGTCTTTTGACCATTTTGATTCAACTAATAAATATGAATAAGAATACAGGCGTTAACTCTTTTCATAATGATTTTTTAAACGCCTCGTCACATTTGCTGTTACGATTCGTACGGCATAAACGTAACTTGTTTTTCAAAGATCCTAATGACTAATTGTAAACATTTTTAAATGTTTGTAGAGCCGGAGTAGCGTAGTCGGTATGGCGACTACGCTAAGGACTGGACTGTCCGGGGTGCAAATCCCGGCAGGGCAAGAGGGTTTTTTCTTCCCAAAATCGTCCAGACCGGCTCTGGGGCTCACCCAGCCTACTATGTAATGGTTAGCAATGTTATTTCCCGGGAGGAAATCGGACCGATGCCTGAAATTAACCACTCACGTTCCACTAGTTCCATAGATCGAATGTGGCAAGCAGAATCAAACATCTGTACCACTGTAATCATAACATTATATTAACTGTCCGGCGCTGAGGGCCACTAAGACATGGTGGTGCACATTTTCATTGGTCCGTGCTCCCTGGGATAAAGCAGCAGACGCCCTAGTATAACACAGTGATGTTGGTACTTCTTGAAACTAAACGGAGCTTAAATCAACATTTCGTAGTTCTTTCCATTTTCATGTGAAAGGAACGTAATTTCAAATACTTGACGAGAAAGATTTCGCCTTTGATCTCGAAGAAAGTTTTAGAAAAAAGTAAGCAGTCGGTAAACCAAGGGGAAAAGAGGAAATTGTACGGTCTGAAAAGCAACCCCCTTTCTACTGGAAAGTTATATACATCTAAAAGGATTTTAACAGGTATAGAAGAGAAATTTCTTGTTTCAATAAAAAGTAATTCAAGAATTCTGATCCCGATTCTTAACAGGGAAAGAGTTTGCAGTTGGCCCATAGGAATTTTACGACTCCTGTAGCACATCTGTTATTGACATTCCAGTATCTGTACTGTCTCTTCATCTTTACCTTGCAGCTCGTTAATTTCGAGGTCTGGTCGAAGAGATAGCCTTTGTCTTGCAACTCAAAAGACTGGTTCCACCCGCAAATGAAGCTTCAACAATCCCGCGTGTATAACTGCAAATAAAAGATGAATTGCATACTCCTAAGATAGAGGTAAAAGAGGTAAATTTATGCCTCTCAACGCCATGAAACCCTCTGAGGGAGTTGAATAACTGTACTCAATTTAACCTCGGCGCTAGATGGAGGCGAGTTGTCAACATCACGCCATGGCCGCTTTACCCCAGGAACGAGCCCCGTTACTCAATCACTAGAAAGTTGGATAGGTCCAAGAGCCCATCTGGAGGTTTTAGAGATAGAAAATTCGTTTTTGAAATCTTTAATTTTATATTATGGGTACCTTGTTAGACTTTGTTTGTACTTGAGGCTGACCCAAATATATCGTGAAATTAGCTGCCCCAGGTATAGTCATAGTGTAAAACATCTTATTTTTATTTTGTAAGATACTTAACGAGGGAAACACTTAGAACAAAGCTGTTTCTTATAATGAAGCATATATTTGCCTGTGAATTAACAATTTTTGGAAACACTTAAGGTATATATTAGGATGAGTTTCGTGTGACGTATGAGTTTTTGTAGGGAAGACATTAATCGGCAGAAAATTTCAGTGTCGACTCCCACTGAAATTTTAGTGTGTATTTTGGTGTTAACTAAATATACAGAGATGAGGGTATATTATCATTATATTTTGCTTTTATTTGATACACTACATCAGCGGATTATTTTTCTACGCCAAACAATGCATTACGAAACCGCACTGAACGTATACAAAGAAATGTCAACAGTGTGGTGCAGTAGGGAGTGAAAATTTGTTGCACTAGTACGCTGTATATTTATTTATGAATGTAATGAGAATAAAGGCAAAAGTAGTGTGATGCGTTTTCAGGTTTCAAACAGAAGGACACGGGCAGTCGACAAGAGGCGGTTTGGAAATTGAACAGGCTGCAATCAGCTTACTACAAAATGTTGTACAGGGCCACATACTTGGACGGAGCATTTTCATTGACAGCCACTATGGCGGATGACTGATACCAGATGCAGAACAACATCTTTTGGCTGTTCCGAAACCTATATTACTTCTGAACCTACCAAAATCTATACTACAAATGAATATCTTGCTTCCCAAATGTTATAACGATATTTACACAATTACTGGTACGGAAATCCAAGTAGAATGTATAAAGTCTATATTCCCACTGGAGACTCACAGTCCTAAAAACTGTATTTTGTTAATACCTTAGTTACATAATTGAAAGGTATAATTCAGCAATAAATTTAACTTTAACTTAACGGGCTAGGGCGCTGGATATCTTCGCAGATGGGCAAAGATGATATCCTAGCCGAGTCAAAATAATATTCCGAGCAATTTTAAATTTCTTATAGAATTTTTTATTATTGTCATTACTATTTGGAATAACTTAAGAAGATGGACAATGTGCAAAATAATAGTCGTGTTTAAAGTGAAACACCATCGTCAGAAACTTTTAGACTATCTGAATTCAAGAATGCCCTCCGTGAAGATTTCGTAATTGTTGTCTTAACATTTGCACAATCATAAACGAGGTCTGTTTTCCTACCAGATTTCACACAGGTGCCTTTAGTAATTCATTACGTGTTACAGTCAGATCAAACACTAAACATTTCAAGCAACTGACATGTTTTTATTTCATATGAAATTGCCTCGGTAATTTTCGAAAAGGTATTGCCGTACGTAAATTCAGGATCTTCCTCAAAATGACGCCATTGTCTCTACAAACGCTCACGCTCGTGTGTTCGCTACGTTTTTATTACAGATTTATGAAGCTATAAAATGTATTGCTGTGGACTCGTACCTAGCTTCATGAAAATCGGCCAGGT
The DNA here is from genome assembly GCA_021186555.1 of Reticulitermes speratus. NCBI lineage: Eukaryota > Metazoa > Arthropoda > Insecta > Blattodea > Rhinotermitidae > Reticulitermes > Reticulitermes speratus. The sequence continues at coordinate 18,377,777 of JAJKFL010000002.1, forward strand.
ACGTCAAAATGCATTGAAATGTATTGAGTGAGGAAGTTGAAAGTAAAACTTGAGAAAAACAACGCGAACTTATCTCTCAAGTGATATTTTAATTGAGACTAGAGAAACAAACTGTAACATATTCCATTCAATTTTCACCGCCCGTGCGTCCCTGGGGCTTACCCAATAATCCTGTGATTTCTTCAAAATGAAAATTTTATTGTGCAATATGTCTATATCACTTCTTGTGTAGTCAGGTTGCTGTTTGCAGTAACAAAATTAACTTAGCAGGCAAATAAAGTAACAAAAGAACCACTGGTCATAATCTATAATTTTAAAAGCCAGGAGCCCGCAGCAAAAATGGAATTGAAACCGGCCGACAAGCAGACAAACCGCTGTTGGGGAAGAAAACCACAGCATAGCTCTCAGCTGGTGCTTGTTCTGCCCACATAAAGGGAATTCATGGGGTTGCTTCTTCTTTTGTGTTCTATGCCAGGTTTTTTAATATTCTTCTATTCAATAAGAAAAAGAGGACTTCTAGTATTTGCACATTTGCAAGTGCATCTGATTGTTTCAATGTCTGTGTTTCTACGTATTATTCTCTTAAGCCTGTACACGGTGACCTTTCTGTAAAGCAGACCTTCCTTTTAACACTGTTCACATCGTGTAGGTGCTTAGACGCAATGGTACGTACTGATAACCAGCTCGTTTGCGAGACTTTCCTTTGTTTTATATTTATATTGTCTTATACGAATTAACACTGTAGCAAGCTGCTAAAGATTGCCTTAATATTTCAAAAGGTGGCATGATAATTATAATATTTTAAATGAAATATCACGATATGCAATCACTACACACGTTCTGTCGGCACACCTATACGTCTGTTTATTTCCGATAGTCTTGCAACATATTTATGTTGCAAGGGCCGTTTTCAGGCTGTCCTTTAAATTATCTGTAAATTGGTATAGTTATATAATGCCGATTCTGGTTTACAAGTATCTTAATGTACTGCCTAAATACTGTTGTTCAAATCGAAACATGTAGCAGAAATATCGGAAATAACATGTGTATGGTGGTGCCCCTGAACGCTTGTTTACATACGGTGAATTTACAGATAGATATGTATCAGAAGAAGACTTCTTTCGAAGCGACGTTTCTCTTTCGTAGCATTGAAGAAGGTAGTAAATGAGAAGAGGTAACTCAGTAAGGCTGTTGGTTACGTACTTGTATCCTCGGCAAGTGTGGCATTTCTTCTGTGTGCTACTGCGTCCAGACGGTCTGACTGTGCTGTTCAGCCAGCGTCCTGTCTAGTGGGTTCCGGGTTTACTGTCCTCGGGCCTGCAGCTTTCGGAACATGAAAGTGGTTATCCACCTCTGACTGCATGTCAAGGTCCAAAACTCTTAGAGCTTTAACCCAATTCTCCGAGATTTGTGAATTATATAACGTGGAATCTTGGTCTGCCCCATACTTTGCTCTTTTAGTGTCAAAATTACTTCGGCTTTTTACATGATTTGGAAAAAAAAATAACTTTGAAGACAGGCTTGTACGTGATTCATTTTGAACAGTCTACATGTAACAAATGTTTGTTGAATTTTACCCAACATGAGCATTTGCGCCTATGCGCATTCCCAGTTTGTACGGCAGAATTTAAAATAAATGTGTTATTTCACAAGAATCGGCCCTGTTAGTACTGGTCAGTATTTGGAACTCAGTTAATAAGCATGTATGCAGATACACAGACGAACAGAACATTACACAAACAAAAGGAAATTGTATTTTAGTCGTACGGACAGCGAATCGCTTAATGACCGATCAGTGTTATCTCGGCAATGCCATGCGGAAATCCGTCGGCTTTAGCTTTCGCACTGTAGATAAACAGCGCACTTTGTATAAGCCAGTCCCTAACGGAGAGGCCCAGAATAAAGGACAGATTCATAGCCATGTACCTCATGTCCTTATAGAGAAAATCAATTGCTTATAGAACGTATATCACAGGACGCAATATTTTCAGAATTATGAGGTGTGAAATTGATAAGAAATGCACATTTGGATTAAGCCATAAGCTTTTAAAGTCTCTGTACTTTAGTAACTGCTGCACTGTATTCATTATTTGATTATTTGACGACCTTTCTTTGGCTGCGGAGATTGTCATGCAATGGACTGATAAATATTATTGCGTCATGAGTAATCGGAGGAACGTCTTTGAGGCACACATACAATGCTGCAAATCGCATGCAGGCCCTGAGGACAGCTGCTAATTATCTGTCATGTTACTTACAATACGGCGAGATTTAAACTTGGTAAAGAAAGGTTCTCCCTAGAACAGGCCACGAAGGCCCAGAGGGGGAGTAGAGGTATAGCTCTACTCTTTCTTTAACCTCGGCGCTAGATGGGGGTGGGTGGTCAACTCCACGCCCCGGCCGCTTTACCCCCGGGAAAGAGACCCGGTACCCATTTTATAGGAGGCTGGGTGAGCCCCAGGGCCGGTCTGGGCGGCTGCGAAAAATCTCTCCCCCACCGGGGTTTGATCCCCGGACAGTCCAGCCCGTAGCTAGTCGCTATATCGACTACGCTATCCCGGCCCCTAATTAAACTTGGTACTGCCGAAATTAATTGTAACATAACTTGTCTTTCACGTTCTTACAGTTTCCTGAAGTATTATGTAATATCGTAAGCGGTTTTGAATTTTCTTGCTTGCGTGCTTTGTGAAATTTCTCGTCTAAAACCTGTAACAGTTGGCGAATTAGGAGCTTAAATGGTCAGTTGACTACAAGCGTACCCTTGTGTTAGTGGGACTCCGCAACTGAATAAAACAAGACAATTTACCACCGCGTCGCGATTTTGTTGAAGCAACGAGCATCTGCGACGCTGCGGTCCCAGTTCGGTTTGCCAATGACAAATACGATTTTGTACACGCTATTCTGAAATTCACGCACCGTGTCAATTTTAATGTCTGTTCGACGGAAGTCTACATATTAAAGGAGCTGCAGTTTTCAGTTACCAATGTGACTTTTAAAGGGGGACTAGCATATTACCTCTGAAATAAAAAAATCAGAAATAGCAAAACTGGTGCCATATTGCAGAGTTTTTCTTGAAAAGTAGAAAATTATCAGCTGGTCCTTTTTTGCGGTCTTTTGAATCCAGTCTTCACCCTCACAATCTGCCTCCCAAGGATTCTTTTTAATATTGTACTCATATATGCGTCTACGTGTATTAAGTTGTTCTCTCCCTTCATATAGTTGAACACAATTGTGATATACATTTTATTTTCAACTTCCCCATTCAATCACATGTCTTGACAATCTGTTTTGCTCAATTTAACCGATGTCATAACATAACATATCGTAAACATTTCTGTCATGCTCGTTATGTTAGTCTCTCAACGTTATGTTTATCCCTATATTTGTTTTTGAAATACGAGCCCAATTATTTATCCTTCCTTAGTCACAGACGAAGCTCGAACTCAACCTTAAAAAAAGCCTTAATGGTGCAGCATTTTATGCATAACTTATTATTCACAACACAGCAAGATAAATAATTACAAACTGAATCTGATACATAATTCAATTGAATTTGACTTGTTACTTCAGTTTCCAGGCCCTTGAACCTTGACTCCATTTCAAACGGTTTATTAACTATTCCCTTATTTAAGTAATATGTGTATGGAAGTATTATATATATATATATATATAAATGTACACACACACACACACTTATATATATATATATATATATGTAGAGTCTAACTCTGTTAAAACGTCATGAAAGGGACTGAATATTTTGCGTCTGTATAAACGAGTGTTGTTCTAACCAAGGATTATAATGTTATGGTTCACAGTAAGAAATTAATTGGTACCACATAGTATCTGACGCTGTAGATGAGGTGTTATAACCGGTTCGACTGTGTGTGTGCGTGTAAATATATCTACGTATCTATATGTGTTTATGTAAATACTTTTGTACGTGTCCAACTGAGTAATATTCACGTATAGGACTTATTTGTAAGGGTGTAACCACTGTCCCACTTCTGTTTAATGTATGCAGTGTTCGTAGTAAGCTATTCTGAGGGTATGGATTAATTGCAACCAGATAAATACCTGGAGAATGACATAAAGCTTTGTATAAAATATTCTGCAGGCTGTGTTCATTGTCACTACAGTTGTGTAATATGGATACATAGACTCTTATGTCCACTCTTTCTGTAAGCTTTGTATCGCGTTAATGACGGCGAGTGACGGGAATGTGATACTGACGAAGATGAAGCTGCTCACTAGTTTGCAGCCTAATATTGTAAGGGTTTGTATTCCCGCTTCAATGTGTCGGAAAATTTTCATGATGAAATACGTCTTATATAGCTCACTGGAGTTTCTACAATCAAATTACTCGTTTTGCGAGCTCCAATTTAGAAAACGTGCTATAACATTTTCTATTTTGCTCTTCAATGGGCAGGTAGAAAGTCCTCATCCTTTAGCCCTTTATCCTCGGAATTGATAGTGCCTTCTGTTGCTACCTGGATCACTTGATCGTTTTGAATCTCTTAAGCCAGAGCATCTACCGGTCCAGGTGTTCCGCCGTATCGGTGGATTATCACTTGACGAAATACGAAGAGACGGAAAGAATTCTGTAGAGACTTCGAGCTAACGAGAAATCCTACCGCCCAGAACAAAACTGAAGTAAGAGTGGCATTATGGGAAAATGAAAGATCGCAGAAAGGAAGACAAGCATAGTTTTGTTCAATGGACGAAGTATAGGTAGCAGCAGAATTCTGATAAATTGGAGGCAAGGTGGGAGAGTGACTGAAATGGCGCGAGTCGCATGTCGCTGGCCGTTGAAGCGGAAAAGAGGAGGAGACAAAAGTGACATATATGACGACGGCTGTGATGAAGCATCGAGTGAAAGGAATTTGTGGTGTGTCAGGGAGGGGAAGAAAAACGGCCAGCTGAGAAAGAAATATTATAGCTTCACGGATGATACAGTGTCTGTCTCACCAATCATATTATTGCCGACTGCTTACCGGCGCGTTTCATTCGTAGAAGTGGGAAAACTATTGTCAGCTCCATCTTTAGTCTCTCGTATCACTCACTTGACGTTATTTTGCAATGACACATTTAGTAAAGTACGTTGTAACTCTTTTTCATGCACCTAGAGTTTTATAATTTTATCTTTTTGAGTTATTTTTAAGAACTGCATACAGTTAACTTGTAAATGGAACGCCTTGTCTGTCCTACGGATTTTATTTTATCTGAAATTACTGAAAGGATTTCATGTTGAATATATGTACCAAAATTTGCTTCGGCTAATTTCGTTATAAGTTATGTGGGTCTGCTGTAATGTTTACCTGACGTTGATCTAGATATGGAACTTAACGTTTTTCTGAAGAATTCGCCATGTTACAAACTACGGAGTAGTTTTTACCCTGGGGAAGAAAAAGAAGAAAACCTTTGCTTCCTTCGAAACGTCGGTAATTTCTACGAGGTCATGAAACGTCACAATACAAAAGACGGTATTCTTCCTCTTCTTGAAGTTGGCATTAAAACCTACAACTCAGTTTTCGAACCAAGATGATGATGATGATGATGATGATGATGACAGTAGTAACAATTTTATAATAACATTAATAAAGTTTGTGTCTATACGATTTGACTGATTTGTGATGGCTGATGTTAGGATCGAAATGAGGGCCGTGTGAAGACAGCAATGAAACTTCTTGTCCCGTAAAATAAGGTCATATATTGACCATATGAGTAAGTCTCCTATTCAAGGAAGACTCTGAGCCTTGAATTTCATTAATAGGTTGCTTCAGCAAATTTACTAATGTAGGTTTTGTCTTTCACAGATGTAAACAGTAAATGCATTTTTACTGTATGAGGTTTTACCTTATCGTTTATTTTTGCCTTGCATAAGAACGCTTCATAATGCAGGTTTATGGCGTGAATATTTAATTACGGGCTCCTTTTACTTGGACGTTTCATAAAGAAGACGGCACTAAAACTGTGTAATTACTTTACTGAAAATTATCTAACGCCTAAAAAATTTCGAACTATTTGTATCATTGTTGTTGTATTTCTGGAATTCGTCTTGTGTTAAAATGTACTTTTTAAGCCTTTATCTGGTTCAGTGGTTGATACCGAGTGCTTTCTTGAACCTCAAAAAATTCTCGTGAGAATGCCCATAAAAGTCTTCCGAGTGTTCACATGGTAAAGAGCTTACATACAATAAAATAACTTTGAGACACATTACGAAGCTCCTTGTCCATTCACGTAAGCCAGAGCAGAAAACATTTATCCCTATAAGACATAATCCTAAGGCCGTTAATTCTATAATTGTTAGACAGAATTATTGGGAAGAGTTAATAGTGCATTTTAATAGCGTACATATTAGGGCCTGTTAACTGTGTCTGAATTATCTACTTTTTAATACAATACATTTTATATTTACTAAACTGAGATGTATTTAAAAACATAAAAGGGAGAGGGAATTTGTTATTTTGCGTGTCCCGTGACGCACCACGTACTTAGAGCCCACTGCTTCTCGTCACATAATTAAAAACTGCAGCATATTTCATTGTCATATATATCTTCGCGTAGCACTGCGGTGTCTTGGGACTTAACACATAAATTAACACCTAACCATCATGCATAATTTTCTGTATGTAAGGATTATATTATTCGAGGGATTTTGCTGTTCTTTTCAGCTTGTAGTACCAAATTAAATAATGTCAGCCTGAAGCACGTAATGTGTGCACGGTGTTTCAGCACTTTTCCTTTCTACTTCCTGTGAAGCATGATGAGCTTGGAGAAGCAGATAGGCATGCAGTGTGCCCTCAAAGCTATGATATAAGCAAACACATTTGTAAGAAAGTAAACATTAGAGGGTCCATCAGGAAATAAATTTACATGCATTATCTTGGGTTCATATTTACAACTCCAATAAGAATAATTCAGTTGTAATTTTACTGCCGTCCCATTACTTTTACCACATAGTTCCCGCCACATTCGAGGTATTTACCAAATCATAGAACTAACTGTGTAGTTGTTTGACGCACTGCCCCACGAGATGGGAGGTTCCTGGTTCCGTTCCCGATATGGTCCTTGGAAATTTCCAAGTGACCTATTCCTTTTGTCCGCATTCAGTAGCCCCGGCGTTCACTCAACCCCTAACGGAAATGAGTACGAAGGAATTTCCATGGGGTAAAGTGAGGCCGGCGCGTAGAGCTAGCAACTCTAAAGTCCTAGTTGTGCCGAATATGAAAGTAATGATGGAAGCCGAAAATTCTATCCCTACTTTGAGTCTTCATGACTTGTTAGGGAAAGCTTTACCTCTATATTTACTTGTTGATATCACGAGATCACAGAATTTCAAAGAATAGGACGTTATGATTTAATGTACATGAAGACAAAGGAACTAGGTTGGAAAGAAAACCATGGGATTCAAAACATTGGCATCGAAGACTCTCAAGGCAATATAATAATAAATCAGAGACGAGTATTGCAAATTTGGGAGAATTATATCACAGAGCTCTACGATCGAGCTAATCGACCAGAACATCTAGACGTCGAACCTGAAGATGAAGTAGATGAAGATGAGAAAGGCCCTTATATTTTGCAAAGTGAAGTGGAAAAAGCTATCAAGGAGATGAGGGATAAGAAGGCTACAGGAGATGATGATATACCTGGGGATGTACTCAAATTGTTGGGAGAAGGTGGTCTAAGGCTAATGACACAGATGATCAACAGCATGTATGTAACTGGAGAATGGCCCAGAGATTTTATTGAAGTTACAATGATTGCCTTAAAGAAGAAGCCCAAAGCTACAAAATGCAGCGACCATCGCACAATCAGCATCATCGCTCATGCAGCAAAGATAGTAGCGAGGATACTTAGAAGAAGGATTGAGAGGAAAATTGAAGATGCACTTGGAGAAGATCAGTTTGGATTTAGAAGAGGAAAAGGAACTAGGGATGCAATTGGGATGCTGAGAATAATATCAGAACGAACCTTGGTCATAGATGAGGAATTGTGTGCTTGCTTCATAGACTGGCAGAAGGCATTTGACCGTGTCAACTGGACCAAATTAATGCAAATCCTAAAAGGAATTGGGATAGACTGGCGCGAAAGAAGATTGATCAGCAAATTGTACATGGAACAGAGTGTCAAAATACGACTGGACCAAGGGGAGACGAGAAGTGTGAAGATTGGAAGAGGAGTTAGACAAGGTTGCTGCTTGTCACCGATTCTGTTCAACTTATACAGCGAGTACCTTACCAAGGAAGCTCTTGAAGGGTTTGGAGACTTCAAAATAGGAGGACAAGTAATTCGCACTGTGAAATATGCAGATGACCTTGTGCTACTGGCTAGAGAAGAAAAGGTGCTACAGGGCATGATTGATAGACTAATTGAAATTGGAAGACGCTATGGAATGGAAATGAATGTGGGAAAAACTAAAGTAATGAAAATCTCAAGGCAACCATCCCCAATGAAAATTATGATAGATCAAAAACAATTGGAGAATGTGGAATATTTCAATTATTTGGGTAGCATGATAACAAGTGATGCAAGGTGTACACGTGAAATTAAATCCAGAATTGCCATGGCAAAAACAGCATTCAACAAGAAGAAAAATCTTTTCACCAGCAAACTGGAATTAAATTTAAGGAAGAAACTAGTAAAGTGCTACATTTGGAGCATAGCTTTGTATGGTGCTGAAACGTGGACACTTCGGAAAGTAGATCAGAAGTATCTGGAAAGTTTTGAAATGTGGTGCTGGAGAAGAATGGAGAAGATCAGTTGGACCGATCGTGTGAGAAATGAAGAAGTATTACACAGAGTCAAGGAGGAGAGGAATATACTACATACAATAAAAAGAAGAAAGGCTAACTGGATTGGTCACATCTTGCGTAGAAACTGCCTTCTGAAACACGTGATAGAAGGAAAGTTAGAAGGAAGGATAGAAATGACGGGACGACGAGGGAGAAGACGTAAGCAGCTACTGGATGACCTTAAGGAAAAGAAAAGATACTGGAAATTGAAAGAGGAAGCACTAGATCGCACCCTGTGGAGAACTCGCTTTGGAAGAGGCTACTGACCTGTCGTAAGACAGACTACAGAATGAATGAATAAGTCCGTGTTGTGTGCTGTCTACCATCGTGTTATAGCAGTTCACAACTCGCGATCATATTCAAATTTGTGGGCTCCATCCAACGTGTTGTTTCAGAGCTGGGAATGGATGATCATCGCTCGGCGACGTATTCGCCTGACGTGATCATAATATAAGTATATTCTTTAGGGAACATCGTACGCCATGTGAACTTATTTTCTGACCGACACTAGCAAATGTGCTTTACAGATGGAGGATAGACATGAAAACTCCGGCAGGATAACTGAAATATAATTGTATTTTGAACTGTTTGCTTTCCCGGGGCGAGTATAAAGCATTGTCTCTATTCGGACCTGCATGGTTTATAGCCTTAACAGATCACCAGAGCAGAACATTCAGTTGATATGGCAGAATCTATAAACTTGCCTGGAGGCTATGTGTGTTCACATGTATGAATATGGCAGCTGCTTGAACGTTCTATGTCATGTTTACAGAACAAGCTCACAGCAAACGTTTGCTACGGCGAGTCTTGCTGCGTCTATTTGAAGGCTTATATTATATTTCCAAGGATGTCAGTTCACATTGAGTCTGTATCGGTGCCAGATGAATTTATTTACACATAGAATAGTTTTCTGGGTTAGGTTTTTACATTGCTGAAGTATCTTATGCAAAAGTACATTTTACTCTTTTCAGTAGTACAGTCACAACCAACACAAACACTTGCAACACGTGATCAGGCTACCGGTTTCAGCTGAAAGAGCCATCATCAGGCCTATGACAGAAAACCATGAAAATCAAACTCCGTACCTTTTCGTGGTTTTCTGTATTAGACCTGATGATAGCTCTTTGAGCTGAAATCGGTAACCTTATCACATGTTGGAAGTGTGTGTGTTGGTTTTGACTGTATTATTGAAAAGAGTAAAATATACTTTTGCATGTACATACCAACGGGGATGTCTAATATTAAAATTTAACTGTCTAATAAAATACATTACATATTGATACAATTACAAAACTGTCATGTTTGTTCTTAGATTTTGTCCTAATAATCAAATGTCACGTCTCTCCAAACTTTCTGCAGTGAACGTGATTTCCAATATTTTCATACAAATACCAAAACAGCATGCAATTATGTGTATTTGTGTGTATGTACATACGGCGCGGCCTGTCACCTCTGAGACACGGTTTCAATCCCCGGCCAGTTCGTGTGGAATGTATGATTATAGCGTGGCAATGGGACAGGTTTTTCTCCGAGTACTTCGGTTTTCCCCTGCAGTATCATTGCACCAATGCTCCACACTCACTCGCACATATGTCAACAACGCCATGTATAGCTTAGCTACTGACAGTGTAGTTAAGTAACACACGCTTTATAGTGCAGAGTGATACATGCAAGTGCAGAACAGACTTGCTGTTAGGCTATTTACCACGACAAACTTTGTATAATAATTCGCTGGTGTTGTGGGTGCTTATGTTTTGTCCTGAATGTGCTAATGCGTATGTTTTTAGTCTACTGCTGTATTAATTTTTTTTATAAATTTGCTTATGAACGGTGCTTGGAAACTGAAATCAGTATACAATATATGGATATATTTTAAGGATTTCTGACAAATCCAATTTCTGGGCCTTTGTTCCTTTGGGTAGCATTAAAAAGGGTATACTTGGATAACGTGTGGGGTCTGTCTGTCTGTCTATGCTATGAAATATGTTTCAAATTGCAGAAACGCAAACCAGATGGAAGGGTGATAACAGAGGGTTGTGTATCCTTTTTGAGGGGGCTCTTATAGCAGGTAGGCACAGTGCGGGATTTGAGGTTGTCACAGTGATGTTGATGAAGTTTTAAGTTTTGTGGAACATGCCAGAAGGCTTGAATCCTGAGGTAGGCACATCGTTATTTCAAGAGTGATTCTCTCCAAATCGGCAACGTTTATGCAAATGCTGTATACAATTAAGGGCTCAGTCTCTGTTTTGTGAACGTTTTCGGGTTTGTCCAAAGGGATTTTTTTGAACCCGAGCTTTTAGGCCTTAGCAATTGTGCAGTTGAGGTCTCCGTTCTTCTGGGATGTGGTGCCGCGTCACTGGGTGATTGGTGCCTGGCGTTTCGAGACAGCAAGGTTGTCACATCTCCAAAGGTATAAAATTCCAGTCAAGACCTCTCGACCCTTAAAGATGGGAGAAACACGCTATCTCGAAAAGTCACCCAGTGAAGCGGCGCCATATTGCAGAAGAACGAAGACTTCTCTCTGTGTTTAGCTCTTTAGGCGTAATCCACATTAGTCTTAAAATGAATAGAGTTGAAATATCACTCACGGTCTACGCACACAGTATAATCAAATTTAGACCCCGTTAGAAGGCACAAAAGATGCTCATATAAGTTAATTAAGTCCCATGTGTACTCACACACAAAATTGAACTTTCAGCTTACATTTTAGAGTCCTGATTTTCTTCTGTTTTCTTTAATTGCTGTCCGTTTTTGCCAGTTTAACACATTTTAGTTAAGCACGTATAGCCGCCAATGTGGCCACACTTCTAAATCTATGTTCATATCTACATAGCTTAAACATTGCAGACAATCTTCGAAAATATATAAAATAACTTAGTGTATACGTCACAGAAGAAACACTCCCTGTGCGTTGTAAAGAGAAGTCGGTAAGTGCGAGATTTAAAGGTCTTACAGCGGTGTGATTGAAGATTCAGTGCTTCTGGGATGTGACGCTGTCACTGGGTTACTGGTTGCTGACATGTCAAAGGATCGTAACGCCTACATCTGCAAAGTGTTAGAGAGTTAAGGAGTACATTAAGACTGCTTAACACTCTAACACTTGAAGATTTAGGCGCCATGATCCGTATGTGGCAAAATGCAGAGTTTCTCAATGCCAACAATAGGTGGTTTACGTGGTTACCACTGGCCTTTAAATGGTTTGAGAAATTGGTCTATAAAACAAATTAAAATAAAGGTTTCTGTTGGTAATATTCACGTAACAGAAGGCTGGAACATTAGTTTTAGAATCTATCTAGCAGCTTGCTTCCGGCGGTGACACTGCTGACCTGTATTCTGAAGGTGCCCGGTTTGTATCACGGCTGAGACACCGAACAGTAAGACATAGTTTGAAAACTCTCCAGATGTGCCTTCACGTTATATGTTTGAAGCAGAAAGATATACCCCTACGAAAAACAATATTTAATGGATCCGAATTTTCTGTATTTATAGGGCCCATCTAAATTCATTTTATAAACTTTCATTAAGTAATAAGAGCTTATCATCCGCGTGTGTAATGGCAGAGTATTTAGAATTTCCTGTCGAGAAATTATTATAAAACATTTATCTTTCTTTGTATCGATGATAATATTTATTTACTCCACCTCATCACACCTCCCTTGACATTCAACACTTAAGGCACTGTAGACTAATATAATATTTTACCAAACCACAACAAACACTCTGAATTAATCAGCTCTTAAACTGTAGATTACTTTGGTGAAGACAAACGATTATGTCCGTTCTGCATTGCAACAGCATAAATTAAAAATGAACCTCCGAGAGGGCAAGACATCAGCATGTACGTTTGTGCAGTTAATGTTTAGGGACACAGCTTTTAAAACACAATTTTTTTCCTTTTGATGCTTCATGCTGTTGGTGTTACGAAATTGTAGCTGACAAAAGAGGAGATGCCAAGTAGACTGTTAGATGTATCATTTTATGTACAGAAAGTGCCAAAAAAGAAACTCAACACCACACATCGCAGTAAAATTTTCTGCTATGTTAAAGCTAAGAACTGAAAAGGAGGAAAGAGAATTAAAATAATCAAAGCATCGGTTGTTTAGTTGACAGTCGTCTGAGTGTATACCGCTCACATGTCATCCTTAAGAGTAATCCAAAGACTGCTTAAGGGAACATTTTTAGAAGGTACTCTGCACAATGTTTAGATCTTCAGACACGTTGTGTCACTAAAATATGAAATCTCGATTTATTAATTATAATTACAATTCTAAAGAAGTCATTTGTACGTTACACCCAATATTATCAGAACCTGTACAAGTAACATAAAGTGTTTTGGTCGCCGAATCTTTATAGACGACGTCGTAAAAAAAACTAGGCGTATGTGGAAAGATGGTATCAAGGGGAACAGTATTGTATTATTGTGCGCTAGATAAACTTTGCTCAGGAACGCGTTGATTGGCTGGTTTTCGTGAATAACTTCGTTTTCAATAGAATTATTGAATTGGTTGACAGATTAACTAGCCTCTGCACCGTCTGTTCGTAACAAATACAAACACGCGTGTCGTGGAACTTATGGTGATTCAGTCCTTGACTTTTCGAACTGAATGAACCCTTCGGTATGCTTTTGATCGCATGACCTGACTCAGTTTAATCCTGCCTCTGCCACTCCATATCTTGACGCAGTTGGACTCTATGGCTGTCGTGTTAAGGGCAGCCACTCCACTTTACTTGTCTACACATCACGCTGTCACTGATCTGCCTACGTCCGTCCGTACGTCCGTCCACTTGAACGCCAGGGATCCTATTGAACATACAGTGCGATACTGATATTCGTTCGTATTCATATAAATTGCTTTTTAAGGGGGATGTAGGTAATTGTTGGTGCGCAGAACATAGAACTATTTACTGCAGTGCACGTTAGGAACTTGCAACATTTTACTGTGTAAATTTAGTGTTGTTTCTGAGAGCTAGAAGAACTTTTAAGTATGTGGCACTTTCAGTTTAATGAAATGAGACTTTGTCAGATAGAATATTACGTCTGCCCCTTGAGTACACGCACTGTTGCTTGCTAACATTGTGCTCATTATGCTTTGCATCATACATCAGTTATGGTCCTCATTGTTTGTGTCCGTCGTTCTGTCTGCAGTACTTAAAATTGAAAGTGTAGGTTACCGTGCACAAGCAGTCTTTTATTGTTATTATTATTATATATCGAATATAATAATTATAACAGTAATGCTATATAGTCCTTAAAACAACATGTTTCGACGTAAGTAGGTAATCTTCATGTTTTTTCGTGACGTGAATTGTGTTCAGTTTATTTGTGTACAGTACTTACATGGTGGTAGTGTTGTTTGCTTCCGTGATAAGTGGGTCGCTGTCACCACGGCTTGGAGCGTCCTTAGGTTGCGGATGTAGGAACGGCCTCCGGATATGGAGGGTAGCTGCGAATACATTGAACAAACAGTCGCGGACAGCCGACAAGGGGTGGTCCCTAGCTTGGGAGTTGGGCGAGGTGGTAACAACTCCTTACCGTAAGAATTACCATGTTACGAAACATTTCACAAGGCCTCGGACCTGGACGGATTCTTTGGTACAACCTAAGAAACGGAAAAGAGGTATGAAGCTCAGGATAGAGATACGTGGCGGGCTGTTGTGAATGCGGTAATGATCCTTCGGTCTCAATAAAATGCGGGGAATGTCCTGACTAGCTGAGGACCTGTCAGCTTCTCAAGAAGGACTCTGCTCCATGGAGTTACTTAGTTAGTTAGTTAGTTAGTTAGTAGTGTTGTCTGCTTGCTCTAGAGACACACTACCGCTATGTTAGGTGATTATGTGTAAATCAAGTGTTCCCGCCTGATGCACTGCTTCCAGTGACCACTACAATACGTTTTGTGCATTCACCCACTGTACATGTGATAGGTGGCTAAAGAACGTTTAGAAATTCCAAGCCCGGAATGTTGAATGTCGCAACGGTTATATATAGTTAACGTAGTTTAGATATGCTCCCCAGCAGGAAATAATGTAGGCGTAACGGATTGCAATTATTCACGTTACCCGTGATCCGCTCGAAAACAGAGGATTTGCTGAATATTTTGGTAGGGTTGAGTCCACTAGTAACCACGTTACAAGTCAGCGATGCGGACCAAATCCAAATATACGCTCGTTCGCTCTACCAATAGCAGAACAATACCATTGATTTCCTAATCGCCGCTGGACAACGTTGTTGAACGCGCGGTTACAGTAAGAGCATACTGCCTCAATGCAATTAATCGTAAGGCCTAGAATCGCTAACCGTAACATGGAGAAGAAATACAGCAATTCCGAGGGAATTAAGTACAACGTGCAATTACATTTTAGAACACTGCATCACACAGATAGCTACATTTCTGCAGTACTGTGCTTCCTGGATTTGATGTAACGTACTGGAAAACTGTTGAGATTAACTGACAATAACAGTTGTGCAGACTGCTTGAAATAAAAGAAACAAAATTATAAAAAAGGAAACAAGAGAGACAGAGAGAGGAAGAAACGAGAGAAGAAACAAAACTAAAGAGGTCCAGCAACAGTGTACCGTGCGTATGTAGAGTAAAAAACCCGTCTTGTAATTATGGCCTTAAATATGCATTTATGAAACCGATTCCCTTCGATCATAGGTATATACTTTGTTTGGAAAAAAATATTCTGTGGTTCACACGGAATCTGAAAGCTTTTTAAACGTCATATGTCTGATACCTTTCTTTATTTGTTTGGCTCAATTTTATGTTTTCGATATTGTGTATGAGGTTTTCATCGTATTTGTAGACACCAATATCTTGTTCACACGAATGCTTAAATTACACGCACATCTGACAAGAGTGGAGATCGACGGGGGTGTACATGCACAGGATATAGTGTCGGACGAATGGGTAAGACCAAGAATAAATGACGTCAGAATCCTTGAAATGATTTCCCCAGGGAATTCAGGTATAGAGTAAGTTGATCCCAGCAAAGAAGAAAAAGATGGAGAAAGAGGACAAGAAAAGAAGCACGTCTAAACCTGCCCTGTAGGTTACTGTGCAACATCGCCTTTCTGTGCCTAGTTTTATTCTTCGAAATTAGAACTGGTAAGCTTATATGACGCAGATTGATCGGCACGCTGAAAGAAGAAAAGACAAGAGACTTTTTATACAGAAGAAGACGACGTTAGAGGAGGATACATAGTTGTCTGTCGCAGTTGTCGTATATGGTCAAAGCCGTGCGGTATCGTATACCACACGGCCACTGAAATCGCGGGTTTGAATCCAACTAGGGGCACGGATATGTCTGTGTTTCCTTCTATATTTGTGTTCTTTGTAAATAGAGACTTTGCCACGGAAGATCTCCAATAAAAAGACTTCTATCAAATGTCTGTTAAGATTTTTAGAAAACAGAAAACAGGAAGCATCCGGAAACATTGGTCTGTACGCGCCATTGAAGAACAGAAGGACGGTTACAAAATTGCCCTTCAAGAAAGGCCAATTAATTTCCTTTCTTTTTAGAAATTAGTATTGCGGTTAGTCCTATGACAAAGATTGATTGTTACTGCATTACAGCCAATAATACGAATTTAACTTATATTGTTTCTTACTCCCGCGGATGTTAAATATATTGTTCCTGGTGGAATGAAAGAAATGAATCAATCTCGTAGCTACGAGGCTAGTCGAAAAGCTGAAGAATCTTCTTCCAGTGAAAGAACAAGTTACATTTTCTCATTAACAGCCTCGCAGCTCAATGTATCAACATCTAGAACTTCTTCGCTATACCTCAGCTTAGAGTAGCCGGTGCTGTGTTAGAGTTTATTGATAAAAACAACGACAAACTCATCTTTAAATTATTTTATTTTTCATTAAAATCTCTGACATTTAAATAACTAGAATATAAATCGTAGTTAAACAGCATTACGCAGCGGCCCTTAACGTATTAAAATTAGTTTATAATAAAGTTTCAGCTTAATTCGCTCAGTAGTATTGGAATAAAGTAAATTTAGGTGACTAGATAGAAGAGGGATTAACTTGTTTCATATTAAATTATGATTTTATAAGTAAATGCAAGTTTAGCGGTTTTCACAGCGCAGTGATTGAGGACTTATTTCTACTGGGACATGACGCCGCGTCACTGGGTATTCGTTTCCCGACCTTTCGAACATTCGAGAGTATAGAGTGCTGAGAAGTATGTCAGGATATGGCTAGAATCAGAGCCAGAGTCACGTTACGGCTGACGGTCAGTTCGTCTTGCTATCGAGTCCCTTCCGACGCACTTGAGCAGATATTATTCTGTATGTGAAAGTTACTGGCTTGGAGCGTCCTCTCTGACGAGATAGTGGATCTTTCCTTTGTCGCGAGACATTTTTTCCTGTTGTACGTATTTACATATTTACTTAATTTGTGTATGTACAAGTACAGGGTAATTAAAGTTCTTAAGGCAATGTACAGCAATCAGTATACAATGTATACATAAACTCAGCAGTTCCGGACTTCGCACAGTACATTATGTCTTAATGTACTTAGCGTTTGCTAGAAAGGCAACTTAGTATTTGGGGGTGCAAGGACCATTCATTATGGATTTGAATCCTTGAAGATTAAGCGGAACTTTCGTTCGAAAGGTCGATGGCTGCTCACTTCGCGAAGCAACGTCACACCCAAGAAGACCCTAATCCTCGAATTCGAGAGATATTGGAAGGAATCAGGCGTAGCCTAGGGGAGGTTTAATCCCGGTATTTCTTCGGAAATACTGAGAAAAGCCATGAAACATAGTCATGATGACCGGTGTCCCGGCCGGTGTTTGAGCCGAGCCCGTCTTGAATAGAGGACTGAAACTTTGACACCTGAGTTACGTCGCTTACTGTGGTAGTTACAAACCGTCAGGAGAAGGGAAGCTGTAAAATTACTTGGTAATGGTAATAAAGTAATGAAGTAATAATGAAAGTAGGTCTGGGGTAAATTCGCATTTCTCCACTCTTCTTCGACTCGGCAAAACTCGGTCTTCGAAGACAAAGACTCTCGCGCAACAGCGGCTTCTCTTCGCGAGGTATAGCTGTTGATAAATGCTTTCCGTTGGAGAACTGATCACTTTCCTCTGTGGCAGACAGAGACTTACAGATGGTGAGGTAGAGAATGCTCGTTTTCCCATAGGTACATTGTAAATAACCTTTCTTAGTTCGAGTTAACCGAGCGGCCTGCTATAAAGTGAGACTGATTTCCTCAGGGTAGACTAGACTCATCTCTATTTTATTCACCACTGTGATAACCGTCTTATCAAAAACAAGACATATTATCCTTGTTCATGCAACTCTATCACAGAAACGGGAAAACATTTTTCATTTGAAGTAAGCTCCTTGCTAGGTGTTGCAATCTAAGTTTATCAATAATAAATTTAGACTGTGAATTAGAACAGATGGAGGAAGTTGTGAAATCTCGTACTGCCAGCTAATCCTCGTTCCTGTAAACACGACAGTCTGATGGGGATGGGGGAGTGGGTGAGAGTTAGGTAAATGTATTTTGCGATGTTCCCCATTCATGATTACATAATCAAGTTTACGGTAATCAGAGAATTGAAATCAGAACAATGGGATAGAGAACCGAATTATTTAAGGGTATGTTTGTGAAGTTAGTTTCACAAGTCTACCTGCAGAGGCGCTGCACGTAAGTAAATTAATTTGGTTGCGTAACCAGCAACTTAACCTCTTACTTTCCACGTGCTGAATTATATAAGTTATGTCAAAGTCAAACGCAAACCTGCGGTAGCTTTAGCCTGTGTTTAATGTTATAGATACAGCACTGGGCAGGCAGTCTGGGTGGTTCGTCTTCGTCCATTTGCTGGCGGTCGTCTGTTGATGGCTCGTAGTTTAATGTGGGGAAGATAAAACTAAAAGTATATGGCAACATATGTAAAGTTTAATGTGTTGGGGACGTTGGATTGAGTGGCAGCGAGTAGATGATGCTTAAGGGACTCGATGCTTTGCAATCAAGCTAATGTGCTGTGATGCACGTTACTGTTCCGAAATGACTCCATGCATTCGTGTCGTTTTGCAGCAGCTAATTACCACCAACTGGATCAAGAACTTTTTCGTCTTGTGTGGAACCCGAAAGTGCGTTGCCATCTTTACATGGTTCCTGGCCTCAGACATATGAATTCAGGCCACACCCTGTAACAGTTTCCTTTAAAATTAATTTTAATTTTTATCATCTGTACCACATCCTCCAATGTAGTCTTTCCAGTCATGTTTTATGACTAACATTTTGTGAGAATTTCTCATGCCTGACATACGTTGTGAATGTACAAACCATTTCATTACCGTAATGATATATTTACTTCCATTATACACATTGACGAAAGAAAGCACTTAGGATGCACAGACGTAGATTCAAGGATAATATTAAAATGCACTGTAGTGACGTGGATTACGAGCCTTTGAACTAAATTTAACTAACTGAGGATAATAAACTGTGGACCTGTTGCTATCGTATGGAAAGAACATTGTAAGTCTTATGTAAAACTTGGAAAGACATTTAAAACACTGGAATTTTCACTATTTTTGGGGCGCGTTTGCAAAATTATGAAAAGCGACTATCAGCTTCGTCATGTCTGTCCGTCCTTCTCTCTGTCCGCATGAGACAATTCGACTCCCACTAAACGGAAATTTAAGAAATTTGATATTCGAAAATCTGTTGAGAAAATTAAATTTTGGTTAAAAAGTGACAAGAATATCGAGTACTTTACATGAAGACCTATGTACGTTCATGATAATATTTAGCTGAATTCTTTTTTTTAGAATGATAAATTTTTCAGACTATAGTTGTAGAGAAAATCAAAACACACACATTATGTTCAATATTTTTTTCCCGAAAATCATGCCGTTTATGAAATAATGTGTAAAAATACGGTACAGCCAGGCAGGCCAAAAATAAAAATATTATATGGCGCATGCGCTTTGCAAGAATACTGACGCACACTCCTAATGTTTAATAGTTATTGCTATTCCACGGCAAAAATGGTTACGGGAACGCGCCTTAATGTTTTGTTATATGCTGTGCTAACATTGTCTAGCTTGTCCTCCCTGTTATCGGCAATGAGCAAAGGGCGACTGTCTGCGGCGAAACCCGCGTAGGTCTGTCACACATGCGCATGTCTGCATTCAAGAATTGCCATATCTGACAGTTACGTATTTGGTGCTAGTTTACCTTTAGGAAAGAAGTGGGTCTGCCTCCTTGCTGACTGATCAGCGTCACTAGATTATGTATGCTGCTCCTCACTGGATAATGAAAGACAGATATGCATGAGAATGAAAATCCCTGAGCAAAAACGCTTGGAAAATCTTCTATGGTTTCTGATCAAGAGGTTACTAGCGCAACCTACTCCAGATTTAGGGACCATTAAAACTGTCAAGCTTCAAGTTTGGTTGGTCCTAGCTTAATATCCACATTAACTTCTTTTGCCTCAGCGAATCTAATATTGTAACCGCCTCCGAAAAGCTAGCGGAGGAAGAACGATTTATGACTCTTGCTTCAAATTGCGATGAAGACAGCTACGTCATTGGACACCTCGTCTACACACTAGTTGATTTGTGTAGAAAAATGTCCTCGTGTCTTCGTACACAAGAGGCGGGAGTTCGCCTGGAATCGAACCAGGGAATGCTTCACTATATTTTTTTTCGGGTTAAAAATGCGGAAAACCTCTGGACTAGCTGGACGAGTATTTACTTAGCAACTAAGACCTGATTGATGGAATTAGTGCCCAGGATGATTTTCCACGTCACGTTGGCCTGATGGACGGTGCGGTTTACAAAGCAGATGAAAGTGTCATAGGAAAGATGACAGTTTTTTGAGACAGGGAAAAGGATCTAAAAGGATAACTTAATTTCTAAACATGCCATCACATTTCTCTAAAAACTGAGTTGCTCTCATGTCTTTCTAAACAACAGAGCACACAAACGAGACATTACTTGCTTTCCTTGTGTTGTACAAAACACGGACGGGACTAGGCAAAAAGGAACTGAAAGCAACCAGTTTTGTGAGATGTGTTGTGTTCAGAGGCGAACATATCGTCTCTTAAGTTTTGGAATTCCAATTTCCCCATAAGAATAAACGCGCCTGCGCAATGTGATCGCCAGATAGTAGTTGTAACTCATTATTTTTTACTTTTGCGCAGTGCTTGGAGCGGAAGTCTTGTAGTACCGTGATAATAAGTTTCAAAGGACGAAGAACGCAGAATTTTAATTACTTTTGCAGAGTTTATCAACTGCTCTGACGCGACATTTTGAATTGAAATTCGTTTGTATAAATTTTCGCATGGTTTACAAAATATGGCCGTGGGAGTGACATGTTTGTTGACTCCATTTAGCTGTTTCATCAACGTGTACTGCTGCTGCTGCTTTCTTGTTGATCGGTTCTTGTCTTGATTTTATATCTCATAGTGTAACATATTTTATTAGTTTTAAAGAAACCAAAGGTAAACAGAAGGAATAAGCCAACAAGTTTTATTCTTACAACTCGAAACATATATGCTACATATTTGCAACTGTATTGGATCATCTTCATTGAGGACCAAGTGACGCATACAAAGTCATTGTCAGGATACATTATTTGTTTTTAAGATCTATTATAAAGTATCACTCTAACAGAATTTGTTAAAAATCATTAAATTTATTTTTATTTCTGTATTACTATATGTAATTTCCACAAGTTATTATTTTCGAATTTCCTTTGACGTTTTTATTCACGTAAATTTAACTTTTTCTGTGCTTTAAAATAAAGTGAAATGGATTAATAGATATACTTCTTAGATTTCGTCATATTGCATTTGTTAGCTGCCTTACATTTACAGAAGTATTGATAAATATTTAATAAAATATATTCTGACGTCTTCTGTAAACTACGATACAGTGTTATTTTGTTGGGTACAGTGTCTTTATTATTTGCAGGTGCGTAGATTTGGTGTTATAATAGTAAAGAAAGCGTTTTGTACGTTATATTGATGCTTTACATGATCTTTCTGTTTAAGTCTAATGAATCATTTCGACAAGAACCATATAAGATTTTGTACTTTTTCTTACTTCTATCTCATATTCTTATTTGTTTCTTTCTCTTTCCTTTTACTATTTCTCACATTTTATTCCTAATATTTTCTTCTTTTTATTCTCTTTTGATAAAAAAATCCTAAATACATATTTATGGTTAAGGCTTCACCTTCATTTCCTGCCTAAACCTTACCTTTGTTTTTGGTTTTCTGATTCGCACAGCGGCTTGTAATCGCGCCATCTCATCAATTGCTTGTGGTGATTAAGGACAGCTATTACAGCATTCTCGCCGCTGGGAATTAAACCTGTCCTTCTGACATAAAGCCCTGAGATAACTTGTAATTGGTTTAGAAATATACCGAAATACCAAACTTGACCTTCACATGTTTGCTTCACAGATGTTATTTATGTACAGGCTTTCTGTACCACATGAAATTTTTCGTTTTAAAGCCCTTTCAGTTAAGTGTAAATTGAGAAGTCCAAATACGTTATTGGGTTTTGATAACGGAGCAGTCTGTCATGATATTCGAGTAAAGAAGTTTATGTCAGACGTAAATTAATTTAAAGTGGAGTTTATTGCTGATAATTCGTTCAGTTTTGTGAACACAGAGAAAACTCATGTGTGAAATTGTTACAGTCATCAGTAGGTGTTTATTTCACATATTGTAGGCAATTAATGCATAATGTGCACACTATTACTTCCTATATGCAATTCCTTCTGAATGTTTCTTATCGAAAACTAGGGGGTCTGATAATTTTTGGCTGCGTGTTTCTGCGCCTAAATGTGTAATAATAGTAACATAAATTACTTGCTGAGTCACATTACAGAATTTAAAATATGTGCCTGCTAACGCCAAGGTACCTGCAGTGCACGTGTCTTATGTTAGTCTTAAGAAAGTTTAATCTTAAATTCTATATCCTTTACCATAATTTTTTTTTTAGTTTTCAGCTCTCTTTCTGGGTTTTATTTCTATGTCTTTTTTAATTTCATTTGTTATTTAATAGCCTAACCATCATACATACAAAATAGTTATTTTTCTCCTCCCAGCCTCATTTCTATTTTCTTTAGCCGATTTTCCCATTTACATGTAATCTCATACGCAAGAGTACCTAAATTTCTCATTTCACAAAATGTGTTGTTATTGTCACGGTACCGGCTAATTATAACCCCTTCTTACTTTGAAATCATATACATATACATAATTTTTCAAAAATCCCTCATCAGAAATATTAGTAGTCAACATAATATTATTCATTCCGTACATTTTAACTCTACATTTATAGTCCGACAAATGTACAATTTAATCACATTAATTGTGTAATTTCACTGTCCTACATGTTTCGAACCCTTAATTTGGGTACATCATGAGTCCCTGAAGATGAACCCAAATTAAGGGTTCGAAACATATAGGACAGTGAAATTACACAATTAATGTGATTAAATTGTACATTTGTCGGACTATAAATATATTAGTAGACAAGGTTTTATTTTGAACACATTTTTATGGTTAATATTTCAAAAGGCAATAACAAATAAGTGCTTATATGCATTAGGTACATGTGTGATTAGATTTGTAACAATAAGTTTGTATTGGCATTAATGGACTCCATTTCCAATGGTGTATGTGAGAAAGCGAAGAAGGCGTTTTGATAGACAAAGTAGCCTTATTCACATTTCAGAATTGCTGAATTGTTTTAAATATGTGGTGGCCTGATGCAGGTATAAACTTCACAATAATTCTGAAAGTATATTAAGCGTACAAACTTTGTTATTATAGAAATTGTTTAATGTATTGATCGTTTCATAGGCTATGTAACTTAAGACAGTCTTTGAACAACATAATGTGTTATACTATAACAGTGCATGAATATTGTTATGAATGGTGAAGGGGATTTGCAAGGGAACGAAAATGGTTAATTTGAAATTACTCTCTAAAAATTGGCCTAGAGAGGCTGAGGAAAACTAAGAGAAAGCTCAGGCAGCATAATAGTAATCCAACTGGTATTCATAACTGAGTATCTTCCAGGTGCAATTATAGAGCAGCACCGTACACCAACCTGCTGAACTACTTTACAGAGTGTCTGCATGTCAGTTTTTGAAACGATGGTTTCTCAATTGCATGTGTTAATGCAGCGCCTGTATTGCATCAATTACTGCCAACAGTTAGTTTGAATGCTGTGACAATATGTATGGCATTTCATCGGCTGGAACGTTGGGTTATTTCCCAGTGTGCTGTTTATGGAAAACAAATATATAATTTACTGGATTGTGAAATGTCCATTGGGAAGGGTGGAAACTGAGTCACGTGGGATTGGTATTCTCCCAGAAGGACTAAATTAATTTTATTCATGTTTTGCCAGTATGTTTCAAGTATAATACCCTTGACTGTCATAGAAATCCATTTTGTAAATTCTCTACAATCATCGAATCATGCTATGTGCTGATTCACTGCATTAATTGGGCAAGTCAATAAAGTCGACACACACAATTAATTTGAAACAACCAGAGTCGGAAAGACACAAACGTCATTGCATGGCGCATATGATTTGAAATGTCGCTGGCATTGTTGACATTAAAATAAATTTAAAAATTTTGTTTGCAGCGTCATTATGTACGTTTTTAAACAGGTCGTTAAACACTTACGTTTTCCATAATGTCTGTGTGTGTGTCCGCCTAGAACTAAGTAATACTTCCACATCAAGGGACGAATTTTGACAAAACTTGGTATAAGCTAAGTAGGCCTCACCAAGATCTTATTGTGTAATTTTAACTTCAGTAAAAATTTTAAAATTTTAGAAGGCACTTCACTGAGCATGTAAAATAATGTTTTACACGGGCCTACGTCTTTCAAATTACTTAACATATTGTGAATACATTTATTAGATTACATTTTAATACTACAAGTATTTATCTGTGTAGATTTTATTAAATATAGCAAAATTTAACAGCCACATTATGTAATATCCTCAATAAATGTTTTGAGTCTCTTGAGAGAGTTTTACCAAATACCACGTACGATAGTCTGCGAAATTGTGTTAATTCTACGTTCTATTATGGCTTGAACATATTCTTGTGCTTTTTTCGCTAGGCATTCAAATTTATTGAATGAAGTAGACCGTAATTTACGCTGAAAAATCATGTACTTACAGTAAATATTTATACACTTTGAGATTTATAAAATTATAATACATAATTTGTTATAATTTTTGTCGTATTTAAAACAGTATAATTAAGTACGCTACTAAGCCGTACTTACCCTTAAATGTTTGGCCCGTTGTTAATTTTGAGTGTATGTACAGTAGCTGCTGTTTAAAGACAATGCGTAGGTTTTCGAAGAGGATGAAGGGCAAATTATCCAGTACTGGGGAATACTGGGTAATTCGAAAGTACGGCTTAACACTGTAATTCATTATATTAACTATAACATATGCTACACAGTTTTTGTTACTATAAACTGCCTGTTGTGTTAATGTGTAATACAAAGAAAGATGTAACCTTCACCACAAATCACTTTCGTTTTTACAAAAGAAACCTGATCTGGATACAAGTTATGGAAACATGTATTTCATATAAATGGTCTCAATATGGGAGATACGTAAGTACTTCTGGTATTATACATTATTTAATCAATTTAGTAGATAAAATTTTACATAGACACCAGTGGTCTTAAAATTTCCAAAACAATTTTTACAGATATTCGGAAACTACTAAGGAAACAATTGCTATCACTTGCATGACTGTATAAACATCCTGTCACTCTGCACGTGGTAAATAACAAAACGATATTAATGTAACCCTACAAAGGTACACCCGTATAAATGAAATGCGTTATCAACATGTAGAGCTAAGAATGATATGTTCTACCAGTAGGTTCAAACGGATATACGTATAACATTGTTCTGAGTATCGTACTGTGTTAAAGTAATGAAAATTACCGTGACGTATCGGCGGTATTTTCCACCTTCTTCAGGGCTGATGCAAGCTGTAGCGAATTGCGACTGGCCAGTAGTATGTGCATATGAATGTGCATCGTGATGCTCTGGAATGACCTCCAGTCATGCTGAGACCGCAAGTTGTTACATTCGGTTTTTGGTGTTGTCAGATGTTCATTCATTCATTCCACTTACTTCCGGATCAATCACAGTTATGACAGGCAGTTTTACTGTCCTGTCCAACGTCTCACTATCGTAGCTTCCCGTCACATGCGGTCTGAAAAAGGCATGAGCACGGCCTCCGGAAACATTTGCTAATTTATACACTACGCGAAAGATTTCCTTTCTTGTTAATACATGAGCAGGTACATATGGGCTGAACTTTGTGCCTACTTACAGAGTAGGGAATTAAATGTCCTTTCGGCCAGACCACATGGAATCAAATTTCAAAGCGCTGCTGGTATGCTGTTGAAAATTAATCCAATTTATCGGGCAGTAGAGGATATTGGTCTAGTTTGGTAACACAGAGATTAAAGACCTGCTTTCAGAACTCCTCCTATTGTGATGCGTTGCGGTACTGCGTCTCACCGTAGATCAGTTTCGAGTTTTAGTGTATGCAGCTTCAATAAAACGTCGTTTGTATAGTACATTTATGTTGATTACAGGGCTTGTTTTGCCACACAAAGCATACTAATGCTGTGGAATATATTTTACCGTTTCTGTGGATAGTCGCTGGTAAACATTTAAGCTTCATTTTGTCATTGTGATGCATTGTAACAAAGAATAATATAATGTGGTAGCAGGTTCGGCTCCAGTGTTGCATCTCCTCTTAGTTTCATGATTACAGTAACACAAACAGGTACTCTGTAAACAAGAACACAACACAACAGTCAACGTAATTCTTATGTTGATTCCACCGCAGGGTTACCGAAATCACATTTACGGATCGCAAATGAAATCTTGCTTTTTGTATTCCGAGCCCACTGTTCAGATTTAGTAAACTATATAATCGTCGTCGATGTAATCATCATCATCATCATCATCTTTGTCGTAATTATGATAATTATAATTTTATTTATCTGCCTCGTGTAATATTATTAGATATAATTTGTAATTGTAGGTTTTACTTTTGTAGTGATCGGGCCTGATTTCTTTGAAGATAACGATTAGGCCATTACTGTGGATTCTGAACGCTATTGCATTACGCTGCAAACAGTCTTCGTTACCGAACTACGAAGAGTAAGACAAAGGGTAAGATGGCGCTTCGGCCCAGACGGCAATGCAAAGCACGACTTTTCGTAGGGGATTTCTTTTTTGGCCAACAGGTTCTCTGGACTTGACAGCTCTAGACTTTTCTTTTTGGGGTTATCAGAAGCTTACATTGAGGGTATGCTACATGCCCTCAATGAACCAAGCAACTGAAAGTCCACATTACGGAAGTAAATGGAACAATTATTTGTGCTTGTGCAGAACTACCAACAGCGATTACGGTAATATATCGAACGTTACTGGAAAAAGTAATATTTAAAGAATAAGGTGGCGACATTGACTACAATCGTTATGGTAGCTATTTCTCAAAACTTTTCATTTCATTTACGTCCATTCTCTCACGGTAGTAGCCCAGGAAGAACCGCCATGTTCTTACACCCCTCTGTGCATAAAATACAAGAACGGATATTATAAACATCCAAGAACACACTGTACTCCATATTAAGGCAAAATGTGAAACGGTTGAAAAGTTTGTTTGCGCCTGAAAGAAGAGGAAATAACAAAGCCTAAAATTTGACAATTGGAATCTGGGGGTTAATATTGTTATAGTGCTTAAAACGAGATTGCTGTGATGGAAGAGACGTATATTACACAGGCTAAAAGTGAGGTAATGTCGCAACAAACAGGAGCCCTCAATAAAGACTCTCGGAGCAACCTTCTACCTGTCTTCAAATTACAGCTCCTGCCACAGGGACGGGCGACAAGTTAATTAGTTACTGCTGGTGGAGTGGCAGAACTGTTGATGTGAACGGTTCATTTTAAATAGCGGAAGCGTGGATTTATTCATTATGATCTTTTTGGTCTCTACTACACACCTTTCCATTTTGTGACCATTTGGGATCCTGAAGGGTAGCTCGGAGGGTACTAAAGAGGACTTTGCAGGAAAAGGGTGTGAAATGGATTCTTGTGAGGCAACATGGAGTCCAGTAGCGCAGTTTTCCAAAGAAACATTCAAACTTCGTGCTGTTTAAAGGCAGATATTTTTACCATCTCAGTGGTTTTTAAGAGAGGCCCTTGACGGTGGGTTATTTAGCTGGTTTCTTTGTTCTTTGTTTCCTGAAATAATTGTGTTACGTCAGCTTTATTCTCAGTCATCACCGTGAAAATTTGTGCCTCCCCAGTGAAAGCCAACAAAACAAAGGGAAACATAATCCTTTTAGGGCCTGGTACTCAGTCTTTACCAATATCGAATTATTTAGATCCATTTTTTGTTTTGAATAATGTGAAAACATTCTTGATTGCCTAAAAATGAAGTTATAATGAGAAAATTTCACTTCACAAATTATTTGTTTGGACTCGCACGTGAAAAAGCCTTTGTTGTGTTAGATCTGTTAACTCGATACTGCGTTCTAGTTTCTGCCAAGACTGTTCCTTCTGTTCTTTGAGCAATATCGCTTAGCACAATAATACAATTAATGATAGTCGTTGACGCAATCAGCACATGTGGAATATACAAAAACAAAGAAAGGTTACACATGTGGATACACAATACTTGTACCATATGTATCTTAGAGCAAAATTAAAAGTACCTTTATACGAGAAATGCATAGACAATGAAAACTCGATATTCGATATATTAGAAAAGTATTTAAATGAAATTGACAGCAACAATTGCAAACCACAAGAGGATACCAGTAAACACAACTATCGTCACGCAGGCACACACCACAAGCAATCCTACATTCTGACGTACGTCAGGAAACAGATAGCACTAGAAACATAACATGTAGAATTTCTGCTGTATGTCAGTCACAATATACAACAGCTTTAGTAACTACACTGTATATCAGGCAAATAATGGATTCTGAAAATTTACCGAAAATTTAGAAGATGTGAGAAGGGAACCAGCAATGAAATCCAGTTAACTTAGACAAGTGTAGTAATATAACAGACTGTAATATGTGACCAGCTGTGTAGTGATATTTCTGCGTAATTAAAATCATGCTATGAAACCACCACGTTAAATATGTCCAGAAATTAAGGAGATTAGTAATGTGTTGAGAAAGTGATCGAAAATTTTCTTACCTTTGTTTTACGCATACATGGAGAGACGTCGCGATCCAGTGAAAAGTACTTCGTACCCAGGGGGTTTGTATTTGAATCTCGGCCGGAGACTAGCTACATTGACAAAGATTTCTGTGGAGTCTACCAGTCCCTCTATGCCCAAGCCTAAATAGTTTGTGAAATTGAGGCACTAATGCTGTGTTCCACGTCCTATTTAGTCAATTACTCACAAATTATTTACTAATTTTCATGCTACCTAACATTAATTACTGTAAGCATATTTAATGCAGTTCTACCAACATTGCTTTTTTAAACCCATCAAATAGTCATTTTGTCCAATTCGTTACTTGTTACTTGGCCTGTTGTAAGTGAGATGCGAAAGTCTTTACGTCACCTTCTCTAGAAATGTTTCTCTGGCTGAAAAAAGAGTTTGCCGTCCAGAAGAATGGAGATGTATTGAAAGAAAGATAAGCGGTCTGATGTGCAGGAAAGGTCAGGCGTGGTGTTAGGATCCGATCGAGATTTGCGTGGCTTCCTCTTCCGACACGTTACAATGTGACGGAGAGAAAGAGTGAGAGAAAGAGAAAGGAGAATTGAAGAAGAATAGGTGCACAGTATGGCTGTACTAAGGGCGGTCAGTGTCTCTGAACAATATGGTAATATATGCTGTCAAAGAATGGCGTGGCTGTAGAAAGAAACAAATATACAAAGAAGAAAAGTTGAAGTAAAATTCAGGAGCAAAAAACATGCTGAAAATGGGAAATGTAGTTTAGGAAGTTGATAGGAGTTTTTTGTGTGATGCCCTTCTGGATGGGCTGTCAAATACGGATAAAGATAATGAGACACAGACTAGGTACGAGGACACAGAGCGCAAGTAATGGGTTAATTCTTTACTCGCCACATGAATTGTTTTATTATTCAGCGCAATGAAAATTTTAGAACAAGCTTAAATCCCTGAAGACCAAAATTTTCTAAATTATGTATAAAAATTCAGCTACTGTCTCACAGACAACAAACTTCGCCTGCGGCTGAGTAATGGCGTTATGGGAAATAGCCGGTTTTGGTTGTGATGATCATAAAAAACGCATTCTATGAGCAAAATTTGGTTGTGACGTCATACAAAACTCATTGTATGAGCAAAATTTGGTTGTGATGATCATAAAAAACGCATTGTATGAACAAAATTTTGTTGTGATGATCATACAAAACGCATTGTATGAGCGAAATTTGGTTGTGATGATCATACAAAACTCACTGTATGAGCAAAATTTGGTTGTGATGATCATAAAAACGCATTGTATGAACAAATTTGGTTGTGATGATCATACAAAACGCATTGTATGAGCGAAATTTGGTTGTGATGATCATACAAAACTCACTGTATGAGCAAAATTTGGTTGTGATGATCATAAAAACGCATTGTTATGAACAAAATTTGTTGTGATGATATACAAACGCATGTATGAGCGAAATTTGGTTGTGATGATCATACAAAAACTCACTGTATGGCAAAATTTGGTTTGATGATCATACAAAAACGCATTGTATGAGCGAAAATTTGGTTGTGATGATCATACAAAACGCATTGTATGAGCAAAATTTGGTTGTGATGATCATACAAAACGCATTGTATGAGCGAAATTTGGTTGTGATGATCATACAAAACGCATTGTATGAGCGAAATTTGGTTGTGATGATCATACAAAACGCATTGTATGAGCGAAATTTGGTTGTGATGATCATACAAAACTCACTGTATGAGCAAAATTTGGTTGTGATGATCATACAAAACGCATTGTATGAGCGAAATTTGGTTGTGATGATCATACAAAACTCACTGTATGAGCAAAATTTGGTTGTGATGATCATACAAAACGCACTGTATGAGCAAAATTCAGAGTTTTCAAGTGTTAAATCAGGCTGCACATATAGTTACCACTGGGAGTTGAACTCTTAATGTTAATAACAACTTGGGGAGAGAAGATATTTTCAAATCGACAGTTATCAACGAGAGTTTACGTGAAACTAATAATTGCAAGCTGTAACTTGTTGCATTCCGCGTTGCATAGTTATCACACAAAAAAATGTATGTATTTAGTATTAATCTTAGTACAACTAGCTTTATATGTAGCTCTTGTATATGGCGTTTTAAAGAAAGCTAGCTTTATTGACAGGATTATTTAATTCATATTTTGTATGTGCATTAATAATTGTAGTCAGTTTTAAGTAGTGAATTTAATACTTTGAAAAGAATCAAATTTTCAGGAGCACACTATATCCAAATCACGGCGGAGGTCACAAATAATTTCGAGTCGTCGTGAAGGGAAAGACATATATGTGGCCGATGAAGTATTAGAAGACAAGCATATAATTAAAGCACATTTAATGTCTGATTACGGTGTTTAATTGAATAAATAAATGAAAGGACCTTGTTTCAATATCTCAGCGGTTCCGACGATATGAATCGTTGAAGCGAAAAGGCGGTACATGGGCAAATATTTTGTTCTTCCTACAGGCGACTGGTCAAGTGATCTAAGCACTTGATACTGTAACTTATGTATGTGCAATCATTTAATTGGTCTGAGCTATTCGTCCTTACAATCTGTAGCTTGTCTAGAGATTGTGTTAACATTGGCTGTTTTGCCTTCATACTAGTATTTAAAAAAAAAAACGCCATAACATAGGAGCCGTGATAGTTCAGTTGATGTATAGACTAGGCTACGTGCTGAACAACCACGAATCTTCGTTAGCTTTCTGACTGGAAAAGGATATTTTTTTTCTCCAAAATTTCCCGACCGGCTCTGGGGAACACCCAGCCTACCTCTTCAATGGGTAACGGATGCCGGGACATGTCTGGACACTCACTTCATCTAATACCGATGCTATGAATAAGTGCATAAAATTCCCCTCCCCATATGCTTTCATGGCGTGCATGGCGACAATTTTACCTTTACTTTACGCTGGAACAGAGGCGACCTGTTGCATGCTCTGAAGAGACATTTTAACTCTCCACCTGTAAATTTCAGGAGAGTGGAAAAAGATAACATCATTCATTCATTCATTGGTATCGTGCTATCTTATCACGTGGTAACAGAGGATAGTATATATGCATCTGAATTTTTACACCACAGTAAGGAAACAGTAAATAATCTTGCTGGAATAATTTTGATTCACCAAATTTTAGCACAAAGGTTTTTGATTTTTAATTACTGGCCTTGGATTTTCACTCTTGGTTCCATTATATTACACATATTTCATATAATATAATTTCTATGTTTTTCTCAAATCTTGGTTTATAAACTTGTGTTGGTAAGCTGTTAATTAGATCAGTTTTTATATTGATAATTTATAATCTCTTCGATAATTAGCAAACGTATGTTCCGTTACACTTTTTACCAAAGTATTAATTTCCGTCGTGGATTTCTTCTAAGCTACTGCTTACACTACTGAATACCAAAAGTGTCGCTGTACTGAGCAACATCTTTGTCACGTTTTCCATTTATTTCTTCTCGAGGGCGGCAGAAAGATTTGAGATTGTTCTTATGTATACATGCGTTGAATCATGAACCATCATTCAGTTATGCTGCAGATAATGTTCATCTGCACTGCCTATTGTAACTTACTGACATTGTGATCGTCTTTGTCAAAACACAGTTATTTTACACATTAATGTAGGTTCTCATGGAGAGAATGTTGGCAGAGGAGGGTAGCCCTAAACAGATGTAGAGTGAATTGATTAATGTTAAACATTACTACTGTGCTTCTCTGTGTCTGACGTTTCGTTACACTCAGAAAATATTTCGTGCAAAATCATTACACTTTGAACATTATCGAAGTTTTGAAAGCGAATTGTGCTACGTAAATTAGTAAATGACGTACAATGCAGATAGCATTATGTTCTGAAAATTAGGTTTGAAACATTTGTTTCCAGATCGTGAATATTCAATAAATGCAATTTTAGCTTGTTTAGTGCAATTAGCTTCGCAACACCGGCTTTATTTCTGTTATAAAGAACATGGAGGTCCGTGAGGTACGGAAAATATCAAAGAACTTTTTATGTAGGATATGTGTAAACTGTGGAGTCCGCCTTAACCCTTCTGTATTTCAGTAACAGCGATGGAATACTTAGGTAGATTCTCAAAATATCAGAAAAACCTTTTACGTGACCGAATCATAGGATTTCTTGACGTCTACATACATGTACTAGACGCACTGATGAACTGAATTCCCGTTTTTTTCTCAAGTATCTGATGAATCCAGAACACCTCATCAGTAGTCGATCTATTACATTGGATTCCACAATGACAATATCCAGTAATTCCCTCTACATATGGAGTAAAATTAGAAAGAATCATTTTGGATAAACATTTTATATAATTGATAACAGTGAACTGTGTCAAATCTCATCACCAGTACCACAGTGAGCCAGTTGAATTTAGGCAGTGTCACCATATACTAATTAAATGACGCCCATTCAATTCTAACAAATCGTCAACATGTCTGAAATAATCGCCAGTAGGTGCGCTATAATTGTTCCTCTACTCAAAGCATCAAAGCTCTAGATTTGCTCTGACGATATGTAGAGAAGATAGAAATTCAGGGCTTGTTGTTTGTAGTGGTATGTAAATACACATCGCCGCCTGTAGAGTAACATTACACAAAGCCCCTTGTGCTGGAACACTGACAGTCTATTAGCAAGATGTGTTTTGTTGCTGGGGTCAAGTTTTCAAATCGTGCTTTAACCTAGCCCGATTTCTTATTTTTTCCAAAATAAAAGTTTGTATTGGAATGACCATGAAAGTTAGTGTGGGTCAGTTGGGTCAACTACTGATGTACTTCAAAGAGCAAAAGGGTTTTTTAAAATATAGTGGGAGAACTGCACTGCTATAAATTTGAGCCTTCTCATACCCAAAATTTGCACCGTTCCGCTGATCAGTCAACGTTGCATAGTGGCATATTGACTCTTGAATACTGCACACTGCACGATCGTACAGTTTCTGTGTACGAGTACATAGACAAACCGAACACTTTGGTCTTCTGGTCTAAGAATTTTGTGGCAGAGATAAAGGTAAAAAAAAGGTAAAGGTGTGCCCGTACACGCCACGAAGTTGTGTGGCGGAGTGATAATATATAT
This sequence comes from Reticulitermes speratus, assembly GCA_021186555.1. Lineage (NCBI taxonomy): Eukaryota > Metazoa > Arthropoda > Insecta > Blattodea > Rhinotermitidae > Reticulitermes > Reticulitermes speratus. The sequence goes on from JAJKFL010000002.1 coordinate 18,411,951, forward strand.
CTACTGGTTCTTAACCTTGGTTCTGGATGGAGCTGAGTGGTCAGATTCAGTCCCCGTCCTATTTGACCTTAGGGGAAAACTCTGAGGTCCCCGTTAGATAGCAGGCTGAGTTACAGCATAGGATACAGACAAAAAATCGTATACAGTAGTAGGCCTGATATTTATGACACCTGATTATACATACTCGAGGAACTCACTGCTAAATTCATGTAAGTTTCTGACTATGGTGGTCTGAAAGGAGGCACGGAAGCTAGTTGATCTTTTCATGTGATATGAGGTCACAAGAAGAGCAACAATTTCTGCACACAAGCTTCGGATGTGACTGTCTTTCATAGAAGCCCTGTGTCAATGGTAACGCAATATAAAGCTATTTACGTCTTTCAAGTATTAAAGTTTTTAACTGCGTTGTTTAACGATGCTGTCAATTGTTAAATTTGTATAGCATCGGTGATAGATGAGTGAATGAGTATGGAGGACTGGTAGAATGATACTGACAGAGGAAAACCAAAGCACTCGGAGAAAAATCTTTCCCCGATTTTTCCAACACAAATCCTACATGGAATGGCGTGGGATAGAAATCGAACCTCTGCATTTAAAGAACGGAAATTAATCTCCTGAGCCATCGGAGGATCTTCAACTTTACTCCTAAATCACATTACAAACCTATTTAAAAATGTAGATCTTTTCAAAATTTGTCAAGAGAATGCGTTGATGTATTTCGTTGTGTTTTGTATGGAACTGCGATATTTTTTAAGACTTACTATGAGCCTAGGTCATTAAGGAATGAATGGGGCATGCTAGAAGTAAAAACTTAAAGCTATCCCATTAGAGGCCTGGAGAGGCCCTTAGAGATCCAGGAGGTTGAGGCTCTCAAAATTTCTAGGCAGTCGCCACATGAAGGTGGTAAGTTTATCAGCCCTACGCACCGTCCGACTTTACCCCAAGGAGATATCCCTGGTACTTATTTTTATGAGAGTCTGAGTCGGTTTCAGGGCCATAGTGCTGCCGGAAGGATTAAGTCAATGAAAAATCCCAATGACCCCATCGGATGTCAAACCCGAGACCTTCCGGCTTGTAACGGTTGTTAGGGAAGTACGAAATAATTTGTTTACGTGTCATTTAGATGAGCTTCGGCCTTCAAAGCATTACTATCTTATGTTTTATTCCTTTGCTTTATTTTTGGTACGGTGACTTGAATGATCGATGAATGATTAGTTTTGTTTGAATGTTGACCAGTTTCGGAATTACTCCGTTGGTAAAGTTGAACAAGTGACAACACTAATAAACTTTAAATATTTTGGATGTTTATTTGCATCCTTACCTGCAAATAAACTTTTTCCAGCTGCTCATAAATCAACCTAATACGTTTGTCATACGTAGTGACAAGTTGAACTTGTAGACAACCGATATCCGGCCTGTTTGGCAGCAGACATTTTCGACTACGCTCCTTTTCATTCTTCTATAATACTGAGATTACTTCTAGCTTAATTTCCTTATTTTATAAGGAAAGGGGCTAATGATGTCATCGTGTCCATAAGTGGGTCTCCCTAAGGACTCTTGAAAAGTAAGTGGTTTTTCATAAAGCATTGTAAGAGCTTCACAATACTGAACTCCAAAGTACCTTTGTACTTCTTAATTTCTTAACAATATTAATATACCTATAGAGGTCGTCCCAAATACCGAGTTTGGAATGATATAAGCTGCGTATTATAAAGGTCCTAAAATTTTGTATGGGTAAAGATAGTGGAAGAAATATGAAAATTTTAAGAGAAACGTTTTGTACAACGTACAATAGGTGTTTAGTTTTTAGTTTCATGGCTACAGCGAATTAGGTGGTCAAAAATGTAGAATTTAGATAGGTCACAAAAGTGGTTTATGTAGAAATTTTTTGTGAATTTTTTTATGCACGAGTTTCATTGTGTGACGTTGCATATGCCCAGCGTAAAAGCGGAACTAGTCTAGGCCTGCTCGCTTTTACAGACTCGTTGGCAGGAACGTAATTTAAAAACCCCTTGTATTTAACGACTGCAAGCACGGCGAGAACATGACTGTTCGTTATTTTATATGACACACTTGACGTAGATGGAATATTTGCAGTTGGAAATTGCATGTATAGTAATATATCAACAGATGGTAAAATTATTTTGGCTTTTAAAATCATCACCATATAGATTAAATAATTTGTAGGAATCTGGGCACATAAAGTTCTTCGCAGAACTACTTATCACATTTCGTGTACCTGGTTGCCCTTATGACCCCTGTATTGTCTGCAGTTTGATCCTTCTGAGACTCCAGTGCGTGATAGTCGCCCACGACCTCGATATTCAGACATTCTGTAGTCCATGAATTAATGGAGATGCAACTCACAAAACGATCAGATGGTGTAGAGGTATCTCCATCTCTAAGAGTCATAACACTGGATTTAGCCTTCATAAACATGCGCGATAAAGTCTCTTGACGGCAAATTGCTACGTGCGAGAGAAAGGAAAATTTATTGTAGTCGATTGTATCTCTTGACTGGAATGGAATATTGCTGGGCGTTTGGAAGACTGTTCCCAGGCTTAATGGCCCAACATATTGCTTACCAGGCAAAGTATTTAATCATCAGTTTAGAGCGCAAGTCATGTAATCTAGTGGGCCTCGTTTATTCCATGCGGGGATTTACGGAACTGTGTAAGATATCAGACGTCTTTGATTGAACAGAGGCCTAGATTTTTAACCAGTTATGCATAATGTGGTGCGTCTTGAGGCATTTTTATTCGAAATTAGTTTAAATTCGAAAGTTACACTGAAATATGTGAGTAGTGACACATTATTGCCAACGTCCTTCGTCTCATGACTGTTCTGTTTCTTTGTCATCATACTTTTCTCTCTGCTTTGTCATTCTCACATTTAAGTATCGTTAGATTCTATTACCCCTTACTGAGTTTGGTTTACAATAGATTGTTTATTCTAGTGTTAATTATGTATTATTTACATTATGTGCCTTTTATGTATTTGCAATCAAATGCAATCTGAATAATGTAAAACTAAGTACTGAGCTCAGGCCATGCCATGGCTCAGGCGGTTAGTCGCAAGCCTCTCACCGCGCAGGCCCGGGTTCGATCCCGGGTCAGTCCATGTGGGATTTGTGGTGGACAAAGTGGCACTGGGACAGGTTTTTTCCCGAGTACTTGGGGTTTTCCCTGTCAATCCCACTCCACTCCATTACTCCTTTACGAAAGAAATATTAATCATCTTCAGCACAGGGTTGCACAATAAGCCTCGATGCTGCGATGCGTACGTAGCATCTGCTGCGGGGCCCTTCACCTTAAAAGAAGTTCTGAGATTGTTAAGTAAATAATTGCTTAATTTATTGTTTCTTACAAAAAAATGTCTCAAGTAACTTGAATTTGACTTTTGGCCCTTTCTCAAAACAACTTCGAAAAGCGACACTTAGCTTCTTATTTCTTTCCCTCTGTCTGTACGCACATATACAAAAGACATACACGCCTTACTCGAAGGCTTAAGTAAATTTGTATCTTGCTGAATTCTTCTGGGATTGAAAGAAAAGCTCCAGAGAAAATTAAAGCGCTCGTATGGTATCAAATGCATGGCTTTCGAAAATTGCACCGTTTACAAGATAACTACGCGTACAAGAAATACGGCAAAGCCTAAGAGGCCAAAGAAATATTTGATGATGTGAAAATAATGTAGCGCCATACGGCTGCAATTTTTGTGCTAGGTAATTAAGGTAAAATTACGAATGTATAGTCTGATCTGCTACCGAATTTACGAAAAGAGAGATATTACGTAACGAGTTAACTGTCATTACGATCTGTTTAGTCGGCTTGTACATATAGTAAGCCATGAACGAGCAGACAGACTTGTTTCGATATATTTTTTTTTTAATTTTGTGTTAGTAAAAGACAAAGAAATAATGTTGAAATGAGCGTGAATTAGTTGGTAAATTATTTCTATTCAGAACGGGTAAGTGGAATTATAAAAACTGGGAGAAATAAAAACTATACAGGCTAGTCACGATGAAAGGAACTGAACGGTACTCAGTTTTACGATATACAGACTCGAACATTTCCTATATTGTTTTAATTTCTGTATGAGGCGCGAAAAGCTAAAGGCTCAGTAACTAGCCGGACTCTAAATGTGCATGTTACAACTCATATTTTAATTTTTCTTTACTTTACTTAAAGAAATTTAAGTTCGTATTTTATACGTATTCTATAAATTTTATTTTGTGTACATTTGGAGTCCGGAGAAGTATTTTTAATCTTGATGTTCGCAAATTTAACAGTTAAGTTAGAATTTAGACAATGCTTGTTGAAGTATATATTCGCGTTGGATTTTAATACTCTATGTTTCAAATTTTTGTATCTACTGATGATGCGAGCATCATCACTAAATTAAACAAATTATAGGTTAAACCCCTTATTTAGTAAGTAAAATCATTTTATCTTAATCTACTAATAATACATATTTTGTAATAAAAAATGGTTACATTGTTTTCTTGGTTATATAATCTGTATTCATGGATTAGTGCTTGAAAAAGTTAATGATGGTTTTCAACTGCTTAGTTTCATATGAGTCTCCTAGAATGGTAGTGTAGCTTTGAACGGTGAGTTAAATATAGTGTCTATATTATCGTGGCCTATTTAAAGCCAAACTGCTACATCTGTGAACAACTGCGTAGTGAAATTGCTTTGGAAATGAAGATAGGCTGGGAACACAAGAAATACGTACAAACTGGTAGCATGTATTCTTGCGGCTTGTATGCTAGCATGTGTGGTTGGTATGCCTGATTACTCCAGTCGTAATTTCGTAGCAAGCTTTATTGTAGTAACCTATATATAATCTGATACTTTTTTCTTGCTATAGATTATGTCTGCGGTTACAGTTGAAGACACAATTGGTAGCATGCTTTGTTGTAATGCTTTATGCCTTCCGGTAAATTAGCTCGCATTTTTCACTAATTTGGCTTATGACTGCACGTACCCTTCTGTAGAATGCTTTCTTATCTTGGCTTGCATCTCCGCGTATGTAGTGTAACCATCATTGGCTCTGTGTTATCTCTAAGCAACGGTTAAAATATGATTCAGTATTTCAGACTGGGACACACATGGCTTGATCTCAATATTGCTTCTGTTGTTAGTATGGACGTGAAGGCAAATCAGGACCAAAAACCAGTACGTGTATCCTGAAGGGTGTGAACCACATTTTTGGTATCCTATCTTCCTGCATTCTGTTTACCTTTTCTAAAACGTTAGATGATAAGTTTTGTACCATCATTTGTATTTGTGCATTGAAGTACATTTCATGTTGACTTAGAAGGCCCTTATATACTGCCTCTGAAAGTCTGAGCAGCGATACGAGGTATTTATGTTTTTTGTTTTAACTTCATTCTGTCGTTCATTTCATACCCCATTCTTCCCTTCAAAAACTTAAAATCCGAGTGTATAAAATTTTGTAGCTTTAGTGAAATGGCTAATCAGATTTTGAATTATATATGTATATATATGTGTAATATATAATGTGTGTTTGTACAGTCATGCTTACTAATACGTTTTATACGCAAGGTATTTAAAATTGGAGAGTTGCTCAGTAATCTCACTGTTGAAAAATGTTTAACTCTTCGTCAGTAATTCGGCAAGCTGCTTACTAAACTCATGTGATGATATTACAACAGACGAATATAAATATGTTTTCCTTTCTACTTGAGAGGCATAATCACAGGAAGGCCCCTGCATTGTACTAATGCTATGTTACTGTCTGTAATCGCAGGGATATATGTTGGTCCTCAAAGTTTTATACTCAGATTTCCCCAAATGTAATATTAAGTCCTATAGCACATAAATAATGCCGTAAAACCTTTGTGATAAATTCGATGGGCACAAAGCAATAGATTAGCAGACGAACAGTAGCAACGATAGTCTGTTCAACAATGATCTGAAAGTTGGAAAGGAAGGCAAAATTTTGATAATCAGAGTACGGCAGAAAATGTAACTGATATGAAGGTTTCTTTAATCTCTGTTCGCTGCTGTTTAATATTATCGTCATCTTGAAGTGCCACTGAAGTAGGAGGGTCAAACTTTTAATACTGGCAGTCCTCTTTTGACGTTGCCTCTTGAAACATTGTTTATTTTTATATCTGATCAATTGTAGTGGGCAAAGAATCGATGAACGTTGCCCGCACTCGGGTTTAACGTTGCTTTCTCTGGCCGCTGGCCGGATCTTCCACAGCCAGACTGTGCGTCTCAGTTTTTTTGTTTCTCACTTTGTGCACAGAGCATTTTATGTGTGTTATGCAGTCTATTTCCTTTGCTGTACTGCATCATCATGGCTTCGTAACGCCATCGATATGATTAACTTTGCGAAGGCATGGGAATGGCTTTACAGACAGGTGTACAAAAGACGCCTCGTGTAATCTTTGGCCCGAGTGTTTTCATAGTTTTAAATGGTTCAAGGACGTCTTTCCTGTCGTTAGTACGATAACCTTTGACACGTCTGATTCGATACAGTATAAAATGATATGCAGGCTTACTGTTTATTTATAATATGTTTATATTTTTACTGTTTATGTTATGCGTATATTAACAGTAAAAGGCTACATGCTTAATAAATAGCCGTATATAGTGGTACCTCGTCCATCGCGACGGTGAGGGGAACTGATTACGATCTATTGGGACAAAACGACGTTGTCCGAAAGCCGACGCTTTTGGACCTGAATTAGGTTGAAGTACAGACTTTGTTTTGGACGTGGAACATTTAAACAGTGTGTGAGTACCTGGTTTTGCCAGTTTCCATGATGATTGAATAACCACAAGCTTTTATACGTGCTTATTTAAACTTTTCAGCGTTCGACATATTTTTCCCCCACATATTTAACTACTTTGAATAGCTTATATTCACAAACGCGCTAAGCGAACCCGGATTGGTTTAGGATTTGCTTTATAGCGCTTTAGTATCTATGTTATTGGTAGGATAGGAACACCGAGGAACTATTTCGGGTATTTTAATTATTTCTTGTTTGAGTACTCCGTTCTACCATGTTTCGTTCTACGATGCGATCTTCAGTCACGTAACGTCGCCGTTAAACGTGGACTCTGTACGAAATACTCAGCAAGTCACTCTGACTTGTACAAATCTCGCGGCTTACACAGCCCACTGAAGAGTGCTGTGGATACAATTTGTTCGGCTAAATTCACCCATTGAGCAGCACAAAACAGTGTGTAGCTTGGAAGGCTAGACTCCTCAATTGAGCAGCGCAAGGAAAGGTGTGTCAGTAATCTTTAAGGCTTAACTGTTTGTTGCCTATACACGACATATTATCGCTAATATTTCCTATGTTTCATTGTTAGTGTGATCGGGAGAGACCTTAGTACGGCGACTGTTCCTACTGACTGTCATGTAATTAACGTTAGAGCAGTCCTTTCAAGTTGCATGATCTAATCAAATAAGAATTTAATCTGCCTGAAAGTTTCGTGATTTCTCGTATTTTCTATAGGCTAATGCCGACAACATTGCATGGTTTTCAAACATGCATAATCAGAAACTCCCGGATACAATTCGATACTTGTCTCCAAGGACGATTATCCTGATATTTTTCGGATGTTCCTCAACCTCTCTATCCAAATCCTGGGATACTAACTTGATGCAAGCCACGCAAGCACCCTTAATGTATTTGGAGTTTTTTACTGCCTTTTAGCTTAATCAATGAAGTTGACTGGTTAATATATGCAAGGTACAGTATTCAGTGCAATTAATAAATTAGGTGATTGTAAGGCTGACATCGCATTTATTAAACGCTAATTATGATAATATACAACTGACCTTTTATACGTATTTTATAAGCTTGATAATGACCTGACTGGGTCGAAACATGTAGCACCTTATAAAAAAACAATAAATCTTATTTTTGCAATAAAGTATTTTTTGTTCTATATTCTGTGATGTATCAATAAATTCGGTTGTTGAAGCGCTATACAGAGCCTACAAAATATAGTGGAATAGATAAATGAAAATATATAAATGGACGTTTTATAGAGGAAAGCGTAATTTGTGATCTCATTCCTTTTCTTCATCCAAAGCCACACAACAATTCCTCTCTCCAAATGCCTTTGGACAGAATTTACATATATTGACGCTTGCAAATGGCCTTCGTCTCCTACTTCTGTCCACAAACTTTGGTCAGTACCAGCGCCATATCTCAGCTAGTCAGTTGATGAAAATGATTGTAGTAACTGTGCTCACAACGTTGCTACCAGAATAATCAGGTTTAATGTCTGATGTGATAATTGCCTTTAACTTTCAGTTGTATCAGATCCTATTAACTCTTGAAGTGGGCTTCCGTGTCAACATTCTACTTCTCCAAAATTACAGAAAATTTACGTGACATGATTTGGTACTTGTGTTGCTGTATAACGAGACCATTTGGAACAAATGAAGTGTAACTGATAACATGTTATTCGAAACGTATCAGTAGTCGTTATGAATGATTTCCACTTTTACAATAAATCAAATAGAAAAATTTTTGCAGCAGTATACGAGTAGAACCATTAAGCTTATCAGAGGAATCGGCAACGACCATCTCCCATTTGTATCTCATAATTCATTACTGGTCACTTTTTTTTGGCAGGCAACGAAGGTAAATAGAATGGCAAAGTCCCTCTTTTTTTGTGGTGAAGGACCCCGCAGCAGATACTACGGACGCACCGCAGCTTTAAGGCTTCTTGTACAACCCTGTGACGAAGATGAAAGATGATCAGTTCTTTTTTTCATTAAGGTCCCTCTTGGAATATTTCCCGTGAATTTTGAGTAGGCTATATCACTGACCTGAGGACACTAGTTGGAGTCAAATGCATTAACTAACTGCACTCATGCACGGTAGTACAGGTATGCCTAGGGACAAATAATTGTACACTTACACTCAAAGCATGTACAGAAAAGTAATGCTAACTTGGAGCACAGCAACTTTAAATAAGAATTGTTTATATTTATTTATTTTGTGATTTGTGAATATATGAGTTAAAAGTAATGAAACTAGAACGTCTGAGAATAAGTAACGATGCTTAACGATCAGTTAAGTTTTACAGTATTAAACACAGAATGTAATGAAAATTAAAAATATATTGATATGCATAAACTACAAATTATGAATACAGAATCTGTCGTTCGTGTAATAAGATAGGTCTACCAAAGAGACAGAATGAATGGAAGTAAATGCGTTCTACTGGCTTGCTGGAGGAAACTGCGGCACTGGCTCTTCGAGGCGGATGCTGCAGCAGCAACTTTAAGTAATTCACAATTTCTTCCCTTATAAATCCGCAAGTCCATAATTAATAAACCTCTTGATTAATTAATTATGTAGTTAATTAACTCCCTACTATTACTAGCAGTCAATAACCTAATCTGCTGATTAGTTTGCCAATAATAGTCAAAAAAATATTTAAAGTCAGTTCTTGGGAATATGTTTGGATAGTCTGGTGTTACTAATAGCCTAGGTGAAATATGGGTTGAATTATGATTAGTTTATGTGATGAAATCCATTTTGACAGGACAGCAAAGTAACTTAATACAGCTTGGTTTAATTTTGCTACAAAACGTTTTAGGAAAAATGGATTATTTAAGTTACCAAATTGAAAACTGAAATAATATTTGTTTAAATATAAAAGTTTGTTTTATTCAATGGCCCATGCTCGCATCTTGGCAGATCCTAGCACCGACTTTGTTAGTAAAAGTGTTCAATATGATAGTACTGATCCCGCACATTTTGTGTTTTATGCTAACATCGTTTTCGTAAGGCTAGTATTTCCTTTAAAATTAGTATGTTCTGGTTTTTCTTAATAACACTGATATAATGCGCAGACACTATAAACGGTGACCAGCTTCTGTTAGGACATTCGCAGCCTGCGTATAAATATTCATATTGATTTCATGCCTTGAAGTCAGTAACATAAAATTTTAGATTTTACTTAAAATATAAAGTATTAGAATATCGCTGAATTTCGACGCCCTCCTTGTTTTATTTGTCTTTGTTCAGGCTCCTAGCATTAGGACACTAGATTGTTTATATTGTTGTCATTAGTCGTAGTTATATTAGTATTAATAGCAGACTGTTCTTTCTTCCACCCCCACTATGTATTCCAACAAGCTGTCCTTCGTCAGGTGTTCTCTGCTGCTTGTACTTTAGAGCGAAGTGCGCAATGCATGATTTGCGGAAACTGTCGGAAAAAAACGATTTTCCACGAACACGTGTAGCTAATGGCATAAGGCAAACGTCTCAGATAGTGAAGCAGTAAGTGACCTTGTTCTGGCTGAATGTCTTTTTGAAACTGTTAGTGCAAGATTATTACAGATTTGAAGTTATGTTTATTGTGGGTTAAGTCTGTAGCAATCAAGTAACTGTAAGAATTTACTGGAATACAAAAGAAAACACTGCAGAGTAAGCATAGACATAATGGGAGGTTGACTGTGTTTTGTTCTGCCGTGACACCGGCTGGGATGACATTACTGTGCAGGTGAGTGTATGAAGTGCTGTAAAACTGAGTTGGTTGCTATTAGAACGAAGGGGCGGGATGTCGTTATGGAAGGTCATCAAATTACTCATATTCCTATGTAGCGTGACATGTTACTTTATTAACCTGCTGGTTTAATTCAAAAGCAGCTGTCGGATTATAATGTAGTCTGTTTGGATCGCTCGTGCTCGCATAATGTTGTACTACAGCAAGCCTCCACGCCGGCTCGGCTCTGCAGCTCACCAAGGTTCCTATTCTGTGGGTATTCGGAGCGTTTCCCCTGGAGTAATGTGGCAGGATCATGAAGCTGACCAGTCACCTCCTTCTAGTGTCAAGGTTAAGAATGGGTGGAGGTGCACCACCAGTCCATGATATGCCTTCATAACTTGTACAGGGACGGCCTTTTCTTCACAAAGCTTTACAGTTGAATTTGTGGCATTCCTGCTTCGTATTCGGGTAGTTCAAATTCAAATATCGGTCTATAGATGGGTTATACCAGAGATTTTCGTGAGAATGTACAATGCCTGTCAGGCAGGTGCCGAGGCATTATCTCGTATTAGGTCCAGACAGTTTTGTTAGACATTCCTTCAAAATCATTAAGTCACTAATCATCGCATAATGCGACGCTGTATAAAGCGAGTTGCTGAAGTCGTCTTAAGATAAAAGGAAACCAAAAAGAAACTTGACACTTTGACGCTGTACGCTATTTATTAGCGGTCTGTTGTTGCAAATATGACTTCCAAAATCAGCCAAAAGCCAATCGACTGTTTTATAGACGTGTCTCAACCGATACTTCAATCATAATGGCTCGTGGGTTGTGAGCGACTGTGTACAGTCTGTTCTGCTATAAAGCGACGGTTGCGTTTTTGTGAGACTTCGCGTTATAGAAAATACTGTAATTAAATTGGGTCAGATCAGAAAAAAATTTGGGCTGTCGTCCAATCTTAGACACTTGTCGCTGAAATTGCGTAATAGCCAACACTATGCGAAACCTGGCGTTATACAAATAGCGTTTACTTATTCATCAGTCGCGTTAAAGCCAATTAGTTCTGTGCCTAGTGTAAACATTCCTTGCCAACATGTTTATTCTTAACATATAAATTGTATTAAAAAGTCGAACCATTTCCAATGACATTATTATTCATGATCAATTTTGTCTTTGTTTTGTACAAGTATAATGCAATCACATATATTGGTTGACAAATATAAGATGAGCTGACAGGAAAGAAGGTTAAGTTCAGGGTAATCTGTTGATGGGGAACTTGGGGTTTTTATGATTTTTTGCGCTCACCTTCCAGCAATATGCGCCTTTATTCAATGATAAATTGGCCCCTTCCAGTAATTTTAGAATTTATTTAGAAGTTTAAAACATTTGTGATCATTCGGTACACCATTCACATTTTACGTTTACCTTAGTGGAACCGAATGACTCAGTGCATAATGAACCAATTTGTAGAACACTGAACTATCCCACAATGTTGGACCAGACATGGTTATATTCTTTTAGATTAATTAAAATACAAAGACAGTAATGTGACCGATCGTCAAGAAACAGGTGTGATATATGTCGGTCTTTTGTGTACGTGGCTATAGACATTCCAAATGCGTAACATGTATGAAATTTCTTGACTAATTGCAAGAGTATCGCACTTTGGATTCTGTTCGCGTAATCGTAATTGGGAAAACTTGCGTCACAACGTAACTGAGAATTGGCCGTTGCTTACTGTCAGTAATATTCTCGTCCGCCGTGCGGTCTAAGGCGTGAGTCTGCCGTCGCTCGCTTACTGGGATTGTGGGTTCGAATACCGCTGGGGACATGGATGTCTGTTTCTTGTGAGTGTTGTGTGTTGTCAGGTAGAGGTCTCTGCGACGGGCTGGTCCTTCGTCCAGAGGAGTCCTACCGAGTGTGGTGTGCCTGTGTGTAATCTCGAAACCTCAAAAATGAGGAGGCCTAGGCCCGAATAGGGCTGTTGAGCCACAGGAAGAGAATGGATGCGGCGTATCCCACTAATCACAAGCAGTGCTGTAGTTTGCAAATATAATTACATTAGCCTGGAATGGTAATACACAAGGCATAAACTTGCCTGTGTGGAAGCAGTTTCCGTATTCAGATGGATGTCGTGGGACTGTACAGGCGAGTGATCCACCTTTGTAGATGTAGTTGAGCCCCATTCCCTTAAAAGTAAACACCGAATTATCACAGTCAAATGAGGGCGCACAAGAATCCTTATTTAACAACTTGTATATATTCATCATTTTGTAAGACGGAGCCCAAACCCCATATTTTCGTTTTCTTCCTGCCAACGCGTGTGTGGTCTTTATATATTGAGTATTTTTTAAGTTACGAAAGGCCTTTTACGACAGTGTGGTCTCTTCCACTACAAAAATAATCCTTTAACCCTAATACGAGAACTGTCGTTTTTCTTCTTAAAATACTTCTTACAATACTACTGTTTTAGATAAAGTTTAGTACTAAAAGGATTTTTGTGAATAACTACAGAATATCTCCCAAATGTGGTAGACAATCTCGGAGTCCAACTCGTTTTACAACTGACTTACCGTCAGTCAGTATCTCTGTCTTGGTGTCAATGCCCTGTTGGAGCCCATGAACAGATCTTTTGTTTAAGTCTCTGGACAGATACTGTCTTTTTGGTCCTAGGACGTTGCTTGTGACGAGAGAACGGGGCCTGTTCCATTATTAAAGAGTAATCACAGTCACGTTACGACTGACGGTCAGTGAGTCCGTCTTCGTGTCGAGGCCCTACTGGGGCTCATGACCAGATCTTAGCCTGTTGATGAATGCTACTGTCTGTCAGTGGTGGAAAGCACACTCAAACGGGGATGCAGACCTTTCCGTGGTCATAAGTCACCATCTGTATCGGTCATACATATTGACCACCTTCTTTTGATTTGTATAAATATTATACATTTAACTGTGTACAGTATGCAGCTTATACGTAACCTCTGTCTTTGCTGGCCTTGTAGAGCAGCTCGTGATTTACCTTAATTAGCCTTTGTTGTGGCTTGAAAGGACGTAGGCCTGACCGCCGCAGACTTTAAGCCGCTTATATTTTCCGTATTCGGCTTCGCCTCGTCCAATTTAAAGGACTATATTTAACCCCAATTATATTTACATATGTAGTTCGTACAGCGCGGTAAAGGCGCTCCGTCTCAGTTATAAGAACCAATCAGGACATGGTGTGCTGTTTGAGATATGTAAGAATCACGAAAATGAACTCTGTAGGAAGAATGTAGAATTTTGTAATTTGAAACCCGGAGGCACATGAATCAGCCGAAAGGCATTAAAGGTTTATCAGATATACGAGTATTGTTCTTTATTAGCTGCTCATTTTCTTCACAGTTGCGACCTGTCGATGTTGTCATTTGTGTAGTAGCCTGTATTGTCCCTTATAATTTCCCGCATTAATTACGAATTTTTACACTATATATTTTATCGTACAGCTGCTAACTGTAGACTGATCATCACTTATAAATACGGTTATCTCTGCTTCCTTTAAACGCAACTGAATTTGGACCGAAAGTAAAAGGTGCAGCAATTGTATCTAATAGAGAAACAGGTGCTGAGTATTGTTAAGGAAGTACCATTAAATTCGGAAACAGTCTGATATTGTATTTAGAGTGTCACTTGTTTTACGACAGTACAAAATATTTATTAGGAACCATTCCCAGCCAGGAGAATTGTGAATTTATGCGTCATTATTCCTGCTTTGTTGAAACAAACGATAGATGCCAATACTCTGCCTTGTTTGTTTGTCTTCTGCTAATGAAAGAATTTAGTGTCCACATATGTGTCCAGGAATTTTCGTGATGAAATATAAACATCTTAATTAGATTACACAGTGCTGATTAGTAATAGTACCTGTGTGTGTTATACCAAGCATATAACCCTTTTTCGTTGTGTGGGGTTAATATTAATTTTTTTGCTAGAACGTAATCTAGGAATTAGGCTTAGTTTGTATATCAAATTCCACCTACCACAGTACACAGCAGCGATGGGGCTTAATTTAAAACTCTCTGGAAATAGAAGCATTGGGAAGTATGCCTATGGACAGTAAGGATCTGTTAACCACCAAGCGTGTTTTATTCATGTGGTTTCAAAGCTTGTCTTTGGCTATGCTGATAGACAGCGCATTTACCACGAGTACTGTGAATGGCCGGGGATGACATTTAAATGCTCCTGGCAGCAGTTTCTGACACCTGTCTTGGTCTTGATTATGTAGCCACAGGCTTCTGGGAACTATTGTTTTCATATGACGTCACAGTGCACTGTGAAATGCTGTTATTGAACATTCAGTGCGCACTGATCGTTATTGTCACTGCAAATGTTCGATAATCTTTTTATTTATAATACATTTATAATTACACTGCCATTTGAAACTATTGTTTGCGTTGATTGGATTGGCATATGCACAGTGCAGTGTAAACAATGTGTTTCAATAACATTCATAGATGGCAGCACCGCTGAAAGAAACTGTCTTGGAAAAGCTGTTGTGAGAGTCTGTGTTAATATTTGTTGAGGCTCAACAGTTTGATGCATAAAAAACGGATCGTTAAATGAAACCTCAGTGTAAAAATTACGTTCCAGGGCAGTATGACTTTATTTCATCCTGCTGAGCTATGTTAGAAACGACACTGACATTTAACATAGCAGATGGAAGGATATGCATGGCTGAAATGATCATAATTGATTGTGGTCACATTATTCTGCTTAATATTGTGCATTATATTGCTCCTTGTGATGAGCTGTCTTGCCGATCCCAGCGGCCGTGCGGTCTAAGGCGTGGGTCTTCTGCCGCTCGCTTACTAGGATCGTGGGTTCGAATCCCACCGGGGATATAGATGTATGTCTCTTGTGAGTATTGTGTGTTAGTTAGAGGTCTCTGCGACGAGCTGGTCTCTCGTCCAGAGGAGTCCTACCGACTGTGGTGTGTCTAATGTGAATCTAAATCTAAATCATGAAGCCTCGACGAAACGAGGAGGCCCAGGCCCATATAGGGCTGTCGAGCCATAGAAAAAAAAATACATTTCGTGTGTTTGTAGCCTGTTTGCTCAAAAGGTCCTGCTCTTTTATAAGTTTTATGCAACTTTCATTTTTATGCAGTGAAGTATATAAAAGTTCCGTTGATGTTATCACTATATTAAATTTTAACCCTTTTAGAATAATGATTTGTTTTAAATTTGGTAGTATTTGTATTAAACTTTTAACATTATAGTGAAATATTTTTAAATTATTACCTTTGGTCCCCATTCTTTCATTGTATTTTATCCTATTACTAATTTAGCGAACTTTCCTTTAAGTTTCATGAATAAATTATCACATTCCTCCTCTAATTTTTAGGCGCGTCCGCAAAATTGCGAAAATCAACTATTAGCTTTGCCAAGCCTTTCCGTCTGTCCGTCCCTCCTTTCGTTACGTGAGCGCGCCTCAATGTTACGTTTATACATACATTGCCTGTCTTGTTGACTACGAGAGTCTTCTGCTGGGCACCACGACTACTGCCTCTCATTTGCATATGTGTATGTAGCTTCCGTGATCCGTATTTCAGTTTTGCTTTTTACATGGAAAACAAGCACTGTTCCATCAGTATAGCCAGACATATAATTTTGCTTTCTACCGATGAGTACTATTTGAAAAAAGATATAAAATTATGCAATACACGCAGTTTTGTGGGGAATAAAACAGAGATTATGCAGCATGCAGTACAGATCCTTGTTCCGTAGATATAAAAAAGATTCTGTTGGCGCGGAGGGGGGAATCCTACTTGCGTTCCACTTGCAGTAACGTAAGACTTTACTTTATTATGTACACAAATGGTAGGTCATTATTTTTGTGATCCTGTGTAAATCAGTAGGGGGTGTTTTGATATTTGGCTGCATAAAGTAATGTAATACATAACAGCTGTAACAACATGTAAAGGCATAGGAAACACAAGAGTAAACAAAAAAACATTCAAATAAGATAAAAGAGAAATTTAGAACGTAGTAAAGAATTGTGTATTAGAATAAGAGTAAAAAATGTCTAGGAAGAAAGAACTAGAGAAATTGCTTCAGAAAGTAAAAAAAATAAATACATTTAAATGTAAAATTTTTACTAAAATCAAGGCATTATGGTTTCTCGAAACTTTGGGTACCACTAACCAAACGACACAGCGTAACATCTCAGAAGACTTGAGTCATCTGAAATGCCGACGTGAGAACTTAAAATCTCGCAAAGTATTAAAATGCATACTGATAAACAGAAAAAAGTGTGTGAAACAAACGAACCGAAAGGAACCTAATTACAATATTCAAATAACACTGCATGAGGAAGACATACATATCAGACCATGTAAGTCATGAATTTAATGTTGAAATTCAATATATATATATACGGTCAGTGAACCTACAGAAATGCAGATAAACCCGAATATATGTGTATTTAGCAGCTCTACAAACGGATCTTTGCTTTATCTGATGACGTCACTTGTTAGTGTGGCGTTGCCGTAGTCTAAATCAGTGTTACTGAAAGTATTCCGAAGAAACCTGCGGGCGACTTTCAATGGTCCGGCGAGGACGTTTCCTTTGTAATGCTATTTGTAAATATAATTTTGATAACTTAGTATAGCGACTCGCTACGGGCTGGACGGTCCGGGGACCGAATCCCGGTGGGGGCGAGATTTTTTGCATCCGTCCAGACCGGCCCTGGGGCCCACCCAGACTCCTATAAAATGGGTACCGGGTCGCTTTCCCGGGGGTAAAGCGGCCGAGGCGTGGAGTTGACCACCCACCCCCATCTAATGCCAGGGTTAAAGCAAGAATGGAGCTATACCTCTACTCCACCCCTCTGGGCCTTCATGGCCTGTTGGTTTTTAACTAAACTTTTACTTTTTTGTCGATCCTTTTGCATTGTCGGCACTGGGTTTGTTTTCAGTATCAGTGGGCAGTAATGAAAGACTTTTATAAATGTACGTAAATATTTATTTTTATACAGTCGGACTGGGTTATACCGTCATGAAAGGGACTGAATATTTTGTGTCGTTAAAAACGAGTGTTGTTCTAACGGAGGAATATAATTTTATGGTAAACAGTGAGTAATTAAGTGGTACCACAGAATGTCTGACGTAAAAGACGAGGTGACGCGGGTCGTTATAACCGGGTTAGACTGTATAAAAAGCTCTTTCTTAAACAGTTTTATTTCACATTTTCAACCACAAATTACACCGTTACTTTAGAGGAGTTCCGCAAGGGATCTGATTTGGCCTTAAGGCTTCCACAGATATTAGGAACTAGGAAGACAGCTGGTATACATGACCCAGCATTTCAGTTGCGAAATGCCTGCGCGTGTCGTAATTACCTTTGTTGCAGTCCAAATGATCAGCTCCTTGAACGCCTGCAAAAAGAGTAACTTTTGTGCCACTTCATATCCCTTGATCTGGATAGCTGAAGGAGATGTGATGCTCTTCATTTTGATTTCCCTGTACTTCTGACAGACCCCTGCTGAGTCTCAGTCACTCACGAAGTTGACCTTGCTGATGTCCCTGCATGGATCCTGTAGGAAAAGCTACCGGTTTTCTAGACTTGTCACTAGCATTAATTCCAAGACAGCTTCATCTTTCTTATATACTAGACGACAATTATGCTGTACCTTATTTCGATTCCAGAACCCAGGAAAAACCCCCTTTTTGTTTAGCAGTAACAATTTTTTAACTGCTGGAGCAAGTATTTTAAGCACGCACTCTTTGAAATAATTTTTCTGAAAAACCTTTACGGCTCTGTGCATAGTATATTTCCAGATGCTGGGTTTCATAATGTATCGAGGACTTGCTGGTCACTGTGTTTATCCTGAAATCCTATTAAATACATACTTCTGAATAATAAAATCCTCTACCAGAGTTTGTCAGTTTACATGAAATTTGCTAAAAGAAACCTGGACACGCCAAAGACTGTCACTTATGCTGGATAAACGTATGAGCAGTTTTTCATTTTAAGAGTGGACCTAAGCCTAAGTCGTATAAAGTAACATGGAGGCGCGTTCGCGTAACTTTTCTTGCCGTGAGTAAGCAATAAGTATTAAATATTTTGTGTTTGTGTGTGTTCTTGCCTTAGTTTTCCGGCATGCAAATCGCATAGTTTGTGCACAACGTTATACTGTTGTGGCCTCTGGCTGTACCATAATTTTTTACACTATCTCATAAACGGCGCGATTTTAGGAAAAACTTTATTGAACATAAGTGTGTGTTTTTTCTCTACAACGTTTATCTGAAACATTTATCATTCTAAGAAGAAATGAGACAGATATGATCATAAATGTACTTAGGTCTTTGTATAAAGTACTCTTTATTCTTGCCACATTTTAATGAAACCTTAATTTTCTCGACAGATTTTCTAAAAATATTCAAATATCAAATTTCATGAAAATTAGTCATGTGGGAGCCGAGTTGTTTCATGCGGACAGACAGAAGAACGGGCGGATGGGCAGACAGGACGGAGTTACTAGTCTTTTTTTTCGCAATTTTGCGAACGCGCCTAAAATGAAGCAGGCCTGAATTTTAATTCACGACACGGCAGAAGAATTAGTGGAACACGAATACGACTTATAGCCTTCTGACAACTCTTCCAATTCTCTTACCTGAAACGGTTCGGAACTATATTTCAGCTGTCTGATAGTTTTACATCCGTTCACATTTTCTTTGTAAGATACCTTTTACGGATAATCGCGCAGAAAAGAAATTGGTGGTAAATATGACATTAAATTGATTACTTGGTCGGAATATGAAATATGAATACCTGCTCACTGAGGAGATTTCAACGGTTTTGAGTGAAGGTTTAAAAGTTCAGAACAGATTATAGCCGTTTATTACCCGGCGGCTCGGCGTTGTGTTGCATATTTCACAAACATATAGTAACAGGGGACAGATATATAATGCCATGTTTATGATCTGCACGGTTATTTAAATGTAGAGACTGCTTTATGAATTAAATGTAATTAACTAAAATAGTGTAATTTCATGACGTATTGCGTTGAAGATGGTTTTTGTGTGTGTTGAAATTGGCGTAAGTTGATAATCAGTAAATGTGCACGCATCACTGCCTGCGTTATGCAAATGCTCTGCCTTCTCCATCCACGAATTTTAATTGTTTTGCAGATAGTCGTTTTGCATTTAGCAGTATAGGGTTCGATTCCCGACAGCAGCTTAGAGACGTCCCTTTAGTAACTATGTCGAAGCGGTTCCATGTCAGTTCCACGAGCTAAGGGCGGGAAGCATGAAGCTCTCTGCTGATTTACTGTAGTGTATGTTAATTTGCGTCACGTCCTCTAAACTCTTTAATAGACTGGTAAATATTTCGTTACCTTTAACCTTTATCCGTACTTCCAACTTGTCATCCTATCAGTCCGTGTCAATTTTACTATTTCTGATTCTGTTAAACTGTGTACAGGTAGGACCCGTTCTGTGGTAACATATAGCGGTGGGAATTGGGATCTTCATAGACACTTCTTATATGCATGAGCCATAGATTTTGTGAGAAATATATCATGCAAATTAAAACCGAAATTATAACTTTTGAAGACAAGAATATCATACTTCTCTGGGTTCAGTATGAACCATATGACGTTATGACGAAAAGAATAACAGTTTAGAAAGTTAGTGATTCACATTATTTGAATATTTTTGGATTGTAAGAAATATAAAATTATAGAATTTTACTATTTTTTAAACGTAGTTTTATTGTTGTTAAGGAAAGCGGAGAAAACCGCTATTCTTGACTCTCGGAATGAGGCTTACAGGGTAGATTGAAACAAATAGTGGAATGATACACAGAGAAATTCGTCATTGTCTGAGGAATCGTAACTGCTGTTAATATTCACGTAGGTTTTTCCTTATTTTACTAAGAATAAAGAAATTTAAATGAGCGAAGATTCAAGTCTAAGAAAACAGTTGGATCTCAGAGGAGCAAAATACTGAAGAATGGATAAACTTAAGCAATTGATTTACTTCGTATTCTCCATACCCTTCATCTAATATTTTTCAGGTACAGCAGAGAAACATGATGTGTGGTGTGTAAACTGGAGATGAAAATTAATGTGGGAAACATTACTCAACTGAGAGTAAAATATTTATTTAAACACATATGTAAATAGTTACGAGGGTCGGTCAGAAGATGGGTTTGTGTGGCCTAAACTTTCCTAACTAAGGAACCTAAATTGATTGGGGTTGTGCAGGACAACTAATCTGTGTCCATCGATGAATGAAAATCTTAGTAGCCGCCAAATTTAAATGTAATAGCTAGGTGAAAGCAGTTGACTCTCTTGTTGATAACACAAGATAAGGATTGACATCAAGGGAATAGAAAAGCTCACCCAACCTTTTGATAAGTGCCTAAACTGTGGCGCGTAATAAGTGGAAAGGTAGTGGGATAGCAACTCAATTAAAAGTGAACTGTTCTTGTAGGGCTTGGAATATAACGACTACAAACCGTCTATACTGTAAACTCATTTTCTGACCGACCCTCGTAAATAACGTCTACAATTCAGCACATTCAAATGCACCTGTGCGGCATTGCAATTAAATGATAAGCACCTCATAATCCCGAATTGAAGTCAACGCACTCTGTATAGGGTAAGGAATATTGTCTCTATGGAATGGAATAATCAGCGTGCAATAGATAATTAGACACTTATCGATATTACGTTAGATATTTCTCATTTTATGAGTGGTAATTTTATTTCATAATGACCTTTCGAGGTCTGACTTGTCTCTCGAAACGACGTAAATATCAAATGTTATCTCACATAATTATCATCCAGTCCCACAGACATCGTATGGCCTCACCACTCCACAGAATTACTCTATTGCAGCTTTTTGCCTAAGGGCTTTAGCACCAGGCATCACGGATGAGGAACTGGCGTCATGGAATACCTATGTTCCAAACACAGGTGTTACAGACTTGAATAAATATTCATATTATTTTATGCTGTATATATAGTATCTTAATCTCAATCATGGCTGTTCAGCCAACAGGTTACACTTTGCTGCATATTCTGCAATATGATATGAAGTATGCCTATTCAGCTACCAGATAATGGGCTGTGCTGCAAATCGAGTACTATTATCTCAATTATGACAGTTCAGCTAGCAAATGTATTGATCCGCTTAGTTCTGTTTACAGATTTATATAAGGTTTCGACACTTTCTAAGAGTGGACGTGGTAATTACTGCTAATACCTTCTCCCATTTCACATATGTGCTACCATTATATCAAGAGCTATGAATACAATTCATGCAACTTAATTTGCGTAATTATCCGCACATTACGTCATTAAAATTTTGGTTTTCTTGTTCTATTAAGTTATATTTATCTTTTCGCTTGTCTGTGTACTTGGACACAAAATCAATCTGCAGCTACGCAATGAGATCTGCGCTCTTCTCGGATGTTAAGCGGCGTCGTGTGGTAATTGTTTATCGACGTTTCGGGACAACGTATCGGCCTAAAATCAAGGAGAGCTGTGAGAATTTCAATATTAGATTTAGGTGATATTAAGTAATCTTGGCCCCTATTAAGGTGCTCACTCTTTTAATAAACCCGTACTGCCATTTAACTGCTACTGCTAGCAAAGTGGACAGTCCAAGGTAACTTGAACTTCTTTACAGTTTTTCTCAGTTCTTTCAGACGAATGGCGGAGCTGCATATAACCCCGACCGACTCCTTCGAACCCCCTTTAAATTATTAAAATTATTTGGAAAGTAGCAGTAACATGGCTAACAGTTTTACAAATTAGGAAGCCTCAGGTTTCAAATCTCGAGGACCGGCTCTGATGTCATATGTCGTTCAATATATTCTGACAATTTATTGGAAGGTAATGTAAACTGACACCGACAGTTTCCTGTTCATTTTTAGCAGTCATGCCACTATTCAACGCTCTATGACAGTCGTTACGTACATGAAGGAAAATACATTTAACAAAATTCTGTTTGACAAACTGGATTTGGGAAAGTGTTTAGCCTTGTGGTGTTAGGAAAATATGATAGAAAACACTCACTTAAAAACAGTTACGAAGATTGGAAGTCAATAATTTGGAATACGTCTTAAGGGAAAGGAAATGAATTCTCTTATAGGCCACTGGATTTAACTAGCTTACATGGTGTCCAGTTGCTTTAGGCTACAGAATACTAATTTTTCAGTCCAGAGCGTTTTGTTAGCAGTGCTTTTCTTTACGTTGTAGCCAGCTGTATCCATATAACATGTTAATTTACGTTCAATTTGAGTATTCGTAGAAAAAGGAAGCAGTGATTCAGCACATATCGAGTTTAAAACATGTGGCTGTAGTGCGGGCTGGAGTTACTAGGCGAGCAAAATCGCATTAATCATTCGGCTTAATTTTCACGTAGTCAGTGATTGAGTTGGACAACGTAATAATTGATTACGAAGCCAGCTGCCGTTTAATCCGCAGACTGATTGGTAAAACCCATACAGATTGATGAACCAACTTACCTCTCTATAAATACGTTACTTGGATGATGCTTTATCGTGTTTTACGCCAAGATATGTTATTACACTTAGGTATGCATATCCTTGTGGATCTTTTAAATTTCTGCTTACAGCCCTTTTAGACACTGATGGCATAAATGCGTGGATTGGGGCCTCGAAGAGAGGAATATGGCGCAGGAAGGTAACGTGGTGGAAATTTGTATAATGAAAGAATAGGAAGGGGTACTAACGTGAGCAGAAGAGTTATAAGGAAAAAGAAGATAAGAAGAGGAATAAGAGGAAAAGTAAAATTTGACGTAGGAAGAGAGGGGGAGAGATAAGGGGAGGAGAAGCATGAGAAGAAGAAATAAGATAGTGTGAAGTAGGGGGAACAGAGAATGACTTGACTGTTTTGGTCAGATAAGCTGGAGGAAAGAGCCAGTGTTACCAGTAGAGATAATATTAAAAAGGACTTTCGGAATGTGTTATAAGGCTTCGTACTCTATTCATCTGACACAGGATAGAGACTAGTGGCTCAACTGATTACTGAAAAAATTCTCAGAATTTCACTGAACCCGAAGGTGCATTACCATTTTCAGAAGACCCCGCGACGACCAACAGAACAGAGTTCCGGTCGTCTGTCGCCGCCGCTTCGGTAATTACTCACGGTGAGATGTCAAGCATGTAGTAACATGGTGCCGAGCGATGGACAGACATATTGATGGATGGATACACATCGTTTCGAAGCCAGACATACTTATTCTTGTCGGTGTCGCAACTCCAGTTGTGCGTGTGGTCTTCGGTGAAAGGAGGCTTCCTAATGTGTACTCTTGTGAGTGTTACAGCTCCAGCTGTGCGTGTGGTCTTCGGCGAGAGGTGGATTCCTAATGTGTGTTCTTGTGACTGTTACAACTCCAGGTGTGCTTGTGTGCCGTATTACATTTTCATCTGTGGCCTGTCAGCCTCTACCACATTTTTCCACATTAACTCATAAACGGCACGATCTTTGGAAAAAATAAATTTGAAACTAAAATGTGTGACTTGATTTTCTCTACAAATTTTGTTTGAAATATTTCTCATTCTAAGAAGAATTTGGCGAGATATTATCACAAATGTGCACAGTTGTTTATGTAAAGTACCCGTCATTTTCGTTTTCTATTCATGAAACTTGAATTTTCTCGACAGACTTTTGAAAAATCCTCAAATATAAAATTTCATTAAAATCCGTCTGGAGGGAGCCAAGTTGTACAATGCTGACAGATGGAGAGACGGACGGACAGAGAGACATGACGAAGCTCATAGTCGCTGTTCGCGATTTCGCGAACGCGCCTAAAGAGGGTGTTCTTTAATACACAGCACTGCTTTAGCAGCATAGTCTAGGAATAAAGCTATAAAACCCGTTAAAATTCATCTGCGCACGCTTCGTCTTCGAGTTGTGACCCATTTTATTTTGGAAGAAGAATGGTAGAATATAAAGTGTGAACCCAAATGCAGGAAAGAGTTTATGAACAAATCACTGATTGCAGAATTTCAGGATTACAGATAACTCTTTTGACAACAACAAATTATACAAAAGATCTTGAGCGTTTTCCTTTCATTTCCATACAGCGCGCTGCACGTCTCATTAAGCGTTATCGCACGCGCTGAAATATCCCAGTTGTGCAACAAATTCCAGTAGAGTAATAAATGAACTCGCATCCGTCTTCTTCCTTCTGTTGCAGTTCCTCTACATAATTAACTGCCGTAACATTCAGAGTCCTTTTTATATAATCCATAAATAGAAACCAAGTGTGTTTTAGTCAGGCCATGTGATTGGTTCACCTAGACCTACTCGCTCTTCTAGATAATGTTCAACCAAGAACGCTCTAACAGCCACAACTTTACTAAACTAATTTCAGTGCCATCATGTATGTTTGTGTCTGTTGTGGGACATGCTGTCAGGGGTTATTAAAAGTACTTAAGATGAAACTACAAGACTTTGTAAATGTTACAAAATATACTAACCTTACAGCAGCACTTGTTTAGGACCTTCATCGCATAGTATGTCTTATGTTTAAAACCACGTAACTTTACGGAGAAGGTAATCAGTGTGTTTTGCATTTATTTATGCGTCTGTCTTTTATTGAAGCATATTTGAGCAACTCGCCCACTATGTATCTTGGAATGGTGGAAAAATTTACGAATGTGAAAGGATGCGCTGGAAGCCGAATTGAAGCTCTCTGATGGTATTTGTCTGGCGGAAATGACTAAAACTACAAATGTCATTAATTTTGAAATTCGGTGTTCTGGTTTCTTGTCAACTGGGTACGTCCCAAACGAACGCGTGAAGCTTTACTGCTAGAACTACAGTTTTACCTGATATTTCAGGGACAGGTAGCTTAAATAAAGGGCTGAAATATACAGTTTACGAAACGCTCATTACAGTAATCCTTTTGGTCTCGTATACAACTTCTACGCTATTTTCTTTCTTTATTATATACACAATAATTTCAGAGAATTATTGTAAAATCTTACACTTTTTCTCTCAGTAATCCAAATTCATTACATCTCTATTTCACTCATGTTTTTTTTATATTTTCCCAGAGCGAGAACACTCAGACCCACTAGCACTGAATATAAGATCAGTAGAAAATCTCGAACTGCCTTAAGTTCTCATCATTGTGCTGTCAGCAAGTGGGTTTAGATTTTGTTTCTCACATTGAATTGCCTTGTTCTTTCTGTGTTTCAGGTATGTGAAGTTTCAGCTCAGTTCCTTATGGAGTAATTCGACATTAGGTCACTGCAGCTTCAGGGAAAGTAAGTCACTTCTTATTACTGGATTTATAATTATAGAGGATTGTTCAGAATAATTTTATTTTGTTCTGTGTACGGTCGTGGCAGACGGCCGAAACAAGACGTTTCACACTGAAGTTATGTATATACATACATACCGTCATTTATGTTATGTAGTTGAGAAAATTTTCGGTTAATTTGTGGCGTTGTGTTTGGAAAAGGAGACGAATTACGTTCCGGGTTTTTAAGCGACACTTTAAGAATAATGCCTTAAGAATTACAGTAAGGCGTATCTAATGCTTAGGCATTCAGGGTTTGCGTTCGGTGAGTCTGAGAGTCTAAATAAAAGGTTGTTTTAAAAATATTATTACCCACTAACCAGATATAAGATAACTACGTACGTACATCTGATTCATTATTCCACTTAAGTATAATTTTATTCACATAGGAGCTGGATTTATTTGTAGTCGCATCGCTGTGTTCTATAAAGAAATGCATTACCCAATTCTCTGGAGAATATATAATGCCATTAGTGTAATATTCCGCGCCTCTGTCGCTAATCCCGTACTATCACTTAAGATTTAATTTTTCTGAATTGTTGTACCTTATACAGACACACACATTTTTCTCGGACTTTTAGTAGAAGTCGTAAGAACAGCACTCTCTTCTAGGCTGTTCCCGTATTTCATTCTCCGTACATATTCTGAGCTGCACGTTTCTCGCCCCATGACTCAGTATCTGGGAGAGATAGGATATAGGTCATGTTTCACCCTCTGACGAGCAGCTACGGTACATTTTTCTTCTGCTTAGCTTTCTGCTTGAGGGCAATCTATTCTCCTAATATGGAGGGCAGTGTTATGACCTGCACATGAGTCACTGACACTGAGTGAACCTTCACACTACAGGCTATGACAGCAGAGATCTTAAAATGACAGGTGCGGTAATGATATAACATTACTGTATTGTTTTCTTCTCCCTTGTACAGAATTATTGTTACAAAAACAAGCGATAGTATTTGGGAATGCAGAAGAAATCTGAGTCTGTTTTTGACAAAATTAATTATAAATTTAATCGATTATTATTTTGCTTTCACCTTATCCAAGCACGTTAAAACTTTAAAGCCTCAGGTGTTATATATATATAGGTCCCCGCTTTATCCTATGCACATTTTGCGAAAGAAGGATCTCATTTTATGGGACAGATAATATTAAAATTGAGCGTCACCTAAATTAGGAATTATATGCGTATTCGACAACTCCTCATGTTACGCCCGTGTACCAAGTTTTATCGAGATCGTTCCAGTGGTTTGAGGGCCGAAAACTTACGCAGTCTGTGTTCGTAGTTCAAATTTTGATGTTCATTTAAACACAGCATTAGGCAGATCAAGACAGAAACACATCCACATTGAATTAAATAGAAAATATGCATTGCATGTTTCTTCCCAATATAAGTCATTTCTGCTGCTCGGACGTTTGTCTTAAATGTGTCTACGTTGTCCGAAAATATGGGCATATGGTGTCATCGTGTTAAGAGTCCATTTGTATATGTGTGACCTGGGAACCGTTTCGTTTTACCAGATGTCTCAGGTAAGGCTGAAGTTCACCCCAAAACCTGCCGTGGTGGCACAAAGAGGGAATAGAGGTGTAGCTCTAATCTTTGCGTGACTTTAGGCTTTCGCCGCGATGTAAATGAAATCTGCGCTCTTCTGGGATGTTACGCAGTGTAGGGTGGTAGTTCCGTACCGAAGTTTCGCGACAACATATTGGCCCCATCTTCAAGGGTCAAGGAATGCTCCCAGAAGACCGCAGATCTCAGATCTAATCTTTTTTTAACCTCGGCGCTAGATAGGGGTAAGTGGTCAAAGCTACGCAACGGCCGCTTTACACCCGGGAATGATTCGCTAGTCATTGTATCCCAGAATATATCTTACAAAACGTTTGTAGTTACGTCATTAATTAGTGTGTTCTCCGATAGCGATTTTTTTTACTTACTAATCTATCCATCCCGTAGTTCTTCATGGTTTTTAGGTGATGAAGTAAGGGTTCCAGTTTCTTCGTCGTAGTTGAACTGTGTCTTCCTAGTAGTCTGTTCTGTTGAGAGTTGTTCTTCTCGAAGTATGTAGTTTGAGGGATTTCAAATGAGAGAGGAAGTAGCAGAAATATTGAAAGAACTACGTTAAGGGGCCCCATAATTTAATCTTTCCTTCAAATATTTTATGACTAAGTAATTAAGAATTATGATATGGGGAAAATCTCTGTCATTGTGGCGTAAGTGAAAATTTCGTGAGAACATTTATCCATAAATCGTAGGATTGGTGGGTGCTTCGTAGAACGTAACATAATAGAAAAATGTACGTCTAAGAAGTTTAGTGTAAAATTTGTTACTAGATTTTAGTTTCTCAAGTTGCGAGTAAAGGGCTGACTTTTTGAAGAGTTTAATACGCCTTTGTAATCTGTGGTCTTTTGGGTAATTACAAGGCGTCGTGTGGTAATTATTTACCGACGTTTCGGGACAACGTGTCGGTCCCATCTTCATGGGTCAAGATTCCGAGATGGAAAGCCTTTGGTTGCCATGCTATCCTGTAATGTTTTGTTCGACTGATTGCCATAAATGTAAAGCATTTTGCGCTATGAATCTATTTCTTACTGTAATTAAATTTCTTTAATATCTTCTCAGGATTGGTTGGCCTAACCTGTAGTCCTTCTTCCACATTTTCCTGCTAGTCTTACATCTTTCCTCGTATTCACATGCCCGAATATTCTGATCTCATTCCTTTCTGTTCTTCTCTTAACGGTTTAACGTATGTGACAGTTACGACTTCTAAATTGCTGAGTAACACGATCCTATTTTTTTTTCAATGGCGCAACAGCCCCTAGTGGGCCTTCTCATTATCGAGGCTGCACAATCACAACACGAACCTAATACTGTCATAAATGACAGTAGCGCCGTCGTATGTAGGCAACTTCTCCGACACCTCCTTCGTGCGCTTGGCCTACACAAGGCGTCAACGGAGAAGGTAGTGGAAGGGAACTACGAGCTGTTTTAAAGAATGTTTGATTTATTTTATTCAGTTTTCGGTCATTAACGCAGTCCATTATCGCAGATGGTAGGGAGAAGTTAATAATGAATTGGGGAGGATGTGGAAGGAATCGGCCTTGGCCTAAATTGAGTATTTGCCCGGCATTTATCTAGAGGAACTGAGAAAAACCATTACAGATCTGAACAAGGACAAGAAGTCTGTGGCGCGAGATTGGATCTCTGCATAACGAATAGGAATCAGAACAGCTACCCACTTGACGGCGATATTCGATAAGTGTAAACGTTTGATTGGCAAATGGAGTGAAAACTTATGAAAGATTCGAAATTCCAACAGCTCTTGATTTATAAGCATCCTGAACTTTGAAGACGTAAGAGGACGAAAGCGTATTACTACTACTAGTGTCGTTGCTATTATTGCTACTGCGTGTGTTCGGTAATTCGTAGTTTGGTCTCTCAGATTAAGACTTGACGTTGAATATACAGTAGATATAATTATAATGTCGTTTGAATTTCTAAAGCTTGGAACATTTATATTTTCGAAACCATTCTAGCAGAATCTGAAATGCAATTTAAAAGAGAACGAATGAGTTATTGTATGATCTTAAAGGGTTTACTGTGCTTGGAGTTGTTGCCTGCAGTGGACCTGAGTGTCTGTTTACTGCTGATTTGTGTGAAGCAGCACTGTACCTTTAGCTTTTTGCAGAGAATGCATAATACTCATACATCTTAAATAAATACTTGTATATTTGTATTCTTATAGAGTAGTGCTTCCAAACAGATTTTAACAGTGAAACCTTTTTTCCTTTAAAGAAATACGTAGTGGCGTAACTGTAATCCAAAAGCGAATATGTGTGGCTTCAAAAATAAAAAGGAAAAGTGGACTGAAATGATAGTCCATTTTTGTGAAACAGAGAAGATTGACTCATCTGCCTTAATCTTAATTTCTTGTAACACTGTGAGTAAGTTTGCGAGAATTGGAAACTCACGTTGATCCAAATCGGATGTTTTGTGATATGCGCTCGCTTGGGATATTACGCGACATCGTGTGGTAATTGTTTACCGACGTTTCAGGACCGACACTTTGTCCCGAAACGTCGGTAAACAGTTACCAGTTACGCTGCGTAATATTCCAGAAGAGCGCAGATTTCATCAACATCGCGGCGGAAGCCTGAAATCGGATGTTTTGTGTTTGTGAAATTTCATACAGATATCCAGATAAAGGGATGTTTTTTGAATTTAAATTCATTATTTATGCTTTGATTTAAATTTAACACTGGATGCAATTAGCAGTGGATCCTCGCAGAACGCCAATCGGAACACAGGTATTTCCTCAGAATGTCAGTTGCAACACAAATGCATTCTGGGAACGTCACTAGGAGCTCCAGGATGCTATCACACTAATATTCCTAATACCAGGATGTTTCGGAATGTTACTCGGAATGCAATGATTCTTTCATGATTTTACTCCGAAAACACAATCCTTTCTGAATGTCGCACACAACACCTGGAGCTTCCAAGACCGTCAGGTGGAACAAGAATTTTCTCAGAACGTCAACTAGGCCAAAAGAGTCATCTCACAATGTAATCTGAACAACTGAATATTTTAAAATGCCACTTGGGACACAGCGAGTTTTACAGAGTGTTATTCGGAACAAAATGTCGCACACAACATTAGAACCCCTCCCCAGAAAGTAACACGGGTCACCAGGATATTTCCCTTTTAATCGAGCGAGTTGGTGTATCAGTGACACTTAAGGCATCTTCGGAGCATATCCACTGCGAATCTGCTACAGGTGACAATTTTTCTAACAAGTCTTCCTCGTCCTTTTTCCGTTAAACGAGTGTCAATTTAGCACTTGGAAATGGGCCACGACCGCCGTATTCCGAACTTTTACAAACTCCCTGTTCACAATTACATTCTCGTTTTTTAAAGGTTCATAGCCTGTTATCCTAAGCAGTGTTTTTAAATATCCAGTATTAAAATATATAGGATTATTTATTGTTTTTTAAAGTTTGGTAATTACGTAACAGGAATGTGGATTACCAAGTAGGGTTGTGTTATAATAATGTTTTATAGTCCGAGCAGTAGCCATAAGAAAGGGCCTGGATTGAGGGCGGTTGAATGAAGTGCTGCAGATAACAGTTGGAACTAGTAAGGAGAAACGATGATGACAGTGGAGAAAGTTACATAATGTGAAATTGCTGGAGCTCTGTAAGTATTGTCTGGGGAGAGTAAGTGGGTAAGTAGCAGATGATTGGAATATGTAGCATATGGAGCAGAAGTGAGAAACGCACACATGTTTGTCGGGAAACCTGAAGGCAGGAAGCTTCTGAAGGAAGAATAGGAATTGATGAAACGTTTATAGCAAGTTTTATGTTACTTTCACCGTGCATTTTGACTCAATACTTTATAACCAACTAAATGCACATTCACTTGAAAC
Source organism: Reticulitermes speratus (assembly GCA_021186555.1). Taxonomy (NCBI): domain Eukaryota; kingdom Metazoa; phylum Arthropoda; class Insecta; order Blattodea; family Rhinotermitidae; genus Reticulitermes; species Reticulitermes speratus. The sequence continues at coordinate 18,443,179 of JAJKFL010000002.1, forward strand.
TATTTTATACTTTATTAAATTCTCCTAAATTCCCCTACATATGTTTCGGTCTACTTACAGACCATCTTCAGGGGGTCACAAATGTGAATGTGCATTTAGTTGGTTATAAAGTATTTATAGTAAGATTAACCTTAATAAATGTTACGTGGAATGCAGACTGGTTGTCCGACAGTAATTTTGTTGATCATGCAAGTCGATTTCATAAGCGGCTGAATCATTATTGACTTTTCAAAAAACTGTTTGCTCTATGTATTTACGTAGACTAGGGCGGAGATTTCGACAAATCAATTTTCTCAATGTCTCTCCGTTTCATATTCAGATTTACTGTGGTGCTACAACTGAAACAACATGATGGTAGTCACTCTTTGGGTCCTCCCACGACTGCCTTCTGTGAACTTTGGTTTTCCTCGTGTGTCTATCTGGCGGTGTCACTGGTTTTGTTGCAGTGGTCGTACTGAAATTGGCTTTTGCGTGGCATGGCTGGTAGATTTATGGTGGCAAAAATGGGCGTGTGCTTATGTATGCAGGCATATTAATTTCGTATAATCCTAAATTACAACTATAAAACAATAGTTTGTCGGGCCATTTCAGGTTGTTATGTTATTAGAGTATGTGAAAAAATGGCGTGGTTTTGGTAATTAAATTTAATCCGTATACTGACCAAGAAATATTGACACAAATGATCCATTGCACAAAGGTTCGGGGAAATATATGAGGCTTACTTTTTTTGATGTTAACGTTTGTGATGAGGCTAGACAAAACTGGAGACAAAAAAATATACAATTTAGTAAATATATTTCTCTGTCTTAACTATCATTACTTCAGATTTCATCTGTTAAATATTTCATAATGGAATAGAAGTTTCTCATCGTAGCCAGTAAAAACACTATTATCCATCATGCTGGCCGCTGTACGTAGACATTCACTGTTTGCAATGTGTAAGTAATACACACATATTGTTCGTCAAATAGACAACAAAATAGTCTCCATAGGCTACGGTTCTTCGTCCGTGCCTTGTATATACTGAGTGCATGATGGAAGTGTCAAGGACGTTGCCTGTACAGGAAGGCGAGAAAGGTATAATGCGGCGTCAGAAACAGCCAAACAATGATTCTTTGGCACTATAATTACTACTGTTCAGAACCTTGTAGAGATTACATGCTTAGGTCAAGGCGAGCTACACGTATTTTGTTGTAACAAAGAAAAAATATATCAATATAAGGCGCACATGCCTGTCTAAATTAAATGTGGCTTATTTCGAGCACAAAAGCAAATTAAATTACCATCAGTCCTTCCATCCATGTAACATTCCTTAATTTCAGTGTGCATCTCTCAGTTCTTTCAGCCTTCTGTCTAACCACCCTTCAGCCAATCTTCGGTCTGTATATATTAAATTTGAAACGGAGCCCTCGGCATTCTCCGGCCTACAGAATGACACAAGCCAGAAGACCACACTCCAAATATTCGGTATATATTTCCACGCTCCTTTTTGTCCATCATTCGTTTCAGGAATCCATCTACGCATTCTTTCGCAGTAATGAACCGTCAGCTTCCAGCATGTAAAGTGACTCAGTCCTGGTGATTTAATGATGTTCTATTGCCTATAAGAAGTATTCACTTTCCATGAGAACACAGATTTTCAAGAATGATCTAATATTTATAGAAATTACCTATCCATAAAACATATCTGAAGAGGAATACGTGGATATAAAGCAAATAAGTGGGAAGAAAATGAAATGAGCTAATATTCTGAGAGGCTGAGACAAACGCAACTTCCTTGCTTGTAAAACTGCCTACATTGTGTTGCGTCACACACAACTGAGAACCACAAAGTAATGTCACCATGGATAAGTGTTTTCTTCAACGACCTTCTGTCTGTGTACAAAGTCTGAGACTTTTAGCGAAAGTACTTTTATCATTTATACAAAAATTATAATTTAAATTAAGGCTTTTCTTAGCCGAACGTAAAAATTCTTTAGTGATACAATCCGTTCTTTTTTCCCCGTTGTCCTTTCTGTTTTGACTGTTTTTCTTGTATCTTAGGATTTAAATGTCGTGAATATTGCATGCGTTCTTTGCCGTGGAGTTGTTCATGTCGTCATGCTATAGCCTGGAGACGATGATTCTATTTCATAATTAAGTTTAGATATTTTTCAAAGCTTTAAATTCATTTCTGTTGCGAAAAATATACACTTTTTATTTTCTAGGCATTCGCGGTGCAAACACAAATTTTCCCATTTTGTTTACAATGGAATATTATTCATGCCATCTCAGCGGCTGTAACATATTTGGGTTTAAAATTTCCGACCTCTATTTCCTTCATCACATCCACATTATACGCCATGCAATACATAAACTCCAGCAGGACTATCGGGCTCTTCGTTAACAACATTTAAGTTATAAAACAAAGACTTTGCAGTTTCGAACGCCCTGTTCCTGTCACCACAAACTACATGCCTATTTTATGTGCCGCAGTAAAATAGTTCCCATCTTTATTTCAGGCTTGTCTGCTTGTAGGGTAAGCAAATTCTCGTTACCACTACAAACAAACTTCTTACACGCAACCAATATAAGCTTTTTAACATGAAAAACACCCTTTCAAGTCCCTCTATAGCTCATTTTGGATGCCCCTTTTGGTCACACGAATTTCATATGCTTTCTTGCTCATTTATGTCTATGTGCGTAGTACGTATTTTTGTATGTTAGTGCTATGTCGTACTTAATTTATTACTGTTATTGAAATTCAAGTAATTAAAAATAGAAAAGGAAAAGAGTATGCTTACCTATATTGTAGAAATTTAGTCATAATCCAAACTATGATACTAACGAGATGTCACAAATAAATTTAAAATACATGAAATTGTCAGAAATGTTTGTCTCGCTTTCGTTATGATATTTGTTTGTAATGCGGCGGCTGAACTCTCTGTGGAGTGAACTAATTTCGAGAATGTGTTCATTACAGGGCTTCCTGCCTGCGACTTTGTCTCATTCGGTATAAGATAAGCAATTTTAAACGCCTCATTTACGTTAATTTGTTAATAAAGTGACATATTTCCAGCCACCTTCTGCGAAAATGTATGTAGGAGGAATAATTTTCAACGGTATTCAATCGAATATTCTTTGAAACTGCCTTGCTTCTTCGTATTGAATGAGATAGTTTTCGTGCTATGAGTCACAGGATGTGACGTACGCAGGTAATCTCCAAACCTTTCAATAATCTGGCAAATCACAAGTTTAACGAAAGTAGGCCTGATAATTTGGCTGAGGATTTGGTTAAGCTATAAATTATAGCTGGCCGATTTTGCAGTCGCATATTATTTTAATTAAAAGACGCAAAGACTGAGACATATTCCCCTTGCTGTTTGAACAACATTTCATATTATGTTACCGTATGACTCCTAATTAAAATGCTGTACTCTGTTGATATATACAATCGATCCACTATATCAATGCATTATACAGTCAAATATTTGTCTGCCTTCACGTAGTTAAGTATTTATTATACTGAAGCCTTTAGGCCCTGATCACAATAAGGTCTGTTGTTTATATTGTGTTAATATTATTTACGATGTTTCGATTGTTTTGTTTAGTCAGGTAAGACTTACCTAGCTTACACATATGCAGGGGACACGATTTACCGGTACTTATCGAATTTAAATTCGCTCTAAAACTTTATTGTCTGTTCCATTACTAAATATTATAAAAATGCGTTGAAGAGTATCGAAAACGAAGCAGTCTATGTCCATTCATATTAGGAGTAAATTTATGCAGTTTGTGCCATGAAAGCTTAATAAGTTCGCTTCTTTGGATGTTGTAAATAAACGCTTGGGCGATAAACGTACAGGCTAGCATACACCTTAAGTCAGTAAATGATCTACTACGCGCTGGGACACCTAGCATTCTTTCCGTGCCTAGTTTCATAGACAGACGCACTCGACGTTTTGGGTGACACTGCTACTGTAGCTTTGACGTATGATGTTCTGTTGGCTGTACATGTAGGTGTGGACGGGAGGGATGTGTTGCAAGCTTTTTAAATTTGACGTCTGAATATACTGTGTCGAGATCTCTGCTTTGTCGGCTAGCTGTAACGCGGTTTGCATTGACATTCCTCAGTTCTTTAGGTACGTGCAGTGATAGTAACCTTAAACAGGACGCAGCCGCCTCTTTCACGTTATTTTATATCTTATCATTCCTAGTTATTAATATCATTCCTAGTTATTAGTATCATTCCTAGTTATTAGTATCATTCCTAGTTATTAGTATCATTCCTTTCCTTCAAGCAGGTCAGCCTCTATTGTTGATACAGCCTCGTTCAGTAATGGCTGCGTAGGTTTGCTTACTCACGGTCAGTCGGAAATCTTGTTACTATGTGTAATTTTTCCTGTAACCTTGTCCCAGAAACAGGGATAGGAATCTCGTTTGAAGTAGAGTACCAAACAGACCGATCCGGTAGCAAGTACCGACGTTGGCATGTCATTATCGCTTGCTGTACATTTACAGTACTTTGTCACGGTCTTGTTAATACCCGACCAATATATCAGTCACGGTGGCATTAAACCGTGCTATATTCTGCACAGTTTTCGAAACACAATTTAAGCAAGGCTCATGGAATGTCATGTTCCCCAGCCAGTGCGCCGAGTATTATGTATCCCGGTCGTAATATATACATTTTTAACTCTTTTGCAGTGACCTTTATGCCCCAGTTTCATGGAATGTTGTCCAAAAATGTGTGATCACTGTATTACTGACAGAAACCGGCATATCTATATAAAATGCGTCCATTTAACTTGTTAATTTCATACAAATTTCAGTTTTGTGTTCAGGTAATAATAGCAATACTAGTGTGTTGTTGTGCTTCCGTAAACTGACAAAATCAGCCGAGATGAAAATATTTATGCAAGTAATGTTTTGAAATAAAATTGTTAACAACTGACCCAATTGCAGGCAACGTAATTCCGTACCTTTGTGAATCCCAGATAACGAGATGGTTTCAAAACTTTTGGACATAGTAACTATGTAACTAACTTCATAATTCATGGCCAGTTCACAAGGTTCTTTTATTCACTCACTTTTTCAATAAAATTCTTATTTTATGAAATCCGAATTTAATTACAATTCACAAGAAATACAGTCATTGAAACCTATTCCGCAATAGCTGAAGCAACTACATTCCAAGTTATTTCTGTAAGGTAGATTAGTATTATACTCCCATCTACGTCTTGATGCCCCAATGGTCTCTCTCACTGACATTTTTAAATGTATCCTTGATACTATATTCGATGTCCCAGTAGTGGTGTGGCTGAAGAGTAAATTCTCCTAGGATGTTACTCTTTGTCTTTGGGCTTGTGGTTTGTGGCGTTTGGAAGGGTCGTAGTACTTCCATCTTCAGGGCAAGCAGTCCAACGGCACAGAGCAACACATTGTAATACCTAAATCTTAAAATGTTTGTCCTTTTTCCAAAACTTCCTGCATTCTACATGTCCCTTCTATATTACCGTAAGGGAAGAAGTAGTCATAATGATGTTAATTGAGTGTTAAAAATCGCGAAGTACTGGAGACTCACTGCGTCACCTTAGTCGTTGTGACGTCCACATATGTGACATTTGTTGAATATTTTTGCCATAGTCTCCATCAGTAGATGCATTCTGTTTGGTGGTCTGGAAATTGTCGGAGGACTGTACTGCCTCTGCCTGCTGCAATGTACCTTCAGCTTTATAGGTTTTTTAAATATTTATTTCAAAGATTATATTGGCATTATTTACAGTACACAAAGAAAAATTACAAAATTGTTCCTATAAGCAATTTAGATAAATATGAGTGCGTGAAAAAAGTTAAAGATAGGGAAACGTGATGGTGAGCTGGTTGCAGCAGGATATGTTTTGGTCGTTTATGTTTGTACTTCATAGGTTGAATTGCTAATGGCTTACAAAGAATTTTTTCACTGGTATTCTTTCTTTATTTTTTACTCAATTATTCCCTATCACATTGATGATAGAGGACAATTTTACATTTCTACCCACATATGTAACTACATAAGTATCTACCTACTTACCTAACTACATACATACCTACTATACTATATTGTGATAACCCGGAAGGAGGAGATATATATTTATATGACATTTTGTGGCTATGTAGCTATGTACGCAATTTTACAAGGCAGTTTTCTTGAGACGACGAGACCAGGAATGAGGTATAACAAATACAAACACCTTTGTGAGAAATGCAATTAGCCGTTAAATCTAGAACCACCGCCTCGTCTCTGTGACGACAAACAAGTTAGAAGTGTGCACCGAAACACATCTTGGGAATATATGAATTAGATCCAAACTGATTTGTAAGTTTGGAGTGTAGCACGAACTTTTAATGACAGAGGAGCAGAGATTTTCTTAATGAGGTTTAACGTGTAGCCACTGGGGAAATCACTGTCTCAAGTACGCCTACGCAATTAGAACACTGTAGGGCACATACAAGTTTTGAGAACCATGTGACATCCTTCCTTCTTTGTTTATCTTTAAAGTACTATTCAAGTGTAAGGAATAACAAACTGGTGCCTTATCTCATCCCCTTTCTCTTTATAGTTGTACATTACGGCAGTTTACAATCAAAATTTTTGTTCAGTTTATTCGGTTTCCATGAAAATCATGGCAGATTGCAGTGTATTAAAAACTTCCTTGTTCTGAATTTATACACATTAGGTCAACACTTCTTCTCTGACATTTATCGTGTGCTTTTAATATAATGTGGGTAGATATTTGAGTAGTTTCAATAAAAATTTGTACTACTAGTTAATATCTACAGCTTAACTTCAATATGTTTCCGCTTTGTAGATGCTTGTATGTAGTTTTAATAGATACACAGCAGAACATATGGCTGTCAAAACCTGACTTATTTTCAGTTAATTATTTCTTAAATACGCTCTGCACGTTGTACATACTATTTCTGTAACTAATTCAGTTGGATTTCACTTCAGGAATGGAGGAAGAAAACTGAAGGAAAAATGTATTTGTATCTAGTATAGTCTGTTTTTGTGAAGGCAGAAGGAATGTTAAAAGTCAGCGTTGTGTAGTGAATAACACATTGGGTATAGAAGTGTTATCTCACAATGTTGGCAGGCCTACTGCTACTTTAATAACATTGTGTTTTATTGCATATTTGAATCAGGCAGGTTAGCCCGGAGTCGGTTAAAATTTAAAGGACATTTTATAAAACCCATTATCGAAACTCTTTAACATTAATTAATTTTAATAGATATTATACGCTAATGTTTTTAACGGAGACAAAGTAAAATGTTACAGATAGTAGGAAGAATAACTCACACTTTTAACAGGATATAGGCTACGACGAATTGAAATTTAATGTAGCAGTAGAAGAGGAAAATGTAATAATATTTTGCGTTTGGAATAGAATACAATGAAGGTTGTATGGACTTGGATGTCGCTAAAAACCAGCTGCACCTGATGCTAGTAATAAGTACTCAAAACATCTTCAGAACATAAACTAGCAGCTACCATTTCATGTAACATCGATCGCATTATTTATTATTAAGCCAGGAAAAGAACAGAAAGAATAACGTGCAGTTTCAAATATCACAAATAATAAGGGTTTAAAGGACGAACAGGCACAAAAATGTAATGCAGAGATACAGCACTGACACAGACATTAATACAGGCACAAAAATGTAATGCAGAGATACAGCACTGACACACACATTAATACAGGCACAAAAATGTAATGCAGAGATACAGCACTGACACAGACATTAATACAGGGACAAAAATGTAATGCAGAGATACAGCACTGACACACACATTAATACAGGCACAAAAATGTAATGCAGAGATACAGCACTGACACAGACATTAATACAGGGACAAAAATGTAATGCAGAGATACAGCACTGACACACACATTAATACAGGCACAAAAATGTAATGCAGAGATACAGCACTGACACAGACATTAATACAGGGACAAAAATGTAATGCAGAGATACAGCACTGACACACACATTAATACAGGCACAAAAATGTAATGCAGAGATACAGCACTGACACAGACATTAATACAGGGACAAAAATGTAATGCAGAGATACAGCACTGACACAGACATTAATACAGGCACAAAAATGTAATGCAGAGATACAGCACTGACACAGACATTAACACAGGCACAAAAATGTAATGCAGAGATACAGCACTGACACAGACATTAACACAGGCACAAAAATGTAATGCAGAGATACAGCACTGACACAGACATTAATACAGGGACAAAAATGTAATGCAGAGATACAGCACTGACACAGACATTAATACAGGGACAAAAATGTAATGCAGAGATACAGCACTGACACAGACATTAATACAGGCACAAAAATGTAATGCAGAGATACAGCACTGACACAGACATTAATACAGGGACAAAAATGTAATGCAGAGATACAGCACTGACACAGACATTAATATAGGGACAAAAATGTAATGCAGAGATACAGCACTGACACAGACATTAATACAGGCACAAAAATGTAATGCAGAGATACAGCACTGACACAGACATTAATACAGGGACAAAAATGTAATGCAGAGATACAGCACTGACACAGACATGAATACACGAGTGGCGATGTAGTAAGAGTAGCAACGACCTAAATAATGGAAATGCACATGCCAAACCCTTTAATTGTGTCGGGACTCATACACGAATCATACTGTATTCAAACATACAAAAGCAACATGAGCATATATTACTACAATAAAGAAATAATGGAACCAAAATTTAAATAATTTGTTAGAAATATGCAGTTATTAATGTAGTCGACGGAACTAAAATTATTTTTTGCAGGTGATTTTTACATATTTCTACACTGTGTCACCATTAGACAAGCATCGTTAGATGTATATTTGTACTCGACTTAGTGCCAACACAGCGGCATTCGAAACGCAATACACTAAAACATTATATAAATAGCAGAATACGAGCATAAAACGATTCCCATTTTTACCCGGTATACATTCTTTAAAACAAATACATGTAATTTTTTTTACATGGACTGGACTCCAAAACTAGTAACGGCATTGCTGCTGTAGACGTGTCATGAAATTATAAAAAACAAAAATATATAAAATATTATTAGCTACTAGAATATATACAGATTTTGAAATTAATTTCAAATTAATTTAACAATTGTGAGTTCTCTGTGTACGTATTGGATCTAAATGGCTATATTTTATGACATGATCCTACAGTAGCTCACGTTATTGTGTAAAATGGCGCCCTTGATAATGATCTTTATGACTGAAGCATGTGGGGCATGAATAGAATGCGATTATATGAGTGCTGCGTTTTGATGGTCAATGGTGTAATAAATCGTTCAGACATGTTTGGCAACAGTACTGTCTGACGCTGTGGGAGCGGCTGTGAACGTGTTTAGAGATCATTTTGACCAGTTACGTGCTGCATTTTTCAGAAACACACTTACGGTTCTGTCGCTGTGCTATGTAAAAACGTAAATAATAAAGTGTGGGCTTATAAAGCCATAATCCTGTCTGCTCTTTTGTATGAGTTCGAAACTTGGTCTCTCATATTAAGGGAAGAGTACATAGTGTGAGTTTTCGTAAACATGGAGCTGTAAAAGATATTTGGACTTAAAAGAAGTAAAAATGGGCTGGGAAAAAATTTCGTAATTAGGATTTTCACAATTTTAACTCCTCACCACATAAGATAGGTAGGGTAGGGTGGTGGGAAATGTGGAACGCACAGGAAAGTAGCAAAATACATAGAAAAGTTTGGTAGAATAACCTGAAGGCAACGGGTTCCTTGTAAGATATAGGCAAAGGTAATAGAATAATGTGAAATGGATCCTAAAGAAACGTTTAGAGGGGCTGTAGACTGGATTTATCTGGCTCAGGATACGGACCATGACGGGCTCTTTGTCAGCACGGTAATGAACGTTTGGTTCGATCAAATGCCGGGAATTTGTGTATCTGTTTGGTAATTATTAAAGGAACACTGCTGTGTGGAGTTAGTCAGTTACTTAGTTATGTTTTCAAATATATTTACTATATACTTAAAAGTTTGTATATCGCGGGAAAGCTTTATTCGTTGCCTTGACAACTACCAAATAAACCCAGAACATGGTGACAAATGGTACATGACCCAGTTATCTGTTGCATGTCGTGGCACATGACAAAGCTGAAGAGAGCAAGCCGTGGTTTGTACAGCAGGACTGACGTCACGATCATGATCATGAGTTGACTCCGTATTACATTATCGTTACAGGTTAAACTCATCTGGGCGTAATGTTATTTCAGTAAAGTGAACCAGCTTTTATATGAGTTCAGTTACGTATTTTTATTTAATGCAAACTTTCAGTCTTTTCTTGGACAAAGGTAAAAATGAAGTGTTGTGCTCCATTTGAATGTGTCACCGTGGAAATTTAATGCTGGATAAAACGTGACTTACAAGAACTTCGCAATGTAGCGTTTAGAGCCCCTCTTTTGTAAACGGGCGATTCTGCGCTACAGACACGGATATGTAACAAAGTTTTCTTAACCTTAAAGTCTAATGGTTACTTCATGCATCAACAGTTTTAACATTCAAAAATTCTACATTCTGCCCACACTGTATTTATGTGTATTGTATTTATATTACAACAAACACCGACTTTTGCCTTATATAACATAAATTGCTTTGTTTTTTAACCGAGATGCAAAGATTTTACTGCTCGGTACGAACTGTTTATTTAAATGAAACTGTTTAAGCTTCGTCTTTAAAGGTTTAATTTTACTCAAGTCTCTGCAGACAAACACTGGGGTATTGCCGTGAAATACAGGTCGATCGCTTCCTTGCAATTCCTTCCCAATTCATCATTTCAAATCATTCCCCCAGTTCATTGCATTTAAGAAGTAACGTGAAATAAATGGCTGAACTGTGATATAAAACACTTTTTTATTTCGTTAAAAATAAACTTTATGTGGGCCACAAATCTTCTTTAAACTTCTCACTAACTCTGGGGAATGCTCTAAAGGTTTGGCACAGTTTGCCAGGCATGGAGTGGTAGAGGGTAGTACAGAGAGACGTGATTTGGTTTTGTGACGTCGTACTACTACATGGGTCGGAATCCCACTTCTCTGTTTATTGCTTCCCATTTACCGCCATATAGGCCTAATAGAAAAACGGAAACACGAAGTTGAACGGGGCTATTCGCCTATTCCCTTGGGCTTAAAGCAGCGTTGAAATTCGGCATATTTTGCTGTTGTATACCGCAGGAAAAAATCCCATTAATATTACATTACTGTAATGCACTAGCAGGTATGGAGACCCATTTATTATATACAGCGGAAAATACAGAAACAAAGGCAGCTTTTTATTAATCTTTCAGTGCCAAACTCGGTGCACTGCACGAACCTTTGAATTTCTTGCAGTCAGTCAATACAACATAAATATTCAGAAAGACGAAAAAGGCTACATATGTCAGCTAAACCAATTAGCCATTATCAAGCCTAATTAAAACCACATAATTCGCGAAATTTATAACTGTATTTCAGGTGTGAGATCCCAACCTTTACAAAATACAAACGTATGTAATGTAGGTGTAGAATGCTTGAAATGCATGAAGATTTTATATGTATAAAAACATTAAAAGCGAAGACAAATTGGAGTAACCTGGTGTTGGCAAGTAGACAGAAACTTCTTATAAGCGAGCTGTGTGAACTGGAATCGATCATCAGAGTATGTGAAAATTATAATATAGAACTAGCTTCAGTTCCGTTCTCTCGCTTTATGAAGTTTTTGGTGCTGTTAGTTACTGAGGGTTGTTGATAGCATTGTCTAGTTAGTCTTTGGTGTGTTACAGAACGTCACGTTTTTAAAGAGTACAACACACGTCTGAACTGATGAATGCCTTCAAGCAGTTCAGTGGTGTGTTCTGTAGGTTTAGATCTCATACCTAAAATACAGTTGTAAATTCCACCTATTACATTTTTGTAATTAATCCTGATGATGGCTAATTCGTTTAGTCGAAACACGTAGTTTTTTATTCTTTCTGTATATGTGTATGTTGTGTCGACCGTAAGAAATTAATTTGTATTAATAACACAACGTCGATGACCCAGCTTAAAGCAAGGACCTTTAGTTTCTTCACCTGTCGCCGGCCTCTGTGCATCGTAATTTCTTTTATGTTTTTGATGTTCATACAAATTTAAAACCCCTCCGTCTTGGGTATTAATTGGAATTTAAAGCCCAGCGTCACTGAAACGTTCTACATCCTTTTTTGTATAATCAACCTGCATTCACCCTGACGATCCACAGTTGTATGACACCATCGAAATTAAATGTTTTATTTTCTGTTAGAGCTTCTTTTCCATCTCTTTTGGCCGTACCTGTTGATTATTTTACGTACAATTTGGTTCTATGTACCAGGCCTGGGTGTTCCTTAACCTCATGTGTGTAATTGATGACTGCCAGAACTCTATAAAACATTCCTTCGCCGTGCTGTAACTATCCCAGTCCTTTCGTAAAATCTCTTCTGTCTGAAAGTTTTCATCATACTGACTTCTCATTCTTCCACAGGCTAAAGTATCCCTAGGTTTCATATTTTGTGACCACAAAAACTGGATCATAGTTGGTTTTTCTCTTTTGGTAAATATTGTGAATGGAACAACTAGATAAACCCATGTCAGTGTTGTCACTACTCAAGAGAAAATGAGAATTGGAACATTTAAAATAAGGAAACGTTTATTGTTGTTTATATCCTCCATTTGTTCGATGCTTCTAACGTTAGTTTTGAGGTTAACTAACATGTTCTCCTTAACTTCGCCTCATACTTCTGGTCATAATTTGGACTTATGAGCCACATGTTAATACGTGGTTTTTGTCAGAAGTGTGTATGCACTGTGTTCAACAAATTGTTAACATCCTTACACTTCAAGCAACGAAGTGTCGGGCCAGAGATGAAGGTCAATTTGAAGACAGGCGATTCCTAGTCAGTGCTGTAGCACACGTAAAGGCTGTGACAGTAATGATGGCATGACTAGGAGCGAGCGAGAACGTAAGAAATTTGGAGAATATCTTGCTCTAGTGTCAGACTCTCACAGAGGAAAGCCAGCGTATAACCGCCTGTGCAAGACATGTTCATATTTTACCCCAATAATAATAATAATAATACGCACATTTGTGGAACTATGATGTGAACTTGTTTGAAACGATGTAGCTTATAACATGGGGCGCTGTTAACTACAACATTTCAGTGGAAATATTCGGAAACCCTGCTCCAAAAATTGTCTCAGTTGTCTACTCTGTTATTGCCTACCAAATAATACTTATCGAATTTGTGTCATATCAACCCATTCGAAATTCCTCTTTGACCTCGTAGAACATGTGCAAGAATGACTGCCGGAGGCAGTGTTGTGGCTCCTTAGCTTGCGTCCCTGAGAACCGTCACCCGGCCAGGTCGAAGCGAAATAGCTGCCTTCCTGCAGGCAACATTAATCAATCAACAACGTTGTTTGCAGTTCCAACTTGTGATCACGACTGCATGGAGCTCGGGGGAGCCGTTATGACCAGATTGGTATTGCATTATTTAAACACAATCACTGCATCCCGCCTCTCACCCTTCCTTCCGCATTCAATTCCATTCAGCGATCCAACTCCCTGAAAATAAATTACATAACGCGTCGTGACGCCACTGTACAGTGCCCTATTTATTGCTCATGAACAGGCTAGGCAGAGGACTTTCGGTAGATTTATAATGTGAACACAGAGGATGTCTCATCATTCTATGCTGTCAAACACCGGCCGCTAATTTAAAACAAAGCTTTTTTTGCAAGTGGTCTATAAAAATAATAAACTAATGTTTTTATACACAATTTTATAATGCATGCCTCTTGTGTGCCTTAAATCTTCCACCTGTGGCCAGGTCACTGAGAAAACGCTTCCTGTCAGGAACACGATGTAACCCCTTTCAAAGCGCTGGCACTTAGAGGCTTTACCTGGATTCGTTTTGTGTTTGACAAGATCAATTTAACGTCTACCGCCGTGTTTCAGCCGTCTGGTTAACCGTTTGTCACTCGTAGCTCTTTAGAGCCTAGGTATTAACTTACATAACATCAGATTTAATATCGACAATCTGTATTTATGTGCTGTTTGTAATTCATACAATAAACAGCTATTGTTTCCTTACAGAAACACTGTGTTCTCTGTGAGGTAAGAACTGACTGTTTACATATAATACATATTTCTTTTAGATTCCCAAGGTTACATTTTGTAAGTAAAGTTCCATCGATTATAATACAACAGTTTTAATTAGATTTTTATATACGATCTGCACACTTCAACCAGTTCTGTGTGTAAATTTATGAGCTTATATGCAGTAACATTTTATTCCTAATTCTAGGGCTCATATGAATTTTATATTACTGTCACCGTGCATTTTCACTAATTCAATTTATTTTATTTACACCAACTAATGCACACGTAAAACCACTTTTTTGTAGTTTTTATTTTAAATTGTCACCCCTACACGTGTTTCGATCCTCAGATCATCATCAGGGTTTTTTTTAAAAGCCACTATCACTTCAATTGCATATTTTGAAGGGTCCAATAGCACTCATGTCTTAATATTTACTTTTAAATATCTGAATTTTAAAATTCATAAAACACTAAAACTTATGATTTATAAGTTAAAGTCACAGTTAAAATGTTTTGGTTAACGGTGTGGGTGTTGGTGTCAAGAATCGTGGTATGTTCCTGTGGGCGTATTGCTACGCGTGCTGTTGTGTGGATCGGTGTGTGCTGTCTGTCGTCTGGTGAAGGTAACAACAGCACGCACAGCAATACGCCCACAGGAACATACCACGATTCTTGACACCAACACCCACACCGTTAACCAAAACATTTTAACTGTGACTTTAACTTATAAATCATAAGTTTTAGTGTTTTATGAATTTTAAAATTCAGAAATTTAAAACTAAATATTAAGACATGAGTGCTATTGGACCCTTCAAAATATGCAATTGAAGTGATAGTGGCTTTTTAAAAAAAATAAAAAAAAAACCCTGATGATGATCTGAGGATCGAAACACGTGTAGGGGTGACAGTGTACAATAAAAGCTACAAAAAAGTGGTTTTACGTGTGCATTAGTTGGTGTGAATAAAATAAATTGATCTAGGTCTCATATTTAAACCCTATCGGGTGGTCATAAAGCCGTGAAATAAATACACATACAGCAAAATATACATGCATATTGTGATCTTTGGACCTCAGTTTCGTTGTATGCAACTGAATCTGTAAACTAGATCTTATTTTAAAATTAAGTGTAAGTAGAGTCAGGAGAAAAGCCTAATCTTTGATAATTTAAAATGAAATCTATAGTGTGTTGGCCGCAGAGACCAAGGCTATAAAGTTGTGGTACTTGCTGCACTGGGATTAACTGTCGTTTACGGTAGCTCATATAAATGTGTTTGTCAGTTCATCCGTGGTGTGAGACGAAAAGAAACAGCAGACATGCACACAAGTACAATGTGTCATAAGTCTAGCGTGAGGTTCGCTAATGTTCAGCTACTGAAGATGTGAAATGTTTGTACTGCTTATCTCAGTTGTGATCCCATGTGACGTAATGTACGTATTACAAACTGAGCATATCTCTGTATGAGAGAAGTAAGTTCTCTGACTCCGGGTCTTGAGTCCTGGGGCTCCAAGACCTAGTTTGTTGTTCTCGTATGACAGCAAAAACCGGAAACCAAGAAAGGCTTAAAGGGCGAGACGCTTGTGTTACCAACATCTATGCGCATGCGCAATGCGATTGCAGTTTGCAAGTGGCTGCTGGTTGGCTGTAAACAGGAAACTCCATTTCCGGCTTCAGAGAACTTCATGTTCGCTTTGCCAACCTGACCGGCAGTGGATGACATGTTCTGTGCTTCATTAATTTTGTATGCGTTATTTGCACAAAGGAATGCATTATAGAAGATATGTCTGACTACAGGTCCGTCTCGCTGCAAGTGACTTCTCTAATTTCGGTTGTATTTTTGATGACTGTGAAGCTGAAATTTAGGGAACGAATACAGTTTTGCCTCTAGCTGCTCCAGTTAAACAAGATTACACATGAAACCCGAATCCAATTATATTCAGTTACTCAAAAATGCTTATTGCACAAACACGTGATATACAATGCAAAATGTACACACAAATCAGTTGTGCACTAATTTAATAGCACAGATTTCGAAAATGAGATGATTTAAGTAACTGCGATATCATTAGGGGGAATAAATTTAAATTCTGCATTTTTGGCTTGGAGGTGCATTAACATAAAAGCCTTAATGGTCAGATAACTTAAACTTGTCCGTATTTTTTTGCGGATAATCATACGACATAACTCACCTGGTTAGACTACCTGTGTGAATTTTGGAGTGTGACATACCGTTGTGTTTGGAAAATCACTGCAATTCTGCGGAAATAAATTATATCGTCGCTAATATAAGTTTGTTACTTTATACACTACACAGCCTGTGTTTCGGTGGAAGTTGCTGAACGCTATGACTCGTTCTTTGTGTATAGGGATCTATACATTCGTCTGTTCCAAAGTAGTAATGCTTATAAATTGCAGTTATTGCGTATAAAGCTGAAGGTTGCGTGTGTTCCACTGTAGTTGTTTCAGGTTACGTGTTCTGTCCACTACACACAGATGTCGATTAACAAGCACAACGGGATGATGATAAAACAAACATAGTTATTATTGAGTGTTGTCGAGTGATGTTTGCTTCTGCCGCTCAAACGTCAGGGACTCTGTGTTGACAGACGGAACTTTCGACTTGTAATTTTATCCTTTCAGCTTTCAATTGTCTCTTATTAAACACACTTTAAATCTATTATTTTTTTTAAGTTAGGTGCAAGGAAAGTGTCCTACTCTATGTCAGAATTAAAGGCAATTTTGTGTGGCTTTTCAACAATCAAAATTTTACGTTTGTCCGACAATGAAATTGTACTAATGTAATATATATTAAAAGGAAACAAGCATGGACATGTTGAATATGTCCATGGTAACATGTAACTTGTCTTATTGAAGAAAAACTACGCCTAATTTGTTTGGGCGGAAACATTTCGCTCACTGAACTTGCAACATACAAATAAATTTAGATAATGTCGAAGGCCATTGCTTGCAAGTAACTTATCTCATACATAACCGCAAGTTTAATTACGTATACGTAAGGAGGGACTGAAGAGTAAAAGAAAAAATAAGAATAATAAGAATAATATTCGACGGATTTGAGTCTGGAATCAGAACCGTCTTAGCCGAAAACATTAAAAGCGGCCAAGCAGCAGAGTTGAACTGAGGGCATACCTTCACGGCACCATAATGGAACACTTTACATGCTGCATAAGGAATGCCTTGCTTGGAAACTGTCTCTCCTGATATGGCCTATATTTTTTCGTATTTAGAAAATAAGTTCCACACCGTCCAACCAAGGTAATTTATTTGTGACTTTCAAACTGCATAAATTGTACTTCCCCATGGGCATGAAATAACAGAAGAAATTTTATTTCAATTAATAGTAGCCCTGCAAGAGGAAAGCCTTTATACGATTCTTTCCTGACAAGTGCTGTAAGTATGTGGCAAAGTAATGTCAGTATCAAATGCACACGGATATCAAGACCCCTTACCATGCTCAGTCCAATTTATCAAAAGTAATATATTTTGTATACGTGTGTGTATGTATTATCCATGGTAACTTAGGTTTAATAACCATTACTGAAACGTCACATACAATCTGATCTATAAAGAAAAGCTAAGGAATTATTCCTTCACTAGTACTGTTAGACAGGGAATTTACTCAGAAAGTGACATATTCAGGGACAGGAAATTTCATACACTGGGAATGATATAAAGTTACTAATACAGTCGCAAGTCAGATATTGTTATAGGTCTACTGAGTGTTTTGTGTAGATCATTAATTTTAAACAGGATTATAATGGAGGGATAATCATTTTCACACTTCCAATTTAGTTGCGAACTACATCTGTTTTTCTGAAACTTGTTGGTCGATGAAAATTTCAGTGATTGACGTGCGATCATTAACTTGATTGAGCTATCAATTAGATAGTAGATTAGAACCAAATTGGTGCAAATTATGTTTGAAAGGGTTATTAATCCCTCACAAAAAATTGATTTTATATCCTCTTTCCTGAGTAGAGCTTGTTTATGTTTAGTTAAAGTATAAAATATTATTGTTTATTGCATAAAGTAAAAGCAGAATTCGGAAGTTTTTTCTCGATGTCTGCCCGCGTTTTTTTATTTCTGCAACTACTGAATGTGTTTTCATGGAGTCTTGTGATTTCGAAATATATATACATATATATATATAATTATATATATATATATATATAATTATATATATATATATATATATATATATTACAAACTGCTGAGAGGATTGCCTTAATTTTGTTAGGTATTTCTTTGTTACACCCTATGCTTCTGTATGAAATTGAACATTTACACTTCTTTTTTTCAGAAATGGCTTGTTAGTAGAAGAGAGTGTATGGTGTAGGATATAAAAATATAGACATAAATACGATAAAATGTTTAAAAGAACTTACTATGTGGTAATGTCTAAAAAGTAGACAGATTCTCCGTGCTTAATTAAGCACCACACCACGAAGATGTTTGAAAGTGTGGAGATATAAATCCACACGTTATTAGACTGGGAACCAGATGTAGTGCAATGGTTTCGGCCGCTTTACTCCTCGGGGGATACATCGGTGTTGCCCGTTAGATGCGAGCCTGGGCAAAACCCAGGACCAGTCTGGACCGTATGGAGAAGAAAGAAATTTTTAACACTACGTGGAGTAGAACTGTGATTACCCAGTCATTCAGACCAACTTTGTCACTCTACTAACTCCCCTTATCGTAGTCAATGACATTTAAATAAGTGCAAAAAAAAATTGGACTCTCTTACTTTTTTCCATGTACATTGAAACTAGTCACTGTTGGTGTTTTTGTATTCTTTCTTCTGTTCAAAAGAATGTACAGTTACTACAACAAATTATCAGCAAACGTGCAGCACATGTTCCTCGAAACCAAACGTCTTAGGGACTATGCATTTAAAGAAATCAATGTGGGTATACGGGTAAGCCGTCGCTAATTTCTTTAAGACTCAGTGCCATAGACCCAGTTAGGCTTCTTATTTATATAGACGGTCAGGTAGTTACGATAATTTAAATAACTGTTATTGATATAGTGTGTTAGTGTTATGTCTCTCAGATCTGAGTTGGCACTTTGCTGCAGTGCTAATACTGTGTAACAATGGTGTGTCAATCAAGTTACCCCTGATTCGAGAAAGCCTTCATTTGTTACCGAGCTGGTGTTCTAGTGACTGTTAAAGTCGTGTGTAACTGAAGTAAACCGAGTTCAACCTTCTAGATTATGACAGGGCAGTGCATGCGCATAGTGTTTGGGATCCATCATTGTCTTAGTTCAACTGTTTTAAATATTATATTCTACTGGCAACATAATCTTCGGGACTTGAATTGTTACTTGC
Organism: Reticulitermes speratus; assembly: GCA_021186555.1. Classification (NCBI taxonomy): domain Eukaryota; kingdom Metazoa; phylum Arthropoda; class Insecta; order Blattodea; family Rhinotermitidae; genus Reticulitermes; species Reticulitermes speratus. Next base: position 18,462,719 of record JAJKFL010000002.1, read on the forward strand.
ATTTTTAAATACTTTTCGGAGTTCAACTAATTTCGTACTGAAAACAATATAGCTTGCTTAGCAGCACTGGTCTTTCTGACATCATTTGACGTAGTCACAGAAATGAAATATTAAAACGGAATCAGGCCTATCTTTCTGCGGAAGGGTTCCTAAATAAAAATCAGAACGGAAAGTGTTACTTTTGTAAGTAACAATAGATTTATATTTTCTTACAGAGTGCCATTAGACAAGGAGACTCCTATATTGACAAATGTTCTTCATCTGTTTTATTTAATTGAAGCGTTCATTTCAAATATTACCTTTTTTGTAGCCATTTGAAATTTCTACCAGTACCAAATTTATTTACTACATTGTATGAACACAATGTCACTGTATGGTGTGTACGTTATATATGCGAAATGTGTGTCATGTAAACTCTTGAGATATTCGAATAAATGTGTTATGAATGCTATGTCTAAGAATGTTCTAAGATAAAAGCTTATATAACTAAAATTCCTTGGGTTTAGTGTCCTGGAAATGACCGACTTTTCTAGAAGTTTGAGGTGACTATATCTGCTGGAAAGTAGGTCAAAGTTATAAAAACCTGTAATGGAACTTAATTTGCCGTAATTAAAGAACATTTTCGTTGCTCGAGATTTCTCTGTGTTTATATAATGAGTATGCGATTCCGAGCATTTCTGTGCAAACGACGTTTGGTCGGATTTTTGCATGCATTTCATCGTGCTTCTAAAATTTATTCAAAAATGGCCAGAAAATTGAAGGCATTGAATCTACGCGTCTATTGCGAGTATTGTTGTCTTTTTAGTGGACTTATAATTCGGAACTTTCTACTCTACACGCACGAGATAAGGTTTAGCTATAGGATTTTATGCTGTGTATTTCTTTCTTTTTAAAGAAAATTTAAAAAATGCCTTCCACAGTTAAATTGAAGGACAACTTATACTCGGCATAATTGAACGTTATTTGGATAACGCTCTTGTCGATTGCCACAGCACCATTACTAAAATTTTGGCATTCGTTACCAGTATTGACCTTGCACAATATTTTTGAACTCTATGTGAATTATAGAAAACCTAACCCAAAAAACTGTGGTTATGTTTGTGTTTTATGTATGCTGATATGAAGACGGTAATAAAATTCCCCTCTAATGTGTGTCATCTTTATCTTATTTTATAGATGGTTTTTTTTTACTAAAAAATAACTTGGTAATTTCACATTAGTTTGTAGAAATTTGACCCTTAACGACAGTACTATGCGGACTTTGACGACAGACTCTTTACAGCTTGGCATATCCTCTTAGGCACGACTTACTTCTAAAGAACATTCTCGTTTATTTCTCATTTTATAATACTTCTGTTGCTCCGCCTTTTATAACCGTACGGGTATTCTGACATATTAATAATTTACAGACAGGTGCACATAGCCGTCGATTCTGACACTCCTTTAAGCACCCTCCACTCCACACGCACACTTCAGTGTTATTATCTAATTTTAGTTATTTCTTCTCATTCCGCACCGAAGAGAGTAACATGTTTCGTTTTTAGACAGAAAATACTTGGAGAATATGCGCTGTCAATACTACGCCATTCTTTTAATGTTCATTTTATAAACCACCTTGCCATCGAAATTTGCTTATGTATGTATGTATGTATGTATATGTACTAGCGGCATAGAAAGTTTCTTTAAACATAAAAGAGTCTGGAAGGAATTAATCACAACCAGAATTTGTTGGTAAATTTACATAATTTTTATTATTTTTGAATTATTATTTTGAACTAAATTTGCGCTCTTAACTGTGAACATGAAAAGTGAAGGCTGTTTCAAATGTACATTTCGTTATTGACAAACAGGAGTGTAATAAACCTTACAAAATGTACGTCTGGTGCATGCGCTTGCTTCTGTTTAATTAATTGGAAAGCTATACGACTTTCAGAAGTTTTATTCTATAAGCTATGTGTCTAATTTTTCTCTAAATCGTTAGTTCGAAACAATACATAACGCACGTGGGTATTGATGTGTAGTGTCTGCAGTTGTTGTCCGTTGTTAATTAATATTTTAATTTGAAGACAATTTTAATGGATCCCCAAGTTATAAATTTTCACGAAAATCCATTGAGTAGTTCTGGAGTTGTTACATGCCAACAGATACGTAGACAGACAGACAGACACGGATGTGATGAAGATGATGACTGCATTCTTGCCACTTTGTTTTTTGGGAAGTATGAAAGGTTAATTAAGGACAGTAAAGACACACATCATTTTTTATTCTTGCATTATTTAACGTCGACTTGCTACTACAGACGTTACACAATACTGACCTTATAATAACTGTGCATGACTTGCTACTACAGACGTTACACAATACTGACCTTATAATAACTGTGCATGACTTGCTACTACAGACGTTACGCAATACTGACCTTATAATAACTGTGCATGACTTGCTACTACAGACGTTACACAATACTGACCTTATAATAACTGTGCATGACTTGCTACTACAGACGTTACACAATACTGACCTTATAATAACTGTGCATGACTTGCTACTACAGACGTTACACAATACTGACCTTATAATAACTGTGCATGACTTGCTACTACAGACGTTACACAATACTGACCTTATAATAACTGTGCATGACTTGCTACTACAGACGTTACACAATACTGACCTTATAATAACTGTGCATGACTTGCTACTACAGACGTTACACAATACTGACCTTATAATAACTGTGCATGACTTGCTACTACAGACGTTACACAATACTGACCTTATAATAACTGTGCATGACTTGCTACTACAGACGTTACACAATACTGACCTTATAATAACTGTGCATGACTTGCTACTACAGACGTTACACAATACTGACCTTATAATAACTGTGCATGACTTGCTACTACAGACGTTACACAATACTGACCTTATAATAACTGTGCATGACTTAATACTACAGACGTTACACAATACTGACCTTATAATAACTGTGCATGACTTGCTACTACAGACGTTACACAATACTGACCTTATAATAACTGTGCATGACTTGCTACTACAGACGTTACACAATACTGACCTTATAATAACTGTGCATGACTTGCTACTACAGACGTTACACAATACTGACCTTATAATAACTGTGCATGACTTGCTACTACAGACGTTACACAATACTGACCTTATAATAACTGTGCATGACTTGCTACTACAGACGTTACACAATACTGACCTTATAATAACTGTGCTTGACTTGCTACTACAGACGTTACACAATACTGACCTTATAATAACTGTGCATGATTTGCTACTACAGACGTTACACAATACTGACCTTATAATAACTGTGCATGACTTGCTACTACAGACGTTACACAATACTGACCTTATAATAACTGTGCATGACTTGCTACTACAGACGTTACACAATACTGACCTTATAATAACTGTGCATGACTTGCTACTACAGACGTTACACAATACTGACCTTATAATAACTGTGCATGACTTGCTACTACAGACGTTACACAATACTGACCTTATAATAACTGTGCATGACTTGCTACTACAGACGTTACACAATACTGACCTTATAATAACTGTGCATGACTTGCTACTACAGACGTTACACAATACTGACCTTATAATAACTGTGCATGACTTGCTACTACAGACGTTACACAATACTGACCTTATAATAACTGTGCTTGACTTGCTACTACAGACGTTACACAATACTGACCTTATAATAACTGTGCATGACTTGCTACTACAGACGTTACACAATACTGACCTTATAATAACTGTGCATGACTTGCTACTACAGACGTTACACAATACTGACCTTATAATAACTGTGCTTGACTTGCTACTACAGACGTTACACAATACTGACCTTATAATAACTGTGCATGAAAAATTCTAAACGATGTAGAAGGAAGAAGTCTTCGTCCATTTCTAATTCATTATTCTTTAACTTTCTTAAAGTAACTGAGTCATATGTCCGGCCTTCTGACAAAAAATTCAAGTTTGTAACACCCAGAATAAAAAAGAGAATTAGTGACTCCGTCATTACATCCGATGATGACTGATGAATCACTACTTTGATGTTTGATGATGATAATTTAAAATACGCTCAAAAGTCGTTCTGTTTCTAGTGAGAAATTGAGGACGCTCATATTTATGTATTTGATCAGACGTGTTACATTCCAGAAGATCTGGATCTTAATATGCACCTCCTTGAGAACCGTAAATTCATTCGGTGACATGGTGTTAATGCCACGATTAATGGTGTTAATACCACGATTAATGAATCTCTGACAGTTGTATAAATATTGTTAGAACTATAGACACACAAACATGACTGCACCTGTGTGAGTTTGCCTGAGCCACACGTCACAGCACTGGCTCTTTATAAACGTAGCTGTTTGCTACAAATGAAACTGTAAACACAGTAACCTTGTCCATACTTTCTTCGTGTGCCTTGGTTATTGCAATGCCTTGTGCTTGATGCGCAGGGGCACGAATATATTTCATAGAGGCAACGCGCCATTCATGACGCATATAGTAGCGTCACCTATACAACAAATATTTCTTGCTGTTGTTAGAGTTTATGTTATGACAAGCCCAGAAATTCAGTTCCTTTTATGGGCTTACAATGGCTTAGGTGGTTAGTCGCAGGGCTCACAGCGCGTAGGTTTGGGTTCGATCTAAGACTATTCTGGGAGAGATTTTTGATAGAGGAATTGGTACTGGGAAAGGTTTCCCTCCGAGTACTTCGGTATTCCCCTTTTCATTATCATTTCACCTGAATTCCAAACACATATGTTGTTCACGTAAGGTACGTGGTCTATATAATAGGCACTTTAAAGGCCTAAGGTTAGCAGTTAAACGCTTTGTTGAATAAAACAACTCTCTCGATCTCATTTCATGTATTTCGAGTGTTATGCTCATTACGTTGTTCGCAAGAGCTTAGCATGGATCCCTGTTTTTAGGTACAGGAATTAAATCCACGCCTTGACATGCTCTTCCTTTGGTATTACTCTGCCATCAGTCAGTAGGTCCTCCAAGCTGTACTTTCCCGCAGGCTTTCCCCAATTGCTGTGCAAGGGAAGTCCCCTTATTTACTGACTGATCGCAAGCAAACTTAACCGTTCGTAGCGCATGCATGGAAAGTGCGAGGTATGACTTTTCAAGAAAATACCTCCAATGGAAGCTGAGATACAGCCGAAAAGGTACTTTCTTCTCCAAGTAAAGTGCCCTCAATTAGTGTCCAGTCGCAACCAATCTTGCATCGTTTGTAGTGCATGCGTGCAGACTGCGAGGTATGAATTTGCAGGAAAACTCCTCCAGTGGAAGCCAAGATACAGCCGAAAATGTACTTTCTTCTACAAGTAAAGTGCCCTCAATTAGTGTCGAATCGCAACCAATCTTGCACTATTTGCGGCGCATGCGTGGAAAGGTATGAATGTTCAGGAATATCTCTCCAGTGGAAGCCGAGGTACAGCCGATATGGCACATTGCTGTCTTAGTAAAATGTCCTTAATTATTGACCGATGGCAACCAAACTTGCACCTAATTAAAAGTTTTATTAGACCAACATGTGCACTATATTCTTATAACCAAGTCAATCACCCCTACATATGTTTCGGCCTATAATAGGCCATCTTCAGGGGGTCAAAGATTTTTACATAGACTTTACACCTGTTGTTCAATTTTCAAAAGTTAATACATCCACATAAAAGTAAAATGAATCGTAGTTCCCAATGGATTTAGGTATTATTTCTTTCAGCTGTAAAATCCTAGGGAATGTGTTTACATAAAAGGTTAAAATTACATATCTGTTTATTTATATATATATATATATATATACTTGGTTATAAGAATGTAGTGCACATGTTGGTCTAATAAAACTTTTAATTAGTTAAAAAGATGCACGGTGAATACAACGTCAAACTTGCACCATTTATAGAGCATGCGTGGAAAGTGGGAGGTATGAGTTTTCAGGAACATCCCTCGAATGGAGCCCGAGATGTTGCCGAAAATATACTTTGTTGATCAAGTAAAGGTCCCTTGATTATTATTATTATTATTATTATTATTATTATATTAACATAGTTATGTTTGATAACGTGTTCATAGTCCAGCATCTCGTCCTATTGCAACCACGATACCTTACAGTAACCCGTTCTTTTGATGTCTCGCATAGCTCAGTAATCCCCCCCCCCCCAATGCCTCTTAATAAAAATTATAAACGGTGATAGCAATGTAAGTGAAAAGATAAAAGTTGTGGACAGAGTGATATATATATATATATATATATATGTAACATGCAATTTATTAATAGGCCATGCCTAATTTATTTTAGAATCGCTTGCCTTTTTTTACCAATTTTTATATTGGCCATCATTTCAGAAACGCCCTCTGCGCGAATTATTACTACTGCTTACGAATGTGCATTGGAGTGGGTCTTGATTTGGTTTCTGTGCTGTTCAAGCCATCGAAATTTTGTACAAGGTGCCTGTTTTACAAACTCATTTCCCATGTGAAGATAGAAAATGAAACGAAAGTGGGCCTCTGCTTGGACTTTGAGGGTGAAACAAGTTCGTTACGCAGTGAGAGAGAAGCTTTAGTCATTTACATAAGCAAGCAGATTTTAATTCGGAGGCTTCCTCCTTTCAGTGGCTGGGGAACTAAGCGGATAGAAAATACCTTCCAGCGACTGGCACACGTCCATGCATCCCATTGCTATACGTGATTCAATGTAGCAGTAGTGAATATGCTATATTCATTAAGTAAGTAAATCATGACGTAAGAAACGAAAATACTCTGAGGCTATTTGGCCAGATAAGTGTTAATGGCCGATCCCAGTGGCCGCACGGTCTAAGTTGTGGGCCTACGGCCGCTCGCTGGCTGGGATTGTGGGTTCGAAGTTCGCGGGGGGCGTGAATGTCTGTTTCTTGTGAGTGTTGTGTGTTGTTAGGTAGAGGTCTCTTCGACGAGCTGGTCCCTCGTCCAGAGGAGTCCTACCGAGTGTGTGTGTGTCATTGAGTGTGATCTCGAAACCTCAACAGTGAGGAGGCCTGGGCCCACTAGGGCTGTCGAACCATAAAAAATGTGATTAATCTCAGTATTATATAACTGTTAAATGTTTGTCATATGAGCCTGCCTTTTTCCATTGAACACATTAGCATGGAATACTGTCTTCTGGGATGAGAAGACCTGTCGTCTAGTAGCAATTAATATATTTACTGACGTCACGCACATTGAAGTGCACATATGACGACGATGATCTACAAGAAAACTTTCGCACAAAATTCAATAATAAACGTAACTGACTCTATTTGGCCGATTTTTTATTTCCATGTCATTTGGTACTTGCAAATATACACAGAAATTTGTCGAGGGAAATAAAATTTTTGTTCGTTCCCTTCAAACGTAAAATTTGCTCTACTGTACGGAAAGCTGAAATGTAACTTGACGATTTTGTCAGAAGTTTAAGTCAAACCAACTAATGCACAAGAATTATTAACAAAGTATATTTGCAACCCCTACATACGTTTCGGCAATCAAGTTGCCATCCTCAGGGGGCACACCAAAGAATCACAAGCATCCATGGCATCCAGATACGCACACACTCAGCATTACAATGAAAGCACACATGCCGCTAACGACATTAAATTGAACTGATGCCCACAATCACAAAACCAAAAGTTAAAAGTAAACAACACAATTTGTCTAAGTCAGTGATGTATGCCAACACTTCACATAACACAGTAAAAATGATCACATACATATGTTGTTACATGACTCAATCTAGACGATTAAAATATATACAAAAGCTTATTTTAAAAATTTTTTTAGCTGTTGGTTATGTATACAATCGTGTAGTCGATCAATGTCGATCTCGTCGTGTAGCTTGGGATGTTGTGTGTCCGGTGAAGTGTGTTTGTCAAACTTGATTCGTCGTGCAAACTGTTATGCAGACCTAACATACAGAGACAGAAAATTGTTTCTGTGCTAATTAAGCACAACATCACTAAGAAACAGGATGAACATAAATGTAGATTTACGCATTATTAACTTCGGCACAAGAAGGCACAATCTGTCATATTCTCGCCTCAGCTGCTGTGCTGAATGTTTTAAGTTCTCCGTTACGCGTTTGATAGGTAAAGGCTAATTAAAGTCAACAGCCTTTAGACCCTATTTGAAAAAGGTTCGGTAAGGTGCGCGTTTGATAGACCTGCGTAAAATATACTTTTACTTTGTCAAAGAAAAATAATGGAAGATATCTTTTCTTAAAGATTCCGTTAGCTGGTAAGTGATCTAGATTTTATATACCCTTTGTAGATCTGATTTTCGCCACATATTTTACAAAGTAAGAAACAGGAATTTCAATATTTAAATGTATCCAGTTTGTAATTAAATTTGTAGTAAAGTTTCCCGAGTCTTATATGCGTGGAAACTCTACAGTTGAAGGGTGTCATTGTATTCCAAAAGAATCAGCTGATCTTATTACTCGGGCCTGGAGGTTTGAACAAAAGACAAAAAAATTCCCTCTGTTCCTAATAAGCTTTATTAATAATTGTTTTGTTACTGCTTCTTTTTGCAAGACGGGCAGCAAAGGGCGAAAGAAAAGATACCTAAAACTATTACAGGGCTTTGTAAAAATGAACCTTTTGTTGATTACTTTGGGCTGGACAGACTAATAAATTGTAAGTAGCAAATAACATAACCACAAATTCACCATTGGCTTTGCTGGCAAGAAACAAATGCTTCACGAGAGTGTGTAAAGGTAAATAAGTTACACGTATTGTCCAGAACGCCGTCATAGGAATTTATTCTTTAAGGAAATCATGCAAGTTCATTCTTTAATAACTTTCCTGTTAAAGTTTAGAAAGGAAAATTACAAAAAAAAGTAAGGTCACAGCATTGACCTTTACTGCCAGAAATTCCAGCCGTTAACAAATATTACAAGCGGGCCGTTTATTGTGTTTGAAACATCCAAGTTGAGAATTAGTTCCTCATTTTGTATTATTGTTTTGTGGACCTCCTCTATTATTCATTGTTTATTGGTATCTGTAGATTTGCAGGAAGTCTAATTTGAAATTATTGGTTTCTGCCTGAAGTGGCTGGTATTAGTACAGACCACTAAGAATCGACGTTTATAGACGTTGGCCGCACAGATTCAGAGATGAAACACACAGAAACACAGATAAGAAAACCTACACGCATTAGACACTCCCTTTATTAAATCTGTGCAAAGAATACTGAAATATATTAGCCTTGTTTAATTTCTGTCGCTGAAGCGTGCATTTTTCTTGGCTTAAGCGGTAAAGTAACTATCTTTGTGAATGCGTAAGAATAGTCTTAGAGCAATTTAATTGAACGTCCTCATATTTTAAAAAAGCATATTGTATTCTGCACGGTACAGAGAGAAGAGTTCCTATACTACTGTATAAGTCGTACATTTAATTCGTTTAGAGCGAAAGTGCCCAGGTTTGTCAGAGTGTCACTGAAAGTTTGAGTTGAAGAGATAGTCATATTACTTTGTCTAGGATCTAGCCTTACTTCTTATCTAATATGGATTTGAACACAATATAAACTGTAATATGATTTTACTACTCAAATCATATGAGGGTATCAAAAGTGGAAAGTGCAGTTCCCATTTAATATGACAGGACGAGAAAGCTTTTGAACGTAAAGTTTTATCAAATGGAAATAACTTTTGGACTTTTGGGAAAACATCTGTGCCAAACCCTGAGCACAAAGTAGTGATGGCCAGGTCAATGAGGAATACTACTACTACTAGTAGTAGTAGTAATAATAATAATAAGAGAGAAAAAGATACCCTCATACTATAAAAGGAGAAGAAGGTGATTGTAATGCAGATGGTGATGATATGCTTTACCTCTGTGCACCAGCCGAAAGAATATTCAAAGTGAAGGACAAATAATTACTGATAACAGATATAAACCGTACATTAAAAAGCTAAGTTTTTTGTAATTTTTACAAGAGACTTCATTTCACAAACTGATAGTTGCTGTGTTCCACATAACTGACAGTATTATTAATGCTCCAAAGAGTGGGTATAGTTTTATTTTAATCAGAATAAGGTTTTTTTTATTAAAGAATGAATTGATGTTATTTGACGCTACTTATTGGTGTAATCAGTATTGTTGTTAGAGGATATTAGTCATTATGAATAAACGGCCTTTTAGGCATGTTTGTATCCTTGCGGAGCGCCTGCCATAATCGCCCCGTTCGTCTTTATCCATGAAATTACTCGAGAACCTAGATGTCGATTTTGATTTTCGTTAACATGAAAAAAGTTTTAAATCGATTTCAATTTTAATTTCGATAGAATAATTTCAGTGACAGTTTTAAATTAAACGTTATATGCGTTTCTACTTGCATCTCAAATATAAATCGCGAAATGTCGACCGGAGCGAAACATATATCAACCTAAGTTTTGGATGAAAATAAAACAAAACTTTTAGTTTTCGATATTCCTTGCCCGAAATTCTTCTAGTTTTAAGATAAACTGAAATAAATTTACGTCCAAGAATTTTTATGCTAAATTTTGCGTACATTTCTGAACCTGATACACTCACATGAGATTTATTACCTTCCGAAAACATGTGCAAATTGTTTGAATTTTATTTATAGAGTGCATAAATGATAGTTAACGTGTTTCTTGTTTAAAACCTAGAAACATGAGTATGAAAATGATGTATCAGAATTTGTAATTTTAATTTTTAGTTTTCTGGTGTAAGATGGCATCAAAGTCAATATCCACGAATGCTGAAAACCTAGAGGCAAAAACGGGATGGGGGAATAAATATGAAGCTAGGCAATCATACTCTAGCTTGCTATTACTTTATTTTTGTCTGTAATAAGCACAAGTGTAATGAACGACGTGAAATTCACTCTCTCTTTGTGGACCAAAATTACATTATAAGACTGAGCACCCAATAATAATGATAGCTGTATACTGCAAAGAAATCTATGTAGCGACCAATCGGAGATGACCTACTGTAAGCGAGCTAAAACACCGCCTGCGGAAACAAAGCAATCTGCCTGCCAGTCATATAAACAACAATTTCAAACAAATAGCTGTGAAACTATGCTCTTGCTGAGCGGTGCCCGGTACACTCAGTACCGCTGTTTGCAACCCGACACTGCCGTGTCCGGTGCACTCAGTACCGCTGTTTGCAACCCGACACTGCCGTGCCCGGTACACCCAGTACCGCTGTTTGCAACCCGACACTGCCGTGACCGGTACACTCAGTACCGCTGTTTGCAACCCGACACTGCCGTGCCCGGTACACTCAGTACCGCTGTTTGCAACCCGACCCTGCCGTGCCCGGTACACTCAGTACCGCTGTTTGCAACCCGACACAGACGTGCCCTGTACACCCAGTACCGCTGTTTGCAACCCGACACTGCCGTGACCGGTACACTCAGTACCGCTGTTTGCAACCCCTACACAGCCGTGCCCGGTACACTCAGTACCGCTGTTTGCAACCCGACACAGCCGTGCCCGGTACACTCAGTACCGCTGTTTGCAACCCGACACTGCCGTGCCCGGTACACTCAGTACCGCTGTTTGCAACCCGACACTGCCGTGCCCGGTACACTCAGTACCGCTGTTTGCAAGCCGACACAGCCGTGCCCGGTACACTCAGTACCGCTGTTTGCAACCCGACTCTGCCGTGCCCGGTACACTCAGTACCGCTGTTTGCAACCCGACACTGCCGTGCCCGGTACACTCAGTACCGCTGTTTGCAAGCCGACACAGCCGTGCCCGGTACACTCAGTACCGCTGTGTGCAACCCGACTCTGCCGTGCCCGGTACACTCAGTACCGCTGTTTGCAACCCGACACTGCCGTGCCCGGTACACTCAGTACCGCTGTTTGCAACCCGACACTGCCGTGCCCGGTACACTCAGTACCGCTGTTTGCAAGCCGACACAGCCGTGCCCGGTACACTCAGTACCGCTGTTTGCAACCCGACTCTGCCGTGCCCGGTACACTCAGTACCGCTGTTTGCAACCCGACACTGCCGTGCCCGGTACACTCAGTACCGCTGTTTGCAAGCCGACACAGCCGTGCCCGGTACACTCAGTACCGCTGTGTGCAACCCGACTCTGCCGTGCCCGGTACACTCAGTACCGCTGTTTGCAACCCGACACAGCCGTGCCCGGTACACTCAGTACCGCTGTTTGCAACCCGACACAGCCGTGCCCGGTACACTCAGTACCGCTGTGTGCAACCCGACACAATGCAGGTGACAACACCTGCTAATCCCTCCCTTCTCCATTCCTGCTGCGATTGGATCTTGGTCCTTCGCCCTATTTCCCTTCAGATTCCTGAACTTAGCTTTGTGTTATCGAACTGGGCGACTTTCGTCTGAGAGCGTTGCTCGGGACTGAAAATGCTTAAGGAAGACTTGACACAGTGACTTCTTCTTCAGGACAAATGACAAGTTACAGTCGCGAGAACAAATTAAGCCAAATTCCCAGAGAATGATCTTAACTATCAAAACATGTAGGAAGGAATATGATAAGAATAGATATAACACACAGCAGTAATTTTTGTGTATTTTGTTGGTTCTAAAAATTTTATGAAATCGAATTTTAGTGAAAGGTGCAATGACAAAATATTTTCTAATGTAAAATGGTTCTGTTCTCTTTAATTTCAAACCTTAATTTCGGTTGTTTTGTAACTCCCCGCTCGGAGATAGTTTTTTTAATATGGCCAGCTACGTTATGTAATTCGGAAATGTCTATATTTCATTGTATGATATTCTGTTATTATTAATTGTGGTCACCCACGACGTAACCTTTGATTGCACTGATCCCTTGACGTATCGCACTGCATGTTTCCGCGGCTTGTTGCCGGTGCTATGCCTTATTGAATCAACGTCGACTGCCTGTTTTCACAAAAATCTTCATTCTCACTTCAATACATTGTTTTATGCCTTGTGTTTAAGTCGTCGAGGACAAGTTATGGAAGAGTCTGTAGCAGGACGTAGGTGGGAAGGTTTGACTGCTAGGATTGGGGTTTTACCATAATTGTAACTGTCTTTATCAGGGCCTCAGTCTCTTATGGTATGTAAGCATATATCCACATATCCACGCACATACGAGCCTAGGTACGAGGGTTATCCAGAAAGTAAAGATACAACACGGGCGGGAGGGGAAGGGAAATCACCGCAGACCGTCCCGCTCACAGCCCAGACCTCGCTCCCAGCGATTTCCATTTGTTTTTGCATTTAAAGAAACATCTGGCCGGCCAGAAGTTTCACGAAGACGAAGAGGTGAAAAGCGAAGTCACTGCGTGAATGCGCGCACAGGCGGCGGAGTTCTATGACATCGGAATACAAAAACTCGTACCCAGACTAAACAAATGCCTTGACAAAGTTGGTGATTATGTTGAAAAATAGCTAAAAGTATGTGTTAAGAGTTTTTTCACTTGATTTTGTTTATAAATATTTTAAAAAAATATTATTGCTTTTGCATCTTTACTTTCTGGATAACCCTCGTACATGACGCCAACAACACCATATATACATAAATACAAATTTCTTATTCCCTTTTATGGAGTGATACTATTTTTCTCCCTGTGGAGAACTCGCTTTGGAAGAGACTACGGACCTGTCGTAAACCAGACTACAGAATGAATGAATGAATGAATGAATGAACTATCTTTCTGTTTAACTGCGATTTTCAGTGGGTCCATAGTCCATGGAATATGGGGAACTGGCGGAACGGTAATTCTGACAGCGAGAAAGAAATGTGTTCGGAGCAAAATCTGTCCCACTGCCACCTTGTTCACCACAAATTCCATATGGACCGCCCCGGGTTTGAGTCGTCCAGACCTAAGTGGTGAGAAAACGCCGGTTAAGCTCTTTAGCTGTAGGGCTGCCTACTCACGTTGTAGTATGCACTAATACGGTTGTGAATACTGTGCACACCTACTGCTAAACAAAAGTGAACGTGTGATATTTTAATTGCGTACGCACTATTTCAATGGTACCTCTTGTATAAAAACACTAGTACTATTTCGGTTTGTGATATACCTAAATATAGAACTGTGAACGTTTTGTGATATTAACTTGTAAAAGCCTCTCCATAGATATATTTAAATGCGGCGAAGTCTTTTTTCGATTAATATGACTTGTACTGTGTAAAACCTTATGATAGGTAAAAAGCTCAATGTGTCAAAAATTGGAACATTAAATTAATAACAATATTAACAAAGATAACACTGCGCTGCCTGAAAATGGGCAGCAGCAATTAGTGGCTTAAACATGCGGACATTTTGGGCTTAGTCTGCTCATTTATTCGCATGTTGTTACGGTCCATAACAGCGTTGATATAGAACATATAATTAAATTTAAATTCTATTTATGTTGTTTTTGGGAATTTTCAGTTTCATTCCTCATCCTACGATACTGCATTAAATCATTTTATTGTTTCAGCACAGATTATATGCAGTTCACCCTTTCAACCATATGCAAGGACGATCAGCTGTTAAATCCCTTTGTTCTCTTTTCAGTGTTCATTAGAGTGAGTCATTTAAATGTTATTTATGTTCAATTTATTCTCATAATTAAGGTCTTTTCTCGCTCCCATACTTGGTCTCAAAATCAGGCTCAGTGTTTCATATTCACACGAACCATGGCTGTTATCTAGCTTTTCATCGTCCATGTAAATAACTGCAGCAATGGCGACTACTAAACGGAATGAATCGAACGCATTTCTTATTGGCTGTTGGCACCGTCAGCCTCGGAAGTGACACACTACAGGCGAAGATGATCCGAAAGTATCGACATGCCTTTTAGAGGTTACGACACGTAAACTGGACAGTGAAATGAATGTGAGTTATATCTTTGAGGAGCATTAATAATCAACGCCTTTGCCTCCACATCAGTCAGGGTTTTATTGCAGAACTGCTGTAGCTCACAATTTGTTGCAGAACTGCTGTAGCTCTCACACTGTTGCGGAGCTGCTGTAGCTCACACTTTGTTGCAGAGCTGCTGTAGCTCTCACACTGTTGCGGAGCTGCTGTAGCTCACACTTTGTTGTGGAGCTGATGTAGCTCACAATTTGTTGCGGAGCTGCTGCAGCTCACACGTTTTTGCAGAGGTGCTGTAGCGCACACTTTGTTGCAGAGCTGCTGTAAGTCGCACTTTTTTGCAGAATTGCTGTAGCTCACACTTTGTTGCAGAGCTGCTGTAGCTCACAATTTTTTGCAAAGCTGCTGTAGCTCACACTTTGTTCCAGAGCTGCTGTAGCTCACACTTTGTTGCAGAGCTGCTGTAGCTCACACTTTGGACTTGTACCATCGAAGAGCATGGCTGATCCTACCAATCCAGGCCGGCTCTTTCAGGCTTATATCGCATGGAAATGTAGATCACATTTGTGACCTGTATTACTGAAGAGCATACATGATTTTACTCGCATGAATGCGGCTCTATCAGGACTATTTTGCACAGGTAATATAGAGTAAATTGTTTAAGTTTGTCCTTAAGGAACACTGAACATCCAGTCTTATGAATATGGATCTTCCGGGTTTAAATTGCAGAACTTAAGGTTGTGTGGGGCAGAATTGTTGAGTTTTATTGTTGAATATATGATCCAATCGTGTGGATAAGGATCTGTCAGGGTTTTATAACAGATCTAACATGAAGTTCAATTGTGATTGTTGAATCTGAATGAACTGGTGTTAACGGTGCGATTCGTTTAAGGTTAAATGGCAGTGGAAGAGTGTGGTAAGAACATAAATGATCCAGTTGTATAAATTCGTCTCTTAAAGGGTTATAGGCTTATAGCAGAGTTAACATGTAGGAAAAGTGTGAGTTTAATGGGTTGGAAACATAATGTTCCAACTCAATATTACGGATTTACGGTTTTGTGCTATGTACGAGTATTTCCCTATATATAACAGCGTATGTGAGTCACGCCACGCCATGATTATCATTGCCATCACTATTTCTGTGTTCTAAACAACGCAGTTTCAATTCTATTCACTCCAATCTCCTACACAACTTACACATTTTTGGTCGGTGTCAACACTAATTATGTGAAAAATGGAAGGGATAGGGTTCAGCTCTTCCCAATGAAAGTCTTGTGAACTGCACGCAATGACTTTTCTTTCACAGATTTATTTGTAAGACTATTTGGAAACGACATTTATATATGCCGCCTATCTTCCTTGTGAATATAAAAATGCGGTTTAACGAATTTTTTCTCTTACGATTCAAAGTAATGGACTTCTAGATGGCCCCCTGAAGTAACATTATTATTATTATTATTATTATTATTATTGTAGGTATTACAATTGTTTTCTTCTGGGGAAAAATTGACTCTTTTTGAAGCTTTTAGTCTCACAAATTTTATGAATGCAATTTAATATATGACGTGGTTTTAGGACTGCGTCGTTAAGAAATGAAACAACTGCAGCGCTTTAAGTTGCTGCTTCTGCAGTAGATGACAGTTGGTTTTTATTTCCCACCGACAAAATAAAGTTCAGTTAGGTCCCGTCTTACTACGTTGTGTGGATTCCTCAGATAACTCACTTATATCTACCTTTTACTGCACTATTATGACGTCGTGTCTGGAGCAACCAGAAAGTAAATTGCCATAAAAGTGGAAACTCTAAGTGCAAGTGTGTCTTCCGAACAGTAAAGGCTAGCAACTTTTTCAGTGCACATTTATGATGCACTTAGAGTCTAGTGTTTCTTTCTTTATTCATTTTTATCCAAGGGATATATGAAGACCTCCAGCAATTAACTATCAATTCTTCCTTCCTTTCTCATAATTATTGACAGTACCAGCTGCAACTCAGCAACGTGATAGCAGCTTCAAGAGCGGAAACTCCACGTATTGGATTTTATCTTTCCTGCTTCAGAATCTGAAGCAAACTTCATTGTGGCTATGTAATGTGGGGTACATGGCAGGAGACGAATGTAATTATTTTCTCGCATGATTAATGGTCGGTTTTGTTCCTTTGCTTTAAGTTCAGGGGTGACGAGAAATGTAAATCGCTGTTCTTCGAAGGCTGACGGAACTGGCAATGCCCCCTTATTCTGTGTGCATCAAAGGATACACGCTGCTACAGTCCTTTAATTAAGGACCGCAAACCATATAGCACCGCATAACATACAGGATCAGTAGAGCACTGACAAATTAACAAGCCTTTTGCTCCTATTCCTATTTTCACTTCCAGTTTCTAATATAAGACGCACATTGTGCCTAGGGTACAATACGGCGTTGGTTAAATATACACATTATTCAGGATTTCACTACTGATTTAATATTGTGTACGTCTGACCGTAATCTTTTACCCCTCATAAATTTTTTAGTAGAGAGTAATTCACCTGTTTGCATCAAAATTTCTGACAGTATCTAAAAGAGAGACAACATATCTTGGTATATTTTAAATACCGTTTTGTAATTAATATTCTTTATAAAATGCGTATTTGGTTAAACTTACGACGATGGAATGGGCGGTATAGGTAGTACGCGTTGGAAGGCAAGAAATGTATACAAGAGTTTCGTTGGAAAATTTCAGTGCAGGAGACAACATTGGAGATCTAAGTTTAGAGGGTAGAATAATATTAAAATATATGCTTGAGGTTGTGAGTTTCGCTGAGATCGCTTATGAAACGGATCCATTTTTATTGAAGACGGGGTCCATGATGCATGGAAACATCAGTTAATAGTCCGCGGTGCGCTTATTAAGGTCGCCTGATCCGTCTGTCCATTAGCCTTGCAGTCCATCTGCACACATGAAACGACTCGAGAGACTCTGAACGTATTTTCATAGCACTCACAGTTTGATATACCGGTGGCATCTTAAAACAGACCACAAAATTATATTCATTGCAATAAACTGTACTTTAGTCACATTGTTTTGTATCTTACTTAGCATTTTGATTCTCTCTCTCTTATATAGTGACGTTATTTTATGTGATAAGTGTATCTTGTCACTTTGAGGCGGCTAGAATAAATAACAAAACTTATACCTGCAATTTAAAACACATTTCTTAGATTTGACGAGTGTCTTAGTGTGGAAGAAGATATTTACAGGACCTTCTTTAATTAAATACGGCGAATAAAAGCGTAATTTAACTGAAATACCTTTAACTAAAGTGCGTGGACCCCGACTCACGGGAAATCGGAATATCGTTGTAGATTCTGCTGCCTGCTGTCACGCGAAATTAATTTCATGACGGAAATGCACGGATAAAATTATAAAATATATAAAATACATGAGGAATGTTTTTCATAATCCCGTGTTGCATGAATTTAAGAACTTTGCCTTTACAAAGCAATTATGATAGTAGTGACTTTTACCACAGATTCTGGTACGCGCTAGACAGCATTGGAAACGTAATTAGGCCCGGATGACCTGCAGACAACCGCTGTCAAACAGCAGGCCAAAGACTTGAACCACTTCTATCGGACTCTGTAACCCACATCCTCATGTACGAGTACATTGAAAATGCCTACGCTGACTGGAGGGTATTTTGTAACGCAGTTAGAAAACTGGCTTGACACTACAGATTAATACGTTCCTGTATTTACATTCGTAATTATTCACATAATGTTATTAAACTATTTCCATATGATTGATATTTGCGCCAGGCATGTAAGGGAAGATGAGAAATGCATAATAAAAGAAACTTGAGTGAGAAAGCCTGAAGGTGAATAATCGCAATGCCAACCTTCGGAAAATTGTGAGGGTGTAGACATGATTCAGCTAGCCTGCTATAGGGTTCAGTGTTGAGATTATGTGAACATGCTAATGAAGAGTGTTTATTGGCGTGACGAATTTTTCTGTCTACCTAATAAATATCACGTTTTAGGAAATGTCCTACGCTTTTCCTTCAGTTGCTTGTTTCTAAATTATGAATTTCCCACACAAGCAGTTTTTCCTGACACACAAACTTGACGTGGAATTCTGCTCGATCACCTGTTAAATTTATTGTTCTCCAGAAGTTTTGTTTAACTGTTCTTCGTTTCATTTTTATACTTTTCAGTTGATATGCAACCTTTTTAAAAACCGTATCCTAGAAGAGAATCTGTCTGCTATTTACGTAGTGTTTTCTAAATGAACAACAGTAACTTGCTTATAACACTATCCGAAGGGAATTTTAAGATATTTTCTTTCGACGTAGGTTTTAGGTGAAATATTACACAATATATACCACTACGTATAAAAGTTTGTATTTTAGAAGTCAGAAATATGTTGGTTTATGGACATCAGACTTTCCGAGTATTGAATTTAATCAGTTTTATTTATTTTTGCAGATCAATAAAGTATTATGAACTTATTCTGTTGAAGAACGAGCCTGATTCTTTCAGACAGTGACAGGAATTTACTTTCTAGGATATATTCCAGGAATCACACTACTGAGATCTATACGTCAAGTTTCCATTAATTACGGAAAACTTTAATGTCCTTTTCATCCTGTATTCTGGGAATGTGACAAGCATTAGTTTAAAACAGATTTATTTCATACAGGTATTACTGTATACGAATGAACGTCTAGCACGTAGCGCCTTGTGATAAGTATATCACACTCATACACGTATTACGGTGTATGGCGTGACGTGACGTTTCATCTGATATGTTAAGCTGTGTAGTTGTGAGTGTAGTTCCCTGCACAACAACATCGCTGTTTCTTAATGTGATAGATTTTGTATTCGGTGTTCTCAGTTTTCATATATTAAGATTATCAGCCTTCTTATTTCCGTCGCTTGAACTTGCCTTATATTAAGATTATCAGCCCTCTTATTTGTGTCGCTTAAACTTGCTTTATATTAAGATTATCAGCCTTCTTATTTGTGTCGCTTCAACTTGCCTACCGTGTCTAGAACTGTCTCCATAGAATAGAATCATTTCATTTTGAGAAATTAATATTCGCCAGTCTGGTCAAGAAAGTTCCCGCTGTGTTTGAAATCCTGCTTACAATATCGTGCCGCTTGCCACTGTTCTGAACCCAATTATCCCTGTCCACGTGATTATATTCGATTTCTTGGATATGTATCTGAATACTATCTTCCACCTATATCTTCGAAGTGTTCTTTTTCTTAAGGTATTCTGACTTCAGTTGTGTGCGCATTTCTCTTTTCTTCCATGCGAGCTATAGACTGTGCATCATCCTATATTCTGCACCAGTCAGATCGTCCTAATTATATTTGGTGTAGGATACAATTTATGAAACTTATCCTTATGAAATTTTCTTCTTTTATGTCTGGGTCACCATATACAAGCCTACATTCAGCTCATTCTTACGACTAAACACGTATACTTCGCCGATGCATAAGAGCAGTTATGAAGTAAATAGCGCGGCTTGAAACTTCATGAACAGCATAGTACTGCATTGCAGTAGAGGTGTGCCGCGGTGTTTGCGAATATCTTGCTATGTCAATGTATATACACATAAATACGTACATACGTGCACGAAAGGTGATAGCGGCAAATTGGCCCTGCCCTTAATAAGGATCATGGCTGATAATGTGTAATTCCTTTGAAAAATATTTCAAATTAATTACAAGAGAAGTGTAATTCTGTTGCGAAAGACAGTATTTAGAGTCATGCTGCTGGCCTTCAAAGGTTACTTTCTGCCTAAAAAACTCCATTTTATTTCATTCCTTTTAACATGGCAATTTTTTCCCCACACAAGGACCTTAAAATACTGTCGTCCAGCCTGTAGCTTAGGCACTATGCTGATTGATCTGTTCCGGGTGTAATGTAAAATGAAATAAAACATCGCATTAATTTGACTGCTACAGAGTGCTGTCTAATATTTATTTTGAACGGTAGCAGATAAAACGAAGACAGAAAAGTAATTTTTATGTTTGTCTTTCCATTGTGGTGATCAGCTATTGTACATTATATATTTTTTTTTTCTATGGCTCAACAGCCCCCTTTCGGTTGCCTAGGCCTCCTCATTTCGAGGTTTCATGATCACACACATTCAGACACACACACACTCGGTAGGACTCCTCTGGACGAGGAACTAGCTCTTCGCAGAGACCTCTACCTGACAACACACAACACTCACAACAGACAGACATCCATGCCCCCAGTGGGATTCGGACCCACGATCCTAGTAAACCAGCGGCCGAAGACCCACGCCTTAGACAGCACAGCCACTGGGATCGGCACATTATATATGTAGCTCGATTAATATTACAGGACAAGGTATGGAGGAAAGAAGAAAGAAAGAGTAGAGACGAGAAGAGAAGCTGAAATCAATTACACCGGTCATTATTTTGAGTACTGACACTCGATACACTGATATTCAGAAGGGAATGAGGCGTATTATCTTATTACCAGCAGGCTGCTTTTCATCTTAGCTTGGTGGTGGCTTGTACAGGGACTACAGTTCAGATTCGAATATAAACATACTGGAACTGTGTAAGCCTGCAGAAGTTTCTTTGAGACGATCTTGTCAGTGATACGTGCTACGTTGCAGACAGGAAACATACCGATTTTACAAACCCAAAGCTTACGTAGATTA
Source organism: Reticulitermes speratus (assembly GCA_021186555.1). Taxonomy (NCBI): domain Eukaryota; kingdom Metazoa; phylum Arthropoda; class Insecta; order Blattodea; family Rhinotermitidae; genus Reticulitermes; species Reticulitermes speratus. Next base: position 18,484,263 of record JAJKFL010000002.1, read on the forward strand.
TTCAGGTTCTGATATCAGCCTTTCCATCAATGCTGCGAAAGACGTGGTTTCATTTTCGTGAGGTTATTGACTGTGCAACCCTTCATCACTAAGTTTCAAGAGCTGTGGGAAAAAATGCGGCTACCGATAAAACAGTGGATGAAATAGAGACAGCTATGGAATGGAAATGAAGACGCAGTGGAAGTACTGTTCCAGTATATGGCATTTCTTCCTTTTTCTCTTTTAGTATTCTGCCGGCATAATCCAACAAGAGGAAATCAATACATTTCCAATAATCGACATAGAGATGGAAGCGTATCGGAAAGTGATAGGCTTATAGCACGTTCTACTGTAGACTTGACGCAATTTATAACAATTTTGGTTCTAAATGGTCTTCCATTTATAGCAGGCAAGCAAGTGCAAGGCTTCGGTATTATCGTTTGAAAGAAAAGCTGCAGCATTGCAGATATTGCTGAAACGTCAGCCTAACAATATATTATACCAAGTACTTGAAACATGAATGACTTAATGGTTTCATTTATTGTTCATTTTAATTACATTGGATGAGCGTCTGAAAACTGGACTGCATAGCCAGTACGTAGTCGGTGACACAAATTATTTGAGTGACACACAGGAAGTCTCTTATTAAATGGACCGCAACTTATTTCCACTTTTGATGCAAATAAAATCGCTCCACAAGAACTATGTTTTCCTGATGAGTTTGTCGGAAAGTAATATAAGTTGCCAGTAGTTCATGTAGATGCACAGTATGCCATTGTACAATATAGGTCAATATTACTGTCAGGCAGTTCTTTTCATTTCACAATTTTATGAACAGTTTTCTCTTTTCGTTATATACAATTATCTGTCGTTTTTGAGTGCTTTTACTTAATGGCGTGTAAGTTCCTCGTCCTATACGTCGACTCTGTTAGACACTTGGAAGCCGTCGACATCGCCGTTTTCTCTGGTAGACGAGTGTCCTTATAACAGATCAGAACATGATTCTTCCCGCCTGTGAAAATATCAAGTTTCGTGAATTGCAGTGTTGTCTATAGAATCTTAACAAAAATGCTTTGTGACTTCATCTCCCATTTTAGCTACTCGCCAAGCTTAAGGCAGCCGCCAATATTTCGCTGTCCTAAAACCACGTAGTTCATCATCATGTAATATCCTAAATGTACTTAACGTAAGCATGCTTTGAAACGTTTTTTTAAACTTTAATATTAGACATCCCCTTTGGCATGTACATGCAAGGTATATTTCACTTTTGTCAGTGATTACAGTCACAACCAAAATACATATTTTTAACACATTAGGCTACCGGTTTCAGCTCTATAGAGCCATCATCAGGCCTATACAAAACTGTGAAAATCAAACTCTATACATTTAGTAAGAGGAATCCCCTTATTTTGTACAATTATAGAATTTGATTTTCACAGTTTTGTATAGGCCTGATGATGGCTCTATAGAGCTGAAACCGGTAGCTTAATGTGTTAAATATATATATATATGTTGGCTGTGACTGTAATTACTGACACGAGTGAAATATACCTTGCATGCTTAGAAACAGTTAGTTTCATGAGGATTTTGGATTCAAATATTTGTTATTATTTTTCTTCCCAAAAAGAAATTGCAGAAGTAATTAATCAACTGGAAACAATGGCTTGCTAAAAACCCAAATGTGATATGACGTGAAACACTAGTTTTATGGGAGTTTACAGCTTTTTGTCGCTCGCCATCAATTTTCCTGCTTTCGCAAAGTTAACATTCGTTATTCTAGCTTACATTTACCGCAGTCACTGTCGAACTTTTCTGGATTTCTTATCTGCCCCATAAATGAGCTTCATATAAGGAGTTCACAATAGATAAACAGTACAGAAGTCCAGAATATCAGTCGATCATTACCCACAACTATCTACACAGGAGAATATGTATTATGATGGAATTTTAATTACATTTTTTTGTAAATTTTTTTGTTGATGCTGGCTTAAATCGTGCCGCAGCTGCTCGCTGATGATTCTCCACAATTTACGAGTAGCTGTCATTTAATCCTGACATCAGCACCATCGCTGTACTAGCGTCAGTTGCCTATGGTAAAACCGAACACAGATTATTTAGCGCTACGCAAATTGTTTCTCAGAATTGTATAGAGTTACGCCACATAAAATATTCTCAGCAACACAACATAACATGGCCGTTGTTAATGGCGCTCCGAACACCAAGGGAATTTAGCGTACTGTCAGAAACACGAATAAGGTTACTACTGCAACTTTCATTATCTGGGAGTCGAGGGTTTAATTCTGCGCAGTGGAAGATTGATCCTTTGAGAACCAGATCATTTTGGCGTCACCAGAATATAACCCAGGGACATCAGTCGTGCTATTTTACTGACCGGAAATTATACCATGCAACATATATTCGAGATGCTGTTGGCAGTTTGGGAGGATCACGGTCCAAGGGATGCAGTGTCGTATTTTGATATTTAAGTAACGTTTGTTACCGGTGCTATAAAAAGAGACATTGGAATGGCTTTAAAACTGTACCGTAAAACCCACTCAATGGCCAAAATTCGGAGTATAGTCGGGATTCTTCTCTATTGAGCTTACTTTACATGGTTCTGCAATGTATGGCCAGGCATGTACTGCACATCTTTTCATTTAATGTACAAACACGTCCCGGGAATTTAGCTCGACGGTCCTTATGCTGGTGTTACATCGGCTTAGGTACATAAGACGGGAGATAAGTACGGAATAAAAAGGGAGAAAGATGTAAGGGACGCGAGCAAGGAAATTCTGAAGCATTTTCCTCAATCCCGTTTGAAGGTTTTGTTTGACGAGACAATGAGTATTATCCATTCCCTAATCGTTTATCTGTTGTAGTATTTAATTAACTGACTTTTTTATGTTTAGAAACAGCCTGATAAGACGTCGTTCCGTCAAAGGTCAGCAGTTTATAATCATACTTTTCAGTACAAATTTGTTTCTCACTGTGTTTTTTAAAATGACACCAGTTATGAAGTTTGGGAACAGGTATATTTTTGAGACGAAACGAGATGGAAATTCTGATTTGTGCACTGAATAAGAAAACCACAGTAATTAATAAAATGTGGATAATTGTAACTAACGTGGCTGTACATAAATATGCGGAGAGAAATTCAGTATAGCTCGATTATTCCGTTAAAGAAATTAATTAAATTCGCTCGTTGCGAGGTGATGACTACACTGCGTTATTGCATACTTGACACTGAATTTCCGGATTTTTTTGCCGACTGAAATATGACGTGGAACGTTTAAGATAAATGAATACTATATATACGTTTTTATTATACAAATTCGTTAAATTTACTGAATGCAAATCTAATGTTTAGTAACCAACAATAATTTTATTTCGGTAATTACAAACTGGTCTTCATTGTGCAACGTGAAAATATGTACTGTGAGTGGAGGCATGCTCTGTAAATACAGCAAGCATGCTTAATTTACCGATGAATATTTGTTTCTACAGTATAGTAGAACTTGATTGATTTATTACTGAGCACACAAGTATGTCTAAAGCGTAATATTCGACATAGCAAAAGATTAAGAATACGTCATGTATGGTACACAGAAAGTAATATCTAAGGCTGAGAAAGGGACTGCTGTTGGCAAGAACGGTCTTAAACCAAAAAGGTAAAACTTACCCTTGTCACATTCAGTTCGGATTTTACACAACTTATGAAAAACAGCACAAAAATACATCGGCCTATATCAAATAACTTGCTGTTAGTTTTTTAATTTTCTTTATGATACGTTCTGTTTCGTTTACACATTACTTGGAAATTTATGGATAAAATACTTCCCACGTATTTTAAGAAAAATGAAATATATTTTTCAGGGATGGACCAAGTATGCAGCTGGCACAGAGACGCCTCTAATGTGTGTAATTTCTGACTGTAAAACCTTACAGAAGACGGAAACTTGAAGACCGAAAGGGAACAAATGGTGACTTCAAAATAAATCACTAGGCAGAGGGTTTTTTCTGTGTGAGGTGAGGGAACTCTGTGGGTAATATTTAAAGGCGAACTTTTCGGTGTAAGTGGTTTTAAACCTTCCGAATCAAATATTATATCAGCTCGAAGACTTGCCAAAAGTTTGAGAATATTTTGCCTATCGGACGCAGACAGATCCTGCCCTCTAAACGTAGTGTATTGTTTTTAATACAGGTCAGTGGACTAAGTCCAGAGAGTACACGATTTAAAACTTATGGTTCGTAATTGCAAGTCACTAAAACTTTCAAATAAAATGGCCCACGTTACATAGAGACTGCTACCACGTAGTTTGGATTCAGGCATTTTGGGATGTGACCGTTTGTTTTTGGGTGAATGCTGCCCGACTTGTCAAAAGAATGGAGGGCCTTCATCTTCAGGGGCCAAAGAGTACTTCAATAGCAAATCACATAAAACCCGACCGAGTTATTATATACCAACAGATTGACAGGGAGACATGACTTAACTGCTTTTACTTCTTACAGGATGTGCTAAAAATTCATACTTGAACTAATTGCTCACTTAAGTCGTTAAGTTATCTTCGCGAAAAGGACAAGCTTATGTGAAGAATAAGAACGATTCTGAATAGGCTTAAATTTTGTTTATAATTTTCACACAGTCTATTGTAGGAACATATAGCTACATACAAAGTGGTAAGGGTATGAAGGGGACTGAATCGAATGCCACCAAGCATATCAAAATGAATCACTCTGTATATAGTTGTAAGGCAGTTTTATGAAGGAAAGGAAGGATTCATACATCTTCTCATGTATCCGAGTATGTTTGTCCAAATTTTTAACTTGACTAGGCAAATTTCATTAAAGGTTTGTAACTGTCAGATCCCTTATAGACCCTGAATAGGAGGTTGAGCAACTCAAGGCGGTGAAAATAAAGCAAGTGGAGATATGAAATAAGAATGGACGAGAATAACGAAAACAATGTGATGGATAACAATAAGAGAATGAGAGAAAGTAAAAGATGGGATGGAGTTAGCAAAGGAGTGAGACGACAAAAAGATGATGGACAAGAAGGAACTGATATGAGAACACATGAAGAGAAGGAACAAGAGAATAAGGGGAAGAAAGGACGATACGAGAAGAAGCACGGAAGAATAAATTCATTAGTCTGTCATTAATTTGCTGTCCAGTCATTAATTCTCCACCCCCCTCCCTTAATGCTGGCACAACTGTTCCATTTCCTCGAGATTCTGCGTCAAATTACCTTACCTTGCGATTTTCTATGTCGGGATTTCCATTGTCTCGTGCTGGTGGAAACACTTCGGGTTAAATCGGCTTTGGAAAGCTTTTTTGTAGAATCTGATAAACCTAGAGATGTAGAAACACAACAGCTGTTATGTTTACCTGCTTGTTCGAGTACTCGCCATTCTTCCAAGTAAACCAGCCAGTCTCGAAACTGTTCATGATTATTGGATGCTTCCTTTCTTTGTGTGTGTGTTTCTGTCTTTTCTTCTACAGTAGGTCACTGACAGATTGAATTTCCGTTGCCTCTTGTAGTAGTCCTGGGATGCCCAGTAAGTGGCATTTCAAGTAGTTTCTTAGTCCCCTTTCCAATTCTTGTGGCTACTTTGAGTGCTCTTCGAGGCTGAACAGAGTAACGAGGAAGTTCTGTAGTTGTCGAAACTTTCAACTGGACCTCTGAACTAGGGTTCTGTTCCGAGAGACCACTAAATGGACACGTCGCCTGAGGCCTCAAACCATTCCAGAATCACCCTCTGACACGTGTTATATACGTCACCTTCTGTGCAGCAAATACCCGCAGCGTCTGAACTTTGCAATTTGGTTTGTCAAACTCCTAACAATTAAGGATAATTAATAACATAGAGTTCTCAGTTTTCTGCAAACTCAGGACACATAGCCTGACGTGTGCATTTGGAATTCTTGGACAAGGTGACATCTTATGGAGGAGTTTATTGCATTTGAGAAAAGCTTTGTGAAAACTCAACTATCGTAAAGGAAATGAATGACAAAATGAAAATATTACACCTTAATTTGTTTAACGTTTTACGAAATTAGGAACCGATATTCGAGCTTGAGGGGTTTGTGTTCCGCGTCTGGAGAGGTTGCAGGTTCCATATAATAACGCGAGACAACGTTACTCAATAATGTTGTGACTTTTCGCGATCTCTCCAGTCAAAGTCTGGCATAATATATTGAAATATTCCGGAGAGAATGAGATGGATAGTGTATGTAGCATGTGCCATACAGTGACTTGGGTACGCAATCATTGTGTTGGACTGTCTTAAGGAAAGTGATTACTTGGAAGACTCAGGCCTATGGAAGTTTCGCATTTTAGGGCAGATCTCGCTTTATTACAAGGTTTTGCGATGTAAAACTTCTCCAAATATTGAGGTACCGGTTGTCGACAGCGTGCGCACATGTAATAACGTTTTACGTCGATTGGGCTAAGTGGCAGTATTTTTCCTTTACTTCCATTATGGCATGAGCCGTTCTTTTGCAGACAGTGCTGCTTGATTATTCTCTGCTCCCAAGTGAACCATTAACCGCCCAGTAACTGCAGCTGGCGGTTGATGTTCTATTTAAGCATGTTTAGAAGAGACAGAAAATTGGATTTAGCTTAATGTATTCTTTACACAACGTACAGTAAATAATTTAGACCTAGGCAGTATGATCGTATCCATCCGTCTGCATGGTTGTATATTTCATCTCATGAATAAAGTTACGGATTTTGACGTGCTTCGGTATTCGAATTCTATAATAAATGCATTTTAGATCAATTCAGTTTTTATTCTTAGCTGTCCGATTTAAATATTAATTAGATTCAGCTAAATACTTCTTCAAAAAGACCATGAACAGTAAATGTCATATATATTGCACAATGCAGTGAAGGTCGGCAAGTTATAAGGCACTTTGAAATTTTTGTATTTTGATTTTGTGAGTGTTTAAAGAGAGACGAAACAAAAATACTTCGGACTGCTTGGTTGTTTTGTAGCTCTAGTGCAGTTAACTTCGAAATAAAATATTCGCAAGGGCAATACATGAATATCAGGCTAAATCATAAAGTCTTCATCGAACGAATTTGAAAATCATGTTCAGGAGATATTTACACATTTTAAGAAAAGATCACAAGCACATCACAAGGTTTTAATCTAATTTATTATGTTAATTTGTCGAGAACCCCCACGAATTGTGGAACTCGAAGATGTACAATATCTCAAGAAATGTCGAAATAATGACCGTGGCTTATTTCAGTACTCTTTACACCTCAAATTGTTTTTGTAATGCACTTTTTGTTATTACGTTCCAAATGCTTCATTCATACAAGTAAAACATTTCCATTTGTTTTACCAATGAATCCTCTACGTTGTATTTCTTTTATTTACACCGTACTTGGCACTTAGGCCTTTGTAGTGTAATCTTTTTTTTAAATTTTGTATAGTTAAGACATGTGGTTCTTAATTTGAGGAAAATAACTTAGAACTCTGATGTATGTAAACATTGTTTATAATGTTTGATGCACGTTGGAGGAAAAAAGAAGCAAATACAGGCTTTAACTTCTGACGGTTAAAATTAAACTGCTTCAACAAAAGACTCAGTTCATACCTTACACGAAGAACAGTGCGCTTTCATAAGAAAGACCCTCGGTGAGTAGGGAAGTTATCATCATTATTGTGCGCAATGTAGGTAATAAATATCCCGTGAACAAAATCCATAGATGTTAGTGTTAAACCTGGCGGTTGAATGTATCGGGTGTCTGCCATATTGAGAATAAAATATAAGGTGGAATTGACATGAATCGTAAGAAAAACATTTATGAATAAGGGAAGAATTTGTTAACGGTGTTGACCCTGCGGAGTCTATTATTAGTAGCTGGCTGTAGTGCTGCTTCTTAGTATATCGTTCTTATTGCACTGTGAAGAATATTAGTTACTTTAACATTGCTCGATTTTGTCTTCTCGGCCAAGGATTAATCTCAACGAAACGAACCAAATGTTGCTTTTTGTTCATGTTCTGTCAAAAATATATTCCGTAAACAACAGCAGGCAAGCTACACCCGAAATTTTTATCTATGCCTAAATACGTACATTAAACGCTTCATTTTTCTTTTCCTTTGTAATATGACACGAGACGTTGCAGCTTCGAGTAATGATATTTTAAAATAATGTTATTCTGTGCACGTATCGAGAGACCAGTGCTCTGCTGCTTTGAATTGAGCGAGTAAATGTTGGAAATACGTAATGCATATTTTCAAATATTAATTTCTGGAGATGACGTAACTTTCTGTTAATTAACTTATTTTCTTTCATGATTTCAGGCTTTCACCGCGGTGTAAATGAGGTCTCCGCACTTCTGGGATGTTACACAGCGTAGATTGTTAGTTATGGACGTTTCGGGACGATCCATCGGTCCGAATTTCAAGGGTCAAGCAGTCCAAATACTGCTTGACCCTTGAAAATGGGAACGATAGGTTGTCCCGAAACGTCGGTAACTACCAATGTAGGCTGTGTAACATCCCAGAAGAGCAATTTTTTCTCTTCTTTTGGTTTATTTAACGACCATCTCGCAAGTGCAGAAGTTGTACAGACAAGAATTGTGACATTATTGTGGATCATTGAACTGGAAGGCTGTAAAATTTAGCGATGTCGTACATTTTAAGATAAACGCGCTTTTCCAGTAGGCTATTTTCCTGGAAGAACTGAAGGAAACCACGAAGAACCCATCTCGTTCACCGTGTTCTGTGCCTGGAGTAGAATTCGGGACCACACGAATACGAAGTGAACCATCGAAATTTGGCTGCCTAGACCAAACATAGCAGCCAGTCACCAAAATTATAATGTACATGGTACCTGCATAGTAATTTACTTAGCTGATCAATAAAGTTCACATTTTTATAACACCTGACTGTTCAACAAATTATTCGCCGTGACCCGCCAATGGGCCATATCTTGCCCCACTTTAATTCTCTCCACACTCTCACGCCCTCTTTGTATAAGATTAATTCCAACGTCAGCTTCCAGTCTACGCCCGATCTCTAAAATCGTCGTTTATCCTGAGGATTTCGGAACGAACAGCCCATGCACCTTTCCGCTCCTCTTGTAGGTTGTAGGCTTACACTGTATAACACGCATTTAATCATTATGCCACAATTGATACAGAATGATGATTGTTTGTTGGGCTAACAACGTCGCACCGTGGGATGACTAACGCTGCATAAATTCTCACAAAATGCCTCATACTGTGAGCGTTAATGAAACACAGTCAGCTACCACAAATTGTTTGATATCTCTTCCACTATTATCGCGTGTTGTTACTTTGCCATCTATGTAATTACTGTTCAGTTATCCTTTCACCTCTTACTGTCCTTTTCCTTTCGCCAGTTTTTATAACTGAACGGATCTGTTCTCCTTCCACTTCCAATTTACCCTTCTACGTTCGTTTCCTAATATTCTCTCAGGAAGTAACCGTAGCTACGTATTTCTGATTAGAAGCCAGCACTGTTCTGTACCAGATGTATTTCCGGCTAATTACACCTGATACACTTCCTTGGATCTTAGTAGCTATCTGCTAACAGCGATGTGCTGCAGGATTGACACAACTCAGTGCCAAAATTAAGCAAGGAACGAAAATCTCCTTATTAAATTCTTATCAAACAGTAATAACGCAAAATAACCGTATAGTGTCTTTGTCTGTAAGGAAAAAGCATTAATTTCTTACGTTTGCCGAAAATAATGTTGGGAATGTTATAATTAAGACAGAGGAAAATAATAAGTGTATAATGACCAATAATTTATATTTTCCTACAGGCCTATAGCCGTAGTATTTGTTCAAACTTTAACAAGTTACTCCCGGACCTTTTGTCTGGAATTACGTATCTAGAACTTAGTTTTTTGCCATAGACCTATGTACATTCAAGTGCACCTTGTTAAAAACGCTGTACATTTAGTAACTTTTAGGGAGTTCAAATTGCGTCAACATGTGCCGAAAGATGTGTAACCTTTTTCTGCTGTATTCGGATTTCTAAATTAATGTTGATTGCTAGATTTTATATCAGTGTGATGAGTACGACACATGTAAGTACATTCATGCTCTAGTCAGTCTTACGACAGGTCCGTAGCCTCTTCCAAAGCGAGTTTACCACAGGGTGCGATCTAGTGCTTCATCTTTCAATTTCCTGTATCTTCTCTTTCCTTAAGGTCATCCATTAGCTGTTTACGCCTTCTTCCTCGTCTTCCCGTCATTTCTGCCCTTCCCTCTAACTTTCCTTCAATCACGTGTTTTAGAAGGCAGTTTCTACGCAAGACGTGACCAATCCAGTTAGCCTTTCTTCTTTTTATTGTATGTAGGATATTCCTCTCATCCTTGACTCTGTGTAATACTTCTTAATTTCTCACACGATCGGTCCAACTGATCTTCTCCATTCTTCTCCAGCACCACATTTCAAAACTTTTCAGGTATTTCTCGTCTACTTTCGGAAGTGTCCACATTTCAGCACCATAAAAAGCTATGCTCCAAATGTAGCACTTTACTAGTTTCTTCCTTAAATTTAGGTAAAGTTTGCTGGTGAAAAGATTCTTCTTCTTGTTGAATGCTGCTTTTGCCATGGCAATTCTGGATTTAATTTCACGTGTACACCTTGCATCATTTGTTATCATGCTACCCAAATAATTGAAATATTCCATATTCTCCAATTGTTTTTGATCTATCCTAATTTTTATTGGGTATGGTTGGCTTGAGATTCTCATTATCTTAGTATTTTCCACATCATTTTCATTCCATATCTTCTTCCAATTTCAATTAGTCTATCAATCATGACATGTAGCACGTTTTCTTCCCTAGCCAGTAGCCATGTACGTACGTGAGGACCTAAAATTTAACGAGGACATTGAGGAACCCTTTGGATAGCGATGAGGTCAGTATGAGGTTTGAGGTTTTTCAGGTGGTGACTGTGAAATGTGCAACGCAGTGTAGAATGGTGGAAGTCTGCCGAAGTTTCGGAGCATCCTGCTGCCTACTTAATGTACCGCAATATTGGAGGTAACATATCACAGCTACGTCGGCACACATCTGAAATTCTAGACTGTACCACTTGCCAAAATGGAGCAACCTTCATTACTGTTCGGTTTATTTAGGGATGTATGCTTAGCATTAGTCTATACAATTACAAACGCTGTCTGAAGTAGCAATGCTTCTGATGAGTACGGTGTGGACGTTTCCGGTTTGGACATCGGCTAGGACTCGCACTGTCATGAGATTTTTCTGACTTTTCTCATATCTTCAAGTAAAATCCTAGATGTTACCTTACAGTGGCTACGGCCGCTTTCCGCAATACACTCACGTGTATCGAAAGTAATCGCCGTCGCATATAATTGGATGCTAAGTATTATAATAATAATTTATATAACATTACGAAAGGTTACTGCTTCTTATATCAATATACGTATGCCTTGGAATTTAACGTATAATGTCTGTGTCTCGTTTATACTCCCATCTGATGTGATGTTACAGCGTATTTCTTGAACATCTTTCATATATGTGTATCGTGCTGTAACGATTACAGGAAAAAGCTACATATGGGAAATGTCTACATGAGAATTTCGTTTATTTTCGTTTCAAAGGGAAGAAAAGTGATTTAAAATGCAGGAGCTTTTCGGTATGAGGAATACAAGAGTTTGAAATTACGTTATTGAACTACGTTTCTACGACTTCACTGGTTATACGGTTGTCAGTCGGCAAATAATTTTACAATGCTTACATTTTAATTCTTTATTTTCAACCCTTGTAAGAATAGAATTAATTGTACTGATTTTTCACTTATTTTCTACATAGTCCCCTCCACAGCTGAGGCATGTATCCTACCGTGGCAAGAACTTCGCTACGTCGTGTTGATAGAAGGTCGTGTCATGTGCTATCAGCCGTCTTGTTGATAGAAGGTCGTGTCATGTGCTATCAGCCGTCTTGTTGATAGAAGGTCGTGTCATGTGCTATCAGCCGTCTTGTTGATAGAAGGTCGTGTCATGTGCTATCAGCCGTCTTGTTGATAGAAGGTCGTGTCATGTGCTATCAGCCGTCTTGTTGATAGAAGGTCGTGTCATGTGCTATCAGCCGTCTTGTTGATAGAAGGTCGTGTCATGTGCTATCAGCGTCTTGTTGATAGAAGGTCGTGTCATGTGCTATCAGCCGTCTTGTTGATAGAAGGCCGTGTCATGTGCTATCAACCGTCTTGTTCATAGAAGGTCGTGTCATGTGCTATCAGCCGTCTTGTTGATAGAAGGTCGTGTCATGTGCTATCAGCCGTCTTGTTGATAGAAGGTCGTGTCATGTGCTATCAGCCGTCGAGTCGCAAGTGTTTCCATATCGCAATAATACTCGTATTTAAATATGTGGCCTCCAAGATTTTGCTTCATAGCTGGAAACGGATAATAATCTGTCAGAGACGAATTCCAATGATATAATCACAGTCAGTGGAGGTTCTTTAGATATGAAATGGTATGTCATGCCGACCGTCATGTATTTTCGAATTATATTAGAAGATAATGTTGAGTAATGAGTAAGTAGGAATTTGGAATGAGGGAAGTAATGACATATTGTAGATACTGCTTCATTATTTGCCTGGATTAACTAAGGAAAGGAAAAAATTCTCTGACTAGCTGGCTTGTAATTCGGCCGAGATTCGAGTGAAGTATTTCTCCAGTAAAATCCAAGAGTGCCGCTCCGCTGTTAAGAATATCCGCTTCGAAATAAATGTTTAGGAAATTGGCTAGTTTACCATAACCACCATGAATACCCTCGCTGAAAGTGCGCGTGCTATTACCAGTGAAGATTCTTATCTCTCCAAGTGAAGTCTTTGTTTAGTAGCATTCCTATGGCAATAGAAGCAGAGTTCCTCACTGAGTGAGAGTGGCGTGGACTTCTGATTAGCTTGCTATCAAACTTGTTACTTGAAATATTCCGAAATACGAGTATTTGCAATAGCAGGTTGATATCTGGCTGTCATCGTACTGCAACTGTCAACTCATGCACCGTCAGACCATATAATGTGTCCCACGGTGCCAACTATTTTCAATATCAGAGTAAAACTAAAAGCGAGAAAACATATACTCTACCGGAGTACTAGTTTTCTAAACGCGTTGTTCGGTATTTTGTATATTTTATTGGTCTTCGTGGCTTCTGCGGATACAAGTGTGTTGCTGAACAACTTGTAATGTCTGTTCTGAGCACATAAATCTTGAACTAGCAAAGTGTTTTTCGTTGTACGTTGTTAAATGTTAATCGTAGGTTTCAGATAGTTCTAGACGATGTACGTATTAATAAAATATTATATTGTGCTCCAGTTGTTAAGTTTATGATTCGGCGTTTATGAGAAAATGGAAAAAATTTATTAAATTTTCCTGTGAAGGGAGGATTTACTTAAGTAGCGAAAATATCAAAACAATTAACTTGTTGGCCTACTTGATATTAAACACACACACGCACACACACACACACACACACACACACACACACACATATATATATATATATATATACTTAGATGTTGAAAATCCACAACTTTCCTTTGGAATGTATTCCCACATGGCAAATGTTTAGAGAGATATACGGAATAATAAACTATAGATCCGTAATATTTTTTTGTACTGCGACTAAGTTGCTGTAATAGATCTGTAAATATATTAATAAACATGAAGGCCAGTGACGCAGACATTTGCGAAATCACAGAGGACGTGTTTGTAGAATATGCACGTACCTATCTGGAGTCTCATGTCCGGTCTTCTGTTTCATTGCATGCTCTCATTTTGGTTTTCAAGTCTCTTCTGTGTCCTTTATCTTCTTATGCTTGATGGCATTTTCTCATTTCCTTTACTCGAGCCAGAGAAGCCGATGGACTCCGGTATGTAGGTTCTTCTACTCTTTACATAGCAATCGCCTGCTCATTCCTCTTACCCCCTTCGCTGTTAAAACTTTTCATCCGTCTTTTTCGCCTGTTTCTTTGGGGCCATCAACTACTTTCTTTTTTCGCTGGATTTTTCCTCTCTTACTGTTTCCTCATCTCTTTGTTATCCCCGTAAGATAGCATATTCTCCACTCATCCCTATACGGTAACGTGTATAAACCGGAGGCAAGTGTCTCCACAACAAGCGGGTTTCGCCTGGATCACATGATTATTCAGTAAGGACAGCTGTATCATGGCGGCAGGGAAAGCAGAGTAGTATCGAGCTTACAAGAGAATTGCCTGCTCGTAGACTCACTTGTTATACTCTGCCATAAAGAGGGAAACGTTTGAAAACTAAAACGTCTAGTGGGCCTGATGTTGATCTGGCACTTGTTGAGCTGAGTCGCTGATGATTTCGGTTCACTGTTTGCTTGCGGACTGGGCAATTAGGTGCCTATCGGCGACAAACGTCACGGTCCAGTTAGAATTCGGAATGTCCCAGTTTCAGACACGGAGTCTGACTGTTCTCACTGAGGGATGCGTGGTTTTCGTCAGACCCTCCAGACAAATGCTGGGATAGTACTTCAGATTAGGCAACGACTCCTTCCTTCCACTTTCTTTCCAAGCTATTATTCACTAATCATTTTATCATGTTATTTGTTTTGTTCCTGATGTGCTAGCTTCATTGTCGTTTCTCCTTCTAATAGTAATAACTGTTTATACGCCCATACTCCGCCTTCGCACAGCCTTGGGTGTCGAATCTATCCAGGCATACGTCCAACGATTAGCAAGCCGGTTCTATTCAAACTGTCACTTGCATCCAAATCCCCTCATCGGGGCCATCGGACAATATACTCTCCTAGATTTGACTCATATGTATAAACGATACAAGCATAAACGTCCGAAGCACAGATTGCTCTAAGTAGAGCAGCTAGATAGGTAGTGTTTTTTCAGCTGTTCATAAATTTTCACTACTCTTACTATGCTATGATTGTCATGGCCACATGTGCGGACAGGGAGGAGTTCCCGAAGATTGTGTGAAGTACAGAAGCTGGTATATGGCACAGTTTACCTACAGTTCTTTGTCATGTTATGTATGTAATGAAAGTAGTAATAAAGCTCTCTCCTTTAAAAAAAATAAATAACTGTTTGCTGCATAACATTAAGTTAGCTGCGGACCCCTTGTGTTCGCTAAAATTCGCAATTCTGCAGCAGTAAACACACAGTACTATTCGGATTCTCCGTCTCTTGCAGTGTTCCATCTTCTCCATTGCAGCGCATCATGCTTTTCTAAGGACCGTGTTGGAGGCGTGGATTTAGGCTTAGAAAGTGATGGCTCCCCGACGCTCTCAAGCTACCGATTGTCTGTCCCGTCTGTCACGAACACGCTGGCTGCCGTTACAATTGATCCCATCACAATCGTGCACCTCCACCTCAGTACACAGTCACGTTATTTTAAGGTGGCTTCTGGGCTGCGTGAGAGGGGAGAGAAAAAGTGTGTAGTGGGGAAGTAAGCCAGTGAGTTTAGATGACTGGAGCAGAAGGAGTGGTAATGGTAGCATAGTTGTATATATATTTGGAGGCATTAATCTATTAATTTCCATGAGACATTTTGATATAACTTGTTATACCAGAAGTTATGTAGCTGAAACCTATGTCTTATTCAGCTGTACGTACTTTTCCTTCCTAATTTGTATAAGCAGATGAAATTGTTTTGTGTATTTCGCTTAACACTGTCCACAGTCCAGATCACCTTACGGAAATATTAGAAATTTTACCTGCACGCCTCCTGAAATGCAATTTGTTGACAGTACTCAGCCGAAATTTAGGGGCCACTATAAAATTATAGCCACTGCTGATTTTCTTACACGCAATATATCTTCCTGCTTTTACTGGCAAGTAGTTCTTTCCTTCGCTCCCTCCTCCCTCCTCCCGCCTCTTTTTCTCTTTCTCCGTCCCCCCCTCAGTCACCCTGAAGCACGTAGTGGGAGAAGCTCTGTATCAAGCTCCATATTACGTGACAATGTTGGCTTCATATCGAAGGTGTTGTGTTGTTAGGTGGGGTCGCCGTTTATTGCTGAGGGAGATTGTATAGGGCTGATGACTGGGGTGGGATGACGGCAGCACAGTGCGTCGAGATGTCGTGTTTCGTAGAGCGAAACAATGACGCCGTACTGGGGTCACATAAAGGCAATATTGGTTCGATTCGTGTCGTAATAACAGAGCGTAAGGCTGCTTGCAACATTACATTCATTGCACGACCGCAGAATGAATAAACTCGCCTCATTAACGGGTCTCATCTATTCGTTTCCATTTTCACGCCTGCTGTGCATTATCTGCATAAAATAAATGCGTAGTATGGAGTAAGTTTGTGTTCGTATCTCAACATGTTTAAGCACATAAAACTATAAACTGGTGCTGCTTACACTTATGATTCTGAAGTCTGCACTGAAAGATTTCGATTTAATTTGATTTTTGTTTATATCGGTTCAACGCAATGTACTATTTGATGCTCAAATCAAACTGTGCCCGCTTTCATCACGGACCGCTCATCGACCTGAAGACTACGCTTTACAAAACATAATCTGAAGCCTTCATTTCAAAGAGTTTTGAAAACGGTCGGTGGTTAACAAAATAAACAGATTATTTTTATCATGTCCCTGAACATAGAAACTTTATCGCATAGAAAGCCTGCTTCCGCCGGGACAATTTATTGTCTTTGCCACAATTTCATTATGTCTGCAGTAAATAAGCATAATCATCAGTGAAAAATGCGCTATATATAGAATGAATTTGGGAAATGTGTCAACTCCTGTGAAAGTCTTCCCTTCCTGGGGTATACAGTACACGTGGCGGCTTTCTGCACGCCGTCGCAACATAATCTGTATTGTTTGGAGCTTGTAAGTACACGTGTATCTTATGCTGGATATCCAGTAGGCATGCTGTGGAGTATCCCATAAGAGCCAGCATTGTCAGCAGATGTCACTGGAACACCCGACAGCAAACAGTATTTTGGGGCACTGAGGTGATGGTCCGGCCTTTGTACTCCTCCGGCTTCAGTCCTTGCTACAGGAGCCACTGTTTGCTCTGCGGGGCGTCTCTCCGTTTTCGGTTACTCGTAGCAGGCACGGATCAGTGCTATAATGAATATTTCAAATAAGATAAAATCCTCTAATATATTACCAGCTACATATGGCCCCGTCATGTGACAGTGTGACCGTATTCACTCCCTAAACACCCTGGTATAACTCATGAAAAGCGTGCTTGTGACATCACAAACAAACCAACCTCTGCCGTAACCACGGACATGCCTGTTGTGATGTCGTCACAAACATGTTCTGTTAGAACAATGGAGAGCAGGTAACCATGACAACGAAGTGTGACTCGGAATCTCACTCACACCAAGGATATTATATAGGCGTATACGGAGACTGCAATCAGTAATCGAAGTCGTGAGCAGACTGGGATTTGTTTCTGTCACCACATACACGCGATCTCAGAAAGCTGCCCGAGATCCAAATTGCATGTTCTTAATGGATTAGGTTAGGTTTGTACGAGCCAAATGTAACATTAACGGATGAAGGTTTACGGGACTTGAAATTTTGCTGTATTCATTTTACTAAGAACTAAGGATTTCTTATATAAGAAAGTTACATTTTAGTGACATAGTTGTAATATACAGCGTGTTTTATCCGGGATTTAGAGGCCTGGCCGTGCATTAGCAAACAAACATATAAGAGATAAAAGCATGCCAACGGATAGAGGAAACGTAAAAGTTTTTTCCTGACAGATGCGATGGCGTAGTTACCCGTTTCTCCGCTAGGAGGCAGTGGTGTGCAAACATGGCGTTTTCAGGTGAACAGAAACTTTTTGTGTCCAGCAATTTGCTAAAACCCAGTCAATTGTAACAGTGCAACGTGGTTTTCGAACCAAGTATCGTACAGAACCACCAACGGACAAAACAGTAAGAGACTGGTATAGAAAATTCGAGAAAACTGGCTGTTTGCTACCATCGACGTTCATATGTTGGAACGTTGTGGCAGGAGCTAGATTACAGGATTGACGTCTGTCGAGTCACCAAAGGGGGACATATTGAACATTTGTAAGGTAGGTTCAAAACTTGGATATGTACTCTTTTCTCTGACATGCTCTCATCCCCGTGTGTGATTTGACTCCTGAGCTACAGACCTCCGAAATCCCGGAGGGATTTATTAAACATCCTGTATATTACTAATGTACTTTTCATTGCGAACAGTTGTTACAATGTACTGATTGGGAACGTAATATATTTTTCAGTAACCCTTTGAAAAGGAAACGGGTCTGTTTTATATAGACTCAGTTCGTACCGCGCAGTAAATACTCTCCCCCTCGGTTATACAAAACCAGTCGGTCAGTGTTGTGTAAAGCAAGTCTCTGTTTATTCTGAGATCCATACAAAACACATAAACGCAATGCGAGCACCATGTAGAATTTTTGAATGTTAAACTTGGTGGTACGTAATTTAACTGCTAGGCTTTGAAAGGGATAATAATAGCTTAATATGCCAGATCTGAGGCTCTCACGGAGTGTAGCTGAATGTTAGGCAGTGCCGACTGTTTAGTAATACGGACCTCCAAGAACTGAATTGCTTAGCCCTGCAAATGAAGGTACTACGATACTTTGAAGCATCCGTGACTAGCGACCAGTCGATATGGCGTAAAATCCCAGAAGACTTGAATCTTCAATGGCTTATTTATTTATAGTCTAACAATGATTGCTTCTGAGAAATTTTACTTTCTGTTGTATAAAAAATCCATTAAATGCTCTTTGTCGTGGGCTAAAACGGGTAATGAATAAAGTTTACATTTTGTATATTACTTTTTTTTGTAATGAACGCAAGAATTGGTAATGAGATTAAACCCTCAGCTCAGAGTCCAATTTATAGGACAAATTTTAATGTATAAGATGGCTGTATTCTGGGTTATGTGGCCGTGCAGTCGGGTATAATTTTAGTGACGTTTTAGAGACACTTGCTCCGTTCATCATCAGGGTAGAGGAGTGTTTACCCACTCACGCTTATACACTGATGACGGAAGCATGAATCTGCTCTGAAACGTCAGTGCGTTTGCACCAGACTACACGTTGTTACGCCAGATTTCACATTTTTAATTTTATCCTCCTACATATTCATTGGTCTTGCAGTTTTTCTTCTCCAGTTATATGCGTAAATTATCCTCAGAACTGATCCCCTGTATTGAGGTTTAGACAAATATTTCTGTGGCTTCCAACTGTTACGTTGCTTCGAGGCTTCTGAGCTAACGGCGCTGGGATGCACACGGCCAGGGCTTTGCCATCCCTGTCTCCCATTCCTTTCGCCCATTTCGAAGACGAAGCTGGTGTCATGTTTGTTTTAGTTGAAGGGCATGTGAGAAAGAAAATAATACCTATGTGGTGAAAGTGAGAGAAGTGGCTCTCAAAATGGTATTCCGTTATTTGGAAACGAGCACAACAAAGAGGATTGCTTGCTATTAGACGGATTTGTAAAGTGGAATGTGCAGATTTCTGGAGCATTAATAATCAGCTGCACATATAAACAGCAGTGTATTCAGGCCTTATGTGTCTGTGAAAGTGGTGCATCTCCCCAGAAGTTCAGTGTCTAATGTAAAATGCATGTTAAAAACTTTTTTTTTAGTATTGAAGGGCCCCGCAGCAGAAGCTACGGACGCACCGCAGCCTTGAAAGCTTATTGTGAAACCCTATGAGGAAGATGATGAAGATGAGGTTTTTCTGCTTTTCCATCTTTATGGAGCACCGGTGGAATGAAAATGACAGGGGAAAACCAAACTACTCGGAGAAAAACCTGCACCAGTGCCATTTCGTCCACCACAAATCCCACATGGACCGACCCGAGATCGAACCTGAACCTCCGCGGCCGGCGACTAACCGCCTGAGCCATGGCACGGCCTATGTTACAATTTTAAGGACTTAAGTATTCCTACCTGAAAATTAATCTTGAGCTCCTTGGTGTTTGTAATACTCGTATCTTCAGACCGGTCACATTTCTGTTACTTGTACTTCTGCATCCTGCAAACAAGATCTTTGGGCTATGAGTGTCGGCTAACTAGCGATCAAAATGAAAAAACTGCACTAATCTAAGCAGTTGTCAATAATTGTAACCATGAATGGATCCCAGTGATTTTTCAGATCTATTCGCTACAAAGATTTAACCTCACGTTCTTTATCAAACAAGGAATGATGCCCATCTAAGAAGATGATCATTTAATGTGTGCCAAAGGTTGTGATTTAGACCTGCGTGGGGCAGATTTGTGGCTGGTAGTGAGAGAATCAGCTGTAACTAGAAGACGATTGAGCAACTCTTTGCTGACAGAATCTATTGAGAATCTCCGGGTGGTTTCTTTGGAAAAATGTTAGGCTTTTATGTCATGTTTTCCCATATAAATGGCCGATTACAAGAATAGTCGAAGGAAGTATCTGCTACCCATGTACTGGACATTTGTGTTTACTGGATGACATGAAATTCGTGACACCGTTACGAAGACGTTTGTCATTTACTGAGCATACGCGTCATAAGCTTATTCATTTATGTTCATATCCTTAAGATGCAAAAATCGCTGACTCGATCACTGTAGTTTGCCTGTATTTTTTATGACACTGCAGTTAAAGAAATACCGATTTATGTTACATTCTAATGGTTTAATTTCTCAAATTTTTGTTGGCTTTATTAAACCAATCTTGCTGCAAAATTTGTATTGATATATTTCGTTTTTTAATGTTCATTTCTTATAAACGTCAAAATCCTGCAGCGTCATGGAAAGCAAATGACCGTATCCATACAAGAGGCTTACAGAAGCCAAACTGACATATTACGACATCAACAGTCGTTTTTAAAACTTACTTAATCTAATTATTTTCTTCGGCAGAAATTCTTTCACATTCATAGCAGGTCTGAAATTGGACACTAGATGTGACAGACTTTTCGTCGCAGAGTCTTTCGGAGGGAGCAAGTTTCACACGCATACAAAACAACAGGCAAAATTTAGTTCTGTATATCTTAGTG
Organism: Reticulitermes speratus; assembly: GCA_021186555.1. Lineage (NCBI taxonomy): Eukaryota > Metazoa > Arthropoda > Insecta > Blattodea > Rhinotermitidae > Reticulitermes > Reticulitermes speratus. The sequence continues at coordinate 18,505,232 of JAJKFL010000002.1, forward strand.
TCCGAACATATAAATACATAAAATGAATAAATAAATAATATGTGCATATAACAAACAACTCGTGAAGTATTGATAATTCAGAAAAGTAATTCACATTTTATTTCAGTTTGTTATTTCACTATAGTGATTGTCTTTGGACTGGAAGGCCGGGATTTGGTCAACGTCAGGAACAGGAATTTTTTCGTGGTCACAATATCCAGACTGCCTGTGAGGTCCACACATTCCTTTCTCCATTGGATATCTCGGGCCCGTTCCCCGCAATAAAGCGGCTGGGGTTTGTTTTCGTTTACTCATCTACATCGATTCCTGTGTTTAATGTTTTGTTGAACTTACCTCCATCTATTCGCTTCATTCTTTTTGTACACACAAGTAAAGGATTTTCTCTACTTACAGATTGTTATAGAGTCCAGCAATCTCGTAACAGCCAATTATTAACATAATAAAAACCCGTCTTACCGCGATAGTACGAGCATCACATGAAAATGGTTCCTAATTTTATATCTGTGCTTCTCTTTTGAAGTTCATTGGGTGGTGTAACTGGGCGATAGAGTCCCTCTTCCACAAACCTCGTCAAATAATTTTGGTCCATTTACTGGGACACACAATGACTTCCCATGCTTCTCAGCCAGCCAGACAAGTGTCTTCATTTATATATGGTTTTAAACTTTCTTGTTTAGGAATGTTACTTCATCGTAAAACGAAAAGTAAAAGCTATGGTTTTAAATATCTCCGTATTTCAGGTCACTCCAATTTTTAAAAGATAGCCTTCCGTATTTTCTTTTCAGGCTGAATGTTATGCAGCTCCCCCGAACTCCTTATCTTGTTTCTGTATTAATTCGCGGCTTGTTGCACTATTTGAGGCCAGAGAACTATATAGTTAGGCAATAAATAGCTTCTTGCTATACGCATTACTAGAACAAACACGTTTTACCCTCTTTGACTTGCTCCGATTCATAAATAACCAGGGCATCCTTTTAACATAAGCTTAGTATTTGCTTCTGTACACATGTTATGAATTTAAACTCTTTTCACCGCATCGTTTGCACATCCTTTTGTTGCGGATGGAGAAACGACATGCAGATATAAAATATAGCTGCATGTGTTTTGAATAAACTTCCAAGGAGAACCGAGGAAGGGTTGTCACCTTCTTGGAGATTGGGTGGTAATAAAATTTTCAACCTGAATTTTCACTTGGCCTAAGAATCGGAGAGATTTTAGGGTAATGTCTAAATGGGCGTTGAATCTTCGGATTGTGCTACATCAGTGTCAGGTGTGAGTGTGTGAGTGTGCACTGACATAACTGGGTAGAAGCAGTGACGTTTGACTTGGAAACTCCAGACACAGTCGGATCTGTTTTTAGAGCAGTTTATTACGTAGTATTTAAGCGGTAGCCAAAGTCATGTACAATGTTTATGAAGTTTTCTTTGCTGAGATCTGTACAGTGACGACAGTGAAACTTGACCTGACGTAGCTAAAATTAAAATATCTGCCTTACATTTCCAAAAATTCAAAAACCAACATTTCCAAGGAAATATATGACGTAAGCCCCTGTTATTAGAATAAGAGTCGTGTCTCTTTATATAGACAAAGTAGCATCGCGTAGTTACAGAGGTTATGCAAAACATTTTCCATCTTCGTAAGGCAAGGAAATCAGATATCTTTTGCCGGGTATCTGGACATGAGGGCCTGCCCGGCAACGTGGCCGCCGACGCAACGCTCTGAACGAGATTTAGGCCTGTATTTTATGCTGTATTTTGTCTACCTGATAAGAATATTGACTCATTCGGGGGATAAGAGGTTGCGGGCTGATACACTGCCGATGCAGATGTGACTGTCCTCCTTTAGCTCGAGGAGGAGGTAGGAGGTCATGGTCGCTTGGATGCGGATCGGTAACACTTACTGCGCACAAGTGAATTTGAGTGGAGAGCGGGAGTCCTTTGGTTCATGCTGTAGGGCATCTCTTACTCTTTCTGATATTCCGGTTCAATGCCAGTGTTATAAGGAAGGACACCGCATGTCCACCGTCCTCGACACTTCGCGCGCTGTGCTAGCAGATGGTCGCTGTAAGGTGTTAAAAATTTTGGCATCCGTTATCACACTTGTGATATCGAAGTCCTTTTAACTTGTGAAATATTATTTGAATGTTAATTTAAACGTCGCAGAAACGTCTGTTGCCTACAGTTATTTGCAATGTAGATACACTATTCTTATAACCCTAATGACAGACCACTATAAAGCATAGCTTGCTGTATTTCTTCATAACAACTAACTAACTAACTAACTAACTAACTCCATGGAGCAGAGTCCTTCTTGAGAAGCTAACAGGTCGTCAGCTAGTCAAGAAATTCCCCGCGTTTTATGGAACCCGAAGGTTAATCACTGCACTCACAAGAGCCCGCCACCTGTCCCTATCCTGAACAAAGAATCAGTCCAGGTCCAAGGCTCTGTATAGTGTTTCGTAACATGGTAATTTTTTAAGGTGAGGAGTTGTTAGCACCTCGCCCAACCCCCAAGCTGGAGGACCACCCCTTGTCGGCTGTCCGTGACTGCATATTCGCAGCTATCCTCCATATTTGGAGGCCGTTCCTCCATCCGCAACCCGAGGACGCGCCATGCCGTGGTGACAGGGACCCACTAATCATGGTATTTCTTCATATCCCCCTCAAATGAGTTATGTCTCATGTGACAATTTATTTTATCGTGTAAGTTCATGGCGACCTACATTTTACACATTATATATACGAATGGTGAACCCAAACTGCGGGAATTTGCTTTTTCTTTCGTTTTACGCTTGGCAAGTGGAACTGAACATGATTGATAGTAAGAGAGCGAAAGTTTATTGACAGTCTGTCATGACTCATAACGAAGTACTTTATGTTGTTTAACGGGGACTGACACAGTCATGGTTGAATACTTTCAGTCACGATACGCCGGTCACCTTGGTAATGATTGATTTACTTTGAGGCCAACTTAATACTGTTACTTACTATATTTTTTTTAATTTTATGCAGCATATGAAAATCCAAAACAGTTTATGTGTAACATAAAATAACATACGGCAACATTAGATATAATTTCAAAATTTAATATACATACATAACAAATCAAACCACCAAAATATCATACCGATTTTGAAACACTTTCACTTTAAGCACTCGTATATTAGGTGAACTGCAATTTTAATATATACTTAAGAACGCTGGCTTTCAGTCAGTTAGTTTGTAAATCTCGTGGTACTGCTGAATAAATCACACGAATGCAGAAAGAAGGCACTTAATAACAGCATTATCATGTATTGTGACTCATGCGCAGTTGTCTGCTACCGACAAAATGGTAGTGGTTACTATGTGTACCGACAGATTAACACTGAAAACTCTCACGTATTATGTTTATGTTTTTCTTATGGTTCTTAGTTAAAACAGCAATTTCCCTATACAGCATCAAAGGATTGGTCTTTGTAGTAGAAGGACTCTGAATTCTCCATGATGTACGAAGTGAATACTTGTATATAAAGTAGATTCCGTTTTAGTCTTCAAACGGCTGAGAGTTTGGTGTTGTGTCAAAGGTAACGGCAAGGGCCTAAAGGACTGTAATGTAATATAATATAAAGTAATGACGTTGAGAGTCATATCACTAAGAGCGAAGAATTGTTGATGTTCGGCATACATCATAACTGGCATTTCTGCGATGCGTGAATGAACTTGGCGCAGTCACACACATATGGCATTTCAACCGAATTCAAAAGAATATTTTGCCTTGCGATGTACAAAATGATATGGATAGTGAATTAAGTTCCTAAAATAATTTAATGTTTCCTTGTGCTTAAACACAGATCCGTGATAAATATTTCAGGAAGAAAGAAGTTAAAGCAACACAAGCTTCATTCCACGACGTAACTGCCTTTTTTTTTACTGCGTTCACAACAAAAACAGTGCCTTTTAGCTTCATCGTGTTTATCTGCCTATCAGTCCCTCCGCATGTACGAACTCGAGAATTACTGAATGGGTATTTGCAAGTTCTACTAATATTTGTCGACATATTCCAATTCGGCTTAAATGGGACTGACATTATGGACCATTTACATGAAGGCCTTCATGCGTGTCTGTGGGCATCTCGAGCGTTGTACTGAGAGAAATGTATTTCAAACTAGCTGGTGGGGGCGAGCCAAGATACCTCATTCATTGTTACCGACTGGGCTGTGGACTGTATAATAGTGGGGTCGCGGTTAGATTCCGGGCAGTAGCAAGATATCATTCTGTTTGCAGAAGCTGCTGACCGGCTGTGGTCACACTCTTTCTACGATCCGGTGGGTAAAGGGAACTATATCCTTGGGCCTGAACTGAACTATCAGTCACTCCAACCAGAGCGAAGTAAAGAATGCCTGGAGCTATACACATGCACCTATATGACTTAATGGATTGGCCCTTAAACGTACGGGCAACTATTTTACTTTCTTACAAACGCTGTAGAGAAATAAGGTAAATATATATATATATATAAACAAATTTATTGAAAGTATTACGACTTTCTGAACAGTCAAATAAAAGATAAAATAACACACTAGAATTGTTATTTCATATTGTGTCCACTTCCTAATATATTTTGACAGAATTTTGATAAATCGGATGTAATGGCGAAAATAGAAAAACTGCCACTGGAAAAATTTCAATCCAACCGCCCTCTTGTTATGGGAACTTGAATAAAACTTTGAGATACCTTAAACCATAGGCTGACCTAATTACCCTCATATAAAAAATTCGAACTAACCTAGTAGGACCGGGAAGGTACAAAACCAATAATCAAGACCTTATATGAATATCGTTGCTGAAGAAGTATAAACTCCATTGTCACTACGAGAGAGGGCATTGAACTGAACATGAACTGACGTAACCTAGCCAAACCTGACCTGACCTAACCTAAATTAATATAACGTAACCCAACCTAATCAGACATAACAAGATCCAAATACGACGTTGTAAAAATGTACATTACTCGTACATCGGCTTGCGACACGGGGCAATACATAATACCCAGTTCAGCTAGTGGCTTAATGTACTGAGACCCGTACAACTTCACGTGCTAAAATATTCCTTGATCTAACATAACGTAACTCAATCCAACTCAATGTAAAGTATCATATCATAACCAAAAATAATCCAAATTACATCAACGGACCAAAATCTGCCATAGAGACGTGGCATTTCTTCACGTAACTGTCACGCGTGACCTGGCTTGTCCACGCGTGACAGTGACGCTTTCGCCTCATGTCTTGCGCTTGTCTGAGTGTGAATGAGCGTGACATTCACTTCCAACGCGCGACTTGACGTAATCTGGAAGTAACAAAACGATACGAATCCAAATTGTGCCCATGGTAAAAATTACGCAACTCAACTCGACGCTCTTTAACGTCGAGTGTTGTATATAACCCAGTTTACACCGATATAATAAATCGTAAGGGTACACATTTGTACAAAATACTTTACGCGCCGTACGATTGGACACGACACAAGTTACTCAAACTCGCGACTTAAGCGGCTCGTGTGATATGGTACTCCATGTCACGACATGCCGTGTTTTAGCGACTAATCGTGTGGCACATTGCGCTTGCCGGTAATTTAAGGCACTCACTTGCACGATGCATTAACTGATTTCTGCAGGCATTTTTCGTGATGTCACTTCGCTTTAATATGCTGTAATCGCAAGACATTGACATCGTGATGTCGAGTCACGTCCTGTGCCAGTGCATCCCTTGGCATTAAATTAAGCCACAGTATTGTCACGAGACGAAATTACCTAACTAACAATTTTAAGGCAACATATCTTAAAGTATCTTTGATATAACCACACTATTATAGCTTAATAGACAAAAGAAAGTGGCTGAAATCTGACGCAGTTCAACTATGAATTTTCGTGTCACTTCGCATTTCCTTGTGTTTCTTTCCACGACTTCGCATCATTTCACCTGACATCTTGTGACTGCGAGTGAACTGCTGTACTATCGCGTGACTTTACGTGATTTCGTGTATATAAGCGTCACGTGATGTAATATTGCATGTTCACTTCTAACATCTCGTAATTGCGTGGTATTTCATAGTGATAGGGTCTAAGCGAGAATTTTATTGATATAACGTGTCCTGGCCTGTCTTCGCGTCACATTTCTCTGCAGCCACAGACCTTTACGATGGCTTTCCCTCAAAAGCCTATTGTTACATAACCCAGTCCAACAAAACCCGATGTAATAAAACCTAATCTGATTTTCTATAAATTAATCCCAGAAGTCCCTTTTTACCAAACGCCGAAATTAGCGTTTGTGAACTGATACAGCACGGCCAGACGGTCGTAGTTTCCTCAGCACTTTGCCTTGAAACATTCTATGACACACGCGTAGCAAGTGATATCTCGTGATTTTACGTCGTATCGCGTGGTATCTCCTGACTGCATGTCACTTAACGTGACTTCGCAGAAATATGGCTTACTCTTCGTGATATAGCGTGAATTTTTACCGAACTGAGATTTGGCATAAAGCTAAAGTAACTTAACCTTATCTTACCCAATCTTATATAGGTCGGCTTTTTCAAAAAAAAAAAATTAACCTAATATTACTTAACCTAATGATACGTAACATAAACATAATTTGGCGTAAAATGACATAGCAGGACCTTGCTTGTTGTGACGTTCGCAATTGTGATTCTCGTGTCTTTATGTGAATTTAGGTCTTCTGTTGGCTGGGTTTGAAGACTCCGGGCCTTGTGGTTCTTGTGGCATCCATTACCTTGACTATGGAAGACGTCGGGTGTTTTGCATGAATTAAATCCAAACTTACTACATCTAACGTAGTGTTACATAAACGAACTCAACCAAACTTAGGATATCTAATTTATTCTGTCCACAACCCAACAGAACTAGAGACATGGTAAGTTTTGCTGCCGTTTATGAGGAACTTTCTGCCTCTGTAGTCATAGTAGTTGACTACCGAAGAAATGGAGGCAGCAGTCTCCTTCTAAACGTCGGTAACAAATTACCAATGAACACTGTGTCTTATACTGTGAGACTGTAATATTCATGAACATGTTTGTAAAAACTTGAAGCCAAAAAACTTTAGGCAGCCTGATGGTTCCTATCTCGATATTGCAGAACCCCAGAGAGTCAACCCAAATCACGTAATGTTGTCGCTTGTGTTCGCTTGCCTTCGCTCTATATGTGTGTACCGTACCTTTCCCTCATTACCCTCCATCTCTCATGGCATTCGGTTATTACATTCGATTTCGACGTTGTTGCCTAAAGAGAAATGTCTATCCTATTATGTGCCCAAGCCTGAGATGATCTTTCCTTCTTGCGACAAATTTCCAACGCCTCAGTTGGTATCAATCTCATCTACCGTTAATGCACATACAGTAACTGTCCCTAACGTAAATGAACCAAAATTAACTTGATATAATCTGTCCTACGCTAACACAATCTATCCTGAACTAAGAGAATGTCTTCCACCCGTGACCTACACTAAGGTTGTATTACAGCTCAGAACGAATGAAACATTGCCCATACCGCCAGCTCATGACTCTGAAATAAATATTATCTCACATAACATCCCACAGGGCAGTAGGGACGTGATTTTGCCTGATCACGTGTGCAACTGAAGGTATATATATAATAACAGAAGTGACTTCGTGTGAACTAGTTCTAACCTTGCTTTATGCTACCTGTTGTTGTTTAATTTAACTTAAACAAACTAACCCAACCTGTGTAACAAAACCTAAAGTATCCTTTTTTTATATTACACATTTTCCGTAAAGTTGTTTTATATAAGTATACAAGTTTATTTGTTACCAACTACTGCACAATAGTTATACATGCTCCTACATGTTTCGGCTGAACTACTCAGCCATCATTATGGAGTCATCCTCTATAGGCATAAGCAGCGTGCAGCGTGTCATAGAATGGTAAAATATACACATATTACTCTCGTAATCAGGGCACGCGGTGGCGCAGTTGGTTGAGGCACTGCTCTACAAACCGGAAGGTCGCGGGTTCGATTCCCGATGTTGTCATTGGAATTTTTCATTGACATAATCCTAGCGGTCGCACTATGGCCCTGGGGTCGACTCAGTCTCTAACAGAAATAAATACCAGGAATATTACCTGGGGGGTAAAGGCGGCCGGTGCGCAGGGCTGACAACCTTACCACCTTCATGTGCCGATTGTCTAGAAATCTGGGAGACTCAACCTCCTGGAACCCTAAGGGCCTGTTCAGGCCTGTAATGGAATTGCTTTTACTGTCGTAATCACTGATTTTTATAATTTACATATGATAAAATTAGTATGTTGGCACATAAAATTCTACAATATGAATCCGTTTCCAAACATCTGTTTCGTGATCATTTCCAATTGTGTGGGGTAGAAACCCCTGACTGTGTTTTCTGTGCAGATATATCACGTAAAAAATAAATATCGGGGACCACAGCCAGGGGTTTCTACCCCACACAATTAGAAATAATCACGAAACAGATGTTTGGAAACAGATTCATGTTTTACATTTTATATATTTTACACTTAAAAGAATTTTGTGTTTCAACATACTGATTTTATCATAAGTAAACTATAAAAAATCAGTTATTAAGACTGTAATATATGTATATTTTACCATTGTATGACACGCTGCACGCTGCTTATACTATAGAGAATGACTCCCTGATGATGGCTGAGTAGTTCAGCCGAAACATGTAGGAGCATGTGTATAACTATTGTACAGTAGATGGTAACAGATTTGTATATACTAAGTTATCTCACCCACTGGGGGTCACACCATCATCACAGAATCCAACAATACCGAAACAGTTCAGGACATTTTCACGTGTTCTTGCGTCTCTCACACGACATTGTGCGTCTTCGCATGAGCTCCTCTAGCATACCACATTTTCTCTTGGCGAGGTGTGACGTCACATGGGTTTGCGTCTCGAGGCATCACGTAGCCTGTCATGCCGTACGTCGCTTAACGTAGTTGGAGTTTTCGTGGCATCATTCGCCCAGGTGTACATCACACTGTAAGCGTGATTATAAACCAGATTAAGGTGGCGTAAAAAAATTTTAACTGCGTAAATTCTTGTGACCATTGCATCTTAGCCTAAACCTACATAACCAACAATAACACAGCCCAAGTAATGCAGACAGCTCAGGCCGATACACCAGGGTCCAGCGTGTGTCTGACCACGACATAAATCGTGATTGCTTTACCTTACGTGACATTTTGTAAATTCGCTTGACAGACATTTCGGTACTGTTTGAGAAAGGAGATAATCGCTTAGCCCGCGTGCCACTTCGTGACTGAGACATTGCGTAGCAAAATAAGATTTGTCCTAATTTATAGCAGCGCATATGTTACCTAATACAACCAAACTGAACCCATCCCGTCACTTAACGCCTCCTGCGCTAATATAAAACCCATTCGTGCCCAGTTGGGCCCATCACAAAATAACAGGCTCCACCTCAATGTAAATACTATAATCCACTGTAATGTAGACTAAGAAAGGTAATCCAGTACAATAGGACGAAACGAGACAAGAGAACACAGCACGATTATACCTACTGAACAGACATCGCTGATCTCAGCTGACTTCGCGTGCTGCAATGTGACTTTATAGGAAAGTTATGTCGGTACAAGCCTGGGGTTATTTTGTAATTCGCGTGTGACGTGGTATTCAGAGAATTGCGATTCCTGTATTAGTGATGCACAGTTCACCTTTGGTTTCGGTCCAGATGTTGTATGGTCCAAACTTAGGATTCTCCATTCGACTGTATACGTACGTGCATGCGTGCGTGCGTGTGTGTGTGGGGGGGGGGTCCTTCCTCTAGAGAAACTGTTCGACCGCATGTCGTGTTGCATCTTCCCCTGGTGCAGACGATGCCTTGCGGATGCGAGTGAAAGCCTCAGACTGACAAATAGCAGATGGCTGCGGTAACGTATGTGGCGTGCTGGTTTTCCTCTTATTTACGTGCGCTTTACGTGGCAATAAATTTTTTGAAGTTACTTTGTCGAACCTCTAATGGTGCTGTAGGGTTCAGTTTGCATGAGATAAAAAATGCGTTTGTCTCAAAACGAAGTGACAGAATTTGAAAAAACTTTTGCTAACCAATGAGTCGCTATGTTTTACCATTAAAAATACTACTTCTGCCAGTATGGAACTGATGTATTTCTACTATTTCTACTGCTGCTACTTCTACTGCTACTAATACTAATACTACTACAACACACTGACGCTGCTGGTGTAATAGCAACATCAAAACAGATTAGTTCCATTCTTTCAGGTTTCGATCGTAAAACTGGTGTTAGGCGCCTTCCGGAAGTTGAAGAGGGCGAGTGTTAGCCGCTTCATGTCTGTCACCTTTTCTGCCCATCCATCTCCTAGAGGTATTTTGACAAATTTTCTCCTAGAATTCTTTCGACACGACAAATTGTGTGTGCCCAACATGCTCACATTTTTTTATTTTTAAACTTGCTTTTTAACGACGCTGAGAATTTCTAAGATTTTAAAGCATCGGTGATAGTTGAATGAACACGGGGCACTGGAGGAATGATGCTGAGAGAGGAATGTTGAAGTACTGGGAGAAAAACCTCCCGCAATACCACTTTGTCCACCATAAACCCCACATGACACAACATTATCCTCCGTGACTTACTAAGTCTATTTTAGATGAACAGTACGGATTGCGAAGTTCCCCATTGCTTTCGCCTTCCTTCATTTCAAAATATAAATTGGACTAAATTTTCCTTATAATTTTTTCTTGTCAGAAAAATGTGGAACCAATGGAACCCGACAGTGGCACCTTAATTAACCTAACCCATACTTTTATAATTTTATACTGTATTGGATCTCGGTTTTTGTTTCGTTTGCATAATGGGTCATTGTACCGTTCGGCCGTCCCCCGCCCATAATAATGAGACATGACCTGGGTGAATGCATCTATTACAGATTTGACTACCCCCGTTGCCCGTCTCCTCTAATTCATTTGATTGGCTCTTTTAATTCACAAATTGTCCTTACTCTCGTCAGTGTAACTTTTATACTGGTTCAAATTATCTCAGAAGAGTTGCCTTCTCTTCATCGTTTCTTTCACAATGGGGACTCAATTAAGTTTTGCCATGGAATTTCCTAATTATGTTAGGTCAGGCATAAAAGGCAAACACAAATACTACGAAGATAGTTCTATCTGCATACAATTGCACTCCAAGAAGTTTGCGATGTTCTTCGAATGACTGCCTTTTATAACAAGTGCAGACCTAATAAAGGAGGAGTAATTTGTGTTTCAGAACAAGGAACATTATTCTTTATTGATTTTTACTGCTGACTGAAGTGTATACATATTTATAATAATAAACACACTCGTCTCTTGGGTTACGTTTTTGCTTCGGTTAGCTTTGTTTGTGGGTCATGTATGCTCTGAACACAGGCGTGCGTTTAGTAAATCTGTTGTAAAATTTAAGCTTTTTATAAATAAATTGGCTTTTATTTATCAGTACATTTGCCTGTAGAGTCTTCCTAACCGTTTTGGATATAGACGGTGTGTTTGAATAATTTCAACATTGCTTTTCGGATGAGGCTGGTAGCTCACTTAAAATTTACTACTGTTCTCTGTGTCTGTCGATCATGAACTCTCTTTCAGATTCTCATGATAACTCACTGATATTCACATGAATCTCACGGATTATGATTGGATATTTCATATTACTGGAGCTTCCAATGGTTTAAGTATCTACGTGGGTGGCAGCGTCGAACTCCCATTGGTCCATCTGAGAAACTTGTGACGCCTTGGTTTCGGGGCTTCGTTTTGTCAGGCGACGGCCCCTTGCACTCATTGGTAAATTATAGGCACGTCAACTTGTCAACATTAATTTTAGGAATTAGTCAAGCTATTAGTTCCTTTGACAGCTGCTCACAACGGGGATTCGAAACTTACATTTTCTGGAGCATGTAAATTATATCCTGTTGTGACATTTTATTGAGTGGAAAAAAAAATGTTTTGTACGTTTTATGACAGTATAGATGTGGAGAACATGTACACACTTGTCGCATTTTCCGTTGTCTACAAATAGCTCATAAGCACCTGTATTTAGACCTGGCAGTCTCATTGTACATTCCAGATTCAAACAGGAACGTTACATCGTGGTGGAAAATGAGGTTATTTTTCACATGGTTGTGTAATGGTATAATTTAATGACCATGTAAACCTTAATTGTTAATTCTTCTACGTAAATTATTGTGTCGAAGTTGTAAAAATTACCAATACTTTGGAGGTAACTTCCGATTTCACCTTCGGAACCGCAATGAAGTAACATTCTTTTCAGTACCTTGTACTTTATTGGATGACTCTTTTAAGCTGTAGAATTATTAGTGAATAATGAATTGTAAAGAATTAATAGGTCGTGACTTAAAGTAAGGTCATACATAAGCATTGTCTGGACGGACTGGGAAAAATTACGCAGCCTCATTTACGATGGTCGATCTCTTGTCAGAGATTTGAAACTCGAACATCGAGATTACGGAAGAGAAATTGGAAAGTAATGTTGCAGGGTTAACATGGCAATGTGAACGTCTACCTTTACAATTTCTGACTATTCACACTGCAATGTAAACAGTTACCGTTCAAATTTATGACTAGTAACGTTGCAATGCGAACCGTTACCATTCCAATTTGTGACTAGTCACAGTGCAATGCCAAAAGCAACCTTTCCAGTTTGTGACTAGTCTCATTTCCACGTGAACCCTAACCGTTAAAATGTGTGACTTACCACGAACACATCCATGGGCAAGAATTGTGACTGACAAAATCAGTGTAATCGTGCAGTATTTCTGTAATTCTTTGTGATGTCGGGTTTTCATCCATCGGGGTCTGCCATAATCACTGTTGCTGCGATTGGCGATCTCCATAATCGTTATAATATGCTAAAACTAAAAGTCACATGCATATTTTAAGCCTTATATATATAGTCGTGTGGCAGGTTTTCACGATTTATGTGTAAGGATATTAATTAATATTGAAAGAAATATTTTGGTTTCCTTTCTACCACCAACCTCGTTCAGCTGATCCAATATAATAGGTGGCCCCGTGTTACCCTTTAAATATATACCCAAATTTTGCGCTCCTGATCTTACAAAGTGATAAGACTTGTGTATAGTAACCAAAGACTTACATATCCAATGTTTTAAAGAATGAATTACAAATTAACTTAGAACATCTACTGCAGTTTCAATTTGAATACTGCCATACATGGTAAAATTGTAGCGAATAGTGTGTTAGATATTTTATGTTAGCAATAAAACACCGGATTGTTTTTAGAGATAGGGACTATAAAAGGGAAGTGTATTCCGACAAGAGAATAGTATGAAAAATGCCTATTTCTAATAGGATATGCTATTATTTTTTTAATACTTAGTGACGTAATTTGAAATGTATCGGAGAACATTGGTTTATATTTCTTCCTCATATTGTCAGCACACCCCCACCCCCATGTTTAACACACAAATTTGAGATAGAATTTTAATTATATTACAGTCTGGTAACGCCCGCAGCTGTTTTGTTCCTAAATTTGTGTGTTAGTTAGTACTCCATCTGAACACTAAAATCTATACACGTGAAATTATGAGCTAGTTGTGGGGACGTGTGCAGTCTTGATGTGCCCCGGCGAGTGAAGGAACAGCGGTAGTTACTGTTACTTTATTGTAATGAACTTTCTGCTTCTTTCACCATGGTCATGTCCTATTTTTCTATAAGGTATTTTAATATTAGCTTCTGATTCGCGCCTAGAATCCCCGTGCGGCCTCTTCACTTAAGACTTACGGACCAACATTTATGTGATTTTGTTACATCTGTATCAGCCTTATTGGTTCTTCTCCGTGACGTGATCACAAAACTAATATTTGGTGAGGACTGCAAATTACAAATCTCTTGATTGCGTAACTTCACCCTTCTGTTACATAAAATTTCAATGTTCAAAATAAGTCTGTTTTCTCAAAATTCATTTTCATATGCCCTCTATATGTGTTTTGTTTTCTTTAGGTTGAGATATTACAATAACAAACCTTCCAAAATTTTTTGGAGAAGTCTTGCTTATCACCGTATATTTCTTTTACAATCTAAGACACTTAAATGACATCAACACCCACCAACAAACAAACGTAATTTATTACCAGCATAAATTATTTTATTTTATTGCTATTATTATTATTATTATTATTTTATTCGGTGGACTAGTGGTTAGCGTGCTCGCCACTGGACCCAAGGTTCGCGGGTTCGATCCCGACCGAGGTCGATGGATTTTTAAGGGTGATAAAAATCCGGAGCACCACTTCCTTCGGAGGTGAAGTAAAGCCGTCGGTCCCATGTCGTAGATTTACGGCATGTAAAAGAACCTTACGGGCATGAATAAAGATGTTACGTAAGCTAAATTCAAAGCCTCCATTTCTCACCCAAGTCTCCTGACTGCCTGCCAGATGGCTCTGGCGGACACATCAGGATCGATAGAATAGTAGAGCGGCCAGTTGGCTAGTCACCAACTGCCACGAATGCACACGACTTAGTAACCTCGGAAAGAGGAGGCACGAGGAGGCCTGAGCCCATATAGGGCTGTTGAGCCATGATTATTATTATTATAAATGATTTTATGAATTTATGCAAAATTATATCTTTGTAATTGCGCCATTGTAATTGATACTCCTTGATAATGACCCAGGAGGAGCCGAAACATGTAGGAGGCGAAATGTAGACAGTTAGGAGTTGCTCCCCAATCAGGTGTATTTCGTGATTTAATTGCTAAGTTTGTTTCGGAGAATGTTTCGTTATGGGATGAACGGTGGGCCTGCAGAGGCAACATTGTATAACATAATGTTACAAGTAACGCTACCACGGCTACTTGTTCCAGGTATATGAGTACTTACCTATAGAGTAAATCTGGGGGCAACCAGAGAGAGGCCGCCATATTGAGAGACAGCACTAATTGGCCATAGGAGAGACGAGGAAGCATGCAAGGCTTTTAGGCTATAATGGGATACGCTCGACAATGCTCATCGCTTATCCTGACAATGCCACCCGCGTCGCTTTCATGCTGCTTCTCTAGCTAAACACCAGTTCCATTTCGCTCCTTAAGCATTTAGGAAAATATAAGCCAAACTCCGTATTCATGCATGGAGGTGCAGCTGTGATATTGTGTTACGGTGCTCAGAATGGGTCTTCCCATTACGAAAGGTCTTTGAATTATGCTGCGTGTGCAGGAACTTGATACGCTTCGCGTAGAGCGTATATAGGCATAGAATACTGCTACAATATACGATATTAGCTAGAAAACAAGTCCCTTACCTTCTAAGCAATTTTAATGTGTGATTTTCCTTTCTTGCATGCAGTTTTATTATAACAGATTTTTCGTCTCATCATTATGATTGTCTTATTATAACTTTTATTTTTAATACATTTGCTGAAAATTGTGGTTGTTTGTTTCGTTCCCACCACTGTAATTATTTATTCGCACTTTTAGTTTTTACGCCATCACCACACACTTGCATTTTCTTTTGGTATTTGTGATGATTTCACTATCGTTTAGAATGACGCTTGACTTTATGAACATAGGCTTTGTAGTAATTGCTGCAGTTAAACATCTTATGTGTAGACATATGTCGAAAGCTGTGCACAGGCAGCGCATCAACCTGAAAACCATGTATTTCTTCAAGCTACATTGTGCGTCTTTGCTAAATGTCTGAAAAAAATGTATTGCATGAATTATAGTGGATGCAATGTGGTAATTAAAAAGAATAAATGGATTGTTGTAACGCACACATTACAGTGAGAAGGTCTCTGCTTCCATGCCTCTAATAACTACCAATTACGATCAAGTATTCGTCACCCTATTAATTGGTAGGATAATCACCGATAATTATTTTATCAGAAAGTACCACATAGTAGATTTTTTTACATATTAACAAGATTTAAAGTGAAGGCAAAAATATTCGATTGTCCAATTTTTGGGAAGAGATGTTCTCTTCTCCGAAACATCCGGACCGGCTCTGGGGCCCACTTAGCTTCCTGTTAAATTGTTACCGGGTCTTTTCCCTTAGGGCAAAGCGACCGAGGCATGAGGGTAACCACTCACATCCATCCAGTGCCAAGGTTAAGAATAAGTGGCAATAGAGCTTCACTCCCCCTGTGTGCTTTCAGGGTCTGTAAAATGACGACTTTTTCTTTACATTGTTTGCATTTACAGAGTATGTCTTCAGCATTAGTTCTGCATTATTTCTTATGTACTTTGTATTTCATATAAAATACTAACTTTCAGCAGTTAGAATGTGTTGATGACTACAAGACATATTCTTGTGTTTGCGTATCAAACTAGATGTTAAACCTTCTAACGAAATGCCTCAACGCTCTATCGCGGTACACAGAAACACTGGTTTCTGTGACCTTTTGTGTTCTGGAAGGTCATTAAAAGTGCATTAGTGTGGTTGACTGGGTAATAATGATTTCTTTTCACGAAAAAGTGAGCTCACAGTCAAGGATCTTGTTTTCAGTGACAATTAGATGTTTAACATGAGTCGCGAATGAACTACAATTAGAAATAGGCCTTATATACTTTCTTTGGGATTTTACATATCCTATGTCATTACACTTGAATGTAGTTTAATTTTTTTTCCTATGGCTCAACAGCCCCTACGGGGCCTAGGTCTCCTCATTTTTTCGAGGCTTCATGATCACACTTTTTAGACATACCACATTCGGTAGGACTCCTCTGGACGAGGGACCAGCTCGTCGCAGAGACCTCTACCTGACAACACACAACACTCACAAGAGACAGATATCCATGCCCCCGGCGGGATTAGAACCCACAATCCTAGCAAGCGAGACTGGGATGGGCATGTAGTTTAATAGAAACACAAATATATGATTATTACAGTGTTTATCACACTGCATAGTCAGAAATTGTGTTCCATTAAATGACTGTCATATATAAAATTGTGTCGATCAAAATTTCAAATTCTAGTTTGATCTGTGTTGTGTCGTGTACACAAGATTTTTATATGAGGGGTTTTGAGAAAAGATATAAAGTCTTCTTCCAAATTCGCACTAGGAGCTATAACACGGAATGTGAGATTAGAGTATCCACGGGTGTTAGGCTTCTTCGACTGGTAAATGGTTACCGGCATTTATAAAGAAAATTTT
Source organism: Reticulitermes speratus (assembly GCA_021186555.1). NCBI lineage: Eukaryota > Metazoa > Arthropoda > Insecta > Blattodea > Rhinotermitidae > Reticulitermes > Reticulitermes speratus. Next base: position 18,522,431 of record JAJKFL010000002.1, read on the forward strand.
GCTCAGTTTCAGGGTCAAGCAGTCGAAGAAGGGAAAACTTTTCTTGGACTGATTGACCCTGAAAGTGAAAGGACTACAAACATTCGAAATGTGTTTACCAACTGACACGTTGCAATATCCCAGAAGACTTGAATCTTCTTACAGCGCGGAATGTCAAGAAACAAAGTCTTGAATTTGAATACCTTAAAATAAATCTGTTCAAAAGAAATGCGCAACAAGCAAGCAAAGGTAAGTCTGGAGCTAGCCTGCTCCGTTCTGCTATGTCAGGCTGAATGTTATCGTTGCTTTCTGTCTGTTATGCGTTACAGACCACCTCGGCCCGGCCTGCCGTTTTCCGGGTTATGTTGAGCTAGCCTGCTCCGTTCCATTACATCAAGCCGATTATTACCGTTGGTTTCTGTCCGTATGGAGCTACATCCCACCACTGCCCAGGGTCTCCCGTTTTCCGGGTTGCTGCACCTCGTCCGTAGAATCCGGCTCCTTGGACGAGAGATCGACATGTGTAAGACCACTACCCATACGGGGAAACACAAACACAGGGAACACGTGTATGTACATTAATGTGCCAACAAGATTTCGACTCACGAACCTAGTGTAGCTGTCGCTGCTAGGGTTATTAAATGACGAAAACCGAGATGGGTAAGGCATACATAAAGTATTACGAACGAGAAAATAATAAAGCCATTTAGATAAAAATCCGCGTAGACGTCACTGCTTAGGCAAGAGAATGATATTAAAATGGATATTGACGAAATAGTTTCCGAAGATATCAGATAACTCAAGGTAGTATGCACTGTGATAAATTATTGTGTTCCATGATAGTTCTTGGACCAGTGAGTAGCTATCTACTGTACAAAAAGGATTGTATATAACATGGGGATCCTTGGGAACCAGAGTAGCGTCATCATTATAGAGACTAGGCTAGGGGCTGTACAATCCGAAGTTCGAATCCGGGAAGTTGAAAGAGATTTTTCTCTTCTTCAAGGTCCAGACCAGTTCTGGGGCCCATTCAGCCTCCTATTCTATGGGAATTGGGGTGCTTTCCTGGGGGTAAAGAGGCAGGGCGTGAAGCTGACCGCTCACCTACATCTAGTGCCGAGGTTAAGAATGAAAGGAGCTATACATCTACTCCCTCTATATGCCTTAACTTTAGATTTTGCCACGGGGATCGTGAATATTAATGACATCCGTTATTTCATGTTTCAATTATTGACAGTGAGTGTCATTCTTTTACAAGTAAGTAAACAGAGACGTGTCATTTTGTAAATACCACCACTTACACCACTTACTTGATGAGATGAAGCTCCTGTCTTCATGAGCTGTTATAACATGATTGAAAGCGAGAGATTAAATGTACTATAACAACACCAAAATGGTGTTCTTTACGGAAAATGTTTTCTGTCCATTATCATTAATGACGCTGTAACAGGGACGTCGCATTGAAAGTCACTTGTGGTTTCAGTACGTGGCAGTGTTATACAATTGTACTCCAGTCTTCGTGACCCCAAATCATTCGTCAATATACTGTGTTCATGTAATGTACCTCAGTAGAGAAATTATCGTTGTACGTGTGTAGAATAATTAAAGAATGTACGTGGACGCTGCAGTATATATGCACATATTGGCCTGAGTTGGCATTAAACGCCTTCTTTTCGGGCCTCACATAACGTCTCGCAGTCTAGTGTGCAGGAATAATATTCGACAGTGGCTAACAACCGACCAACTAAGTAACCATAGTATTTCTTTACCTGGTCAAAAAAAAGTTAATTTCTTTAAACTGGCATGTTAATCATGTGTTCACAGAGGATAAATTTTTGAAGCGACCTGTCCTCAGTTTCAGTATTTCTGTAAAATGTTTAGTCCTGCTTTCGCACACAAACTCAGATGTCGCAATAGATCTCTTGATACGGAATTTTCGAAAGAAAATTTGTTGTTGCTTCCCTCATGATTTACAAAAAGGCTGCAAGAGCTGCAAAGTATGAGGTAAGTTTGTTACGTGATGAAGCGCCACTATAGAACGTATGTTGCGACTTCAGTTCTACAAATATTACCTGTAGGGCACTGCATTTTCACACAACATCTTCAGGTAGACATTATACTTGCAGGAATTTTGTTGGAAAGAAAAAATTTAGCATAAGATCCAGTAATAAGGAGAGGGGAGTAAATCCAACTGTCGACAGCGGTGACGTAACGACAGTGTCAATAACTCCGACTAATTGTCTCTAATTATAGGATTAATAGGGGCAAAAATATATGAAGGAAGTGGCACTGGCTTAATTTGAGATAATTTCTAAGCTTTTACTTGTAGGGACAGAGAATGTGACGTTAAAGCTCTCAAGATAGCCAATTGTTGGAATTGATATCGGCACATACCGAATACGAAGCAGGAGTTGGCTATTCCACTAATTACACCGCCATGTTCGGCTCATTCTCGGAATGATATGTATGTTAGGCAATGGAACATAATAGGCCTATTAGTACAGCGAAAGCTGCTTATCAGGAAAATGTGATATAGCGGAATAGTGCGTGTTTCACTTCGATCAGTCTTCATGCAGAAATGTAAGCGTTATCTCGTGAAGGTAACGTGTCTTTTATTGTAAAACCCAACTTTTCAGAAGAAAATAATGTGAGAAGTTAGTATTGGTCGGTATCCTCGATTACACTGTCGCGAAAACTTCAAAACACGCAAATTTTCTAGTGTATTCTGTACCATTCTTTCGTTTAAAATGCTTTCAGTTTCTCAAATCATGTAGCGTCGAATGATGGATGGTTAACAGAGCATGACTTGGATAGGATCAGAAGGAAGACCCCGTAGCATAATTTGATGCACTGTACTGGAACTTGCTTGTAGGAACTAAAAACGCCGTGAAGACTCTTGAGGTAGGATAGCAGGCCTCCGGGCTGAAATAAGATTCCAGGATCTCTTAAGTGTAAAGAAGTGTTATCTACTGCACCAAAATGGTCGATTCGGTCATTCTTGAAAATTATGCTTAACTCGTGAAGATATTGCCTGCCTTTACAGAAAATAATTTCATTATAGTCTTCACAAAATACAGCGATTAGTCCAGTTGAATACACATCACAGCATATGTCCCTTTTATGGTGTCCCTGATGTCATGAGATCTCATGGTGGATACAGGCTTTCTGTGCGATAAAGCTGTCTCGCTCAGGGACAGTTTTTGTATTGTTATATAGTGTACAATTTTCTCTCAAAAGATTCCTTACCTGGAGTTTTCACATCTCACATCTCTCATTCATCATGCCTCCTACATTTCACGTTCCTTAACCGTTTAAAGCCCGGTGGTTACTTTGTGTACCACCAGATTTAAAAGCAAAATATCGTATCTGTCCACGTATTATATTTTTGTGATTTTTATGAATCTCGAGCCATACATCGAGTACTTCCCTGTATAATATTAACTCATTGGTTTCTATAACCATAATAATGCGTTCACTGCGCGGTACGAAATAAATCAACTAAGTACAACTTAGACGAGTCGTAGTCTTCAAAGTGTTAAGTGAAGAGTAGAAATGATAAAGCTTCAAATAGTAAGATTTTCTCGACATGAAATACGAAAGCAGTGGATTTGAATATTACTTAGTCTCCTCTAAGCCATGAACACTTCAGATGCCACGTCCTGAGAACTGTGATTTAAAATCTCTTGAGTATGATACGGCAAAACTATCCCATTACTGGCCTGGACAGGCCCCTAGTATTCCAGGAGTTTGAGGCTCCCAGATTTCCAGACAGTCGGCACATGAAGGTGGTAAGGTTGTCAGCCCTACACACCGGCCGCCTTTACTCGCTAGGAAATATTCCTGGTACTCATTTCTGTTGGAGGCTGAGTCGACCCGAGGGCCATAGTGCGGACGGAAGGAGTAAATCAATGAAAAATTCCAACGACTCCATCGGGAATGGAACCAGCGACCTTCCGGCTTTTAGCCCAGTGCCTCTTTGAGTGTGTTTTCTTCAAATCATCTATCAAGTTTATTGCATTTCAAGTGAGACTACATATTTGCACTGCCAATCTTCTGGACTAATTTCGTTATCAACTGGTTAGGCCATTAAATGTTTAAAATTTGCATAGTGAGGCGGGCTGCTGCACGCAGAAGTTATTTGGCGGAGAGAATAAAAAACTTTGAAATTGCATTGTCTCTCTTTCTTGTTTTCGGGGCGCTGTTTCTTGAAGGAGAGATGAATGTTATATATAAATGAGAGAAGACACTTGCGTTGCCATTCTGCGTCACCAAGGGGCTCGTACTGACGCTTCAGCAAGGAAGAAGACTGACACGCTCGCTGTCCGGAAATAAAATGTTAGCGGACTTGCCTACAAATATATATCTTACACACATGTGGGGTGCTATGCTGACATTTCATACTTTCTCTCTTACCAACTCCATAACATGTCTTGAATAGTTAATAGTTTCTCATGTGGCTTTCAAGAAACATGAAATTGTGTTACATTAATCATTAGAGGCCACAAAGAGACGTTCTCTCGAACCCGTTCAAAGTAGAACACACTGCACTTCTTTAGATATATCTGAATGTTACCCACTTTACTGTGCCTGTATTTTAGTTGAAGTTTACAGAGAAAGTGTATGTTTCTCATTTACCCGGAGCATTTTAAACGTTTCGTCCATCTTATTCTACATTTTATCGCTCTAAAATGTTATTTTGAAAAATATAAATCATTTCTTTATCCTGTAACTTTTTCCATATTCCCCTTCCTCTCTTTCTAGGTTGAAACTTTTCCGTTAGAACCTTGTCCTCAATACCACTTAAACTATTTTTCTCCTTAGAGTGAACACTTGTTATAATAAACTTAATTTATAACACAATATTAAGGATTTTCATCAGTGTATATCTCCACATGTATTTTGCAGTAACATGACGGTTACGTTCATTTGTTTGTAACTTCACGGCATGTTATTTTCACTCCCTTTCTTTAGCAAATTACTGCTACACACACACACACACACACACACACACCTACATACAAATGCAACAGCATATTGCAAACTTTTAAAACATCAGAAGAAATAAAGACTCAGTCCCTTAAACTGGAAAATGGATGATTGAAATCTGCGAAAGCATAAATAATTTATAATGCTGTTGTCTTTAGTTTGTACCTTTTAAGAATTTTATTATTACCTAATATTGCTGTTATTTACGTTTTGTTTTTCTTCGCAGTTTTGTGCCGAGTATTTACTACAGAAATAACGGAGTAACAGTGTGGCGTGACTCGGGATTTCCTTGGTTTTCCTCAGTCGTTCCAGAGAGTCATATCCTAACTGGATGTGCCATCCGTGATTTCTGTCATATCCTCTCCGGTTTATTATTTTCTTATCACCCTACCATTCGACCATAAATAATTTTTGATAGTGTAAGCACCTTTAAGTGAACCATAAACTCATAAATAAATAAGTAAATAAATATTACATAATACGTATATACGCGCACATAATTAAATTCCTGACATACATACACATACATACGTACGTATGTACACACATATAGAGACATACATGTGCTTAGGCTGCTTATAATGAACACACTTAACCTCGTTTAAGTGTCAATTGGCCTCAGATTACATGAGATCAGGCAATACACATATTCCTCTTTACGCTGTAATTTGTCACTGTAATATTGTAATTCAAATCTGCACTTTGTGTGTACATCCACGTGTATAGAAATGCTGCTCATAGACATGAAGAATGACAACAAAGCGTAAGAGTCACGCTACAGTTGAATTTAACATATTTTATGTAAATAGGAACAATGCCCATTTATTATCAGCGTTGCCCACTGCACCAAACAAGCACATTACACTCCCATTGTATTCTACCACATGTTGTACCCCTGTCACATAGTCTAGGGACAGGGGGATACTCCCTTGGTAACAAGGTTCAAATAGTAGCGTTCCCTGAATGCGCGTGTCAGGTACGATAATATGTAATACTGGTAAAGAGACAAAAGTCAGCAGCAAATAAATAAGTAAAGAAATAATCACTTTTCAACCAAAAAACTCTTTATTTTTACATCCTTCGTAACCATAGGCTTAAAATTTGGCTCCCCGAATACATGATTGATTTGCTGATTCTTAGTTTAATGACGCATTTCACAATCCCAGGCTACGCAGCTTTGAATAACAGGTTAGTTATAAAGAATGCGTTGGATAGGACGTCAGCTTAAAGAGTCGTGACCTATTTTAAGATAATGTTCAAGAGTTTTCATGAAGGAAATGAGGAAAGTCATAAAAATTGAAAGTGAATAGCTGGTCTCCAGACTAACGTCTGCACCAGACGGTAAGGCAGTTGCCTGAAGGACAGAAATATGCAGCTGACAAATGATTATGAAACTCTGTTGGTTGTTGATTAGACTCTCCCGTCATTTTTTTTTCACCATTTCCTCGGTTGTTTACTTTTATTCATTCTCTCCTCTCTCCCATTTCTCTCCTCTCTGTGGTTTATTATTTTGACTGCTACCACGGCCAGAGACTTGTCACTATCGTACTGTACAGGATTTAGACTCATGGTTGTTTTATTTATAAGCCTTGATCACAGAAATTTGCGCTGTGGATTTGAACGCTTTAGAAATTAACACCTCGACAACACTAGAACACACATTCACGGCATGTCAATGACCTGCTTTCTTTTTGACGTGTAAATGTACAGCACGTATACAGGGAAAACCTTACATGTTTTGTGCAGGAAATTATTGGTAGGGGAATGCATTTTGCCGTAACTGTACAGCACACGAAGAAGAAGAATAAGAAAAAGGTTCAGGTAACTGAGCTCCCTGGTTGAAATATATGAACAAAGTGTCCGATAACACGTGTATGGTTTTGATATGAAATTTCGAAAGCTTCAGTACATAGAGGCTGTGTGTGCAGGACACTGACTGCGAAGTAGCTTGTTTATCTGCTTTGCTGCTGGGGTGGTCGTACTATTGGGAGAGATAAAATACATCTCAGGCAACTAATAATAGCCTTGCTTCTATAAGGAAATGGCATCACGCGAAGCAGCGATATAGTTCATTTCCATGTAGAGCTGCAGTTCCAAGGCTCATCAGTAAACACTGTGATTCTAGCGCACCAGCTGTCCTACCAAGTACGTTAAAGTCCTTATTATAAGAGTGGTACCAGGAAGAGGATTCCGACGTAAAAGGAAAGATAAGACGCTTGTCATTTATGTGCAAGGAGGAGCACTTCCGTGAAATCCAGTCGTTATCTGAGAAACGTCTCATCGTTTTGAAGCAAGAAGTCGACGAAATCTACTCCTTTCATGACGAAGGGTTCATACTGAATTTGTAACAAGACGCGGCGCTTTAAATTGTCTAGAACAGAGGCCTGGCAGTTGAAGATGGTCAATGAAATATCATTCAGACAGCTGAGATTCATGATCTAGCAGTCGTCTTTGGAACTTTTGTTTAAATAATTTAACTTATGAAAACACGATTAAAAAATTCTCACGAACGTTCATGTTTGTTCGCGTGGTCCAGAAATTTCCGCCTTTGTGAATTCCGAATATTCATCACAATGTTCAAAAAGCATCTCAGTGATACCTGTCTTGGGCAAATTCAACCCATATCACTTCACCATGAATGAAGGCAAAGGTTTTTTTTCTTTTATGAGGAAATTCTCGTAATGCGTTTTAACAAGAATCTTTTATTTGATTCTAACTCTCCGTCAAATACAACGTGTTATCTCGGTTGATATTTTACTACATCCTAAGTGTTTCTAATCGCCTATCCCAGTGGACGGGCGGTCTAAGGCGTGGGTCTTCAGCCGCTCGCTTATTAGGATCTTGGGTTCGAATCCCACCGGGGCATGGATGTCTGTCTCTTGTGAGTGTTGTGTGATGTCAGGTAGAGGTCTCTGTGACGAGCTGGTCCCTCGTCCAGAGGAGTCCTACCGACTGTGGTGTGTCTCAAATGTGTGTGACCATGAAACCTCGACGAAACGAGGAGGCCCAGGCACATATAGGGCTGTCGAGCCATAGAAAAAAAAAGTGTTTCTAATCAGTTGGTTGATTCCTGAAGGTTCAGTATACCAAAGATTATTGATGAATGACAGCATATAAAATCGGCAGTTTTAAAATTAACAAATTGAAGGGTGACTGTGGCGTATGTGTTAAGATGACAATCAAAATATTCAGTTTTATACTTATTCTTTATCGTACCTTGTCTTATACAATATATATATATATATATATATATATATATATATATAAATTATTGTGTTGATCTAGTCAACTTGTTCTTTTTGTGTGCACTGTTGTATTTCATGGAATTTCATTATAAGTTTTTTAATAATGCAAAGACATGGCTTTGAAAATTAAAATTTATCCTAAAGTTCGTTTAATTATTACAGGAGATATGTGCCCGTATTTAAAGATGATGAACTAAGCGACATAGTGCAGATTCATACTTGACAGTCCTGATTGTAACATTGCTTGTAAAGTACTTTCAGCTTTTAAGAAAATATTAGCTGACTATGTACGTGGTGTCTGATAGTCTGAAAATTTTTGAATTGTCGGTGTGGTGTAGACATTCCTCGTGTTTATGAATTTCTAAAATTCTTCTCCATGTTCAGAAAAGCCTCTGATGACAATTCGTCCAAAATCACGTTTACCAAACCTGTTTTCGAAAAACGAGGCTAAGTATTTTCCTTCCATTTAAGTACTCCTAATTCTCCCAAGTAGCCACTACGCTTCAGGTTTCATAACCAGTGCTTCCGTGCATTTTTCTTTCGCCCTCGTATACTACACGCCCTATTCATTTCTTCCATTTTTATGTAATCTTCCAAATAATATTAGTCAGTGATTACAAAGTGTGGACACTCACATTATGTTATAATATCTAGTAATGTCACTTCACCTCTCTTTAAGACACGATCGGACAATAGATATTTGATTTAATAATATTCCAAATATGGTATATTAATGTGCGTTCAGGAGTCCACAGTTCTGTAGCTCTGTCTTTAATGTATGGTGACACACGCCGCGTGGGGGTGTTGCGGTATTGATTACGTATGGGCCTTAGCTAGTCCCCTGTTATTAATTCTGTAGGCTATTGGTTGCGCATGGGTATTAGACATTCACATATTGTTCACACTGTAGTTTACTAGTTATGTATGGGCAAGCTAGTCTCCTGTTATTAATGCTGTACTTGTGGGCCTTAGGTTTTTTCATATTTTAACACTGTAGGTTATTGGTTGCTTTGGGTCTTAGGTATTCCCAAATTGTAATGCTATAGGGTATTGGTTATCCGTGGACGTTAGATGTACCCATATTTGAATACTGTAAGTTACTAGTTGCTTGTAGGCCTTAGGTATCTCCAATTTTATTGCTGTAGCACGTTGGTTACTTGTGGACCTTAGCTATTACCATATTGTAATGCTACAGGGTATGGGTTACTTGTGAACCTTGGCATTTCTCATAATATTAGTTCTGTAGCTGCATGTATTTTGTGACCTACCTCAAACAGGCTTAGCTCTTCCTGCTTTATAACGTCTAAAGTCTTCTGATATTGTTTCACTCTTCTGTATTCAGTCATGCAATATTATTCCTTTGTGCTTAATAGAATCAGTTTTATTTGCTGTCTATAAACCACGGTTATTTATAAGGCTTTAAATATGAAATAGTGGTCTGCGTGCTAAGGCAGCGGCATTCTGCATGCTAGACTCGCGTGTGTCCACTGATTATTAATTTGGCCAAAGAACGGCAAACGTTGTTCAGAGATATGGAAAGGAACCATAAAAATTATTTTGTTGGAACACAGCGAATTTTATGAGTTATTTCAGAAAAATAATGATTCTTAACACTTCGTCCCCTTTTCTTAAATTCATGCGTTTTTGTGACATGAAACACGGTAGAGCGGAGACAAAGTGATTTAAGTCACGCCAAGCATCGTAAGCTTTCTTTTTGTTAGGGAAATCAAGAGGTAAATTGGAAGAGCTGAATAACTCAGTGTGTCTAACCGGTGTCTAGCGATGTTCTGAAACCAAATGTATGTCCAAACAGCGTGTCTTAAGAGTAATGACTTGTTTTTCATTCCCATCTTTCGTTATCTCACCGACCTGTGACGGTACATGAAGTTGACCATACACCCTCATGTAAGGCCAAGTGTGAAAATGAGTGGCGCTATAACATACGACTTTGTAACGTGCGCAAGACAACGTTACGTTTGCTTTGCCTCATCAACCTGTGCTATTGTTTCTGTGTTAAGCTGCTTGGACAGTTTTTGTACTTTATTATGCCATGTTTCGAAATAGGCGTTCTTATTTGTAATACTTACCTGCAACTTTCTTATTGGTTCACACGTGCCTACGTACACATACATACCCACCCCCAAACACACACACCCAAGCACGTGAAAGCGTATTGAGATGTGGATATGAATACACACATTAACACACACACATTATAAATAATTGTACTTACTAGCCTATCCGTAGGTAACTACTAGCGTCTTTCTGTGTACCGCCAAGTATTGACGGTTGGAGGTTAATGAAATAACATTTCCTCAGCTGAAAATGTACGGAAACTCAGTCTGTTTCGTGGTCCTGTTATATTACGTAAAATTCATAATTTGTTCGATTTCGATACTGAATTATTATTTATTAATCCTGCCTGTAACTCCTCCACACGTAAGGTAAATCTTCCTATGTGTGGCATATCTGTATCTACCAATTAATGAACCCGCGTTGTTTTTGCTTTTATTTAAACAAGTACTCTTGTTCAATATATCAGACCATTAAATACACTGTATCTAAGGAAAGTCCCTAAAGGGCTATATTTTATCTCTCAAAGGGCCATTTTCAATGAGTCACATCAATTTCAGAGAGAAACGTACATAAATACGTACATGAAATACAGTTACGCAAATAGGGTGCAAAGTTATCCAACATTGTGCCTGTCAGGGATGTCATTTATCCAATAAATGTAGACCAAAGCTCAAACTTTTTAAAACATAGACATATAGAATATCTTTAATTTAAAGAGTTACAATCTGTCTAAATAACGATAGATCTGTCATTTAAAAATTTAAGCACTTCTCAAACACTAAGCAGTGTTATCGCTTCCTACCACTTTTCTTGTGGACACGTTGGGTGTTAATATTCAAATTAACTCTTTGTTGTATGACTTGATTTTGTTTACTTAGTGTATTACGCAGCAGTAATTACAGGTTTTCAAATTGTACCTCTGTTCCGTAGCAAAAAGTCTTTGTATTTTAAAGTAGTTCTATAAAAATTCCAAGAGACCGACAGACGGGCATGGAGTGCATGAATAGGCATTTTGTTGCACTGTAGTTGAAGTGGAAGAATTAGTTTTCATTCGTTTAAGTCTTTCAAGTACAAACGAAAAACGTAACTGTAACTTTGTCTTTCTTACAGGTGAGTGTCTGATCTACACTTTTGCAGCAGTAAGACGTAACCTTGTTGGAGAACTCCCTATAAGCCAATGTGAGTGTACAACCTTAACTTTGCAGTCCATAAGTTTCACATGTTTATGTTGATATACAGTTTCTTTACCATTTAATCTGAATGAAAAGCCTCTATACGGCAGGGTTTGTATTTATTTTTTTTTGGGAATTTTACGTATATGTGACAAGATACGAGATCCTTTCACGCATCTAGAATTTGTACCTAAACATTCAAAATCATCATAGTTTGTACTGCAGTTAATGATTATAATTCGAGTGATTGACCAATTACGTACGGAGAGAGTTCTTGTCTCCAAACTGCTTAATTTGGGGCGGACGACATGGTTCCTGCACAGCGACAGGTGATGTCGCCGCTCTGCAGTGCTCAGACCGGCGACAAAAACTGTATTCCGTATTGCAGATTTCGGTATAAAGCTCCACGACATTGTCATTTGTGACTTTTTAGATAAGAGAAAATTACCGTGCTAAACGTCATTTCATTTTGTGTCTGTCCGTGTCTGATGACGGTACATAGCCTAGCCATATTCTCGTTTAGGCGTTCTAAGAATCTTTATGTCAAAGTGACCAAATAATTACCTGGGAGAAAGTGAGAAGTTTTAAGTGAGGGTTCATAGATATCTAAGATATGTATTTGTTGAGTCACATTGTATATTTCAAGGGATGTGCCTACTAACACCAAGTTTCCTGCAGTCTACACACCGCATGAAAATTGTTGGTACACGGGTATAAAGCAATACAGAATAATGGTATTTAGGCTAAACTTTAGGCCAATTTTCGTAATTTCTGTTCAGTGTGGGTAGGCATGGGTCAACAAAGAGACTCTCTCAACGTTAATGTACAGAGTGAGGTTTTTCGAGACCTTTGTGAAAATCATGCCAAGTATTATTTCTTGGGTACTCGTCTTCATGAAATCCATGTTGGCTGTTTTACGAAATATTTTATTAACCTAAAAAATAAAAAATATTTACATTGCAGGTCTCATGTCTTCAATTAATTAGTTGCAATTCTAAGACCAATTGTTTATAAATGTTCATTAATTTGATTTGAATTTTCAAGAAGTGTGTGCAAGAGGTATCAATGAGCGAATTCTTTAGCCTGTTTGTAAAATTTGTTTTCACGCTTTTTATATTTGCGCAGTATTGTTTGTGATGAGGGCAGAATGAGGGTACAGCATCACATGACTGACGGCATGCAAATATTCTCTCTTCTGGGTGGAGGGGACAGGGTCAGAGCAAACAGGACCCGCGTCACTGGTGTTTGCACACTTGTTGGTTCAAATGCCGCACGAATCGCTTCCCTCTACGGTCACGTTGCTATACTTTCAATTTAAGTCTCTCCGACAATATACCATTTACATGCACAGAAGAGGTTACCTATGAACAGCTCTTCAGCGGGTTAAGACAGTCTTTCTGATCGTATTGTATCTTATGTGCTATATTTAAGGTTTTCGCGGCAGTGTCGATCAAAATTCAAGTCTTTTAGTATGTTACGCCATGCTTACTGGTAATATTTATCGACTTTTCTGCTACACATCTCTACTTATTCACCAGTCGACACGGCGTAATATACCAGTAAACTCAAATATTTTATCTCACATACATGTTCATGGAAAAGTATCAATTCAAACATAGGCCTCTACTTTTTCTTGGAACCCATTGCAACTGGGACTGTTTGCACAAGATGTGCAGTTTTCAGTGAAACCGCCTTAAGACACCAATATAGCCTTTATCTAAACACTGACTTCAAACGGGTTTCTTACCCGTTAGGAGAAAAATATACGGTGGCAATTTTTGCCGTGAGATGTGTGAGACTCCATGGACTACGTGTCATTATTGAACTTCAAACCAGCTGCCACACATAAGTGCCACTCTTCTGTAACGAATTTAAGCAACGAGATATGATGAAGCAGGGTTGTTTCATGATTCTTGGAACGAAGACTGAGTTCAGAGTGACAGTTTTCATGACATGCGAAGTGTTGGAGAGTACAAGAGTCGTTTAGAAAATGAGTTTACGTGGCGTATAATGTCGTAACTTTTGAAACATCCCACATAACAACTCATTTTAGGCGCCGAGTGATTATTGTCCGTTTCCAGCGCTGAATCAAATCCTTGGCCGCCACACATTTAAAGACAATGCGGAGGTAGAGTCAATACTGACACTTAGATAACACAGGACACGGACTTAACATCAACCAGGAATAGGGAAGCTTGTCTTACGATGAAGTACATGCCTTAGTTGTGGCATGTGGATAATTTGTATTCAAACGTTAAATATTCACACGTTAAATATTAATTTTAAAATACTCATGGGAGCCCAGTCTCAACGCCGTTACCCTTATGATCTTCTACAAAGTCTTATGCCTGCGGAATTAATTTTAAGTCGGGTGAAACCACATGGCTCAGCATGCGGAAGTCAACATAGAAGGATGCATTTCTTCTAACTCTACATGATGAGCAAGCAGAATTTGCTGGACCCAATAAAAAGTTCGTAGAAGTTTCGTAATCCGAACCCATATTTATGGTTTGTAATGTTGTAAGAAATAGAGCAGAAGTAAATGGAGTCATAAATCATTTTTTGGAATGCAGAAGGAATTTAAACGGATTATTACAAAGCAAGCTGTATTTTGAAATCACTGTCGTTTGTACATGGTCGTTTTATTCGGTTCCCCTTATCCTGTGGTTCTGTAAGTACCGTGAACTTGCCCAATCTTAAGAAGGGGATATGAAACAAATGGTGTTAGGCAGTTGGTATTTTCTTTGAATTTGATAGAATGGTTTATTCATTCGTACGGAGGCGGTGATTCTGACTGGCTGCTATAACCTTAAAATAGCAACAACATTTTTCCAACCTAACCACTGCTGTACCAACTAACTAACCGCATGGAGCAGAGTCCTTCCTGAGAAGCGGAAAGATCCTCAGCTGGTCAAGAAATTTCCTGCATTTTATAGAACCCAAAGTTTCAATACCGGATTCCCAAGTGCCCCCCCCCCCATCTGTCCCTATCCTGGGCAGATAAAACTAGTCCATGTCTCCCCACCCCACTTTTTGAAGATCCATTTTAATATTATCCTACAATCTAAGCGTGGGTGTTCCCAAGTTTTCTATTTCGCTCAGGTCTTCTCACCAAAACCCTGTATGCTCCTCTTCTGTCTTCCATACGTGCTACATGTCCCGCATGCTGCTGTGCCGTTACTCAGAAATGTTCCATGTGCACACCACTTTGCAACTGAAGTTATCTCCCCTAGTTCTAAATTCACAAACACTTTCAAAATAACTGTTCCCGTAAAAAGGTCGAGACTTCGAGTGGAAGTGCAACTAAAAATGTGAGATGTGTGGATTAACTTTGTTTAGCTATATTTGATTAAATGTGCGTATAAATAGTGTTCTTGAATGTCTTAAGTGCGACATATGATAAGAAATAATTATAGGAATGAAATATTATGCATCTTGTTTTCCAGCAACTATAATCTGTTTTAAAGACGTCGACGGTTTACTTATCAACTGCCTTACAGAATGAATGGTGATATATGTTTGGGTTTTTGATTAGTTGGCTAGTTTATGACTAATGTACTGGAACGGTTACTGGGTTTACAGCCTACTGACAGTATCATGAAATTCCCCCGTGTTGGCCGTAGTGATATGGCTGCTCACAGAGCTATCGACGCTATGAAATAACCGATTAATCATTCGTCCCACAGTAAAATTTGTTATTAATTTGTGATTATTTTCGGTTTTATGTACTTTGGCTTGGATATACCTATAAATAGATACTAATGGTGTAAGCTAGTTGTACTTGAGTGACTGGTTGGGTTGCTAGTTAATTGCCAGTTATCTTTCCTTTTGCTAGAATAAAGTATTGTTTGTCCGGCTCTTCGTTTCTTACCATCTTACAGATTTATCATTTGTCCTACTTGCTGTTTGGCTTTTCGGTTGATTTACTTCCAATCTTATTAATTATTTAATTGACAAGCTATTTGTTTTTTATTCAGTTTATTATCTTGCTATCATGTCAGTTAGTTTAGGGAAAATAATTTGGCTGTCTGTTGGTATAACTAATTTCCTATTTTGTAGGTTAATTGACTTGCATATTCCCTGACTGTTAGCTGAACTGATTTGTTATCTTACCAGTCAACTGGTGTGCATGCTGTGTATCAGAGTGTGTAGTTTAGTAACTTGCTATCTTGTTAGGTAATTGACCTTTTGTTTGGTCAGTTGATTGTTTGCTGCATCTACTGACGACCACTCTGTATCGCGCAGTGAGGCCGTTACCCCACAATCACATATTAAAGTAAAACGCTTAAAAACAAGGTGCCAGCCCTCAGGTAATATCTGAAATGAGCCTTCTTTTCTTCTTCCTTTCTTTTGCAGTGTTTCCGTAAAACACCCTTAAAGCTGGCGTAATTACGCCTCCTACCACAGCTGAATCCAGTAAAAGGAAAGCCAGCTAACTCCCAGCCATAATGAGTGTTTTGTATAACGAATCTAGTTATAAAGAAGCCATTTTCTTTGCATTGTGTCCCTGTACTATTTATTTATTAAGTTTACATTCTCATTTTCGTACTTTTGCCTTGAGGTTATATGGCATTATACAAAAATACATGTTAAATTAAGGATAAGAAACTTGTTAATTGTTTGCTGAAGTGGACTCAAAATACAGTTGAAATGTGTACTTTCCTTTTCTAGTTTAAAAGCGTCATTCTCTTCATGTTGACTTAGAGTCAATACGAATTATTTCTCTTGGGGGTAATTACACACAAATAGAAATGTGCACACAATAGAAATTATTTTCCTTTTTTTCGATAATATTCAATATATCTGCCGTTGTTTAGAACAGCATTTGTCGATCACGGTGATGTTAACCATCTACGACTTTTTAAATAAGTAGTCTCTTTTTGTAATCTGTAATGTAAAGAGACAATTATACCTTTATAGGTTAGAATAAGTGATTTTAGGTTACCGCCTCTGTGTAAATAAGGTATTCGCTCTTATTGGATGTTCCGCAGCTTTCACTGGTAGTGACCGACGTTTCGTGACAGCCTAACCGTCCCATCTTCAAGGATCAACCTTGGCTCTTTAAGATAGGGTGATAGGCTGTCCCGAAACTACGATAAATAACTACTAATCAGCAATGCATAACATCCCAGAAGAGCGAATACCTCGTATCAGGATAAATTTATTCGAAAATGTATTTTATAACCCCTCCAGTTCCAAATCATATCAAATTGCTTACAAGAATGTTCGTATATAAAGTATGAACGGCGAATACTCTTTCATTATGCCTTTATTTTATGCAATAGGGAGGAGAATGTTCTCTTAATGTGCATACAAGCGTGTAACTTTGAGGTTATTTGTGACTTCCCTTGTCATTATCATAAATTGCTTTGAATAGAATGTTGTGATGGTCGATAAAGTCGACCTGAATATTTCGTTGTTTCGGAGCATCTCAGAATGCACATATGTTAGGTTTTGACCACAGCGGACATCATCTATTTATGGCGCTGTGATTATGTCCGACATCTTAGCTGTAGTTCTTATACAGCCCCCTGTACAATTCACCAGGAAGAAGTCGGTGGTCTTGGAATACAGGCAAGAAATGAAAATAAAACAATAACTGGATTTATTGCCTTATATTCTCCCTCTATTCTCATTATACTTCTACAATACTTCTTTTCCTTTTCCTTTTACTTTCTTATTCTTCTCATTTTGGTCATTATTATTCTCATTCTTCGTCTTATTGCTCTTTCCAACACAATTCTGCACGCTGGATCGGAAATGGATAGTAATAAGACGAAAATCGTCTCACGCGACTTTGCATTCCAGAAGACAGCTGCAGTCTTAATCATCGCTGTGAGAACCTCAGATCTTACCAGTTATAAGATTATTCGAAATTTGACTTTACTGCCATCTTCAGTTCCTTTAATGTTAGCTGACAGTTTTTCTCGATAGGGAAAAGAAGCGTAAGAACACAGACTTAAGACTGACGTGGAGTATAGCTACGAGTATACGTACAGAGTAGCTAAAACGTTACAGAAGGAACTGAGTAACTAACTAACTCCATGGAGCAGAGTCCTTCTTGAGAAGCTAATATGTTCTCAGCTAGTCAAGAAACTCCCCACGTTGTATGGAACCTGAATGTTCATTACCGTTTTCACAACAGCCCGCCACTTGTCCCTATCCTGATCCAGATTAATTCAGTCCATGCCCTCCATTCTATTTCTTCAAGATCCATTTTAATATTACCTTCCCATCTCTGCCTAAGTCTTCCAAGCGGTCTCTGACCCTCAGGTTTCCCAACCAAAACCTTGTGTGCACCTCTGCTTTCCCCTATACGTGCCACATTTCCAACCCATCTCATTCGTCTTAATTTCAGCACCTGAATAATATCTGGTGAGTAGTGCAGATCATAAAGCTCCTCGTCATGTAGTCTTCTCCACTACCCTGTTACCTCGTCCCTTTTTGACCCAAATCTTTCTCAGCATCCTATTCTCGAATACCCAAAGCCTATGTTCCTCCCTCAATATGAGCGACAAATTTTCACATTCATATAAAAAGACTCAAAATTATAGTGTCGTGTATTTTAATCTTCTTATTTTGGGATAGTTACGGAAGGAATAACGTTAAAATTGAGAAATTAAAGAATATTTATATAATTTAGAAAAATGTTAAAAAAGAATTCTAATCGCATCCTTAAAGCCTACCAAAACAATTTGCATATCACTCTATATTGGTAAGAGTATGGAAGATACTTCATATTTTCTGATTCTTTCTGTTACGTTTGCGATAGGAAAAAAAAAAGAAACAGGAGTAGGGAACAAAAATGTCAGACTTCATATCTACTACACATATATCAGACAGTTTACAACGCGGTGTCAGAGTAAATAAATATTTATCAAATGTCTTCAGACAGCTGTTCATTTTCCTGACGGAATGTTGAAGGTGAGTCTCTAAACATAATCTTTCCTCTGCATATAATTTTACTCATACACGTCAGCTACCCTCGATTCTCAGTTTCAAATATTCATTCTACGTTAAGCCTATATGATGGAAAACTATGTTAATATTATTCGCAGTAGCAAGAGATTTTATCTTCGTCATTAAATCCATACTAATTCAGAAACCTATCAGCATTCTGTAGAGTAGGACCTACTCTTAGCTCTTTCTCTAGGAGTGAATGGCTGGAGCCAGTTACCGTTCGCTAACCATCATCTACTGTCGACATTGCGAGGTGAGGACTTTACCTGCGCTTCTACGTACATCTGTATGTAGGTTGTGATGATTAGACACAGGGGCAATTTTATATTCAATTGCTTTTATCTGTCATATGTCTGAAGACGTAACCGATGGTTTCGAAATCATTAATTTCTGAATACTGTATGCGTCAACATCAACCGAATAACCCAAGTGAATGTTAATAAATGCTTTATTGCAGGTTTTCATGACAGTCTGTTTCGATGCGGCTGTCATGAGCAGCTTGCTTTCGAGATCCAGCAGACGCCGTTATCGGAAAGCACTGATTATGATGAATCATAATGGTGATGTGTGGCGATAAAACCAGTGACAATGTTGACTCGGTCGTTACAGTTTCTGCTTCGTCGACACGGAACTTTAATTTTGTCCCTCACGTCATGTGACGTGGATCTATAAGCAGAAGCACAACGAATGATATGTGACTCACCCATGTGTCGTAATTAATTATGTTACACCAGGTTCTGTTAAAATAAAAAGAGGCGCTGTTTTAATCTGAATTCCGTAATTTACAATGAATAATAATATTACGTTGCTGTGGTGAGTGCCCATTACACCTTAACAACTCCGTATTTCTGACATATTGTGAAATTAATGAACATGATATCAAGATACATCAGCTCACCCTCAAATGTTTGATTCACTACCGTCTGTAATATGTACAAATATGGCGACTGTGCAAAATTGGCAGGTGGGGCAACACTATCTATAGCCGTTTAATGTAGTATTCTGAAATTCTGTGTGGTAGTAGATTTTCAAAATTATTAAAATTCTGTTGCAGTAATTTGTTTCTATATTGTAAAACAACATGGCAGCCGCGCAATCATATCACTTTGTATTTTTTCACAGTAACTTCAGGATTCGCCCAGGTTTCGTCGTTGAACATAATACTTGATTTTAACTTCTACATTTTTCATATCCTTAGAGAACGCCTATTAAAATCCTCTCCGTCTACCCGTCTGTTCGCATGTTACAACTCGAAAACCATAAAATGGATTATTATAAATTGTACGCTGACGTATTTAAGGAAACATTGTCTGCCCTTTCAGTTTAAATTTATATCGATCATTTTCCGATACCCACATTATATGAGGACTCACTGTGCTCGTAGCCTAACTCGCCATTCACTTAAAGCGATCAGATATTTCCACCAATGCTTTAGAGTAGACTGCAACACACTTTCCGTCCAGTACATTTTCTCCATAGAATAAGCGTCATTATTTTCGAGATAATGGCACAGAACGAACCGTGCTTACATTTCGGAACTTGTAAATTGAACAGTTAGCAATTATATTTCGAAATTATCCATTCTCTGCTGATCCCGGTAGCCGCACGGTCTAAGGCATAGATCTGTGGTCACTCGCTTGCTGGAATTGCGGGTTTGAATACCACGGGGGGCATGGATATCTGTCTCTTGTGAGTGCTGTATGCTGTCAGGTAGAGGTCTCTGTGACAGGCCTATCCCTCGTCCAGAGGAATCCTACCAAGTGTGTGTGTGTGTCACTGAGTGTCAGTGAGTAGGTAGAAGAGGTCAGACTAAGAAAGAAAGGAAGAAAGAAAGAACGAGAGAAAAAGAATAAAATGTACGTTCTTCTAGGCGAAAGACAAAAGAAAATCTCCGTTTCTTTTAGACTGTTTTGAATCATAATATTTTATTCTATTGCAGTACGTCTTGGAAGAATATAGCGTACAAGTTCTGTGAGGATTTATTTTTCTTGTAATAAATTCAGTAGCAGTAGATATTGATTCCATTCTTTGTCTATTTATTCCACCAGCATTCTGCACAATTTTGTCTTCCCGACTCTTGGAACAAGTAGCAAGTAACTGTGAACGGCAGCATTTCATCGTTGTCTTATCCACTTTAATGAAGAGCTTATTATCTCAAAGTGGACGCCTTTGTTAAATTTGTATTGCATACTTTTGCAGTCTTATTCAGCCACTGTGAGTTATTTGTGACACGAGAACTTAGATGTCATCTGTTTCTGTACATATTCTGTTAAATGGAATCAGCCTCTTCCAGATGAGACGGGAAATGGATATTTTGAAAGGATCAGGATCACTTGATGGCTGATAATGCAGAGTTCAGCATTATCAGTGTTCGTTCAAAGCATGAGTCATGAAATGTTAGCAATTCCTGTGTACATGACTGACGTATATTTCCACGCAGTTAATTCTTCTCTTGCTTCCAGCTTATGCACAACCACCACTGGATCTTTTTCTGGTTCCTTAAAATGATTAAAAACAGGACCTCTTGAGGTCCCCTTTGCTCTTTCAATGTTATTTGAAACACATCTCGGACTTTGTTGGAGATTTATGTTTTTATGTAACTAGGGAAATTTAATATATTTTGGCTCTCTTTGCCTTTCGATGTGTGACAATTTCTTTACATTAGAAATGTAAACCATTAACTTAAAATATCACACCAAAGAAGCAATTCACTCTAAGTATATAGACAAAAGATACAAAATAAACTGTAAACAAAGCCATGAACCTCTGTCGTTTTCAAATTCTGCTGGAATTAAATCAAACCGACACCGTTCAAAGCCTGTAAGTAGCACCATAGCATTGAACGCTAGAGTTCAAAATTAGTTTGCTGCCTATTATGGTCCATGAGGTTGGTTGTGCTGTAGCAACCAAGTGTCACGTGATTTGCGCCGCCTGAGTTTTAACTGTCTTTTGAAGGTTTTGCGCTTTTTCCTAATTTATGTGTGAGTATTGGTTTTCTACTGTTAATTTATAATGACAAAAACCAGAGAGGGAAATTTAGATAAACAAATCAGAGACACGATTTTAGAGTTTGCAGTGGTCGGCAGCTAGAAGCATATACTGGCTAGCCATTTCGTTGCATTGAATAGTACAACAACGCATTGCCAAAGCTTATGTTAAATAGGAGGCCGTCAGAACTAAGATGTGAAGTCTCCTCTTACAGCACAAGGACGGAGTGGCCGCTATGGTGACAACTTGTAGCGTATTACGTTGTAATGACCACATACATTATTTTACAGCCCTCTAGTGATACTAGATTAGAAAGCCAATGTTTAGCATTTAAGTACCGGCAGTTATTAACATTACTAAGTGTGGAAGTGAATGCTTTGTGTGCAGTGATATAACCGAATAAAATATTCTAGGCAAAACAGATAATTCATATTTGCCTACTGCATAGACATACAGTCCTACAGCTTTCATGTTAGTATCTGATAGATAATGTAAATTTGTGTCAAAACAGTAATATTCAGTATAAATTCTGAGCTAGCGATCTTTGTTTGCATTAGTTGTACATGAGTCAGATAATATTATTCGTACATATAATTGTTAGAGGTTATTATTATTATTATTATTATTATTGTACTAGTAGTCTTACTACTACTGCTGTTACTACTACTACTACTACTAGTAGTATAGTAGTAGTAGTAGTAGTAGTTCTTTTGGAAGAATTTGGTTTTCAAATTTAAGTACACATTATTCCTGCGCTAATTTTTTATGAAATGAAATGTTCGCATGTTTGTAGTTATTGACTTATAAGCAGCATACTCTATATTATTATATAAAACATAAACGAAAACATGAATTCTGTACACGAATTATTTTTGTCTGAATTATGCATGTTCCGGTCAACTGACCATTACCTGGGAGACCTACCGGCTACACAATACGCATATTATACATATTGTCAATATTCACACAAAAGTTCGTATTCCTGGCTTCTGTGGTACATTAGTCATTGCTGTCAACTGAACACTGAAGGCGGTTTCCGTAAATTGGCCATGTTGTTGGTTTATGTGATGAACGCATTGCCATATATATTTAATTGACGGTTGTCTCGCGATCACCTTGTAAGCCCATTGGTACCCAATGCTGCCATTAGTGACCGCGAGAAATTAAAATTATGATTTTGAGGTTGTCTCCAATTCAAGAAGGAAACTCGGTCAGTTAGTTTAAAATTTGAAAGGATGACGGATAGGCGCACACACAAACATACTCACAAACACACTCAAGCACACTCAAACACCAAGAATAGGCACAAAATCAACGTAGATATTATAAAACCGGTTTTTACTCTTCAAAAACAAAAAAGGGTTTACAAAATTAAGAGACACTTAACAATATACTGACCGAGCCATTGAAGCAGGAGAATGAAGTAGACCGATTGGAAGAACTAGGCATAAGTAGGAGAATAATATTAGATTGATTTTCAAGAGATGGGATTGGCTGACGTGGGATGGATTTGTCTGGCTCCGGAGACGGACAAGTAGCGGCCTGTTGTGGAAACAGTAATGTGCATTTGGTGTCGTACAATGTGGTGAATTTCTTGACGACCTGAGAAACTATTAGCTTCTCAAGAAGAACTCTGCTTTCTGAATTTAGCTACGTCAGTGACGGACAAGGACATTTCTTCTGAAGCTCGACTTCTTTCTCCTGTTAAAGTATAGTCTACCGGATCCGTGTCTTTGCCCCAGAAGAAATACAGACACGAGATCTATATAGAGATATACGAAGTGCATGCTTGATTAAATGTAGGCGTGAGTATTGTGATGTGCTGCTGTTGTGATATTAAAAACGAACGTTATGGAACATCGAAATTTAGAAGTTAATCTCATTATCAATGCTACTTTTATCTCACTTATCTTTTCTGGTTATTGGTCTCACATCATCTTCCCCCTCGAGTTTCATTGTGAAGTCGCTTAATTGAATTCCTGTGTCCGAGACATAAAATTTATTAGTGGTGTGGGAAGTGGTGCACGCAAACAGTGAGGGCGCGTAAAAAATCTGAAAAGAATGGATTATACAAGGAAAAAATCCCGTAGAAGGAATCGTTACCGGCATGTCACGTTAATAATTTACCGTTATTGTGAGGTGGCAGTCCGTCAGGTTATATTAGCCCACAATTTTGTGGTCTACAGGATTTTTTATTTTACATTTTGTTGTAGTGTGAGGTTTTTCTCTCTCTATACTTTTCATTTTCGTCATATTTAACACACTCGTATGATGCATATTGTTAATAAATGAGGTACACATTATGTTAAAAACACATGTTACTGGTCAGACAAGTGCTTTATTTTTACATTTTTGTCTAATATACGGGCTTTTATCTGATGAATCCTATAGACATTCATACAGTTTTTGTAGAGAGTGAAGGTGGTAATGGTTTGTATATACAATGTATTTGTTCAGCTTAAGGTACTTTAATCTTCGTACAGAATTTTTGTAGACGTTTTCGACTAGACTTTAGTGACTTTAGATTCAATATTTGAGACTGTCATCTGCGGAATTTCCGTGCTGACGGTAAACATTTATTAGGTTACTATTTTTTGTTTCGTCACTGACAGAAGAGTTATGAAAAATGCTTACATTTTAAAGGGCCTTTGTTTTACTCTAGTCACTCAAGAAGATGGACGTCATGTTTTCCAAGAACGTGCCTACATTTTAAGTTAAGAGAAGTGACGTAACAAAACAATTAAGAAAATTAGGTAATTACGAGCCTCATGATTTTTAGCATTCATGTAATTATTGTTAGGACGAAGTGTGATTTTTGGGATGTCTAGCACGTCAAGAATGCTAAAAATTGCCTTCTGAAATTTAATCACATAAACCAAATGGAAGAGACAAATTGAAAGTACGTTGGCTTCAATGGGAAGCTAATATTATAGAAATGTAGCACAAAAGTTTCTTCAAGGAACCTAGATGGAAGCTATAAATTAGCATATATTGCAGCACAATATTAATCTGATTGTTAGAGAAAAAGAAATGGCTTAGTATGGACGGGAATTAAGTGGCTCAATGTAGGGCCTAAAGCATACGTTTTTGAGGAAGTAAATAAATATTTGTGTGCTATAAACGCGGAAAATTTCTTGAAAATTTCAGGGACTTTCAACTTTTTAAGAAGGACCTTTGTTACCCAAGTAATTAAACATATTTATTCAAGAATCGAAAATGTAAAACACACAGAAATAAATTTTATTTGAGTTTTATAGGCATACGAATGTTAAATTTATTTGTTCCTCTAATGAAAGAATTGAATCGAGAGTATCTGAGAGTAAGTGTAATGTGGGAAGAACCGTTTTTTCCTACAATGCAGGATGTAACTGGCGGATGGAGAAAATGATGTTGTTAACTGTTAAAAAACTTAAATATTCACATTGACAGAAAGGACACACGGGATACTTATAAGTAATTTGTAAGATAAATTTGAATGTGATCTTCAGTAGCCAGTGAGAATTTAGAGTGGTTTAAACTGAATCTAAATTGGGGCCCAATTGTTTGTTTTCTGAGCACTAGTTTACTATATTGTATTTCACAGAAGCAGGTACTTTTTAGCCAATTATCTAACCATTAGCTTTTGAAGAAATAACCTGCAGTATGAAGTTCATTTGTTTATTATCTACTTAGTCATTTGTTTCAAAAGTTATTATTTGAGCCACGTCTGTATTATTTTACGCGTGTGTGTTTCTTGTGCAAACAGCATGGCAGGGTATTGTGTGACCTTAAAATGTTTCATGTGGAAATGCTCTGATCACTCCATAGTACTGTTTCCATCTACAAATGTAGATATTAGCCTCTAGTAATAACGTTCCATTTGAGGGACTGCAATAGTATGCGCATTCGACAGCGAATGTGCTAATGCACGCCCCACATACATGTCGGAACTATGTGTACATGGATCTGAAATTTGGCCTGAATATAGTCAAATTGGTAGCAACTGCTAACGAGGATATGTGAAATTTAAATGACGTGCGCAAAGAACAGTATTCCCGTCTTTAACAGCCAGGTGTATGTATTTGTTACGTGCCTTGTTCACGAGCGGTCTCAGGCGAGGACAGTCAAAATGATATTATTCAAGTTTTATTTAGTAGTTTCTACAAAATTCTGGAAAGATATTTCGAAAGAGTCGATGGCAATTTCTACCGTTGAACTACACATTACGCTGTGACTCAAAAGTAAAGTTTATAAAAGAGGTTGTGGTCTTCTGGTACATGAAACAATTCAGCTTTTTAGCATTTTATCAACGTCTCGAAAAAAGATAATATCTCCATTTTCGAAACGAAAAAAGACAAACCGAAGGCATATTCAAAGGGAGATCCCAATTCCATTTAAGTAACAGATTTTTCCCTGTTCCTCTGACCTTATCGAAACTTGAATCCAAAATGCCTTTGTTTCTGAGACACACTCAAGTTTAAGTTCAATGAGAATGAGGCAGGTGAATTATACTTCAGATATTTGTGGCCCCTAAATTTCAATTGCAGATTGTGTCTTTGTGATATTGTTTACTTCATTATTCCTTTTTTTCGCTTACTCCTTTTGTACGAGTATGTGCCTCGATACGATATTGTCGTAAATTCAGATTAGTTTTGCTTTCGGGGATCATGTAAGTGAGCAACTTCAAGTAAGCAGCAAAATACATTTTTAAACTCTGAAGAATCTTTTAACTAAATAAGTGATGGAACACAATGTAGGATCTGCTTGAGAACAACAAGTTAAATCCCGGGACAAGAAACAGGCTGTTCTTGTGTTCTAGCGTCAGTTGAAAGGAGACTCTGGCGAGCAATGTATCAGTGAAACAAATAAAACCGGAATTGCTACGAACAAAGTTTCTCTTCCCAAGGGTCTAAATATCGTTTGGAATCTCCATCGGACCAGTCAGAGCAATACTTAGTCTAAACACATGAATGTCTTCAGCCAGGACGACCAAACTGTTAGTGCAAACACACAACTTTCTATAATTATAAGTTATAGTATTACTTCCCAGCTATTAGTTTTCACACAGGAGAGTGGTTCATTCAGCTTGAAAATTTATATTTATGTCAGCGACAATATATGTAGATCTATGTTAGAGCAAGAAGCGGAGAACAAAGATATTTAATTAGGCAGTAGTGCAAATAATGTGCAAAGTAAATTTCTCTGGAAGTACAAAATAGAACTTCTTTGTTTCTACAAATATTTTCTCCAATTTTTTGTACCTTCTTGTTGGTAGATTTCGGCTACAGTCGTATTTGAGATTTGGTTACAGGTGTGGCATATCTTTGGTTTTGGAAAACGAAGAAATCAGATTTTATGGACATTAAAATGTCGGTAAAAATGATTTTGCATAGCCACAGATTTAAGTTTTCTCCTTTTTTCCTCCGAAAGAGTGAAGTTACACTTTTCATTGTCCCTAGATGACGCATTTTATGCTCTTAATTCTGTTCTCCGTTGTTTGCAATTTACTTTGAAGAACACGGCATCACCTAGATTTAATTTCCGCGAAGTACCCAAATACGTTAAGCTTTGGTCGTGTTTTAGCGACTTGTTTTAGACACGAAGTTTTCTTGCACTTGCTTAACAGTAAGTGCTACACGACATTTACTAACATTAATATATATGCGCACACAGACAAGCACACCACAGTGACTCGGAGTGTAACTGATAATACACGCAATAGGTTCCTGTGAAACGTCGGGGCAGTTCTACCAGACTACGTATTTTCACATCGCTGAGTACTGTTATTTCCATACGTCAGTATTAACTAACTAACTAACTAACTCCATGGAGCAGAGTCCTTCTTGAGAAGCTAACAGGTCGTCAGCTAGTCAAGAAATTCCCCGCGTTTTATGGAACCCGAAGGTTCATTACCGCACTCACAAGAGCCCGCCACCTGTCCCTATCCTGAGCCATATCAATCTAGTCCATGCCCCCCCCCCTCCCACTTCTTGAAGATCCATTTTAATAGTATCCTCCCATCTACGCCTGTATAGTGTTTCGTAACATGGTAATTTTTTTTACGGTGAGGAGTTGTTAGCACCTCGCCCAACCCCCAAGCTGGAGGACCACGTCAATATTACCGGTCCATATGTGAACGCTGTTTCCATTTACTTGTCTCCTGCTATGTTAAATCTTCAGTGCTCATTTTCCTGGAATTTCAGAACACAGGCTCTCCTCGTCTTGAAAACTTTCATTTTCCACTTCTAAAAAATTCCTGCTTTCTTCCATGCGAAGTTAGTTTTTGTTCTTTACCGCTTTCTAAGTCTTCTGTCGTTCTCAATAACATTACTTCCCGTTTTTTTCGGTGCTCGAACACAAATTTACTTTCAATGACGCTATACGGCGCACTGCCACGGCGCACATAACAAGGTGACACCGCCTCGTGGGAGACAATATTGCGGAAGTATAAAGGCTGTCTGTAGATGTCTCTGTGTTGCCCCTGTGGAAACACACAAGCAGCTCATTCTCGAACGAAATGTCGGACGTTTAGTTCTTGCGCCGTTGTATTCAAGGAAGACCCTATTCGTAGAAAGGTTTTCGCGCTGCAGAATCAAGAATTATTTTCCGTTACCTTTTGTTAAGTTTTATATTTTGTTACAAGCGTTTCAGTTTACAGTTATTGATATTACTCGAATATTTAAACATAATATTATACTGATGTTCATTTTTTGCAGGATGAAACTTTATAACAAAATCTGGTTGAGTTTTAATATCATATAAAGCAGGGTTTATATTTGCCAGATACAAAGAAATATAATTTCTTTTTAAAAATTTTGAGTGTTCGCATATCACCTCAGTCTGTCGAAATCCGCACAATAATTTCGAAGTTGCATCGTACGTGGAGGGTAAACAGAAATCACCGTGACCTTCATATGTAAAGGACATACGCGTTCAATAAATGGAGGTATTCATCTCGCTACAAAAGGATCGATTGTCATATATGTCAGTTCGGGCCCACCCTTTACATTTTCGTCATGCTGTCACACAGCCAGGGAACGTTTTGGACTTTTGTTGCTGTGTCATTCAGTGGCACCTGAAATGCCGCACTTCTTAGTTTCTTAACAATCAGTAATAACAACATGGCGGAGCGCGAAATAGTGAAGCGGGTGCGACGGTGGCGTTACTTATTGTGTATAAAATGTTGCTTGGAAAAAATATATAACATTTGTTTAGTTAGCATTTTGCATATTGTACAAGAATAAGATGGTTGCCGTGCGAATATTTTTTTTAGCTTTCGGTTTGTTGGCGATAACGAAGAACTGGGGCAGGGAATTTCAAATTTGAAACTAATATAGATCTTGAACACATATACACACCGTGCTGTGCGAAAAATTATTTATTTTCAACATTTACAAGCACGGCTACATGAGATATATATTTTGGTTATATGGAACAGTTCAACTTATACAACGAGTACCTTACCAAGGAAGCTCTTGAAGGGTTTGGAGACTTCAAAATAGGAGGACAAGTAATTCGCACTGTGAAATATGCAGATGACCTTGTGCTACTGGCTAAGGAAGAAACGTGCTACAGGGCATGGCTGATAGACTAATTAAAATTGGAAGACGCTATGGAATTGAAATGAATGTGGGAAAAACTAAAGCAATGAAAATCTCAAGGCAACCATCCCCAATGAAAATTATGATAGATCAAAAACAAATGGAGAATGTGGAATATTTCAATTATTTGGGTAGCATGATAATAAGTGATGCAAGGTGTACACGTGAAATTAAATACAGAATTGCCATGGCAAAAACAGCATTCAACAAGAAGAAAAATCTTTTCACCAGCAAACTGGAATTAAATTTAAGGAAGAAACTAGTAAAGTGCTACATTTGGAGCATCGCTTTGTATGATGCTGAAACGTGGACACTTCGGAAAGTAGATCAGCAGTATCTGGAAAGTTTTGAAATGTGGTGCTGGAGAAGAATGGAGAAGATCAGTTGGACCGATCGTGTGAGAAATGAAGAAGTATTACACAGAGTCAAGGAGGAGAGGAATATCCTACATACAATAAAAAGAAGAAAGGCTAACTGGATTGGTCACATCTTGCGTAGAAACTGCCTTCTGAAACTCGTGATTGAAGGAACGTTAGAAGGAAGGATAGAAATGACGGGACGACGAGGGAGAAGACGTAAGCAGCTACTGGATGACCTTAAGGAAAAGAAAAGTTACTGGAAATTGAAAGAGGAAGCACTAGATCGCACCCTGTGGAGAACCCCCTGCTTTGAAGGCTTTCGAAATAAACTTCATTTCATTCCGAAATATTTAATTGAGATCTGTGCGCAGCCTGATGTTTTCGCCATTCGGTTAGACATTTCTTATTTTAAATTTATAAGTTTGGGCAACAAATCGGTTGAAACCTTGAAGGCTCCTAGGTAATTTTTTACATCTGTAGAAATATTTGCATCACATATTTTGCCTTTTTGATATCACAAAGCTTAATGAAATTTAGAGTTCCATTATATAGGCTACTCAAATACGGAAGCTCTTAAGTTACACCAGCTTCTAAAACCTATAAACTAGATCTTTTATCTTCTACAGGTTTTTAAAATAAATGTGTACATTAACTACATATATTACCTTCCTTCGCAAACAGTTAATTGGGTATACCGTGCAGTATTCAGTACATTCCAACGCCACGGTAGAACTTTGTAACTTTTCCTAGGCTCGTAATTTATTCCATCTCACTTTCCTTCTTGTGCCCTCTGGTTTTGTTTCTCTTGCGCCCTAGCGCCCGCAGGCCTGCCTGTGGGGTAGAGGAGTGGAATGTGGGCGTTATAAATTCGACCCTACCCGCATCTGCTCCCGTATATCTCGGATTGTAGCAGTATACTCTGCTGGAATGTTTTAAGAGTTGTTGACATTCCTAACGTAATGATTCCTCTATCTCTGCCCCCTAGCCGTTACAGCTTCTGCACCGATATATTATATACACGTACATATTTCCATAATTTATTGGGCATTATCTTCTGTCTCCTGCATTATTTATACTCTACTGGCCGCTTGTCATCGTCCGGCTTGCACTGTTCTGTCTGATATTAGTTTATTCGTATACTTTTAAGTCAGAGTATATATTTTATTAATTTTGTTGTGAGCCAGAGAAATCTGTGCTCAATATTAACACGCGGACCGCAGCATGTCAACCTCCTGCTTTTTTTGCAAAAGGTTTACTGGTACATTTTATCACTTTCATTTATTTTAGAAACGAATGGCTACGGACTGAAATGAAATACGTGTTTGTACGCATTTTAACGAATTTATTTCAGTGAACATGAGTTATTTTTCCTTTGCAACGGTATATGGAGTGTTAGTTCTTGCATGGAGCTTTTAATTGCCGCTTTATTTCAATTGGTCATCCAGTTTCTTACATTTTTTGAAACCTCATTATTAAAATATATGAAAAACATAAGTGGTCAACATATTATATTTTTAGGGTATTGTCATCATACACACTATAGGGCCTACTGATGATGAGTCAAAGAAAGATGTAACACAGGTTTCCCTGCACCCCTCTGCCTAGCTGCTATCTTTTATTTCCGTATACCTGTAAATGGCTAGAATTCAACTCGTAGCGTAGTTGTAATGGAAAAACAAGAAAAGAATGCAATTGAATGAATATACGTGATGCAAAGGGAAGGTAAGAATTAAATTAGATGAAAATTCATCGCGCAAATTCAACGAAAGAATTCGATTGAATGAATATACATAATGTCAGATTAAGGTAAGGATTCGACTTGTATATGCAAAATAAAAGAACAGTTATAAGGTAAAATTTCAGGTGAATGCGTTTTAATCCTGTGGAAGCAACGTGAGAGTAAAAGTGAATGATTATGCGTCATGAAACAGTAAATAAAGGATTCAGTTGAATAAATGTACATCGTGCAAAGTCAAGGTAATAATTAAATTTGAAACAATTTGATGTCGTTTAAGTCAGCGTGTGTCACAGCATCTTTTTGACGAATGCTTTCGGGTGTGTTATTCTATAGCATCTGACATTTATCGTATAATTGAGTTATGCCACGAAATTGTTAGACAACAATAGGATTAAATCTCTCCGAACATGTGAAAAGAGTAACACTAAAACAATGCGTGCTACTTTGCTTTCCAAATTTGTTCCTTCCAGACACATTATACTGCGGTATTGACTCTTTTACACTTAGCGAGATTTTAGTAGCATTCTACTTTCTGATATCAATTTATTTTTATGTAAGGTCATCGAAAAAGAGTTCCCTGCTAGCAGTCAACACTGAAAAGTGACCTTTCAGCGGTATACGTTATACGTTACAATAAAAATGTACGCTTGCTAACGACAATATGTTACCGTGCAGGTGTACCAACAGAATACTGAGTGGGATAGGTTCCAGATTTTAGGCGTAAAATCATTCCATCTGGGATTGCCTTCAGAAGTTCAGTAGTTGAAGGGCAGTGCTCATACTCCATCAAGAGAGATGGAGTACGCATATTGGAGTCTCTCACACAGCTTAGACACGCATAACTTGAGCAGGTGTTGCTTTAATCTTCACTGTAAAGATGGAGGCTGCTTTTGAATTTTCATTTACATATTTTAATGCATACGCATGATGTTCTCGTCAACTTCGTATATGCATGCGAATCGTGTCGTTCTCCCTCAAGAATGGTTTCGGATCTTCGCATCTCTGGTTTAAGCGAAGCTGGAAAACCTTGTGCGAAAGTCGTACCAATCCGTCTGGCTCTAATTTACTATCAGCGTACTCTCGACAAGATCTTTTAATTAAATTTTATATTAAGGCTGTCCATTAAACCATATGAGAAAGGCATGTCTTGTGCTAATCCGTGCTGCTACTTTACCAGAACTTAATCTTTCTAGACCGACAACACTGGAGTAAGGAGAAGTGGTTTGTTGAATAATGAAAATTAGAAGATGACGTATAAAATATTGCATTCATTTCTTTCCGTTTCTGTGTTAATGCTTCTTTGCTTCCATATGTTTCTGTGCACATTTGTTTCTCTCTTTTTCCTGTATCTCTTCCACATGCTTTTCCGACCATCCATCCATCCATACATCCATTCAAGCGTCTGTATTTTGATGTATCTTCTTTTTTTCCTTTCTTTCTTCACTTTCTGTTTCCACAAGGTAGTTTTATGAAAATGTTTTGATTATATCAATAGATATCCGCACATTCGAACAGCAAAAATTACCGAAACTTCTTACAGTAACAACTTTGAATTTAATGTGACACGTAGAAAATGTGAGCTATGATAATTTTGAATTATTTTGGTTTGGAATAAGGATTTTGAGGCTTGGAATGCCGAATCATGAATAGGCCTATGCTTGTGGTTGTAGATCAGAAAACAACCGTGCACTGGAAAAATTATAAGCAATAAATATAGTTCATGTTTACGCAGAAAGCTAGGAGCTAGTCACTTTTCAACTATATTGAGAGCGGACCGACGGACAAAAACAAAACAAAACAAATACCCTTCACTAGCCAGTTCTGGTACACAGTATGTCCGTCCGCCAACTTTTCTAGTTTCTTCACATGCCAAAAACGAGATGATGGCCTAGAACTGACTGTCGCTTGGCGATTTGGATCTAATAACGCCCACAAAATAATCGAGACCATTTGATAGCTGCCATGCCCATTATATGTTACTCGTGCACAGGTGCAGTCCATAGCATTACTACAATTAGTATAATCTAGTACATTAGCTTCTTTGTCGCAAACTCTCTCCTAATGGAGCGCATATTTCTTGCACGCTAATACAATCTGCTTGTAGCTGCTTGCTAGAAGTGGTGCACAGAGAGCTGCTGGCTGGACCAAACCCTTTGGTAATGCACACTCTTACTGTGCAGAGACAGCGCCTGGTGAAGTATATCCTTAAGTTTCTATAGGGAATACTTTTACTGTAAACCGGGACTCTTGAGTTACCTAAAACCTCACATAGAAGCCACTAACATCGTGCAAAGTCAGTTCCTGCCTAAACGCAGTGAAACGTATTCTGCACAGACAGCTCCTGAGTAAACAAAAACATTACTCAGGTAACATTATTTATGTACAGGTGCTATATAATGTTATATACCGGTGTTATAATAGGTGTTAGCACTATATTGTACAAAGTGTTGTATTGATTTCAAAGTGCTATCATAGGCGTTACAGGTATTAGACAAGTAATACTCGTATTATGCTAAATTTCATGAATGTTCAGACGTTATTTCTTATTACGAAAGACTTACCAAACAGACGATAAATGTCACCCTCAGATCAGAGGGTAAGGGCACATACCTCTATCAATTTTATGATGGCAGCTTGACCCCCGACCCGGAGTGACAGTCTAACCCCCTGACCAGGAGTTGAGATGGAACAGCTCTTAAAATCACATTTTGTTTAATTAGACAAAACATTTGTAAACCACGTTAGAGCTTTGATATTTAATTATGTAATAAGAGAAGCAGCTCAGTTTAAGTACGTATTTTTCCAAGCCTTACGGGCACTCTCAGTCTTGAAGTCGGACAGACGAGGTCTGTTAACCTGAACAAGCGAGTCTGCACCAATAAATCTTATTGCTTCACTCCAACGGCTGTACGTCTATCTCTCCAAACTTAACACCACCTACTGTTCCCGTTCGGCAAACTATACACCCGTTCCTGCCAAGCTGGAAACGCATCAAATTTTATTTTCAAAACCGCCGATACTACAGTTAATAATAAGCATAGACAGCTTCACACTAAACTAATCTTCACATGTGGAATACTAATATTGAATATAGGTAGGCACTTCAGGTATTTCTGAATGAATGGTTCCTGGATTATTACACCATGTAGGATGATACATTTGTTCTGAAGTTTCGAAAAAATGTGCTGCCTCTATCTATAGAGTGACAGTTTGGTTAAGATGGGGGCTGAAGTGATTTATATATAGTGGACATAATTTCCCTTACCAATAAATTAAACATCCGCCTGATTCAAATGAATTCTCCCTGAAGATGGAGGCAGAATGTTCGATCAAAGTGCAGAAAAAAACGTATTATCCTACCCGATGTAAAAAATCCAGAAGACCAACTTTTGAGGTTACTTCCTAGTTTTCGTTTGAAGATGTTTATATATTTCCATTTCATTTAACCCTTTAGTTTACATTACGGAAGCGATGTTGGCCTAACAGAGTCAATTCGGCTGCTTTTAGACAATCCTATAAATACATAACAAGACTTTCAGTGATAGCGTGACAAACCTTCAGGCTTGTAGTCAGCTGTAACGGGATGGCCTGACAAGCCGCAGCGGCCTGTGGCTGCGAGGATCAGGTGTTGCGTTACGGATACGGCTCTACTGACACTGAATTTAAAAGCCTTTACACGTTCTACACTCACTGGTTGTCTTGTTCCTTTAATTTATTTAACCCTTTGCGTCCTACGCGTGAGACATCTCGTGGGATTTATGTTGCTTCGCAAGATCACTAAAAGACGTAACTCCCATTAATTATTTACAGTTTGTTTAAAGGTTAACATTTGCTGAGATTATATTTTGCTCCCTACATCCTTTAAGCCTTTGCATGCTTCGTAGTAAATATATTCACAGGGACATTATTTGTGTATATGTTTTTGAGAGAATAACTGAACGGAATATCTTCGGCCATCCGTCAAGTGTTTACATTTCCTTGTGGCTTTTCAACCACAAAAATCTTCCGTTTGCGTATAAAAGTGGCTGTTTTTGAACTGCTTGACCATGAAGAAGAAGAAGGCAGTAGGACCCTTTGTAATGTAGGTAAGAATTTAACAGTTGACACGGCGTAATGTCACAGAAGGCTAGATTGTTCAGCAAAATCGCTCTTAGAACCTCGCATGTAGCATAACCCTGTTTATCTCCTATCGTAACATTAGATTCAAGACAGTAACACTTATTATGCTTACATTTCTATTGCACAGACTTTCAAATCTACGAACCTTGGGTTCATAGTGTCTTGTTTAAGCATTTTAGATTTATAATCTAAAAATAAATTTCAGTTCAGCTTCAAGGGTTAGCGTCCTGGACTAATCACTGAGTGTCGAATTATAGTTGAGTCGTAATGTTTATATTTTGAAGTTATCAATATTTCAGTCGGCCGAGCCCAATGGCCGCGAGGTCTAAGGTGTGGATTGACGGCCACTCGCTTGCTGGGACTGCGGGTTCGAATCCCACCGGCGGCATGGATGTCTGTCTCTTGTGAGTGTTGTGTGTTTTCAGGTAGAGGTCTCTGTGACGGGCCGATCACTCGTCCAGATGAGTCCTACGGAGTGTAGTGTGTCTTGAGTGTGCTCTAGGAACTTCATAGAGGAGGCCTAGGCCCACTAGGGCTGTCGAGCCATGAAAAAAAAATATTTCAGTAATTACTGTTTCTGATTACGCGGCTACTACTGCTACTGCTACTATCATTTCTCTTTCCTAGTGGTATAATTCGTTGCTTGCGGGTTTTGTCTACGTTAAAATATTCGGTAACTGTTGACATACACACAATACTTGATACATAATTTATAGGTGTGTAATGTGTAACCCCATATGAAATTTAACAAGCACAGCTGCAGTGTTAGTGTTAGCGACACCACTAAAAAC
The DNA here is from genome assembly GCA_021186555.1 of Reticulitermes speratus. NCBI lineage: Eukaryota > Metazoa > Arthropoda > Insecta > Blattodea > Rhinotermitidae > Reticulitermes > Reticulitermes speratus. The sequence goes on from JAJKFL010000002.1 coordinate 18,558,424, forward strand.
GGGCACAAACACACAGGCAGTGATAGTTGCATACGCTTAATTCATTTCCTTAAACAAACAGAATTGGCCAAAAGTACCTGACTCTTCGTTTTGGAGAGGATGTTGCGGTAGAAATGACTTCGACGTCGTTCAAAACCAAGAGGCATAATTCGGGGACAGCCACAAAGAGCTGCCTTCCCTGCCGTATTGAAGAACACAGCAACAAGGTGCCGTGTCCTGACTTAATGCCAGTATAGAGGTCCGTGACAAGCAGCATCTGCTTTGCAGACGAGCAAAGTCAAGGTCACGTAAACACAAATTCCTATCAGTGTAATCGATATTTCATAGGTATACACCATTAAATATCAGAAAATGCCCCCCTGTAATGGGGTTGGGTCAGCAAGTCCTATCTCTCATCTCCAAGTGGTGGCCCTGGTAATACGCTCTGAGGTGAGATCTTAGAGTGCAGCTGAGAGAGAAGGACGAAAGGCGAGTTTCCGACGCCTTGAAACGGGAGCATTGGGCTAAGGGAAGGAAAACCCTGACAGAAAACCAAGGGAAAGGGGGGGGGGCCTCTGTAGGTGGGTAAAACCAGCCTCCCTAAGGGAAGGAACCCTGATTACAAACCCGGTCCTCTAGGATGGGGGTTGAGCATAGGGCCAACAAACCTATCTCGGAAAAAACATGTGTTACGAAACCTCATGATGAGCCTCGGATGTTGGAGTGGAGGCGAATTGTCGAGGAAGCTAAGGCCCACCGCGGGCTGTGATGCTAAGGAAGAAGAGAAGAAGAGTAATCGATGTTTGTCCAATAAAATTATTTTCTTTCAGTAAAATAACAAACCGTCCATACAAATAGCTTATGTGTATGTGAAATAAAATTACTACTACAGCTCCGACGCTTTTCAATCATCACTATGCGTGAATCGTGTTGGGGATATTTTAATGCGCGTATTCAATAGACGCATATACTGATGTCGTGTTTGATATTGTATTCATTTTACTAATTATGTAATACATCAACGATATGGACACAAAATTTAAGATTTTTATTTGTAGTTCCACTCGGCTGATGGTCTCTCACTACTAGAATCGAGAAGGAAATGCAGTTTATTCAACAAGCCTCCTTCCTTCTAAGTAATTTCTCTTATTAACCCATCATCCGTCAACCCCCCGTTCATTAATTATTCTGTCTATAATTTGATCCCACAGATACCTACATCAGTTGCGCCATGGCTCAGGTGGCTAGCCGCCGGCATCTGACCTAAAACGCTTGGGTTCAATCCCATGCCTCTGTCTGTGGGATTTGTGGTGGACAAACCGGTATTGGGACATGCTTATGTCCGAATCCGTATATTTTCACCTGCCAATATCATTCCAACAGTGTTCCATACTCACACTTTTTTTCATCTGTCATCAACGCTACACATATCTTCGCAATTTACAGCGCCGTTAACCAAAACACTCTCCTCTCTCATCCACCATACTTTACCTACCATACTGCATAGCTTTCAGTTCGTTTTCCTGTCAAACTAACACTAATAATATGTCCGTTGAAAGTTCAACGGGAACTCTGTTATAAAATTTCGTATTATATCTCCTTCGTTACATTATTTGTTATAATAACATTTCCATCCATTTTAAAGATTCACTTTCTTGCCATTCCTCTCCTCCTCCTTCTCACTTGTGTTAAAACAGCTTAGGTAAATGTCGCTCAAAGTATTCTATTACAGGACAGCAACAACGAGTATTATCAGCCATGCAGTTTACTGCGTTATTTCAACTTCTTCCTTGCGATCCTCCACTCTGTGAGAACAAGAAAGCGCTCACAAGCTTCAAACGAGATTTTGTAATTATAGAAATATGTGAAAAAATCTGCTGGTGTTATAGAATGTTGCGTCGATTCCGTTTGACGAAAAATGCCATCTGTCTGCCACTGCATTCTTTGTAAGCGCAACTAGGCATGCCGACTGCTTTGTTTGTGGGGGTCTGTATGATGAAACGAGGTATCTCTGTGTCTGTCTGTATGCGGCAGCCGTAAGTCACGAGGAAGTGAAAACAGGACCTTGAAATTTTGTGACATTTATTGATTATTATGGGATTTGCCGTACGAAAGATAATCAGAATGTGTCTACCTGAACGGGGCATATCCCCGATGTAAGTGCAATGCCAACTAGGTTTCAGAAGAAATAGTTGTGTGTCGAGTGCAACATAGAACAGCCAGATGACATGTCTCCGAAAAATGGGATTAAAACTTTGTTTACTCTAACAATAAAGAAAGGACCGATCAAAGATGCCACGGAGTAACAGGTGGCGAAAATATTCGACAGAAATTGAAAATCTTTAGTAATCCATAATGATCGATTCTACTGTAGGAGCTCGGCCGTGGAGTAGCGGGTGGCGATAATAATCATAGTAGTTATTTAATAGTTTATTAGTGTATTTTATTACACGGTATATTTGTAAGCAGAGTGTGATTCCATGCTACCAGGCAAGTGTCATAAGAATAATTTGGGCATGTCCGTTACCTAAGTTACAGCTGAAAGCCCGGACTTCCATAATCAGATGATGTATTTTGTTACATTTGTTTGTAATATTACATTTCACGCACAACTAATATGCAATTTAGCGGTTTTTGACTACTAATCTAGTAATTCAACCAGGAGGATACCGCGTCGAAAGGTTGTAAGTATTTCGGTACAAGAAGAAGTACAGTAGTCATAAAGACGGAAGTAGAAGCAACTCGTAAAACTTTGCGTAACACGCATGAAATGTAACGCTGACAGTGGGAACGTCATAAGTAATCTATCGTTTTTGCAAACCATTTGTGAAGAGCGTGTTTTAGTTGCAATTTTCCAACCACCCAATTAACCAAGTGCCTACTAACATTTTCACTAAATTCATGGCTTTGGATTTTGCAAAGAAAACTGTTTAGTTACTCATTGCTCCAGACATGTTATGAAAGCTTTCATCAACTTGTTTGCAAATGCATGTCATTGCACCGTATCTTGAGGAAGGTCAGTGTAGTTTATAGGTTCAAAAACAATGACAGATTTTAATAATATATTGCCATTTTCGGGAAGATTCCACGAAAGAAGAATGGGAATTACTGAGCAATATCTTGTCACGAATGATGCCTTGATATCACATATGCTAATTATACAGAAAGGGATATCGACTGGTAATAAAACGTGATCTATCCAGAAAGTCTGCTCTACAGCCCATTTCTGGACAGCATATTCATCCAACGCGTATTCAACATTAGCAAAGTGTAGAGGTGAAAATCAGAAATCTTATGATTTATTAATATTTTGTACACCACGGGACAATTTCTAATTCCCGTCCTAATATGCAATGCAAAGAAAAATTCCACCGAGTTGATAAGAATAAAGTACTTACATTATTAATGGAAGAAACGAGCTTTGACCCACTTCCCGCTTCCATGCACTCACTTTGTCATTATTTTGCCTGTGTATATTTAAGTTAGCTAGCGAATTTTAATTAGAGAGATTATGTTGACATAGCTAGCGTTGAGCTGTTCCTATTTCGCGTCATAATGGAAGATGGGCAGATATTCAATTGATCGGGCTTCACAAGTCCAATGTTGCATTGATAAAATCATATCTTCGTCCCCCATAGCTTCGTAAAGAATAAATAACATTTCAATGCTGAAAATGAAACAGGGCTACTGATTTGAAACGTATACGCTTTTTTTCGACTTGAATCAAGAAAGCCAAACTTCTCACCACGATATCGCTTTTATTTTTTATTCTGTGGAACTGACTCTGACATTTTTCTACCGACTTCAGAAAGAACGAAATATATACGCGGCAATGTTCCATGTTCTTTTGTTTCTCGCAGTAACTTCTAAATCAATACTTTCTGTGCTACGCACTAGACAGCTCGCTTAACATCATTAGTCCTTCTGGATTTATTCCTTGATTAACACAGTGAATATGTCTCCTGCCACCTGCACAAGATCAAAGCCAGCTATTTGTGTACGTTACCTATACACGTTATTATGGGAGTATTTCAAAAGACTCCTTTAAAGAAGTTCCTCATTACTGACATGAAAGTGATTAACTTAACTCTTCACATGATATCTGGTATAACGTAAGGACCACTGTGGGCTACCCAGTCGACTTTAATGTCTGATTGTGTAAACCCAAATAATAATTGCATGTACCCCCTGCTGTAACATTAAGAAATTGTGCGTTCTTTTCACACAATGTATTTATGTGTTCTGAGTGATTCTCACAATCAACGTTATTTCTCGACCAACAGTAATTTTTGGACTTCATATTGGACAAGGACTGGTTATGTGTTGGTTAGGAACTGAATATATATATATATATATATATATATATAAATTTAAATAGATGTGAGTCTTCGAAGTCTAGACTGGTATTAAATTTGTCTGATTCGGTTAATGGAAGGATCCAAATTGAAAGAGTGGAAATCTAATCGAAGTAAATCATGCGAGGAAGTATTATAAATTATAAGAACAACGCAAGTTTATGTAATTTATTTTCGAAATATCAGGAACTATATTCTCGTTTCCTATTACACTTACCTTGCTTAATAATTTCTCTATTTATCCTAATTCCCTCCAGGAGAATTCTGTGAGAGTACCTTTAAAGCACACCAAGACCAATTCATTTTGCATCGGTGCGAGTTCATGTACAAGAACTATTTCTCCCATCTTACGTGATAAAAACCTAACTTAATGCTGTGAACAAAGAATACTGAAATAAATGCGAAACAGATATTCGTAGTAATAACATCTTGATTTGTGTAGCCTCACAATGATACAAATATATTCATAGACCAACAAAAATCTAAAAAGAAAAATGTGCCTTGTAGATTGTAATCCTCTGTGTTATAGATTGATACCGAAGTTTCGGAGGAAGATACCCCTAAATATTAAATAGTGTTAAAACTCAGAATACTAACTCTAAATAATCGCGGGCGTGTGAACATGAAAACTTAAATGCACATTTCTTTTGAAACATATTCTTCAGAAGACATATGGTCATGAAAGAACTACTTCACTGACATAACAGGTTATGATGTTTTTCCTAATAATACGTCGTGGAGTAAGTAAATAACGATGTCTTCAGCCTGCCGTCATTTCCTTTTCCATGTCTGCAGTTACATGGAACGATATCGTATGTGTAGCAGCAGCTTTACAGGGCTACGCAGAACTCTTTAACACTGCTCTTTTACTGTGCTACGTACAGAAAAGGCAATAAAAGGAGGTCATAAGCACTTGAGGATTCACTGATCTTAAAATTGAACATGTAACAAATTATAAACCTGCAGGGTGTTTCTGAGATAAGTAAATCTTCACTTTCAACGGGTAGGTACGCGGGTGCCAGAATTACTTTAAATTTATGTGCCGTACCAAACCCAGGTATTTTTCTTTGTAGAGCTACCTCCATCTCGTTTTTAGGCACTTTCGCAAAATTGCGAAAAGCGACTATTATCTTCGTCATGTGTGTCTGTCCGTCTCTCCTCATGAAAAATTCGGCTCCCACTGGACGGATTTTAATGAAATTTGATATTTGAGTACTTTTCAAAAATCTGTCGAGAAAGTTCAAGTTCCATTAAAATCTGACAAGAATAACGGGTACTTTACATGAAGAAATATGTACATTTATGACAATATCTGTCTGAATTCTTCCTAGAAAAAGACATGTGTTAGACAAAGTTGTAGAGAAAATCAAACCATATATTTTACGCTCAGCTTTTCTCCGAAAGTCGTGCCGTTTATGAGATAATGAGTAAACATATGGTATAGCCAGACAGGCCACAGATGACAATATAATACGGCGCATGCGCATTTCATGCTCGATAACAAAGGCTACAAACACACTCAGAATATGTAAAACTGCTTCTCCACGACAACAATGGTTACACGAACCCTCCTCAGTGTTACGTTATACGTACATTGCCTGTTTCGTTCTAAGTTATATGGAAAAGGTTGGACGCTGTAACATTTTTTAAGAAATTCTGTGCTGTTTCATCCTATTGAAAAGTTTATAGTCGCACAACTTAAAAATCTTCTGCCTTTATAGAATTCAAGGGCTCTGAATATATGTACAAAACATCACTTAATCCTGTTCAGACTTACTTTGATACAGCAGAATTCTGTTTCTGTAAAGTTTGTTTCAAAATTGGGCTTACTGTACATGATATCTGTGGGTCTCTATTTGTTTGGTGCAAGTATCGGGAAGTGCTCGTCCAACACAACGTCGCATTCCAGTGGAATTGAATTTTAAACAACATCGCTGTGAGAACCTCAGATGTCACAATGTTTAAGGGCTTTGTTGAAATATATATTCGGCCACTGCAGTGTTACATTTTCATTTTCATATTTTATTCCCTACTCAGTGTTTGGAAAGTAAATACTCAATGTGATGTTAGAGAGCAAATGTTTTGAACGGCTGAAAAAATGCTGTTCTATTTATAGAAACCTTGTTGCTCACGATGAGGGTAGTGTTTGGCTTATCCCAGAGATCGTAAAAGTAGAGTTCACCATAGAACAGGCCATGAAGGCTCAAAGGGGAAGTAGAGTTTTAGTTCTACTCTTTCTTTAACCTCGGCGCTAGATGGGGGTGGGTGATCAACGCCACGTCCCAGCCGCTTAACCCCCGGAAATGACTCGGTACCCATTGTACAGGAAGCTGGGTAGACCCCAGGGCCGGTTTGGACGGGTGCTGAAAATCTCCCCCCCACCGAGATTCGATCCCCGGACCGTCCAACTCGTAGCAAGTCCCTATACCGACTACGATATCCCGGCCCACTCCCGGAGATCGTGCATACGTAAATTATACTTTTGCATTTAAATCAATTTTGTGTTCTTTGAATTAATTCTCACCGCAGCTTCTTCTCACGCTATGCCCTCTATATTGTCTAATAACTGATGACATATCCACAGAGGCTAGACGCAATGTTTTTATTCTCGCCGGCTCGGGTTTCCATTCCATTTCCTCCCCTCTAGGGACTACAGGCCGGGAAATGTTAACCACTTTTCATTCGTGTGGTCGGAAATCCAGACCCCGCCCTGCATACTCTATCAGTTGTCCAGGGCGCCTAAATCGTAGGCAAAATTAATATGAGGCCAGTAGGAGTCAGTAACCAACGCTGGAACAAGTTTCAGTACTAGTCTCGAGCCTTGTGGGAAACAGAAGAAATGTACACACTGTTACAGGCAGGGTAATGCATGTTACACAATTAGGAAATACGGAGTAAGGAAGTAAACTGGAACTGCAGGGAAAGGTCAAAGTTTACAGCGCTTAAATATTTGCACTACATGCAGGTATTTTGTACTCTTATCTCTCTCTCAAACTTACTTCGTGAAATAGACTTCCTATTGAGAAAATAATGGCTGGTTTCATAGTCAAGAAATTACCGTCAGTTTATTCAGTTCCAAGGTTCCTTACTATGTCCGTAAGAGATTGCTACAGTTCCTTGTCCTAAGCCAGATAAATTCAGTATCCAAACCCACTCATACATCCTCAAATGATTTATAAGCCAGTTTAGTTTGTATTTTGTCCTGCATTGTTGTTATTTTGCTGTTAAGCCTGCACGTTAATAAATACCAATTGAATTGAATTGTTATTATTATATTTGTTGTGTTGATATTGTTATTTTTTTATTATAATCTATTATTTTCCACGCGTTTGTTTTTGGTTAGTATTTTCTCTCGTGGTCCTGTGCTGTCTTTGTAACAGCATACTAGTAGCAAGGAACTGCATTGAATAATGGTGTTCAGTCAGCACTCATACTTGCTTCACCTTGTTTTTGTTTTTCTGTTGTTTGGCGCGTAACTGTGCTGTATTTGTGTATTTGTTTAACTTGAATTGAACTGAACCGTACTAACAGTACATTCAGGAACAAGTTATTTTTTCTTGATCTTTGTACTTTAAAAGTACACCAGTCGCTTTTTTCTTATTATCTATTTGTATGTGTTTTCCTTTGTAGTTTATTTGATGTATATATGTTTATATGCTCCTGTGCTGACTGTGTAATTGGCTGATTTGACAGCACACTAATAATAAATAATTAAATTATTATTATTATTATCGTTATTATTATGATTATTAAAACGACCGCATAAACTACTTTGTAGTATTTAATAGAGTTTTTCTCTTCATGGTGTTCATGTTTTCTTTCCCCAACTCAACATCAGCAGCATAGACATGAAGCTGATGTGCTCCGTTTAAATTGCAGCTCATTCTGGTTTCCTTCCAGCTTCCTAATGGCATAAGTTGAAGCAAAGTTTAGAAGGAATTTCGGTAAAATAGCGACCTGTTTTAGATTATTCTAGATATAAAACTTATCATGTATTAAGTTTGAATGTACCGAATTTACAGCCTCCTACATATTTCATTTAAACATATTTTTATTAGCGTATCTAATATTACAGGTTTACCAAATTCAGCGGGAATATTGTGCAATATTCTTTCCTGATAAGTTAATCATCGGCTTTTCTGAAGTCTGTAAGTGACTATTGAAGTGTCCCAATCCAATTTCTTCTAAGGCTCAGATGAATGCAGAACATCTAGCGAGTCGCCGGCATATATTGTGTCGAAATCTGCATTTAATATTTCCAACAACTTTTATACTCATCAAATTAAACTCGAAAGTGGAATGATAAACACAATTTTGTGTGTAGCTGGTAAAAAGATACGCCTCGATATTTAAAAATTCACTTTTATTGCTTTTGTTGTAGTTTGGTACAATAATATCCTTGTCTTAAAAGCTGAGGTAATTCTTCTTAGTTGACAATAAGATCAATAAATCGATGGATGTCAGAACGTAAAGTCTCACCTTCTAGTACCATGGGTCATGTACAGGTCAAGGTAACGTTATTCCTTTCCACGCCATAAGGCGTATGGCGTAGTGAAGGTGCGGCTCTACACATTCTGTTAATGTCGGCAATAGATGGAGATGAGTAGCCAGCTTTATGCCCTGCACCTTTTCATTCGGGGGAAGAAGCCCATGGCAAATATTGAATAGGTGGCTGGGTGAACCCCAAAGTCGGTCTGGATATTTTGCGGTACAGAACATCTCCGGCTTCTGTCAGAAATCGGAACTACAATTCCCAAGCCGTCCAACCCGCATCTTATTCACTATACCATCTGAGCTATCCTGGTTATGTACATTGTTGATACGAATATTTATGTAGAAATTACTTCCTTACTCTAAAAGAACACTGACGAAAAACGAGGAAATAATTTAGAACACGATTCTGGCTGAATGTGCATTGTGAGGAAGTCACGATTTACACGTTTCTTCTTATAGAATATTTGTTAGGGTGGGTGGACATTAAAAGGGGGTGGGGTGTGACATTTTCGGAACATGTAATGCACGCGGGTTAAAGATAGTGAAGACATGAAGGCAGGAGACTAAATTATAGTCCAAGCGTAGATCAGTGGCTAAACTGTAATCTTAAGTGTCATATCCATTGTATTATTATTGAAGTAATCACAGTTTCCATCAAATACAGCTCGTTTATTACTGTTGGTTTTAATTAGTAATTAAACCTGTTTCAAAAATCATGTTTATTGTAACGGGTTCATTAGTCTCAAGAAATTTAGACTTAAGATTAAGCTAGCTTTTCAATGTAAAATGTTGGATGCTGCCCCTAGGCAGATAAAATCCTCAGTGGCAGTTTATAAAGCTAAAGAATCTTTGATATTGAATAGGACTGTACAAAAAATGTCGGGTTAAGAATTGTAACAAACAATAAGTATTGTATTTGACTGAAAATAGGTCTACCATACTTATGGAGGCTAATATTACGAGTATAGTGGATTTTTCAGAATATGGGACTGTGGATTGGTTTCGCCCCAATCAGGATGTGTTCCAGTAGCCTTATTTCGTGAACACGTTAATTAATATTCAGATTCTTTAAAAGCGGATAATGTTTTGTACCCCCCCCCCTCCCCCCGTAACTGCAAACGTTTGAAGAATGGTAATAAACCATGGAACATGTTAGTATAGGAAGCAAATCGAAACGTTTAAAATACAAGTTGTGGCAATTGCTGCAAATCTTTTTGCTTCTTAGAAAATTTCGAAAGTTCCCTTTAAAGGAAACTCTTGTATTAATTAAAATAAAGAAGTAAAGCAAAATAATGCACTATATAGTGTTGTAAATCTGTTCTGAGGAAAACACAATTCCATACGCTAGGATCATGAAGTATTTTGCATTTCCGTAGGGATTTCCTTCCTTGGCTTTAAAGTTATATTTTGATTTTATTCAGTTTCCTGCTTCTTTAATTTGTTCCTTTGTGTGGATTTTCTCTTAGGCTTTTCTTGCCAGGATATCATTAATCCCTCCTTCTGAGTTCTACCATTATTGCCCCATACTGTAACGTTAAGTGCAAAATTAAGCCAGCTGCCATACATGTCACTACGGCAACACACAAATCCACAAGAGCGCGTCCCCAGAATGTCAGTCGATATGCACAGTAACGTTTTAGCAAACAGCATGTGCCCTTGGTTCACTTCATAAAGCGTTGCGGAAGACTGGAGTTCACTAAGGAACATTTCGGACGTCACTTGAGGCTTAACTCGATCACTCGCTCTGTTGGTTGTAATGTCACTGAATTGTTATATTGCCCTGTGTTCACTGATCATTTCAAATCTTAGCGTCCTGCCATATTTCTACCTCTCTGTCTTCGCCTTATACTTGCGTAACTGACTGGTTCACTTAATCCATAAACAAAATTGTATTGAGAAACTGATGTTCGCTATTGTAGTCAAGAAATTTGCCGCATTTGTGTAACGTAAATGTTTCTTGCCATGAACAAAAGAGTCCGCTGTTGGTCCTTATCCAGAGCCAGATTTATCTTGTCCACACTAACACATCCTAATTCTATAATACTGCCCTGCCACGCAAGCCTAAGTCGTCTAAGTGACAACAGTTTTCATGAAAATTGCTTTTCTTGCTTCTTGTGTGCGAGATCGATTTAAAAACCTAGTATAACGTACGGGACTGGAAACAAGTGTTTCACGGTAATGTACATTTCTGTACTGCGTTGTGTGACCTTGTGCTTGCCTTTAATGATCTTAGATTTCAGTTATTGTACGTAAGTACCTACTGTTCACATTGTTCATCACATTATACAGATTCGGAAATTATATTTTTTTCTGTGGTTTTTCTCGGCGTTCGATTTCCGATGGAAGCAAGGGATTTTCTCTTCACAAAATCCGTCCAGACTGGCCCTGGGGACCACGCAGCCTCCTATAATGAATACCGGTGCTCTTTCCGGGGTTAAAGAGGCCGGAGCGTGGCGTTGACTACCCACCCCCACTTAACGCCGAGATTAAAGCAAGAGATAGAGCTACACCTCTACTCCTCCTCTGTGTTTTTATAGCAGGTTATAGGGAGAATTTTACCTTAGCTGCGTCGGTTAATATTCCACTACTTAAAATGTTCTGTTCAACACAACCTATATTTACTGATTATTCTTACACTACATGTTTCGGTCGTTCCACCATCATCGGATGCATAATATATACAAACTGAATGTAAGGCAAAAGTGTAAAAGTTTTGTGAGGTCTAACAAAAATGTTACCACTGTTGCCTCGTATTGAGTTTTTATATATTATTCACCTGATGATGGTCGAATGACCGAAACATGTAGTGTAAAAATAATCAGTTAATACAGGATGTGTTGAACGGAATATTTTAAGTAGTGGTTTATTCTATGTGCATAATGTGATGGATCATATTATATTCGTCATTTAGTATTCGCCATATAGGAAAATTCTTCGATTAAAAGTTATAGATATTAAAGAGGTGTAAGCTGTGTATTAAAAGTAATTTACAATTTTGTACCAGTCGTATTCATTTTAGAACGTAAATGATATTCCATTTGATCTCCATGTATTCTATTAAGTATTACATCGATATTAACTGCCAGAATTTTAATCGTCCGACAACTGTCAGTGCAAATATTTATTACCGAAAACTCTTTGTTAATTTCAGATGTAAATCATCAGACAGATAGAGAGGCGATCGTGGAGGACATTACCATAACGTGTTCATTGAGAGTACATAACCAACAAAATTGTACTTCTTGTCAGTTTTTGCACGTTCTCATCAACATAAGCAACATGGCGATGAGGCAAACATGAACACTTTTCTACTCCCAACAGAATGTTCAATTTTGGATGTGAATCGTTACAGACATAACACTTCACTTTTATTACAGTGGATATAGAAATCAATCTGGATTAAAGAAATATCCCATTTGAAAACTTCTTTATGTTTCAAGTGGGATGGCAGGGCTCTCTCTTTCGAAGCGAGGGTTAGTGAAAAGCATCAATATCAAAGACAATAGAAGCTGGACAGGGAACCACTGAAGCGGCAATTCTTCATAAATTTCTTTTAGGAATTATATGAAGGGAATACTATTCTTACGCCTTTTATTGATCTTGGAAATTTTGGTAGGGAAGCGTAGATTTAAGAAATTAGGAGACCCTTCTAATGCTCTTGGCTGAAGTGAATTGTTATCGGATAGCATTACGACGTAGTAGCAGTAGACTAATATAAACATTTTCATAAATAAGCCTGTAACGTGTTTGTAGAACACGATCAGTCTGGTGACTTTTCAGAGGGTAATTTTCAAGAAAGCTCTTTAAAGACTAATGGTTAGACTACTTAATGTAACACCAAATTTAAAGCTTAAAAATTCCGCGTTCTGCCCATATAGTGCATTTATGTGTTTCTTATGGAACTCAGAACATATAGTGGTTTGTTTCCATATACAACATTAACTGATTGTTTTTATAACCGAGACGGATATTGATTACTAAAAACTGAATACATAAATGTAATTTATGCTTATTTTCGTCTTTAAAGTGTTGGTGAAATTTTAATACACGTTTGTCCTTATACACCTTTATCTGTGTTTTTAATATGTGAAATTACTGTGACATGGATTGTATTCCGGTAGTCCCCACCTGTATGAACAATGTCATTGTGTTCCAGTAGTCCCCACCTGTATGAACAATGTAATTTTGTTCCTGTAGTCCCCAGCTGTATGAACAATGTCATTGTGTTTCGGTAGTCCCCACCTCTATGAACAATGTCATTGTGTTCCGGTAGTCCCCACCTGTATGAACAATGTAATTGTGTTCCGGTAGTCCCCACCTGTATGAACAATGTCATTGTGTTCCGGTAGTCCCCACCTGTATAAACAATGTCATTGTGTTCCGGTAGTCCCCACCTGTATGAACAATGTCATTGTGTTCCGGTAGTCCCCACCTGTATGAACAATGTCATTGTGTTCCGGTAGTTCCCACCTGTATGAACAATGTCATTGTGTTCCGGTAGTCCCACCTCTATGACCAATGTCACTGTGTTCCGGTAGTCCCCACCTGTATGAACAATGTCATTGTTTTCCGGTAGTCCCCACCTGTATAAACAATGTCATTGTGTTCCGTTAGTCCCCACCTGTATGAACAATATCATTGTGTTCCGGTAGTCCCCATCTGTATGAACATTGTCATTGTGTTCCGGTAGTCCCCACCTGTATGAACAATGTCATTGTGTTCCGGTAGTCCCCACCTGTATGAACAATGTCATTGTGTTCCGGTAGTCCCCACCTGTATGAACAATGTAATTGTGTTCCGGTAGTCCCCACCTGTATGAACAATGTCATTGTGTTCCGGTAGACCCCACCTGTATAAACAATGTCATTTCTTCAGCTCTTCACGCTTTCTTTTGCACTGCTTTCTCAAAAGTAGCACTCAGTTCACATGGCGCATTATCCTGTTGTTACCTGCGTACTGAACATACACTGAAGGGATACAAGGAATACCGCAGCTGCTGCCGCCTGACTTTCTTCAATCTCTCCCACTTTCTCCCCAAGATCTCCAAGGAACGGCGGGGCTGGAAGTAAAAGTGTGGGATTTCCTGCCAGATCGGAAACGAAGCATGAATACGAAAACATGTAGATTCGTTTTCCCATTTCATATCACCATACCAGATGTTTAATGGCGTAGCCCCAGTGATGAATGAAAAATAGAAGTAGAGATAATATACGACGCTATTGTCGGATTTACTAACAAATTTGCAGATCACTCTTTTCCTTATAAGACAGCTACCTATCTTGAAACTGTAAGTCTGACAATTACGTGTTATATTTCTCGGTACATATAAACCCACGCCCGAAACGGGATTCGAAACAATGATCCCGGTGTTCGAACATTAAAAGACCGTTTGCACGATAAACAGCGCGCTATTTCAGTTTCAATTATTCATTTATAAGGGATGTCTAAACGGAGCGATCTTCATATTTTGTATCTTCTGAATTCAGAGAAGCATGGAACGTAAAATGAAACGCCAGTAACGCATTTGTTACAGTGAATAATCTTAGTAAATTACCTGAGATTAAAACAGCCAAGCATTGACTGACATATCTACCTGAAGCTCATAGGCACAGTCTACACCTTCTTCACCGAATAATTGTCATTCTTGTGTCTTGCCATATATTGAAGAGCTGTCGGCTGAGTGCTGTTTAGACCTAAGTAATTTCGTCTGCACTGCTTGGACCGTCCGTTCATACTGCAGTGATGTGTGTAGTGAATGCAATTGTAGTCCGCAGGTACTTGCACATTCGTAACGTAAAATTAACTTTTACCTTGTAATACCATCGGTATTATTTATGCTACTTACTGTTTTCGGTGTACTTGAAAGTTCTTAATTACAGTTTGAAAAGATCACGTCATTTAATTGTTACTATTTTCCGTTCTCTTTATGTTGCCAGTAAGATTATTGTTAGCATATTATTATATAGTTCAGTACAATAAACCTTTTAACTATTTCATTAAATAAGTACTCTTTTCCATTTGTTTACAGATAATGATTCTACCCACTGTTCTTTCTAGGAAAAAGCTTCACATTTTCCTGTTGGTTTTATTTGTTAGAATTTTAGGTGGATAAAGTGAAACATTATATTTTCCGTTCCTTAAAAAATCCATAATAATAATAATAATAATCACACAATTCCCCAAATTTATCAAGATAAAACAATTCACTGTCTTTACTACATAAAACGGGTGTTATATTGTTATTAATCGAAATTGTCGGTACTGTTTTGCATAAGAGAAGTCCCAGGTTCAAGTTTAGTCAGTAACAATTACTAACAATGTCTTTAAATTACTCATAAATAAAACATTTTACATTTGGGAACCCCGTACGACTGAATAACTTTGTGAGAAGAGTGTGTAGTTGAAGACTTTTTCGTAGACCACGTTTTCAAGGTTGTCGGTAATTAGTAGGATAATTAGGACATAAAGCAGACCCTCCCCGTGTTTTAAAGCTGTTTGTAGAAGCATGGGTTCGAATATGAATTAAACCTTACTCGAATCCTTCAGACGTAGTCTTAGGTGTAGTCAGTACGGTAAATACTGGGTCACCGAATTCTAAATGAGTGGCTTGTAAAAATAGTGAATATTTGTTTGTCTACTCATTTATTCATGTGTGGGTCGAAAATATGCGTGGGTCGCTTCTTGTTGCGGTCCTCGTTTGTTTTTCTTACTCCCCGATAAACAACGGACGTAAATGACGTGAATATATTGGTTGCATTATGACTCTGCACGCCGTCATGTGTACGAAATTTTTTCTCATTTGTTATAGCCTACATTTGAATTCCATAACTAGTGCAGGATATTTTACTGTGTGTGTTGGATTCTGTTACGAAACCTCCACTCGTACTGTCAGTTATGTAGCTTTGCAAAATGTAAACAAACACTCAGTTGACAAGTTAAGTCAGCCATTTTGCTCTTTGTTGTGTAATAACGAAATTTTGATGCACATTCTGTGAACTGTAAAGAAACTAGCATATAAAAGATAAGGGTTACATAATGAATGGGGAAAAATAGTGTTTGCTAAAAACGCAGCAGAAAACAAAAGGAAGGTTAACAAAAGAACAACAGAACTGCACACTGAATAGTATCCACTAAAAGTGAGCACGGCCTGCATTATTACCGCTAGCAATCACAGATATTGAAACCTACATATCAGGTCTAAATTAATTACTTTCACACATTAGAAACTATACTGGCTTCAAATTCTTCTTTCCAGTGTCTCCTTTTCCTTTCCGATCTTACTATATTTTCCTATATTTTCTATACTTTCTTAAACCAGCACATCAAACGTTACATTTATCGCTTGTTTCAGCACTCTTAACGTTTCTCTAACCGCGTGTAAACAACTTAAGTTCTGATTTATGCCGCGCACCAGCAGATTTACTGGCTGCACAGCCGGCATCCCTAATGATTTAGACTGTGGCGTGCTGTGCTGTAACACCATGTCACCGTGTAAATCTTCGCTGCCGTGAACACCTTAGGTCCCGGATCGTAATGATAGCCACCAGTTTGCGTCTGCGTCGTGCCCCATGATGACCACGATCGGACGTACCTATGTTTCGAAAAGACGTTGGAAGGATATAAAAAGACGCCTCGTCAAATGAAAATATTACGCGATATATGGAATTGAATGAGATGTGAGGATGATCATAAAAGTTGAGGCGGAAAATACATGAAATAGACAAAGGTCGGAATACATGGAACTAAGACAGAACAGTCGGAAAATACATGGAAACTAAGACAGAACAGTCGGAAATATACTATGGAAATACATGAACAAGACAAACAGTCGGAAAATACATGAACTAAGACGAAAACAGTCGGAAATACATGGAAACTAAGACAGAAAACAGTCGGAAAATACATGGAAACTAAGACAGAAACAGTCGGAAAATACATGGAAACAAAGACAAAACAGTCGGAAAATACATGGAAACTAAGACAGAAACAGTCGGAAAATACATGGAAACTAAGACAAACAGTCGGAAAATACATGGAAACTAAGACAGAAACAGTCGGAAAATACATGGAAACTAAGACAAAACATGGAAAATACATGGAAACTAAGACAGAAACAGTCGGAAAATACTTGGAAACTAAGACAGAAACATCGGAAAATACATGGAAACTAAGACAAACAGTCGGAAAATACATGGAAACTAAGACAGAAACAGTCGGAAAATACATGGAGAACTAAGACAAACAGTCGGAAAATACATGGAAACTAAGACAGAAACAGTCGGAAAATACATGGAAACTAGACAAACAGTCGGAAAATACATGGAAACTAAGACAGAAACGAAGTTCCGGATATTAAGCATGAAACAATAAGTACAAAGTACTATTGAAAAATACTATGCAGAAATAAGTAGAAACTGGAAAGTTATATGTGATAATTAAAGACAGAAAATACAAATAATAAGCATATAATGTTACTATTGTGTTACATTATTAGTATGATGTAAAATACTAAACTGTAATGATTGTGTAACAACGCGGTATATGAATGAAATAAGTAAAGCCAAAACAGAAAGATACGTAAGAAAACGTCAGAACCAGTTGTATTGTCTGTCTTAAAATGTGTTCATTATCGGTAAAGATGTTAAAATAACAAAACTGAATGATGCGTAAGCTAGACAGCGGGAATGGGAAAGAAATAATGTAAACAGAACATACATAACGTATTTCAAAGACTAATGTAAATGATGTGTAACACATTTGTAATCTTCTGTCTGAGAATGAATGTTCATACGTCTGTAAAGAGTTATTCCAAATCTGAAGTCTATCTGTTCGCGTGCAAAAGCGACAGCCGTGCAGAATCCGTAACATTACACCTTTTATTTTCCCTATTTTGTAAAAAGGGGACAACACTTTCTCTGTATTACAAATTAACTATTTGAGCTGTCAAAATAATAGTGATAACATCATTTTGATAACTCACATAGGTCATTTGGATTAAAGAGCAAAGTTTCTTGAAAGTCTGTTTTTTGCTTCTCCTGCAAAATTGTTGTTTTTGTCCCCTTTTTTACAAAATAGGGGGTTATGTTCCTAAAATCATATGTTACGCTTTGGCCGGCTCTAATGACTTGTCCATGTTTTGCTGTTTTGAAGGAGACGACCTCAAAAGGTATTAACTGCATAATCAATAATAAAAGAAAAGTTTCCGCTGAGCGTTATTTCCCCTTCCATTTTAGTTACAAATTCTACTGTTACCTTCAATTGTTTGATATTTTCTCGGTTTCCCACCATTTACTTATCTGAAAATTTCTTTTTCTTGTGTCGATAGCTTGGCCATATACACGTATCACTTACTAGTTACGGTGTTCATACGCACACAATCTCACACAAGTCATCTCACGCATAGCACGCCATGCTTTGTGTTCAGACTTCCAGAAATGCCGAAGCTTGTCTTATGGATTTGATTTCTGTACGAGGAGAAGACGAGGACGGAGACGTAAGCAGGTAGTGGATGATCTTATGGAAACAAGAGGATATTCGAACTTCAAAAAGGAAGCACTAGATCGCACTGTCTGGAGAACTCGCTTTGGAAAACACTAGAGGATGATGATGGCAAGCAGGTATATCTTGCCGGACTGACGATTGCTAGCTCCTGCTGAGCTATTCTGCTCTAAAGCGTTATGTTTATATCCCTCCGCCTTCACATATCGCTCACAGCGCTGTATGAACTGTGTAAATTCCAAGTGCATACTATGTGATTTCTCGAAATTCTCAAAGAAATGGAAACTTCTGGCTTCACATCGACTGCTTGAAGGCGACAGAGATTCAAGTTGTTTTTAAGTTTGGTCTCTAAAGATGGTGATGAGACCGCTGCCTGCCCCTTTGCTTAAGAACGTCAATCGCTGTTAGAGAATGCAGTTGTCAACACAGAAAATTGTCACATCAGAAGCAAGATATCTCCGTACGCCAATTCTGGTATCAGCAAGAATAAAATTCCTAACAAAAAATGCACCGACAAGGCAAGCACCCAGGCTGTTAAGAAGAGTGTTGTCGTTGGAGGTATGATGCTTGTCAGAAACGTTTATACCTGTCTAATCATATAACATGGCATCATTCACCGCCGTAAGAAACTCCTATTTCACAAAAAATACTGCCTCTGATAACTGCAGACGCTGAAACAACAAAACTTCTTGAACAGTGAAGAGCATCGTAACGCAGTTTTGTGTTTCTGCAATTCAGCCTTTCCCATTGCCATCTTCAGTAACATTAAAATAACTCAACTCCATGAAGCAGACGCTGCCTTATAAAACTAATAATATACACTAAAGTAATTAATGATAAAATGTATTCTTCGGCCACCAGATGTCAGGTAGGTGATATGTGTACTGTGCCAAGTCTCGTCATGTAATTTCAAGCGCATCAGCACTGTATTCAGTCCAGGAAGGACATTGTACCTTCCTCCTGCACGACGTCATTTTCTGAGAGCTTGTTTTGTCTTTGTTAGCCCATCGGATGTGTGATATTCCCAACTTTCTGTTATTCCGTATGATCCTTCTGGGGCTTTATGGGTTAGAACACTTGTAATTGTGCTTCAGTGTATTTAATTCTACTTTTGGATGTCGGCCTTTATTTTCTCTTTATTTTTAAGTAAAATGGCTTAACGGAACACAGTACGTGTTAATAGGCAACGGTGTGATGTATCCAAAACGTGGTGCAGTAGCAATAAATTTGCCTGTTCAAAACACATTTAAATATGTGTTTGCGTTATTCCATTGGAATTCTATTTTTGACAGTAACAACGTCATGTAGCTATCCACTCCAAACTATGCAAAATTAAAAAAGGGAACTCGTTTGAGTTGTGGTTTCATGACTGAACCCTTTAATTGATCGGTGAACAGACAGCCCCGGGCTCGAGCAGAACTTTGTGCTGTAATCATGTTCTGGAGTGAGTTTATTATTTAAAATAAATTGCATACTCTGTTTCAATTGATATGTGCACTCAATTTGAGTAAAAATTTATATAGGGTGTATGTAAAATGCTTGGACGAAATTCAAGGGTGAGTTCTTCATGTAAAAAGAAAGATAAAAAGTTCGTAGAAACATGTGTCCGGAAATGAGTGTTTTTTAGTTTAATTTACATACCTTAACTGGTTAATATTTTACTAACGATTGACATAATAAGTTTACAATTTACGTTCCCAATTTAATGACAGTTCAGTTATTAATGTCACAATTCACAACAAATGCTCAAAATGCCCTCCACCTGATAAGTACATAGATACGTCTGATAATGGACTGTCGCTCCTTTTCGAAGCTCCAGGCAAGGTTACGAATCTTTTGACAGCCATCTTGAGCTTAATACACTAGGGGTTTTAAGTGTCCCCAAAGATGAAATTGTAAAGAACTGAGGTCAAAATGTTGTTGGGCTGTACCTCGAAAACTAAGTGTTTGCGGACATATATTGATACGAACTTTTTCCCATGTTTGGATGTAGAGAACTCACTTCTGCAGTTCGTCCAAACATGTTAGATACAACCTTCGTACCTATATAAGTGTAAAAATTAAATCTGGAATCTTAATATGGCAGCAAATTAAACTGCTTTACCTACTTTGTGGGCTTGTAAGAGACGTAATTTATTACAGGCTGCCTTTATTACAATCGGGCTGTTACACAGACTCAGTAAAACTCCTAGTGTCAACACTTGAAGTACTGTGTTCCTATGTCTACACAGTGAAGAACTTAAGAGGGAATTCTATGAAAGTTTCACTTAAACATGAATACACAAAGTTTTCATTTCAGAGGGATGAAACGTTGGAGTACGGGAATGTAATTTGACCTGACGCAAACCGGACGACAATGATAGCAATTAGAGGAGTTCCTTAACTGCGTAACATTCCAGAAGAGCGAAGGCCTCAAGTACACCGAGGCGGAAACCTGAGATCTTTTTGCTTAAGCTTGTATGTTTATTTCGTAATTTCACCGAACAGCATACAATGCAACTAGGTAAAGGTAAAGTTCTCCCTAGAACAGGCCATGAAGGCCCAGAAGGGGAGTAGAGGTATAGCTCTACTCTTTCTTTAACCCTGGCACTAGATGAGTGTGGGTGGTCAACTCCACGCCCCGGCCGCTTTACCCCGGGAAAGAGACCCGGTGTCCATTTTATAGGAGGCTGGGTGGGCCCCAGGGTCGGCCTGGACGGCTGCGAAAAATCTCGCCCCCACCGGGATTCAATTCCCGGACCGTCCAGCTCGTAGCGAGTCGCTATACTGACTTCGCTATCCTGGCCCACACAATGCAACTAGAGGAAACCTAAAGCAGACCATTTGATGTGTGTATATATTACAGGATCTTTAAAATTGCACAAGTTTTTAGACTGATATTATAGAGGCATAGTTGGAAAAGTGTTTATTTAGTAAAGCCTGTCAAAATCATTATCTTTCTTTACTTTTTTTCGTAGTTAAGATAACGACATTGTAGGCAGCGTGAAGTGGTAGGATTATCCATGAATAATTATTTGGAAAAGGATTTGGAATTAATCGTGCCTAATTTTAGGTACTAAGCCGGAATGTGCCTGGAAGCACTAAGGACTAGAAAGCTGGTAACCTTACAGACTGAGGTCGCAAGCATTACTGCTTGGTTATAACGTGCTTGGTCCAGAGTCCCGCTTCACAGATATAGCCATGTAAATTCCGGAGAAAATTGTACCTCACTGATTTCAAAATTTTGCCAAGATTTTCTTCACGACCAATTGTATTTGAAATGGAGAATCCTTAGGCTCGAAATCGTTACTTATACAGCAATTCTGAATAAAATTTGAAAACTGTAGGAAGTAATGTACGCCGTCGTGACTGGCAATAAAACTTAGTTGTAAAGATGGACATGCGTGAGTAGTAACTCTGTTTCTAAAACATGCCACTAATTGACACGATTACACCTACATTAATCTCTACATGTATGTATGTGTGTGTGTGAAACTCGAGCTTTGGCTGGCGTAAAACTGAAATGTTTCAGTGTGGATATTTTTGCACGAATTTCTTTTCCGGGATGACTGCATTAATTAAGTGACTCAAGTGCTGATGACGCTAACACGTTTCATAACCACACAGTTTTATACACAGTGTCCTACTCTTCGATTGTTCGAGTAGAATTTCGCTTTATGAAACAAGCGTAAACGTCTGCCATATTTAAGTTGCCATATTACTTCCTGTTACATCATAGAAGATTATTTCATCTTCAGACTGTGCCTTTTCAACATCTAGCTTATTTTTAAAGTAATATAGATATGTATGGATTTATGTATAAAAGGTACAACTTGTACCTTTATACATAAATTACATCAACAAAGGAGCTTACTACAGATGGTACAACCCTGTAAATAATACCTTATCACTGGCAATTGGTTTTAAACGTGGCATATTGTGCTCCCTGAAGATGGTAAGCTTGTTCTGAAACATGTCGTAGCTACGTGTTTAACACTCCTGTGTAACGAATAATGTGCATTTTGTTGATGTAATAAATTGAATACTGTGACAGCAGGTTTCTCTGTCCGCATCGTCACTAGCATACGGGCTGAATGGCCTGGATACGACTTCAGGCTGAGAAAATTTCGCCTTCTTTTTTTGGGGATTTTTTCTGGGGCCCACCCTATATTTTATCCTATGAATGCCGCGACACCTTTAAAGGGAGTAAAGAGCTAGTCATCTACCCCCATCTAGTGCCAGGGTTAAGAATTAAGAGTGCTAGACCTCCACTTCCCGAAACGTCGTCATAGCGTTGTTTTAATTAAGCATAATGTCAGCTTTGTGATACTCACGGAAATGTTCATCTGTGCTTCAATGTCTGTGATATACGCGGAAATTAAAAACTCTTCTGATTTTAAGCCTCCATAAACCTACTGGAAATCCACACATTTTTAGAATTTAAAAAATAACAGTTGTGGATAGGAATGTACATGTTCTCTATACACGGAAATATAAAGGCACTTAGTGTAAAATATATAGGGATTATAAAATGTTCTCTTTTTATAACGGAATTCCATTCTATTTTAAGCTCGCATCAGCATGCAGATATAAAAATGTAACTTTAAATAACATCGCCAGTGAAAACGACCGAGTAAATAATTAAGTCTAGGTATGTAAAGATATAAGAGAAAACATTGCTGGTTGCTGAAACAAAGCTAGCTTTATGCATGGCGCGAGAATTAGGAATTAAAGCGGTGTTGCCAGCTGCGTACATCGGAGCTGCATAAGTATGGAGCACGTCATATAAACAAAATGTCATACGGTAATTAAGAATTCAGCTGTTGAAACAAAACATTCGCAAAGCTCCCAAAGTGACGCTACAAAACTAACGCTCAAATTACGTGACTCGTCTTCCGTGAGTTGTACGATAACATTACAATTGAATTAAAATTGCGAAATAGACCAGAGCGTAGTAAGGTAATGTTATTAATGAGTAAGTTAGTCTTATTTAACAACACCCTTTCAACTGCTACTATGGCTCCGAGTGAGAAAATGCATGGTGATCCTATATGAGCTGCAAGGTATGTGGAAAGAAGGAGATCGTGGTCAATTCGAATACAGAGTTGACCGTCGTATAACTCTTTTTCATCATGTTGGAGGAACATGTAATTATCACTTTATGTGCAGAGTATGTAGGAAGGTTGCAAGAGAATGTGGCTCTTATAGACCGACATACGTATTTGCCAGAATCAATTTAGCATCTGCCTATAAATAATTTTCTTTACCATGAAGAAGGAGGTAACACTTTTCTTCGAAACGTACATGTCAACCCACAATCCTACACGGAATTATAACCCAGAAGCCTGTCATACTTTCTGTGGGCGACGTAAAATCCTGAAATCTATGAAATTAAAAGCTTTTGATGAAAATTACAACCGTAATTACAGCGTGGCTGTTGTGCGAACTGCTGAGTTGGGAACACAGCACGAATTAATTTATGGCCCCGAAATTTAGTGCAGAAAGGAATTTTCTGAACACATATAACTCCTGTCAAGTTTTCTGCAATGAATTATAGGCCTATGTGTATTGATGGCAGAGTGAAATTAGTATGATATTTAGCGTGCGGTTCGAAGTGAAATTCTGAGTAAAGGAAAATATACATACTTATTTAGAGACAGAGGTTTTGCTACGTTAAATGTTGCAGTCAAGCGGTGCGAAACTGGGAGTTTGTATCTCGAAAATTTAAGGTGTTGAGAATCTGTTATTTTAAAAAGTGTTGAGAAATATGCTATTTATTTAAGGATGCATTAATTTACTCCTCCTACCGTCCTCAGTTTAGGTTATACGATGAAGGACTGGAAGAAATCCGGCCATCTTATTTCTTTCAAAAACTTCTTTTTATTTGCATTAAATTGAATAGCGCAGACTTTACTACAGGTCTACATGTTTCACCCTCGGAACTCTTAAGCGGATTTAAATCAAGTTTGGTAGTTTTCATCCTGTATTAAATTCTGTCAGTCGTAAATAATTTCGGTTCTTATCAGTCCAGTATAACCTTAATTCTTGTTTTGTTAATTTCTCATAAAAGCCTCGCCGTTCAGAAAATTACAACACGGTATAACATATACACCACAAGGAGTTTTGTAACGTTTATTTGAAATATGTTTCAGATATTTTGAAAGCTTATAAAACACAAATGAAAATAATTTTGAATGCAAATTTGATATCCGTGGTGTGACATGTTTTACAGCATGTTTGCATCTGTAGTAAGTGAACATCAAAGACTGTGAAATACGGAATATTTTAATAAACCCATTTTTAAAATACGTGGCTTCTTAGAGTGCTCATTTTACACTCTTATTGCAACTTACGCATACGTGTAATGGATATGCACCGTCCACTTATGAACACACAGTGGTGAATTAGCAGGCATGTATGCAATGTTAAGTGCAGCCATCAGTGTGTTATATCGCGGCATAAAAATGTAACAGTCTGAAGTAGCAGCTACATTAAAAACTGGGGAAAGACCTCATTGGCTGTGTGTACGTAAAGTAGCCCAGCGTGTTACAGTTCTGTGCTTAATTTGGCTCTTAACAACGTAGCAGTACTCCTTTACCTGTTATAAGTGAATTCATTACTCATGGAAGTTAGACGCAGTCTCGTTGCGAGTTTGTTGGGGGGGTGCCTTTTATGCATAGCCCATGTTTATTGTGGCTACCTACCGCGTGCCAGTGAAGGGTGTTCGAGAGAGGCTTTAAGATCACTTGAATACTAAGTGTGGAGTGGTGAGCTGTAATGGAGTACACGTAATTGGTAAATGCATTCTTGCTAATTTTGTACTTGATATTTTCATATTTGTATACTGCCCACTAATTACACTACATGTAACAAGACACTGTTTGTTGTGTTTTTGATTTTTGGCACGAACCAAGCTGAGAGAAATGAGATGTAAAAAATTTTAGCCGGATGTCATGACCTTGATTTAGGTGACCTTGGCTTTGTTAATAAGATAAGAACGTGCTTATTTAATAATTATTAATGAGGAATCAGTTTATTTAACGATGCTGTCTTTATGTCAGATTATATATCTTCGAATTCCCAGTGGCTGCGCGGTCTGAGGCGTGGGTCTGTAGCCGGTCGCTTGCTGGGATTGCGGGTTGGAATCTCGCCGGGGGCATGGATATGTTTCTCTTGTGAGTGTTGTGTGTTGCCACGTAGAGGTCTCAGCGTCGGACTGATCACACGTCCAGAGGAGTCCTGCCGAGTGTGGTGTGTCTGAGTGTGATCGTGAAGCCTCATCAATGAGGAGGCCCTGGTCCACAAGAGGCTGTCGTGCCATGGGGGGGGGGGGGGGGGAAGGAAAAATTAGGCTAACGATTTACCTGGAATGAGTGAGGACTACCGGCTAAAACCCTTAACGACATGTACCTCTGGCTTGCAGGCGAGTTTTCATTCTGGACCCTCCCGAAAAAGAAGTTGAATTGCTAACCACTCAACGATGAAATTTCGTAGGAGATAATATTCAAATGGAACGTAGATAAGTAGGATGTGAGTCTGTGAGCGACATTTATATGATCAGGCTGGATAACAATGACTAAGTCTTGTCATCCTTCGGGTTCCATGTAAGGATGAGACTTTCTGATCGGATTAAATTACAATCAGCTTCAAAAGACTGATTCTCTTCCGTGGTTTGGAATTTGTTTCGTACGCTGCATTAATTTGCTAAACACAAGTTATGCCTTATGTTACAATTATGAAGTGCTTCAGTCTTTCCTGGCACATAAAACTGTATTTAATGTAATAACATTCTGCAGTATAACTGATATTTCCTTGCGGCTAGAAAGTAATGATAGTAATGTTAGCGTGTTGTGAGGTGCGTTTCATCTTTCGAGAGGAAGAAAGTAGAAAGATGAAATGTGGGAATACACAAGGTCGCGATAAGCAAGGTAAAGGAAGATTGAAGAAAGACGCTGTGGCGTAAATGTAAGAGTTATAATCTTGTGGCGTCTGTTGCAGCCGTCAATCTGATTATCTTTACTTGTGCGTAATACCAATGCCAGCACTGCCAAATCTTCCACTACTTGAGAAACGTAGATAAATAGACCCCACATTAAAATCTTCCTGTTGTCTTTATTGTAGATTGTTAAACCTTTAAATCTTAGTAGTTAATATAAACACTATATGTTGCTCATACAATGTATTTCCTTGTATGTATTCCATAAACAGGAACATGATATTTCTTTGGGAGGCATGAACTGAATCTTTCTATACAACTGGTGTGTTTTGGCCTTAACCAGCAGAAAAGTAAGTAAATCAGACTTCCGCGACCTTCATTTGAAGACGCTAATTTTCACGATTATAATGCCCTCATTTTCGTATTAATACTGTCAGAAGGACGAGCGGGAGAAAACTCGAAACCTAAGAAAAGGGATGATTTTTGTCCCTCTTCGCAAGAACAACAACCCTCATTTCCCCCATGTCTTTTCCTTTCTTCTGCACTACTCTATCTGGCGTCTCTCCATTCAAGCCGCTGTTTCTCTCTGTTAGAACGTTCTTATTTTAATGCTATTAGTATCAGAAGGACGAGCAGGTAGAGCCTGGGAACCTTGCAACAGGATGACGCTATTTCTTGTACACTCTCCACCCGAAACAAGCCTCTCTCTCTGCTCCCATGACTTTCACTTTTGTCCACTTTTCTGCTGTTTCTTACATACGCCACTGTCTCACCCGTCAAAAATGACATATTGGGAAATAAAGGTTCTCGAAAGATATTTTATTTGTAAGAAGATACGAAATATCAGTCGTGGACTAACAGACAACAGACATGCATAGTTTGATTTATATTTATAAATATATATGTTTGATGGCTTAGCAACCCTAGTGGGCCTAGACCTTGTCATTTTGGAGGTTTCGAGATCACACTCAGACACACACACACTCGGTAGGACTCCTTTGGACGAGGGACCAGCCCGTCGCAGAGACCTCTACCTGACAACACACAACACTCACAAGAGACAGACTCCTTCCCGCCGGCGGGATTCGAACCCTCAATCCCAGCAAAAGAGCGGCCGCAGACTCACGCCTTAGACCACGCGGCCACTGGGATCGGCTTAACTTATATTTAAGAGATTACGTTATTAAGCATGAAAACGCTCTTCTGATTTAAAATTTTATCTTATTTTTAAATTGGTCCAAGACTTGTAGTTTGATGAAGTTACCGGCGTGGTTGGGGCGGCATGTAATAACCTTAATAAATGCATTTCTGCTACTACAATCATTTACAGTTATTTCAATTTATGAAATTCAATTTGTAATGCATTTGAAGTGAAACAGTAAATTTTTCTGACACCCAAATATTACTAGTTTGCAGGGATGAAATTTTTGTCTAGCAAGCAGGCCTTACATATTTCGTGCTTCATATTTTGTTAACCGTAAATCAAGCGTGAATGGCTGCGTATCGTATTGTGTCGCCGAACACTGTGCGAAACGTTGAAGCAGTAGATATGCGTGACTGCAGTAACAGCGGATAGATAAGTAGACGTCGTTGTGTGGTGGGTGAGGGGGGGGGGGAGATTGTTATTCAGCAGGAATACGAATTTGATACCATATCATTATATCGTGATTTCTTTGTATTCATTTTGTTTCACTAGTATGAATACCTGTATTTGTGTGCCTGCGAATACATTTGTAAGAATACGTGTTCAGAAAACTTCTGAAAACTAGACATATAATCGGGAGGGAAATTTACTATACCAGAATCGAGTAACAGTGCAATGCTCTCACAGCCCTTTTTTTATTGAAGGGTCCCGTAGCAGATGCTAAGGACTCACCGCAGCCTTGAGGCTTATTGTGCAACCACATGAGGAAGATGATGAAGATGATGAGGTTTTTTCTGCTTTTCCATTTTAATGGAGTAAGGATGGAATGAAATCGGCAGGAGAAAACCGAAGTACTCGGAGAAAAACCTGTCCCAGTGCCACTTTGTCCACATGGACTGAGCGGGGATCGAACCCGGGGCTCCGCGGAGAGAGGCCGGCTACTAACCGCCTGAGCCATGGCACGGCCTGTCAGAGACTTTTACAATTGAAATATTTTTTTTGAAAGCACGCGAATGTAACAAAATGTTCAGAATATTATCAACTCCTCGCGGAAACGCCGCTGGAGTAATTGAAGGAAATTAATTTAAAATAATTCTTAAGAAAATAAATGCACTGAACTGAGCCCTTCTCGAGAAGTTAGTAATCACTCAGCTCTGTATGAAATTTTTCGCCTTTTATGGAATCTTGGCATTTTATTACCACGTTCACAAAAGCCCACATCGAAGCAACTGTCAAGCATTACTCATAGACAACAATAATACTTATTGTTTGGTCTCCTCAGACTATTAACCGTGCCAGTATGAATAATGTACACAGGTCTACTTACAGGACTGATTGCCAGAAATGACATTATTGTATTCAGTAGGCTTGATGGCTTCTGATATATTGTGGACAGGAATGGTCTCTACTCCATAAAATTATCTGTTTAGTCCTGTAGAATTTCTTGAGCTTCTGCCCCTGTTTGACCCAGCTGATCACTCTCAGATATAAATTCAGTTGTCGCAAACATTTGAAGTTTTAGAGATTAAACACTGCGGGTTGGATGTTATAAATAAAGAAGTTTTTTTTACTTTAGTAGGTTACGTCACTCACTTCGGGTCTGTCAGTCGGTATAGCGACTCGCTACGGGCTGGACGGTCCGGGCATCGAATCCCGGTGGGGGCGAGATTTTCCGCAGCCGTCCAGACCGGCCCTGGGGCCCACCCAGCCTCCTGTATAATGGGTACCGGGTCTTTTTCCCGGAGGTAAAGCGGCCGGGGCGTGGAGTTGACCACCCACCCTCATCTAATGCCAGGGTTAAAGAAAGAGTAGAGCTATACCTCTACTCCCTCTCTGGGCCTTCATGATCCGTTCTAGGGAGAACTTTACCTTACCTTTTCAGCTTAAGTTCTGTGCGAAGTATTTACATTTGGTAAAGATACAACCTAGACGTATGGAGTTCGGAAACACCGAAGATTAAGCCACACAGCCAGTGAATGTAGGGTGGAAACGGCTCAGAATTCTATGTAATGGCGGGTTTTGTTACTAGAGCTTTTCATGTAGCGAATGTTAAATTAAAGGGTTAATACACCATTGTCGAAATGCGTACAACATTTGAATAGTTATTAAATATGTTGAATTTATTTTGCCATGTATTTTCAGTACATAGCGACCTAAGTAATTTCATCTTTAATGCGTGTGTCATGTTATACATATGACCGTACTTCGCTTGTCTGAACGAAGTTGTTTACTCCCTTCTGTAACATTATTTTGGTAGACACGTCGCTAAGAAAACGCGCCCATTTCTGCTGAGACAAATCGCTCAATTTGATAATTGAAATTATATTTCGTGATAATTCATGAATTTACAAGAATGGAAATTATTTAAACTTCAGAACAGGAGAGCCAGGACAGTGTAGTCGATATAGTGACTAGTCTACATGTTGGAAAGCCAGTGAATTGTGGTTTGATTGCAGCAGGGACAGGAGATATATTTCGTCTCCAGAACTTTCAGACCGACTGGGGGTCCCATCCATTCTCTTATTCAGTGGATTCCGGTGGTAAAACGGCGGGGGCGTGAAGCAGGTCACTTATCTCCATCTAGTGCGTCGGTTCAGAATAAATGCGTATATGCTCTAACCCTCCCGTATGCCTTCATGTCTTGCATAGGGACAATATTACCTTCTTATAAAGGAAATTATATTAGTACGGAAATATAAAAGCAGAAAATGGAATTTGCTTTGTAAATTAAACTAATTACGGAGAGGCTTAAGTGTTGCATCCTGTGAGTGCGCCTGTAAGCCTTCACTATTTTAAGGGCTTCTTCCTACCTTATCCAATTTACTCTCTTTAATTACAGCTAAAGAACACAGATGTTTTGAGTAATATTTACTTCGGTTGACTGCACTAATTAGAAACTTTTTACAGCAGATGGAAGTGCATAATGATACTTAACATGTGTTCCAAATATTTGTGCAACATGCGCACCAAGTTAATGTAAGGAAGAGCTCCAGTAAGATTATTATTGTAGGCCGCGTTCTTCGTAATAATCTTATGACGTAATGTACAGTCTAGTTTAATTTCATACAGTCAGACAGTATATTGAGAAAATGCCTGCTGTATATACATTTCCTCCTCCTTTCTACAAAATAAAAAAAAATTAAAAATTTGGGTCTGTTTTTTAGAATTTATCAGGAAGTTTTCAAAGAAGTATTACTTAAACACTTTACTGATTTTCATCTTAAACACCTACCATTTGACTTCCTATAGGTAGCTTTCACACAAGGCTGTAAGCTTGGATATAAGCTGAGTGCTCCCTAATACGGGGTCCTGAAATATTTTCTGGTAATATGTCTTCAAAGATATGCAAGTGCTTTCACGTAATTATATTGTAGGAAAGATGAACAGTGATGGCGTCCGTGCAAACACCTTTATTTAGCTCTCAGTTTGACAGCCACAATTACTGGACCACTGGAAGTGTAAAGATGAACTGCGTGTTAATGCAGATTATAAACATGCCTAAAAGTTTCTCACGAGGTGTTGTTAATGGTTAACAAATGCATGTATCTCAATGTTGCGCCATTGGAAGTTATATATGGCAAATTTAACGTATACAGAATCTGTGCTTAATTCCTGTACTTCATGTAGCAAGAGCAGTAATCGTAAAATAATAATAATAATAATAATAATAATAACAATAATAATGTATAACGTGTATAACTGCAGGAAATAAAGGAATTTAGCTGAGGAGGATGCGATTCAAGACCATCTACGCACACGCTGGGTAAGCTAATCGATTGCATAAATTACATTCTGTTATTAAACTATAATTTATAGTATCTAAATATAACATTAGCATTATAACATGAGCAGCGTGGGTCAGAGTAAAGAAGAAAAAAATCATACAAATATTTTAATCTTTGTGACGTAGTTGAATCCGGTTAAAATTCTTACACATCCCTTTTCTAATAATAATTTTAGTAGAAACCTCCCATTCTCGCACATTGCAAACATGTACGAAATGTTTTCCTGAACAATAATTTTTATGCCGCCTTCATATCCTTCGTCGGTGCTACGTGTTCCCAGCAATTTACCTTCGCTGATTCAGTCACCTTAATAATATTAGGTGAACACAGCAAATATGAATGATTTCTTTATGCAATTCTCTACATCCTCCTAGACACATTTCTTTCTTAGAATCAATTGTTCTTCTCAGCGCTCTGTTCACGTGCAGCCGAACATAATGTTTTGTTCCTAGGGTAGTTCATTCCCTGATAAGCACAGTGACAGTTAAACTGAAGATGACTATGAATAGAAAGGATTAATATTCAGCTCATGACCCTTAAATTACAATACAGATATCATGAAACTACGCCCAAAACCATTGTTTTTTTTTCAGCGTTTGTTTTGACATGGTACGTATTTCCATAGTGCAGTGTTATAGATTAAAATGTGCAATATAATTCGACAAGGAAAATGTTCGAACATACGAAGCACGTAAAACTATATTTTCTGTAACCTGACTACGATGGATTTTGGTGATGAATCAGATTTGTTGATTGGTTTGTAAGTCCTGAATTTTCGGTCTTCAGTATTAACTTTCCAAATAATTTGAATCCCTGAAGTAAGTGTTACTTTCATATGAACAAAGGCAGCAAAAGATTTCTGATTACACCACGTACCTCTTACTTCATTTTAGGAAGTAATTTTCAGTTAATTTTCTTTACGATTTAATGTTGTACATACCGTGCATGATTGAGATATGATATGCTATAAACCAACAAATTTGCACTAACATATATGAAAATGTTAAACCCTACATATGTTTCGGCTCTGTCTGAGCCATCTTCAGGGGTTAATCTTCGTAGCGTCCACTATTTACACACTCACTATACTGTTTTAAACACGTGTTTGGGGTTTCTTGGCAATCTTAGATCGATACATGGTCGCACTATGCACTATGATGAAATTGTGGTATGGATTGTTGTATGTTGCCGGAAGATGCTGTTGTTCTGCGTCGGAATCGATGAAATGTGATCCTGTGTGAGACATGTTTGTAGTCTGCGGAGTTTATTTCAGTCCTTGTTGTTCACATTTCATCGATTCCGACGCAGAACAACAGCATCTTCCGGCAACATACAACAATCCATACCACAATTTCATCATAGTGCATAGTGCGACAATGTATCGATCTAAGATTGCCAAGAAACCCCAAACACGTGTTTAAAACAGTATAGTGAGTGTGTAAATAGTGGACGCTACGAAGATTAACCCCTGAAGATGGCTCAGACAGAGCCGAAACATATGTAGGGTTTAACATTTTCATATATGTTAGTGCAAATTTGTTGGTTTATAGCATATAATTTCTTTACGATATTCTGGGTTATGGCACCTTGTAGTCTGGAAAATGTTTACCGAAGTTTCGAAGGAATCTGCGCTGTCCAATTTGCATAATCGAGAACAAAATTCTGAATCCTCACCGCCATCAAAATGTCAAATATTAACTGTCAGTTACGTGTAAAAACTTGACTCCTCTTTCTCCTCCTCATTATAACTATTATGTCGAATAGGACATTAGGCTCTTTCGATTGTAGAGATATAATTCTTTAAATCTCATTCAAATAATTTACAAGACCTAAATACTAAATTGTTTACAAATTTATTCAATATTTGTCTACTTATAATATTTGTGTATTATAAGCATAAATGTTGAAATTGCTGTCCCCATCGCATCCATGGACGTGCCATTTATCTTTTTCCTTTTAGTTCATAATCATGGAACATTCTTAGGATGAGAGAATTGTCCATTTTTTTAAATTGTCATTAACATTTTAGATGGTCGGTATTCTCTCCCGCACGTAGTAATGTTGACTTCTTCAAGTCATTTTCTTTATTCTCTATCCTGCTTGTGGTAAGATATTTTGGCTTCCTGTCACTGCTGTCAGACAGGTAATCCCTGCTGGTTTTGTTTTGCTGAAAGCTTGAGGAATACGAAGTATTTATCTCTGTTTAAGTCTTATAAAATCGCCAGATACCTAGACTTCAGAGCCACCGTTCCTAACACAAAGCGGCTGCTTCCAAAACATCATCAAATTATTTTACATTCACCTGGAAATGCCAGCCTGCAGGTGCTGTATATTTTATGTCTTTCACATTTTGTTCTTCTTTGTTACTCAGTCCGCTTGTTTCTCACTTCCATTTCCAAGAGCAAGCAATAACAAACGAAACACGACACACAGTTTCCAGAGGAGCCATGTTGCCATTAATTTTAAACTAAAAGGAATACGAACTGGAGTTCAGAGCGAGAGGGAAGCGCCTGCTCCCATAAATCTTTAACCCGACACCCTGCGTTAGGGTACTGAAATTATAACTTCATCGTCTTAAATATATTACAGGTGTCAACACTTCCTAAATGTTATTGTTTCTAGAACTCTGACTCATATATGATAAGTTGAATATCGGTTAGAGGAGATAAACGGCAGACATCAGATCGAAGAAACTGTCTGTTTTGTAACTGACTTCTATAGAAAAGGGGTGGCTGGAAGGAGGGTACGCATTTTGGATGTTTTTCAATTTATACTGTAAATAAAATTAAGGCATTGTAATTCTGACGCCTTACGTGGTCAATTATCTACAGCTGCTCAATCGAACCACGGGAATCAAGTGCTCGTCATTACAGTTACTAATAAATAATTAACAACAGTCTTATTTCTGGTAAGTTCAAGCAAACCTTCTCTTTAGCTTCATACATGCTCAAGAGCTGCTATCGTACCCCTTAGAAAAACAATTCTTGCCTTCTAATATGTTGCCAAAATATTTTCAATAATGAGAAATGCTGTAATTATCATATAACTAAACACAACATAATCTTATCTCTTCTGGGATGTTACTCAGCGTAGATTGGTAGTTAGTTACCGACGTTTCGGGACAACCTATAAGTCGACTGCTTGACCCTTGAAGGTGGTACCGAAAGGTTTCCTGCCATTCTACGCCGCGTAACATCAAAGAAGAGGGACGATCTCATTTACAGTGCTGAGGAAGCCTGAAATAAACACAGCGTTTATTTGTCCCCGCAAAGGTTGTTAGTTATTTAACTGTAGAACAAACAACCGATGTTATGGACAACAAAAGTCTGTTAAAGCCTTTGTTGAAGCCTAACATTAGTCTCAGTTCGGAGCCACATGGATCCATTTCAGTCCACCACTCTTTACTTTTGAAATACTCTTAATTTAGTTTATCCTTTTACCTAGGCCTAGGTCACTCAGGTGATAGCTATATTCCTTCACGTCTTCCATCTGACAGATTACACGCCTATGTGTTCTTCTCCCCGTCACATTCCTTACATTTCAGTTTCATTAGCTACTGCTGTAAAAATCATAGGTGGAAAACTGCAACACGTGAATCTTCTCATTACGTAACTTTCACCATTTTTCCTTTTACTTTAGCTTCCTAACGGTATAGGCAGATTCTCTTTGTACTTTTTTTTCAGACACCTTCAGCCTATGCTTTCCAATTCAGAGTGTAAGACGAAGTTTTGCATTCAGTTTAAACGTCAGATTGTATTATTTGCTTATTATGACAATGTAAAATTAATATGAATTGTAACTTTATGTAGTTGAATTGCATTTATACTCATCAACTTTATTCTAAATTATACGAAGTCTGCAGGAGAAATTAAAAGTATTATACTGTTTTAGGGCAGATATTTTTACAACTTATATTATATGCAACGTTCTAAGAAACTATTTATTGGTGTGAGACATGACTGCAGGAAGTACCTCATAGATGTAAAGGGAAAGGACAGAAAGATAATGTTGTTGGAAGAAAGGAGTAAAGGCAGAAGGATCTCTTGAGAAGTGATGTAGAAAGAGAAGACGTTGATAACTTCC
Organism: Reticulitermes speratus; assembly: GCA_021186555.1. NCBI lineage: Eukaryota > Metazoa > Arthropoda > Insecta > Blattodea > Rhinotermitidae > Reticulitermes > Reticulitermes speratus. Next base: position 18,593,677 of record JAJKFL010000002.1, read on the forward strand.
ATTGTGGGAACAGATGGTAACGAAGCTGAAAACCGTAGGTGGAGAAAATTGAATGAAATGGTGATTGGTATTAAAGACGAAGGAGTGGAATAGATTGGGTGAACACAGCCTTGCCCAATTTTTTTTTAAAGGGTTTCGCTACTGAAACAAGGAAGAGATGAGGTTGGATTTAGTCTGATACACCGAATGAGTCTTGGAAGAACCCTCCATGATTAGTTTCTTTTCCAACAATGGGAGAAAGTACAGCAAAATCTTAGTTTTCTTGTGTGTATACAGAGAGAAGCAGACAGTTTTTAAATGAAAACCGACTTTCAATATTTTTACTGCCTCAAGACAAACACGACAGCCCTAATTCCAAACGCTGTTATTAGAAGAAGTAGGCCGTTGAAGCTCACAGACATTCCCGTGTTTCTGTGAAACAGTACATGAACGGCTATTCTTTAGTTACTGCAACATGGTGCGTCGCTTCCTTCTCTGAAGACAAAAACATCATAAACATAAGCCCGATTTTCTTTTCTGATCTGTGGGTCTGCTCTTCGTATTATTACTTATTCAGGGTCTTTCAGTTTCCACGATTGTTGTACCGTAGGGTTGTCCGAGTGCTTCAGTCCAATTGAAGGACCAAATTGTATTTAGTAGCCTTTCCACCAAGAGTGTGAAGCTACACTCAAATGCGTGTTTTCCTTGTGGAGGAGTTACTTAGAGAATTTGCACAAGTTAATTGCTTTGATGAAATATATCATCAGGAAAGAGTCAAAACATAAAATTTATTGTATTTCGTTACGTATTTACCACATCGAAAATAGTTTGACATAAGCATTCTGTGTTTTAATTATATATATATATATATATATATATATTTAGAAAGAAACATTAAAGCTGGATTTCAGCTTCAAGTAAACAGAAATCGTATTTCAACAACCTGCAAAAAAAAATTGAATTCGCATCAGTGTATTCTGTATAGAACACAGTATCAAATGTAATTTAAATCAGTTTAGTTATAGCGGAGAAGAGCAGGCATGTACGATTCATTCATTTTTATCAGTTTTGTGCCCATGTGTTTTGGAAACTGAACTTGTACAAAGCCACAAGTATTCCGATGTTCAAAGTTCTTGAACACCTTGCAGAAAAACAGTTTTCTCTTTTTCCAACAGTGGTCACATTTAGCTAATCGTTTCACATATCTGATGTGTAATATACGCATTTTAGTTTATTTATTACTGGCTGTAGGTCAAGTCGTTGCTTGTAGATTTGGGATTGTCTTCGGGTTCCAATAGCGTCATAGCTGAATATCAGAATGCTGAGGCTGTATTCTCTCACTGAACACAACTATTTGCCGGACTGGCAGCAAGAGACATTTTGACTTCGGTATTCCGTTTAATTATGGGTTACATATCGAACGTAACATTGCGCGACATGATGGCGGCTACACAGTCGTCTGTATTGCAAAAGCATGTCGGCAGAAAGTTAATCAAAGATGGCAAATGTAGTTACAAGCATGTGAGTTTAAACGTTAATATACTGAATGATTAAGAGTCTAAAGTAAATTATAAGGAGCTTAGTGAGCCAAAGAATTCTACGGGTTGGTTATTTTTGTATTCCGTAATCCGCTATGTAAGTATTTTGTATCGTGTAAAGTACTGTTATTGTTTGAGGTAATCAGTAATAAACGTAGTGTGAATTATGGCAAGTATTACTTGCAGATCGAGATCCGCGAACACTCATACGCATCCTACGTTTCCTTCAACAGATATCTGTACCAGTAATAGTACCTTACCTCTGACACATCACTGCCCGGCCATTTACAATTTCTTAACCCTGCAATAATTTGCGTGTTGAACACGTGCCGGCGAAAGGCCATAACTGTTAACTCTGTAGAAAGGTCGTTGTAAAGGCCGACGGCGGTAGTATTCAGGTCCTACACAGGAGACTTCCGTTATATTATTCAACGACGTTTCAGCAACTGCTTTTGCTGCGTAGGTTAAGTGTCCAGAGTGGTAATGAGTGCAGGACTGGGTGCGAATGGAAGAAGAGACCGCAGCATATTGTAAAGATGTATTTTGTTTGTCCGACCACAAAAACCTCAACCGGAGTAGACTCGAGCGCCAAATTTCATGTATTTAGCTCCATAAAATATATAAAGTTTAACATTTTCTGAACTGTCACGCCGTGTCGACTGTTCAGCAGTCATGGATTGCTCGACTCTGAAGAGGAAGGTCCATGCATCGGTGAAACGTCTGTAACTGCTTACCAGCCGACATGGTATAACATGCCAGCAGACGTGAATCTTCAACAATACCGCCGCGTGAACCTCACATCTTGCATTGCTTTCTTTCTGTTTCATCAAATGCTTGTAATATGTTATAACTTTCATAGACTGTGCTTTAATTAACCACCATGCTATGAACACGTACGGAGGAGCATACGTATGCTGCAGCTCCACGCACTCTTAAACTGAGTCCTAGAGGTAGACGAGTTTTCAGCTCATCTTGCAGAATCATGCTTCTTGAGGAGTGATGTTGAAAGTAGTATAATTCAGATGAACAGAAATTGCCTCTTGGGCGTTTGTAATTAAAAGTAGGCTGATTTTGAACACTAGGTAAGGAAATGGTTTGGAAACAGTGTCAGGACTGCGAGTAGTTGAGTGAATACGGTTAATTATTTGCACGTGTATAAGAGTGAATAATGTTCCTTCTTTGCACGTGTATGAGAGTGAATAACGTTTGTTATTTGCACGTGTATTACGCCACAAGCTATTCTGTGTAGCCCACGAAAGACTACGGTCACTTATAGAACCACAGATGTTAAACAGTCGCATGAATTTTGGCAGTTCAAACTCTTTAGTGACTTTTTTTCCAATGGCTCGACAGCCCCTTGGGAGCTTAGGCCGCCTCATTTTTCGAGGCTTCACGATCACACTTGTAGACACACCACAATCGGTAGGAATCCTCTGGACGAGGGACCAGCTCGTCGCAGAGACCTCTATCGGACAACACACAACACTCACAAGAGACAGACATCCATGCCCCCGGTGGGATTCGAACCCACAATCCTAGTAAGCGAGCGGCCGCAGACCCACATCTTAGACCGCACAGCCACTGGGATCGGCTTAATGACTTTACTAAGGGCAAGAATTATCGCAGCGGAGTGTGATTGTTGGCAGTTAGTGAGGGTTCTGTTAATTCGGAAACAGAACCTGCGAAACATTAATCTAGCAAACACTACGACTTCAACAGACGTTCTTTGATGCTCCAGGTATCGTTAACTTCTTAATCCATCGGTATGTCGTCTCACTATGTGGACACTTGTGCGATCTATTGAATGAATAAAGAAGTGAGCTGTGCATCAAATTAATTAGATCACCAAAATTTTTCTTTTATGTGATTGAAAATATGGCGCTTGACGTCGCTGTAGCGGCGTGTGACGTGTTCACGGTTGTGGCGCTCGTCGTCATGTTCTTGTGCCGTGCACCTTCCGCACCTGGCTCTGAATTTATTCAGTTTTCGCTGCTTTCTTATCCATTACCTTTATAAGGTCAATATTGATGGAGAGATGAAAGGTTGGCCGATACGTATATAAGGTCAATATTGATGAAGCGGTGAAAGGTTGGCTGATACCTTTACCCCAAAATGAATAATGGCTTCAGACAAAACCTTTGTATTATCAAGTTTCCGTGTCAGCAAAATGAATGAGATAAGTAAGGTTTGTCACGGCATTTTCCACAGAAAGCAGTGAATATAATGCCACTCTTGTGGAAATGCTTCTTAATGTCGCTGTATTAAGATAGACTAACAAACATGATAACGGCATGGTGCAGGATGTCTTAAAATGTAGATAGTCAGCGAGTCAAAAAGTTCCGAACCTGAAACTATATTTCGCCGCTGTAAGCCATTGGGCCCTGTTTTGAGCTGGTCTGTTCCAGTCTCACTCGTACCTTTCAATGTTCTCCTTGGTCTTGTTGTCTAAATAACTAATTAACTAAGTATGGACTAAGTGACTGACTGTCTGACTAACTCCATGGAGCATAGTCCTTCTTGATAAGTTACTATTTTCTAAGCCAGTCAAGAAATTCCCCTCATTTTATGGAATCCGAAGGTTCATCACCGTGTTCAAAAAATCCCGCCAGTTGTCTCTATTCTGTGCCACGTAAGTACAGACCACGCCCTCCCATCCCTTCCTTTTAAGATGCAGTTTAATATTATATTTCTATTTCCGTCTGCGTCATTCAAGTGTTTTCTTTCCCTCGGGTGTTCTCACCAAAGAGTTGCATGTGTTTTTGTTCTTCCCCATGCCTTCCATATGCCCACTCAATTATCTGGCTTGATTTGGTAATCCTAGTACTGTTTGTTGAATAATACGTATCATAAAGCTCCTCAGTATGGAGTTTTCTCCAGTCTCCTGTTACTTCCTCTCTCTATTAGGTCCAAGTATGTTCTCCATTGCCCTATTCTCGAAAACTTTTAATCTGTTTTCTTCCCTTAATGTGAGAGGTGTAAGTTTCCTATTTATGTAGGTCTTGCCCGTATTACCTCTAACTTAAATTTTAGAATGTGCATTCGTGTGACAATTTAAAGCAGAGACTCCCATGTTCGTGCTGAAAGCATAGGCCTATATATTTAATACTTGGGAGTTGCAGTGTGACAAATATTACTTCGTCCTGCGCGTTGGGGATCTGAAAGATTTAGCCAATTATATTAAGAGAGCGTCTTTAAATAAAGCGTGAAACAAACACCACCTCTGCTACCATACACAAGCTGTACACAGACGCTGTATATAAAAATTGTTATAACGGGAAGTGCTGAATTTGCGCAAGTCACATATATCGGAACACACATTTGTGCTGTTGTCTGTTACGTCACTATACATGTGTCCACCCCACCCTCCGAGGATTGAGGTCTAAAATTCAGTGGTCCTGGTGATCTGACTTGTCATTCCACTCCACACACATGCTGCACTGCCACCCTATCGCTTTGTGTACTTATCAGTGGCATGAGTAAACTCAATGTTAATGGTATATGCTTTAACCGTTTAAAGCACAGTGGTTGCAATGTGTAACGTTTGCTTTAATTTTGAGCAAATCTGCATTTTGCCCACACAGTGCATTTATATGTTTCGTATGATTCTCACAATACACAGTCATTATTTCCGTGAACAGAATGAACCTTCTGATCTTTCTACTGGGGATGCAGTAAAGGAACAACAGAGTAGGGATTTAGATACACAGATTAATGGCAAATGACATTTGAAAAAGTGCTACTTAGGTTAATTTAATGCTTCAAGGTTAATTGTGGATCTCTAATATTTGTGTCATTACACACGGGTTACTGCAGGTCAGTGATTATAAATATCTGGGGAGGGTGTTGGCAGTCCTTAAATATCCACCGAGGGCAGGAGGTCTGATAGACGGTGTTTATAGAGTAAATCATTCCTTTTGAGGTGAATGCTGCGATATTGCCCTAAAACTGTCAACAGTTTCTTCCTTTCACATTCATTCCCATTCGTCATTCACCTTGATCCTACTGTTCGACATTATACATCCTTTGTAGTTGATGGAGTGTCGTTAAGTAGCCTTATTAACTATCGACATATTGCACAACAAATTATCTTGGGCATTACCAGTTGTATGAGTCACATATTATTATATACGGATGAGAAAGAAAGATGACAAACGCTAACAATATTTTGGTTGGGAAACCTGAAGGGAAAATATTATTTGAAAAGATAGATTTGAGAAGAGGCATGTCAAGAGATGTACCGACAGACTGGCGATCCCATGAGTGAATCGTTAGTGGCACTGATGAATGTTGCAAACAGGTCTGATATTGTGTATCAGTAATGCTGTATTTTGCTCGGCCGCTCTTTATTTTTATATTTTTATACTCGGTGAACTTTCTAGTTTGCCTGTTGTCATGTTCAGAGTACAGGGTGTATTATTGCGCCTTCCCAGAAGGATGTCTGTTGGCCTGGTTGTGTCAGTAGGAACTGAGTTTTTCTACTGAACAATTCAAATTATCGTGCAGTTGTTGCTGTGCAAGTGTCCACAGTCTGAACAGGACGTCTTCTATCCCACATCGCTGTTAATAATCCCTGGTTTCTGGGACTATATGTAATAAACTCAATTATATTTATGTTTTATAAAGTTCGACGTTCATTGAGTGTTTTTCACAACGCGGACGCTTTGTGCTTTTTTGAAGTAGTTACAGTGCATATCCTTAAAAAACGCAATCATGTCGTGAATAATGGAATTGGCGGGAACACGTACTGTTAGTGTTTCTTACAGAAACTCTGAAAAAATCAGAAAAACTCTAAAATATAAAGCCCAGAAAGCGAATCAGGTATTTGAAAGTCAACCGAGGATTGCTCGCACAGGAGCAGGAGTGACAAATACAAAACCGTGACATTCCATCGTGTAACATCGTAACAAGTCAACTTATGCTATCTCGCATGACTCTTCTGTATAAATCATTGTGGCAACACGTTTTGATTTGAAATTGGACTTGGGGAAGGAGGGGGAGATTACAATTTATGGGGTACAGTCTGTTTAAGATGAATGATGAAGTTATATTTGTCTGTGATAAAGAACTGTAGCATGAAGACGTGTATGTGAATCAAGGTAAAGGCTCACGCCTTATTAACCTCGGTACTGTAGATATTTTGAGAATTCATCCTCGCGAACTGGTCACTTTTCACAGCAGAAAGGGTTCCGATATCCCGTCGGACAGGGATTGGATGGCTTCTTTCCTGTACAGTAAAAAGAAACCCCTGTTTGTGCCGGGAATATGAACCAATTCCTACAGAATTTAGTTATCACTTTGCTGTTGCGGATCGCGATGTTCATTAGTCTTAGTTCACATTTATGAGTGTGAAAGACGGTAATGGCTCCTAGAGAGGAACAGGCGTTCAATGCCCATACAGTAATCACACTGTCATATTACACTTTAGAAAGTAAAATAATGCCGTTTATGTAGAGTGTTATTTTCTACATGTTCGATCGCATGGATTGTCATAAATATCACTATTCTTTTTGACGTGTACTTTGTATGTTTGTGGCATAAAACAAGATTACTGCGAATATATATATTTCAGAGAAAAAAGCATTAAAATATTAGACAGCTGCGTTCTTAGGACAATGTTTGGAAAGAAGAGGAGGAATTAAAATGAGGGTAGATTGCTTCTGTAAACATTATTGTCACCGAATCAAGGAATTTGAGATTTGCGGGGAATGTAACATGCATGAGGAAGTTATGAAGTTCATGCGGAATTTTAGTCGGAAATTCTGAAGGGAAGAGGCCAGTCGGAAGGAGTATTTGATGGTTTATTACTAGTTGAGTTTCAGGTACATTTCTTTTGATGTGACTGGTAACACCAGATATTTGCCAGTGCACATCCATTATGTTGCTAGTGTCTCCGATCGTTGCTGGTTTCCTTATCACCCACAACGACGAGGAAGAAGTTTTCAGTTTGGTTTCACCTTTTATTATTACAACAACACGAATATCAGAACTGGCTACAACAAGGTCTGCAGACTTCTTTTCTCAGAACCCAATTGTTGCCCATCGGAGGGTCTTTCCTATTCTTACTCCCCTCCCCTTTTTTCACCAATCTCTCTGCCTATAAATGTAGAGTGGGGGGTGCCCAACTGGCCCCAAAAAACTTTCGGCTACTCCAGTGACTGCGGTTTACCTATAATATTTCTTATGATTTGAAAGGTTCTTGCCTCATCCAAGTTTTTATAGCCTATCGATCCTACGTACAATCTGGTTCTACCTCTCCTACCAACCTCAGATCTGGAAAGGAGTATTTGTCATTAATAAGATAATATTAAAATAAATCGTAAAGAAATAGAATGTGCACATAATTTCTATGATTCGGGAAGGGGTTCAGTGGAAGACTCGTGTGAACACAGTAATCGAAAGGGGATGGGGCTTTCTTCTCTCTCTATTGCTCGTTGCTTCTCAAGTAGCACCCGGCTCCGTGGAGTCATTGAATTCTGCATATGTTTCGAACCGACAAACCAACGCTATGTACGTGCGCAGTGTTTTAAACGTATGATGGAAAAGAGCTAGCACAGCAGCAGTGAAGGCGTTCGCAGTTTGAATTCCAACAGCACGCGGTATATTTGAATCACTGGCTAACACGATGTTAGTCTCTCGTTGTTATGCTCAGTCAATTCGCCTCAATGACGGTAAAAAAACTCTGACATATACACTCCAAATCCTTCAAAAGTTATGGTCTCCTGTCATCATGCATCACGGTTAATTTTACAGAAGCTCAGCATTTGATACAGTGTCGTTTTATTCCTTTGAGAGCTCACGTTAATCTAAATCGGGAATCGTCAACCTACTGCCGGCAAAGTTTCTTCCGAAACACCGGCAGCGTTTTAAAGAAAGATATTTTATTAATTACATTTCGCTCAATACGACTGATTTCTGCCTTCATTAATATTTACACATGCGTGTTTTCACCAAATGTTCAACAAGCACCAACATTTTATACTCCAATTCAAACACAAATCTTTCTTTAAAATTAAGATATAATGTCAATGTTTTTAATTTTTGAAAGTTGAGTGTTTTGGTTTTTGAATTTATGAGCTGCTTGTATTTTGTATTGCTGCTACAATGAAACACAAGGAACTGCAGCTAAATGTATTTATGGAAATACTGTAGTAGTTGTGCAGCTAGAAAAAAACTCTGTATTTAATATCCTTCACTTGTCTTACAAGTAATTCACTAATATTACTGAGTTGCCATTTTTTTATTTGTAATGGTAAATGTACAGGTAAAGTTGTCCCTGTGCACACCATGAGGACGTAAATGGGCAGTAGCAGTATAGCTGCACATATTCTTAATTTCGACGATACACGGGGCGAAAGTTCAGCCTCGCGCTCCACTCCCCCCCCCCCCCCCCTTCCTTCTCACGGAAGAAGGAACCACTGGTACGTAGAACCGAACCTTCGGTAACCTTTGAGTACAAGGCAGTAAAAGTTACCATTATTTCATGAAATTTCAAAAGCTTTTAAAGAACTTCTAATATTATGTTCAGCAAATAACAGACAAGCGGTACTTCTGCCACTTTCATTTAACGTTAAGACCCATGTGGCTCACATTTACTTCACTTTTTGACAGTGTGGCTGTTGTTAAAGGAATAAGGTTGAAGACAGCTGATGTAAATTATGTATACAAGTTATGTTCCTTCCTCACAGAGAACACAATGTCTTTATTACAAAGAAAAATCAGTTAATGTTGTGTAGATAAATAAGCGTTGTTTATGGTGCCAATGGTAAAACGCGCACATACTCGTATGTATGCACTATTTGTCACTGTCACATGCTTAATTTTCAGCGCAGGATTATAATTTACTGAAAAACGGTAAAGATTCCTTTCGACTGCGTGACTTCAGGCTTCAGCCGCGATGTAAATGACATCTGTGCTGTTTTGGAATTTTGCGCAGAATAGAATGGTAGTTCCGTGCCAACTTTTCAAGACAACCTATCGGTCCCATCTACGCTGCGTAACATCCCAGAAGAGCGAAGATTTAAAAAGCGCCGTATTTGGAGACCACCTCCGTCAGTCAGTCCGTCCTTCCGTCGATGACGTGCTGTCAGAGGCTAAACCATTTGTCGGATTCATTTGAAATTACGTGTAGGAGTTTTTACGGATAGTTGTAGAGCAAGCGTGAGTTTCGTAGAGTCAGATCAGTTCACTTGTACTTGACTACGGGCATAGATAAATTTATACACGTAAAGGTAAAGGTAAAGCAATCCCATTACAGGCCTGGACAGACCCTTAGGTTTCCAGGAAGTTGAGGCTCCCAGATTTCTAGACAATAGGCACAGGAAGGTGGTAGGGTTGTCAGCCCTAAGCAACGGCCGCCTTTATTCCCCGGGAAATATTCCTGGTACTCATTTATGTTAGAGACTGAGTCGACCCCAGGGCCATAGTGCGGCCGGAAGGATTATGTCAATGAAAAATTCCAATGACTCCATCGGGAATCGAACCCGCGACGTTCCGGCTTGTAGCGCAGTGCCTCAACCAACTGCGTCACCGCGTGCCCCTAAATTTATACACGTACTGACCATATCTCTTGACCGATTTTAATGAAATTAAGTACAAAAGTCTCAATTTAATGCCGTAAGTGTAGGTGAGTTCTGTGGAAATCGGCCATAATTTTTTTTATTGGAAGGAGTTCAATCACATTTACGCTTCTACAGTAAAATGGTATGATAATTTCAAAGTAAAGAATGCCTTGATAAAGCATACGTATGTGATACACCATTTTAAATATTTTTCTCTGCAGCGTTTTTACGAATCATCTGTCACTCAGACACATGCTGCAGTTCCCCGCAGAAACGTGTGTGGGTCTTTATGTAAGAAATGTGCGTGTCTTTTCCGATTAAAAAACAAATTTTGCGTGAGTGATACAGAATTCTTGTGTGTCCAACAACAAACATGATTAGAATCTGTTCACTGGGCATTCCAGTTGTGCATGCGGACGCAAGGACAATGCCTGGCGAAACCACTGGCCGCATTTTGACAATATTTCTTAGCAAAGGCGACAAACACCGAACAGTTTGCGAGCAGTAAAACGCATCGTTTCAGACGTCAGCAGTTTGTACTTAGACGATAAGTAGACTCCAGACTGGCATAACGTAATCCGCTGATCATCTCTACATACAAAAATGTGAAATATATTTTTATCCCTCATCCACAGACACTGTAATCCGATTTGACTTACATAATCCGGAGCTTTATTTCGAATGTGCAAAACCCTCTTCACGTTATGAGAAATTATGTGTTTTTTCCTAATCCTACGGGAATTTTAGTTAACGATCTTGTTCGTGATTTTCATCATCTCTAATGATTGTAGTCTGGAAACGTGGATACGCATAACTTAATGAAACAAACACCAGCTAAGTTAATTCGTGGTCTCTTCTAAGCCTTTACAGTGCAAGTTACTTGTAGGCCTATTCATCCGGCATTAAGAACAACACGCTGTGTTTACTCACTTATGATGTATTATGTGCAGTGGCGACACCCAAGCAAGACAAAGTCTCATACATTGGGCGGTAATATTTTTAGGCTTAGTTTATTTCGTAGGATCGTAAGGTCTTGTATTTATTCGAATAATATTTTAGCCTACTAATTTCTACATGCGTTCCAAATGGTTTGAAAATCCTCTCCTATTTTTATCACACCCTTCCTTCCATTCGCCTCCTAATAACGGAGTCCGAAATCTAGCGCTGAGATTAAGAATGCGTAGAGCTATACCTCTACTTCCCTGTGAGCCTGTGTGGCTTGTTACGGGGCGACTTTTACCTTGTCTTATATGGGTTCAATCTTTGCCTCTGTCTGTTGGGAAAATACGTGGGAACAGAACATTTAGAAACATATTTGGACGTAGGAGATGTGACGTGACAAAGGAAACAATTATGTAATTGGGAACTTTTAATTTGCATTTTCAGATAATAAAGAGTGTTAGGTTATTAGTTGCAGAATTTGTGGGGGTGTGGCGGCGACACAGGGGACATAGGCGTGAAAGAAGCTGGCAATAACAACAGTGTTATGTGGCTTAGAAATATCGGGTGTGCGCATGTACCGGATTAAAGTGGTTTAAGATACATCCTGATGGCGAAATTTTTGTGAACATGGTGATGAAGTTTCGGTGTGCGTATATTCGTATTTCGTAAGCGGCTGATAATAAAATTAGTTACGAGTTATTTTTCGACTAATTAATCATCTGCATGTGACTGATAGTTTCTCTCGTCTTTGCCGGAAATATATTTAATTAAAAGATCAGAGGGTTAGGTTCCCAGATTCCTCAGTTCTTTATCTGTCAATTATTCAGGAAGAGATAAAGGGGTAGGGGGAGGGTAAATGAAATTAATGTAGCGAATGCGGCATTTTGTACAGCAGTTTGTCTTCAAATCTTCTGGGAAAAATAAAATGCCCTTCAGGTGGGTGAGTTAGGACAAGTTTTTGTCATTTGTCTTTATAAAGGCTTTCTTTCAAATTATTCCTGGGTTATGTGGTTTTCTTTCTTTGTCATTGCAAGTTTATAAAGCAATTCACTACTTATCTAATAAAATGGAACACATAGTAGGACTGAAGGAGACATGGACATGCATTTTAAAGAAGTAAGATCAGTACCTTTTGTTAGTAGAACATTTTACGAAGTTTTATAATGGCTGACATTAAGAACATTTAGAGTCTCTCTTTCTTCGAGTTTCCATGCCCAGCTCATAAAAGAAAATGCACCCCACTTGCTCCGAAATCCATTATCCAAACTTTGAATCCAAACCTGTCTGCTTCTTTATAACTAATACCCTTCTTGGAAGCAGTATCGATAATGAGAAGCTTTACGATTTCTAATCTTCGACCATTATTATTGGGTTGACCGAATCAAGGATTATGAGATGAACCGGGCATGCAGTACGCACAGTGAAGATGACGTAATTACGCGGTGGAAAGAAATTGACTGCTTGGGAGAATTGCGTTAAATGGTTCATAGAGGAATGGGGTGCATGGTTCTTATTTGCATTCAAGTGGTTTAGAATAGGATCTAAATGCGCGTTTTTGAACATTTAAATGACTAGTTAGTTTGCATAAAGAAGAGAGTCTATTGATCAGCTGAATAACTAGCGTTTCAAGGAAGACTCTGCACTTTGTAGTTTTATGTGACTAACACACAAGTTATACAAACCGTATAGAACGAAATTAAACAGACACTTGCATATTAAAAGCAGAACACATTAGACTTTCGAACAAAGCGAGGTGAAACAGAAAAAAGTATAAACAGAATCTAATACAGATTCTAGAAATTACACTGGACTGTCAAAAGCAGAACATGTTCTGATCTATCTTCAGTTTAAAACACAGAATACGGGTAATGAGAATGTATCTGTTAAGGCAAATTTCCAGCCTTTCTTCCTTTGAGTGAGTGAACATTTTTCATTATGACGCACCATTTAGCACAGAAACATCATTTGCAGCCCTTCAAAGTAAGATTTAGGAACTCACAGAGATAAAGTGACGAGTGTTCGCTGTTTAGTTTTTCCATAAATGTCAGGAATCTGTTAATTACACCGAACAAACTGAACTCGTTCTTTGCACACTCTTACCTTTATATTGCGTGAGAAGGAAGTTTGTGGTAACATTATGTATATTTTTCAGGCTTGTGAAACCGTACCTTAAGCCTTCTAATTTCTACATCCAACAGTAACTTTCTGATAGAAGGGCCGAGTAAATATATGGGATGGAATCCATAACACACTCATTTAAATTACGGTTATGAAATTGTGTGTGTTAACAGAGCTACAAAATGTATAGAAATATGTAGCGTTATTCTTGTAATTTGCCTGTATGAAGCAAATCATTTTGGGCACGTGAAATGTAAATTTAGTTTCCTTTTGATAAAAATATAATTAATAGAACATTAGATAAATATGGAAATGTGTATATGGATATACCAGAAACAAAATGTATAAATTCAGCGTCAAAAGTATTTTACATTTTAACAGTTACATTTGTCAAAAGCGAAACTTTAAAATTATACCTAAAAATTAATCGAAGTTTAAAGAATACGATTTAAGTTATGAACACAAATGTATTTTGAAAATTTTGTGATTGTTGATGTTCAGTCCATGTTAGCCTCATGAGCCAGGCTGAAGTTATGTAGGCGCAGTAAGCTGGACCAGTCTTTTGAAAAGTGAAGTATTACATAGATTCACGGAAGAACGGAACGTCCTGCATACAATGCAATGAAGGAAGGCTAACGTGATTAGTAACATCTTGCATAGAAACGGACTTCTAAAACACGTTACTGAAAGAAAGAGTGAAGGGAAGAGAAGAAGAGGAAAAAGGCGTAAGCAGCTACTGGATGACCTTAAGTTACAGAGGAGTTGCTGGAATTAGAAAGAGGACGCACTTAATCGCACTCTCTGGTGAACTCGCCTTGGAAGAGACTGTCGACCTGTCGCAAGACAGACTAAGCAATGCAGGAGCAGTTATTGGAAGTTCTCTCCAGAAGTTATCTTCATTTGAAACCGCAGTAGAGGCGATACTGATGCAGTTAGCAGAATTTATGAACTATCTGAGACAAGAGTATTTATCTACAGTATTTAAAACACAGAATTTCTGTGATTAGTAAATAAAAGTATTTAAGGACATAATCGTTATATGTTTCTACGTACTCTCGTCTCTTTCTTCTGATGTGCCTGGAAAAACCACGGAGATCTATGTTGTCATGAAGATGTAGGGGTACTTACTTGGAACCTGGTGTCGTAAATTTACCTGAGTCACAGTCAGCACCTCTTCTGTTATAAGTCACAACTTTACAATTTTTGTGGTCTTAACTAGTAAGAAACTGTCGAGAATTTGTCTAATAACATATTTTGGGAACACGTTACTGCGTAGCTATACTGTCGCTTTAATAAGTGCAATTGTTGCTTGTACAACCCTATCAGGTTTCAGATAATGTGTCTAAATGATTTCCTAATTTTGACAATTACTTTCCGTGAAACTTTCAATGGCACGACTGATAAAGTAGTGAGTACGTATACTAGAGGATGATACAGCAATATAATTTTAAAAAATGTGGGCAGCTGATATTAAGCTGTAACTTTTTCCTTTGTCTTAGTTTATTTAATTTTTTAAAGACGAAAATTAACCTTAACTCTACTTACAGATACAGTTCATATCGTGCAGTAAGCACTCTCCATCTGGATTATAAATGCCGATCATTTAATGCTGTATAGGAAATTAATAGCTGTTTTTTTCGGAAACCATACAAACACAGGAAGAGAGGATGTAGAATTTTTGAATGTCAGACTTGGTGATACATAGGGTGACTCTTAGTCTTTAAAGGGTAATCGTATAATGGTCTTCGCAATCTTAGTCTGTGTCAGTCAATTTAATCAGATAATTTGATATTGAGCCCAGAAGGGAAGAGAGAAACTCTGGGGGGTTTATTTGGGTCTCAAAACAAAGGACAGTAATTTTTCTGCAGGCAACTAACCGAATTAATTTCAGAGTAGTTAGCGGATTTGTTTTATTGGAGGTAAGAGTCGCACTTCTATATATTATTCAGACCAGCATTGACGTCTACACATGTCTGTGTGTATTTATCATGCAGCAATGAAAGAGAGGGTATCGTGAGTGCCGAATAATGGATAGCGCATGGAATGGAACAGAAATGTTCTAATGTCAGCTTAAGGCCGTGCCATGGCTCAGGCGGTTAGTCGCCGGCCTCTCACCACGGAGGCCCGGGGTTCGATCCCAGCCGGTCCCAGTGGCCGCGCGGTCTAAGGCGTGGGTCTTCGGTCGCTCGCTTACTGGGTTTTGGGGTTCGAATCCCACCGGGGGCGTGGATGTTTGTGTTGTGTTTGATGTAAGGACGGTAGCATGGAACGTAAAGTGACATGAAAGACGAAAGGATTTAAACAGTATAAAAATGGATCAAAGAGGAAAAACCCCGGACAGGCAAAAAAAAAAAAAATAAAATAAAATAAAATAAAAATAATCCCGGGTCAGTCCATGTGAGATTTGTGGTGGACAAAGTGGCACTGGGACAGGTTTTTC
This sequence comes from Reticulitermes speratus, assembly GCA_021186555.1. Lineage (NCBI taxonomy): Eukaryota > Metazoa > Arthropoda > Insecta > Blattodea > Rhinotermitidae > Reticulitermes > Reticulitermes speratus. Next base: position 18,609,252 of record JAJKFL010000002.1, read on the forward strand.
TCCGAGTTGTCGGTTTTCCCCTGTCGATTTCATTCCACTGGTGCTCCATTAATTGTAAAAATTGGTAAAAAAAACTGCTCATCCATCTCTCATCATCATTGGGGTTGCACAAAAAGCCTTAAGGCTGTGGTGCGGGGGCCCTTCATCAAAAAAAAATGTCAGCTTATGTGGAAGGAATGAAGAAACCCACCATTGAGATTCGAGCTAGGCTCCTCCGTCACGCAAGTCGAGCCATTCTGAGCTAACACGATTTTGAGAGGTATGTCCTAGTCTGTCTGCAATGCGATTGAAGTTTGTCCTTCGTGATGATAAGGGGCCCACTTTAAAAAAAAATGGAAGAAATATTTTACTGCGCGCGTGTGGGAAAGGGGGGAGGGGGGCGGGCGGGCAAGGGAGCTTGTGACTGATAATCCATATACTACTTGCACACGACGCATAAATAATGTAAATACTTAGTATGGACCATTACTGTTCTTTATGCAACTCGCACAGACAGTTAGCCCATAAACCAGGAACACCTCGGTAGTTGAAATCAGAGCAGAACACGTAAATGTTTAGTTATTACGTTCTAGGTCTTGTGTGTGTTTTGCGGTAGGTTGTCTTAACTCCTGAAGCACAGTGGTAGTTCTGTGAATAAAGCGCTCGAACATTTAACAACTCCAGATCTTTATTTTATAAGTTCCCCTTCTTGTCATAATGACATTTTGTGAGGGAATTTTGTAATAGTTATGCAGTGGGTTTTGTTGGAGAATTGAACCGAATGTTTGTCACTTACATGTCTGCCGAGTTTCAAATTGTTAAGGATAGCGTAGTACATTTACACTTAGGGTTCTGCCACGTCAAATAGCCCACACACACCGTCCATCCTTCACGATGCATTATAAAAAATCAAATCGGTGTTTCAAGCTACGACTTAACCGCAAATTGTACGTAAAACGTCACGCCGACAAGTTGAATGTTGGCGATTTTATTTTGCGGGTGTTAAAATGTTTTAGCTGCTTGAGTGAGGGAAGGGCGACCCACCTATTTGTACCGAAATGTAAGACGTTAGATGATGAGAGTGTGAAAATCGTAGGTGATTTTGACATGGCCGCCATTTTGGCAGATTTCAAGATTTTTTGATGATTCTTTTTTTTAGCGTGTAGGCATATTCCTTACCTTTCAAACTGTGTATTGTTCACTGCTCTAGTCGAAGTAGGCGCGGAGCACTGTGAAGAAACGTAGGTAACGCGAAAGTCTGACACAGCTAGCGCCGAGGTGACCCACCTATGTGTACCGAAATGTAAGACGTTTTACGTCAAAATTACAAGAAAAAAATAAGTGCACAATATTTCCAATGAGTTTTCCAGAGAGAACGATCTAATGCTTTCTCTTTCAAATGTCAGTATCTCCTATTTTCCTTAAGGTCATCCAGTGGCTGCTTAAGCCTTCTTCCTCCTCTTCTCATCCTTTTTTATCTTTCCTTCAGTAACGTGGTTTAGAAGGCATTTCCTATGCACGATTTGGCCAATCCATTTAGTCTTCATTTTATTGTACGTAGATGTTTCTTTCTTCCTTAACTCTACGTAATACTTCATTTTTCACACGGTCAGTCTAACGGATCTTCTCCATCCGTCTCCAGCAAAGCATTTCAAAACCCCTCAAGGTAAGATAATTCTGATCTATTTATCGAAGTGTTTGTCAGCATCATACAAAACTATGCTGGTGTAGCATTTTATTAGTTTCGTCATGTTTATGTAATTCTTTTTCCATATATCCAGATATTTTTATCAGCACTTTGTGTTTTTAAACGTCCTGAATCTACCTTCAACCAACATACGTATTCGTACTTGGCTTGACACGCCTCTGGACATCTCACGTGAGAATGACACTGTAAACTCTGAACCTTAATTGCCAGTATCCTTATTGCAACACATTGTACATCTTGAGGTAGTACGCTATACCGGGAAATTACCTGATAAATGACATATGAAGGTTTCTTCATTTCCCCAAAGGAATATGGAGATTATAGGTTTGGCTGAAGTTAGACTGTGACCGATTCCGGTCACATTCCTCCCTATTTATTATCCTTTTATTCGACGCTAAATACTACGCGTTACGGAGAGCGTCGTAAAGAGTTAAGTCGTTCGTTGAATCTGAAACATCTTTCACCTGAACATATTTGTTAACATACGACAGGTCCTCGAGACTACAAGTTGTAGTTGAATCATGTTTGATTAGCAGAGCTAGGCTTCGTGTGTGAGTACACTACAGGCTGCCTGCTAAGTTAAAAATAATCAAGCCTTCATGTGGTGAAGTCACGACATCATTTCAGTCACGTCACTTGACGTCCATACGGATATCACTGAATCGATTTGCGATAGAAAATGTCTGTCAGATCAGCCATTAGACATATACCGTTCATTTCGTAATCCTGTGCCATATCGGAGAGAGTGGATATTAGTAGGTGACATCAAACATAACAGACGTTGTTGCTTAAAAGTTTTTGGGTTGTAGCCCGGTGTCAGTTTTTGGTGTAAAGCCAACATTTCGGGAACACTTGTTTGTCCCATTTTCAGGGTCTTGAGTTAAAAAGGGGATGCCAGGAGGTAAGGCACATGTGTTTATATAGGAATGGGGTCCATGGGTAGTATTGGATGGACGAGCCAATCCGGAAGAAGGGGGAGGTGTGGTGTGTTGTGATAGGTTAAGATAGGGACTGTGAGTGGGATAATGGGTAAGAAGTGGGGGCTGTAGTCACGGAGGAAAAATGTTCATGCAGGAGGAAGGGGAGCCAAAATCTAAGAACTGGAGCTAAACTGATGTTTCCCTGACGACTTCATTTTGGTTCGAATTTATCCATGTGATTCAAATGGAACCTTGTTAACTAATTCATCAGTAGTTCATTGGAAATGTAGTGTCTAGTACAGTGCAAATGTGCTATGTGCTTCTTTGCTGTGAAGACAAAACTGACATTTATTTTTCGCAGCCACAAATGTAATAAAAATACAGATCGCCTGTTAGACTGCGCAGGACTGACATAAACCACAATTAAATTACTTCCACTGTCTTCAGAGAAGATTGCCTATAACATATCACCTAAGTCTGTTCATTAGTACGTTATAGTAAACGTATGGGCAGACGGACATACCACTCCTGCGTGAATCTACTGTTAAATACTGTGTACAAGGAACAGGATGCATTACGTCTCCGTAATTTCATAATCGACACAAGTTTTAATTGCTTTACTGCACATGATGAAGGAAACCAGCCACGAGGCATGGAGCTGTCTCTAGGTTATTTTTATTCTTCAGTTAGACATACAGCTCAGGAAGATGTGCGTCAGATGAGTAAGTAAAAACTGGTCCGTGTCTATCGAGCATTGTCGACAAATGACAAGCCTTGAAGACAATAGATGAGGGCTAAGGTGAAGAAAAGACGAAAAGGGTTGGAAGATATACTGCGCATCCTCGTGGTGCAAGGGCCCTTATCTAGTGATGGAGATAGGTTGTTCAAATACTCGAGTGGGGTGAATCAGAATGACCTTGTAGAAGAAGCACCACGGTATTGCAATAAGAAGGTAGGGATGATGTAGCTGAAGACGATTTTACCCGCGACCTTTGATAAAAGAATTGCCGTTTAGCATTGTCGTGTACGAATTCTCTTTGCAGACGTGAAGCCAAAACCATTACGTTCCAACTATTTGCGAAATGTAAGAACTAACAGCAAACAATTCCACCTGGTCCAGGAATATAAAACTGGCGGCCCTAGGGCCGTGTTTGGCCCGTCTTAATTCTTTTGATGGTCCTGAAAACTGTTTCAAACAAACTGTGAATGCTGTCACAACATTACAACGTACGAACAGAAACATTCTTTAGGATACGATCGTAAAATCGATTATGAAATTTGGAAAAAGGATATATCTGTTCACAAATTTAAAGCAATATTAATTCTCTGATTTTTAAAAAACCATCCGTGTTTCAAAGAGTAACGCAATAAGCATTGTAAAACTCACCGCAAAGGAAAGTACGATATATCTACAGAAAAACGTAGAATTGTTAATTTGCGTGAATTAAAATCAGCTTTAAAAATTAACAATAAATCTTTTGTAACATTAATAAATGCAATTAATCTGCAGTCAAACTACTTTTATATTTGACAGTTCAATTACAGGAGATTACAGCAGCAGGCAAAATCATCTCTCCCGAAGAAGGAGAAGAATTAAAAAATAAGTGCCTGAGTAGAAACACGGTGGTGACTGAAGGTATAAACGACATAACAATTGATATTCGGTATGAATTGAGATTGAATAGTAAAATTTTTCAAGCCTACTCCATTAGTTGTGGATGACGGCAAGGTATTAAAGATATTGCTCGGCTTGGGGCTTATTTGTTATTGTGTTCCGCATTTTATAACAACTGACGAACACTGAAATTGTTACTGGAGGACTTATTTTCTTTGAGATGAGTGACTTACTGAAAGAGTACGAAGAATAACGAAATTCTCTTAACAAACCCCTGTGTATCGTGACTGACGGAACTCATCATGTGGTGGTTATTAAAAAGGACTTGTGGAAAATGTCAACGGAGAACTCGCTAGTGTAAGCCACAGTCTTCATTTTACTCGTATTATAGGGAAGTCCCACATGGCAAAGTAAAAGACTGGAGTATATTATAAGAAGAACTCGTTAACTTTATTCCTGCCACAGGAATATAATCGTGTATAATTTGCTTCTTTTTTGCTCAGTATTAACAGTGAATTTGCCAGTTACATTGAAATTTGCTGTTATGCTGCCCAAAGACGTGAACAGCATTTTGTGATTTCAGGGGTGACATTTTCGTGTTGCTGACAGTGAAAGAACAAGATCTTGGCACTAGCTGGAGATGAGTGTTCAACTTCACCCGTCAGCCGCTTTACCCCAGGCAAAACCCCGGTACCCATTGAATAGGAGGTTGGGTGGACGGTTTTGAGGAAGAAAAATTTCTTGCTCATGCCTGGATTCGAACCCCAGACCGCTCAGCCGTACACAAGATAAATTCTCATATTAACATTTTCTTTTGGCTTATTTATTTTTGATGCAGTCTTAAACTTAACAGTTCGTATAAACCGATACGTATAGGTACTACAGAGTAACACAAATATTGCTATCGGGATTTCTTATCCTGGGCCCAGAAGCCACTGAATATCAGTGGGGGTGTCTGATAATCTTCAGTCTGTAGAGCAGAATTCTGTAATATTACTGAAATATATAGTTCTGCTACTCCCTTCCACATACATATCAGTGCACCTTTCATTATCACTAACACATCTGATCCTATAAAATCTTTACAGTTAAATAAGGCGTCATTGAATAGTCAAAAGATCACAAAGAGAAGATATTTGTTCTTCAGCATTTCCTTATCTTCATTGCCGAATTTTCGTCGTATATTGAGGGGAACAAAGAAAGTATGTTTAAACGAGGACACAGTGGTGGCGACACTCTATGATAATCGATGAAGAATTGATACGTATCAGGCGTTATCAACTTATCAAACGTTAGACCATTTGGTTTGTTAAGCCTTATGCCATATTTTTAATTGTCCTTCTAAACTCTTTCGTAGGCCTGTATGGCGTAAAATGTTTAGGCGTGTTACTGTTGTTTCAGCAGACGTGTTTGAAATACCTTTGCCTCATCAGGCACAAACTTCTGAATAGAACCGATACTTCAGCAGTCATTCTTGTTTCCTGGCGATAATCATATTTATCATCATTTATGTTACCACAATCGCCACATTAAACTTATTCATATGTATATTCTATTATTTCCATGACTTTTCTTCTCCGTCACGTTTTTCCTTCCGCCTGTTTTTTAGATTAAATTATTCGTAGTTTTTGATACTCTTCCCATTTCGACATAAAAGTCAAGGTGTAATAAAAGTCTTTTTAGAAGAATGGCACACAATTTATAATTTGTCAGCCCATATTTACTAAAGAAAATATTTTTAACATTTCATTAATCATGTATTGGCTGACAGGTTATTACTCAGTGCACTTTTGTTGTCTGGCTACTTTCACTCCACCTAAACAAAAAAATTGTATTATTTCTCTTTATTGAAACTGAAAAATTGGCAAGTGAAATTAGTGTCTTTAACTAGATAGAGTATACTACTGTCTCCGTATATAAGTGTGCCTTTCTGACTGTGGCATACACGCCTCTGTACTATGTACGGATTAATTTACGACGGAAGAAAAGTGAGAAGGCCGAAATTGTATCATATTTTGTCATAAGTAGGGAGGAAGAGGAGAGGTGGACGAAGTGACTCGACTTTCTTGGATACATTTTTCTGATCATATTATTAAAATCACTTGCCTATTCCAAACCTAATGGATACCAGCGAACCCATGGACAGACTTGCTTGACATTTCTAGTGCCTTTTAATACATCAATTTGTCCTTCCATCTACACCTTGTCCTTCCAAGCTGTCTGTATCCTTAATTGTTTTCATCAGTTTTGGTTAGTACCTTTTATTTTATGTCAGAAACACTAACCAACAAGAAACTAGCCTTTTCAGTTACAGCATGGACTCAAAAATTTCAGTAACATTTCTGTTGCGCAGATGAAGCATGTGGGCAGAAATGTAGGTTAAAGCGAAATGCCAATAATGCATTCAGTTTATGTACTGTCTTTAAAAAACGTACATGGCTTTTATGTCCTGAAACTTGGTGGTGGAACTGACACCTAAATTACATGAGAAGCAGAGTATCCACTGGCCGGCACATCGAAGTACATCTAATGTTGCTGTACTTCTTAGTCTTACCTCTGCAATTTGACCGTCTCTCTTCGTTATCCCTAATTCTATTAGTTCACAAGCCACTTCCAAACTGCTACCAAAGTTTCTTAACTGCACACTTACACATTCAGGAGGGAATGAAGCCACAATGGAAACCTGAAACACTGGAACTACGAAACAGGTACTGCTCTCTGTGGAGGGTTTATGCAGCACAGTGACTGTCTTGCCGAGTGAGATTATTACTCCATAAATATTCCGATTTTTGTTCCAAAGGTTCGTGACTGAAATTCATAGGTCAGCTGCAGTAATTGGAAGTTTTGTAATTCTTTCAGTTTTCTCGTATCAAATTTCGAAACTAAAGTACCTTAACAACGGCGGATGTGGTTTCCATTTGTACTGATCCTGACTGACCTCTCCTAATTTCCTTATACCGATGCTAAGGATATTTGTCTTTATGGATAGCTAATGAACAGCACGATAGAGAATGCTCTGTAGCAGAAAATTTACGTCGTCTGGATGTTACGTAATGTCGACTGGTAAATTGTGAACGACGTTTCGAAAGGGCGTAGTCTTTCCATGTTCAGAGAAGAAGAGTTCAAGAAAATACTTGAACTTGAAGATGGACGGAATACGCTTCTCCGGTACGTCGGTAATTCTTGACGAGTAGACACGGTATAACTTACAGTTAGACTGTAATCTTCAACAACAACGCTGTAAGAAGCTACAACAGGAAGTTTGCAGATGTTGAGAAATGTGCCAGTTGTTAAGAAGTCCAAGCCTTCGTCATAAGAAAATCTTCATTGGGCCCATCCTATAGTTTTGTAGATTGGACAGTAACAGGTACAAGCATTCAGCGAAAGAGGAAAATTATAAAATGAAGAGGTCGATTTCTTATGTGACTAACCAAGTATCTTTAAGGAACGGGACACAAGTATAGAGGTGGATATAAAATTTGATTTTGAGATCCAAAGGGAACTTGCCGTAAATGAAACATTAGTGCAATATCAAAGTAAATAATAAGGTGAAGGTAAAGTTCGCCCTGCAACAGGCCTTGAAGGCACGAACGGGGGAGTACTGTTACAGTTCTATCCATTCTTAATGTCAGCGCTAGATGGGGTGGGTGGTTAACGCCACGCCCTGGCCGCTTTACTCCCGGGAACGAGACCCTGTACCCGTTTTACAGCAGGCTGGTTGGGCCTCGGGTACAGTCTGGACGTGAAAAATCTCGCCTCTAGCGGAGTTCGAACCCCGAACCGTCCAGCCCATAGTGAATCACCATCTTACTACGCTCGAAGTACATACTACAATAAAATATCTGTAGAATGAGGTTCGACAGCACCATTTATTTATTTATAGCTTATTTAACGAAGCTTGCTCTAGATTATAGCTTCGCGTGATTGGATGATAGTGAGTAATTTAAAAGAATGTGGAGGAAAGGAGCCATGATACAATGTAAGGTTAGCCAGGCACTCTCCTGGAGGGAATGAGCAAAATCATATTAAGCATCACGCAGTATAGTTGCTGTCCCAGTCGAGAAGCGAACCGGGCTTATCCCTAATACAAGTCGGAAACGTTACCTCTTAAGGCAGATCGTCTTGTATTGTATCGGTTCTGAGGAATTCGGTATTGGAACAAGAGTAACACTGCAATACCGACTATTCAAACAAGACATAGGTCTACACCGGATGACATGTGACGTGTGTGTGTGTGTGTGGGGGGGGGGGGGTGACTGCGATTGTGTGGGCGAGGAGATTTTTTAGGGATTTCATTGATTCTGTTCGTGAGCAAGTGAATTGTCGAGTATGTGTGAGAGGCGAGTAAGTCTGCCATAGATTGAGGGCGCGAATGTTCGAGTAGGATTGTATGCATGCGAGTAGGCGAATGAGCGATCGCATGGGTGAGGGCGAGTGAATACGTGAGCGAACTGTTATTTGGTTAGCTCTTTGCCCTATTGCCACATATGGGACAAATCAAAATACTGTATTGCATATAGAATGATCGCAAATCGATAATCAAATGAGATGTGTAAGGGCCTGTCGCTTTGGACCCTTGCACTGCAGAACTGCTGAGTGTTGAGAAAGGAAGCTCCTGCAGTGTTGGCATTTCTGAGGCTTGAATCAATATTGTCCGAAAAGTTTTCTCGACCCTTTACCCAGAACTAAGGCTCTGTACACGAATACGGCAGGACGAGACACTGCCAACTTTGTAACTGATCTATGAAGCATTAGAGCACCCTTATAAGCTATGTCACGTAAAAGAATTGTACAGGTTAGGAGATATTTCGCGATATTACAAATAAGATTTTTCTGCTAATCCACTTTTGTTTCGATATACACCTTACAGTGAATTACAGGCTAAAACTATCATATTGTTTTGAAAATAAAATATAAACGACACAGTAAATTACTTTACAATACCCGTTTTCTTATAAAAAGTCTCTGAACGAAGAGAGAAACTTTGTAGAGCGTAAAAGGAACCAGTGGCATAGGGGTTCTCGAACAAATCGAGTCTCGATATCTTTCGACAAAGAGCGCTGTGGTTACAAAGTAGTCTTCAGGGTGATGGAGATTGTCGTCATCCCGCTGCCTTTTGTCATTCATCTTCATTCATCACCATACCGTACGCTCCTGCCGACATCGTATTAAGAGGCGCTAGGAACAGTCGTGTCTCGTCGTAAGCTGGCACTCACGTCGTCCATAAAACAGCGATATTTGAATATAATGACTGCAGTTGAGCTGCCCGGAATGACTGAACAGGTTCTGACGTTAGTACCCACAAATTCTACACTTTCAGTGCAGGTTTTCGAAAAGCACCCAGCGCTGAGAGATTTCTTAGGAATCCAATCTCCAGTTTATCGACTGAGAAGTAAACAATTGATCAGTAGCGGAAGGGAAACCTATAGCATGCAGGTCAAATTTGGGCCTCTGTATGGCTGGCGTAGTGTTATTGTTTAAATATGCTGTCAATGGCTGAGAGTATTAGCGTCGGTGGTGGATGATTGAATGATTATGGAGCATTGGTTGAATCATGCTGACGGGAGAAAACGAAGTACTGTGAGAGTAGTTGAGGTGTGAGGTAAGTTGAGTACAGAGCTAGATCGCATTACCCTGCTGATGGAGATGGAGTTGGTCTCCGAAACATTAGAGTTTATTAATAATTTGACGCGGCTGTCTGCCCGAGACCACTTTATCGGGTTTCATTTAGCTTATAACAGTAATGCAATTGGAGGCAGTAATGGGTAACTTCGTATCCACAAACATTTAGCATAAAGAGAATCTTTATTCGTATATGACATAACTTTAACAGACCTAGAATTACAATTTCCATATGTGGGCATACTTACTTAAAGAAGAAAGTTTATTTTGTGATAGTAATGGAGAACATAGACTGAGGGTGTATAAAAGTAGTTTTCGTGTTTCAACGTTTCGGAAAACATTCAGTCACAGTCTTTACCCCGAACATTGGAAGAAGTGCAGAAACGAAAGTTTGCGTCCCAAAATCCGATCTTACGTACTTGTAGGTTTGTTACACAATGTTTCGAAGACTTAAGTACACAGATCAATGGTAATTTGTATATACCTTCGAAAACAACAATTTATTTTATTCAGCAGTGCCCTAAAATGCTACATGTTTCGATCTGTACGACCATTTCAGGCGTAAATGTACACGATTTAAAAAAACAAGATGGTCTTATATAAGGAAACATGTACAGAGTGGTATACTTTGGTGTTTATGTCCTAGTACATTCTCTTTGATGGTGCATTACTACATGAAAAGTCTATGTATACCAGACATTCAATAATGGCACACTTATGGTAATACTTTATGTATTTTAAACTTTGATTTTATCTTTGTCATTTTATATCTTGGACTGGTTCTGTTACTTCAATAATTGTATCATATTTTAATTTTTAACCTCTGTATTGCCTCCCTGACGATGACCGTGTGAGCGGGATACATGTAGGAGGCTATTGTAAAGCGGCTGATACACGTAGGAGGCTATTGTAAAGCGGCTGATACACGTAGGAGGCTATTGTAAAGCGGCTGATACACGTAGGAGGCTATTGTAAAGCGGCTGATACACGTAGGAGGCTATTGTAAAGCGGCTGATACACGTAGGAGGCTATTGTAAAGCGGCTGATACACGTAGGAGGCTATTGTATGTAAAAACTACTTCACGAATTTGCATTTTGTTGGTATTACTATTATATTATATATTCTTTTGAAATTCTGGTAGGGAATGTTAAGAGAATAGATTTGAAAAACCAAGCCGTATATGAGATGACAGTATAACAATTAGTCCCAGAGGAATGGGGTTTTGAGGTGGGACATAAATTAGTTGGCCCGGAATAGGGCCCAGTGGCATTCTTAAAGTGAGATCGATTACGAACAAAACTACAGGTCTTATTCAGTAAATAACGGCTATACTCCTATGCAACTCTGCAGTTACTGCTAAATTAATAGCGAATACGCTGATCATGATATTTGTGTGATTTGCCCTGGCGCATGCAAATGCTGACGAAAGGTCCTCTGGCATTTTTCCTTTTACCATTTCAGTAATCTGGCACGGTGGCGTGGGCACGTTTTCCCTGCTGTGGAAAGTCAACAGAGGACTCTAGATTTCCAGAATAGCTGACAGCTTCAAGTTTTCATTCGGGTGACATCTTCGTAAAGAAGCCGCGTCAACATTAAGGTAAAATATTTATCACACGACATAAGCATGTTGCATGGAACATATTACGTTATATGGATATGTTTTAATTGTGCGGCGGCCTGTGCCAACCACAGTTTTCCGCTTGTATCCGGTTTCGATAAGAGAGATATTTCTTCACTTTATATTCACCGTGCATCTTTTTATAATTGATTATTTGTACCAACAAATGCACTAAGACAGTTTTTTCACTGTTTTCTTTATTATAAGGATGCCCCAATAAATAATTGCCGAAATGCGTATTGGGGCATCCTTATAATAAAGAAAACAGTGAAAAAACTGTCTTAGTGCATTTGTTGGTACAAATAATCAATCAGAGATATTTGTTTTTAACTGTCTGCTGTATTTATTGTGTAAATAGAGAAAAGTCGGTAGTATAAACCTCAGTTGATCAAGATTTCTAACTTTCAGATGAGGCCTACGTTTGCAGTTTCTTTTTTGTCGGAATTATTTGGCGCGTTGGCAATGAAATTTCGCATTCATGCTCATGTTAACTCCATCGCGGTTCATTTTAATGGCATTTAATATTGATACAGCACCGTCTTGTGCGCTATGGTGGAACTGAATAACACAGTTGCCTCGATCATCATATTCTTTGAGGTCTGCCCTCTTCTGGGATATTACGCGGCGGAAGCTTGAAATTAAGGTTATCCTATTCTTTACGCGATGTTAAGCTTTTCGCATAAACATAGCCTCGCACGAGAATATCGTTTATAAAGCTTAAATTCTTTCGGATCTTATGGAAACTTAAATTATATTAGGAAGAAAGGATTGTGTCCCCGAGCTGTTGGTCGACATGTTCTAAGATGTCATAGTCTGGCACTGCTGTGATCATTGACTGGAAAATTTCAGTTGTCGATGGTATCGGATAAATTAATGTACTTCATCATATGTCAAAATTTGTTTAAGCAGAGAGTGTACTTTCATATTCACCAAGAAATCAGTAGGAACAAAGAGAGCGTTCTCGTTGACTAAGTACAAGAGCAAATTAAATTGTGTATGTGTGTGTGTGTGTGTGCGTGCGGGCGTATGGGTGGGTGTGTTAGGAGTGCGTTGGATTGCACTAACTGCTACCTCAGTGCATGCTGCGCCGCATGATTGAAAACGCCTTGTCATTCAGGGCTACGTAGTATGTTGAATGTTTGTACTTTACATAATGTTACTGGCACTCGTGTGTGATAGCGAACTGGAGAGGAACGAATTAGCACGCGTTACTTCCTGACAAATGTAAATGTTAAACCGTGTTAGCAGACGTGTATGTGCTTATCAGTTACGATTTTTAACAGAGCAGAGAATAACAATTACTTTTGCATATATATAAATACAAATTCCTTTCAGGATCTTGTTACAATAATATATGTAAAGAACATATGAAAGGTGGACAGTGGAATGGTCATACTAGACAACCACACATTGATTTATGCAAATCTAACACGTTCCGCTGCTGGTAATGAAATGAGACAACGGACGTAAGGTGTAATTTTCACATTCAAGTAACTTTAGTTGCTATAATCCAGAATGACGTGTTTTCTTATCAATTTAGAGGAATACGTTCAATAATTTATTTTAAAATACAAATTCTGAAACTATTTTGCATTATTTCACAACTTTGGCAATATTGAATGAAATAACTGCTTTTAAATCTTCATTAAATTGGTTGGACAACTGTATACTGGTTTCATCTGTCTCCTTATAAACACAGTGACACTTGTCTTGAACAGTTTAATGAAACTTCGGTTTCAGTATTAGGAAAGGAATTGCTTGTGTAGCTGAGAAGCTTTAAGACTCCGAAATATGACTGTGTTCCGTGTAGTTAGTTAAACATCAGCGCATTTTCTGCCGTATGCTAGTATTTTATTCGAAATACTGCTCATACATCATAGATCTGTAATAATTAATTGGTACTAAGGTTGGAAGAAATAAACTTGTTAGTTTCTTACAGCTATATATTTAAGATACCTTAAATTAAAATATGAGGTTTTGCATGCTTCGCATTTAAACTGGTTATTCCTCCGTGTAGGCTTATGATTTACTGTTTGGTATTATCAGTAAAATGGAGCCGGTCTTGTCTGCTTGCATTGAAGGTAAACATTTGCAGCTTGACCCTGGCTTTTATTTTAAAAGCGGAATAGGAAGGATAGCTTTCGCACGGAAAGCTCACCATGGAACTGCCCAGGGAACATGAACCAACATCCTCATTTGTGGCAGGCGTGTCCTGTAATCCATAACTCCGAGTTGACGTGTTCTGCTGGCAGGAGCTGGTCTTATAATTACTTTTATATGTCCGTCTGTCTGTGATGAACAAATTGTCCAGATGAAGTGAAGTTTAGATCTGACGTGCAAAGTCATTTTGTTTCAGCTTGTCTAAAGAATTGCTATTTCAGTCCCTTATATTGCGCTCTTTACTGAAGAAGCTAAATTGAAGGTTTATTTAAAAAAAAATAGCCACTGATGAGAAGTAGCCCAAACTACTCTACGTGAAAATAATTGGGGTCCAAATTTTTTGTACTTGAACGTTATTGTGAGCTGCATAGGGTACAAAAGTTTTAATGATGTGCCGTATAACCGCAAACGCCAATATAAAGTCCATCCTTCTTTGGCTACGGACTACTGCCCGTAACAGAGATGTCTGTTTTCTGAAATGCGAACGTTGGCAGAAGTAGTAGTAAACTTAACCGCCGTACTTGTAATGATGGGAAGAGAAGATTAGTTGCGGCACTACACGTGTAGATGGCAGATTGTCCTTGTGCTTTAAACATCGTCCAGTTCGTAACTTAAAGAAATTCTGCGCTGAAAGTGGTGGATTCTGTATTGTTTTTTATGGCCTAAGAAAATATACTAGGTAGTAACTTTTAATTCTGATTTAAATGTTTCAGCCATATTACTCCTTCAATTCTAAATTCGTATTATTTCTTTAAGAGACGATATCGTGTCCCCTTTTTGTCATGTTCGAATACAACTGTCAGTCGAAAGGTGCCCCTGTTAAGTTTGAAGTACACATTGGCTGTCACCTTCTGAATTATTTATTAAAATAAAACTAACAAAGGGGAAGCCATTGTCTGTTTGATCTCATGTCTCAAATCGAGGCCGTCTCTACGGCTTTTGATATAATTTTCTTCAGCTTTAGGCCATCTGAAGCCACCCCAACTCAACTCTTAAAAGTGGTAATTTGAAATTTGCAGACGCATGAACTTGTGATGTGGGGGAGGAAATAACGCACATACTGAAATTCAGTAATCGTAATAACCTAGGAAGCAATAATAACATTGGTATGGAGTGGTAGCCTCACTAACGACAGGTAACAAAGTAAATATTATAACCGAAGTTACCACGGGTGGCCATGCTAAAGGCAGCAACCAAAATAACCACAGAGACGAATTTTAAGCATTCTACTTTGTATTGTGAAATACAAGTTATACACAAAGAATGGCGCGGTTTCAATAGTGAAAACTATTGAAACAGCACCATTCTTTTGTGTATACCCTGTATTTTATGGAAGCTGTTTGGGAAAATAGGACACTGACAATGCAAATGTATAAAGAACATATACTCGTATAAATATTTTAAATTCCAGAGTGGATTGCACCTTTCAATCTCGTCTTCAGTATTTGAAATATTTTGATTAATTTCTCCAAAACAGTTTTCGCAGTATTTTACAGATTTTTGTCCACGAATAATTCCAGCATTACCTGTTGCGCAACATGAGTAATTTTGCAATGGCTTTAAATTGTGAACTATTACTGGAAGTTGCGGTTTGTTTTGTAGGGAAATACCCGTATAAAATAAAATTATACATTTCCATTTCCTTCCACTGCCATCTTTATTCCCTTCAGATGACAGGAAAATTAACATATTGTTTACCAGTTTATACAAATATTTTAAATTGTTTAAAGTACCAAAAACAGTTTTCATAAGAATAATAGTTAAAGCAAAGTTATATTGAGAACGTAAATTTGTACCTGTTCACGCAATGAAGGAATATGTGGGAATGAAGATGTAGCTACAATAATTCTTAACCTCGTCACTAGTTGGAGATGAGTGGTCAGCCTCACGCCCCGGTTGGTTCTGCTTCCGAGGAAAGAGCTTCCAGTAGTTATAGAATAGGATGCTGCCTGGGTCCCAGAGTGTGTCCGAAGTTTTCGGAGAAGAGAAAAACAAAAATCTGTTACCCTTGCCGCAATTGAACCACTGTCCCTCGGTTTGTCAGATTGTAGCTCAGTCACTATAGTGCCTACAAAATCTCTATTTGAATTGTACATTTTTTACATTGGATGTCTGCAGCATATTTCTATAGCAAATTGCACAAGAGACTTGAATGTCTTTTGCGAGATTTCAGCTTCAGACAGCAGTGTTACTGAAAATTGAGTTCTTCTGAATCTGACGCTGTGTCGTCGGGTGAGTGGTTCCCGATGTTTTGAAGGGTCATATTGCCTTTTTTTGCGGACTGCTTGGCCGTGAAGGTCAAGGCACAACGATCCTTTGAAACATCGAGAACTACTCACCCATTAACACGACGTCACATCCCAGAAGACTTGAATGGTTAAAATGCCTTAATGGAAAGCTTCAAAATTTGTAGAGCGGCCAATGACCGAGCACCGATTATGGGACCCATCCCTTCTAGAGGTGCCGTGAACTTTATCAGGATATTCACGTCGTCCATCACTTCCATTGACACATTACTGAAGGGACGATTTCTCAGGAACAGTGGCAGCAAGGTGGCGCAACAGGTAACAGTCTGAGGGAAAGTGTGGCCAAGCTGTCCCTCTTGTTTGAGATAAGCACGATTTTGAAAGGAGTATGGTTCTTACGCTCACCATATCTGTAGCCCTTGAACTGAAGGACATCTCACCCGTCCTGTGCAGGGAGTCTTCCTTCACTTTCCATCGTGCACAGTTATACAAGGAAATCCTGTTCTCAGTTTCGTCAACAAAACACACATTATATTTTGACCAGACTGTGTGCTCTCGCCTCCTTCGCACATATTAGTGTTCATAGTGTCCTTGTGATTTTGACGCCACATTTTCGGCAAATACTTATTTAGCATGTTACAAACATTGACTACGTACAAACCCTTTATATGGTCGAAACCTAATCCACATAATGGTGTATTGTACTTCCTTGATAGAATTTTTAAAGAGAGGAAGTGTTATAAAATCTGAAATGCAAATAAGATGCTTGCAAAGAAGATTAACGGACACAGCGGCAGTCAAACTGGAGAGATTTTAATCCAGGCTTAGTAACTTGTACTGTAGAATTGAATATGAAATATTTATAAAGATCTTGTAGCGTCCACATTTGACTGTCTCTTGTTGGGGATAGTAATGAAAGCACTACGAATAACTTAAATACTACACACCGTATCCATTTTCTAGTCATTTTTCTTTTTTTTTATTAGCTTTCACAAATTAGTTTGCATGGTCTTTTTCATTTTAGAATATTTCAAAAAAGGGGACATAACAAGAAAATGAAGAAAACTACACAACAAGGAGCTTCATTTTATGTAAACGTCCATATAATAGTGATTATATCAAGAAGGGTAGTATCGTCAGAACATGTATCACCTACTGTGGAAATTAGAAGTGCACAAAAAATTTTGATCTGTACAGCTCTGTGGAGTAGAGTAGTCTTAGACATAGACGTAATTTGGGGGATATTAAAATGTATATTAATAAGGTAGCAGATAGTGTTGTGGAATGTCCTCAGCTTGTTCAGTTGATACTCTGGTTGAAAAGCTCGCGTCACCATGAAGAAGTGGAAGTAAAATTTCTGAAAACCTGAAAGATAAATTTAATGTAATTAATTACAGGAAGCCATGTAGGCCAGCATATTATTTTCTAGATAAGGTGTCGCACATCCTTTTCAGTCGTATTCTGAAGGCCGTTTTAACGCTTTGAAATTTATGTTACTTTTACGTATGACTTTCCGCCAGATTAGTTTTAAGTTGTTTGAAATTCTTAATATTTATATCTTAGCGCTGCAGTAGAGTATTAATTTCCACATAATAGTTAAATCCAACAGACTATATCCTTTGAAGTTATTTTTTAACACGTGCAAATACACGAGATCAAGAATTAGACACATTATTTGTTAGTGCACATATGTGTTGTTATATTTAATACAATTCTTGTATTCTGTCAACACAGTAATCTTCCTGTCTATAAGCAGTTACGTGTGCTACAGATTTCGATGTCATTCGTAGGGGATCGTCACGTAGGTATTTAAAAAAACATTTAGAAGTATGTTATCATTAAAACAAAATTTTCAAATATTTAAGTAGTTTTTGTGGGAATTAGGGATTGAGATAGCACTTGATTTACAAGACATTGTGTGTAATGTATATAAGTCAGTATACATATACGTCTGTGTATACCTCTCTTTTTAACTGTTCATTTATTGTTGTGTGGAATATGAATTCGTTATATTAAATTAAGTTATAAATCAACTGATGCACACTAAAACCACTTTTTAAGTAGCTTTATTATAAAATTGTTAAAATTGTACAATTTTATAATAAAGCTACTTAAAAAGTGGTTTTAGTGTGCATCAGTTGGTTTATAACTTAATTTAATATGACGAAGATGCACGGTGTCAACAGTGTGAAAATGAATTCGTTAGTTATACAATAATTGAAAATTTGTTAGAAGAGTTTTTCTACTTCAGTCTGTGATACAACGGAAGTTTCGTCTGTACACTGTAGTGTTTACCGTTAAGATAGATATGTTAGTGGTACATACACTACATTTCCTTACTTGGCACTGCTTCTATGAAGTACAGTTTTAGTTTGGGGAGCCTACCATAATATACGAATTCCCGGTAATAGTTACATGTGAGAACTTGAACAAGCTTCACAAATTGTGCCTGTAAATTATAGGAACAGTGAAGTGTGCTGTGTGTTTTACATATGTGTGCTTTATTTAACGGCACTGTCAGCGACTTATACTGTATAGCTTCAAATTATTTAGTGAATCTTATTAATGAACTCGCCAAGATGCAATCCAGAAAACATACAAATGACTTCCGTCAACGCAGTCGGTGCCCCAGCCGAGATTCGATACGGCTACGTTTCAAATACAAGTCTGAAGAGTTACAATTTGTGCCGACTTTTAAAAAAATCGCGCTTTTGCTTGTAATGTGTGTAATGTGTTTTAATTAATGCCGTTATTTCCGCATTGCCTGCAGACAAAGATCAGTGCCCCCACAATTATCACGCTCACTTAGTGCTGTGACGCGCTTGTGCGACCTGCTAAACGCTGTCAGTGTGAGCTGAATTAACTGTTTGTACATGCGTTTTATATGTCGTCATCAGAATATGCAAAGCACTCGACGGAGAGTGATGGATGACATCTCGCAAATACTTGTTATGTGATATACCCATTACCTCGTTTTCAATTTGTCTGCCTTTAGAGGTTGCATGTCTACATCAATCGTCATACAATTTTCCAGCTCCGATCAAGGGGTTCCTACTGTGTTTTGTACCTTTTTTAATTTTCCAGTAGCATTCTACCTTTAAATTTATCTTCACATTCATCGTAACGATCGTATCCTCACAGTCATCACCATTAATATTACTCGGTAAATGAAAGACTGTTTTCCAGCCATGTGTTTGTGTATCAGAGTGGGTCTATGGATAGTTGTGTTGATAGACGTGGAAGAAGCCGTTAGTGGCCTACTTTAAGAAAGAGACTGAAAATTTGTAGAAACTGAGACAAAGTACGAACGGGAAACATCCAGGCCTTTCAGCTTTCGGTCAGTGACACGAAGCCAGCGCCTTATTAACACGAAGCAGACTTCTGCAAGTCTGATTTTCAAACGCAAGGTTTTCTAACCGTCAGCGTCACACTCATCATTGCGACTGTCACCGACTTCGTAACTGTTACAACTATCGCTCTCTTTATTATTATCACCACCAGCTAGTTTTATTCTGATGTTCTTCAATTCTTCCCGAAGATCGAATCGAGGCGTCTCACACGACAGCCTGACGGTACGTTGGGGTTAATGTTACCTGCACGTTCATGTTTTAGGAAACTGAGTGACCAGGCACAAAAATAAAAACGTTGCTGTTGGTGGCAGCAGTTGATAGGAATTTATTACCGTAGTAACTATATTGAACATTGTCTGTTGTTTTGTATGGCGTGAAGCATGGCCTCTCATACTACTGGAAACACACAGACTGAAGGTATGTCTAGTATAGAAGGATGAGGAAGATATTTGGGCCTAAGAGGGAGGAAGCAAAAGGAGACTGGAGAAAATTACATAAAGGGGAGATTCATGAAATAATATTAGGATGATCAAATTAGAAGGATGAGATGGGCTGGGCATGTGGCACGTATGGGGGAGACGGGAGACGAAATATACGTGGAGGATTTCGTGAAGGAATCTAAAGGATACGGATCGCTTGGAAGACCTAGGAAAAGGTGATAAGATAATATTAAAATACATCTTCAAGAAATAGGATATGAGGGCGTGGACGGAATTAATCTGGCTCACAACATGGACAGTTGGCATGCTGTTGTGCACACGGTCAAGAACCTTTGGGTTTTATTAAATGCGTGGCGGGTTTTTGACTGGCTGAGGAAGTATTGGACTTTTAAAGAAGGGCTCTTAGTCTGTGGAATTAGGAACATGTTCAGTCTCCTGTGAGGTAACACGGCCGAGAAGCCACCCAGCCGCTTACCTTCCAAATAGAAATATGGATCGTTACAGCAGCACCACCCTGCTTGGTGTCGTTTGTGTGTGTGTGTGTGTGTGTGTGTGTAGGAACGTTTCACTAATATTTCTGAGCTACATAAGTCGTTTAAGTGTAATTATAAGTGCAGCATTGCTACGAATCATAAGTGTAGGAGGTCAAGATGGGCCGGCCATGTTGCTTGGGTACTGTGATAAAACATGCGAGTAGAATTTTGATGGCGACGCCTCTTTCAAAACCTTGCGCACTTATGTCCCCCTCCCCCAAATGATGAAAGGGTAACATCAAGACGAACCGTAAGAAGATTGTTTGCAAGAATGTGAAGTACTGTACACGGAATAAGTCAGTGAAAGATTAGGTATCTGCTCTGCTAGGAAGTGACGCTGCGTCGTTTTTTAGAAGAAGAGGCGTCTCATCCACACCGCTTTGAAAATCTTAAAACTCGCAGAGATGAAGGTTTTTGGCATCACTGTTTCTGAAGTTTCGAGTTTTGCTACAACAGTTTATACCCTAAAAGATGTTCATACATTTTAAAAATATGTTAGCAGTGAAGTATAAATATTATGTTGATATTCAAATCTGGGATTACTAATATAAATTCGGAGGCTGCTGGATTGATTGTACTTCACTCGACGCCCCAGAAGTCCATAAGATGTGTACTGATTTCATCCGAACATAGCAAGCACATTCAGGCAGACGAGGCGAGGCTCTTGAGGGCAGGCATCTGGGGAAAGTGATGGCATGATTACTTATGCAAGAAATCACGCATCAAACAGCCGGCACAGCCCTCTTCGTGCGAGGACCGTGGTATTGATTCCCACCAGAACAGCTTCCCATGCTTCCTCTCATTCTGCCGCCATTGCACGTCCATCCTCAGAACGTTCTATTTATGAACTTGTGACTCAAGGGCCTTGCCATGGCTCAGGCGGTTAGTCGCGCGCCTCTCACCGCGGGGGGCCCGGGTTCGATCCCGGGTCAGTCCATGTGGGATTTGTGGTGGACAAAGTGGCACTGGGACAGAGTTTTCCTCGAGTACTTCGGTTTTCCCCTGTCAATTTCATTCCACCGGTGCTCCATTACACGAAAACACGAAGAAATTATTCATCTTCATCACAGGGTTGCACAATAATCCTCAAGGCTGAGGTGCGTCCGTAGCATCTGCTGCGGGGCCCTTCACCACAAAAAGAAATCTTGTGATTCAAAGTTTTAAATGACATACATCTGTCGAGCGGGATCCCGACCTGCCCAAAGTCACGTTTGCTGCGCTTGCTCGATAAGAAGACTTACGGGCCGTGATGTGGATGTTAGGTACATTTGTAATCGGATAATGGAGCGACCACAGTATCTGAATTGGTTTTATTAAGAAAACATAAGCAGTAACTTACAAATATAAATACACACGTTGTTTCAGTGCCTTCGTCATTAAAACTGATTATCACCCTTGCATTGATGTTAAACATTAAAATCCCAATATCTGGTGTGTGTACTGCCATGTTTAACACTTAGACTCTACATATTGCCATACAGCGTATTTATGGGTGCCGTATGGTTCTTGCATTAAACAGTGATTATTTCGATACGCAGCTTTAACGAGTGGGCTTCGTATAGAAATCTTACCAAATCTATAAAGATATTTTTTTAAAAATTCTTTAAACTCTCTTTACACCCAACCGGCTCTTAGTTTCTGGACTCGCCACGTATGTGTCATAGATTTTCCCAACGTGGTATGACGCATCTAGTTCAAGTTTTTCTCAGGAGATGCAAATCTGCAGGCATAGGCGTAACTTGGTTAATAACACTGGGGGGGGGGGGCAAAATCGAACATGGGTGTTAGGAACTTTAATTTACGAAGGAGTTAAGTTAGGAAGGGGGGATAAGATTGGTTTGAACCAGTCCTTTCCCCGCCGTCGCCCCAATTCTTGTGTTTGCCCCTCTTCAACTCGGTAGCAAAAAAATAAATAAAATAAAATCTTAGCTAGAAAAAATATTGGGAAGGGGCGTTTACCCCCCTTGCCCCTCCCCCAAGTTACGCCCATGTCAGCAGGGTTTCGAAGGAAATATTTGTCATGAAGCGAATAATCTGTGTGTGCTGTACTTTACGGATTTTGTTACCCTTCTGAAGCAACATGCCGGATCTGCCATGTTTGTAAGCACATTGCACCAACATCTGCTGCCTTGTGGCAAAAAAGGGGGCTTTAGTCTCGTTGGCCGCCTCCAAATTCAAGTTTCTTTTTACAAAGATGAAAGAGAGTATCCAGCAGTGTTCAGCTTACGGAAACAAAACTCAGAATCTGCGTTGTAGCTACATATATGGTGTGCTACTGCAATGAGGGCCGAAAAGAACATGGAGTCACGCGTGTTCATTGTAATTTGTGACTGGAGAGAATGTAAGAAACACGAAAGGGAAGCTCTATAAGCGAAATTCTTAAATCTTTTCATAGAGGAGTTTAGCTGGTCAATGAACAGAACAACACAGGAAAAGAGAGTTCGTGTTTACGCTTCTGTTGTGAGTGACTTCAGAAGTGAACATTTTAGCTTTTGCTGGTTATTTTACTGTAGCTGATAATCCATATAAAGCAAACTATAACACTTCACGAAACTCATAAATCACATTCAGAAAGGAAATATATTAGTTTCACAGCGACCACTCTTATTGGCGCAGGTTTGACGCAGCAGAATCTTCTCGTCCTGTGGTTCAACTACATATTTACGTACACACACTTATACTTGAGACCCAGGAATTGTAAATGCACAATAAAGCAATATCCATGTCGTGTGTAATGCAATGATTGTTTGAATGTCTTTGTTATGCTTAGTAATTCTGGCCTCTGAATTTTATGTAGCCATTTTTGTAAGTTACGTATTTGTTATAAAGTCTACTGTGTACCAGAATCACCGTTTGCCAATTCGTTTAGACGAATAGGTGCAGTATAAGATGACGTGCTGCTTGGTAAGGTCAGGGAAATGTTACTCATAATCATTATATACCTAAGGACACATCTGTCATTAACGAGGGTAAAAGGATTATACGTTATTTGATGCAACAAACTACACAGTCAATAGTAAACAGTCATCTGTCTCTTATGTTCCTCCTGCATGTTTCGACCTCTACAAGGTCATTATCA
Organism: Reticulitermes speratus; assembly: GCA_021186555.1. Lineage (NCBI taxonomy): Eukaryota > Metazoa > Arthropoda > Insecta > Blattodea > Rhinotermitidae > Reticulitermes > Reticulitermes speratus. Next base: position 18,632,523 of record JAJKFL010000002.1, read on the forward strand.
TGGAGGTATGTACAAAGGCATACAATTGCAGCAAGTTCTGTCAAACATGTGCGTGTGTAGAGTTAAAATACGATATTGTTAATTAAAATTACTAAAAATGTTTAAAATATAAATTAACAAATAGTTTTATAGTTCTAAACAGTATTTTATCTTCCATTACCGACAAATATCTGTATCAATTTTTTATTGTTATCTTCATTCAAAGGGGATATCCCTGTGTTGTTTGGTTGCTGTTTATGCCGTGGTGGATCACTGAGTAAACGGATCTTCCGGGGTAGCACTTTACATTTGTGTTCTGCAACTTGTGGTGTGTTGCTTACGAGCGTATATTACATCAACTAAAATTTCCTGAAATGAAGCCAGGTTACACATCATACCCTTTAGTGTTGAGCTAAAGTGAAAGGTAAGTTGTCCTTTTGTACTCCATTAAGGAGGAATGGGTGTATGGCTCCAATCTTTCTTAACTTCGGCAATAGATGAAAATAAGTGGTTGGCTTCACGTCCCATCCGCTTTACTCCCGGGGAAGTAGGCCCAGGTTGGGAGGGACCTAGAGGCGGTCTGGGAGTTTTATAGAAGAGAAACATTTTTTGACTCTGCCGGGAATCGAATCGTGATTTGTCTGTCTTCCACCCCTTAGCCTCGGTACTATACTGACTGACAGTTATTCCGGCGCCTGGCCAAATGTTATCTTAAGTAATTAGCTGATCATTAATTTTTTCCTATTGTCTGTGATCGCCTCATTTTGTATGGGCAGACAATGAGCTTTTCTTAAGGAGGCGAGCATGGCCGTCATCATAATGTAAAAACACCGTGTACTTGTTATGTGATCGCACTTGTCAAATCACGCTCCCATAAATGATAAAACAAAGCTCTGCTGTCAAGCGAAGAATATCTGCGAGGTGCAGAGGTTGATAGCTTTCTTTGACCGTTGTTTAAAAGTCTATCAACGACAGAAGTTCCGTGAAACGGAAGTAAGAAGATTTACAGTCACGTACAAAGGGTAGATAAGGAAGATGTCTGTGCTTATTTTAAGAAAATGCCTGTGTAATCATTTGCCTGGAATACCTTGAGAAGGAAAAAATGCTGCGTCTCTGTCGAGAAACTTCTACAGTTCCGCTGTACGTGTTTTATTTACAAAGTACCTGTCGAATTAATTTACCGCATAACAGGCTCTCATCGATGGTTCTGGTGGAAACAGTCCGTCAGTTTTACGGATAAACTGAGGTGACTCTCTTTGCAATTCCGTCTCAATGCAAATATCGAACGTTGTTTCCTCTCTACACATTTCGTTGTGTCGTGGGGTTAATGTAGCCACTGTCGGTTGAGTGCAGGTGCAATAGACATCAAAGAGATAGGATCATAGGTGCTCTGCTGCTTGTTAAAGTGGTCAGTCTTACGGTATAATGGGTGTAAGCAAACACACGTGCTTGCTCCCTCAGGTGCATACAGCGAGGTTTAGTGCTCGCTGTCTCAATTGCAAGAGACGGGACCGTCTCCCATAAGTCCGACCCATAACGCATAAATTTGCGTCCTGGCTGTAATGTGTAGAAAGGGTGCAGAATATTTAAATGCATAAACAGTTCCACCATATGATATTAATTTATTTGCTGTGAAATTTTGATGGTGATATGATGTGATGGTAACAGAAACAGCGGCTTCTCTAGGGCCATTTCGCAAGTCAGTGACTCCATACTGAATCTACTAAACTTATAAAGTGTTTTACGAAACATTTTGCTGGTTAATAAATGAATTAACAATGAAGGAGTTTCCCTAACAAGAAATTTTATTTTGAGCGGGAGATATAACTGAAGTATAGAGAAGTTAGTGAGAAAGCCTTTCAGACAGTGTCAGCTTAGAAGAACGATGCTACTAGGAGAATATAATATTAAAATGGGTCTTAAGGAAATAGGTTCTAGTGACGTGGTTTTTGTTCAACTGGCTCGTTATTGAAATGACAGAGGCAAGGTTGCACTGTAAAACCACATTACATAACGTATTTACTTAACGGTGCAAAGCAAGCTTGTATTATTGGATGGAAAGTTTAGTAGACTTTGATTCGTTGGTTGCTTGATTTCAAGAGAAGGGCCACGTTGTTAACATGGAGAGCAAGTCTTTGCACGTTATGGATAATGTAGTGTGAACACCAAGCGATGCCTGCACTGAACTGTGAACAAAATTACTGGGACGGGTTCATGTAGATGCAGCAAATGAAGAACGAACCTTGTATCATGCAAAACTTAAGTTTCTCAGAGAGTTGCTCCCGTAGTCAGTACAGTTTTAAAATGTTCTGAAAACGGCATAAAATTTGGAATCAATAAATTTATGTACATCGTCTAGGTCAGTGTATTGACACAAGTTTTCCATGAAGGAAGCCATAAAATAATTTATCATATCCTGTGGAACCACTGCCTAGATAGAGGGTAGCGCTATTGAGTGACTGCTAAATTATTGTCAAGAAAATTTGTTTGTTAAGTGCTCTACACACACACACACACGTGTGTGTGCGTGTGTGTGTGTGTGGGGGGGGGGGTTGTTTCAGATTAGACTGTAACAGAAATGAAGCATTTTTGTTATTTTTTTTGTAGATCTTAAATACCAAATGACAAAAATAAATCACAGAGGAATTTCGTAGCGCACGGTGATTAATCCACTATTGTCAATTGCCTGACAAAATTCCAGCGATCTTTCGAGGGATATTTGGAATTTTTCGCGGTGTTTAAATATTTTTAATTTATTCCACGTTTTCTGGCGGATTCCTAGGGTTCAACGGAACCCTAGATAAGAAACACTGGTGTAGGTATTAAAAATATTTATAAAGAACAAAGCACTATGATTCGGGGACAGGATTAGTCCCAGTCTTCAGTATAATATACAAAATATGTATCGGACAAAACATAACTATATCCAGACAACAGACTTTGTGTGTCTAAGAAAGCGACATGTTTCGACCTGTGTATAGGGAATATTCAAGCTCATAATAATTTCAAAACCCACATTGAGGAAGACAATGTATAAGTAGTAGTTTTGATCAAGATTACATAAAATAAAGATAAAATCGGTGGGCCGGATTAGCATAGTCGGTATAGCGACTCGCTACGGGCTGGACGGTTCGGGGATCGATACCCGGTGGGGGCGAGATTTTCCGCGCCCGTTCAGACCGGCCCTGAGGCCCACCCAGCCTCCTTTAAATGGGTACCGGGTACCCACCCCCATCTAGTGCCAGGGTTAAAGAAAGAGTAGAGCTACACCTCTACTCCCCCTCTGGGCCTTCATGGCCTGTTCTAGGGAGAACTTTAAAGGTAAAATCAAATATTAAAAGTCATATGCTATAAAATAATCTTTAGGATCGAAAGTTGCATGCCGTTCCTTACAGGTTATTATTTCCATTGTCAGTCCAATCAGAATTAGAGGTCGATACATGTCGCTCTTTTAGACACACAAACTCTGTTGTCTGGATAGAATTGTGTTTTGACTGATACATATTTTGTATATTATGCTATCATAACACAGCAGGATATCATCGACCCAGTCATCAGATTAAAAGTACTGTTAAAATTTCTGGGTCAAGAGGTTAGTAATGGTTTTAATATCGATTAGGTTTTAACTGTAATTTTGGCTTGAGGGCGAAGAATAATTCTGTTCCCGCAACTGAGTGTATCTTTTATCTTTATTTTTAACACGAGACAATGGACAAAATCAATAAATCGAATGATTCAAAGTCTGAAGTGCCAAGTCCCCTGGGATGTTAAGGTGTGTCGACTGGTAAATACTTACGGACGTTTCAGAGGACAGTAGTGTCTGCAACTTCAAGGTCACGCAGTCCTCCATAATTATTTGCCAGTCGACACGGCCTAATACCCCAAAAGACTTGCCTGTATAAGTTCAGACTTGTAGCAATGAACAAGCAGTCAGGTTTTACAAAAATTCTTCCTTAAGTGCAATTTTAAGCTATTTATTCCAACTAAGTTTGTTATTTCAAAATAGCCTCCATATTCATGCAATCATTTATGTCATTTGTTTGTGGATCTCAGTATTCGTTGCTTTACTAGAAAATTTAAGTTGTATCAGTAACGGAAACGGACCGCCTGTCTGTACTTTCTCAACGCGCTTTCTTTTGTTCGTACGCTAAAGTTGTTTGCTTGAGTAAATGTTTAGGCGTAAGAGGGAGAACGTAACAAAAGCCTGAAGTAGATTGAATAGTGAGGGGCTTTATTATTTGTAATTACCACTAAATATCGTTAGGATGGTTAAGTAAAAGATGACGAGGTGGGCGGGGAATGTGGCACACGTGATGGAAAAGAGAAATCCATATAAGGTGAAAGAGAGAGACTTTTTTGGAAGAAACTAGCCCTACACTAAAGGATTATATTAAGATGTGTTCAGTGTAATGTCATGGGATAATGTGGACTGGATCCGTCTGTCTCAGGACTGAGACACGTGGCTGGTTCTATCGAATATGGTAATTAGAGTTCAGATTCCATTAAATGATGGGAATTTTTGACTAGCTCAGCAACTGTTATCTTCTCATTCATAAGAAGATGGTACATGGAGTTGTTTAATTACGTATTAATAAGACTTTATGTGCAGTATATAAGAACTTTTGAATGTTGTTTTGTAAATGTTATTTTAGTTGTTTTGGTGTTGTGCCCTACTGCATAAACTGTAAAGTGAGGTATGGAAAATTTATATGCAAGCGAGTGTTAAAATAACACAGTGACTTTGAATGAATCACGGTTACAATGCCATATGCGACAATTGATATAATTTCCTCAGAGAGTTGACACGGGTTCATAAGACGTGGTTGGTTGGTTGGTTGGTTGGCTTGTGGGGAAATATTTGACAACGTGAAACAAGCTTCAGTCAGTACGCACGGTCACAGCAATAACATTTGATCTGAATATGTCGTTTATGGTACTAAGGTTCCTTGTGTTGATGTCATTAAGTAAGTTTCCATGCAATGTATATGTGTAGTTATCAGTTGGAACTGAAGCAGGGTAGCTATAATATGCGCATTATCTAGTTTAGTTCTCAGCTGTTTCCTGTGTTTGTACATTTGGCATCGAAACACACCAGCCTCACAGTTTTGTCCCACTCACTTGCACACAGCAACCGACCGCAACGTACAGTTATGAACACACTTCTGTCATAGTACTAAGTCCAGTGTTTAGATTTTCGGCTCAGAAACAGATTACTATTAAACACTCGGTAGTGGTTTCCTTCCATACCTCTCAATCCACGTCACGAAAGCCTTCTTCACTTCATTAGCAATTCGTCACTTACGATTTTCATGTTAATCTGCCTTAGCACCTTTCCTTTGCAGGCAAATTATAGCGTTCGTATTAAACCCATGGAGAAACATCAATAAACTACGAAGGCCTTGCTTCTGTTTAATGACTTCGCATGTGTATGTGCCATGTGCAACGGGAATATTCGGTGACTATCGCAGCACGATAAGCATACGTCATACAAACTTCGTTTCCGTAGCGGGATTGGAAACCACAAAAGCGATAATTTAGGTAAGACACGTTTTATTGATTTGGGGTGTTACGTGCTTGTAAATATGCACATTTAACACGTTAAAGGTGGCCATACGGTCTAAGGCGTAGGTCTGCAGCTGCTTGATGGCAGGGATCGCGAGTTTGAATCCCGCTGCGGACATGGATGCTCGTCTTTTGTGTTTGCCTTTTCTTGTGTAGGTAGCGGCCTCTGCAACGAACTGATCACTCGTTCAGAGGAGTCCTACCGGGTGTGTGTGTCAGTGTGTGATCTAGAAACGTCAAAATTAGGCGTCATAGACCCAAGTTTGTCTGTCGCACCACAAAATCAAACCTGAAACGGTATTTTAAACTTTTGAGTATTTTCCCATAAATGCTAATTCATCTAGCCCATTTTCTCGGGAAAATATTTTGAATGTGGGGTATTTTTATGCGACGATTGGCAAGCCGCGTAACACATTAGAGTGATGTGCTTAGGAACGCCCTGAAGTGGGAAGACTGGAGCTGAAACAAACGTAATGTCTGTCCGTTCCTGCGATCCTTACGTAGCTACGCTCAGTGTAATACCTACGTGTTATATTATATTACATTATATTATGTCATATATTACTGTAATATCAAAAAGACGCTGCAAATATCTAACATTTATAAAATACCTATTGGTAAGTATAATTAGAGTCGGTACACAGATTGTTACTATGTGATACTATTACACGTGGCTCATTTAAGCAACGAAATTGTAATCTTCAAACCTCTTCGTACAAGTTCTTACTTGGGTACTTGATAGTCGCTCAGAGAGTTAGACAATTACTTGTTTTGTGAACCTGAAACTTATTTACTGTACTCAAAACAGCAGGTAATTTTATCATATCCTATGTCACTTGAAACCAGGCCCTTATTCCAAATCCAATTCTTGAAGATTAAATCTTAATTATACTCAGTTAAACTCCAAGGTGTCTCATTTGTCCCTTTCTACCGAAATAATGTATACATTTACTGTTTTTTCAATATACTTTTATTTCACACCCCACCGTCATAACTCTCTAGATTTCAATAATTTTTAACAATTCTAGGTCAACTCTACGAAGAATTAATTAATTTTGTGAGTCTAGTACTGTGTATTGCCTATTGAATTTAACCGTCTTAAATACTAAAGCTTCACACGATGCTTTGTTTTTTAAAATGTTTAATGTAATTTTCAATTAGGAGATAAATTAGTAGAAAATATCTTATTGCGATTTTTTCCACTATGTAAATAAAGGGAACATGTACAGAGGAGATCAGCCAATCTTCTTGGACTGTCCTGAAGATGGAAACTTTCTTACCAAATATCTCATAATAATTGCCAACCACCTCAGTATAATATCCCCTACGTCTATAACCTTCATCGAGAAAGCTGTAAGATATCAAGGCGCACGACATCACGACAAAACGTCTATCAGTTTATATTAACTCAGCCGCTTGTAAAAGTCTGGCAAATTGCGATATTGTTACAATGCTTATGCTCAGTGGTGCGCTTACCAAGCTGGTGAGTTTAATTTCCTACAGTCCTTAATAAGAACATGGTGAATAATGAATTAGGAAGGCTGTGGAAGGAAGCTGCTGTTTTTTATTTGAAAGTAGCCTTCTATCCCATTGTTTTCCTACAGGAACTTAGGAAATCAACGAAAATGTCGGGTCGAAACACAAGATTTCTTGGCCGAAACGTGAAATTCACACCTCCTGAGTGTGAAGCACCAGACAGTCACTTTCAATGGGAAGTGTAAAGAATGTTGGCCTATGTTGTATTTTCTCTGGTCATACTGACGATCCGGTATAGACTGCAGCATAGCGCGTCTTGTGTGAGCATTGACGGAATAAAGTAGGTTACTGGGTTCATTACTGGGGCTGTGACCAGGTCTTCTCACACCATGGAGTTCATTTCAAATGTGAAGGAATTGCCTTTCCGAAGGAATTGCCTCTCCGAGATGTATAGTGCACCTCAGGGAGTCACCCCCCTTGATCATCCTACCCGCTAGCATCCTTAGTTATTAAGGGTAAGCTACTGGTTACTACAGGCGTATCGCATTAAAACACTGAGACTCCGAATGAAAGAGGGTAGTAGGGAAGAAGTTAATCCGAGAAGTATAAGGGGGGGGGGGGGGAGATAGAGACAGAACGAGACAAAAAGAGGACGTATGTAAATTCTAATATAACGAAGGAATGGTAGAGGCTTGAACAGCTCATACGTGAGTTTGGCCCCATAGTGTATTGGGGGAGCCAGTCGGCAGGTCTTACTGGAATCGGTCCTGACTAACTACTCAAGATTAGTCAGCTTTGTCTAAGGTTTTTTTTTGTAAATTGTTGTTAATATGCGCCTACATTATTGTGGAGTGTTTGAGTCACCTGTAAATGGTGAACTTTTTACAAGACTGTGAACTCAAAATGCGAATTTTTCGAAACATTCTTATTAACCGAATGCTATTCGGAAAGAATGAGCGTTTGAAATATTGCATGTGAACCGTCAGCAATTTGGCTGTAAGTATAGGCTCTTTGTTCAGACTGCTGGAAGTTTCACTAGGCCAATAAATTTATTTCGTATTTGTTAGGCGTTCTTTACATTACGTTCACAAAAGTCGCATACCCAAGCAGGTTCATTCCGTCCGTTTGCTTGTCCGCACACTTCACCCTCGGAAGTGTTTCACGGATGTAATTATTTTAATTCTTGGTACAAATCACTGGAGTTGGGAAGGTGTAGTCTGTGTAGCGACTAGGCTACTGGCTGGAATACTGACGAATGGTCGTTCGATTCCCGGCAGGGGCAAAATTTCTATACGAATTCTGGGGCCTGGCCAGTCGGTCGAGGGGTGTAGTTGACTGAACACTTCTATCTGGTGTCGAGGTTAACAATAATGGAGCTATACCTACACTTTGCCACATGCCTTCATGACTTTGACAAGGACATCTCTACTTCACCTTTCTGGCACAAATATTTTTTGACAATTAGTTTATATTATTTTAAAAATGTACCACATTTCATTTCAGTATTACTTATACACATTTATTTGCTTCTTCTTCACATATTCATAAAACCGCCATGTTGGTATAGCAAAGGACAAGTCTATATATGTATAATTCCCCCTCCCCCTCCATGGCGCAACAGCCCCTAGTGTCCCAAGGCCTCATTATCGAGGCTTCACGATCACACACATTAAACACACCACATTCGGTAGGACTCCTCTGGACGAGTGATCAGCCCGACGCAGAAACATCTACCTGACAACACACAACACTCACAAGAGACAGACATCCATGCCTCCTAGCGGAATTCGAACCCGCAATCCCAGCAAGCGAGCGGCCGCAGACCTACGCCTTAGACCGCGCGGCCACTGGGATCGGCCTGTATGGCATTCCGATTTCTTGAAAATCGGTGCCACATTATTGACGTCTTGTTGAATCTGGGGACCGACGGACACACACACACACACGCACACACGCGCGCGCACACACGCACACAGTATTCAGTTCTTTTCTTTCGAGACTTCAAAAACTTTCCACCTTCATTGACATTGTTATTGTCTGCTCCTGTAAACACAAGCGAAGATTGATGGAAACGCCTTGCCTTATGATTCAGATCTTAAGCGCGTGTTTCTCCACTCCTGTTGTATCAACTAAAACATTTGTTCTAGCTCTTACGTCGAGGACGCCCTTCACTTGCGGCCGAGGTGGCTTCCTGCATGAAATGGCCCAAGTGATATAAATTTTAACCCCATCTCGATGTTTTTAAGTTAGAACTCATGTCCTCGTCTTTTCCCCTTTCTTTCAATATTAAATGGCTTTGTTCTTGCACGAGCGGCCACGTATTTATCTTCATGTTTATTGAAATGGAGCGAAGTTAAGTCGCACTTGAAGAATACAAATCGTGTAGCTTTTAGCGGGGAATCCCTCCTTGCACTTAGTAGCAGAGCAATATACACTGCCTTTTGTGTGGGTTGACCCACTCCGAATACTAATGCTGCGCGGCCGCCGCAGCTCCCTTTGACCATCCACGAGGCATTATTCTAAACTGTCATTCAAAATCCCCAGCAGTCCCCGAGGCAAGAAATGGATTACCTTAGTACTCTTCCAAACACCTTATTTACAATCACAGCTAGTGCCATAAACCAGATACCACTTTAAATTCTCCTTCCATATTGGCCTTTATTTAGACAGCGTGTTCTTGTAGACTATTTGCATGCTATTCTTAGGGTACTGACGACGGTGTATGACATTTGAACTCATAGATATTTTGGACTTTTTCCATCGTATGTATTGAAATATAACACACTACGTTTCGGGGACAGGACTGTCATTACGTGATGACTATTTACACTGTAACCAAATATAACACACTACGTTTCGGGGACAGGACAGCCATTACGTGATGACTATTTACACTGTAACCAAACCCAGATTAACGTCAAGTTATTAAAGACCACATATTCCAAAAACAGTTTAGAAAATATGGTTATGCAAATTTCACCAAACAACAAGTACATGAAATACATATCTAGTCGCTGAGGAGACTGTTACAGAGACCAGTTCTTTATTTTGTGTGTTTGGTGTTTACTGAAAGTTGCCTCGTGTTTTTCATTTCTCCTGTCCTCGGTCTTAAAAATTGCCGATATCCAGGACGTCTGCGACTTAAATTACGTACGTATTTAACATTTTTAAGCCTAGCAGTTACATTACGTACCGCCAGGTTTAATATTCAAAAATTGTACATGGTGCTCACATTCCCTTTAAGTGTTATATATGGATCTCAGTACAGACAACGACTTTTGCCTTTTACAACATTAAGAGATTGGTTTTGTGTAACCGAGGTGGAGAGTGTTTACTGCGCGGTACGCACTGAGTCCTTATATAATAAAACAGGCACGTTTCGTCTTTAAAGGGTTGAATTTGAGTCCGAGATAAAGTCACGCTCCTCTTTTTCTTCTTCTATGGCTCGACAGCCCTATATGGGCCTGGGCCTCCTCGTTTCGTCGAGGTTTCATGATCACACACATTTGAGACACACCACAGTCGGTAGGACTCCTCTGGACGAGTGACCAGCTTGTCGCAGAGACCTCTACCTGACAACACACAACACCTCACATGAGACAGACATCCATGTCCTCGGTGGGATTCGAACCCATGATCCTAGTAAGCGAGCGGCCGAAGATCCACGCCTTAGACCGCACGGCCACTGGGATCGGCTACGCTCCTGTTTAGCCACCTTAAAAGTCTGTCCACTTTTCTCGTAATGCCTCGATTAATCATAAAAGTTCCTCGTTATACACGAATGAATTTTTCATGGCGATGGGCTGTGTGTCCTGTCCTGAAACAACAAAGCGTCTTGTTGAAGCTGACTTTGTGATCAGTTACGACTAAAATATGCTGTTCAGTGGCATGTTCATCACAGTGTGGTCTCTCATTGGAACAACACAGCGCCTCACTGCAGAAACTTTGTCATCTGTTCTGGTTGACGTAAGCAGGTCAGGGTAATGTTGCTCTCCTCGCAACAAGAACACAGACTTCACTGAAACTGATTGTGTGATGATTCGTGGTTGTCGTCAGAGTGACACAGTGACTTCTTCTTGAGAACGCAGCAGAAACTTTCATTAACCGTTTAAACATAGTGTACGTAACGCCAAGATTAACACTAATTAGGGTCAAGGGGCGGGATCTTATGAATACGGTTATGAATTTTGGGTTCCATAAAATTAAGGTAATTTCTTGACTAGCTGAAGAACTGTTAGCTTCACAAAAAGGACTCTGCTCCATAGAGTTCTTCTGAATCTTTTAACACATAACCATTACTTCGCTGTATTGCATTCATTGATTGGATTTTCTATTAGAAGGACACTGCCTTCTCTGTGAGGTACGAACTGTATATTTGTGTATAATATAGGATAATTGTAATCTTTAAAGGGTTAACTTACATCAAGAACTCTCAGAGTTTATTTAGTACAATTATATGCAGCTGTGTGAGTCAGGATTCTTTGAACGTTTTTCATTACATTGCATTATGGTGAAAGACTCTCCAATGAAAGCGAGGCGAACACAAATTAAGATTGTTGGTTTAATTTGCTTCACTACCTAATTTATATCTGTTGTGGATCCTTTGTACATGGTGCATAAAATGAATGTACAATGTGGAGGTTCTCTGTCCATCTCCATGCTTCTACTCAGAAACCATTAAAGATGTTTTTATAAAACTCGGTCCTCAGAAGTGTACATTGAAAGCTATCGGTCGAGTTTGGTTCTGCTTCGTACCAGACGATTGTACAAGAATCAAGTGATCTTTGTCAATTTCCTTGTAAGTGCTTCGTGACATAGAACAAAATCTTCGTGCGTCATAGATCCAATTAAGCTGTATGACTTGTATATGAAAAGTTTTCGTAACGTGACGACGAAATGTGGTAAAAATAATATCATAAAAAATTTATGTTAACGAATAAAAGGTCATAAAATTGAATCAAGTCTCGAAATTAAGTCAGAGCTCTCGTACTGGAATGTCAACTCTGACAGTCTATTGATAATAGCCACGAAACATCTTCAAGTGCGGAAATTCAAGTTACAAACACAGATGCCTGTCACAATGAAACTTGGCTGTAACAATTCCACCTCTCATCATATTACATTCTCTAACCGGGCAGGTTAGTGTGGCGATAAAGCTGTAGAATTGGATTTGAGAGACACTGTCTAACTTGACCAGTTAATCTCAGTCACTCCAAGCAAATGGCTGGACAGCAACATAACAGACAACCTCCTTTTTCAGCTCTTTCCTTAGATACTTAGACGCTGTCGCTACTGAAAAAAGTACAAATTACCCTACAGTTATTATGCCAGAATTTTGAAAGTGACTATTGATTTACCTCTTTCTGTTTTGTCGTCAACGTAACCAGCAGGTATTATAAATGCAAAGCTTATGTGGCTAACTGGTTGTATACAAGTCTGGAAAAAATAAAATTTTTGTTAATTTTCATAAGCACTTGAAAGGTAACAGCCTAGAGTTTGTAAATTTGTGACTAAGGACCCTCCATTTCCGAAGGCGCGACTAGGATCTGTTCAATAGGGAGGTAAGAAGGACGAGCCTTTGACGTGTCAGTCTGTGGGATCTTAATTTAGAACTAGGAAAACACATGTGTCCTAAAGAGAAACCGGAACACGTACAGTTTTTATATCGGCATCGACTCTAGTCACACCAGAATATCGTTGATTTGATGTTCCACGTCGTTCTTACGTGTCTTTTCTGACGCGCTCTTTATGCATTCCCAATGCCGTGATCAGCTTCGTAACTACTCGTGGCGGTTAGCTCGCTCTTGCACTTCTTATGAAAACTGCTATTCTTTGGCCTGTCAAATAATGCGCAGTTATACTGACGTAGGAACTTGCACTTACCTTCATATTTATAAGAGGTCACAGCAATAACTGCACTTACCTTCATATTTATAAGAGAGTCACAGCAATAACTGCACTTACCTTCATATTTATAAGAGGTCACAGCAATAACTGCACTTACCTTCATATTTATAAGAGAGTCACAGCAATAACTGCACTTACCTTCATATTTATAAGAGAGTCACAGCAATAACTGCACTTACCTTCATATTTATAAGAGAGTCACAGCAATAACTGCACTTACCTTCATATTTATAAGAGAGTCACAGCAATAACTGCACTTACCTTCATATTTATAAGAGAGTCACAGCAATAACTGCACTTACCTTCATATTTATAAGAGAGTCACAGCAATGACTGCACTTACCTTCATATTTATAAGAGAGTCACAGCAATGACTGCACTTACCTTCATATTTATAAGAGAGTCACAGCAATAACTGCACTTACCTTCATATTTATAAGAGAGTCACAGCAATAACTGCACTTACCTTCATATTTATAAGAGAGTCACAGCAATAACTGCACTAACCTTCATATTTATAAGAGAGTCACAGCAATAACTGCACTTACCTTCATATTTATAAGAGAATCACAGCAATAACTGCACTTACCTTCATATTTATAAGAGAGTCACAGCAATAACTGCACTTACCTTCATATTTATAAGAGAGTCACAGCAATAACTGCACTTACCTTCATATTTATAAGAGAGTCACAGCAATAACTGCACGTACCTTCATATTTATAAGAGAGTCACAGCAATAACTGCACTTACCTTCATATTTATAAGAGAGTCACAGCAATAACTGCACTTACCTTCATATTTATAAGAGAGTCACAGCAATGACTGCACTTACCTTCATATTTATAAGAGAGTCACAGCAATGACTGCACTTACCTTCATATTTATAAGAGAGTCACAGCAATGACTGCACTTACCTTCATATTTATAAGAGAGTCACAGCAATGACTGCACTTACCTTCATGTTTATAAGAGAGTCACAGCAATAACTGCACTTACCTTCATATTTATAAGAGAGTCACAGCAATGACTGCACTTACCTTCATATTTATAAGAGAGTCACAGCAATGACTGCACTTACCTTCATATTTATAAGAGAGTCACAGCAATAACTGCACTTACCTTCATATTTATAAGAGAGTCACAGCAATAACTGCACTTACCTTCATATTTATAAGAGAGTCACAGCAATAACTGCACTTACCTTCATATTTATAAGAGAGTCACAGCAATGACTGCACTTACCTTCATATTTATAAGAGAGTCACAGCAATAACTGCATTTACCTTCATATTTATAAGAGAGTCACAGCAATGACTGCACTTACCTTCATATTTATAAGAGAGTCACAGCAATGACTGCACTTACCTTCATATTTATAAGAGAGTCACAGCAATGACTGCACTAACCTTCATATTTATAAGAGAGTCACAGCAATAACTGCACTTACCTTCATATTTATAAGAGAGTCACAGCAATAACTGCACTAACCTTCATATTTATAAGAGAGTCACAGCAATAACTGCACTTACCTTCATATTTATAAGAGAATCACAGCAATAACTGGTTTTAACACACGCGGAAATACGAAAACTTTGACGCCCGCATCACAGATATGGGGCAACGTGACTTCCAAGATCGGACAACTAAATGGCATAAGGTTATGGGGAAATGAGTTTAGCTAGTTCATCCATGTGACAGTCATTCTTCTAGTAGATGGCTGGGTAATGTCAACTACAGAATAAAGCCGGAGTCGCGGATTGTTTCTAGTCTTAATAATGTAAAATTAGTAGCTAAACACTCACCTCTGTGTAGTCCGAGTTTTAGAATGCGTGAAGTTTTGCCTCCACTCTCCTGTATTCCTTCACGGTTTCGACGGCAGTCGACTTTGTCTTTACTCTCCCTTGTTTATCATTAAATATTATTTGTCTCCTTTTATGAATAATTTATAAAGCATGAATTTTTATTATGTAAAATATCGTTTGTGTATATTTGATGTCACAGAGGTTTTGATGGAGATTCACTTCTCTGGGAAGTTATGCCATGTCGAATGGTAAGATTTCTCGAATTTTTGTTAATTTTCTTTTTATCTTTGTGGCGCTACAGACAGTTGCGACCAGAGCTTCCTGTTTTTTCTCTTTATGAGTCTTATTCTTAGACATTGTTAAAGGAATTTTTGGCCGATGGTTCGCTCCGTCGCAATACACGCAGCTAAACAGAACAACAAAATCGCAAAAACATACACTCGAGTTAGTTTTGAACTCACGATCTTACTGATCAGGCTGTAGAAGAAAACACGCCTAAGACACGCGGTTACTGTGATCTACAAAAATTTTTATTTATTTTTATTTTTTTTCCAATGGCTCGACAGCCCTTGGGGGCCTAGGCAGCCTCATTTCGAGGCTTCACGATCACACTTGAGACACACCACAGTCGGTAGGACTCCTCTGGACGAGTGACCAGCCCGTCGCAGAGACCTCTACCAGACAACACACAACACTCACAAGAGACAGACATCCATGCCCCCGGTGGGATTCGAACCCACAATCCCAGTAAGCGAACGGCCGCAGACCCACGCCTTAGAACGCGGGGTCACTGGGATCGGCAAACATTTTTATGCCATAATTAAATATTAATGATGCCATAAGTAAGCGTTGGTGATTTACAATTGAATATAAATGATGCTCGGACCAAATATTAATGAGGCCATAGAGCTGTATTAAGTGGTGTGACAGTTAAATATTAATAATGCCGCAGGTCATATTACTGATATCAATTAACAATTAGACACAACCAAATATTAGTGATGCCAGAACTAAATATTTGAAATCAAATATTTAACAATGGAATGCTGCAGCCAAATGTTATTAATTAATACCACTCTTAAGCACTAATTGTACGTCAATTAAACATTAATTATTCAGAAAGTAAATAATGCTGATTTTGCGCTTAACTTTGATGCCACCGTTCATACTATTTATTTTGCGGCAACATATTAATGCATTAGTTAAGGACTTCATATTATTTTTAAAATCTTAGACATTTATAAATATTGTTTTGGAAACGATCAAAGGAAGGGAACGATTACATATTGTGCACTGAGTAGTATTCACAAACAGCACTGTCTGAAGTCAGTACAGGTGCTAATGTACGAGTACTGAACCTACTTGCTGACTATTTTACAGTGCTGAAGTTGGACTACAGTGATATACATTGTTTATCTGAAATTTGTACGATATAATGCCACCACATTTTAACGGCCACCGTGAAATTTCCTCACTGCGGAAGCCCGATTTCGATCCTAGTGTAGTCTGTGTGAAATTATTTGTGGACAGCGTGGACGCTGGGTCTGGTTCTTTTTTGAGTAATTCGGTTTTTCCTTTGTCAATATCATTCAAAAAATGCTCCATACCTACATTTTATTCATCTACCATCAACTTTATATAAACTTAGCAGCTGACGGTGTCGTTAACTGGAACACCGGAAACTCAAATAAAAGACAGGCTTTAGAAACAGCCATCCCGATGTGTAGTACGTCCTGCGCCAGCACTGATCACACATCTGCAACTTCAGGCACGCCTGCTCATTTAGCCAGTAAAAGTACTTCCAGAATATGGAATTTAAGATTTCGTAGCCGGTTCATCTTCTCTCTTTCGTCCTTGTCGTCCTCTTGTTTTTATCCTTATTTCATACATTTTTTTTTACAGTCCAATTCTCGCAACCGTATAGGAGCGTTGATACCGCAATTTTCTTATACATTTTCAATAATATTTCCTTATTACTGGTTTGAAAGTCGCATCGAATTGTTCTACATACACTGAAATATTTTCAATTTATCATTCGCGTCACTGTGATCCATACACAATACTGTGCATCCCTTATAATTAAATTCCTTTTGTTCAATTTCTTTCGTATCAGTAATTATTTTTGTTCTAATATGCTTACTTGCATTTAATGTCATGACTTTTGTTTTAACAGCAAAGGTTTTAAAGCCATGTTAGTGGTAACGTAACTGCGTATTCTCACTCTTTATTTTGTAGATTCACATGATACCTGCTGTAATTTATGAGCTGCTCCTATTTGCCCCTCACCCAAAATAGTTTGTTTATTCCTTGCAGGGACTATCACCTTTAATACTTTATATTATTATTATCATTATTAGTAGTAGTAGTACTATTAGTAGTAGTACTAGTGGTAGTAGTAGTGTTATAACAATCTATCATTGTACTAAATACTTGCAGATTTTTTCTTTTTTCGTTTCATCGTTATGATAATTAAATTTTAACACAGCTTAACGACTTTATTATAAACCTTCTAAAAAGTCCTTTTCATGTAAATTATATACACAAATTCAGTCTTTACCTGACCGATAAAACAGTCCTTGAAGCCCAAACAGTTGATCCCGCAGGGGGAGAAAGATCTGTTTATTCTAAGAAACATACGAAACGCGTAAATATCCTGCTTGTCAAAAGGCACGAGTTTCTTAATGTTACAACCCTTGGTATATAAAGTTACCACACAGCGTTAAATAGTTAAGAGCCTTATGGAAATCTGAATTCAGTACCAGAAGACTCGTGCAAATTTTTTTAAGCTTTATTTTTGGCGGGGGGGCGGGACTGGGACTTTAAAAGTGATTGAACTACAGGCCTGTAGTAGTAGTAGTAGTAGTAATAGACGTTGCGGAGTGTGCAGTTACTTTTTAATCTGTATACGTTTGGTACCATAAGTGTAGGCATTACCTGCTGTCGCTGCCGGCTTGATAAACACAGAACAGTTTTTCAGTTACTTTGCTAATCTTGGTAAGTAGATAATTATAACTTAAAACCAACAATATTGCACTTATTTTATATATGTATATTGCAACCCTACATATGTTTCGGCTGTACTTCAGCCATCATCAGGGGTTTCTCTTGCAGCGTCCACTAACTGTATTTCTCACTAACATTTGATTCCTATTGGTTTCTTAGTAACTAGGTATTGTGCATTGTCTTATTGTCTAGGTCCTATATTGTTCACTTTGTACACTGATACACTTATGTATGTGGGTTTTTTTTGCACGTTTTAGTTTGACTTTTTCTTGGTCCGTTTTAGGAACATGTAGTTTTGGCTATTCTGGAGCATGTCTGTAGCCTTCGGTGTTCTTTTTTCGGTCCTTCTTCTTTAGTTGTATGCAGGTGTCAGCCATCTTGTCACTGCCGTCTTGATGTTGTAGTGTGCCAAGATCGTTCTATTGATTGTATTTTTCATGGTTTTCTTTACGCGTTGTTGTGTTGTCTGCTGTTTGTGGTGATTCCAAGTTGTCTTCGTGTTGTGGTCACACTTGGGTTTTGTGCTTACTGTTGTCGTTCCTTATGTTGTTTTGGTTTTGTGACCTAAGTTTCCTATTTTCGGTTGGTTTATTGCGTTGTAGTTTTCTTGCTGGTTTTTGGATCTTTTGATTAGCATGTTGTTTCTGTGGTTCATTTCATGTTCTTTCCATGTTCGGCGTACTGTTTTGGGTGCTATGTTCCTTTGTGTTGCTGTTGTTCTTGTGGTCCGGTTCCTTTAGTTTTGTATTGGTAATGAGCCTGAATAGTTGGTTGTTTTCTCCTGCATGTTGCTCAGGAATCAGAGTATTATCTTCATGTGCTTGCTGTATGTAAAACCGTTCCAGGGTGTTCAATTTCTTGCTTTTTTTGCACGTGTGTACAAGGTTCATTGTTTGGTCTATTGGGCCCCTTTCATGTCTGTTGTTGGTAAGTAGGTTTGTCATACAGGTCAGTTACGGCACTTCGATGAAATCCGATACAAATGTGGGGCATTCATGCTAAGGAAATTAATGTTTTATAGATGTTGTGTTTCGGTTTTTTATACTGTCTTTCAGATCAATAGGTCATATCATTCAATAGAATGACGACAGCGTAGCAACTGACTGTACAATGCCTACCTCTACAACAAATAGGCACATGTATGGAATGCGAGTTGGATGCGTTGTTTAGTATTTCCTCCAGTTATTTGATTACAACTATAAAATTTAATTATTTTTTTTAGTTTCAAGTAACTGTAAAATCATGTGTTCCAAACTGATCCATCCAGTTTGTACTTGTAACACGTCTCGTATAACTGCTTAGGTGGTACGTAATTGACAATAATATTTAACTCTTCTAACACTTTAAATTATACTTAATTACATTACAATACCTACACTAATTAAGTTATTTATTATTTTTTTTGAATTTTCATTAAATTTCCACAGAAAGCATAACGAAGGCCTACTGATATCATCCACCACAAAGATGTGTCTGTATCGGTGTCTACAAGAAAGGCTACATGATGAGAGTCTACCAACGCCTGGTAACAACCCCTGCATGATATCTATATCCAGACCTGTTTTATCTACATCCAGGCCAAATATCAACAACCACTGCGTGTTGTGTTTACATTCAGGTCAAATATTAACAACCGCTGCATGTTTTATCTACATCCAGGCCAAATATCAGCAACCGCTGCATGCTTTATCTACATCCAGGCCAAATATCAGCAACCGCTGCATGTTATGTCTATATTCAGGCCCACTAATAGTAACCGCCGAAAGTTAGAAACATAAAACATTTCAGAATGTGCTGTCGCTTATTCCTCGCCACTTTTTTATATTATTGTCGACGGTGTTTAAAAGTTACATTAGCTCCATATCTTGGTTTAGCCATACACGACCTTCAAACTGAGCTTCATAAAAGTCCTTCCTCGCTTTTATACTTTGTGTGGGAAACGTAGGCTGTCGGATGTCAAGATGTATATGCACGTACTTTTACACTTTGTGTGGGAAATGTAGGCTGCCGGATGTTAAGATGTATATGCACGTACTTTTATACTTTGTGTGGGAAACTTAGGCTGCCGGATGTCAAGATGTATATACACATACTTTTATACTTTGTGTGGGAAACGTAGGCTGCCGGATGTCAAGATGTATATGCACGTACTTTTATACTTTGTGTGGGAAACGTAGGCTGCCGGATGTCAAGATGTACAGTGTGTCCACAAAGTCCCTTCGGGGTTTTGAAAAATTGTGGCGCGCAAACAAATTGAGCTAGCCACATGCGGTTTGCGGCAGATTACAGTGAAACTCTGGAAGTTTTTTGCTGACCTCAGTAGACCTCGATGTGGGCTCCCTTGGTAGCACGGAGAACGTCCAGGCGATATTCGAGCTCTTGCCATGTTCTGTGGAGCATGTCCGCTGGAATGACCGAGATCGCATTCCTGATACGGGTCTTCAGGTCGTCAAGTCCGTTAACTGGTGTTCGGAACACATTGCTCTTTACATAACCCCACAGGAAAATATGCAGTGGTGTTATGTCTGGTGAACTTGTAGGACAAGGCATTGGAGCGTCTCTGCCGATCCATCTTCCTGGAAATGTCCTGTCTAGGTACGCGCGTACCTGCATACCCCAATGAGGTGGAGCACCATCTTGTTGGCGGCAAAAAAAAAAAACTTCCAGAGTTTCACTGTAATCTGCCGCAAACAGCATGTGGCTAGCTCAATTTGTTTGCGCGCCACAATTTTTCAAAACCCCGAAGGGACTTTGTGGACACACTCTATATGCACGTACTTTTATACTTTGTGTGGGAAACGTAGGCTGCCGGATGTCAAGATGTATATGCACGTACTTTTCAGAAATCGAGTGAAAGTGCTGCTCATTTTGTTTAAACAATTATGATTATTATTTATATTTATCTTGTCGCAAATATAGTTATTTTCTTGTCTGACACGCCTCAGTTGGTTGCAATATTTTGTGTTATCAGGTATCATATTATTTTCACGTGTAATTGCTTCTTCTAACGTATTTATTCTTTGCATAATTGGAATTAGTGTTCACGTTAAAAGCACCAACCTTATATTATTGCTTTCATAGGGTTATCTTGCATATGGTACTGCAATAGTTTTGCAGGTATAAAGATTTAAATAAAGTAGGAGGACTGCTGTATAATTTTGTGTCATGCTATCTAACCAATCGACTTGAAAGAGGAAGTAATTCTTTACTAATGCAAATGTTTATAATCGGACCTAAGGGAAATAAAGTAATAGAAGGCAATAGAAGGCATCCCTGTCAAACCTCTCACATTTAAGTCCATTAAAGTTGTGAAAACGTACAGCTCAATAATACACTTTTAAACTTCGGGGGAAAAACTCAGAGCATTATTTTCTGCTTGAAGAGGTAGCACTTGGTACATTTTATTCAACTTTTACACGTGACACATCTGTGGAACGAACACTGTCACGTATTTGCTCAACTTCTTGTCATGTTTTATTCACCGTGCCCGAAGGCACTGTGGCAATCACATCGCGGGTGGTGGCTGGTAACGTAGCACAGCCAGGCACGAGGCAGGCATACACTTGGTCCTCCACGTACTCCTCAGAAAAATAAATTCAGAGAAGTGACCTCTGGCGACAGGGGTGGCCAAGGGGTTACTCTTCACCTCCATTTCAACTATCCGGAAGGGCGTCGAAGGACTCTGTAACAAGCAACCCCATCGTGGGAGAGGGAGCTCCTCTGTGCTAGTAGATGAAGATCCGATAAAATCCGCTACTTGGAATCACACAGACTCTTCCGGCGGGTAAAGGTACATGTCAGCAGAGCATTCTGTCCTCCACTAACTTACACAGAGATTCACTTAGAATTATCTCAGACCAACTCGCTATAGACCGGCGCTCGCTGCTAAGACACCCCATTTTACGTTTAGCGACGGCAAAGCCGGCCAATAGAGGGAGTGACAAATTCGAAGTTATGCAGGTAAATTCTTTGAGTTTGTCTGACCGATGCCACATATCGCAGTTTCTTAGCTTCACATTTTCCTCACATTAACGTTTTAAAATATGGGAGAAGTTCGACAGGAACGCTCAGTACGTCAACTGACGTATTTAATCTAATATTCTAACGGCGATTTCATTAAAAAGATAACAGGAGAGGTACGTCATACTGGAGTGTGATATGGGACAAAAGTATAAAATGTTCTTGGGAAAATATATGGGAAAGGATTACTCGGGAGATTTTTGCGTGAGTGGTAGTACAATATTGGTATAGACATTACACAAGTAGGGGGCAATTAAACTTGAGTGTTGAGTAGCAATAGTATATGAGTGTGTTGACGAATCTTAGGATTTCATGAAATAGGAACATATCTTAGCCAGACGAGTAACTATGGGCTAGTTAAAAATACATATGTATGCAGTAACATCGTGTTAATTCGTGAGTTTATGTATCTAGAAGCAAACCACTTCATTAATTCCATGTCACCATGATTTACTCATGTGTGACTATTGAGGTTAATAAAGCAGTTTCCTCTGCAGCTGTACGTTAGTAAAATACATTACTTTTACTAAGAATTACGATGAGATCGGGGTCGTTTGGTTTTGAGGTAAGACTTTTCAGTCAGATAGACTGAGCTGACGTGCGCCATTATTACAAGTTCTTTCTCTTCCTCTCTCTAGAATGAGACACAATGATCAAGGTAAACCGAAACACTCTCTAATTCTCACCCCAAAGTTTGGATTAGTAAACAGACGTGCAGGAAGTTTAATGTTTGAGTTACCTTCACGAGAAATGTTCCGTGAGTCGTGCTATTGTTGTGCTACTGACTAATAATGCGCACTGCGCGTGAAAGGACTTCACTGTGCATACCCTTATTTAAATAACAAGAGAGAGGATAAGATTTCTGCCTCTTGTAATGCAATGTGTCTTTTCACAAATTGAATGAAATTAAAGCACAATGCAGTGTTCGTATTTACGCGCAAACTGATTTAACGGAATTTTATTAAAACTGGTATTCGCAGTTCTGGGTCAAATTTGTTTGCCTAATGTACTTTGAGAGCTCTGTGACTAGCATAACACTTACTACATGAAACTCGAGAGAAACTTAACATTTTCTAAAAAAAAAGTCTCGTGGTCCGAAACAGTTCTGTGTAACGTAAAATACACATGGCGTTAAAACATAAAACTTCTGTTTGAAAAACTTGCTGTGGAGTGAGTACTTAATGCAATAAAATAAATAATTATTTGTTCGCAGTGTTAAACGCATCGTGGATTATTATATTTGCATTTACAAAGTACAAGAAGACTACTGCCAGTGCTTTGTGTGGAACCGTAAAGAAATCATCCACAAATGTAATATTTTGCCATTCTAGGTCATTGTGTTTGGCGTAATTATAGCATTCCTACATGAAAGCATGAAATAAATTTTCGTTTAATATTTCAGCGCTTAATTGACTTCCATAAACCTTAACAGATTTAATTCGTAAGACAAAAGTGTAAAACCCAGCTGTCTGTCTCCGTAAATTGAAAATACTAGGCTTTCCAGCCTGCAAAACAGTATTTTTGTATCGTAAAAATTTTTGTAACAATTACATGTTTCAACTTACTGTCATTATTATGTAATTTCTCACAAACTATTGAAGATAATGTATGTAATCCTGAATTTTATGTTTCTTTTCGTTTTTGTGTTTATGCATCTGAACAAAAAGATAACAAAATTCAGAGTTAAATATCTTATCCTCCTTTGTTTTTTAGATATTACCTGAGAATGGCTTGCGTAAGTCAACTTGTAATTTAAATGCAAAAGTTTAGGATAGTGCAAAGATTGTAGTGCCAACTTAGAGAACTCTAGTATTTTCATGTGAAATTCTTTCACACCGCACAACGGGATGCCAAAATTGGAGGGTCCTTCCAATTCCTGTGTGGCTGCCCATGTGTTCAGCAGGTGACACGAGCAACTTGCAGCCACACACTAATTACACGTGGTCCTTGGAGGGAACGTCGGTCCTCCGGTAAGTCCCTAACTCTATCGATACTTCTACGATTACTGAAAATTAAACCGAAAATCTAGAAGTGCACTTACTGTGCTTGTGAATTAATTTCAATAACGTCAGTGAAACACAAACAACATTTCACTCCTACGATGAATAAGTGTGTAAGTCGAAGTTGCTAATATCAATTGCTGACTATATGGAGAACCATATGAGTGTATGTAATTTAATGTACATTGGTGTAAGGTTTTAAGGTCTGTCTTAAGAATAAGATTTGCTGAACTTATGGAAAACCAGTCACGGGCTGAAACAATGAATGAAATTACATTGCATGCTCTTACAAATTCTATAAATAAAGATATGCACGGAGACACTTACCACTGTGAAATATTATACGTTTTGTTCTGGAGACAATATGTAAACTTTTTTAATTTGCCGAAAGTTCAGTGTCCTTTTTGGAATTTTTTTGTTTCTTCGAATAAGATTTTTCATTCACGAAGGCACATCAGTTCTTAAAATCCTACCACGATGTTTTTAGAAACTAACTTGCTACTGTATGTCCGTCCAAAATAAGACTATTCTGTTTTAATTTGCCAGAATTGAAAGGTGGTAGAAGACCTCTATTTCGCTAATCTCAAATACGGAGCAAATGCGTACCATATGGGGAGCTTTACTAAAGCAAGTTATGTCGTACGCGATGTAGAATAGGCCATTAATTTTGATGCTTTCAGTGTTTTGTTACGTCTGCTTTGGGAATTACGCTGTTAGTGGTAATATTTCAGTGAAATATTTGATCATGTTACCATTGATATTTGCAAACAAACAAAAGATTCCCTACATAAAATTTAACACAAAAAATAATAACAATGTCTTATTTGCGGCGTTAAATATATCTTAAGTTTTATGTACCCCCTTTCATTTTTTCTTCCAAAGTGTCTCCATAATGGTGTATTTGATAACTCTCTGACTCTTGCAGTCGCATTTCTCTGGCCCCATTTTCTCTATCTGTAACTTTCTTTTCCCAACTAACCTACTCTTCTATTCTGAACATGGAGGTATTTAGTTCCTCGAAACGTTGGTGCCTTTCTACCCAACCACACTGCATCGCATCATATAACAGGAAACACTCTTTTTTTCAGTTACTTTCTTTTGAAAATTGAGTGTCATTCTTTGGCGTGAGATTCCCTGTCTCTTGCGTATCCCCACCACTAGTATTTACAGAGGGATAGTTTTATGATCACTACACTGTGCAGACATGAAATGCGATATTAATTGAGATTTTGTTTTATATGTATCGTATTATTTTCTCTTCTTCTTCCTACACTTTCAGATCTTGATTCTCTTCGTCTGTCTCCATGCTTGTTTTTTCTAACTTTTCCTCCTACATTTTCCATCTCCCCTATTTATTCTCATTTATCTTTCAACCCTTATTATTTTCTCTTCATTCGAGCCTTTCTATAATATCTTTACGTATCCAAGCTCGTTCGAGGATCTAAAACAGGGGTGTCCGATCTTTTCTGGCAAAGGGACACAACTGTTACTGTGGGCTAGTTCACGGACCGCACATGTAAAAATCACAGTAAGTGGCACACCTAACCGCCTGTTATTTTGTAATTTTGTAGTATAATCTAATTTGTAAGTGTTGCTGCGGGCCGCATAACACAAAGTGGCGGGCCGCGGGCTGAACGTCCATTATCTGAAGTCAATAATCGCTGGCAGGAAAGTACCAATGAAGCAGCTGTGTACGGTGTTGCGATATGCAAGTGATTTGGTTAATTACACATTAAGAAATTTATTTCAGACCGCTTAATTCTTTTTTAATTTTGATTGTGTAAGAGATACGTTACGTAAGGAACTTTTAACGTGGTAGTTCATATAAGTAATTTCTACTTCAAATTTTGTATGGTCTCCCTGACAGTGACCGCGTATGACAGAAACATGTAGGAGGAATAATAAATTTCTTATAAACTAGAATTTGTGTGCGTGTTTTGGTATTTATTGAAAAAGAGAAAACGTAATGCACAAAGAATCCAAGCGTTCGAGCCCACTCTCGAAATACAGTGACTACAGATGTCGGCCATCCATGTGAATACAGATGTGCCGATGAAAAAACACATGACTGTCTATATGCGGATTATCGAGGTGAGCCGCAGCCGTGCTGAAAATCCAGCAGGTGTCACACTGTGTTTTATTTTCTGTTTAATATTTTCCAGTTTTCTGTTTTTATTCTTGTTTATCTACCTCCAAGTTTCCTCTCTTTTGTTTGTTTTTGTAAAACTGAACGAAATTCTGCCGTCCACGAACCTTCGTGCCTTTGTTTGCCTTTTCACTTGAGCATGCTTTCCGCTTGGCTGATCTATGGCCACCTGTTCTGGCTGACGCGAACACGGTGTAGGACAAGGGAATGAAACTACTTCTGAGCAGTTATAAAAGTGTTCAAAAAGTTCCTTTCGGAGTGTCGCTCTGAGAGCCATCTTCAGTAGAGTTCCGCTAAGACTACTTCACACTTACTTTCACGGTGTGAAAGAGATTTATTAGTAAAGAAACAGTTCTTTATCTTTTCCGTGGTGAATTTTAAGAGAAAAGATAATACAGCAATCCCGCGCCAGCCGCTGGGTGTACGTGTCTAAAAACACCTCCTTTTCTTCTTGTGGGAGATTAGGCGTAAAGGAACCAGCTTTCACTGTTATCTCTTAAATGTGCCTGCATTTCCTATACCTTTAGTGACATAAAAACTGACAATAAAACAGAGGATAACGGATATGTCACTGAGAGGCTCAATCCAAAAATTTGGATGCTATAAAATTAATTTCGGGTACCACTACAGACTCTCTAGCAAGTGTGGGTCTCTTGGGATGGAAGGGAACTACTTTCATTTTGTATTTAAAGTAAGTTGTCTCCTTTCACACTATAAAAGCATGTGGGATCGTGGAGGAATACCTGCACTCATTTTTAATCTCGCCACTAGATGTAGGCGAGTATGCCAGGTACTCATTGAACAGTTGGCTGGGTAGGCCCCAGTGCTCGGCTAAACGCTGTGAAGAAGACAAACTCTCATACGTCCAGGTGATCGAAACACGATTCCTCGGTTGTCCAATCTAGTCACTAGTCACTAAAAGGACTACGCTATTCCAGTTCAGATTATTTCTTTGCGTGTTCACTCGAACTCCGGTTTCTATTTTCGAAATGCCAAAGAGTTTTTCTTAACGTACAAATTAAGGGTATATTTCGCCTCATTTTCACATTGTGATCTGCTGTGATATGAGACTATTTAGTCTGGGAGGTAGGTATCAGCGCTCCGGAAGAATGTACTATACGGTTCCAGCTTCCAATGCTTGTGCTCGGGGCAGACCACGAGATGTCAACGGGGTGATATGTTGCGTCCAGAGGACTCGTTCTCATGCTCATGGTTGTCATATTCGGAGTGATGTTTGCTTGCTCTGTGCTTCCTGCTCGTTCAAGGATTCAAGTTTCCAAAGTTAAGTGCGCCTTGGCGAGCCCGTCTTCGAAGTACTGTCTCTGTGCACAGCCACTCGAGACCCTGGCTCAAGTGGATCGCGTTGCTTGGGTTCGTGCTTGTAAAACGTCCATATTTACGGAGACAAAAATCCGAGCATGAAAACGAACTGAAGAACGAGTAGTCTGGACGCAAATAGACAGAAGTCTGAACCACAGCCCTAGCATTCGACGCTATGTAGTCCAAGATTCTGAAGCATTTTAAAAGAAATCCCAGATAAATAGAACTCTCATCACAGGGTACAAAGTGGCATACGGACAGAATTTCACAGAACACTGCTGTCATCTGCCACTTTTCATTCTACCAGTGTCCCATATTTATTTTTATCAGCATGGGAATTTACAGCGGGCAAAATTTACATCACTGTACCGAGGCACTAATTTTCACCCTACTATGAAGTAAATAAAGTAAATGTCGCAACCCAACTGATAGGCAAATTCTGCATGTCGTTAAATAATTTACTCACTAACATTTTCGCTCAGACTAAGAAACAAGTGTCTAGCCATTTTTTTTCAC
Organism: Reticulitermes speratus; assembly: GCA_021186555.1. Taxonomy (NCBI): domain Eukaryota; kingdom Metazoa; phylum Arthropoda; class Insecta; order Blattodea; family Rhinotermitidae; genus Reticulitermes; species Reticulitermes speratus. The sequence goes on from JAJKFL010000002.1 coordinate 18,660,257, forward strand.
TACATAAATGTAAATTATGTAGAAATAATGAAATTATTTGGTTTTACTTTTCTGTGCTGTACTTGTAATGCACATAGTGAATAGGAACACTAAGATGTTTTCGAACACACTGTAGCCTAGACAATTGCATTTGTGAGCTCTCTGTATCCCCACGGATAGGTATAAGGTACATCACTGAGAGATACCGGGTTGGGATGTAGATATTAAATTATAATCTTCAGTTCACCGTTATGTATACTGCACTTGATACTGGTCTTGAAAATGGCAGAGCAGTGCGCACGGGGAGAATGTTGTGCGAAGACAAAATGGAAGTCCTTAGAGGATTAAAGAATATATGGTTTGAAGAGACAAGAGAACTGCAGTTTTAATAAGTCTTGTAACTTCGGCGGTTTTCTTTTGTGTAGCTTTCCCCTTGGTCCGATTTTTTTACATAAGACGTAAATATCACAACTTTTAGAACAACATATCTTTTTTTTTTGATTAGGCTCATGAAGTTATAATTTGTTCGCAGTCAATTTACGCTTTTCCTTTGTGTCAGGAGATTTTTTTTCGATGTGACTCTCATATAGTCCGTAGTGATAGAGCTGACTGACAACTATACGTAAAGGTTGGTGTGGATGACATTCTTAGTTACGTTTGTGTGGCATCATGCCGTGGCCTGTTGAATGTCTCCATGTTGATCTCACGTTTAAGCCTACGTGATGGGCGGATGTGTTGAAACTTTATAGTGTTCGCCATTTCACATTTATTCACTTTTTGGTCTGAAAATCATTAACATCTAACTGAGTTGTGCAGAGAGCGCCACGCTTGTAACGGATGTAGCGATTTGAAACTTGTGTCCTAGTGTGCTGCAGCAATCTTCCTGATCACCACTTTTACGTTCTACGCCTGTAACCAGCGCAATTAGAGCACAATTAAACAAAGAGACACAAATAACGCCACGACATCGCGGTGATTAAAATGATTTTCCTTTTTGACCGTTTACTTCAATGTCAATCACACTCACAGCACCGGAATCCCGTTCAGATTCCACGTGTGTTTAGTTGTGTACTCACTTTAGTTCGTCCCCCTCAAGGTCCTATTTGGAGTGTCATAACAACACAAAACCCAGTTGCTGGCTTTTGTGGAGCAGCCGAAAGAGCAGGATATTTGGCCGCCAGCATGCCAGTTGCTTTTTTGTTCCCTATACTTGAGTGCACTGCTCTGACTTAACAACGTCTATAATTGTTGTAGAGGTCGCCTGTTTATTCATTAAACAAGGCTCTCTGTTCTCTCCATTTTAATAAAATGTGTGTCCGATCACCGATCCACATGACGAGCCAGGTGTAATATTTCATGCGGAGAAAATCTTATTAGTATTCGTAACTGCTTCCATTGTACCAGATCTACACTATCTAACTAACTAACTAACTAACTAACTAACTTCATGGAGCAGAGTCCTTCTTGAGAAGCTAGCAGGTCGTCAGCTAGTCAAGAAATTCCCCGCGTTTTATGGAACCCGAAGGTTCATTACCGCATTTACAAGAACCCGCCACCTGTCCCTATCCTGAGCCATATCAATCCAATCCATGCCCCCATCCCACTTCTTGAAGATCCATTTTAATATTATCCTCCAATCTACGCCTGGGCCTTCCAAGTGGTCTCCTTCCCTCAGGTCTCCCCACCAGACTCCTGTATGCACCTCTCCCCTCTTCCATACGTACTACATGCCCCGCCCACCTCATTATTAGATCTGCACTAAAATAATTTAATAATTATTTACAACTTTTGTAGGCCTTATGAAACTTTCTGAAATACCATGACGTGTTGTGAAATAATTTGCACATCAGTCAAATGGAAGTCTTTGACAAAAAAGGATTTTTATAAAAATTCGGTTAACACTGAGACCACAGTTTTAAATCCCAGTCGTAGTATAAGCATATACGCACGTTGTTCGGCGTGCCGTTTTCCTGTTTAAGGCACAGTCCTTGAGTTGGACCGTTTCGTTGTCGAAGAAAGATCCTTTTCCTAAGTTTGGCTCACATGTTTCAAACTTTCAGCGCACGTGCTTCTAAAAACCATAAGTTTCCTTTAAATTGTAAAAGTAATTTCAAAGAACAGACGGAATCGTATAGTATATTGATTCTAACGTTTTTGGATAGGACAAGGAAATATAACTTATTTGTAATTGAATGGAATTTCCAGGGTTTATAGAACATAATTCGTCTCTGATTCAGGTTAAAACCAAGTCGTACACGCGTTCATGCAGCGTAGGCCCGTGCGTTTTCTGTTGTTCGGAAAGAACACACCGCGCCAGACGACAAGAAGCTTAGTACGTGTTATATGGGATTTTATTTCGAGGAATGTTGTATTGGTTGGGGTCGCGGATTCTCCAGAAAGAACAGAAATGCTGGCATGCTTTTTTGGTTTGGATCCATAGCTGCGACAGCACGTCTAATAAAGGGTGGGGTCGCATTTAGCCTGATATCCAGTCAGCTTCCTCCGTCCGTGTAATGCTGTCAATTCAGCGCCGCTCTGCAAATGTCTATCCCTATCTTTCTTTGCCATTTGTTTCGCGGAACGGAAGACTTTATTTATTGACATCAGACTTCGGTGCACGTTACGGTTGTCAGTTGTATTTAAGGCTGTCACAGTCGTGACTATGTTTTTTTATTGCGTGCAGTTTTAATTTTGTGGTTTCTGTGATCAAATTAATAACTGAACAATGGAAGAGTTCTTTGGGTGATAATACCGAAACGTCTCATATTGTGGTACACTTCTCTTCTGTGTTTTTCAGCACTTACATATTTCGCACAATTCTATGGAACGTCTTATGACATATATTCAGGAAACAGATAAGACAGTATGAATTATGACGTTATTGAATAAAGAGAAAAGAGAATTTACAGTTTACTGTGCTTCTGTACTCATTCCATTAAAAGAAGACCAAGACCTAATGCAATTACAGACTTGACTGTTTCAAGATAGTGTTCAGTAGTGGGATTTTTTGACACGGTAATGAACATTCAGGTTCTTTAAAAGCAAAGAATTTGCTGACCTGCTGAATAAGTATCTATTTTGAAGGAATGTTGCCACCATTTCATTTACATAATAAAATAAATATTCCTTTCTTTTTTACTGGGGTACGCGGTGGCGCAGTTGGTTGAGGCACTGCGCTACAAGCCGGAACGTCGCGGGTTCGATTCCCGATGGTGTCATTGGATTTTTTCATTGACATAATTCTTTCGGTCGCATTATGGACCTGGGGTCGACTCAGCCTCTAACAGAAATGAGTACCAGGAAACTTTCCTGGGGGGTAAAGGCGGTCGGTGCGTAGAGCTGACAACCTTACCAGCTTCATGTGTCGATTGTCTAGAAATCTGGGAGCCTCAGCCTCCTGGAACCCTAAGGGCCTGTCCAGGCTTGTAATGGGATTGCTTTTTTTTACTGGGACCATAAGCTATAAATTATACTGTTTATACTTCTGTAGTACCAGCTAAAATGCAAGGAAACGGAATAGTTTATGATGTCCCAACCTACGGATGATACGAGTTCTCATTCGATACTTTGAATCCATTCGCTGTCTCGTCATCAGTATACATTGTGTAGCAGCTGCCTCATCAATTTTGTGGCGTAATGAAACATTTAGATGCCCCTCGCTTACGGTCAGTCAATAATTTAATCGAGTCATGTGTTCTAGTCAACAACGGTACTGACTATGACGTTTGGTCCACGCAATATGCAGCTCTGCTTCTTGATGTGCTCGCAGTATTTGACAGGCAAGTTATCAGTTATTCAGGGCGCGTCGGTTCACTGGTAGTGGTCTTAACTTTTATTCAAAAGGCAAGTTGTTCCTATCACAGACAACCCTAATAATCATTGCCGTAGTTTTCTTCCATAAGTTACATGAATTTGTGAACCATTGCAACTCCTTTGCACTAATCAGCAATATAATTACAGAATCCCAATATTCGACACCGCCAGTAAAATAACCCGACATTCGCGACATTAGATATTGTCTTGAATGAATTTCGTCCACCTCTACCACCATAACGTTAAACGCCGTCCCATCTTATTCTCCGTCTTCCAATTTTACGTTTGCCGATACTTTTCCTCTTCAAAATTCTGTAGGGTATTCCACATACAATCCGCCTATATTTATATCAATTCTGCATCATATTTATCGCATGAAAGTCATTTCAACACTAGCTACTGCAAGGTGTTCTTGCTGTGATGTAACAGTTCTAAATAGCTGAGAAAATACAGAGTCATGTAATAGGACGAGTGGTGAGCGTTGAATTGGAAAGGATGTAGATAGAACATCTCGTAGCCTAAATGTACGAACAATATGTGCATTTTCCTCGGGGTATGAGAAATAACCAGGAAATGTCAATTAAAATAACGGTCCTTATGGCCAGTATTTTAATCCAGGTTCTGCTGTACATGAAGCAGGATTGCTACACCTCGATTGCGACATTTGGCAGACGCCGTCTAAAGTGCACGCTTATGAAAGCTTTGTTGTTGAAAGTGAAAATGATGTATAAAGAAGGCTGCTGTAGTTCGAACGTTCTTGACATAAACCTGGAAGGATTGGTTAAATCCGTCTATCAAGTATTCCGTTTTGTTCTTTACTGTTTTAACTACTGGCTGATCACCTGTCTGGAGGGCACTTAGTCCTTTATGCGTAAGCACAAGAAGGTTAACCTTTACAAGGTACCATACATCTTGTATTTATCACTGGACACACTTCAAGGTGCCTCAACAGCCTTCAGACAATGGAAATGTGTGATTCTTTATTAGGCGCGTTTGAGAATCAAGTGCGATAAAGGATTGTTAGTTCCGTCTTCCCGTCCGTCCATTCGTCTCTCTGCATGGAAAAACTCGACTCCTTCAGTGGCATTTATACGTAAATTGACACAGGAATTTCAGCAAAAATTTGTCAACATATTCAAAATTTGTTTAAAATCGGACAAAAATATCAAAGTGCGAGGAACTACGCAATTTTGTACCTGCTTTGGTTAATAAATTATCGTCGTTACATTGGTTAATAAAGTCACAAAATTTCGAATGATTACTATGGTAACCTTTGTTATTATAGTTGCCAGCATTGCCATTGGTTTTATGGTTACTATCCTCACAAAATTACCGACGTTATTTTTGATTGTCGTGGCGACGCGATCCTGCGAACATTTCTTATCTCACTACATTACTCTCGCTTCCCTCTGCCATTAAGTTCCTCGCATCATCTCACATGCACAGCATTCCAAGTACCAACTTTCTCTTCGAATATGTATGTTTTTCCGTCGACGTGATATCCCACTCCTTTCGAAGTAGTTTCATTGCGTATTGCCGTCCCTTTGCCCTACAGGTATTTGAATTATGCCACAGATTCGATTCTGTGCAGTGGAGACAGAGGATGAAGCAAGAAAGTTACAAGTTTTGTTGTGCATCGATCTCTTTGCTACCAACTCTTCGTCTGTGCTTCAGGCTATAACAGCGAACAGTAGGAAATCCGTGGTTAAGATCTTGTTCTTCATATGCGGATTGTTTACAAGTACCACGTAGTTGCTGCTGGCTGTGTACAGTCTGAGCCACTGGCAGTAACGTTGAGTAGCCTATACTAAGAATAAATGCTGGCACACGCGCAGTGGTGTTAACATTTGAGGCGAATGGTGGGAAGGGCGTGTTAACATCCGCCTGATAGTAGAAAGATCCTGCCACACTGGATAAATTTCCGAAAGATTTTGTTCCTACATCCTGCACTCACTCGTACTAAGTATGCTATACTCTTTAACTTTTAACGTATCCGTATTATGATAACGAATGCCGTACGTACCTTCTGTCTTCAGGGCGAATTTTGTGACGTCTTTTTGGATAGTTGCTGTAACCCGATTAACGTAATATTGTTATAGTTTATAGTAGTAGCAGTAGCGCTAATGGTAGTAGAAAAGACATTTATTCCTTATCCGCTATTGAATGTACTCTCATTAACCCCTATTGTATTCTCGTGTGTTGAAAGACTTACGCCCGCTTTACTTTAAACACTATATAAGGTGCAGAACTGGCAATGAAAGAAGCAGACGTTGTAATGACTGACTGCAGCTTGCATTTATAAATTAATTATTAGTATATTAATTTGAATCTCCTCTGAAAAACCATTCAGAAACGGAAGACCATATGTGTATTCGCCTATGAGGCGCTAACGATTGTTTGGCCACAACTCCTCCTGCTACAGTGAATAAACTTCCACATGACACAATTGTGGTCTGTGTACATAGATACCATCGAACAAGTACTGTACAGCAAGTGTTAGAAAGGATTCAACTTTGGCTTTCCGACAGACTGTTAGGTCAATAAGCGCTTCACAGCTTACAGCCCTTAAAGACAAGATGACAGGCGGAGGTACTTATGAGATTCGATATTGTGTGCATGTAAATTCTAAGATTTTTGAGTGTAGATTTTACTTATTTAGACATTATACAAAATATACATCAGCTCCACCGTTCCCTGAAGTATTCTATGGAAGAAGCTAAGAAATACAGATTTTGGGTTTATGTAGATATATTTTTGGCATACAGTAGTGTCATACGAATTTATCAATAAATAAAATAAGTGCGTATTTTTTCGTTTTGTTTAACTGTTCGTCATAATTTTCGCCTTTAAAATAGTACAGTATAACTGATTTTTATTGAACATATTTCTCTGTTAAATTCAGCTGTGCTTGTCACCCACTTTTACCTGTAAATCGTTCGGAAAAAAAAATGTCTCCGAACTTTGCTTCTGCTAACATCAATTAGAATGTCATGAAGCATGCAGTTGTACGTGCTTTCATCTTGAGCAGTAGTTTGAAATTAATCTTGTGTAATGATAAACAGTTGCTAATGGCAGATAAAATGAAACCTAATATTAAGTTACTCTTTCACAAAAGAGGTTTGTCAACTATTCGAAACCATTCTTCAAATTCAAGTTTCCTTTTTGTGAATTATTCACTCAAGCCTGGAAGGGATATTAAAATCAAATTTATAACGAAGCAAAGGTTAGGAAACTATTTCGCTAAAGTTGAGAACCAATTGTCTTCTGGACTTTGTCCATCGTCCGGATAAAATATTAAAATATAATATAAAATCACGACGTTTCGGAAGCTGGTTCTTCCGTCTTCAGGTGATGGTAGGGGAAGAAGAACCAGCTTCCGAAATGTCGTGATTTTATATTATATATTAATATTTTATCCGGACGATGGACAAAGTCCAGAAGACAATTGGTTCTCAATATTATATACCGTCGTCAGAAACTTTTAGAATTTATTTCGCTAAAACTTTTGACTTCCTATTTACCCAGAAACTTCAAATAACTTCTTGACCCTGAGTCCAGCTACATAGCGGGTAAACCTAAACGTGGGACCAAAATTACGACAACACTGTGGTCCGAACATCTCACGATCCACCATAAGTGCGTGTGGAGCATTAGTGTAGTAGTGACGTACAGAGGATAGCTTAAAGAGTAGATTTTCCCGATGAAATCTTTGTTAGCACTGTACTGTAACTAACTAACTAACTAACTCCATGGAGCAGAGTCCTTCTTGAGAAGCTAACCGATCGTCAGCTAGTCAAGAAATTCCCCGCATTTTATGGAACCCGAAGGTTCATTACCGTATTCACAAGAGCCCGCCACCTGTCCCTATCCTGAGCCATATCAATCCAGTCCGCCCCACTTCTTCATTATCACAAATTCAACATAGACTCTCCTGCATGTGAACCCAGCCTTAACACAGATGTTTCACACGACGGATGGTACTTGAATAAAGTTTTACATTTTCTTTAGTTCAAGTGTGTTTTGTAAATTATTTTACTCATATTTTAATTATATCCCTTAATTTATTCTTATTTATTTATAATGGATGTATGACGTAATATTTCCACAGTATGTTTGAATCATTTTAGCTACTCGTGTTTGCATTTTTCTGCGAATATTTGTAATATTTACGCATTAATTTTGTTATGTGTTTTAATAACGGATTTTTAGAGCGGAACTGGTAAATGTAAATGCTCCCACAGTCAGGAAGCTCTGATGAAAATATTTATGTACATCTTCACAAAAATAGTATACTGTATAAAATATGTTACATTGCTGGCAACGTTTTGATACTCTGTTAAATAAACTGAGGATGGAATTAACAGAAGGCAGGATTAAATTTAATAATTGAAAGATGCATGACTTCTCCTCAATAAATAGTGGTAAGGTCATAAAATCGAGGGAGATAAATTGAGCGGAGCATGTGACAGGCATAGGAGACAAAAGAAATATATATAAAGTTTTAGTGGAGAAATCCGAAAGAGACCAACTTGACAGGCAAGGAATACAAGAAAGAATAATATTAAAATGATCTTGAGGAAATGGTATAGGATGGTATGGACTGGATTCATCTGGCTCGTGTTAAAGACAATTGGAGGGCTGATAAGAATGTGGCAATAAATCTTCCGCTGCCATAAAATACGAGGAATGTCTTGACCAGTTGAGCAACTATTAGCTTCTCAAGGGATACTGTGTCCGTTGGAGCATACTGATGAAGAGAGTTAAGGTCTCGCGCCTGTACCATTTTTATAGCCTAAGGAATATAATGTCTGGCTCCGTGTATCACGTTTCAATACTCTGAATTCCATTCTCTAAATACAGTTCACAAAAGTACGTATCTCTCTTCTTTCATATGTCTGCGTCGAAGTGATGGCTCAGGATATTCCCATGCACATATATTTTTAATCACCCTGTGCCTAACATTACCTATTCACCAGTGCCTTTTGCGGAAACAGTGTGGTGGAAACATTCATACTCTTGGTCCTTTCTCTTAGATATATTAGACAATAGTGTGTTTTTCATAAACAGCCTATGGCTGATAACATAAATGAAACAGGTTACATGTGACAGTAGGGGGTTTTGCTGCCTTGAATTTTCTCCCTTTCTGACCTCTTATATATGCAATATTATTTTCTGAATAAATTTTTCCTTTCTTTTTTTAGGACTTATGGTTATTGTCCGTAATTGTACGTTTCTTTGTGCAGCCAACGGCTTCCATAACTTTAATGAACACTATTCTAACCCGTTTGATAATGACTTAACTTAGTTATGAAAGGAATCTGGTGATTGTTTATGTCGTGGGTAATTTTTTCAATACGGCCAACTTGTATTTGCAGTTGCGTGTTTAATCACTACACACAAATTTATTTTAGTACGTTCACTTCTACCTTTAATCTTTTAGATTGTTCCGCTGTAGGCTATAGCATTAGTATAACTACAATTTGCCATAGAACCTAAGCATTACATTCAGTCATAGTATCGTCATAGTATCCGACTGCATTCACGCACTAATGGCTTTCATGCTTAGTGCCTTTTCCGCGTTAGTGGTTTTTCCTTAATATACATTACATTATATGTCAAAGTACAGTCTTCTGAAAAATAAACTAACACGATAATTCTCTGACTCTCCACCAGAGGTCATCTGATTAATGATGTGTGACAGTAGTATCGGGTTCGAGTCATCGGGCCACACATGCTTCGCGTGGGACGGCTGTACAGTGTTAATGCAACGGGCAGTCAACAGCAAGGCAAACACATCGACTGCAAAACCTGTGACGAGAAATGTTGCATAAGGCGCAGTAGCTGTGGGTGAATTATGGGTGGAGAAACTAGGCATTTGTAATTATTATGTGTTATAACCTGCTTCCCTGGAATGTGCTGTTTAGAATGACAAAAATATGCCATACTATTCTGCATGACTGTGTCCCTCTGAAATATCCTAGTTGGCATCAGAGAAATGGAAAGTTAGGCCTCTATTCTCTGTACGTGCTGTATTTAGCAGCAATGCAGAGGCAAAATAAGCACTTCTATAGAAGTTATCACTGTGATATAAGACTGTAACTTCTACTCCTTGTAGACATCCTGTAAGTTATGCTTTCTGCAGACAACTAATGGCAAGAGTGTTACGATCAGGAGATACGGCAGGTATGGACTATATAGTGGGGGAAATTAAGCTGGAATTATTGCATTGGTAGTAACCCTTGACTTGTCGTCTTTTTTCTTATAGTTTTCTTGATAGAGAATAAAACGTATACAAATATAAGAAATTTAATGTTTTAATACACAAAATTAATGTGTGGCTTACTTTTATGCTACTAACATATCTTTGATGGATAGTCTTTAGAAATTATTATAGAAATTTTACTTTAGAAGGAAAATTTGTAGTGTTAATAGCACTAAACTTTACATCTTAGTAACTACTGGCTAATTTTATCAGACCAATTTTTTTTAGTATATTGCACATAAATGAGTGGTTATTATTAAAAATAGCATAGGTACCATAACATTCACGACGCCAAATCTGTTTTATAAAACAGAATTCTGAGGAACATAACAAATATATTTATATGATTAAAAATAAATCCTTCAACACAAATATTTTTATTACAAATATTATGTGTCTTTACAATAGCTCGCTACGTGTTTCGACTTAGAAATTAAAGAAGCGAGCTATTTTAAAACCAGGTATTATTTTTATAATACAATATATTTGTGTTAAAGAAATTATTCTTTAATAATAATAATTACGTTATAAAACACAATGCGATATGGTCTCTGAAAATATGCATGTAAATTTTAATCAAGTAAAGTGGACCCTTGTAGTTTAGATATCGGAAAGTAACAAGTGTCCAGTACATTTATCAAGCACGCACAATGCATCAGTAATGTCATCGTCAGTCACCAATCATAACAGACCAGAGCTTGTCCACGGGCAGATTTTCCCTGCTGATCAGACGTGAGAAGCATATTCAGTTGGTCCTTATCATACCACGGTGGCCAATGGCATGGTTCTTATGAATAGCGAAATGGCAGGAATGACTGCTCAAGTCCTTTTATATTCCAGCACACTGAGTCTCAGACAACCGAGAACGAGGCTTATGAAGAATTTATCGTTGTCACTGTTATTCAAGGAGCGAAGATGAAGACCCTCAGAGCAGAGGTGACGGCATTACTTTCAGAACATCGAGAACCCTTTGAAGGTGAAAGTTCAAGTGAAGAAATGATGAGAAGAGGATGTGGAAGGTGTGGGAGTGAAAGACGACGGAGTGTAATTTGCATGCAGGCAACACGGGAGAATAGCATCAAAACATAATAAACTAGGTAGTAGGTACTGAAGTTACGTCGCACACGTTCGATAACATATAGACGAGTGAAATTGCAATACGTTTGTCATGAAGTAATAATTTTACTTGCATTTAGTTACAAATAACCCAAAGTTTTCATCGAAAATTAGGAGCCCGGACAGCGTAGTCTGTACCATGACCTACAGGCTGGATGTTCGAGGAATTGTGGTTCGGTTGCCGGTAGGCGTAATAGATTTGTCCCCGCTCCAAAGCGTTTATACCGGTCCTGCTACCCACACTGCTTCCTATTAAATGGATTCGGGGAACTCTTTACCCGGGAGCAACTAGTCGGGCCGTGTAACTAACCACGCAGTTTCATGTAGTGCCGAGGTTAAAAATGTGTGGAAATGTACATCTACTGCTCTCGCATGCATTCGTGGCGCGCACAGGGCAACATTAGTCGAAAACAAACCAGTAGTTAATAAATACTGTTGATTTTTCAGTCAGTTTACAGTGTTGTACATTGCACGCATGTTCGAGGGTTAGTTTGTAGTTGTGAACTTAGGAATGTTGTGTGCCCAAATTCGTCACTTTAACACAAAAACTTGCTGACAAATTTTGAAAAATTAATTAATTGCATTCTTGGGAAGACCTAGGCATGATGCGACGATGTTAGTAAAATTAATCTAAATACACAACGTGTGAGTTTGAGGACTGCGTTTAAATGACTGAGGGCAGAAACCAGTGACCGGTTATTATTAACACGGTAATGAACATTGTTTCAACTAAAGGCGATGAATTTTCTTCAGTACCTCAGACATTTTGACTCCTAAAGGAGGACACTGCTGCATGGAATTTAGTCCACTTGAAGCCTACAAGCATTTACTATAAAAATCTCCAGATTATCGGCTCTAAATCGAAACTCTCCCGCGGCTTTATTTAAAACTTATAAACACATTCTGTGGTCACATAGAACGCGTAACCAATTTAATTTCATGCATATAAAACAGTTCTTGTAATGAAGTTACACGAACCGGCTGCCTCCTACCTACATAATCTACACTGTAACGAATGGGGTGTAAGGTTCCCTTAAAGGTCGGTAAACTTCTACCAGACTACACGATGTCACATTTCAGGCTACAGCAATATTCACACTACTGAAGTGAGAACTTCATTTGTCATAAGACTGTTAACAGCGTAATTTACAGTTCACAGCAGAACGTGAGGGAATCGTGAACAACAGTACACACGTGACGACCTGAGTGAAGGTTCGCACGTGTGCAATAAAGCGCCTGAGCAACAGCGCAAATTATTCGAGAGGTTTGCTAAAAATGGAAGAAGGTTGTCAGCGCGAAACTTATCAGTGTAAAATATACGTATATGTCATCAATATAAAACAGTACGTATATACAAAATCAAAATATTTTATTAAAGGTCCCTCCGACATGCTTAGATCTGAGAAATCTTCTTCAAGAAGTTTGTTTCAAATGCACACAGCACTCGGAGGTTCACATCCGTATCTAGAAAACTGACATAGTACGAATATTGTTGGAACTAATGCGTAAGAATTTCGGCAACTTATATTTCCAGACTAAATAGTTTTCAGGTTTAGTGTAATGGGAAGGAATATCCTATTGTGGTACCTCATAACAACAGATGAGTATTGTTAAAACTAAGCTAACTGAAGTGTGGAAAAAGGAAGAAACGAATAAATCTGAAAGAAGTTAAGGGAAGAATATGAATCTAAACAGAGTAAGTAAAGAACAGAATGGTACAGAGGAGAAGTGCTATTTTACGCTCTTTGGTATTCCTGTAGAGGGCCTACTAATCGCTCTGTCCGTCGGACTTTTCGTTTCAAGTTTGAAACTCGATAAAAACTATGCGTAAAATTTAGTACTGCATGCTTTTATGCAACATAATTTTAAAAATCTGGTTTCTAAACTGACAAATATTCATTCATCCTGTAGTCAGTCTTATGACAGGACCGTAATCTCTTCCAAAGCGAGTTTACCACAGGGTGCGATCTAGTGCTTCCTCTTTCAATTTCCAGTATCTTCTCTTTTCTTTAAGGTCATCCAGTAGCTGCTTACGCATTCTTCCTCATCTTCCCGTCATTTCTATACTGCCTTCGAACTTTCCTTCAATCACGTGTTTCAGAAGGCAGTTTCTACGCAAGACGTGATCAATCCAGTTAGCCTTTCTTCTTTTTATTGTATGTAGGATATTCCTCTCCTCCTTGACCCTGTGTAATACTTCTTCATTTCTCACACGATCGGTCCAACTGATCTTCTCCATTCTTCAGACAGTTACAACGGAAACTTTACTACTTACACGGGCGTTTCCAGCCTAACCGGTAAATATATAACAGAGAAGAAAATGTTTGGGACAAGAGTTGTAGGAAGGAATGGGCTGCAAATGTTGTGTGTAATGTACTTATATGGTGGGTTTATTGTTGTCAGGATAATTAAATGTAGTGAACTACATGCATGTTAAATTTCCCAACTTGCATATTGGTTGTTACAAAATGGCTCCGAACGTATGCTTACAAATTCTGTCAAACGAAAAACAAAATACATTTTCATTGCGTGCAGTTGCTTGGAAAATGGTTCTTTCTGATCTTTTAATATTGTAGTCTATTGAAACAGACTCCGAAATATGAAATGAGTTATTATGTATATATATGTTGTGCTAGTTTATTTAGTATATACGATGGTTTTTCCCAAATTTTATACGCTTACTAAATATGGTTACTTCGATCTGTTTACTTTAAGGTAAGACTTCATTGAAATCTCAACTATTTATTTTAATTTACATTGTTTATTTGTGATGTGTATAGTGTGCAATATGAGAAGACAGCCTACAGTTAAAATACTCGTCACTTTAGCTTAGAATTATCGCTTTTATGCTGCTCATGACACATTATCCAGAGCTGTCAATGATTGTCTGAAAATCTAGACGTAGTAACTGAGCGAAATCGCTAAAACTGTTACGGTATGCGACATATCCTGGTTTGTTTACATACAAAATTCTTAATGCAGCTGTTTACATTCCAGTACGTATGGGATACGTGAGAGTGTCAATTTGTGTATGTAATACACAACTTAAACGATCGCAGTGAACTGTGCTACTGCACTTGTGTCGCAGAGGATATCGAAGGTCTAAGGCTTTCGAAACGATTTTAAGAGAATATAAAGCATCGTAAAACTCTTCGATACAGGCGGGAAAGGGTTTTGTGGCTCAGTAACTGTTTCGTAATCGTTTGGAGCTCTCAAGACAATGCGCATGGAGTCTTGGAGGGATCGGTGACGTAGACATGAGGGGAAAGGAAGGAACAAAGAAATGGCGCATTCCGCGAATCTACGTCGCTGTGGTGACAGCGGTCGAGACACGTGATGCTGCGTTGAGAGTGTGATGGAAAACATATCCACTTACCGCACAGGGCCGTGAGAAACGGTGATGTTTTCACCTCTCTGTGTTAGGTCATGCTTGATGTGAATCATAGCTGCTTATAGTTTCCAGTCATTTCATTATGATAAACACCCACCGCGTTCTTCCCCCACTTGTTACGGAATGACAGTACAGTTTGTGACTGTAATAACTGTATGCTACATGCTATACCCAGGTTTTTCACTGGGTGTGTTGAGATCGTTAATGGTGGTGATAATATTTGTACAAAGACTGACGGTAACAGAAGGCTGTAACCATGCAGGTTAGTGCAGAGGTCAAGTTGTGGACGTGTATTTAGAAGGCCACGTTTCGAGTCTTGTTCGGGACATATGATAACCTGACTGATGTTTTCATGATATTTCTCACTCCTTACGGTAAACGCCGGAATAATACCTCGATCAGGCCACGCCGCTTCCTTCCGAGTCCCATCCAGTTTATAATTCGTCAGTCATCCTAACACTCGACGCTCTGCATCAAAACGTACTAACATGAGCTTGAAATACACTGTCAAGTGCAACAGTAAGGTGGAGACAATATGTACTGAGGAGCTTCATGATTGGTACTTTGCACTTCGCATTGTTAAGGGCATCAAGTCAAGGAGAATGAATTGGGCAGAACACGAAGACAAATATGGAGGGAAGAAAGCAGTTGGAAGAAAAAAACTGTACTGCTTGATAGGCACAGTACAAGATTGATGTTGTTTGTGGGTGGGAACTTTTCAGCGATGACGGAATGGTATTATTGTATGATCACTGTAATTAACTTACATTTTACTTACAAGTAAAGAATATATTGCTCAACAGAGCAAGTATCAATTTTTCGCTAAATAACTGCTTCGTATCATTAGACACATAAAATACGCAAAGTCGATTGACAAAAATGTGACAACAGCGCTCCCTAACTAATACGTAATATATTAGGCTGGTATGTGACAGCGACTTTATGTCGAGGGTTACTACTTGATATCTAATCTCAAAGTTCTTGGCACTTAAGAAATGTGTTGTTGGTCCAATATTTCAAATATGCAAACAAAAAGTTCTTGTTACAAAAGGTTCAGCAGAAATATTCGCAGATTGCATGTGACTTGGGCTTGCTCGGACATCTTCACTGTCGCCTGCCGTGGCACATAACAGTTGTTTTGGTTGTGCCACCTCAGGGAGTGTTATGTTCATACACTTAGGTTAGTTCAGGTCCTGGTGGTAGTCATTGAACTCAGTGTCAGTGTACGTATTCCGATGGTCTTAGGTGAAACTGGCATGACTCTAATGTACCTTGCACTGATACCGAAGTAGACCACTGTGCTGTGGTAGTGGAGAATATTTTACCTGTCTGAAGACATGGTAATGCAGTCTTGAAAGTTCACTTTATATCAGAATAAGAACTACTACCAAATAGTATAGGCCTATTCAAGCCTTCTGAGATGTTGGATTGTGTTATTGGGTAAATAGCCAGACGTTTCGAATGATCTTAATGCCTCCATTTTAAGGGCCAGTCAGTCTAAGACCATGATACTAGGGGCTGTGCACTGTGATTACTCCGAAACGTTGAAAACTGTTTACCAAACGAGGAGTATAACATTCCAGAGGACTTCGATTTCAGCAGCGCCATTGTGAGAACATTAAATCTCACGTATTACCAAACACCCACAGACGTAATTTACAGTTTCTATGGAGATGCATGAGCGGCATTTACGAACGTTTACTGTCAGTAAAACTACAATGTTGTCTGTTCTGTGGAGTCCACTCGCTGAATAATCCGTCTGCTGTTACGTAGATTTTATCACAACTGCGTCCAGGTTTTTAGTAGTGGACCACATGATAAATTCATATATATATATATGCTGGCCGCATGAAACTTTATTGATGATACTGGTGAATTAGTCCATGGCCTGTTAGAGTTCCAAAAATATGGACACTTTAGTAGTAATAAAAGAGTGGCTGTCGGTAATTAGGCCCTACGCGTCTGCTACTTCATATATGCCAGCTAATGAAGTAAGCATTTCGTTGTTAAAAAATCTCAGATGACCCGCACCTGTGACAGCCCTGTTCTAGCGGCTATTTTTGTATTCAAAAGGCGAAAGGTAAAATGTTATCAGTAATTTCTTAATATTAATTTCCGTTAATGTTGCTAACTTTTACCGAAACTGTCAATATATTCCAATCTGGTTAAATTCAGACAAGAAAGACAGACTACTTTACATGAAGGCTAATATTTATGAGTTTTCGGTCACTAACATTATCTTTACTTTTGTGGTTACCGTGGTTACTGTATTACCAACCTTACAAATTATCTTGTGATTATCAGTGCTCGTATTGTTGCTATGATTACCTTAGCTTCCCAAAAGTGTTTTGCTCTAAGGACATTTTCGGACTTCTTTATTCCTGCCTTTGTTTGTTTAATCTTCCTAAAGAACCGGCCCAAATCCGCGGCGTTTTGTGACGTTTTTCGATGTGTGGTAAGACAGTGTTCGCCACTTGACACCCAAGCTGGAGGATCACTCATTATTGGCTCCATAAGGCTGTGGATTTAACGTTTTGATAGGCATCCATTGTAAGTTGATTCGTCTCCTTCATTCTCAACCTGAGGATGTGCCGTACTTTAGCGACAATTTAACCAAACTTGAGTAATAAGGAAAAGAGCCAGAATAGTCTATATCGTGGTCAAGCTAAGAAAGAGGTAATACCGAATGAATAGCTTTCAGAGTGACCACAACATAAGTTTGTTCATTTTAATTTTGCGGAGGAAATGCGTAACGTTGTTTATATTAATTCGTCGAATGTGCATGTTTGAAGTTCCAGTTTTCGCTTGGAGTGAGGTTAGGGTTGTGGAGTGTCATTATTATATATTAACATCAAATTCCAGGAAGCAGAATATAAGAACTGTGTCATAATGGCTTCACAGCCGAACTGTCACGCTGATATAACTTGATTTGCCCCAAAGTTTACTCGAATTGAATGATTATGGCTGTGACAAGTTACTAATATGTTGCTGACGAGCTTGTTTAAGTGGTCAAAGCAGTGCTGAAACAGCATTTCCCAGTCCCCTTCATTCAAGTGACAAATTTATCTCCTCTCTTTTCCAGGCTTCATGTCAGCAGGCTTTGAAAATTATCGGTCTGGCTGTGCCCCAATGCTGGCGCCTGTATCGAGGCAGCTCCTCAATACGCGCTGCACTTCCGCAAAGGCTAAGCTAATTCGCTAGTATTATTACGTATATATTAGGAGCCTAGGAGTCCTGAAGGTATTTTAATGACAAAGACGGTACCTGCTCCCAGGAACACCAACCGGCAGGCACATGACAAATATAACGTGTTTAACATTCGTCATATGTGCTGTAATTATTGATACTATTGTAATTGCCACTGATATTGTTCTTGTATTATTATTATTATTATTATTATTATTATTTTGTGCGTTGCACAGTTTTCCTTTACAGTTATTCGGCTCATCAAGAATTCTTATTTTGTGTAGGTCTTGGGAAGTTCATCACTGTACACTGCGAATTCTTTCATCTTCCTTTATTCTTAGCCATCTGAATGCAATGCACTCAATTATTATTATTATTATTATTATTATTACCTGATTATTGAACTGAATTTTGATGTTGTCAATAGCTATGCGTTTCAATAGCTTCTTGTAATACGGTTTCCATAAAAGCTGGAATTTCGTGACCAACTGAACAACAATCATCTTTACCAGAAAGGCCATGTTCCCTGTACTTACTGTACTGATTCAATGTACGAACAAATTTTTACCGTAAGCGCAGCACGGACGTGCCAAGAATTGCATACATTTTAGAGGTTTTTTTACTGAAAGTGCCTGCTGTAAAAGAAAGTGACGTAGCAATAAAGGTACTATGACAGAGTGTTTTGAGGAAAAGTTGAGAGGAAGTGAACGACTTGAAAGCTGTTGAAATGCATGGCTTTTTAAGTAAAGTAGAATTTAAATCGATACAGTTCATCGACAGAAACTATATTCTGCTTACTGTCGGGGAAAATGAACACTCTGTTGGTTGAGAAATTCTTAGGAGTTTTAATTGTCGTGTTACCTTGAAAATTCCTTTTGATGCTTGGCTGTCTTAGTTATGAGAATATTACAGTAAAGGTAAAGGTAAAGTTCACCCTAGAACAGGCCATGAAGGCACAGAGGGGGAGTAGAGGTATAGCTCTACTGTTTCTTTAACCTCGGCGCTAGGTGGGGGTGGGTGGCCAATGCCACGTCCCGGCCGCTTGTACCCATTGTACAGGAGGCTGGGTAGGCCCCAGGGCCGGTTTGGACGGCTGCTGAAAATCTCGCCCCCACCGGGAGTCGATCCCCGGACCCTCTAGCTCATAGCGAGTCGCTATTCCAACTACGCTATCCCGGCCCGCTATGAGAATATTACAGTATTATGAATTAATAAATCCTGTGTCAGCGAGCAATGAATAACATGTAATGTCGCCCGGTGTGACAGGTTGTGTTTGAAACTTTCATATTTGTCGGATGGAACTGTTTTGTGATCACCAGTTAGTTTGATAAGGTACAGTAAAATTGTCCCTGTGCACGCCATAAAGGCATGTGGAGGAATTGAGGTATAGCTCAACGCTTTCATAACATCTGCACTAGATTGGGTGGGTGGCCAACTGCACTACTCCGGCCGCTTTACCGACGGCGAAGAGCCCGCCTTAACAATTTTATACGTGGCTGCAATGAGTGCGGTGCTTTTGGTAAATTATACGATCATGTGATGTAATACATTTTTTGGTTCTTATAAAATTCTGCATTAATTTGTCTTCTGGCACTGCAGTTTCATCGTCGGTATAACGATTCGCTACGGGCTGGACGGTTCGGGGTTTGAAACCCTGTTGGGGCGTGATTTTCCTCACTCGGCCAGACCGCCCCTGGGGCCTACCCAGCCTCCTGTAAAATGGGTACCGGGTCTTCCTCGGGGGTAAAGCAGTCGGGGCGTGGTGTTGACAGCCCACCCCCATACAAAGAAAAACTAGAGCTGTACCGCTGCTAACTGACAGTGCCTTCACGGCATTTTATTGGGTGAAGTTTACCTTTTAATGTAATTCTCATAAATGTAATTTCCGATGTCTATTAATCTCATTTCATTCCCTTTTCCAGCCACCCAGGCTTCACTCTCATGTCCCAGTACAGATATTGCCAAAGTTTGGTGAGTGTTATGTGCAGTGTTTTTTTGTATTAGTGACGTTGGGGTGACCGATTTATTGCTTCAGTCGTGTGTTTTTAATGACATATCCTTGCCTGCAGCCCAGTTTGCACTACATTCAGGTTTCCGATGGTGAAAAAAATTGTTGTTTTTTAAAGCAGAGATATTTAATGTAGACGTGTAGTATTTTGACATTGATGGATATTTTGCTGCTCTGACAGCTTTTACCTCAACAGACTGAATTTATATTTCATTCAAGTGTAATGTAGTTAAAAATGACAATTTTGCCTTTCCCTACAAAGTTTGTTTGAAATGTTTCTTCCTCCGATAAACATTTAACGAGTCACACGTGAGTTTCTCTCAAGATGTGCGCAGAAAAGACTGAGCCTCTTCATACAACTTTAAGTATTTAACTTTATGCAGGTTTAATCGACATTGAAATGTGTCAAAAAATTGCAGTAATTTTTCCCAATATCATATTTGACTCCTGAATTATGATTACGAGTATGGGCAGATAGACAGACAGACAGAGAAAGTGAACTGTCCGTTCGTCCCATGAGCTTTGAGTAATTTACAAGTGCGTGAACAATTTAAGAAAATATGTATTAGATACGTTGCATTTGACATGGCGTGCCAAATATTCATGATACACGTTGAATTTGACAAACTGTTCAAAATTCAATCACTGCTATAAAATTTGAATTCCGGAAGGAACAAGATAATTTTCTCTTCTCCAAAACGTTCAGACCGACCCTGCAACCCACCCATCCTGCTCTTCATTGGGTACCGGGGGTAAAGCGGACAGGTGTGAGGCTGGCCGATTACATCCATCTATTGCCGAGGTTAAGAATGGGTGGAGCTATACCTCGAGTTTACGTATGTGCCTTCATGGCTTGTTTATGGACAAATTTACCAGTATGTCATACAATGTGGAAAGTGATCGGAGGACATTGTAGTTTCTCATAACATAAAGTAGTTATTACGCCGGATTATTTTGAAGCGGATCAAACCAAGCCAACTAGAGTGTTTTTAAACGTTGAAGCTTCTACAAGGAAACAATGACTTCATCCCATTTTCATCCATTGCATATGAACAAGGGACCTTGCAAATGAACCCAATAGTTGCAACATACAGAGCTGTGCTTCGAACAACTTCCGTATCATATTTGAAATTAATCTCGTTCAGTGAAGTATGTAGATTCCTGGTTAAGAAGGGATATCACAGCAATCTGATATTGAATGTGATGTGAACTGTAGGCTAGTTCAGACGGCCCTGTCCCACCGAACACACGCATATTGTTATGCTGTGTGGAAGTGAGTGTGATACTTCGAAGGCACCACACGGCCAAGAGGCTGCCGTCGTTACAGTGTTATAGTGAGCAACACACACTGTACTTCATGTGTAGCATCAGATACGTCTGTTCCATGCAGTGACTAGCGACTACTAATAAAGGAGCTATTGCTTTCTAGGAATTATATAGGAACTTCTAAATTTATACATGAATTTTACATGAATTAGTTGCAGCTTCTGATACACTTAAAAATTATTATTGTCGCTAGTCGTTAAAATTCACAGGCTTTAATCAACGTGCAGAGTTTTCCCTTGCCTTTAGCAACTTTAGCAACGGCGGAAGCCTCATAACGCCAGCTTCATTTTACACCTTTTGCAAACACTGAAGGTTTTAATTTGCATAGAGTGAGGTATATTTTCTATAACATGTGCTTATTTACTGCAAATAAATCAACAACACAAGTGGATCAGACCGGTATAAGCTTCGTATATTTACGTTGTAAGAAAGTAAAGCGTTGTATATATATGCGTAATGACATGCGTAGTATATGCTAGTATTTCATGAAATTTAGTACAAATATTGTGCAAGTAGAAGCCACATAACCTTTATAACCATGCACGTCATACCCCCCTTAACATCGTCAATAATATATGGAACGGTGCAAATTCTAACACCACTTAATACAGGGTCATAACTTTCTGTGAAATGAAAGGTCATGGAAAGCAGGGAACTTTTATAAAAGGTTTCTTACACTTTTTATAATACGTAAAGACCTAATATTGCGGTAGGCTCAAATGCATTGGTCTATTTAGCGTTCATTTTTATGGCGATAATAATATACCACGAACGTTAGACGTGTAGGCTTAATCTATATTTGTAGTATATGTTTTTTATTAATAATTTGTAGATACGTTTATGTATATCATAAATAAATGGTTCTATAAACTATACATGTTACAGTATACACACATCACGACTGTACGGGTATTTGATGCTATGTCTTGCAAATGTAAATTAACTTCTGTACTGCTTTAAGAGACGCTCTGAAACTTTTATTACTCATTTATAATCCTTTGTATTCTCTCGGTACAGAGTTAAGCGTTTTAGGACTGTAGGCTTTATAATATTATTCAAACACTTTTATTTCTTTCAGACAACACCTGCGTAGGAGTAATGTTTATATTTATTCTGTGTGCACTTATGCTGTTATAAAATTAATGTAATTCTAATTTCAGTATTTGTAAAGGGAATTGTTCGCTTCCTAGACCAGTGACTGAACGTAGTGAATGTCGTCACATGAATTTTGGCAAGCTTTAAATTCGGACAGTGGAATCTGGGACTGAGAATTTGTGGAATGATATTTGTGACACACATGTCGCATATTTACAGCGTTTAGGATCCTACTTTATCGTTCGCACATTTTTACTATAGTGAAGCTAAATCTGGAAGCCACAACGAATGTAGAGTAGTAACCTATATATCGGAAACCTGATTTACTCGGGGACGTGAGATGCGTACAGTGACAGAGACAGTCCAAACGGGATTTTGATATAATGAGCAGGATTTCCAGATACGATACAATTTGCACAGACTGGAAAAATTACCTACGTAATGTCAGGAAGCACTGTATAGGTAATTAGGTGGTAAAATTGATAATTACGCTGCTGGTCAAGAGAATTCCCGGTTCCAACACAATTATTTTTAGAACCTGGACCCATCTACTGATTTTAAAATGTCCCTTGTCAAATTTCACGTTGAAATAGTCCAGTCCGGTCCACACCCTCATATTTCATGTCTCCAAGACTGACTTCAGTGTCATCCTCCATCATCGCCTGGTTCTTCCTAGATTTTTTTGAGTCTCTTTGACTGAAATTTGCTATGTACTACTTCTCATTATTCCATTCATTCTGTCTACCCGTCCAATCTCGTACTCATGGATTTAATCGCCCTAATTATGTTCGGTGAAGCAGCTTGTTAGTACTTCATGGGTACGTGAAGGCAGGTTCTGTGTTTAATGTTGAGTTCGTTACTGAAGTATAAAGATGTGCAACGCAAAATTATGCACACGTGGTGGAATTATTATATTGATTAATGATGACTAGAGTGCACCAGGCGTAGTGCGTTTAATCTATGCAGAGTTTTTTTTTCTAAAGCGGAAACCAGCCCAGCGCAGCGAACGGCGTCATCGATCGCTATGCAGCAATTCGTGTCGTCCGCTCTACGGCGCGCAGTCCCGCGTTGAAGCGGGAATCGCGGTAGTGAGTGCTGAAGAGCGGGCAGCATCATCCTTGTGTGTGCATCAGTGCAACAGCGAGGGATTTTGCGGGTTCTATTAGCGGCTTCCGATGTACGTTATACATCCTATAATTATCGCATATATTTAATGGAAATCCACCAACACCCTAGCGAGCGGTCTTAAAATCACTTCTCGTTTGCGTATCTTATTTTTCCTCGACACTTTCCGACAGTTACAACATCTTCAACGACCATTCGGTTGTCTCCCAGTCTTCATTTACTCAGTGCTAGACTTTCTTGTTAATATATCTCAAGTCTTCATTTAGCCTGTGCTAGATTTTTATTAATATATATCTGTAAACAGATTTACACAGTTTCATAGAACATGAATCGACACTGGATAAAAAATGTTACAACCGGCGATTTTTTATTCTTCTATTTAGCTTTTATTAAGTGATAATTAACGTCTATGCCAATTTCTAATATTGTATATCGTCGGTGGCAAGTGAATGAATGAACGAATGATTGTAGAGCATTTGTGGAATTACACTAGGTCCTTTGAGATAAGCCTGTCCCATTTCCACTCTGTTCACCACAAATCCAACATTGGCTGTCCTGGAATTTAACCCGTGCCTGCGCGGTAAGAGGTCGGCGGTTAACCACCTGAACCATGACACGGCCTCTTAGTGAATAATTGGTGATGGACGTACTGGTTCTTACCTTGCATTCCCAGTGCCGCCCTTAGTGGTGCGATGGGCCATGTGGCAATTACGACACGCAGTTTTGGCATCTCTTGATGCGTTTCTCAGGAATGGGGAGGCGGTGCGGTGTTATAAACCG
Source organism: Reticulitermes speratus (assembly GCA_021186555.1). Classification (NCBI taxonomy): domain Eukaryota; kingdom Metazoa; phylum Arthropoda; class Insecta; order Blattodea; family Rhinotermitidae; genus Reticulitermes; species Reticulitermes speratus. The sequence continues at coordinate 18,684,338 of JAJKFL010000002.1, forward strand.
TAGAGCTTTGGAAGACAGGCATGTGTGATAATTTTCTTTACACTTCTTACTGTGTATTTTTCTGTTGTGACTGTTCATTGTGGATATGTTTTCGGTATCGTTAATTGCAGTCCCACACAGAGACAATTATTTTATAAGAAAAATCTCTCTTCTCAGTAGCTTTCTGTCAAACGAGTGCGGGGACTCTTTCTTCTCGAATAAAGGGATCGTAGCATGAAACTCACGACTTATTTTCACCTCATGAAGAGGTTAAAAATCGCAAACTGCTACGTTTTATGGCTTCATATAAAGTGCAGTGACAATGAACTTTATCTTTTTAAATGGAAATATTTAATCACACCAGTTTCAACTAGGTTTGAAGTATTGTACTTATATTTTTCAGTTTGAGGCAAATAGGGCATAACTGTCTTGTTTTACCGATTCGTATGCCAGGAAAGTCTGGGAGCAATTGCACATATACGTACATGATTTTATGCCTAAGGTTTCAGTTGCAGATTTTCATATGCATTGGATTTTTGCACTGGGAAGTGTGTTGCCATGAAAACATGTGATTAACTTCCGACACCGTGGTGTTTGTCTTTGGTATGGGAAATTGAAACAGGAAGCACTAGATCGCACTCTCTGGATAACTCGCTTTGGAAGAGGCTATGGACCCGTTGTAAGACAGGTTACGTTATGTGTGTTGAATATGGTGTTCCTTTTAAAATGTCTAGCTAGAATTGTGAATGTCGCCCTCGGTGGACTAGTGGTTAGCGTGCTCGCCACTGGACCCAAGGTTCGCGGGTTCGATCCCGACCGAGGGCGATGGATTTTTAAGGGTGATACCACTTCCTTCGGAGGGGAAGTAAAGCCGTCGGTCCCATGTCGTAGATTTACGGCATATAAAAGAACCTTCGGGCATGAATAGAACCAGTAATGTCTGTAAGCAAAATTCAAGCGGCCATTTCTCACCCAAGTCTCCTGACTGCCTGCCAGATGGCTCTGGCAGTCTCATCAGGATTGAGCAAAGATTTGTGCGGTCAGTGAACCGGTCACTCATTACAGAATGCACACTTACCGACTAGGAAAACCTTCGGGATGAAATCCCAAAAAGAAGGAGGCTTTGGCCCACCTCGGGCTGTAACGCCATGGAAGAAGAAGAAGAATTGTGAATGAGAGCCAATAATGTAATGAATGCTCGAATGACCGGGCTTACATTGAACGGCTAAATTTACTTAATTGTCACCTCACTGCCTTTGAGAAACCCGGTACATTAATCCGTCAGACACACGCAGCAAGTAAATTTGCCTGCTGCCAGCGACGCTGCCTTGCGGCGGCTAATCAGAATCTGCTACCTGTACTCAGAACAGTAGGCTAATGCAGTCAATGCTGCTGGCAACATACAGACAACGGTCCTTATACGTACAGGTGTTAAACCGCAGCACAGCTTTGGTGCAGATAATGTTGAACATCCGGCTTATGCCTCATCGTGTCAGTGTGTCCCTCACAATAATAACTTTTCAGCTTACTAAGTTTTTAAGCGTGTGCCTGAACACCTCCATATCCACATATTTATAATTTGCTGTCGTCAGTGATATCACTATGTCTGCCCTGCAAACTTCTGATTTGGGAACGACATACGTGTGCTTACTGACAATAGCTACAAGTGTGGGTGGTGGAATTGTGTGTTACAATTGATTTAGAAAGTTATGCCACGCTTAAAACAAGATACTAAGGTATGAAATAAATGTAGTGTCGTTTCTAGTAATTAATTTCCTGGACTTTGTTCGTCATGTATTAGAAATGATAAAGAATATAGAGGCACTACGTATCGTGGAAATGATCGACACCTGTCCTCAGGCTAAAAATAAGTTCGATACCTACTTTGTTGGGCCTGATGGGCAAATATTCTCTCTCAACCTGTGGGTGAGAGCTTTACCTGTCAGGCCCAATCGAGTAGATATTGACCGTAATCTTAAACATAAAAATGAGTTTCTTTATTCTTTATTACTTTTTAACACCGGATTGTGGACAGAGTGAATGAAGTTAATGATTCGAAATGTGACGTAACATCGGCAGAATTTTATAGGACTGTAACAAGATGTCATCCTAGCTGTTTGACTGATGCAGTAGTAAATATGGCTGGCTGTAAGAAGTTATTTTATACACACGCATAGACGTTCTCAGCAGTACTTTGTAAGTTAACAAGTATAACATGGCGTGGGCGAAATTTTTAAATTATGTGACTCTAATCTAATGTGACTGGGAACTTTGTTGGTGTAAATTGTGAAATGGGTTGCGAATTTAGTGACACTTCGCTTCAGCTACTCTGAATATACAGGCTGAAGAAATTACTGAGAAATAAACTTTACAATTTCTTATCAGAAGTGCATATTTTTTATACTCATATTGGCCCAGTATTTTGCACATGGCTTTACCTGAAAATATTGCTATATCACGAATATTAAGGATTTTTATTTTAACGTTTTAGCATACAATGCTTCAATAAAGCCTAATTTACATATCTTTAAATCTCTGATAAAATTTCTTGTATACGCTACAGTTCGAAAAATAGAAACGTAAAAAACTTACATTTTTATCCCTTTATCATGCAGTGGTAATTGTATATAATGTCTGGTGTAAAGATAACATATTTTGTATCACGCCAATTAAAATTCAGTTGATTCTCAGAATAAATCTTACTTTTCCAGAACTTCCATTAGCCGCATTATGTTAGATTATTCGTTACTGCGGAATTATATACAGACAAATAGCTTAGGAAATGTGACTCGATTCTCCACAGGGACTTCTCTCAAGCATCCAGATCGGTTCTGGGGCAAACCCAGCTTCCTATTCAATGGCTGCTGGGGTTTCCGTTCCTAGGGATAAAAGGAACGGGGCGCGAATTTGGCCACTCAACCAGAAATTCAGTTTAAGCTTAACGTAATTCGATAGATGTTCATGTACACCTGCAATTATTAATAACTGCATTGTTGCTGTTCTTGATGATAGGCACGTCTGCCGCTTGCATCCGTGATGTTGAAAAATGCTGCAGTGATAGACTGGGATTGAAAATGTCTTAAATACAGGTGATAAAATCACAGAGCAATCTCTTGTGATAAAACCTGGACTGTCATCATGTCCGACAGATATAGTTGGTTTTAGAAGCTAAATGGCATTCACAATATCTACATCAGAAATGGAAGGTAACGATAAAAAGCCATTAAATGTGTAATGGGGTTGAAAACTCCAGTAATAAAGTGCTAAAAGATCTTCATGTGAAAAGTTGATAATTTCTCAGTTCCAGAATGCTTGAATTTTTACTTTATCTCTGTTTAACGAATTATGAAGTTACTCGTTACGTAATTGTCTGCAACCGCTAACAGTGGTTATAGTAATGACAATAAAACGTGTAATGCTGTTGCAGTCGCTCAGCTCTGTGACCGACAAACTTTCATCACTCTGCTTTGGGGCACTCATGTTGTATAATTACTACACGTGTTGAAACCAAACTTCCTGAATAAAAATATAAACTATTTTAACGTTTTATCTGCTCTTTTTTCTATCTCTGGACCCGAATCGCATAGGCCTGTAATTTTTAATCCCGTGAGTGGGAGATTATAAGTTACTTGAATAGCATTTCACCGTTTGCAATTTGTGGAAAAATACAAGGATTTAGTAGCAGCAAATGGAAAGGTGCAAGTAATGTTTCTGGTGTGTGATTTTGTATGAAACTTTATATCCTAGCCAGAAGAAATTTTAAATTAAGCTAAAAGGTGTAAAAGGCGATTAGTTTTCATGCTGTGAAATAACTAATTTTTTAACATGTGGTAAATTAAAATAATTGTTTAGCTTTAACGTAGTATTTTAATTTCTCGCTTCCATTTAGTGTTATGCCATTAGGCAAACCTCTGAAGTGTGAGCGATGGGACTCAGAGAGGGGAGGTGGTTATCGTGATTCTCATCTGCAAGATATACATAGACAAACTATACTAAATTAGTAATGTGTATTTAGATACTAAATCATAATAACATATTAAAATAAATTATTACAAGTAATCGATCATTTGCCCAATTATTGTCATAGAGAGGGCAACATTTACTCACCCAGTCCAACTATCCAAAGAAGTAAACCTTCATTTAAAACAGTGACAGTTGGTTCTTACAACACCAGAAGGACGCAAGTAAGTGAATTTTGAGGAACTTACAAAGGTTTAAAACCCTCAATTATGAAGCACGTAAATGACGAGAAATCCCATGAAATCGACGATTCCCGTTGGTCCAAGTCATCTGGTGTTCTCCGTCCTTTCTCACAAATATGAATACACATGTGATGGGTTTCTGCACGGAAATATTTGTGCGCCAACGGATAAATCGGATGGCAACAAATGACCTGATTTCTCCTCTACTATCCGGTCAGTCATATGGTTAGTCATAAAATTAAGTGGTCTCTGAGCATAAATATTTTGTAAATCCACAAAACAATTTTAACGAAGGTAGGATAAGATATAAACTAAAGTGGCACAAAGGTAGAGACAAATATATGCGTGTAAATAGTCTGTTTCATGCGGTATTTCTGACTTTTTCTAAAATATGAAGAATTTTCTGTGTAACATAATATGTGTGATATGAAGTCATTGTTTTGTAAAGCCGTTGAAGGTAACATGAAGGGAGTTTTATGCCCAGTCAAATTTAAACGCCTTTACTATGGTGTGCATTTGTATTGGCCTTTGTTTGATGTTGTGTAAGAATAGAACTAAAACAATTGTGCAGAGTTTTGTCCGTTCTTTGCATAAAAGACGTAAAATTAACTGAAACTGGGGACGCCGGTTGTCTCTTTCTGCCTTGTCAGAATTTTTGTTTCCGATATTGGACAGTTTTATGTTAAATTTGGCACTGAGTTTACACTAAAATTCGTTCTTGGCTCGCTTACTTATTCACTGGTCTTCATGTTTGTAAATTACACAAAGAGTTTTGATGGAAAATTAATTGCATTGCTGATATTACACTTCAAATTATAAAGTTTTCTTCCTTGTGTTTCCTTAAACATGAAGTCCACAAATTACCGAGAAATTTTCAAATACATTTCGTGTTCGCAGTGACATCTACTATTCTATACGATGTTTGTTTTTAGAAATCTAGAATTCAGATTCTTCTTAATGTAAAGCAGAAGTATATTTAGCCTGTACAAAGGCAAAATTCGTTTCGTCCGACGGTTTTAATGCAGGACCAGAATACCAAATTTGGTCAAAAACTTGTCAGTAGTTTCGGGCTGAAAACATGCAGACGACCTCCCATTTAATGACAATTCATACTTCTTGATATGGCGACATTAAGACGGATTCAGTTATGCAAAGTACTTTACAAATCAAGCCTCCACATTATAACGACAACGGCATGATGTTTTCATTGCGATGATGTAAACGCCTCAATTTGCCAACTGCTTTATGATTCCTAATTTTCAGCCTCATTGTCGTGTCTCTAAGAGTTAATGAGGCTTTACCCGCTCACTTTATATATCTTGTGCAAAGTGTAATTAATGAAATAATTATTGCCTTTTCTGTTATTCATTTCGCTTCGAAAATACTTCGGACTTTTGTTACGTAACATGTGCAAATAACACCATGGAGCAGAGTCTCTCAGGGAAGCTTACTTGTCCTCAGGTAGTCAAGAAATTCCCTGCATTTTTATGGAACCCGTAGGTTCAATACCGCATTTACAAGCGCCCGCCATCCATATCCTGAGCCACATCAACCCAGTCCAAGCCTCCCCTTCCCACTTCTTGAAGATCCATTTGATATTACCCTTTCATCTAATCCTAGGTCTTCCAAGTGGTCTCTTTTCCTCAGGTTTCCCCACCAAAACCCTGTTTGCACCTTTCCTGTCTCCCATAAGTACCACATTCACCTCCCATCTCATTAATCTTGAGTTGATCACCCGAATAATATTTGGGGGGGGGGGGGGAGACGTAACTTGTGGAAAGCAATGATGTACCTTTTTTTGTCTGGCTGAATAATTATTGCAGAAATAGTTAGTGCAAAAAAGACAGAGATACAGTTGAAATGAAATTGGTTAAAAGGATTATGCCAAGCAATTTAAGTAGGTCATTTATGATAGGATGAACGCAGTAACACGACTTCAAAACAGAACAGGGGAGGGGCTTCATAATGTGTAAGTAGGATAGAGCACCAAAGGGAAAAGAAGAGAAATGAAATTCGATTGAAGGGGAGAATGACATTTAACTGAACAATATTATTGGGACGATCTTTGGTGGGGAGAATATAAGCCAACGAAGATTACGTGATGAGATGAGAGAGAGGCATGTACGCCTGGAGATAAAAGGGTACAGGAAAGGGTGAAGCAGGGTACTTGATGTCTGTAGGAAGAGACTCATAATTATATGGAAGGAGAGGAAAGTAGTGCTGTTGGGACGTCAGGTGGAAGAAGGGCAGGGCTGAAGGAGCGGACATTGAGCGTTTAATGTGGAAAACGTACATCTAATCGTTATTGAGTGACTGGGTTTTAAGGTCATGAGGGAGTCAGGTTACCAATTAAAGAAGGCTTACTTTGCTGCTAATAGGCAACATAGGCCCACAAATATTAATATGAAAGAGGTAGTTTTTTGGTATTTTTGTCTTCCATGGGAATGGAAAACATGTGTTAAACATGTGTTTCAAATGAAACTAACAGTAATCTAAAATTTAGACGTACTTATCATGCAGCTTAAAGTCACTTCTGTCTTTACCATCCTCCATCTAAACACGTCAGATTGCACTTATCGTAGAAACTGAATTTTACCTTTTTTCTATGCGTGGGGGAGCCGGGATAGCGTAGCTGGTATAGCGACTAGGGTACGGGCTGGACGATTTGGGTTTCGAAATCCAATGGGGGCAAGATATTTATGTCCTCTCCGAAACGTCTAGACCGGCTGTGTGATACACCCAGCCTCCTCTTTAATTTATACAGGAATTTTTTTCTCGGGTGTGATGCGACGGGGGCGTGTAGATGATCATTTACCTCCATCTAATGCTGAGGTTAAGAATGAGTAGAGCTATACCTCTACTCCCTCTGTGTGCCTGCATAACGTGGGCAGGGAAAAATTTACCTTTCTTTACATCTTACCTATGCGTGGAAGGTAATTATTTTCCGCTGCCTAAAGAATAACATAAATTGAATGTGTCTCGGGAAAAGTGCTGAGAACATCTCGACCTAAGAGAGGAAGGAAGAAGTATGTAGTCAGGAACTTCACTTTATATTCACCGTGCATCTTTTTATAATTGATTATTTGTACCAACAAATGCACTAAGACAGTTTTTTCACAGTTTTCTTTATTATAAGGATGCATCCTTATAATAAAGAAAACTGTGAAAAAACTGTCTTAGTGCATTTGTTGGTACAAATAATCAATGTAGTCAGGAGTTGTACCATTTTTAATTCACGCCCAGTTTTATTAGGATGATTGAATAAAGGAAAACGGATGACGATACATTTTGCACAAGAGAAGGAACACAGAACTGTATACGAAATTTTAATCGGGAAACCTAATAGAAGGAAAAGGTGTAAATATGAATGGTAGAGAGACAATGTACTAAACTTCGTAAGAGGTGACGGGTGGGTGTACCGCCAACAGACAGGGAAGGATCTTGGTATGCCGGAACAGGAGAGTGCATGACTATAAACAAGGGAGACGAGATCAAAGGGAATACAATATTTGAATGAGCGAGAGAGGGAGAGAGAGAGGGTCGTGTCGTGTCCGGGCAGCCTCGGTGTTGGTGCAGGCAGGATGCGATCGATGACGGCATCCCAGCGGGGACCTCGCAGATCCTCGGCCGTTACAGCCGCCATGCTGTGACGTCATCGGTGACGTCAGAACAATATCCCAGCTGTACGAAAGCTTGACTGCACCTTGAGCTTTTCTGTCCCAGTATTTAAACACTAACTTCATCTATTTTAATCCCACACTCTCATTATAACTTGATAATTAACCAGTATTTTCATTAAATTTCGACCGTCGCCCTTATGCCACCATCAAACGAGTGTGTTGAAGTTTAGTGCAGTGTAATGAAATGGCGCACAAACGAAGCGGTTCTGAACTTGAAGCATAGTCCTGTTGGGTTATGACCTGCCCTTCTTCCTATGAAATGTTTTACGTGAGAGTAAGGTGCAACCAAACCGCATTAACCTTTTGCATCCTAAAATCTACGTAGCTCATCACAGTATATAGTCCAGAAACTGCACTATAATTAAATACAATAATGTAGAAACACGTGGTAGTCCTCGAACATATTTCGGCCTTTTTCGGCCATCTTCAGGGAGGTGCTCTACAAAGAAAAATACTGTAATAGTTGCTTACGTCATAGATGCATAATAGTAAATTTAAAATACAAATGTTAAAATGGTTAAAAATAATAGAAATCATAGTACAGATGTGCATCATAATAGTTATTTGATTGCAAACAAACTTCTATTGCGGAAATTCATCATCGTTTTCGAGGATTTTCCTGAAAATGTCAAAAAAAGAAAACGTGTTAATGTATATACATCGATATATTATGAGAGCAAGAAAGTGGCGAATGCAACTACGTACCCCGTGTCTCCTGTGGTTGTGTATGTCACCACGGCTCATTAAGCACTGCGGGTGTATAGAAGTGGGTAGTGAACGGAATTCATAGGCTTTGAATTTCTAGATATCTCATTATTTACTTACATACCAACAATATCTCGTTTACAAATACCATTCCTTTAGACGATGAGTATGTGTCCTTTTAACAGTCCATGTTACTGAGGTCATTCCTATAATCCTTTGGAATTTAATGGTGACTTCATGATTATTTAACAGTAGAAATCCGGAACCACAACCGTAATATATAAACAAAGGAGTCTTTTAAATTTCAAGAAAAATTATAATACTGGGTATTAAAAGGAGATCATCCACAGTACTTTCCAATTAAGGGAATGTTAATAAATGTTCCTTAGTTTTTCTCTAACGGTTTAAAACGCTTTTAAACCCGCGAGCCTAGACATGCAAGTGATTTCGTAGAATTTTTTATACACGTAACTTATCACCATTTAAAAATGAGGGGCGTAAAATTAGTGTTCTAGAAGGAAAAGTGTTACAGCTCGACGCATAAAACATCATATAAGTAAGCTGAAAAATACTTGAATTGCGGGAATGGAGCAAATTTGTGCAAACGCAGTACTTGCGAATTTTATGAATATTTCTACATTTCCGTAAATGGAGAAGTACCGAAATAGCACGTATGGAATGAGTGGAGACTAAAATTATGTGTAAAAATATTGTGTAGCCTGCATTTTTCATTGGAATGAGGAAGTTATGCAGGCAAATCAAAATATATGAATGATGTGCTGGGAAGAATGTAATTTATTAAATAGCTACAATTTAACGAGGGGTTTTGTGTATAATTCGGAATGCCTACTGTACAGACAGTATTTATAAAATGTAAATTAGTAATTAACGATCTTATAATCCAAATTAACAGAGGAGCTTTTAATTTTGGGTGTAGTCTTTTGGATTTAGATGTCGTGTAGTGTTGTGGATTGATACCATCATTTTGGAGGAACACGCAGCGTTAATCTTGAACGTTGAGAGTGTACCAAGTATTTCAATCCTGAAGAAGAATACAACTTTTTTCTCCGAAAACTCTTTGTCAACCTGCAACACCAAGCGACACAAAAACAGAAGGTTAGGATTTAAAGAATTATGAGCATAATAAATTCTAAACGCATATCGATAATAGTATTTCTTATTTTTTAAACACAGCACGTTTTTGGCTGTTGCTTTTATGCTTTACTTACATAATACTGTAAATAATAGTGAAAATACTTGGGTATGTTAAAACAAAGGCAACGCTCCAGAACTTTGTGTTAATTGCCGCTGTCACGCCATGGCACCAAGTCATTCGACCAGTTGCTTCGTCTTAGTTAGCAATCGTTAGCAGAAATGATGGAGTGACACTGGACGAGATCAGATACTTTATCGAATTTTATTGGCTGTAAAACACTTGCCTACTGCGATTTTTTTTTAAGAGGAATTCTTAATTTCGTGCAGGGTAATTTAGTTGAAACGTTTTGCCTTTGAGGATTATCGTCTTCTGGAATCTGACGCCGTTTAGTCTGGCGTAAATTTACTGAAGTTTTTTTGGAACATGCTGCTTGACTGAAATCGTCATGCACTCTGAAGATGAAAGTATTATATTTCTCCGAAACGTTGGTAGTTTTCTGCCACATTGCACTGCATTGCTTGCTTCAAGACTGTGACGTTTTCAGTCACCACTCTGAGAAATTCCAATCCCGTAATCTCGTCTGTGTTTCACTAGAAAGCGATTTCACGCCCTTGTTACTCTTACATGAACTACATACGGAGCTGGCAGCACACGTACTGGTCTGTATTCTGCATGTCCACATGATGCACTTTCGTTTACCTTATTGTGTCTTTCGTTCCTTGCTCCTTCTGAGCCAGGATTGCAATATGAATCGTGTATTTTCTGTTGCTTTGTTCGGAAAATTGATTTAAAAAGCAGAAAGCAGCTTTAAAGATATAGACATTTATATATATTTTCACACATACATACACACACTGCGTGACTTTCAGCTTGAGAGGAACTTTATAGCATTTATAGTTGGTCCGTATACGGTCTTCTGTTGTGTTGACAAAAGAATTTATTTTCTAGTCTTCCTTTATGATCCTTTGAGCGACGAAACATTCACGCAGTCATGCGGTGAAATGACATGAAATCGCTTCCAAGATCAGATGAAATCACTGAACTGGTATCCGTTCAACTTGTTTTAAGGCATATATCTCAAAAATATTATACATTTATTTAATCTAACGTTCTTATTGAGAGAAGACAATGCGTGAAATAGGTTTCATTGTAATCGGTTTCATTAATTTGGAATTTTGTGTGCATGTGAATTACAGGATGGGATCCAAAAATTTTTTGCGTTTCAGAAGAGATGCATTTATAACAGGAAATTCTTGACACAAAAACAGTTTTACAGGAAGTTAACTACTTATCGAAGTTGCAAGTCAGCAATGCATACTACATGTTCAGTTCTACAGTATACTCGTACTTAGCAGTACATAAGTCCAGTTTTCGTTTTGCTTTATATTTTTCCCCTATATTTCTTTATTAACTTTTACCTATATTCCGCTGCAGTTTTCTCACACATGTTGTCCTCCGCCTCTCCAATTGTGATAGGAGTATTTCTTATTATATGAATTCCAGTAAATAAAGTACAAAGCAAAATTTTATGAAGAGAAACGTCTGTGGAATCGCACTGAACATTGCTGTCAAATTTGATGTGAGGCCGTGTACTCTGATAAATAATACATTTCAGGGGATTGCATTCTAGAACGTATAATCTTCTTAGAAGTCACCGCCGCGTTAATCACAAATCTTGTCTTAAATCCCACTACTTCCTTTTCCCCGTTAAACAATTTCCGGTTGTTACAGGAGCTTCCAACTCATACACCAGAAGCTGCTTAATATCTCCAACGAAGACGTCTTTCCGTCGAAGATATATAATCTACACTATACTTTGGGGAATAACGTGTGTTTTCGACGTATCCCAGCAACGACGCTATAATCTAAATTTAGTGTACTGGTACCTATCTATCGTAAAGCTATATCTTGTCACCGCCCAGGAAAGAACAACGTTAACATGCACAACTATAAGTTCCTCAGATATTCTTTGAAGCACAGCTGTAGTGCTATGTACAGCCCACATTAAAGTATAACATGTTAGGAAATGAACACACGATGTAACAATTCTGGCCTCTTCGAATCCTGGTTCTTTAATTATCTGAAGGGGAAAAAATTTAAATTTTAATAAGGTAACTATAGTAGCATCAAGCTTGATTGTATTTTAATTAAGTACTTGGTTAAACTACGACTCTCCGAGAACGCTCCCAGAATCACTCCACTTTGCTCACAGGTATTTACCAGTTTCGTTTGATTCTCAGAATGAGCAGCGATTACTTCGCTTTACAGTATTTACCGACCGCAAATTCGTAATGGAGACACACTGTATTGTTTACACCAAACGTAGGCTTCAGCGTATTAAAAAAAGCTGCGTTACTTAACCATTTATTTTTTTCATGGGAATTCTGTGCACAATTAGCCGAGTTTCCGGCTGGATTTTTGAGTCTATCATTTTTACTGTGCGTGCATTCGGACGGATATTTCTGTTGCGGACTGTCTTTGTACACACAACCCAATCTCTCGTCAACATATATGTTTATTGTAATCAGAAGTACGATATACTCAGTCTAAACACAACAATTTATTGACAATACAAAATCAGCTATATGTTTCGGCTAATATATAGCCATCGTCAAGCTGATTACAAAAACAAAAAAGGAAATATTCACAGTCGCGATCTCAAACCCATGTAACTGTGAATATTTCTTTTCTGTTTTCGTAAGCAGTCTGATGATGGCTATATATTAGCCGAAACATGTAGCTGATTTTGTATGACAAATAAACTGTTGTGTTTAGGCTGATTATGTCGTACTTTTGGTTAAACTGAAAGGTCAACGGGGATGAATTGCCTTAAGATTTTGTGTTTAGTTTTGCTCAATCAGACTTCTATAGGCACATAATAAATACTAATATCGATTTCACTTATTGATAGATCCTATGTGCTCTACGTTCCAGAGATACGTTAAAATGCGGGGCAACACTTAAAATTCATAGCCTGTATTAAATCTCACTTTCACTAACTCTTTGACTTGAAGTTCATTATCCTCATCGGTTTTTATTGCATCAAATACCTATCGCCTATTTGCAAATTACTACGGGCTTTTACATTTTAATATACATACTAATTGTTTAAATAAACTTACAATTTAGGCCTACGCCTATCAGCGTTTCAGATACTCTTTATTAATAAATTTAAATATAAATGCTAGGCCCTTGCGAAAATGGGCATATTTTGCCAACTCACGCTGTTTTGTAACTAATTCTGTTGTGCAATTCAGTTATGACATTACCTGTGCTGGTTAAAAAATTCTCCCGTTTTGTGAAATTCTATTCCACGCTCCACTTCCTGAAAACGAGCTTGCAAACGATTTACGTGTTTCGGTATTTTGCGAAGTTTCAACTGGTAAATATTCACTTGCATTTCGAAACACCCGAACGTCCCACAAGACATGGATTTCACCACCCGCAGTTTCTGCGTCGCCTTTACAAAAGCGCGACGCCGTTCCCAATCCTGAGCCACTTGATTTCAATACACACTGCTGCGTGCTATTTACGCTTTTCAAATATAAGACTTTGCCGATCCTGGTGGCCGTGCGGTCTAAGGCGTGGGTCTGCGGCCGCTCGCTTCCTGGGATTGCGGGCTCGATTTCCGCCGGGGGCATGGATGTCTGTCTCTTTTGAATGTTGTGTGTTGTCGGGTAGAGGTCTCTGCGACAGGCCGATCACTCGTCCAGAGAAGTCCTACCGAGTGTGGTGTGTCTAAACTGTGTGTGACCTCGAAACCTCAACAATTAGAAGGCCTAGTCCCACTAGGGCTGTCGAGCCATGAAACAAATTCTAAAACTTTTCTTTTGTATAGGAATTGGGCTTCTTAATGGTGTCCTCTCTTTAGAATTTTCCGACTGACAATTTTTATTCTTATTTCAATTCGTGTAACACGTCCCACCCGCTTTTGTTTAATCGTTCAAACAATAATATACGGACATTGAAGAAGAGCAAAGGTCTTTATTTTGCACCATTTTCCTACTTTATTTTACTGTCTTTTTTAGCTCCAAGTAATATCCTCAGCACTTTGATCTGGAACGCATTTAACACTTTGAAGAATAAAGTTAACGTAAATTATCTTCAAAGATTCAATTTCCACCGCTAGGAGAAAAAAAAATTGTTTTATTATGGAGGCGAACTTCATAATACTGTGCAAGTAAAAATTCGCTACTTGTTGTTGACTCATCCATAATATACAAACACACTGCGTGAGCAAAATTCAGAGGCTCTTACAGTTAAACCTGGCGGTAAATATAGGAACCACTGAAATGTAAAGAGTTACTGTATGAGAAATTCCCCAAGTTGTATATTCATATAGAACAGCGCGAACATTTCTGAAGCCTACCCAGCTTCCTATTAAAAGTGTATCGGAGGCTCTTGCCCCGGGGTGAAGCGGCCAGAGCTTGAAGCTAACCCCTGAACTCCACTGAGTTTCGAAGTTAATACTGAGTGGGTCTATATATCTGTTCCCTCTGTACCTCTCTATAGAATGCCCAGGGACAACATTACATTTGCCTTTACTTTCAAATTTACATTAACCTGTAAATTTACCTTTACCTTAACTTACTTTACCTTTAACCCCACCTTTACCTTTACATTTACCTCGCCTTTTCTTTGACATTTACCTCACTTTTACCTTTAACTGTACCTTTACCTTTACTTTTACCCTTACCTTTACCTGCTCCGAATTACGTCACAGAATACGAAACTGACGCTCAACGCGAACATACTCAGCTCATCACATAGAATAGTAAAGAGCACTTTCTCTTAGCGCAGTATGTACAGTTCTGCTTAATAGCTATTGATCTAACAAATTAGCCATACGTCATTAGCCCGTTGTTCATATTGCCGATTAATTCCTGATCAGAACTACAATTGAGTACTGTAGCGTGTTTGGTCTGGCCGCTCAAAAGTGGTAGGCCCCGTCATTAGCTACATGTTTTGGTTCTGTCGTACGCAGAGCTGCGCTGTTGCATGTTTGCTGAGCAACGTTCTGTTGCTCAACATAAATTTCCAATGAGATCAATTCTTTGTGGGTCACAAATACCGACAACAAACAGCTGAGAATAATTGAAATAATTTGAAGTAAGAGACTGTTAACAAAGTTGCTGAAAAGTTTATACTGTCTTTGTACAACTGGCCGACAGTGCCTTGTTTTTAAGCAAGCCAAAGATTCGTTATCTTCCTACCCACTGCCAAATAAATATTTCCTTAGTGTCGCGTCCAGTTTTCTAAGAGGCATGTTAATAATATCCTGCAATGTATACAGGCCTTTTTATGTTAATAACCTGCAATGTATACAGGCCTTTTTATGTTAATAACCTGCAATGTATACAGGCCTTTTTATGTTAATAACCTGCAATGTATACAGGCCTTTTTATGTTAATAACCTGCAATGTATACAGGCCTTTTTATGTTAATAACCTGCAATGTATACAGGCCTTTTTATGTTAATAACCTGCAATGTATACAGGCCTTTTTATGTTAATAACCTGCAATGTATACAGGCTTTTTTATGTTAATAACCTGCAATGTATACAGGCGTTTTTATGTTAATAACCTGCAATGTATACAGGCCTTTTTATGTTAATAACCTGCAATGTATACAGGCGTTTTTATGTTAATAACCTGCAATGTATACAGGCCTTTTTATGTTAATAACCTGCAATGTATACAGGCCTTTTTATGTTAATAACCTGCAATGTATACAGGCGTTTTTAAAGTCATATCTTCTCTTGATGTTTACGACTAAAACTTCTTACGCATTTCCTACCTTGCCATGCGTGCTACACGTCACACGGATTTGATCACACTAGTAGTAACTAAATAAGCGAAGGTTCTTAATACTAGATACTTATTTTCCTAATACCCTTTCCTCTAGTCCCTCTGAAGAGACCACTACAACTTCCTTTCTGATCCTCATGTCTTCTGTAATTACGATTATTTCGTGTAATTTTACGCAGTGTGAGCTTTATATTGCATGACTTAAGAATCAATGACTTATTGAAAGCAATGTCTGTTTCCCGATGCTATGTGTCTCCTCTCATACATTTATATTATCAGTGAATTAACCTTAGGGAATGACTGTTGATTGTTTGTTAATTTTTGAGTTGTTACATTTATGGCGCTCAAATTGTGTGGTTCGTATGATGGAAGTAGAAAGAAATATATCAATATTTTTGTAATTTTCTGGATGGAGATAATTTTGCCTTGGAATATTTTGACATGAAATAGACCGTGCATAGGATTTGCTGGATACTAATGATCAATCTGATAGACGCAGCACTATACACGTTCATTTCAACAGTTGATCAATATTCCTTTTTGGTTCGAGTAAATGTACATAAAAAACTGCAAATGACACATACATTGATGTCTTTATTCAGATGTCGATAGAAGTGTAGTCTAAAATATTAACGTAGACATAGATCCACACTTTACCTAAGTAAGAGATTCAAACGATATGGCTATATAAAAAGTATTGACCCAAACCCGAGTTCAGGTTGCGAAATAGAAGATTCTTTCAATATCGCGTGTTAGATTTCCCTATCCTCGTTTTTATTTATGAATATTTTATTTCCTTTGTCGCCTATCATTAAAAATCCAGCAATAGATTTCGCTGCTGGAGGACGGGAAGAGGAGTGCCCAATGTCCCTTTTAAAATGACTGGAAATTTTGAAGTATCTGAAATGAAGTAGGGAGGGGGGAAGATTGAAGTACTTTGTTTTCGCTTTTATCACTTACGGTACAAGGCTCACAACCTTTGTCAACACGGTTTCATAATTTTAACATATTTATATTCCAGTATTTCTGTAGCGTGTGAAACTGCTCTGTGGATTTCGATATCGAATCATTTATTAAGCCAACCGAAGAGAAACAACTAAGCTAGATACTGAAGGAAACAGAGTCTTTGGGTTTGTAAAATATTGACGTCATGCTGAAGCCTGTCATTGTTAATAAAACTGCCTACAATGGTTTTCCAGATGTGCTTGAACACTTGTCCTTTTCAGAAGGGGTATTTTCTACAGAATAAAAATTTTGTTGGTATGCAACACATACATGTATTTTTAAGACATACCACAAGTCAGAACTTTATTCAAGGCTTAACAATGATTTATGACTTTATTTCTTTACTCAGTAGCTTATTTCTGAGGTAATTCCCAGACTGTCAGCGCGCCTTCTGAACGCGTGTCTGAAATTCAAACTTTGGCGATGGTACTTGAAGCTAATGGTATGTTATTTTAACCGCGGCAGATCTTCAAATCTAAGGGAGCTTAATAATAGGCAGCCTTTCTTTCCTTTCCGGATTTGTTGTACCAGCGACAAGTAATTTTCAAAGGGTTTGTCGGCAAGGCTTCGCACATGAGGTGTTCTAGTGTAACTGTACTTTGTTGGACAGGCTAGATGTAGAATTAATAGATAAAAACAGATATTTTGTGAGCTGTGGTAGTGTTGATTCAGTGTCAGTTAAACGATAATGTAAATCATGGTCGTGACTATAGAGGGTTTAGAATGCAGTGCTGAAATGTAGATATTTGCTCCTTTACTTTGTTAACTAGTGCTAGTAAGCTGAATAATTTGTTTTTGTACTGCAAACAAGTGACTAATATTAATCTAGTTTCCAATGCGATGGTTGGTTGACCAAACTTGTCCCCAGACCCAAACCGAAGTGGAACATTTGAAACAAGTTTCCAGTAAAAGT
The DNA here is from genome assembly GCA_021186555.1 of Reticulitermes speratus. Lineage (NCBI taxonomy): Eukaryota > Metazoa > Arthropoda > Insecta > Blattodea > Rhinotermitidae > Reticulitermes > Reticulitermes speratus. Next base: position 18,701,786 of record JAJKFL010000002.1, read on the forward strand.
AACAGTGTTACAACGGAGCTATTTTGTGTGCTTTGCTTGTATATTTATATTGACACAATTTCTGAACTAAACTCTGAGCCTTAGTTACGCAAGCGCACTAACTTCTGCACAAGCCGTCGTACAGGCAGGGACTATGTGGGAAGGTAATAGAATAAGTACAATTAAATGTTTACTGTTCTTGTTAGAGTTGCAAAAAATTCCAGAATATGCGCATTGTAAATTTATTTTGTGACTGATACTCCCACAATTTATTTGATTTTTCACATGTTTTATCAGCGGGACCGATGAGTAATAGGGGTGAAAATAATGATCATGGCGATGATAAATATTAAAGAATGGTTGTTTTATTGATATTACCCTTTCACCGCCTCATCAAAGCCGGTCCTGATCATTCTATTCCTCTGTCATATGTATCGTATGTGCTATCCTAGAGCAGAAGTTGCTGGAGCATAAAGCTAACAGCTTGCTTTTATTCATTGTCGGGACTAAGACTGCGACAGCATAAAGGAAATGAAAAATGTACTAATCTGTAGGGAAAACAAGGCATTAATTCAATAATACTAAGTAAAAGTTAGAGAAATATGGTAAAGCATGCGAAATGTATTCGAAGTTTTTATGCCTAAATCATCAAGGAATGGAATACGTTTTGCCCTGCAAAGGGAAAAATTAAAGAAGAAAGCGAAAGCGATGAAAATGCAGCACAAGAACAGCACTCAATACCAAATATTATGCAATAAAAATACTGAAAACTATGGACAGAAAGTGGGGAATGTGCCAGCGTTTTAACGAGACAATAGAACACTTAATAACGGGAAGACCAGCTGCAACTAAGGAAGGGAGAATAAAAGACACGATATGATCGGCAGTTTGATATCTGTGAAATACAAAGAGTGGAAAGGGAAAAATGGTACATACATAGCGAACAAGACAGACAATGTATGTATAACGTAACATCGAGGCGCGTTCGTATGACCATTGTTGCCGTGGAAAAGCCATTAAATATTAAATATTATGTGTGTTTATGTGTGTGTGCCTGTTATCCGGCATGCAAAGCGCATCTTTTCTGCGCCGTATTATATTTTCATCTGTGGCCTCTCTGCCTCTACCACATTTTTTCGCATTATCTCATAAACGGCACCATTCTCACAAAAAAACTGTGGACATAAAATGTGTTTTGATTTTCTATATATATCTCATTCTATGAAGAATTCAGCGAGATAGTGTCATAAATGTACATATGTTTTCATGTAAAGTACCTGTTATTCTTGCCAGATTTTAATCAAACGTGAGTTTTCCCGACAGAGTTCAGAAAAATCCTCAAATTTCATGAAAATCCGTCTAGCGGGAGCCGAGCTGCTCCATGCGGAAATACGGAGAGACGGACGGAGAGAGACAACGCTAATAGTCGCTTTTCGAAATTTTGCTAAATCTCGTACAACCAGTTGAAACAAGTCAATATAATTAAGTCCCTGTGTTTCGGTAACAACAAATTATAACAGACAGAACGTTCAGTGTAAAAAACGTGATGTCGTGCTTTGAAATGGTAGGCTCTTCTTTACTGATTGACGTTTCATACTGTTTATCCTAATTGAAACGAATGATGAAAGAAGTTGTAAAAGTATTGAAATGTGAATGTCTAGTTCCTGAAGTACATCACATACTGAGTGTTCCCAGCAAAATATGCGTGGCTAGAAGCCTCTGAAAGTCATTTATTGAATATTTAGAATTCATCAACACTTTCCGCAGCAGTCTAGAGACGGCCATTCTAGGAAGGGTTACATTTGGAGGCAGATACTGACATAGTGCTTACATTAATTTCTAATTTATTTCGGATGAATATACTACAAGAAGGGGGTTGACACTGACTGAAGGACAGGACACGTAAAAAACAAAAACAAACATAACAATAGTGTAAATAGTAATATTTAAATATTTATGTAGTTACGCGCTGATTCAACAGCCTATTGACGATTAAAAGTGGCACAAAATGCAAGGGGACAACAAGTAGATCACATTAATGAAAGAAAAGTTGCCTAGAAAAATATAAGCAAGTCATTGCAATTTAATTCAAGATCACACTTAAAGAGAAGAGCGAGGAAAGATTTGCATAATTCTAAAGAATACATCATAGCCCATGATATGGATAAATAATAATAATAATAATAATAATAATGCACGTGACATACTAATCTCCAGAGAAGTGTTACCAAGAAAGAATTCTGCTTTTAGTTCTACCAGTTAGTCTGTCTGCCTTAAGAGTGTTCTTCTTCTTCTCTTGCACTACAGCTCTTGGTGGGCTTTGGCATCCCGGTGGGCTTTGGCATCCCGCTGTCTTAAGAGTAACCCACATTAAAGTGAGCCTGAAACATTGTAAATTGTCAAATAGCAATGTTTTGCCGCTCAAAAGTAAGTTTTAATAGACAGTATATCCATGCGTGACAAGACTAAATTCAACTGTGTACGAGATAAAACATTATCAGGATGCAAGTTTGACACAAGCTTTAACCAGAAGTATTTGCCTGTAAAATTATTATTATTATTATTATTATTATAGTAGCAAAGCCCATTATAGGACTCGATCTGGCGTCCATTCCGATCATATCCGATCTACACAACAAAACATTTCAAAATAATAATGCAGTTAGAAAAGAGAGGATTACAGTTAGGCGCTCGTACTGACCTTTTGAATGAAACATGAAACAATTTCCGCTTATGGGAATTCTGCCCTGCATGCCAGTAACAGTACGAGCAACGACCATGAAGGATCTGTTTGTCAGGAACGCGGAAACATGACAACTGACTGATGTACATACAATACGAAAAAATTGACCTTTTGATGTTTTGAAGGTCGTTATTCTGTGAGATCCCCTACACCTCCCCTGCCCCTCTTGTGTTTGGATAGCAATTTGTGTGATGACTCTTGGTCATTGTTAGGATAAGAGGTGGGGTGTTAGTGTTTTTGTAGCCGTCAGAATAGCAGCGAGATAACGGAATTAGCAACTTACTGGCAGTGCAAGTTTTTGCTGTAGCTACTGAATGGTTAATAAAAATGAAATCCAGCAAGTATTTTGAAAGGCGAGGCCAACGTCAATTTAACAAGCTGTGTTAAATGTTGCTAACATTGATGTTTGATTACAGAATAGGCAACACACACGTTCTTATTCCGTCATCTTTCTGACGTCACAACGCTATTCACACCCGTGGAAGTAAAGGCACAAATCTGTAAGTGTGAACGCCCATAGCGTTTAGCGCTGTTGCTACGCAGTAGAGGGATTGAGGGTTCCCTTTTACCTTAGAAGGAAGACTACCGCCATTGGGAGATTCTTTGGATTTTCTCATCGTCTCCCTGCAAATGCATCGAGCTAGTTCATGTAGCGGTGACGCATAAGTCTTTTGTTTAGAAGGTACTTAGTTCGAATTCGGTCTGACTACTGAATATCCCTTTTCTCGGTCTTTCCATCCGAATAAAAGAACTACCGCCTGCTTCAAAATTACTAGCGTCTCATCATGTTGGTAGTTAGAGGTTTATGATCTTTGTTACAAATCAATTAATTACTCGACGTCACATGAAATATTTACGAAGAGTGAGTGTGCATATGAGTCATCTTTAAAGCCGCATGTAACTCTTATGTGCCGCCTGCTGCAGAGTCAAGGAACATTTCTTTCACCACACAGTGTATTGCTAAGTCTTGTACGATTTTACATAATCTTTGTCAAGTATTATATATATATATATATATATGTATATATGATTTTTTTCTGCTTGATCGATAAGCGCCGGCCCAACGCTCTGTCCGCGTTGTGAACGTACGCCGCGTGTCGGGGAGGTTTAACAGTCGATGACGGGAGCTAGACAAACGACCACAGTGATAATAACGTTTAGAAAGTCTAATAAAAACTCACTAGAACGTCGGGCCGGCGCTTATCGATCAAGCAGGAAAAGAAACACTCTGTATATAAATACATACATACATAAACTGCGCCATTATGATGAAGAATTGTCTCAGAAACTTGTGTGCCCATTTAGATAGATTTCAATACACCCCTCCTCCCTGCACCTACGTATTCCATATGCTCCCTTCCATAAGGTTTCACCATGCACGACTTTTCCATAGAATTACCTATCTTGCGTGTTAATGTTCCATACAGCTCATTCTCCATAATTCGATCACGCTTATAATACATGCTGAAGAGCACAATCTCTGAACACTTCCTTTGCAGTTTTCTCCATCCGTCTTTTACTTCCTGTCTTTAACAGTCTATTCCCAAATACTGAGCTTCTTTCGAGAGGAATCACTTCTTATTTCTGACCCCGATCGGCGCACGCAGGCCTGTTACTGCTAACTTCTTGATGTTCTTCTGTTGTAATGGCAGGATTTAACCTTAACACTGATTACCACATTTTTATAATTTTCTACTGATCGTTCATATTATTCATTAGTCGCTTCATGGACTATGATAGTTACTTCTGTTGAGTCATGTTAAATAAACAGTGAACTTAAGATTCAACTTAGGCTTTCGTGGCAGCTAGAAACTGGCTTCTACACCGCGTTTTTAAAATATGACTTAACTTCGGTTTTTGGGTTACGACGAGGCTGTAACTCGAAAGCCGAATTTTTTATATTAGAAACAAGGTGCGAAAATCTGGGTCGAGGATTCTTAAATCTAATTTAAACAACTCAGATGCCAAGGACGCGTCTATAAGGTTTTGTATTTGTAAATATAATGCAAATTTAATTTAGTAATCATTGCAATAGCTCAAATCTGCTTCCTCATCAGTATCTGATACACAGTCGTCCTGACCAGTAACCCTTTGCACGCTACTCCCGCAATTACTTTGTTTAGAAATACTGGCCCTTTTGCTCGGTGTGTATTTGATGTCTTACAGTATCAGTGACAGAAACGTGTTCTACTGTCATTGAATATTCGCGCATAAGGTTAAGTTTACATGTGTTTTGAATATCAAAAATGAGCTTCTAGGCCGCATGTGTGATAGACGTAGTAGTTTTCTTTAAGTAGGTGAAAGGAATGGAAGGGTTAAGGGACCAACAACTTTTGAAAAGTTTGGTGTCTGATGAATCGAAAACTCCCGCGTACGAATCATGAAATAGAAACTTGATTGGAAATAATTGGAAGCCTTTAGGAGGAAGTGAATATTCCACATTTTTAGGTCCTAAATTTTACAAGGGCTGCTTTGTGTGCGTGATTTCTCAGTGCTACAATCGAAATGTATGTCACAAAATTGTGTTTGTGAAGGTTGAGTGCTTTCATTTTTGCCTTTATTACTGTGACATTTTCATTTCTATTTGTTTTTGCTTTCAAGCAACTTGTTACGTCACTGCAACTTGAAAGCAAATTAAATATTTTCATGCGATCGAATTTTATTTCCCACAAAGAAATATTTGTTTGCTTTATGATTGAATTGTGGTTTTAACGTCTGTATGGAGTGATGCCACATGTTAACCGAAACTGTGAGTCAGATGTTTCATCTGCAGTTTTCATGAACTTTCTGTGCTGTATTCTTTTTGTCATGGGCCTGCTACACAAATGTAACACAGCTAAAAGCTGTGTTACATTTGTCACGTACAACGTAAAAGTTTCTTATCGTCGTGGTGTGTGTTAACTTGTAGGGATGTATATGTGTTTACGAACACTTACTATGCAAATTATTAAATTTCTACCTGCAGTAGTTCAATAATTTTCAAAATTAAACCAAAAAATAAATCAAACTTTTTCGCCACTCATGTTATATTATTTAGCCAATTTTTATTCAATAATACTACAAATGAAGTTGCATGTTTTTGGAAACTGTGTTACCACATCAGATGTCAGGTGATTGTACTAAATGATGTCAGTGTCCTTCGCATCTCAGTGTTTGCCATGGCTGTCATGTTGGTATCACAAACGACAGGAAATAAATAGGTAAATAATTGGGTTCTTTACTAGTTAAGTACCTGAGAAGCTGGAGAATGTGCGAAATTTCTTTCAAGACTTGTGCGATGCTGTTCATAAGGAGATTCCTGCAACTTGATTAGTTGATTCAAAACTTATTTTTTTTTCTATGGCTCGACGGCCCTATATGGGCCTGGGCCTCCTCGTTTCGTCGAGGTTTCATGGTCACACACATTTGAGACACACCACAGTCGGTAGGACTCCTCTGGACGAGGAACCAGCTCATCGCAGAGACCTCTACCTGACAACACACAACACTCACGAGAGACAGACATCCATGCCCCCCGGTGGAATTCGAACCTACGATCCTAGTAAGCGAGCGGCCGAAGACCCACGCCTTAGACCGCACGGCCACTGGGATCGGCTCAAAACTTATTAGGGGTACACAAAAACACACGGACACCCAAACCTTCTCTTTCCATAGATCCTATTAAACAAGAAAAGACAGCTGCAAACCATACGATCGTCCCATCTCGTAACATACCTCTGAACTTCACACCCACCTTACTGAATGAACAGCTGACGTGACCTTGAGGCAGAATTGCACAAACGGACGTTGCACTCTCGCCTGTAATACTAGTGTGTCCCATAAAGGCATCTATAACGATATACACAGTCCGACAATTATATAATGAGACTGAGGTTATAGAATAAAACTGGAACAAAAGACTTGAGTACTATCTGTATTTTATTCAAAGTACATCCCTTCTGCATCGATACAGCGAGTGGCACGATCTAGCAAAGATGGAACGACCTCTGCACGTCTTCTTGTGGTATGGCCCGAAGACTCGATGTCACAGCTCCTTGGATGTCTTGAACATCTTCAAAGAGGCGCCCTTTCAATGGTAACTTCAGTTTGGGAAACAGAAAATAATCACAGGGGGATAAATCAGGGGAGTAAGGCGGATGATTGAGCACGCACACTTGTTTTTGGGCTAAAAATTCTTGTACAGCAACTGCCCGGTGAACCGGTGCATTGTCGTGAAGAAGAAACCAACTGTCTGGTGCTGAGTACTCGGGCCGGACACGGCGAATCCTCTTCCATAGGCGTTCCAGAACACTCAAATAAAAACTTCCAGTGACAGTTTGTCCCTGAGGGACAAACTCGTGGTGAATAATTCCCTTGCTGTCGTAGAAACACACAAGCATTTTCTTCACTTTTGACTTTTGAAAACGAACTTTTTTGCCTTTTGGTGATGCTGGTGACTTCCATTCAGCACTTTGGCGTTTAGTTGTGGGATCATAGCGAAAACACCAAGTTTCATCCTCTGCTACAATCGAATTCAAGAAAGTTTTATTTCTATGAGCAGTTTTAATGATGTCTTTTGCGTACTGAACACGCTCGTGTCTTTGATTATCATTCAATGAATGCGGCACAAACCGGGAAGCGACCTTTCTCTTGCCCAGGTCTTCCACTAAGATTTGACGAATCGTCTCCCTGTTAACACCAAACTCATCAGCCATCATTCTCACAGTCACACAACGTTCTTCTTGTATTCGTTCTCTCACTTTCACAATGAGTCCCTCGTTACGAACAGAAAATGGACGCCCAGGCCTGGCTTCATCTTCAATCGTTTCCACACCACTTTTGAATCGTGCACACCACCTGAATATCTGTGCACGAGATAAAGAATTATCCCCATACACTTGTCTCATCAATTTCACAGTCTCAGCTGCAGTTTTCCCGAGTTTAACACAGAATTTAATGTTCGCTCTCTGCTCCATGCTGCTACTGTGACCGCGTCCTCTCACTACCTACACAACATGGCGCCGTATTTCCCGTCATGCTCAGCGTGGGACGTTGCGGTGTTGCCAGATTACAGATGAAGGTTGGGCACTTGGGTGGCATGCATTGCTTAATAGATGGCACTTCTATCTTGGTCAAAATAAAATCAGTCTCATTATATAATTGTCGGACTGTGTAGGTTTAAGGTGATAAAATTAAATTTTTATCTTATTTGATCTTACGTTGCATACTGTTATATATTTTAAAGATGATTAATCCCTGTTGTGTTATTAAACCAGTGTATATATTGATTACTTTATCGTAGTTTTCAATGAAGTAAAACATTGATTAGCCTTAGGTCATTTTATTACTCCTTCTGTTTCCAACAGATTCGAACGTTGTCAAGTTTTCCGTATTTCCTACACAACCACTAACAGACTTTCTCAACATATAGATAGTATGCGATACTAGGCGTTAAAATATATGGATAAAGTTTGTATTTAAAATATACTGTAATGAACACAAAGGCCATCGTTTAAAATGTTCGGTTAATATATGTGAATTGCACAACGCATTATCAGATCCTTCCTGAATTTTGTGTCTGAGGTGCTGGTAAGACATAGGTGTGTTCGCCTGTATTGTTTCACAGTCAAGGCATTATCAGATGTCCTTGGCATCTTGTGCCCTGGTTCAGCTCCGTGCTTCTCTGAAGTACTTTAAGTATTTGTCCATTTGATGCTTGTTCTATGTAGCGATGTACTGAACTGTAATATATTGGTTTTAAAATTATTCTAAAGAAACAAATAAGGGTAAATTTGTTCCTATGCTCGCAATTAATTCATATGGTGGAGTGGAGGTGTAGCTCCGCTCTTCCTTTAACCCGGCAGTGAGTGGTCTTCACTGCCCGGTCGCATTACTCCCGAGGAAAGGGTCCAATACCAAATGAATAACACTGTATTTGGGCCAGAGCCGGTTGCAATCTTTGGAGAAGAGATAGCACATATATCTTTATACCTAGAGGTCTTTCCCCGGCACTAAAGCGGTCGTGTCGTGAATTTGATCACTCAGTTTTATCTAGTGCCGAAGTTAAGAATGAGTGGAGGTATACCTGTACTTGGAGAGGGCGAGCTTTGCCTTTTGGCGCATTTATAAATTTACAGATAACACAGATTCTTGCAAAAATGATTTCTGTGCAAAATTTCGGAAAATTATAAATCCGGTTCACGTGTCATTAAAGTGCAGCACGTGGTCTTAGATATGTCTGCTAACCCTGGGCCTTATACACCCGTATGAACACGTCAGACAGAGTGACTATCCATCATCAGAAATGCAAAAGTCAAGGCTCTAAAAGGATTTCTCTTTGGCATGCAGGTGGTTTAGAGGTTTAGTGGGTGAGAAATACGAGCTTTAGCTTCATGGGCTGATACAGAATTAGCATGTTGCCACAGTCTCTGTGCTACGACCAACATGCGTTTACGCACATTTGTATTTTAATGACTTTTGTGTTCGTGAGAAGTAATACGGCTTCCTCTATCCATGCGGATTATACTGTCCGGTCTGTAAAAGCAGAGAATTTATTATGAAATGATTAATCTTTTGTACACGTGATACGTCACTCGGTGTGTGGGATCAGCATTTTAAAGATCTCCGCCGTCACAAAACCTGACAGCTGTGAACAACAGTAAAAACTTGCATTCCAGTTTGAAGTACAATATTTTCCAAACGAGTTATTTGAGGTTTTGGGGACCGCGTTCACTCTGTGTTCATTTATTATTGTTGAAGATCTAAACAAAACCCGCAACACACAATGTAAAAAGAGAGAATTAGTTAATTTCTTTGATTTGCTTGATTAGGAGGACCAAAGAGAGAGACAAATAACAGCACAAAATTTTACACGTGTTTTCCAAATGCGTACTTTGCGTTTCGTATGGGTTATCTCACTGGCATTTATGTTTATAAATATTTTCCTGGACGACAAAGAACCAGTGAAAACCGGCCATTGGTTACCACCTGCTTATTTACCTAGTTTCTAATTAAACCGGGAAGTGCTGGAAGTCACATGAATTACGCAGTTACTATTCATTATGAGGTATTTAAGGTTCTCTTAGCGATGTTAATAAAGATTAAAGTCTTCTGGGATGTGACACCGTGTCGACTGGTAAATAGTTACGGACTTTTTGAATGACTTTAATCTTCAGGATACTGCAGTCCAAGAAGGGTTCCGACTTCTATACCCTGAAATTGAAGACACTGCGGTCCTTAAAAGTTTCTGTAACTATTTACCAAAATACTTCAGTCTCCAAGTTGTATGACGTTACACACACCTGCCTGGCTTTTGTATTTATGTCGGGGAATATCTGTTGTTGCAGAAGTGGTCACACCAATTTGAGTTGTCAGACCACTTGTACGTTATGTGCATATGATACCACAGACATTTGCGGCTTTGCGCAGAATTTGACGAACCAGTTCAGTTAATAATAGATGCATTAATTGATTTATTGCAGATTAACAAAGTAATTAAAACCAGTGCATGACATTGAATGCGATTATTCAAATAATTCAGTTACATACAGACACGAATAGAAATTTGTACAAAACTACGATATAATCCTGAATGATGAATGAGTATTCTAGCTATGAGTATTGTAGCTATGTCCGATGGGAATTTTGGTCACAGTATCGTGTAACATGTCCAAAACCCGGCAAATCGATGAAATAGTGTAATAAATGCTGTTTTGTGTTGAAAGTAACTTAAGACTTGAAATCACTATTTAAAATATACCTCGTAACGAATTATGTATCTGATCATTAATGAGCCGCAATAATGGGTCATGGTGCTGAATAAAAGTTCTCGAAATATTTAATGACATCTGCATTAATTCCGTTATTTTAATATGTAGGTCGATTGTAGTAGGAATTACAGATTAACAGATAGCGTACCTTGCTGTGATTCATGTTTGTGTTTGTGTACAAATTCAATTAGCGTAGATCCTCACTACGTCAAATTGTCACATTAACCCACTCTTTCGTATGATCGGCTTCTTTGTAATTTTTGGCGCGTAAACAATAATTTATGCGCAATTTGTAGATTTTGTTATGATACGTCATCATAGATTTGAAGTGCTTATCGCTGATGCTTATGACCATCAAACCGTAAGCTACGTCAAACTGCGCGTGTTTGCTATGTTGTTTTACGTTGTGCCAAATGAGTGACTGAATAAAAGTTGCTGGTTCTTGAGGGTTCAAATAACTGTATCTCTAGCATCAGACAAGTTCACAAACCTACCATTTTGCTGTTATTAGTGACAGGAAGTTAAGATGAGCAAAGATGGAGTAGACTTTTCATATTAGTATCACCGTGCATCTTTATGAATTAATAAATTTTAAACCAACTGATACACAATTGAACCACTTTTATTGTAGCGTCTATATTATTATACGCCCCTACATATGTTTCGGACCTCAGTCCATCCTCAGGGGGTCTCGTTCGTAAAAAGCCACTAAATCAAAATACATATTGTCATAGGAATATGGCTTTTTACGAACGAGACCCCCTGAGGATGGACTGAGGTCCGAAACGTATGTAGGGGCGTATAATGATATAGACGCTACAATAAAAGTGGTTCAATTGTGTATCAGTTGGTTATAAATTTATTAATGGAGTAGACTGTTTGGCATTATATTTACATTAAGGTTAATTCAGAGTTATTTATTGATTTATATGCAGGAAGAGGCAGAAATTGCTGACATATTAAGACATAAAATATGTCAGTACTTTCTACCGTACACTGTATTATTATGCGGCGCACACCCAGATGTGACAACATGATACTAATATATTTCCTTTTAAAGTAGGGAAAAATCTTTAATGAGACTAGGCCTTCAGTGGAATATTAGTCTTATATGGAGGAAGTAATAGAGCCTTGTGTTATACTATCCCTCTGAAGACTGATATTTATATAAATTACAGCACACATAAAACTGTTTCTACCGATGGAAGAGCACTGTCCATCTGTCAACTGGTTAATGACGATTAGGGAAAAAATCAGTATTTGTTGTGCGACGTAGGAAAAGTGCGTGTGAAATTGGAGACTTAATTAATGTTACAGAACATAGTGCACATATTTGCCACTTGGCTTTGAATGATCACGTAGTGTGTATCATTAAAACTCAACAAAACAAAATAATATTTTAAAGCTCAGATATGCCTGTGTAGTATTGCCAAACACAAGGTCTGAACGTCTTCGCCAGCGGCCACTTGCTTGTTGACGCAGTCTTCTGTGTGCCTGCAATTCTTAAATGTTTAACTACGAATTAACAAGCTGAATACTTCCCGGTGACATGTTCTTTATAGAGTTGTTGGCTGCTCTGTCACCGCGGAGATCCGTTTTCTATACTAGGCCAGTCCACGTGTGATGTTTTGAACAAAGTGGCAAGACGACAGGCTTTTCCTTTGAGTTCTTACTTTTGCGCTGTTATTACCATTCCGTCAGTCTCTATGTCCATTAATTCATTCATTCACTGTCCATCTAAGTCATATAATTTGAGCAATTTAAAGCATCGTTAAATCAGACGCTCCTTTAGTTCTATTATTAGTATGGTATTAGTATTATTACTTTGTCTTTCAGAGCAGTAGCTGACCCGCGAGCCATGACGGAGCGCGTGCCACCGGGGCAAAGCCTTGCCCTCGTTCTACTGCTGCTGCCCTCAGTTTTGTTGGCCTCTTCCGTCGAGAAGGGTAAGTCGTCGTCTTGCAGCCTTTCAACATTGTGAGCCTGTCTGCTTGCTGATCTCACAGATGGCTCTGTCGTACTCAGTAACTGGTTTTATCGTGTTGGTAGACATGATTCATCAATTTATTCAGTACCCCATGTATGTAGTTGCATTTAATATGTGATAACCTATGTATGTTTTATAACGTCTTTTTTAGCAAAATATAATTTAGTACTTAATAGTTACTTGTGCTGACTTTCTCGTGGGGATGGCTGGCAGTGTTAAACATTCTGCGCCTTATTTTATAATCCTGTAACTTTGTGCTTTGAATGAGTGGAATATTTGCAGGCCAGTTTTATGGAGTTTGAACTGTGGGAAGGGCACCGGAAGTATCTAGACAAAGTAGCAGATAGCTGTGTCTGTTTATAAACCTATCAAAATTGCGAACATAAATGTGGCACTAAAAGTAGTTAGTAAGTCATTTATTTGCATTAATTACTTCTCTCGGACTTGAATTGAAATGAACACAGCGATTTTGTAGGACTATCTTGTATAGGCCTATGGAATAAACATACATATTACGTTGTTATCTTTGTAAATTATACAGCCAAATTAAGCTACAAGCATTGCTTTAATAACTGCAGGAGGTTTTGATATATATATATATATATATATATATATATATATATAGTGTTCAATTGTGATTACGTTCCGTGGCTATCTGAGGTTTGTGTGAACACAGAAAATTACCACGTACTGACATCCCACGTTGTCTCCACTTAAGTTCTTCTGCACTTATGTCGTTTGCCTCCAGAAGCAATATACAGGGCATACACAAAAGAATGGTGCGGTTTCAAAAGTGAATAAAAATTTATTTCTCACCTTACACGGGCACAACATACACCATCAGCGGCGGCAACTGTCCAAGGTTCTCATTTGGTAATTACAATCCTTCAATGTATGCACCCTGGGTCACACGACACACATCCACACGGTAATCAAACTCATCCCAGACCCGGTGTAGCATGTCCGCTGTAATGGCCTGCGGTGCATGCGTTATCCGATCACGAATTTTATGGATGGACGTGGGCAATGGTGGTACATAAACGCTGTCTTTAACGAACCCCCAAAGAAAGAAATCGCACGGTGTAAGATCTGGCGAACGGGGTGGCCAAGGGAGAAGTTTCTTGTCTCCATTTGCAGCAGCACGTCCGATCCAGCACTGTGGAAGAACACGATTGAGAAGCACTCGTACATTCCTGTGAAAATGGGGGGAGCTCCGTCCAATTGTAGAATGTAATCGTCATAATTGAATTCAGTTGGGGTAACAACCAGCTTTCCAACATGTTCAAAAATGAGTCGCCAGTCACAGTTGCTTCAGCGAAGGAAAATGGGCCGTGCACTTTCTCGCGGGACACCGCAAAGAAAACGTTGACTTTTGGAGAGTCACGCTGGTGCTCTATCTGTGCATGTGGTTGCTCGGTTCCCCAGATATGGACATTGTGTCTGTTCACCTTGCCACTGATGTGGAATGTGGCTTCATCGGAGAAGATCAGTCTTCCTACGAACCCATCTTCCTCCATTTTCAACTGCATCTCCTCGCAAAAGTCACGCCTTTTCACTTTGTCTGCTGGTTTAAGGGCCTGCACCAATCGCATCTTGTACGGTTTAAAACATAGCCGCTTACGCAACACCTTCCACACCGTCATTTTTGGCATGCCCAATTCCCTGCTTCCTTTAGCCACTGACTTGCGGGGACTTCGCTGAAACGCCTCACGCACTCTGTCAATGTTTTCATCAGACACACGAGGTCGACCAGGACTCTTGCCTTTACACAAGCATCCAGTTTCTACAAACTGTCGGTACCACCTGCTTATGTTATTCTTGTGTGGTGCGTCTTTTTTAAACCGTGCACGAAACTCACGCTGCACTGTAATCACAGATCTGGACACCTCAAAACGGAGCACACAGAAAGCCTTCTCCTGCTGCAACGCCATCTTTGAAACTGGCCCCGCGGCCACGCAGTAAACATGAGAAGCGAACTGCTGGTAGCGCATGAGAAACTTGGATAGTTGCCGCCGCTGACGGTGTATGTTGTGTCCGTGTAATGTGAGACATAAAGTTTTTATTCACTTTTGAAACTGCACCATTCTTTTGTATTAAGCAAATCGCGCAAATTCGTACGTACTATGCCGAATATGTCTTCGAGTTGCTGAACTCCCATGATCAGGGATTCACGATTGACGATCTTGTTGAAATTCGGAAGCAAAGCGCCCATGTATCTGAGGAAGCTGAGCAACCTGAGCCTAAGAAGAGGACTGTGACGATTGCAGATTTGACCGAGGGGCTTGGACTGATTGAAAGAGGCATCAAAGTGTTTGAGGACATGGATTGGAACTAGCAGCGAGTAGGAAGTAGACGAGGAATTATGAGGATGCTTGTTTGCTGAAAGGAGATTCTGCAAGAGAATAGGTCTTTTGTCTCGTCAGACTTCAGTGCTTGATTTCTACAAGTCACCTTCAGAGGCTCGTGCATCGCCACCTGTACTTTTGGACATTGCAGGTAGTTAGCCACATGACCTGCCTACGGCTGAAGAGAAAGTTCATCTACCTTAAATTGTCATCAATTTTTCATTTCGTATTTTTTTCATCTTTTTAAGTATGAGTATGTATTTCTTTCTTGGTTTGGAATCACCCACTCTATTTTACCTTTGCGTTAATGGGAAAATCTGTCTCAACTTACGTCGTCTCGACTAATGTCGTCGGTCTCCGAACCACCTATAAGATAACTTTGGGAAATGACTGTAGTTGAGCAATTAGAATTTCTTAGATCTTCGCATTGATCTGGAAGGGAACTAAGGAAATACGCCCCTTTGTAAGCTTTGTTATCTTATATAGGCACACGGAATTCTTTAAAGACTAGCCACTCTTAAATTTCTTGTATTCCGTGTTAGTGGACACGTACGCACAGTCAAAAAGATTACTGTCTCGTGGTTGCTAAAACAGATTAGGGTATCGTTAAAGGGTAATTGTTAAAGAAAGACAACCTTTTTCAATATAAGCAGTGCGCTGTCACATAGAATGAGAAGCAATGATGTCTAATGCAGAGTAATGTGTGATGTGTATCAGTGCAATGTAGTGAAGTGCAGTATAGGGTGTTCAGCAGTGCAGATTACTGTAAGATAAAACAGGAATCGTAACCTTCAAGGGGGGACGTAAGTTATACCAACTCTGAATCCCTTCTTAGAGTGGCATAGTACAGGGCCACATAAGAGAATAAAGAAGCTTTCTCACCTCTGTACGGAATAACGCGTGCTGGAGACAATTGTAAAGAAAGTGGCTTATGTGCTTGTGAAGCGAAACATGTTGTGTCTCGTTTTCATGTGATGGATGGTTTCCGAGCTGCTGTGACAAGAATTCGAGGCCATTTCCTGCATTAAAAGCAGGGTAGAAATGTCGTATCTCAGTTTGAATAGTCTGTATACTTTTAGTGCTGGGTAAGAAGGTCTTAAGGCAAATCTCAATAGAATAATGGTTTCGCCCAAAGTTTAACGTCCATAAAGGTCTTTACTTAAATTGATCTTTTGCTAATGATATTTTGTGTAGTAACCAGTTTAAAAATAGTTCTGTTTATTGAACCTCTGCCCATGAGTTACAATACGTATTCCATTCATCGTCAGAAGACATTACTTGAGAAAGAGCACACGTTCCAGTTTCACTACCCGCTCTTCTCCTCTCCTCACTTGCCACCTATGTACACAACTGTACTTACTCTTCGTTAGTGGTGTGTTTATCCAACTGATAAATTGCTGTCCCCTGCGCAGTTTGAGGCTGCGTAATTGCTACGTGGTCGCTCGATATTTAACCTTTTACCATCGGTAACAGCCACACGTAGTCACATGAGTATATGCAGTTAATAGAGCGATTCTACTCCTGTTTCAAAGAAAAATGACATTCAAAACAGAAGGACTGACAGCTTCAGGAAACACCCGATTACACAATCTTGACATGAGTGAGAACTGTCCTCGGCGACAACGTCCTCAGCACTCTTCTTGATGTGCTGCTTGTGCAGAGGCCACACTGGCTTCACTGCGAAGAGTAGAGTCATGGCGATAATTTGCGTCAGCCTTGCCTACTTCTGACAGAAAAGCGTCTTATATCAGCAAGAGTTTGGTACTTAATGTGACAAGGAGTGTGCCTTAGCTACTTACGGACTGTCTTTTCAGTGACGAAGGTTTTTCATTCTTACAACATAGGGCACTGGTTTAACGTTCTCAGTTCTGTACCTGACATACGAGTATGTAGCTGGAAAGCAATACGCTTTCTTTATTGCGGGAATATATCGGAAGAAAATACGAGGGGCCCATGCATTTTTCCAGGACTTATTTAACCTTAGAGATGAAGGCAGTATGTTCTTCCGAAACGTCGGGATTCGATTACCCCTTGACGCAGCGTTATATCGCAGAAGAATAGAATGCTGTGTTATTATGCTGGGGAAACAAAAAAACTCGAAGAAAATTGTATATATTTATATATATATAAATTAGTCACATTGGGAAGCGCATTGGGCCCACATGCATGAATGCATATGCACACATATTACTTTATGGGTAACGCAACATGTATTTTTAAAGTTATTGTCGTTTTAAGTGTCAGCAACGAATTCTAGTGGATGTTTTCTTCATCTATCTACTAGTAGTGAAGCAGATACGCCTACAACATATTGTCTCGGTTACCCGCTTCACACGGACGTAGAAGAAGTTATCGCACGAAAACGGCGGTATAAAGAAACGAGAGGAATAAATTGCTACCTTTTGTAGCGTACAATAGAGCGTGCAGAAAATTAAAATACGAAGTGCTCATAGTAATATATTTCCTTCAGAGGCCACCATACAGGCAGTCCTTATTTCGATCGGAACAATTTCAGTATAAATGTGTGTGAATATGCTGTTTTGCGAGATTTGAGCTTCTCAGCGCGGTGTTGCAGAAGACTAAATACTGGTAAATAGTTAACGACATTTTGAAAGATCATAGTACCTTTTTGTGTATGGTTAAGCAGCCTCTGAAGGCTGTTTACTACCCCTTACGGCATAACATCCTAGAAGAATTGAATAATGACGTTGAATTCTCAGAGCATGTCAGGCATAATGCACTGTGATAAATCTTAATGTGTTTTTAAGTTTTGTCCTATGTTATTTTATGCGATAATCTTTCGATATAGATATCACGTAAAAGAGGGATTATATTGTACCAATATCGAGGAAGATTAAATTGGAATATGTGAGTTCTGAAGTTTTGCTCCACTGTTGTAAGGATTCCGTTGTCCTGAGATATGACGCTGCGCCAGCGTACTTTGCGAAGTACGTAGTGTCCTAACATCCAAGAGTAGAAATGTTCAAAGAATCTTCTTGGATATGTCGACCCTTGAAGATGTGTAGATTCTGTTGTCTCCAAAAGTAGGGATCCAGTGTAACATTGACGCAGCTTCACGTTCTGGAGGAACAAAATCATAAATTCGAATATTTGGGTGTCGTATACAAATATATCACCCTGTGTGATTTGAATCTCTTAAGTGCCGTGAGGGACATAGCATGTGGGCTGACGGGCATGAGGAAGTCTCTTATCCGTTGAGCGTCGGGCATTTTCACGTGGATAGATTGATCGGACGTGAAGATGAAATTCACTTTTCTCTGTTTCAAAGATCTGTCTTCTAAGCCATTTAAATTGTGATGCTTAAGAGCAGGAAAAATTCTGTCTTCTTAAGACTTTCTTTACTACCATTCTAATGGCAAGCCGGTAAACATCCTTATGTGACACAGAATTACTGTGTTACGGTATAGAATTACATGATCTTACTTGTCGTGCGATAATACTATATTATGCCTCAGGCATGTCTGTCTTAATTTACTCTGGGCTCCAAAACGTCCTAAACGCCTGAAAACATATCGTTTACATATTTCAGTTAAAATGGATCCGAATTTACAGCACACTCCTTCAATGTCACAGATGTTAAATATAAGGTAAACCAAATACAGTCGAACTCGGTTATTACTTCATGAAGGGTACTGAATACTTTGTGTCGTTATAAACGAGTGTTGTTATAACCGAGTGAAGTAACGTTTGGTTAACAGTGAGGAAGGAAATGATATCGCAGAATATCTGACGCTATAGACGAGGTGTCGTATAAACCGATGTCGTTATAACCGGGTTCAACTGTGATTTTCTTGGCAGCTTATTAAGTGGCTCGGCACTGTATATTGATCACGAAATATGCACCGTGTACGTATTGCAAAATTTGTTTTAATAATTATCCATATGCAGTTTTAAAACTAAGAGCGAAAGGTAGACGTGTATATTGACCTATGGCGAATTTAGGCTTTCGTATAATTAGATAATATATTTCCTATAACATTTTATGTTAATTTCTTTGCCATCAAGATTTAAATCTAATTTTCGAATGATGACTTCAGGTAGGAAAGAGAAAGTGGTTTCATGTAACATGTGATGCGACGCAATATACGTATGTAATAGACTTTCATAAAAATGTACTTGTGGTCTTACGTAGTTACATTTTTAAGAAAACAATTGAAACAACTAATGCTATGGAGCTATCTGTGTGAACACTTAAATATCTCGTCGTAACAACGCTACCCGTTTGATTAAATACCAAACAACATTTTCTTGTTTTTCAGTGCCTCGTCCCGACAATATCAAAGGACTGTCATTTAATTTAAAATGCTGTGCGGCTTCAGAACAAAGTACAATTTAGATTTAAATATTCGGCAATAATAAAACCACACGTTCTGAAAGTAACTCATAGATCCTGATATTTCATTGTAGAAACTTGGGTCCCAGAAGTGTTGTTGCTAATGTCTTATGTGGGTAATAGAAATTTGTAACACAATTAATTAGGCATACATTGTACTTCATGGCTTTAATGTGATGTTCTGGGGTTCAGAATGTTACGTATAAGAATTTTATTCAGTTAGGAGTCTTGACTTACTGCTTATTTTAAACAAAGCAACCACTCACAAATTTTGGTATGAATTATTCCCTTTTTCCTTTTCCACATGGTAAGTTCATGCCTTCACCCATTTTAGAATATCGGAAAGTAACGGGTTGATGGGGATGCCGATTTGTACTGTTGATAAAAGTTTCATTTATGCGCACTTGTCGGTCATTCTTTTTGTTCATCCTTCCACCCTTAATTAATTAATTCATCCAGTCATCCGTTCTTTTACTTATTGTTAATTCCTTCTGTCTTTTCTTTTGCCCATAATTTTCTTCATTTCTTTGTTTTGGGCATCGTTCATTGAAGATGGTGACTGAATCTGCCCTTGCTAGAGCATCTTTAAGATAGCTAACTTGTTTGAGTCCATAATCGTGGTCTAATAACGAAAGCTCATCAAGTCTTTATCTGTACCACGTTGCCACAGTGCAGCCTTTGAAACTGACGTGAGTAATCATCGTCAGTGGATATTCCCCTGAAGCCTCATTCATCGTCTTCACATAAATACTACTTTCACAAGAGAATAGTCCTTTATACAAAGTAACTAAGTACTGAAGAAAACTACAGATAAATGTCTAACGCAACTCCCTACGTCACTCTAAATCCTACTTGCGGTAAGCAGTGAAGTATTATAAGAGATTACTGGGAGGATTGCACTAGATTCTGTACGGATTTGACGTTCCGTAATTTTCCATGCTGTGTCTCATCCTATCCCCTTGCATCGCGCAGCTTGTAATAAGGTAAGTTGGGTCTGTAGGCATTCATCACTCAGCGAAGCGGCAACTGGCTTCAACCCTTTCGAAACAGCCCAGCACTCGTCGGATCCTGTTATTTCAGTAAGCAGGATGAAGTATAAAGTTATTAATTTAATACATTACTACGAATTCTGGAAGCCTGATAATTTAGATCTCTTCAATATATCTGATATTAGCGTAACATTTCTTCTACAAATACTCTCTTTTATCTCCTAATTCAAAGACTAATGCAATTTGCTTACAAAAACCAAATACATAAGTGCGTTCATATTTCTCCTACTTTATTGTTCAACAGCTTTATGGGGATACTCTCTACAACTTTTTTCTTCTAAAATTCTTTCTCTGCATGCCTAAGAGCTGTCTAATCTGTCTTTATTTGTAACCGCCTCTTTACGCACTTTTACGAGTAAAGCCGCCTGCTTCATCTGAAGCTTTAGCTCTACGTAACACGGTGACGAATAACTTACAGTTATTTCTGTATACAATAAATAGTTAAAGAGAATGAGTTTTAATGTACCTATGAGGAGCTTTAGTCTACAGTCACGCGGCCTCCGATTTACCTTGGAGGATTTTGAAGAGAATCACAAGTATTTTAAATATTTTAGGGGGGAATTATAACTACAATCACACAGTATTCAAATTACGACAAACCTGAATCTGCAGTCACTCGGCTCCCGACTGCCGTTAGACGACCCCCCCCCCCCGAATTACGTTGTAGGAAAGTGAGTCTGCAGTCACACAGTTCCTAAATTTCCTACGAGGAATCTGAATTTCCAAAAGTACGTTGCCAGATTTCTAGATTGTAGGCATTTGGGTGTGATTACACGATTTTTATTTTCACATCATCTACGAAGACAAACATTTCACAGAATATTACTGATAACCTTCTCTCCTGACACGTAAAATTTATAATTTAATTTAATGGTGTCTTTCGGAACTAATTAACAGCCCTTTTATTACAATAACGGTGAAATTGAGTCGTCCAACTGTTAAGTATTCCCCAGGATGTTGATCTGACCTCTTCTATGGCAGCCGGTAACCACCCACTACATGTTGTTATTGGTGATGGTCCCGACTCTTGATATTAGGGGGGAGAATCGTTATGTACGCAGTAAAGCACCTCGCCTTAAGCGTTCCCCCAACCTTCGTCGAAAAAACTCCTGGACTCGAGTAATTTACGCGAAATTTGATGAATGTTTGAATCGACTGCAAGTATAATTTACGTGTAAAACATCTTAAACCAAAATTTCAGTCAATATAAATCTTATACATTGGAAAATGTCTTTGGTCTCATAAATTTTAGAATAAAAAGTAATGTCATTACGTGTAATGAGTGAAATCTATGTGATGCGGCAGTGGAACATAAAGATGTTGAAGATAATTAGTATACTTGAATGTTTCTGGATTTGGTTGATTTTCCTTTTGTTCAGTACTGTTTTCTGAAATTTAGCTGTGGAGAATTCCTGTCAGGAACTGGAAACGAATTAAGTAATGTACGTATTGCATGAGTCGCCCTCGGTGGACTAGTGGTTAGCGTGCTCGCCACTGGACCCAAGGTTCGCGGGTTCGATCCCGACCGAGGGCGATGGAGCACCACTTCCTTCGGAGGGGAAGTAAAGCCGTCGGTCCCATGTCGTAGATTTACGGCATGTAAAAGAACCATCGGGCATGAATGGAACCAGTAATGACCGTAAGCAAAATTGAAGCTGCCATTTCTCAACCAAGTCTCCTGACTGCCTGCCAGATGGCTCTGGCAGTCTCATCAGGATTGAGCAAAGACTTGTGCGGTCAGTGAACCGGTCACTCACTACAGAATGGAAACCTTCGGGATGAAATCCCAAAAGAAGGAGGCTTTGGCCCACCCCGGGCTGTAACGCTATGGAAGAAGAAGAAGAAGACGTATTGCATGAATATCGCAGGACCTTTACTGCTGTACAAGCCTGGCGCTCCGAGTGGTTTATGATTTCTCTGTATCTAGGCAACATACACTTGAGCATCGGAGGAGTTGTTCATGCCGCAGTGTATGCTTACGAATGCTCATGCCCAGAGCAGAGTAGCGTTACCTCGTGTGCTTACGTTCGTTCAGTGGTTATCGAATTGTTTGGCTGTATATGCATACAGACGGATGGAAAGAGCAATTTTAATAGACTTTGTGCAGGAAATTTAGGACCCTGAAAATTAAGCCCCATTGTTTAAATTGATTGTTAGGAGAAGAAACATAAGAAGCAAGAAAAAGAAACTAGAAGGGAAGAAAGAGAGTTAGAAAATAAAATAAGTAAAGCCCTTATGCACACCGTGAAGGCATATGAGGGAGTTGAATTTAGGTCAAGTCATTCTTAACCTCAGCAGTATGTGGGGCGAATGGCCAACTTCAGGCCCTGACTTTTTTACCCCGCGAAAAGAAATCCCGGTACCCACTGTGTCGACTCCAGATTCGGCCTAGACGCCTTTCCTCCCGGGAATCGAACCAAATTCCTCTGCCGTCATACCCGTGGCCTCTTCACTATACTGACTACGCTACTTCGGGTCGTGAAACAAACAATGGACAAAAATTAGAATATTGACTGTCCAGGAGTCATGTAGCTACTGCTGTAGTGCAACATTGTCTGTGACTGTGATCGTACTTACATAAGTACATGGACTTGAACCGTGTAATATTTCCCGTCCAAAAGTAAGAGGTTGTATTACGCTGACACGTGTAATCAAGTCCATTTGGATTACGTTATAAGCAGATTTGCTGTATTTGGTTCCTTTCGCTTATTGATGTGTTGCTGGTTGCAGTGATATACTCTTGTTGCGAAGTAACAGTTGTGGTAGCTGAAGCTGTCAGAAATCTGCACCTCACGTTTCGCTAATATAGAGGGAGACATTACCTGTCATCTGAATTTGAAACTTTTCATAAAATCCTGTCTTCTACTCTGTCCGCCCTTCTCTCAACAATTTGAATACTCTGGGATTTGTGTCCTAATTAATATGAAACGCGTTTTATGTGGAAATGAGACATGATGGGCTGAAGATTGGTTTGTGCGAATGCAATAATACACTTGCCTATTATTATTAATAATATTATTATTATTTAACATATTCTGTAGTGATAGCACTTGTCTTTAGAGAGATGAACAAAGGATTTATTTGTGTTTATGGAATTCGGAAAACGCTTCAAACACCAACTTCTCTATAAATTATTTTTAATTCGTTACATAATATCCACTAGTGCAGATCCAGATTTTTTATATTAGCCAGATAATTATTTAGCCTGACATCAGAGTTAATTAGAGCTATAATTATATTTGTAGATAATACACTTGCATGCGAGGTTTGAAGTTCTCACAGCGGTGTGCCTAAACTTTCAGCTCTTCATGGAGATGAATATTTCTGCGCGTAATTTTAATTATGTTGAAGAATATTCCTGTATTCTTATATCTATTTTCAGTAGTTTATTAACTATCGTCATCAAACAGAAATGTCAGTCTTAATTTTTAAGCAACTTCGTTCCGGTTTTCTATATTTTACAGTAAAGCTGGAAAACTTGTTTACCTGTTGAAGTTCTGTTACCGCACAATTTTACGATCCCACATTAAGTGACAATACTGGCGTTCCTACCTCATGAATTCTCAGGTTGTGTTTTCGGATTATTGATTGTAGTAAAATAAGAAGCTAGAGAGTAGTAATCTGTAATATCATGATGTTGATACGAAGAACAGTGAAAATTTATAATGTGTTTCAAGCGTTTTATGTAGACGGACTTAATTTCTTATGAAATGCAGCGTGTACAAGTAAATTAAATGCATTTGCTGAAAGTGAAGTAGCTACAAAGTTGCAGATGCTTCCCGTTCCTTTGATTTGTTATGCTGTTCTTGTGAATAAATTGGGTTGCTGTACTCTAAACATATTAATGAGCTTAATAATTTAAATGCCTTTACAAAATAAAAAAAACATTTCCAGCACTATTTTTTTTTACTGTGATTTCTGGCAATGTTTACAGACACTTCTTTCGCTAACACGTCTCTCAGGCCAACTGAAGTGAGGCATTGTTTCACACGTATGTCAGCTGCATGGTTTATAAGAGGAGAGTACCATTCTGTTATTCGTAAAGTGTTCTGCAGTAGATCTTGACGTTTCCTTACACGCTCATAAACTGCCGGACTTATATTGCTCTGGCACGGTATAGGTTGTGTGCGGTTTCAGTGGGTTGCAGTTTGTTCTACCGTTCAGCACATCCATAGGCTAAATGACAACTTGGTCTTAACTATAAACAGGCCTAACTCTTGTTGGTGAAGGAGAAATTCCACACAAAAGCACAGCTCTCGCAAGTGACTGAAGAAATTCAGACGTACTGTAGGACAAATCAAGTTTGCTCTTTAAAAATTTAAATCTACGTGTCAGAACTAGTTAGCCATAAAACAGTCTGTTACTGGATGATTAGTTAGAAGTCCTATAAGGTTTGAAATATATTTTTTACAGTTCATTATTTGTTGGTCTCGTACTTGAAAGGAAGGAGAATTTTAATAAATTATAATTTTATGTAGTAGTGTGAGAGCAATTAAATCCGGATGAGTTGCGTCGGCTGGACATGAAGCAGCTCTGTGGAGAATGTGGGAAGTATACAAATTTTAGCCACAAAATTTTAAGGGGAGAAAATCTTGGGCTACGTATTGTAACATAATATAAGCGTTATTAAACCTGGCACTAGACGGATTATTTTAGTCGTGTGATTTACACTTTGGCCGCTTTACCCTGATAAATAGCCCCACCAATTACGTAGCATGCCGTGTGATACCAGATCACGTAAGAAGGGAGACGTTTAATCCTGCATTCAAATAGCCTTAACGTATAGACGTTTAGAGTAAAGAAAGTGGGCATATTTCGTAAAATATATGTTTGCGGATGGGTGTAACCACCAATATAGCCACCGCCTTATGTGTACACTTAGTAAATTGCAGCGTAAAGCGAAGTAGCGAAGACGTCCGGCCCTGAAATAGATTCTGCCTACTAGGATGCCATTTGTTTCGGAACTTCATGAATCGTGTATAGCCTCTGAACAAAACACTCAGAAAAATATTTATATTGCGAGTGAGTGGTAAATGTGTGGTATTACGTAACAATAAACTTTTATATGTACTCATGTCACCTAGTATTGTTAGGATAATGAAGTCTATGAAGTTACAGATGTTTACTGTTTAATTCGGTCAGAAGAGGCAAGAAATGCATGAATAAATTATGACCGGGGAATTTCTTAGTAAACGATCACTTGAAAGATCGTGGTGGAATGTGGAGGATACTCTTAAAAGGGAATTAAGTAATGGGTTGTAAAGATAAGAGATGTGTGGAACTGGATTAGGATCATACAAAGTTTTGATCATTGTATTAAGATGTTTATTGATAAGTTGTACTTCGAACAGACTTAACCCTTTGTCACTCTTGCCATTTAAATTAACTTACCTTAGTTATTCCAAACCCTTATTGTTATAGTTCAGCCGCAAATGAAGTTTGTTATAACAAGAGAGGCAAGGTACATATAACGCAACAGGGAGGCGCGTTCGAATAACCATTGTTGTCGTGGAAAAGAAATAAGTATTACATATTCTGAGTGTGTGTCTTCAGCCTTAGTTATTCAGCAAGCAAAACACACGCGTTGTATTATATTGTCATCTGTGGCTTGTTCGACTCTGCGTTATTTTTTCACAGTATCTCATAAATGGCACGAATTTCGGAAAAAAGTTATTAGAGATAAAATGTGTTTTGATCTTCTCTACAACTTTTGTCTGAAACATTTCTCATTCTAAAAAGATTTCAGCGAAATATTGTCTTAAATGCACATAGTCGTCACGTAAAGTACCGGTTATTCTTGTCAGATTTTAATGAAACTTGAATTTTCTCAAAGTATTTTCGAAGAATCCTCAAATATTAAATTTAATGAAAATCTGTCTAGTGGAAGCCGAGTTGTTCCATGCGGACGGGCAGACGAACGAAAGGACAGACGAACGAAAGGAGAGACGAACGAAAGGACAGACGAACGAAAGGACAGACGAACGAAAGGACAGACGAACGAAAGGACAGACGAACGAAAGGACAGACAGACAGACAGACAGACAAACAGACATATATGACGAAGCTAATAGTCGCTTTTCGCGATTTTGCCAACGAGCCTAAAAATTAACATACGCGCTCAGCTGATTCATATAGACTTTTTAAACTTAATATTCCCATGCAGCTCATGTACTGTACTGTATAAAACACACATTAGGTTATCTAAACATTCGTTTACTTTATAACCAAACTATAAGTCTGGTTTTATACGGCATGTAATTGTAAAGCGATACAGAGTTTGTGCAGTTAATGCAGCACCCTCTCGCATAAAATTAACGTGTGCCTAGCACCCATCCAGTATACGAATGTAAAGAGCTTTATGGTTAAATAACCGCACTGTTCCTATACAGTGAGACTTTTTTTGAAGGTGGCAGAAAATAAAATAGCATTGTGTGAAGCATAGAATATAGAACGCTAGTGCCATTCTTCATTTTAGATAACTGTATTTTGTGACTTCCAAGCACTACACAGTTATCAATTGACACAGTATAGTCAGAGCATGCTTGAAACACTAATTTGTGGAATCGTGTACGGTGCTAAATACGATAATACGCTTTATTTTACATTATGATGACACGTCACTAGGCTGGACTGTACGGCGAAGAGGATATAGCGATCATATGGATTAAGGAGGTAAAGTCAGATGATAACCAGGACTGGAAATATATATTTTAATTATCAGTAGCCTTATAGATCCTACTGTCAATTATATGTCTGTGACAGTAAGAAACCCTGCCTTTTGCACACATTTTATTCGTATTTCTGTATTTTGTATGATTCCCACAATGCTCGCACATCTCTATTATTTTTGTTTATTATTTTCCCATTACCCTAAAATAGACCAAGGATTCTGTCTGTGTGAGGTACGGACTGATTTCTAAATGTAATTTAGATGAAGAACAGATTTTGACGGGCAGAGAAACTGCAATAGGAGGCTCAGTCCTGTCGATAATTCTAATCCGTACCCATATTTGCAAGTGTAATTCAAGTTGTTCGCCCTTTCGCATTGGGAAGCAAAACTGAACAACTGATTTTTCGATCTCTGCTGCATATTTATTGTCAGTAGTACGATGAAATGGGATCAATATTTAATAACAGCTGTGCTCAAGATCTCAGTTAGAAATATAAAATTTATTAAGTTAATGGAATTAAGGAATATCTAGACTTATGATATCCGAGCTGCCAATTAATACTGGACTATCAAAATCATCACCACCACCAACATCACCAATACTGCTGCTACTATTACTAATACTACTACTACTATGACTAAACAAATACGTGCATTTTGAAATCTCCTCTCTGCTGAGGTATTACGCAGCGTCGAATGGTAATCCTATACCGACGTTTCGGGACAACGTTTCCGTCCCATCTTCAAAGGTCCAGAAGTCCAAGAAGAAAAATACGTGCTTTTTTTAAAAAAAAACAGCATGATTGTGACTAATATAAATCCTATATGTCACAAAATTAATGTAATATACATTATAAATATTTTTATAAAGTTGTAGTAACCAGCGGCTTTAAATGATAATATTTCTATGGCCCTTGTTAAACGAATACAATATTGGAACTAAATTGCTTCTACACTTTATTCAGTAATTGTACTATTGTAACAAATGCGAGTCGATTCGATGGAAAAAAAGCCATTGATTACTCGTTCTAAAATTGTCTGTTGTTAACAACAATAAATAATAATTAAGAGTATGAAAAGAGCACTGCATGGCCGTGATCGCGGATGTGGATATGTGAATAGCGTAATGGGAAGAGGAGAAGTGTCTGCTGCTCTAGTAATATAATTAAGTGACTGAAGGGCCGTTTAAATTAATTACAGTATCATACACGTTAACAGCTGATATTTACATCGCAATACACGGCAATTTATTTATTTATGGTTTATTTAACGATACTCTCAGAGTCCGAGTATATACAACGTCAAATGTAATGATAGATTCTGAATGAGGAACTGAAATATATTTTGCGTGATTTAAGGCGTCCACCGTGGTGTAAATGAGATCTTCGTTCTGCTGGGATATTATGCAGTATAGATTGGTAGTTAGTTACCGACGTTTCGGGGTAACATATCTCCTCATCTTCACTGTCAAGCAGTCCAAGAATAATGGATTGCTTGACCCTTGAAATTGTTGATGTTTAATATGAAATGCTTTTATTAGATTTGTAAAGACGAACGGAAAATATATTAATTTTAAGGTTATTTTCTGACCAACCCTCGTACTGACCTTGCTGTGGAGATGTTTGTACTGTTTATCTTAATGTTATTAATTGCTTTTTACTGAGAAAAATTTTGAATAGGCATATTTATTTTAGCGTGACAATAAAAGTCTTCTTAATGACGTAGATAATGTAATGACCTAATTTGAACAGCGGGTGTTATATAGGGAACATAAACAGTGCGTTTGAAGGGTTGGTGACGAAAAGACAGCAGTTCAATTGGCTGCAGTCTTGCTCTCTCCTAACATGCTGTCACAGAATGTACCTGCAGGAAGTGCAGAAAAATCACAAAAATAAAACTGTTAAATTAACAACCTTCAGGGCGAGAATCGAAACCTAGAACTCGCGCACGCAAAGCTGAAGTGTCTCTCAGTCACTGCTGTCAGCACCTCCTTGCTACGACGCACAACAAGTCTCAGGATACCATTGTGAAGTGTTTCTCCCGCTAAGTGATTCAAGATACACCATCCGATTGCAGTTTTCCTCTGAACACGTTTCTTAAATTCGATTTACATTCTTAATAGAAGAAAATATAACTTCTACTTTGTCGGACTGGACTTGTCACCAAAACTTATGATAAACGCTTTAAGGAAGTAAATCGTGTTCCGTTAAGGAATTCAATGATGTTTCCTTCGGAATCAGTCCTTGTCACTTTCACAGAGAGGCGAATGATTGTTCCATAGCCTCTCAGACTTTCAGTGTGTTATGTTCGAAACATAAGTTTGTAAATTTTGAGCTTAGTTAAATGTATAGTGATTGAGCGAGTGATGAGTGACGTATTGATGAAGGGCATGGTTGTGTGGACGGATTAGCAGATGGTTGGAGGGATTTTGGTCGAGTAACCGGACTGATGGATGGACGGGAGGAATGATGATTGAATGAATGGAAGAACGGATGCAAGTGCAAAATGATAGGTCTGTGCGAACAGACAGTGTTGATAAAGGTTTTGTGGCTTATTATACAATTTTTCTGTAGCACAGGAAGTAATGACAATCGAAATTGCAACATCGCATACACTTCCATTCACATTGTAGTGAGTTGTATTAGTTATAAAATAAACGTTATTTAGGTAGACGTTAACTATTAACTAACAGATCGCACCCTGTGGAGAACTCGCTTTGGAAGAGGCTACGGACCTGTCGTAAGACAGACTACAGAATGAATAACTATTGCAGTTAAGGTACACTCGGCCGTGCCATGGCTCAGGCGGTTAGTCGCCGGCCTCTCACCTCAGAGGCCCGGGTTCGATCCCGGGTCAGTCCATGTGAGATTTGTGGTGGACAAAGTGGCACTGGGACAGGTTTTTCTCCGAGTTGTCGGTTTTCCCCTGTCAATTTCATTGCACTGGTGCCCCATTAATTGTAAAACTTGGTAAAAAAAACTGCTCATCTTCATCACAGGGTTGCACAAGAAGCCTTAAGGCTGCGGTGCGTCCGTAGCATCTGCTGTGGGCCCTTCACCACGCAAAAAAAAAGGTACACTCTGCTCTTGAACCGGTTTAAGATAGGCCTGTGTTTAGCTTTCGATTTGTCGTCGACGAACATGAAACACTGGAGCTAAACCTATGGCATTGTATGTAGGGAGATGGTAAATACGTTATACATGTATACTGCGGCAAACGCCGGGACAATACTTCTGTTATTTTACTCAAGTCAATCCAACATAGCTAATGTATTCTCCTCCTTCTCCTCCTCCTCATCTTCCTATGGATCTTCGACCCGTTACCTGGCCATGGCCTCACCTGCTTTCTTCCTCCAATCACTCCAACGTCTTGGCTCTGTGCGCCAGTTGTTCGTATCGAGCAATTTTATGGTATCCTTCCGCACTTCTCCTTACTATCTATTCCTCGGGTTTCCGGCGGGCGTTCTTCCTCTGACACTTCCTTCAAGAATTCGTTTTGGTATATTGTTGACGAATATCCTTACTATGTGGCCAGCCCACTTGAATCTTTTAACCCCCAGGTCAAAGTCTTTATACAGCCTGTACAGTTCTTCATCCTGCCGTATCCTGCAGACGCCATTAACTTTTCCTTCCTTGTTTCTTAATCTGACCTCTTGTCTACCTACTCATTGTAGATGTGCAGGGTTATTGTTGTACCTGATCACACTCAATGACACACACACTCGGTAGGACTCCTCTGGCCGAGGGATCGGACCGTCACAAAGACCTCTACCTGACAACACATAACATTCAAACCCGCAATCCCAGCAAGCCAGCGGCCGCAGGCCTACGCATTAGACCGCGCGGACACCGGGATCGGCTGCCATTAACTTTTGCGTGTCCAAATGTTTTCCGAGTCGATTACTTTTGCGGCATTCTGAGAAAGCGAAAATGTGTGAGAATGTATATTAGTAAAATTTATGTACGGAAATGGATTATTAGCCTCTCTAGTTTCCTTTTCATAGTAATGAAAGAATCTGAGGAAAAACAGGGGTTAAGTGTTACTACCTGAACTGTCTTTCATTTCTGCTAGTCCTGTCACATTCCAGTGGTGCTGGTGTCTGTGCCGAGCTTCATATTAACATGACTGTATTGCAGACAGAGAGGGGACAAGCGGTGTGAGGCAGAACAAAGTGATAAGCGACACTGAGGGAAGCCTCGACCCATCCTTTTTACTAACTTACTGGAACCGCGCACAGTGAAAACATTCCACCGCCATGCGCGGGCCTTTGAATATTAATCGTGGCAATTATGTTGGTACGACTAAAAAGCGTTTTTTGCGTTACTTTGCCGCCCAACTTGTGCAACTCTACTCTTGTTCTTCTTTATCCCGAAGTGAAGACTTCCTTAAACTTCAAAATCGATCCCGTTACGATATACATAGCTTGCTGCCACGAGAGAGGAAAATGCAGACTGATAGTGACGGTGTGCAAGTACTGTTTGTCAATGAGAAGAAATATATACACGCTTTTATCGCTACGGACGAAATAGCCTACATCGATTTTCAAGGATTTGTATCATTTTGTTTATTTGGTATGTGAATTTATGAATGAAAATAAACTATCGTGCCATCTCTTATCAATTGAAGCCTAATGTCTGCAA
This sequence comes from Reticulitermes speratus, assembly GCA_021186555.1. Classification (NCBI taxonomy): domain Eukaryota; kingdom Metazoa; phylum Arthropoda; class Insecta; order Blattodea; family Rhinotermitidae; genus Reticulitermes; species Reticulitermes speratus. Next base: position 18,733,301 of record JAJKFL010000002.1, read on the forward strand.
AATGGCAGGAACTGAAAATCGGCTTCTGCGTGACGGAAGTACGAAACAAATAATGTATGGTACGTACGTAAAGTTGAGGCTTACTACATTGCTGAAGAAATAAACTTTAAAGTTGTACATACCGTGCATGTTTAGATATTATATACATAAACCAACAAATATTGCACTTTTTTATATGTATTGTAACCCTACATATGTATAGGAATAAAGTTTCAAATTCTGTCCGAGATTGCGGCGTTCTTAAGTTTTCGTATTTCCTCAGTAATTTCTTCGCATTTTAGACTAGTAGTGGAAGCCCAGGAAAAGTGGCCACCTTAAGAAAAGCATGGCAGTTGTTAATGGGTTATTATTATCTAATATCTTCAGTTTTGTAAATGTGAATTTATTATTATTATTGTTGTTATTATTATTATTTGTTTTAAAATAATTTCTGCAGGTGGGGTTTTAAAATAGACATTTTGCAACTACTTTACCTCAGGTTACTGGGTAAAGTGGACCCCTGGGAATATGAAGAGAAACTGATATGCGGATGCGTTTATTTCTTTCAGGATATGGACTAAATTTAAATAAATTAGAGCTGATAATAATTTGAGAAAATTACTGCCTCCTTCAAGAGATTTACACAGAAACAACATATATTAAAATTGTATGTCAGACTACCTAACAGGAGAGGACGGCTCGTTGTTTTTCTTTTGTATTTCTTGTCATTAACCAAAATTTTTTGTTTTTTCTTAGGTGTTTATATTTTGCATAGGCTGCTGGTTAATATATTGATAGACTCTGTTTACTGTTCTGCTCACTGAACGAATGTATTTGGATGTAAATAATGGGCTGTATTTGCTAAATTTTGTGGAGCTGTCAAATAATACTGAGCTTACGTCACATTCAAAGGATTTGGAGATCTCTTCCGTTCGGATTTCTAAGCTTCCGTCCCGGGCGAGAGTTACTCGATAGTGTTGTTTGTCGTTAGACATTAAGAAACAAAGTATGCAGCTTGCAGATCATCATATATCGTATTTCGTGGTAACATTAATTGCTGTTGATGAGATAGCTGTTCTTAAGAATGTCCTTCTACAGGTTTTTTGTGCCGAAATTGGGCTCGTGTTCTGTCCGGGTTCTTCCTTATTGCAGGAGACCAGTACCTATATTAATGAATATAAAGCCAGTGACATAAGCAAAGCAACACATACTGCATTTTGAAAATATATACCACAATATTTCCATTCTTGCTCAAACACGTTTTCAACACCATAGTATTTAGTCAACTTCCCTGACCCGTGTGTAATGCTTACTCGTGCAGATTAAAGTGATAAGTTCAGGGTACACACATTTGTCATTGGGGGGGGGGGGGAGCTGACGTTAACCCACTGGAATATAAAGGAATTGCAAAATGTAAGCCCTCTAGCATATTTTACTTTCTCTTTTCGAAGGGATTAAAAGTGATGTAGTTTTTCATTTCTTTCTACATATAGGCCTATTTTAGAGTCAACACAACACTTCCCGAAACAAGATGAATAACGTGTATGAGCTGTGAATACGATATTTTGGTAAAAATTGAGAAATCTTTTCCAAGAGCAAATGTTAACTTTTTGATTATATGAGCGTAGTATGTCTTCAGAAGATGATATGAATTCATATACTCATGATAATTCTCACCTTATATGGAACCAAATGTTTATTGCTACCTTTATAAGAGGTAATCTCTATTCTGAGGCAAGCAAATCCATTTCACAGCCTCAATTCCTATTTCTTTAAGGACATTTGTTATATGAATCACGTATTTACGCCTACTGCCTTCAGAATCTCTTAAGATTTTCCTAACAAATTTTGCTAATTTCTTATCAGTTCACTGCGTGTTACATATCCTCGTATCTTAACCTCATTAGTGACAACACTTGATTTAAAAAGCCGAGCAAATTGTCAGCATCACTTCGCATAATAAGTGCACATTCATGACCACTTCGTGCCCTGCACTTCTCGGTTTCGAATATTATAGAGCTTAGTTATGATTTTCAATTTATAAACGTATTTCTAGAAGTTTATTGAAGTACGGAGGAACCAATCACGTTCACTGCATTGCATTCTGTTGTACGAAGATCATTCATTCATTCATTCATTCATTCCGTGGTGTGTCTTATGACAGGTCCGTAGCGTCTTCCAAGTAAGTTCTTCACAGAGTGCAATCTAGTGCTTTCTCTGTCATTTTCCAGTATTTTCTCCCTTCCTAGTCATCCAGTAGCTGCTTATGTCTTCTTTCTCGACTCCCCGTCACTTCTATCCTTCCCTCTATCTTTTCTTCAATAAAGTGCTCTAGAAGGCAGTTCCTACGCAAGATGTGACCAATCCTGTTAGCCTTCCTACTTCTTATTGTTTGTAGGATATTCCTTTCCTCCTTGACTCTTTGAAATACTTTTTCATTTCTCACACAATCGGTCCAAATGATCTTCTCAATCCTTCTCCAGCACCACATATCAAAACGTTCCAGGTATTTCAGATCAACTTTTCGAAGTGCCCAAGTTTCAGCACCATACAAAGCTATGCTCCAAATGTAGCACTTTACTAGTTTGTTCCTTAAATTTAAGCTCAATTTGCTGGTGAAAAGATTCTTCTTCTTGTTGAATGCTGCTTTTGCCATGAGAATACTGGATTTACTTTCACGTGTACAAATTGCATCGTTCGTTATGATGCTACCCAAATAGCCGAAATATTCCATATTCTCCGGTTGTTTTTGATCTATCATAAATTGTATTGTGGATGGTTTCTTGAGGTACGAAGATCATAATAAGAGGAAATAAAATTTGTACCAATGCCTCTTAAGTAGGTTCATACCAGCTGAACAATGTGCGTAAGTTTTACTTTTGTAAGGTTAACAATTTGTGATATTCATCTAAGGCTGTTAGAGTGATTAAGTCAAGGGCAATAAGATGGTTGTTACACACAGCAAAACGTAGTAACAGATGAATACAATTACAGTTATCACACCTCAAGGCAATACTCGTAGACATAAATCGAGGTTTTATTAAAATATATCATATATGGATTTGGTGCAAGGTATTGACGGCCAGTGGCTCACGAAAGGTCCAGTGACGGACTCATGTGAAATCTGGGACCAAATTTGATTAGAGTAGGAATTTGCGTCATCCATGATTAGGGGTTCCATCAAATTCTTAAGGAAGTTACTGTTTATGAATTAACCACTTTATGTGCTATAAGAGCCACATTTTGACATACTGAAGTAAAGAATGTGGGGAAGTGTTTGCGTAGTGTTCTGCAGTTGAGGAATGTATAAAAAAGATTTAACACTAGGATTATAGCAGTCAACTTCACACTGTAATTCAATCCGTAAAGTTCATGTTAATGGAACTTTTGAAACGTGAACAGTATGTTTGCGTTCAGCCTGTAAGTGGTCTGATGAGTTTATTCATGAAGCCAACGGTAACCTCGGAGAAACAGCCAGAGCTGAAGCAAAGCAACCTGACGCCTAGATACATGGGCGTGCTAATGGGCTGGATCGAAACAACACACTGCAGCACTACAGTTTTCTTTTAGCTTGCCTCAGAGAGACATCTCACTGTCCAATTCTGTGAAGCAATTTTCCTGCTGCATCTCCCAGAGGGGCACCTATTGTTTACTGCAGAGGGGCACGGTCAACTGTCACTGCTCCAGTCTAGTATACCAATAAAACACGGACAGAGAATTCCCAACATAAAGCAGAAACGTTGGAAACATTCCGAATTTTCACTACATAAACAACCGGTCCAACAATGAAATGGAAGGAAAACTATGGAGCCGCGATTCTTGTAGGATTTGAGCATACACACTTTTGGTAAAATACGGGAACGCTGCTTCCATCCGCCCTTGGGATGGACACATGCCTTGTGATTAAATGTAGGCTCGCTGTGCACAAAACCAGAATGATTACATTACTTATTCAAACTAAACTCTAAATAATTAACACGAAATACTACATAAAAATAACACTTCAGGTTTGTGTCTTTGTGGACTATGACACCGTCTAGTTTTGCAGGTGGTTGCCAGACTTTTTTGTGTGAACTCATGCTTCTAACTTCAGCGTTGTTGTACAGAATATTGTCACACCGAGAACTAAGACACAAAATTAAATTTTTAATGTTTTCTTCCTTCCTTGTCTTCCTTCTTCTACTATTTCTTATAATTCTCGTTTTTTTCTCTTCTGTCTACTATTTCTCCTTGCCTAGCCTTCTTTTCCTTATCAGTAACTTCCTCCCTTTTCTTTACCTTTATCCACTTCTGTGTCTACGTTTATCACAGTATCATTCTCCCTTCCTTTCACCTCCAACTGTATTCATCAATGTGTCTTCATCCCTTTGTCTTCTGCTCCTTTTCTGACCTTACCTGTACAGTAAGGCTTTTAGTATCTAAATTTTTAGGTTATGCTGTGTTTTCCTTGTATGTCAGTTCCGTGTAATTGTATATGTGCATATATAATGTTATAAACCTTAGAGATGTTTCACATAAAGCTACCAAAGAAGTATTTAGGTGCTAATAGCGAGATACAAATAGACCGTGAATAAAAGATGAGTAGATTATATTGATGTATATAATGTCAAGAAATTTAAAATTTTAAAGTACAATTTCTTGTGGTCTAATTGTGGGTACTGTGCTTAACTGAACTGGATATTTATACACGTACTAATAGGATTGTCCTAATCATAATCATTTTTTTCACATATTAATTGAACCTCGCCCTTTAATATACTGAAACTGACTGCTAGAAGGAACGTCACATTACCTTTCCACAAATATAACCGTAGTTTGCAGGTTTGATCTGTTTCTTTAACCGTTTTTCACATCACGGAAGTCCGTGTTGGAATGGAAGTTAAAGTCTAATTTAAAAGTTCCAAATGAATACAAAACCTACTTTCTCTTCACAGTACTAATGATACCGAAGCAGACAGTGTGCTTTCCATCCTTTGTGAACGTCTTTCCAAAAAGTTCTACGAGGCTATTACTAATTAAAGATTCCAAAATGAGGTCTCGTCAAGAAGTTCACAGTGCGATACACCAGATCAAAAGCGGTTCTACTGTTTCTAGAAATAAGCGCTTTGTGAATTATTTCTAAAGGCACTCTAGTTAATATAATCCAGCCTCATTAATGTAATGTTATTGAAACACAAATCCGAAAACTGTGTATTTAGTGACGTCTTGTAGTAGCATGTGAGCACGACAGTAGCAGTTCAAAGTTAATATTCACCATACATTAAAGTGGGGCCTAAATTAGGGAAATGTTTCTTAGCACTCGGTATAGAATACTGTATTTTCATATCTTCTACATAAGCATATATATACAACGCTGCTATAATACGGGTTTTCAAGATTATGTAATTTGTAGATTATGACTTATCCCACATCCAGTTGTCACTTCGACAGACTTATGGATCCATGGAATGTATATATGTATGTATGTTGCCGTACAAACTGCTCTAACATGACATTTACCTATTAGATGGATTCGGACGTGTTTCGATCTATTTTAGCTGCGCTTTTTGTGGTTCCCCTCTGTAGTAAAAGACGAATTCGCGGGGACTTTGGAGATCCATTTTTATCTTCCTAGATTGAAAAAGTGACTAGCAGTTTCGATTCGAAGTCAGATGGTACAGGTTGTTCCTTAGGTCGTCAAATTCCAAACATGTTTTACAGAACGTGAGAAGTCAGAAGTCCTTGCAATCTTAATCAAATGCTATCATATCTCGAGAGGACATTCGAGGCTTCCCCTAAGAAGGCGGCCAAGTCGACGCAACTACTATTATCTAATTAATCTATTAATAGTAATAGTGTGAAATTTACTATTATCTAGAAATTGTTTTTTACCCTGGCGCAACAGCCCCTAGTGGCAAGGGGCTTCTCATTATTGAGGCTTCGCGATCACACTCAGGCACACCACACTCGGTAGGACTCCTCTGGACGAGTGATCATCCCGACGCAAAACCTCTATCTGACAACAGACCACACTCACAAGATTGTCTAGAAATAATCGGCCGAAATGCCTGAGGGTTTTCGTGATATTCCTCAGTTGTAAAGCAAAGACTCCCCCCACCCTACTACGGAGACATTTAATGCAAGGCGATCACATCACAGCCTGACTGTAAGTAAACCGTGATAATAGGGCTGTGTGTCTGTCTTTTAACATTCCTGAAGTGGTATACGCATTAAACGTCAAGGCAGAATATTGATATAAGTACTTATTTTGGGTAACATGGTAGATGATTGTGGTAAAGTACAATTATGAACAGCTTGTTCCTGGGAAGTCGAGTATAAATTTTTCGTTATTATCGAATGAAGAATTTCAGAAATTCTAGGATTGGAAGACTGTGGCCATTAAATAGCGATTTGAAATGTTTAATGCGTTGGAATACAGGATGTGCTTTGAGAACCTGATGCAGAGAAATACAGGGTTTATCTTGAAAACCTGATGCTTAGGAATACGGGGCGTGTCTTCTAAACCTGAACTACTGTACCCATCTGTTTAAAAATTCTGTGTTTTTATGACATACCATGATTGCGTTAAAAATTTCCGTTGGAGCATAACCTGAACTATTGATCCGGTGTGATTCTTGACACCCCATTTCTGTAAGATCTATCTTCATGTTGCTCTCATATCTATGCCTAGGTCTAAAAAGTGCTTACCTTCAGTTTGTTCAACCAAAATTTATAATATCTCGTGCCCTATATCTACAAGCCCCTTTCACATGATTTTTATTGATTACTCGCCATAACGATCTTAAGTGACGTGTACAAACTTTTAAGTTAGTCATTATGTAGTTCTCTGGACAGTAATAAAAATGGCCTTTTGTATCACAGTTTTTGTTGAAGTACGTACACAAAAGAATATTGTTATACGAAGAAGCTGTTAACACCATACATTAAGTGTTGCCACTATCGAACCGTTGCTTCGTAACTAGCATTTTATACGTGCATGTTTCATTTGTTTTGATATTCCGTACTCTAATGTACGTGCCAGTGTAATTTTCCATAACCCACATAACAAAACGCATTACACAAGCCGCACAGATGTACAAAATCATTAGTGCATTTCATTTGCCAACGTGGTGGTACCTGTGGCTTTAAATTATGCCAGAGGCGTAGCATTCTGTCACCGCCTGCCGGGATAGGATAACTATATGTACTAATGTTTTCAGATAAACCTCCATTTCTAACCCCTGCCATGTGGTTGTACAGTAGGCGTTTTATATCGATACACAGTAAATCATACGCTACTATACAGGTATGCGTTTGGGTAAATTAGCTGTTGTCATATTATTTCTGCATTTGTTTGTTCATTACAGCCTCTACATATTATTACGATCTTTCGATATTTCAGGAACGAGTGTTAAATAACTGTATTTATAGGTAAGGTGAGAAAGGTTAACTTTTGGAGTACATAGGCTTTCTTGAGTGTCCTTTAGCCTGTCTCTACTTTCATTGTAGAAATAAATGTTAATCGACAAGGTAGAACAAGATGTAAGAAGACTTACTGATGGATGAATCCGGTCTTCTCTGGGAAGTGTCCCTGTGTTGATGGGCGAGTCATTCACGACAGTTTGAAAGAACGACGGGAACCACCGAACCAATAAGAAAGCGTCACATTTCAGGAAAACTGAATCCTCAGCACCACGTCTTTGAGAAAATCAAATCGCTCAAGACTATGGACTTTTACTTAGGGGTCTTGAAATTGTGTCATAAATACTTGAAAGTAAGAGCTTTGCTCTTGTGGGATGTTAAGAGTCAAGCAGTTCTTGTACTGCTTGACCCTTGACGATGGGTCCAGTAGGTTGACCCGAAACTTCAGTAAATAACTGCCAATCTACGCCGCGTAAAATTCCAGAAAAACGAATCTCTCATTTACACCGTGGCAGAAGCCTTAAATTACGCACATACGAGTATTTGAAATGTGTGCAATTTTCTTTAATGTAAATGTTTGAGTGAAAGAAAAGAAAAATATGACGACCACACAAGATATAAACACAAGATACGAATTTTATTAAAACCTAATTACAAGAAATAATATGAATGCAGAGGACAAGTCATTTCGTGAATTAAACTCACGGTCTTATGGAATCTGACGCCGTAAGCTCTGGGCTACCAAGGTTCCGAATCAGTATGTTGCCTCCATTTTCTGTGGACAGGAAGTTGTTCTTCTAAGCTTTGGTAACCGTCTGCCAGACTACAAGTCGTCACCAATCAGAAGACAGTAATGTCTATGTACTGTACAGTGCCGTAAGAAACTCGGACGTCACGGACTTCCATATTTGTTCACTGTACCTTCTTTATAGCAATGTCTGCATGAGGTCCAATGCACATCGCAGCTACACAGGCACATTTTACTGGTGACATTGGATTTGTGGCTGGACACTTTCTGTCCGTCCACTCTTGTTCATTCACGAAGACTACTGATTAACCATTTGCAGACTGGCGTTTATCTAATTTATATATAGAATTTACTTCCTACTTCACAAAGAACATAGCCTCCATTAGGCTATAAAGGCTAGCCTGTTAATGCTGTATAGGGATGTAATGAACATTTGTGATAATCCTACCAAATACATAAATAGACTGTCGGGAATACCAGAGTGTCTTAACGTTACAGTAGGTTACACATAAAGTTACCACTCCGCTTAAAGAGAAAACCTTAGGTTACTGAAAGTTGGAATGCTCCATGATATACAGGGTGCGCCAAAAACACCTGATGGTTTTTGAAATTTGAAAACCAGCGTGCCCGCTACGCGGCGCTTCCATACTGACCGTCACCATGTACAGCGATGTTTGGAGTTTAGTTGAGATGGAGCGCTGGTCGGTACAACACCGTATTGCGGCAGTGAACTGTTTATCAAAACAGTCTGTTACAGCTAACAGGTGGTTTCCACAGCAGTTTCAGATCTTGCAGTACCAGACTACTTCCTTTGGGGTTATGTCAAAACCAAGGTATACGAAACACGTCCTGCCAATATTGATGATTTAAAGAACGAATTCGTGATTGTACTCCCTAAGGAAATGTTACAACGTGTTATGACAGCCTTTCCGTCGCGACTGCAGCAGTGTATTGAACGACATGGTGGTCACCTACAAAGTGTCATGTTCAAACAGTAATGATTCAGATGAATTTTCATGGACATGGAATGTACCTGATAGTGTTAATAAAATTTTTCCACTTTGCCTTAAAAAGTTACTTCATTTCAAAAAGCGTCAGGTGTTTTTGGCGCACCTTGTATAATTGTGTTAGACACATGGCATCACACACATTGTAAGTTACGCATAAATAGTACGAACAAATGAATAGTTCAACTGTTCTAAGAGCAAGTTGCTTTTCTTCACACACTAATATTTCAGTGTCATCTTGTAAAACAACACATGTGCAAGTGCTCCAAGTAGTGGAGGCATTTTACTTTTTCGTTATTTCAGAACTATCAGTGTTAAAATTATTACACTGCAAGGAACCAGAAAATATTTCTGTCGCGTTTGTTTATTTTATATCGTGATTTATTTATCCACTCTGCCACTAGTACTTCATCGTATATTCAGCATATTCAAATATTTTGGCTGAAATTTAATTGCACTTCTTCAATTCAACGTCACTTTAATTAGCTCAGTTTATATGGCGTTGAATGGTAGTTGGCAAGTGGCTAACAAGTTAAAATTTTTGTGGACAGAAGCAATTTTGTCTTCGAAGTAACCAAATGCACGGACACCTGCTTGTAGGAAAGAAGTATGTTACGAACATTGTCTGGTTAGGTGGACTCCTGGCCGAGAGTTTACCCGGTCCTTCCGAAAACGAAACAAGTATAGTGCGAGGTTCGAGGCTTTCACAGCTGAAGATTCCGCTCTTCTGGACATGACGCGGCGTCATAACCAGAAGAGCGGAATCCCCATGACAGAACTACGTTTCCACGGAACTCTTCAGTTGGAAAGAACCTTTGTGTGTCCTGCTTGTAAATCTCTTTTATTACTTACAGAACACTGTGGGCTACCATTGAAAGATACTTAAGAATTCTAATTGAATAAATATTCGCAATGTGCCTTAAGCTTCTTACTACGACGATGACAAGCTGCATAAATAAACTAGTATTTCCTGTATACATTCGTCAGTCATCACAACATAGACCTACATTACTCTCTATATTATTTATTGATTATACTTGTGATTTGATTTTACAATATTGATGAATATTTTTATTAAATTAATGTACAGAATATTACGTACGTTATTACTGAACTCAAAATTTGTAACGCTGTTGAATGCTTGTGACTGCTCAGTGAGACGAAACGTGTAGGCATAATAAAATATATATTTGTGTTGTTGTAGTTGGTCATAGTAATGTTAGTGTTTGTACTGATTACATTTGTCGGATGTTATCTGTATCTTGCTGTGTGATACGCAATACATATATCGGTCCGGGAAATATTGCTGTCGATGGGGCTGAATACCAGATGGAACGAAAAGGAAAGAAACGTATTTTAGTAAGCAAATTTTGTGTGTATGTGTGTGTGCGTCGCAACAAAACTTACATCATCTGAAGCCGTCTAAGAGCGACGCAAAATGCAATAACAGAAACCAGTTAAAGTCACAAACTTTCAATGAGTTATCTGTGCGGAGGCAGTCACAGCTGGCCGTAGCCAGATACGACTTATCGACCGCTGTGTACAGGAAGTGACATCACCAAGCTGCGGTGTAGTACTGTTGGGCCAACTTTATGGTGCCTAAATTACACGCTGTAATGTTTATTAGACAATGTAATACGGTTGGTGTCAGGCACATTGGGAATGATGACCGATTATTTCCTCACTAGAAGATTCAAATCTCTGGAGATGTTGCTTCGTGAAGATTGGTGTAGAGCTACTGACGTTTCGAGGAAACGTGAAGCTCCCATTTTGATTGTAGATTGGAATATCCACAGAGAAACGTCTGAAAACTTTATGGAGCTTCTATAGCACATAATGTTGGAAATCGCCTCCCAGATTTATTACGATTTAAATTACTTAAACTATAGCAAACTAAATTTTAGTCCGTTGCAGAAACTGTCAAAGTATGTGTAGATGGCAGCAGTTGTAACGTGTAAACGTGCATGTCATGGGCGAATTTGAAAGTTAATATGAAGTAAGAAAGAAAGAGAATAGTGGGAAGAAGAGGTAAGCAGCTACTGGATGACCTTCAGGAAAAGCCAAGATGCTGGAATTTGAAAGAAGAAGCACCAGATCGCACTCCATGGAGAATTCGCTTTGGCAGACAGTATGGACATGCCGCAAGACAGACTACATAGTGAATGAAATTAAGCAGCACGATTGGTTATATTTTCAGTGTTACGACGACTGATGCAAGCTGATGATGATAATAAGGATTTTCAGATCTTCTAAGACGAAGTCAAATAACCTTACGTCTGTCGGTCAGTCTGTCTGTCTTGGTGTCGAGCCCCTCCTGGGCTCATGACCAATGGGGTACAAAATTCTCCTGAAGCTGAATTACAAATAAAGACCCAGTTCGTAGCACGCAGTAACCTTACAGCATCTAGGCTATAAAAACCAACCAGTTCATGCTGTATAAGGGAATAATGGTCGTTTATTGTGAGAATTATGAGGAACAAGTAAATACATTGTGTGGAAAACATGCAAAATTTTTAGTCTTAAACCAGGCGGTAAATATACTATCAATAGCCTTCTAAGGGTAGGCAGGGCAGGCTATTGGGCTTCAACTTTGAGTGTTATTTTTATTTTGATGTAATATAAATCAGGCACAGCGGGTACGATAGATACAATTGCTCTTCAAAAAGGGAAAGTCGCATCTATTTTATTTCTAATTCGGAGAGGGCATGCAAAGTTCAACAACTATTAATATTGGTTTGACGTGTTATTATCAAGGTCCAAATATCCGTACTCGCCTGTAGTTTTCATGGTTTTAAAATATGGTTTTAGTGCCTTATGCTCTTTCTCTGGCCACTTACTGTACACTAGTGTAATGCATATTTTGGACATAAAGTTGTTCGAAATTTGCAATAGTGATATAAAGAGGTAATAATTCTTTATATGAAATTGTATAACGTCGAAAGTTATGGTGGTTGATGAATGACAATTTGGAAAGGATTTGGAAGGAACCGACGATGGTGTAGCCCAGATACTATTCCGATATTTTAAATTTAAAACCACGAAAACTCTTAGCAAATTCGCTGCCCCGTGCGAAAGTTAAGCCAAACACCTCTCGAATAAAAATCCAGAGTCTGACAACTACAAGTGCCAAGTTTTACAGAAAAAGGACAGTTTTGGCAGAAATACGTGCAAGCACGAGTAAACATTAGCAGCTACACGAAGTTGAGCAGGTTAGGAGACACAGAGCTGTCCTTATAAATATGAGGATACGTTTTAACGAAGTGTAAATGTGTTGTAATGTACAACCATCTGTGCTGCAACGCAAGCAGAATTCACAATTGCATTTTACAGAAAAGTAGCTTATTTAAATTTCGTTGTACTCTGTTCCCATAAGTCCCGAAGAATGAAAAACCAGCCCCTTAACAATAATTTCCTTAATTGGGTTAAACTTCCTCAGTTGTGTTAACGAGCGAAAAATTGGCGACTCCTGCACTATTTCTTTGCGTTCTTTGGTGTGGCTTATCTTTATTACGGTTTCCTGTAGGAAAACCTTTGTGAGTGTGCATTTGTGTTTGTGTTTGTAAGTAAGCGCAGAACAGTTTCGCCTTTAACTTCTATACTTGTATTCGCAATATTGATAAATGGGTTACTCAAACCCGTAATACATGAAGACATTGAATATATATTAAGACAAATTTTGTAAGTCTAAAACGTCAAACCCATGCCTCCAACATCCATGTTAATATTATTCTTCCACCTGCATCTTGGTCTCAGAGACTGTGTTTTCCTTACAGAGTTTTCATCAAATAATTCTACACTTCTTCGTGTGTTTAATATCCTGTTCATTTCAATCTTTTTGCTTTAGTTATTATACGTTGTTAGATAAAGAATTTCAGTTGCGATAATTCTCATTACATAATTTTCTTAACCCTCTTATAACATCTTTTTTCTCTTGTTCAGATACTTTCGTAATAATTTGATTACAAATATAATAGATGTCATTCTCTTGATTTGAGAGACTTTGACTGCGTCTGCACAAGAGTGACTCCAATTTTGATGTTGTAATTACTGAAAGTGGAAGGGCCATTTTCAGTTGGGGCGTTTCGTAATATAGGATAATAAACTTCCGCTGATTTTATTCGTAGGTCCGACAGCCTTAAACTCATACTTCCACTTCCGTGAAAGAGAAATATTGTTATGTGTTAAACGTAATGTAATTTAGAAGGTGAATAACTTGCTGTAATTATCCAGTCGAGACCGTATGTTGTTATTATTATTATAACTCGCAGTGGTAGGAATTTACCGTATTATTTCCTCCACTAATTCTCATTCTGAATTAAAACTTTCTCACATCATGTTTTAAGCAGTTTAATTGTTTGCTTCAAACAATAGCTGTCAACGGATTCGAAATTCAGTCTCGTGTGAACCTTGTCACATAAATATCTAACTACTCACCGACTGCGGCCGAGTTAGGTGTTCACGGTTACGTCTGCCAGTTTTGCGTTCTTTTCCATCTCGTCGAACAGAGGACCCTGTACTTAACTGCTTTTTATCGTGGGACTGAGCCCCCTCATTTACAGATCTGCCTTCGCTTACTGCCTTGTTCTCTGTGTCTCGCTTTGTGTAGCTCTGTGTTGCAGAGATTGGCTTTTCGGAGAATGCCCATCCAAACATCGCATCCGATTGTATTAGACTGTTAGTCTTTGTTTAGGAAATCCCAAACCAACAATGGTTCTTCGGTTATTTAAGCACAGAAATACATTCAACTGCATTGACACAAACTCCTGAGTTACTGAAAGCTAATTTATTCGACGTTACAGCTTTCCCCGCAGGAATCGAAGGATGGCATGCATTTTAAAGGAACTGAATCAAGTGCCAAATTTGTGTAGTGAGATCCAGTTAAATAGGTGACGAAATGTGCAGCACAGACAAGGAAGTTATGATTATGGTTTGTGGTACTGCCACAGTAGGCAGTACAATATACGTATTTTGCCAAAAACGGTATAGCCGAGGAAAATCAATTGTTGGGGAATGTCGGAGAAATCCGATGTGGCCGAAGATCCGATATATGAGAGACCGGTGTAACCGAGGTAGTTACTGTAATAAAGCATAGGGAAACGGCCGGGGAATGAAAAATGATCCGTTATAACCGAAGTCCGTTATAACCGAGGCCGCTATAACCGAGGTCGACTGTATTACGGCATCACGCTTGAAATGAACTCCTCGAGAAGGATTCGAACTGAATAATTGTAGGTACGAAAAAAACCCACATGCTTGTATGAGTGTGAGGATGCTTCTTAAAGTAAAGTTTCCCACATCTTAAACAATATCGATATACTAAACTTTCTTGCAATTACTTGACTTGCCTTATTGCAAATTTGTTCAGCTCACAGAACAAAAAATTATTTTTCTTAACATCGAGGCAACAGGTTCTTTCGAAACTTTTATAACCACGTACCAAATTACACAATGTCGTACTTTGCAATAAATATTCACCATTATATCAGAGGTTCAATAATAGATACTTGAAATTAATTCTTCTTCCCAACAAATCTATACTTCCCCAAATTTTTAAGGTTGTCTTAAGATATGTATATACATAATATTCATATTCAGGCACTTTCATTAATTATATAAATATTAGCGTAACGTGAGCTGCGCCATTTTGGGGTTCTTTGTAATGAATGCAGCCTGTAACATCTGTCTCCCGTGAAAGACATACAAATTTTAATGTGGTCCGGCATGATTATAATCGTGTCTGTTGTATTTCATGCGAGTGACACTATCACAATGAGGTTATCACATATTGCGGTAATTTTACAAAACGGTACTACTAATTTAAGAATAAGCAGTAAGAGCAGAGAGAAAAGAAATACAGGTCTTCCACTTTATTTAACGTTTTATATAATTATAGAAATTATGGTGTAATGCGGTGTACGTACGTCGCGCATGGAGGAAATGAGAAATTCATACAACATTTTGGGTGGGATATATCAAGCGAAGAAGACCTGTGGGAGACAAAAGAGTAAACTAGATGACAATTTTTGATGTGTTTTATGCATTATATTTGTTGTTCGGATTGTAATCTCAATGTATAAGGCTGAGTAAGCTTGTTAATAGAGAGGCAAAAAAAAAACAGTTTTCCTTAGCCAAACCGACATCGCTTTTGAAGTTAATGTCGAGTCCTTATTGAATATTTTCAGCAAATAGAGTTTCAGTAAATAGGTTAATTTGCACTTATCAGTATCAAAATATTTCACTGGAATTGTCACGTCTTATTCTTTTGAACTGGTTTATCACAATATCGAACGCTTTAGAGTTTGCATTTTAACGGTGATATTTATTTACGTGCATTTATTATGTAGCTTCGTTTTACCGAATTTATATTTTTATGTTAACATTTAATTGCATTTAACTTTTAACGAGACAGAATTCCGTTTAGTCATAAAAGAATACCGTGAGGTCAGACAGCGATTTCCCTGCGGTTTCTTAATAGATCCGTTCTGTTGCTTGTGGCCTGTATTTTCAATGTAACGTAATGTTTTCAAAGCAGAAAGCCCGAAGACCCAGAATAAATGTTAAGTAATAACGGAACTCCTTATTTCACTGATTATCTCAAAGAACTAAATCTGCATCAGAATAATAAACGTTTTCAAGCCAAATATCATTTGTGTAGTATGTAAAGCGCTAACGCAAGTATGAATGACAACTAGTTAATAATTACATACCAACAAATGCACTACACTGTTTTTATGATTTGAGTACCTACATATGTTTCTGCACTTTTGTGCCATCCTCAGCTTTTGCCGTCGAATGTTCACAGTCCTAATGCATCAGGTTCACTTTCACAATACGTAACTTTTGCAAAGTTACCATCACTGCACTTCACTGACGTAGTAATTGGTTCTTCTTCCTTTATGTTATTAAAACTGAATCACTTCAGACTTTGGTTGTCGCAGCATAGAATCCTAAAAGTCGTTAAAATTTCTTAAAACTGTTTTTTGACACCTGGCTACGTATACTAGTTATGCGATCAATATTGATCATGTCCTGTAAAATAAATATGTGTAAATTGTTGGTATAATATATATCAATAAACTCAAGTCAGCAGAATTATAGTTTAACATACCTTATGCTATGTTATAGCATAAAGTATGTTAAACTGTAATTCTGCTGACTTGAGTTTATTGATAGTTTAACATACCACATGCTATGTTATAGCATAAGGTATGTTAAACTGTAATTCTGCTGACTTGAGTTTATTGATAGTTTAACATACCTTATGCTATGTTATAGCATAAGGTATGTTAAACTGTAATTCTGCTGACTTGAGTTTATTGATAGTTTAACATACCATATGCTATGTTATAGCATAAGTTATGTTAAACTGTAATTCTGCTCACTTGAGTTTATTGATAGTTTAACATACTATATGCTATGTTATAGCATAAGGTATGTTAAACTGTAATTCTGCTGACTTGAGTTTATTGATAGTTTAACATACCATATGCTATGTTATAGCATAAGGTATGTTAAACTGTAATTCTGCTGACTTGAGTTTATTGATAGTTTAACATACCATATGCTATGTTATAGCATAAGGTATGTTAAACTGTAATTCTGCTCACTTGAGTTTATTGATAGTTTAACATACTATATGCTATGTTATAGCATAAGGTATGTTAAACTGTAATTCTGCTGACGAGTTTATTGATAGTTTAACATACCTTATGCTATGTTATAACATAAGGTATGTTAAACTGTAATTCTGCTGACTTAGTTTATTGATAGTTTAACATACCATATGCTATGTTATAGCATAAGGTATGTTAAACTGTAATTCTGCTGACTTGAGTTTATTGATAGTTTAACATACCTTATGCTATGTTATAGCATAAGGTATGTTAAACTGTAATTCTGCTGACTTGAGTTTATTGATAGTTTAACATACCTTATGCTGTAAACTGTAATTCTGCTGACTTGAGTTTATTGATAGTTTAACATACCTTATGCTATGTTATAGCATAAGGTATGTTAAACTGTAATTCTGCTGACTTGAGTTTATTGATAGTTTAACATACCTTACGCTATGTTATAGCATAAGGTATGTTAAACTGTAATTCTGCTGACTTGAGTTTATTGATAGTTTAACATACCATATGCTATGTTATAGCATAAGGTATGTTAAACTGTAATTCTGCTGACTTGAGTTTATTGATAGTTTAACATACCTTATGCTATGTTATAGCATAAGGTATGTTAAACTGTAATTCTGCTGACTTGAGTTTATTGATAGTTTAACATACCATATGCTATGTTATAGCATAAGGTATGTTAAACTGTAATTCTGCTGACTTGAGTTGATTGATAGTTTAACATACCTTATGCTGTAAACTGTAATTCTGCTGACTTGAGTTTATTGATAGTTTAACATACCTTATGCTATGTTATAGCATAAGGTATTTTAAACTGTAATTCTGCTGACTTGAGTTTATTGATAGTTTAACATACCTTATGCTATGTTATAGCATAAGGTATGTTAAACTGTAATTCTGCTGACTTGAATTTATTGACATATATTATACCAACAACTTATACATATTTATTTTACAGGACATGATCAATATTGATCGCATAACTAGTATACGTAGCCAGGTGTCAAAAAAACAGGTTTAAAAAATTTTAACGACTTTTAGTATTCTATGCTGCGACAACCAAAGTCTGAAGTGATTCAGTTTTAATAACATAAAGGAAGAAGAACCAATTACTACGTCAGTGAAGTGCAGTGATGGTAACTTTGCAAGAGTTACGTATTGTGAAAGTGAACCTGATGCATTAGAACTGTGAACTTTCGACGGCAAACCCTGAGGATGGCACAAAAGTGTCGAAACATTTGTAGGTACTGAAATCATAAAAACAGTGTATTGCATTCGTTGGTATGTAATTATTAACTAACTAATGAAATGCACGGTATGTATAATAGAGAGTTCATGAATGACAACGTTTGCTTGTTTCATCTGCTTCAGAATTCAGTAACTGCGACGCTGAGAGCATTAGACACAGTCACGACCTCAATTTGTGCAATAACAAAACATTTGTCTGTAGTTGATTTAGTCCTACATAAAACTTTTGGTGTCATTGATTTTAGATTAAACATGAATGATTCGAAACCGACTTTGTAACTGTTTGTGCTTGCGCCTGTTGAAACATTGAAGTAGTTTAACATGTACTGTAGTGGGGGTAATGTTAGTCGACACGATATCCGTTCGAGTTACTAAATAAAAAAAAATCGGAGTTTTGTAGGATAGAAGTTAATTTAATTTCCACATCACTTATTCTTATAGAAAAATCAAAGTGATTAGTGGGCTACAGTAGAAAGTTTATTAGTTGCGTCTAATTCTTCAGTAGTCTGTGACCCATATAGTGTACAGACCTTATGTGTCTGACATCCTCAATCAGACAATAGTTTGACCGTCTATAACATGTTTTAATTACAATACTTCCGCCCTCTCCTCAACTTCTGCTACTACTTATCTAATTTTATTTTTCTCACTTTCATCTAATATTTTATAAGAACTTTCCTAAAGTTTTAAATTCTGTATTATTAATACACAGCACAGTTCTCTTTTATGCTCCTTCTTTTTTAACGCTAGTCCGTTTACCTCTCAAAAATTTTTACTTCCATCTCTCAGTTTCTGATGTGAAAATAATTTTATTCATCCCCATACCGCTCTGATCTTCTCCTCTGAGTTTCCAAATCTCTTTCTGAACCGAAGTCAGAGAGCTTTTTACTTCAAATTCTTTTGTTGGGAAATGTAAGGAATGCTACATCTTACAGAAGTTAATTAATATGTTATCAATTTTACTTTTGATTGTGAGACATCTGATTATGAAATTGATTTATTTTATATTTAAGAGATTATGAGATAAATTTTTGTATTGGTTTCAGCAAGATTGACCTT
Source organism: Reticulitermes speratus (assembly GCA_021186555.1). Classification (NCBI taxonomy): domain Eukaryota; kingdom Metazoa; phylum Arthropoda; class Insecta; order Blattodea; family Rhinotermitidae; genus Reticulitermes; species Reticulitermes speratus. The sequence goes on from JAJKFL010000002.1 coordinate 18,752,377, forward strand.
AAAAAGAATTTGTAATCTTTATGTTGTTTTGCAAATATTCCAGAAATTAATCTGTACGTACTAAAAACTACATAGGACTAAATCAGAAAATGCCTTATTGAAACGCTCAAGAGAAAATTTAAAATGCATATTCGACAATACGTAAGATACTATGTTATGCCCTTAGCATATAATTGTAGATTTACTTATTTTCCAAAATTTGTTGTACATCTCAAATTTGAAATTTGAATTACGAACAGAATTATTAACTAGAAAGTACCAACAGTAATGCACACGTTTAATACATGATACAAAGTCTTTAGAGGATCACTTTAAATTCGTCATGTTTCGGTGGCATATATACTATCATCTTCAGGAAGAGAGTTCACACCGAAAGCTTGAACACCGCTGGTACACATTGTCAGAGTCACTTCACAGAAATTCATGCCCATAGAGCACGACAGGCAAGAAGGACTTTAACTTACCAGCGGTGTTCCAGGTTTCGGTGTGAACTCTCTCCCTGATGACGGTGGTATATATGCCACTGAAACATGTCGGAGTTAAAGTGATCCTCTAAAGACTTTGTGTCATATATTAAACTTGTGCATTACTTAATTTTACTTTGTGTTCACCGTGCATCTTAGTGTTAATAGTCACTCATTCAACCAACGAATGCAATTATAAATAAATTTTCACTATACCCTATATATGTTTCGGCCTTAATTCGGCCATCATCAGGGGTAACTTGCTATGTACACTTCACTTGTCACCGTCCATTTGGCACTGTTATTCAACTATTATTTTGTCAGTGTTACTACTTTACGCTGGAAGTCACAAGTATATATATAAGGTTTTACAGGTAATTTTTTTGAATTCGTTCGGTGTATATGACGTCCATTCGTTTTCGAACTATATCGGCACTGCAATTTTTGTAGGGTGTTTGTCGTTATTGTCTATTGAGATCGTCGAGGTTATTAAAACTTGTTATTAAATTATTTAAACTATTAAAACTGTTAAAACCGTTGGTTATGTTTATATTGAAGTCTATATTCTGTTGTAGTGTTGTCTCGTTGCGTAGGTGCGAATGACGGTCCTTGAGTTTTTTACGGTGTATATGACTTGCTTTCTTGTCAGAAGTATATTCTAGTACAGCTGTGTGGTTGTATGACGCTGCGTTGTTGATGTCTATTGTAATCGTTGATGTTGTTGAAACTTGTTGTTGAATAGTTTAAGAGGTTAAAATTATAAAATTGTTAAAAACTGCTGGCAACTGGTCACTTATAAAGGAGTCTGTGTCCTGTAGTTGTGTTGTCTAGTTGCTTGGCTGTGAGTGACTGTGTGGTTTGTGGCCGTGATAAGTGAAGTGTACATAGCAATTTACCCCTGATGATGGCCTAATTAAGGCCGAAACATATGTAGGGTATAGTGAAAATTTATTTATAAGTGCATTCGTTGGTTGAATGAGTGAATATTGTGCATTACTGTTGGTACTTTATAATTAATAGTTCAATAAAATGCACGGTGTGAACGACGCAGTGAAATTTGCGAACAGAATGTTTATCTGCCAATTACAAAATTTTGTTGAGAATGAAATGCAGTCAGATTCATTAATGCCATGAATAGGAGTTCCCATTGTTGTCAAAACAAGGAAGAAAATAAACTATTTTGTACAAACACATTTCCGGTAGTTGCGTCTAAAAATATCTTACATACCTAAACAGGCTCAAACACAAAGCATAATACATTTTTCATATTATCATTGTATTTAAGGCATTGGTTTGTATTGTGTTAGCTTTCCGTCCTACAAATTCTTTGACAGTCTGAAAGAGCATAAATGCTTGCAAACAGAACTAACAGGTCAAAATTGATTTCACGAGGAACTTATGAGCAATTTAAATTCTGGGAAATGCTTTATGTTATTCTTTTTGGAAATATTTGACTTTGTGATAATTAAAATTTCAGTTTCTCCGTCAGAATTAGGAATTTATTTTTATAACCACAAGTAAATAAATGTAATTAAAGTTTTGTTTAATTTGCGGAAAAGAGAATGTATACAAGGGAATATGGTGTTCGGAAGCTAACAATGACGAAAATTTGCTGAAAAGTACTTCCGCCCAACTTGCTCAGTCTCGATCGTCTCAAAACCTTCAGTCTGACACGGCCTGTAACACGCGCGTGCGTGCGTGTGTGTGTTTGTGTGTGGGAACTCCATTTCTTTATGTTCTTTTGCAGCGTTGGTCGACAGTTACTCAGCGGCCTGACAGAATGTCATGTGAGCCAGTCGGCAAACTCTAGTCCGTGTTATATATAATAACATAACCATGCTACAGCATAGCATGAACACACCTTACTGTAGCACACCCTACCACATCACAGACTACACCACACTAAACCACGCTACAAGAAATGGCACGATACCATAACACATCACATCACACATAATTTATCACTTGACAGCACATGACATCTCATCACTTCAATTCACTTGACACTCACAAAGGGCAATATCGTAACTAACCCCATGTAACCCATGTCTTCAGATGCTAAGAATTTCCCAGTCTGCATACGTTTATACCTGTTATAGAAAAAAAACTTTTTATTGTTAGGCCCCCACTCCACCGATGAAGGATACCGTATACCTCTTAGTTAAGTATGACGTAATGGTCAACTGATATTATTGTAATAATAGTTATCACCACACATATTAAATTGTTCTTGTTAGATAAACTATTTCACTGAATTAATATCAGTGCTGTTGTTTTGGACGTAACCAAGTATCCCGAACTTTGCAGTATCATATGTATGTTTGTCCTCTCTTCTGCAGTTGTGTTTCGAATAGTGCCTTACAACCTATAGTTGCTTCAAAGAGTAGTCTAGGAGTTTCCAGAGAGTGGTCGATACCAGTAAATCTAAAACTAGTGTCATGCTTGCTTGCACTGTAATAATACGTCTGTTATAACAAAGTGCATGTGTTTTTTTTTGCGTAACGAGAAAGTCATGGATTTCCGTTTCCACGCGCTTGTCATTCATTTCATAGTCTGCCTTAAGACAGGCCTATAGCCCTTTCCAGAGATAGGTCTCAAAAGATTGCGATGTAGTGCCTCCTCTTTCAATTTCCAGTAATTTCTTTTTTCCTTAGGCTCATCTAGTAGCTGTTTATGTCTTCTTCCTCGTCTTTCCGTCACTTATTTCTGTTCTTCTATCTTTCCCTCAGTAAAGTGTTTTAGACGGTAGTTCCTACGCAAGATTTGACAAATCCATTCAGCCTTCCTTCTTTTTGTTGTACGTAGGATATTCCTTTCCTCCTTGACTCTATAATTTTTTTTCCTGTGACGCTACAGCCCAACTCGGGTCTAGGCCGTCTCATTGGTGAGGTTTTTAGATCACACACAACTAGACACACCCGGTAGGACTCCTCTGAACGAGTGATTAGCCCGTCGCAGAGGCCGCCACCTACACAACACACAACAAACACAAGAGACGAAAATCCTGCTCTCAGCGGCATTCGAACCCGCAATCCCAGCAATCGAGCGGCCGCAGATCTACACTTTACACCGCACGACCACCGGGATCGGCGAGTCTTTGTAATACTTCATCATGTTTCACACCATCAGTCCAATTGATCCTCTCTATCCTTCTCTGGCACCACATTTCAAAACTTTCCAGGCATTTCTGACCTACTTTCAGAAGTGTCCAAATTTCAGTACCATAAAAAGCTATGATCCAAGTGTAGCATTTTACTAGTGTCTTCCTTAAATTTAAGTCGAGTTTGCTCGTGGAAAGAGTCTTCTTGTTGAATGCTACCATGACAATCCTGGATTAAATTTTACCTGTACATCTTGTGTTACTTGCTATCGTGCTACCAAAATAGTTGAAATATTGCACATTCTCCAGTTGTTTTTGATCTAACATATGATCTCTATTGCGGATGGTTGCCTTGAGATTCTCATCTATGAAAGCATTGCGATAAAACTTGCAATTGGATACCTATGCTAAACCTCATGAGACATATTTAATTTTTTTCAATAACCGTGTAGTACGTTTTCCTTTACATGAAGATAAACTCAAATTTTGGGGTACTTCTCGAAAGTGTTACATCATACAAAGTATTTTGCGCGTAAAGTAAAGCATAAATAGCATTAACATCACAAACACCTGATGAAAATATTTCCCTATGGTGAATATTTGACGGAACACAAGTAAGGGTGACCTATGACTATTTATTAATTTCACTGCTGTAGTGTGATTAGGTTTGCAACGCTAAATTCGTGTCTGTAATAATGAATGTTTAGGGTTTGTTTCATATGCTAATATAACTACGAAATCTTGTGTTTTATGGAAAATCGTAAAGAAGAATCTTGCAAATTGTGTGTAAAACAGAATACAGTTCACATATCCACATTTTATTTAACACATTCATCTATCCTTAGATAAAACCGCATATGATATATACATTTATATGTATATATATTTCTCACAGTACGTTTTTTATTTTAACATTGCATTACATATATAAAATAACAGTTTCTCAATATAATTACATTGATTCAAGGCGTTAATGTGATGGTGGTTGATGAATAACGTTCTGTAAAAGCGTAGATCACCCGGTGGATTATATAGCGTGTTTTATAGAAATAGTGTAATATGCGGTGTGGGCCTCGGAACAGTAATTATAGCCACTCAGCCTTCTGATTACGTAAGTTACGTTACGCAAGCTAATATTGTACGGCAAGTACACAGTAATTAGTTCATAATGGCTGGCCTGTGATACTGGAGCTTTCGTGGTTTTGCTGCACACGATCATTAAGTCTATCAATACATCTGAATTAATTCATATTTTGCCGGTTGCTTGAATGTAGGTGTAGAAACGAACTTTGATTAACTCAGTCCGTAGTCCAAAAGTTACGATTTATGGCATCAACGTGTGGTTGACACAAGGTCACATTACGAACATTAAAAGAAACAGTCAGTTCCTGTAGGAGTGCAGCGGAATGTTACGCAGACCTGAATGATGCAGTGAAAGGAAGGATATTTCTATTTGTATTTTGCTAGGAATTTTGTGGTATTCGTGAAAGTATGTGTATTACGTAAACACAGTTCTTCAAGCATCTTTTTAAAAATTATATACATCATTGACCGAAATTTGAAAGATTTAATTAAATGTCCTGTCCTCTATCCGCGTAAGTAAAATCATTTGAAATATGATTCACAGCATTCTGTTTTATAACCAATAGAAGCAACCTTTCTCTCCTCACAACAACTTTATTCATTTATAGCACCTACGAGTTACCGGAATTTTCCTTTTTCTTGCGCCTGCTTTGAACTTTCTGTCAATTTCTTTTCCTACTGTTTTTCCCGTTCTGCAATTGTACTTTTAAATACCATTTATTACTTTTTGTTATTGCATTGCTTCTATCGGAAACATTTCTCTCCCCAATTTTCATTTTTCTGCTCTTCTGCTTCTCTTTCCTTCCCAGACCGTCATCAGTTCTATTTGTGCTACCGACACCTTACCCATACCAGTTATCACTTCACTGTCATGATTGACTTGAACTGGCCGAAGAAATCAATTACATCTGTGTTAGGCACTTGTTTATATGAGCCTGAAGTTGAGGGTTTCCTGCACCATTCCGTCGTTGATAAAGTTGATTGGGTCAGCTAGCGTGACACAAAGCGAAGTATGGGCCGGCAGCAGAAGTGCTGAATATGCTTGCATAATACGAGTATGAAATCTGTCTGTGCTGGTTCTATTTCATGGATGATGACCAATCAAATCTGTAATGCGGTGTCGTGGAGGTGTGGTTTGCCTCTCTAATTCTGTAGTGGCTTGTAAATCGTAGGAATGACAAAATAAACTCTTTTAAAATATATGAACTGCGATTGAATGAAGTTGGCATCCGTATACATTCATTGCACTGTAGATGTGAATGTTACTTTGTGGCTAGCATTTTGCAAATAATAACTGTTGTGCATGTAATACAAAAGGAGGTTGAAACGAAACTCAAATATAAATATTTGAGTAAAATTGAAAGAATGTAGAACATGACATGCTTTTTTATACCATTAATCATTGGGCCTAAAGGAATAGTTACTGAGGGACCAAAAATGTACCTAAAATGATATCAGGCAAGCACTCAATGGACTCTTTGCAAAAAACAGCTATGCTGGGAACATCACAGCCTGAGTGGAGGGGTGCATCATTGGTTCAAGCGGATAATTATTAGGAGAAAGAATCTGAGATTGGAAGAGGAGATGATGATGATAATGATGATTATAATAACAATAATCATCATAATTCAATATAATAATATGATGGCAAAACAGGCATAAAGTTAATTACGGAGACATCACAGGAAGCATAGCAAATGTATCTACTAACAAACTACAAAGGAAAACACATACAAAGAAATAATAAGAACAAATATCCTGGTGTATTTGTTAAAGTTAAAGGTTAATTTCACCCTGTAACCTGCCATGAAGGTACAGAGGGGTAGTAGAGGTAGAGCTCTACTCTTTCTTTAACCTCGGTGCTATGTGGTGGTCGGGGTTAACACCACACCCCGGCCGCTCTACCCCTGGGAATGACTCGGTATCCTTTGTATAAGAGCCTGGGTGGGCCCCAGGGCCGGTCTGGACGGGTGCGGAAAATCTCGCCTCACTGGGATTCGATCCCCAAACCATCCATCCCGTAGCGAGTCGCTATACCGACTGAGCTACCCCGGCCCAGATTTGTTAAAGTAAAAGGATTAAGAAAAGTAACTTGTTTCTGAATACATTGTTAGTTCTCAATTTAAGTTACACCAGTACACAAATAAAGCACAATGATGCACCGAACAACAATTAACACGCACCTTTGTAGGCATATTTTTCTTATTTTGGAAGAAGATTGTTTAAAATTAGAAAACCGCTGTCGGTATAGGTGTAAGTTGAGGTGCGTAACTTGCAAAGCCGAACTGTGAAAATTGTCTTGGAAATTATACCCTTCTTCGCTTGTGTTCCTGTTAACATTTTCTTTAACTAATAGTTGCAGTCTGTTGATTGAATAAGCACACACAATTAACTCTGACGGTGATACGTAACTGTGTGTGACAGAGTGGCTCTACTTAATTGCGTTGTCAAAGTCAGAAGCTTTTGTTCCGAAAGAACGGAAGAAATTTGTTTATAGAAGGCTAAATTCACACGAAGGCTACCATAAATCCTTGATTGGCAACGTCAGTTTATGGACTGTTGCTGGAATAGGTTAGAGCAGAGTGGTAGAATCGGGTGTTGACATTAATAAAGTCAGTCCTTCGCACAATACATTATTTCTTCGAATTCCAATAGCCTGGTCCAAGTTAATTTCCCAGATAATCTCTAATATTCAAAGTTAAAAAGCAGCCGCTGTATGGCAGGACCAAAATGAAAGCCAAAATAACTTGTCGATTTGGGCTCGATATTAGACCCGTTACAACAGAGTTTTAGAGAATCTAACACTTTCTTAGCTACTCAGAAAATGTATCATTTTATGGAACCCAAAGTTTCACACCGTTTTTAAAGAGCCCGCCACTTGTCCTTGTTCTGAGACAGATGAATCAAATCTAAGCGATCCAATTCATTTTTCTGCAATTTACGTCTGGGTTCCATGAAATGTTCGGAATTTTTTGGAGGGAAACGCCTGTTACCTTGCAAGGAGGACTCCACTGCATTGTTAAGTTAGGAGATATACTGCAGTTATGCGGTTCTTTAATGAAATTGCTTTATAGTAAAACAAGATGACATTCATGGGATGTTCATGTTACAGTCTCGTTTAGATTGCAATGAAAATACAAGGAGACCTCTTTTTGATGCACACTTACAAGTTTCGTAGGAAGTACTTTTTTGATTGGTAGTTACATACACAGCAGATTTGTGATAGGTTAAAAAGGCTAATTTAATATGACTGGAATTTATAACGCGAGAAATGTACACGGAAATTCTGAAGTGAAATGTGGGAGTATTAATTCATCATTTTTTCTACTGGCACTCAATATAATTAAGGGGTTATAGACGCGTAGTTGCCATCCATTCTTTTCACGATTCTTTCTTTCATAAGGCAAAAATTTGTGTTTATGTGTATTTTTTGTATTCAGGTAAGCCACTTAAAGCACATTGAGGGAATTTTTTAGTAGATTATTGGTAAGTTATATGTGTAAAACTTTGGAAGTTAAAAGAGAAAGCACGATGGCGTCTTCGAAACGTCCACACTAAAAGTGACAATAAAAGACCCAAGCCGAGTTAGGGACCCTGAAGAATATTTTTTCACACAAAGCTAGCTGTCTCGGGAAAGAATGGAACAAGAACAAATTATTCACATAAACCAAGGCCGGATGGGGGCGTAAAAGGGGTTGTGCTTTTTTTCGTTATGATACTCGAATAGAAAAATGGGGTGAGCGTATGCAGGAAACGGCGTGGGATATGGTGAGATAGAATTAAGATGTCGTATTAAGGCAAAATCAAGGCAAGGAATAATGGAAGGACGCTGTTAGACTAATGTACCTCAACAAGAACCAAGAACGTATTATACTTGCTAAATTCTATAATAAACCGTCGTAACAAATTATGTCAGACTTCTTTTCTGCCGTGAACCGTCGTCCGCGAGCGATAAACATGTTGCGCTGTAGAGCCTATTGCAAGAGAGCAGAGACTGTCATACGAAGGCAAATTATGATAAAATAAGTCTGTCGTCCAGAGAGTACATTTTTAAGGCTTGTAACGTTATGTGCGGTTATGCTGAGAATGTTATGACGTAAATTTCTCTGAAAGTATGTGGCCATAGTCTCTTCTAGAAGTCTCTTCAAGTCCGACACACTTTATGACATGTAATGAGTGAGACTTTTGAAGGCGTTTATTTCATACGTGTGTGAAATTTGCTAGTCATTCCAAACAAAAACTGATTGAGAAAGTTTGAGCAGAAAATCATGAGTAGAATATTTAAGCCTAACAAAGAAATTATAAGGAACATGACATATAGCATTCATTCCTGACATTTCATAGTTTAAATCAAGGACAATAGGATAACAGCGATATTCCGCGCAGAGGGGAGATGATAAATACGTATAATATTTGTGATTCTACACCAGTAAAGTTCAGATAATTTTGGAGGTCAGGGCATGTGTAGATACTAGCAATACGAATCTTGGATATTAGGCATACGGAGAGGGTAATAATATAATGTATTTGCATAGATAGAACGATTATAATAAAATGGAGTTTGTATACTAGGCGTAGTTGGCGATTGCTGATAAAAAGTTCTTAGATAGTAGGCAAATGTAGGAGACTGAAAATACAATGGGTCATAGATGTTCTCGAAAATGTAGGAATACTAAAATAAAATGGGTATTGAATATTAGGCAAAGACAGGAAGATTACACTAAAATGGATCTTAGATAATAGGTAAATGTAGGAGGGTGACAATGACATTTGTTTTAGGTATTATGCATGGTAAGGTGATGATAATAAAATGAATGATAGACAGTGTCGTAAATGTAGGAGGAATTTTAGATACTAGGCAAAGGTAGGAGGAGCTGTGAATTTGAAAGGATATCGTGAAGTAAAGCAAACATCAGTCAGACTCTTGTAGACGTTGTGTAAGTTCATAAAACTAGAAATACACAAGGTAAATTGTAACGACGCACTGTTGAATTGAAAGTGGAAGAAGACACTAAGATGGACCTCCTGACTCGTCTGTTATCCTGTTCCGAACTTACTACTGCTGTCTGGTCTGTAGAATGAAAATTACATTTGCGACTTGAGATTTCACTGGCTGCGATAGTCAGGCCTGCTGTGTTGTGTTATTTAATACAGTACAGTAAATGGGTACCAGCTTTTCGCAGTTGCGTACTGCCTTCATCTTCAGATTGATGGTACTACTGCCTGTTACAATAGTTCACACCGTGATCGCTTTACCTCTCTAATGATGTACGTTGGTGGTCAGGTAAATCAAACCAAACGTTTGTGACAACCTGCAGATGGAAGCAGCAGTATAGTCAGAAACGCTGGTATTCATCTACGGAACTACATGGTGTCGCGTTGCAGATGGTAGTGATCATGCTATGACAGCGGTTTCAGCGTTGTGTTGTTGTTTTATAAATTATCTGTTTTCTCTACCTCATTTCCTATTCCATTTACTCGTTATTCTTCTCCTTTCCCACTTTGTTTTTATTTTTCATCTTTTTCATTCCCTCCTCGAAAGTGGGGGGTTTTTCTTATGACTAAAATTGAGACCATTTGCATGCCTGTGAAGTACCGGATTCGAAAGCCGGGTGTTTTAATGTGTCTCAAAAAAAGTGTCGTTACGCCCGTAACTGTGGTTTAAATTTCTAAAATAATTATGACATATCTGTCATTCATTCAATTTGTAGGTAGTTGGCACTGACTCAAATTAACAAGACCAAATAGATCTTAAAACAGAAAGTGGAATGAAACTTTTTCTTATGTCTTCTTTCTGGTCACAATTTAGCAAATCAATTGTCATGTAAATTCCTCAATCTTCTGTTTCGTAATTTTGATTTTTTTTTTGTAATTTCGTGTACAGGTTTAATCCACACACTTTATTATAAATTAATTAACCGCGCGATTTTCTCTGTGTCGGCGTGTGAATGGAAATTAGAACATTCAAGAAAGTTGAATAATGACTTACATTTTGTAGTATGTAAATGTATACAGAAGGGCTTAGAAATCACTGCGCTGAAAATACGTATTCTTTCAACCACGACCCTTGTGTAATATCAGGAATTCCTCTGCATTTGATCAACCTGAAATTGTGCTTGAATTTATAGTAAAGAGTAGCATGTACCCACTCTGTAGGAATGGATGTGTAACCCCACAAAGCCATTTGTGAATATTTAGAGCGCAGTGTACCTGTCTGGCTTTGAAACGCAGAACAAGTTTTGTTGTCACTAGGCAGAACATCCAAAATGACGCCATTAAATTTGTGTATAGAAATTGATTAGTTCCTACGAAAATATTCTGTCACTTTACAGAGCGTAGCGCTGCGTGTTTCTGGCATAACTGTTCACGATTTCATTATCGCATATCAATTTGTATAATCAACACCAGTCTCACTGCAATACGTGTAGGCGTGACGTGTAATAACAAGCGGGGATTTGTATGATCATAATTACAGTGTTATGAAATAGATTAGGGAATCGTAACAACGACGCATGCTGGTCGTAATTAACAACAAAACTTATCGTCGTAATTAAATCGAAAGAAACGGTATGTTTTCCTTACAATTGCGTAATTTTAGGAATTATGATTACTATTTTTTAACGAAACAACAAATTATAGAATCAGCATGTATTCTCTTTTAGACATTATTTTGTTTATTCAATTCTGACGAATTGTTTTGGCGGTAAAAGTTCATCGATATTTAGTGCATGTTCTTCTTTAGAAATTTGGTAGTTATTCAACTGTTCATAAGATTAGCTGAATTTGATTGCCGTTCCCAAAACATCACACACCAGGACTGTATCCTGAGTTAATGTAACATGCCTTTTTTTAACAAACCTCTTCCATCTTGATGGTTAGTGTTGTCATCGAGTGTACCCATTAGTATCTGAAACTCTCTGTTACTTCCATACTTTCCAAGTAAATATTCTTATAAATTTCTTATAAATTTCTCACTTGCCTTAAGTGTGCTTCATATCCCGCACATCTAATTCTCCCTCGTTTCAACATCTTATTATTAGTGAATAAAGTTTATGAATCACGGAGCTCCTCATTAAGTAGCTTCCTCAGATATTCAGAGTTGTCTCTTGATTGAAACTCTGAAACTCACATGTACAGAGAGAAATCATATTCCAGAGTATTTGCTTCGATAGTGAATACCTTAAAGTTGATCAACAATAGTGGGACGGGATGAATGCGGTGTCGACGTAACGAATATACAACATACTGTAGGTACTTCACACGCATTTTGTGACACGTTTGTGACTGAGGCCAGTCAGTCGCTGTACCAGCCTGGCACCAGTAAACCTATAAATACCGATCACTACCTTTACATTCGTTGTAAAGTACATCATTTATTTCCCACAGACCGCCCGTCCTAGTAGCTTTACGCAATTCACGTGAGGCTTCATAGCAGCTCTGCTTTGTGTATTCGTATTATGTGGCTGTAGGTTGAGGGATTAATGTCACGCACATCGTGGACGTGACAGACACGAACACAGTCTGTCTTTAGCAGTTTTACTGTGTTAAAGTTATTCATATCTATCATGTACTGCAACTGTAATACATTCAATAAATATATCGTAACAGAGAAAAGTAGGTTAAAGATTTCCCTCTTTTTCATTTTACGTGTCCTGGCATGTTATGATCAAAATTAGATCACGCGAAATTTTAGGCTTTCGTCGCGGTGTAGGTCAGGTCTTCCATCTTCTAGGATGTTATAAAAAGCGCCACTTGGTAGTTTTGTTACGAAACTACGTTGCGCAACATGCCAGACGATCCAAGACCTCACAAATAGATCATCAAAGGGAACTAATTTAGGTACACAAATGTGTTGACAGAATGATGTTAGGTATTACTTCTATATTCGAAAATTTTTTATCTGCTTTGGTTTTCTTTGAAATTCAATATGAAGTACAGTTTCAACCTAATTTTTTGTACTACGGTGATATTTATTCAATAAACTATAGTTTCAACATGTGTTTTGTGGCCTACATTTGAGGTTTAAGTAACCACAGACGAGGAGGTACATGCATTGTGATATCTGCCTACTAGTGTGAAGCGAGTTAAGTGCAGAATGATGTGATGGAGGTATATATATATATATCAAACGTTAAGACAAGGAGAAGTACATCAATAACGTTTGTTTAAAAATATCAGAAGTACATACCACGTCGGAGATATAGACATAAATGATAATATTAAAATTTATCTAACAGTGTGAAGTTGTGGAATATATGAAACTGGCTCAGTATATGATCCTGTGACAGGTTTTTTTTTAAATGTAGGTTTTCATAAAAGCAGAAAATGTATTGACGGGCTGAGTGGACAGTGACTGCCAGCCGTTCTATAACCGCTGAACTGCAAAGTTCGCGTAACTTAATGTGTCATTGTTCTGAAACTTTCAATTGTAAGGAAACTGCATGTTTGTCGCGTCTGTATCTGCCAGCAAGTAAACTGCCCTGCGAGCTAGAGTGAGCCGAGGAACTGAACAATAATTCGGCAGTACAGGACTCCGTTCAAAGTTAAATCCCATTCATTGAAACAACATCGAAAAATAATATTACGTTTGTGGAATCAAAGGCGATGTTATGGACGGTACGTACCGCATACCGGAGGGGGATGTGGAATGCCTACAAGTTTTGGTCGGGAAACCTTTGCAGTGAAGGTGGGAAAAGCGGATAAGTTTATCTTAAAGGAACAAGATATGAGAAATTCATTTGGTTAAAAACAGGGATATGTTTTGGGATTTAAACAGGAAAGTGAATTCTCTGGTGTCACGGAGGTTCAGAAGGAAATGTCAGTAATTGTTGGCTTCTCAAGAAGCAATCCACCGCATGGTGATTATTTCAGTTTCTTGTGCGGCACGTGGCTATAAGTATGTCTGATATACCGTATCTCATAGGATTTGATGTATGAAGCAGTCCATACAAAATAATAATAATAATAATAATAAAATAATAATAATAATAATAATTTTCCGCCTCTAATTTTCATCCCAGTCGACCTCGGCGGACTAGTGGTTAGCGTGCTCGCCACTGGACCCAAGGTTCGCGGGTTCGATCCCGACCGAGGTCGATGGATTTTTTAAGGGTGATACAAATCCGGAGCACCACTTCCTTCGGAGGGGAAGTAAAGCCGTCGGTCCCATGTCGTAGATTTAGGGCATGTAAAAGAACCTTACGGCACGAATAGAACTAGTAGTGCTTGTAAGCGAAATTCAAAGCGGCCATTTCTCACGCAAGTCTCCTGACTGCCTGCCAGAAGGCTCTGGCGGTCACATCAGGATTGATTTGAACAGCGCGGCCAGTCGGCTGGTCTCCGAACTGCTACAAATGCACATACCACGTAACCTCGGAAAGAGGAGGCCCAGGCCCATATAGGGCTGTCGAGCCATGGTTATTATTATTATATAATTTTCATCCCAGAAAGGATCCTTTTGCTCATTTTTCCTCGTACCCCAAAAAATTATAGAGGCATATTTGGGCTAAGTGAATTGAAAAAAACAATTGTTATTCCACTGCATGAATATAATTAAGAGGTGCGCAATGGGGAAGAATTTTTGGAGAGAAAATTAGTTTGATGTGCAAAACAGAAAGTAACAGGATGTCTGAAGAAATGACGCATGCATAATTACGGTCTTCGTCATTTTAATTTACTAAGGCAATTAAGCAAGTGTGAATATGTTGGTCTTATTTGTGATGATAGAATAATGGATTAAAGTACCTGCGGACTTATTTCAAATTTTAGGCTTTGTGAACACTATGATGAACTTGGGGCTTTGTAAAATTTTGGACTTTCTTGATTCGAAGCGTAACAGAATGTTTGGTAAATTTGTTTTCCTTTCATCTGATCACTGTGTTGACTCAATATGTAACTAGCAGAGCACACAAATGAAAAAAAATCGTATAACTTATTCGCCTTATGGTTCTCATGTCTGTGATTGTGTAAGATCACTCTTTTGTATAATTGAGTTTGCAGTTGACCGGTCCTCAGTAAATTTTGTTGACAGGAGTTCCGTTAATAAGTTCTGACAGAAATAAAAATTAGCAGTCAGCTGACAAGTTACGTTGGATTTTATCCAAAAAAAACCACATCTAAGGGCACTCGATGTTTACTGGAGCAACCAAATAAAGTGATTTGTTTTGAAACACTGAATTGTTTTTGTCACCTTATATCGATATAACCTGTTTATTCTGCAAACGAATCTGTACACTTTGTCAGTTTTGGGTGGTTGTTTATGACTGTTTTTACAGAGGTAGGCTTGGTACATTGACCATTATAAAGGAAATGGATTAGTAAAACGAGGGAAAATCCAATTGCTGGTAGACCTACACTCGATTACGATGCTTACATGTCCTCCAATACAACGGCACCTAATAGGTTTTCCTCTTGGTGTTTTAATGCTCTCGTGTAATCTGTTAGACTGCATGTAGTTTTATGGATTAATGTAGCTGCCTGCTGAATACACACGGATAAAAAAATGCTATGGAGCTAACCTCTAGGGAAATTTTGCTTCTAGATCACTGATTATCTTCCCTAGATTCGTAATAACACAGCTTGCTGGCATGTATTTTGAAACAAAATAAGTTAGAAATCATTTCAGTTGTTATTCGAATTTCAATAGAATCTCTTTATTTTTACACAAGAATCAATAAGCCGAAGCTCGGAGACAGCTGAAATTTTTCGTTCTGTATCCCTCAACAAACGCGAACTGTGAGGTAAAATAAACGATATTGCAGAGGGGTGGGAGGGTACAGAGCTGTGAAAGTGCTGAGAATCCACAAATCCCGCGGCAAATTCTACATTCTGGAGATTTGCATAATCAACCACACTCACATGGTCCAGCAAAGGTATTTTTAAATTGCATTATTCCTATAATAGTAATCGGATAGTCAGTTGGACATCAGGCTTTGCCTCTGTGTGTAATAAAACGCCATGCCCGCTCTGTTTCAAACAACTCACTTGACACGGTTGTGAAATGAATGTGCAGCACAACTGCGATCGGCTGCCCTCTCCTGTATAAATCTAAATTACTTTCGTTAACACATAAAGCACATGTGCCAGTCTGACAAAGCCACGTATCGACTGGCCATAGTGCCTGCCCGTTTATCCGTATTTTTTATCTTCGGAAGCAGGCACTCTGAACGGATTTAGCTGAAACTTGGCATTGGGGTTCAGCACAAATTCACCCAGAACGTGTAATTTCGGTCCCTATCAGCCTCATCCTCATGTCATTAAGTAACTCACCCCTCGGAGTAAGAGTCCTGCTTCAGAAGCTAATAGTTCCTCGGCTAGTCAAGAAATTCACCGTATTTCAATGAACCCGAATGTTCATTACCGTGTTCACAAGAGCCCTCCACTTGTATCTATCCAGAGACACACGAACCCAATCTACATCATCTCATCTTAACTCTTTAAGTAACATTTTACTACTATTTCCCCATCTACGAATAGGTCTTTCAAGCGGTCTCCTTCCTTCAATTCTTCCACCAAAACATTGTATGCATTTCTCTTTTCTCCTATATGCTAGACATGCCCCGTATATTTAATCGTTCTTGAATTCTCCGCCACTATAATAATTGGTGGGTAGTACAAATCTGTGTTAATGAAGTGTGATGGGACATAGTGGAATGCTTTCTTGTGGCTAAGAACAGGGACTGCCGATCCCAGTGGCCACACATTCTAAGGCGTGGGTCTGCGGCCGCTCGCTTGCTGGGATTGAGGGTCCGAATCCCGCCGGGGGCAAGGATGTCTGTCTCTTTGAGTGTTGTGTGTTGTCAGGTAGAGGTCTCTGCGTCGGGATGATTACTCGTCCAGAGGAGTCCTACCGAGTGCGGTGTGTCTAAGTGTGATCGTAAAGCCTCGACAATGAGGAGGCTGTGGCCCACTAGGGGCTGTTGCACCGTGGAAAAAAGTAACAGGGACCTGTGTCAGGCTTTTGTGAACACTGTGCTCTCTGTCGGGCTCTTGTGACACAAGTCTGTCGATTTACGTAAAATAAACGGAAAGTCTTGACTTCTGAGGAAGTATTAGCTCCTTCAGAATGACTCCATTCCATGTTGTTAATTCGTTATATAATTTTAGGATTATTAGGCTCACTTACGAATGTACATGAACTTAGCCAGCTTTTCTCTGGACATTTTGACAAAACATAATCAAATTTTATAGAATACTTTCCTGCTTTACACATGTTCGCAGCCACTTTGTGTGCCTAATCAAATTTTAAGTGCATTTTTAAAATTTTGATATATTTGTATAATATTGTAGGTACGTTCTCTTACAAGAACATTTTAAAACCTGGTTTTACTTTTTTAATTGATTTGTGATATATTTTACTTAATAATACAAATAGGCTGTCACGTATGACTTCAGAATATTTGACTGCAGGAAGTTAAACATTATATACTGCATATCTTATTAGAGGCATACTGGCATCAACATGCATGATTATTATTATTATTATTATTATTTACTGCAATTGGGTTTTCACCCGGTGGCAGTAGTCTTTACACTAGTACACACAATACAAATGGACATATAATATACATAAAAGTAACAATACAAAACAAACTAAACACAATTACAAAACAAAATACATACAGTAAATACAAGTACACACATTAGAACACCGTACACACATTACAAAAACATCCACACCTTAAAATAGCATCCACACCTTATAAAAGCATCCACACCTTACAAAACATCCACACCTTACAAAAACATCCACACCTTACAAAAACATCCACACCTTACAAAAACATCCACACCTTACAATAGCATCTACACCTTACAAATTACTTACCTTACCTTCTGCACATATGTTATAGGCCTACTGGTACCAACTTGCAAGGTTTTTGAGTTAATGTACAGCGCAACTGTTATGGGTCCAGTGGCATCAAAATGCACGATTTTGTTTTCAATTAATATGACATGTCTTTTATAGATCCACTGATATTAACATGTACGTTTTTAATTAAGTCAATATAGGGTACTTCTGGTATATGTATACTGGTGTAATCATGTAGGAGTTTATTTAGGGTTTTCCTTATATGTGTCAAATTGCTTCCGAGTTTAAAAATAAATTCTGGGAATTATCTCATTAAGTATTATATTGATATTTGGTATTTTGTAAATATGGAAGTATAATTTATTTGTCTGTAAAGCAAAGAATTTCTTGACAATCTCAAGTAATTGTCAACCTTTAAGGTAGACCTGTTTCATGTAGTTAGCTAATTCCTTAAAGACCAACAATAACCTGGATTATATGTAATGGTTCAGTTTGTGCCCCGCAGTAAACACACACCGTCTCGGTCTTAAAATTCCGACAGTTAATGCTGTATACGGGAGTAACTGATGTGTGTTCTGAAATCAATACAAAACACATAAATGCACTGTGTGGGCAGGACGTAAAATGTTTTGCATGTTACAACTGGTGATAAAATTACTAACCCCTAGGATTTTAAGAGTTAATAATTTGGGGGGGGGGGGGGTGTCGGACACATTGCATACACACTGGCAAAATGGTATACTGTACTTTTGTCAGTTGGTATATCAGTATGGCTTGGAAGGATAATATTAAATTGGATCTGCATTTTATGGATTTGATAGGAGTTCGATGGATTTGAATGACCAAAGGTTTGGTCCATGTCATATGCTTCTGTACACGGCGATAAACACTCAGGTTATACAAAAGCAGGTAACATCTTTTTCGGCTGAATAAATGTAAATTTTTAATAAATTTTACGTACCACTGAGACAGTTATTTATGTACTGCCTGGTGCGGAGTCAATGTTATTTACCATTTAATAATTGAGTTCAACTCGTTAGGTAAGCAGAGACCGAAGAATGCAGAGAGAGATTGTCGGAAAACAGGTCACTGAAAATATGCATTTCCTTGCGTGCCAATTAATTTTAAAGCCTCCAGTTCCATTAGCCCGAATAAAAAAAGTGCACGATGTGTATTTAATTCACATACCCGTGTTAAAAGTACGCAATGTGGGCACCCCGACATGAGAACTAATTGTATTTTTTTTTCAGCCGAGTTTCTGGCGCATAATAATCTACCGTGAAACACAGAGCGTTGTGGCAAAGCCACACAGCGCCCCAGTAAATACAACTTAGTGTTATTTTCTCTGATGTAGATGGAAACAGGCCATTTCAGGAGAAAACATGAAACACAAAAGCCAGGGACCTTGTTAGTGAGGTCAACGTATTGCAGATTTAAATGTCGTATTGTAGGGTTATAATTTCATTCTTGGAGAACCGTTGCGCGTAAAGCTTTACCCAACCCCTATAAACGCCATAAATATTTGTACATTCAAGGTTCTGCATGAAAAAGTGTATTTTTAAACACTATAACTACACAGTGCAGCCGGGATAGCGTAGTCGATATAACGACTCGCTACGGGCTGAACGTTTCGGTATTCGAAAACCGTGGGTGCGAGGTTTGCCGTACCCGGCCAGACCAGCCCCGAGGCCCACCCAGCCTCCAGTGTGCAATGAGAACCCGGTCTCTTTCCCGGGGGTAAAGCGGCCGGGGCGTGACGTTGACTACTCAACCGTATCTCGCGCACAGGTTAGAGAAATTATAGAGATATACCCCTAACCCTTCCCCTCTGTGCCTTTATATCATGGTGACATTTACTTGTAACCACACAGTGCCTATTTATTTTGTCTGTAACAAGAACAGGAAGTTTTTGTTTTGGTGTTTCTAGCGCGGAGACTTCTAATAGGGCATGTCTAAGTGCCTGTTTTATCTCCTTGAGTCTTAAGCGTATTTTTATGAAATGTTGTGCTGGAAATCTGCCCCGAACTCCTGGGAGGGAGGCAGTGTGTTCTGTATTGGTTCAGAAAGGCTCATATGTGCAGATCATATCGAATATCAATTTTGTAAAGAAGGTAAGACCTCGTACAAACGATTTACACAAGTCCAAATGCATGCCTCTTTGAAATCTGTAAGTAATTAACTCTGCTTCGACAAATTGTATCCAATTAACCAAATCCACTTTTTATTTACACGCAGTGTGACTGTAACCCAAACGTGGATACAGTAGTCACGTATGTTCAATAAATAAAGGTCATATACATTCAATCACAAAGAGAGCACACGCTGTACTCCCAGCCTGAGCACATCTTTTTAACTCATGTAATATGTGTAACAGACAGCAGGTGAGGTTACTTTCATCAGCCTGACTTTAGCGCCAGAGAAGTTTCAACATAACACGTTTCAGAAAAATGAGTTTTCGGGCTATAGGCCTCTTTGTCAAAGTGTTCTTTACACTCTGCCTCGTATTGGTTGCATTTCCAGACATAAAACCCGAATATTCTAAATCCGAAACGCATACATATCCGTAGCCAGTTCAGACCAATTCGTGTTTTGCGAGTTTGAGACTCAAACAGCGATGTTGCTGAAGATTCGGGTCTTCTGATATGTTACGCCTTTTCAACTGGTAAAGTTACCGACGTTTCAAAGGATTGTAGCACCTTAATTTTTAGCGTCAAGGTGGACCCTGAAGATGAAGACATTACGCTCCTTCGAAACGCCGGTGATAATTTCCCAGTCGACTCAGTGTAACATCTCAGAAAATCCACATATTTATTTCGAATGTGGATGTTTCTCGCAAGATTAGTTTTATTTTATTAAATCTTTGATTACGTTTTCCAAGAGTTCGATTTTACGTTGCTAGTTTTCTTGTCTGAGATATATGTGCAGACCACCGCGATTGTACCTGTTCAATAATAATAATAATAATAATAAGATAATAATAATAATAATAATAATAATAATATAACTACAGAAAACAGCCATGTTGGGCTCTGCACACATAGTTAGGAAAGCACTAATGTAAAAATGCAACATGAGAAATTGCATTACATGTACCGTAAATTATAAACACAGAATAGCTGTAACATTATATACCCTGGAAATGTAGTTTGTTTCAGGTACGTAATTGTAAATACCCTGCGTATTGGTGAAACTACTGCTACTACTACTACTAATACTACTACTAATAGTAATAATAATAATAATAATAATAATAGCTCTCTGGAGCAGAGTCCTTCTTGTGTAGCTAATATTTCCTCAGGAAATTCCACGCATTTTATGGAACCCGAAGGTTCATCACCGCATTCACAACACTCCTCCAATTCTACCCTTCCTCAGATACATCAATCTAGTCCACGTCCTTCTAACCGATTTCTCTAAGATCCACTTTAATCTTATCCTTCTATTTACACCTGGATATTCCAAATGGTATTTTCGCATCAGGTTTCCCCTTCAAACCTCGTCTGTACCTTTCCTCTCCCCTACACGTTCCTCATCCTCCGGCAATCGCCAGTGTATAAAAAATGAAAATGTAACAGTTTTATGTAATCAAAGGGTGCACACAGATACGTATTGTACAAGAGGTGCGGAAAATAGGCCAAACGTAATAATTATAGTAAAAAAAGAGAGAAATGCATACTTTTAGACGTGGAAATACAAACGGACACCAATGTCACGCAAAAGGAAGCAGAAAAGAAATCAGAATACAAGAGTTTATGTAGAAAGATAAAACGAATGTGGAATATGAAATGTGTGAGTACACCGATAATAATTGGAGCCACCGGAATAGTAACAAATTTTAAAGAAAAATTTGGAAGCCATACCAGGAAAACCTTCAATACATTTCATACAAAATACAGCTATACTTGGAACATCACACATAATACGGAAAGTATTGCAGTCTGAAACTTGAAACCTGAGCGGTGGGGATCACCGTTCGCTCAAGACGAAAAGTACCAGGGAGAAAAGGCCTGTGACAAGAGACAAAGGAATAATAATAATAATAATAATAATAATAACATTGCACAGTGCTTCTGTTTTTTTTTTCGCTCTGCGTTCATCTCCGTGCCACTGTTTCCAATACAGTTTCTCGTAATTTTCGCGATTCCTTTAGGGCAAGATTTCGCAAACGCTTTGTGTTTGTCAAGTTTCCCTTAGGGTAGGAACTTACATTATTTATGTATGGCAAAATATTAAATCTTTATAAAACAGTAGAGGAAGGAACACAATATCAATTCAACTGCGAAAAGAATTGCCTGCATTTATTTCTTATTTGGCAAACAATGAAGTTTCTGTTGCAGTATATTTCACACGTGCACTGATATGAGTAAGAATTCCAAGTTAAGGAACTGTTCACTAGGAATGTTATAATGAAAGGTCTGAAAGCAAGTTAAATGGATAACACGTGTCATGCCGTTCATTTATCATTGCTGTCTCTTGTAAAAATGGCGTGAAGAGCACCGAAACAGTCGCATTGCGTGCTACACACGAGGACAAAGAGCGCAGTACTCTGCTAACAAAGACGATCACAGTACTTCTAGGCGGGTCTTCCTTTAAAGCAGAACTGTTTTAAGTGTACTCCTATGTTCCTGGTTCTGAAGAATTCTTATCATTATTCTTCAAATGAGGAAAATAAACAAATGGAATGTAATAGGATATTTATACACGTAACATTATTGTGAATCAGAAATATGCTACATATCGAGTCTGTTTATCTTTTTATGGCAGTGACTAACGAATCACTGGAGACAGTTCATGAAAAAACGTCGTATTTATATGGTGTTTATATCGTGTTTATGTGGTGTTTATATGGTGTTTTTCTTAAGCTCTTACGTTAAAAATTCCAAACCGGCGACGATTCAAACCTTTGCGGTTACACGAAGGCACTGGAAAACCGTAGGAGAGAGTTAACAGAAATTATGAAAGGAACTGGACAGTTCAGCTGTGCAATATTCATTCAACAGTTCCTTCATACCTCAACATATATAATGACGTATGTAAAGAATTAAGACTTTCTAATTTATTACACAACTCCTTATTAGGCGCGTTCGCATAAGGCACAAAAATAGCGTATTAGCTTTGTCATGTCCGTCTGCATGTTTCAGCTCGGTTCCCAATGGACGGATTTTCGTGGAATTTGATGTGGGGAACTCCCATGAAAATCTGTCGGAAAGATCCCTTTCATTTCATACTTCACTAAGCAGCCTACGACTTGACGCTTCATAATATGATACACCGATGGTGTCGTTACAGGAAGCAAATTTATGTGATATGGAAAGCCATCCTAAAACCACATCCTTAATTGTGGTGCTTGTTAACGAACAATCACTGACTCGTTTCGCGTCGCGTGATATAGTCTGGTTAAGTTCCGTGTCTAACTTTACCTGTGCGAACACATTACCACGGAAGACCGACGTGTGTACTGAACTCTCTCGAGATGAAGCCGTTTTGCGGTTTTATCTACATGAGTGATGAACAAGTTGTGTTTTCATTAAAAGTCTGTCCCTACTAAACAACACAATGGCAACGGAGGTGGCTTCGAGCCTCCAGAAAGTCATGTCTGTTCAACGCTCATCAATCACCTTAATGTATTCAGGAACAAGCGCTTTATAAAGGTTTGACCACGCAGTTCGGTACAAAGAACTGGGTTAAAGTGAGTACCTGCAGGCATGTCGGGTGCCTCACTGAGTTAGCATCACATATGTATAGCTCGCAATGTTTCGTAATGCGTATATGAATGCCCCTGGACTGATTACATTGCAGTGCAGGACAGAAAGAGTAATAAAACAAGGAAATGGGAAAAGAAGAAAAGTCATAAAGCAAGAAGAAAGGAAGAAAGAGTGAACCGAGACAGAGAAAAGGACGTAGAATGGCAGACGGTAGAAGGAAAGATAGAAATACATAAGAATGAAAATGGTAACAAGAAGAAAATAAACATAGAAGCACGAAGGAAGAAAAAACAGAATAAGTTACTTTCATTACTGTTGTCTGTCCATTGTTCATTGTTTGTAGTTAGTTGCAGTGACTAGATTATTCTTCCTTGTTAAACCGGGAGGCAACTGGAGATAAGAAGCGGGAAAGTGTAAGAAACCTGGAAACGGAAAACGGTTTCCTAAAATCTCAATCACTTCTTCTGGCTTCCTGGTCATTTGAAAATTAAGAGATGTATAAAATGTTAGGAAATGTATGAAGAGCCTAAAAGTGCGTGCGTGCGTTCCAATGTGTTTAGTTGTCTCGATAAAACAGAGCCTTGTGTAAGGGCGTATTAGACGTAAATTTGGTATAGTTTCCTCCATAATTTTTGGGTGCATTTGTGGCTCCGATATGTAGAATCTACTTCCAGTTTTACGCTTATGTTGTGCTGGAAACGCAAGCAGAAAATCATGTAGCTTTTCAAGTAACGTTTCTCTTACTTTTATCTAATAACTAACTACTAACTAACTAACTAACTAACTAACTCCATGGAGCAGAGTCCTTCTTGAGAAGCTAGCTAGTCAAGAAATTCCTCGCGTTTTATGGAACCCGAAGGTTCATTACCGCACTCACAAGAGCCCGCCACCTGTCCCTATCCTGAGCACTTTTATCTGATTTGAACCAAAATTACAATATTCCACTTTATTTCAGTAGAATATCCCCATGTCGATTTTCATAAAAATCCTTATATTGTTTTCGCAGACAGAGAGAGACATGGCGAAGGTAACAAGCGTCATTTTAAAATTTTCCATCACCCTTTAAACTCTCAAATTAACCTGCATTTTATATAAAGATTTAGCTCGTACCGCGCAGAAGACACACTCTGCCTCGGTTATAAAAACCAATCAGTTAATGCTGTTTAAGAAACTAACCGCTGTTTGCTCTGAAAACCATACGAAACACGTAAGTATACTCTGTGGGCAGAACGTAGAATTTGTGGACTGATAAACCCGGTGATATACATAATAACCACTAGGCTGTAACGAGTTAAGTGTGGCCCAAGGTGACCATTTTTGAACACGAGGGTCAGAATTGCTGTGTATTTATTCATAAGTTGCATTTCTATCTGCAGTATAACTCTTATTTTATCTTCTTTATTTTACCTATATTTCTTTCCATATGCTTCCTTCTCCCGTTCTTTCACTGTTTGTTTCTTCTTTTCACCTTCACTATCCTATTTTCTTTGTCTTTCATAGCTAACTTTTTCTGACCATATTCATCTTTGTTTTTCCTTTTATTTCTTTTACGTTCTATTTTTAGGTCCTAAATTCTCAGAAATCATTTTCAAGCATTGTTGATATTTTAAACACAGGGTTTCTGATCCACACGCTTTTAGAACACACTGTTCGTGTTCCTGTTGCTTGGTATGTAGATTGAGAAGCGAGTTTCATAGCGTAGGGAACGCCAGTATATCTGTGTGTCAGTTGCTGTCATATCTTCATGGTTAATATTACTCGACTTTAGATCTTACTGCACTGCTGGCTGACTCTGTTGAAAGCACACTCCATTTGGGCGACTGGTGATATCCAGCCCACATCATCACCACCACCATCCTGTTATGGTCACGAGATTGTATGTCACTCCATCACAATTCCCCATCAATCTCAAGCTAAAACAGCTGAACCTGCCTCGTTAATTTCCGCGCATGACTGCTTCACCTCGCCATGTAAGCGTTCTACTCTCAGGTGTTTTTGTTACCTGTCTCTATGCACGAATATGTCTCTCTCAAACCGTGGAGCTGTGGAAGATAACCAAGTCCGTCAGGAGAATTTGTAAGTAATACTTCACGTATACGGAAGAATGCGCCTTTGGTTGTGGGATTGGAAATGTGTATGATATGTGTGATATACCTTGTAAGTAGTCTATTTGAGTAAAAGAACTCTCAGATGAACTTTTTAGTGCCTTTTATGGCACACGCTGATCAGTATTATCATTATGTTAGCGATTTTCACAAAATCAGCGTGTTTTAGACAAGGATTCACGTCATAATTACGGCCACCCACATACTTTTTTCAGTATTCGCTTAAAGTACTTCGCATACTTTAAGTAATATGGACCTTGAAATAAATTAAAGCAAACAACGTAACAATCCTAATTAAGTTGCATGTCGGGCCGTGGCTCAGGCCGTTAGTCGCCGGCCTCCCTCCGCGGAGGCCTGGGTTCGATCCCGGGGTCAGTCCATATGGGATTTGTGGTAGAAAAAGTGGCACTGGGACAGGTTTTTCCCCGAGTACTTCGGTTTTCCCCTGTCAATTTCATTCCACCAGTCCTCTATTACTTAGAAAAATGAAAAAAAAACTGACCATCTTTCTCTTCAACATCACAGGGTTGAACAATAAGCCTTAAGGCTGCGGTGCGTCCATAGCATCTGCTGCGGGGCCTTTCTCTACAAGAAAAAGTTGTATGTCGAGATTGAACATTAAAGGTAAAGCTATCCCATTACAGGCCTGGACAGGCCCTTAGGGTTCCAGGCGGTTGAGGCTCCCAGATTTCAAGACAATCTCCACATAAAGGTGGTAAGGTTGTCAGCCCTACGCACCTGCCGCCTTACCCCCCAGAAAATATTCTTGGTACTCATTTCTGTTAGAGGCTGATGATTATGTCAGGAATCGAACCCGCGACCTTCCGGCTTGTAGCGCAGTGCCTCAACCAACTGCGCCACCGCGTGCTCTTAACAAGAAAAAATAAAATTTATGTTGACTAAAGATCGGCCCCCCTCGTCATTGCGAATACTACCTGCTCCGTTGGGCCCCACAAGAAAAATAAGCCTCAAGCCCACAAATTGAGAATAAACTATGGGGCTTATTTTTATTTTTGAAATGAGGACGGGAACTCACCTTGTTCCCGATAAGTTGTGTCTGGACTAGATAAGACCGAAAAAGTAGAAGATTCCAAACAATTCCTTCGTATCTTCGTCGTAACAGAACGCAGGATCATAATGAGGTTGGGATTAACGTAACGATATTGCAAGAACGGCAAACAACAAGAATAAAAACAAAGTTCGTTATTAATCGGCGTGTTTATTCTCTGTTCTTTGCCTGAAATGATAAGTTTATACGAAATCACTAAACAGGTATCGATGGAATCTGGTATTAAATGTGTAGAAGAAATTCCGTTCTTTTAAAAAAGAGAATTTTCATTCAAGTGCAAATCCTAATTTCCGTGCCGCTCAGACTCGATGTTACCAGTTTCTGAAAAAATGAATTATCCTACGAAGATTTGTTATATTACGTAGTTAAGATGTGAATATCATGAAGCAATATGTCTTGCTCTTGTTTGTTCTACGATAACCTTTGTAGACGAGGAATTTTATTTGAATCAAGTTAACATTATGATGTATGCAAAATATCGAATAACGCATTTGAAGAATATGTTTGCTGCATTAAAGCACACCTGCTTCTCCCCTTGAAAGACACTGTTCAGTTTCTCAGCCGTGCGTGGAATTAGTAATCCTGAAGTGACATTACTGTCTTCGGATTTGCACAGATTTCCTTCTCATATATTGCATTTGCATGGACGCTTACCAGCATGCTATAGATATGTTATCGGCTGCAGCAGGACGAAAGTTTTTTTTTTTGTCACTCCGCGTGACTATACATGAAATATAAGTGGAAGATTTTATAGGTTTTCACTTTGAATAGGGATTCAAAGTTTACAAAGCCATTATATGTGTATCAAAATGCTTGGAAGCTACCATTACGAAAAAGTGTAGCAAGTGCCATCGAAAATTCAGCTGAGAACATGACTTTGAATATTTCAATGGAGGAGCTGTCTTGAGAAACTGCTGGATGTTCATTTAGGGTTGTTGTAGGGTGGCCAAATCCACAGCATTTCGCAATGCCTCTAATTATATATTTCCTCGCATCTCGCCTTCTCATTTTTCGTATATTCCCATTTCTTAATCTCCTTCTCTTCATTCTTGGTACGTTTCTCATCTCCTCCTGTTGCTCTTCCTAGTCCTGCTGATTTTTCTCCTTCCATCGGCAACTTCTCATTTCTTTCTTCGTGTTCAATGTCCTGATGCACACAGTTGTTCTTTCTGAATCTTACAGTGTAGTGAATGTCTTTGAAATTCGTGATGTTGATTATTATTTTTATTATTATTGCGATTAAAATTATTACGAATATGATGATGAATTTTAAATGTAAAGGCTTCTGAAGTGACTCTGTTGGACATGGAAACTACACACAAATTATTTGATCTAATAGAACGGGTCAGTTTTATTGTAGAGGCCTAACTAATGATATACCGCCATTTACTCTTAGAACTGTGTGGAATTAAATGATACGAGCACCGCATTAAATAGCTTTTTGTTTTGACGTCCGCACATCGCCATGCTTTTGTCACTGTCACTTCAAAGTGACGCGTAGAATACTCCTTTGTCTCCTGAAACACACATATTAACATTTTTTGCAGCATCTGCATGCCTTTGATGAATATTTGCCAAAAATCTGCCAAAGCTAATAATTTTATCAAAGGGCAACATGGAGCCGTCCGAAGCATGTAGTACGGCATACAGAGGTACCAACATATAATGTTACATCTGTAACGTGTACATCCTCCAGTAGTCGTAAAAATTAAAACTAACCGTGCGCCAGCAACAGTGTACATAGGTGGTTCTAATTTTTAAGCTGCTAAAAGGTTTGTGGAAATTAAATGTGGACAAAACTAAGTTAATGAGTATCTCCAGTACGGATTATGGTAGATCAAAAACAGCTGGAGAATGTGGAATATTTCAAGTACTTGAGTAACACGACACCAAATGATGCAAGACGTAGACGTCAAATTAAGTGCAGGATTGCCATATCAAAAGCAGCATTCAACAAGCAGAAGACTTTCCAGCAGCAAATTGGACTTCAGGGAGAAACGAAATCCTGTATTCGTGGCATAGCGTTGTGTGGTGCTGAAACATTGGAACTTCGGAAAGTAGCTCAGAAGTATCTCGAAAGTTTTAAAATGTGGTGCTGGAGAAGGATGGAGAAGATCAGGTGGACAGATCGTGTGAAAAATGTAGAAGTATTACACAGAGTCAAGGAGGAAGGGTAACTGGTCTGGCTACATCTTACGTAGGAACTGCCTTCGAAAACAATTTATTGAAGAATAGGTAGAAGGAAGGATAGAAATTACGGAAAGACGGGTAAGAAGATGTAAGCAGCTAATATGTTACCGCAAGGAAACTAGAGGTTGATGGAAATTGAAAGAGGAAGAATGAGCTCGCACTCTGTGAAGGACTGTCTTTGGAAGAGGCTATGGCCCTGTCGTGGGGCAGATTAGAGAATGAATGAATATCAAGGTTCGTTTTTCTTGTAGAACCTTGAAAAGTACTTTATTAAGAATAATGGCATTAAGATGTGTGGATAGCCTAGAATGTATAGGGAACATTTTCAATAATTGTGTAAGTTGTTTTGTATTCTACATGCAAAACAAAGCCAAGCGGTTTTATTAAGCATTTTCCTACAACGAGGAAGAAGTGGGAAAGTATAAAATACTCTATTACCGAAAGCGTAGCGTGGAAAACTTGTTCCTGTAATCCACAAGTAAGAAGAAACATAGCCTAAATTCGGAACCGTATTTTGATTTTATTCATGAGAAGCCTTTTACTGAAATTCAACGAAGACAACACAGATTCTAAACACATACTTTCGAATTCAGGGAAAATGACCTGTCGTTGATCCAGCGTATTACAGGAAGGAATGACACAGTATGCCACTGTCAAACTTGGCCTTATAATGGGGTTATATTTTCATTTAGGCACTCTGTGGGGGTGAGTGGTTATCATTATGCTCCGGCCGCTTTATATCCGGAAAAAGATCTCACAGTATCGGTTGTGTAGTGTGTGTGTGAACGTCGCGAGCCGGTCTGTATGCGGTGGTCAGCATAAAAATGTTGGCTTCCGTCAAACTTCCATTCTAAGGTGTTGTAGGCCCTGGCGTAGCCACTGTTCAGCCTCACATGAGGCATTTTAAGCTAGTGTTATATTCTTGTTACTATAAGGTAAAGTATTCAGAATGACTGGAGTAAATCTGCTGTGCAGAAATATGTCTTTACCTCTTACCACTTATTCGTCTAAAATAAAAGTCGAAGAACAACGAATGGATTTCGATTTTGAACATGCCTTAGGAGGCAACCTGGCCTGTATGTTTTTCGCGGCTGAAAAGTGTACATTTTTGTTTGTACATCGTGGTAAAAATTTACCTTAATTAAAGGCATTATATCTTGTATTTGGTTTATGCAAGATGGGCCGAAACATTTTGGAGACAATTATATTAAACGTAGTTGGGTAGCCCCAACAACATTGTACACAGAAGGTTTTAACTTTTTGTTTGATTAAGGATGCACGCTGTAGAAATGCAACATTACAAGACGCTGTTGATTATTAAGCGCAAAGTAGGACGGCTCATTGACTTCTCTAGTAAGTATATAATTACAGGTCTTTTAAGGCTTGGACCTCTCACTCGAGTCGAGATATGACAGCGTTTTCTCGGGCGATCTTCTGCGTCATTTTGCGTCAGAAGCTGAGCATTCATTCCCTGATTATGGAAATACACACACACACACACACGGAGAGAGAGAGCTCCAGTACGTTGGTTTTGTGTTCATAATTGAGACGGCTGTTAGCCCTAAAAGTTTTTCAAATTAAACTTTGTGCATATACCTGAATGTAGGTCTAAATTTTTAATCTTAATATGAAATTAAAATACGACCAGTTCGTGTTAAATTCGCAGGCTTCTATGAACACTGGGGTCGGATATTAAACGGAAAATTTTGTGGATTATTTTGCTTCGTTATGAAACTAATAATCCAGAGTTGTCCTAACCGCAGTCATATTTGACCTGCACAACATCTCAGCTGAACACGGCCCTGATGTCTGACGTATAGCTTAAGTGTGTAACCAGTTTTATTTGTTGTAGGTAATGCGTATTCTTCACCTTGTGTTTATGTTTACACGAAACAACTCCATAGTTCAGGATATTGCGTATTACTCAGCCGCGAAATTAATTTCCCAGAAACTAAACCTTCACTACAGTTTTCACAAAAGCTTCCCATGCACCCTCAACCAATTCAGTTCCCCTCACTCCTTTACAATTAGTGACTGTTGTATTATTCTCCAGAGCATGCGTTTATCTGTATGGGGTCTCGGTTGTTCAGATTTACAGGCTACATTTCTACATTCTTAATTCTTCCATGCGTGCTGTGTGACTCATTTGCCTACGTATACACTACAGTTTGAGTACCTTGCGACATCTTTTGTTTCTGTAATTTGGGTAAAAGAATCGTTTTCCATTTAACACATTACTTATGACTTTAAAGAGAGCAAAATTGTTCAGGGTCTTCCTCTGTATTTACTGACACTTGTTTTTATAAATGGATGATTATTTGTCGGTTCAGTTGTACATATTATACAAACGAACCCTTCAGACGATTAAAATCGAAGTCGGTCCGAAACTGAAAAGATATTCACTGCGGTTTTAATAGATCTAGTTCACGTTCCATTCGTATTTCTAGACACGTTACGCAATGTATATTTATTTGAATTCTAACTGCCATTAAGGAATTGATGTTTACCAGCAATTGCATTAAAATTTAAAGGCAATTGCATCTTGCACTTCTTTGATTACTCGGAGGTTGCTTGTCTTTCATCCAGATAAAGTGTTCTTTAATGCATAGTGCAGAACGTTTGTTGTTCGACATAAAATGTAGATATGCCTGTTTTATTACATTATTATGATTTCTTCTTCTTCACTCACGTCGAGGTGTGATCCCAGCATCTATCAATTTTTAAATAACGTCTGTTGCATTTAATGAAAAATTGTTACTTAGGAGCTAATAAGCTCCCTGCCTATTCAGAAGCTAATCGTAATCGGCATATTGATAACTTACTACACCAACTAGTGTGTGTGGTAGCTCTAACCAACGTTTCAACACAACTAAAGCAAAAACTCTCTATGGAACGCGACACTGAGCCAGTACTTTGCAGATGCCAGCCTCGTTTCAAGCTCCCGACGATCTGTTTTGATATTATCCTAATTTTTTATCTGCGAGTGGATGTTTGTTCAAAGGATATCAACCAAAATTCTGCATCTTTTCCTTGAATTCACTCAGTGTACCTATATCTTAAGCTCATTAAAGCCACACAAATTTTACAAATTTGAAAGTGATAGGCGACTTATATAAATAAGAGAGTTCTTCTTTGTGCAGTATCCTAAATTACGATAACATTTAACGCTGTGTCGTTAAATGTAATGCAGTCAGGCGTAAGCTGTTTCTTTTCATACTCTGTACCTTTCTTTTTATAACAGCAAATTACGAAGTTAACATATGGATTACACCTGCGAGTTGAGTTACATCCAAAAATTCATAAAAATCTGTACTTTATTTAAATGTCGTTAGGGAGAAGAAAGGTACTAAAAAACGGACGTGATAAGCATATCATATTTCATAATTTAATTACATAATTAAGGTATATTACAAACCAGCGATTTTGTTTGTGTCATCAGTTAACAAGAGACATGGCTCTGTTAGTCCTGCGGATTACATTGAAGCGTTTGAGTTTAAATGCCGAAACCCAAAACAAGAAGCAGTGAAACCTTTCAAGTTGCATCCACCAGTATCATTCTGACTGTGGCCAGTAATCCTGTTATGTAACTGTGATAGAGGATGTAAAATATCGAAATGAGGGTCGAGCTTGCCGAACTGTATGCAATGTATGTGAACCCACACATGTTGCCTGTTCTCCGGACATGCAAGAACCATTTTTAAATCGCAGATTAGAATGTAATCGAACATTCGTGTGCTGCGTACTTGTTGATATTCAGCTGTGGGGGCATTCATTCGGAACAGATTTCAAATTCTGGAAATTTTATTATTCCTTGCAAAGACAAATAAACCGAATGGTTTATTAAAAATGAAAAAAAAAAAAAAAATTCGATGCGAGATTTGAGGCTGTCGCAACGGTGTTGATGGAGATTCAGTTCTTCTGAGATATAATGCTCTGTCGATTAGTAAATAATTGCGAGTTGACACGGCGTCATATCGTAGAAGTCTTGAATCTGTGTCTGTATAAAAATAAAATGTCCTCGTGCTTTTTGGTGTTTAGTTTTGTTTCTGCACTTTTAAGGGGTGAAGGGTGAAGGCAATGAAATAATCATGAGTGATAAAGTACACAGAATTATGAAGGAGGTTCTATTGTCAGTTCTACGCAATTTAATCAACTGTGAGAGACAACTGATGATATTTTTATTTTAATTATTACACACTTCCAGTGTGCGTACAACTGACTTTTAAAAATCCACTCAAGTACTTGATGTGTCGCAGAATTTATGGGACAATCGTCTCTCCTCCCACCACTCTCCGCTGTAGACCTCGAATAAATTTTTATTTAATGTAACCACTTTAGTGTATATTAAAGGGGATTTGTTACTGCTTCTTTAAGTATCTGAACGGGACAGACTTAAACCTAGTATCAACAACTAAAAGGCTGTGAAACAAGTAAATTCGTCT
Organism: Reticulitermes speratus; assembly: GCA_021186555.1. NCBI lineage: Eukaryota > Metazoa > Arthropoda > Insecta > Blattodea > Rhinotermitidae > Reticulitermes > Reticulitermes speratus. Next base: position 18,785,346 of record JAJKFL010000002.1, read on the forward strand.
GGCATCATAACCCAATAAATTTTATATTAAGATTATTTATCTTCTTACTGCCTGTAAATGTTCTGCGCATTATTTATATTTGTCTGTTATTGCGTTATATTTTATTTTAAACCTCAGTTTAGAATTAATCGAAATTCGGAAAAATGTGTTTGGAATTGGTGATTTACATAATATGTGAGGTTCTCACAGTGGTTAAAAGGAATTTTGGAAGAGTATATAACTATAATTAGTGACGTAGGAGAAATTTGGAATTCTTCCGGCGGTACGTATGGACAATTACTTGTAGAAATTTCTGCAATATTACACGGCGTCCCTCCTGTTAGAATTGTATTCGTCATAGTGATTTACGCATTAATCTTTATTAATGACTATCGAAATGGCTTTAATTTTTCCGAAATTTGTATTTCCTCAGGCTTGCTTAATTCAAATCTGGTATTATGTTTTTAGATTATTAATTTATTATAAAAAGTATAGCGGCTGACTGCTTTGGCCGAAATGTCGAATAATGAGCATAACTGAAAATTTTGATTGGTTTTCAAAGTTTGGAAGTGGGGTGACATCTGAAGAGGCTGCTGTACGGGCACTCTCCGTCTACCTTCTCCCGTATTTCTAATACCAGAACAAGCCGCGGTATCTCTCCGACTGCAATTTGAAAACTTCTGTGCATTATAAGTCCCACAGTGAGCCAGATATTGCTATTTGCTTGTAAGGAAACTTGCCTTGGGTTTCAGGGACTCCTGACACATAGACCATCCACCTAACACCCTCTATCCCTGACACGAACGTAACTTTCCCTTAAGAACATCAAAACTTAATCATCTTCAGATTATGTGCGTTAACCATGATGTTTAGCATAATATATTTCGGTATAAGATGCGAGTACCGGATGCTCGGTGCATTACACACCACAGTGTGTCGTTATAAAAAGCTGCCAAAGCGGATATTGCTTACTTTGAATAATAGAAGCAGTTAAATGGGACTAAGATGCTCAGACTATCTTCTGGAAAACGCTAGTGAGTACTCCCCCTATTAGACTCTGTTTTTAAACGCCGTGTTGGTATACTGTGGAAGGCGGATGAAGCTCCACGCATTATAAACCTCTGTAATACAATGAGGTGGGTTGTTAATTTTAAGTTTCAGCCCCTTTGCCCCAGAAAGAATAACCCTCAGGTCCTGTTAGTACTGAGGCTCTGTAGGTCCCAGTGTCGTTCTGGAGGCTAGGTCAATGTAAGAGACTCTTGTAGCCTCAAGATAGAGGCGGCTACTCGGTTCTTCTGTACCAGCCTACATAGCGTCTTCCGGTTCTGCGTACTGTAACGTGGTGGTAGCCTACATAGCGTCTTCCGGTTCTGCGTACTGTAACGTGGTGGTAGCCTACATAGCATCTTCCTGTTCTGCGTACTGTAACGTGGTGTTAGCTTACGTAGCGTCTTCCGGTTCTGCGTACTGTAACGTGGTGGTAGCTTACATAGCGTCTTCCGGTTCTGCGTACTGTAACATGGTGGTAGCTTACATAGCGTCTTCCGGTTCTGCGTACTGTAACGTGGTGGTAGCCTACATAGCGTCTTCCGGTTCTGCGTACTGTAACGTGGTGGTAGCCTACATAGCGTCTTCCGGTTCTGCGTACTGTAACGTGGTGGTAGCCTACATAGCGTCTTCCGGTTCTGCGTACTGTAACGTGGTGGTAGCCTACATAGCGTCTTCCGGTTCTGCGTACTGTAACGTGGTGGTAGCCTACATCCCAATGACGGACGTGTAATAGAAAACAAAAAGGGCGATGTAAGACTTCAGCGTGTATGCATCACAGAAGAGTTTCACTGTGTACTGTGATTCGAATACAGGAATAGAGACCGGCTGTTTAAAATGAAAATTTAACGCAGTTTAGTCGGTTGTTCTATTTTTCGCTTTTTTCCTCACTTCTTCGAAGAGAAATTTTTGACTGCGGTTTCAGATTGGCCACATTTACATTTTGGAATTTCCTTCAGGTGCACGAAAAGAGCATCGTCATCTATGTGTTTGGCATCTGCTGAGTGGGAAGAAACTCGGACGGAAGTCATAGTAAGAACGTTAGAACTGTCATATTAATGTCATTATATTTCTTAATAAATGCAACTTTTTGAGTACCTTACAAGACTATTTCATTTAAAATTCCTAGAGTGCAGCAAGTTCCAACAAACCGGCATTGTGTAGAATACTTTATATAAAAATTAAATCTAAGGCAATATAAGATTGAAATTGAAGGATAATAGAATGAAATATATTTTGAAAGACGAAGCTATACCAACCATGTCTCGTTACCATACGAAAGGTTGCTAAAGATAAAAGAGATATTTTTCAAATTACCGGAGCCTATGTGCGACGTAAGTTAAAAGTTACGAAGTCTAAAGCATATCGAAACACACACACATATGTATATTAATTTGGTGCTGGAGGAGAATGAAGAAGATTATTTGGACCGATCGTGTGAAAATGAAGTTTTACATAGAGTCAAGGAGGAAAGAAACATCCTACATTCATCCACAAGAAGGAAGGCTAACTGGATTGGTTGCGCAGGAATTGCCTTCGAAAACACGTTATTGAAGGAAAGATAGAGGGAAGAACAGAAGTGAGGGAAAGAGGAGGAAGGAGACTTAAGCAGCTACTGGGTGACTTAAGGAAACGAGAGGATACTGGAAATTGAAAGAGGAAGTACTAGGTCTCACTCTGGAGAAAACTCGCTTGGAATGTGGCTGTGGACCTGCCGTAAGGCTGTTGAGATTCATGAATGATCATGGTGTAGGGGTGGGATGATACTGATAGACGAAAACCGAAATACTCGGGCAAGAATCTGCCACAGTGTTACTGTGTCCACCACAAATCTTACGTGGTCTGGCCTGGAACTAAATTCGGGCCTTCTGGTGAAAGGCCAGCCATGGCAAGGCCACGTGTAAACTTTATTACCTCCCTTTTGCGTGCCAAATGTTCAGCCAGGGATTTTCTCTTACCTGAAATATTAATGAGACCATGAACGACAATGGACTGAACGCGTGAAACTATTGGCGCATTGATTCCAAAATCGACATTTCCATATAAACCAAAAGAAAAGATAAATGATGCGAGATGAGAAACTTTGGAGTATTCATTTCCTGAAACTGGCACTCACAATGTGTATACGCAGCCTGAAATAATGTAAGAAATAAGAAGTAGAATGATGTAGACGGGAATTAAAACAACTAGGAAGGAAATATAAGTGGAGCGTGGGGTGAATACTTGATGCTTCGGTTAGTTAATAGCTTGTTATCAACTGGTGATGGAGACTGATTATGTTGAAATTCATATATAAAACTTCAGAAATTTGTATTCTGTCTTCACCTTGCTTGTTGGCAGTCATAGTTGGTAGTAGTCATGAATGTGGTTATAACATATCAAGAAATATTTACTGTTCTTTCCTTATGTTGGTTACGAATTCTTGGCAAAGATGGCAGCAATATTGGTTACGGAAATATGTTGGTACTGTCGGCATTGCAGTAATATCAGTGTCTTAGTAAGCGTAAGTTCAGATTACAAGTTTTTGTATATGTTACAGCTTTTAAAGTGGCTTGGAAGTTTATCTAATAAGAATAAGTATTTCTAAAGACATGTTTGTACGCAAAAGAAAATTGCATGTGCAAAGGTTCAGTTTTTCACATTAGATTGGATATTTCATGTTCCGTTTGGCATTTCATAGGGCAGTATCCGTACACCACCTAAATGTCAAGTACAGAAGGTTTATTTTCTGTCAAACTGCAGTATTCCTGTGCTAGTTTTAGAAACTGAAGGAAATTAAACAGGGCGGCAAGGCTCCGAGCAAGGCGGAGATGGGTATTACGTTGCAAGAGCTACCCAGCGATATAAGGCTAACCTGCTGAATGGAATGGAAGGAAGATATATAACAATATCTTTCATACTTAACTCAGGTATAAGTCTATATGTGTTATAAATATTAAAATAAAATTACTCCCATGTCTAAGCACCAAACCACAAAAGCTTATAGAGGGAGCGGAGATAAGTTCCACAGGAAATGGTGTTGACTGGTCATCTTCACTCATCCTGTTCACTTCTGTGAAGATTCCGTATTACCTGCTATGTTAGGTGACGGGGTGAAAAGTAGTGGTGGTCTAGATGTGGAGAAAAGAGGAAAAATGTCTCTCTGTACAGTGGGTCGAACCGCTTTTACCCAGCCATATTACTGACCGTGCTATAGGCTATATTTATGCTACATCATTTCAAAGCTTTATATGAAATTAGGTTTACATTTATTGGAGTGAGCAGGACAACATGAGTTAATTACTGTTGTATTTCATTTTCACGTGCAGGCTTGTTGTCCTTGCTAATATATCAGTAATCCATACACATATATAAATACCAACATAACTGTGTTTAATAAAGCGCACTGAACAGCGTTCGGGGGTTTTTTAAGGGGGGGGGGGTAGTGCCCATTGTAGAGCAGCAGAGGATGTCGACAAAACGAGGACAGAGTATAGGCGTAATGTTTTGTTAGCGTTCCACTCTTCGGTGTGATGTGCGCGGACACTGTTCATATTTACTGAGGCACGCCGCCTATCCGCAGTACCTTGCTTTGTCTAATGAAACTGCGTTGTTAATGCGATTAAAGCTGAAGATTGTAGGAATATGACTGCCATATTTTTGGACAATCATTTTAATGCGTTTAGGAAACCTTAGGTTTTTTGGCATACTTTCATTAAATCTTCAAACAGCGCTGTGTTGAAGGTTAATGCATTACCCAACAGAGACGCCGTATTAACCAGTAAATACAGGAACATTATTTTATCTAACAACTCACGTCACTCTTCACTTAAACCGTTTTGTGTGATGGCAGTGCTCACCACTATTTTTATTTTCCATGAATCGGGGTCCGCGCTTTTCTACTTAAAATTACGGTTCTACTCACCATGTTTTGAAAGAGTGCTGAAAATACTTTTTCTTTTCGCGGCCATGCGTCAGATCTAACGAACACGTTGTTGATTGTACGTCGTTTTATAAGTGAAGTGATCCGGCGGGAAGTGACTAGCGACATTTGTCGGATAAAATAATGTCTTTAATAAAATGCTTAAAAGAACTTATTGCTTGTTGGTTACTCTTCGTTTTTGAATATGAAATCTATCAAGTCAAGTGTCTTATTATCTTATGCAGTAGGAGAAGCGAATGTCCGTAGACTGAGAGCGTTGAAGAGCAAAGCGCCGAGGAGAATAAGTTTATTTGGATTTTAGGAAGAGCAAGTAAGGGAAGGATACATGAAATTACAAAGTTAGGAGCCTAATATTCAGTACTCTTCAGCTCATATTTTCAGGGTTAAACACAGTTAGGAGTTTCATAATTGTCACTCATCATCTCATATTTTCAGGGCTGTGTAAACTAAATGCAATTCCCGGGATAAGTTGGACACTTGGGGAAGCTGAGAATTGAACACAGGATATTAATTGGAAAACCTAAAGGAGGAGTAGGTTTATGGCCTAGGTGTAGCTGGGATGGGTTTACTAAAACGAATCTTGGAGTAATGTGGTATAAATAGATGGATTGGAGTCGCGTGTCTCAAGGTATCCAGTTACTGTCTGTTACGAACGTGGTTACAAATGTTCAAGGCAGGGAATCCATTGAACAACTGAGTAAAAGTAAACTGTCTGGGGAAGACCATGAGCCGCTTCGTAAATTCAGTTTGTTAGTCAGTTTATTAGTGAAGGCATGTAGGAACTAACTGTGGCTGCGAAGGCCAGTTCAGTCCACAGGCTTCAGCTTCGAAAATGTTGAACGGATTTCAGTTTCAAGTGCATTTGGTGACGAGGGATCTCTAGTAAAATTTGTCTGTAGAATTTAATTTGTGATCATGTTGGAGTAATATAACCCCTGTTTTACGTAAACTTCAAATTCAACTTTTTTCTATAAAGTGCATCATTCTAGAGCAATTGAGCAGTAAAGCGTAAGTGTGGTTAATATCTGTGTAATTCATCCCATATAGTTTTGGCATGATGCTTCGTTCTTCTGTTATATGAAGTTGCATCTGTGGCTGTTTAGTTACCGACGTTTCGAGGCAATGTTGTGCTCTCATTTTTGAATGTTGGTCGACAGGTTTTAAAAAGTATGTAAAATTACACAGCAATATTAAAATACACGGCGTAAAAATGAAATATTTTCCCTTTACCAAAACACCACACCATTCAGGAGTACGGGGGACATGGAGGAAAGTTCAACCTCACAACGGGGTGTAGTAAGTGGTCAACTCCACGCTCAGACCGCTTTACAACCTGAAAACACACCCGACAATGCATTCGGACTCAGTGTCGAGAGTAAACCCGTGCCATGTTTCCAGGGATCAAAAAAGGAAACCAGCCCTTTTGCTGAATGGTTTATCGTAGCTTATCATCTTCGCAGAAGGAATTCGTAAAATATATCTTGAACTTGGTTTTTAAACACTCCTTATTTTCTAGTTGTATTGGTTCTTGTGTGTACTCTCATTACATAAGGACAGCGAAGTTTGCACTCTACCTTCATCGACCCAGCATTAAATAATACATGTATATAAATGAAGGCGTAAATAATGAATGAGCGTCGTCTATATTATAAGTCCATAGGCTCCTCTGTTCTTGAGCTGGTGCTGGGCGTAGGGACTCCAGGGACTTGATGAAAGGGCTGACTGCGTACATAAACTCTGCCTCCGCTCCAGAGATTGCGAGGGGCGGAGATTAACCCAGAACTACAATCTAGTTGTTCGTTTGCGTAGCCCTTTTGAACATAAGGACGGTATGTAAGGTCCAAGCCGGCTGTGCCCAAACATGAAAACAAATAGTGAGGACATTTAAGTTTATTTTACGTGACGTTACAGGGTTTTCAACCAGGGGTTCAATGTTTTTCTAGCCCTTTCACAACCTAAAACAAATATTTGCGGAGATTAGAGCACTGTCGTAAGATGAAGAAAGAATCAGAAGAATATAAAGTTAGGGAGAATGTGATGATGATAATGATTTCATCTTGATGATAAAGAAGAGAGAGAAATAGGGAAGGACATTAAATGAAAAAGACAGAGTTGGTGGAGAAGGAATTTGAAGTGGATGCAGAGACGAAGCTTAGGGAAATAAATCATTGTTTCGTGATTTGCCTACTTTTAAGAAACCCCTTATTTCACGTAAAGTTAATTCTTTCGCACGACTTAGGTATAAAAACGTTTACAAAGTGACAATTCTAGTAATGGCTTTGTAGTTTTAGCGTAGTGTATTTAATTGTGTGTAAATTGGCTTGAGACGAATGTTTCTGTTCAGAACAAGGCAAACAAAGATGATTTACTTTATAATTTCTTTGTACACAGCGCGCGACATCAATACTTAGGCCTATGCTCTTTACTGTAAGTTCAGTAAGGATCAGTAATTTATTTTCAGTAGCCTAGGTCATGGTGTAACCTATTGGATTTGTAATTGATTTTAAAGAATGCAAGAGAAACGACGGATTTTGTAGAATAAAAGAAATTAACTTTTTTTTGTGGTAAAGGGCCCCGCAGCAGTCGCTACGGACGCACCGCAGCCTTGAGGCTTATTGTTCAACCATGTGAAGAAGATGATTAGATTTTTCCTTTTTCCTTGTAATGGAGCACAGGTGGAATTAAATTTACAGGGGAAAACCGATGTACTTGGGGAAAAAACCTGTCCCAGTGCCACTTTGTCCACCACAAATCCCACATAGACTGACCCGGAATCGAAGGCGGGCCTCCGCGGTGAGAGGCCGGCGACCAACCGCCTGAGCCATGGCACGGCCAAATTAACGTTTACTATCGGCTGAACAGTTATTTATGTATTTTATAAAACAGTGTTATAAGGTTAAACTCTTTTCATGAAACAAATGAAATGGCAGATTTATTTGCAATTTTGCTAAGCGTAGCTAATTAAAATAAAGTCCCTTTTATTACAGACTGCAAAAATTTAATTGAATTTTACATTAATAATTGAAAATGTATCAATATTTTAAATACCTGTCTTATGGCTGCTTTGAAACGTGAGCTTGAATATTATCCAGTTGCATAGCCTACATTCTTATAAATCCTTTGAGAATGTGGCGGAGTTAAATATTTTGGAACGTCAGATATAAATCAAATTGCTTTCATGAAGTAATTAAGAGCAGACAAGTTTAAGGAATGCTTCCTACGGTCCATTTCAAAATTTTCCCACTTGCTACATAATAACATAAAGTTAAAATATACAAAATTATCATTTTCCCTGGTATTTGTCATCGACATGAGACGTGGTCTCTCAAATTACAGATAGAACATAAGTTGAGGCAACATGGTACCGCGGTAGATATTTGGAACCAAAAAGGAAGGAAGAAACGTAAGCCTGGAGATATTTGCATCATAAGGGGCGTCGTAATTCTTAGTACTCTCCAGTTATTATTATTCAGGTCACCAAATCAGGGCATATGAAATGGGCAGGACTTGTGGCACGCATTAGTCTTACCTGGAAGCGTGAAGGAAAGAAGCCGTTTCGAAACCTAGTGGTAGAGAGAGGGTCAGTATTAAAATGCACCCTAAAGATCGGGTGAAAGGCCGAGACTGGACTGACCTGTATCAGAAATAGGGACAAATTACAGGAACTTGTGAAAGCGGTAATGAGCCTTCAAGCCATATAAAATTCGGTGAATTCCTTGAATAGCTGAGGATCTGTTATCTTCTTCTGCAGAAGGTCTGTACTGCACGGAGTCAGATATATAAGCCTACATATGCGTCTAGTAATGTGTTTGTCTTCGTTGTACTCACCCCTGAAACTTAACTAACAGTGGCATGTTGAACAACAGAGATGGACATGTCTAATTATTTTGGTACTGTACCGCAGTGAAGGGTTTCACATTTTTCTGGTAACCACTCTAGCTGACTTCATATTACTTTTCTCATAACAAATGACCACCGAAGGTACCGACAGCTCCTGAATTTTACAGATAACAATTTAGGTATAAATTTAACAATGCCTTATCCCACAAGTGGAATAAGATTTCACGGAACTGAATTTCAGTGTTTATCTCTAGGGCCGAGAAAATTAGACTTACGGCAGCGTAATGCGTGTGACTGCCCAACCGTGATATAACTTCTGTGCGCCTGTGCGTACACTTGTCCTTAGGTCGGAAATTACTGAGCGGATATGGATGAAATTTAGTATTATAAATAATCTCTAGGTTATAGGTAGTGATTGTGCAATGTAAATTCTACGCAAATATCAAATTGGACTTTATCGATATTTTCAACAAGGGCTTACCTTACGAATCACACATAAGTTACAGTAGCCGTCTATCGGTCTGATACTCATGATCTGTATTTTGTAAACTAAAGATAAGAGCGCAAAACGTAAATAAAACGTCACTAATTTTGAAAAGGAGACATCGAAAGTGTTACTTGTACTGTTATGTGCCTCTGCTCGAGTCAATCACTTTCTTTTTCCCACTTCTGCCCATTGGATATAACTGGATCAGTGACAAAAGGAAATAATCTTCGTGGCAATGGAACTTGTTCTGAGGGTCATGAAAATGACAAATATGTGAGTCCAAGAATTCGAGCTAACAAGAAGCCTTTAGAACTGCTTTATTTACAGTTTCATATCTACTGTTTAACGGCGCACTCCCGCGATATGTGATTCCTGTAGACACTTTGTGCGTGCCATCTCTGTCGTCTTTCATGCAGTTAATTTTGACTTCAAAGTCAGAGAACGTGAAACAGCTCAGTTAAGTATTACAGTTACTAAGCTATATCACGTATGCTAAGTAGCGCACCACACATTACTCCGCATTAAGCCACTAGCAACTGTGAAATTTCAAAATGAGTAAAGGCGCAAAACAGCAAAAAGAATTGTGTGACTTATTAAATTTACGTCATACTGACACAAGTAGTGTGAGTTAATAACAACGCTGGCATGCTGTTTGCGAAAGGATGTTAAATTGTACTAAACCGTTTCTATGCGTAGTTTTTGTTTCAATTTTCCTCCTCGTTTATTTGGACCAAAAGGTGTAATTCTTCTGAGGCAGCGTCTGCATTTTATACGTCGCCACGAAGCATTTGATCTCCTTTGATGTTGGTTACTCGTTGTTTGTACTTACCTAAAATTTTGGCCAGAAATCCACATAAATAACCACATGTTTCTGCTCAGAGGAAGTCGACTTTACTTTTCTCTATAAAATATATACAGCAGACTTGGTCTCCCTAACTGAGTTACACATATTTACGCAGCACAGCTCATGTACTGTAGTGGGACTGTGTGCTTCAGTTGCTGGTGTGAGGTTGGTATAAAGCTCTTACATCTCCGGAACTCTGTCTCTCCGTCTCTGGTTGCTTACAACTTCGCTCAACGCTCAGCCGCCTCTGTCTTTCTCCTCTATACCAGTCTGCCGGATGTTGCGGTAATTCAAGGGGAGCTACCTCACATTTCCTGTCCTTGTCGAAACCAGACCATTTACTACACTCGCTCGGTTCCTCGGCCAGTCATACTCTTTCGGAATACAATATCAGCACTTGGCAGTGAAAGATCACACTGGTCTTCGGATCTCACACTGCTGATTCTGGATTCGAAGCTCTCGTAATCTAAAGGAATGAACACATTCGGCAATTTCCTTGAGGAACTGAGGAAAACCGCGTATATTCTTAGTGGGCTACACCATGATGCAGAGAATATTCTTCCTAAGTGAGACTTGTTGATGGATGTGTGTGGATGGCTATGGATGTACGCTGCAGTTCCTGAAGGCTGTTATACCGCAGTGGTGCGTTAGAATTCGTTCAACAGACTGTAGAGCATGCAGGGCGTATAGTCTTGGCACTTTAATGCCGACAGTAATTGAAGATCGTTCACTAGTTGCAGTTTGCTGAAACGTGACCCCAATAGCCCGTTTCTTTTGACTGCAGTTCCGCGTGATGTTCAGTTTCAATCAACTGGCTGCAATGCACGTCGATTCAACAGGATGTGTGGACTGTCTCATGCGATTGACTTACCATCTAGTTGCATATGTATAATTATTAGAGCATAAATTATGGCTAATTGCGTATTTTATTTGGTTGACCCAAATGCGGAATGGAATCTGCAGCCATATAACTTTGGACACACAATGAGCCGGAAAACAGAAACTGTATTTCACCTAAGAGCAAATAGTATGTTTGCACAACACATGCTCGCTGACAACCAGGAAGCCATCACACCCAATCAGTTGCGAAAAATGTTTTAGCAATGCGGAAATTAGTTGGCTCGAACCTACGATCACCGTAAACGAAGGGCTAGTACAAACTAGCACATATTTTGGGTAAACAGTGTTTACACACAGTTTGACGACCATGTTTCCGGACTGTCGGCAAAGAGTCGTCAAACGCTGTTTCGCGTCCAGGCATACCACTGCTCAGCCGGTTCAAAACATCATTTCACACATCGAATGTGTGGACAGCAGAAATGGCTTGTTCAATGCCCCTTTGTCCTTCTCGGTATTTTTTTCTAGATTATCACATGCATAAATTTTTTGCGATATTTATACGCCACTGATTGCATTTCCCACAAACAGGGCAGCAAACGGAAGTCTATAATGCACTTTACGTAGTCTTGCTTCTGAGCACTTGCTTCGATGGTAGCGCACAGTATAGTGATGACTTGTTTAAAAACATGACCACACTCGCAAACACTGTGTCTTGTCTTCCATTTCAAGAAACACAAAATACTTGTTTGCGAACAGTCCGCAAACAGTCCGAAAATGCGGACTAAACTTGTTTGCATACTGTTTACAACCATTGTCCTCGCCAGTGTGTAGGTGTGTACGTAACCTAATGAGGAACTTCATAAATTGTGCTATCCAATTAAGTGATTAAATAATGAGAATTACGTAGACGGTACATGCAGAAGTTAACGAGAGACATGAGAAGTGCATAAAGGATTTCATGTAGGAATATCTGAGGCTATAAACCACTTGGGAGACGTTGGAATAAATTCAAATTTAATATTATAATTAATAAGTGTTGTAGGAAGGGCTAGACTGAAGTGAACTGGTTGAGGTTATGTTCTAGTACCTGGATTTTGTTGCTAATCAGTCTTTCAAGAAAAGTCACAACCCGAAAATGTTACACTGTAGGCAGCCTGTCGCCACTTTATGGGAAAAACTGACAGTTGTGACGTGCCTTAAGAAGGTATGCGTTGAGGAAAGCCTTTACATTAACATATTAATTAAAATAGATTGTAATTATTTCAGCATATCATGCAGCAGTTCATTTGTAATGTTGCATCAAGAGATCTGAAACTCTTTTTCTTTGCGTTTTCAAGTGCTTAAGTCCACAGTGTGATGTACTGCACAGTCAGTCTGACAGTCGTAACGAAGTTATGGAAATTTTCGTTCTCTCGTCATTATTTAAAGACACACGACACATAGAGAAAGCTCAGCCACTGGAAATCCCGTGGGCTATATTTTTAACTTCCTGTTTCTCTCGTAGGCGCCGGGAATGTGGCGGAAGTGCATTTGGGTCAACCCATAACGGACAGATCCTATTCGCTTCACAGCTGCGTTGTCTAGAAAACGCGCTGTATTATGATCGCCATTTATCTGTTTTGTACATGTGATAAGGTATTGCACCCAAAATTTCTTGTCTGGTATGTTATTTGCCTTCTGCTTGTGTTTGATCGTCCCTGCCGTGATTCAAGTGAAAACAAGTTTTAAAACGGCCCAGAACATCGAGCGGTTAAAAGTTCGGGTGAGTTGCAAGTCGGATTCACTCACCGTGGCGAAGAGAAAGTACAGTGTCACTCCCGGAACTCGGGTTCCTCTTTTCCTGAACATAATTAATTACTTAATTTCTTGTGTGCCCAAAATATTTGCTTCGCATGAAGGACAAAATTCAAGTGGATGGACGAAAACGGTTTTGTTTAAACGTTTACAAGGGTTTTACTTTATTGTGTGATAGGGACGTACAAGTATGTTCTTGAGTAAACAGGTGAAATACGTTTGTTGGAAGTTTGATCGTCTAAAGGACTTTGAGAGAGTAACACAGTCGTTCTTAAATATAATGCTTAGTTTTTTTATCTACATATGTGCGGAGGCACTACGTTACAAACCGGAACGTCGCGGGTTCGATTCCCGATGGTGTCATTGGAATTTTTCAGTGACATAATCGTTTCGGTCGCACTATGGCCCTGGGGTCGACTCAGCCTCTAACAGAAATGAGTACCAGGAATATTTCCTGGGGGGTAAAGGCGGCCGGTTCGTAGGGCTGACAACCTTACCACCTTCATGAGCCGATTGTCTAGAAGTCTGGGAGCCTCAACCTCCTGGAAGGTATGCGTTGAGGAAAGCCTTTACATTAACATATTAATTAAAATAGATTGTAATTATTTCAGCATATCATGCAGCAGTTCATTTGTAATGTTGCATCAAGAGATCTGAAACTCTTTTTCTTTGCGTTTTCAAGTGCTTAAGTCCACAGTGTGATGTACTGCACAGTCAGTCTGACAGTCGTAACGAAGTTATGGAAATTTTCGTTCTCTCGTCATTATTTAAAGACACACGACACATAGAGAAAGCTCAGCCACTGGAAATCCCGTGGGCTATATTTTTAACTTCCTGTTTCTCTCGTAGGCGCCGGGAATGTGGCGGAAGTGCATTTGGGTCAACCCATAACGGACAGATCCTATTCGCTTCACAGCTGCGTTGTCTAGAAAACGCGCTGTATTATGATCGCCATTTATCTGTTTTGTACATGTGATAAGGTATTGCACCCAAAATTTCTTGTCTGGTATGTTATTTGCCTTCTGCTTGTGTTTGATCGTCCCTGCCGTGATTCAAGTGAAAACAAGTTTTAAAACGGCCCAGAACATCGAGCGGTTAAAAGTTCGGGTGAGTTGCAAGTCGGATTCACTCACCGTGGCGAAGAGAAAGTACAGTGTCACTCCCGGAACTCGGGTTCCTCTTTTCCTGAACATAATTAATTACTTAATTTCTTGTGTGCCCAAAATATTTGCTTCGCATGAAGGACAAAATTCAAGTGGATGGACGAAAACGGTTTTGTTTAAACGTTTACAAGGGTTTTACTTTATTGTGTGATAGGGACGTACAAGTATGTTCTTGAGTAAACAGGTGAAATACGTTTGTTGGAAGTTTGATCGTCTAAAGGACTTTGAGAGAGTAACACAGTCGTTCTTAAATATAATGCTTAGTTTTTTTATCTACATATGTGCGGAGGCACTACGTTACAAACCGGAACGTCGCGGGTTCGATTCCCGATGGTGTCATTGGAATTTTTCAGTGACATAATCGTTTCGGTCGCACTATGGCCCTGGGGTCGACTCAGCCTCTAACAGAAATGAGTACCAGGAATATTTCCTGGGGGGTAAAGGCGGCCGGTTCGTAGGGCTGACAACCTTACCACCTTCATGAGCCGATTGTCTAGAAGTCTGGGAGCCTCAACCTCCTGGAACCCTAAGGGTCTGTCCAGGCCTGTAATGGGATTGAAGAAAGAAAGACATATGTGCGGAGAGATTGATTGCGGGCTAGGTTATATTCATGGAGTAAATTTTGCTGGAGATTTTAAACAAACAAAATGTAGATTCTCATTATTTTTTGAAATAATTTTTCGTCCCTCATTTGAAAACGTTTTGCGAAGGGCTTTTAACAATGAGGAAGAAATGATATTTGTTGTTTAAAGGGTGCCCCATAAGGTTTTGTGCAGATATTCCCTAACAGTTTTTTAACTTCGCTTTTCTGCATTTGGATGTGCCTAATGACCTGGGACAAGTAGAGTATCAACAAGTAAGTTTTACGGAATCGTAAACCTAAGAGCATAGCCGTGACTTGGAGTGTGCAAGGGGGAAAATGTCTCTCAAATATTTTTTTCTTTTTTTCTAACTTGACTTCTTCGTAAATTAAAGTTCATAACACCCCTGGTCGAATTGCCCCCCTCCCACATGCCTAAGAGAGAAATTTTCAGTATCTTCTCATTTTATCATTGTACCCTTTGATCAGAGAACATACGTACACCACACATTTAAGATGAAGCTTTGGAGGTTGCACTGCGGTTATGATGACGTAACCATAACATTTTACGATCTCAGAGAGAACGGCTTTGCAGGACGTTGTTCATACTAAGAGAACTAATGAAATACAAAGTGATGACCAACGTTTGTTGAAGAAGAGGCAGATATTGCAGTGCTGACGCCAACACCGGACGACTTTCATCTATTGTCGTTTCTTATGTCTGTTAACAGTAGAGTATTGACTGACGTCTGTGAGATCAGAATATGCTTGCAGCAAAATATTATGAATGCCAAAATTTATTTGTGCATGTAACAGGGAAATATCTCTTCAGAACGGGAATTTAACTTCTTCGGTAGTAAATGGTAAAATATATTCTAAATTTATTATTAAGTATACATTTGTGGTGTTGACAATGTATACAGATTAAAACTATACAGGACTCAAAATCAAGTTCATCCAAACATCTGAAGTTAATAAAGTCACTTCGAGCTTGTTGAGTGGTAAGTCCTTTACACCGTCAAGCTGTACATTATGCATGGATACTCTGTATTCAGTATATCAGTGCTCCCTGAAGATGGCTACAAGAAATAAATGAAACGTTTCGGAGTAGTCTCCCTGTATATGGATACGTGAAATTTATTGTGCAGTTTGTTGGTAATAAAATAATTTATGCAGATCTGAATACATTTCCACACCAGTGGTAAGCATTGGAATAAGTGACAGTGAGGGAAAGTTTTAAAAATTCCCTTCATTATAAAAGCAGTGGCGCAGTTGGTTGAGGCACTACGCTACAAGCCGGCAGGTCGCGGGTTCGATTCCCGATGGCGTCATTGGAATTTTTCATTGACATAATCCTTCCGGCCGCACTACGGTCCTGGGGTCGACTCAACCTCTATCAAAAATGAGTACCAGGAATATTTCCTGGGGGGTAGGGCTGACAACCTTACCACCTTCATGTGCCGATTGTCTAGAAATCTGGGAGCCTCAACCTTCTGGAACCCTAAGGGACTCTCCAGGCCTGTAATGTGATTGATTTTTTACCTCTACTTATAAAAATTGAAAATGCATCAGAATGACCATTTAGTTGCATGAAATTTTCAGCGTAATTTCAAACTTCACGTCTTATCGGTTGAATCTGAAAATGACGAAACTAACTTCAGATAATTTGATGCGCTCGGCCACGGTGCTGTCAGCCTTGCAGCAAATCCGAGGGTTGACAAGGAGCACAAACAGAACGGAGAGGCCTGTTACATCTATAAGAAGGAAGAAAACAATAACAAACAGTATGAAGTGTAGAAAGGGGGTCAGGATATGAACAGGACGGTCATGTAGACCCACAGAGAGACAGACAGAGAGAGGAATTCTCGAACATGTCGGATTATAGGAGTCGCCACTGGCAGAGGATTGACAATTCCTTTCGTAACTCCTGACCCGGCTTAGAGGGTCATCAAACTCACACAGGCTTAGAACATAAAACGCTTCGGTTGAAACGTCAGAGTGCAGGCCTAAGCTGTGTCATTCTACTGCAAAGCTGACTGTACGATACACAATTGACCAACTCCCACTGCGTCTCTGAGTTCAAAGTGTGATTTGGACTAACTTCTTCACCAGGCCTACATGAGGAATAATAGGCTTAAATTATCATCTATGAATTTAATCCACCTTAATAAGAAAGTTAGGCGACTCAGTGACATATAACCCTTTGTAGATGAAAATTAACCCGAATTATTCAATCACTATTTAAAACACCAATTGGATGCACTTTTATTTTAAAAAAACTGTATAGTTCTTGTGACAAGATGCACGGTGTTTTTAGAATAAGCCGAATTATTCACTTTGCACACTGAAGTAAAACACACTCGCAGTAGGTTATAAAAACCAGTTAGTTAATATTGTATAGGAAAATACACGCTGTTGTTTTGTGGTGCACACGAGACACATAAATGCAATATTTAGGCAGAACGCAGAATGCTTTGATGTTGAAACTTGGTGGTACGTATCGTTAACCACTCGATTTTAAAGGGTTAAATAAACTTATGCAGCAAGAGGGTTTCGAAATTTTGTGTCATTTTAATTCGATGTAGTAACGGATATTTCAGAAAAAAACTAAGATCTTTAAAGTAATTATAGACGCATTTCAAAAGAGTAAAATCGGAAATCACTTCTCGTCTTTCCATCCGCATAAAAGATAGTCGAAACTGCCTAGCCCGTTTTCGATCAAATTCCTTACGGATGGCGAGATGGTGTCTAGCCATTTTCATTTTGGTATTGTTTGAATTCCTTCAAGGGCGACTTTACGTAGGAGAGTAAATTAACTTCCATGTGGGCCTACATATATTAAATCCTGAGTTAGAATCTCATCAAACTGATATATGGAAACGACGTCAAGTCCTATATATGCTTTGCCATGCCTTAGTGTTCCTCGCGTTAGTTAATATCAAGAACATTCCTTAATGCCTGACGCGTTAACAGTTCAATTTCATGCGGCGATGCCTGACAGAATAAGCCATACAGCGTAACCACTGCGAGTATAAATTATGCACAGGAATGGGTCATTGATTGTGCTGTTCTTTAGGTGTGACTACAACTGACCCTTTCATACAAGTATAAGGTGCACTGAAGTATGGAAAGGGGTTTTGGAAGATCTTAATTTAGCCACTAAACTATCATTAATATCATCGATTTTGGGCTTCCGCCGCGATGTTGATGAGATCTGCGTTCTTCTGGGATATTACGTGGCGTCGTGTGGTAATTATTTACCGACGTTTCGGGACAATGTATCGGTCCCATCTTCACGGGTCAAGAGTCCGAGTATGAAAGAAAGCAAGCCAGCAACCTACAACGTAGATCATGGAAAGTGCCCAGATCTTATCATTAATATCATTAAATTGACGAAATACTATGGACGTGTGAAGTTATGGAAAATAAACTGCATGTTAAATTGCTCAGTATGTTGGAAGAGTGTGGGTAGACGTTATGTCCATATTTACTTTGCATTATTTTAGTAACAGCGTCTGCTTAGGTATGTGCTGATGAGGAAAACTGGGAGTAAAACCTCCAGAATTTCTTCCTTTATTTTCTTGATTCATTTACTTCCTCTTTTAGGGAAATAAATTCTCCAAGAAAAATAAATATTTGAATTTGGAAGTTGGGGTAAAAATACTTATCTTTTATTGTGTGCTTTCTTCTCGTGCGGATGGTGATGAACTCTTGTAGCGTAAATAATAAGCCATAAATAGATAATTGAAGACGTAAGTGTAATATGGGAAAAAGCTAGTGGTCAGTGACGTCCGTATCCGTTCCATTAACTTACATTTTCACACTATAGGACGACAGGGAAAAAGAATAAATAATAGCTGTTGTTACAGCAAGCCTACACAAATCCACCTCTCATGAGCTACATGAAACTAGGAACCCTTGAGTCTCCTCTACATCAGTCGGCCCTATGCGAATTTCAGGGACTCCAGCACGTATTGGCGGAGATTATTGAAGGCCAAAAGTTTGTTATATTCCCCTGCTGTGCGGTGTGCTGACAGGTCAGGACAGTAAAGTGGCCGGTCAACTGACACTCTGTCTTTTGTTCGATTTTCTTTCCTACGGCTCATTACCTTTGTAGCTGCACAGCGTGTTCAGGGGTGTGGTCTCGTGTGGAAGACCAGCTGAACCACACATAAGTGCCTCTCTTGATCTCCTATTTACGCTTTCGTCGTAATTGTGACGTCAGGTGATTACACACTTCCCTGTTCATGGTTCATGAGCACCTTGCCCATACTTTCAAATATTTCGTCTTTAGTTTCTGTTTGAACTGCACGTAATTTGCATCGTAGCATAGTAGCTAATATTATCATTATTAGGTCTATGTCAAAAGAGATACCATAATAAACAGTATCAGTTTCATATATTAAATCCACTGGCTTCCTGATATGCTATATGTAAAACCCAGTTGTAACTGTAGGCATCAACTGCTCTAACATTAAGAAACTTCGCATTTTGCCTTAGAGTGTACAATACTGATAAAACTAATTTTCTTTCCCGTAAGTGCATTGATCGATTTCTCTTCCTGACTGAGACGGACCGTCTTCTCTGTGGCGTAAGGACTGAAGTTTTATATAATATATATGAGAATATAAGCTTCCAAAGGTTTGATCTGTTATTATTGGCCAGTATTTTCACATCTTATTGGATCTTGTGCCGATCCCAGTGGCCGCGCAGTCTAAGGCGTGGATATACGGCCGCTCGCTTACTGAGATTGTGGGTTCGAATCCCGCCTAGTGCATGGATGTCTGTCTCTTGTGAGTGTTGTGTGTTGTCAGGTAGAGGTTTCTGCGACGAGCTGGTCCCTCGTCCAGAGGAAGTCTACCGAGTGTGGTGTGTCTAAAAAGTGTGATCGTGAAGCCTCGAAAAATGAGGCGGCCTAGCCCCAAGGAGCTGTCGAGCCACTGGAAAAAAAATTGGATCTTGTAATGTATCTCTTGTTATGAATTACAGAAAACATATTTCAGCAGCTCAAATGCTTCGTTATTTTTCTGAGAAGAAATTTGTACATACATTAATATTATTTTCTAACGACTGCTTTGTATTATGCTTGGTAGTGAGAAGTTTTTTTGCTTGAATACCAATCCATAATTCGCTAATCTTTCATGAGAGTTTCTCTTGAAATTTGTCTCTCCCGGCATAATTCTGAGACATTGTAGAAATGTCCACTGTTACTTATAAGCGCCGTCATGTAACGCTCTAAACTTTAACGGTTACTTTATAAAGCACCATGTTTCTCACTCTGGAATCCACTAATATCCTGATAATAGAATAAATAGATTATATCCATATACAGCATTACTGATCGGTTTTTATAGCCGAGGCTGTGTTTAATACGCGGTACGAAACTGACTCTCAACAAAATTAAGACTAAATTCTGTCTTTAAAGAATTATCGTTCCCCATTATCTTGCCAATTAGGCTTGTGTAAAATACGTAGCTTTGTTCACTTCTAACTGACTATTAACAAATCAAGAGTGCGTTGCGTAGTTCTGAGTTACTGAAATACTCCTTTTTTTTAAAAGGTTTGAGAACGGCATCCAACTTACGTATTTTCGAAATACCGACAAATATTCGTGTTCTTTTTTTTCTTTAAGTGCAACGAGCTCAACTTGACGAATTACGTCACAAATCACTATTCCGTATTATCTTCATTGTACACATGTCTGCGTGTTGTTTATGTAAGTACAGAAGAGGGAATATTTTGGTACTTTTATAGCTGTGGATTCTTTTACTGCTTTCCACTCTACAAGTCTGAGAAGCCCTATAAAATGTTGTGCTCTGATTCTTAAGGATATAAGTGGATATGCTGAACTCCAAAACAGAAACCCAACGAATTTTTCGGAACGCAACTTTATCTACAACTCTAGTACATAATAACAAAACTTTTATATTACGTCGCTAAACTTTCTTTTACGTGTGTGACTTCGTGTGCGTGCGTGCCTTCGCCTACTTGTGAAGCCTTTTAGTTGACGGTGGAATTTCATATTTCATTTCATTTTTCTGCTATCACGGATTCTTCGATTCGTGATTGGGTCTATCCCACAAATTATTTTTTTTCCTTGCTTGAGCGACGAGCGCCGGCCCAACGCTCAGCCCGACGCTCTGCCAGCGTCCCGTCGTACGTCGTGTGTCGGGGAGTTTAACAGTCGATGACGGGAGCTAGAGGAAGAACTGCAGTGATGATAACCTTTAGAAAGTCTAATAGGAAATTATTAGAGCCTCGGGCCGGCGCTTATCGGTCGGGTAGGGAAAAATCACCCTATACTTGTGCTGGGTAGCGTACAAATGACATGGATATTATAAGATGAGGAATCGAACCCGAGCTTCTAAAACAGTGAACATTTTACATTGCTACACTGTTTTACATTACATTACATCAAACGTTTTCATGGAGATAATGCTTTAGACTTCTATTCGGTAGGTACCTCTTTCGAATCTCTATCTGATCGCTGTCATTCATCATTCCGTACAGTCGCGGTTTCTTACGTTCAGTTCAGTTAAATCGGAATAGTTCTTTGGAGTGCATTACAGCAATGCCATTTTCAGTATTTGTTTTTCCATTCGACGTTGTATTATCTCGTAGCTATAGCAGCGTCTTATAAACCTAGCATACCGAATTCCTTTCCGTCATGTACATGTGAAAATTACATTACATGTCTGTAACTCTATCACACAGTGCTTCCTCTGTTTCTCACCATGCTTTAATGGACGTTTATATGAAAGAAGTGTGGGGGAGAAAATTATATGTTCATTGTTCTAATATGCTAATATGGACGAAAACAATAGAATTTTATTCTTCAGAGTTGAAATTTCGAAATTGAAAGAGGTAACGAGAGCTGTAGAGAAATTAAGATACCCCCAATGTAAATAATACGTTTTGTGTGTGTGTTTTTTTATACATCCATACACCTTTGAAATATAAAGAGACCCAAAGTTTGAGGGAAAAGTTTTTGAACGTAAGTATTAAATAAATTAAGACATAGCGCACAAGAGAATACCTCGTTGTACAAAGATTACAGAATTGAAATTTAAGGTAAATTTTTATACAGAACGAAATGGAAATGGGAAAGCCAATGCAAAATTTATGCAAAGTTTACAGGAGGGAGGTAGAGGAAGAAATACTTTATTGTATAAAATGATTTGGAACTTCTTATGTACAGTATAAAATGTGTACAATAAAAGATAAATATTAGTAAATAAATGTAGTATATGTGCACTGACCAAAGCATGGTGTTTGCTGTCATACTTATAGAAATGTACTTTAAACTCAACAAATAAATTTAATATTGGAGGTTTTAATAAGGTTGCGGCGGGCAATGTAGTTCCATGTAGGCGGCTATATTGCGAGTATTTTATACAACTTAAAACTATTTTAATCGAATTAGCTTTCCTGAGAAGAGTTTAAATTTGTTCTTCGTAGAAACATGCGACTCTCTGAAACAGGTTTTGCATGATGAAAAATGCTTTCTTTAAAAAGCTGCCGCGCAAAGAATATCTGAGTGTAGACGGCATATGAAAGTCCTGGCATTGGGATTGGGTGTGTAAATTCAAAACCATGTCTCTGAGTAATTCCGGACTTATTCACTTGAAATTTGCTTCTATAATTTAAATTTTATGTATGTATTCCACTTTTACCAATTGGTATTAATTATCAAAAATATAGAATTTGCACCAAAAACATAGAATTTGTGAAGACGTCGCATTGATTGAAAAACAAACCTTGTAAGAATCTTGTGAGAATATCTCTGTTTCTTGAATTTTGTCAGAGTTACCAACCGATTTCACGTTGAATATCCATTGAAATACGAAGCTATATAATTATTTTCATTTCTGTGATTTAGTAAGACTGTTGTTTCGTCAATTGCATATTTTCGAGTTATGGCTACGTAATAAGGAGCTATATAATTTTAACTCTTCGGCTAATTGCGTTGGCATAATGAAGTCAAAGGGAGTAGTAGAAAGTAAGGATATGAGTGTCTAAGCATCACCAGAGAAGCCTCAAGAGAAGAGTTAGGTAGACTTGTAAGGATGGCAATATATAAATTAATCTTAGAAACAAGGTGCTTGGAATTTTATACTGAACCAGCCAATTCAAGATAGGATCCAACAGTAAGTTTTTATTAAGAGGACAATGGGTGCTAAATTTCCTTAAATTATAAAATTTTTGAACAGGTACATGTCAGATTTTCAGTGTAAAGTTACACAATAAATTTGTTTATTTATTTAGCTGTGGTTGTCCTTTGAAAATTTCTTCGCCCTTTTCGTTACGTTTTAAATTGTACCACAATTGTCTAAAGGCTACTCGTCGGATAAGAGCACAATTTACTGCAAGAGAAAGATATATTGTTTAGTGCCGGTATTTCCTTATATCACAGTATGCGGGTTGGTGGAGGCATTATCTAGCGACAGCAGCGCCCCTACCTCAGATTAGCGCCTGCTAGAAGGACAGCACGTTGAAAGTTTTTCGATAAACAAAGTGTCCAAATTTCTTACTTTATCTAGTTTACACACTTTTCTACAAATAAATGATTTCTTGCACTGTGCATTGATCTTGACGGTAATTTATTGCCAATGCAAAATTATTATTGCAAAACTAATCTTTGTATATATATATATCTTCTTATACAGGCGCGACAACCTCATCCTTTGTAGGTTTTGGCCTTCTCAACTATATCCTTCCATTTCTTCCTATCCTGGATGCAGTTTCTCCAGTTTTTGACATTTTGAATCCTCAAGTCTGCCATAACATCATCTTCCCATCTATTCTTCGGTCTTCCACGCATTCGTATAGATATAGGCTTCCAGTTATAGATTCTTTTAACCAGTCTGTCATTTTCCATTCGGTACACATGCCCAAACCACCCTAATCTTTGTGCTTTAATATGATTTACTATGTTCTTATACTTTATTAGTTTACTAAGCTCTTCATTGGTTTTAATTCTCGTTGAGCCATCCATGTTTTTACTTGGTCCAAAAATCCTTCTTAGTATCTTCCTTTCATATATGAGCAATTTTTGCTTCATTGCTTCTTTCAGGACCCATGTTTCAGAGCCATAGGTAACTACCGGTCTTATAACCGTTCTATAGAAATGTAATTTTAAACTCTTTGCAATTAATTTACTTTTAAATAAGGTTTGGTTTGCATAATATGCTTTGTTACCTTGGATTATCCTTGTTTTGATCTCTTCTTCTATTGTATTATCTCCGTTTACGATTGATCCAAGGTATTTATATGATCTCTTTTGCTCTAGACTTGTACCGTTACAGTTAAGTTCTGTTAATTTGTGTGTTTGTTTAGCACATTTTATGTATTTAGTTTTTGTGTATTTATTACTAGCCCATACTTGTATGATTGCTCTTTTAGTTTCTGGAAGGTGTCGATAGCAGCTTGCGTGGTCCTTGCTGTAATTAATATTCATCAGCATAGGCAATACTTTGTTTTAACCGTGTTGAAATATTCCCTCTAACATCTAATTGATTCATAATTGAGTCAATTATAATACTGAACAGAGTTGCAGACAGTGGATCTCCTTGTTTATATATATATATATATATATATATATATATATATATATATATACCGAATATATATAATATGTAATTTTATTAATTTATAAAAATATATTACTGGCATTTTATTGAGTTTATATATCGATAAATTTATATTTTAAAATGTATAACCTTTAGTGAAATCTGTACTCTATGTACAGATCATTCTTACGATTAGATATTTTGTAAATCATTCAAGGAAGTAGTTACTAAATGTCCCGACAGGTTTAACCCCGTGTCTTCTGCTCACGAAGATCAGTAACGTATCTGATAGGGTCTTATATTAAGCTCTGATTATTTCCCTACGCAACACCCCTTGACTGGTATTTCTAATGGAAAACTGTGGTCTCTGTGAGGTATACAATATAGATGAATTTCAGTATTTAAAACGTTAAGAAGAATCAATAAATTTGGATTTATACTTTATGGTAGTGCACGTTATACGGTATTTACTAGGACCGCAGTTAAATTTCCCTGCCAGCTGTGAGTACAGACTATGAATATGAAGCTTATTATGACAAACAGTGTAATAGTTTTGGGGAAAAAGAAACATGTGAAGGACAGATTTTACATCATGCTTATAGGTTTCATTTATCTTCTTTACAAAAAGCGCGCATAAAATGTAAACACAGTTAACGAGTATGTTAATAATGTAGTAATGTGAAACACAGTTTTTAAAGCCATATTACGCAGGTTCTATCTAAATATTTCGCCTAAAAATCGATATAAAATTCCTAGAAAACTTCAGACTCGTCAGGTCCTCAAGTGAAGGAACTGAAAACAGTCTGGACAGCAGCGGCTTTTGAGGAATTTTGCCATAGCTTATAATGCAGGGAATGTTTTGAATCCTCCTTGCTTGGGGGTTAAATGCTAGTTTGGTTTCTGGGGTGATTTAATATCGCTTTATGAATATTAATATCGCGTTATAACTTGTGCAGCATGAAGTGATAAGGTCCAAATTGTTCCTCGGCCTTTACTGCAGCAGTCAATAAGTCACGTGCTGCCGACCCCTTTCAAACCGTAACGTTTGTATTCGAAAACTCGTGACGCTTTATCTAACAATGCGTACGCCTCGGGGATGAAGTCATACCTACAAATGTGGCACACGCTGGTTTGGAATGTAAAAGGTTTTAAAACTTAACAGTTCCTTTTTGACATTGAAGATGTCAATGGCAGATGAATATGTAAATATAATTTATTTTTATTCCTCACACCTTAGACTGCAGCTGATCTCTCATTGCTTTGTTGGCCGTTAAAATTCTCTTCTCTTATGGGGTTTGTATTTAGCTAATCATTTCTTAGGCCCAATTCTTTACACGTCCTTAGTATGGTATTGAACTGCGTACCATTTCTGTCTCTGCTTTTGTACGGTTTCGTTTAAATGTTTAACTGTCAGGTGAGTCATTAAATCACTCTTCCGTTGCGTGCTACATTACCCGCTTTAGCTTCTCACCACCCTATTTGCGAACACATTAATTCTACGTTTCTCTCTCACGGTGAAACACCAGTTACACATCCGTATAGACAAAAGCAAAATTACAGTTCGGGATATTGTTTTATCATCTTTCAGTTTCGAGATAACAGTGGAAAAGAAAATTATTTCGAACTGATCGGTAGCATGATGATTCCGAAATTAGAGTGATTTAAATTTATTCTTGAATGCGTATTTGTCGTACCGTTCTCGAATATTTGAAATTTTCCATATATTTCCATAGCAGACACACACGTACCATGCCACTATACGAAGCTTAACTCGAACTCATGGTAATACCTCCATCGAAGTTTTACAAACGTCACATCTCGTGTTCACAGTGTCCATTTCTAACGACAAACAAGAAATAAAGTACTTCAGTTCGAGTTGCTCTTGGCAAATAAGGCTCTGGAATGTTGGGCTACTGAATGAGTTAAATTTAATTAAAATGTAAAACTATGTCATTCCGTTCTCATTTTCCTATTCTCCCTGCCCGCTCAGTTTCTCCTTTATATTTGTCAGCTGTGGGAGCGAGGGAGATTGCAAACAACTCCTAGATGTGAAGTGAACGATAATGAAAACGATTCTGCTGAGACATCTCCAACTTTCTTCTCGTTACACTGCAGATCTCGCATAGGAGCTGTCCCAAATTAAAATTATATCTGCTTATATCTGTGTGCGGTTTCAACACACGATAAAACTTCTCAGGCGTAAACGTCGCCAATTATAAGTACCGAAATTAAGGATTATAAGAAGTGCAACGTTCGTCATCAAATCAGTGCAGCTTAGAGTATTTTTCCCAGTGTATCTCAACTAATGGAATGCTTCCGACTGGTCGGACTTGTTGGTCGAGTTGGGTTTTTTTTTTGTGAAATCTCGAAATAAGGAATACTTTTAATGTTTAGTATAACATTAAATTGTATGGAAATGAAAAAAATCGCGTTTGAAAAAAAAAATTCTGTTTTTACTACGGTGTAACTACAGATTCTTATACAAAATTACTAGTTAGATGCAAATTTAAAAAGAATAAGCATCATTGCTGTGGCCTTATCCGACTCCAAACGTGGTTATTCATGTTTCGTGTAAGTAATGTAAATGTCCACATAGTTAAGGGCTCCTTTAATTTAAAGTTTGCAAGATCTGACTATCCAAGTGAGAAAACGAATTCCTCCGCCTTATCCAAGAACGGTCCTTCTCTCACTCTCCTGTGCGTGGTCTGCGCCCGGTATTGTTAGGGCACTGGAATTCTTTATCCTTCTTAAATATTCGAACAGCCTTATTTGTACCCCCATACTAGTGTAGGCATATATATATATATATATATTATTTTCGAACAGTTTCTTACCTCTTCTCCTCAATCAGTGTTTTAAGTAATCAGTATCCAGCTAATGCTCCTAGAAAACACCCTTACGCTTCTACTCTGATTTCTTGTGCTCTGATCCATGTGTAATTCTTCAAATTCCAAGTATTTCGTTTGTAATTGAAACCTTTTAGATGAATGTCCATGCCGTCTGTGTCTGTCAGGGCTACAAATTTGTCACTGCGATCTCATTACAAGGAGTGAAGTTTCAGAGTGGTGAACCGCCTCCCTAACTGTGGGGGTACATACAGTAACCACTGGCGTTTAAATACTTTACAAACTGTTTCATCTCTTTTTTTTCTCTTTCTTCATGTTCTCTTCTTTTCCGTCTGATCTTGCTGCAGATGTGCGTTCACATTTCGAAAGGAATAATTACATTAGCCGTCACATATGTGTGTCAGCGTTATCAGTTCCGAAGTGTGGACTACCAAGTTCTCAGTTGTAATAGGTAACGACAATTATTGGCGCAAGGGTCAGGATTTACGGCAGGTAATCGGTGAATTTGTGTAGAATTCGCATGGAAGATAGCTGTGTGGCATACGGTAGCTGCACAACATGTGCTGTTATCATAGTGGCGTTTGTCTGCAGGATCGACACTTTATTTTGGACCCTGCGTACACTGACTTCTTGTATGCGACGTTGCGGTATTTGGCTCTACTCGCGTCTTTGGGTGATTGCTTGTAATAATACTGAGGCATACGTTCATTATGCAGTAGGCAGCATTCAAACTTCATATTTGTGGAGTTCTTAGTTTGATTACGGCCGCTGCTATTAATATCTCAATTTGAATTTAAAAAGGCACATTTTAACCAATAACCTGTGGTTCTGAATGGTTTAAAGAAGAGCAGATCAAAAGACTACTTAAAAATTAAGCTAACTAACTAACTAACTCAATGAAGCAGAGTCCTTCTTGAGAAGCTAACAGGACGTCAGCTAGTCAAGAAATTCCACGCGTTTTAAACCCGAAGGTTCATTACCGAATTCACAAGAGCCCGCCACCTGTTCCTATCCTGAGTCACATCAATTCAATCCATGCCCCCCATCCCATTCTTGAAGATCCGTTTTAATATTATCCTCCCATCTACGCCTGGGTCTTTCAGTTGGTTAAAAATAAAGCTTAAAATAATAAATAATAAGTTAAGTTTACAAATTTAAAAGCATTGTTACTATTGCCAAAGTACAGTCCAGTTGCCATATCTTGAAACGTGTGGGGCGAGGAAATGAGGAAACACGAAGGAAAAGGGAGGCGCAGGTATGAGACTAGTATCTGCTTTATGGCACGAGATGTCAGTGAAAAACCCCAGTCCCAAATACATCGGCCGCTAGAACACTTGGATATTTCTGTAGTGTATAATGTATGTGATAAATGTCTTAGCACAGATAGTAGTCCCTAAGTTACATAGCTTCGCCAGGCGAATACGCACCCCATCCTGCTTGCATTCCTTAAACACCTTTCAAGTCTCTAGTTACCAGAACTGAAGTTGTACTTAATCCTGCGTTTAGGACAGTGTTTCTCAGAATACTTTTTCCGCAACCCAAAACCGTAAATCACGTTGGTATTGTGACCCAAACAGTAAGATCATCTACTCAGCATCCTATTTAGGCCATCAGGCTCGCACCATTATTTTCTGAGTTTACAAACCATCAGAAAGATCTCGCGTCCTAAGTTTGTGTATCGACACTGGGTTTGAGACTGTCTGGAGTAACAAGTCGTTAAGAAGGTTATATAATATAAACGTTATCGCTTTGGATCAATAGAAATCTCCCTTTTGCCTCATAAAATTGTAACCAATACGATTCGACAACACTCTGGTATTCTCGTACAATACAGTAGCACAGTGAGAGGGGATGCAGCTCCTCTAAGATCTGTGGAACTGCTGGTCATCATATTCTCACCCAAACAAGCCGTACTACACTGAAGGTTGCTCCAGGTTCCTGTTTTCCTAAGTGTGGAGCATTATAGTGCATCAAGTTTTTTGTGTTACAGTCATTTGTTGCAAGTGAAGCAATTACAAATAACTGAACGTTATAAAAAGGAATAGTAATTGTTTCGTGACTATTAAGCATTACCGGACACTATCCTGATGAACCTCCCTATTTCCCTCGCTGGCAATGAAAAGTCACGTGACGCGGCTGTATGATGCATTCATTACACACGTAATACGAACGTGGACAAAGGGTTCCGCCGTTGCTTGTTTCTCGGAACTCATTACTCTTCTCGTATCTTCTGTACTAATATACGAGTACATACCTCTGACATTCATATATGTAATAAACTTCCGCCGTTGCTTTTTTTTTCTAGAAAGAGTTACTTTTTCCATAACGAGAATTCTAAGAAATAATCTAGTAATGTGATACAGTCTCATTTCGCTAAGATTTTCATATCTCAATTTTACAATTATGCAATTTACACATTCAGCTTACATTCGTGATATTTTATTTTTAACACAAAAGTTATCTGTTTCAAAATGTAATATTCGTCCGTCGCTTTTCACTTCCTTCATACAGTTCCTATTACGAACTTTCAACAAGTTATTAAGACCGCGAATTCCGGGTTTTGCCCGAGGGACCTTCATATGATGTTCATAGTTGAGAAATTGGCAATGGTAAGATTCTTCTTCGTATATTACTTGTTTCGCCTATTACTGTCCTTTCATTATATAATACACTTGCATGAGATGCATAAGTTCCTATAAGAAAAAGTATGATATGTGATAAGCTTGACAAAGAACTGAACAGTCTTGGCAAGCTGCGACATACCTTAGGCGATTCCTGGTCGATATTTGAAACGCTCTTCTCTGATGTACGTCAGAAGTTGCTGTGCTGAACTAATGACAGTTACGTGGAAATCAACTGCCGAAAACTTATGCATATAATACGAAGATCGGTTAGAAAATAAATTAAAATGGCGTACAATTTCGTAACTAAAGAACTTATGTTGAATGTAATTATATCAGGGGAATTTGTCACCGAAGGATTATTGTCTGTTTCCAGTGCCGAAGCAAAAGCGGCTACAGATTTAAAGATGATTACGAGGTGGAAACAAATGCGACATTATGGCTGGTAGCGCAGGACGCATACTTCTGTCACCAGGAAGTAGAAAAGTCCTTTCCACTGTAGGATAAATGCCTCAGTTTTGGCCTGGACAATGTGGAAAAGGTATTTCGATATCAGTAAAATTAAATGTGGATTGTTGTTATTGAAATTTATATTACCGGACCCAAAATATATGCACTGTAAACGTATTTACATGGTCTAGCTCAGGCACTGAGCAATTGTAACCAGTGAACCGTTCTTACAAACCCGCGTTCTGTCATGTTGGAGTGGTATTCTTCTTTCAAGTAAAGCTTTTGCTGCCCAACAGCTGTCAATGGACTGTTAGAGTAACTGTTAACAAATGTGAACAGGAAACATGAGGGGGATTGATCTAATGTCGGAACCAAGAACACAGTATCTCTGATTCGCACACAAAAGGTCTCGGGTTCATGTATCGGTACACATACCGACCATCCTGAAAGTCTTTCTGCTTTTCCTCTGTCTTCGTATGTTAAATTCTGGGATAAAACCTTAAATTAATTATTACTGCTTCTTCCAATTTTGTTCCAATTTATAATTCTATAGTCACCCTGTCATTGAACGCAGCATAATACGGGCAATTGAAAACATCGTTTAAGAAACGTAGAATACATTCAGTAAACACTGTCAGAGCTGAATTACCTGCTAGTTACATGTTGCACGAAGGACGGACATATTACACAGAGCTACAGAGCCCCGGCCACCAGTGATCGATAACACACGCGCCCGGTCAGGCTGCAACCCGCACGGTTACCGTCCTGTTGCTTTTGGAAGGCCCAAATTTCGATATACATTTTAATGGAACGAGAAAATTGTCATCCATACGGAAATGGAAATTTCATCTACCATGGACAAGGCCTGCGCGCTAATGATCGACCTGCAGACTAATGTTCTATATATATATTCGCATTTGCATTACGATGAAAGATCATAGAATAGGAGAAATGAGCATAGAATAAATTTTAAAATACATTTTCTCACCCTCAAACAAATCTGTCTGCACACCTGATCAAATTTCCTGATGCAGAACTGCTCAGTGCCTTTGTCCGTATCCACACATTAATGCATGAAGGCACAGCTGTCAAAGACGTCACTCCGTGGTTTTAGGAGACTGCACGTTATAACACTTATACACGTTGGTAAAACAAAACACTGGAATGAAGGTTAACCCAAAACGTTTCTGTCAGTAAATATTTACAAGTACACTGCTTACGTGGCATGATGGACGTTTAGCCGATAATTGGTTTCAGCTCATACGTACCTCGGAATTTGTGGAGTTACTCTCCCGTCGAATGATCAAGAAACTCGTCATTGAGTACTCACATTTTAATATTGCTGTGCTAAAGCGGTACTCCAATTTTAAAAATCTCAAGTTTTCCTTCATGTAAACTCCGGAATGGCGAATGTTTTAAACGTATAAAGTTTGGTGGGAGCTGAACACTGATTCGGAACTTACTATCAAGTGAAGGATCACGACAGATACCCGTGAGATACTGAGCTATATACTAGTACAAGGCGAAACCCGTTGCCGGCTAGGCGAGGAAAGAAACGATGTGAAAATTAGAACTATATAAGTTGACTTCCTAGAACGCTCATGCGAACTTTTTATATTGCAGCTCAACTGAAATATCAAGCATCGAATAATAAACCCTTTGTACTAAATAGCAGTTTATAACAATTCTATTTTTCTTCCAATTTGCGTAGAAAATGAGTATGTCTCGACGCTTTGAATCAATGTTATTTGCTAACATTTAATATTAGATTATGACGTGATTCTGATAACAGTGAGGTCTTGTTCGGTACCACGTCTTCGTTCTGTTATGTCGAAAAATTTTTTATCTTGATTTATTTTTCATCGGGATATGTTTAATGTTTGGTTTTGTGTTCCATACGCCAGGGACAGTATGTAACAGAGAATTACGTTTAAGGTTAGGATTTGGTCGTGTGGAACAGGTCGGCGCCTGCACGAGTCTCTGGAGGCTGGCAAGCTGGAGGCAGATGGGATTTTTTGTTGTTGTTGTTAGGAGAGAGAATCAAGAGAACCAAGAACTTTTCTTGTCAGGGGCAGACTTGAGAGGACCATGAAGAGTTTCTCTCAGGAACAGACTCGGGAGTACCGAAAGGAGTTTCTGTAGAGGACAGAATGGATAGGACCGAGAGGACTTCCTGTCATCAGAGGAGAGAAGTTGTTGTCAGAGCGCAGACTTCAGGATTCAGGAGTTGCTCTCAAAGGATAGATTCGGGAGGACCAAGAGGACTTGCTTGTCGGGACCAGACTGGACAGCACCGAGAGACGCAATCGTCAGGGACCAGGTCTGAAAGGGGCAATGGATTTTTTTGTCGAAGGGCAGGCGGGTTTCTGTCAGGGGACTGACTGAAGAGGTCTAGAAAAGAAACTACATGGCAGAGGAAGAGCGAGAGTCGCAGTTATGCTTGGTACTGAAATTTCATGAGGATGTGCCACTGGAAGGCAGTACTCGCAAATGGGTGCCAAGGAGCCAGACTGTTTAATTGAACTTTGTAACTCAGAAGAGCTTTTTTTTTTTTTGGAGGTCATATTTTCTGTTGGTTCATAGTACTGAACGAGACAGGAAATGAACGTATGACGTAACTTTGAGGCGCTTTCAGTAACGATTTTTACCGTGGAAAAGCAATGAGTATTAAATATTATGAGCGTATGTCTATATTGTTGCCTTAGTTATCCGGCATGCAAAGCGCATTTCCATTTTGTATTGTTATCTATGAACTGTCTGGCTCTACCATATTTTTCCACATTATTTCATAAACGGCACCATTTTAAGAAAAATTGAACGTAAATATGTGTTTTGATCTCTCTGCAACTTTCGCCTGAAGTAATTCTCATTCTGAGAAGAATTGAACGTATCCATTATTCTTGTCGCATTTTAATGAAACTTGAAATTTCTCGACAGATTTTCGAAAAAATACTCGAATATAAAATGTAATGAAAATCCGTAAATTAGGGGCCGACTTGTTTCAGGCGGACAGATAGACGGACGGACAGAAACTGGGAAGCCAATTGTCTCTTTTAGCAATTTTGCGAACGCGCCTAAAATGGGTTACAGAGTGCAGATTGTTGGACGAAATTCGGAGAAAGTAAGCTGGCCTAGCGGTCGAAATATGCGACGCACAGTTTTAGTGACCAAGTTGCAGTGCAAGATACACCCTGTGGTCCGCCATGCTGTACCACGAAGTAACGAGTGTCGTCAACCACGAGAGCGACATACGTAGAGTATGTAACTACCTACTCCATAAATTTGTTTAACATTAAAATGTGCTGTGGAATGTCCATGGAGGTTCCAGTGTGGTTGGACGCTTAGTTTGCTATGTGATACAAGATCCTATTTTAATTACTAGTTTAGAATTTCAAGCAAAGTAATTTTATATCGCACAGACCATATCAGGTTTATTGACGTGCTGAAATATTCATGTACTCTGTCGTAAATGGATCCTCTGGTTGGTATCTTAATTCTATGACATAATTGTGATTTAGGTGGGGTTCGTTATGAGCTGGTTAGGTTAGACATAAAAGTCTTGTTACCTTGTACATTGATTTTGATTCCAGCAAAGTGTTGTAGCAACTCGGATTTGTGATGTTCGCAATTTAATCTTCTTTTAGTTTATGAATAGATAGATTAGGAAGTCAAGTGTATTGTTTCCGCATCAAAGTGCTTGGTTTCCGTTCGTTAAAAGAATAGTATTATGAATATTTTCTTGATTTTGGTTGTGTTTTTATCTTAGGGAATTTGTTTCTGTTCAAGTGTTTAATTTTAGTTATAATAAATGATATTCCCGGGATCGTTAAGGAAGACTCATTTCGCATTGAGATGCGGAATTCACGAGGCTTTCCGGGTACCTACATCATTTCACTTTGATATTTTGAGTTATCTGGTTTTTCCCAGTTCCTGCAAGTCTGGTAGCTGTCGGGAGCTTGGTTGAATATTTTGCTTTTCACATTTGGCTAAGATTAAGTATGT
Organism: Reticulitermes speratus; assembly: GCA_021186555.1. Classification (NCBI taxonomy): domain Eukaryota; kingdom Metazoa; phylum Arthropoda; class Insecta; order Blattodea; family Rhinotermitidae; genus Reticulitermes; species Reticulitermes speratus. The sequence goes on from JAJKFL010000002.1 coordinate 18,819,330, forward strand.
GTATATATTTATGCATATCTAAGTGATGCCCGTCACAGTTTTATCATATACCTTATGTTCCTTTTTAAACCTATTACTTTCTTAATACTGAGGATACTCACAGCTAGTACTGGTAATTCACGTTTTAAGTACGCGTGGCAAATGTTCTGATGAATTATATTTCGTAATACTTGCGGTATTCTTGTTCAATGTCAAATTTAAGTTTGGCTGTCATTGGTGTAATTTATAGTTTATTTTATAGTATATAGCGTATAGAATATTTTTAAACAGTGCAATAAAATACGTGGATTTAAACATAAAGAAGCATTGATCAAGTTTCTGCACTTTTACATACATATTTACATAGTTACACATAGAATTTGTAGTAGTAGTATGCCTATATTATATCGTGCCAAGAGATGTTTAAAACTAGGCGCATTAATTTTTATAGGAACACTAAAATTACACACTAACTACATCTATTTAAGGCGTGTTGCCCTTTAAAAATCTTTCTGATATAATGTATGTTATATAAATATATCTGATTTTGTGATTAAGATGTACCACAATGCACAGTGCTGTAATCCAAAGTCATCACACTAATTTCCATTATAGATAAATTTCCCTCTCTCTCTCATTTTTTTTTATCCATGCTTCATAGTTTAGCAGGAAAGTAATCTGCGCTGAGAGTCAGTATACTTGTCCGCTCATGAAAATTAAAAGAAATATGTATGCATTTTCTGTTATCTAATTCTTAATTTATACCAAAGCGGTTTTATAACAAACTGTATAATTCTGGCGCTTGTAACATGACATGAACGTTTTGGGATCTTCCACGTAATTGTGCTGGGGTTGCCCCCCCCCCCTCCGAAAAGCAAAATATTATTTTGTTAAAAATATGAGCTTAAAATGTGCTCGTACATACTGAGGGGGTCCGAAATATAATGCACTTCCATAAACAGTGTGAAAAATATGCCAAAATGTTTGAAGCAAAATCTGCTTGGATTCATACTCACGGAATCAAACACCCTCAGTACCCTGATTTTTATTTTGGGATATGAGGGTAAGCCAAAGCTCTCTAAAATATATCCACAGGTATTTTTCAAGCATATTATGTTTACGAACGAATTTTTTTATTAACCGCAGACAAAATGGATATTCCGTTAAACTGAGGTTGGGAGGAAGGAAAACATCAACGTATAAAGTTTTCGTAGGAGTCGATCCGCGCTGTACGGAATGATGTAGGAACCGGGTATGAGACGGATATCCTTAATGCATTGCGCGAGTAACTAATTTGCGTCCAGGAACAAAAAGCCTCCCCGTATCCAGCTGAGAGTAAACTGTAATACCGCAGCTTGTGGGGTCACTAAGTCGCGTAATTTCCGGCCGGAGACATCTTCTTCTAGCAGAGCTTTCACGTGCAAGATGAAACATAACAGTTTATCCTTATCTGAGATTAGTAAAGCCCGGTTGGAGTAAAGGTCTGTAAACATCGACGCCTATAAAGGCCAGTGTGTATGAAGACGATGGCTGTCAGCCTTTTGGTGCTCGCGGCACTCTCAGAATATTTTGAGCTGTCCTGTTCTTAGAAGATGTCGTTATCTTGTGAGACAACAAGATTGTCTAAAACGGAAAGATCATGACAACAAATATCAATTTAAAAACTAAAGTAAATCCAGTGGTTTCGAAAAGGTTTTGTTGAACCACCACCATCTTTCTTAAATTTGTGCGTATGCATGTGCTTATAAAGAAAACCTCTATCGGCTTTTCTTTTTCAAATTTTTACATTTTTACATTTAACCGTATATTCTGCTGTTGAAACTTAGGCGGCATACCGGCTGACACAGACAGGCGTAGTGTTTAGAGACATACCTGCAGAGATCTCCATCTCTGCAGACTGGCACCTATGTAGATCGACGCCTCTATGGCGGTCATCTGTACACAAGGATGCGTGCACAAAGACTTTCTTGTACGTGCCACTGTAGCCTACACAGTCTATAAAGGCAGGCATTTGTAAAGTACCTTGTGTTTACAGGCCTGCGGAATGCACGTGCGGTGACTTTATGGCGTAAACCAGGACTTTGTTCCTGGCCTCATACCGAGACAACAATATCATACCAACGTGGGTCCGACTTGCAAACTTTATAAAGACACGGGACTTCGAATTGTGAGTGATTAAGGACATGTGGGCAAGCAAACACACATCAGTTTGAGTGTTTCATTATCAAGAATTTATTTTGAAGTATATTTCTCACACGTTTTATAGTTTTATACGTATTCAGAAAGAAATTAAGTTGTTTAATATTATGAAGATGAGAATTAGCCTAATTACGTATAAAATTATTTCTACGTCACAGAGAACAAACTACATCACCATTATAAAAATCACCCATTCGTCCATTTAATGGCGCCTACGGAAATAGCTGTTCGTTATGAGGATCACGGAAACACATAAATAAAATGTGTGGACAAAATTAAGCAACTTTACATGTTACAGCAGGTGCCACACGTCGTTGTCACTGGGCTTCAGCGATTAATACAAATTAAAATGGAATACATTTTTAAATTCCGCGGAGAGTGGGATTTTAGTAATAAATACTTTTTTTCATATCGTAACCCTAATAATATCAGGCAAATTACTTACACAGCACTGAGGACATGAAAGTCCCATTCGATCTTTAAAATCTACGAATGGTCACCATATTTAATGCAAAGCAGACGTCGTGTCTGGAGGTAAGGCTGATGATACTCGCAAGTGAGACCGTAAAGCTAAAAACATCGTTGCGTGTCACTGCGGAATTAGGAGAGAGAAAGGCTCCCAGAATATAAATGAGACCGTAAGTGAATGCAGAGGAGAGAGACACGAAAACAATACCTAAAGAATTCTTAGGGGCGTGCAAATGATAAATGTGACCTGAAATTAGGAGGAATCTTAGACGGGTAAAAATGCAGTACAGTGAATAATGGAACGGATATGAATGTGCGTGAACTTTGATTAAGATATATCCTGATGTTGGATTTAATTTATGTGCGAGGGAGGACTCACAGTTTATTAAACACATATATCTCGCTTTCTTCCATGGAGAGAGGTCTCGTGTTTTGGTATCTGATGATTGCTAATTGCTACAGAACTATCTATGTTTGGCTTTATGTAGCATACAACATACTGCAATTTGTTTATTCATCTCGGCGATAACGGTTTGGCCACCCGAAGAATCGTGACCCTTTTCACGAGAGGCGCAGATGTTTCTGATAAAATTGTGTCGACGGCTACAAATCATCTGGCTCTTCCTTATGGAGTTTAGTCCAGCCTCCTCTTCGTTCCGCCGTCTAAGGTCCAAATATTCTCCTCAGCTTCGTGTTCTGCAACGTCCTGGTTCTGTGTTATTTCCTCAGAGTCCGAGATCAAGTCTGACACCCACATGCGAAGCCATAGACTCACAGGTTATTTTAATCTTTAAATGTTTAGTTAGGAAACAGGAAGACGTAAGATTCTGAACCGAATGGAAAAAGACACTTCCAAAATTTAATCTTGTCTTGATTTCTTTGTGTCGTTCAAAGTATTTTAATTATGCCTCGTTTTAAAACACTAATTAGCTATCTTCTTGATGTTATTTGGTCCTACAGTCTCTAGACGAGATGCAGATGTGTGTTGTACTTAGTTTTCTCTGCATTAGCCTACTTCCTAACTAGTGTCCTCATAGCGACTAGGAGACTGCCAACATATTTTAATGAAGTATTTATGTTTTCGCAAGCAAAGTTAATTTCTTCAGCATTTATCTGAAGGAGGTGTCCTTTATGGGCCTACTCTGTTTCTGTCCCGATATTCTTGGACGATCTCTGTGACAAATTTAAACAAAGTTTACAATAGAGGGCGAAAACTATCCTCTTTCAGACCGTTTTGAATAGGACAAGTTTCGGGAAATGTTTACCTGTCCGGACTTCACTGTGTGCTGTAATACATTTGAATTAACCTGAATAGTTTCCCATTTATGTCATTTTTGATGAGAATATTATACAATGCTTCGTCCTATCTGAATTATAGACTTTCATCTAGTCCATACGTGACTAATGTACGGCCTCATTTCATTCCCATTTTTCTCATGTATTTTATTAATGCAGAATATTTCCCCACTAGTTGTCCTTTGAGTCTACATCCACACTGGTCATCCCCAATAATTTTTCCAGATATGGAGTTAATTTTGAGAAAAAATGTAATAGTTTTATGCAGTTCAAACCTTTATGTTGCCTCAATAATTGCTAGCTATGTGTGCATAGGGGTGTATATACACGCACAATGACAGTTTCGTCGCCAAATCTTTTTTGGAAAAGGGCCACAACAGTCATTGTGGGCTGGACTGCGGCCCTTAGTGTGAAAACTACAATAAGTGATATACGTAATCGCCTAAATTAATGTGCAATTTTTATAATAGTTATGCCCACATACTTACATAATTTACAAATGTGGCCACGGGCCGTGTAGCACATGCTGGCGGGCTGCGGGTTGGATACCCGTGTTTTACGCAGTTATTTCTGGTTTCAAATAGAATTGGTAAATTTATGAATCTCGGAACTAACATATCACGTCATGCCTTCGTTAGTAGCGCCGGAATTTAATTTGATTAATAATTATGATTTTGTTAAAATTGCCAGGCATAATCTTCATGTTAGTTCATCTGAACGTGTTTCAGCCCGTCGAACGTAATAAATACCATAGGTGATGAAAGGTTTTCTTCCGTATATTCGAAATATTATGTACGAGTTGCAGACAGACCAAAGTTTTCACAATTTACCTAGTCAGTTTTCTGTTGAGAACCCTTCTCTAACATATTTATGCTTCTACACACGTTTATAATATACTAGTTCTTGGAGTTATTTGGAAATTCCATTTGCCAGATGTTCTTTCATGTAAAGTCTGCTAGTTTCACGTCTTACCTTGTTCAGATGTGTCCATTAATTTGGCCCGTATCATGTAATCTTTACAGCTTACCTGGCTTCATTTGGTCTAAGAATTTTGGACGTTGTTCACCAAACCAAATTTTCTGCTTCAATTCGTAATAAAATGGATTCTCTGTCGCTGGAATGTTGTTTTTGTATTTAATAATTCCCCAAGACCTGTGAATTCACATGTGTTGTCTGAGATCTACAAAGTTGTGAATCTGTTGCCTTTTAACCTGATATTCTTCCACATTCAAATCGTTTGACTCTTTATGAAGAAATCCCTCCGCGTAAAATTTCTGGTTTTTTCTTTCAATCTCTGGCATTTTCTCCCTAAATTATACAACTACCATCAAGTTATTAGTACAACAGTGATCTCGGCTGAAAATCGGACATAAAATATTCCTGAATGGCATAAGCTACCTATAAGTATGAGGTCAGTTTCCTTGTGAGTTTGCCCAACAACTGAAGTTCTCTGATACTCATGTATGTTTCGATGTGGAAGCATTGAATTATTCTACGTTACATTTAGGATGTGGCAAAGTGTAGTGCTCTGTTACCATTATCATTACTATTTCGTGTATATTATCATTAATAATTCTCAGTTTGAAAATGCCATATATCGCTATTTTTGCCCAGAATTCTAGTAAAAAATACGCGTGTGGCACATAAGAGAACTTTTCGAACACCTCTTTAAGTTCCTCACGGACATTTCTCTTTTCATTACCACCTTTATTCTCAGGTGGGCTATGCAGGTTCACAACAATAATATGACACCAGAGACCTTTCAGTATTTTGTGTAACATCTCTTACTACCAACGATTGTCGGCTATCTTTCACCACACGCTAGTAAATTCGCTCTAACTTCGTATGAGATTTTATTGAAATAAACGGTACTAAAATAAGGTAAGGCTGTGCCATGGCTCAGGCGGTTAGTCGCCGGCCTCCCACCGCGGAGGCCCATGTTCGATCCCGGGCCAGTCTATGTGGGATTTGTGGTGGACAAAGTGGCACTTGGACAGTTTTTTCCCGAGTACTTCGGTTTTTCCCTGACAACTTTATTCCACCGGTGCTCCATTACTTAGAAAAATGAAGAAACTGAACATCTTTCTTTTCATCTTCATCACAAGGTTTGCACAGTAAGCCTTAAGGCTGCGGTGCTTCCGTAGCTTCTGCTGCTGGGTCCATCTCCACAAAAAAAAAAAAAGCGGTAACTATTTATTACCTAACTCTCCAACGTATAAGAACGCTTAACAATATATTGCAGTGTTCTTTCCTCAACAGTTGGTTTTGAGGGTAAAAAGACGAAGCATGTGGACAATTCCCTATTTTTTGGCTTCGGGACTTTCATGAATATTTTAGAATCCCATGTTTCTAGAAAGCTCTATAAATATTATAAGCACGAACTAATCTAATACCCTAGTATATATTATTAGAACATATATATTTATATATATAGTCTGTCAATGTTCCTGGTTTAACATATTCAGCACTCTATGAGAAAAAAATGAACATTATAACTGTTCTGGTAACTGTTATTTGTCACGCTAAAAGAAAATTAAATAGGCCAATGTGTGTGTATTTGTGCATGCGTGTAACGTCTGTAATGTATGCTTTGAGGAAAGGAAGTAGCTTTAGGAAATGATTTTAAATGATAGCTTAGAAAATATTTTTTCTGACAGTCAAACACAACCGACAGTGGAAATTACGCCTGGACTTTCTCCCTTTTTTCTTTAAAAGTAAAACCATTGTATTACGGGAAGGACCAGTCATCCCCAAGTTACAATCTCACAGAAACCTGCGAATTCTTTTCTGTACTTTTGTTACCTTCATCCTGGGGTACCGGGGCTGATTTGAATAGGTAGGATCCTTTACAAAAGGATTCACAGACTGGAGCTTGTATTCAGCTGTTTGTCAACACTATAGTCCTGCATAAGCCAATTCATATCCAAAGGGATTTTCGGAATATCAGCGAGATAAAAAATGGAAGTTACGTAATTTGCAGCAATTTACAGCATGCTAGAACAAGAAGAGGTAGGATTCTATTGTTATAGAGGGTAAAACATTGATTTTTCTGTTTTCGGAGAGGTACAAAATTCCACTTTTTGTGTAAAGCCGCTCTTTCCACTGGTCTCTGTTTCCAAAAGAGAAAAGACCTGTAGTAGAGAAAGAGTTGGGGAGATAGGGTAACGGAAAAAGAAGGCATGGTAGTAACAGCAAATTGACAGTCTAGAGTAAATAAGGCGTTATTGACAGTAACGCCCCGAGATTTTAACAGGAGAGAGGAATAATATAGGAGACCTTGAGGCCAGAGTGACAGACGGAAGGACACAGCTGTACACACAGCGAGTCGAAACTTGGGTGACATTTTGGAACGGTACCTGTAATCTGAAAGGAATGGTCAGACACTTTTGGGACTAAGTTGCCTCTGTGAGAAAGTTGATTACGTCATTGATGGCCAAGTTACCCAGCGGGTGCTTTTAAGTACTGGTGTACAGTTTTGGCAATCTTCGCCTTAGAACAATAATTTATTTTCCATTTTTAATAAGTTATATATTTTTTTACCACTCGATCTGAATCTGATGGTACCTTGTGACACCTTACAGGCTCTATATGGAGAACTCAGATCTCAGAGACATAATAAGCTGCAATATGTTAATCATTTAAAACATTTTATAATAGTTCCTTGTTCTAAAATTAAATGTAAATTTCTCCCGGTGCCATTACATCACTCTCTGAAAGCGCGGTAGAGGTGAAACTTCATACGTTATTTACCTCGGAGGTGGTTGAACATAAGCAGTCAGTTCCTTGTCGGAGGTTACGCCTTATCGACTGTAAATAGTCACCGACGTCTCGGAGGTATTGTTTTCCTTCGACAGTTCAACAGTTATGGAAGACTTGAATCTACAGCAGCTTTGCGGTGAGAACCTCAAATAGCAAATTGTCGGGTGATTTGTCTTCATTATTTTTATTTTCCCTCGGAGCTCCTTGCTGCTCCCGTGCATGAACCATAAAATCCATTTTAGTGTTAGCCCACCATTTGCAAATTTTTACACCGCTGACATTAAGAGCTCCTACTCATAAAACCTGAACGTAAGCACCACAAGAAGACTCTGATTCCACTACATGCCACGGATTTGTATGCCCTATGCAAGTTAATCGTGTTTAGAGAGGGGGAGTAAAGGTAAAGTTCACCCTTGAATAGGCCATGAAGGCCCAGAGGGGGAGTAGAGGTGTAGCTCTACTCCATCTTTAACCTCGGCGGTAGATGGGGGTGGGTGGTTAACGCCACGCCTCGGCCGCTTTACCCCCGGGAATGACCCGGTACCCATTGTACAGGAGGCTGGGTAGACCCCAGGGTCGGTCTGGACGGGTAGTGAACATCTCGCTTCCACCGGGATTCGATCCCCGGACCGTCCAGTTGGTAGCGAGTCGCTATACCGATTACACTATCCCGGACCACAGAGCGGGGAGTATAAATCCGTTTTCGATGATGCCACATCTCTGCTTTCATTTCCAGTTTCCGCTACATATGCTGCATGCCTTACACTCGAAGTGCTAGAAAGAAGACTTTAATTTTTATCAATCTCACAACACTGGAATTGATCAGGTTCCTGGATTCGGCGTGTTCTCAGTCTCCTGCCGTTTACTAAACACACAGCTATGTTGAGGGCTCAGCGCTGCGCCACCTCCCACAAGAACGGGGCTTCCCACCCCATCGCTGTGAAACTGTCAAGTCTCGCACGGTGATCTTGCTCATGGCGTAATGGCGCTGATGTCAGAATGTCTCAGAAACAGAGTCATAATGACACGCGACGGAAGAACGTGTTATAATGCGTAACTAATCTTTCGGTGCGATCTAATTTCCCAAGAAATGTAATACTACTGCGATAAAATTACGCATTTATTCCGAAGAAAAAGTTGCTGCGCACGCAACACTTTACGAGTAAAGTCATAGCATGTAATGTGCAAACAAGAAATTTTCGGCGTAAAGTCTTCATTTCGCGCACAAGAGAACGACACCATTGAATTTCGTACGTTTCCTTTGATTCTAATTTTTATGTAAATTGTGAATTTACCAGTGCTTTTGCACTTTTGGATCTTCAAATTATAGCCAAGCAACATTTGGGACAGTTAACATAGCGTGAACAAATGTGAATTTGTGACTATTATAATCACGATGTTTATGATAATGTTGATTTTGGTGATAATGATATAACAATAACAACAAAACCGGATACAACGCGAGCAATTTTCAATCTGAGTTGAATGTTTCTAGAAATTTCACCACATGCTACACAGTAAATCAATGCTTGAGACTTCACTGGAAAGCAAAATAATGCCTACTGTTAATTTAGCTGTGTTTATTTTGTTGCTATTCATCTATTGTAAACCTCAATTTTCCAATTAATTTAATATGATTTTACATGTTCTTATCCGTCTAATGCTGTTTACAATTAAATACAAAATACTGAGAGAGTTTTTCAAACTGTGTGATGTGAAATGATGTTGCGGTTTCAATTCTTGAATATTTTTTTACGTGTGGTCCAATTTTAAGTGATAATGCAACCAACAAAGTACAAACGTTTGAGGACCACAAATACATTTATTGTTTCATTCCTACGTGTTTCGGCCTTATTGGCCATCCTCGGAGAAACCATCGGACATACTCCTTCCAGTAACGTCAAAAGTGGTTTCCCTGAGGATGGCTAATGAGCCCGAAACGTGTAGGAATTAAATGTGATCCACAATTTGGGCACTTTGTTGGTTTCATTAACGTAGGCAGTTTTGTTTCAGGTCCCAAATCCTTCGGCCCCAGTAATAGTAGTGTTTAATATGATGGCATTATGTTACAGCGGAGGCACAGATTTTTTTCGTCAAGCAATTAAAGAGAAAAATGTCAGAAAATTCATATGAATAGTAAGTTATATTCATTTTACGATGGCGTTGATGTGGCTGATATCTGCGCATCTCTGCTCATCTTTTGTTTTGCCTTGTATACTTCTAAAATAAATGTCTCCACTCCATGACCCTATGTGGTCAAATTTAAGGGAGGCTTAGACCGAATCAGTCAAGGGGCAGATATCTGTCGGGAGTTTCAAATTTCAACTCTTTATTCGACGCTTATATTTGGACGTTTCTGCAGTAAAATTTATGTCACGGTGCCCCATAACGTAAGAAGTTAGGGACGTCTTCCGGATTTTGGAATCACAGTAGGACTTCGTACAAGTGGCTGCAGGTTGGGTTTACCATAAGATGAAAGTTCTTTACAAGAACGTTACGAAATGAAAGACAGAGCATCTGTGTTTTCAGTATGGTTACTGCAGTGCGTTCCAGCTGTCCTGTCTTCAGATTTTTCAGAAGGGAAGTGACATTACACTGTCTTGTGCCATCCCCATTCCCATCACGTGACAGGGTGCAGTTGGCTTTTAAACTACAAAGTGACCGATGCCATGGCCAACGTAACGGCTCGCAGCGTCTAATAATGCTGACAGTAAAGCACACGCAGCGTGGGACGCGTTATACATTCTAAGCGACTGGAATTTCCAGTTGGTCATCGCAAAGATCTGCCCATATATTCCAACACATGGATTCTGCTTGTTCCATTTTTCATCTAATGTGAAAGAATAAATCAGTTCGATTCAGTCTCATAAAAGCACGAAGTGGAATTATTTGTAATTTAATCGGTTGTGAGAAGAGTTATTCCAGATATATCTCAAATTTGGGTATACACTTATATTTCAACATGGCGTTCCTTGAAGAGTTTGTAACACCTAATTAAAGCTGATTTAAAGATTTTAAATACCACGAATTACACGATATTAAATATAACATATAGTGATTGCAAAGGTGTTTCGCGACCTTGTAATTTTAAGAGATTATATCTGTGGATATTCTGAATGAAGAACTTGTATCAAAATTTGTCCAATTCTTAGAGATTACATAGTTACGAAAGTTTAGATGCTTGAAATAAAGTTAAGTACCTTTATTGTAACAACAAATGTCACTGTATGGTTATTTTATTTTCATTACTGTAACAAATCTTCCAAATCTCCTCCTTCCATTTTGACACTCACTCTATCCAGTTTCAAAACGTAACGTCTTAGACGACCACTGTATTCTTTGTCACCGACGCATGTGGCCGCGTCGACAATACGCCGAAATAGCTCCCTGAATGTCACTACGTATCGTTCATAAACAAGACTTGTAATGTTCGTCAACACATGAAAATCAAGGCGGATGATTTCCGGTGATTGCGATGGTCAATCGTGCAGACCTTAAAGGCTAGTCCAAGGACAGGAAAGTAAAGTAAAATTCGGTCCAGCAGCTTAAATGAAGAAACTGGAATTAACTTTTTGTCACTTTGTATAGGCACCCAACATTAATACTCGCATACAGAAGCTGACATCCCCTTCGTTTTGTAAATTATTACACATGTTGAGAATTGTTATTTAGAGAAAAACTTTCAAGAAGACGAAGGTTCACGCCGCGGTGTTCTGCATTACGTCACCGTGCGATTTTTAGGTAGACAAAAATGTTTTGTGTGCAACATGCTAACACCTCCTTCGTGATACCGTGAAAGTGGAGGCAGTATGATTTCCTGAAATATTCTTATCCACGTACCAGAATACACGGTGTCATGACTGTGAAGAGCACAGTATGAACTAGTTTAAGATTCTCTGTAGTGTCACATGTAGTTAAGCTTATATTTCTGACTCAAATTTTATTGATGTACGACGTCTTGCTTCGTACGAATTTAGAAATTTGAATACTTCTCTAGGATGTCTTTTTATATTGTGGTACATTTTCGATGTAACGATGTAGTTTGCTTAAAAAATCTACGATTTTTCCTATGGCATTATATAGTTAAAAATTTATAAATTTTCTATGAATTACTAACGACGGTCCGTTGTACAAAACACCGTAAAAAACCGGGAAATATTGAAAAGTTCTTGTGTTGTGTTAAGCCTCACTTTCTGCGTACCTCGCAGTTAATGCTTTTAAATTACCATTTATATTGGAACAGAATATAGGCCTGTTGTGCGTTAATTAAAAAGGATTAAATAGTCGTCTTTGGAAGACGATACTGAGTGAACGGATCTTGCATATGGAGTGAGGGTGAGTTCCCTCTGATGAAATTAGGGGTAGGTTTACAAAACGGAACTGGAGAATGACTGTGTATCTTCGAGTGTATGGGCAGAAGCATTCTTGGAAATAAAACAAAGAGAAAAATAAAACAGTCTGTCGCACAAAGTTAGTCACAATTTCATGTGACATTGGGGGCCGTGAAGTACGCGATGGGCAACTAGTGAACGTTCGTGTCAAAGGATTTGGACCTGTAGGTCGACATTTTGCTGCCATTACTTTTAAACCATGGACGTTAGGCGCCTGTCGATAGATCTCTTCAAGTTTTGTTAGTTTCTTCTTTGTTTATGCATTTAATTAAAAACAGCCATCTTATACTTATAGACGTTATTTAATACGGGTGCGAGATAATCAGTTACGAGTATGCAAAAGTGTAAAGGGAGGTAGCCGTCGTGGCCTAACTCACAGTCGCGACATTCGCATTGAGAGGCATAGGCCTGGGAACCATATATATACATTTATATATATATAATATATATATATATGATAAGTATATTGACAGTATCATCCTGTTAATTCATACATTTTAGATCTAAATATTATCCTCAATAATTTTCCCTTTGAAAGAGAAAGTTTTTCACGATGCATAAATTTGTTTCATCAAGCTTTGTTATTCTTTTACATGATGACTTCAGGAAGTAAAGCGAACCCCATCGTCATCTGTAAGGGAAACAGCTGTCTGTATTTTACACCAATGTGCTTTAAATTCGCTGTTCAGTGAAGCCGCATGCACAAAACTGAATCTGGTCTAATTCAGTCGGAGCGAAGTTTACTTCTTAAAATTCCTCAAAGGCACGCCCTTAGCTTCACTCGGTTAGACTTGACCCAGTAGTGTGACAGAAATTTAGCGGAATGCTCTCCAAAGTAAATGATTTTTTCTCTTCAGCGTCTTAGTGAGTCAGACTCGATTCGACTCGACTCGACTGGTCTCGATTCGACTAATGTGCCAGCAGACGTAGAGGACTGCGGTGCTGGCATTAGTACTCATTGATATTTATGGTGGTGCAGTCTGATTTTTGGGCTCGCTATTGTATTAGCGGAATCCTACCTTAGATTATACTACCGCCACGTCACTCTATTTAAATTCATAATTATAATTGGACTTTACGTGACGCCACACAGCTTGTGAAGCTGACACCCTGATATGTCGTTACTAAATACCATATAGTACATCTGCTTATCCGAGTAAATAGCTCGTTAGAAGAGCTGTTGTTTGAGCAGGGGTGGGCACCGAGTTTTTCTCGCATTGTTCAGTGCAATTAAAACTCTCTTACTGTAATGTTTTAACATGCTTACTGGCAATATAATAGTAAGGCCTTAATGCATAATTAAACCATGAGGATGTCATTGATCGGCCACTCTAAATATTCGCAATTAACAGTTAAACACTAAGACGCATGAGTTTCATTTGTTAGACATGTAAGGGTCTGGGATTTGTAAGCTATTCTCGCTTCCTCATTCCTGAAGGATACAGCGAATAAATCCTGAATTTCCTACCCTCTTGCTTAATGATCACACATGAAACCTGCAAAATGTAGCGAAAAATAGTAGAAATGTTCAATACAAAATATTTAATCGCTAAGAAACTACGTTAAACAAGGACAGAAATCTAGAAATCATTAAAACTTGCTATACTGAAGCTACCGACAGCAGCGCCACATGACGACGCGCAAGGTTTGTCCGTTTTTCTCCACTAATGCACTCCTGGCTAGCTGCATTTAGCCTATATCGGCCAGTCCAAACTACTTATCACTATCGAAGTTTTGTTACCTTCCTGTGTTACTACCAACGATGTGTGAAGGAAATGATTAGACAACTGGCGGGTTTTATAGACTGAGAACGAACGTAAAACTCGAGGAGACTGTGGAGGGGGTTGAGCTACGTACAAGACTTCCTTCCGTGGCTTTAGTATATTTGTGACATACTCGCTGTTCCATCTGTGAGAAACGTCAGTCATTTTATAAAACTGAATAGAATCTGCAGACAAGCATTAAATAAGCTCCCGCTCCATAAACCGTCGGTTGGGAATCGCTGATTCAAAGGTCTTGGTACGATTTGGCTTTGACATTTCACTAGAGTATCTAAAAATGGCTACAAAAGTTACTTAGTAGTTGTCACAGATTCGGGTGATGATCCTAGCTAATTTGAATATAAATTTTCGAGGCGGCCATTTTGCGTCACGCGTCTGGTGAACTAAGTGAAGTGCGACGTTTAGTCGATAAAAGGCAAGGCAATTACATTCTATAAACGCTCACGTACTGTGTCCCGAAATATTAGAAACACGCCAAATACGAGACCGGGATTTTCAATCAATTCTTCCCCTTTGACTCCCTTTCTTCTCTTCTGGTCTGCAGGTACCTTCTCAAAACTCTGACTCTTCTCTCCTGGCGCTTCTGTTCACCTGTTTGCTTGCTTGTCACATGCTTGCTTCTGCAGCACCCTGCCTGTATAATCCGAAACACCTATAGCATTTTTTTCCTCCCAAGATGAATATCAGACATACTTATGGCCTATTACTATCTCTGTACATTTCTTGTTGACCCTGACGTCTCCTTTTCTCGCCAGCGTTTGCCACAGCTTTCTCTAAATTATAATTTTATACACGTGCATAGAATTAATAAGTTAACCAGATCTTTGTGAAGCCAATTTGTGGAATAGAGAGGTAGACTGTCAAACTTTTCAACGCTGATTGAAATTTAGACAAATTGTAACCCTGTTACAAAGGCCGTGTCTTATCTTAGGCGGAGAGATGATGGAAACCCCCCGCAGAGACTCTTTTTCAATCTTCGTCACTTCAAGTGAGATGCTGTATGGACTAAGTGGCCCAGGACCAGATTTTCCTTACAGTGTCTTCGCTTTTACCCTGCTAATTATCATTCAGTCTTTGACAACTACATATTTATTAACCCCCTCCAGGGGTCAATGACAGCCTTGACCCGGCAGCATGTTATGTTATACTTCGTCTTTAAACTGGGGAAACCACCACCCCGATTTGGCACTTCGCTTCTCATCAAGAAAGAAAGTTTTAAATATGGTATTTTATTTTACTTGACCTGTAATACTTTTCTATGCTGCTTTACACATTCTACGACTTAGAACTTCAGTTGTCATGAGAGGAGTGTTTATTTTCACCGAGAAAATAAAGAAGCTAAAGTGTTCTTTCAGATGAGATTTTCTTTAGGTGATACCTACCGTGAGTGGCATATAAAGAGCATTAAAGTGTATGTATAATGATAATTGGCTGGTTAGTCTATGTGTTGTACTAGTACTAGTTCTGTGCTCGTTCGAATGTGCTCGAAAGGCATGGATGTCCTTCTGACAGTATCCTGTTTTTGCGGTTCGTCGTATTTTTCTGTGTCATTTCTGGCCGTTGGGAATCCTACAGTGTCATTATTCGGATGTAACAAAAAGACAGTCACTGTACGTATAATGTAACATTGTGGTGCGTTTGCATAACCACTGTTGCCACGGAAACACAACAGTGCCTTATATGTATTGTTAAATTACTAATGTCAGCCAGCCGAAGTACCGTATTTCTTCACACTTTGTTGACTGAATCTACATGACATATAAAGAACTCAGTTCGTACCTCACAGAGAACGATGTTTGTAGTTGTTACATATCAGATTGACGTAATATACTGTTGTGTATTGTTACTTAACCGATGTTGTTGCGTGACACTGTTGTGTACTTCAATCCTCTCTCTTATTTTCGTGGTGAAGAGGAGACTTTAAAGTACACAGTTTTCTCTCTCCGCTATATTCCGCTGTCAACAATGCTTTTATGGCGACTTTATCTCGCCGGAAACAGTAAAACGTACTTAGGTCTTCACATAAAGTGTCCGATACTTTTGGCAGATTTTAACAAAATTTGGATTTTCTCGACAGATTTTCATAAAAGTCCCAATGAATGTCATGGAAGTCCATCCAGTGGGAGCCGAGCTGATTAATGCGGACAGACACGACGAAGCTAACTGGCGCTTATCGAGAGTATGCAGTAGGTTGCTAGTAGGTTGCACGTGTTTTTCAAATACCAGTTTATTTCAAGTTAACGATCTGTACATATCAGGCCCGAGGTCGTAATTAAAGTACAGGAATTTTTGTGCTTCTAATTGAAATTCTACTTCATTAGCAGTTTTATTGAGGCACAATGTGTGTGAATGTTATTGTATATAATTGGAAATGTGGGTATCACAGTCTGCCGAGCCTTCAAATATCACGTGTTTTATATGCTAATGCTGCATGCGTAACACCTACGTAGGATTGGCCTGCCACATTAGCCCAAAGCCTTTGACATGTCTTAATTTTAATATATGAATTTTAAACGTTCCAATTTTTATTTTCGATATATGAGAACACGCTAAAAAATCCTTACTTAACTATTTCCATACTAAAATTACCGGTAGGGGTTATTTTATGTTATATCTTGATGATAAACAGTATACGAAGCTTGCTAAATTTCAGGCTTCCGACACATTGCAGCTGGGACATTCGCAGGATACGTTGGTTTTATCGCGACATTTCGGGACCGCTTGTCTGTTCCATCTTCAAGGGCCAAGATGACCAGGAAGACTTATTGACCCTTGAAGATATAAAGGATTTTCTGTCCCGAAACGTCGATAACCAACAAGCCTACGATGCGCAACAACCAAGAAGATCGAAGACTTTTGTCCGAAGCTTGCTAGAAGCTGCAGATGGTAAGTTTCAAATATCCAGAAATGGAAGGACAGATTTATTGTCACTGTAACGTCACAGGAAGAATGTGCTGGGTAGAAAAACTTATTTCGAAGTGATATACCAGTATCTCGTTTGTAGCATGAATGTCGAAGCCAGTAACGTAAAAGGAATTTTGCTTACAATTTTCCGTCTTTTAAAAATTGAACTCTTTAAATATTTGACAGCTTTAAAATGCTGTTCCTGACGTTTGTGCTTCTAGAAAATATTCAGTAAGGAAGAAGAATCGGTATGTGCAGTCTGTTCAGAATTATCTTCTTAAAGCCCAGAGGTTACTTCATATGCTGCCAGGTTTAACATTAGAAACTTCTACATTCTGCCCACACAGTGTATTTATGTGTTTTTTATGGATCTCAGAACAAACAGCGATTATTTCCCTGTTCAGCATTAACTGATTGGTTCTTATAACCGAGTTGGACAGTGTTTACTGCGCGGTACGAGTTGGTTCTTTAAATGAAACAGGTTGTGTTTCGTCCTTAAATAGTTCTGTGGCACTACTTTGTTTCGGTTCTAATAATAGACACTCCCATTTTCTTCAGTGTTATAAGTTTTAAGGAAAAAAATACCGATTTTCGTATTTCTCCCGTGTTGTTAGCGTGTTAGTTCCTTCGAGTGTTCTCTGTAGCTGAAAGAGACTTCATACGTGCTACAACACGCCTGTGTGTGCATGCAGCTTCGTGGATAAACATTGTTATGTTGCCCATTTATCTCAATATGCCACCTTCACCCAGTGCGTCGAAGACTGGCCGGAAGCGGGAGCGAAGGTATACAGGCTAAGAGGCGACACTGAGTAGCTTAGACACTGAGTGTCGTAGACTATGGGGTAATTTTCAGTGCTAGAGCAATTGACAGTTCTGGGCTGTGAGGTAGTAATTAGTGGCGTAGCTACTGAGTTTCCTAGGGTAGAAGGTAAGCCAGTGACGTATACAGAATGCTTTAGGCTATAAGGTAGTAACGATGCAAGTACTGATTGCCGCAGGATACGAGGCAGTGCTCAGTGACGTATGTACTGAGTGTCCTAGGCAAAACTAAGTCATTGATACACTCAGACTGCCGTAGGAAACCAGATGATTTATTTGGTGTGCATAATTTGCTGGGAGCATGGGTTTTCTGTTATCACTGTCGTTCTGTTGACCAGGAGAGTCACACTTACTGTGACCTTTTAAAGGCAAGTGGTAACTATATGTACCAACTGCTGCAAAATTGCGACTGTCTGCATTTTGTCGCAAAGCTTGTCTGTATTTTCTATGGATTTCACAATAAATACCGATTATTTTCCTCAGTATCTTTTTCCAACTGATCTTCGTAATGGACAAGGATTTTGTTACGTACGTGATAGAAACTCCCGTCAGTAGGTAAATGTCAGTTCTCAGACAGCTGAGAATTTTACCTTATATTTATCCTGCAGAATATACGGCTTTATAATATAATGTAATATAATATAATTAATTAAGATTACCTTACTGTAATTAAAATATAATGTATTTCCCTAAACTAAATTATACTCAAAAGTTATGCTGCCGATACCAATGCCAGACAATGAAAATTTCTTGTAGTAATTTAGGAGACAAACACGCGGACAGACATACATGCGGACAGACATACATGCGGACTGACATATGCGGACTGACATATATGCGGACTGACATATATGTGGACAGACATATGCGCGGACAGACAAAATCTCCCTGTTATTAATTTACTTTATGTATGGATGTTGCGCAAATAATGTATGAAGAGGAAACGGATAATGTGATTTTATCAATGTTATGAAGTAGGTTATACTGATAGAATATCTTCAAATGTCCTGATTTTATGAATATCGTAACGGGAGTGTGTGGCTCCATAGATCCCTTAAGCGGGTTCGATATGATTTAAGCTTTGCTAAATGCTACCCTTCATGTTTTCATTCACCCCTTTTCCAACAAAAATCAACAGATAATCAATTAACATAAAACCGGAACGGCTTTTCTCTAGAATACACCACCAATGGTTTGAATACCGTGAGGTAGACCTTTAACATGAAGACACATCAGTGGCTCCAGGCAGCTGTAAGTGTGGTAGTGCTTTATATGTAGTGCTTATCATGACTTTAGTGCACACTACACTGCGTGTGGCCGCACGTATGTAAGAGTTCCTTAAAAAGATGTGAAGCTTCTATGGCTGCTAACCACACAGATTCACTCACGCTTGTTTTCTTTTCTCTTATGCAGTGTTTTAATACAAGTGCTTAAAAGTAACACATAAGAGAATTATGCCTTTCCAGCAGCTGTCTGAAAGGACTTATATTTTTATTGAATGTCTGGAAGGAAATACCTTACTTTACACTACTTCGTAGCAGACTAGTCTCTGTTAATATTTTAACTTTGGTGAATATTTTTATATATGATTGATAATTAAACAAGTAAGGACTCTTAATTTCTGATTGACTACAGTTAGATGTCCGTAACAAATGTATTGAAATTACAGTGAATGCATCTAAGGGCCAATGTGATATACAAAACAGCAAAGACGACATTCAGACGATATTTTGTATCTGTACATTTTTTTGTACGATGTCACATCAACGCTTGTGTTTTATCTGTTTTCGCACTAGCTATAATGGAAATAAATATACTCGTACTACAAACAAGCCGGGGAAATGATTGGTATTGTGCACAAAATAAAATAGCTACTTTCTTTACCAACAATTTTCACTGGCCTTCAGCTAAGTTAAATCAAGTGCAGTAACATCAGTTTAACAAAAACTAATTTATGAAATTCTGAAATTCCTTATAAAGTTGATTGTTTAATTACGCGAATGGAGCAAACACGCTTTACGTAACTAAAATCAAGGCCTTGCCATGGCTCAGGCGGTTAGTCGCCGGCCTCTCACCACGGAGGCCCGGGTTCGATCCCAGGTCAAGTCCATGTGAGATTTGTGGTGGACAAAGTGGCACTGGGACAGGTTTTTCTCCGAGTTGTCGGTTTTCCCCTGTCGATTTCATTCCACTGGTGCTCCATTAATTGTAAAAATTGGTAAAAAAACTGCTCATCCATCTATCATCATCATTGGGGTTGCACAAAAAGCCTTAAGGCTGTGGTGCGGGGCCCTTCATCACAAACGAAAAAAAAAAAAACTAAAATCAAAGATTATTGGAAGTTCTCATTTACAGGAAGAAGCCTTTTTGAACAGCACTTCTAATAGAGCTGCGTGAAAAGGAAGTACATGCAAACTATTGATATTGAAAAATATGTTGTTACAGTAACAAAAGACATTCTTACTTAAGGAAATAAACAAACGGAATATTTTGGTATAGGCTGTGTGTGGGAAACTTTTGAAGGATGAACGAATAATACGTACTCCCAAGGAAACTGAGATTTCAGAAACATTGTGTCGGCCCTTCTGTCCGCACGTAGCTTGTCTGATAGTTCCAAATGGATTTCGAGTGAATGTTCGTATTGACGGCCTACATTTAAAGCTCAAAGTGAATAAAATTTAGGTTTATATGAGTCCACTGTATCCAATATTCAAAGTTAAGCTGAATTCATGTTTCTCAAAAGACGCTCACCTCGCATGCAACTGGTATGTGTTTTCTTTATAATCTACAACTGTCATTTGAAACAATTTTAGATGTAACGTACAATTAAATCTGACAATCGCTAACTATGAGCCGGGATAGAGAATTCGGTACAGTGACTAGGCTGCGGGTTATACAACTGGGGAATCGTTGTCCGATTCCCGGCAGGGGCAAAAGGTTTTCTTCTGCAAAGCGTCAAGACCAGCTCTATGGCCCACCAAACCTCTTATTCCATGGGAACTAGGGCTCTTTCCAAAACCGTAAAGCTACCGGGATGTGAAGCTGTGAAGAATGAGTGGAGTAATAACTCCACTCCCATTCCCTTTGTGGCGTGCGAAGAACAGCTTTTTTTTAAGGAAATGTTAAGTAATCTTTCTAAATACAGTGGCCTGATCTATTTACATTTACAACAATAGTTTTGTTATCTAGAGTAAACGAACAGTGAGGCTAATGTGTTGTGGAAAATAGCAAAGAAAGCATTACGAAAATAGACCTCCTTGTATTTGATCCCCATGCTCTATTATAGTATAAATTTCCACTCTTGTATTATTGCTATCTTTGTTGGGATATTCGTGCTTCTCACAGTTGTTTCCGTGCTCAGTTTAATGTCACGTGAGTGTCCACAAGCTAGCCGTGATTGATGATGTTCTGCCCCGCCCTGTCAAGTCCCTCGTTCCTGCACCGTCCATAAGCCAGCGCTGCTCCCGGTACAATAGCAGAGCGCTGTACACACATAATATGTACGTACAGAAATGTACAAAAAATGCGGATGCAAGCAAACAAATATCCCGGCGTATGTGTGAGTATACGTGCACGTGGCAAATGGAAAATACCACAATCCGACACTGGATAAGGGATGGAGGATTTCACTTCATTTTTAAACCAGTTGTAGACACTTGGATTCGTTTAATCATTTCTCTCCAGTCCATACAGCAATAGTGACGGAAAACTGTGAATGCTGGGAATTTAGCGTACCTGCGGATATTTGAATTTAGCGTACCTGCGGATATTTGAATTTAGCGTACCTGCGGATATTTGAATTTAGCGTACCTGCGGATGTTTGAATTTAGCGTACCTGCGGATATTTGAATCCATACAAAGACGCTGGATAGTTAACGGAGCCGTCGCGCATCCTTCTGCTTTACCGGCGCTGGCTTGTGAAATCGTTCATTCAGGAATTAGACGTAGTGTGAAAACATGCAGCGGCCATATGTGTCAGGCTTTCCTTTCCGTAAATACGAGTAGCTACAGTGTTATTTGCCACAAACTATATCAGTAAACGTACTCGTGGGAATCGTCGCCGTTCGCATCTTTCACCTTCAAAACCACTTGACGAATTTTGTTTAAATTTAATGCGAGGGATTGTTTACTAAAATTCGTCATCGAATTTAATTTACATTCTGTTATTTTTGTAGCTTGTAGGTAACTGTGCTTTTCACCTTAGGATAAATAAGTGCTGTATTTAACTTCATATTACATAGAGTGTTCTACGAAGTATTTATCGCCATATCGCAAGCAAGAAGAAATTTGTAAAATGGCATTTGACCGAATAGTTTCTTCTAAACAAAGCCTCTAAGGGAAGATAACAGTGCACGCGACTTTGACTACCGCTTGGATCATGCTGGACTAGTAAGGCATTCACGTGCAGAGACCTAATCAATCATGTCTGCTTAGACCATAATAACAGGATTATTAACGTTTCGAGCAACTTCCAATATTACGGACAACAGTCTGTGTAGTCTGTCTTCCTCGCATTGTCTGTGCCATAGATAAGTAAGTACATGTGGAGCAACTAGAGTGAAGGAAGAAGTCTTGAATCAGTAACGTAGGGTAAAAGCGACTGTGCAGTGAGAGGCTGTTGAGTTAACAGTACCTGTTCTTCTGCTGCTGGTGAAATTATTTCGGTAAAATATTTCGTTAAGGCAGCATATATTAGGTGACTTGCTGGATTGTTAATCGGAAGTTAATTAAGAGATAAATATAATTATATTTATAACGTATTTTCATCATCATAATCATCGTTGTCATGAACATTAAGACTTTAGTTTCAATATGACTTCTTCCTGTTGAAATACTGTTCATCTTTCCGTCTTAGTTTTGGTCTTCCCAGATCATGGCTTCCACTCAGATGATACTGGCGAGGTAAGAGTCGAGATGATCTTCTTCTGTTCTTGCCACAAGTTTGCTTCATTTCTGTTGATACTGAAGGACGTGAATGTTTTGTATTAGCCTACTTACATTTTCTGCATAACTTCCCATTGCAGGAAGAAGAGTAGGCTTAGGCCTATAGTGTCATCCTATCCGTTGTCTGTCAGTTAACTCTACCAGAAGCCATGTTTGTCGTAAACGTATGTTAAAAACCACTCCATCCGTGAACCAAATCATTTCGTAATATCGATAATACGGTCTGGAGTAATAAGCATGCTAGTGTACCCCTTTTAGGGCCCCAAATTTTGTGCAGAATAGAAATTGAAGCAGTAAGACGTTTTAAAATAATTTTGGTAGGGTATATCCTAACAAATGACATGGCGGGCGCTCTTTATGTTTTCTAATTACAGTTGTCTTGCGTCAACTAAGACAGAATTGGGGCTAGGCACATGCGACTTTCTGTGGAGGTAAATCATGAAAAATGTAGAAGTATTAATACACAGTGAGCCTGTGAATTATTAACTTACAGTCCCTGAAAGACTCAAACAGTGAAGATATGGAAGGAGAGCAGGCCGTACGTTTTCTGTTTGCAGAATTTACATTGAGCTTCCGTGAAGCGCTTACATACACTCTCTTAATATTCATGTAGGAAGAACATGTTTTAGCAGCTTCTTAAATATACATAATTCTAGAAATAAACGTGTACGTCACGAGATAGAAGAACCACAATTAGACGACTACCTCAGTTAGAAGAACCACAATTAGGCGACTACCCAAGTTGGTGCATTTTTAATCAGCGGGGAATATTGTCACAGTTTTCTTCTCCCAAGTTCTTCTGTTATATTCGTAGCTTAGAAATGTCAATGAATTTCCTTCAGATGTTTTAATCGAACTTCATTCTGCTTCAAATTCTCATTCTTTAAAGTTTCGTATGAGGAAATATGGAATAAAATATATAAGGAAATATGGATTAAAATATGTCAGCCCAGCACTTGCTGGACACCAGTTCGTATACCGAACTCGAAGTTAGTGGTTTTAAGGATTTAGGATATATTTTTGTACAGCTCAGCATGAGTATTAATTTTATTACAAACTTCGACCAGATATGTAATATATTTCGTAAATATAAACTTAAGACTTTGTGTGCTTAATGGCAATGTAAGCCCAATCTTCATTCTGCTCAATTAAAATTTACAAAGGAATGTTTTTCATATTCTGTATTTTATGATCGGGAGGCAAGAAAATTATGCATAACACAACTTGTGGAGGTGGTGTGGGAAACCGTGCGTAGGGACGTGACTATACTACGAAGATATTTCGTATGCATATTCCCTTAATAACTTTCGGAAAAATATTATTTTAAGCTAGGTTATGCATACAGTTTTACATATATTTACGGCGTGAAATGCAACAGTTCTCGTGAAGGTGTCTTTGTTTCAAACAACAGTGAGATCTGCATTAAGAAATACATTATGTGGAAAGCCGAAGGGAAATGCGGAGAAAGTCCAAAGCTGCAGTATTTAAATAAGTAGCGTCCGTAACACTTCTACGTTTAAAGGCAACGCCAGTTAAAAAGAGAAGCTGAGGGAACTAAGGCATGCGTCAGATTAAACGAGATAAAAATTAAAAATAAATGATTCAATATTTGGGCTCTTAGGTAACTGCAGGAATTAAGGACAGAGGAAAAAGTGGATAAACAACCTGATGGAAACAGACGAGAGACTTTACGAAACAAGGGGATGTAGAGACACAGCTGGACGACTCTAAGGATGGAGATGGGGTTACATCGTAGGTAACTTCGGCGTAATAGGTAAAGGGCAGGAGGATAATTTTAGGGACTCTCTTTAACCTTTGTAGTTGATGAAAACCCACGAGTCAGTCACTTAACGCAACCAACTTCATGACTCACAAAGTAGGATTATTGATGTAAGATCATTTTTATTTGAAAGTAGAAGTTATTTCTACTCTTCTCAGTGTTAAAGACTTATTACATGTAATGATATAGCATACTGTAAATTCTAGCTTTTTTCTTCAGTTTACCACTTGTGGCGAAATATCTTTTGTTGAATGCAATGTGTGATTGTGACTTCTTGCTTGAAAAGAGCAAAAGTCACAAAAGAGAATCGAGAAAGATATTTCCGTAGATATGGAATGGTAGAATTTTTATTCCTATTTTTCGGAGAGGAATGTTAAATTATCATCCCCTCCAGATATTTAGTTCAGTTGCAGATTTCTCACGCACTCGCATTCACCATCCATCTTCATCAATCAAGCTGCACGGGACCAACTGGAAACAAGTGTTGTTATGAATCACATCTCTTTGAGCTCACATTTCTCGTTGTCAAGCTGCCACCTCTCAAAGTTCCATTTTTGAAGACAATGTTCGGTTGTGAACAGTTTTAGTTAGTTTTTAATCTCTTGTATACTGGGTTCTATTTAGCTTTGCAAGAACGTGGAGATTTGCAATATTTTAGCAGTAAAAGAGATTATTTCCAGTGGCACTCGTTTTACCTAAATAATGTGCAAATTTTCCATCGTCTCTTGTCATTGCATTTTGCTTTATAAGCAAATGCCTTTCAGCTCCATATGAGCCATCATCAGGGCACAGGTACTGTTTTAACACTGATAAACTACTTCTATTACAACCATCACAGTGTTAGATATCTTAATATGCAGTGTTAGTTTCAAACATAAATTAGGAGAAAAAGAAAGGATGAAGTTGAAATGAGGAAAAGAATGACCGTGAGAAAAAGGGAGAAAGGAAAGAAAATTCCAACGTGATAAGTAATTTATATATATTTCACACTGTTATCACCGTGCATTTGTATGAATCAAATTGAATAAGTATACCAACAAATGCACTATTTAACTACTTTAATGTAGTGTCCTTCTTGTATCACCCTACACGTGTTTCGGACTCAAAGTCCATCTTCATGGGGTCTCAGTATTATTAAAAACCACTAAAACAAGCTCATGTTTACACAAACGTATACCGCTATTGTGGTAGAGTTATCTGGATAAAATTATAAAACATAATATGTATATATTTAGTAAAACCTTATTAAAATGATGAGATGTAAATATGATGTTCACTGGTGCGGAAATACTGGCTTTTGTGGATTGACGTCTCGTGATTACGTATTCTGTAAAGTGAATAAATCGTCTATATAGGGACTGAAGTATATATTTATTATCTGGCAATTGGCGGTTGTTCATATGAGCCAGAATATAAATAAGATTAGATTATACGAATGGCTTACCTTACGTTGTGTGGGATTGTACAGTGTGTCCACAAAGTCCCTTCGGGGTTTTGAAAAATTGTGGCGCGCAAACAAATTGAGCTAACCACATGCGGTTTGCGGCAGATTACAGTGAAACTCTGGAAGTTTTTTTGCTGCCAACAGATGGCATAAGCGGCCATCTTTACGTTTCTCAGTCAGTTGTTTGTGAAATGGCGACTGTGCAGGAACGCGCGCGTTGTGTTGGATGGCAGAGACGGTCCAATGCCTTGGCCTCCACGTTCACCAGACATAACATCACTGGATTTTTTCCTGTGGGGTTATGTCAAGAGCAATGTGTTCCGAACACCAGTTAACGGACTTGATGATCTGAAGACCCGTATCAGGAATGCGATCTCGGCTATTCCAGTGGACATGCTCCACAGAATATGGCAAGAGCTCGATTATCGTCTGGACGTTCTCCGTGCTACCAAGGGAGCCCACATCGAGGTCTACTGAGGTCAGTAAAAAACTTCCAGAGTTTCACTGAAATCTGCCGCAAACCGCATGTGGCTAGCTCAATTTGTTTGCGCGCCACAATTTTTCAAATCCCCGAAGGGACTTTGTGGACACACTGTATTACGGTGCTGTTTGTACTATCTATACGTTGCGGAGTGTGTGAGGAGACTGGCCTTGTGTCAAGCATCGGATGTAAGCGTTGGTCGGTGGGGTAAGTCTATTAGTTGGAAGAGCGGGTTTTCGGTGACATATTGTTCATCAATTAATATCCCTTGTTTATGAAAAATTTGTATGTAAAGATTCTCCATGGTAGTCATACTTCTACTTTTGCTGCATGGTTTTAATAAATGCATGGTGTCTTGAATTGGTCCGTATTCGTGTTTATTATCTAATATGTGCAATGCATATATATGTTTGTGTTTCTACGAATTTTATAAAATCAACGCGACCTGAAACCTACCTGTTACTGCTTTTTGGGGGCTGAGAATCTTATAACTTAAATAATCCCACAGGAAATTTCTCATGAAGGAATACGGCCCCCCGTGTAACCTAGGTGTTAATGCAGTCCTGTTGTAATTAGATCTGACAGTTCGGCTAACTTGCTATAACTAACTTGCACGTTGCTGCCGCCTGCACCTGGCATTCCCGGTGGATCCCACACACTGCCTTCTCTGCCACACAGCGGCTGCTCAAACGGCGAAAATTGCTAACCGGGTCATCAACTAACCGAACTTACTGAACCCATGGGTTGCTTTCAAAATAAGCTGTATGGAACCACTTTATCGTATTAAGCAGGCGAATACATTAAACAGAATTCTTCCTGAGAAGTTAAACCATTAAACTTTTTGCGTGAAGTACTAAGATTTGCCGTGCATCTGACAGGGACTCTCTTTAAGTTATTCTTTAATTTGTGAGCCGATTTCGTGGATATTTTAAAAGTACTTTTTTCTAAGATTTACGCTCTTTTGGAATATTACGCGGCGTGGTGTGTGGTAATTGTTTACCGACGTTTCGGGACAACAATCGGTCCCATCTTCACGGGTTAAGAGTCCGAGTAGGAAAGAAAGTCAGCAACATATAACGTAGATTCATATGGAAAGTGCGCGCGGTGTAGCAATCAGTAGGCGTGATGACAGCCAATAGGGTAGAACCAGGGTGAGAGAGGGGTGGATAGAGACAACGTAAAGGAGCTTCGGGTACCGAGAATGCAATCAGCTTAGACGTGGAAAAAACATATTTGGAATAGAGTAACGGTAAGGGAGGAAAATATAAAGATAAAGGAAAATAAATAAAATACAAATAAAACAATGAGTAAAAATTAAAAATATAGATAAATAAATCGGAGAAGAAAAATCAAAACAACGTGAGGGGGAGGGGAGAAGAAAGACACGTAAAGTGACTGTGGGATACCTGGGTGAGAACCGGTCTCAGGGCGGCGAAGTCGCTGCCAGTGAAGCAGGGTGAGAATAATGGCAGAAAAAGGTTCATATTTTTTTTGCAGGTTGTTACAAACCAGCTCACCCTCCAGAACTGACACGGCATTTTATAGAAAGAGGAATTATATTTCCTTGGTGTCATTAAGTATTAACCACGTTAATAACTTTTCGACGTACTTATAGATCTTAACTCGGTTTATATTTAAGTTATTGTATCTTTTTCATATCGCGATATTCTCTGTTACGATTCAATTAACTTTTATGTGGGTTTAATGTCTTTCGAAACTGTAGGTGATACTGGTTCAGTGTGACCCAAAATTAATGTCGTTGTGCATCAGTAATTGTCCTAGTGCAATACGGGATTTAAGAAATCATTTCTGTGTCTTCGCAGATAAAATATTCTAAATAGCACACAAGAGTTTCTCGGGATCTTCTCTCTTCTGGGATATTACGCAGCGTTGACTGTTATCGACGTTTCGGGACAACCTATCAGTCCCATTTCATTATTCTTGAGCTGCTTTACCCTTTAGGATGGGACTGATAGGTTGTCCCGAAACGTCGGTAACTAACCATCAATAAACGTTGTGTAACATACAAAAAGAGCGAACATCTCATTGACACCGTGGCGGAAGCCTGAAATCACGCAGGAGTGTCTCATTTAACCTCTATTTGGTGCACTCATTATTTGGTGGTTTACTTTATGGCACTGTCAGTAGTTCAGACCGCATAGCGTCGAATGGTGGGATGAAGGAGAAGTGATGAAATGGAAAGGGTTTAGAAAGAACCAACAGTGATCTAATCGAGCCCTTATTTCGACGTTTGTAAGGAGGGACTGAGTAAAACCAAAAGTTCCTCATAATAACCGGTGTCCCAGATAAGATTCGAGCCGGGCGCCTATCAAATACAAGTCTGGAGTGCGACCGTTACACCAACATTCTTGGTCATGCCTTTATTCCAGATAACTTATCATATTACTCTTACGTGACGTCAACTTGTCGAATTGTACCAGCGACTTCCGTAGCGTTCTTAATTAATGATTCTCACAGATAAAACGTATAGTCATCTCTGGGCGCCCCGTTCTCATTTATCGTAGTGCGATTTCTACATTCACTCTGATGTGCTTCCGAGTATCAACTTTCTCTCACATCTTCAGCGAGAGAATGATTAAATTTCTACAGCGCATCGGTGCCAAAAATTTCACAATTTATGAAAAAGAAATCCTATAAAACCTACACACTCTGTCTCATCCACCCACCCAACCACAAACACACAAGCACAAAATTCAACTCTACGTATTGAATTTCTTTATGTCTACGCGGTTACCGCCTGAGGCGGTCTTATCGCTTTCATATCCCACTCCACTTTCCTTCACATCATGCCATATAATGCATTTTAGATATTACTAACCTTTGAAAGACCACTGGTTACCTTACATACCATCAGGTATAATATTTAATTTTTTTTTTTCATTCTGCCTACAGACAGTTTAAGTTTCGTATGATTTCCACAATAAACAGGGATTTTTCCTTTCGTAGAATTAACTGGTGGCCGTTTTAATAAGGATTGCTTATGTTCACTGTGCGGTAAGGACTGAATCTTTAAACGAAATTCAGTTTTTTTTTGCCATGACGCAGCTCTCTATAAAAGCAGTTGAAAAAAATTCAAAACAAAACTCAAATATTCAAATTCTTTCCTCTGTTGCACATTTCCAATCACCTTACCTTCACTTCTCAACGCTCTATCTTGTCTCCGGCTAACCTTTAATAGAAGGATTAGGGGCAGTGCCTGCCAATCTTCAGAGCAGTAAACTCTGCTTTTCTACCTTTGTGAAGAATATCGTGCCTCACATCAATCAAACTTGTGGCTCCTTGAAGATGGCCAAAATTTATGGCCGAAACATGTAGGAGCATTGTATAATAAATATAAACATTGTGCAACTAGTTAGTAGTGAAATGTGAGTTTATTGGACTGTTGCACGGAAGATGTACAACATCAAATAAAAGTAACAGATATTTGAATGTAGATAATTTTCTGATTCACATTCATGAATTATCTGTATTTCCCAGAATAAATAAAGACTGTGTTACAGAATAGCATGAAGTTACTGAATGGATAATCAGCGTATATTCTGTGACACACAGAGTCAGTTTTTATGTATTATTCAAGGTAGCTTAACGCTTCACATGATTAGACTAACTTCATAATTGTTTCATGTTACGAGTATACTATATTCATGATTTCCGATATAATATTGAATGAACTGACGGCTTGTACCAGGGGTACACAAATTTTCCAAAACTCTAGGCTCCAGAAGGCTGACATGAAGCAATTTCCACGCTCAGAGTTAAAAGGTAAAATAATTTTGTCACCCTAACGACCTGACATCTGGTGTTTGTGTGCTTCTAACTAATGCCATTGTTTTATATGTAACTAACTAATCCCATATTGCAAGGTCTTTCTTGAGATCCTCATATTCGCTCAGCTTGTCAAGATATTCGGGTATTTTAAAGAATCCTAACACTTTGTATTACATGCACGCAAAATTCCTTATTTGTACTATCTTATACACTTTGAAGGCATTCCAAAATTTGACACCTATTTAAAAACTCTTATAATACATACTTTCGTCTCATCTTGAGTGATGCTTTTTTGAAGTTTTCAGGATAATATTTTGTTCATATCAATCTATATATGCAGCCCATCTCATCTTCCTAATGTGAATATACATACGAGTAGTAGAGGGCATGTGTCTAGCCACTTTGTAATTTCCTCTATCCACCGGTTAATTTTTCAGGTTTGGTCCTCATTTACCTTTTCGTTTCCACGGAAATTTAAAAGTCCTTTTTTTATCCAAGACGGTCGCAAATAGCCTGTTGTTCTGCAAAAGACTTAGTACTGCTGAGGAGCCTGACAGTGTAATGTCTAAATATAGACACTCTTCTCGGAACTTTGTTTTCAAACACGTTCAATGAGGGCTAGCCTCTTGACGAAAACTAACATTTATACCGTGTGCTGCTTTCCTCTTAAGCACACACAAACAGGCCACAGTTCATTATGGTGTCATGTATCAAAGACAGTCAGCCACTGGCTTCACAAATGAAGTGAGCCATATTGAAACAAAGCCATACGTTGGCGAGCTTAAAACCAGATACCTAATGAATCAAGAAGTTGCATCTGGATTTGGTTATTAAAACGAGACGCACGTGAGGCATAGGATCTGATTAATGCTACGTTGTGTGCAGGATTACCTAGGGACTTTATGTTTGAATAATGGGAGGAAGTAGACAGTTGTATAAGAAATGGCTTAAAATGAGTAAGGTTAATAAGCACCTTTAGGCACTTGTAAACAGCAGTAACAGGTCAAAATGTTGTACACAATGAAGCTAAGTGCAGATGAAATTTCTTGCTACCTTCAATTCGTAATCAGTGTGCCATGACCTGTATAAGACACGTGGGGTTAAATACAAAAACACAATTTTCTTCATTACATTTCGTGACTGTGAAACTGGATTTCTCCTTTTCGTTTAGATCTAAAAGACATGAGACTAATGAACTAAAACAAGAATGACGGTAAAGGTAAATTTGTCTTTGTGCACGCCATGAAGGCGTATGGAGAAGGGGATACGTGCACCATCACTCAATGTCAACCTCGGCACTAGATGGAAGTGAGTGGTGAGATTCACGACCCAGCCGCTTTAACCGTCCTCCTGCTGTTACAGAGTCCCCGTACCCTTGGAATAGGAGGCTGGGTGAGCATTACAGCCGGTCTGGATTCTTAAAGAAGAAATAAAATTTTACCCTTCCCGGGAATCAAACGGCGAATCCTCGGACATCTAGCCCGTAACCTAGTTACTGTACCAACTATGCTACATGTGAGAGGAGCTTTGAGAGATGCTGCTTTTCTTTTAATGATGTTGGGGTAATGAAATTACTGGAATGAAATGTGGGCGGGCTCTGTCGGGCTGTATAGCCTTCAAGTTAGAGTGTAATGAATGAGATGTGGGCTGTTTAGGACAGGATATCCGTACAGTTAGCGTGTAACTTTAATTTAGGGTATCGTGTTAGTGCAAGAGGTGTAACGCTTTATACATTACTTCGTAGCTCTAATTTTGTCATTGTCGTAAGTAGCAACCTTTTGGGTTTATATTTGTGCTGCTTGCGAAATTATTGAATATCACCTTATAATCATAAAAATGGTGACGAATGTATATTTTAAAATTTAATTTAGACCCACAAAACTGCATTTCGAACAACTTACGTTTTATTCTCTTATTAGTGAGAAGTAAGTAAAGTAAAGTTAATCCTAGAACAGGCCATGAAGGCCCAGAGGGGAGTAGAGATATATTTCTACTCTTTCTTTAACCTCGGTGCTAGATGGGGCCCCGGCTATTTTACCCCCGGGAATGACCCGGCACCCATTGTACAGGAGGCTGGGTAGGACCCAGGGCCGGTCTGAACGGGTGCTGAAAACCTCGCCCACCACCGGGATTCGATCCCCGGACCATCCAGCCCGTAGCGAGTCGCTATACCGACTTCGCTATCTCGGCTATTAATGAGAAGTACAATTTCCGAATCTAAACCTCCATCTAGTGAAACTTGATGAAAAGCTACGAGTGTTTGTTACGTATTTGATCGGAGACACCGTGTAGTTTAGTAGGTGCCAAAATTTCGGAATAACATGCAGCCTGCCTCTTGTTCTCAAGGAGGCTGCAGTCTTTTCCGGAACTATCTGTGTTTTTATACCCAAATACACAGTGATCGTCTGTGTCTACAAGACATCCTTAGTAACTCAATTCGAACTTTGCTAGAAGAGGCGTTAACTTCATAATCCACTCTACTGAAGAAATATGCTGAAAACAGTACAACACAAATACTTGGGGCGACATTGGCAGATAAGAAATATGTTTGTGAATAGTAAATTTCAGTTTTACGTTCCTTGAGTTGGATGTTCTTTTTTTAGCATCCTTTACTTATTTGATGAGAAGAAAAAGGTTTGTTTTATTATGTTCTTTGTCCCTCTGTGTATTCTCTCCTCGTAATAACTTCTGAGCCAATTGGAGTGATTTCTAGAAGCTTATATGAATATTAACACTGAAGAATCTATTACGTATGTTCAAGGAGAAAAAGGGGCATCCTACTTGCAATGAAACGATGGAAGGCTTGCCTAAGAACTGCCTTCTAAAGCACGTTATTGAAGACAAGATAGAAGGGACGGAAGACGAGGAAGAAGACATATGGAGCCACTTGATGACCTGAAGGAAACTAGCAGATACTGGAAATTGAAGGAGGAAGAATTAGATTGCTGTCTGTGGAGAACTCGCTTTGGAAGAGGCTGCAGACATCTCGTAAGGCAGACTACATGTTGATGATAGAATATTACGTCATTAGAGGCTCTTCAACTTTAGACCTATGAAATTCCTACCTCCATTGAGACCTTCTAAGAACCTCTGAACCTGGAAAAACATTATCCTCACTAAAGGTACAGCCACGAATTTATGTTTATGATGTTCAAAAACTTCCGAATTTTGTTGTGAATACTTTCTCCAGCATGAAACAAAGTGGCTTTCACGTGAAATCCATACTTGGCTTCGGGTATGATGGCGGTATCTAATGAATCATTAGGGATGGGCATGGAGTTAACATGCGTAAAACCTGAATATGAAAAATGGGAAGTATGGAAAAGATGCGAACCCTTTAGTTTGTTTCAGACAGATTTGAAGTTTTAGGAAATTATGCATGTGCACATTAAAATGGATTTTTAAATTGCGAGATTCTTCATTTAGTACGACCTGCATACGAGTACACGTATGTCGTCTACTGGTTTCGCCTTAAAAGCTGCAGAATTTGAAGGAAAATAATATTCAAAATTTTCATCAGAACTAGAGAAAACTAGATAAACAATAATAGAAATATACTTAATACTCAAGTGATTTATAACACGTCGTGCAACACACACTGGAAGTGATCTCTAATACGACGTGAATTTTAGAACTTATTATTTTATTAATGCAGTTTTGTAATACCCACACTTGACTGTTTTAATCCACATCTCTGGATAACCTAATGAATGTGTTTGTATTAAGTAACTCTAGTCGCCCCTGATGATGGCCGGTTAACCGACCGAAACATATGTAGGGCTTTTTAACAAACTATTAATTTTAATAGTGAAGTGCATGTGTTGGTGAATTGTGACATTATAATAATAGAAATATTCTCGGATTGAGGTTTTGTGGCTTATGACAAATTTATATACTAAGCCACTTATCCTACTATGAAAGTAAGGTAGAGGGGTTTCAAGAAACATAACATAGAAGATCACAATCTGAATTTTCACAGCTACGAAAGTCTTATGTTTATTTTTGAGTGGAGATTCGGTTTGTGAACTTGTTAAATGGGACAAGCTACTACGTAATTACAGAGCTATGTTAATCATAACTTAAAACTTATTTTAATTCCACCGTAAGGGCAGCGTTCACTGTAGGCTATTTTAACCTGCTGATTCTGGTAATCTGATTTAAGTAATTAAATAAAAGCATTTCCAACAGACTTCCTGTACTGCAGAAATTGTAACTCATTCTCACCAATTGTTTCGATCCTGCGCAAATATCTAACGTTCCAAGTCCCAAAATTCTTTTCCTTTTCAAATTGTTAATGACGTTCGCTATATCATCAGCTAAATTTCTTGAACCTCTGTGATGCTTCATGTAATCAGACATGTACATCAGTTTGCATCCTGTATTGTACTCCATGGATTTATAGATACTGTTTCGGTAAACGTTTCGGTATTACGTACTCTTCTGAAGTATTTACCTTTCCATGTCACGGGGTTTAGAATTTAGAATTCGATATAACATGTTGGGATAGAGTATGCCTTGACTTTTGAACGCAGGAATACTTTCCTTAGAATGTTACGTGCAATTCCTTTACTATACGAAAGAGAGCTTAAAATATGCCACCGGAATGCCGACGGCAGCCCGTGATTGTATTTCCCATGAAAGGAATAACATTACATAGTCTCTCAAAGCATGGACAAGGTTTCATGTAAAGTGAACTGTCCATTATGCATGAACCTCTCCTGGGAGTTTTATTTGTATATCCGAGTTCTTTCTTATCCGTCTTTGTTCTTTTAAAATTCTTTGTCTTTACGTACCTCACAACTCTCTCGTCGTTTCCTCGCTACCTTCCCTGCTAGTGTGTGTGTGTGTGTGTGTGTGTGTCTTAGATCGGTACACGATCGATGGCGCTGAATCTTATTTACTAATCACTCAGCTTACTAAATCAGAAATTGCGTCGTGCCATGCCTAAGAAGCCAGTCGTCAGTTTCTCATTGCGCAGGCCAGAGCTCTTTTTAGGACAATCCCTGTGAATTTTTATAATGCCATCAGTACTGCATATTCATTTATCCGTTACCGGAAGGTGGACAATAGAAAAATTAGAGACTGCATTAAAAAAAAAAAAAAAAAAAAAAAAAAAACTAACCACTCACTAATGATGATTATTATGTTTATGATTATAATGATAATAATGTGAATATCTGAAGTCAGTCAATATAGCCGTTATTAATTTATGCTGACTGCACGGTTTTAACTTTATGGTTTCCAACTTATGTCAAAGTTTCGCACAGTAACCACGTTTGTATTTGTTAACTTGTACCGAAGAAGTGTTTCGAGCCGTGTTTTGGGCTATGTTTGTGACCTAGAAAATTTACGTTAATATGTACCACTGAAATGGCTGTCTGACTTGTACCAGTACGATTTCCCAGATTCTTGCTGGTCTGTATATTCTTGTTCTGGAGTCTACAGTAAATTTATTCCCTAGAAATGGCTCATTTTTATACTTTTTAGTTTTACTTGCACCAAAACCATTTAAAACCCATAATTAAATAAATAAATAAATAAATAACTGTATTTTGCTCCCACCTAAAATTGGCATGGTAGCCTTTGAAGCATTATTGATAATAGGGCATTAAAAGTACAATGGTGACGGTGTTCCTAATAACATATTGTTTGCATTACGTTCTCTGAAATTCCCTCAATTTCTTCCGAGTTTATCAGGGTTTAAAACCATACAAACAGGACACCATAAACCAGCCACCATTTTTAAGTAAGCGAAACAGGCCAGACGGTTAATCAGTGAGGCAACTGAATGTAAACAAGGCAGGGAAACGCGACGTTTGTGCAATGATAGCTGCGCAGTGAGGTTTGTTTTAAATGCGGTGATTGTATTTTTTTTCCGCAACAATAAAGGACTTGCCATATTCCCTGTGCCTCTCCCTTATATCAATGCAGCATATTTGGTTAAACCTTCACGTATAAAATCAGGACATATTTATGGCAGGGTTTTTTGTATGTAGAAGTTGCTTGTATATAGTGCTGCCTGTATTCTTTCTTCAACATTACGCACGTTATGAACCGTGCCTGTAGATCTGTACGGTCGTTTGTTTTCATACTCGTATATCCCGGTAGCCAGCTCGACCCGAGCTTTTCGGAAGCAAGAAACCTGTGAAACTCGAGTTACAGTGTTATTGTATATGTTTCTGGTAACACTACATGAAGTGAACACATAACAAGGAGATATTGTCACTTCGGTCTTCCATCTAGGTCTTTATTCTTAACAGATAAAGTGACAAATTTGGATGAAATCTGGTACTTTATATACATTTGAGTCATAAATGGAGAGTAGCTGTTTAAAAATATCCGTGGCACGCACGAAACGTCTCCCTTAAATGATTAAATCTTCTAGTTTGAACGCACTTTCCATTTGAATAGACTGGCAAAATAAACATACAAAACCGTGTCTTAGCAGTTTAAATCTAACGATTTGTTGCTTACTAATAATGAAGACTGAATATCGAGTGTATGAGTGTAAGTTGGCTTAAAGCCACGTCGGCGTATTTGAGCCTGAATATATAGTAAGGTAAAGCAATCCCATTACAGGCCTAGACAGGCCCTTAGGATTCCAGGAAGTTGAGGCTCCCAGATTTCTAGGCAATCGGCACATGAAGGTGGTAAGGTTGTCGGCCTTACGCACCGGCCGTCTTTAACCCCCAGGAAATATTCCTGGTATTCATTTCTGTTAGATGCTCAGTCAACTCCAGGGCCATAGGGTGATTATGTCAATGAAAAATTCCACTGACACCATCGGGCTTGTAGTGCCGTGCCTCAACCAACTGCGCCACCGCGTGCCCCCTGTATATGTAGTGCAGTTTTAAACTTTGTAACACCACCCGGCTAATATTCATGTGGCAGGCTGCAAAGTGCGAGACACTTTAAGCTGTAACGAAAAAACTCCTACTGTTATTAACGGTGAACAGTGACACGTATGAGAGAGAGGAGACGTGCATACAGAGTTTACTAGGGCAACCAGAGAGAAAGAGAGCACTTGAAAATCTAAGCGTAGAAAAGAGGATAGTACTGAAATAAGTACAGAAATATGATGGGGGATGGCATGGACTGGATTTTCTCGCTCAGGATAGGGACAGTTGGCAGGCTTTTGTGAACGCGGTAACGAACCTTGAGTTCCATAAAACGCGAGGAATTTCTTGACTATCTGGGTAACTAGTGGCTTCTCAACACAGATTCTACTCCATGGAGTTGGTAGGTAGGTTGGTTAGTTACTTGTGAAAAGTAAACGACCGAAGTCCAAAAAGTGTTGCGGAAGTCAATAACATTTTTTAATTGCGTATGCAATGGTTATTTATGCAATTTTAATATTACTTCCATATTTTCTACATGTGTAGTTAGATACAGCACGGTAATTTTTCTTGCTGCAGTAAGAGAAGTAACTTATTTTGTATGCAGTTTTGTAGTAGTGCTTGTTTTATGCGGCCATTTTTTTACAGTGTCTGTGTAAGTGCAGCACTAACGTCAGCATTCAGTTATTTGACATTTGTAGCTTAACTGTTGCATTTTAATACAAATCTTACGTATTGCGAAAGATTTTTTTACAAGTAATAACCTGTTGAATCTGCTGGTCCCTAATTTCGAGCCCCAAGCCCTTGTCAGAAACGCGTGTACTTGAAGTTAATTCGTTGAAATACCTGGGGAAAAAATTTTTAAAATCTGTATTATCAATTTTTATGAAAAAGTTCTTCGCAGGTTTAGAATTCTTACATGTGTCCTAGCAGACAGGCAGGCGGATATGCGGCAAAATTGATGTAGTGGGCGCTCGGA
The DNA here is from genome assembly GCA_021186555.1 of Reticulitermes speratus. Taxonomy (NCBI): domain Eukaryota; kingdom Metazoa; phylum Arthropoda; class Insecta; order Blattodea; family Rhinotermitidae; genus Reticulitermes; species Reticulitermes speratus. Next base: position 18,857,179 of record JAJKFL010000002.1, read on the forward strand.
TCTAATGTGAACGCGCCTAAATCACCTCATTGAGTCTGCAGGTAACGCTATTTCGTTTTCAGTAATATCTGACTTGCTTCTACTGCTAAGGGAACCACTCTGCACGTTCTAATGGATGTTAAACTTTTGTTAATTTATAACCTGGGGAGAGATGAACAAAAATTTCGCAATTCACCATCAAGTACTAACAAAAATTAACAATTCAGAAGTTTCACTGTGTTCAAAATGAAAGAGACTATGACTAAAGTGCTCTTAATGTGGTGGAAATTATCTGCATTTGGAGCGAAGTATTTAATGGTAGAAATTTCACCGAAGAGATAACATCTGCAGAATGCGGTAGATGTGAACAACGCCTGAGCAAAGAAATAAAAGATTGTAGATAAAGCCTTTACTTAAGAGGAAATTATAATTTCCCATCGCCCTGACGTTCCGTGGTGGAAAAGCGTATAAGAATCTCCCCATTATAAACTAGCTGTTGAATTTTTTTTTCTACTTTCTTTACGGTATGTCTCTTCAATTTGCTGTTCAAAAGAAAATCCCTGCATAAACATGTTTTAGAAAGACGATTTGCTTACATGTAACAATGACTCAATTTACGATACCGTTTCTTAATACATTTTAGTATTTTTAACTGTATTTACAAACCATAAAATCATGAAGTGTTTGCTGCGGTAGGCTTACCCACACCTCATTCCCATTTATAAAATGGTATAAAAGTAATTTAGCAATAAACAAATTGCAAAGATTTTCTGTCGTGGTTTTAAGTTTGACAAATATTTAACCCTCTGAAGAGTGAAATTTATAAAAATAATATATAAATTTACTTTCGTGTCTCACAGTAAAAGAACTGCAGCTCCGTTCCACTTCAGAACAGATCACGGAAGTAATCGTGCTGTTCGTCTGTTTGGTTCCTCAGTGACGCTTCGAGTTGTGTATTCCTTGAGAACTGTCAAGCTTTCTTTGCAAATAAGACTCATATAAAATTCGAGAAACTGATCACAACGAACCAAAGTGGTAAAAATTAGTACCTGAAAGTTTACCGTAAGTGCGCCCCTTGTTACCTTTCAAAGAGCTGTACATTAGGTCATAATTTCAGTATTAGATTCCTAACTTCCTACCGAACCAAAAATGTCGTATCAACATGGATCAGGTTTGCAGCCGTTACAAAGCTAAGGGACTTTGGAACTTGACTTTTGTGCTTGCCGGTAACTTTCAGCAGGCTGCATGGACGATATACACAGCTTGCGCTCTAAACCGGCGTAAGTCAGTACAGCGTTAGCTAGGAACGGCAAAATGTATTCTGTCTTGTGGTTGTAATTAATGAGCATGCCGTCCTCGCACACTCTGTATCTCAGTCCTCTTTACTTTTATTAAGATTCTGAAGGTTCAAAGTATCGCATTATTGTCCATGCTCTCTTTTTACATGCCACGCTTTAAACAGCGGAAATGTGGACCTTTGCACAATAATGGAAACTTACAGGTTTACAAATTTTTTTCTTTTATATTTTTGTGGTTTTTTTATACTTAGATGTAAGTAATATTTGTGCCTTTGTGCTATTGTTCCTCACATTAATGTGACCTTCATATTAGTGACCGTTGCTTTTGGGGTTTCGGGGAATGGAAATAATTTAGGTCTTCGCTATTCTTAGGATACTGCGCAGCGTAGATTGGTAGTTAGTTACCGACGTTTCGGACCAACCTATCGGTTCTGTCTTCGAGGGTAAAGAAGTCCAAGAAGAATAATTTTCTTACAGCATTCCATAAAACGTCTTGCACATTGAAGTTCCAATCAAGTTGGTGACTCATTCTGAGCAAAGTACATTTATTGCATGTTTTTGAGAAAAAATGTTCAGAAAAATAATTGTAGCCAAGAAAGAGAAGCTAGTACAACAAGGCTGCCTCATCACTTATACTGTGTGGATAGTATGGTAATGGTTATTATATATGGCCATGTTTATTATATGTAGACTCTACGTTGGAAACCTTCCGGTGAAGAGGGCACTTAGAAAATACTGACATGGATAGATATAATACTGATACGTACCTTAGAAACATATGTGAACTCAATTTGACTGAATCAGGGTAGGGAAAATTGACAGATGTCTGTGAATATCGGGATGTACTTCCGATTCCATAAATTTAGAGAATATCTTGTCGGGCTGAGTGACTACAAAGTTTTCAAGAAAAATTTATTTTCCATGTAGACAGTTGCTTAGTTCTAAGCCAATTCAGGCGAGTTGTTTTATAATCCGTCACCAGTAGGAGTATGCTGGAGTGCCGTGTTGCTTGTAAATGGTATAGAAATAATAAATGAACCGTAAAACAGACTTTTTTTTTCTCGGAACTCTGTTTTAGAAGCAAGTCTCTGAAGTTTTTCAATTACTCGTACTTTTAAAACATACTGCAGAGTATTTCCTTTGCTAAACGAAGTCTTCGAAGGTAAACAAAGTAATGATATGGCCTTTAAGTTTAAAAGGAAATACACACCGTTGTATCTGATAGTGGAATTTTTCTACAATTTATCTTTGGGGCATTTTGCTGTAATGGAAATTATTAATTATACTTACAGGCTAAAATATTGTGAAGAGATAGAGTTTTCTGAATCATTAAAAACTGGTAACTGTCCTAAACATGTACTGCTACACAATGCACTTTTCATGCAGCACACATATATTCGAGCAGCAAGTATATATACGAGTATATACGTACTTCTAAACACAAGACTTCCCAGGACGTTATGTGCATGCAGCACGTGTAAGAGAAGTGAGATGTGTGTACAGATGAGACAGGAACCCTAAAGAAATGACACCACTTGGGAAACGTCAGCGTAAATCATAGGTTGAAATTAAAATGTCTTAGAAATATTATTTGTATGTGGACTGCATTTATGTAGCTCAATATATGTCCAGAGGCGGACTAAAATTAGCACAGTACCAAATCGTTCAGTTCCATAGAAGGTAAAACTTTTTTGACTTTCTTACTTTTAACCTTATCAGCAAGAATTCATCATGGAGGTCCTTATAGGCAAACACCAAGCAGCTCAACCCGCTGTATCTACGAGGTGCAATCTATAAATTTAAATTACACATGCACTGTTAAAACAGAAATTTTCTGTTGTAATTTATAAACACTTCTGCCAGTCATCAAAATCTTCTGCTGCAAATTTCTTAGGCGGGTAATATAAAATTGTAATATAGTGAAATATAACGTTCAGTACTGGCTATTTTGTAGACGCCCATGTGATTGAATCATAGTAAATCCAAGTACAGTGTTGCTTGTAATTATAATTTTTTTTTTCAATGGCTCGACAGCCCCTTGGGGGCCTAGGACGCCTCGTTTTTTCGAGGCTTCACGATCACACTTTTTAGACACACCACAGTCGGTAGGACTCCTCTGGACGAGGGACCAGCCCGTCACAGAGACCTCTACCTGACAACATACAACACTGACAAGAGACATACATCCATGCCCCCGGTGACATTCGAACCCGCAATCCCAGTAATAGAGCGGCAGCAGACCCACGCCTTAGACCGCACGGCCACTGGGATCGGCTATAAATATATTACCTATTATTATTGTGTTATTTTTATGGCTCAGGATAGGGACAGGTGGCAAGCTCTTGTGAATGCGGTAATGAACCTTCGGGTTCCATAAAACGCGGGGAATTTCTTGACTAGCTGACGACCTGTTAGCTTCTGAAGAAGGATTCTGCTCCATGAAGTTATTATTATTATTACCCCCAGTGATATTTTGCCATCATCTTTGTCATTATCATAATCATTCTTTATTCCTTATTTCTACGTCAGATTTCTGTGCAAAATATTCAAAGTTTTGAACCAATATAAATTTTATAATTACTGACTTGTGTATATGATTTATCTTCATACCGAATCTCAAAGGTCCAGTTGCATCATTTTATTATTTACTGCTATTAGATGGAGAGCTAAATATGGATTTCATGTTGTCGCTACATCACTTTCCTGTGTTTTGCAAAATAATCACTGTACGGAGGCTAAATATTTTTGTTTTAATCCCCTACATCATTTAAGAACAATTAAGTGCCTCTGCTGTCGTTCCCAAACCAGAATTTCCTATGCACGATACGTGTTTGTGTCAGTCTGAAATATGTGTGCAGTAAAGTGTGAATACAGACAGAATAAGTGGACCAATTGTTTGAGAACACTCAATCTGAAATTTGCGTAGAGTGAATGCTTTGCCAATTCGCCTGGCGGGTAATACATGATTTTAATGTGTGCTATTTAACGATGTTTCTAATTGTTAATATGGGCATCGGTAATAGATAAAGGAAATGACTGTGGAGCACTAGCGGAATGATTCTGACAGGGAAAGCCGAAGTACTCGGAGACAACCTGTCCCAGTGCACCTTTGTTCACCAAAAATCCCACACGGACTGGGATGGGGATAAGCCCAGTCCTCCGCGATGACAAACAGGCAGCTAAAAGATGTAGATACTCTTGGAGAGACGACCCCGGAAAAATTTATTTCTCAATCGAAAGTTAGGCAAAAGGTGCACAAAAAGCTAAATTCGAGCCTTTATAGGCTATTGCAATGACACTCGAGCAAACCCAAACGGTCATCTTATCTACGACAGGGGGAAGTCCTTACTGAAAATTGCGTTCACCCGTTGCTCTGACTATTGAAATCACGCTTTGTGAAAACCCATCGATTGCCGAAAGTCGACATTAGCGCCATATTTAAGATAAGGGGAATACCCATACAGAGGGATCCTTCTGTTACGCTTTGGGAAAGGCCAAGGCTGGATTATAGCTCCAATGTAAGGATTCCAAAGGACAGAACGGTGAAATTTATTGTGTGAAAAACACACGTGTTATTCTGTAGGTTTTACTGCCTTACATTGTTGGGATGAATGTAGATGCCTTCGAAAGTTTGATAAAGTGAATAGCATGAATATTTTGTGAAAGTCTTATTTGAAAATGCATCTGAAGGACTGGGCACAGGAGTGGATGACAGTGAAATACGACATTTTCACTGAGTATGACGTCGATAAGCTCAAGAGTCCTCTGTTCAAGTGTTAAAAGGATCCTGTCGGAAAGCAGATAAACGTCACTTTATATCTGAATACAAGAAACACAGGAACTACGTGGTGTAAGCCTCAGAGACGGGCACCTCTAAACATTATGCTAAAGTTCATGAAATGTTAGTTTTCTTGACCTCGGAACTGGCTGAATTGAAAAGCACTGCCCTTCTTGTCGTGCTGAGTCAATTGATTTCAGCATACGTCTGCAAGCACAGCGCATGTGAGCCAGCAGACTTGGGCTGTAGATTAGATCTTGTACTTTCGTTACTAACGAGGTAATATCGTGATCCTAACTCAAGGCCGACATGTATGTGGTACGCTGTTCACTCGACTACACTGCAGTGCTCCTTACGTCGTGTCTCAGCATACATTTAATTCCCATTATCCACATAATGGTGGTGCCCAAATTAATTGTCTGTTCTCTTCCATTGTATTGCACATTTCTTTATATGCATGTCATTTGTCACGCCTGTATAATTCCATTTGTTTACGGTGGCAGCGAACGGAACTGTGCACTTGAACGCACTATTTCTATTAAATTAAGTTATAAACCAACCGATGCACACTAAAACCACTTTTTAAGTAGCTTTATTATAAAATTGTTAAAATTGTACCCCTACACGTGTTTCGATCTTAGGATCATCGTCAGGGAGGTTTATACGATGATCCTAGGATCGAAATACGTGTAGGGGTACAATTTTAACAATTTTATAATAAAGCTACTTAAAAAGTGGTTTTAGTGTGCATCGTTGGTTTATAACTTAATTTAATATGACGAAGATGCACGGTGTCAACAGTGTGAAATGCACTATTTCTACTTATTCTGAACGACCTGATATCGAATCACGTTTCGGCATTCGGCTATCGTGAACTTTGTCGTGCACTACAAGAAAGTGCAGCAATAGTACTTTAAAACAGGCCTATAGCTGTTCAGTCCTCATTCCCTCGCTGTCATTGGCAATGGTATTCCCAGCATCATATGCAGAGCCTGATTATGGGTATTATTAGTCGTGTCACTTTATTATTTGCGTGATTTCAGGCTTACACTGCGATGAAGGTGATATCTGCGTTCTTCTGGGATATTACGCAGCATAGAGTCGTAATTCTGTACGGACGTTTCGGAACAACCTATCGGCTCCATCTTAAAGTGTCAGGAAGTCCAAGAAGAAGGACGTTTCGGGACAACACATCGGTCCTATCTTCAAGGGTCAAGAAGTCCAAGAAGTTCTCGTTGGACTTCTTGAACTTTGAAGATGGGACCGATAGGTTGTCCCGAAACGTCGGCACGTAATTACCACTCTAAGCTGCGTAATATCCCAGAAGAGCGCAGATATCACTTTATTATTTGTATTAACGTAGCTTTATAAAAGAAACCTGTTTTTTAACTAACGTGTTCATAATGTTTTCCTCAAACTCTTTACTCATCTTTCTTATGTACAAACTAAATGCTCCTCACAGCCCTTACACTCTTCTCTGCGTTGTACTTTAGTATTATTCTTCCGTATTTTGATAACCGATTTACTCGTTCAGTTTTAGGTTTTTCGTAAAACGTTCCTGCATGTCTGCCCATGGTCAAGCACACTTTATGTCGTTCTGTCTTATTCCCATGGTTTAAATTCAATAGAAATATTATATGAAGGGTACTGGCTATTACGTTATTCTGTGTGTGTTTTCTTTTCCACATTCCTGTTAACCTATCTCCTTCTCAGGCACAAATATTCCGCTTATTCTTTTAAAAAGCCCCAACTTTTATTTTTTCTATACAGAGACCAAGATTCACACGCATGTAAAATATCATATAATATTATATTCTCTTATGTACATAGCATTTAACTTAGACATTTCGAAAAAGCACCGAAGTATTTCAAACCAAGTGGTAGCAGGAATTTTCCAAATTATGTTTGTTTCCGTTTCCATGAGAAACAGAGTGTTAACGTTCCAAAATTAGGTTACGTAGACCTCTGCAGGTTTTGAGGATTTTACTTATGTGTACGGTGTGATTGTTTTTATTTGCGGTTATAGGGGCTTTAAAATATACAATTTTAGGTTTTCAGACGTTAAAGCTCGAATAGTTAACGTTGCAGTCTTCGGCTTTGTGACAGCTTTTACTATCGGAGGTGGATCTGGCACTGAAGTTATTAGGTTAAATATTTGGTTTTCTCATACAGTGTATTCTCTTATATAACTGAGCCGCTTCCTAACCCAGATCACTTTATTTTCAATCTTGGATCAGACAGTTCAACCCTGAAGATAGAGGCGGCCCTTTACGCCGAATAATTGTCTAGCTACAAGATTAGGATTTGTCACAGTCAATTAAAGCCGCAATCCTAGTGAACGGGGTTTTTAAGTCTTGGCATTTCGAAAGTGCTTGTAAATGCGAGCCGGGCTAGATTACTTGAGCGCCGACGCCCGGCTTACGCAGCGCGATATAACGAAAACCCTGTATTTGGTCGTCCCAGAGTCCATTTCTAGACCACATCTTTAGTAGCGGCTTATGGAATCTGCGTACGCTTCGTTATAATGTTGCTATCTTCACCTACTTTATCAGTCCCTTACTGTCAGCCATCTTTAGACATGGCAAACCCCGTCCTGGAACTGTTCGTAAAATCTCTGATTTATAGCCCAGGAAACTAGTCCTGTTGTTGATCTCTGGTCTGCGAACACAGTTTAGTTTACACGCCAACTGCCGTAAGCTGTAATGGTGTTTGCCGTTGACCACGAGCGCTTTTCGTTTCAAACAGGTCAACAGTATTATTGGTCAGACCTGGGAATTAGCTCGTGCGTAAACAGTTCATTCACTTTATTGCTCATTGTAAAACTGCAGCGATGGATACAACCGTAGTGTATAGCACGATGACAGCGCTGATAAATAAAAATTTATGACGTCAGAACAAAAACTGTTCAAAGAGAATCAAACATGTGCTTATATACAGTAATTATAATCTCGAGAAATTGTTTATGCTGGAAACACGATTTCTGGACAATTTATATCAAGATTTTTGCCATTTTGCGCGAGGGAGCAGAGCAGGTTGAAGTTTTGAAATTTCAACCTGCAGCATGTCACTTTAAACAAACTTTAAACTTAAAACATTGTAATTTTATGATCATTAACTTCGTACATTTTAGAATCTTAACATTTTAATCATTTTAATGAAGGCGACGCAACACATAGTTAAGCGTGCTGGCCTTATACTCCTTTGTCAGAATAAATCCCTGATGATGGCACCTCGGGGCCGAAAAATGTAGGAGTTTATAGGGGTTTTATACTTCTGAATATATTTTATTAAGTACATAACTTGATCAAAATTTTAAATTTATTTTTCTCGGATCTTTGTTTTTAGACTTAGTCGGTTTTTCTTGTACACCCATGATATTATCACATGCCTAGTTGCAGTAATTGCCGATCCCAGTGGCCGTGCGGTCTAAGGCGTGGGTCTGCGGCCGCTCGCTTACTAGGATCGTGGGTTCGAATCCCACCGGGGGCATGGATGTCTGTCTCTTGTGAGTGCTGTGTGTTGTCAGGTAGAGGTGTCTGCGATGAGCTGGTCCCTCGTCCAGAGAAGTCCTACAGAGTGTGGTGTGTCTCAGATGTGTGTAATCATGAAACCTCGAAATGAGGAGGCCTAGGCACCCGAAAAGGGGCTGTTGAGCCATTTAAAAAAAAAAGTTGCAGTAATTAATTACTTATGACCTTCAGACAGAGAGCCGAAATGCTTTAGGGTATGGTTGGTCTGCGTTACACAAAAAGCACAAAAGTGTACTCAAACTGGAGATTTATATTTTTAAGTTCTCTTTCCCCATAAAACTTGAGGGTTCTACATTACGTGGCTGTATTTTGTCATTCCCACCTCGAAAGTGCATATGGCCATGATTTTGGTATTATCTATGGTAGGATGCTGAAAAGTAAAAAGGCAGTATGAAATATGTCTGCTGTTTCACGATGTATTAATTCCGATCCACATACGTAAAACACCTGATGCTACGACACTCCTCTTTCCTTTTAGAATGAGAAAAGCAGGCTTTAAGTTTAATCAGAAGTTAGTTTCAGTTACATGTGTGTGATTTTTACACCATGCTAGTAATGTTATTCATATTCCCAAGTTTTAGAGTGCATAATTTATAGTTCTAAGCTTTAGTACCATAGTGACTTGACTAAGCAAGAAATATACGTAAAAGTCAGAAGTTTCAGGAACATTCCGGGAGAATCAGCTCCACAAACACGGCCGTGCCGTCAACACCAAGAAGAATCGTTTTGTCTGCTTGGAGGGTGTAGAATGACGTCGCTTTTGAAATGTTCGGGGAGTCTCTGTTGAAATAATGTGTACAAATATGGCAGATGTTAACTGTCACCTTGTTATTAAGTCCATATGAACCACTCATGTTGAAGTCAACATAGTAGCCTGCGAATTTTGAAATTTTATCACTAAAATTTTGTACGCATTTTTCATTTACTTCCAGCGTGGTACTTGTCCCGCTCATCATACCCTTCGTGGTTCTAGAAATTTAACCATATTATGTGAAGGGTATAAATTGTGAATCTGTTATGATTTGGTACGGCAAACATATTATGTAGTTTTAAAATGTCCTTTCCTAATAGATTGCCTATAGTGAAGAAGTGAAACGTATGGGTAAAATGAATTCCTCTGCCAGTTTTTGAAACTGTCATTGATTAGCAAATCGACACTCAGGTTCCTCTCTACCCACCTCCAGTAATGACATTCCGTGCGTGTGGAGAAGACACGAAACCATGTAGGAAAGCCCTGATGAAATATTGGAACAAATTTGCATCATTTATTGAACCATAAAGAGTGGTTTAATTATAACTCTCGCCGTGCTGTGATATGCATTAGACCGTCATTGTTTTTCTGTGTGTTTTCATAAGTGAAGCTTACAAGAATATGCAAATTTTACCATGAAGTGTCAACAGATGGCAAAACAGTTGAAATCTGCTTCCGTTGATGTGGGCATACTGGCAAAAATTCCAGTTTAGAAACATATTTCTTATTCACAGCATCGATAATATTTGTGCAATAATTTTATTATTCTCTGTCGTAAGTCTGTGTTGAGACATGAAAAAATAACATGCGTTGTAAGCACGAATTGGATTATAACGTTCTTACTCAGTATGTATAAGATCCGAGAAATAAATGTGTCTATGTGTTTGTGAGCAGTTTAACAGTAGTAGTGACTTCGTACATGCTTGATCACGTGACTGTAAGATCCAGAAATTTTATTTAAAATAGTTGTAGCTATTCAGAGTATTTTATGGTTGTTGATGCAGGCTTATTTTTATTAAGGTATGTGAAGAAACAAAACTTCCACAGATCTGTCAGTAACGCTACCGAAAGTGTCCCACAACATTCGAAAAGGAAAACAGTGAGTACCCATTCTGTATGACAGAGAACAAAATTCGAAATTATCCAATGTGGAGTCCCAGAGTTTTTGATATTTATAAAATCGCGAATGTAAAACGCCCAGGTCACAGTCACTTCGATAATAAATCGTTATATTTGAGGAATTATCTTTTAATAATTTTCTTTTCTGAAACTTTCTAGTTTCAAGTTTTGGAGCGTTTACTGAAGCGGAATTCTTCGTCTGTACAGGTGTATTAGACATCTCGAGAGCACGCCTTCACACACAGCACGGGTTATTATTTAAAAAAATATTTTTAAGTGTCTGCCCTCGTATTTACCCAGCAGTCACATGTACCTAAATCCTCATCATAATTTCGGATTATTTACTACCATTTCAATATTTGTATTAATGCACACTAAATACGAGATTGTTCCTGGCACACCGAATCCCAGCCTATAACCTCCCAACAATATTGGACTTGATAATATTGGTACATAATTATTATTATTGCATTATACCAGTTTCTCTGCTGGTCAAATAGCGGTCAGATGCTGCAACAGGGAAGTATTTGAAATTGACACTGTCCCCCAGGACTCTGTAATTAGGTTACTGTCACTTTAGATCCCCCAGCACCCTCGGCCTTACTGCCGTCTAGCGTAACCACAACCACGGCCTAATTGAACCAGGAACATCTAATGTTTGATAAACATGTAGACAAATACGGGCATAGTTTCACCACACTGTCGGATTGTCAGCCCACATGCAAGAGTTTGCGTTCTGTTAGAGGGGCATGTTAGCCCGAGCAACTAGCTGACTTTGTATTTCCGAAGACCGAAAGTATATTGTGCTTTAAGTACACATGTACACATAGTAATTCGTACATTTATTTATACGTTATCCATCAGAAGTGGTTTTGTTAGATGGACACTGGATGTGCCAAGTGCTATAAAGTTAACGGATACAGTCGCCCTCTACATGCAACTCACGACGTGCAGTCGTAAATTATATGTTTCTGAAACATGTAGAATTGGGTCTGTAAAACAAAGCATATTCAAAGTGATGAGTTATTTTCCTTTGAAAATGTGATGTCGCAGATCTTGAGCTGGATGCAAATGTTTTTTAATAGTCTGTTGCTTGTGTGGATGTTCACTGGGATGAACCAGTGAAAGAAAAACTTATTGGAGGCATTGTAGCATAATTGTAATTTGTTGCCACACTTACTTATTCTTTATGTTTTTCTTACTGTTTTGCTTCATTTTGTGGATCGTATTTGAGCTATCCTAATTTATTTTGTGTCGTTTATGTGGCTCCATTATTATATTTATTATTATTATTATTATTATTATTATTAGCCATAGTACTAGCAGTAGTCATTGTTTCCGTCATCAGTCTGGTTCGCATTCTCCTTTCAGTTAAATCTGACTGCTTTTAGGAATACGTTTTGTAATGCACTTACCCGAACTTACGTCTCAGAAAATAAAACCCAAAAACTTAGCGCCAAAAGTGATAATGGACATGGTCCTGCTCGAGTTATATCCTCCTGATATTTTGTGTTTAGTCATTGCAGTAATACGCACATCCCATGCAGTGTGATGTGGCAACGTCCCGAAGAGCTGTCCAGTTGTGCTCCAAGAATGGAGAATACAAATTAGCCGATAATTAGGTCTACGTAATAAACAGCATAACGGGGAACTTTCTGTCTTTGTGATAATTAATTCATAATCCACCCTCGAACAACTGACCCTCCAGGGTGGTGCAATAGCCCAGTATTGATTGGAGCGTTTTCAGTTGCTGCTCTGCTAATGAAGTGCACTACATATTCAATTAAATGAGCTTTTGTGAATGGTTATTATATTTATCACTCATAAGAGAAGGTGGGTTTTGAGTACCGCACATACACACACATCATGGCGGTATATACTTCTGCTTAACTTCTGTGTGGGGTGAACGGCATCAGTCTGTTTCCGTGCAAAATTCTGAGGCGACTATTTCTTGATCGTGCCTCACGTTTGAGTGTTCAGGACTAACAGATCTTTTTTTCCCGTTGATACTGAAGTTGCATACAGTTAATGTTGTCCTTGCACTTTCCTTCAGCACAAAAGTGCAGAATAGTATACAATGAAGAACTGTTATACTTGATCGGTCTCAAATATGTTATAAGATATGTTATTGGTTGCTGGTTAAAGAAGTAAGAATTTGTAATGGTTGGCGTGCAGTAAACTTTCAGAGGTAATACATAAAAATCAATAGTCTTGGGTGGAACATATTTAAACAAGGGCAACTGCCTGACATCGCTACGATCCAAGCGGGCTACCGGTAATAATTCAGAGCCAATTCCATTCAACGCACACCCTCATTATTTAGACCTACAAGACACAATTTGGTATGCGCTCATCAATCTTTAGTCTTCGAATTTGCCTTCTTACGCGTAAATATTTCACCAAAATTCAGTTTCCTTTCTATTTATCCGGCCTCCTAACCTTATAGTCTGTTAAATGTAGCCTTCTTTAGGCCTCTTCAACCATCCCATCGATAGTGCGTGACCTGCATAATTCAGTAAGATTTCTCGTTAAGTAATATTCTGAGCAGCTGTTTACTTGCCGTATCCTTCTTAGATTTAATGTTTTATGAAAAACGTTGTTTTAAAGCGATTTTATTTAACGTACTTCTATCCGACAAGATACCACGTCTCTCACTCGTACAAATAACTGCTAAATTTTACATTATACGTACGTAGAGTGAGGAAATCTGTGCAGACGATTTCGTTTTGACAAGCTAGTATTCGCTCAAAGGGCCGATCCAGTACCAAATTCATTTTTCTTCTAACACAAATTAGTCAAAAATTCGGTACTCTGTCTCATATGGACGTGCCATGACTCAGGCGGTTGGTTGCTTTTCTGTCACCGCGGAGGCCTGGCTTCGACCCGAGGCAGTCAGTGTGGTATTTGTAACGGATGAAGTAGAATTGGGACAGGTTTTTTAACCAGGTACCTCTCCTTTCATAAAGCGTGGGTCTTCGGCCGCTCGCTTACTAGGATCGTGGGTTCGAATCCCACCGGGGGCATGGATGTCTGTCTCTTGTGAGTGTTGTGTGGTTGTCAGGTAGAGGTCTCTGCGACGAGCTGGTCCCTCTTCCAGAGGAGTCCTACCGACTGTGGTGTGTCTAATGTGTGTGATCATGAAACCTCGACGAAACGAGGAGGCCCAGGCCCATATAGGGCTGTCGAGCCATAGGAAAAATAAATTAGAATGTTTGAAGTTAAATTTGCACCTGCAAACAACGGCTTTGAGCAGGAACTTATGCCTGAATAATCATGTATTGGTATTACCGAACTGTACGCAGTTATTTACTCACAGACACTCCGGACACTGCAACGGACGCAGTGTTTCAGAGTAAACGTGACACTGCTTTCATAATATTACACTGAATTTACACCCTTCTATTGTAACGGAAACCATCTGAAAGTGCCGGAAACACGTTATCGAACTGTTTGCAATTATTTGCGTATGGAAGCCTCAAAAAACACTTCTGTATAAAGGCTAATGAGAATAATTTTTAAGAGTGAATGTGGCAATGCAGTTATAATATATGTGACTTTGGGCGTGTCTTTTAATGTGTACCATCTTGATGACGCGGTATTTAATGTGTACCATCTTGATAGCGCGGTATTTAATGTGTACCACCTTAGTGACGTGACGTTGAACGTATACCGTCTTGGTGGCATGTCGTTTAACGTATTCTATCTTGGTGCATGTCGTTAACGTGTAACACCTTGGTGACGTGTCATTTAACGTGTAACACCTTGGTGACGTGTCGTTTAACGTGTAACACCTTGGTGACGTGTCGTTTAACGTGTAACACCTTGGTGACGTGTCGTTTACGTGTAACACTCGGTGACGTGTCGTTTAACGTGTACACCTCGGTGACGTGTCGTTAACGTGTAACACCTTGGTGACGTGTCGTTAACGTGTAACACCTTGGTGACGTGTCGTTTAACGTGTAACACCTTGGTGACGTGTCGTTTAACGTGTAACACCTCGGTGACGTGTCGTTTAACGTATACCTTCTTGAAGGCGCCTCGCCAACATAAGAGTTACTAAATTGAACGCTACCAACGTACACACACACACACATCCAAACCATGACATTAGGGCCTCATCTTGATGCACATGCAGACCAAAATCCTAAACTTAAGGTTTCGCTTATTCTATACACCGTATCCTTGGGTCCTACACGTAAATATCTCAGTGACTTGTTTCTGTTGTTTGTATATGTTGACAAGAGACACGTGGGCTTCTGTGACCATCATCAGGTACAACGCGAATTGTATAACATGCGGGATGAAAGCAACTTGTAAACAAAGACACTTATTGCCATTTTATTTGCATATTTAGTTATAAAGGTTTCTTCAGTTAAAACACAGTATGTGGAACAGTTAACGAATGAAGAGCAGTTGCAAACTGTTGCATCAACTCTTGTGACGTGTTAGCTGCTCTACACTACTGCACATTAGTAAGTACGGTATAAATTGTAAAATTTGTGAAGCGTAAACAAAGATCATGCAAAACAGGCAACATATTTTCCATCAAAAAGCTCTTCCCTCGCATGGACACTAGAGGAAACCTGTGTTAAAAATTTAAGTCTGCTGGGTAATTACACTCTATTGACTGATACAGACATGTAATTACCGAACTGCTTGACGCTTAAGGTGGAGGAACTACGTTTCTTCGAATCGTCCGCAATTATTTGCCAATCGTCTTGACGTAACAAGCTATTAAGACTGGAAATTCCGTCATCATCCTTTTGAGAACCTGACATTCCTCGATATCTTTTTTACTTTGTTACATTGTTCCTCACGGCATGAATCGAGTAGCGATACGATTATTGCAACTCAAAGAATCTGTGGAGCCAGGGAGGCATATCAATTTAATGTTGTTTTTAGCATAAGTGAAAGTGGTTTCCACGTGCTCATAATTGTTTAAAACGCGTGTGGATTATGCGTGCTAGTGGTGTGGCATCAAACCGGGGGAAATGGCAGTCCTGCCCTTTCTGACCACACCCAAAACTTTACCGTAACTAATTAGTAAGAAGGTTTAATTCCCTCTATTTTCATATGGTAGGCGTACTCGAAATTTCGACCATGTATGGTGTTATGAATAAATTACAATAAAAGAAGACCCTTGTGTATACCTATTGTCTATATAAACAAACAGGAGACAGCTGCTATCGTACTTACCAGTGAAGGTGCTCTAAGCCGTTGGGATACGCTGCTAACCAAGATTATTCATGTTCGGAGAATTCAAGCCGGAACAAGAGTGATTAATATTAGAAGAAGCGGAGAGAAAGTTAGAAGCGAGGATCGGGGAAAAGGGAATGAAGCAGCTTCTATTCGACTTTTGTCTCATAATAAGTTGAAAGGTGTCAAAGTGAAGCCCTTTTTTCAATATATTTATGTTAGTCCCATTTTATGTTTGGTGCTTAATTTCTTCTAGATTGAAATTATTACGGTATAAAATAAGTATAATAATATTAATAGTAATAATATTAATATCAATATCTCTGCCTTTTTGTGTGCACACCCAAATACACACGCAACAAGCTGTTTGTGGAAATTCTGTCGTTATTCTGTCAACATGTTGGAAGTAATCCTTATTGCTCCAGGCACGTACGCTAGTTGGCAGCGACTGCCGAAATCAGTCTCTCTTTGTGAGGCAGTCGGGAAGCTCCTGATGCCTGGGTCGGTATTGCAGCCTTGATCTCGATCCTTGCGATAAAACATTATCTCCTTTTTCTATATATCCCTTTTAAGAAAATTTCCAGGATCAGGACGTAATCATCACTGAAACGTGATATACTGATAGCCTGCACTGTTATGGGAATTTGGTACGAGTGGTAAACACTTGAAAAATCGTTAGTCATGAAGACCGTTAAGGTAGTGTCAGTCAGCACTGGAGATCGAAAGTACAAGAGACACCTATAAGCAAAGCGGTAGTTCGGGCGAAAAAGTGTTTGGGGACATACACATGCTTAGATTGCTACCATTACAAAACCCTTTTCTTTCATGACAGTTTACAAAGAGATAGTTCTGTATTTGATGACTATTCCGAGTTCATTTTACAAGATATCGAGAATTAAAGTCCTGAGGTCCATACAGTGTTTATACAATACCATGCCAGAGAACTTGTGCAGAGAAGGCAGTGCCGACTTTTCGACCTTAACCGAGAGAGAGAGAGAGACGTAGGCACAGGGAGGAGTGGGGCAGAAATCTGAGGAAATATTCTCAAAGACTAGATTGAAAACTGAATCACATGAGGAGATGGGAATAAATAGAACTCTAGAGCTGACTTTGAACATCGGGAGAAATATTGCGGTTTCTTCCCTACGCTATCCTCCCCCTTTCCTGCGCTACTGGGGGTGCCCTTCTTTAACTTTTTTATGTGCTCAAAGATGTTTTCTCCCTTCCCTCCTGACTTCTTCTGGTTCTGCCTACTTCCATTCTTGATAAGGGCACACGCCTTACTGAGCTTCCACTGAAGAGAAATTCGCCTTATTGGAAAAGAAAAAAGAGGTCCTCCCTGCGCCATCATATTCTTCCCCACGAGCACCACCTAATAGAACCTCCAATACACCGCAACGTTCTTGTATCATACTTATAATAAATGGCAAAGCGCCCAGAATTATTCCACCAGAGGCCCCTGTGTCTGTATAAGAGGCTTGACAGCACTCTGAAGCCATTCACTAACTTAACCTCTATATTTTTTTTATATTTATTTGAACACATGTTTCTGGCAGGATTGTGGTGTAGGTGTTTATATAATAGGTCATATGAAATGTAGTACTCAGAGAATTTGATTTGAACACTTTTAGAGTGTTGATATTTGCCTGTTGACTGTATAGGCTAAAAGTTATCAGCAATTCTCTTGATTCGGGTACATCTGATGAATTGGCAAATGAAACAGGCAGTAGTACATTTCCTGTTTCACTTCTTGCTTACATACATTTGTCTTCTTCCTATCTCCTTTCTTTCTTTTCTTTTCTTTCTTTCTTTCTCTATATATCTATTTCCTTCATTCTATCTCGCTTGCTTTTTTCCCCTTATATTATTTCTTCCTTTGTTTCACACTTGATGTATCACGTCTTCAGTAGATTCTTCTTTTATATGTTCCTGTAAGTATACGAGCCTATATCATTCGATTTCTTCTCTGTGGGTCTTTACAAATTGAAAACTTAGAAGAAAAATCTTTCGCCCTTCTCATCCATTTTACTGTTCTTCCGGAAGTTCCAATTTCCTTCTTCAGAACTCTTATTCGAAGGATGTTTGTTTTTACGTGTAAGTTAGTCAGCCCGTCTTTAAAATAAAAATGTCGATGCAATGCACATTTATTGGCCCATTTTATTGAAATTTGTCATCGGCAGCGTACCATTAGAGAGTATCCTGTGATCTCTGTTACAAGCATAGCGACCTTCCTTCGCAACCTCAGAAGATGCGCCATTCAGAGTAGCCTCTGTCATAAGTTGTATAGGCATTGAAAGAATAAGGATTGTATAGCCTATTCGGGCGCTCGAGCGCGCGCGTGTGTTTGTTTAATGGCGCTGTCGAATGCTATGATTAAATGGCGACGGTTACAGATTAATTAATATAGACATTCGTGGAATGGTACTGACATGTGAAAGGAGAGTTTTTTATGGCTCGACAGCCCTATATGGTCCTGGGCCTCCTCGTTTCGTCAAGGTTTCATGATCACACACATTAGACACACCACAGTCGGTAGGACTCCTCTGGACGAGGGACCAGCTCGTCGCAGAGACCTCTACATGACAACACACAACACTCACAAGAGACAGACATCCAAGCCCCCGGTGGGATTCGAACCCACGATCCTAGTAAGCGAGCGGCCGAAGACCCACGCTTTATGAAAGGAGAGGTACCTGGTTAAAAAACCTGTCCCAATTCTACTTCATCCGTTGCAAATACCACACTGACTGCCTCGGATCGAAGCCAGGCCTCCGCGGTGACAGAAAAGCAACCAACCGCCTGAGTCATGGCACGTCCGTATGAGACAGAGTACCGAATTTTTGACTAATTTGTGTTAGAAGAAAAATGAATTTGGTAGAGCACATTATAGAAACATGACATAAAAAATAGCAGCAGTGCACCTGGAAAAGTGATTCCGCAATAATTCTTTAGGGATACGTATAGTAGTTTCTACTTCCCCATTTGAACTGCGTGGGAACCTATGCTTGACTAAACTACCTAAGCTGAATATGAGTGGATTACGTAAGGTTTCTGGCACACTAACAGTCAAGTCGAAACAAGTCCAGTCGATTCGAGTCGACTTGTCGCAGGGTGTGTCCAATTTGTTTTGTTTTTACATAGATTTCCTCTTTACCACTCTCAAAGTGCGTAAGTCGAATGGAGCCGAGTGAACCATCCCAACCTAAGTGAACATATGCGGCGTGTTATAGTTCTCTTCAGTCAACTGTAGCGAGTCTTAAGGTTAACATCGCAATTAAAAATGCTTATCGAGAAGCTAGTGATATTGGTAAAGGACTATGAGGAGATTTATTATGCAGCCAACAAAGTCGTAAAATCAGAGAGGCTATTGCTGTTACATGGAGGTGAGGATTTCAGGTATGTACACAATTAATCACTGAAACCGTCAAAGTCAAGGTTACCCTAGCGTTAATGAAAATCTAAACTTGTTTCGCACATTGTGTTTGTGCATTACGTATGATTCTTGGCCGTGCCATGGCTCAGGCTGTTAGTCATCGACCTGTTACCGTGGAGGCCCGGGTTCGATCCCAGGTCAGTCCATGTGGGATTTGTGGTGGACAAAGTGGCACTGGGATAGGTTTTTCCCCGGGTACTTCGGTTTTCCCTGTCAATTTAATTCCACGGGTGCTCTATCAAAAGGAAAAACGAAAAAAATTAAATAATCATCTTCATGACAGGGTAGCGTTATAAGCCTCAAGGCTGCGGTGCGTCCGTAGCATCTGCTGAGGGGCCCTTCACAAAAAACTCTGATTCTTAACCTTTTCGGCATTAACTGATTGGTCTTTATGACGGGTATTGACTGTGTTTGCTGTGACGTTGGAACCACATGTTCATATATATATATATATATAATATATTAACAAATTAATGATCTTAAAAAGGTTACTACTTAAGTCGTTTTTTACTGAATTATGTGATTACCTTATATTATTTAAGTGCTGATTTTTTAGTTCTATGCTGTAAGGCTTCTCAAGCATTTGTCACGCACTTTTGCGACACCATGTATTTTGTGACAATTCCATTGTAGATGCAAAAAGAACTCCGTTTATTTGTAACTTGTAAAACTTCCGTGGCTGGTTGAATTTTTGTTTGTTAGTGTTTTTATTTTGACCTCATAATTATCCTTTAATTAGTATATTTACTTTAATTTATTTTTAATAAAAGTGCAAGAAAATAGCTCACTTAATTGTTGCTTTTTAAAGTATACGATATTTTATTTAATTTGCCTGAAATTCCACGTATTTTCTTCAAAAACCAAAGGCGTACTAGTATTTCCCTGTTCTTATTGCCTTCCAGGACTTGTAATTAACTGTTTGGAGAATGAAATTAATTTACATTATACACAAAGATTCTGTTCCTACCTTCCACTTTGTTTGTAGTACAATAACAATTCTGTTAATATTGTATAGACAGATAACATCTATGTGTTAAAGGAATCACACGAGATACATAAACAAATTGTGAGTAAAATGCAGACCTTTTAAATTTTTGCAAAACTCAGACCAACAAAATGCACAATATTGTTTCAAATTTTAAATCATACAGTACGTACATTTACTACCAGGCCTTAAAATGTTAAATATTTCTTTTGCATAAGCTTTTTGTGGGATACGGCTTTTATAAAATTTATTATTATCAGAAAAATTCTATCCCCACCTAGTAAAGAGGGACATTTACCTCGGTGTCTAGGACATTTCTCTGCACAGAAATATTTATAAGTTTGAAGTGGAATTTTTTCCCCATATATGCGTTTCTGTTGGCACTGCTGTTATTCTTTCACGCGTAAGCATCATCATCGGTCAACGTAAAACAGGAATTTTCATTGGACATTCCACGTAAAACAGCAGCCTGATAGCCCTTGTAATGGTAATACAATGAACGAACTCGTGATGGACTTCGCGAGGGTGTTTGTCAACAGCGTTCCAAGCAGAGATTGACATAAACAATTTGCTGTTCAGTAAGGTAGAAATATTTATCCACTAGTTATCGACATGTATTTTGTTTAGAGAACGTTCTACATGACTTCGCTTGTGTCCTGCATTATGGGCCTGATGGCTCATATACCTACTCCGAAATGCGAAACTTATAGACGTAACAGTTTTTCCCGTAGTAATTCAAAAACTCACGAAAAGAAGTGCCATATCTGCAGAAATTAGAAATAACTGCTGGAATAATTTAAATGGCAGCGACCCTGATCGTTATTCTCTTCAGCCACTCCACCTGATAAAGCAACCGTCTCTTGTGGACACTTTTTACTTCAGAATGTAAGTGCAGCGAAGCCTTAGTAGGAAGCTATTGCCTGCGTCATCCAACGTTTAGAAATTTGGTAATCATTTGCACAAATTATGTGACATATATTGCCTAGGGACTGAGAGTACCTTTCGAGTCCAATTGAGTTTAAAACTTTGTTTTTAACTCGTGGATACGGACTGACCCTTTCCACGAAATTACGAATGAATTTTCATGAAATTTGGTATAATTGTTTACACTTAAGTTAAGACAGCAAATTTATCAACTAACCCAAAAGAAGTTGCCGTATAAGCAGACTTACACGTAACGTAATTTATAGGTCTTTTTTAGGTTTAAAATTCTTCTCAATTATTTAACGATCTCTCATGTAATACAAGGAGAAATGTCAATGAGGGTTGGGGTTCTTTCTGGGGGAAAGTGGCCCGTATGTAAAGTTAACCACTCACCTCTGTCTAGTGCCAAATTTAAGACTAAGTGGAGCTATAGGTCTTCACTTCCTCTATGCGTTCGTAGCATGTAATGTGACAACTTCATTTTAACTTTTACAAGTCGTAATGTTTTCTGTCTGTAGTGTAGCATGTCTATTTTTTGCAACACTAAATTTATAACAGTAATGACTGACCATCAGATCGTAAGGAACAATTTTGATAAGGCAGTACGCAGGTAAAACACTTCTACATTGGAGCTGTAATTTACCATTATCTTCTATTAAATCGTTTACAGTATCGCTTAAACAACACCGAATTTGCATTTTTAAAATTGTTACCAGAACGCACAAGCTATAACTGTGAAACTGTAGACCTCCAATAAAACTGAATTATCATGATATTGCATTTGATGTGTTAATTCTCATCTCAAGAGAGGTAGCGATGTCTTCCAACTTACGTACACAATTTATATGCCTACTGTATTTTAATGAGGTATTCTGCAACGAGCCTGACAGATATCGCGAGCGCATCACTCGGGAGAAGATTAAATCGAGACTGAGGCGAGCGGGGTGCATATGGGTATAGATGTCTCACATCGCTCTTTCATTTTAGTATGGGAAGAATTTCCTATGCGCTGTTTGTCAAATTCTTTACTTTAAATGTGTGCCACTGCTTCAACACATTCAAGTATAACTGTACATTGGAATGTATACTATTAACAGTCTTGCTAGAATTAAAGTTTTATACGCAAGTAGTTTAGGAAATATTGTCAAATTGGCCTTCGGAACGTGACAGAAAACTTCATTTCCAAAGAAGTTAAAAAGGTAGTTATAGCTGAAAATATGCTCCTCGAACGCGTTGTCGGAGACGTTTAAAAATAAGACGAATTAACTTCATAGACTGAGTAATTGTGATCGATCTTCTATGGTATCTAGTTATAACACAGCTAGTGAAATAAATGTGGTCATGTTATATATATGTTAATGTTGTTATGCAATTATCATGGGTTCAGCTACCGCATTGCAAGAGTATGAAAAGCATAGGGCCTCACAAATACAGGATATCCACAACCCCATCGAAAAAGTAATGTTTTACAGGGACTGAACACCATCCATCATTCAGGATATTTCGACCGTATTCGCGAGAATTCAAAGAAGGGAATATATATAAATAAACAGCATTATATAAAAAACAAGTCTATTTATGACAAGTTTACAGAAGTGGCCATGTAGGCCTACATCATGAGTGAGTCAGGGCCCTTCGGTAAGCTTTGTGTTGCGGCCCAAAATACCAGTTGCGCCAATGCGAATAGATCATAAAGGGCTATCCTCATGTATGTGTATTGTCCGACAAATGTACACTATTATTCACTATTAATTTTTGTGAAACACAGTCCTACATGTTTCGAACCTTATCCCGGTTCATCTTCAGGGACCTCAGTTCTCACCAACCAATAGCAAACCTACCAACTCCAATACACAGGGTATCATAACAGCAAAAGATTATTCAACATTTAACATTTTAACCTGTATATAACTTGATTTGTAACATCGAAACAAACAGCTGCTATATTTATTCACTTTTTATCATTTTAACCAATGTATAAATTCATACATATAAAGTGATGTATTATTCAGTTTTTACCATTTTAAACAGTGTATAATTGTACCATTGATGGATGTAAAAAGTCAGTATAATTTAAAATACTGAGGTCCCTGAAGATGAACCGGGATAAGGTTCGAAACATGTAGGACTGTGTTTCACAAAAATTAATAGTGAATAAAAGTGTACATTTGTCGGAAAATAAACATAGAAAAGAAAATGTACGAAATGAATAATATTAAGTTTACCCTCGTATCTATACAAGTTATGTAGAATATGTAATTGTGAATCTGTGTGAATGTTATATTAGTGCACTTTTTATATTCTGCCTTGTTAGAATAGATGTTACGGTATAATCTGAAAGGTCATGCGGGTCAAGATATAGAATTTGTTAGAAGTTAATGTTTAAAATGTGCTGTCAGTCGTCGCAACTGAATGCTGCCTAAAGTAACATTTTACTCTTTTGTAGTAGCACTGGATTTGTTCGAGTTTCTAAGTGCCCACAAACATTAAATGCACTACCAACTGTGTCTGTCTCTCTGTCTATGTCTTTGCCTGTGTGTGTGTATTTCTACATTCAAATGTATGATTCTGCTTTACATTTATACATATGCTGAAGTATAAGCTTTCTTGAAAAATTCCCCTTTTTCAGAACATACGATACTGAAATTGCAACCAAGCTACTATGAGACACTAGGATTCGAAAGGATACTGTATTTATGAATATCTAGAGCAGTGACGCAAATTACTGGCATGAGCTGAATATTTGAGGTATAGTTTAAGTAGCAAATCAGTCTAATATCAGAACTGTCAATTATTTTAGAGTCGAAACATTTTAGATAAAAGTGTGCAGAAGATAAGGCGGATACATCTTCGGTACAGTGAGTAATTCATAAAATGAAGAAAGACGTGTGTCAGATTGCTGTGAATTGTGGGACTAGTCTTTAACCCTGCATAGGTTATCTGGGGTACCAACCCCATTTGTGTAGACTTTCCTTTCTTGGAGTCCCTGCGAATGCCGGATTATGATGGCACGTGCTTTATTCCCCCCCCAAAGACGATGTCTGTGCCAGGTGCGTGACATTTTACTTTCCATATCTTCTAAAATATGATTCGTGAGGTCGATGCCGCGTCAGATTTGTCAGATAAGTTATGCATTATTCAACAGTGTGTTCACAGTAATACAATGTTCCTATTTTCGTCGATTGAGGAAGTTTTGTTTTGTAGTTCATTCTCATAATTATCCTATTGTGTTACAAAGACACTTAATTATTACTAAAATATTTAAATAATATACAGTGACAAATAAGTACGTAAAGTTCCATAATCGTATCTAGTTTTGCTCAACTGCATTACCCAGAAGGTAAACATCGGGTTCGTGCCAGCATGCGTTACCGAGGTAGTAGTGTCTGAAAAGGCAGCAATGCAGCGGTTTCTCGTAATGCAGAAGTTAGATACGAGAACACGATGTGTGTGTGTAAGACTATTTTCAGCAGCGGTGGAACGTTCATGCTAACCGTGCGAGCTCAGCTAATATGGTCAAAACTAAAGATTCGTCTCTCATAGCTGCTTTCTTTCAAACCCTTTCCAATCATTTCTGTAGGGTCTGACACAACATACCGAACTGACATAGCAGTATTATTAGATTCTGACTGATCAACAGTACAAAAAAGTATCCAGAATAGCGCAGTGAGCATACAGACTATGCTACAGACTCGACAACCGAGAAACCGTAATTCGATTCACAGATCGTTCTTTTCTCTGCAGCGTACAGACCAGCTGCGGGGATCACCATACCTCCTGTTCGATGGGTATAGGCAGTGCTTGCACCTAGGTTAAGGCAACCGGAACGTGAAACAGACCACTCCATCTAGTCTCGAAATTAAGAACACTAGAACTTTGGCTTCACTTCCCATATAAGTTGAGAACACGACTTTACGTTTACAGTACATTGTATTGCTTTAGTCTTCCCGCGATGAATTAAATTTTTATGGAGTTGCATTCTTCTGGAAGATGTAGGTATGGAATGAAATAAACAGAACAATTTGCTTTTATTGTATTGCCTCCTTTTTCATCTTTGTTTTCCCTTCTTCCTCGCTCTTCTTTTTCTTCCGTCATGGTCTTACTCTTCGTGTCGGTTTACTTCTTCCCTCACAACTCAGCTCTTCTTCCTTTTCATCTTCATTCTCGTCATCCTCTTTCCCCGTCTTACGCAAGTTCTGTGTCCTGGTCCGCACAAAAATGCGTTCGGAATATGATAAGTCTAAATAAGTACATGTCTTATCATGTCTTGTTTTCGCATGTAAGTCAGCTGCTGGTGCTATGTTGCAGGGAGACGTGAGCTACCTCACCGACAAGCAGAGTGGCAGCAGCTGTGGTACTCCAATTTCGAGGAGTTCCAGCGTCTCACGGAACCCAACTTTGACAACAATACGGTTAGCAACATGACTGTGCAGCTGGGCGCGACAGCATTCCTGCACTGCCGCGTGAGGAATCTGGGAGAGCGCACGGTGAGTGCAGAAGTTCGTATTGCGCCGTCATGTAACTAGCTTATGCGTTAGTAAACACAGGGTGTTTCAGATGCAACTACACGAACTCCTTGCACTTATTCAGGATTCCAAACTCAGTTGAAAAGTTTATTTGCACGTATATTCCATAAATTAATGCACATGTTTATTGAAACCTTTACAGGGGTGTCAGAAATCGCAAACTTCGCCTATTGATTGGCACAAACTTAACTAAACTTTTTTATTGTACATTTAGAAACTGAAAGTAGCTGTGATCATGAACATTCTGGTAGAAACGTACCATCGTTTCTGAAGAGCCTGCGGCCTCCATCTTCTACCCTGAAGACGAAGGCAGCAGATCTGTGAAAGGTTAGTATTTTTCTACCAGGCTACAGGGGATCGTAACCCAGAAAAGAGCAATCGTCAAGGTCACCACCAAGACAATCACAAACCTCGGACACGTAAAGTTATTGGCCGTTCGTTACACTGAAAACCAATAAAAAATAATTGTTTTAAATTGATGTTTCCTGTACAAAATAAACAAACTGATAATCTACGAAATAAAGGATTTGAAAACTCTGTATAAAGCGAAATATTACAGGAAAGCATTCAAAACCTCTTTAGCTTTCAGCTTTAAGCTTCGTGTTAAGTCCGTAAAAACACATTTACATATATAAAGTGTTTGGAAAATAAGTAAGTAAACCTCATCCGCTAATTCTGGAGTTAAGGTCAAAAAATTAATATAAATTTCGAGTTCGAAAAATATATCCAACAATCCTGCAAATTTCAAATTAATTTATTCTTCTCCTTTACTGAGCACCAAGTCATTTAGAAGTATGGGAGTTGGGAGGTAACCCATAGTTCCCAAGCATTCTTAATCTTGTTCCTGGATGGGTATGAATGGTCAGCTTCACGCCTCAGCTCCCCATTTGATAGGAGGCTGGGTGGACTCCAAAAGCCTTCTGTGCAATGTTAAGAGAAACCCCCTGCCCCTCGTAAACATATTTTTCATTCCTGTCTGTAGTATGGTCACTAGAGTGATCTAGCTCGTCAGGGCGCTGTAAATATTTGTATATTCGAACTCCATAGTAATCATGGAAATGCCATCAGGAAAACGATATATATTCGCTAGCTACTGAACAGAGCACACTGCCTGTAGTGTCAGTTGCTACTGAACGGGGCACACCGCCTACAGGATAAGTTCTTGTCATACACATGATGCCTGTAATTTCTAAATAACCTCCTTGCAATAAATATGTATTTTTAGGAGGGTGGAGAACATTGCATAATAAGGTATTGCATGGTTTGTATTACGTACCAAATATTATTAGGTTAATAAAATCAAGGAAAGTGGTGTCGGGGGATATCGTACGTGCGTGGAAGAAGATAATGCATACAGAGTTTTGGTTGAGAAGTGTGAAAGAAGGAAACAACTTGGAAGACCTACGTGTAAGTGGTAGTATAATATTAAAATGGATCTTAAAGAAATGTAATGGAAAGATGCAGAGTGGGCTAATTTTGCTGAGGGTAGGGAAAAGTGGCGGGCTGTTTTAAGCACAGTTATGAGCCTTATGTCTTCATAATATACGGGTAAATTTTTGACAAGCTGGGGAAATGTTATCGTCTCAAGAAGGACCCTGACCCGTGGAGTTGGCTATTATTATTATTTATTATTATTATTATTATTATTATTATTATTATCGTCCATTATTAAAATTATTTGTTATAACTTTTATACGGGATATTTACAATTATATACCTGAAGTAAACAATGTTTATTGGGTATACAGTGTTGCAGCTATTCTGTAGTTACAATTTGTGGTACATGTAATGTTAATTCCCGTTTTGAACGTTTTGTACTTTTACATCAGTACTTTCCGCAGTACGTGTGCAGTGCCAGTATTGCTGTTTTATGTATTTCCTTGATCTTTGCTTTGCAGTTATGTTGCTCAGCTATTTTCTGAATGAGTTTAAGATGCTTCCATTTTCCTCCATAGATCATTGGTATCACTTCTATTTTTACATTCCACATTCGCTGTATTTCTATTTTAAGGTCTTTATAATTTAAAATCTTTTCGGCTTCTTTGTTGATCGTATTTCTATCTCCTGAAATTGCAGTGTCTATTAACAGACGTGTTCCTTCTTCATTATTACGGATGATGATATTCGGTTTATTGTAAGGAATATTTGTGTCAGTTTTCACTTGTGTATTTATTATTATTATTATTATTGTGTTGTTGTTGTTGTCCGTCAGAGGGGGATCTGTAGG
Source organism: Reticulitermes speratus (assembly GCA_021186555.1). NCBI lineage: Eukaryota > Metazoa > Arthropoda > Insecta > Blattodea > Rhinotermitidae > Reticulitermes > Reticulitermes speratus. Next base: position 18,884,925 of record JAJKFL010000002.1, read on the forward strand.
TTAGAATTGGGTCCAGACTTCTGCAGGAACTTGTTAAAGCCACATGTACAAAGTTTTGACTTGCCTGTTGTTTGAGGGAAGGAAAAAGGACTGTGGAAAACTCCGCGTTCGTTCAAGGCGGTCTCGAATCCTACATTTTGTGCGCTGGAAGTAATCGCATTTTATCCTCTTGCTCTGCTTCCTTTAACGATATGTAATTAGCTGTAGACTGCGTTACAACGATAAAACCGTCTAATACAGCTTCCATAAAACAAAACGTAATTAAAATTTTGTAAAAATGTATAACCCTACGTGCTGAATGTGCTGTGCTCAGGGGTTCTACAATATTGTATCTGCTATTAAAAGTTAGGGATTACAATATAAAGATAAAATAATAGATGATAATTTTATTTTTTCATATTGTTTGTAACTACGTTCTACATGCATTTGCATTCCTTGTTTTATACCATGTGGTTGTTTTGTGCACGTTTTCCATGCACAAAGGTGAAGTTCATTTTAGTTATTTCTTGTTGTGTTCAGTAAACATAACATATCAAGTACATTTAACTTTTCGAAGTAATTAATTTAATTGTTCCGCTCGTAGTGCAACTAGTGTGCGTTCTTGCATATAATCCTTGAGGATGACGTATAAGAAATGTCGGAACGTATATTGCATAAGTTTATAAATGCTTAATTAAATTGTGTTTGTAGAATCTGGTGGGCCAGGATAGCGTAATCAGTATAGCGACTTGCTACGAGCTGGACGGTCCGGGTATCGAATTCTGGTGGGGGCGAGATCTTCAGCACCCGTCCAGACCTGCCCTGGGGCCTACCCAGCCTCCTGTACAATGGGTACCGGGTCATTCCCGGGGGTAAAGCGGCCGGGGTGTGGCGTTGACTACCCACCCCCATCTAGCGCCAAGTTTAAAGAAAGAGTAGAGCTATACCTCTACTCCCCCTCTGGGCCTTCATGGCCTATTCTAGGGTGATCTTTACCTTTACCCTTTGTAGGATCTGTGGTTGTACAGCAAGCCTTCTCGCGGAAAGTCGATTTATCGAAAATGCGATTATATATGCCAGTAAACTAAATAAATCCTTTATGACATGAGAAGCGGAGTTTGTTAGAGTGCACTGAGTTTATTCCCGCAGACTGTTTAATTGTGTAGCATATTGAACTACGCTATCGAACTACTGTCTTAATAAGCAGTGTTCTGGAAGGTAAAACTTTATGTGCTCAAAACCGAAATATGATTACCACTGTGACGTGAGTCTGAGTTGTGGCGCAGAACTGAAGAGAAATAATTTTAAATTCATGGCTACATAGTAATAAATATTGTTTAATTTCTGATTTATTTACGAGATTTGTTCAGAAATGAAGTTTTCAAAAGAACACATCTGTGCGTATACACAACTATGCATGTATTTTTGTGTTCTTTATTTTTGATTCTTATAACAACAGCTCGAATGTAATTTTACTGCTATCGCACAAATATTCCTCACATTCCAGCCATAATTGAGGCACTTAATCTTACCAAGGGACGACCTTTTCTCTTTTCTGCTTAAAGAAGTCCGTGTCCTGTCTTATTTACCGTGCCACAATTACTTTCACATCGCGGTCATCTTTAAAATTTGGCTCCCAGTATTTTTTAAGTCCTGGAAACAGAAGATAGTCCCTCGGCTTACGAATTCCCCAAATACAATTACAGCCAGTTTAGGGTCTCTATTTACGAAGTTACGCACCATATGAAATAATTATGAAATTTTGCCCCATATAAACTTGTTTTATGATTTATACTTGTTGAAAATATTTATCAAAACTCACTGATTATCTAATTACATTAGCCTATTAATTTATTAATTTTGGGTGGTTATATTGTTTTCAGTAATTAAGAAAATTTGTTCAGACATATTTTTATTGTTGTCAATTCATTCAGGCTCTAATGTTGCACGTGCTTCCCACCTCCCTTTGAAGTACGTTTTAACGATAATGCTCCGTGCTTGTTGAGTTCATATAGTACTTTCTTTTGACTTTTTTGTTACTTATGAGCTGTAATCGGGTGTTTGTTAGGTATAAGGTACTTGATTTCCTATTATTTTCTTGTAAATAATGACACTGTGTTACGATCAAATGCGGTGAGTTAGCTTCAGTTGTTTTGTTTAATTTCAGTACTTGTACTGACTTCAAGCATTAATTATACTCAATGCACTTGTACTGTTTTTCGTGCTCATTTGAGGCCTGTATATTTAGAACACACCTCTTACTCTGATAGATCTCTTGCTTTTCGTAATTGTTTTATCATGTGCAGTTCCAACAGGGAAGCTTGCTGGATAATAAGACGTTAGGTAGTCAGTCATGTACTATTTTCCTGCAGTCCTTTTTTATTTACATCACAGATTCACTTTGTAAATGTTAACAAGCACCAGGCGCCATAAGGTAATGTTCCTCCATCGCTTTATTTCCGTAAGCCCCCTGTTTCTTCAGAAAGTAAATCACAAAATAATGCCACGAAACTTAATTTGTTGAATCAACTGCGTATATTCACATACTACCTCTCTAAGACGCATATTAGGAGATTTCGCAAAGAAACTGCGCAAAGCGACTGATAACCTTCGTCATATTTCTCCGTTCATCCGTCCGTTTGTCCGCATGGAACACAGTGACTTCCACCGGACGAATGTTCATGAAATTTCTCATATGAAGTTTCGACTAAAATTTGTCAACATATTTCGATTTCGGCGATTGTCGAACAAAAATAGAGACACTTTATATGAAGACGTACATAGATTTATGGTAATACCTAGTCGTGACTGGTCTTTATAGTGGAGACCGACTGTGTTTCCTCTGAGGCAGAAGCTTCAAACCGTAAAAGAATTGACAATCTGAACAAAAAATGTGGACATGATCGAGCGTAAACTTTTTGCTAGAATAAGGAGAACAGCCATTGCTTGTGTTGTAGAACGTGGAATGGCACATTTAAAGTCCTCAAATCACTTTCAGTTTTTCTCTTGAAAATAGTGACGTATTTAAAACGTAGGTACACTAACAGAGCGAAGGCGCCAGACGTTTTGACGCTCTGAAAGTTTCTTCGCTTGAAAGATTGAGGCCCCTTCTATGTATTAGTCTTCTAAAAGGTCTGTTGTTTATAAGTTTCCTCCTCGTTTCCTACATTCATACTACAGTCCTGCCCATCTTATTGTATATATTTTAATCTAACGTACTAGGTAAAAAGTGAAAATTGAGTTGTCTGAGATGAGGGCGAACCCAGCCCCACATATATTGAAACATTATAGGTGCGACTGCCGATTCCAGTGGCCACGCTGTCTAAGGCGTGGGTCTACGGCCGCTCGCTTACTGGGATTGTGGGTTCGAATCCCGCCGAGGGCATGTATGTCTGTCTCTTGTGAGTGTTGTGTGTTGTCAAGTAGAGGTCTCTGCGACGAGCTGGTCCCTCGTCCAGAGGAGTCCTACCGAGTGTAGTGTGTCTAAAAGTATGATCGTGAAGCCTCAAAAAATGAGGCGGCCTGGGCCCCCAAGGGGCTGTCGAGCCATTGGAAAAAAAAAAGGTTGCGACTTACAGTAATGGAAAGAACCAAGCAAAAAAAAGTGGCTGGACTTTAAACGTGAAAAAAAGAAAAGCCGAGTGGTCTAGACTATGTTGCTGTTGATGACAATGCGTACAATTTATGTAGTTCCATATTATGTAATTATATCCATACCCATGTTGCTTTCCCTTAGAGGTCCACATATTTTCCTCATCACTCGTTCTCTAAACACCTTCAAGTATTATCATCCAGAGTTACTTTCATAAGCCTCTTCCAAACTGTCCGTGTAAAGAACCTACCATGGCAGCAGATGCAGTGCTTAAAGCCGTAAGAGTAATGTGCGTTTCACCTCCGTGTGGCCGCTGCCTTTCCAAGTTACAGGTCAGCTTTAAATTCTTAAATTCGGTCTAAACACCCGGCGATCCATGATCAGCACTCGGATAAAAAGACTGTCATCGGGTAGCGGATACGCCATTCACAGTCCGTGAGAAAGTAATCCGGCAGTGATTGGCTTAGCTCGTGTTAAATCCACTTAAATGCATCTAAACTGAATATGGGCAGAATGCCAATGCTTTATCACTAGTAAGACCATTTCGCTTCCTCGTAGACTGGAAGATATATACGTGTGATTTTTAAGAGTAGCCGATCCCGATGGCCGCGTCGTCTGTGGGTCTGCGGCCGCTCACTTGCTGGGATTGTGGGTTCGAATTCCGCCGGGGGCATGGATGTCTCTCTGTAGTGATTGTTGTGTTTTGTCAGGTAGAGGTCTCTGCGACGGGCCGATCATTCTTCCAGAGGGGTCCTACCGAGTGTGTGTGTGTGTATGAGTGTTATCAAGTCTAACAATAACCTCCACAGCTACTACGAATAAGTGTAGAGAGAGGTCAAGACTAGGAAAGAAACAAAGAAAGTTTAAGAGAAGACACGAATGTACTTACTTCCTGATAAAACAGCATCGAATTTCTTCTTCTAGCACCTCATTCCCGCACCCCCTCCCCCCCCCACTCTTCAGATACACGACAATCAAAAGTGCCCTTATCGACTGTAGCAATCTTTGTGGGGTTAACAGGAGCACAACCATACTTGCCGCAAACACAGAAGACCATATACGAGTATGTCGATACATGTGTATATATTTGTAAATCTTGACTGCCAGAAACATGACACTATTCTGTTCAGTCTTCTGTGAACGTGTTTTATATTGAAAACTTTCAAGTAGAGAATGATCAGCTTCGAAAATTATGATAGATGGGTTTTCTTCTTGAATTGCTTGATCTTGAAGATGCAGACACCACTGTCCTTCGAAATGTTTGAAACTACTCGCCCAACGAACACCGAAGCGCAGTTCAGAAATTTGAATATTCGAGAATTATGTTTATCATGTATGTCTGTATTTACTTAGGTGTTTGTTTCAATTAGTTTACGTGTTATGGAATAAAAATTATACGCAAAATGCAGGGTATAGTATGATGTTATGTATGCACATGTAGGCTTATACTGAATTCCACTATGCAGAGTTATTCTTAAGAATGTTGTTTAACTGCTCCAGAAGTGGCATGTGTTTACGGAACCTGAACATTGTCTGCCACAAGATATATCCTTATTCACATGAATATAGCACCTTTTTCACACCCAGTTTTTAAGCTCACTTGAATATTATGTTCCCGTTTACGGCTTAGTATCCCAGTTTTATTTTTAAGGCTCTTTTGGCAGACATTTTATGCTGTTTTCATCTACCGCGTAGGCTATACTACTATTCACTACTGTTTCTTCCTCCACTCCAACAATATAATAATATTTGTGAATTGTAAAATCTATTGGCCGATCCCAGTGGCCGTGCGGTCTAAATAGTGGGTCTGCGACCGCTCGCTTACTGGGTTTGTGGGTTCGAATCCCACCGGGGGCATGGATGTCTGTCTCTTGTGAGTGTTTTGTGTTGTCAGGTAGAGTTCTTTGCGACGAGCTGGTCCCTCGTCCAGAGGAGTCCTACCGAATGTGGTGTGTCTATAAAGTGTGATCGTGTAACCTCGAAAATGAGGCGGCCTAGGCCCCCAAGGGGCTGTCGAGCCATTGGGAAAAAAAATCTGTGGAGCCACTTATATAATTCTCGAAGTTCCACTTAACTTTCGTTTACACCCAAACCTTCTCTTCAACACAGCTCTCAGAATCGTCTATGATCCTCTCTTCTTGTGAAATAAGCATTTCGCGTCCACAAACATACGTGTATATGTTGTACAGGGCATACAAAAAGAATGGTGCGGTTTCAATAGAAATTTCTATTGATACCGCACCATTCTTTTGTGTATGCCCTGTATATATAGGTACGTGCATACGTGAGCTACGTGTACTTTTGTTCGTGACTGTTCATAATTGTAAACATTGGAAACATCTGAAACTTGGCTACGGTTAGCACATAGTGTAGATTATGTATACTCGTGTATAAAACATGGAAATTTTAAGTGAAAGTGAGTGTAATAAATTTGTATCGGCATTCCATTTTATCTTTATTTCCTTTGTTGTGACAGCAGTATTGATTCTGAAATTCCTCCGGCCCTTGCTCCACGTTGGATTCCTTGATAATCGGAAATATTAAGTTAGGGGGTCCATAAATTTTCGAAAAAGAATCTGGGGTAATTTAAAAATTCTAGGCGCCAAAAGAGTGACGTAAAGCAAGTAACTTATCGAGGACCCACTAATGTTTTGCGCCACTGTACAAAAGGTAGTCGCCCGGGCGACCTTGCTCCCGAGATTTGTGCATGTCTGAATTAAGTGTTAGTTTGGAGTGGTTTATGTTGACATCACGTAGGACATTTCGTCAGAATTCGACAGTTATCTTCTAAATATTACTGGTACACATGTACTCACTCACATATTTGTATATTTTGAGGTTACGAAAATGTGAATGTAATGTAAATTTATCCCTCTTCACTTCATAAAGGCATATGTGGGAATGAAAGTGTGGATTCATTCATTTCTAAACTTGCCACTACGTGGAAGTAAGTGGTAAGCTTCACGCACCGACCACTTTACCTCCGGGAAAGAACCCGTGGTACCCATTGAATAGGAGTCTGGGTGGGCCCCGGAGCCGCTGAGGACATCCTGGAGGAGAGAGAAGTATCTTTTCTCTGCAGGGAATCAAACCCCCTATCGTCTAGCCCAGTCTCTATACTGAATATACTTTACCGGCTTTGTGATAAGTACAACTTTGAAAATAATGTATGTAGTATCAAAAGAGGAAATATATTTTACGGTGATTGTCAGAAGGTTACGTTACGCAGTGTGAGTTTCTAATGCTGTTATACTTTTATATGTGTTTTAGTATTATAAACATTTCATAAATGAAGTAAAGTCGTTAGGAATCGATCCGAAGTTGAGCCGCACTTTGGTCTCTTTCGTGTCGCTACACTGAGCATCAGTTTTGGATTGTTTCTGTGCAACGGGAACTAGAATGTAGAAATGTTTGTAGAAATAAACTTTCCGAACATCTGTAACGCTTCTGTGTTACAAGCACTGTTTTGCATAACAATATGCTCCATATTTCAGGAACAAAAGTTTGGTGGTTCAATGTTGTTGTCAGACTTCAGAGTAGTTTGACAGTTACAATATGCGAGTCTGGTTGAAGCCCAACTAGAAGGACACTTGTTCTTAACATCTTCCACTTAACACCCTTACTGACCTAGAAACACCGCTGTAGTGTACTTTCAGGATTCCATTACAAGGAAATGTTAAAGCAAATGAATTATGTATATATTTGTTTAAAAAGGTTCGCTGTCAAAATTTACATCGAAGGCATACATCTAAGTTACGACTTGCAGAATGGATTTAAAAAGTAACGTGAGTTTCACGATTGACTATAGCAGTTATATCCTGAATTTGAATATGATGATAATGAGAACACATCAAAAATAGCAGAAGTGTTAAGTTATGATTTTAAATTGCCAGCTTGAAGACGTAATTACGGGTTGCCAACTGGTCAAATCTCTATATCATAGCGGAAAGAGGTATTCTGTTAACTGTTACTGAATTTACTTCTGGATGGGTTTTCAGTGTAATCCTTTATTTCAAATTTGGCACAACGTTCTGTTTTCTTCCAGGAACAATCAGACGTATAGACTAATATCTTGGATTAAGCTCTAATTTTACTTTGCCACATTGAAACACTCATTACTTATTGGAAGTTATTTATTTATCATACCAACTCATGCACAATTTTACAATATTATTACTTCACCCCTTTACGTATTTCGGCATTCAGAATGCCATCCTCACTTATAGGGGTGAAGTAATAATATTGTAAAATTGTGCATGAGTTGGTATGATAAATAAATAACTTCCAATTGCTATAGAATGCACGGTCAATATAACGTAAAGTTTACTCATTGCTTAGTCAACACTCCGTGTGATTGAACACATAGTTCAGTTCACAGCTAAATAGGAGACATGCCATCACACAAGCCAAATTCAATTGCAACTGGCAGTTACATTTTTGTAAAGACGATTTTACATTGCATCAGTCTTTTGACGTCTTTAGTAATGAAAATTTATTTTATTGGATCTGCAACAGCTGGATATACGTTTGTTCCAGATTTGGAATTTGATTTAAATAAAATATATTTCTCCCACAAGTTTTTAGTAGTATGAATCACCTAGATGACAGAAATTCTCTTTGTACTTTCGTGAAATTTCATATTTTTGACAAATTCTTCAGAATAAACATGTGTCGTATTGTATAATATTTCACACAAACTTTTTAGGCCTCTGTATTTTGGGTAATTTGTCACTCCTCGAGAAGCTTAATCTAATTACATTTGACTTTCGTACAAACTAGGCTTTGTGTGGAACCGACATGAAGGAGCACTAATTCGTCCAAATACTTTTAGCTTGAATACATCCCGTCGTACACTATACTTAAAAGAAATCCAGTTCATAGTTCGGAGGTGAAGGAGGGGCGAACAGACACAAGGTGTGATGCTACGTTCGTATTATTCAGTTTGTGTTAATAACAAATAATTAGTATATAGAGATCACCGTCAGTTTTTGTCAATATTGGTGTATTTTAATGCTGTAAATATAACGTAGTGTCAAGTGATAAGCAACAAGACGAATTCAAAATATTTCTTTTTTTTACATGTTTAACTTTCGCACTTTTCCACGGTTAATTCATCAGTGTTCACTCAAGCATTCTGTGGATCATGCTTTGGTTTTTATAACCACTGTAGAAACGTGCCTAAACATTTTTTAAAAACAGTGTTGTGGTCTATATTCTTCCTGTTCTGTGCTGAATTACTTGGACACTGCCCAACATTTTTCGCATTCAATTTCACAGAAGAGTTGAGAAGTAAAACAAAATACGCACTTTATGTACGTAACGTGTTATGTAACCGTCACGGAGGATGGCTCGCAGCCCTTTTTCCAACAGCTGAAGGGTGTGTATAGCGAATTGACACGTGTGACAGATGTTAACACGGTACGAAACAGAGCTAAGTGTCATGTTGAAGCAGTACAGCTGTTAGAGTAGATAATATCAGCCTATGGCGGCATTTAAATGGAGCTGAACAGATCTTGATTGCGATAGAGATACTATTGTATTCAAATATATAAATTGTACACCACGTACTTCATTTACATGCGATTTTAAGCAAATAATTAATGTATATTATCTTTACATATTAATAAATATATATATTATATATATTAATATATTAATAAATATAGGCGCGCTCAAGCTCACAGTTTATTTTAGAAAATGTTGTGCGATTTTATTCCTGCGAATTCAGGTGAAATGACATTTAAATTGTTGATTGCTTCACTCACCATTTTATGTGACTCTGAAGAATGGAGGCTCTCTTTTCGGAAGAAATTACAAAAGTGACCCTTACATTGCAAGATTTGTAAGAAGGGTTGCACTTTAAGTGACATTAAGAGGGCTTTAATTGTTGTTTAAACGAGCTTTACCATTCACTTTGCCACTTAATGCTGTATTTATCAAGATTAAAAACAAATGTTTGATAGACATATCAAACATTTGTATTATTTCTCTAAATGTTCAAATTTTCATCATCAGCAAATCTCTTAACAAGAAACCAGTGTTTCCCACGGTATTAAACATTAAATCTCTCCCATCTCTCTTGCTGGTTCTGTAAGTTATCCACCCGTATTATAATATTCCGTGATTAAAAATTTACTTCGACGTTCTATAGTAACAAGAATTCCAACATCAACTGGACCTGTTGCATCAATGTGCATTGTTTCAATACGTAAGTATGACATCAAATACGAGTTTTGGCAGGTGTAGTAAAAGTATGAACAGTGATACAGCAGTACCTTTGTACACAACTCGTATTATTGCAGCGTCGTTTTTTATTTTCCATTATATTTTCGAAGGATCTGTCGAGGTCCTCTAAGATTTCGCGAATGATTTCATTCAGAGCTTCTCATATTGCTAAAACGCGTTCTTGAGATGGTTCTTAGTGTCACATACCGATCTGAAACTCTGGTATAGTGTGTTCTGTCTATTGCATTGGAAAACATGCCAGCTTTTCTAACTTTCGCAGAATTTTAAATAATTTCAGTTTCATAATTAACGATTGCCTTCTATCAAAATTTTATTTTTTCCTCTTCTTTGTTATATGAATTCTTCTTCCTTCTGTAAGTTCCTGCAGTGCGCTATCGAATTCCGATATCAAGGTTATTTACATAAAGTTACCTAGATATAGTTTTACTGTAACAACTGCTTTGCATTTCCTTTCGGTGTTCCTCCAAAGTTAAAATTACTTTTCCCATCAATGCGATTATTTTAATAACTTTCAGTACAGTATTTTTCTTTTGTTAACGCTGAAAGATTTCATGGTTCTTACTTTGAGGAAGTGGCAAATAAATATCGCGATTATAGTTGCGCATCCTTAGATCATCAACACATTTATGCTGAATGAAACCTTGGCTTTACAACATGCAGTCACCAATGTGTTCGAGATCGCCGATCCCAGTGGCCATGCGGTGTAAGGCGTGGGTCTTCGGCCGCTCGCTTACTAGGATCGTGGGTTCGAATCCCACCGGGGGCATGGATGTTTGTGTTGTGTTAGATGTATGGACGATAGCATGAAACATAAGGTGACATGCAGGACAAAAAGGACTTCAACAGTACAAATGGATCAAAGGGGAAACCCCAGGAATTTAAAAAAAAAAAAATCCCCGGGGGCATGGATGTCTGTCTCTTGTGAGTGTTGTGTGTTGTCAGTTAGAGGTCTCTGCGACGAGCTGATCCCTCGTCCAGAGGGGTCCTACGAGTGGGTGTGTCTAAAGTGTGTGACCATGAATCCTCGACGAAACGAGGAGGCCCAGGACCATATAGGGCTGTCGAGTCATAAAAAAAAAAAAAAAAAAAAAAAAAAAAAAAAAAAAAAAAAAAAAAAAAAAAAAAGAGGTACAGCCAGGATCCGATGAAAATATATGCATATTTACTACTGTAAATCTCGTGAACATGAAGGACAATGAAGAATATTTCTTTCTTTTCCCGTCACAATATGTAAGCGATTTCCGATTTAAGCATTATTTTATCGAAATATATTTTCGGCATTTTTAAACAAGACAATTTTTATTTGGTTTGAATAAGGCGGCAGACACTTAATATAACTAACTGACTTCATGGAGCAGAGTATTTCTTGAGAAGCTAACAGGTCCTCAGCTATTAAAGAAATTCCCGCATTTTATGGATCCCGAAAGTTCATTACCGCATTCACAAGAACCCGCCTCCTGTCCCTATCCTGAGCTATATCAATCCAGGCCACACCGTACCATCCCACTTCTTGAAGATCCGTTTTAATATTATCATCCCATCTACGCCTGGGTCTTTCAAGTGGTCTTCTTCCCTCAAGTCCCCCCACCAAAATTCTGTCTGTACCTCTCCCCGCCCACCTCATTCTTCTTGATTTGATCACCCGAATAATGTTTGGCGATGAGTATAGATCATTAAGTTCCTCGTTACATAGTCTTCCCTACTCCCCTGTTACCTCGTCCCTCTTAGGCCCAAATATTCTCCTTAGCACCCTATTCTCGAACACCCTCAGCCTATGTTCCTCCCTCAGTGTGAGAGACCAAGTTTCACACCCATGCAAATCAACAGGCAAAATTATATTTCTGTAAGATAGTTAATATATTATTTCTTTAAAGAAGAGTAACTTTACACTTTGTGTTACCTTGCTCTGCTTGTCCACTGCTACTTTCCATTCTTCACATTTTTTGGTTAACGCATTTATTGGGCTTAACTTTCTTGTGTCGTAATTTCTTCTACAGCGCCGCGTTTTTTCTGCTGATGATTGACTCTGCTGCATTTTTGTATGTTTTTAGACTTTCAGTTGTTTTTTGTGATATGTTGACTTCTGTTTGTGCTGTGCTCTTCTCGCCCGATCTTATATGTTCTTGTGACATCTTTTTAAAATCAGTTTTACAGCTTTTGTTATATCGGCCGAACTTTAATTTTATTTCACGGAGCTTTTCTATTTCGCCTTATCCTTTACTGACTTTCTGCTTTTATATTGTGGAGAAACAATGAAATAAACTTAATGATAATAATGTTGACTACAAACACAAATGCACCTCACATTTCCATATACTGGCATACGATTTTTCCATGATCAGCACTAAAACGTTTGTGTTGGCCTCTCTCTATGCAGTCATTAAGACGGCACACTGGTGACCCGACTTTCGTGTGCCAGTATGAAGTTCAAATGTTTGATTTGTTGACACAAATTTCATACATTCAACTACAGTTTAAACAGGAAAACCTAATAAGAATTCCTTGGGCTGAATTTTGTAAGTAAGGCCATTAAACGTTTATGTTTTTACAGCCATTAAATTTACAAGCAATCGCCTAATAAAGTCACGGATGCTGCATGCAAGTAACTACCCGCCGGCATTATTCGAAACGGCCAGCAAGGCATCTGCAAGCGCAACATGCGCTGTATACCGTAACATGTACTCTTATAGATGCCAAGGTAGAAAAAACTGTAGAGAGTTATCTTAAAATATACACAGGATTTCATTTCGTCGCACATGCACGTAACTTCATATTTCACTGATGACGGTACCTATGCCATAAACGACTGCTTTTCAGCATTGCTTCAGTAACAAAAGCAGCCCTGCCGGCCCAATGACGCATCTCTGAACGCCTGAACTACGCGCGCTTCTGATACAGCTTAATAATTAATAAATCGAACAAACTAAAGTCTCTTGTACGAAGGAAGACAATGTTATATTATTTTGTGTCTATGCACATATTGTTCTTAGGTCATTAGAGACGCCATGTCAACTGTAGACAAGAAAAATGAGGAAACCAAAGGCAAAAATAAAATGAAAATAGATTACTGAAAGTCGAAGTTAAATAAAGGTCTTTAAGAGGTTTTACTCGTAGAATAAATGACGCCAAATTAAGAGGATAATCGTGTGTGATGTAGGGCTAGACGCAAGAATTAACAGATTATGCGATCATAACGCATCTCAAGCTAATTTGTAGGCACTCATCTGGGAAAGTCTGAAGGGACAAGGAAAACCTCGGAATGGATGGTGGCTTGCTGAGTTTAGAGCGGTTCAGGCGTGCTGTTATTGCTCGTCTGTGCTCGGTGTTATGCATAGGCCCACAAATTAGTAGCTATAATGTATAATTTGTAACATTTATGTTGGTATTAGAAATATTAGACATGTCTATGAACACTTCTGAACCAAGAACGAAAGGCTGACATTTATAGTAGTAAGGTACGTGTCTTCAGATCACACTTTGCGCTGACTTCGGATGCAATCGGGACTACCTGCTGTGAGTGTGCTGATATTAGCTGCCGAGGAATCCAATACCAAATTCCTCACTCGCTCTTCTTCCAGCCTTGTCTTTTCCTCGCACTTCGTATTTCGTATCCTTGATCTTGTCAGTCGCATTCTTTCGGGAAGCCAGTCTTCTTTGCACGTCACCTCTCTGCAGAGAGAGTGAATTTCAATGCCGTTAGTTCGCAGCTGAATTCTTGAAGTTAGTGACGTTTAAACCGTACATGAGTGCGGAAGAGAAGTGCAGTTATACTTCGGGGTTAAATGTTGTTTGGACAAGACAAATATATGTTTGATTACAATTCGGCCCCATTTTGAATTTTCGTAGCAATCTCTGAGGGTAGAATAAATATAACGGTATTTTGAAATACTGCAAGTACTCTTTACGAGTAATCGTATGCTTTTATTGTGCAGTATAACTATAAACGTTATACTGAAATTACGTCATGTAGGCCTAAATATCAAACTAATTTAATTTATATTTTAATAGTGAGCATTTTACCCTAGTGGATTAAGTGGCTCTCAAAATGCAGTACACGAAAGACTCAGCAGACCGTACAAACTGTTTGTAATGTTCTATTATTTTGGTTTATATTAATTCATTATTTTCCTTCAGCTCTGCCATAATTACCACAATGTATATTCTGTGTCAAAAATCTCTCCATCCCCCTTTCACATCGAATCAAATAGTGAATATCAGACATATATGAGACTCTTCTCTCCAGTTCCACAGCACTGTAATGTGTTGCGTCAGTGGCGAGCTGATCCCCCCCGTCATGCTTATAAGCTCAGTACGCTATCAAAGTTCTCAAAAGCGGTTCATCGGAAAGAAAACAATACAGATTATACGAAAAGTAAACCGTTTAAAACCCAAAATTTTACTTGGCACGTTTTTCGATGCTGCGAAAGCTTCAGGAATTGCAACTTTTTTATTTAATTTTTTTCCGAGTTCATGTAACGCTGTTGTCTTGGCAACGATCTGCAGAAATTAACACCACCGCTTACATTTTAAAGTATAAAATTAAACTGAATTATGTAGAAAGATTCTTTATGTACCTCACAGAGAATTTAATGTTCTTTTTAGAAACACCAATCTGTAATTTGTGTTCAGGGAAACAATCGCTGTTTATTATTAATAATGAACGTGTGGACAAAACGTAGATCCTTCTGTGTTAAACCTGGCGGTGCATGCACTAACCACTAGGCTTTTGAGAGTTAAATTTTTATGCACAATTGCAAGAACATATGTGGAAAATTTCTGAAAGTACAAAATATTTATACGAAAAAAACAAACAGGATATATGATCTCAGGCTTCCGCCGCTATGGAAATGAGACCTGAGCTCTTCTGGGATATTTCATACCGTTGAGTGGTAGTTCTTTACCGACGTTTCGGGACAAGCTATCGGTCCCATCTTCAAGGGTCAAGAAGTCCAAGAAGAAAGCATTTCTCCTTGGACTCCTTGGCCTTTGAACATGGGACCGATAGGTTGTTCCGAAACGTCGGTAAAGAACTACCACTCAACGCTGCGTAATATACCAGAATAGAGCAGATGTCAAAGGGAATGTACATATTCTCCCAGTGCATCCAAAAATTGGTGTTACCGATATCAATTCTGTGTTAGTTCAAGAATACCTAGCTTTGTTTTCTGCAAATTAATTATGTTAATTTTACAAGAACCGTTGAAATGGAAATACTTGCTTATCTGTTCCAATTGCGTGGTGTTTACACTCAGTACTGTACTTGGATATTGGTCCCAGTGCTGCCACGTCTAAGGGGCACATGATGTACAGTGATGGAGGGCGCGGTACAAGACACGTGACAGCTTCGTTGAAAAGATTTTCACACTTATATGATGGTCCTTCAAGGACCGCTTTACCATGTGTAAGAAAAAGTAATCACAGGCCTCTAAGTTTGGAGATGTAAGAAAGGTATGCATTTATCGACTAGCTGTGCTGCGGGATGTCGTAACGAAAGTGAAAACTGAATATTTTGGGATAAAGTATGTCCTCGTCCTACGATACACGTCAGTGCTACAGACGCGCCGACATCTGCTGTCGTTACTCTGAGTTACGACATGGTGAGGAGACTTTTGGGCATAATATACGCCTGTCGTTAAAGTTTTGATAGGCGGACGTGACTTAGGGTGCGGAGGGTGAATTTCTGTGTGATGTGAGTAGAGAGTAATCTCATTGCTGTGAATTTATAACAAGTACACAATTTAGAGTAAATGTAAAGCTACTTTATCGGTGAATATCTCTGGTTCTGACTGTGTGGAGGGGAAATTAATTAAAAATTGTCTAGTTAACAGAAGCTGATAAACACGGCAGTGCGTAAAATCCACAACAGCGCATAACCTACTGAAATATTTAGTGGTTTAACAATCTTGTTGCGTTTATTGTCTCTTGTAATTTATCTCAGAAGGACTGTTACAAGTCGCAAAAAAACGTTTTAGTGTTGAATGTTAATGAAGTAACGAGCAACTTACGATTGTTGTGGGGGACTCCAGTACAAATCTCGCCCTGGACGTGGACTACCTTCATTTGTGTCGATCTGTTCAAGCATATTTCTTCAGGTAGGCAACATCTGGAACGTCACAGTTTCTGAGCTCACTGCCTATTTTCTTGCAAAATTATAATTTCTTTTATCGCTGTTTAGCCCTCAAATACTGTACGATAGACTTGTGACGCGAAATCTGTTTAATCTGACATTGGAACATCCTTTTAAATTTCGAAAGAATATTAAATTACTGGACCTGTTTTTCTCCTCTATCTCTTCACTTGTTTATTTTTCCAGCCGCCATCTTTCTCTGAGGGCTCATTCTTTTTTCTCTCTTCCTACTTCCCTCCTCACTCTTCTTTGTCTCTTCTTCCTCTTCACTTCGAATTATACTTTCTGTTTAAATCATTACGATTATTCTGTCCCTTCTTACCTCATCCTTCTTCCTGTCTTCGTCCGCACATTCTTCCTCCTCCTCTTCTCCTGCCACATCTTTTTCTTCTGCTTCCCCCTATTTTTCTGTTGTTTTAATGCGATTCTCTCCGTCATATGTCATTCATGATACGTCACTCCGAATTTAACTTCGCCTGTTCTCGCACGTTTCAATGAAATACAGTTACTGATTTCGTGCTTTCTCATAAAATTGAGGGTCGTTTCTGCGTTTTTCTCCCTTGATGATGTTCATTTTCCTCCAAACCGTGTCCAGCTACTGAAATTTATTTGGGGGTTTTTACATGTTTCACGCCCTGCTTCATTACAATTTTGGATTACTCTTAACTGATTCCAAAAGTGTTTCAACTCTGGGGTTTTATAGCTTCAGATGAGATGGAAAAATGAACTCTGGCAGGGAAGGGTATAGAAGCGTTAGTTGAGTCCTGTTAGTACTCTTCGACCTACTAACGATTGAGTCTGTTCTTCCATGTGGTGTGTTTTATTTCTTCAAATATCTTGGGGGCAATGGGAAAGTCTACAACTGGGTCAGACTGTTCGATTATCGGCCGATGGATTCATCGCTCCGACAGTGTTAGCCTGCTGTCATGGATTTGGTGGAGCCTGCTTCTATTGCTCCAGTACGTAATTGATTTGTCTGCATGGGCTGAGCGGCCACTCTCTTCGTTTCATCGTGTGTGAGACGGGCAGGTCTGTGATCAGTCTGGCTGGGGGAGGAAAACACTGCATCTATTTCCCAGCCAACCAGTGAACCTTTGTATTTCTTCTTTTCCAGTTGTCTTAGAAAGATGAACTTGTGACCTGTTACATATTAGAATTAAAGGCTCGAGGGAACGGGTGAATCGGAAGTGGCATTATACAAGCAAAGAGGGAAAAGGACTGTAGGAGAAGCACAAATAAAACGTTGAAAGAAAGAAAGAAAAGAAAGAAGTTAGGAATGGGATGAGGAAACAATCAAACTCTGAAAATATAAACAGGAAAAGTTTTTTACGTAAACGTAATAACTTCAGTGCTCAGCCACGCACCGCCGGAACGTGTGCGGCTGGTGGTGGGCGATGTTGAAATGGCGTAGCGTGGATTCTGGTGCGGTGGCAGTCCGTTCGAATTTGGGCAAGGAAATTCAAATGCCGGTAGATATCCTTAGAGATTACACATGAATCTGTGAGAGCCCCATGCTTGCTGCTTCCCGATCCGACAAATTGATACCTGCACAGTGTGGTTGTCACATGTGTTGGCCTGCTTCTCAGTTACTTCATTTAAAAATAGTAATAATGAAATAAACGTCTTCAAAGACAAATGTATATTTGCCTTTCTTGATTAACACAAAAACGTGCGGGGTGAAAATTGTATCCTTCATTTTTCCCCAGTTTCACTGGGCGATATTATGCTGAACAGGAAGTTTGAAAATTATATTGAAATATCGTGTTGGAGGCTTTATTGTATATCAACCTTGTTGCTGTGACTGTAATTTTCTTATGATTTCTCAGTAGACTTTATTATGGACAAGATGAAATTGAACCTTTTGATCGAGTGTTTGGAACGCGTGCTTCTTTTTCGACATGTTATATCTTTAGTCCTCCTGACTAATATTTCTACAGTTCGTCCAGTAAATAGTGTGGTAGAGCTTTGTTTGTTCAGTCTTCCCGGGAAAAGAGAACACTTTAAATATTTGGTGACCCTTTACTACTACATCATTTCCAGCTTGCTGTTTTGTCATCCATTCCATTCTATATAATCTATGCAGGTGAGAAAGCATCGTCATGTAAAAAAAAGATACTGGCCGTCGAAAATATATTATGCTATGTGTACTATTGGTAGACATTTTGTTGGGACAACAGGCCTGCCCTATTAATTCTCAATTTATAAACCTCAAGAACTACACATAATGTATAGGCCCACTTTAATTAAATTATTTATTGAAGATTACAATTTACAGTATGTACAGTATACAAGGAACAAGTTACAAAATTGTTCCGATCACCAATTTAAATAAATGAGTACATGGACCAAAAGTTATAAAGAGGGGCAAATAAAAATAATATTAGTGACAAATACTAAAAAAAAACACAATGCCTGATGGTGAGCTGGTTTACAGTAGTATATGTTTCGATAGGCGCACTATTTTTACAGCTGTGTAGCGTGGGCCTATTGTTTTCATTTCCCTTTAACTTCTTACATTATTTACTTCTTTTAAAAGGACTAAAAGCACCTGCTGCAAAATTGGACCTCCGAAGTATGGAAGGCTTATTTTCTACTTTATGTTACGAATACTATTTAATCTTTGACTATTCTATTCCAGAATCACCTTGGAACAATTTTATAGAATAGACAAGTAAAACAACCTCCCGAAGCCATATTTTGCTATCTTAACATTGTCTTCTAAGAATGAAAGTGTGGGGAGGGTGTGACAGTTACACAATTCCTCTACTGATTCCTTCCTTAAAGAGTGTTTCTTATAGTTCGCAGCAGACAGAGTATGATATTGTTTTGTTCCTTAGAGTCTGACAGTCTCACTTCATCTCGCCTACTTTATGAAATTACAGCGCCCTTGTTACGTAACTGTTATATGGCTTATTACACGCTTATATCAAGCCTTACGACTGCAACTTTAGCCGAGTTCTCCTTCTAGGTTTAGATGTGAAGGTCCACTTAAACAGTATCACGCGGTACTGTAACCCATAAGGCTAAATCGGAAGAATCGCCGCTCTGGAAACTTGAAAACGTATAAATTTTAGGTTTATGCTTGTCCTGAGCTTTGAATGAAGGGAGCGGCTGCAAATGGCCAGCCACCCGAGTTGGATATCAATTCGTATCGGTCACAATACCTGTATTGTTTTTCGGTAAAAATGAGTAAAACAGGCACAAGTTATTGAATTAGTGGAATATTTGATTGACAAATTATATCACCAGTTTGGTGCGGGTCACAAATCGTTGTTGATATAAGCTTGTCAATACTCATTCCATGCCTTATGTTTGTAGTCTGCTTAGAGAAAAAGTATAGTGCGTGTTTCATGTTTGATAAATGCATAAAATTGAAACAGAATGCTGTAGTCCAAAAGTTGTATTTGTCTTAACTTTGTTAAGCCTGAGACTAATTACATTTGATTCATAAGTTATTCTAAGTTTACACAATGGTAACATAGAATGGGTTCTGTTTGCAGACTTAGCGTGTAGCGTTGTCAGTCTGCGGCCGGCTTTTGCCAGCCCTGTATGAGATATCTCGCAGAAATGGAGGTTGAAAAGAAAGACCACTGCATCAAAGAGTGGTGTTGATTATTGCTGAAATATTATTTTACGAGTACATGTGAATAGCATTCACACGAAACTCTTTCTCAGGCACACAGAATTAACGAGATGCATGCACTCTTTTTTTTTAGAAGGGCCCCGCAGCAGATACTACGGACGCACCGCAACCCTGTGATAAATATGAATAGAAGAATGGTTAGTGTTTTTATTTTTCCAAGTAATGGAGCACCGGTGGAATTAAAGTTACTGGGGAAAACCGAAGTACTCGGGGACAAACCTGTCCCAGTGCCACTTTGTCCACTACAAAACCCACATGGATTGAGTCGGGGTCGTGGTAGGATGCCGGCGACTAACCGCCTTAGCCATGGCACGGCCTGTATGCAACCCTTGAATTAACATCTTTCTTCATCTTATTGCATTTATTACTTGTGCATATTGCTAGACGAATTTCTATGAAATATGCTGTGTCGGTCTGTAGTAAAATTTATTGGGAGAATTTTGTTTCCTCAAGGAACCTTGCCGTGAGGTCTTCGCTCTTCTGGGATGTTACGCAGCGTTAATTGTTAGCTTGTTACCGACGTTTCGGGATAGCCATAAGTCCCATCTTCAACAGTGAAGCAAAATTTTTCAACTGCTTGACCCTTGATGACGGGACCGATAGGCTACCCCGAAACGTCGGTAACTAACTACCAATCAACGCTGTGTAACATCCCAGAAGAACGAAGGCCCTATTTACACTGCGGCAGTAGCCTAAAATCACGCACCTTGCGTTAAATCTAAAATGTAATTTTATAGATTTTTCAAAACTGCTGCGTCATCCAAACGTTGGTAGACTAAATACAGTGTAGGCATATTTTGTACCTACAATTTTAACTCATGCGATGTGCCAAAAATATAGTGATACAAATACTAGAAATGTATTTAAAAACTCCGCATTGTGATTAGTTTTGCCACGACTGACATAATTGCGATAAATTAATGTCAAGACCAAATACATAAAATCAGAACGACGTGTTTGAAAAGCATGTGTACTTACAAGTGTACTAACAAGTGGAATGAAGTGTTTACTTATATTCAGTAAACAGAATGATATTACCAGCACAAACTTAAGTGAAGGGAGGCGTGTGTGTGGATTTGTATAACCCTGCTGCAGTTTCGTGATAAGCAGAGATTTACTTACACTCCTTGGGACTCCGCAGTAATAACCAATAACCGTATAGAAGCGACATAATATTTTCTCTTGCAAGAGATGTTAGTCCGCCGAACAGGAGACGAGTTCTGGTGACACGTAACAGCAATCATAGATAAAAAGAAATAGGCTTAATTGAAGAGCAACAAAAGCAAGTCTGTGAAATGTGGTGCAGTTAATTTGTAAAAATTGTTGCCTGAATGATGCAGTACAATATTTAACGCTCAGCTGTTAGAAAGAATTCCGGCATCATATCTAAAACTCATTAGCATCGTTCGTATTAGTCCTGACACCTGCAGTGGCTCTATAGACGAGGTTTAAAGCGGAAACAAATAACGTAATGAAGTAGTGTACACTGCTGAAAAGTGTTCATGACGTCACTGAAAATGGTGTTCGCTTTCCGCAGACACAAGTATGTTTCCAAAGTC
Source organism: Reticulitermes speratus (assembly GCA_021186555.1). Classification (NCBI taxonomy): domain Eukaryota; kingdom Metazoa; phylum Arthropoda; class Insecta; order Blattodea; family Rhinotermitidae; genus Reticulitermes; species Reticulitermes speratus. The sequence continues at coordinate 18,906,071 of JAJKFL010000002.1, forward strand.
ATATTGTGTCCGGTGAGTCATTATCTTTTAACGTATTTAGTTAAATTCCGACAAATCCCAATACCTGTGAGAATGCTAACTTTCTGACTAATAGGTCTAAGCGAATATTGACTTCGCATATCGTCACGTTCTGCTGAAGGAATAATTCAGTTTCTCGCCACATAACAATTTGCCTTTAATTGGTACAAAAATTGTCTAACAAATGTTAAGTAAATTAATGAGCTTTAAGCGTATAATGTATGTTACACAGAAAATTGTTTCTCAGAAAGCTGATAAATTTCTACCTGAGCCTGTTGTAAATCACGCTTTATTACGGTGATATTTGGAGAAACAGAAAGCTCAACATTTCCCGGCAACGTTCGTGTGTAATTTAATAAGGTAAAATTAAGAACATTAAGTATGTTAGTAATTAGCTCTATTTACAAAGTACGTGTACATGTGTGTACAGACGCACGCACGCACACACACACGCACACACACACGCAAAGAGATATCTGTTCTCGATAATATACCTAACAGTTTTGTAGCGCTATTGACGTCACTGTAGTATTCCCAGCGCCATGGCAATCCTGCACGTCCACTGAGGAAGCTGTACCAAGTTCTCAGGAACAACTAAGAAATATTAAGTAGCATGATCGAGTTATTAGCCAAGTGAGAAACCTATACCTGAAATTATGAATTTCCCTTCGGGTAAAACGCAGCTGTAACAAAAGGTCTGCGAAAATTACGAGGTTGGAACTGGAGAACTTCTAAACAAAAGAAAAATGGTTTAAGCAGAAACTTACCATTAACGGAAACTTTTGCCTAAAAACATCAATAAGGAGTAAAATATAATTATATAAAATTCTGTTAATAAGGGAAGTTATTTTCGCAAAAAAAGGAAGAATATAACGAAATATGGTCCCTTTGAAAACCTATTTTTTTTTCTGTTCGGCAAACTTTTAATTTCGTCCTGTGCTCCTCAGATGTTAATAATACGGTTTCTGTGCCAGACTTGATACAATTATGTTCGACCATCGATTTAATAAGTGTAGACAGTTTTATATTCGCTTTGAAAAAAATAAATATAAAAATAAAAAATAAAGAAACAGTCAACCGTATCGTGTGTAGTAAAAATGTAATGTGCATAAAAGGTACAAGAAGGTAAAGCAACCCCTGTACAGGCCTGGACAGGCCCTTAGCTGTCCAGAAGGTTCAGGCTCCCAGATTTCTAGGCAATCGACACATGAAGGTGGTAAGGGCGCCTTTATCCCCCAGGAAATATTCCTGGTTCTCATTTCTGTTAGAGGCTGAGTCGACGCCAGGGCCATAGTGCGACCGAAAGGATTATGTCAGTGAAAAATTCCATTGACACCATCGGAAATCGAACCCGCGACCTTCCGGCTTGTAGCGCAGTGCATATGTAAAGAAAATATATGATACGTGCGTTTTTTTAGAAGGGCCCCGCAGCAGAAGCTACGGACCCACCGCAGCCTTAAGACTTATTGTGCAAACCCGTGATGAAGATGAAGAGAAAGATGATCAGTTTTTTTCATTTCTTCAAGTAACGGAACACCGGCGAAATGAAATTGAAGGGGAAAACCGAAGTACTCGGTGAAAAACCTGTCCCAGTGCCACTTTGTCCACCACAAATTCCACATGGACTGACTCAGGATCGAACCCGGGCCTCCACGGTGGGAGGCCGGCTGCTAACCGCCTGAGACATGGCAGGGTCATTCGTGAGTTAAGTCTGGAACCGTAAATAAATGGAGTTTGACTCCGAAATAAATTTTATCTAGAACGGAGTACAGGCATATTTTTGTATATGACGCTCTCACTGTACACCTACTTTTTGATTTCAGAGAAGGTAATGTTAGTAAAATACTTTTTACGTGTAAAAGTGCAATAAATCTACTGTGTAATTATTACATATAGATAGAAATACGTTAGACACCAAAAAGAAAGACTCTTAGAAAAGAGAGTGTATTTGCATAAAGCAGGACTAAATCACATGGCAAATTTCGATCGACACTACTTTTTATCGGGCCTTTCTTTGTTTCCATTTTTCGCGGGACTTTAAAGACAGTTTTTCTTGAAAACGTTCCTGAACTTTTTCACATAGGAGAAATTGACCCTGTTTCGTGACGTAACTTATATTAATTCCTAGTACGGCATTTTAAAATCGCAACGAAATTGCCTTATCCGCAGTAAATTTTAAAATTTCTTCATAGATTACTCCATATCATGTGCAAGCTTCAATATCACATTTCCATTAAATGAGCATTACAGTGTGTAGGGTTTATAGTGTTTAAGTAATTTTAAGGGTCACTCATACGTCTTCCGCATAACTGATAATTTTAAACGTCATCGATCTTATTAAACGAATACTTTAAGTTACATACAGTAGGGTGCTGATTAATTCATTAATAGTAAGTGGACGGTTGCCATCGGTTTTCGATAACATACTAACTCACAATTTGATTTTGCTGAGGTTGCGAAGCTCGCTGAAAAGAACTTTTTGTTCGAACTGGAAGAGCTAAATGTGGCCTTAATTTTCGTTTTCGTGAATTGAATTCGTTTACAACACCGCACGTCCACGTGGCGGCTACTAAATTAGTCTGAACGCGCAAGCATGTTTGCGGAAACACCGGTCATTGATAGTCTAATTGTGAATTCACGAGAATCTTAAAGCAATCAGCATAACGAAAAAAGGTTATAAAGTCTGAATTAACTTGCAAATAATTTGTAACAACTGAACAACATTTGAAACAGATGAGCTTAAACGTTTTCTGCTCATAAACTGAAAATTTCGTTATTTTAAATACTCGTATGTTGGATAGCGTAAGTTAGTAGTTTACATGAACTCAGTTACATAATTATAAAGACTATAGGGTCAAGGGTGACAGCCGTAAGAACAGTAGGCTGTAGCAGTAGCCTATAGGAAGGTTACAAACGAAATCACCTGAAATAGCCACCTTTCAAATAATGATATTTTAATTCTGTACTTCATTCATGTGGAATCTGTAAGTGTCGAAAGCAGGCTCCATTGAGTGTTAACTATCTAACTAACTAACTAACCTACCAACTAAAGAAACAAACAATTCGTTGGCAGTATTTTCCCAAATTAGTCATCAAGTCCGATACCATATGTAACGCTTTGTGACGTGTTTATTTCATAAGGCAAGGGGTTTTTAACCATCCTTCCGTATTTCATGTGAGTACCACCTCATGTTGCCTGCCCACGATTTCTTATCAAGTATATTCGCAGCTATAGTACGTTACTCATAAGACGGTGTCCTACATGCACAACGTCAGGACACGCCATGCCGCAGTAACAAGGCCTCGCATACTTGTGAGTGGAGTGATTCCTTTCGCTGCAGGGGTAAGAGACTTTTCTTCGAACCTCCCAGTCTGGCTCTGGATATTACCCCCTTTTGTGTTAAAAGGGTGCCGAAGGCTGTTTAACGAAGGGAAAAAGCGGCGGACAAGTAAAGCTGACCAGTGACATCTAGTGATGAGGTTAAAAACAGTGAACTATAAATATGCCTTCATGGCTTGCAAACGGACGAATGTTTTTATTTTGTTTGTTAGTACCGTGCCTACATTTTATATATGTATATATGTATATATATACATATTATAATGTACATATACTGGTAGATTGTTATTTGTGATCTCGGGTAGTGCACATAGAACTCTTTACAACTTCCAGATTCAGGGCCAGCTGTTTTCAGAAGGGATAAAATAAGTGAAAATATATGGATAAGAAGTGAAATGATGTAGGGTCTCATCTATTGGAATATATATCTCACTGGTCTAGGTGTTCACTGATTGTTGCAAAGGTCATCAACCACAGCTGCTAGAATGCAGTGAGTAGTTAAATATTTTGTGTCAATTTTTGTTTTATAGGTCTGTTTTACATATCAAAGTCTTTTATGTAGTTACTGTGTGTTTTAATGAAATCTGTTTTATGCCCTCGAAATTTTTGCCAACTTATTCGATTTTGAGACAATTCTACTGAACGTATGTAAAGAATGATTACATAAAAAAACTAAATTATCGAGGCGGCTATATTGTGAACTTACATTACCCATGTTAAGAAGTTGTAAAAAAAATTATGTTTTTGTGTGCTTCGTAATATTAAATACTGGAACTCTTAATGTTCAAGTAATCGATAAGTTGTTTTCCTTAACTGCCAGTTGTTTTCAAAATACGACTTCTGACAAGCCGTCGCAGTGCAACAGAAACTTAAATTCTCTTTTAGCGTTAGGGCCTCTAGCGCTACGTCATGTGCAATTAAAGAACATGCGTCTTTACGCTAACAGGATGTTACTTCCAGTTCAGCTCAAAACCAAACTCAGCGCCGTAAGTTTCGTTCATATTCTGATTTAGACCGTGTGTGTGTTCTAGAAAAGCAGATCTTCAGCACTAAGACGGTAACTGGATTTTAACAACAGTGGAGAGAGTTTTGTTTTGCCAGGTAATTCCCAGCACGTATCGAGTTCGTAGAAGTGTTTACGGACAGAAACACACTTTGCTTTCCACTTTGTGTCTGTCGCCAAGTTTTAAAGTTTCGTTATCCCTGTGCGATATTCTTCAGTTTAAGACAGCATTTTAAAACATGCGCCAATTACATTTATATACCAGCTTTGAATTTTGCCCTATATTTTTATCTTCAAGCGCGTGGGGAAATTACTGTTAATGGATGGACGGATATGATTTAGAGAACAGCTGTTATCTAAGTCTGTCTGATTTGATTGTGTATGAAATACTAGAATTCGAAACATCGTCTAAAATGTGTACGATAGGAGTATGTAAGGAATAGATACATTAAAAGTTGAATATTTAAATTATATGTAAATTTAATTTAAAAAATCTGCAGGATTTAATGTGCATTAGTAGATTAATTATTTTGGTAATCTTGACAAGGCTTCTGTAATAGCCAATGCACATACACGCTATCACTGTATTGTCGCCTTATGGGTTAGTTTCAAACTTGCAGAACAGTGTATACCACTTATTACACAGCAAGTCACTTCTTACTCTATATTACGGTGATTCACTCTTTTCGTACATTGCCATTATTTCAATATTTCTTTCTCTTGTACTGCTTTCATCCGGAAAACTTGTAATATTCTTTTAGCTGGTAGTGTTTTGATGTGTGCCGGTACGTAAGTGTATTGTGCTGCATACAACACTCAACTACACAGGCTAGCAGCACAACGAGATACAGCTCTGAAAATCACTGGCGCTTCTGATCGGAATTTATTTGGCCTTCGAGATCAGTGTCAGGCACTTCTTGTGCCAAATGTCAACGGCTACAAATAAATATACAAATAGACATAAGAGTTTTTTTAACAATAGAAATTAAACATGGTCGTGTAAATACAATAACAGAAAATGTTTCTGTAAATAAAAACGTGTAAGGAAAACGTCATTTTCTGTTACGCTTGATATTTTGGATTGAAATTTTCCTCAAGCGTTTCACGTCAATACGTAAGTCGTACTGACGCAAAGAGAGTGCAAACAACACCGTAAATGAACTAAGTGTCTGTAGCGAGACAGCCGTTACCTTTGACAGGCAAGGACAAGGAAAGGCACTGGAAACAAAAAAGGTCAAATATTTCTGCATTTCTGCTTCAAGCAGCATCTTGTGACGTCGCCTCATGTAAACTGACAGTCCAAATTGCGTCCAGCAGCAAAAAGGCGACTGTCAGAAGTGACTTTGGCACTGACTAAGAATATCCACATTAGACTTGTGCAACTTCAGGTACCAAGATGAAACATTCGTGAGAAGATAGTAAACTAATGGCTTACAAAGCACCAATTAAAACTGGAATAGATAAAATAACCACATATATTGGATACTATTTTGACTGTTACATCCAAGGAAACATACTACATATCCGTTTCAGAGATCCAGCGGTTGTATTTAAGCAGAAAAATGTCTGTTTTCTCTCGGAACTACACAAACGATATAAATACACTCTGTGGACAATATTCCGAGTTCCTTGGTATTAAAGCTGGCGGTACATGTAGTTATCATTGAAGTGTAAAGAATTGACCTGTAAGTCTTACTTATAAATTCTTATAAATCTTGTAAGTAATTGAAAAATGACAAAGAAAATTGATACTTTGTAGGTGCCAGAGTGTTCGACGTTTTTGTAGAAAGAAGCTAAGAATCTGGCAGTAAATACTGAGAAAATAGGCGAAAACGTATGTTGGCCTACCTCAAGGGAAATCTAAACAGGTCGCCTGAGTTTCAAAGTGGGTTGGCGCAGCCATGAGTTCAAAATGCAAGTTCTTTCGGATAATGCGTTTTGCCGCCAGCATGAACATTCATCAAGAAAGGGATTTTAACTACGTAACATTTACCCTTACTTGCTTAAAGCAGTAACAAGAACTCAGTGTTTTTGGAGTGATGATCAGTACAGATAGGACAACAGAAAATTATAATATTGTTCTGCTCTTGTAAATTATTTTTTATTCTCCATTATTTTTATTTTTATATTCCTTTCCCTTATGCTTTTCTTTTCTGTGTCTTTTTATTCTTTCTGTTCTTACGTTCCTCCGGTACTATTTTGCTTCTTCGTCCATAATTTATCTTTTTATCCTTGTGTTCGAATTTTTTTCCTCTCATTTTCTTCTCCTTAATTTGTTCTTCTGCTTCTGTGATCAGAAATTTACATGTATTCTTTTGGGGTTTGAAAATGTTACAGAGATTTAAATTCTTTTTCAAACTTCTTTCTCACACTTTCCTTTTGGGCCATTATTATTATTATTTTAGAAGAGGGCATATATGAGAGATATTGCGTTTCCAGTTCACGTGTGCCAGGTGATGAGGCCCCACCCACCATTCTTTCCTTCCACACACCCACACGTTTGGATTTTAGAGAAGCAGGAACGAAGAATAACGGAAGAAAGCGGAACGTCATGAAAAATGCTCATATCTTTATGGAGATGCTGCAGCTAGAAAGTTGATATAAAGAGTAAGGGAAATATAGAGTCGAATACAGATGTGAAAGAAAAACGAGTTAGTGAAGTGAAACCCTTGTTATTTTTGCTTACGCTCTCAAGCTGACGTCATTTCATTTCCCATCATTTCAACATTATCCGTGTGCTTCACATCTGTATTATTTTTGTAAAGACATCACTGTCCGTAAATGTAGAAACAGCAAAGATAAGACATAATCACAATTTCATTTTGTTTCGAAATAAGTACGGTATGGTTGCAAGTCTTTTACAATGGTACGCCGTCTCGACTGATAAATAATTACCTACGTTTCAAAGGATCGTACTACCTCCATCTTCAAGGTCAAGCACTCGAAGAAGTTACTGTACTTTAACGTCCGAAATTGTTTGCCCGTCGAAACGGTGTAACAATCCAGAAAACATAAATCTTGAGCAACGCAGCTCTGAGAACCACAGTCTTGCAATTATGGTGTACCTTATGACTGCAACAGTGACTAATACATCTAGCCTACAACAGCACATTTGTGATCGCCCAAAATTTATCATTTATTCCTGCAGGAGGGAGTTTCTCACTAGGAAAAAACGTATGTCTCTGCAGAGAGATTGGCGTCTTGTAACACATCTTCGAAAGATCTACATTTCTTGGCTATCCCATTATAGGCCTGGACAGGCCCTTAGTGCTCCAGGAGGTTAAGGGTCTCAGAATTTCTAGAAAATAAGCACAGGAAGGTGGTAGGGTTGTCAGCCCTAAGCACTGGCCACCTATTCCTCCAGGAGATACCCCTGGTACTCATTTCTGTTAGAGGCTGTGTCGATCCCGGGGCCATAGTGTGACCGGAAGGTTTAAGTCAATGAAAAATTCCCATCGGGAATCAAACCAGCTTGTAGCGCAGTGCCCCAACCAACTGCGGCATATTTTAGGCAGATTTTTTCTTCTCCATTTTCTATACTGTTCTGCATTGATACGATACTCCTAGCAGCCATCCACCGACGGTGACATTAAACTGAAATAACAAATTCAAACTTCTTTACCTCAACACAGATTTACCATCATGCGTCTGAATTTGGAGATGGGTGCTAAGGTGAATCGCAGTTAGAGGGTTCCCCTCCCCCTCAGTTTCACAAACACATATAATAATGCAATTTGCTGCTTACCAAGACTACTCTGTTACTATGTGATGTTATAGTGCTACGTTGACTGCAAGAATTTCACGTTTAGTTTTATTCTGAAGCACTTCGTAATCGTGTATGTGGTGATTAAGATAGATCTAACACATACGGATTTTCCTCTTTGACGGATTTGAATCCCGAGTAAATATTTGAAGTGGCTACGGGGCGGAGTATGGAGGAAAGTAATAAGTGTTCGGCCTGAACAGACGTTTTTAATCTCCCATAGTACAGACTCCATAAAAAAGCGCTGTTTGCATAACAGAAGTTTACAAACCAGTCTCCACATAAGTGATAACTTTTAATGGTCATTTATTTGGGCATATTCATCTTCTTATATACGAGTAGCTTGATGATGTGTACATTCACTTAATAAAGCGTGGTCTATGAAACGACCATACACAAATGTGTGAAATGCATATAAAAGTTTTAATCTGAGATCCTGAAAACAAGACACCATTTAGGATATTTGGGCGTTGATGGGGAAATGTTAATAAATTAAGATATAGATGTCGTATACGATGGCGTATATCGGGTTCAGTTGATTCAGAGTGGGGTCAAAGTATGAGTTTTTATGAACACGGTGATCTAACCGATGATATAACCAAATTTCATACCTATTTTAGCAACTACCAACGTTCGTAGTAATATATTGTACCATGAACTTCTGGAGTGTATTTATTTATATTGGTGGGTGCATGGCGGACCTGATCGAGCAACTGCGGTTCACACTTGTATTTAGGAGAGAAACGCCTATTCTACATTTGTGCTTGTCACTGTCTGTGCGTGACATTACATTAATACACAGCACGGTAACTTTCTTCGCACGTATTCACAGTCCGTGGAACATAAACTGGCATCGCATTGTAAGAAAAATATTGTCTGTGACGCATCTCAATCAAATAACCTGCAAGATACTTCTTTAGACCTCGTGGGTTAAGCCGGACTTGCACGCTGGTCTTCCAGATTCGAATAATTTATTTTTTACGTGTTGTTTATTCTTGTGTTTAATATTCCAGGGAAACCCCTAGCTTGAAATGAATATGATGACTTTGCAGATTGTAGTTTGTTGCACAAACCGCAACTCAGAGAACATAGAGTTAGGAAAACAAGTGGTTTCAAAGTAGGTGCAAGTAATACTCCAGAATGAATATGGAGAATAAAATATAGAATTTGTAAAAAAAAAAAAAAAATCAGCCTGTACTCAATTAAGTGTCTCCTGTTAAAGCTATTTGGTGTCTTGTAATTTCTTCTATGAACATGGCAAATAAGATTCACGCACATTCTCAACAACTGCTCACAAAAATCTGTCCTTCCGCAGACAGTATATGGGGAAATGTCCATAACTTCTCAAGTGGCTTGGTGCCTTCTAGGATGTGATACAATCATATGGTCTGATAAGGAAGGAGTCTGTAAAAGGTCGGTAAGTTTATTCTACTAGAATACACGATGACATATCCCAGCATACAGCAGTTATCATGGTCACCGCCATGAGAACCTCAAATATCACCTAATAGTCATGTGTTCGAACACTATCTGCGACGCTGTTTTGTAATTATTTTCGTGGACTTATTGTACTTGTGCCATTCAACATGGCGTTTATTTTTAAAAACAACACCCCCCCTCCTTCCCTACACACACACACACACACAATGATATTCCGCGATGAGTTAGCCAAATATCAGTGGAGTGGTGTAGATGTTATTCGGAACAAAAATGTCGTACACACCGCGTGTCTATTCGAAGTTATTGTAGAGCTGCATGAGCTGCGTAAATTTGATCAGTTTGAATGCTAGTGTAGAGAGCTGTCATTGCTGTAGCCTTACTGATTATCAGTCGCTTTTAAGGCTACCGGCAACTGGCTGCGTGTGCGTGCCAATACGAACGAACCATCCGAATTAGTACAAAAGCACTGCAGATTGTCCATTGAAACCGGGTTTACTTGTGCGAGGACAGACGAATAATAGCGAACTGCTACTGATCTCATCGCATCGGTACATTCGCACCTAGCCGCACGTATCTTTCAGTTAAAGAGACGGATGTTTGCTTTTGTATTTAAATGAAATTGTTGTGGGTTATAAATGCACGTGGCCACAGCATTTATTTAAGACAGAACAACAGGTGCACTCGCAAGTTAGTTTATGAATACATTTCGGCGAGCAGAATACGAGTAAACGCAGTTCAACAGTTCAACCAAGGAAGAGATGGAGATACCTTGAAGATTGAAGAAGTCTGAAATGGCCCTATTGCTGCTGCTTATGATGATAATAATGAAGGATGTCCCTAAGTATGCTCGCGCTTAATTCAAAATTTATATCAGCTATGCCGTGATGATGTATTGGAGACATTATAAAGGAGTTGCCAGCCAAAAGGAAGATCTGGAGATGGCGCTATGTCAAGAAGTTTCGGGTTGGCCGTTCTTCATATTTCTGCTTTCTCAAAGAGAGAGACGCAACCACACCAAGAAAATTGGAGGAAAATGTTCCAAGTGCCGGTGAGCCTACTGAATGACCACTCAGCAGATGAAACATCGATGATGCCCGTGGCTTAGTGCCAGACTTAAGTGAAACGCTGGTTATGTTTCACTGCAGCGACTTGCAGAGTCAAGTGAAAGTGTCTTTGGCAGTGTACTGCAGCAACAGTTCAACACTCGTACAGAAAAAGTACTAAAAGGGTCCTCGCAAGACACAGCTCAAAGGCGTGTTTAATTTTGGTCAAAAAGTACTGCTGCGAGTCGAGGAGACTATGATTAAATGTTTTGAAGAAAGTGCCAAAGCATATGAAGGCAGTGACTACCACTTATTTGTGAGTCATGCTTTATATGGTTCTGTTGGTACTGGAGGTTCCTTCCCTGGGTTCAAAATGGCGTACTCGTGAACCTGACCACCCACCGTCATCTCCTGCCGTGGTAAAAAATGAATGGAGCTGTGCCTCTACTGTCCCTTTGTCACTTCGTGGCTTGCACTGGGATAACTTCGCCACTTTTGTACCTTGCTGTATGAGGAAGATATTTGTCACGTAAAGAGACATGCTAGTATGTTTCAGATTACAGCAGGACTATAACAGCAAGACGATGAGAAACGAGAACAACACAGCTCTAATTACCCTCGATTTTCACTTATTTTTCTCCGTATTAACGATCATCTTCAGTGCTGATTCTTTTCTTTACTGATTTCACTCCATAAAATTATATTCACTTGAAAGTTGTCTAAGTATATAAGATTAAATAATTTCAATGACATCACTTTATGAGTTACAGTTTGTCTTTCTTCTAGTGCAATTGTTTCACGAAAATTTCTAACCTAACATTCTCAGTCGTATTATTCGTATTATGAATTGAAATGTTTCGTGATTCATATCAACATACTCAGAAGACTATTTTATAAATTTTCGGCTTCCTAAGCAATGCTGAAATTTATCCAGTGATTTTTAATTCCAACATTTTCCTCATCCACATCTTCTCCTTTTTAGGCGCGTTCGCAAAGGCGTCATATTTGTCCGTCTCTCCGACCGTCTGTTTGTCTGTATCAACTCGGCTTCCATTGGAGAGATTAAGTTGTAATTTGATATTCGGCCTTTTATGAAAGTTTTTCGAGAAATTCACATTTTGTTGAAATCGGACAAATATACAGAGCACTTTACATGAAGATCGAAGGGCGGTTTGTTGTTCGCGGCCACAGTATATCGCCATAAAACGCTCTCTTCGAGTGATGTGGTATTAGGCTGTTGTGACAACCGAGGAGGTATAAACATTACAAAATATTTTATATGTTCCATGTTCCGTGCATTAATCATACGTATAAAATTTTTAGGAAGACCAACAAATGCACTTGAGTGTATGAACGTAATTTAATTATATAGTAACCACCGCTGTGGGTGATGTACATCACCCACAGCACTATACTCCATGTGTAACAAGTTTTTATTTTGTAATATTTTATATCTATCAGTATGGCACTCTTTCAGCTGTGAATTTAAAGCAGAATTATATGAGCTTTAAATGTGGATTGATTCCGACACATTATAATTGTAATTGTTTTCTTGTTCTTACCACCCTGAAGATGGCCACATTAGTGGTCGAAACATGGCTGTGGTTACTATATAACAAAATTGAATTTATAAAGTCATGCGCATGTGTTGGTCTATTTTTAAAAAAATTGTACACATTACGAAATGTTTTATCTCAACAACAGCGCTAAAGAGAACGCATTTTTCCTTTTACATGGCAAAGCGTTATATTGTTGACTGCAACATATGTAGTTTTACAATACGAAGGAAAGAAATTGTTGAGTTTTCATGGAAACAATATGTAGTTTAACAGCAACACTAAGAACTCATTTTTTCCGGCGACGCAAACTCGAGTGAAATGGTAGTAGGCTGTTAGAATAGCCGAACAGGTATAAACATTACGCGAACGCGCCACAATGTTACGTTATACCGAAATTGACGATCTTGTTTCATTCTACTTTTGGAGAAGGGAGAATTTTTTACTATTGCTTAGGTAGAGCGCCATATTATCTGGCGGGGGTTTCTTTTTTTCAATGGCTCGACAGCCCGTTGGGGGCCTAGGCCTCCTCATTTTTCGAGGCTTCACGATCACACACTTTAGACACACCACAGTCGGTAGGACTCCTCTGGACGAGGGACCAGCTCGTCGCAGAGACCTCTACCTGACAACACATAAATACTCACAAGAGACAGACATCCATGCCCTAGGCGGGATTCGAACCCACAATCCCAGTAAGCGAGCGGCCTTAGACCGCACGGCCACTGAGATCGGCATCTGGCGTTTCTTAAGGATCATAATTCCCACGAACTTGAAGCTGGTGGGCCAGACACGTGTCTCGCTTGGCGGTGTTGCACTTTGTTGTATAAGCGTTGTATTTCAGGTGACTTATATTTAAATTTTAAGAATGTGCAGACATGTATTATGAATGTGCTTTCTTGAATGGAAGTGACTGGGCTGCTGCAACCAATACCAGCGACCACAACAAGTTGCAGTGTTCCTCACCGCAGTGCATTTTAGAAATTATACGTGATTTTGTGTGTGGCTGCTTCCTACCCACGAGGGTATACAGAACATGCGTAATCATGGCTTGGAGAAGACGATCTTCTTGAAGTCCATTAAAGACCACATACAAGGGTTCACAGAAATTCCACGCGGAATACCGTTGCACCAACAAAGATATGAATGACTTTTTATGGTGACAGTTCTCATCCATGTCACCTCCAAACAGTGCAAATCCTTTTAACATAAGATCGCAGCAGGCGTGTGTAGTTTTGTAACCACAGCTGGAAATTCTGCCTGATATTCTGTTCACGGATGAGGCTTAATTTTCACGTACAAACTGAAGAAATTCTCAACCCTGGGCGCAGCAAAATCCCGTGAAGTGGATTAAAGTAACACTGAACCTATCTTTTTGGAAAACGTATGGTTATGATTTACCTACTCGAACAACATTTTATCGACAGAGCTCTAATAATTGGCCGTCACATGAGTTTCCTACAAAATAAAATACGCAGTTTTGTGTGCAGGATATACTTCTTGCAGAGAAGCAGAAACCTCCACATTTTGGCAGAGAGTTTAGGGAACACTTGAACGGAAATGATCAAGGAAGCTATTTAGGAAGATGTGGACCAGTGTCACGGCCACCTCGGTCACCCAACTTAGATCCGTTACATTTTTTCCTGTGAGGTTTCATGAAATCTGGGGTGTACCACAACGACAAGCAGGAAACAAGGCAGCAGCTGGTGTAATGAGTAATGGAGCCATTGCTGACATGGGAAAGAAACGTAATACCTTCAGTAGGAACCTTGATGGACAGAGGGACACCTGGCAGCATGATGCTGTCTTAGGGCTACCACATTGAAGAGTTTATTTATTTATTTATTTATTTATTTATTTATGAACGTCAAGGTTAATAGTACTTAAGTATAATTAAAACTTTATTCCGTTTTTTTGCTACAATACACTAGCCCTTAATTTGTAAAGCTGTCGGATTGACGTATGATGTACAGGACTTTTTGTTCCAAGTTACATCTATAACAAGAGAGACAATGTACGTATAACGTAATATTGAGGCGCGTTCGCATAACCATTGTTGCCGTGGAAAAGCAATACTTATTACATATTCTGAGTGTGTGTCTGTAGCCTTAGTTATCCAGCATGCAAAGCGCATGCGCCGTATTATATTGTCATCTGTGGCGTGTCTGACTGTACCATATTTTTCCACGTTACCTCGTAAACGGCACGCTTTAGAGAAAAAAAAGTTACAGAACGTTAAATGTGTGTTTTTATTTTCTCTCCAAAGTTTGTCTGAAATTCTTTTCATTTTAAGAAGAAATGCGCGAGATATTATCGTATATGTACATAGGTTTGCATGCAACGTACCCATTATTCTTGTCAGATTTTAATGAAACTTGACTCTATTCAAATATCAAATTTCATAAAAATCCGTCCAGTGGGAGCCGAGTTGTTCCATGCGCGGAGACAGACAGACGGGTGTACAGACATACATGGTGAAGCCGAAAGTCGCGTTTCGCAATTTTGCGAACGCTCCAAAAACGGACAACATAAAATACGAGTAATTGCATCGGCAGTCGACATGCCGCTGTTGATTTATACCCTCGCCCTCATAACGTCGGCGTCCTTTAACGTATGAGATGAGAGTCACAGTAGAAAGTTCTGATCAGCCTGGCCCGTAGCTGGCAAATCTTTCCTTTTGATGTGAAATCCATAGGTATTACCCGTCTAACTACACAGACAGCATTCAACATGAAAAAAGGTTATCTGAAATCGATAACCAAATGAAATCCTTGGCCTAACTGATTCGTTATTTTGACTCATCCCTTCTCGCAAGATGCCTCTCCTCACGACATTTAATTCATGACTGATTAAAAGAGTAAGGCCACGCGTACAACAGTGGCTTAAGGCGGAGTCTAGCCAGCTACAAATGCACTTCTTAACATAGAGAAATACAGAAAGAGGTCAGTGAGGCAGGAGAACAGACCTCTCTGATGCAGAGACAGACAGACAAACGGCAGGAGCTTAATCTTAAATAATTTCATTTGAATCTGCGTTCTGTGTAGAATTGCTCGTTTGAATCCAATTCACTTGAGATTCCTGACAGGCAGACTGGGCTCGAATCGTTTGGGAATTCAGTTACTCGAGTCATTAGATTATTCATTATTCGAATCAGTCATTCAGTTAGGTGACTCAGTCATGTGAACCAAGTGATTAGCTCTCGCTGCACCGAACCACAACAGAGTAGAGAGAACCATACGTCATACTAAGCGTGTGTGAGTCCTCAGTGGAAAGCGTCTACGGAAATATTTGGGTTTATTCCATCATGACCAGTTCCATGTGATGCATTTTTAAGTACAAAAAGTACTCTATGGGGTTTGTTTCAATTTCATTACAGATATGTAAGTTTCCATGAACTGACAGTTTTTCTAATAACTTCAACAAGCTTTAGAAATGATGAATGTAGCCATTTTAAAATTATAGTCCATCCCAGTGATATTTGTTTTCGTATTGAAATACCGACCATGTCTTATAACTGTAATTACAACTAATTAAAAAGCAAAAGATTGCAGAGCAAAAATAGTTCGATCTTTACTGATATCGTGAAGTCTAACATACATTATACACTTCACGAGTTTTTCGTCAGAGTGAAAGGAAAAGGAAAAATGAATCGGAGAACACGTCATGCACTATCCGTGATTTCAGGCTTCCGCCGAGATGTTGATCAGGTCTGCGCTCTTCTGGGATATTACGCAGCGTCGAGTGGCAATCCTTTACCGACTTTTCGGGACAACGTATGCGTCCCATCTTCAAGGGTCAAGAAGTCCAAGAAAAGGACTTTTTCTTGGACTTCTTGACGCCTGAAGATGGGACTGATACGTTGTCCCGAAATGTCGGTAAAGGATTACCACTCGACGCTGCGTAATATCCCTTAAGAACGCGGATCACGTTATACACTAGTTTATTTAATAAAAGGGGACTGATAAGACGGGTAATATAAATTTCGGGTCTTCCGTTCCGGAAATACCTGTTTCGAATCGAGCCATGGCCGTCGGATGTTCCAAAGTTTACTCAAACATGTCTTCTCTTTTGGAGTTATTTTCTTGGCTTTTTCTCACCAGGAGATGCGACTATTCCAGGATACGGATGTGCACTCATTAAGTAGTTCATGGTTTCTTTACTTAAATAAGTACACGCACCAAGTTTCTTTGGATACATTTTTTATTTGGTTCAATCTGATAACCTAACATATTTGTACATCAAACTTTTGTCCGGCTGTGTACATTATGATATTGGCAGTAAATTTATTTATTTTCACGTATTATTTGAATCAGTTAACAGTGATTGCTGAGTAAATAAGTGTTCCTAAATAGCCACTTTTACAGCAGATATGAATTCATATGTGACGTAATTGTAAGAATTTTTCATCAAATATCTTTCAAAGTCGTCGAGTTGCAGTTCATCCCCTTAATTTTGAAAAGCGATGCAATACGGGCCAGTGATTATTACGGTGTGTAATTTTGGTACTTTAGTCATGAATGTACTCAGATTCTAGTGAAAAAACACTTTGAATTTCACAAGAATATGAACATTTGTTGTTTGCCCGCAACATGTGAAACAACCCAGTTGGTACGGATGCGGCAGAGTGACCTCTCTCATGGGTCACACATCGCATCTTGGCTTCGAGACTCCTTGTTGTTAGGCACTCAGTTTTGCTTAGAACAGCACCTACTGTCAAAGTAGATGGACATTCCTGTCCGCCTACTTAAAACACACTGGAATATCAAGTTGCCAGTTAGTTCTGGAAGTTCGTCAAGCATGATGTGTCCATCACCTTCAACTCTTTAACTATCGGCTTTCGAACCTTCAGGACAACTAGAAATACACAGCTGCTGAGTTTGCCCGTCATTTGAACTAACTTCTATTGCAGACTTGCACACTGATGAGGCATTTGAACCCCATCTGCAAAGTACGTGTTTGTAAGTAGTTGCCTGTTCGTAAAGAATCGACATGTCTGGGTTCTAACCAAACCTACTAGGGTACGTTCAGCTACAGAGGACTTTCATGGTTATCTCCATGGTTTCCAAGTAACTTCTGGAAGAGGCTTCGATGAGGCAACGACCATTTGTTTCCAGATCCTTTCTAATTCATTATTCTTGAATATTCCTGCCATCGATGTTATGCAGTCTGAGTTACAGAAGAATTCGTGAAATAATTCACAGACTGATACTTCCATATCAATATGTTTCGCTGACAAGGAAAAGTGGAATGAACTGCACACAATATCTGTATGGAGAATCGTACAAAGCCTAACCAAAAATTCCACATGGAATATTTTGTGGATCTGAAAATATGTTCCGCATGTTGTGAGGGCTGGAAAATATTTGATCTTCTCTAAGCGAAGTGACGCGAATCTGGTAGGATTGTATTCATCTTGTGAACCAATAAATGCCCCTTTCAATGGTTTGGGTCTTGATTCCATTGGAGCCAGCCGAATGGCCTAAAGTTAGCAGCTCACTAGGTGAATGACAATATGGAAACATTGGAAGCAAACGGAAACCGAGGAATTGAATATGACGACGCCAGTGATCTGCCGTCGGGAGCAGGTACTGGGCAAGTGAAATCGCGTCTAATCCCTGCTTCATATTTCAGTGTTTGTAACTCACAGGTATCGTACGTTTCTGTCCTTGGTTATTAAATTATGGCAGGTATCTCTTGGGAAATAAAGAGCATGAAGGGTAGAATGAGTCTCCATTTTAACTGAAGTGAAATCCATTAGTAATATTAAATAATTTTATGGCACAGATATTCCTTAAAAGAGTATGTATACTCAGCTGGCCATGAAATTTCATGTCTAGTGAAACCCCTTACTGTATAAATCAGTCCAACTCGTCACACACTATTTGTCTAAAGAATATTTTAATACACTTTCGTTCTGTAGATCCAATGGAAGTGTCAACTGACCTAGTATATTACGTGAAAGGTGAAATTATAAAGCTTTGTATTGTGAATTTCATGCTATCAAATAACGTGCATCCAACATGGTGATTGCGCAGACGCGTGAGGTGGGAGTGACATCACCTTTTGATTTAGTGTCTTGAAATATATTGTAATAGTAGATCTTCGAAATGTGTGGGGCTTTTTTAAAGTAAGTTTTGTAGAATGCAAAACAGCTTCATGTTTAGAGGAGTTACAACATACGTTTAGCTTGTTATTTTTCAGTAATATCTCATAAGCTTTATCTGTGATGCTAGATTTGCATATAAAGCACTGTCTTTAAAATTTCGTACCAAGAATTGTAGCCCACATGATAACAATTACAAAAATATTGATGATGCAAATATTTAAAGTTGTAAGCTCTGTCACAAGTGTTACGCATTTAGAGGAATCATTTACAATCTAGTTCCCCTAGTGGAAATTACACGTGGAAATACATCACATAATTATCTGTATGTAATATATATTGATATAGATATATATAGTATTACTGCCTTCACCATATATGCCAATAGAAGACACGCATAAGAAATAGGCGCAGTGAATTTCGGCTGTCGAATTGTGTACCATGATTTTAATGTGTGTGTGTGTGTGTGTGTCTGTGTGTTTGTGGATCCTGGTTCAGAGAGACTTGATTTACTGAGTTCTGTGTGACGTCACTTGGCGATGACGTTGATTGGTCTCGATTGAAAATGACGAGGATGACAGCTGTATAGATGTCGGGTCATTATAAAAGCCTCTGCGGTGTAAGAGTGGGGGATCCCCATGGCGTCCCCAAATTTGTTTCTGTTCGACCATGTTACCGGGATAATGGCCCGACTAACTGCACAGGATGAAGCTGACCTGCTACAGTGCAAAGCCGATGCCCTCACTACAAAGCCGCATAGGTCATAGCTAACGGGTTTCATTGGGCTTGTCTGTGTCACTGAATAGTTCCTGCAGGAGTTCACATAATGCCATCGAGCTGGCAACGAGGGTAGAATTTCATTTCGGGTAAGGAAGCATTTCGAAGGCAGTTAATGCAGGACAGTCCTTCTTAATTTCATACACTTAAGTTCATTTGGCGGGTTTAACAGGAATTATAAGCCAGTAGTTTGTGCTGCGCAATGTAGTGTTCCATTTCTGTGTAGTAACTGCAGACTCCATTGAGTAGTGTACAGGTTCTGACTGAGCTAAGTTTGGCAGATAGACTTATGTCACATGTTGCGCACCATTTTGACGTTTTGAAAGTACCGAAAATACGTGCATGTGTAAATCATTCACATCCATCTATAAAGTTCTACATGCCTAGATCAAACAAATAAAGTGGATTGAAAACTAATCTACCCTCCCACATACCTACTGCGTGGAAGAAATTGTGCTTTCTTCTGACGCGAAGTGTTTTACGTCCTCTGAAACAACTGATGGCCGGTTGCTTTATCCAGCCGGCCCCGAGGCCCACGCAGCCTCCCGTACAATCGGTACAGGGTTACTATCCCGGGGGTAATGCAGCCGGCATGTGGTGTTGTGTACCCACCCCCTTCTACCTCCAAGGTTCAGGATGGGTAGCGCTATACCTCTACCTACCTTCTGTGCCTGCAATGACATGTTAGCGGGTGATCTTTACCTTTACCTTTGCCCGCGTGATGGAGGCCGCAGTGAAGCTGTCGGTCGTCTCCGGTCAGAAGCTGTGTCTCTCCCTTTTTCGCAAAACCTTAGATTGTGGGGATAATGAATCTTACGCGTGGAATTTGATATTTTCAGAGTGGGGCTCGTTCTTCACGCAATGTAGACAACCTGCCACTAACCTTTCAGTCGTATCGTGGATAAGCCACGCGGTTGGACTGAGGACGGTCGGACGGACACTGTGACCCACAAACACGTTTTCATACTTTGTGAATTGTAAAAACAAAGTCGTAACAGTACGCCCTGTACAGGCACACGGGGCACATTGCAAGTTTTTTTTTAATTTTTCTTCTAAATTTTTTAAACGTAACTCACATAAATTATTCAAGTTGTATGGCACAACTTGACCACTGTGCACTGAGTAACAGTGCCGCCTATGTACGAGTCTGTCAAACTTGCAGTTCGAACCACATGTCCGCTTGTTAGAAGTCTTATGAATAGTTTAATTATGATTACACTTTAATGCTGTCCAAAGCCATAAACATCTCATTTTCACCGAACTGTGAAGTTAGCATTCCTGCGTAACTCCTGAAGTTCACGAGGTTCGATTCCTTGCGCAGAGGGGGGCCGTTCTGAAGGGGGGGGGCTTTCCTCCATTCTGTATCTGTTTCTGCAGCAGAATACTTAAACACTGGAAATTGTGGTTGAAATATCGTTGTTAAATAATTTAAACAATTATATTGCACGCTTCATATAAGGAATAAATCTATTGAGTGTTAAATGTTCATGCCCGTGGACAGAATGTTACACTGGTTTATATATTATTCTAATGCCTTCATTTTTATAGGATTTTCTGGTATTTTGGGCATTGCTCATCGTCCTTTACTCTACCACAAAGTTTCGAAACTTTGGACGGTTTTCTTCTTCAGGTGGTATTGGGCCTCAGTTGTAAAGACTAGTTCTAATGGGTCCACCAGTTAAGAAACCACAAGAGGTATAGATCCATGCATTCTTTACCTTGACCCTAAATTGAGCTGAGTGGTCTGCTTTATGCTCTGCAGCTGTATCATAATGTTAAGGTCACCGGGGCCTATGGGCTAGGAGGCGGAGTAAACTCTGAAATGTTAGGGAGGCATGAGAGAACGGTAATGGCTGCGTTTTCCATGTACCTGTGTCGGTAAATAACCACAATAAAAATGTAGAACATGTTAGCATTCAGAAAGCTTTGTTCTGCGTAAAAATTCTCAGGGGTAATAGGCATTTGTATGCACATACGCTGCTTTGTAGATGAGTGAAGCTGCCCGCTTACTTCTGAGGCGAGTGAAATGCAGACGAGAGCTGCAACAAAATTCCTCATCGACCGACGCGCTGTAAAATAAAAGCGGATATGTCGTACTGAAGGTGCCGAGTGAGCTGACATCGGCGTTACGTGCACTGGGGACAGCGACCAAAGGACATTCAGATCCTCTTTGTCAAAACAAGCACTGAAAGCATTTGTCTTGAATGTAGAATACTGCGAGTTTCCGATGTATCACTTATCAGAAGTTACAAATGTAATAGACTACAATAACAAGGAATTTAGTCTCAGGTACAGAGGATAGGCTATGCATAGGCCTCTTGAAGTTCATATGAAAAGGAATGTTGGATTTTTGGGATTCCGAAGGATTATGTCTCAGACTTTATAAGATTGTGTTAATCTACAGTAACAAGAAAATTAGTCTAAAATAAAAACGTTTATATATATATAGGTATATTGAAAATTTTGTGAAGAGAAGTTGATTACTATTGATAACATAGAATACCACATATAATTAAGTAAGAATCACTCGGGCATTCATATATGGAATATGTGATATTATTGAGTCACTAACTATTAAATATTCGCAAAAATAGTAATGACGTCTTAGGGGTTATTGCGATTAGAGACACTTATTAAATTATTTAGCATCATAATGTATTTAGTGACTATTACATCAGTCTGTTATTTCCTCATCTCAAGAAATGGAGTCGTGTTTCGGAAAAGCAAACAATTTATGTTATACACAATGTCATGCAGCAAAACTTAAAAAATGGGCTATTGTAAAAGAATGTACTCTGAATGAATCTACTTTGTTCCTCCTTGAGAAATACGCAAGACAGACATGCTGTTATTGTTGTAGACAAACTCAATTCATGGAGTCGAGTCCTAAATAAGCTTAACACTGGTATGATTACGAATACATCTGAAGAATTTTTATTGAATCAGAAGGTGCATTAGCTTGTTCACAGTGCGCTTCTTTGGCCTTCAATGGTTTGTCTCCTGACTCAGATTTTATTTGTTAATACCTACTTTGTTAATATTGTCCCATCTGAGCTTAAATCTTTCAGATTGGCTCGTACCTTCATATTTTTACATCAAAATTTTTTATGCATTTTTATCCCTCGCGCGCAAGTCACGTCCCTCGCCCATAGCATCCTCCTAATTTGATTAACTTCATAAAATATAATGAATATAACAAATTGCAACGCTCAATTGTGTCGTTTTCTGTAGATTCCTTTTTATTTTATTCTTTGAAAATATTTTTTTCTGCGTCATGTTCTTAAATACCAACAGCCTAGTTAGGCCTATATACGAAATTATTGCTTATTAATTTATTTATAATAGGCCTAATATGAGACGTAAAAAATATAGTTTTATGTTATATGGCACTTTGTAGTCAGAAACTAAAGAGTGTTTCGAAGGAACCCATTGCCTCCATCCTCAGGTTCCATTTTCAACAAAACCATCAAAAAAGCCTGAAGATGGAAGCAGTAGAGTACTATGGTAAGCTCATGTTTGTCACCAGGTTCCTCGAAACCATTCATACATTCCAACCACACTACACGACGTCACATACAAGTACTCTTATAGTCACCGCTGAGATGATCTCACATAATATGACGCGTGTCTAAAAGTACAATATTTTGTAGTTGTGTTTGGTGTGCTGACATACAGGAAGCACTTTCATCCGTTAGATGAAAGGTAATGTATAACAAGACTTTACTTTTAGAGTTTCGAAAATTTTCATTTCGAAATCTAGATCGAAGTATTTGTTAATAACATTTTTAAACTAATTTTATTTTTCCAACCAGTGTGTACCTGTGTATACAATTGTTACTTTATTGTGTGGTGCTTAAAACAAGCATGTTATGTGAGTTCTTACGAATCGTTCTATCCCTGTTTACGCAGGTGTACCAGCACAGTTAATAATTTATAGTCTCCCGTAGACTTAAATTTATTGTTATTTTTATCGTTATTATAATAATAACCATTACCATCATGATTAGGTCGTAACTACAATCTAATAATCTCCAAGATAAGAGGCTTAGTTACTGTACTAATTTCAGGAACTCCAAAAATAGCTTTTGATGTAGGAAGTTAGAAACGAGATGAGGTCTGACATTTCTGTAAGTGAAATAAGGATATATTTTATACAGTTTAGGGCCAGCAGGATACTGCAACTAATGCCTCTTCGGAGAACATCGAGAAGAATAGTTCGCAGTGCAGAGAATACAAATGTGAGGTTACTTTCTGCTGTGACTGACCGATATTTGTTTTTCAGCTGTCTGTATTGCATAATGTCGAATCTTACAGTGTGATGTACGAAAGGTGAATTTAAAGCGTTTTCTTGGAGAAATGAGAAAAACTACGGAAATTTTCAGTCAGAATACAATGGATTTATACCGGAGATCTCCTGAATACAAAATAGAATTTTCAAAAACTTTTTTTATGAACTGAAATGTAGGAATAGAATTTAAAGCATACACGGAGCGCTTTAAGCACAAACATTGCGACATTCAATTCGACAAATAAAACGAAACCTTCTTTCTACCTCGTGACACGTTGAGCTAACACTATGAAGCAAAGATGGCTGTGAAGTTACCATGAGAATGAATAAAAGTATAAGTGTTTGATGTTGAAAGTCTGAGCATGACAGTGTTAAGGAATAATTTTTAAGCCTTCACTGGAGATGAAATGTATTGTGTACGCGTGTTTCAGATCTCATGGGTGCGCCGACGCGACTGGCATATCCTCACATCCGGAATGTTCACCTACACGAATGATGAACGGTTTCAAGTCCTGCATTCAGAGGGCTCTGACGACTGGACTTTGCAAATCAAATTTGTGCAAAAAAGAGATAATGGCACATATGAATGTCAGGTAAGTGTCTGTCTTTTACTTACTGACATGGCTACTTCCGTCCTCACACTTCAAAGTGTCATCAGTATTACCTGATCCACTTCACCAATCTATTCATGGGCTTGATTGCAATGTGTCTTTAGCAGTCTTATAGGTACCCAAAAAGTGGTCGTGTTACGAAGTTTCAAGTTCTTCTGGTATGTTACACTGCGTCGACTGGTGTATACTACAGACGTTTCGGAGGCACTACACTTCTCCGAAACGATGTGACTACTTAACTGTCGACACGGTGCAATTTTCCAGAGAATTTCTCACTTTACTAACCCTTCCGCGTGTTTTACCCATCGTACCTTGTCGATGGTTCATACTAATTATTGAGGAATGCGCTGATAAATACTTAACTGCAGCTCGATCATGTAGTTTCATGACACGTGCTTTAGCGAATGTTTGTCAGAGCAGGTAGCGGCATGTAATTATTAATTACTAAATGTCACCACGTTCAACGGTATGAATGTAGTCGTACGCCACCAACATTAATAAATAATATAATTATAATGAAGAATTTTACCTATTTTTAGGCCTCTTCTGTTCACAATTTAAATTTAATCGTGCACAGTAAGGGATAAAGTGTTTTGATTTGTATCAGTTGTGATTATGTCCATATTAACAACTTGTAGAGTCCTGTACGTGAAATTATATTTTTAGCTTAGCAAGGCGATCGTATACCATTATTAATGCTGCATTATGCGGAAGTGCCTCACTAATAGAAATTGCATTTATGTTTACGAAGACTTACATAATATTCAGAGCATTAAAATCGGACGCTTGAACGTTAAGTACGAAATCGGTTTTTTTTTCAGATTTTTGTGATGATTTAATTTTTTATTAAAATAATGACGACGATGACGCTTGTCGTGATGCAAATATTGCAGTGATAACCGCCTAATAATATGATTTAACTACGTGAGCTAATACCCAAGTTTATGTAAACGTCATGGGTATATATTTTGGTCAGATACCAAACGAAAATTGCGATATTTTCTATTATTTTTATTATTATTATTATTATTATTATTATTATTATTACTTTTCTTAGTAATTCGTATTTTATGCACTTATTATCTCAATACAATAGTGCAAACTGCTGTAGGATACTATAGCCTTAATAATTTCAACACAATACTAAAAGATTTGTGATTAAAGTCATGTATTACAAGCTGTTAACAGTAGCAGAATAGAAAAATAGAGCGTTTTTAATGGGAATTCTAAGAACTTCACTCTATATCTCAGCCCGACAAGGCTAAGTTAGGTACTCCAGGCTTTCAGGAAATTACAAAGAACCAATTGTTCCAAAATTGGTATTTATAGGCTGTACGATACGTAAATTAGAAGTATTTACCTCATTTTCTACATGTACCTCATAAAAAAGTTGACTTTACTCTGAGGTGATATGTAGTGCAAATAGAACGTCTGTAAAGAAAATATGATTTTGAAGAACGGAAGGATGAATTAATTAGTTTCTTCTGCTTCCCTATATCATCAGCAGGCCAGACTGGCTTGTTTGCTGCGAAACTCTCATTTTATTGTCTTGGTAATGTATGCCTCCGCAATGCTGCAGTTTCTGTACTAAAAAGACAAATGCTGACCGATAATACGTACTAAGCTCAGCTAATTAAAGGAATTCCTCATTGTTTAATTCTAAAGTTACCTTGCTTTTCTTGCCCAGAAATGTAAGGTAGCTTTTAAGTGGCATGATATACGACAGCTCCACACTGATTAAAATAATCTCACTCACGAAGCAAAAGGTCAAGAAGATTGTTGTTTCATCCAGGGCTCAAAATATCAGCAAATAATCCAGTTACTAACGTGTTGGCATATCTTATTAGAATTCTTAAATCTCCAGTTTAAAGACGGACTTAATTTGTGTCATGGACTTTAATATCTTTTAACTGAGGCAGTTCGTCAGAATTATGTCTTGGAGGTGTTTGGGCCGAATTTAAATTCTGGATAATTCTGTACACATACACTAGACTCGCCCGCTGACTGATTTAATTCGTTGTTCAGTGTATACACTGAAACGTGTTCGTTAGTCTGGTCAAGAAATTATCTAGGTTCATTGCACATTTCTGTGCACCATGTTCACAAAAATCAATTTTTGACCCTAATGTGAGTCAGATGAATCCCACCCAACTCTTTATATTTCCTTTTTTTAAAGTCTGTTTTAATATTACCCTCTCTTCAGCGCCTAGAGTTCCAAAGTGGCAGTTATCATGCTATTTGTTACCGTAAATGCGTAGAATTTCTCGTTTCCAATTGCTTACTCGTTACGCGTAACTCGCCGTCTCCGACCTAAGAATGTTACGTGAAAAGGACAATATTCGTGTGGATGAATTATAATGGAATTGTGTTATATTAACTACGTTATTCCCTTTCTGTGTAAATTGTCACGTGTATTGATCCGTGTTCTTGTGTGAGTGTTATGGGTGTCAACAGGAACAAGATCTACAGTGTGTATCAGTCCCACCCACTCATTTTAAATGCTGGAATCGTTTATGATTCTGTTTTTTTATACGTGTCGTTTCCTTGCCGTAATTCAAACAGGTTTAAAGTTATCGGTATAGTTGTGCTTACCTTTCTGATAACCGTCATGTGTTTAGCAATCATCCTTCATTCCCATGTTCATGGAAGTCAAAACACGCGTCACTTTTACAATATACAGGGCATACACAAAAGAATGGTGCGGTTTTAATAGTGTACAGTATTAAAACCGCACCATTCTTTTGTGTATACCTTGTATAGCCAACACTTCTAAGTTCGATATATTGTGTCCTACAGCAGCGACTTCTTGGAAGAGACTGAATTATGTGAACTTCATTCAGTTTTTTATTTCCTCTTTCCTCCGTTCCGTATTTTGCTCATTTTCCCTTTCTTCTATACGGTTAAAAACCTACACAATAACACAGACCAAGATATTGCATTTATGTCAATCTCGAAATCCCATTGTTAGAATTAGAATGATGTGCTCCGAAACCGTCTGTAATATACTCGTGCTTTCATTCGTTAATAAAAAAAAGCCATCTCCTAAGATTACCGTGGTATGTAGACACCTGTGGGTCCCCCTTTATATTTTTTATGTATGTATGTATGTATGTATGTATGTATGTATGTATGTGACGGATTTTTACAAAATTTGTTGTGGACTTTATGTAGTTGAAGGCTACACCAAATTCGTGGTTTTTAATTTCTGACAGTTAGAGTTTAATATTAACTTGGCCGTTGTCAGCTACTGCGAGATGCGAACAACAGAAACTCTGAAGTGAAGATGTTCGAATGTAATGCAAGAATTATTCAGATACGTGTCAAGTTGAATAAAACAATACGACTGCTGTGCGAAGTATTCATCCAGCCTTCTTTCACTGACTGCCACTATAACAGAAAATAAGAGATTTGTAGGAACATACATTATAAACGTCTCTACAAATTACGCATGACATACTTTTCATACTTTCAAAGTCACAGATGCAATGATGAGATCATGTAGCTAGCAGATGTAACTGTGACACGCTATGCTATGTATCCAAAAGGATAGAAATTTAGTTGTTCTCAAAGTAAAGTTTTAGTAACCTGTTGATAATATTACTGTTGGTGCTATTGACATTAAGAATAATCTGCAATTTATCTATAACAGCAAGACGCAAATACTTCCCTCTCGAATAAGATTCGAATATTCGAGAATGTGCGCACATGCGAATCGCGCTAACGCCTACGCTAAGTTACGATAACTGTGATGTAACTTTATTAACATCACATTTTAAGGACTGGAAATTTATGCTATAGTAAAGCAGACTTTAAGTGTTCTGTCCCAGCTCCTTGTTAATTCTGTTGTATATTACATCTGGATTGTATTACTTCTCACGCATGTTCCAACTACATTCTTTATTCATATATTTTTCCACCTCTCGTCCGTGCACTAGGCATATTCTGTGTTCCCGTTCTGCTTTTTACACGTGTTTGTCAATTTTTAGCATGTAAAGTTTTCTTTGTTTTTATCGTTACTACTTTCATTTACCTTTTATAGTCACAATATCTTTCCTTTCAGCTGTGTCCCTGTCTCTCTGCTATCACACCTCCTTTCAGCTCGTTTCTACAGTAAAGCCTCTGTTGCTTTGTTCGCGTCTGCCTCGCATGAGGTTCTGTATGTGCAATATTGCACAAAGGCGAGCTCCAGCGCTGAAAGACTGATGGTAGAATTCATTAAGAAAATGTTTCCCTGTATGCTGCCACCCAAAATAATATGGTAGGTTGTTATGTTTTTTTCTATATCCTGCACTTTCCCGCTTTCGCAAAGTTTTATTTGAAGAATCCGTAGGATTTTGTAGGCACGCCTTTCAACAAAAAGATAGATTTCTCATTTTGGCAGAGAAGGCCTTTCAATATGTAGTAAAACGAAGCACAGCATCCAATTAAACAGAGTCCCTGCAGCTTCATACTGGAACTCGTGAAGATTTTATTGTGACCGGAACACATTTCACTACAACAGCACGATAAAATAATATGTAGGCTCAGTTCCAAAAATAATTACGGAAAGTTTATTTTCGCCTACGAGAGGTAGAATTGGAACAAGTTGCTTATTTTTGTTTCATTAAGCCTTATATCAGTTACGATGCTGTCACACCGAAATATTTCGCAAGTACACAACTTTGTTTGAATTTGGAGGACGCTTAGATAAGTTCCAGTGGCATATGTGCATACCAAATTTCTGCAGAATCTATCACTTGCTTCAAAGTTTTATGGGGGATACAAAAAAAAAAAAAAAAGACAGACCGACATAATGTGTGGTAATCTCATATATCCGCTTCGTTTAATTAAAAAGAAAGCGACGCATTAAAATATAAATTTTGAATGGTGTGTAGAAGACATATCCTGAGAACCAAATAAAACCCACAAAGGCATCCTTTGGAAAACATATTCAGCTACTGACTTACAAGAGATGGTAATCTGTACAGTAACGTAAAAAGTATATTGGCCATTGCTACCATAAAAACCAAATAATTCTTCTGTTATCAGAGTTGGTGTCCACAGTTTCTATACTTGCCGAGTAGAGCAATATCTGAAATGTGTAAAGAGGAAATATGGATTCCGGGTGCTAAAATTTTCCTGAAACCTTGTAGGGCGACAGACCTCGAAAGCAGATGCAAAGGTAAATTAACTACTCTACATTCCAGTGTTGCACGATACGTGTATATTATGGAAGGGCAGGGTTTAGTATTCAGCCATAACTACTGTAATATCGGAACGTAATTGGTCTAATGGCAACAAAATTCCCTACATAAGCTTTTCTATTCCTACACCTTATTAAATAAAGTCTGCTTAACTTGTTTGCAGGAAACATTCTTTGCTTCGATTTTCCCGGCGGTGGTGTACAGGAATTTTCTCAAAAGATTCAGCGACGGCAACAGAAATTGAAAGCATGAACACAACGTCACTGTAGGCCTACACTCGTTTGGATTAGAAATTTAATTTAGATTTAACGAAGGTATTAAGCGAATTGTGGAATGAACAAATAAATTGCAAATTCTTTTCAAAAACCATGTTCTTCGAATGCTTTTCTTAAGATTTCCTTGTTCCAAATAATCAGTTGCCAACAAACATGACATATGTCTTTAGGGAGATCCTACAAACGCTGGCATTATACTGTAATAGGTCACTAGTTACAGGAAGTGCAAGACTTTTTATGACGATAATTGTGATGAAAAACTACTTTTTTTCAAGCATATTTGCTTGCTGTAGTCATGTCGGAAGTCCGGGAAGCACAGTCGGTATGGTAACTAGTCTGAACAATTGCGTTTAGATTTTCGGCAGGAGTAAGAGATTTTCCTGTACCCTAAATCATCCACTCCGAATCTGGGACCCACTCAACTTCCTGAGCAATGGGTATCGAGAGGTTTCTTCGCAGGTAAAGCGGTCGGGTTGTGAAGCTGCCCACTGACTCCCATCCAGATGAAGCTGTACCTATATATCCTATATTCCTTCCTGGCAAGTGCAGGAACAATTTGAGTTTACTTTACCGTTTGTTGTTACGACAATGTCACATGCAAATTTCATTAGAAACTGGACCCTACTGTGAGCCGACTGAATCCATTTGACATCGTCGCACTTTGTGCCTGTAAATTTTATTTTAGAATTATTGTGCCACCTGCGTCCTAGACCACAAGGAGATGTGCCAAATAAAATGTTATGTGTATTTATAATTTCCCCCAGGCATGTATTGTACCCCCCATTTCATACTACTGTTCTTAATAACCTCTACACTCTTCGATGAAGAGTATAATATTGCAGTGTCTGAAGCAAAGTGATTAGTTTTTAGTCACACGTACAAATTCTCATATCAGAGATTACTGAAAGTGATTTACACTGCTTGACATAAACATAATAGCACTATTACCCTTCGAAAGGTCGGTAAAAATTTACCAGTCGATACGGCGTAACATCACCAAAGACTTGAATGTACAACAGCTTCTCGGAATGGGAAAATGGAATACTCTTTTATTCTTCATTCTCATATGTCAAAGATTAGTTCATACAAGAAATCTGAAGTGTAAACTATGAAGAATAAATCACAATCCAATACTCTTTCTGCAACTGGATTTCTAGGAATCAATTGTGTTTACTTCTCTTTTTCTTCTTTCAAAAACTTCAAGTTTGCGTCTAGGGGAGTGTTGTCGGTAGGATGTGCTTTTACCCTTCCACTCACCACAACTCTTCCTCCCCTAGGTTCCTCCTGATTGCATTTCTATTGATTCTGGTGATGAATGTAGACAAATGACCAAGCTTTGCTCCCTACAGGCAACGCCGTGCTATATTTTGCTGTAGACCTGTATTCATCTGTACGAAATCGTTGATAAAATCAATATAAATTAAATCGTGAGGAATAGACGTGTTATTGCAAAGTAAGGCACTTTCACAAGGTTTCTAAACGAATTTATGAAGCCGCAACCAAATGTAATTTTTGGAGTGTTACATTATGAAAGAATATTTTCAATTTATTCGATTTTTTTGTTAACATTACTGGAAATTGTTATTTAATTGCGTTATTGATATTCATATGTTCGTCGCAAATACGCACAGAAACCCCAAGTCCAAAATTATTTGTCGCTTAATCCTCTCTGTATTACAAGATAACTCTTTTAAATATACTGAGTTGAATATATCCGTTTGACAATATTAGAGACAAAAAGAGGTCACGAATTTTCTCAACGGTTAAAATGTTTATGTCTTTTCAACAAAAATAATAATTAACAAAAATGAGATTAAAATTGCCTATGATGCTGTTGTGTGGCTGACTTCGTAGAGCCAAACACGACATGAATTTGTGAAGCTTTAACCTTTCTCTCCAAGCAAGGTGATTTTCCTCAAATAATCCAGCCACTACCTTAATTCTTCTAGGAGCTCTCACGTCGGTAGCTATTAGGCTTATCATTATGTATAATAGCCAATTTATTCCAATCTATGTTTCCCACCGTCTCTTTTTAACCCCTCCTAATTTCTCATGCTAGTGACGCTAAATATTGGTTGAAATTGTAGGGAGAAAGTCCATTTCCGTTACTAAGGCTCCATGTTAAGTTCCATACTTTATCCGTGGACCATGCCACTTGTTATGTATCTCACGTCGGGTCGACAGCTAAAATTCAAACATCGCATAAGAATCTGATTAGATAGGTGTTGTCTGAACAGCCCAACGGACTCAGCATATATTAACAGTAAGCTATATGTCACGCTGCCGATCTCATGCAATTGCAAACCGTAAATCAAGTGTGTAATTAAGTGAAACAAAAACACAGGTAATTAAAGTTTGCAATGTAATCGTAAATTGAGCTTACTTCCTCGTTTTGTGATAAAACACAGGCCTGCATAAATCTTGGCAGTTTCCGAATTCAGAAATAGAAATTGAGGTCTGTAGAATATATTGCTCTTTGTAGACTGTAATGATTTCTCTGAAAAAGATAACAAAAACCTATAACAAAAATGATTAAATGCAGGACTGCAACATGATTGAGTCCGTAGGAACGCTGTTAACTTGTTGAAGGCGCTTTCGCTCTAAGTACTGAGGTAACGAATAGAAATCACGAATGAAATAGCTGGTAAGGACCAGGGATTCGAGTGAGTAAATGCCAAGTAGAATTTTAGAGCATTACCGATGTTTCTAGTTCGGTTCTGACTGCTGGCTTAACGGAGTTCGTATATAAAACAGAGAGGTTTCTCCTTAGAGCATTGAAGTTGTCACACGATTTTTATGCTTCTGAATTTATGTCTCCTGTGTACATGGAGACTCACATAAAGGGCTGTGATGTACGTTCAGCGTCTTGTTAGATTTACGTTATTGGGATTGGCGTCTTTTATCACGCCTGTGTATGAATGCTCCGGAAAATGATCGCTTTCCGCTATGAAACTGTCTCGTATACTTTTTCTTGATGACCTCAATTATACAAGAGTTATAGACTTTTTCTAAAGTGCTAGATGGTATGTGGACCTGAGCCTTATGTAAGAACGTAGTACTAAAGCCTCGAAGAAGCGGGAAAGTTTACATATGTTTTACGGTTCTATATCTTAAGTCTCACTTGGAGTGTTTGCTCCTGCTGCCTCATATTCGGGCACTTCTATGTTGGGACCTAAAATCCTTCCAGAAAAATTACAAGATACTACAAAACTGGTCACGAATTTTACCGTACACAAACTTTCTAATTCCACATTGCATTAAGTCTGTTGTTCTACGCTACACAATCTACGCAGATGACAAAATATATTTAAGTAATTCAGTAAACTACCTTACTTATAAATTTATTTCAAATTGAAAATAAATATGGAAAGTTGGTATTGTTTTTGGTCATTGATTACTTTTCATGTTTACTGGTCACACTATATAGGTTTCACGTCCAATTTCTGCAGCAGAGCACACATTTCACCAGATACATGTTTAGGACGGAAAATTATGCCGTCAACATTTCATTCTGACCCTCAACTTCTAAAACATACCAATCCAAGAATAGGCATTAATGGCATTAGCGCGAATTCTTCGAGCAGGCTCATGGCCACGATGAAAAGCGAAGTCCTTGTGCTTGTGCCTAAGGTTTTAATATACTGTGAAAATTTGCAAGTGAGACACCGTACCGCTTCGTTACACAATTTCCACTTCTTCTTCGAAAACGCGGAGAAGGAAGTGGAGAACAAACCCCATTTACGAAAATTCAGTATTAAACCGAATACTCAACAAAAATCAAACATTGGCAAAGGGCGATTGTCAGTCTGTCTCATCCCACCACAAAGACCACCACTCCAGACCCTCCGTGAATATGACTTTTGGGCGCCGGCAATGCTTATAGCCGACCAACCGTAGACATGCATATATACTACAGCCGTCGCCACA
Source organism: Reticulitermes speratus (assembly GCA_021186555.1). Classification (NCBI taxonomy): domain Eukaryota; kingdom Metazoa; phylum Arthropoda; class Insecta; order Blattodea; family Rhinotermitidae; genus Reticulitermes; species Reticulitermes speratus. Next base: position 18,939,398 of record JAJKFL010000002.1, read on the forward strand.
TACTCACACATTCAAAAACGCACGGACCCGTCCGTCTAGTTAAACCTTTTATCTAGCCAATTTTTCATACAGCAACACTCCTGTCAGGACCTATGATTTTCCCCTCCAATCAAAATTACACATGTGGTTTCCTTTACAAAACATCAATACGGAATACCTTTTAATCAACAGCGAAAAACCCTGTCGACTCTGAAAAGAAACTATCTTTCTCCGCAGACAAACGAATGGCCAAATCGATCAGACTTGCCTTCGTGTTTTTTGGTCCTAGAGTAAATGCGCATTTGGTATATACATTTCGCGTTAGAATGCAACTTATTATGCAGCCCTTGCAGTAGTAACTTCAAAACTTCTCCCGTAATGCAGCCCTCCTAATATTAACACGTGCTAGTAATTTCGTGCTATTGCAGCCCTACCAAGGTTAATAAAAATTTATCCCTTATACGGTAACAGTTGCACGTATTCTCTACACTGCATACTTGAAACATACACTGCATACTTGAAACATACACTGCATACTTGAAACATACACTTCCCTTAACTTCCCTTAACTAACCATTTTCATATCTCAACGCTCCGCTGTGTCTCCATCCTTCCAATACCAAAAAGGACTCCACTTTCTTCTCTTCTCTTCTCTTCTCTTCGCTTCGCTTCTCTTCTCTTATCTTCTTTTCTCTTCTCTCTTCTCCCTCGGTTCTCCCGTAAACTGCATCCTTTCTCGAAACTATGTTAAAACATCTTGAAATTTAAAAACTGAGTGCTAAGTTTATAAATTTAGGCTTGCCGGGAATAAGTGAACACACGAACTACCATTGATGCTATTTGATAAACATCCCTGCTCACTATAAAGGAAAGATAGTATAAAATTTACCTCAGAGACACAAAATTTAAAAATCAGTTATGAAGAGGAAATGTATGAAAAGTCACGGTTTGAAACATCATACACGGTTAAATCAAACTTTTTCGAGTTCCCTTATTTATTTATCTTCCTGTTCCATTTAAATTCTTAAGTGCAGACTGTTGGATTTGCTCAGCCCTTAATCGATTTATCGATTTTGCAACGATGCAGGGAAACTCTTTCAGCTGCGTTGGTTGCGTGATATTGAATGGTGGTAGACGTATAAATGTGATGGAAAATTGTAAAGAATGCAGAATGTAGCTTTTATAGCCTCATTAATTTTGATTTTCAGGGAATTTTACTGGAGTGACTAAGGAAAAACCGGAACTCTTTTTCCGGAGAACTGATTTTTAAACGGAGATTCGAAATCAGGACCCACCAAAAGCGGACGACTCAACCCGATCTTTGTTCAGATTGTGCTAACATTAGATTATCAAACCGACTAACGAGGCCTGAAACTTTAACAGCCATCAGCTTATTTCTGCCTCATTTATATGTCCTGTCAAGGATCGCCTTACTAATTTATCATACGGTAGCAGTTTACGTTAGACATGTTTCCAGCGAAATGGAGAGTGGAGAAAGTTGGTTTCAGGTACATCGCCTTTAAATGACGGGCTTCGATCCGAGTGGGGCGAAGCACTCCATGTCGGATGGAGTGGCATGCAAATTTTGGGCCCGAAACTTTCTTTTGCTACAACATCTCATCTGTATAATTGTGTTTTATTAGTCATGCTAATCTCTCCATACAGCCTGCTACAGGCACAAGATACTCAGCTACAGCGGACTGGACGCAGTGTCTACTGAGTGTATATCAATTCCTTCGCTCCGTATCTGTTCGAGTCTTACGTAACAGAGGAAATGACATCTTACATGCCTTAATCAAATCACGTTTTTGCACGATGTTCAAAAACTGAGAAGGTGTCGGCGAGATCGTGTGCGTCTATGTCTGTCTGTATGTTTCAACTGAATACCTGCTGGACAGAATCTGATATTAAAGATGCTATAAAATGTATTGCAAGGATTATATATGTCGACATCATAAAAATATGGAAAGTTCACGTAACTTGGGCGTGTCCCACGGTGAAATTCACGCTACTGTTGACAGCTGCCACCTCTTGCCATATTCGGGAAGTACTGCCAGCAACGAATTTTAGAAACAGTGCCTTCTTCGGTTACAATACGTTTGATTCGTGGTAGGCTGTCCGAAGTTTCTGATACTATGCTGTTCAGTACTATTTCTGTAATGACTACGAAGATAATGAGTGCATAATGTTACAGTATGAAGTTACACCAGCACAACACAATAAACTTTTTGGGCTCGTCCTTTCTTCCTTGCCGCTGGAAATCGAATAAGCATTGTGATGTACGAATGGCGTTTTGTCTGGTATAGGACTGCTTCTTTAGCCTTCTCTTGGGCTATCTTTATAGGTGGCGGTCCCGTTTTGGAAAAGACACAAACATATCTTTTAACTATTTGTTAATGTTACCTGATATCATAACATTAAAAAAATCTTTCAAGTGTATTCAATTAGCACTGAGCTTTGCGTCTTAGTCTCTCTTACAAGTATTCAGCGTACCTTTATATCTCATATCTTCATTATTGTGTATTAATATTAAAGGATGCTCGAATTAATTATTCGATGAATTATCAATATATTACGGTGCCCGGGTAAATCAAATCGACAACGTGTTTAAACGTCTAATACTTCTGATATTGCGCACGGCGTGTCACGTGTCTCTCCTTCTTTCCTGCCACCTTCTGTTTCTCTTCTCTTAGGTCAGAAAGTAATGTAGCACTAAAAACTAGTGACTTTGACAGCGAGGTATAGAATGTCAATTTGTTGTAGGGAAACGTGGCTAAGAAAACTGTGAATATAGGTTTTTAATTAGGACGGAATTTTTCATGACAAATGACACGAAATACTAGCCACGCTTCTTTTTGATATTTCTGTCATTTAGACACAGTCGTCTGTCATGCCGCAAGTGTCCAATTTCTTTCCAAACATTCCGTTTTGTACATGGCATTTTCGCACTCAGCCTTACAGGCATTCCCTGTATTAGTTGGCTGCTCGAGAGCGAGGGCTGGCGACGTCGGCTGGGGTGGAGTATCTCCCATAGGGCACGTTCTACATTAATTTCACAAGTTCTCGCGGGCACATCCCCTCACAGGATATGTCTTCCGTACAACCACACAGCACTACATAATTCTGTTTTCCCATGAGATGGATTGTCACGGCTGTGGAATACATACATAATTAATTCCTATATACAATGTTACCTACTACAAGTATAGTCATTGTCGTATCGCTTTTTTTTTCGACGTTCCTTTTCCTTGTTCTCTCCATCTCACTCTCTGGTTTGTCTGTCGCTAGGGACAAACGTAGTGCATCGATAAGTTGGATAAGATAAGAACGATGCGGGTTGTATTGTAAACGTATGCTTCAAAACACTGCCTACACAGTTATCATTGGCACATTTTGTAACTTTGGTGCCGGTATGTGTGTGTGATAGAACGACTGGAATGGGCGGGACTTACAGACAGAATTGTAGTCAAGAAACTTCAAAGCCAGGAGAGCACATAACAGATATGTTGGTAATTTCATTGTGTACCTCAAAGCTTCGGATTCAATTGATAATAATGGAACTTTCTCCGGAGGTAAAGCGGCCGGAGCCTGAAGCTCACCATTCACCTCAATCTATTACTTATTTTAAGAATGAGTGGAGCTGTATCTCTACTCCCCTCATAAGCCTTCATGTCCTGCACAGGGACGGCTTTATTTAACATAACGTGCGTTCTAGAAATATGTGGGAAGGTGGACTGGCTGAATTCACTCTAGGAAGAACCCATTAGCAAACGTTTGTGGTGATGTAATATTGATACCGTACATTGATGGCTTCTTGACAAAATTTGCTACCGTACTACATACTCTGCTTCATGGAGCTAGATAGTTAGGCACCTTGACAGGGAAAGAAAAGAAATGTATATACGGAGGAAAAAAATTTGGAAAGACGTTAGATGGAAGACCAGGAGAGAGTTGGCTGGATAATGTTTTATTAAACTAGCTATCGTTAGAGATTATGAACGTGTGGAATAATACCTCCAATCCCTACCAATTTTGATTTTTCAGTGCTTAATTCTGGATAAGAAAAAACCGACACTATCGAAAGTTTTGAATCGTGAATGCTGTATCATATTACCTTACAATAACATCGGGCATTGCCCATTGTCTGGGCTAGGTCTATAGTTCAAGTGCATGACGTTTTCTCCTCCCTGCTGGCCTAATTTTTTGACATATGACAGGTTCAGTATTTGCAATTTTCAGTTCTAAACGCTCAAGACTGATTTTGTTGTCAAAAATGAACGATAACAAGACAGGCAATGTACTATGACATAACATTTAGGCGCGTTCGCGTAAAATGTGTGTTTTGATTTTCTCTTCAAAGATTGTCTGAAACTCTTCTCAATTTAAGAAGAACTGCGCGAGATATTATCGTATATGTACATAGGTCTTCATGCAAAATACCCTTTATTTTTGTCAGATTTTAATGAAACTTTAATTTTCTCAACCGATTTTCGAAAAATATTCAAATATGAAATTTCATGATAATCCGTCTAGGGGGAGCCGAGTTGTTCCATGCGGACAGACAGACTAAATGACAGACAGACAGACAGAGAGACAGGCATGAGGAAGCTAATAGTCGCTCTTCACAATTTTGCGAAAAGTGCCTAAAACGCTTCGTTGTATAAAAGACAGTCTATACAGTCTAGAGCACACACACACCTGCAGCGCGTTATATCTAATTGCATATCAGACAGTACACACTGCCCAACTTCACTACACTTGACACAGTAACAGGTTATGATAATAGGAGGCAGAGTGTTCTGGCTCAGTATCGTGTCTAATGGGGGGCTGTAACTTCAGCCATCAATACTAGACGTTTAAGGAGGCTGCTGCTATTTCTAATGTAAGGTGCACTAGAAGATCAGATAGGACATGGCCCTGTGTTCTCGTAGACCTCTACGTAATTGTGAAAGAAACGGAAAAGACGGGTGCGGTTGAAATGATGAGGCTGTATCTTTCGGATTTTGTGGGTTGTAGTTTATTAGATCATAAAAGCAATGAAGAAATTCGTCTTTTAATTCAATACGAAACCTCTAACTGACTGAAGTATGAAGTGTAAGTTTTATAAGTATCTCTCCAGGTTAAGTCGTCACAGAAGTGAGCTGACAGAAGAAATATATTTTGTGTGCCCGGCTAAGTTCGTGCCGCATCTGTCAACAGTGTGACTGAATACACGTACATTGAGCAAGCGCTGGCTCCCTGTACCAGCAGAAGAGACAGAAATAATCTGAGTTCTGCCAGATAATTATGAACCCATCACTTTCCTTGCTGTTCGTACTGAGGCCCCTTTGTGTCGGTTACAGTAGAAGGATTACTTAGAGAATTGTTACGAGTTAGGAATGTGAAACTGTTGCTAAAATGACAGTGAAAGCTAACTCTAAATGCAGTAGTCAAACTTACTCCCTGGCATTTATATGAAACCACTCGGTGGAACTTATATTCTTGTTTCAAATGAGACAAAGTGGCTTAGGAAGGGGTTCAACCTAAAGACGCCTGTTTTATCTATGCATTTACATTGTATTTGAACGAAATATTTCATCATCTTATTCACGAAGATGGTAAACTGTTTTTGCAGCATAGGTACACTAACACAAAGCGTTTTTGATTGCCTTGCGAAACTTTATAATGACAAAGGCAGACAGCATTACGACTTAATTGTTTGAGTGCAAAAATTCGGAAATAAGTTTTCATTAGGTATAGTAAATAATTGCCGATCCCAGTGGCCGTGCGGTCTAAGGCGTGGGTCTTCGGCCGCTCGCTTGCTAGGATCGTGGGTTCGAATCCCACCGGGGGCATGGATGTTTGTCTCTTGTGAGTGTTGTGTGTTGTTGTCAGGTAGAGGCCTCTGCGACGAGCCGATCCCTCGTTAAGAGGAGTCCTACCGACTGTGGTGTGTCTCTCAATGTGATCAAAAGAAATTACAAACCTCAACACTGAAACGGGAAAACCGGAGTAGGTAGAAGAGGACGACTTAAAAAAAAAAAAAGAAAAAAACCCGATCCCAGTGGCCGCGCGGTCTAAGGCGTGGGTCTACGGCCGCTCGCTTACTGGGATTGTGGGTTCGAATCCCGTCGAGGGCATGGATGTCTGTCCCTTGTGAGTATTGTCAGGTAGAGGTCCCTGCGACGGGCTGGTCACTCGTCCAGAGGAGTCCTACCGAGTGTGGTGTGTCTAAAGTGTGTGATCGCGAAACCTCGAAAAATGAGGAGGCCTAGGCCCCCAAGGGGCTGTCGAGCCATAGGGGAAAAGGTAAATAATTAACCTTAGTTTACATTAATAATTATCTTATAATAATAATAATTCAGAACGTGCCTGAGCAATATACTTGGAAAGAACGACACCAGGGAACTACAGAAAACAGCAATACTGGGATCTGCAAACATACTTCGGAAAGTACTAATATAAAGTACAAAACATTCAACATGGGAAATAACATTACATGTACCGTAAATTGTCACCACAGAATAGCTGCAAGGGCATATACACTAGTAACATAGTTTGTTTCAGGTATATAATTGTAAATACCCTGCATAAAGATAATAATAATAATAATGAGCCAAGATTAGAGGGCGCCAGGAGAGCCACGTGGCCCAGACGACTGGCCTGAGGGCGCCATATGTACTGTTATTTAAATTTAAAAAAATATATAATAAGAACCAGATTGTGGGAATTTCGTATATTTAAATTGCTGGCTTATTATTTTTTACCTTTCATCGATATTTGTTTACAGTGTTTAGATATACACGTACATATGTTTACGTGGTTTGCGGTGTTGGGTGGGAGCCCCACATACACGACTGGTGCGGGCCCCGTTGCACCGCAGTGTTGGTGTTGGTGTTGGTGGTGGTGATGATAGTGTAGTCACAGTAACTGCATGACGGTATCATTAAATAGAGCTACTCACTGAATACGTGGAAGATTTAAAGGTTTTGACAGAAGTATAAATTATTCCGGAACACCTATTTGCTTGGAGCTGAATGGACAGTTACTTTCTAATTATGCTAGTTGGAGTAGTGCTGACTGAATAAACTGCGTTTTCATAGGGGGAAATTTTTATGTTTTGCAGGGAATTTTGTGAGTGACGTGATTACAACTATAATTCCATCATTTTAACTTTTCAAGGATCGTTCTTTACAGTTTTGCCTTTCCTGTCTTCTTATCCTTTCATCAATACTGCAGTCTCTTTCTCAAGAGCATAATGTCGTGATGCTTTTCCATGCACTGTGATACCCAAGGGGTTAGGAAGAGAGCCTCAGTCATGCAGCAAACAGTTTCCAATTACCTCCCAGCTTATTAGGGAAGAGATAATGGGAAAAAATAAAGGGTGAAGAGAGGAGACGGAAAAGTGATGACAAAGCCGAGGGGCAAGCTACACGAAAGATCGCAGTTAAATATTCGTAGCTCTTATTGCAGCACTTGCTAATAAAGTAATGGGGGAATTAACCATTTATGGGGAAATAATGAACGCCTTTCTCATTTTCCTAACCCCTCATCAACCCCCCGCCATCAACTTCCATAGCTGGAGGGCCATCTGAAACTCGAGGTTTCTTCAAACCCTCATAAGCCTTTCTTTCGATTGAAAAAATAATCACCTTTTCCCCCCTTATTGACTCTGTAAATCCATCGACCACTATCTTAGAGCGAGAAGTGTCTGCTTGCTGTAGGCTGTACTCTCTAATCGGAAGGCCGTGTTGTTTTTCTCAGCACTGGAAAGTCTATTGATCGCCGTATGTTCTGGTCATACTGACTCTCTCAATGAACAGTTTCCAGTCACAGCGGTATCTCTGTATATCGCCTGCTTCAGCATTGAGAGACTCATTACGGAATGCATTTATGGATTTATTTTGACTCTCAAAGTAAGTATTATTAAAGGAGAATGAAAAGGAAGACGTACTTAAAATTTGAGGAAGCTACAGTTTCATCCAAATAAAGTATTTGCAATTTTACGTTGCAGTGACCGTGCATTTTTGTTTAATTGAACAATTTATACCAACAAATGCACACAGACATATAATGTCAATAGTTTCTTTTATTAATAACTATTATAAATTGTTCAAAGTATTTGCAATTTTAAGAATATTTTTATCTTCGATATATATTCATTGCCCAAAACAGATCATATACCGAGATACACAATATGTCTTTTAAATTAATGCAATTAAATGTGGATTATCGGTGATAATATGTAGCGTCATACTTTGCGTATTTCGCCACATATTTTTTAGGATGCTCAAAGAAAGAAGGATGAATTGGATGAGATTGTCTTTCGAATTGGAAAGTCGAGAAACGCGTACAGAATTTAGTGGCAGAAGCTGCGGGAAACACACAAGTTGGAAGACCTTGACGCGAGATGGTTGGTAATGTCAAGATTAGTATTACAGAAGTAGGCTCAGGACGGGGGTCGCTGACGGGTTCTGATAAGCCTACCTTCTCCCGTTGTTGCCTGGTACAGAACGTCAAATAGGCCGTTAAGTGAGGCTCTGAGTTGCTTTATACAGACCTATGCACACACACACACACATGCAGCACACTTGAAAGACAAGGACAGCTTTGGCTGTGCTATTTATTTCTTCAATTTGTATGCTGCTGCTGCTATGTCTAGCACTTGTGTAAGGCTTAATAAAATAAAATGTTTTAATTTCCATATTTTTTACAATTGTCAGCTGTAAAATGAGGCGTAAATTTCGTTTTTGTGTCTTTCTTTCTATGGTTTTGAAAGGAGTGAAAAACGTCTTTTGTCAGCCAGCCCCAAACCCCTTATTCATTAACTTGAGGATTCAAAGAAATACGAAATACAACAAAACTGGAAATCTTTAAGGAGTCTGACATCATATACACATAAAATATTCATTACTTAGTTAAAAGTTCGTTCATTCAATCCAGGTCGTGCTTCTAGTATTCTGTTTCTGAATAAACAGTTTCCTTTTAGTGTAAGATCTTTCTGAAGACTGAAGATGATAAATTTCTGCTGAGAACCTTAATTAATACATGTTCATTTAGAACGGCATTTCTTAAGGAAAGTTTTATTTCGAGCGTGTTTTAAACCGTGAGCTAATCGGTGAAAGCGGAGGACTCCCTTTTAAAGGTTGTATCCGATTTTGAAACGACACAAGTAGAATTGTATATACTCGTGAAATAAGAGCTTCAAAGAATGTTTACAAATATTAGTTGAAATTAATTTGTAGAGTAACATGAAACATTAAATATAAAATACGATTCTTTTCGTATATTAAATATTTTTACATACAACGTTAACAAAATTCTATCGTTACATGTGACAATATTTTGACCATATGTACCTGTGTATTCTGCAGCAATTACAGTTCGATTTCTTTCTCATTTCTTCATTATCATTATCATCATTATCATCGGTGTTATCGTGCTGACCATCAAACACGACATGTTTGTTATCATTCGAGGCCACATTAATAAATATAGCCACAGATGTGAGACTGACTCATGAAGTTCATTGTATTTCAAGTACCTTCTTTTTTAAATATGGCGTCTATGAGAAAGTAAATATTTAAATTAAAAATGGAGGTTGTGTTATGATATTACGAACTCTAATTTCCTTCATGTGATTGCATTTCGAGGGTAACAATAACTATATATTAATACTTATACTCTTTACTGCGTTATTTTAAGCACTACAGATTCCGGCAGTATAGGCTACTTTTGTTGGATAAGTTCCCGATTGTAGCAGTGTTTGTAATTGGTAACATACGCAAGTGTTTGTTACTGACTTTAAAAAGATTTGAAGCTGTCCTAGCATTGAGTACTGTAAATACTGTTTTTTGCAGTATGACCTAAAGAAAAGGCACCCTATTCCTCCGAACGATTTGGTACCTACCCATCTACCGTACTACTTGTTTGTAACGCAGAAAACAGCAGTTGTAATGTGTGTGTGAGGGGGGGGGTGCTATATTTGTGATCAAAATTACATTTCTACGATATTTTATTGAAGTCCGTTCCGTGTGTGTAGAGAGAGCATCAGTAAAGAGAGGAATAGGGCCAGTCAATCACAAGTACACTTCGCAGTGTTTTAAATGTATTATGCAACACGTTTCGGCTTTAACTAAAAGAGATCGTCAGGCATTGTAAAAATACGCATGGCTTTTCTTTAAAGCCGAAACATTTTTCATAGTTATATTAAGTCCCTGCAATGTGTATTTGACATTTATTGACTTTCCTTATTCCTCTCTTTGTTTGTATATTACAACGGAAGGTCACACTTAAAGTGTATACGTAAGGAAAGACCGGGGCACGAACACAATTTTCACTTGTAGTGTTCATGCGCCTGCAGGTAACGTAGATTTAAAAATTCCAGTGACGTGTAGTTACTGTAGTAAACCCGGTATTGCATCCTCCTACTGAGACGTAACAGTACTGCAGATGCCTACAATAATTTCATACCGCTGGTCGGAAAACAGGCTTCTTCATTTCACGAAGACTTTCAAGGAGAAACTATGACTTTTACGCTGTAGCTTTTGCTGCAGCATGACCCTTAAACAAGGGCCTCTGCTAGCGCCCGTTACTTTCACCCGTCTTCTTAAGTTCTCCCTTAAAAGCAGGTCTATCTCCATTAATCATCTCGCACGTAATTTGATATAAAGTTCAACAAACTTCAGCCGTGCCGGCGTTGTGTTCTGACGCACTCGATGTATAATGAACAGCGCAGGTATAATTTAGGTTGTCCTCTGATGGACCAGCGCAAGCCAATCAGACGTCAGACGTTTAAATCAACACGACGTACGAAAGGAGGCGCCTTTGAATATAGATAAAATTGTGAAGAGCAATTAATGTAACCATTTGTCTTATCCGAACTCGCTTTTGCGTGGACAGTGTGAAGGTATGTCCATGTTCTAGAGATAACAGTTTTCTAACGATACTAAAGTCTGCAAGCCTCTGTCTATAAACTGTGTAACTATATCAAAACATTGGACAGTGTGAAGGTATGTCCATGTTCTAGAGATAACAGTTCTAACGATACTAAGTCTGCAGCTTTCTATAAACTGTGTAACTATATCAAAACATTGGACAGTGTGAAGGTATGCCAGTTCTGGATAAGTTTTCTAACGATACTAAAGTCTGCAAGCCTCTGTCTATAAACTGTATATATCAAAACATTGGACAGTGTGAAGGTATGTCCATGTTCTAGAGATAACAGTTTTCTAACGATACTAAAGTCTGCAAGCCTCTGTCTATAAACTGTGTAACTATATCAAAACATTGGACAGTGTGAAGGTATGTCCATGTTCTAGAGATAACAGTTTTCTAACGATACTAAAGTCTGCAAGCCTCTGTCTATAAACTGTGTAACTATATCAAAACATTGCAGTGTGAGGTAGCCAGTTCTAAGATAACAGTTCTAACAATACTAAGTCTGCAAGCCTCTGTCTATAAACTGTGTAACTATATCAAAACATTCAGCGGCCGTAGGGCCATCTGTAGCTTGTACATATCGTATTGGCATATGCGCGACATAGGAATTATGGCTTGAATAGATTCTCTTCTCCAAAGTTTCCAAACCAGCTGTGGGGCCAACCCAGCCTCCTATTTATTCGGTAACGGGGGTCTTTCTTAGGGGGGTAAAGTGACAGGGAAGTGAAGCTGTTTACCTGCATCTACTGTTCAGATTAGGAATGAGTGGAGTTATTTACTTTTGCTGAAATGTAAAGTTCCAGCGGATATTACACGTTATTTAAAGTGACAATTTTAGCTGAGAAGTTTTTAAAGATTTTTTTATTAAAGAGGCCTATACCTACACTTAATTTGTTCTGGAAATAAACTCCTATATTCCAATCGACCGTCTTTCCAAAGGAGTAAGTGTACGACAACAAAGAACTCTTCTCCATACTAGCAGCCTTAACCACACCCAATCGTCATTCGTGATTAAAAGCCGTATTAACATTTCTTCCTATCTATGCCCAAGTGTTCATAATGCTTCCTGACTCCACCTTCAGGGTAGGCTAAGAAGACCCTTTGACTAAGCTAAAGGCGAATGTAGGAATCTTTTTCGGAACTTCAGTACAGTGTGAGCGAAAAGTCCATATGCATCTGTGCAAGAAGGGCAGTGCGCTGTGATGGAAGTAGGTAAGTCCAATACGTGAAACACTTTAAATGACATAGTGACCCCTGCCACATGCCCGTGGGGGTTACTTACTGCAGTTTGTGCATTCACTTTTACTTCCACTCTGGCCTGTGTCCTTCTTCCGACAAGTGCACAGGGACTTCTCGCTCACTCTGTACTTATTACTATGTACGGAATTACATCCCTGAAGTTTGACTCTTCATCAGCATCATTTAGAGAACCCTAGGTATTATGACTAAACAGTTTACAGTGATAGAATTGCCCATACTTTAATACGGACGTGGAACTTTGTTTAAGAGCAATAAGAATTTAACAAAATTCGAAATTTTAAAATGACATTTTAAAGAAATGGCAAGGAATGTAGAAAGCGCACAAAATGAAAATCGGATATATGAAGTAAAGGGAAATATTTGTTAGAACGGAATGATACGGGATAAAAAATAAACTTTGTTGATATCAATGCGACATGTTGTATAGGTAGGGAGAATTGCTATAGATTTCACAAACATATTGCGCAACTTATTGAGCTTTGACTTGCACGTACCGTTATTAACCTTCTAAATGCGTAGATGTATTCTGTGCGTTAAAATTTCGTTTAATTTAAGTACGTCTGCATGGAAACTGACAGTTGCGAATGTCCCGAAAGTCTCCGTGCAGAGACTTCAAAACGGCAAGACTAAAGTACTGGGTATGGCAAAGCTAGTAGTTCTGGATAAAGTAAGGCTAAAGTACTGGATATGGCAAGGCTATAAGTTCTGGATATAGTAAGGCTAAAGTACTGGGTATGGCAAAGCTAGTAGTTCTGGATATAGTAAGGCTAAAGTACTGGGTATGGCAAGGCTAGTAGTTCTGGGTATAGTAAGACTAAAGTACTGGGTATGGTAAGGCTATACGTTCTGGGTATAGTAAGGCTAAAGTACTGGGTATGGCAAGGCTATAAGTTCTGGATATAGTAAGGCTAAAGTACTGGGTATGGCAAAGCTAGTAGTTCTGGATATAGTAAGGCTAAAGTACTGGGTATGGCAAGGCTATAAGTTCTGGGTATAGTAAGGCTAAAGTACTGGGTATGGTAAGGCTATAAGTTCTGGGTATAGTAAGGCTAAAGTACTGGGTATGGCAATGCTAGAAGTTCTGGATATAGTAAGGCTAAATTACTGGGTATGGCAATGCTAGAAGTTCTGGATATAGTAAGGCTAAAGTACTGGGTATGGCAAGGCTAGAAGTTCTGGGTATGGTTTCGTTTTTCTCTGATAAATATTGCTTCAGTATAACGTCTTGATACGAAAGCTGAATGTTATTTATTGCAGTATAAAATAGCGAACTGACGACACGGTCAGCAGCCCGGAGCCAGGTGCTAGTGACGGAGAAGAAGTGTTTGTAAAATATTGCAATTTACTGGAGAAGAAATACGTTAAACAGGTGGAAAGATAACTTCATGACGTAACAGTTTTCAGTTTACATGCTTGTTTTCTACGTCTCATGTGTGTAATGATGTCAAAGTCAAGCTAAGCATATTACTTACATCCGACTTAAAGAAACTTATGAGTTTTACTTATAAGTTAAACTTCAGCCAGCATTAATCAAGTATGTAAAGTTCCTTGTACCTTAACCCGTTTACTGACAGCATGTGAAGCAGTCTGTGGAGGCTGTTGCATATGCATGTCACATTTCCTGGGCCGTTACCTAAAACGTGGTTATTTGCTGCCGCTGCATTTTAGAGACTATCCTGTCGTTATGGCTTTAATTTTGAATTTGTTTCCTATAAAAAGTGAGCTGGGGGCACTCCCATGCCCGCCTTTACTGTTACGACTCGACCCCTCTCTCGTGATGTCTCTAGTGACAAGCTGATAACACAACTGCCAACTTATACACGAGACGTACGTCCAAAGGGTACTGACAGACACCAGTCCGTACAGTGGCTGAAACAGAGGAAATTGCTTTATGAAGGGACAAGTTACACTGATAAACCGCAGCGGATAGAAAGAGGGAAATGTTGAAGAGAGGCCGTGAAAAATGACTTCTTTTTGTTGCTTAACTGTATTAGTTGTGAAGCACGAAAGCAAGTTTGTGGCAGAGCATAACTGGCTTACTGCAGTGCAGTACTTTTCGTTTTTAATTTTATATCTGACATTTTATGCGGCGTTGCTGAACGGAAAGAAAGACCAGATTACTTTTAAATTTAGACTTCAGTATAGTATAATGTGAAAGCTGTTTACTTCACCTTCTTGGACTAACGGGGAGAAAATGAATGAGAGTAGTGAAAATTACACAATGAAGGATTTTATACCCCGATGTTCATTTCCATCCCCTGTACATTTATTGTTATTTTTGTACGCAGTTCCATTCTCTTGCTATTATAAAGTCTGCTATGCAGGTTGTTTACGAGCTAGTATGAGCTGATGCAGTAGGTATACCTTACAGTAGTATTAATTTCATAAAGACGAGGATTCTCTGTACATTTACCTGATTACAAAGACAAATGTTTACAAGTTTAAAAGTCATATAACAACCACGCCTCGGAGTTGCTCTTATAGCTGATAGGTGGGAGGGAAATATTGTACTTGGAAGTGTTGAAACATGGAAGAGCAATGCTTTGTAACATGATTCTCACTTTTTATCTCGTATCTCCCATACAGTTTGACTATCAAAGTCGGAGCGAAAGTTAATTAGTGTTTGGTGGATGCTACTGTGAGACGGCGATGATGAAACTGGGTCCCTTCTTTTGTCGGCGCAAAAATGAAGTAATTAGCATTTTAAAATTAACTGGGTCCTACGGGATTACATGATGAAAATAACAGTGATAAAATTGTGCCTTGTCAAAATTTTGAATTGACTGTGGGCAGGAAAAAGCTTAGAAGCAACGGAATTCAGTGGAACAGAGTCGTTATATAGCTTAGCTAGCCAAGAAGGCAAGCCTTTTACGCAAACCGGAGTTTTATTACAGTTTACAAGAGCCCGCCACTGGTTCCTCTGCTGAACCAAACGTGCCCATTCCTCACCTTCCTATCATATCTCTTGAAGATACGCATTACTGTCGTTACATCTACGAATAGGTTTTCGAGGCTGTTCTTCCCTTCGGCGTTTCCAAACAAACCTTGAAATTGCCCTCTTACAGGTTCCATTCGCACTGCACGTCCAGCCCATCACTTTCTACTTGTTTTGCCCAATTTGATAATAGCTAATGACATTATGAAGCTCTTAAGTATGCAGTTTTGTCTTAAGTCCTGTCACCTTTTGTCACCTCCTCTCTCTTAGAACAAAATATTCTTCTCGGCTCCCTCTTCTCAAACACTGGCAGTCCATGTCCTTCCCTTAAGATGAAGACGACGTTTCGTACTCAAAAGTAAAATTATGTTCTTAACGTTTTTATTTGGTGGTGGTAATAGATTCTGAACCAAAGAATAAATTCATTTTAATTTTTCATTCTTGCTACAAATGTTTGAATTCTTGCCACATTTCCAAAGTTAAATAACAGCTGCTTCCCTATTACGATATTGCTCTTTATTCTAGCGAGAAGGTAGTAATCTATACTGAGTTTCCCTTGCATTTGCTTACATCAGTCACCTTTCAAGCGTTTAATAGGACTTGCGTGTATTATTTGTGATATTTATACGTGTTTTAGTTCATTAAATAAACCTTATCAGCATATACCAGGAATTGGCGTGTTCCATTATATTCCAAAAGGAGAGAGGTTAAAATATTGATCATTTTGCACGCGAATAAAAGAAAGTTTACATACAGTTCGGTTTCGGGTTGTTTTCCTGTTTTGTTAAAATCAGAAATATACGTATTTTCCCAGACCTTACTAGCTTAACGTGAAGCATACTTCGCTGTTTACTGTGCTGGGTTAATGCAGAGTTGAGAAGCAGTTTTGTGGTTTCCACTTTCCGGTATCTGTTACCTCAGCCTAGTGGCCAGTATAATGTTATTGTGGTTGAAGCAGCATGGTTGGAAAGCATCATACTTAAAGCTACCATGGAGCCAGAATTTCCACTGAATTTATATTTTGTGTTTCTCAAATGTCGACAAACGTATCCTAAAACGTACATGATATAAAATGTTTTCTCTCTGAATGTTGTGTTTGAAATGTTTTGTTGTGTGTAAATAGTTAACGTGTATCTATCTCATATTCTTGTAGATTATATGACAGTCATTTAAGCAGACATCTTTCATCATTCTGTAGTCTGTCTTACGACAGGTCCGAAGCCTCTTCCAAAGCGAATTCTCCACAGGGTGCGATCTAGTGCTTCCTCTTTCAATTTCCAGTATCTTCTCTTTTCGTTATGGTTATCAAGTAGCTGCTTACGCCTTCTTCCTCGTGTAAAATTCCAAATTTGGGTTGCCATTTTCCCTTTATGCATAAAACAATGTGTCCCCTTATGTCTTACGATAGTGTGACTATTTTCATACTGGTATATATAGTAAAAGTAACTTGAAAATAAAACAAGCTGTGATTCATTAAATGTGCAAATTTGGTAATGTAAGATAACTGCACGGTTTTGAGTTTAAACTTGACGTCGCATTCGCTACCTTCTGAACCGTTAGTAGTGTGATGTAATGTTTCTGACAGAGCTGATAATCTTAGTGAGTCAGATGCAGGAACAATGTGGACCTGTATCTCAGGTAACAAATTCTGATCCTTCTAACTTTTGATGTGCGCCAGACACTAGGAGAATTACTTTAACAGTTTTTAGTGTTTTTTAACGACACTGTCAATTGTTTGGATGAAATGGCTTTAGTGATAGACGAACTAATGTTTCTGGAACACTGATGGATTAATACGGACTGAGGAAAACCGAACTACTGGAAGGAAAGCGTGTCCCAGCACAAGTCTGTCCACCACAAAGCCAAATTAACTGATCTGAGTTCGAGTCCGAGCTTTCATGGTGAGAGGTCGTCAATTTAAAGCCTGAGTTAGGCATAGACGTAATTACTTGCTAAAAGAAATTGAATAAAGATAAAATGCTCAAGGCCTATAGAAATTAAAAGGATATATTTTCGTAAAGCAGAACTCAAACACAACTTCGGTTTGTATAGAGGTACAACTGCTCAATTGTCACCCAAGTTTACTACAAAGTGCAATAAGACTGGTTCTCAGAACGACTTGTACTAAGCTTTCTGTAGGTCAAGTTTTATGTAAAGCAATACCACAGTCAGTGAGAGAGGGAGAGACTGTATGTAAGAGTACGCGTGCCCAGGGTTTGCCTTGCACGGCATACACGCACACAGGCTGGACATTGGGGTCACCCGTCTGACTGTAGGGTGCGGCGAAAAGGGAATATTGTATTCCCGAGGGTCGTAAATATTCCAGGATTTTGTGCACACAGGAGCCCTGGCCATCTTCTGCTCTCACTATCTCTACCTGCTCTCTTTGTCGCCCGGTAAACCAATTCTGGCCAACATCCAGCGTAACAAGGCAGTGTTTAGTTTTTCGCAACAGATAGCTGAGGTTTCCCTTCTTCCCGGATATGACGCCGCGTCACTGGTTAATCGATTCACGACTTTTCGAGACAAAGTAGTGGCTTTATCTTAAAGGTGGAAATGTCAAACAAGAATGGCATTTCGACTCTTCCGAAGGAGGCCACTACTTTTTCTCGGAACGTCTGGAACTGATTACCCAGCGAAGCGGCGTCATATGCCGGAAGAAGGAAACCTTATTCTATGCAAGGATGTATACCAGTGCTTCCCAAACCTGGGTAAATTACCCAAAATTGGGTAAAAGTGGTTTTTCTTTGGGTAACGACACACCTCGGAATACACATTAAAATTTACCGTAAAAGTGTTAGAAGAAGAAGTACTCCGAAGAAAATGATCAGTCAGTGTGCACCGATACTCTGAAACAGTCTAACAGTGGCATTATACTCATTAGCTGGGACCTGGGTGATAAAATATTCATGGTGAATAATTACAAAATTTTTTGTGGCTGCTAAAATGTTTAGAGATATTTAAAATAAAGACATTGCATCAAATATATTATTTGCTTCCTATTTTTTACCGATGTCTCTTCACTTGTCAAATATATTTTCTGTGCAGTTAGTGTTTTACCTACATTGGGTAAAAAGGACTTTCTGATAAGCGGTTTTGGGTAATGAAGGAAAAAGTTTGGGAAGCAGTGACTTATACTGTCCACGTTCTGAAATCTCTGAATAACACATGCTGATGCATCTGTGCTTTATACGAAAGATATAAGTTGAAATATTCATGTTTTCCAGACACGTTTCTTGCTCGGTGTATTAAATTTAGTATACCAACCAAATGCACATTATTAGTTACATATGCCTTAGCTCCGACATGTTTCGGTACAAGCGTACCATCTTCAGGGAGCACAATATGCCAGGTTTAAAACTAATTGCCAGTTGTAAGCTGTTATTAACAAGGTTCCAGAGTCTGTACTAGGCTCCTTTGTTGATGTCACTTATGTATAAAAGGTACAACTTGTATTGTTTTTAAAAATCTTATGGTTAAAATATTGTATTCATATATTTACTCCCAGTGAGGACATTAGAGAAGTAATCTGCTTGTAATAAATTAGTTAAGTGACACAACAAAATTCAAATTGTCGAAATTAATAATACTTAGAAACCGTCTTTCAGACAAGAATCCCTATGCTTACAAATTGTGTGTTTGTTAATTATTATACTTCGACATTATAGAATTAACATATGGTTAAACGTAAACATCTTGAAATCTCAGAATTTTGTGTGTGGATTTTCTTACTCAGGGACATATGTTACTTTACGAGTGCTGAAACAGGCAAAACCGTTTTGTCTATTATTGCTAGTGAAAGTTCGCAGAAAATAGCAAACAGACAAGTTCGTGAAGTCAGCGAAACTTTTGGACATCGATTTCTACTTTGTGGAGAACGCTAGTGAATTATGTTGACAAGGTACAGCACAAGCGCCACTGCAGAAATATCGCGCAACGATAAGGAGGGACGAATGAGCTGCTCAAAAAGGGTGAGAGAAAAGGAGAAGTATGATTGATGTTGGTGTTGAAGTCATTGAATTACGTGAGAAGCACAAAACTGCAACAGTATAATAATTAAGAAATTGGACTGAAGAGATGAGATGGATTGACCGGCACGTCGATCTGGTGGAAGAAGATTGAATTATGCCACTCACTGAGTTGTAGGTTAGGAGAAAAAGAAGAAAGGCGCAATCATGGAGGAGCACACAAAACCGGGAATGTGGGAAGAAAGGACTGGTCTTTCACTCAACCACTGAATTTTCCTGCACTTCTTTTCCTGTCTCTTTTACAGTTTTGTTCAAAACGTAAACAATTTTTCTAAAGTTACCCACTCTGCGCATAACACTGTCTAAGATGCAATAAGTTACTCTTCCTTTTGTTTACGTCTTGTTTTATTCAGACATTTCTATAAAATTTACGCACTTTTCATTAGATCTGTGTTTTTTATGCCTTGCTTTCATCTTTAGCGTTTATCTGAATGTTTGTAACATTTAAATGTGTATTTCATATGCGGTACATGCTAACACGAAATTAGAATTTTCCTTTGCCTCCAACCCCAATACACAACAAGTCTCACCAAAATGTTATTAAGAATTGCGGAGTTGAAATATGTTGATAGACCGAACCAACGCACCGAAAGACGTAATGTGGCATTATATACTTTAATTTTATTCGTACATGCAGGACACTTTTTAAAACTGGTTAGAAGCAATTAACAGTCTGCCACGTGCAGGAGCAAATGTCAAATAAATTATACTGCATTTTTGAAAACTTACCTGCACAGAAATACATATTGCTTGTACTCTTCATCCGGTAGTTACAAACGATTGCAGTATATGACTATGTATTTATAGAGTATCTGAAAGCTCTGAAAATAATTCTTAATCGTCATAGATTTTTCCTGTTGCTATAAGGGGGCACAGATGCTATTCTAAACCCAACTGTAGCAATGAATACAGCCAGAGCGGCAATTCTTTCCTTTGCCTCTACGAGTAAATGAAAAGTATAAAGGTGATATTTCAGGAAAGACAATGAACACGTATAAACCATGAAAGAAAAATTGTTAGGAATCTCATTGGAGGAAAGAGGAAACTACAGTGGAAATGGTTTGAAAACTACGAGACCGCGAGAAATAGGGCACCCATTAATCTTTGTGTGTGTGTGTTTGTGTGTAGCAGATTTCCTCCTTCTACTTTATTTTCTTCTTCATTTCGTCCAACGTAAAATATGTTTCCCCCCAAACGGTTACTAGAGCTGCTGTAATACGCCACACGTTGGACAATACACTAAATGGTGTTTTCACCCTCACCCAGATGAGAATGAATCGGAAGGAACATGTTACTATAAATGTCCGAGAGAAACATACAGAAGAGACTTTAGTGTTATTTCTTAGTTTAGGTTTGTTTGTTATCTGCTCAAACAGTTCAGTTGGCTTAATACGTTTTCACAATACTTTCCAACTTCTCTGAAATACCGAATTAACCACCAGGAATAATATGAAGTACCGAGGTTAAGTTGAGGATTCCATTTTTCTGGGACATGACGTTGCGTCATGGACAAGACAACGTAATATCCTCTTCTAGGTTAGAAAGATCGAACGAGAGATATTTTTCTTGGATATTTAGCTGGAATCCTAAGTTACACCGCTGCGAAAACCACAAAATTCGCGATGAAATGTCTTTCTCATCTAACCAATATATGCCTTCTACTCTTATATAGAACCGGAGGGTTTTACCGTGCCCACATAAACTCTGCATTGGACTGTAATTTAGACCAGCTGAATGCATCCCACACTTTGACACATTGTTTTTGTAAAGCAATATAAGTTTCTGGGTGTAATTCGTGTCACGACATAAGATGTGACCTGTAAGGGATTGGTGATTGTACAGCTCCACGTTTTTGTAGAGCTTCCATTGCTTTGTATCTAGGAAAATATCTGCTGTGAGCTCTTGACAGCCTGAGGGGCGCCCAGAACGCCTGCTGGGGCGGCGACGAAGAAAAATTCCTTCTCCCTTTGCGGGAATCGAAGTTATAGCTAGTCATTATATTAACTGAGGTATGCTAGCTGATTCCAGTCCTTCCATCAGCACCTTAGTCTCCAAGACCTCTCTCCGTTGACGCCTTAACACCCAAATTTTATGTATTTATCATTGTCCAGAGTGTAAGAAACTGTACGTAAGTGTAAGAAATTGTACGTAAGTGTAACAAACTGTACGTCCCGTCCGTTTGAACTAAGGATATTAAAATATGTTCTAGCGACATTTGGCTTTCTTTATGTCCGTTTAATGTAAACCATACTTTACATGAATTTCAGGTAAGACATTATTAGTTTTCTCAAAATAGCTCACAGTAAAAGGCTTAAGGCTTAACAATATAAGAAACAATAATTCCTACCAGTGCTCCTAATTGACATTTCACAAGCAAACATCTCAGTCCCCGTTACCTGTTTACACAAATTGCGTAAACGATACAGGTTTTACTTTGGATATCCATTTTGTTGAATGTAAATACATTAAGGTATTACAATCTTCCATTTACTGTATCAGTTCACGGCTTTCCTTTACCATGGGGTCGCCCCTCAGGAACCATTTTGGAGTCACTAAATGCTCATATGTGTGTGTACTTATATATACATATACATACACATACATTATTTCAATAGCAGGTAAATGTTACTGGCTAAGTAATTTAACAAGAATTGGTGAATATCGTGAAATGGCTATCGAACTAAGAACAAAACGTGTCTGACGAACAAAATATTTTAATTCAGAACCCAACTCCTGACTGGAAAAAAAAATCCTTCAAATTGATTTACGAGTAGTTTGAGAAGACTGCTGAGTTACTGATCGACGATTGGCCAAAGAGTGCCTGCAGACTGCTCGAAGGGGATCGGAAATGACGTGGCCTCCTTCCGTCCGTAGACATCACTATAACAGCGGTAAGCAGTGCTTTCGCGCAATTCGTTTCTCACATATAGATCTGAAACCTCGATTTCACGCGAAGAAATTTGTTCAGATGTGATAGGCTGGTACTGATGTCACTTGGCTCATTTTCACCGGAGGGAGCCTGGCTTTTGTTTCGAATTAAGTTGTAAGGTGAAGAACAGAAGTTGTTGTTGCAGACTGTTTGACCAAGTCACGTACCATTTCCCCTCAGACAAGCGCTCAGAAGAATTAAACTTCAAACTTTGTTCCCAATTCCAAGTTTCAAACAATACATTTCATTAGGCTGCAGTTAATGAAGAGAGGTGCGCCTTAATCAAATGTTCTAATTGCACTTTCCCTTAACTAACGCAAACTGTATTGATTTTCGAAATTTCCAGTTTATGACCTCGTATTTGTAAGCTTTGTTCGAAGATCGAACTCTGCACCATGGCCGGGTACAGAATGTCTTAAAGCCTACCGATGATACGTGTTTCTTGCTTATAATTTGTGGCTTGTATACTTTATATGGCCTTCTGGTTTTAGTATATTAAGAAAGTCTTGCACGGAGCATATGCAAAGTAATAACTATTTAAATTAACTGGTTGAAACTGTAATATCATATCATTATAAATTTATTATAGGCACTGAAATTATGTCGCAAATTTTCAAAGTAACTAAACGAGTGGTTCCTTATATGGCTGCCTTTTAATTTGATTGAAATTAAGTGCCGTATTAAGTCCTGTACGTAAAAAAAGACAAAGCTTTTTTGTACAGCAATAGACAGCAGCGGATCGCTGTACAATACAACAGTCTGTTATTTAGACCTAACAACAGTACACACCCATTTGCTAGGTCCTCATTTGCATTTCGTTGCAGTTCCAGCGGCTAGTAACTACAAATCGTCATCCTTCTGCTCCCTTGAATTTGAATACTTTTAAGTGTTTTAATGTTGAAGTGAAAAATAGTAACCCTACTAGTTTGTAGGAATGCTTGGCTTGACAGCTGTCCATTAAATCATTGAATTTTGCTCGTGTTATTGAAAGTCTTTCGTCTGAGAGGATGGATAAATGAATGGAAAATCTTCTGAGTTATTACAGCCTCTATGGTCATGAGTTTATTCTAAGGTTTTGGAGACATATGGTGCCTCCATCTTCAGGGTGGCTGAATTAGGTTCAGCTGGGTACTGGAGTGATTGAGAGGAAAAAATTGGTCGAATATGTAGGTAGGTTGCAAGAATTGTGACCGGTCAGAACCACGGAAAGAGAAGAGGTGATAGATCTTGTACCGGGTCAATAGAAATTCCTAATGGCTCACTAGGGATTCCTATTTCAGAAAGGGTCGAGAAAAAGTTTGAGCTATAAAGTATGCTCCCTTATTTGCACGTGGTAATACATACTTAAGAACGTTTGAGTTGACATATATGGTCTTTAGTTCGCACATATTTGTACAGATTTTTTTTCAGTCCTGAAAAAACGGAGAAAGAGTTGCTAAATTGCCAAGTTGCGTGGACTTTATGTGTGACTAAAGTGAATATTTGATACTTGAAGTCTCTTATAACTGCTGTGAACTTGGTGGGCAAACATGGAATGTGACAGCAATGAATAAGTGGTGTAAATTTCAAATGTGACCGCAGTGAACATATGCTACTTGAAAAAAAACAGGCTCCGTTCGTAATGTATAAACCAGTCAACTAATTCTAAAATTCTTCGCAATCCATCTCCGTCTGGCTCTAGACAGACGGTCATGGCGAAATTTCTTTAATACAGTAATGAGTGTTCGAGTTACGTCAAATAGAGTATTTTTTTGTCTACATGAATGATATAAGCTTTTTTACGAAGGCGAACTAATCTGCTGTGTAGATAGTTATTTTTCATTTCCACAGAAATTTTGTAGGAATATCTCTTAGAAGGTGGCCATTTTGAAACCATAAATCGAAAGGGGGGGATAAATTTAAAATTTATCTTTTCGGGAAAGAAGCTGCATTATGCGTGATTTCAGGCTTCCTCCGCTGTGTAAATGATTTTTTTCAATTTCTGGAATGTTAGGAAGATGGGACCGATAGGTTGTCCCGAAACATCGGTAACTAACTACTAATCTGCGCTGCGTAACATCCCAGAAGGGCGAAAATCTCAAGCTGTGGTATGTAAATATGTTAACGTCTTTACAGACCTTACAAAACACACTGACACATGGGCACTGTATAAATTTCCTCAACATCTGTCCGAGCAGTTCCCGTCTCTGCTGTCTACGGATCTTGGGCCAGGGATGGGCCTATGGACCAAATATGATCCATATTCTACTGGTACATAAAGCACAGAGGCTCGGATTCTGTACCGGACTAGTCCCTGTGTAATCTGTGGTGGACACACTGGACAGGTTTCTGCCGAGTATTTCGATATCCCCTGTTATTATTATTCCACCCTTGAAAATTTACACTGCTCCGTACTCATATTCATCCACCACCAAAGATACATGAATTTAGCAATTGACAGCGTCGTTAAATAAGGGCTTCTGTCTCTCTACATCAAATTTATCATGAATTTGTCAATTTTTTTAAAAACATTCTCATGTTACAAATCTTGTTCATCATATTAAGAGCAGATGACATTGAGATTTACAGCCTTTATTTTAAATATTCGGTGGAGTGCATTTTTAAAAAGTACGAGTATAAACAAACCGAATTTTACAGTCAGGTGTTCAGTATTTATGATCTCTGTTAAAGAGGATCCGACTTAAAATTGCAGTCCAGATACCAGCTACTCAGGATTGCGTAGTTAGTATAGAGACTTAGCTACGGTGTGGACGATTTTTTGTTTGAATCTCGCAAAAACAAGGATTATTCCCTTCTCTAAAACTTCCAGACCGTCTCTGGTGTCTAACGAGCCTCCTATTCAATGGGAATTGGGATCTGGGGAAGAAGCGGCCAGGGCGTGACGCTGACCACTCACCTCCATCTAGTGCCGAGATTTAGAAAGAGTGCAGCTGTTCTTTCACTCCCTATCCACCTTCGTGGCGTGGACAGGGACAAATTTATGTTGCTCCTTTGCAGTTTAACCTGGCCAAAAATAGTATTTTCTGTCCTCGCAGCTTCACACGAATATCGGGATAGTTTTTTAACTTCACAACTTCTTATTTCTTCTACGTACTTCCCAACTCATCATTCACTAATCGTCCTATTACTGGACGCTGTATAAATCTTATCGTTTGAAATGTCGCTAATTGAACCAAAGGTGCAAGATCTGGGTTACTCGTAGTGGTGTTGCTGAAGATGTAAGCCTTCTGGGATACGATGCTGTGTATATGGGTTAATTATTACGGAAGTTTAGGAGGAACCTTCTGCCTCCATCTTCAAGGTATAGCAATCCAACAAAAATTTGGACTGCTCTACCTATAATGTGGAGGCAACAAGTTTCTCCGAAGCGTCGATATTTAGCAATAGACATAGTGCAACACCACCAAAGAATGGGAGTTTGAACTAATGAGAACAAATAAATGAGTAAAAAACGAAATACTTTGAAAACAGTTTGTGCTCTGTGGAATCTCATACGTTTGATTATGGTGTGATTTGCTTTGCCAGAGATTTATATCTGTAATAAATATACATCTTGGCTAATGACATATACAGAATGCAGTATTAATTATGTAAATGTGGGTACACGTTGTTATTTACCGGAAATTAAATTGTAATTGTGCAGCTTGAATGAGATTTACACACACGTCAAATGCCAATTTGTTTTCCTGGAAAGTACAAAATAAAAGCGCTGCCTTTGACAGGTAACACCTCCCCGTCCTGCTGAACATTCTGCCCCGCATCATGTCTTGTGATCTTACTTTGAAGTAAAATCACCGATGTGGTTACTTAGTTGTTCTGAAGCTGACGCCGTAACACAATATTCCATTAAAGTAATTAATTCTAGCTACCTAGTTGCATTGCTACAAGGACTAATACCGCTCTACTACATCAGTTAGAATATCAGATAACATGCATCCAACATACATGATTCCTTCCACATTAGCTAGATGTAACATCAAGCTTCCCAAGACACTTCTGAGGAACAGGATCAGTAAACAGCTCAGAAAGAATACGGTCGTTAAATCTGAGTCTCTATTTATTGTCGAATACTGAGTGCATACAAAGTTTGTTCTTTGCATATTTATTCAGATTTCCATTCTTTTTAGAGTGATTTTGGTGTGTGTTAATTCGTCTACTTTATTTAGTTGGTGTCAACATTTTTTAATGCAAATATTAAAGGACACAGGAACTTACATAGTGGGAGACTTCCTAATTTTAATCTGTATATGATATCATTCGCCGATCCAGTGGCCGTGCGGTCTAAGGCGTGGGTCTTCGGCCGCTCGCTTACTAGGATCGTGGGTTCGAATTCCACCGGAGGCATGGATGTCTGTCTCTTGTGAGTGCTGTGTGTTGTCAGGTAGAGGTCTATGCGACGAGCTGGTCCCTCGTCCAGAGGACTCCTACCGACTGTGGTGTGTCTCAAATGTGTGACCATGAAACCTCGACGAAACGAGGAGGCCCAGGCCCATATAGGGCTGTCGAGCCATTAAAAAAAAAGATATCATTTAGAGCGAGTAAATCAAGGCAAATAAAATGGGCGGTGCAATATACACGTAGCGCGTAAGAGATGGTAAATGGAAATAAGGTTTTTGTGGGAGGTACTCAAAGGAAGAAAGCAGTTGAATGGCATAAGTGGATATGCGATGATATTATTAAAGCGGGTTTCAAGAAAGTAGACAAAAGCTATGGATTGGATTTAACTGGTTGGAATTCGCTCCAGTGGTATGCTTTTGTGAATAGGGCCTTCCGTATCCATGTAAATGGGATACTTCTTGCCTAACTGAGTAACAATTATGAAGGACCGTCTGTACCATGAACTCCCTCCTCAGTTTATGACATATTCTTCTGATTATCGGCAGCTATATGACAGGTATAATATGAAATTCTTACTTTCCTAGTCTTACCATTTCTACCTACTCATTGTAGGTGTGCAGGGTTATTGTTGTACCTGATCACACTCAATGACACACACACACACTCGGTAGGACTTCTCTGGCCGAGGAATCGGCCCGTCGCAGAGACCTCTACCTGACAACACACAACACTCACAAGCGACAGACATGCATGCCTTCGGCGGGATTCGGGCCGGCAATCCCAGCAAGCGAGCGGCCTCAGGCCTATACCTTAGACCGCGCTGCCACCGAGGTTGGCTAATATGAAATTTAATTGATGAAATCTACATACATCATGTTTGTGTACGCGATCAATATGTAGAGAATAGAAAAGTTTCCTGATGTGTTTTTCATGTGGTAAACGTTATTTGACATGGACAGGTTCAATTTGAAACACAATTAATCATATAATTTGTATGAAAGAAAACTGAGAAAATGTGACAGTATTCAATTACGATTCATGCAGCCGTTATGTTATAAAATTGGCCTGAAGTGCTTTCCTGCAGCTACAAAACGCTCAGATGGTTGCGGTGTTTAATGACTGTAACATGACAATTTCAATTGCCAATGCAGAGTCTGCCTTTGTAACGTACAATAAAGTTATCTGGTATTTGATGTGTTATTTTCAGATGAACGATACTAGAGATGCTGGTTGTTATTCATTTGTTGCTTTAATGCAACATACACGAGTCACAGGGCAGATAACTGTGGTGAAGAGGGTCGGAACTTCATGTCCACTGGCGCATATCTCGAACAGCAGCAGCCATATTCCTGGCACAGGTCTTGAGATTCTGACGTAGGCTTTAATGTTCTTTGCTATTAACTGAGATGGGACGTCGCAGCTTATCAGTCTTCACTTTTTCTTCTCATCCGGAAGACGCCATTTCTTATTGCGGCTCACAGGCTAGCAGTCACGGATAAGAGTTGTCGTTCCTCAGACCCTGCACAACATAGCAGCTGCATAATGCGTCACGACTTCCTAACTCCAAATCCATCCCAATCTGTCGTCAACATTTGTATTCATATTTTGACGTTATACATGTTTAAAGCATGCGGTTGATATATGGCAGTTAAATAACCAATAAAACAATAATATAGATTAATTATTATGACAGTAGCAATTACTGCCAAAAAAATAAAAGCAAGGAAAAGGAAAAATGTGGAAGGGAGAAAGAAATAATGGAAAATATACCTACTTGCAACTTAGTTTTTAGGCGCGTTCGCAAAATTGCGAAGAGCGAATATTAGCTTCGTCATGTCTGTCTGTCCTTCCGTCCATCCGCATGGAACAACTCGGCTTACACTGGACGGATTTTCACGAAAACTGATATTTGTTTATTTTTCGAAAATATGTCGAAAAAATTCAAGTTTTATTAAAATCTGACAATAGTAACAGACACTTTACATGAAGACCTATGTACATTTATGATAATATCTCGCTGAATTCTTCTCATTATGAGAATCGTTTCAGACAAAAGTTGTAGAGACAATCAAACACACATTTTATGTTCCGTAACTTTTTCTGAAAAATCTTGCCTTTTATGAGATAATGTGGAAAAATATGGTAGGAACAGACAGGCCACAGATGACGTATAATACGGCGCATGCGCTTTGCATGCTGGATAACTAAGGCTACAGACATACACTCACAATATGTAATATTTATTGCTTTTCCACGACAACAATAGTTACACGAACGCTCCTGAATGTTAAATTATACGTACATTGCATGTCTTGTTCTGTGTGCAGCCCTGAATTGTGAGTTGTGAATTATTACGTACTAAGGATTAGACAGGAAGTAAATTTAGCCTTTTTCGGACGGCAATGTTTGAAATATATCCGACAAATTGATCGTTTTGCCTGGGAGAATTTTTAAGATGTGTTAATCGCACTCTCAGAAATCATAATCTTAAAGCTAATTTAAAATTAATTCTTTCAAACACCGCAAGATTAGTTAAGATATATGTGAACCCATACTCAGTTACCGTCACTTGTTTTACATCAAGATGTTTATTAGATTTCTAGCTATGGCTGAAAGATTAATAAAATAGCCCTCCCTATTTCTATGTTCTATTTATTTTCGATTTGTGGCTCATTGTCAAGGCTATTGATCTTTACACGATAGGCTTAAGAATTAATGCGATTTCAGAGCTTCAACGTATAAATGTGTAAAGTCTTGACATCAAAATATCCCGTCGTTTGAATTGTGCAGGCTGTTTCTTTGTGTGTGTTACACTTTTCAGTTTTTTGAGAAAGTGTACCGAATTTGGAATTGGGGGATGTCCGAAAATCGTTCGGTCTTACTTGCCTATGAGCACTAGAAAGAACATAGTGATCGCACGAACTTAACGAGGTGGGAGTGAGACTTGCACCGCGTAATTCAGGTCGTAAAAATGTTGGAATAAAGCAATTTGCATCTTTTCGTAATACATTTTTTATTTTATACAATATATTTTAAGAACATGGTAGTCGTGCAATTATTTCTTTTTAACGTTCGATTCGATGCTTATAAATGTTTAGCTGGGTGTGCGAGACATTATATGGGAAATATATTTGACATACCTATAATTACAAATGTTGCAACTGTGAGAACTTCTAGATCATGTCCGACAATTTTAACAGGCCCATTAGAAGTGCCGAAGAAAACATTTCTTCACAAGAATATACAAATGCAACAGTACTAATATAATTGGTCTGTTGAACAAGACATGTTTGTTGTAGGTAAATAGGTTTAGTGAGTTCTACTGGGAAATTGTTGTCTGTATTTTTAGTTACTCGTGATAATGCCCGTGTCTTTTGTCGGCAGATATCAACGAGCACCGGAATAATGTCCCACTTCGTTGACCTGCATATCGTTGTACCCGAGGCTTTCATCCTTGGTAGCGGGGAACATCACGTGGATGTCGGCAGCGGTATCAGCCTCGTCTGCATCATCGAAAAGGTGAGATTATGATTTATATACTGACAAACTAGCTTACCGCATGAATTAACTAACTCCGTGATGTAGTGACTTCCTTTAAGGTTTGGCAGTGATACACGGCTCAAGAAAATTTCTGTCTTTTAGGGAATTTACAAATTCTTGACCGAATTCAAACAATCACATTACTGAGACCTCCTCTGGGCCAGCTGACTTCATTCGACATGTAAACTCAATTTCACTAAGATCAGCTTCAGTATAATTCTTTTATTTACTACTATTTCGATGCTAGGACTTCCCTTGAGGTATCCGAGCAAAAATGTTTATGAATTTCTTAGTTCCACCAAATTTATTATTTTTCGAAGACATTAGTAAATGTATACGAGTAGCTGTTACCTACTTCATATATAACGGATTCACTTTATTTACATTTTACAATACACTTTATTTTGTAGAGTAATATGTAGGAACATATTAAAAATTGAGTGTTTTTATAGTCCATATGCTTTAAGAGACAAAATTTTTATTTATTTAATATTCTGTGGTGATCCAAAACCAATGGCTCACACCCACATTTTGCCGCTTGTTATTTCTTATGTACTTAGACCAATAAATATTTTCTTGTCAATAACTAAAATTAGCTATCTGCTCTTCCACTTTCATGTACGATTATTCACATCAAATGTATCCTCTTGGTCGCAAAATTAGTTTGCTTAAAACTGGACACTGGAACTTGATAATGATTGTATATTCATATGCATATCTAGACGAGCACCTTTGATCTACCTGTGCTCGCCTATTCAGAGTCCGTTACAGTAAATCGTAAGTGTCGAAGGCTGTTGTGGGAATATGCGTTGATGTACAACTTATGTGGCTTCGACATTTTACATGTTTTCAACACTTTCAAGTTTGATATCAATAATTAACTCTCTGTAGTTGAGATGATTGTCAAACACAACGGCCATAACTAGACAACGGATATTTATCAAAAATAGGCAAAATCTGCATACAACTTTGCTGGCATATGTGCGTTAAAATTACAAAATTATGGTTTGGAAATGGAAAGATATGCTATTCGATACCAAGTGCACTTTCACGATGTACGCTGGCAATTTTAATGGTGGTTCCCTAATTGTCTTCTTCGCAATTATACACGTAAATTTCTATCTGGTATTTCATAGACCTATGCGGCGGACATTTCACTAAGCATAGATATGATGCGACATGTTGCACATGTACAACATTTAACAGTATCTTCTCTGGAAGCTTTACACCCTACGTATTTCTTCGCAGCAACCGTAGCCATATGTCCCGTCTTTCTTCACAGAAAGTCCCTCAGTTCGTATCCACATTGTACGCATATTCTATAACGACAGTTTCAATTAAACTTGTATTTTCACAGTGTCATCCAAGCAGTCACTACGAGCATATCAAATTTTCCCGTCTTGTTCACTGAGATATAATTTTAAGTGTGCCTTAATCACATATACAATAGGAAAAAAATTAGATTTTGAGAGTCAGTACTCTTCGTCTTAGAGTTCTCACACGCTTTATTTTACCAACATGGATACCTGCAACTTATTGTTGTTTCAGCTGATACGTTTCAGAAACTGAATATTCTATCCTCTCTGTTTATAAAATACAAGTTGATCGTATCTAGTGTGTTGTCTATTTTTGAAACCCACTGGTTTAACAAACTATATCTACTTACTTGATAGTCGGCACATAAGTGACTATTACACCGAAAAAAATAAACATGCAGATCCCCATATAATATTTTAATTCCGAATTATTTACACGATACCAATACCTGACACTTTATTGAAAAAAAATGTGCAGTGAAAAGAAGAATATCTGAGTGGAATGCACAAGAAATTTTGCTGTGAAATTAATTTTCGTATATCACCTCCCTTTTGATTTTTGACGCATCACTGCATCATTGCATCACGCTAGTGCCTTTCTTCTGTGGAAATTAATAATCTCACAAGCCCTCAATTTATAGTCACAGAAAGCAAAAGTAACATTTAAAATTACTTCTGTTTTTCTCCTCATAATACGGACTAAGGCATTTTAAATACCACTTTTTTTGTACATGTTGAAATGTGAAACAACCCGCTGCGTTTTCTTTTAATTTTAAATTTTTAGCGTAATAACATTTTAATTTTGTCACCAATAATTTGAGGTACATTACTTTATTTGTTAAAAACTCTATTGTTATTTTAACACAACTATTTCATATTTTTAAGGGAATAGTATGAAAATTCTTATGCCGTACTGATAAACATAGAGCAGGTGATAAAAAGCTGTGCGTGTTACCTAACTGCCACCTTTGTTCTTGTCTTTCCCATTTAGCCAAAATCAGCCTATCTCATACATGTAACCAACAAAAGTTAAAATTTGTTTTGCTATATAATTATACAAAAAAAAAACCCTCCCTGAACTGACGGGACTCGAAAATCCGACGAGCAGAACTTTCCTACACAACGTATTCTGGACTTCCGACCTGTCGGGTCCGTCAAGTCCGCACTATTTTTATAGTTTCTTATAGCTACCCTACATGGCAGGAATGTTATGGTATCTCAGTAACCTACAGGTAAACACCTCATACCAAAATTTTCCCACCAGTTAAAAATTCAAGTCATAAAGGGCTAAGCAGCTGTGAGTACTGTAAATCGGTTTATTTATTCTAAACATAACATTACAACACAAGTTCGAACGGAAAGCAGCTATAATATTCTGGACACATACAGTAAGCAATATAAATGTAACGGACCGTTCAATATGCAAATAATATTTTGCATCATAAAATTTATATGGTTTCTTAAAACTTAAAACATGTCCTAGTACAGCAATGTGTTTGCGGTATAAAAGGAAAATAGTATACATTTGCATAAAAATACAACATATATAATCACAAAGATCTAAAAGAGTGCAGCTGCAAAAAACTAATCCGATTTGGATTTAGGTTGTGTGCCTATGTGCAAAATGTGAATAATATTTCGCAGCAGAAATTTGCTGTGGGAAGGACGGAAAGAGCGACGAAGGTGCTGGCCTGTTTCTGAAGTCGAAGGTCCGTAATTCTGAACAGTTGCAATTTGTTCATCTCCCAAATATTCATTACGACTCTACATAATTCTGACGATGGTGTCTCCTGTCTAGAATCATTCACTCTTTATACACTTTCTATCGTCTGATATTGAATATAAAAATAAAAAACAAAGTTTTGGGGACAAGATACTTCCGTTTCATCAGGCAGTATTATAAGAGAAGCCCGTACTCAGTTCCGCTTTATACACAAAAGAGGTGAAAGTCAAAAGAAGGAATAATTCTATATATTCATTGATTGTTCTTCTTTTTTTAAAATTACAAATTCCTCTTGATCCACGACTACATTCTGTAACTGACCTGACCAGCTCCAGGTGTTCAAACGATCTGAGAGAGGATGCTGCGCCGAGTTGCGTATAGGATGATGTGTTTTCAGGGGAAAATTAATTTAATCTCAAGGTCGTTTTGGGTAAGAATGGGGCCGGAGAAATATAGCGGAAGCGTGTAATGTAAGGTGGAGGACACCGAAGAATGATGAATAGAGTTTTCAATGTCAAGCCACATAAAATTTCACAAAGCGATGGAAGTCTTTTAATTATAATTAAATATATATACATTAAATATATATAATTAAATGCCCAGACAGATAATCCACTAATAATTATTGTGGATTATCTGTCTGGTTATTTTTACCTCCCGTGCAGAATGTTTCGTACGAAAAAACTCACTCCTGTAATCAGTCCAACTTTCCTCATAAATGTCGCGAAAGGTGTTACCCTATCCCATAGCACCATCTGTGTTATTTACTGTAACTGATAAAATAATTCGTTTGAACCATAGAAATATTTGAAGGTGTGGCATAAGATAGTTTCATCTGTAATTACTAGAAGACAGATTACCTTGTCGATTATGTAAGGGTAATGTACAAAGAGACTGTCTGCTTTTCTTTTCTTTTCTTAAGTGTTTTACTCAACAACGTTGCCAGCTGCTAAAATTATATAGCTTCGGTGACAGATACAGGAGTAAGTATGGACGACTGGTGGAACGACACCTGCAGGGGACAGACGAAGTATTCGGAGAAAATTGTACCAGTGCTTCTTTTTCCACCATAAATCTCACATGTACTGGCCTGGGTCTTCTTTTATTTCTGTAATTGCTCACAAAATGTTATTCTAACTTTCACTTGTCTATTTTTTAAGCCTTCACAAAAATAACAAAATTACTAAAAAATATATAGTTTGACGTTTAAGGTGTTAACTTACCTCGAGAAGTGGAGGCATTTCTGATAAACTAATAGTCGCTGGTGTACTCAGTAATTTTCTTGCTTTTATGAAGCCGGAAGTTCATGATCTTCTCCACATGAACCCTTCAAGCCGGATGGATTCGTCCGCATATTCACACCCAGTCTCTTACGATCCAGCTGAACTCTATCTTCCAGTTTGTACTTGTGCGGCGTTGTAAGAACTTGCGTAAAGAGACAAAGAAGGAACTTGATTAAATAGACCGATCTTATGCTACTGTTAAATGAAATACATCTCACTGGTCTAATTGTTTAGTAGGTACGGGAAATATTGAACCGTAAGCAAGTTACTTACAGAATATTTACAGTGTAGTATCTTGGAAATGTTAAGTTGGAAAAGTCAATATTAAATGGGTTATTTTAATGAGACTAGTCTTATGAATGTAGACTGTGACGTTTTGGATTAGATTGCATTGTGGCTTATTATGGACTGCAGTAGTGATATTGTGAGTCCTCAGTGTTGAACCATCGATTCTGTTTTCAGATACGTAATTAATTCTACTTACTCTGCAGCCGTCAGAAGGCTGGAAAAATCTACATAATGATGAACTTTATGATTTCTAATACTCTAAATGGAATGATAATATTATAGAAGGGAGTAGGATTAAATGGAGAGGGTCTGAGGCATGATCGGTTTAGAGAAGAATCGTATACAGGGTTTTGGTAAAGAAACTTGAAGTAAATAAACTACTTGGGAGACCTAGGTATAAATTGGAAGATGATGTTAAAATCGATTTTAATGTGTGTACTAGGGCGTGGACTGTATTAATATGACTCTGTACATGAAAAATGGTTGGGTCTGGCGAACATGGTTATGAAAGTGCTACAGGCATATAGAGTAACATTCATTAAGATAAAACTATATTTTATTTTAATAATTAATATTAAGATAAATACACTCACATAACCTACAAACCAAGAACTTTGCACTAGTTGTTAAGGAAAATTTCATAGTTATTTGTAATGTCACGTTTAAACAAGTCATACTCCGTCATAGAAACTCAAAGTACACACATGAACATCCATAACGCAATGAAGCTAGCAGTTAGCTCAGCCATACGCCGTTAAATGCAAAGACAGCTGCACATACAAAGACATAAAATGGACGAAAATAGTGAGCACTTGAAAGGAGTAACAGCCACAATAGCAAACAAAGCAATTGTTATTGTAATGTGAACTGTTAGAAAGAGCATTTCAGTGTTTTAATTAAAGTGGATTCGCAGCTAAATTTGTCAAAGCATTTAGACAAATACGATGCTGAATAGCCATGTAGGCTGTAGTTCCCAGCTTTATTCACAGCAGATCCCATGTTGCTGAGACGTGATAAAGAAGATGCTTGCCTGTATTCGTGCACAGACTATAGATTTGGGGCTGTATATTAAAAGTCAGTTTTTCAAAGGACAGTTTTGGACTACTCTGACGATACAGGCATGGAGAACCTCCAAACATTGGTACCTATTTACCAAACTACAAGGCAACATATCTCATAAGAGTGGCGTTTTCATCGGCACTTTTGTAAGAACCTGAAATTTTGCTTTTCTTTATCAAGAAATAAGAACACTTTCATTTGCTACACACTGATGTTGTCATCAGGAAAGATCAAATTGTCCCTGTGCATAAGCAAAATGCCATATGCTGTGCAGAGCGAAGTGAAGCTCAAGGCAGTCTTACTCTCAGCACTGAATGGTGATGAGATGTCGGCGTCACGCTTCGGTCGCTCTTCTTTCGAGGAAAGCTGGTAGCGACGTAAAAAATATTCTGCCCCTGCCGAAAGCTGAACACCGAAAATCCGACCTGTAATCTGTTCGTTCACTCACGTTGTAAACGAGAGAAGTTCGTGTTCGCTAAATTCAGGAAGAGGAACTTCTAAATATTAAAATGGCATTGCTTGTTTCTTTATTTAAGTAAAAAGCGTTTCACATTAAACTGAGAGTATTTGTAGCGACGGCAGCAGCTGAATTCCCTTCAGTTAGAAAACATAACTCATGTCATAGTTCAGGGAATTGTCCTGTAGGCGGGAAGCTACATGAGGGCTTTAGTATTGGATGGAGGAAAATTTCTTTACTTTTCGCGAACGTACATTTTTTTTGACAATTATTTATTTTCAGAAAGTCGACAAATTTCCACGTCATCTTCATGTACGTTATTGGAGTTATATTCAAAAAGTTTAAATTAGTACAGCAGCCCTGCCTAAATCTATCTTCTTGTGGCAGTTTTCTTTTCTAAAACATCACAATTTTTCACCTGGCCAAATGATTCTGTCCTTCATGGACTCCAAATATTTATCATCGCCATTACGTTTGAACATACGATAATTCAATTTCATAAAATTCTTAGAATTTATTTTAATATTATAATCCCGTCTTCGGGATTATATTCCAATTGACGTATTTTCTTCAGTGTTCCCGACTAAAATAATATTCTCATTTCTAATCTTTCCCGTTGCTTGTCTGCGTACTTTCTCTGATTTAATCATCCTGTTAAGGGAAGAGTATAAAGTGTTGACCAAATTGAAATAAACGATTCGTTAAATTTGAACGTTGTATCCCACATACAGACGAGTAGTCATGCAGTTGATGTGTTATATTTTTCTTTGTTTAACGACGACGTTCCGAAGGCACTTTTTAGGTGACATTAATTAGAGCGATGTGAACCATGAATTGGAAATTGTGTTTACGAAGGCGGTTTTGTCCTACTTTAAGGTACCACTGTAGGATTTTTAAGGTATGATTGAAGAGAGACGCCACAAACTCTAGTCAGAATGACCGGTTTCCTCGCCGAGATTCGAATTCGAGGCCTCCCGAATACGTGGAAGGGGATCTGTGCAGACTGTTTAACACTCGATGAAAAATACATCTTCCTCATTAAAGGATCCTTTCATGCAAATGTCGCGTAATAAAAGCAAGAAAATCTCCTCTTTTCCGTGTTTGCCTGTGTCAGTTTCCTTGATCATGTCTAGCTCAGAACTGTAAGTACACATAAGAAAAATAATAAGAAGGAAGGGTCGTTGCACTGCTAATATCCTGGGCTTAAAAGCAAAAGTTGGTATGCTCCTTCATGATAAAATTGAATCATATATCCCATAAACGTAGAGTAGCTTCAGGCTGGAATGATATTCTACCTGGCTGCATTTTAAAGGGTAACACACAATAGAAGAACTAAAGTAAAAGTGGCACAACGCGTCTTCCTTGATTAAAGCTAAAATTATGGTTTCAAATATGATTCGTGACATTCTGGTTTGAATGGAAACTTCCATTATCTGTCTAGGTTCACCTTACGCTAATGAACAGTAGCATGAAGAATGTAAATGGCGCGTAAATGCAAGATCAGGAATTCTTTCCTCCGTAAGACATTCAGACAAGTTCTGGGCCCGCCCAGTCTCCTAGCCAATGTGTACCGGTCATTCCACAGGAAACACCGGACGCAGCGTTAACCACATCGCTCGCCTACAGCTGATACCCACACCAAAAATGTGTAGAATTTTAACTCCCCTCACACTTTTACGCCCACATGTCATGTTGTTTTGAGTATAGAAACAACTTTGTAACTTTGCATATTTTTGCTGAAATTACTACACCCGCGGCCATATTCATTTACGCTTGAAGCAAAGTGGAACGTTGTCACGTACGGGCGTAGGCGGTGTACGTCTGGCCGCAACTTTGAAAGGGCTTTAACTTTTAAGTTGCATATTTTATATTCATCATAGTTATCATTGGATTGTATTACTTACTTAATTACTTGAGACAATGTTAAATAATCCTTGATTTAAATATCGCTATGCAGCTGCGGAATTTTTTAAAAAATATGTATTTTTTTAAAATTTTAATTATTGACGTGTTCTGTAGTTTATATTGGGGCAGTGTCAGTACTTAAGATTTTATAGCCTCAAAAGAAGAATGAGAAGTTAATTGGAGAGCATTTGGAAGAAATCGATCGTGATGTAATTGATCTACTGTCTCGATGTTTGCTTGAATGCCTGAGTAAAATCACAAAAATCCTGTGAATATTTCGCTTGACGCCCGGCATAACCGCTACACTAGCCTGCTCGCTAACCTTTTGGTATATGTGTGTGAGCTCCACTGTGTATCTGCGTTGGTACGAGGTTGTGTGAAATAGCCAAACCCTCACGCGGCGGCCAAGACCCCAGGAATATCGTGGCTACCATATTTCATAGCCATATCTGTTGCTGGTAAACCTAATTTAGAAGCTGGGAGCTATCAAGCTATCAACACAAATATTTCTATGCCGTTCTGTGCCAGCCCTTGCAGAAACCTTCCTTGACTAAAGTAGCAGGCCACAATTCTATTTGCGATAATATGCTTCGTCGCGTTCAATTTCATTACTTGCCTACGTTGCAGCTTCGTTATACCAGTCCTCGGCTGTTGTGTAGCTACAGGTATTCATTGTTATTCAGAGCACCAGAAACACTGATCATATTTCGGCAGCAGCGACAGTTGTCACTGAGACGAAGCTGAAACTCTTTTCTCTCTCTACCTTATTTAGGTCCACTGCCTTTCTCTTTAATGACGATAATAATAATAATAATAATAATAATATGAATATTAATACGAAAGCGAATAACTTCCTTTATTGACGTGCGTGCTTTCATACCGAAGCGGTAATCATATCGCCGTTTCTGTTTACGTAAACTGTTATCACTTCAAAATTCTGTAACTTATATTCCCACCTTAGAAGTTTTGTCCGAGTATGGAACTGTGGTCCAAGGCCGGTAACACGCATTACGTTTAGATATGAAGACAAAAGAAATGAAGTTGTATGTTACAAACATAGTTACGAATTTTTTATGGAGGTTAATTTGTGTGTGATTGTTATTAGGTACATTTGATGTTGTGTTTAAAAGTTCTTGTGAGAAATCTTATAGTGTTGAGTGTTGCGCACTACCGTGCATTTCTGTATTAAGCCACAAAAATTAAAACAAACAAAATACACTATACTTGGGGAGAAACCCCAAATTTTTTAAATTAATCTTTTACATGTTTCGGCACTCTTCAGCTTGAAGTTTCTTGATAATTACCCAAGAGGGCCGAAGCGTGTAGGGGATTAGTTACACAAATTAGCGCTTTCTCCCTAAATACAGTGTATTTTCTTGGTTCTGATTTGTATGATTTTTATGAGAAAGTTCTTTGTTTGTGAATGTGAAGCCTGCAGTAACCTGATTATGAAATTCTGTCTTCAGTAGATTCCGAAACTTTGACATTGTACTGGACTTCAGCAGTTGTGACAGCTACAGCGGAGACTGTCTTGCTTATCACAAAAGCTCTGTCCTGCGAAATACAGCAGAGCCGTGATATCTGTAACTCAAATCCCGTTCGGCCTGCTGGTTATATTCGCCGTTTCCCAGAACTCCTCTCGAATGCCAGAATTTACTTTGAATTATGAGCAAGTTATTTTTCTCCCTCATCCACCCTTATTGCTATCCATTCATTTCTTATTCAGATGCACATATTTTCAGCAGCTAGCATAAGATGATACTTGACGAGAACAACCAGGTTGTGTGTGTGTGTGTGTGAATTTTATGTCAGTCTACTTTCCGGCAACAAAACGAGAGACTGGAACTTTGTATGCAGAGATGTCATCTAAAGATTGCTACATTGAACCTTATTGTGGATGTTTAAGAATGTATTGAAATTATTTATGTATCATACTGCTTTTCTAAATATTCACTGAAGTCTTACAAAGCTTCTTAAAAAATAAGGCAATTTAGGATGCAACATATATATGACTTTTTGGCTGAATTCCTTTAGGACAAAATCACTCCTCGTATGCATCAGCGATTCTGCTCACATCCCTAGCGCAAAATGTGTTATGTACTGGTAAATGGGACTTGTGTTTACTCACAATTAGAGTAGGGCTTGTATAAGCTCTTACGCATGAAGTGCAGTACGATTTTCATTCAATTTCAAAGAATTGAGAGGTATTTCCCTGCGATTTAATGCTCTTAATTTGAATCCTTATTCCTTTCCACGCTAAGTTTTCTTTTAAGCTGTGACGTCGTCCTTCATTAGTACACGTTTCCGTAGCAACCAGTAATACACTAAAGGGTTTAACGGCGAAACATTGTAGGAAGAGTGCTTTCAGTGACGCTTTCGAACTCCAAAAGACAGGACCATTGTTTCTGCAATAAGTCTTTATCTTGGTGTGTAAGAGGGGTATATATCTGGCCAGGGTCCATAGTTCGAGTCTCGTACTGAACTTTCAAAGATGAGACGATAAACTGGTGATCTGGCTATTATCCAGTTTGCATAACAAGATCTACATTAAATAAAAATTGTATTATTCAAAATTTAGAACGTGCGGAGAAGGTTGGCAGTTCAAACATCTAATTTCTGTAAGCACTTAAAACGTGCATGTCATAGAGTTGAGTAGAGGTCTAAAAAACCTATTTTCCATTAAAAGCTTCGAAATGTTTTTCCTTGTTGTATCGATGGGTAGTTTTAGGCGTGTAAGTGGACCTTTCGGAAATTGTTTTCGAACACTCTTGCCTGCAGGCTGACTCTGTCAGAACAATGGAAAGACAGAAGAAAGAATTCTAAGTACATTCCTAGGGCTGTGAGCGTGTTGTGCCTCGCAAGTTTATGAAGACATAGACACGTAGCAGTTTGGTATATTCTTGACTGGTCATAAATTATTCTTTGTCTTGTGCGTTAAAAAGCAATAGCATTTATCTTCGTCAACCAATTTAATTCTCGTATTGTAATTAATTAGTGAGCACACTTTAATGAATTGCAACAACTTTACTAATTAAATTCTTTAAAACGCAAGCTGTGCGAATCTTGATTAAAGGTAGTGTGTGGCGATTAAAATCGGCTTGACATTCCCCATTGAATATTCCGTGAGATAAGTTTCATGTAAACCGATGATTCTACTGCTGTTCAGTAACTGGACGCCGGGTAGTTTGAATTGTACGGTAACAGTTATATTTACTTGTTTTGTTATTAGCATGGGATTTTTCTCTTCTTCTATCTCTGTCTTGCAAAATTCTAAATTTTTATTCTCTTTTTATTGCACGAAGTAAAATGCCATTAAAAAGGATTAAACAAGGAAATAATTATATGTTAATTACGGTGTACATATAGAAAAACAAATTTGATGTTACTGTAAACGTTTGATATGCGGATGGAAAGTGCGCATTAGCCGGAGATTCTGGCTGACGCTCCTATTTTTTACTTCAGTCCCTCCATGAGTTCGCCTGCTTACTCCAAATGACAGGCTTGGAAGTAAAACTGAAATATTACAACAGTGCACTTACGTGTGCAGATCTGTAAGATATCGCTATGGATATGGTACAACAGTGCACTTACGTGTGCAGATCTGTAAGATATCGCTATGGATATGGTACAACAGTGCACTTACGTGTGCAGATCTGTAAGATATCGCTATGGATATGGTACAACAGTGCACTTACGTGTGCAGATCTGTAAGATATCGCTTGGATATGGTACAACAGTGCACTTACGTGTGCAGATCTGTAAGATTCGTATGATTGTATAACAGTGCACTTACGTGTGCATATCTGTAAGATATCGCTATGGATATGGTATAACAGTGCACTTACGTGTGCATATCTGTAAGATATGGCTACGGATATGGTATAACAGTGCACTTACGTGTGCAGATCTGTAAGATATCGCTATGGATATGGTACAACAGTGCACTTACGTGTGCAGATCTGTAAGATATCGCTATGGATATGGTACAACAGTGCACTTACGTGTGCAGATCTGTAAGATATCGCTATGGATATGGTATAACAGTGCACTTACGTGTGCAGATCTGTAAGATATGGCTATGGATATGGTATAACAGTGCACTTACGTGTGCATATCTGTAAGATATCGCTATGGATATGGTACAACAGTGCACTTACGTGTGCAGATCTGTAAGATATCGCTATGGATATGGTATAACAGTGCACTTACGTGTGCAGTATCTTTAAGATATCGCTATGGATATGGTTCAACAGTGCACTTACGTGTGCAGATCTGTAAGATATCGCTATGGATATGGTATAACAGTGCACTTACGTGTGCAGATCTGTAAGATATCGCTATGGATATGGTACAACAGTGCACTTACGTGTGCAGATCTGTAAGATATCGCTATGGATATGGTATAACAGTGCACTTACGTGTGCATATCTGTAAGATATCGCTATGGATATGGTACAACAGTGCACTTACGTGTGCAGATCTGTAAGATATCGCTATGGATATGGTATAACAGTGCACTTACGTGTGCAGATATGTAAGATATGGCTATGGATATGGTATAACAGTGCACTTACGTGTGCAGATCTGTAAGATATCGCTATGAATATGGTATAACAGTGCACTTACGTGTGCAGATATGTAAGATATGGGCTATGGATATGGTATAACAGTGCACTTACGTGTGCAGATCTGTAAGATATCGCTATGGAATATGGTATAACAGTGCACTTACGTTTGCAGATCTGTAAGATATCGCTATGGATATGGTTATAACAGTGCACTTACGTGTGCAGATCTGTAAGATATGCTATGGATATGGTATAACAGTGCACTTACGTGTTCAGATCTGTAAGATATCGCTATGGATATGGTATAACAGTGCACTTACGTGTGCAGATCTGTAAGATATCGCTATGGATATGGTATAACAGTGCACTTACGTGTGCAGATCTGTAAGATATCGCTATAGATATGGTATAACAGTGC
This sequence comes from Reticulitermes speratus, assembly GCA_021186555.1. Taxonomy (NCBI): domain Eukaryota; kingdom Metazoa; phylum Arthropoda; class Insecta; order Blattodea; family Rhinotermitidae; genus Reticulitermes; species Reticulitermes speratus. The sequence goes on from JAJKFL010000002.1 coordinate 18,982,344, forward strand.
ACTTACGTGTGCAGATCTGTAAGATATCGCTATGGATATGGTATAACAGTGCACTTACGTGTGCAGATCTGTAAGATATCGCTATGGATATGGTATAACAGTGCACTTACGTGTGCAGATCTGTAAGATATGGCTATGGATTATGGTATAACAGTGCACTTACGTGTGCAGATCTGTAAGATATGGCTATGGATATGGTATAACAGTGCACTTACGTGTGCAGATCTGTAAGATATCGCTATGGATATGGTATAACAGTGCACGTACGTGTGCATATCTGTAAGATATCGCTATGGATATTGCAGTTTTGCTTCTGACGCTGCGGTTGAATAAAAATTGTCTTAAGCCGATGGCACCAAATGTGCGAAATAATAGGAAAACGAAATAAAGAATAAAGAGACAAAGTAAGAAAGTAGGAAGGAACAAAGAGAAAAGCCGAAATAAAATAAGTCAGGAGAAAGCAAAGTTAACCTATGAAATAAAATTAAGTATGAGAACGAATATGAGTGAGTATAAATTTCTTTGAAAAACTCTCTGTACGAGTATGTATGCCGTTGCCTATAAAATTCTTTGACACAGTGCAAAAGTCCTGGTTAATCCAAGACTTGCAGTAAGCAAAGAATTAGTGCTGCTTCTGCATATTTTTCAGCACAATCTTGTAATAAGCAAGTTAAATTACAACATTGAAACAATATTCACTTGGAGCGTTTCGAGCATTTTTAACATGAAACACTGTAGAGTGTGGCGAATTCTGCGTTAGGTTTATGTTCTGTGTGGTCGTGTAGAACAGTCAGTCATATTCCCAAGGAAGTGAAGGTCATTACACGAGTGAGACGTATGTACAAGCCAATTGCATGGCTGCCAATTTATGCAACTACGCGAATCTCTTTTCGATGTTACCGGATTATAACTGACATGAGCATTGCTTTATTGAGAATAAGAAGGAAAGTCAACTGACTTGTGTATAATTTTAATTTCCTGCTTTGCTGTTTTATATACTTATTGGTCTTGATGTCCATTCCTTCCAGATAGGTTGCAAAATTATTGTTGAAACTAAACGATATGCAGAATATGCGCTGCCTAAAAAAATTCCTCCTTTTAACTCCTTACTTGTCCATTATACTGCAAATGAAGACATGTACATAGATAAATTTAGGTATCACTAAGGGCCTGGAGGAGACCCTACTTAGCAGTTAGTAACTGCAAAGTTTAATGGAAACATTCCCTGTCAAAATACAAATGCAGTAAGCCAAGCATTTCGAATTGCATAAATTTAATGTTAAAAAGAAGAAATATAGAATTTAAATAGGAGCATGAAGTAAAATTCGCACAGTATTTCCATTCTGTTGAATCAAAAAAACTCAAAAAGTAATTAAGTGTAATGTCAGTCAGTAATTTCGCCTAGTTTTACAGTATGTCACAGTTACGCTGTATCAGTGGCCCAAAGAAAGGAAGCTGGAATGCAATTGCCGCAGTTTGTAACCAAATAATTGGGGGTAAACATATTAGTTGCCGATCCCAGTGGCCGTGCGGTCTAAGGTATGGGTCTGCGGCCGCTCGCTTACTAGGATTGTGGGTTCGAATTCCACCGGGGGCATGGATGTCTGTCTCTTGTGAGTGTTGTGTGTTGTCAGGTAGAGGTCTCTGCGACGGGGGTCCCTCGTCCAGAGGAGTCCTACCGAGTGTGGTGTGTCTAAAGTGTGATCGTGAAGCCTCGAAATGAGGCGGCCTAGGGCCCCAAGGGGCTGTCGAGCCATTGAAAAAAAACATACTAGTTCAACTTCGAAATTCCTCGAACCATGAATGGAGAGGAAACATCTGAAAGACAAATTGCAGAAGGTGGAATAGGATCGTAAGCAAGAATGTGTAATTTGTATAAATGTATGTACGAATTTAATAAGCAATATCAGCCAAGTGCACCTTTAATGCAACATGAGAATTGTGGCCTGAGGACTCCGTTCTTCTGAGATATGACGCTTCGACAATGGGTAGCCGGATTCCGATGTTTCGAGACAACGTAATGTCCTTGAAACGTCGAGATCCCATTGACGAATTGTCATTTCGCAGAAGAACGGTATCCTAAATAACACCGCTGCGAAAACCACAAAACTCGAATAGTGACCTGCTTGGAAATTTCGATAACACGCGGTTGAAAATTTTTCAGGCTTTCACCTCGGATGTTTGTCTAACTTCGAAATCTCATTTGCCTTTGGCTCGGTACAAGATAGGCCTATATCCCATCTTCCCTTTTCGTAGCTCTGCTTGTCTACACTCACTGCAGCCTTTCCCTTTAATCAACACATTTCCAACTCCCAATCCCTCCAGCTCTCTTGTCAAAGAGGGCGCCCCAAGACTATATATTTGTTGTTTGTTTAATTTATCTCAGATATGAATCAAGTTTCCCTCTCTTCTCTCTTGCCCACCTTGTGCTGAAATCTCACGGCAGGAATTAAAGCTAGAAACTCATAATGCTGAGCAGCTTACAAGTATACTGTTGACAAATATAATAACAGTTACACAAATATATATTTTGCACTACATTCCCTTCCTCTTAACCAAAAATTTGAATTGTGCTTTTGGCATCTGCTGGATAATGCTGTTGGCTTTTCGCTAAACTGCATTTATTTGTGCAGTAATACGTTTATATTAACAGCAACCATCGAATATTGAAGTCATGACGTGTGCAAGCCGATCCAGTGGCCGTGCGTTCTAAGGCGTGGGTCTTCGGCCGCTCGCTTGCTAGGATCGTGGGTTCGAATCCCACCAGGGGCATGGATGTTTGTCTCTTGTGAGTGTTGTGTGTTGTTGTCAGGTAGAGGTCTCTGCGACGAGCCGATCCCTCGTCCAGAGGAGTCCTACCGACTGTGGTGTGTCTCTCTGTGTGATCAAAAGAAAGTACAAACCTCGACACTGAAACGGGAAAACCGGAGTAGTTAGAAGAGGACGACTAAAAAAAATAACCATATGCAAAATTATAGGATAAGCACTTGTAGAATATTCGTTTTTCTATTAGTAGTTTATATTTTCACTTTTGTTACCCTTGTATTGCTAGGACCCTGCAGACTGACTGTTCTGCTAATTAAAATAGAACGTTAACAACATTCAGTTTCGTGTACTGACAACGACGAATACGATAGTTTTAGGCCTACTGTTCTCTAAGCTTGATACTCCGAGTGAGTGGATTTTAATTACGGGTGTTCTTAATTAAGGCTGAAGTGTTTTCTGTGCACTGCTTTCAGTAATCAGATGAAGGTCCAGTCAGTTTAAATCACCGTCATTGGGGAGAAATTGCAGAGAAGGAGGCCAAGCGAAATAACTTGCCCTTGTTGAAATAAAGTCCCTTAAACGTGTAGCAATTGAACACTACATTATACGAGTATTTCAGAACATAGGCCTATCTGTATTGAAGATTTCTTAAATATTTGTGACGGTGATTGTTTCATTATATGAATATTGAATATTCTTAATACTTTCACGTATATTTGATAAACATGTTCCTTCACGAATTTCCTTTATTCCCATCTTCAGATTATTGGTTTTTATTACACTTAGAGCTTTTTCATTGTTTCTCATTTTGCTATCAGTGGCGGCCATTGTTACTGAACTCAGGTCCTTATGAGATAGTACGGGAACTGCTAGACTGATTGGAAGAAGCCGTAAACGTCCATGATCTTATTCTTAAAACTTTGAAGAAGTGCATAAATAATTACATCCGTTATTTAAAGTTATTTTTAATTCACTGAACTGTATTTCCAGGAAGAAAATATTTTACTCTTGAATTCATAAATAAACAGAACAAAATGTTGTACTACTGTCATACTGTAGTCGAAATTAGGATTATTGTTAAATTAATGAGACGCAATAATATCAAACACGATGAACAATGTAATTTCGGGGTTCCACTAGCAATTTTATTTGAAATATGCGGTAGTTCCAATATGAAATATGAGGAAACCCGATTGGGAAATAAGACTTCCCCATTGTGCGTTAACTTTATGTACATACTGCGAAATGCTCATGAGAGCTCTTATTTATATTACTAACGAAATTAAGCCTCTAAATTATGGACCTTAAAACTTAACTAAGCCAACCAAAATAATTGCCAGTCTCGTTGCTCTCCCTTCCATAAAAAGCCTGTGACTCGACATTTGGCCAAGCTTGTCTGTTGACTTTAAGTATGATAATAGAAACCCTTCATTTGGATTAAGGAACATAGGACTTACACAAGACTCTTCTTTACATATCAAGTTACTGCGTGACTTTATCAGCCTACAGATGTTCGTATAATTGCTTGAATATCATATTTTGTATGTTACATTCTCAAGTTACTTAGCGACAGGCTTTCAGGACCTTAAGTTATGTTACGTGGGAAAGAGAAAACAGCAAGTTGGAAGGGTAGGTTACAAGACTGGAGAAAGCAATTGTGGATTACTTGCCCTCACGGTCTTGCAAGGGTGCACGAAAATAACAGGTCTGCTGCGGCGGCCAGTACTGCTTTCTAGTGTCATTCAAATACAATTTACAAAAATTTCTGCTAATAATTTTGTGGCGCTTGTCAGTGTTTCACTAAGCAGACTAAGGCAATAACTTAAGGAACATTTGTTTCTTTCAAACCCAACGTTCGGAATTAAAAATTATACTAAACCCGTTGGACCAAAATAGTGTTTAACATTTATAATTCAAGTATTTCAGGATTATTCTCAAATTTCTGTCTAATTTTACACAGTGTCCTTTCTGTCGAGGTTTTAAGACCAATATTTTTTAGTTGAGTTTTGTCCATCTGCATCACAGCTTTTCTTTATTCAGTCTGTCTACGTTAGAAGGAGGTCTGTGCACGTCGTAAAGTACGTAACTGCTCCCAAACTGTTTGTTACTTCGCGTATTTTCGATCCATATTTTATTTCTTACTCTGACTTGTGTTGTATCTGTCAGAGTTTCAAAATAAAATCGATAGACATTTTTGTATCGTTATTTCTTCTTGAATTCTGGTGATGCGATATGAACGTTTACTAACTCCTTCTTTGTATTTGTGTCTGGGCTTGTCTTCTTCCTTATTTGTCCGTAAATATTAATGCATTCTAAAAATAATGCAACTTCTGTTACCACCACTTAGCATGTAACCATTGTCATAAACTGCAAATAACTCTGCTCACAGTTATTAATAGTGCATCAGTTGGTGTGAAAAAATGTTTAATTAGTGAAGATGCACGGTGATAGTAACGTGAAATCTGCTCATCGTGTTCTTCCATGTGTTCAGTCCAGGAATTTCTTTCTGTGTCAGTCCATTCAAACACACCGTGACAAGCTGATATGGACATACTGACTTTACTCATCGACATGGAAAACCCGGATTATAGTATCCATTCCATCAGTCAGAAAGTACGCCTATAGGCGACACTTGTTCAGTTGTTCCTGTCAATATCACACAGGGGCGAAATTTGCTATGTGCAACACAGATAATAAATTGCACGCAATTAAAGCAGAGCTAGATACAGTAGATATGATATCGTATAGGCGACATGGTACTAGAATAGTACCAGATAATTTTACTTAGATGGCTCTTGTGAAGAGGCAAAGCCACTTATCCATCGGTATCATACAAACAGAAAAAATCTTGATTGGTATGGTGACTGAACACTACACCACCGTCTTCACTTCTTATGGTAATAAGTACAGTCTTTTCTTCGTGTTCGTGGTATTCACCACTGCAAGTTACATTGACAATACAAAATATTTTTAATATTAATTTGAGTCATGTACGCTGTATTTACAACGAACTAAAATTCAGTTTTTAAGTCGAAACACAACATTATTATTTAACAAATCAGTTACATGTTTGGCTACTGTTTTGTAGCCGTCATCAGGTCGATCCAAGAATATAAAAAGAATGAAATAATATATTGTTCGGAGATCTCGTACCTTACAAATGTGTTCTGTAAAGTGTAAAATACAAATATTATATACGTTGTATACTTTATATAACACATTTGTAAGGTCCAAGGTCTTCGACCAATATTGCAATTGTGTTATTTCCTTCTTTTTTATATTTTTAGGTTCGACTTGATGATGGACAAAAAACCGTGGCCGAAACACGTAGCTGATTTATTAAATAATAAAGTTGTCATTTTACTGGAAATCCTGCATATTTAGAATATTTTTGCCTTATCTTATGACGTACGACATCTTGTTTCGTGCGAATCTGCTGTAGTGGGCATGTGACAGATGTGATCCTACTTACATGAATGCGCCTGAGACTGTTTTACTGGGCAATTTCAGGCTTCAGTATGAAGGTACATCCAAATATGCAAAGTCTCTGTATGATTCTGATGATATTCACTGTGCCAAAGTAGCTGTGAAGTGGCAAAACCGTTTCTGTTTCTTTCCTGTTGAAGTTGCAGTGCGATTTCGCTTATATGGTTCGTTGGTTTATAGACAAGTAGGCGGCGGCCATGTTGACGGATTTGCAAGAAAATGTTCATCTTTCAAGAAGCTTATGCTATCTACTGTCCTGTTACACAACTCTTCCTTTCTGATTTATTAGCTAGAATTCTCAGTATCTTTTTCACAAAACATATATTTTAGTGTTATCTTCACGTGCTGACCTCGGTCTTTCAAGAGGTTTCTGCCTACAGTGGCATAAAAGCTGTTGTGTCCATGCCTCGGCTTCAAATTCGCGTCTTTGTTGAATGGCTTTGATTTACGTTGCAGAGTCCCACCCCACCACAGTACGTGTTCTGGTACCACAACGACCGCATGATCAACTACGACACATCGCGAGGCGGCATTACTGTGGAGACCGAGCCGGGCCCCAAGACGCAGAGCCGATTGACCATCCGCGACGCACACGATAAGGACTCCGGCAACTACACGTGCAGCGCCTCCAACACGCAGCCAGCCTCCATCTACGTCTTCGTCTCCGAAGGTAGGTTATGAATGAAGTCTTACAGCACCCCGTATTAAACTACGTGATGAGGAAAGGTTATCATAAAGATTTGTCTGTCCACCCATTCTTGAAATTCGTTCTTTATTAATTAGGTTCGAACCTTAAGAGAGACAACGGCCATCATGACACAAGATCATGTTTTCCCTCAATATTTCCATGGTCTTCCATTAGTTCTACACTTACTTACATCTAAGGAGGAGACTGAGTTTTTCACAGCAATGATGCGGTCGATACCAATCTTCTGGAATGTTTTGCTCTGTCGTTGGGTGAATAATTGCTCGCGTTTCGAAGGAGTTTTAGAAACTATTCACCTAGTGGCCCAGCGTCACACCCCGGAAGACTTGAATCTTCCACATCTGAATTTGATAAACTTTATTAAATATCCTGCGAAACGACCGTCCTCCCATTGAAATTTTAAATCGTGTCATTTCATATTCCCTGCTAAATAACCCACAGGTATAGTATACAATGGTCACTGAATGTACTGATAAACAAGCGGAAACAAAATTATTAGTCTCTTTTAATGTGTTCTGCATCAGAGGAAAGGGGAGAAAACGTAGGACGGTTTGTAAGAACGCATTTGGAGGAGAGCAAATAATATAGGGCATTCTTGATTTACAGAGGTCACGTAATATGGATATTCGCAGTAATACAGTTCTGGAGGCTACGATTGGCTAGGAATATAGCTAGGCTATGGAGACATAAAATCGTACTGAACTTTCTTATAGGACGTCCGGAAGAATCAACTTGGACGAAGTAGAAATAGGCGAGAAGATAACATGAAGATGAATTTTGATGGACGAAAGTTATTAGGATATAAAATAAATTGAGATGGCTCAGGATTGTGACCTGTGCGGGAGCTTTCTTCTTAGCAAAGTTCAGACTTCAGGATCTGCATTGTCGCCGGCCGACCTTTAATGCTATCCACTTAATCGCCTGGATATGCTGTATTTACAGACACAGGGAAAATAAAGGGCAGGACTGCCGAGTCTTGGAATCGATCCAGCAAAGTCTCGAAATTGTATCCAGACCAATTACTACTGAGTTAACGTTTTCGGTTCAGTGAAATTCCAGGCCATGTTACATGACATAATAGCATCACAGTGCAAGTTGTGAATTTTCAAGTTGCACAGTGCACAATGAAAATCTGTTTTGTCCGAAAACACTAAATACACTGTCTCAAATTTGGTCTTTATTGAACTATGAGGTGTTGTGTGTGTGTGTGTGTGTGTGTGTGTGTGTGTGTGTGTGTGTGAGGAATGGATGTAGTTACTAAATAAACCTTTACAACAAATGATAATTTTATTATTTCCTAATTCAAGCATGAAAAACCTTGACTTTCTTCTTCAGATACTTCAATATTTCTTCTTCTTACGTAAATCTTATCGTTGAAGTCCATATCATTTTATGCAGTTAACGTTATCAAAACACAAAACTGAATTGGTTCATTCAGAACATGAAATTTTCAACGTAGTTCTCTGCATGTTTCAGCCGCACTTGTATGATCTTCAGGAGTACTGGCACGCCTAGTATTTTAGTATCAGCAGCTGATATTTGATATTACTAGGCGATGAAGTCAAGAAGGATGAAGAGGGCAGGGCATATGCACGTATGGCGAACACGAGATATACATACAGGGTTTTTATTCGGAAACCTGAAAGAAAGAGGCTATTTGGAAGACGTAGGTCGCATATGGAAGGATAATATTAAAATGGATCTTAAGGGAATAAGGTAGGAGAATGTGTAATGGACTCGTGTAGCTCAGGATACCCGACCTGGTGCCTACATATAATCCGGGTTAGTCTGGGTGTTAATCCATCCTAGAACTTCGGTTTCGGTCCCTGAAAATTCGGCTGAGTTTAACGATTGTCTTGACGAGACTCTCAGTCCGAGAAGGTTCTATTGAATTTTTGAAAGCTCAAAGACGTGTATTAGCTAAATATTTACGCTTTCAATCCGTATATTTTAAAGTGTTAACATCTACTGTAATATCGTTGCGGAGCTTAATAAAATTTCAAGTTCGAAAGGATACACGCACATACATTATACCATTTTTGTAATGGATATGACATATACTTTTTACTGTTTATCAAGCCACCGCATCTTTTCTCCATGAATCTGTTTCCATATTCTCACTCCCACTGTTCACTATCCCACCTAATTTCACGCTGTGTTACAGTTAACCAGTGTTTCTCTAGCTAGTCAGGGATCTCATGCCGATTTTTAATTTCCATAACGACATTTTTTCATTTGTGTGTGTGCGTGCCTGTGTGTATGTGTGTACTCCTTGTCCCATCCTTATCCACAGGAAATGCATCTCGTTTTGCGATATTTATATTTGTAATTTAATACAGATTTATCCAGTTATCTTCGTGGAGGGCGGAATTAATGGACTATGAAGAACTTTATAATTTATACGCGTCTAAGGGTGTGTAAAAACACACACACACACACACACATTCTTTGTAATTGAAAAAAGTCTTCAAAGGAGTGATGAATTGCCATGAGATTACTGACTACCTCCAAAAGCACTGGTTAAGAGTTACTGCGTCGACAATGACAAACTCAACCTTATGGTGGTGTAATGAAATTGTTTCCTGAGCTGCCTGTATTCCGTCTGGAGCACCACCGAGATGATAAAACGTCCTTATTTAATCATGAACTGCTGTAGTACGCTGAACATAAATTAATGTAACAGAGCGTTGTCAAATTACAAATTGAAGAGGGGAGAGGCGACAATTTCACACAACAACTGCCTTCAGTTGCTTCAACGTGTTTCGTTCAGACATTGCAAATTGATGCGGGCGTAGTTATGTATGTATGCGTGTATGTGTTTCGTGTGTGCGTATACGCATGTGTTTCTAAATATATTTGTTTTTACACATGTTCAACAACAAAGCAGCATGTATATAATAAAAATTATTATTATTATTATTATTATTATTATTATTGGCAGGGATAGCGTAGTCGGTATAGTAACTCGCTAGGTTTGGACGGTCCGGAGTTTGAATCCCTGTGGGAGCGAGATTTTCCGCACCTGTCTAGCCGGGCCCCGAGTCCCACCCAACCTGCAGTACAATTGGTACTGGGTCTCTTTGCCGAGGGTAAAGCGACCGAGACGTGTCGACCACCTACCACCTGCTAGTGTCGATGTTGTTTGTGGTTAGAGATGTATCTCTCTGTCCCATCTGTGCCTTCATGGCATGTTATAGAGTGACCTTGACGTTATCATTACCATCATCAGCATAGCTATTTCGTAGACTGCTTTACTTCTCTCCTACGTGGTAGGTAACCGTGTTTCGTGTACTTATATCGTAAAGAACGAGATATAATTTTTCCTACACCTGTCTCATGAAAAGCGAGATATTGAGATCGTCACTTGTTTCTTAGGCCTCATATGACACCCAACATAGAACACACTCTGTCTCTATCACACAAAAAGTTCTTCATATAAAGTATCTGTTACGTTTGTCTCAGTTCACCCAAAACCGGAATGTTTCGACACATTTAGTAAAAATTCAATATATGAAATGTCGCGGAAATTCGTCCAGTGTGAGTCGCATTTACGATTCGAACACATGGTCAGTCGGTCGGAAGGACGAAAGGACAGACGACGAGGCCGGTGGTAGCTATTCACTTTGCGAACCTGCCTGAAAGTGCATCTTCAATTAATAGGGCGTGGGCGAGTAAAATGAACGCTCTTATTACATTATAAGGACTATTGGCGGGCTGTCGTAAGGACGCTCTATTGGCGGGCTGTCGTAAGGACGCTCTATAGGCGGGCTGTCGTAATGTCGCTCTATTGGCGGGTTGTCGTAAAGACGCTCTATTGGCGGGCTGTCGTAAAGACGCTCTATTGGCGAGCTGTCGTAAAGACGCTCATTAATCTTGAGTTTCTATAAAATCGGCGTGTTCCGTGACCAGTTGTAGAACTCTCACCTTTTACAGAAGAACTCTGCTCCATGTAGGTGATTATGTACTTTATTACAGTGATTCGTGAGTGACGATAGGTTACTTTTCTGTTTCACTTCCCTGCTTTATCGCATAATCGTTTATACACACAAGAATGAAAACAATTTCTTTGGCAGCGACTCAGACAGCAACGAACCAATGCTTAGCCGTACAAGCAGTGTAGACTACTGTAAATTTGTAACATTTTGAATGTGCTGTAACTGAGGGACTTGCTTATAAACTAACCTGCTGTAATGTTAATGCAGGTCACAGTGACCGGACAGTCTAAATCGTGTGCCATGTTTAACCTCACGGAATCTGTGACAGTGGGCTCGAATTCTATTCCGGACAATCGGACAGTGATGTGTATTTGACTTTCTTGTGTCTCTGTGTGTATGTTTATGTGTTGACTTCCTTATATGGGGCCCTTGCGGTGGGCCAGTCCTCCGTCTAAGGGATCACACTATATGTCTATAAACTACATACATAAATCTGTAAAACAGGAGATTTAGGTTCTCTTTGGTCTGCAAGCGCCTTTAATTGAATGTACTAAAGTGTAAGAATTGTAATTCTTCCCTTTGCATGCAATGAAGGATTATGGGTGGGGGAGTGGAGGTAAAATTGCAGTCATTCTTAACCTCGGCACTGGATGGGGATGATTGGTCAGATTCACCCTCCGGCCGTTTTACCTCCGGAGAGTTAGCCGCCGATACCCATTGCATTGTAGATACGGTGGAAACCAGAGCCGGCCTGGGCGCTTTGAAGAAGAGATAAATCTCTTATTCCTCCCGGGAATCGAATGACCATTCCTCGGACTTCCAGCCGTTAGCCTAGTAACTACATGGACTGCGCAAAATAAAACTTTGTCAGTTAGTTTGTCATGTTAAAATTAAGTTTATGCCCGTCTGTATCTTCACTTGGAGCGGAGGGTAGTAAGGACTGCAGCACATTCAGTCCTTCTGTGACACGATATTTGCGTTCTTGTGACACCTGGCTTTATAGGCAATCGCATAGTAAAAATACTAATAGTTATGGAAAAAATAAGGCGCGATATCCTCACACTGGCCGCTAAAATCACGGAACAGGCAACACGCCTATGCAAAAATTTGCGTTCTACAAGCAGCGTTCACCTATTCATTAATCGCGTTATAGCCAATTCGCGTTGACGAAACACGCGTAATAGTAGAACTGACTGTAAATATGTTTAACGTGGCCTGAAGTTGCGCATAAATGTGCAGTTTTATTTGGATCGCACGAATGAATTATCGGTATAATTCCGAGCATTTGTGTGTGAGAGAACAAATATCGCAATATCAATTACACCAACGAAATACACTTGTTTATTAAAAAGAACACTAAATAGTTCCTAAAATGTTAGTTAAAACCCCTACTTATGTTTCGACCTATCGATAGGTCATCTTCAGGGGGTATGTCACAACTGCTTGTATTAAAAACACGTACACATATTGTTCATCTATATAAAAGTATATTCATCGTCATATTTCATTAGGCTTATCACCATTATTATTACGTGGACAAATGCGTTCTTAGAAGCACTTCGTAGTATTTGTACACTTTTAAAGCATATTGTCTACACCCTCACTATTGTAGTGATATTTCTAGCAGTTTTTTGATGTTAGAATGTAGATATATATATAGTTACGGTTTTCACTTTTGCTATTATGTCTCCTTTGTCACACCCTCCAAAGGGAACAACACCATGTCCACATCTCTACATTATAACTGCTAATTTAAACAGACAAAGGAGACATAATAGCAAAAGTGAAAACCGTAACTATATATATATATATATATATATATCTACATTCTAACATCAAAAAACTGCTAGAAATATCACTACAATAGTGAGGGTGTAGACAATATACTTTAAAAGTGTACAAATACTACGAAGTGCTTCTAAGAACGCATTTGTCCACGTAATAATAATGGTGATAAGCCTAATAAAATATGACGATGAATATACTTTTATATAGATGAACAATATGTGTACGTGTTTTTAATACAAGCAGTTGTGACATACCCCCTGAAGATGACCTATCGATAGGTCGAAACATATGTAAGAGTTTTAACTAACATTTTAGGAACTATTTAGTGTTCTTTTTAATAAACAAGTGAATTTCGTTGGTGTAAGTGATATTCACGTCAATAATGCACGGTGAAATCAGAATAAATATCGCAAGTTTGTATTTCTTTCTAGAATAAGAAAATCGGTACCTCGTTATCTAGTCTATCTTCAAAAGGAGGCTGATAGTAAGCACAAGGGGGCAGTTTGAAAACGTGATGGGACGGGACAGCGGGAGCATGTAAAATGCACTCTCACTCGCATTTCCCAGAGGCATAAGAGAGCATCATCCTTCACACGGTGTAAAACATTTGAGTACAACGGAGTTGGGAGCTTATCATCTACCTCGAGGCCTCGAGAATGTGTCATTTTGTCATACACATTGTCGCATTACATTCCAGAAATTCTTGCAGTCATTAAGTTCAAAACATTTGATCATACTCAACACGAAACCAAAAAATGATTTTATTTCCGTCTCTCCAAGGTAAGAACATGCCACGTAGGTTTGCGATGTTTGAAAACAAACACTTTGGGACACAGACCTAGGGGAATAATATTCAATTTTTTTCTGGGTTATGAGGCCATGTGCGTTCATAGGTGGCTAGCAATATTTCCACAGAACCCGTTGACCCCATAATCTACCCTGACGATGGAAGTGGCAGAATCCTCCGAAACATTTGTAATAAATATGAAACTACGCGGTTCCATTACTTTTAGCCCCCAGAGAAGCTGATATGTAGGCAATTTATCTAGTGCGTATATTTGGTACAGATAACGAACAGCATGGCGATTGCAATGAGCTAGGTGTGTGGCTGAGGTTGATAATTAATTCTATATTCATTCATTCTGTAGTCTGTCTTACGACAGGTCCGTAGCCTCTTCCAAAGCGAGTTCTCCACAGGGTGCGATCTAGTGCTTCCTCTTTCAATTTCCAATATCTCTTATTTTCCTTAAGGTCATCCAGTAGCTGCTTACGTCTTCTCCCTCGTCGTCCCGTCATTTCTATCCTTCCTTCTAACTATTCTTCAATCACGTGTTTCAGAAGGCAGTTTCTACGCAAGATGTGACCAATCCAGTTAGCCTTTCTTCTTTTTATTGTATGTAGGATATTCCTCTCCTCCTTGACTCTGTGTAATACTTCTTCATTTCTCACATGATCGGTGCAACTGATCTTCTCCATTCTTCTCCAGCACCACATTTCAAAACTTTCCAGATACTTCTGATCTACTTTCCGAAGTGTCCACGTTTCAGCACCATACAAAGCTATGCTCCAAATGTAGCACTTTACTAGTTTCTTCCTTAAATTTAATTCCAGTTTGCTGGTGAAAAGATTTTTCTTCTTGTTGAATGCTGCTTTTGCCATGGCAATTCTGGATTTAATTCCACGTGTACACCTTGCATCACTTGTTATCATGCTACCCAAGTAATTGAAATATTCAACATTCTCCAATTGTTTTTGATCTATCATAATTTTCATTGGGGATGGTTGCCTTGAGATTTTCATTACTTTAGTTTTTCCCACATTCATTTCCATTCCATAGCGTCTTCCAATTTCAATTAGTCTATCAATCATGCCCTGTAGCACCTTTTCTTCCCTAGCCAGTAGCACAAGGTCATCTGCATATTTCACAGTGCGAATTACTTGTCCTCCTATTTTGAAGTCTCCAAACCCTTCCAGAGCTTCCTTGGTAAGGTACTCGCTGTATAAGTTGAATAGAATCGGTGACAAGCAGCAACCTTGTCTAACTCCTCTTCCAATCTTCACACTTCTCGTCTCCCCTTGGTCCAGTCTTATTTTGACACTCTGTTCCATGTACAGTTTGCTGATCAATCTTCTTTCGCGCCAGTCTATCCCAATTCCCTTTAGGATCTGCATTAATTTGGTCCAGTTGACACGGTCAAATGCCTTCTGCCAGTCTATGAAGCAAGCACACAATTCCTCATCTATAACCAAGGTTTGTTCTGATATTATTCTCAGCATCCCAATTGCATCCCTAGTTCCTTTTCCTCTTCTAAATCCAAACTGATCTTCTCCAAGTGCATCTTCAATTTTCCTCTCAATCCTTCTTCTAAGTATCCTCGCTACTATCTTTGCTGCATGAGCGATGATGCTGATTGTGCGATGGTCGCTGCATTTTGTAGCTTTGGGCTTCTTCTTTAAGGCAATCATTGTAACTTCAATAAAATCTCTGGGCCATTCTCCAGTTACATACATGCTGTTGATCATCTGTGTCATTAGCCTTAGACCACCTTCTCCCAACAATTTGAGTACATCCCCAGGTACATCATCATCTCCTGTAGCCTTCTTATCCCTCATCTCCTTGATAGCTTTTTCCACTTCACTTTGCAAAATATAAGGGCCTTTCTCATCTTCATCTACTTCATCTTCAGGTTCGACGTCTAGATGTTCTGGTCGATTAGCTCGATCGTAGAGCTCTGTGATATAATTCTCCCAAATTTGCAGTACTCTTCTCTGATTTATTATTATATTGCCTTGAGAGTCTTCGATGCCAATGTTTTGAATCCCATGGTTTTCTTTCCAACCTAGTTCCTTTGTCTTCATGTACATTAAATCATAACGTCCTATTCTTTGAAATTCTATGATCTCGTCGCTTATGCTCTCCAGATATTCCTTCTTGGCGTTGTCCGTGGCTCTTTTCAATTCATTCCTCAGTCTTCTGTAGTTCTTCCTTCCTTCTTCATTGTTGACATTCTTCCATTTCCTTCGTTCATCCATTTTACTGATCATCTCCTGTGTAATCCATGGCTTTCTTGCTCTGCTCTCGACTTTTCCAACCAAACCACTCATAGTATCTAATACACATTTCTTGATATTGTTCCACTGCACTTCCACATTCCCACTTTCACATTTGATTGCACCAAGCTTTTCTTCTAGTCTGTCGTGTACTACCTGTCGTTGAGCATATAGCTTCTCCAAATCCCATTTTGGTTTTTTCTTGTGGAACCTCATGATCTTCTTCAATCTGGTGCAGATCTTTGCAACCAGTAAATTGTGGTCAGAGTCAATATCTGCTCCAGGCAGTGTCTGCACATCCTTCACACTGTTCCTGAGTCGCTGTTTCACTAGTACATAGTCCAGCTGATATCGATTCCTATCTCCTGGTGATTTCCACGTGTACAATCTTCTTTTAGGTTTTTTGAACCATGTGTTTGTTGTAACAAGTCCATTTCTTTCACAGAAGTTAATAAGCATTTGACCTCTCTGATTCCTCCTTCCCAGTCCATATGGTCCAACACTGTTGTGATGTTCTTTATCTCCAACCACACTGTTCCAATCTCCCATTATAATCGTGTTTGTCGCACCCTTTCCATCCTCTTCAAGAATTTCTTCAATTATATCATACAACTCTTCCACGTCGTCATCTTCATATCCGATGTTGGCATGTACACTTGCACTATCAAAATACTTACCGGTTCTGCCTGCAATTTAATAGCAATGATTCTGTCACTATACACACTCTTCTTAACAACACTTTTCACTACGCTTTTATGCCCTACTATTGCTACGCCTCTTTCAGCACTGTCACCCCCGGAATAATACACTGTATAATCACCACTTTTTATTTCACCTTGACCCTTCCACCGCACTTCACTAACACCTAGCACAGACACTGCGTTCTTCTGCATCTCTTTCTTCAAATTTTCGAGTTTTCCTCCTTGATTCAAGGTCCTTACGTTCCAAGTGCCTATCTTGAAGCTGTTATGTTCATTCTGTGTCTTCTGCTTTTGTCTGTAGTCATTACCGCGTGGTGTCTCCCCTAGAAACACTCCCCACCGGAGATCCGAATGGGGGAGTAGTTTACCTCCGGAATGTTTTGTCTCCAGAGGAAGCATCTCGCATTTGGCATTTGTCTCTGTTTCTGGAAGAGACTATCCAGGAAAAGTAATAATGTGGTAGTTTTTCCATTTGCTTTCCACATCGCAGTACAGCAGCCGTTCAGACCACTCTGGTCACGCCTGTTGCTACACGATCATGAACCATCTCGAGCATCGTTTGCTCTGTGCTTCATGTCGCTACTGATGTCGCTGCTTCCGGCATCAGGGGAGCTTTTATTCGGTTTCCCATCTCCTAGGCATCTCTCTTCGTCTGGTTCCTACCCTTTTGATCTGTCCGGCTTGGGAGACCCTACTGGTAGCAATGCTACCGCCGGCTTAGCTCTCAGGGTCACTGGAACTCACAAGCCCCTCTACCACGGCAAGGTGAAGATACCAACAAAGGGGAATTCTATATATGTTACACAAATTATAATTTATGTAACATATATAGAATTTTGCTGGAACTTGTCCACTTTGAAGATCGGGAAAGTTATGAGACTGTAATATTAAGATGGTGTTAGGAAAATGTATTTTATAAGGTAGATGGCTCTGGTGTAGAACCATGACCAATCTCAACCTTTATCAACCTTTAATATCAAGAGTTTTTTAAAGTCTTAATTCTGGTAGTACACTGATAGTGGATTTATTTGAATACTGTGGCCACGCCCCATCTGTTGCCAAGGATAAGAATGAGTGGAGCTATGCATCCATTCCTCCTATGAGCCTTCATTGCGTGTATAGTGATAACATTCTCTTTTAATCTTTATCATGGACACACAAGATCGTGTGACTCGTATTCTAAACGGAGGATCCTTCCGACATGAGATGTATATATTCTTGAATGATATAAGCTTGTGTTCCGTGTGTCCTTATTAATATTGTAAGAACTTACGAAGTTGTGTCAGTACCTGCACAAGTACTTGTGCAGGTACTGACACACCATGAGCCCTAAGTCAGGATGTTTGGTGGATTCACAGATTATTATGTTGAACATGACAGGACAGGTCAGTGCAGATTCGCACTGTGAACATTTCTGAGCACGTCTGCTCGTATGATGCGTTTGTGCTGACTTGAATGCCAAGGATTCCGATCTCACAGCTAGAACGACCCAATTTTGATGCCAGGCTAGTGGAATGGGTCTGTATCTCAGACGAGGGCCTGCACACTGTCGTCAGGCGTACTGATTTTGTAGTAACTTTCAACGAAGACGAGGCGAACAACTTCATATGAAAGCCACATCTGACTTTCAGTAGCTATGCCAGCCAGTACGGTCGATAAACTTGGTTACTGGTACAAAACAAAACGAAGGTCTCTGCAACAAGCATAGCGGCAAAATTACTTTGTAATACAAATCTCGGCTACCTAAAAAAAGTACTATTCTAACGATTTGTAGTTAAATTATCTTTCTTTATGCATTTTTAATTGCCTGATGATGGCTTTTCACTAGAGCCGAAACATGTAGCAAGCAATACAACTGATATTTCTTAGTTGGGATTTTCGGTCTGTACTTCCATTCTGCTGTACAAATCTTTTGTCATGTTGCATGATTATAATTGGGAGCAGATTGAGTGTAGTGGTAGCACTGTATGTTAATTCTCTTCGGGAGCAATGACTTTCGAATCTGTGCTGATTTTTCGGCTATCCGGGCTGAGGATTTTCATGATTATCTTCAGCACATGCAAATGGAAAAGTAGTGCGTTAAAGGAAGCAATGGCCATCACTTCAGAATCCGTACGTGCTCAGCATTCGTGATTATTTTCCGGTCACATTAAACACTGCGTAACCCCCCCCCCCCCCCGGTAGTGTAAGCAGATACGTTGGGACTACCGATTGCCGTGTAAATCCCGGGCTTGAATCTCGGCTTTCTAAGCTTTCAAACACACAAGCTGATACATTGTCATTGTCTTGTTTTCTACGTTGTTCAGTCAGCCTACCGTCTAATGTAATGAAATCTATACACTTGTAAGTGCATCGTTAAATATACCATTAATAAACCGAAAGAGTCGTAAAATAACTCAAGGCTAGGTCAGGCTTAAGACTGTCACGAGTGGGGGTACAAGAAAAAAATAACAATGGAATTGGAAACAACAAATATGTAAACTGCATGATAGTCGTTTACCGAAATGCAATACACTTACATCACCCAAAGTACAGAGAGATGAGAGAAGACCCAAAAACTGTTTGGAATAAAGTCTTGTGCCACCAAATTATTGAGTTTGATGAGCGGAAGACGCAGTAGAGTGTATTCGTGTTGAATTTATCGCATGCGTGAATAAGGTGATTCATACAGGTACCTATAAAGTTAATGGGTGCATCAGAAGGTCTCTTCGTTTCGCAATTTACTGCGTAGTGTGGGAAACTCGTCCATGTTGTTGAAAGTTCTAGAACACTGGAATAGGGGGTTATATGACTGATCAAGACATAAATATACTTAACCCTTTTTTGGCTGTCTTTGTGTATAAGGTGAAGTTTTTCGTGGCATGAAGTCATATGGGGGAATGGAGGTACAAGTCCACTCATTTTTTACCTCGACACTAGGTGGAGATGAGCAGTCAGCTTCACAGCTGAGTCTTTTTACACCCGGCATCCGTTACATAGGAGGCAGGGTGGACCATAGAGGCGGTCTGGACGCTTGGAAGAGAAGATTTTCTTAATCCTGTCGAGAATCGAACCACGATATCTCGGTAGCCCGTAATCTGGTCACTATACAGTCTGTGCTGAAGCGTAGGTAGCAATATCGGCATGGGCTTATACACCGTCCAAGGAATTTTTGTACCTTAAAGTTTTATTGTGTTAGAATAAAACCAAAACTGAAAAAGAACACAGTCGACAAGTAGTTGGTGGAGTTTGTAAATTTACATTTCAAAGCATATAATTGCACTAGGTTATCTTACACTCAGGAAAATAAGCAGTGTCCTGGTTTTTGTCTTTCAATTTGCATTCATTGGACCCAGTGGTTATCAGACCCAGTAAGGACGCAGCAGGAGTAGTTTTTGCCCTGCTCTAATTGCGAGAGATGGGTCATGAAGGAAATGAGTACCATGCTTTGGTGGAATCCAAAGTGCGGCCATGTGGCTTCAAAGTTATCCAGCCTAGCCTGCTAAGTGCCAACTCTGGGACGCTTTTACTAATGGAAACCACATACAGTGTGTTGTAGTAGACAAGCAATTTTCCTTAAACACCGTACGCAATATACAGTAGAATACATTTCTTGGTTATTATGAACTTTTATTTAACACGTAGTCTTTGGCCGACTGGTTAACACATTTCGGAAAACGTGACTCAGTTTCCTGATTCACATACAGAGAGTTCAATTGAAAACTTAACCCAAACGCACGGCAAGCTACACGGTCTTACATTTGCTTATGTAATATATAAGTTACAGCATTTTGCTGTAGGTGTTGGAAAATGACCTCATTCAACTTTCAGACATGCTTGACACCTGGTGAAGAACTTATTTAATGCTGTTTTAAGTTTTTATCTAGTAATTGCCAATACTGCGGGGCACGTTTAACGACAGCTGTGCGACTCACACACTGCCAGTACTATCGTCACGCGTAAGGTAAAGTGCATCATCACCTTAGTCACACAGTACAGTTTAGTCTGCTGTCTGTAACAGAGGTGTGAAGCACAGTGCAACGTACAGTTGCTTTGTTCGTGAGTTGCAGTATAGTTTAATACAGATAGCTTTCATTATTGAAACCTGTATAATTAAAGAAGAAATCGTATGACAAATGTAGGAAATTTAGAGTAGTGTTTCTCGGTTTTTCTCTTCCTTCGAAATCAAGCATGTCCTAGAGTTAACGGAGATCATTTCCAGCACTTACTCTAACATGCTGTCAGTTATATTACATATACCTTATATGCGGAAATGTAAGACCTTCAAGCTTGTCGTGTATATTGGGTTCGGTTTGCAATGGAAGTCCCTGTAGTCGTGCGTTATATCCATGTAAGAATTACAGACGAACTTTTGAGTTCGTACTTTTAAGATCATAACGACTTGTTTTAATGCGATTGTGGTATATTATATGTACTGTAGGACAATTAGTTTGCCATGTATATATACACTGTTCTGATTCCTTCGTAGTAATTTTGAAAAATTCCAGACTTGTTTAGTCACTGCCCTGAGCAGGCTAAATACAGCACATAGCCTCACATAATTTTTCTCTAAGAAACATCGTAACAGTATTTTCCCATCCCACGTTCTAGTTCAATCCAGTTTACTCTTGGTGCCAGCAGCTATGATATCGTATGCACGTCTCGTTTCCGCTTGCGTGCTACGTGTTCCGTCTTTCTCATCCTCCTTATCCAGCCATACGAAGGCCACAAATCCAAGATTCTATCGTATGCAAATATTTCAGTCTTTTTTTACTCTTTCTTGAATTCGGCTATTGTTCTCATCACTTGTTCTGAAACGCGCGCACAAATATTACATAATGTAAGTAATAAATACGGCGAGGAACATTTAAGCATTAGGAGGACGGTTCTGGAAGTAAGGGGCGTGGATAGGAGACGTAAGTTGCATTGATAGACGTAGTGGGGTGGGGGATGTGCTTCCAAGACATTACGTTGGCTTATTCAATAAGCTTCCAGCCGCGCTTTCATATTATAACAACGAATAGCGTAAAAGTCCATACAAAGTAATCTGGTAATTAAAGCCGTTGAAAGGAAAGATGCTAGTAAAGGAATCGGTAGGGCCGTGCCATGGCTCAGGCGGTTAGTCGTCGGCCTCTCACTGCGAGCGCCCGGCTTCGATTCCGGGTCAGTCCATGTGGGGTTTGTGGTGGACAAAGTGGCACTGGGACAGGTTTTTTCCCAAGTACTTCGGTTTTCCCTGTAAATTTCATTCCACCGGCGCTCCATTACAAGAAAAACGAAAAAATCAATAATCTTCATGACAGGGTTGCACAATAAGCCTCAAGGCTGCGGTGCGTCCGCAGCATCTGCTGCGGGGCCCGTCACCTAAAAGAAAAATAAATCGGTAGCCTCACTTCTATTATAAGTAACAATTAGGCAATCATTACTATGTTTCTTGCTTCGATTATGTACGAATTCCGAAGGACAGACGGAAAGCAAGTAGAGTTTAGAATACATTTTGAGATGCTTTCGAAGAAGAGAATTGAAAAGGAAATGTAGGTGGTAGGTAAACAATATTGGCTATGTACAGAATGTCAGGTGACGTGTTTTTGTAAGTACGTCTGGATGTTATCCTTGAGGTCACTAGAAGTCGGAAATAATGTGTGAAGATGGGTCTGGTGACCATTGTTTACGGAGCTCATTCATTCTGTAACCTGTAGACAGATCCTCTTCCACAGCGAGTTCTCCACAGAGTGCGATCCAGTGCTTCCACTATCTTCTTGTTTCCTGAAGGTCATCTAGTAGCTGCATACGTCTTATTCTTCGTCTTCTCATCACTTTTATCCTTCCCAGTAACTTTCTTTCAATCACGTGTTTTAGAAGGAAGTTCCTACGCAATATGTGAACAATCCAGCTAGCCTTTCATCGTTTTATTGTATGTGGGATATTAATTTCGTCCTTGCCTTTAAGTAATACTTCTTCATTCCTCACACGATCGGTCCAACTGATCTTATCCATCCTCCTCTAGCGCCACATTTCAAAACTTTCCAGGTATTTCTGATCTATTTTCCGAAGTGTCCAAATTTCAGCACCATACAAAGCTATGCTCCAAATGTAGCATTTTACTCGTTCCTTCCTTAAATTTAAGTCCAGTTTTCTGGCTAAAATATTCTTCTTGTTGATTGCTTCTTTTGCCAGGGCAATCCTGTATTTAAGTTCAAGTGTACCTCTTGCATCATTTGTTAACATTCTACCCGAATAGTTAAAAATGAGTCCACATTCTCCTTACGGAGCTGTGAATATTTTAATTTCTAAATGATTTAACAGCATAATTAAGATTTAATGAAAAGAGTATTAAAATACAGTCCATTTTAATAAATGTTTAAAATTGCCACCTTCAGTTCGGATTACGTTGTGACATGTTGGACCTTGAAATTTTGCGAAGTATGTTGGATTCTTTCAAATTTCTTGCAGCGACGGAAATTCGACGCAGTTCCTCTCTTGTGTTTAATTTGCGTTCATGCACCGTGTTATTCATGTAGCTCCATATATGCTTCCATTTCAAAATGTCCAAGCGTGCTCATGCGCACCGAAATTACGACAGTACGCGGCAGTGTCTGCGTAACCGTTACGAATCGGCCATTGCTACAATACTTCTCGTTCCTAATGATCTCAGGAAAAAGCTGCTGAAGGATCGCCGTAAGATCTCCTGATCATGTGTGTTTACAAATTATGTGTGTTTCCAAGTGTCGTCTTAATTCATTTCAAGGGCCATGTTTTTTAGCGGTCTGAATGAATTCTAATGTGCGAACATTTATTTTGATCCATATGACGGATTTGGCCGGAACAAATTCTCTTAAAGGTCAACATCGCGTTTCCGCCTAAATAAATTTTGCAAAATATTCGCCTGAGAGTAAAAGGGCATGAAAAACAGTGATACACAAAATGCACGGCTGTTACCTTATATAAAATTGTCACAAAGTTGACTGAATTCGAAAATATGTCCAGTATCGTAAAAAATGATTATTAAATGCATTACAAGGAATTTGGTCGAACCTCCCAAAACCGTGTGTTTTTGCTTATGTCTATACAATTCTTATCGCATTGTTTATATGTGGACAACAGGCAGCAGTCGTCAGTAAATGACACACACATTAGTGAAGCTCTTTCACACCAATTGGTGACTTCGCAACGTCCTTTTTCCTGTATTGTCACTATATGCTGCTTGAAAAAAGATTTTATTTCCAGCACAGTCTTTATTTTACGGGCGTTTAAAATGATCATTTCACATGTTGAATGAAAGTTTCTTGGCGTTGGAAAACTTTGTGTCATAATTAAAACGGCGAGGGAATGCATATGGCACATGGGGCAGTCAGCTGCATGTATCGACGTGTGGAAGTCCCTTTAAATAAACCAACATTAAAAAGTACTTTTTCGCGTTTTTATTTGTATTAGAAAACATAACGCGATGCCAGACTCCAAGAAAATAAATTTTGATTGCTTTTGGCCCTGAGCTTAATATTTGGCAAAGAAGTGGAATATGTAACCGATGCTTACGTAATTTCTTTTGTTTCTTTCTTTTTGACTCATTTTTCTTTATTCAGTTGCTATCTCTTTTACTTCTTTAGTTTTTCCAGACTTTTCTATATCATATACATACACGCTTGTCATTTTAATATTATGTCATTCCTTAAGGCATTGCAATTCAATGCAGTAACCTCTGTTATGTGTATCTACGTAGAGTATCGGGCTATAGGCCTACGCCTGTTGAGTTATGGAGTAGAATCTACAATTTGTAGTAAAATTTGTACTTTCTTCAACTTATACGGCTTAAGTTGTAAAAAGATTTAAATTGATATTTCCATTTGCATTCTTCGGGAATCCGTGTTTTTTTTCTTTCAGTTACGTGACACATAAGAAATGCTGTACTGTTGAACATCACATTTTGGTACTCGGGCATCGACCATGCTTGTGAGCTGTTCATAGCCTTAATTTTTCTCTTTCTTAATTGAGTTTAAAAATCCTACTTCTTTTACCGTCGATCCACAAGGTTTTGCCAGAAGTTTGTCCTTAAACATCTCATTCCACTGGATTTAATTTTCTGCTTGTCAGTTCTGTTAGAAGCCAAGTTGTCGCTACAAGATATTAGGCCCAGAAATCTTTTAAAATTATGTCCTTTATAATAAGTCTCTTAAGAAACAACTCGAGCGCACAATGTACATATTTTTCGAAACTTTTTTGCTAATTTACAGACATTACCTTCCTTGAAGTTCAATTATTGCCGATAAAATGTACTATGGGTTTCCTAAGTTCCTCCAGATAGGTGGACACGATGGCTTTTAAAAATTCATAACCACTAATTTCTTTCAAATCCTCTTCAACATATCATTCTCAGTCATTCTAAAGTACTTCGCTATGTAGAAGAAAATTGTCGCTAAGTGACACTGGGTACAAGGTAAAGATATCCTGTTACAGGCCTGGACAGGCCCTTAGGCTTCCAGGAAGTTGAGGCTCCCAGATTTCAAAACAATCGGCACATGAAGATGATAAGGTTGTCAGCCGTACGCACCGGCTGCCTTTACTCCATTGTCATTATATCTCTTTACCAATACTTGTCGACTTGGCCCTTTCAGTTAGCCGTCTTGACCAGCGTTTTATACGAATTTATTTGAAAATAAAAGCGCTGTATTTGAAAACATCAATGGAAGTGACAAATACAGATTTTTAAGCATAAATATGCTTGTCCGACTGTATAAATCATCCCAACAGTGTTCCGCAAGACTTCTATTGTTCACTGTAAAAATATTCTACCCATTGCATTTTCGGGTCTAACTATATTTAAAATAATTCAATTTTAAGAAAGTAACGTACAGAAACAATAACAAAATAGAGCAGGCCCGTTTTAATTTCCTTGTTTTGTTAAGCTTTATTGGTTTGACGTTTTGTATTTATTCAAAGAAGTGGCGACGTCGACTTTGTGGAAGAAGATGCTCTTCCCTGCCATGCATATTAAGCGCACAGCTGATGTCTCGCCAACAGCTTCACTCCTCCTTCTACCCACTTAGGCTTCCATTTCTTTCTCTCCAGGTCGAGTATTATTCACGTCTTCTTTCCTATCATCCGCCTCTTCCATCTTCATTTTGTCTCCGAGCATCGCCTCAAGTGCATTCTGTTTCATTTCTGCAACACTGTGTGCTGAGTCTCTCTTACTACTGGGACAACATTCAAATGCGGAACTCAGTGGACAATCCATTTTTTCAACTACTAAGCCAAAGACAAAATGGAATCTACCGTAATAACGAATGCATGTCATGTTCGTCTTTTATTGTAATGCGAATAAGTAATACGAAATAACTCTTTCTCTAAACCACAGTATGTTTGATATTATGAAACTTAATTCAGCTGAGGATAAAATTAACATAGCTCGTGGTATGACGCACTAATTTGGTTACTAGATTAGCTATGTGTTTCATAGTTAGTTCAGAAACTTTCCCTAGATAAATCCAATGTTTGAAAGTGTTAAAACTAACGGAAGAATTTACAGTGCCAAAGCATGAAATAAAGGATGTGCAGAAACTGAGTTCGTTTATACCATCATAGGTCTCCCGAGTGATAAAACTTTACATTCCTAACTAGCGCTAGTGTAACATAATCGGGCGTTTCAGCACATATACAAAAATTCGCCATTTCGCTTAAACCTCAGATAGCTCCATATACGTCCTTCCGTCACAACCAACTTAATGTTATCTTCCCAAATCTTTCTCTGTCCTCAAAATATCCGCTATACAAGAGGTTCCTTAACCCCTTCCCATATATTTGTCACCCCTTTAGTGACAAAGCCCAATTTTTTTCACCCTCCTAAATACATTTCTTTATTATTTAATATCCTAATTTGCTTACTGGTGTTTCTCATATAGGACATTTCCTAACGAGACTTTGTAATCATACTTCTGGCTACGACCAGATTTTCGTTCCCGTCGAGAACACTGAGATTTTTTTTCTTGCCACCACAGTGGAGCCCAGCTAGCTCCTGACCAATGCGAATTCTACCTTAGGGTAGACATCGAACAGCTTATGTAGCCACTCATCAGTACCTAACACAGTAGTCTAGAACATGCTGAGCTGTACCTCCTTCCTCGTAAACTACAATTTGGGATGACGATGAACTGCAAAAGGGACTTATGTCGCCGGGCGGCCGAATGACGCTGGTAGTTTCGTTCCATAGTAGTCAATCACGTAATGAACTTACACGTATTACGGAACGAGTGTGTTATTTGCATAGAGAGTGGCTGTGTGAAAATAGCTTGTACACATGCCCGGAGCCACTTCATTTTGCGTCATCCATCACAGTTCAGTGCAATTTACAATTTCAGAATAGGCGTATATACAGATATATTTACATGTCGGTTAAAGAAGACGTTGTCAGTTGCGTAGTACATGCCCTGCATTTACCAGTGACCGGTAAAAGCGCTTGGCAGTTTTATGTTTCCACACATTCGGCATTGAATGTTTCATCTGTGGATTGAACGCCGGGGTTTGATTCCCGGTACTAGGGCCGGCCTCAGACTGATTCGACCGATTTGACCAATCGGTCCCCGCGCTTACGGCGGCTCTACGCTCATGGGGGATTTGCGCGTTTGTGAGGATAGATAGAAGGATGGAAAGATGAGGAAGAAGAAGTAAGCAGCTACTGTATAACCCTAAGGAAAACACAGGATACTTGAACTTTGAAGAGGAAGCACTAGATCGCACTCTGTAGAGAACTCGCTTTGTAAGAGGCTATGGACCTGTCGCAAGACAGCCTACTTAATGAAAAATTTAATCTAGATGTTGGTGGCCGCACTTTCAGCGCACCATATCCTTGATAGCGGTGGCTGCCCCATGTGAACACAGTGGTTGTCAAAATTAACATTACAGTGGATCGGTACTGGGTCATTGGGATGTAAACTCTAGTGGCTCAGCATTTTCTCCACTACATGACTTACTTAAAATATTTGTCCTTTTAAGTCTATCTTATGGTTGTAAAATAGAAAGTTAATTTCGATAGCGTTGTAGAGAACTCGGAACTCTCTCTAGTGACTCTACTGTCTGCGCCGCAGCAGGCGACACTGCAGCTACGATAGTCTCAGCACGCCCATACCTTCCTTCCATTATTACATACCATGTAAATTAATTGTTCCACTTAATAATTCATAGTGCGTCATTCGCTTTACGAACAATACCGACACTGCAACATGGCAATACGAAGCTTAAAAGTCGTCGCTAACATTGCAGCATATTTATCAGGCGAGTGTTTGTGATTTTAGAATTATCCATACCTGCATTTATCGATCATCGTATAATGGAAACCGGATGTGAGTGTCCATTCTGTTGTCCTGTCTCGAGGCAAATCTATTTTAAACCATTTTATCCTATGCCACTGACCACATTGAAGCAAATCCTAGCGTAACCTTCCCGCTGTGATTTAACTGAAATTGACGTTTTAATGAAATAATATGTAAATTCAACACAACGAGATAAGAGGACTGGGAACACTGTTCAAATCCGTGTGATTGTGTAGGATTTTTCCTACCTAAATGCCTTATTCATACAAACAGGATGGCCAGTATTTATCCGTATCTGCCTCTACGCACCTGTGGTTTTCGGTACCAGAGATTATGAACCAATGAAAATAATTTAAAAATTACGAATCTTTATTGATATTAACATACATTCCTCTAAATCATGAAATATACTTTTCAAGTGCTTCAGTTTACGGTACGTTTAGAGAAATATACATGAAATAATGACTAATTTTTACATATTTTTTTCAGTGTAAAACTTTTCTTTATATGTTAAGTATGAGATCAATTTGAAATATCCACTCTGTCACCACGTATGTAATTGTTGTGATACACAGTTATTCCCACAGAGCTTGCAGCTAAGCAGTATTTGTGGGCTCTCATAATAAAACGTTCTGTCTACCCGCAGTTCATTCATTATTGTCATCCAGTGTAAGTCTAAATAAAGATTTTTACAGTGGTAATTTTCCTCCTGTACTTTCCACGATTATAAACTATCTAACAAACATATAGCCACATTTTTCGACCATGTGCCCTATGTTTTAAAAAATATATTTTGACCCCACCTTAACGTGACATTATGACCGTATGTTGACACTTATGTCACTTAACATACTGGAGAAATTTCGTACTATAGTGTAAATTTGTTCTCGAATTGATTACACAAAATTTGTGTTTTTTACATTTTGTATAGCTGATTGGCCTTTATTTGCACGTATGTTACTTACTATAGTTAGTTAGTTAGTTAGTGTTAGTCTTATCAAGATACCCACAGAATAGAGCCAGAAATTATTTCCCTTGCATTTTGATTAAATACTCACCGCATGAATAAAAGTTTCATATTTTATTTTATATACACATGTTTTGTAAAATGAAAGGATCTTAGAGAAAATCGATGAGCTTCAATTAAAGTTTTATGTGCAGAAGAATTTAAATTGGAATTCTACATGTAACACACACAATTCAATTCACCCGTTAACACTTGAGCTCCATGTTTTTGGAGGTGACACATTGCAATTGCAACTTACGTAAGAATATGTTTAATAACTGAAGTACTTGTAAAATATTGCGGTTATAATCTCTCTGACATCCGTCTTGATATTATCTGTAATCAGTTATGTTCTCTTCTAGTGATATCTGTGTGTGAAATATCTTCATAAAGAAACTTGGTCTGTTTTTATGTTCTCATTGTAAGACACACGCACGTTACATCTTAATCTTCCTTATCACACTATCCTAACCCTACCTGGTTACATAATCTGTATCGTTTAATATGTTTCTCCTAAGGAGTCATAATCGAAAAGTGAAGTACTTTATTAAGTGACTGTTATTAAACTAATCCTGATCATAAGCTAATTCGTCTGCAGCAGAAACACTGGTAGATGTTTCTCATTTATTTGAGATTATTGATACGAATTTCAAAATCTTATAACTCTGTAAGCATTCCTGCGACAAACAGCGACCGTTTGCAGTTCGAAGGCAACACCGTAATATTGCGTGGTGTTTCATGTTCTCTTACAGAAAAACATACGTATTTCGAGCTGTTGTGACCTCCTAATATTTCGCACTGCATAAGAATGAATTTTATGTCATTATCCGTGCTGTAAAAGGCGTCTGTCTGTCCGTGTAATGAAGGCGTCTATCACACACCAACATTGAGTGCTATTTTCTGAAGCAATTATGATGGGTCACTTTGGACATGTGTTTAATGGCCAATTACAAAGTTTCTCACCCCCTTTCTATTTCCACACTAGGACGCGCTGACATTATACGCCTAATTTGTATTCCACACTGATCTCTCATCGCCTCCTAAATGCGTGCTAGCGGCTACCATATATACGAGTGTATATAAACAGCATTAGCTGTGTATTCGTCGCACACTGATACGGCAGCTAACGCATGAAAGGATTCCGCATTGGAGGAATGCTTTGATTATCTAGCTGATGGCCTTTATTTTCCGATTTTGTAATATTGTTTATACATGTTTATAAAACTTTCGTTGCTTTCTTATGGGTGTCTCATCGTGGCGAACTGATAGAAAGTACAGCTTTGAACCCTGACCGTTTTTAATTGGGGTCAAAGTGATTTGAATTTTGTGTCCGGGGGAGGGAGTGGCTTGTTGGTTTATGTAGGACTATGATTTAGTCACGAGTTTGCAACATTGAGCAGGTTAATCCGAAAACCGGGTAATTTTTAGCACTTAAAATTTGATCATATTCTCCGAAGACCGCACACCCAATATGGGTCATCATAAGAAACATAGGTATCATGTAATTTCTTTTCTTTTTTTTGTAAAAGAAGCGTGTAAACATAGCCTTATTTTAAATCCGTAGTTTTTAATACAATATAAATACTTAATATGAAATACAGAGATATTTCTGATAGCCTGCCATTCCTTTGTCTGTTTATACTAGTATATTAGTTATCACTGTGACCTCCTGTGCTCTCTTCACAATATACTCTTCGACTTATTGTGTATCATATAAGTTCCAGCAACTTATAAAACTGCGTCTTTGAGCTGTTCGCACCAGATATTTCTGAATCTGCATTTGCCTTCCCGGAATTATGAATTATATTTAAAGGTAGGCCCTATAGCGCGGTTTTCAAGCCTTGCTAGTTTGAAATACTTTGTGCCTGGAAAGAGGAAACACGAGCCCAATGACTCAGAATGCTCTTCGCCTCCCCGTCCCCTTTTCTCCTCTCCCCTTTTTCCGTGATCTACTTTTGTGTAGGTATTTTGCAAAGAAGATAACCCACTTTTCTTGTAATCTGCCAATATAGCCTGACTGCTTCAACAATGTACTTTGATCGTGCAGGTGGAATGGCCTACTCTTCTGAAACGTTGTATCCACTTACAAAGCTACAACGTGCCGAGTTCTACTTAACACCAAAATCTGAGAAATAGCCTACTTGATAACCTGAAATGATACCTTTCTTATTAGAGTTTACGGTCATTCGGTGATCAGGACTTGCCATGTCTGACTGAGAACATCTGTAGTTACAGTATCGACCGCCTCATCGATTCTTTACTTTAGATGGGTTGAGGCGACAAAAGTTACACGTTTCCTCTTTTCCATTGATCTGGAAAATAATCACTTCTACTTTGGGCTAATCAGTGGGCATGGCATAACTTTATAAATTAACACACAACACTTGACCAACAGATACATTCTTATTATACGTTTTTGTATTTACAATACATTACAAATTGTTAATTTGTAATGTGTAATTTATGATTTTAAGAGAATGTCCCTGATGATGGTGCCAACAAGGGATCGAAACATGTCGGACTAGTTCACAGCGACTCTATTGTAAATACAGAAACGTATAATAAGAGTGCATCTGTTGGTTAACTGTTGTGTGTTCAAATGACAATGCACGGTACGAATGGTATAAAGTTTATAAATTAAAACGACAGGGCAACCTGTCTACTGTGTGGATGCACTTCCATACGGAAATATATATATGAGCATTTGTCAGATCAGTGAACTCATAACTTGGCCACTTCAATCTCCGGAATTTACTCCTCTCTTACCCTTTGAGACTCCGTAAACATATGGTGTTGATACTGAAAACACAAGAGTTG
Organism: Reticulitermes speratus; assembly: GCA_021186555.1. Lineage (NCBI taxonomy): Eukaryota > Metazoa > Arthropoda > Insecta > Blattodea > Rhinotermitidae > Reticulitermes > Reticulitermes speratus. Next base: position 19,013,882 of record JAJKFL010000002.1, read on the forward strand.
AAGGAAAGATTGAGCCGCTCTTTTATGCGACTACTTGTTGTCACTTGGGTGTGGCAAGACTGAATAATGATGAGGAATGTGGTAAGTGACAAATAGGCTTCATATTGAGTTTTAATAATGCCTCTAATAAATTTTGGTTGTATACTTTCTTTCGGGTTACATTTTTGTTTCTAGACTTGTTTTCAAAATAGCTGCAATTTAAAACACCATCATTGTATATTTTCATTTTTGTGCAGTACACATTTGCTGAAATATTGCATGGAACATTGCCTCTCTTATGGTTATACGTCGGTGCATACTGTTACATAGGCCTATATAGAAACCAGTGTGTCAGTCATCGATTATTTAAACAGTCATGATATTTTAAGTTTCCACAGTGATGACCATGGACACATCCAAAATGTACATTGTCGGATAAAGCCTGTTTTCATTACATAATCTATGACGCCATTCTTTCAATGCCTACCAATTCTGAAATAAATAATCTCTTCTATGTTTATTTAAGTTCGTACTGAACTAAATAGCTTTTGACCGTTTACTGAAAGAGACTTGGGTGCTGATCACACGAGTTTCTTTCTGAAGTGTTTTTGTTTCTCGCTGTTTTGTTACTTCTGTTATTTCAGGTGACAAGATGGCTGCTATTCTAAGGAGAAAGACGTCTTCCGGTTCCGGTATCGACGTGATGCTGTGGTTCGTCATTTTGCCGCTACTCGTCATGGCGACAAGATAAGTGTCGTGAGTGCAGCGAGAGAGACAACAGTCTACTCTACCCACTTCTTTATACACGTATAATATGTAACACATCGAGTGTAGGAAGCCTCGCCCCTTTTCTACCCGATAGTGAACATGTTTCATTATACACTTTAAGTAATATTTCTACGCGTACACTTAGTGTTTGTGGTCGGATTGCTGAGCTAAGTAAGAATTCGTGAGAACGGCAAAGTGAAGAGAGTGACATCGTAGTTACAAGGATATCCTGAAGCGGATTCAAACTTTCAGACTTTATTTTATATGGACTAAGCAGCTATCCTTGTTCACGGTGTACGTATCAATCAAATTTGGAAGTTGCGTGTAGTCAATTTTCAAGAAAGAATCTTATGCAAATATACAACGCATTTCAGCGATATTTAATGGGGGAAAACGCTTTTCCGGAAATATTTACGTGGACTTTCAACCGTCGTAAAAGTAATGATCTGAGATGTCTTTATTATGTGTGCATTCATGTTTGTTGGAATTTAAAAATTAAACCTTTGATGAACCTGTTCGGAATTCTGATTGTGTTTAGAATAAAACTGGTACCTTCACGACATCTACGATGTGCGTCTTCAGTAATACGGTTCACTCTCTCACTCGCGGAACTACGTTCCTCTTGGCTTGTTGGGAATGCTTTTCCCAATCGGAGCAAACAAATTCATGACCACCTCTTTGCGTTAAGTTACAAGTATGGCACCTTCAGAATATAAAGATGTGCATGAGGCTGTATAAATCCCGTTACTGGATTTAGTACATATGTTTTTGAATGATACATACATCCGTTGTATTGCCAGAATTCTGTTTGGTACATATTTATAATAACTTGCTACATTACTATGACTTGGATTTGTATGTCACTGAAAAGTAATAATCAAGTGGATCCAGATATTTTTCTCAATATATGAAGTTTCTTTTCAAAATTTAGAGCAAATTCATTTAGGGCTAGAGTAATTTTACTAAGGAATTGTACGTGAAAGCAATGTCGGAAGTGATATCATCTTTTGTTAAACACTGTGCCTAAGTCCTCACTTCGTACGTGTGACACCCTCACGTTCACAGAGGGTCGAATGGCTCAATTATTCTTCGTAAGTTTCGTTATGCTGTGGGCGTTATTAAGTTTCGGTCCAGGCACTAACAGTGAGTACAGAGGAGAGAATTATTGTATGTTGTAACAGTGCAGGTAAAATTACACGACGAAAAAGCACAGAGTTTTCCTGAGGCACATTATGCTTCGTGATGGTTTTAAAAGGAAAACTTTTAGCACAACTTTAACAGTCATATGTCCGAATTCGCCTTCTTTGTAATTCGACCCATGTGGGTTGGGAATATGACAGAGTGTCCGATGAGGTCTTTTGGTTGAAATGAAACTCAGGATAATTACCTGCCACATTGACTCGTGTAGTTAATTTTGTCTTCGTACATAAGAAATTAATGAGTGTTCGGTTGAGTTGTGGTTAAAGAAGTCACTCAGTGGCCGGTGGAACCGAGAAGACCCTATTGTGTAATACATTATATATTCACTTGAAATGTTACAAATTCACACGTGCAAGAAGAATTCAGAGTGGGATTCAAGATGGTTTAGGAAAGTTTTTGAGAATTTATACACCTGAAGTTACATTGCCCTTTTCACTCCATTTACAGTGAAATACGGATAATGATCGAATGATCATTCCCGTTTTGAAGAAATGCTGCAGCATTCTATTCCTGAGAGACATCATGTGACAACTTGCATGTACACAGAACGGCATGTGCGAAGATGGTGTTTCCTCTCATGATTTGAAGACTTAAAGGGAACAAAACCGTGAATACTGGGCATATTACCAGTTTTTAGTCAGTACTGTAAATTCAATGTTGTTGTCGCCAATATTACGATATTGCTTACTTATTACTTCCAAAAAATATAGTTGCAAGTGTCCACGTGTGTTTGGATGGGTGCCTCTCCACTATCATTAATAACATAACAAATTTTCGATTTCTGTGGCCTATTATAAAATTTACATAAATGTAGGCTACCCTCCGATCTAAAACTCTGTCAGGGTAAGTGTGGGGAAGGTTGGTTGTGATAAACTGTACATTTGTTTCAAATTTAGTGACGGAGGGACAAAGCTGCCAGCCGCACTGGCTCTGTCAAGCATACCAACGGAGTTATCGATATTCTTGCTCTTTTCGTCGTTTTTTTATGTCTTAATTGTGAAGTGAGTGCAGTGTGTGAGTCCCGCATCATCCGATCAGCCGCCTCACTCTACTGCAGCAAACCCCAACCTTTCATTGCCCATGTTCTCTTCCTCTGGAAGTGTGAAGGCCGTGACAATGGTCCATAGAACGCTGTGCAGAGTAAAACTGCACAGCTTGTTTGTTGACACATTCAGACTCAATTCCTGAGAGACAAGAAATTATAAGTTATGGATTTTGAAGCTGCCTGTAATTATGTATAAAGGCCTTCGATTTACTTCTGGGAATGAATATAAATAAATACATGTGATTACCTTCCAAGCGCGGCGTGGCTGAAAATGGTAATTTCTGCACGCTGTCGGGTGTTAATTTTGTACGAAAAATGATATTTTTCTTCATTCGTTATGGGCCTATATTTCAACGCTCAAATTTTGAACATTTCTTATACTTTCTTGCTTATCCAGAGGAAGAAGCTATTAGAATGGCCTTCCCTTACCCCCTGAGGCGGCTGACATAGAGACTCCCTCCCTCAACTCTTTCAGATAATATAATTCCACATTTACATTTAATTTCTCTCAAAAGTGTTGAATTATAAACTGTAAGATTACGAAGAAAGTGGTGACAACAGTATGCATTGGGGTGAAACATGTCGCATTCAATGACAGGCCTGTTCTGAGCAAGGGATATAACCTGGACCCATTCACATTGAGAGGCAGCATGTTATTGGGTGTGTATAAACAGAGTGTTATTGCCATTTGTGTTTGCATGGCATTGTCTCTGACATCTGGAAATAACTGCCAAAGGGCCTTCGAATTTACGTTTGCTCTTTGCTCAAAACACGATTACTTTATTTGATTCGTGCTGGGTTGTATCCCTTGTATCAAGACTACCGTGGCCGTCTGTAAATCAATGTATATTAATGTTGAGTATGTAATATCTAAAAAATTCACACTCATTGCACCATTTTTCCACTAATTAAAACATTCATTGTATTTTCCCCATTCAAACATTATGAATAAATGTCTATATTTTATTCACAACGTAAACCATGAACATTCATCAATGTAGCTTAATCTGTGCAGTTTATATGGTACAGAACGTGCTAATCAAGCATACAGTAAGTATAACCCAGTTCTTAATTAAAATATCACTACATTTGAGTTTCTCACATCAGTGTTACTGAAGATTCAAATCTTCTGGGAATGGTAAGGAGTTACCGACATTTTGAAGGAAAGTAATGACGTCATCCTTATATCGGGCAGTTGAAGCAGACATGAAAACTAATTTACATTAATTTATAAGACTGTCAGAGTTTCACGACGGACGTTCTCTCTGGCTGAAGACAACATAAACTGCAGAATAACCACTAATCCACGAATACGCACAACGTGAGTAATGAGGTCTTCGCACTTCTGGGTTGTTACGAAGCAGATCTTGGTATTTGCTTATCAAAGTTTCGAGACAGCCCATCGGTCCATCCTCAAGGGTTAAGTATTCCAAAAGGATGGGACCGATATGCTGTCCTGAAACGTCGGTGAACAACTACCAGCATACGCTGCCTAAAAACCCAGAAGAGCGAAGACTTCATTTACACCGCGGCAGAAGCCTGAAATTTAAACATGAGTAATGTTGTGTAGGTTTGTAATTAAATATGAAATTATTAGTAACACACAATGGCTTATTAATATTTCGGTTAGGAAAGAATCATAATATTTACAAATGATGAACAGTGTAAGAAAGAATTATTGTATTTATGGCAATCGATAATATGTCGGCTATGGGACTTGGTAATGAGTGTTTAGTCTTAATGGAAGTACATGTGCACATATTTTAATTTGTGGACAGTTCAGACTGACGAAAGTGACGCCTTATACATTCGAACGTCACAATTAGGGCCAAAATAAAACAAACGTCTGTTGTGCATATAAGTTAATTTCATAATTTCAGAAAAAGTCCTGTGGCGCTATTACCTAGTGCAATTGGACATTAAGCAGCAGAGCGGGTAGACGAAAGGAAAGGAAAAGAACTTGATAATGAAGTGCTGGCAGTAAAGATGTGGCTAACACAGGGACGCGCCCCGGGGGGGGGGGGGGGGGGGCTGTCGGGCTGTAATCACCACCAAATCGAAATTTAAAAAATACGCAGATGTAATAGACACGATATCAAATTTTTACGTGATTTACCCTTCAGCCGAAGTGTTCCCCGGAGCTATCCGGGCTATTTACCTTTCCCCATACGCCTTCATGGTGTGCACCTTGTCGATCAGAAATGATGTGCAGTATTGTTCCACATTTGGTTCTGTCGTGTATGGGCATGTATCATACGTTTTTGTGTATTAATTTATTTGGGGTAACATAACTCAAAGTGCAAAGCGTGGTATTATTCTGTACTTAATTTTGTAAGAGTTTGATTTTTTAAAGAGAAACACAATTTCCGTGTCAATAAAATCTACAAGTATTTCGATAAAAGTGTAACATAAGAATGCTTTAAACCCTAAGCAGTAAATGAAACCACTCTTATGTGAAAACAAAGAATTGAAGCGTGTTTTACTTTAAAGTGAGATTTTATGTTAAAATTTACTTCGGTGCAAAATATTATCGACATAAGTCGAACGACAATACGCTTCACTTAATGGCCGATACTTATAACAATAGCAATAACAATAATACATTTAAATGTGAAATCTTCAGCTTGGAACTTTTATTCCAAGCCCTCAAATGGCGTAAGCAAATGGCAATACAGCCCAGAAGGCAGCAGCTTTCATTCGTATTCACAGCTGTGAGAATCTCGTATATTACTATCGAGTGAAAAATATATGGCTGTTCATTATTATTAGTAGTAGTAGTAGTAGTAGTAGTAGTCGTAGTAGTGCTAGTAGTAGTAGTAGTAGTAGTAGTAGTAGTAGTAGTAGTAGTAGTTAGTAGTGTAAGTTAGGTAGTAGTAGTGTAGTAGTAGTAGTAGTAGTAGTAGTAGTAGTAGTAGTGTAGTATTTAGAGGTATTTAGTAGTAGTAGTAGTAGTAGTAGTAGTAGTAGTAGTAGTAGTAGTAGTAGTAGTAGTAGGAGTAGGAGTAACTGTTGTATTTGTTATAGTCGTAGTAGTATATTATGGTATACTTTCAACTTTAAGAATATCCAGATTGTTTCTAATTTCTTTGGAATTATTTTCATAACTCTTCCATTATGTGATATGGCAGCATGTTACATTAGTTACAGACCTTTTTAATTTTTGGTTTCAAATGTAGTACATGTTTTACGGAGAGTGAGTACTGATGAGTGCCTCATTGCAGCATGTGCATACAGTACAAAGTGTACATGCCGTCTGATGGACCGCTCTAAAGCGATTTGAAGTAATAAAGACGTCTGTATCCATTGTTTGAAGTTAGTTATATGTTTTTGAGAGAATGATTTTTAATAAGAGAGAGAACTTCTTCCTGTACAATTTGTTAGAATCCATGAATTTTGAAAAGTTATTTACATCTGTTATTTATTTCTAATTTCATTTAAGGACATTTTCTTCAACTTCATAGGTTTCATAGCACCGAACGAAAGGATGAAACCGACTGGTAAACTTGGCAGAATGTGAAAGGAAGCAGCAGCAGTCTGTTTTAAGTTATTATCCCATAATTTAGTAGATTGACTGATTAATTCAATGATTCCTGGTACACACATACTGAGCATTTTCTTAACTTACTGCGTTAAAAAAAGCGCCAGTAAACAATTTATTAGGACATAAGTATAAGGAAAAGTCCTTTTCCCCACAATACGCCTGAGCAAAGGTCTCGGTCAGGAATCGTCATTCTTTTGGCCGGGATTCGAAAGTATTGTCCTGAGAATATGAGGCAGGGAGGCCAACTGGAGTTATTAAGAAACAAACATTGAGTGATTCTAACAGTCACTGCAATAACACGATCTTCACTTATTACTTGTCAGCGAAAGACATGCTGTGACCAGAACTACCCATTATATGAAGGCCACATTTGCCGCAAGCCCAGTGAAGAAAGCCTCGATTGAAGAACAGTACAAACAGTACGACTCTGTGTAACGTCCGGATATTACAATTTTGAATGTCTTTCTTCAGCTAACCATCCAAAAAGGGAAGAGTTTGCCAATTGTTACAACTAGGATAGTTTTCAGGTGGCTTGCGGTGTGAGAAAATCTTAGGCCATTTTCCACTATACTGTATTTTAGAGCTGTAAGTTAAACTGTCCGGCTTGAGTATCGCGTTATCTTTGTCTGAATGGCATCAGTTTTGGTCGAAGGACACTACTGCGCATTGAAGTACGAATTAACCATATAGCAACGTGCGCTTTACTTGAGATAGTCCCTGAAATGACACGGGGTCATTCATGCACAAAACTCAACGGAGTTGTGGTATTGTTTCTGCACTTTAGTCTTAGTCTGGCCTCATTATTTTACTACTTCGTATTCAATATATGAGTGAGATAAGGAAGGGGATAGTGAGGGAATGAGTAAAACAGGTGAGTGATGCATGAATGACGGACAAAATAGTTTTGGGAGAAAAAGGGACAGTGAGTAAAAAAAGTAAAGGACCAACTTAATGAGAGAAATATTGAATGAATAAGAGGCGGTGGTAACGAGAGTGTTAGAGACAGGATCTAGTGATAAGGAGGATGTGATACTGACGCAGAAATTAAGTGATAAATAGAACATGGGCCTGCAAACAAAGGAGGGAATGAGTACGTGAGGAAGAGAATGATGAATTTGTGGACTGAGTGCTACAGGGGTTGGAATGGTTAAGGGTGGTGTGCTTGAGGAAGACACAAGGCTGGGTGCTACAGGGGTTGGAATGGTTAAGGGTGGTGTGCGTGAGGAAGACAGAAGGCTGAGTGCTACAGGGGTTGGAATGGTTAAGGGTGGTGTGCGTGAGGAAGACAGAAGGCTGAGTGCTACAGGGGTTGGAATGGTTAAGGGTGGTGTGCGTGAGGAAGACAGAAGGCTGAGTGCTACAGGGGTTGCAATGGTTAAGGGTGGTGTGCGTGAGGAAGACAGAAGGCTTAGTGCTGCAGGGGTTGGAATAGTTAAGGGTGGTGTGCGTGAGGAAGACAGAAGGCTGAGTGCTGCAGGGGTTGGAATAGTTAAGGGTGGTGTGCGTGAGGAAGACAGAAGGCTGAGTGCTGCAGGGGTTGGAATAGTAAAGGGTGGTGTGCTTGAGGAAGATAGAAGGCTGAGTGCTGCAGGGGTTGGAATAGTTAAGGGTGGTGTGCGTGAGGAAGACAGAAGGCTGAGTGCTGCAGGAGTTGGAATGGTTAAGGGTGGTGTGCGTGAGGAAGACAGAAGCTGAGTGCTACAGGGGTTGGAATGGTTAAGGGTGGTGTGCGTGAGGAAGACAGAAGGCTGAGTGCTTCAGGGGTTGGAATGGTTAAGGGTGGTGTGCGTGAATAAGACAGAAGGCTGAGTGCTGCAGGGGTTGGAATGGTTAAGGGTGGTGTGCGTGAGGAAGACAGAAGGCTGAGTGCTTCAGGGGTTGGAATGGTTAAGGGTGGTGTGCGTGAGGAAGACAGAAGGTTGAGTGCTGCAGGGGTTGGAATAGTTAAGGTTGGTGTGCATGAGGAAGACAGAAGGCTGAGTGCTTCAGGGGTTGGAATGGTTAAGGGTGGTGTGCGTGAGGAAGACAAGGCTGAGTCTGGGAGTGGTTGGAATGGTTAAGGGTGATGTGCGTGAGGAAGACAGAAGGCTGAGTAACTGAGTTTAGGGGAAGAGGGGGAGGGAGGAAGTGAGAGTAGAAGAGGATGTATAAGTGAAGGAATGAGGAAAAAAATGGTTGTGTGAGAATATTGGCGAGGGCTTGAAAGAGAACGTGGGTAGCCAGTATGTTGGTGGGTGAGAGATGAAATTGATGACCGACGAATGGAATTGGGGAAGGAAAATGGAGAATAGGAGATGGAGAAATCGGTACTTCAAAGAGCGTCCGACGAAGAAATCGTGTGAGTTAGGAAATAAGCAACTGACATGGCGGATGAGTGAAGGAGTGAGGAGGATTAGAGTTAAATGAAAGAGTGTATGAGGGAAAGTGGAATAAGGGAGGGAGGGAATGAAGACACAAATGCCAAATAAATAAGACAATATGACGTAAAGAATGATGGGTCCGTTTTGGCGCTGCCAGGGGTGCAGTTTATAACCGGTATTATTAGGTATCAAAATTTATGTTTGACAGACAGGACATATTTGTTTAGAATTGGTACTTTAGTTTAAGGGTGTAAAAGAAATTGTAACTCATGTGTATAACGTCTTAGAGAGGACAATAGAGACAGTTTAGGTCGGGTATAGCAAGCTAGCATGTTCGCCGTTTGTCAATGTCAAAATTAATGGTTTAGGGAACTTTTTGGAACAAACGAAATTCTACACTTTGACAGCTTTTGGACGTTTTAAATCAAGTGAGGACAGACACTGTATTAGTCATGCTCGCACATTAAGAAAAACTGGTAGGACGCGTGTAGGGGTTAATACGAGTAACGGCACGGGAACATAGTTAAATCACTAGCAGCCAATGACAAGGAAGTATTCAAAATTGTAACTTTTGGACCTATTAGGAAATAGTCAAAATTAAAAGTCAGCCAATTGGAGACAGTGGGAAAAGTTTGAGAGTGGGATGAATTTAGCCGGGATATCCACGACCGCGTACAGATGCTGGGGAGTTCGGATTTAGACGTTAGTGGGAGAATACCTGATTTAGGGCACGCCGATTTCCTCAGATATATTTTGAAAGTTTGTAACCAATTAATTATCAGAACATTATTTAGAAAGTTTGATAGTGACTTCCATTGAAAAAGGGTTCATAAGACAACAAAAACTATTCGGTGCCACTTTCATAACGAAATAAACAAATTAACTGTAAGCAATTTCAATAAAGTGCTAACAATACAGCAATAAAGGAGGTAAACCAGTTTGTTGCATTTCAAACGCACCTAATAATTTCTACAAGTGTTCCTGCGCCTTTGACGAACCACTTAGATTCCCTGTAATCAAGAGTTTGTTCCTACCGACTGAAAGCGAAGAACCGGGTGTAAGTTGAAGGAACCCATTTATCAGATTTAGCAGCTGGTATTAAACTGGAAATAAAATATCCCTTGAATTTTTCGAATGTGAAGAGAATTTCCACATACAGACGACGAGGTAGAGCTGGTGGAGATGCTTGTTACGTGGTTGGAAATTTGTCGTCTCTGTTTCTCGCAGCCGTAGTAATTGCTACCATAGATTTGTTTACTTTCATACACAATGTAATTTGGAAAGAGCAAGATAGACTGCTTAGAAGAGGTGTTGGCATTTCGGAAGAACGAAGAATGTGAAGCTAGAAGGAAATGAATGCTAGAGGTGATGACTGCAGACTGGGAATTCACGTCACCTCTTAAAGAGTTACAAAATACTAATGAGTGAGGGGAAACATAAGGGTTCAAAATGCAGTGAGTAAAATCTGAACTGGGAATTGGCCATAACTGTGAGGAGAGAAGGTCAGGACGACAGAGAATCAGAGTTCAATTGCCCATGGAAATATAGGATTAGGATTAGGATCTTAGCTCCAAATTTCATATATTCTGCTTCCATCTCTTACATTATAACGGCAACAGTATATTTACAGGCACGTTTTGCGGCTAGGACATTATGTTATTACTTACATGTAGAAGTCTTAGAATTTATGTGTTCTCAGAATTAAACTGAGGACGGAAGATTTTATATCTCTGATTTAAAATTATGAATAGAGATAACTACAGGAGATAGAATATTTTTGAATACTGATAGAGACACCTAGATAGGTCACAGTCTGCAGGAATCGTTCGCCATAGAAAGGGAAAAGATGATAATAAATTTTGAATAACGTCTTATTGAAATGTAAATTTATAGCTACTTGTGGTTGGTAAAATAGTGACATGAATGTCTAAAAACAGGTGTATTGCCTCTATAGGGTTTCTGACAGACTGGCGAAATTTGTCTCGTCAAGTAAAATTCTCTATTTCAGATCAAGTACATTTGTGTGAGTATTGCCTTAGCGTAAGAAATACGAGCCTGTGAGATATTGCCACAAATTCTAGACACAGTGAACATGATCTGCCGGCAACAATGTCTCCAAAAATGTGGGGTGTTGATGATGAAAATGAAAGCTATAAAATTGTGCTGACAAAAATCAATGAGACATACTTAAAGAAAATCGGTACAATATTCATCTACTGTTGGTCTTAGCTGGTTTATCGACACAACCTCATTTAATATTGCGAGTACATACCTTGATACGTATTTGTCAAAATTCGATCCGAATTTTGACTTATAAATGGAGAGGTTTGAATCTTCTAGAGAGAGCACTAAGGTGCATTAGCCTATATTTTTTTCTCAACCGTCAAAAAGTGTTCCGTTATTTTCTGGGAATCCAGTTAAGTGTACTTTTAAAATGTAACCGAAGCGCTTGACTAACAACAACAAAAAATGACGCCTAAATATTGGTCCTCCAAAACTGCATTTTAAAGCTGCGTTGCTCCATATTGGAATAATATCTCTCCGAAAAGCAGATACCGTTTATGTAAAGCAGTTTTACGAAATATGCATCTGCTTGTGAACGCATCAAATATGTTTGCATGTCTGTGGAGAATTGAATGTGACTGCATTTCTTATTTTGCAACTGGGTGACGTAAAATTGTGTTGTTTCCCGTGTGAATTGGGAAGCCGCGCGCAAGGAAGTGATTACTGAAAGCAGAAGTCGCCAATTCGGTAAGACTTGCTTATGGAACAAAAGAATTTGGCCAGTCAAACTGTGATTAATCCATAAAATATGTCTTTCCAGCAGTTAATATGAAACTTGATTTAATGTAAAATATTTTAAGGCTTTTAAATGAAAACAGTGCAGGACAGAAAACCTCGAGGACCCGCAAGGCCAGGGTTGCAAGGGCGGATAGCTGTTTTGCCACGAAATGCAGAAATCATGAGCTGTGTCGCTCTTGGGAGTTTGAGTGAAGCTGAAAGAATTAAAGTAAATGGTCAAAATTATCCACAAAAACATGAAGGAAGAACATTAAGAGTCATTTTTCAAGTGGTTCTCAATGTTTCTAATTCATGGGGTAGAGAATATAATTGAAAGTTTACTCTCTGGACACTAATTTTCTGTTGTTCCAACAAACTGGGCTGGGTTAGTTAAAAATCTTTCATTAAAAAATATTCACGGTAGAAGAGTGACATTGGGCTAAGTCCCAATAAGCTCGCTCCCTGCTGTCTCAGTTAGGAAAGAAACACCCCACAGACGAAGGACAAACCAGAATTGTCGGTAACAGCACTTCAGGTAAGTTAAAGTTGCAAATTCTGCTGTAATATTCTTATTGCTTTACATTCCAAAATCTCTTTCGATTCACCCACGATGTTTAGGCGATACACCGCTTTTGGGGCCCATTTTTAAAGTGGATTTAAAAATTCCGCTGGTCCATCACGTTCATGTACGTGTCATTAATGCTATTTTTTGTTATCAACTTTTTTATACAGACGGTTCATAATTACAAATCTGATTGCTACCCCAGCGCAGTGATTAAAAAAATTGCGTTATATAAATCTGACTGACCATCCCAGAAAGTATGTAAATAATAGTATATTTTGCATGAGTCTTGGTCTCTAACAAAGAGAAGTAGACATTATTACAATGTATTACCCATGACGTCTAATATTTACAAATCTGTATTCAGAAGGGGGGAAACATGATAATTTATCATTAGCCCCGACTCATAAAGGAAAGTGAAGTTTTTCCAAGTCGGTTGCATTGATGAATTTACATTAAAAGCGGTTTGTGGCAATCATAACTGCCTTGTATGAGCCGTGTAGCACAAAGTGAGCGTGTTTCCCGTCCCACGAAAGACAGCTGTTACAACCGTTTCGCTTTAGACGAATGACTGACGCTGATGAAAGATTCATGCCTTAAACCGGAAGCTAACCGCCACACGGATCTGACAAGAAAAACAAATTTGCAAAAGCCATTAATTTACTCGTCCATCCCTGTAATTCCCTATGGAATTTTCCTGTATTGGAGATCTGACACCAATTAGCGTAAAATAAAGGACTATATCGTGCATTAACAATAAGTTTTATTGAAACATGTTTAAATAAATATGTTCATGAATTAATTAATTAATACTATAGTGCCGAATAGTACTTTTGTCGTCATTTATTTATGTACTGTAGCTCTACAAAACATATCACAACAAACACTTACTTTCTGAAAGCGGGCACGTAATATATACTTAAAAATAAGTATCACCACCGTACATTAAGGGAAGCCATTGCCGTTGTCAGGTCATGAAATTTTACGTACATCACGTCGGTATTATTGCTGGACGGAAATTACGTAGTCCTGATTTAAATGACCCACAGTGGCATGATATTTGTCGCAAATATCCTGCAATTCCGTCAGTTGTATTAAGGGTGACAAACACGTGAGTGTGATCGCACTGAATTTTTCGCATAAAAACTGAAACGCTTTTATTGACTACAAATTACATAAACACATATTACAAGACGCTAAATTTTTCCACCCTAAAATACAATTTTGTGCTTGAAATTTACATTTCCCTATGTAACGCACAAATATTGGTCCTCCAGCTTTGGAGCTTATGCGGAGTTAAGAATTTCACACCGTTAGCAATGGATTTTACACATAAGCTTGACAGAATATTTGGACCCAAGAGGGACAAAGTAACACGTCACTGGAGAAAACTGACAGGCCTAATGAAGGGGTTTGTAAGGTATAATCTTTAGCAAATGCTATTAGGGCAATTGTAAGGAAAGAGGTAAGATTGACAAGGCACGTAGCATGTATGGAGAAGAGAAAATACATACAAATTTTCAGTCGCAAATCTTGATAGGACGAGGCAATGTAGAAGCGTTAGGCATAGCTTGGATTATAACAGTAAAAGTCCGTTTTTTTTTGTAAAATATCTTTATTACTTAATGACACATTTTTTTACAAAGATGGTATTTGCATTGACACATGTGATAATAGTTAACATGGATAATTGATATTTGTGCTTTTGGTAGTTCCGTGTGTAGCCGTAAATGACGGTATGGATAGGTGAACACATTTTTCTTGTCCATACCATTCGCAGAATATGTGGTGCTTCCGTTCCATCGTTCCTCTCTGAAGGTACAGGTTGTGTTTCGACAAGTTAGTGGTCAAGTACTTCCAAATATTTCCCATATTTCTTGTATCCGTGTGGGCGAGAATATTCTTTCCAACGCGCTCGTTTGAGAAAGTCCAGATAATCCTTCATGGTCAAACTGTGGTTATTGTGTACGTAACATAGCATTTGCCCCAGTATCCAAATAGTTGCATTATGTCTCTGTATTGGTTGTAACTCAAAATCTGGGGCGCAAATCCACTCGTCAGTTATATCTTTAATATTAGTACGTAGGTAGCAAGCAATATGTTTTCGAGTCCACGTCCAGATGGGGTGGGTTTCTGTACATGTCGTATATCTGTGGAGTACAGTATCCTCTTGTTGACAATATTTGCACTAAAGTGTGAGGTGTGAACTCTATTCATCTGGGTGAAGACGTGGACCAGTAGCGGGCCTTGTCACTAAGATAACGGACTTTTGCTTCCATAAGGTGACGGGGAATTTCTAGCGTTGCTGAGTGCCTATTAACTTCCCTAAAGCAATTGTTCTGTATGAAGCCAGTTAGTCTGAAATCACTGCTATAACAAACTACGTTTCGCAGAATTAACTGCCGCCCGTCTCCATGCTACTTAGTTTACATTGGCAAGTGTGGAGACAGGTACTGTAATGGAGTGCACATACATCTGAAATATGTTCATTTCTGCCCTGCTTACCTCGTAAGTTCTGAAGGGGCACCTATTATAAAATTATTATTCCGAAGGTAATCACAGTACAACATTGATTGCAGAATGTTAACAATTGCTTTTTACTTGTATTTCATTAAATACTCATCATAACGATAATGTTTTTCAATACAGACTTATTTGTTTATCGTGTTGTACTACATGTTTATATGTACCAATCATTGTAGTCGATATAGTAACTAGGCTACGAGCTGAACGATCGACAAATGTGAATTCATTGTCGGCAAAGGTAAGAGATTTCATTCCCCTTCAGAACGTTTAGACCTGCTCTGGAGAACACACATGCTCCTGTTTAAAGAAAGTCAGATGCTATTTCCGCGGGAGTAAAGCGACAGGGGTGAATTTGACCGCTTACATCCAAATAGTACCGAGTTTAAGAATGAGTGGAGCTTACCTTCACTTCCCCATACGCTTTTATGTCGTACGCAAGGACAATTTTACTTTCATGTATTAAATTTCTACGCAGAATAATTTTTATAAATTTTTTAAAGTTCGATATTATTTTATGCAATTAAATTGTCATATTTAAAGGGCACAAAATAAAATTCCATTCCCAAAACAAATTTTAATACAGACTTCACATTATATTCACCGTGCATTCTGTATTATATAATAGCTTTTATTTAAACCAACATATGCACTACACCTTGTCGTCATATACACCCCTACATATGTTTCGACTACTTATTAGTCATCATCAGGGGGATCAAAGTATATAAACACAGACTACACATCCACTATAATAGTTGGTTCACATTCAATGTTAAAATAAGATGAACTATGTTCACTATAAAAACATGTAGCATTCTTGCTTCAGTGGTTAAAATATATAAGAGTGTCTGTTTTCCCTTTTGGTTAAAACGTTTAAAATTATTCAAAATTATTGGCAGTTGGTCTTGTTTCCTTCTCAAATGGCTGGTGAATTTATCTGTGGCGGGATGTTGTGCCGTGTTGTGTAAACTTCGCCTGATGGCTGCGTTGTGACTGGACCAGTCACATCGCAGCCGTCAGGCGAAGCTTACACTTGGCACGTATGGGGAGAAGTTATACATACAGGGTTTATGGGGGAAATTTGAAGGAAACAGACCAATTGGAAGACCTAGACCTAGACGGTAGGAAAACAAAATTGATGTTAAAGAAATGGGATAGGAGGCTGTGGACTGTGTTCTCGTGCATGAGTGCAGGGACAGGTGGCAGGTTGTGAATACTCTAATAAAATTTCGGGTTCCATAAAATGCGCAAATTTCTTGACTTGCTGAGGAAATATTAGCTTCTCAAGAAGGCTCGGCTCCATGAAGTTAGTTCCACTTAGATTTTATGGGCCTCGGGCGCAGGAGAATTAGATTAGACCGAAAACGAATTCATTGCATTGCTTGCGGAAACATAATTAGGCATAGGACCGTAATAAAGGAACGTTTAACTTTCAATTGATATATTTCCGGAAAATAACTCTGCCTTTAATATCATAGGATGATAAACTGCAATTTTATCTTTTGCACTGAAAATCATCCGGCCGAAAACACAGTCTTATCGTCAATCGACTGTCACTTCGCCGTGTGGCGGGGCTATTAGATGCTTGATCTGTCGCGAATTTTACACTCGCGTCTTATATCAACAGACACTTTAAAAAGGGGAAATAAGAGGGGGCTGGAGAAAAGTAAATATCGATTTCTTCACAATTTGTCCTCTTGATATAACTTTTGTGATTAATGGATAAAGATGATACGGATGGGACATATAAAGATTTAGGATAAGAAGAAATTAGTGAAAATTGTATTTTGTTTATCTCAATGTATTATATTACTTGACAGAAGTAGGCGTAGACGGGAGGGTGATAATAACCCCGTTCTCAGAGAGGTGGGGTGAGAGTGTATGGAATTGTTTTGATTAAATGAGAATAGGGTGAATTGAACATAGGAATACATTTTCGGCTTTCACAATTTCTAGATTATGTCCACTCATCAAGAAAGATGCCATGTCGAAAAACACCCTGAACTCTGCACACAATGTAGGCAGGACACTTCTGGTGAGTCCTCAAATTCCATTTCAGACTACCTTCTGAAAATGTGAATATCTTTGAATATTTGATACGACTCCCTGAATGGGAAACCGACCCATTGCCAATACGTAATTTAAAGGATACAAAATCGGTGTCTTCTCCCATACTTACTAAGTACTTAAGACAGTCACGTATTTGGAAGTCTGAAGTTCAAGTCTCGGCGGGGTTATTGGCTGCACTGACTCAGATTACTCGTAATATTCCCTACTCTTAATGGCAAGACAACATTTTTAAATAATCACGAGCGCATCAGCACAAATCATTTCACTAGACCGTGTATGAATTATGTAGCTGTGTGGTACATATCAATCCGTATTAAACCTAGTGTCGTGTTTACAATTCTGTAGACAATATAGACAACTTTCAAACGAAAATAACATAAGACTTTTAAAATCTTCTGGCTTATTGCGCCGCATCGACTGGTAACTACGTATTTACCAGCCGACACGTCATAACATCCGAGAAGACTTAAAACTGCATCAGCACATCTGTGAGAGTCTGGCATCTCGCACAGCACATAACAACAGGATAAGAGAGCACGAATATAAGCTAAGAGAAGGACATATTGATAAATGTAAACAGACATCACATGCTTTTGAGGAGGGTCATAGGATCGATTGGATTAATACGACCATATTACAGTCTGAACCTAACACCGTATACAGGAAATATAAAGAGGCAGCACATAAGCTTGGTTCTAACAATCCTATCAGTCAGCCTAGTTTGGACATATCTCCTGTTTGGTATCCATTAATAGACCAGGATTTGCACAAATTAATATGTATTCATTCATGGTGTACATGAATGTTTGTGCTTTATAGTAAGTGCGTGGTTTCACCAACAGAGGGTGCTGATTGGGTTGTTACTATCTCACATTTTAATTTATTGGATAAACTTATTTTGTTGCTTGTTCAGATGCTGTCATTTTCAATTTTAATAAGGGAAAAATTTCATATTATTTTATCACAATTTCAGATTGAGTACTGTGTATACTATTTTTATATTTAGAGGTTTGGATTGTGTTGTCTCTCACATATGAATTTGTAGGTTGTTTGTTCCTTTAGATTGATACTTGTTCTTAATATTGTAGTTCGACTGAAGACGAAAGCAGTCTGCTTTTGAAACGTTGTGTGTGTATGATAGTGACGATGGAAGAAGTCTAAATACACAGCAGCGATGTTTCGCAAGATACATCACGGATTATAGTGACAACAATTCTGTAAGTGTACTATACTAGGGACGAAAGTAGTCATGCATGATAGTGTCTTTAAAAACGTCAGCCGTTGCTTTATTCCATTTCTTTTAATCTTAGTGACGTTAAAATCCTGGGTGTAATTTTTATTCTACTTTCCAGTGAGTGTAACATTGGCGCCCGTTTTATTACTGGTATTTGGATCTTTTACTATCTTCATTTTCAGGATGAAATCACTAACCATTCGTCCCTGCCGATCGTTACGGATATGAAACAATATCGCACTAAAAAAAAGTGGAACATTTTATCATTCTCTAGGTAGAGTAATGTAAATGTTGCAAGTAAATTCATATGCTATGTCATTTATATTGGCACTCTTCTGTATAGACATGCGTGTTGTAAATCTTTGTGAATGAAGGTGAGGTGGCCATATTTCCAACGTATTTCATGTTACCTGCTCTGCTCAACACAGGTATGCGCTCAGCCTGGTTATTGAGAGACTCAAAATACTTCACTAACAACCGTGACACCATTCATTAGTCATACCTTATCCTCAGAATTGCATATCTGTAAGGAGATTGCACAGTAGTAAACGGGAATTTAAACGCTTTAGAAGTTTTAAAAAGGGAACAAAATACTACCTTCGAAATAAACAATTTCGACATGTGGGTCAAAAAGCTGATGTGTTATTGTTCTTTAAAAAAAACAGACGGAGCGAGTTCGTAGAGGTATTCTACACACTCCAAGTCTACTTGCATGCATTTTGTGTAAAGCTGGTATTCAAGTTCTGTCCCTCTGTCAGTTCCGTCCAAGATTTTCTTAATTAACTTCTCATTCCTCTCAAATCTTTCCCAAGTCTACGTTTCCGGGTGTTTCTGCGTGCCTTTATGTGTACAAATGTAGGTTATTCCGCACTTTGACAAGGGTGGTGCTTCCTTACGTTTGTTAGGAAAACCTTAGATGTTCTTTGTTTTATCATAGACAGTAATTCAAAAATTATAATCTGTATTTGAAATAAATACAATTTTCTCAACAGAAGAAGGAGTTTATTGTTGTACCTATTTTTACGAAGGGTGATAAAACCGACTCTACTAATTATCGAGGCACAGTATCCTTATTAACTACATACTAAATTTTATAAACATACTTCTCTCAAATTATCTCCATTTTAGATAAAATTATTGTGTAGCATCAGTGTATATCTCGAAGTCATATATCAGTTACAGACCACATACACTCAGACATGAGGAAAAGAAAAATACTTCGCAGCAGTACATCAGAAAATGTATTATTCTCGTAGGATGGCAGTTTGTAGGAATATTTTTCTTGAGTTTATTATAGCCATGAAGATAATTGGTTTAGTTGGGCTCAAACGAAACCTACAGCAGAGTCAGGATAGGTAAGCATCTGTCTACTACGTTTCGTACCTAATTTTTTCTTCAATGGCTCAACAGCCCCTTGGGCGCCTAGGCCGCCTCATTTTTCGAGGCTTCACGATCACGCTTTTTTTTTAGCACACCACATTCGGTAGGACTCCTCTGGACGAGGGACCAGCTCGTCGCAGAGAACTCTACCTGACAACACACAACACTCACAAGAGACAGACATCCATGCCCCCGGTGGGATTCGAACCCACAATCCTAGTAAGCGAACGGCCCCAGACCCACGCCTTAGACCGCACGGCCACTGGGATCGGCGTTTCGTACCTATAGGGGTCTGAAAAAAGAATGTTTTTTCGCCATTGCTTTTAGGTGTAGTTTAGAATATGTCAGTAGTAAGTTCCAAGGCAAGCAGGAGGGACTGAAATTGAATGGGACACGTCAGCTTCTATTCTACGCTGATGAACAGAATGACACAATGGCAGCATAAAGATAGCCTGCAGGTCTTTTAAAAATGCGTCAATTCAAGTATTTTGAAAGACACTGACAAATAAAAATTGCATGGAAGAGAAAAGTAAAAATAAATTATATTCGCGGAATGATTGCCAACGTTCAGTACAAAATATTGTGTCTTCACGTCCGCTAGAAAAAACGTTGACGGTTGAGACATATATTTTACATAATATAATACATAAAATTTTCCTCTTTCTTTGTGAGGATGTGAAATTTTATATCTCATATTAAGGGAATACACATAGAAAGTGGGTGTTAGAAATAGGGTGCTGAGGAAGCCAATCGAATCTCAGTGGGGAAAAGTAATATGAGGTTGGACAAAACAGCATAATATCGTATTATCGTGTTCATTATCGTTAAGACGATAAGACAAAGACGTTGAGATTTGCGAGGCATGTGGCTCACTTGTGAGAGAACATAATTAAATGCAGCATTTTGGTCGGAACACCTGAAAAAACGCCTGTAAATTAGAGTCGTAGATAGGAAGATAATAGTAAACTTTATCTTACGGAAATAATAAGGAATAATTTGGATTCGATGCATTCAGACCACAATAGGCACTATTGGTGATCTTTTGAAGATAGTAAGTAACCTTCGGTTTCAGTAAAATGCAGAAATTTCTTGACATGCTGAATGACTCTCGTCCATTGAGATAATTAGCTATTTGTTTCGTTATTTATCAGGGAAAGTGAACCTTCTTTCTCTATGGGTAATGGAGACAGAGGGTTGCAACATAACACGTGTCAGAATAGCAGAGGCGTGTGTAGCATCATTAGCTTGTGCGGTGGGCGGGCTGAGTCATTACGTTAATTGGGAGTAATGGAGGCTCTCTAGCGAGATTAAGAACAAGGCTCGTATCCATCGCGAGATTCGTGGGTGTCCTAATAGAAAGACTCACCTTATACCAGGTGCAAGTACGCATTAGCCTGTCACGCTAAACTTCATTCAACTTACTTAAGACAAAAGCGTGTTTACACTTTTAAAGAGCTAAGGATGTCGTATTTCATCATTAACTAACAAATTTAAAAAAAAAAGTTTATTTCTTTCTTCACGAAGTGCATATGAATATGGTTACTGGTAATTACAATTGTTAAAACACGGAGCTGTATGTGTGGCACAAAAAAGACGAAATACAGAAATGTTGCAACATTTCTCGCAAGGCAAGAATATGTTATTAAGAGGGACCAATATCCGTGAGTAAATATTTAACTAAGAATCTGCCTTCAAAATTACAGTACAAAGACATAAAGTAGGTCTCGTTGAGTCGAAAATCTCAATTCTGTGACACTGAAGGTAATATTTCAAACCTTATGTTTTTAGCGTTATACAGAACAGTATAGAGCAGATGGGAGCCTCTTTGTGCAATCTGTGTGTAACCGTAACTGTCTAACCGTAAGAAATGGAAACGTGATTTTTATCCACAGTATCAAGAAAGTGAAAGCAGCTTGAACTCACTAAATGACTCCGGTATATAAATACGGGAACAACGCGAAATAAAGAATACCTACCTATTTATCAGGGCTGACATCACGCAATGTGGCACTGTACCCCCATGGGCACCGGACAGCAGTCGACGGCAATCTCCCCGTTTATCTGGGTGTGATTGATGAAACTTTCTGCCTCTCATTTGTTACTGGAGCTACAGGTGGACGGGCTGCACGCTGCAGCCATTTCCTGCTCCATTTCCTTTTGTGTCACCCTGAGAAAATTCCACTGTAGCATAATTTGAAAATTGTTCGCCGTCATCTGCGCTGGACTCTGCCGTTGTGACTGTTTAGAGCCAATGTTATTTCGACTTCTTCGAGAAGCTCGAAGAAGTGTAGTCACGAAACAATCAAAGGGAGGAGGGTTGCTGAAAGTGAATGTCGAAGCAGTGAGTGGGAATCAAAGGCTGTCTGTTAACAGTTTTCGTGTTGCTTTCGTTTACACATTCTTCGTTGGTGTATTTTCACTGCATCTCATAGTTTATGTGGTTTAACAATAATGAATATTTGGCCTTAACTATTTGAAAAAAAAATTCGGTGTTTTAAGCTACGACTGAACCGCAAATTGTACGTAAAACGTCACGCCGACAAGTTGAATGTTGGCGATCTTTTTTTTCGGCCTCTATGAACCCTCCTCTGCCTCCTTCTTCCGTTTTCGGTAGTTTTCTTGCTTTTGTGCTTTATTTAGTCTCGGCATCGTGAACCTGTAAAAAACAGCGCCGAGGTGACCCACCTATGTGTACCGAAATGTAAGACGTTAGATGGTGAGAGTGTGAAAATCGTAGGTGATTTTGACATGGCCGCCATTTTGGCAGATTTCAAGATTTTCGATGATTCTTTTTTTTTATCGTGTAGGCATATTTCTTACCTTTCAAACTATGTATCGTTCACTGCTCTAGTCGAAGTAGGCGCGGAGCACTGTGAAGAAACGTAGGTAACGCGAAAGTCTGACACCGCGAGCGCCGAGGTGACCCACCTATGTGTACCGAAATGTAAGACGTTTTACGTCAAAAGGCGGTACCTATTCCTTGCACTATATCAAGTACAAATATAACGAAGTCGAAATGTTATTGTAGAGTGACATGAAAACATTTAACTGGATTTCTGAGCACTACAGATAAGATGGAAAAACATATATTATTGTTCATATATTCACATTATTTGTTTTATTCTGGTGTATCTGTCCTTGGTACCTGTATTTTTCTTACCCCAGCGTTTCCCAGCTTCCTTCCATGGAGGAACCCATGAAACAATTTTTCGTATCCCGACGAATTCGCGCTTATGAAAACGAATACAAAATGGGGCGGTTCATAGCTCACGTAGATTACGCCAGTACTGCCAGTTACCAATTAACACAAATTCCCGCTGTATTTCGAGGTGTATTTAGAATTTTTCGCGGTATTTCAAAATTTTGTTATTTATTCCGCAATTTCCCGCGGAAGCCATAACGACGATCTGCGCAGCCGTCGGTGCAAAGTACTGTTCTTAACTTCTTCCCTCGGAGGCAGGATAGCGTAGTCAGTACAGTAACTAGTCTACAGGCTAGAAGATCGAGGAACCTCCAGAATGTCTCCGGATCACACCCAGCCTCTCATGTAGTGCATTTCGGGTTTTTTTCCCCGGAGGTAAAGCGGTCGGGGCGTGATGTTCACCATTTACTTCCTTCCAGTGCCGAGGTTAAGAATGAGTGACGCTATATCTCCACTCCCCCATCTTCCATCATGACCTTCAGAGGAACAATTTGTCTTTACTCTTCTCCCTCTAGTCTTGTATGACGTGACATGCACGACTGTCTGCTTATGGTTCGATTGACATAGGAGAGAGTTTCAGTGTGCTACGTTTGTTGTCCATAACATCGAAAATGTTGATTGAACTACTTTGAGGAAGGCCCAGAGAGGTTATCGATCTGTTTCCGTTATCAGATATTAACGGCAGTGGTGTTATTTGCAAATAGCTATGAGAGCCAAAAATTACTTTAAAATCCGCAGATCAGGCTTCTGTTATTTATATACACGGTAACTTAAAATAAATAATGCAAAAAATCTACATCTTATCTCGTTAAGGGAGTAACACTGCGGGGATCCGAATTCGGATTATTATCACGAATAATAATAATTATAAAATGCAAGGATGACTCAAAACCACTAAGGACAAACTGTGCTGCTGAACACGAACATGGGTGCATTCCTTCCAGCTCTCGTCCTCATAACGTATATTATTGAGTGTAAAATCCAGTTTAATATTATCTAGCCTTCTCCTCTTCAAAACAGCAATTTCTGTCACCATGACCATACATGCATTTATCGTCCCTATATAAAGCTTCCTGCTGTTGATAACCAAACATTAGCAATAAATAATGCAAAGAATAAAAATAAAAAATAAGTAAAATGAAAATAAAATAAAAAGCTATTTCTTGAATTTGTGTTACTCGGAACATATGATTAATGTGATTTAATAGAGCACAACGGGATGACGACACTTACGATCAGCAAGTTTCTTGAAAATGTATAAGAATTTTTTTTATTTCTTAATAAACTTGTCGATCGCTTGACTGATGTTTGAAATGATGGTTGACCCAAACCGCGATTTATTATTTACAAAATGTTTTAAATAAAATCTTTTCCGATAAATCACGTTTTCCACATTTGGGGTTTTTATGGTAGTGATGATAAAGTTTCTAGTTTCCGGAGGGTGTGATGTTGTGCAGATAGCTGCATTTCGGAGGAACGTGCTGTCCTCATCTTGAGGGTAGACCAACAACTGTTCATGGAATGCCCCAAAGATGGAAGCAGCTAATTCCTACGAACGTTGATATATACAGCGTGTCCCAGAAGGAAAGTTCAATATTCTGGGAGGTCATAGTATCGGTCACTCTAAGCAAAAAAAGTGTGTATGTACATATGTCCTATTCCGAACGGTTTCCGGATAGAGTTATTTCACTGTACAGTTGCAAAATTGTTGATAAGAAAGAGATATTACGTACTGTTTCTAATACCGGTATTTATTGTTTAAGTGACAAAGTTGGTACAGTTTACCTAGTATAATACATTTTCGAAAATTCCACCGTCAACATCAATGCACTTTGCAACTCGTGTGAGGATATGGCGTGTTGACGTTCCTTTATGCGGGCGATAACATCCATTATGTGATCGAGCAGCTCGTCTCGTGTATCCACTTTTATTCTGTACACTTCACTCTTCATCCAACCCCAGAAACAAAATTCTAACGGGGTTAGGTCTGGAGATCTTGGTGGCCAGTTAATGGTACTGTCACGACCGATCCACCGATTAGAGAAAGTGTCATTGAAATGTTACATCACAAGCCGGGTATAATGAGAAGGGGCTCCGTCATGCTGAAAGTACATAGCAATCCGTGTAGCCAAAGGAACATCCTCTAGTTGTTCTGGTAATCCATTTTGCAGAAAGTTTAGGTAATTTTGTCCTGTCATACGATCGTCTAAAATAAAGGGACCAATCAACACGTCAACGATCATACCGCACCACACATTGATAGAGAAGTGACTTTGAAAATTTGTTTCCACAGTACCATGTGAATTGTCTTGAGACCATCGATGCGAGTTATGTGTGTTGTTGATTCCGTTACGGGTGAAAGTAGCTTCATCAGTATTATTGGAAGCAATTGGCGATTAGTATGTAACCAATGACAAAATTCTAGACGCTTGGCACCGTCCCCTGTGTGTAGATTTTCCACACGCTGTGGGTGAAATGGGTACAAGCCGTCTGTTTGCAATGTTCGCCATACACGTGTTCGTGAAACACCGAGACGTGTAGAAAGTTTTCGCGTGCTAGTAGTAGGGCTAGGCTGTACCATTGCAAGAATGTTGTCCTGTTCCTCCGCATGTTTTTGACGTGCTCGTTCAGATGAAACATGAGCACTGGGAAGCGTGCCACATTCACGCAATGTGATCCGGAATTCTGCGCATACGAAAACGTCGACGGTATTCTTCAACAGCAGCAGTGGCACTGCCATCGCAGAAGCCGTAAACGTACAGCATATCAGCATATTCGACATTTGTGAAGATGTGCGGCATTTTTCACAACACTCCTACAATGTCACTATCAACAGTCAACGGCCAACTGACGCTTCACACAGATTCACATGCTGCAGACAGTGGCGCAGTACGGCGGGAGGGAAGGACAATATTGGGCGCCAAATACAAACTACTGTAGAGTGAAATAGCTCTATCTCGGAAACAGTTCGGAATAGGACACATGTACATATACACTTTTTTGCTTAGAATGACCAATAGTAAACCTCCCAGAATATTGACTTTTCCTCCTGGGACACCCGGTAATATATATATATATATATATATATACAGTCCATACGGCGTCGTGTTCTAGAAGACTGAGAACTTCAACGCCGTGTTCCTTTCTGTGTTATTTGTGTTCCACACGATTCACATACGGAAAATTGCAGAGTGCTGGCGTAGAATCTTGTTAGGTCAGCAGTTTATTTAGCAACTTCGGACTGTTTGCCTAGTTTAAATAGAAACCCGTACGTAATTATAGCACTGCACTACTAAATCAACAGCTTGGATGATATGTCGCGCGGAAACACACTGTAAGAACAACAAACTAATTAGGTTATTGTAGAGGAAAAGCAACAAGACGTCTGTCATTGATTTGCTGAGCCGTGAAGACACGACTTGATACGTGAGTTGTGAATCCCAGTACAATAACCAGAAACATATCTATCTGAAACTGTGTCTTACTGGGTGCTTGGATGCTATCAGAAAATCCACAAGTGCCGGTCAAAATTTGTGATTCCTTGACTCTCGAACATTTGTGGTTGTGAGAGGAAATATGAATTATTTTCAGTTGTAATCGCAAAGATTAATATTTTGTGTTGCGGTGATTGCTTACTAAATCAGTTCTGCATGAACCAAGCACGACTTTCTCTATGATGCGTGTCTAACTGTAGTGTTGCTGCTTTGAAATTTGTTACCGGCCGACTTCTGGAATGTTGTGTGCCAGTCTACGCCAGTGGTTCCCAAAGTGGCGTACCGCCCCCTGGAGGGGTGGGATTACAGAGGTGGGCGCTAATAGGTACAAGAGGTGGAAGGGGGCGCTGTTATTATCACAGGGGGGCGCTAGTAGACAATTAGTGCATTTCTTTATAATGAAATTCAAATAAAGACATTTTTAGTGTTAAAAATAAAAAATGAACTAAATTTCTTAGTATTTTAATTTATGAATCTTATTCAAGCACATATTACTTTTTTAATAAACTAGTGCTAGATGAATTATTGTTAATCATAAAAATATAATAAATTTTAATTTATTAATTAACACATAAAACATTAAGTTTAACTATTATAATTCTATTTAAACGATATTTCAAATATAAAATAAAAGTGGAAACAAACGCGCATTTATGTTCTTTACAAAAGGTAGGGGGCGCTGTGGGTGTGTATATGGAACCAAGGGGGCGGTGGACCGAAAAATTTGGGAACCACTGGTCTACACTTTCGACAGAGCGAGTGTCACTGTACAATAGTTATTGTGTGACACTTGTAATGGCAACAAGTACAATATTTTATACTCCATAGGCTAACGATATATAAAACTTTAGCATGAGTAACATAGACTTGAGGATGTAGCCGGCAAGCGACTTCACTGGGATTGAAAATAAAAGATTTCTGGAGAAGCTTAAGGTTCTGAGATGAGATCGACAGAAATTTGTCTAGTTTGGGACTTTTTAAAAATTGTATGTTTGTAAAGGAAACAAATCAGCTAGCGAGGTTGCGTAAATTGTAATCAGCGGAAAAAATCGAAGATTTCGTTTTTAATATTTGTTTCCCTCTTAAGTGTTTAGATTACTTTTCTGCCTGCGGCAGTATGTGGAGAGATACGTTAGGCTCCTCTGTTGTAAAATAACATGCTACATGGGCAATATTTTAAGTTGAATAAATGACAAATGTCAAATGGCTCTTGCGTTTTATTATATAAAATTCACGAAGGACTATGTCATCCGGCACTTTCGGAGTTGCTGTTTTGTGCACGTTACCTTAAACAGTCTTGTAGATTCAAGTACTCTTGAGGTATGACGCCATGTAGAATTGCGACTAGTAACAGACAGTTCGGAGGTGTTTGCTGCCTCCATCTGTAGGACAGACCAAGAAGAATCTTACCAGCCACTTCGATATTGACATAATTTTACTTTATAGCACATGAGTTAACGTCATACGCCCATCGAGTTCTTATTATCCTCATGGAATTTTCTTCTTGATCCATCGGCTTAGGCTTAGAGTCGTCCAGACGTCACTATAGTCTTTCCGAAATTCCGCTTACGGGCTTACCACCCTCCAGCTTTTTTCCAGGTCAAAGAGCAGCAAGTATGGTTTGCTCTTCGTTCTGTGTAGGCAAGTTAACTGTTTGTTTTTTCTGAATGCTCATAAGGCTGTTTTTCCGAATATGGAAAATAGGTCGACAACACGAAGTCTGTCCGTAAATAAACTTCTACTAAAGGGTAATCTGAGCTGAAGGGACATTGTTACTGGTCCCGAGAATTTGGAGTAATAATTAAACCTGACATAAAGTGAAATACACTAAAGCCGAAAAGGAAAGTAGATTAAGAGAAAGTAGTCAGTTCTGTGCTCATTGATTCAACATAGTTGTGTAGGAGTTGTACCGCATAATTTTTACCTTCGTCTGAGCAGCGATATCAAAACTGGGGCCCTCGGACCGCATTAAATAAGTTTCACAGACGTTTTAATGAAACCAAATGCATTGATCCGTGACAGTTACAAAGTTGCCGAATATTTAGCTACAAAAGGGAAATTTTTCACAGATGTTAAATTTGTGAAATCATGTATATTTTCAGGTGTTTATGCAATAGGTAGTGAGAAAAGTGTCAGACTTCAATGCATTATTCTGTTAGCGCCTAAACTGACGCGTGAACAGAAGATACAGTGACAAATTTCCACGAATATTAGAAAGAAAAGCAAAGCTATTCCTTTATTTATCGCCAGCATTATATGGAAATAATGATGTCTTTGAAACTGCTGAAGTCTTTTTTATTCACCTTTGCATAGAGGACAGATTTTTTCCATACAAATTCTCTCATCCGTTTTGAGTTTGTACGGCACTTCACTTGGAGAAGATATATTCAGGAAAGTAAAACGAACTCTCAGGTCATTAAAACTAAAAGGGGAACCTTAAGGAGAATAAGGGCGGGCGATGGGAAGAACATGTTGGCCACATTATTAGTGAAGTGGTGCAAGCTAACTCTGTAGCTCCGATGACGTTTCATTGTATCACTCATTAGCACGCACTGTGCAGTTATGTTTTGGAGTGGAATTTCTTCCCAACGGACGCGATTTTCCGGTCACCTTCATAGGGAGACATGGAACGCGTAATAGAATTTCAAGAGTTGTCACTTCCATTGCGATTAAATTTCGTCTCTTTCGTATATTTTAAAGGGGATATCAATGATGTTGTCGATGAATGCAAATAAAATTAATTGGACTAAAAATAATAATTTGTTGATAATGCCTTCCAAAGAAGAGATGCGAGGGTATTATATTCTGGAGAGCCTTCTGCAGTCTCTTCAAAAGTCTGTAAATCCTCAGCGGGAATTGTGACTTGTGTGAACAAATATTCTCTCCTTTGAAATTTAAGGAAAAACGTTTCTTTCCAAGACGAATATCTTCATTAGCAAATAGGAATTCCTACAAAGAGCTAAAAGTCAAATATTTAAAAGCTTTCAAAAGATCCGCTCTCGCTCCAAATAGTATTGACCATTTTTTCCTTTTCAGGTTTGGAATTTCGACGTTGAAAATTCATAACTAACTTCATGTCTTACACATATGCTGAGACAATGAATACGTCAAATCTTACAGGGTTCTTTATTCAGTATAAATTGCTGTCTTTCGTCTGTACTTACATGTTGAGAATTTGTCATCATTTTAAGCTACGTACTATTTTCATAATTGTAATAATCTAATTTCATTCACTGAAGCCTTGACATGTTTCCTGGTAACAGAATAAAGAATAAATTATTGGGAAACGTAGCAAATATTATATTGGAAGTGTAATAGGAGTTCCAGCCCAATTAACTCAAAACTAAAAAAGACGCAAAAAACTAAAAATATTAAAAAATTATGGTATTCCTTATTATAAAAAATAATTGAAATAATTATAAATGATTTTCAATGCAATTTGCATAAATTTGGAATATTCTTTCATGAAATGAATTATGTTCTCTTTTTCCAGAAATTAGTGCCTTCGGACTAGAACCTTAGTAACAGACTACTTTTGAAACAATTTATGAGGAAACACAATTGTTATCCGTTTTTA
The DNA here is from genome assembly GCA_021186555.1 of Reticulitermes speratus. Classification (NCBI taxonomy): domain Eukaryota; kingdom Metazoa; phylum Arthropoda; class Insecta; order Blattodea; family Rhinotermitidae; genus Reticulitermes; species Reticulitermes speratus. Next base: position 19,043,601 of record JAJKFL010000002.1, read on the forward strand.
AATCAATAGCGACTATACTCTTTTAAGTTACAAAAACACATTTTCCGAATTGACATTTTCTGGAGCATTACACCTTGACGGCTAGTAACAAGTTACTGATGTTTCGGAGGGCTACATCACCTCCATCTTTAGGAACTAGAAGTCCACTTTCCTTGGACTGCTGTAGCCTGAAGATGGAGGCAGTACGCTACCGTCTAGGAGTCGACACGACATAACATTCCAAAAGACTAAAATCTTTATAAGCATCGCTGTGGGAACCTCCAATTTCTAGTGTAGTTCCCGTTTGCTCTTTATGATATTAATTTCCACTGCGGCCCTCGACAAAGGTATGAATAACCAATGCATTTAGTGGCAATGAAAGGGTCACCGACCTCTGCCCTAAACAGCTGTCTTAGTTGGGCAATTGGCTGTATGCATATAAATTGCCTACCACCTTTCTGAATCTCCGACGTATGGCACACAAAGTGAAGAGAGTATTGCCGTTCTTAAGGCACCTGCACTGTAACTACAAGTGCTGTCGTCGTCGATGTAACGCCGTGATGTCTGTCAGGCGTTTACCAATGTGTCAGACGATCATGCTGCTCCGTCTTCAGGGTTGGACTCACTTCTTACCTGAAGAAGTAGATAGCATGTTTTTCTGAAACTTTGAAACATTTAGCCATACTTAAACAGCAACATATCCCAAAATATTTAACTGTGTAGAGAATATGAGAAAAATGTATGTGTTAATTTATAGTTTAGGTAAGAATACATAATCACATGCCGATCCCAGTGGCCGCACGGTCTAAGGCGTGGGTTTGCGGCCGCTCGCTTACTGGGTTCGAATCCCGCCGGGGGCATGGATGTCTGTCTCTTGTGAGTGTTGTGTGTTGTCAGGTAGAGGTCTCTGCGACGGGCTGGTCACTCGTCCAGAGCAGTCCTACCGAGTGTGGTGTGTCTAAAGTGTGTGATCGTGAAGCCTCGAACAATGAGGTGGCCTAGGCCCCCAAGGGGCCGTTGAGCCATTGGAAAAAAAATACGTAATCACATATATTAACGAATGGCCTTATTCATTAAGTCTTCCGACGTATGAGGCCGCGTCGCTTAGTAACTATCAACTGAGACGTCGTCATAACCCAGAATTGACTCTTTATCAGCACCACTGTGTGCATCTCAGTTCTCTCAAGGAATGTGGGCATTGAAGAGGAAATTGAATTGCTCTCTATAACGTCCAAATGTGGCGCTTGTGTTCTCTGTTACAGAGAAGCGTAAATGACAAGGAAGATAACAAGCACAGCTGACTGTCACGTGTATATGCAATATCCAATGTTTTTAAATACAGCACAGCCATTGGTTATGCACTGAAATGCAATTCCAGTATCAAAAAACTTTGGTTATATATGTGGAAATTGACAGTAGTCATCACATAAACAAAACATCAAATACTATCTGTTGTATAATACCGGTAACACATGTCAAATTGTTTTATTCTCGGATCTGTGTATTGCCTAGTTTATTAGATACGGCTGCCATATTATGCTGCAGATTATAAATCAGGCGATAACATTCTGTGTTTTGCATTTTGCGTGACGTCCGTTAGATTTTGTGTGAGTTCGGTTGCGGGACTCTACAAATAAAACCTGCTGACTTCATATGCAATATATTGAGAAATGTCGTCACTTTCAACACCTATTAAAACAACCACAAAAACATCAATAATAATAATAATAATAATAATAATGAGAAAATTTGTAGACGAAAGTGTTCGAATTTGTAATTTATAAAACAGGTAGCCTCTTAATAGCTTTAAAGACATATACTTGTTTACAGTTTTTCGAAAGTGTGAGGGTTTTATTGCTACTAGACCACCTCATTATTCTGTCCATGACTGTTTGATGAGTACATTTTCAGCTACCCTTCTTGTCTATTGGTCTTCTCTTCCATCTGCAAACCCACACATTGTACTTACTTGCTCTGTATGGTTCTCAAAACAAACAGCGATTATTTCTCTAAAAAGCAATAACTTAATTTGTCTAACCGAAACGGAGTGTGTTTACTGAGCGGCACGAGCTGAATCTATAAAGATTTTCGAGGTTAATCGTAGTGTTTGAAGCGTTAATAGATCCTATGATGAAAAATATTTGACCGTAATTTAGACATGCTGTATAGATTATCACAGTAAAAGGTATAGCAATCCCATTACATGCCTGGAGAGACCCTTAGGGTTCCAGGAGGTGGAAGCTCCCAGATTTCTAGACAATCGGCACATGAAGGTGGTAAGGTTGTCAGTTCTACGTACCGGCCGCCTTTACCCCCAAAAATATTCCTGGTACTCATTTCTGTCAGAGGCTGAGTGGACCCCAGGGCCATAGTGCGACCGAAAGGATTATGTGAATGAAATATTACAATGACACCAAGATTATCACAGTAGGTGACATATAAGTTGCAAAATTTTACTGCTGTCAACTTACACACAGACCCAAAGCCTGACGTAGTTTGTTCGTTGGGAAATATGGCGCAATCAGTCGCTGAACTTGTTCTAAAATATGAAGACATGTCTCACATCCTCATGGGATCATTTTACCGAAATCTTGTTGGGTGAAATGGTGTACTGACGAGAGTTCTTCGCTTCCTTTTTCACAGACTATGAGAAATTAGTAAAATGCCGGCAAGAGAGCTTACAGTTTAAAGTGAAAGAAAGTGTTGTGAAAGACTAAAACCTTATGAACATGCACATCCAAATGTAACCTGAAGACTTTACCTCGATAGACACATACAGATCCTAAAACAAGGATTCACAAAAGCAAACTGAATTATTGGCTACCCACACAAAATCATTGTAGTGGATTACGTGTTTTTTCCTGTTATGTTTATATATTTTGGTATCAGTGCCTTAGGCTTCTGTGACCGTCATCCAATATGATGAGGATTGCGTAAGACGAGAGTAAAATGTAACACACACAAGAGGGTATGCATCACGACTACATTCGCATATTCATTTATAAATAACGCTTCAGTAATTGCATACTAATATATGGAAATGTTAGTGAACAAAGAAATGTAACCAGTTTAGAGTTACGATGAATGTGAACTAAACTACATTCCTTCTGCAGCAGCAGCAGCAGTGAAGTTAATGTCTGTCTAATAAAACAAAAGTCTATATTCTAGTCTTAAGCATTCTTATAGTTCACATGACTTTAGCTGCGATGTTTCTGTTGTACGAAGAGTGGAGAAATATATTTCAAGTACGCGAAATTGTCAATTTCTTTCGGGAAATTATCCGGCTTTTCATGTTTAAAACAGGGATTAAAATTAACATACATGAACTTAAAATTTAAAGGAAAAACAGGGTGAAAGCTCTGAAATTATTACCGTATGCCTAGATTCCCCAACTTATTATTAATAGGTAAAGCACAATAGCCTAATAATGCTCAGTCCTGTACTGTAGCGGTTCTTTCTTATCCCACGACCGAGAAAGGACAATCAGAACGAAATAAATAAGTTATTTGTTCACAGAAGGAAACTCCCATACCTGATTGGATAATTTTTGCCGAAGTTTGATCAATGCATGATATTGTATCAATTTTAAACATAGAAAGAATAATAATGAAAAAGGAAATGTACTTGGCTTATAAAGCAAGACTGAAGTGCTTTCGAATCTTTTCATATTGACTTTTCTCAGGTGTTCATACCATTTTATAAATTCCTTTTACACTTTTTTGTCTACAATTATATACGTTATAGAATATTATTATTGTTATTAGAGCCTGTCAGGCGCGCGTCCAAAAGGGGGACTGCCAGGCTGCACCTTTCCCACCCAAAATGAAAATAAAAAAATAATTTAGGTAGGAAGATGTAAATTTTTTAAGTGATTTACTTTTCAGCCAAAATGAGCCACTAAAATCGGCTGATGACTAGTACATTGGAATTTTGAAGAATAAAATAAAAGAACTTTGTAAGTTTTAGATAAACTTAAAAAATAAAAAGTTTAGAGTAAAATTGGTGAGTCGTGGAACATGCAGTTATATTTATACGTACGTAAATGCAGTTCCAAATATTGCTATGTTACAATTATATTTATGACATGATTTTTATAACACAGTTTTTAAAATCAAACAAATTGAATATAACCTCACGGTCAGCCCCCATGCCTCAATAAATATTCTGGATGCGCGTCTGGGGCCTGTTGTTATATTTCTTTAAACGGCTTACTATTTATGTGTCTAGGCTTAGTTTGTCTACATAAAATTGTTTAATCATTTATAACCTCGAATTTTCAACGTGTCGGAACTTCTTGTAAATTGTGACTTGACAAACAATATTTCGTACATAATTTATAGGTATATTTATATTCTATCTGCACATAAAATTCTATTTTTTTTATTCAATGAAACCCAAGTGTTGGAAACAATTCATAAATTTTCTGTGACTAACATGATTAATCTGGTTCTTGAAATAAGTTTTCAAAATCTGAGTATGCACTTTTTCGAGATTATATTCAATAAGGAATAACATCATACAGGTTTATTGCACAGTGAGTGTTTTGCCATAAAATGCAACCTGTAGCAAGCCTATTTGAGGATCGTGCCCTATTGAAGGTAACAAGGAAAGGGTGCAGAAGACATCTTAGCTCTGATGTTGCAAAATCAGCTCGTGGAATTATATGTGCTTTTTGAGGGCAGGGTGTGGGAGATTGGGTGATTGGAGTTGGACTGCCAGTTACTACTGCATGATTTTGCACAAATGCCGAGATGGCGTAAGGACGCGGAAACACAATGGCGAACAATGTGCGGCGCACTGTAAATGATTCTCTACTCATCCGCTATCCGATACTGTGGGAGAAGGAATGGACGTTGGAATGCGAAGAAGACAGGTGAGCGTAACAAAGAGAGACTGATTGTTGGAACAGAGTGTGAACGAGGGAAGTTGAGAGAACAGGGTGAGCTTTTGTGGCAACAGAACGGACATTTGAGACAATAGAGAATAATAAGATAACGAAACGGAAAGCGAGAGATAAAATGGGATGAACGGGAAGAGAGTCATGAGACAAGCGTGGAGCATTGTGATGCACACCGGATGAAGAAGTGTACGTATATGTACTGAGCAGGTCATGATGTCTGTGTGGCTTTTCAGCTATTATTGGACAGTGCCACAGTTCCAGATTTACAAAGAGAACAAAATAGGTTTATAAATGAAACAGATTCGCTGAAGTGACGTAGAGAACCTACTGGGCTTCTGGTAAGCTACAGTACGCCACAAGATTAAGTATCACAAGACAACGAAACAATACCCAAGGTGTAGATCCTTAGGTTCCCCTTTGATACTGAAGTCTTTTTAAAGTCTTGTATAAACTATAAGATGTAAGATTGTTTTACACAAAGTAGCATGACAAAGCTACAGAAAGAAATGCAGCAAATGGAACACCTGCCGTAGTTGGTGCATCACTAGGAAAGTATACAAGGATTAAGGAAGAATATATTATATATGATTTGCAACTCGCAATATATTGATAAACATAAGAGAGGGAACGTCTTCGGCCACACTAATGAAATAATTTGATTTAAATTTGTTAGCATATTTAGAGTGTACACCAACATCTGCCAAGCGAATTTTATTTGTTCTAGTGTCGTGTGAGGCAATGAGAATCTCAAGGCAACCAACCCAATAAAAATTATGATAGATCAAAACAATTGGAGAATGTGGAATGTTTCAATTATTTGGATAGCATACTAACAAATGATGCAAGGTGTACACGTGAAATGAAATCCAGAATTGTCATGGCAAAAGCAGCATTCAACAAGAAGAAGACTCCTTTAACCAGCAAACTGGACTTAAATGTAAGGAAGAAACTAGTAACGTGCTACATTTGGAGCATAGCTTTGTATGGCGCTGAAACGTGGACACTTCGGAAAGCAGATCAGAAATACCTGGAAAGTTTTGAAATGTGGTGCTGGAGAAGAATGGAGAAGATCGGTTGGACCAATCGAATGAGAAATGAAGAAGTATTACACAGAGTCAAGGAGTAGATGAATATCCTACATATAATAAAAAGGAGAAAGGCTAACTGGATTGGTCACACCTTGCGTATTAACTGCCTTCTAAAACACGTGATTGAAGAAAAGTTAGAGGGAAGGATATAAATGACGGGAAGACGAGGGAGAAGGTGTAAGCAGCTATTGGATGACCTTAAGGAAAAGAGAAAATACTGGAAATTGAAAAAGGAAGCACTAGATCGCACCCTGTGGAGAATTCGCTTTGGAAGAGGCTACGGACCTGTCGTAAGACAGACTACAGAATGAATGAATGAATAAATGAATGAATAAATGAATGAGTGTCGTATCGACCCAGAGGTAACTTTAATGATTACTGCAATCATATGGACTTTTTCCAAAGAGTCTAGTTCCACAAAATATTACTTCGAGAACTGTGTGCACCCCTATTAAGATATATATATATATATATATATATATTATATATATATATATAGATTTATTTTTGTACTTGTTTTTGAAAGATTCGTAACATATATGTGAAGTTTTAAGTCAACAACCAGAACCAAGGCTACAGCATCCACGGAAACAAGGAATATAGAAAATAATAAGAAGAGAAAAAAAATAAATAAAGTAAATTCTCGAACTGATATATTCAGTGAAATACAAGAGAAATATAACGAGTCTGTCTCTTATTGTTTTTGTTTGTGGAAAATAGACTTGTATGATGCTCTAAGCTAAGGATTTCAAGCATTCTTTTCTGCTACAAATGTTCAGCACGAATTTGATGAGATGGGATAGAAAAGGGGGATTTAATTTCCTTTGTATTACAATTCGACACTTTGACTTTTCTTGTGGGTTGTGCGAAAAGGCCTAGTTTTATCGCCAGTCTCAGTGCTTCACAGAATTTTGGATTATTTTTGTTAGAAATTTTGAATACAATTTCCTTCCTTCACATATTTTTGAAAAATAAAAAGCACTGTTAGCAAAACACTGAAACCACAAAAACCTGAATGCCAGTTATTTTTCGATAAAAGAAAAATGAGTTGTTTATTTACGTATTTCAACATGGGGGCAAATCACCAGTGTTGCCATATTCTATGCGATGCGCCTCTCTCCTTATTTAATTGTAAGACCTCGTATGTATTTCCAGTGGAAAGAAATTACCTTAGTGCTCAAGAAAATGCGAGGCGCTGGGCTGGACGATGTTTGGTGCATAAGAAACACGTTAGATGTCGCAACTCCAGTCCCTACTATTGCTAACCCTCAGGCTGTTAGTCGTTGGTCTCATAGCGCGGGGACTCGAGTTTGATCCCAGGCCAGTTCATGTGGGATTTGTGGTGGACAAAGTGGCACTGGGACAGGATTTTATTCGAGTACTTACGATTGCCCCGGTTAGTATTGTTCCAGACTCATTCAGCGACGCTATAAAACCTCAAATTTAGCAGTGACTTTAAATGGCACAATTAAATACCCTGTGACTGGCATGTGCTGAGCGAATACTACAGCGTAGGAGTATTTTATCCGCATAATTTTCCGTCTCTTGTGCTAAGTTTGAATAGAAGTTGTGAGTATTAAATGTCAGAAAGAATAAATCTTCCCACTGCTCCAACAAATTTTAAATCAGCAAATTCAGGCTGACCTCTCTTCACACACATAAGACCTATAAATGCCAAAACATTTTTGAGTAAAACAGAATTAACCTCGTGGCATATGAGGCAGGAATAAGAACGCTGAAATTATTATCTGAATGTAAACAGCGAGACAACAGAAAATACTGAAGTCCGAGAAGAACCAAGATGGAAAAGTACAATTTTTCGGCCTTTTGTTTCATTGAAAATCAGGCTAGAAAAGGAATTCTGTGAAAATATTACTGACATGTTTTAGTGAAGTTTACATAAGGGCACTTCATTCAAAAGTATGTTGTGTGTGGGACTGAATGTAACAGCGAAAACAAAAACTTCATAAATATGTACTTCTAAGCAATAGGCGTCTCCGAATGGGCTTCATGCTACTTTTCCTACCTCAAAGGCCCCTTTGTTTATTTAGGATTTTACTGAAACATCCATTGTTACAAATACCGTCGCACTATAAATATCACGCTTCCCAGTCATACAACAGTTTGCCGTATTTGTTAAAATATTCACAGTGTATAAAACGATTTTAATACAATTTATGTTATTACATTTTGCCTCAAATTTTGTGAGAAGTGTAGGTATAATTTTATTGCTGGTTTGCTTTGATGGAACTTGTAGAGTTCTATTGGGCTTTGTGTACAGCAGGCAGTAGAATGGGACGATTCAAACCTGAACCAATAACGTTCACTTTAGACTACCAATAATTTGTATGATCGAAATGTGATCAGTAATTTCAGAGTTAATATAACCCTTTGACAGCAGATACAACGCTCTGTTCCTCTGTGCAGCCTGCTACCTTACTTTGTGCCAAGAACACCGACAACGTATCTGAAGGTGTAACCCTGAAGGGTGTTGAACTCCTATGTAAGGGTCTACCTTGCCTCCTGTGAATAAATTTCTGATTTGCGTGCGATAGCCTCTCTTTCGGTTGCTACAAGATATTACCATTTCAATATGCGCTGTACTGTTAGACTCCGCACATGTGGAAATTGAATTTAGTCTACGCGTGTGATGGGAACCCTCCAGAAAGGCGGTAGAGTGAGAAAGAGTTTTTGAAGGGCCAGGAACTTTGATGGCGGTTGGTGATGTAGTAAGGGAGGGAAGAAAGGGGGATAGGAAGCTGGCCTGGAGCAAACCACTCACTGAAGCCACTTAAGTAGGAAGGAAGCTGTAGATCATACCGCACTTTTTTATTGGCAAATCTCAATCAGAGATAGCTAAGTCGTATTACATTTGTAACAGATAAAGACAGCACAGACCGCCAGTCACAGGTTAATTCTGTATCAGTTTTTATTGCTTGCTACATATGTCGGCTTTTGGAAAAGCTATCATCAGGCAATGAACATGTACATTAAGAAAGATAATTTAAATACATACAGAGAATTTATATACAAATAAATATATTTAATTGCATGGTGATGCATTTTCCAAAAGTCGCAAAATATAGCAAGCAATAAAAAACGGATAAAGAACTGAGGTGTGACAGAAGGTGCGTGCTTCCTTTCTGCTGTTCATATCTCGCAACGGATGTCGTGGGTGAAGATGCTTTTATAAAACAAGTTGATTACCTGAATTATCAGCTCCTGAGGATTTTAGTAAGTGTTAAATACTAACATTTACGCGAAGAGAATAAAATATGGATCATTTGCCTTTCCTTCGCGTAAATTGTTTTCAAAACGCACAAGGCAAAGGAAGAAGGAAAAAGTAAGCTCAACATAACTATATAAATAATATCTAATTCTAACTTGTGTATCTGGACCATGTATTTTTTCCCATGACGCAGCAGTTCTTAGTGGGCCAAGACCTCCTCATTATCGACTCTTCACGATCACACTCACACACACCACACTCGGTAGGACTCCTCTGGACGAGGGACAAGCTCGTCGCAGAGACCTCTACCTGACAACACACAACACTCACAAGAAACAGATATCTATATTGCATGAATTGTGTAACATTGTTTGGAATAGATAGACCATAGGTTATTTAACCACACTGCAGCAGCTATAGAGACTATTGACTTAGTATGACAAGAAAGATCAATTACGTTGTGACCTTGAAAGGAATGGCAAGGAAACAGTCGTGACCGACCTCGAGATAGATGTAATGTCCTGACGATAGCAAACAGGAACTGGGGAAAATTAAGAAAAACTGCAGTTAGGATAGCCTGAGTGTTGGCCGAGACTAGTCTACGTTGTCCATTGATACATAAAACGAAAAGCGCCACCGAGACCTGCTCTGGTGCGATGGGAATTTGTTACATGAAAGCAGGATATTTAAGTAGCCATACATATGCAGCTGGCAGATACACCGTATATGTGCTGTCAATATGCACACCATATCCTGCAGCACGCGCAGTTTTCGCATGCAAGCACCACGGAACTGGAGGAGTTACCGGGCGCAACTGTACCTGAATATTACGGAAATTTCTCGTGCACAGGAAATATGCAGATGATTCGTATGCGTGCCGTGAAACAGCGGTATAATGGCTTGTAAAACTGTCACTTTTTCAAGAATAAAGTTTAACTGTATATTATGCATTATAAAACTTCGGTTTATACGTCACAGAGATACATTTCGTATAGCGTAAAGTTAGTTAGTTACTTCCTGTCGTTCCTTGCGGAGCATAGAGCCTCCTTTCAGAGGTTTCTTGGTCTGGAAGTGTGCATCTGTAGTGGGTGACCAGTTCACCGACTGCACAAGTTCTATTCATCCTGATATGACTAGCAGTCAATCAGGAGACTTGGATGAGAAATGGCCGCTGAATTTTGCTTACGAAACATCTCTATTCATGCCCGTAAGGTTCTTTTATATGCCGTAAATCTACGACATGGGACCGACGACTTTACTTCCCCTCCCCTACGGATTTTTATCACCCTTAAAAATCCATCGACTTCGGCCGGGATTGAACCCGCGAACCTTAAATCCAGTGGCGAGCACGCTAACCACTAGTCCACCGTGGACGACGTATAGCGTAAAACTTTAGTTTATTGTGCACAGAGAACGCAGTCCCTGGTCATGAGAAAGTCTTAGCCCTTAATGCTTTTAGGGAAATAGTCGGTGTTTATTCTGAGAGTTATATGAAACATAAATGAGTCGGTAGAATGCAGAAGTTTTGAATGTCATAGCAAGAGGTAAATATATTTTCCACTTTCTTCGCCAATTCATATCATGCCCATCATCAAGTATCAAACTACACGTAATGTTTGTTACACAGTATTATGACTTTGACCTTGGTATTTGTTTCGTAGGTTAAGTCCGACCATTAGATGTTTATGATCAGTAGAGCATGTATTCTAGTTAAAATTATATTTGGTTGAAGTACAGTTGTGTCTTGCGATGAGCGGGTTAATGCTGTTATGGGAGATAGTCTTCTGCTATGTCCGATCTACATAAATTTGATTCTAGGTTTGTTATAAACTGAACACTTCACAAGTGGCGACTAGTGGAACGTGATAGATAATAATGTGTTTGACAGGATCTGTATATTTTCTCTGTAAGCTTCGCCTGGAGAGCAGGTACCCTTATCGACCCTGTCAAGGCCAAAGCTTTACTACTGAATAACGAGCAGTACCTTTAATACGGTGCCTATGTCACTTTGATTAGCAGCAGTTTCTGAAAATTAACATCACGAAGATTAGAAATCGCAACTCTTTTTAGTTACATGCATTGCAGTAGTATGTAGCAACAAATATGTTCTTTCTTATTTCTTTTCTGTAGTTTATTACTTTCCTGCATTAAGAACATTCCCTTGTGGCAGGTACTATTAATCAGATAGCAGTGTTAGGGTCTTGTGAATATATCGAGCAACCTCCAACTTCCATAAAATTCGGTGAAATGCTTGCCTATCTGAGCTACTCTAAGCTACTCTAGAAGTGTTCTGCTCTGCAGATCTACCACTTGGCTGCCATCTTAAATATTGTCAGCTGTATCTGCGCTCTTCTGGGATTTTACGCAGCGTAGAATGATAGTTCCTTACCGACGTTTCGGGACAACCTACTGGCCTCATGTTCAAGGGTCAACTGCTTGGACCTTGAAGATAGGACCGATAGGTTGTCCTGAAACGTCGGTACAGAACTACCATTCTTCGCTGCGTAAAATCACAGAAGAGCGCAGATATCATTTCTATAGCGGCGGAAGACTGAAATCACGCATTATTAGCTGTAATTAAATAACATGTATGCCGGAATCCACTATACATGTAGGAAGCATTAAAATCACTTTATAAATTATTCTTAACGCTTATAGGGAAATATTTTCAATGGCTTACATAGGGCGCCACGTTATATAGCATAATTATTTTATTTACACCTACAGAGAATTTTTTTTCACCCGGAAAACAAGTAAATAGACCTAGGTCTCCGTTCTTCTGGGAAATGACGCCGTGCTCGACGTTTCGAGACGTAGTGATGGTCCCATCTTCAAGGGTCGAACTTTCCATGAAGACTTTAGACCCTTGAAGATGAGACATTTGCGTTGTGTCACGGTGTCACATACCAGAAGGAAGGAAATCTGCACTGCATATCTGCGACAGCCTAAAAACTAGCAAGTAAATAGCTAACTATTAATTTAAATTATTAAAGTGGAACATAAGATTGTGCAAACACAACCTCATTATTACTAATTCGGACATCACGGTTACAGCGTGAAAAAATTTAACGATTCCGACGTCGCACACTGGTAGCAAAAGGTTTATCATACAATTCGTCATTCAGCGCCCGAGCGCAAAGATCTGGAACTGACTCTGGATGACGTGCGTCGTGTTACTACACTGAAGTCAGGGAATGAGAGCACCTGGTCCTCAGAATGTAGATTCCGTCCGGCGCCAGCCATCTGTTTGCCAGAATGCGGGCGCCGAGCCTGTCAGGAGCCAGAGCCTTTGTACCAGGTAGCGTCGTCCCTGGTCATGCAGTTATAAAAACGTGTTTTAGTGACTGTTTTTACGGTTCTGCTGCAGAAATGTTGGACACATTTCTCTTCAGTGCCACGATTCCTGCCTAGGTTTCGTGATCCAGTGAAATGGTTTCATATTTCAAAGAAATAAGCAGCAATATACTTCTGACACTTCCAATTAAGTGTCGAGTTTTCTTAGTAAATTCGTCTCACGTTAAATTAGCGATTTTACTTGGGGGCATTCACTGAAACCAGTTATACGTACAAATACCTATTTTCAGTATACACGTGCACTCTTCCAGCTAATACAACATCCAAAATATTAGCTTGTCTGCGAGTATGTTCAATCACGTTTCTCTCCTAACGTCAATTCAGCGTTGTGTTTACGATTTTTCGCCCACGAGCAATAGTTTGGGAACAATTTGCTGGTTTGAAGGATGATTACTCTAATATGAAGGTATAATTATGCTGAGTTCAATAAAATTTTCGTGTTTTGAGTCCGTAATTCTAATTCCATTCAATAAGAACTACCCGTTTCTCTCCATTTTCCCAGTCGTAGATTTTAGGCTCACCGAATACAAAATTTACATTCACGAATTTCCTTACGTATCTAAAAGAAAGGCCTGTCCAGAGCAGTGTTATTTACTTGACACAAATGGTCTCAGCATAAAGAGTACAAATGAAATATAATTTTGTCACCTTGTAATTTGCTTTGTTACCCGCTGAACTTATTCTCTTATAGTCATAAAATATTTCCTTATTCTTCGTTCTCAGTAAAACAATTTCATGTGCGACTCTTTCCGGAAAGAAAGTTCCTTTAAAAACTGTTTAAGACGATACTTAACCTGATCCTATGTTGTTTAATAAAGTGTGTTGAAAGAGCTTGGAAAATTCGCAATGTAGGCCAATATGAATTAAAATATCCATTTCATTCAATGTAAATCATTGAGCAGCATTGTTTATCCAGGACACCATAAAGGCTTTCTCCATTAAAACTTTAAGGATGAAATGTAATCTATTTTATTTAAAGATTTATTTTTTACCGCTAAGTAAACACTCTCTGTCTCGGTTATAAAAAACCAGTTAATATTGTATAGGCCAAAAGTCGCTCCTTGTTCTGATATTCATAAAAAAACCCCATAAATGCACGCTGTGGATACAATGTTGAAATTTGAATGTTAAACCTGATGGTACAGAAAGTAACCCATAAGCTTTAAAGGTTTTAAATATGAATATACATCCATATAAAATAAAAGTAATATATCCGAAGTTTATACTTCAGTTAGGATAATATTCTAAACATATCACAATATAAGGGTAGACTTGTACCTAGGTTATGTTCTGCCCGGCTACGCGACGTCAAAAGCCATAACACAGCACTGTTCATATTTACGGCCGTGAAAGACTTAGATCTCATGTACTCATTAAAATATACTCGCGATTCTTTTCTTTGTAAGCATAAATGTTATTTCCCGAAAGTAGTTTCATATTTCGTTATCGATGCTCTAAATAAGATTTCTTGTTTTGAAAGCCAAATAATGTCACAGACATAGAAACATATTACATATATTCGCAATGTTTTTCCTGTCGCACGGTATGCAAACGAAATAGTTACTTCTGGAACATTTACAACAGAGTAACGAAAAGGCAGTAAGTTGCCTCAAGTCCCTAGCAAAAATCCCCGCTGCTTCTTTGCTTACGTCACAGAACGTGTAAAAAAACCTTCATTCGTAGATGTTACAAGAAGAGTATAATTAGCTAGGCAAATGACATTATGTGTTTTCAGGCTTTCACGGTGGCTTTTATTCAAATGATGGTCTTATGAATTATTACACCTTGTAGATATACAAGTTTTTTCGACGTTTCGGAGGGTATTCCTGGCCCATCTTTAAGGTAACTAAATTTGTTTCATGTAAAAATTTACGCAAACGTTGACAATAAAATAGGGACGGCCGTCATTTTGAAAAGTCATGAAAAAATTACGTAATAACCCAGTTGACTATCATTAAAGCAAGATGATAAAAAGACTGCCGATGCATTTGCTGTGTAAACATTTTCTAATGTAATTGGCTTGGACTTCTGAGAGAGGAATTTTATTACAATAAAAACAATTTTTGTTTATATTTCTATTTCTTACCATAATGGTCATAGAGAAAATTGCTTCCATAAAATTTCACATAGATCTGACTAAAGAGGCTAGCTACCGTGACTGAGATTTCTCATGGTTTTCCCTCCAGTGCTGGTAGACTCAGCTATCTGCTATGTACTAGTGCTGATTTCTTCTAAATTCACTGTAAGGTTACGTCTCGATGTTATACGTATAACATATACAGCGGATAAAGCATCCTTAAATAATCCAACACCCAACCAATCATTTACATATTCGTGGCAAAACATTGTCATGTTTTGAATACATCGCCTGTTAGAAGTGACCTTTGAAAACTTGGAACGTATATAAATGGAATCTACTGTACTGGTGCTGGCAAAAGCCTGCATATTACATTAGAGCTATCGGCTCTTGTCATGCACTGCTATTCTACTCGATTATGCATTTCACTGATAGTTTCAGAATGTTTACATAGTAGCGTCCCCGCCTCTAAAACAGGGCCATCGGACACACCGCATATGTCTTTCGTTATCTTAATAAGATTTATTATTAATGCGTTCCACTCTGCGACCCAGATAATCTGCTTATGTACTTGGGATTTACAGACTGGTTTAGTTTTGTGTTTGAAAGTATAAACGAAGAAATATTTCTTAGCATATCTTATCCGTTAAAGCTTTGCAGCGACAGAAATCACACTTTATGACGATGTGAATACACGAACACAGATTTTCTATAAATGCAAGGAAGATTTGAAATGGTTAAATGTATAAATATTACGTTATTGCAATATTGCAAACTTGCATTTTATCACCTATGCTTAAAGTGACGGAAGGTGATTTTTTTAAATCTTTAAAGAACTTGTTTAAAAGAGAACCCAAACTGTAAATAGGGTTCTAATTTAAAGTTGAGGAGTAATGGGAACAGACGTAGTTATAATTGGAAAATTTTCCTAATATGGGAAGAGACTCGTAATTTGAAACTGAAAAAGAAAGTGGCAGTTCAGTCTATACAAGAAAACGGCAATGTTAACTAAATTTTAATAAATAACCATCTCACAAACACATATAACACAGCTGTATAATAGCAAATATAGCTTGAACATAAATAAGTAGTGTCTTTGTCATCACCCTGCCTTTATGCGTGCTCTTTGTTTTCAAGACAATCCTAACAAACGCAATAGAAATGTGGAAGTTCCACGTCACAGTGAACTACGAACTCATTTACTAATTAATCTTTTAAAGCCTAGTGGTTACTGGATGAATCAATAGTTTTAACATTAAAAAATTCTACATTCTGCCCACACTGTATTTATGTGTATTGTATTTATATTAAAACAAACACCGACTTTTGCCTTGTATAACATAAATTGATTTGTTTTTTTAACCGAGATGAAAAGTATTTACTGCGCTGTACGAACTGGTTCTTTAAATGAAACAGTTTACGCTTCGTCTTCAAAGGGTTAATTATCAATAAGTTATAAATCTCCTTGAGATACCTCAGCACCCTCTTATTAACATCCTCAGTGTATGTCCTTCTTTGAACGTGAGACACCAAGTTTTACACCCATAAAATAATTCAGAGTATTAGTTCTGTGTGTTTAAATTATGACGGTCGTAGTTACAGTAGGGGAAGTCAACAAATTCTGAACCGAATAGTGGCATAGCTTTGTAGTATTATTGAAATTTCGAAGCAAGCTTCTTACTTTAGGAAGTAAAGAGATAACACCGGCAGGTGTTTTATGCTATCGTGTTTGTTTTGAGTTTCACTTGAGAGTTTTTCACTTTCTCTAGCATACACAACAATCATATTTACGGTTTTACAATTGCTTGTCACAAGTATTGCCAGATATTGGCTACATATGCATGCCCTTGGAATAATCGATAATAATAATAATAATTATTATTATTACTACTACTATTACTACTCGAGATCAGAATGCAGGACAAAATCACAACATAAAGATAGATAATAAATCCTTTGAAAGGGTGGAACAGTTCAAATATTTGGGAACAACCCTAACAAATCGAAATTCCATTCAGGAAGAAATTAAGAGCAGATTCAAGTCGGGGAATGTTTTTATCATTCGGTGCAGGATCTTCTGTCTTCCAGTTTGCTATCCAAAAATACAAAGATTAAGATATACAGAACTATAATTTTGCCTGTTGATTTGTATGGGTGTGTGACTTGGTCTCTCACACTGAGGGAGGAACATAGGCTGAGGGTGTTCGAGAATAGGGTGCTGAGGAGGATATTTGGGCCTAAGAGGGACGAGGTAACAGGGGAGTGGAGAAGACTACATAACGAGGAACTTAATGATCTGTAATCTTCACCAACTATTATTCGGGTGATCAAATCAAGAAGAATGAGGTGGGCGGGGCATGTAGCACGTATGGGTGCGGGGAGAGGTGCATACAGGATTTTGGTGGGGAGATCTGGAAGGAGACCACTTGGAAGACCCAGGCGTAAATGGGAGGATAATATTAAAATGGATCTTCAGGAAGTAGGATGGGATAGCGTAGCCTGGATTGATATGGCTCAGGATAGGTACGGGTGGCGGGCTTTTGTGAATGCGGTAATGAACCTTCGGGTTCCATATAATGCGGGGAATTTCTTAACTTGCTGATGACCTGTTAGCTGCTCAAGAAGGACTCTGCTCCGTGGAGTTAGTTTTTATTATTAATTTTACACTCTGTGTAATTAGTAAAAGTAATTCACAGTGTCGTCTACATTCATCACATGTGTAAGCCTATGATTGCTGTCTACGGCCGTTAATAACACATTTGTTTAGAGGAATTTACCTGCTGATGGGGGCTTATATTTTCTATTTGAGGGATTATTTTGTTTATCACAGCATGTGTTCATACACATTGTGACGGTAGACATGAAAAAATCCACAGAAATTTATTGACGGCAATACTGCGAACATCATCGAGTCTGGTATTACGTTATGCCCCTCGAAATTCCCCTCAGACAGATACTGCGAACAGCGAACGTTGTGCTCGCATTTAAACTTGGTGTAATTGTGTGTGCGTGGGTGAGTGCGCGTGCAATGTGTATAGTTAAAAACCTGTATGTCCTGCATCCATATTTTACTTTCAAATAATATTATGTTAATATCAAACAAACAACGTAAATAACATGCTTTATTTATAGCACGTTTTTGGGTTTCATCACAAAATTGTAAATTATAAGCCTATACAGCACTCAAAATTTGTAAGTGCTAACATATATAACTATATGCATGGCACCTAATGCTATTTATATTGAACATCAGTTATGAAACCCACGCGGGGATGGAAATATGTAAATGAATCACTTTTCAGTCTGACGTTCAATGCAAGAGATTAAACAAACATTTAACAATCTCTGTGGCTGGGAAAGGCTGACAGAACTGTAGCACTCTCTAGAGTGACACGACATGTCCTACCTATTCTCCTGAGCGATCAGGATAGTATGAAACTTGATCTTAGACTATAAGTGTGTAAATGTATAGAATGGACTCATGTGGCTTAGTTTAAGGTGTTGTGTCTTAAGTTTTGTAAACACAAAAATGACTTGTATAGTTCCATAAAAACCAGGAAATCTTTTGACAAGTTATGTATCTATCGATATTTTAATGAAGACTTTGAAGCAGACACGTAGTTGGTTATCAGAAACTTCGACTTCAACTGGCACATAATACGAGTACGCTGTGTGGTGACGTTATATAAATTTTCGAACTCAAAGTGTCGTTTATGGCTTACTTTACAAAGATATATTATCCTAGACTTTATAACATCTATGGATGGTGACTTAATCGTGAATCAGCAAGGACTTGACAGGAAACGCTTGTGGCCTAGACCGGATAATATTCCAAAGTTTGTTTGAAGAGACTGAGAAAACCAAGAGCAACTTTAATCAGGAGAGCCGTTGACCAATTCGAAATAAAAACCAGACACACACTTAATAGAAACCTGAAGCATTGCCTCTACACCAAGATGCTCGATGGATCTTAAATGCGGAAGACACAAATATGAGCTTTTCTTTATGAAACGCGAAGAGAGAGTAAGAGAGAAATATTGAACTCGATGCATTTTTGAGGATAAGAGAAGCGTCGGTGTGCTGATAAAAAGAAGAAGGTAATATGGGCGACAGTTCTTCACGTGACAATAATGATAACGCACTCGAGTGTTAATGGAGTTAAACAGGAACGTAAGTAGCATGCAGATTACAGAAAAATGTTCTTCAGAGAAAGGACCCCCTCTCGCGTGCATGGAGGAATCTTTGCAGTAGGAGATGTACTTTAACAAATTCTGTTACATGTGTTTTTGTTTTACACAGGCTCACATATCCACTGCGCAGGTGACATTCATTTTAGCTATCATTGCCAAATATTTATTTTATATAATCTTGAGTGTTTTATTGTGTGGGCGTTAAACGCTGCCTGTCATATTAAGAGAAGAAGACAGATTGAGGCTGTGTGATAAAAGGGTGCTGAGGAGTATATTTAGACCTAAGAGAAATAATCAGGAGCCTGGTAAAAATTATACGTTAGGAAACTTCACAATTTGTATATTTTCACCAGATATTGTTAGGGTTTGAAAATAACATCATGAGATATGACGGCATATTGCATAATATTTGGACCAATTCTCTGCTTATCTCAAGCATGTCTTAACGCTCATATTTCGTATGAGCTTTGAGAATTCCATAAAAATAACCTTGCTGGAAAACCGTAAGGCAAAGCATCACAAATGTAATTACTTGCCACGAAATAAGTCTTAGAGTAAAAAAGAGGATTTTTTTCTTTGTTTGTTTCTTATTAGAGCTTCCTTCCTAATATGTCTAAAGCGTAACGCTTCTGTTACGCTCTGTTATTTATTAAAATATACTGAGCTTTTCGAATTTAGGAACAAATAGTGCAGTTGTACACTTTCCGACTATAGCCAGCCAATGTGAAGATAATGTTGCGCTCACGTATTAGTTCACATTTCATACACGTATAATTTTATATTACAAAGTACATTGGATGTTGGCTATAATTGAGGGTTGCTTATTTTAAACAATTGTTTTAATCAGGCTTATGACGTCTTTGTAGGAATATGATTAATATTAATATTACATTATTGAGATAACTGTTTCACCCTCCGGTATTTAATATTTTTACATTTGCACATAAAACATTCTTTTTGTGTGGAGAAGGGCCCTGCAGCAGAAGCTACTGACGCACCGCAGCCTTAAGGCTTATGGTGCAACCCTGTGATGAAGATGAAGAGAAAGGTGATAAGTTTTTTCATTTTTCCAAGGAATGGAGCACCGGTGGAATGAAATTGGCAGAGGTAAAACCGAAGTACTCGGGGAAAAGCCTGTCCCAGTGCCATTTTTTCCACCACAAGTCCCACATGGACTGACCCGGGATCGAACCCGGGCCTCCGCGGTGAGAGACATAAAACATTTGCTGCTTCTTTTGCAGATTCTGAAATGTAAGCCATTACATATTTGATCAATGAACTGGACTCCTTAATCAGAGCTCGTGCGTAATCCGTAATTACAAACACTATTAATTTCGGACTTCGTACAGTAAGTAGCAAATACTGATAACGGTTGGTCACTTTCAGTATCCCGTATTTCCGTCTCTGACTGATACTGTCCTAGGTAGATTAGACATTCTTTCTCAAATAGGCCCATATGGTTTACGGAGAAGTTTGTGGCCTAATTGTAGAGTACTCGTACGGCACTAAGGCAGAGGAAATTATCCTTATATTTTCGTATCAATTATTTTCGTATCTTTGTTTCAGGAGGATTCTGCCTTACTTCGGCAGAGCATTTCTTAGGCTAAATTACATCTATATGACCAAAAATACCTATATCCTAAGTTGAACAGTTACAGTGATAATGCGAGAGACGTTTTAAAGAATAAGAACTATTATACGCTTATTGATTACCAAATACGTATTAAAACTAGGAGGAATTTGCAGTTTCTGTAACGTTAACACCTGTACTTAACATATAATTAATACTTGAGTGACATAAGGATACTGATTAAGTAAGAAAAACTCCCAGTATTTTCTAAAAATCGTCCTTAGATTTCGAAGTATTTCACCGCGGCGCCATATGGCTTGTCTTCGGCATAGGCCCAAGGATGGCCTTACGCAGTGTACGGATAGCACATCGGCCCAAGGACGGCCCTGTGCAGTGTACGGATAGCACATCGGCCCAAGGACGGCCCTGCGCAGTGTACGGATAGCACATCGGCCCAAGGACGGCCCTGCGCAGTGTACGGATAGCACATCACGCTAAACAGATATTGCACGTGGAACCTAAAGAAGACTAAATTTTTTTTGCGTTAATATCACCGTAACCGTTCAACTTCGGATATAGGTATTTTTGGTTATATCGATATAATTTAACCTGAGGTACGTTTTCCAAAGTATGGCAGATTCCCCATGAAACACTCTTGGTTCAGTTTCACTGATCAATTTCATCCAATGAGTCTGTAGAATTTCCGGAAAGCTTCAGCGCGCTAAGATTGTATTTACTTTCGTTAAAGGCACTTTTCCAAATACATAGTTCAAAAAATATTCAATAGTAGAATTGTTATGAATTACTTATTGGAAGGAATGTGGAAGGATGCAGTAAGGGTCTGTTTGGCCTCGAGGAAAGTCAGCCACAAGGCACTTAAATGAGGATAGGCATCTTCCGGCTGAGACTCGAATTCGAGGTTCCTTAAACAAGGATAAGGAATATTAATACAAACAGTGGTAATCGTCTTGAATTGGAAATTTCACATTTCGTTTGATAAGTTAATTCGATGAATTTTATAGTGGATACATATCATGTTTATATTAATTACACCTACTAAATCCATGGAACGTTCTGTGGCGCAGTTGGCTGAGGCACTGCGCTACAAGCAGGAAGGTCGCGGGTTCGATTCCCAATTGTGTCATTGGAATTTTTCATTGACATAATCCTTCCGGCCGCACTATGGCCCTGGGGTCGAGTCAGCCTCTAACAGAAATGAGTACCAGGAATATTTCCTGGGAGGTAAAGGCGGCCGGTGCGTAGGGCTGACAATCCTGGCACCTCCATGTGCCGATTTTCTTGAAATCTGGGAGCCTTAACCTCCTGGAAGCCTAAGGGTCTGTCCAGGCCTGTAATGAGATACCTTTAAAAACTACACAGATTTGATCAATTCTGCACATTTATTTTCTTGTATCTATGCAATTATCTTGTAAGTGCAACTTCTGTGATCTTCATGAACAATGTAAAAATGGCAGCATTTCAATTGTTAAATTATGGACCCATACATACGTTAGTACTTTACAAGGAACAAGCATTAATTTCTTTTCGGTTTCATTAAATTGAAATTTGGAAAAATAATGAATACGGCATAAAACACTCTTTACTATTTACAGCCCTAATTCCGCACATTGTTATGTATTGTAAATACCAGAAACATCACGTTATGTATTAAAATATCCTTATGGTAGCCTAGCAACGAAACGTAAGCAAGCATATATACACCTCTTGACCTAGAACAATCAAGCAGACAGGAACAGCGGGAAGGCAACAATGTGATTTTACATTATACATTAGTTCCTGAATTGGTTTAAAGGTAAAATTTTCCACGCCATTACACTTATTGTAGGAGAAGTTACACACGTCAGAATGGTTTTGCCTTGTGGACTGGCCGTCACTACCGGAGAAATGCTTGACAGAAAATATCTCCACAAAGCTCGTTAAGACGCTGAAGTTGAAAGTCTAATAACAAATCAATAGTCATAAAAGAATAATAGCAAACGCAGTCTTCGACCGCAAATACATAATGAAAGAAGGGCCAGATCTTCGCTTCTCACGTCACAAATTATGCAAACATTTTGGTTGTAAAAGTGATTACACGTGCAGTCTTTCAGAAAAGTTAGTTTGAACTGGAAAAGATTGAACAGGTAGTAATAAAACAGGAAGGACGAGGCAAGAAGCTACGCGAGGGGAAATCTGGCATGTTAAACATTCAGAAGCATGATGGTATGGGGAAGTTGATGTTACGTGCTCGTCAGAATATGCCTGTGCAGGGGCGGAACTTGAGTGGCGGCCTGTGCTTTTGTAATACGAAGTCGAACCTTTTGTCAACTATTGCCAAGCGGACGGACGCTGGTGATGTGAGGAATGTGCCATAAGAATGTCCTGAAGGGAAGAGCAAATGTTGTATAATGTGCTTAATTTGTCAGACAAAGTCATTAAATTAGATATTTTAAAAATGGAGGAGAATATAAAAATGAGTAGTGCTTGTGTTATTCTTATAAATTAATTTCCAACGTACGTGCTAGAGAGTAGATCATTCACACACTCAGCATTTGAGAAAATCCGTGTATCTGTTTACTTTGCATAAGGTATATATTATGAACATGTAGTCTTATAGAGAGCTTCGCGTCCATCCGCATTTGTCCACATCTTTCACGTACAAAGAAAATTCCATGATCACAGTATAGGGAATCCCCGTATGACAGGTCAATTTAATTTTTGTTCGTACTCGTTCTTTACGCCGTACCGGTTTCGAATTTTAGGTACTGCCTCAGAAACGACTTGTTGCTCACAGAATGTGACATGTACATATCTTATTAATACCCAAAAAATAATCTTATTTGAAATGATTTCCGAAGAATATGGCTATGTAAACAAAATAAAAGGACAAGTACTTTATTAATATGACCTCTGTTTACGGACGTGATTTTCGTTCACGAACACGTGCACTCTTTTCTGTCTGTTACGTCAAGACTGGATACCGACGCTATTCACCATGATTCACGCGGACTGCCCTACCGGTTCAGAACTCATAATCAGAGTATTCCAGTAATTCTGCCGTACAAAACCACAGTTCTGTTTAGCATCTTGCTCTAAAGTAGTTTTAGTGTGACATGTTTATTTCAAACAGTGGTAGAGGTACGAGGCACCGTTCATCGCTAGTAAGTTCATTTTGTAGTTATTTGTGTGTATTTGAGAAGGGCTTTTTTTCACCATGTTACTGGTGACCGATCTCATGGGAAGGGAATTTGTTTATGGCTTATTGAAGCGGCTGTCATCCTTAGGACTTGTGCGTTACTAAATGTTTACTTGATTATATTTTGTAATATAACTCTAACTTGTTTAATGTCACTGCAGTTCAAGTTCTGTGCTACTTGCTATTGTGCTACATTATCTATTTACATTCCAGTCTCAACAAAACAATGACACACACAACTGTGGAATAAAGATCGTCGAGGGAAACTAAATAAGAAAAAGATTAAAGAATGAATTTTCAAAAATTTGTGTGCCCCAGTGCACTAGACATTTTTGCTCATTTAACTGAAGACTTGTTTTCATCGGTTACAGTTAGTATATAAGAAACGACACGGGGGTTTAATTTGCCCAGTTCACCGGTATAATTAGTAATCATTAAGGCCCTATTCAAATTCTTTCTATACACTAAGCGCCATTTTGTATTATGCTGTTTTGGCTGCAGTATTCTTGTGATGTGATAGTGTCATCAACACAGTCACATTTTCGCTTTCTTTCACTGTCACCCTTCCTACGATTCAGGAACATTATGGAGCACATACTAAGCTACCAATTCAACTGCGAATGCTGCCGTATTTTGAATTGAAGGGCCCGTGTCTGGATGTGAATTAAGTCCGTTTTGATCTGCTTGTAATCATGGCCGATGTTTACTACGTCTACTAATTTTTAGCGTAGAATATACTGTTATTATAATATATCAGGGCTTTATCAAATAGGCCTAGATGACTCAAACTACTTCTTACACTTCTATTCAGGCATCATCTGGCTAGTGGCACTGTGCGCTGCCGCACACTCCGTGCGGAAATATCAGACGTGTTACTTCTCAAAAATAATCATCCTTTGTTTACTGCTTATATACTGTCACTTTCAGTCAGTCTGCCTTTTTTTTTAGAAGGGCCCCACAGCAGAAGCTATGGAGGAACCGCAGCCTTGAGGCTTATTGTGCAAACCTTCTGATGAAGATGAAGAGAAAGAAGATACGTTTTTTTTATTTTTCCATGTAATGGAGCACCGGTGGAATGAAATTGACAGGGGAAAACCGAAGTACTCGGGGAAAAAACCAGTCCCAGTGCCACTTTGTCCACCGGGATCGAACTCGGGCCTCCGCGGTGGGAGGCCGACGACTAACCTCCTGAGCCATGGCACGGCCTCAGTCTGCCTTTCATGGGAAAACAAACTACGCCTAGAACCTGTACATGCTATCTATGTATGCCTGTATATTAGCGTCTCTCATGGCAACATTTGAAGCCCTTGACGGATTTTTAATAAATTTAGCATGGAATTTAGGCCGTTACAGGCCAACCCAAAAAAGTACTGAATAATTTCGAACAAGGTGAAAACTACGTGACAGACGCACGAAATTGTGAGGTAGTAGCGGCATTAGAATTTCTTAGTATTAGAGACGAAATAATCTATTTACATTATAACATTATAACATTAATGTAAATAAGAATAAAAGTGCCAATGATGTTAATAATGTCATCGGTTTTGCATTTTTTTCATGCTACACATCCTTGATGCTTTATGAATAAAGTACATTTTAGCTAAAGTAATTAGCAGTTAAAGAGTTGCTCGGTGTAGTGTCCGCGCATCAGAGAATAACCGGCCTCAGATACGAAGTCCAAGGGACGAGAGAGCTCGCAATTTCTGCTATAACAGTACGTATATGAGAGTTTATTGCCTTTCAATTATGTGACTTTCAAATTCCTTCTAAAAATTATTTTATTTTAATTTATCCCACTTCTTTCTCTACCATATTCATCAGGTTTTCCGAATTAATTTCCGGTGTAAATGCCTATTCGAAATATTTTCCTAATTAACTCGGAAATGTTGCAGATTGTGTGACGTCTAAATTAATGAGAAATTTCAGGCGTAATTATGACATTCCGTAGGGCTGTATTGAAATAACAATTTATGTACATAGCAGATGTTACTTATAGCATACTGGTGAATAGCAAGAACGCAACAGTTGATTACTTCATTACAGAAAGTAACTGTGGCACATAAAAATTAATTCTATGAACGTGTGTTAAATAAGAAAGACCTGCTGGTCTCGTGTTATTGACATAAGATGTAAGGTGCTTGTCATCCTTTTCATTATATCATCGCGGCTATTATTTAAATTGGGATTTTGAGTACTCGAGTACAGTTGTGTAAGGTGTTGAAGTTTCGGCCACATTGTAGTTTTTGTTCTCAGGTTGGATAAGTCAGAAATATACCGATCAAGCATTCATTCAACAAAGCAAGCAATACGGGAATTTAAATGCGAAATTTGCTCAAAGCACAAGACGACACCTCGTGTTAAATAATGCATAGCCACGAAATGCAGAGCAGGACTACAAAAGAGTGTCTTGTAAATTATAACTGAAGTTACACTGAACCTGACTGCTTTGCTCATCACGGCTGGATGTCTTGATACGTTCATAGTAAGGGCTGTTGTAGCTGATGGCAGCAGGTGCCCGGTAAGCAATTAGGTTTATGGGAATAAGAAAATTCTTTAGGTGGGTGTCAGCCGTCGAAACTACAAAGTCTGGAATCGTATTTGTTGAGGCTTATGCTTATTAGGTATTCACTGATACAACCGAAATTAGTGTGGTTTCAAATGCTAAAGAATTAGTAGGAATTGCACCATCAAAGAAACTGTAGATGGTTAATACCTGTCACAAAATAAGATATTATGTTGAATGTTTTAAAGTCTGGTGGGATCTGACATCCTGATATCCTGCAGCGGCACGAATTTTAAACAAAATATCTTAAGAAACAGATCGCTGGTTTCAAACTATACGCGAGGGCACCATGAACTATACAGAGAGTATGGTAATCTCAAAAGTTACTTCTTTCAGTCTATGGTATGACTCCGTGTCAACTGGTTTGTAGTTACAGACGTTTCGGTGGATCTACGACTTTAGTAACAATCGACACGGTAGAATATCCCAGAAAATTTAAATATTAGTCAGCACCGCTTTCAGAAATAAAAATCCCTCCTCTTTTACTTTTGTAAAGGGAAGTAGGTTAATAGATACATTAAGTTTTAAAAAGTGTTAAACTTGAGGATAAATACACATCTTACTACACTGTGACTAAATAATTCTTTACACAATATTGAATATCGAATAGATTGTACTATTTCAGAAGAATTTTTATGTACAAAAATTATATTTCTAAAATTATGACCAGATGATTTAATATTCAATACAGACACAGAAATGGTCTTACAATTCTGTAAGGCTTATACAAAAACTGATGAGTTTATAAAAAATAATGTTTTAATGTAAACTAAATATTTGTTAGCTTATCTACACGGATGGGAGAACATAAGAATTTAGTTTTAGTTCGAAATGGTACAGATTGGTTTAAAAGAGTGAATGAAGCCTGAGTTAATTACGGAATTGTTTTGAGCGAAGTTACAACTGTTTGTATAAGTTCACGCTTTCAAACGTAATGCGAATTGGTTTACTGAGCATGCTCTGAAGTACCTGACTTAACGCATATTGCCTGTGACATTGCAAGGATAGACACAGATCCGCTGAAAGGTAATTTAATTCTAAATCCAAAACTTCAGGGGGGAAGGAGAACTAAAACTCTGCTTGCACAGGAAGCGTTAGCCTATATAATTTATAGAATATATTCTGTGTCTGACACATTAGTTTCCTTGTATGGCCGCTCATTACTACTACGCACTGAATTACTTATGGAATAGTTATAAAACTTAAATTTGTTTTATGTTTGGAACGAGAATATGTTTTGCCCTGACATGGATCAATGACGGGGTGTTGTTAATAGGGCAATGAACCTTCGGGTTCTATCAAAGGCCAGGAGTTTTTTGAGTAGCTGAGTTTAAGTTTCCCAAAAATGACCCTAATCCATGAAGTTGATTAATTTATTAACTTTGATAATCTAGGTTATGAGCCCGTACAACCTGGAATGTAAATTTTGGTACTCCATATTCTACAAGATAAGGAAACTTATATTATAACAGTATGAAAATTCACTGCTGTAAAAACCCCAAATCCCATAATTTGATATTGTGCTGTAGTATATGAATGGTCAGTTTATCTTTCATTTGGGCGTACTGCATAGCTCAAGTGAACTGAGGATATTAATTTAAGGTTATATTTCAGCGAATAAATCTAACTTGCTGAAATATAATAGCCTGTAAGGAATACAGTTTATAGTAAAAAACAAAGAAATTGTTACTAGCTTACAAATTAAGTGTGAAATAACGTTATTTTTAGATGATATTTACAGCGTGGGGTGTAAGTAAATGACCTGATGTACTCTATCAAACATCTTTCTCAGGTGGTTCCACTTCATTCGCCTTTGTTTGTATTTCACTGTTTTGCACCTGAATGCAGAGTTTAACAGTGTTACATAAGTAACAGGTGCGCAGCAATTTGACACCTATTTTATGATTAAGTCTCGAAAATGTGACTCTTTCTAATGTTGTTCTCTTCTTACTTCTGCAAAGTGGTCAATTTCAGTGACGTAACACCAACAAATATGTTCGTGAATATAATACAAGGTTTCAAACAAGTCACTTGACACTAGAGGCAACATGTTAAAAACATCGAGAGGCAAACTACTTTTGCGCCACTCCATATTTTATCGTCTCTAATACGATCTACCTGTCTAGCCTACCACAATTCGTATCAAAGTAATCCATTTTCAGAGTCCGCGTTTCTATTGATCAATTAAACAAGGAATATATTTTTTAACATATGAGTGTCATTTAAGCTGGTTTAAAGCGACTGTGACTTCCATAAACACAGCAAGTAAGCCTGTTGTAATTAAATTATTTGTATCAGCTTCTTGTGCCCGAGATGGGATAATTTCAGCGAAACCGTGTTCCTCACTCACTGAAGGGAAGTTAATCCCTTCAGAACGTTGGCAGTATTGGCAGTAATACCTGACTGAAGACACACCGACTGACTGCAAGGAACGGCTTGTCAGTCTCTTTGATGTTCTGTGGTACAGATAATGCACGCTGGTAACTAGCGAATCTGAGCCCTCAGAAGCAGTTTGCATATGGAAAGGCGACGTGCATTATCTAAACGTTCAAACAGCCCAATTACTTTTGCGAGATCAGAGTAGTTTGCATAATGCTACAATTTGGAAAGATGATTTTGTTTGCACTGAAGACAGTAACGTGGCTTGTCTTTTTATGTATATGAGGGCTATCAGGGCCACCCTGCAATTTGCAGCCAGTGTTATGGCTGTTAAATCAAATACACTCATACACAGGCCCGCGTGTAACTTGTGATTCCAGCTCTTTTCTACTGCCTAAGTACACATAACGTTCAATATAATATATAAGGAAGTTTGAAGGGCAATGTGAATTAATGAAAGTGGCTGCAAATGTGGGAGAGTTCTGTGCAAAGTGAACAGTGTTAATAGCAATTTTGGAGGGGACAGCTGCCGTATTATTTTGCAGGGGTGCGTAAATTTTCCAAACATCTAGGAGCCACCTCAAAATCCTAGGAGCCAAAAGGGTGACATGGAAGAAGTTCCTTACGGAGAACACACAAGTATGAGGCGTCACTTGCAAAATTCAGTCCCCACGGTGGCCTGGCGACCGGGAATTGTGCACTCCTGATCTTATGTTATTACGTTTCATATTGGCTGTTGTCAGTTAAAATAGGTTAGACTTACATAGAGTTTACGTGTAATTTTATATATTCTCACACTGTATGAAAATTTGTGCGTAACATAGACTGTAATTATGACCCACAACACCTCAGTTATAACATTAATCTTAAAAGATTTATTTTCTTTATTTGCTAAATTCTGAACGAAATATTACTAACCATATCTTGTGATTTTATTCAGTGTAGTCACTGTAGTGTGACGATCTTTATGACAGCTGATTTGCTGCAATACATTAATATCAATGCGAAGATTTTAAGCAAAGTCCCAAATAGAATCAGTTGCAAATATTTTACTGAATCGAAAATAACTTCACCCGCATTTCCCTGGCAGTGAATTCTTTTATGTCGGCTTGGTCTGCAGAATCCCGTGTAACAATGTTTTAACTCCACAATCTAAAAAAAATAACTGACGCCATTTAGTTCTGCTTCTAACGCCTTAATGCGTCATGCACTATGTCTGAAATGTTTGTCACCCTCTTTTTTCCGCTCAGTAATGGCGTTCTAAACTTTTGCTTATTTCACCAATCATTATTAAAACTTTCTAAAAAAATTCTTTACAATTGTATATTCTTACTGTCTCTGGAAAACTAAGATTAAGTTGCTGATGAACTTCTGGCGTTTTATCCGAAACTAGAGTCAAGAAACATAAGGTTAAAGATGACTCAAGAGCTAACCATTTGAAAGTATCCAATGGCTTTCCTTTCAGGTGTAATTTTTTTTAGGAAATTGCCTGGCAAATAAGACTTTTATGTAATTGCTTTAAACTATTTCCTGACAATGGCTTGTAAATCAAATAATTATTTGTGTGAAAATCACTATCGAAATTAGCGTTACTTAGCAAGAAATAAAAATTAACACCGTGGGACAGGAGTCTTGTCGGAGGAAATCGTAATTGCTGAGTTACTTAAAATGTTCTGCCTCTAAAGAATGCAATGATTTATTGCTTATGTGATAGGCAATGAACGGGTTCTGTTAACAAATTCTTGATTACCTAACCCATTATAAAACATGTTCACTTACTGCATTCTCTCAATCTATCTATTCAAATGAATTTCTAGGTATTGTAAGCACATCTGCACCAGTCTTCCAAATTATCAGGTATATTTATGTTTTGCCATCAGTACGCTGTGCAATATATCTTATCTATCCGAATTGTATTCTTGGATCCTCGACCCATTTCCTCCGTTCGTGTTGAAGTTCTGCACTTGACACGATTCCGAATCAGTTACATCCATTTCACATTCGTACAAATCCTCACCTCCCCTTTTATTCATATCATTATTAATTACTGCTTTTCAAGAGATTTCCTCGCCAAAAGACAGTGTTCATTTAATCCTCCACGTGTGATACACCTGTCCATTCTGTCGCAGCACCTACATTTATCTCGTACTACCCGAACAATAAAGCAAGAACTGTATAAGTTATAATTTTCTCTTTAAGAACTTTTCTAAATTGATGGCTTAGATTATACACCCTTGGCTTATACATTACAACACAATCCCGAAGAAAAAACGTTCTATGATTGTATGTATTATAGATATAATTCTGCTAGTCTCTTCGAAAATATGTGGGCACTATACACATTCTTCTTTGCATTATTCTATCAGTTCAGTTTAAAAACTGCAAGAGCTCGGAAATCGGACTGATTTTGAAATTAAATTCCTTCTTTTTCACACATCGCGTTTTGTATAATTCGCTACAGTGACAGGGCATATAATCTTATACGTTATTTTCACGCCTCGGGGTACCATCAAGCTTTGACTGTAATTAAATTTCACTGTTTTTAAATTATCGATATTAAAGTCGAGTAATGGATGTGGAAGAGAACACATGGAGCTACAACTTCTGTATTTTTAATTTGAAGGAAGTTAAGCTCATATACTCTTGATTAAATTTATTAACTACCAACAGAAGAGAAGTTATTAAATTATTTCTCTTTCCACACATTTTCCAAAGCAAAATGATAAATTGAAAGTAAATGAAAGAAATATCCTTTGAAAGCTAGAGACCACGATCTGGTGTGGTAGTGTGTTTTTTGTTTACGGTTATTTGTTTATAGAATAGAAAACAACAATTATACGACTGAAGTGTGTGTAGGGAGGATCTATGCATATGAATATCAGTATGAAGATGGACCATAAACATACTTAAAAACTGTGTTTGCTGTGTTGTTTATAAATTAACAACTACAAGTATTGTGCCAATGAGAGTCTTGGAGGTTAAGGCAGAAAAATTGATTTTAGGCATTCATCTGCTCTTATCTTACAAATTGCTTTCAAAATAGAATATTACTACTGTTGCCCTACCATACTACTATTAATACTACTACGAATACTACTACCAATAATGGTACTACTGATAATAAAACATTATAATCACAAGCAGCCAAGATTATGGATTTAAATGACATTCCATTACATCCCTAGGGTGTACTTGTCCATAATACCACTCCATTAGTTTAATATCGGTTTACTTTACTTAAATATAAAATTGACAGCGCTTGATATTTGGAATTAGATGTCTGTACGTTGAATACGCTGAAAGAGTCCGCTTCATGAGTTACGCCTCATTTTCTTGAGTTAAAGTCTAGCAGATTTGGACAAAATCGAGAATGTTAAACTTATAAAGTAATTTATTCCGTGAATTTTGAGTAACTGTTTTTATTTAATTACTAACTAATTGCACTTACAATGTGTGATACAACAGCCACTTTACTCCGACACGTTTCGGTATAACCATGCCATCGTCACGGATTTCAAACCATTAACAGTAAAACGGATTACATCTATGAATTTCGCAACCATAATACTTGATATTATACATATTGCTTGCAGTTGTTATGCATATATGAGTTTATTTATACCAACTACTGCAAACTAAATTCGTCCAGTAACTCCTACTATTAATTCCTAATACATAAGTAATGTAAAGCAGCTCAGCAGTTTCGCAGCTTAAGGTGTGAGGTTAAGATGCGATGTCTCCTATATCTGTTCACCCTACGAAAACAGCCCATGGAATTTCAATGCAGCTGCTAATATTCCCCTAGTAGTATTCACCTGAGACACATGAACTAAACAGACTATTTTCTGATATGAAAGAACATTTCTTTAATGTTGAAAGTTAAGCCGACAGCATTTACATTATGTATATGCGAGCCCCTGCCGGCTCTTGAATCGAGAAATTTGGGCGCCTTTACACGCTGAAAAGCCACTTGCTTCTCTCTGGAGTACATCCCGGCTTCTGCATTACAGGCGAGACAAGGATACTTATAGATCCAGACTGAGCGAGCTTACACTTTGCCGCTGTAACTTGCCCGGGGATACAGCCAGTGTTGGAGGTATTTACGACGTGCTTCAAAACGGTTTAAGCCACTGGCTTGAATCTTGCATTCATCATATTCAGTAACACTTTGCCGCAATACAGTGCGATTGGTTTGAAGTGTGCGCGAGCGCGCGTGTGTTACGGGTGTTGCGGGGAATTCCCCAGTGAGCCGTGACGTAATGTAGCTCAGTTGGAGCCGCGTGGCGTGCCTAATGGCCGGTAATGCATTGTCACCTTGCCTGGTCGGAACCAGACTGCAGCGAAAGACAAATTGGAGCCAGGACCTTGAACCTCTTTCCCTGCCTAGGCAAGTGCCTTCTGTTCTCATTTATAGGCTGAGGCTCGAAATTTGTAGTATATTTTACAACGCATTGAGCAGTGATATGAAACAATGGATATAGAATATCGGCTAAACATTGCCGGTTTTTTTAAATGTTCTAAATGGCACTTAGATAGCAATTAGCTCTGACAACGTACAGTGGATTCTGTAGTCCCGTACTGCATGAGCCGTAGGGAGTAACTTGCATTACTTGAATTGAAATACACATTTTAAAGGAAAACCCATTCAATGACGTTAAGATAGCTAGAGACCTAAAAAGAAGCTTAAATTGTGGTTCTGGACATCTTAATTTTAAAAACTTTTCAATCCTCTTCATATTCATCAAAGCTGACTCTTCATCTTCAAACACGCTTTGCGGTAAATGCAAGGAATGCTTTTAGAATTGTACTAATCTATTGACACCGGTTTTCGTATATAAAGTTGAATAAGTGTCTAAATGCAAGCCTGTATTCTAGTCGTAATAATTCCGTAAGTAGCCAAATTGAAGGTAACTAACTAACTAACTAACTCCATGCAGCAGAGTCCTTCTTGAGAAGCTAACAGGTCGTCAGCTCGTCAAGGAATTCCCCGCGTTTTATGGAACTCGGAGGTTCATTATCGCATTCATAAGAGCCCGCCACCTGTCCCTATCCTGAGCCATATCAATCCAGATCACGCCATCCCATCCACTTCTTGAAGATCCGTTTTAATATTATCCTTCCATCTACGCCTGTGTCTTCCAAGTGGTCTCCTTCCCTCAGGTCTCCCCGCCAAAATCCTGTATACAACTCTCCCCTCCCCCATACATGCTACATGCCCCGTCCACCTCATCCTTCTTGATTAAATTAACGATAAGCCATATTGATTAAAAACAGTAAAATTAATTTTTCAACAATTGCTTTTCTGGTCTAATATTGTAAGGATGGAAAACAATGCACGCTTTTACTTCACCGTTACTATCATAACCACAAGTCTCAGCTCTAGACACAACAACTATTTTCGTCACCATTATAATATTTTCTGTAAAATAGGCATATATTGTTTCATGTCTTTCCATTGCCTCTTTTCTTCGTCAACCGTAAAGTAAAAACCCTTATCTGGAAAACGAATGTCATTCTGAAAGAATAGGGTTTTGTATATTATACGCATTATTATTTTAATTTATTTGTTATTTCATGTGCTGAAGTTGTATGATTCTCATCTCGGCTTCTAGATGAAAATATTTTCCCCGAAATTACATTTTTGAATAACATTTTACGTTACAGATTAATGTTTATGTTCATAAAGAGTGTACAAAAACAAACAATACTGAACATCGGTGTAGCAGTTGTTTGCTATAAATCATTTTATACTCCCAAGTAACTCACTTTTTTATGTCAGTTTTCAGCAATATCAACACTATGGTTAAATAATGTGGATACAGGCACCCGTAACATAGACTAATTTTTCCTTGTCGTAGTTCCAATGTACTTTTCATATACACATTTAATATAATCGTAGATAGCTAATAAAGTGTAGAAACAACTCCCTGGTGAGTATTTGCTTTTTACGACACTGCTGTCACCAGAGGAACACGACAATAGCTCCATTTCTCGTAATGAAAGTACACTGCGTAGAACGAATTGCGCAGCAGACATGGAGACAAAATAATGCATTTTAGGAAGTTTATTACCTTTACCATGTATGTTGAATACAATTATAATTTATGGCAGCGCGGTTCACTGAGAATGAACGCACTATAGTAATAAAACATACTTAAAATACTACAGCGAAATAAAGTATAATGGGCAATGGAATGTTTCAAATCGTGAATTAGTTTCTGCCTCAAAATAACTGACTTGAGGTAGGGCTGTTTCTTCACTCATTAGTTACTCAACCAATCAATTATCAGATGAAAATATGTGTCCTCCATTATTTGAAGGCAAGGTTCTGGCGCCTGTCGTAGTCGTCCAGGGGCTGCGGTTTGTGAGGGTGAAATCAGCATAGAAGATACGTAAATTTGCGAATGACTTTTGTCGCTTACATTCACTTTTGCGAGCTGCGCATGCGTGCACGGCAACCGATGTCTTAATGCACGAGTTGTAGAAATGATGTCTGGTTTATGATGTCTATGGGTTAGTGATCTGGTCAGCCGCCAGACATATGACCACAATAGCTACTTCTGATTTAAGTGCCAACGAGTGAATCTTTTTAAATAGGATAGAGTTGGTGGATTAGTCAGATAAAGCAATAGTCTTTTCTTGAGTCGGCTAGCTAAAGTAATGAGGATATGGTAATGCGTTCCAGTCCGTTATTTAGCCGTTTTTTAATAACATCAAATAAGCTAGGCTTTAGACAGCCTTAATTTGGTACTTCTCGTTAACCATTTAAAGTTCAGTGTACCACTCGATATATCGTTAAGAAATTTTCCATAATGCCACAGGCTGTACTACGTGTTTCTTACGCCTCTCACAATACATAATTATCATGCCAGTAACATCAGTTTGGCCTGCTATAGGATGCGGACTGAGTTTTCCGTGAGGTACAATCCGAAGGTTTGTATTGGGATGAATGTCACTCTCCTGAGGGTTTGCTTCATGATAACTACTTTTTAACATGCTTAGGTTTATGAGTAATATAAAATAATAGCATATAATTTGCAAGGTGATTTTAGAGTTTTCCGAATGGCGTTTTAATCTACAACCTTTAGAAGTCCGCGGTGTTTGCGACATATATTTCTTGGCAAGGATGAGGCTTACGTGATTCTGGGACGGAGTCGAGAGTGCATCAGATGTGCAACCAGAGCGGTGAATTTGGGCAAAATATAAACTGTTTTCTTTGCGGCGTTCCAATAGACTTATTTCTGTGGTGTTGATCGTAATGAAAACATCTGGTGACCTGATACAAAGGCACGTCATGTGCTTACTGTAAGGATGTTGGCGGGCGAGTGTTCTTGAAGGGATTGCTACATTTCTTACAATCCGCCTTTCAATGGCGACTTTAAAATGGCTATGTTCTCTGAAATTCTGCTTTGTTTATATTCAATATCCAGCGATTCGTTCAACTAATATAGTGGCGGATATGAAGTTTTACCTTCACTCTCTATTGACACGTATTGAAGCCGTTCCCTGAATTCAGGTGAAATTGACCTTCTATGTTAGTTGTTTATCAATCTAAGTTGAGTGGGAAATTTCGGATACGACCGTACTGTAGAGCGGACAGGGGTCTTACTACTGTACTCTGACAGGAAGGTGTATTTATTTAACCAGTAGCGCCCCTTACTGGTATAAATCATACTAAATACCTTGAATTTCCTCAGGAATTTAATGTTTTTTTATGAAAGGACGTATATGAATTATGATCTTTATGAGACGCTTAAAAAATCTTACTATATTCTTATAATAGACGCCAGTAAGTTCCTGTTTCATGTATGCGTTGACATCATTTGAGCGTCTGAAAATACTGCCAAAGGGACTCCATCGGTATCCAGCAAGGAAGGCCAAATCCAGAGTACTACAAAGGACGCGCACACTGCTCATGAGGTTCTTTGTCAAATTGGATGGACCATATAATAATGTCACTGCAGAACTTCTCTTTGGTTTTTGTCTGACTAGCTATTGCTTCATCGCTTCGTTATGTAACGACGCGTCGTCACCTAAATGTGATGTCCAAATATAACGATATTTAACCTTTCAATTACGCTGAGGTTTAAATCCCAACTACTGCCCAGGACTGAGGGTTTTAAATTTACAGCTCTCATAAGTGCATTCACGACGCCACAATATGCACCGAGGCAGGCAGCGTGTGAAGAATAGAGGTCCTTGCAGTGTACCGAGGCCAGGATTGGAGGTTAATGTGTAGAGTTAGAAAGAATTTTGAAGCAAGCCGTGCTGGTTTATTTTAAAGGTTAATCTCAAAATTTACCAGGAAGTTTACAGGAGAAACCAAATATCTCCTACTGATTTAATTCCTAAATTCGAGTCAGGGAATTCGCTAGTGCAAAATGTGATTAATCAAGACTGAGAATTTAAGCGCGGCGTTTCTTTTTGTAGTGATTACTTCATGTTGATGTGCATGGGGAGACGAAGAGTGCACTTAAATCAGCTAAAAGTACAAGCTGATTTTGAAGGGTCTGTATCTCACTAAGCTTGCATGGAATATTATTCGATGACAAAAAAACATATTACTCATAAATAAGGGTTGAGTGAATACCAAAGTGAAAAGAGTATAGCGTCGGTGTGGTACTTTAACGATAAGTTCGACGTGCCACGTTCGGACTTGCCGTCGCTCCACCGGGCGACAGCGCTGTAATTGACATCATTGTCACGTCATAATAAACCAACGAGAGGGCGCGCACGCATGTAGGGCCTGCCCTCCTCACGTCACAGGATGCGTCGTGCATGCGTCATTGACTGACGCGCAGGGATGGGATGCTTTGTAATTCTGTTGACTTAAGCCACTGCATTTTGAAAATTAAGCTAAGGGCTAGCATCTAGGAGTTCACAAATAATTCACCTAACCCAGTAAAGTAATTTGTGCTTCACGTACAGAAACTATGAACACAGTTGCATGCAAATTTCTATTGGTTTTACTTCGAAGTCCACATACACACTGAGTTTTGAGGAGAATATTACAACTAACACAGGACTGCGAAGCATTGGGAAATAAGATAAACTCTCGTGTGTGGACGGATTATAAGGCACATTAACTAAGTACCGGTAACTAAAGAACAACCCTGTGGTAATTTGCCCCAAAGGTTTAATGTTGTTAATTACAAATTCCGGTAGTTACCATGACCGAAGTTCCACCCATCTGCCACATTTACACTCTGTTTCTGTAGAATCAATCTCAGTGTTACTTTCCCAACTTTCTTTTTCTTCCAACTGTTTCTTTCCCAAAGGTTTCACCATCATTTTTCAGTGTACTTTGCATAAACCTCCTGGGATTCGAAGCACGATTTCTTAGTCATCCAGCCTACAGCTTAGTCAATACACCGACTAAGCTGGCCCGCATCCCAGACATGATAGTGCATTAGTTATGAAACAGTCCGATAAATTAATTTTGTAGAAAAATCTGTGTTCTTAAATTGTAAACGGTTTAGTTTTTTTTTTATTTTGCCCTATCTTAATGAATGCAGGGCTTTCCTAAGGTGCAGTAAGCTACAAAGTGTACGGTAGAGTAGGCCTACAATCTATCTCTCACCGTATGCATCTGCCCATTTGCCGCAAAGCTGCAGCGCATGTCATGAATATGCATGTAATTTGGGTTGGTTAGGGGTGATAGCATACAGTCCCACTTACACAGCTCTATGATGTTCATTTGGAGTGAATAGAGTGGAATAACTACAAAAAGTGGCGGCATCTGAGGAGCAGAATTTGACCTCGTGGCAACATGCCTGTGGGCGCCAGGCTCCGTGTGGTCATACATGGCTGTAATTGGAATGGAAATTTATCCACATTTCAGACTCTAAATTAAAGTGTATTTTATACAATTACCAGTGTAGTGTGCAGGAATGATTCGAAGGTTTGTCTAGAATTCTGTTGATAATCCTGGCCTCATGAATGACATTATAAACATTTTTTGTATTTTCAGGCAATTTGTTGACAACAATGACACAAAATTTGTGTAGATGTGAAATTTGTCTCCTGTTTCACTTCTTTACTGATATCCAATATTGAGAGTAAATTTCATTATCTACAAATTTAAAATTATAATTTAATTACCCATATTTTCAATTTTCAAGTTAAGGGCCTTAACAACGCATTATTATTGAGGAGGAGCGATTTATTCAACTTTATCGTGGTATCTATGAAGATAAAATGTCTGAAGATAGCTTTTCCAGAATTCTTAATCTTTTTCAGAGCAGTTACAAAAAATAGATATAAAAATAATGAAAATACTGATTACCTGATTCAGACATCGATAAAGATAAATGTGCTGGACTTCTCTCCTATTAATTAATTTGAATATGATCTAAAGCACTGTTTTTTTCCAATGACTCGACAGCCCCATGGGGGCCTAGGCCGCCTCATTTTCGAGGCTTCACGATCACACTTTAGACACACCACACTCAGTAGGACTACTCTGGAAGAGGGACCAGCTCGTCGCAGAGACCTCTACCTGACAACACACAACACTCACAAGAAACAGACTTCCATGGGATTCGAACCCACAATCCTAGTAAGCGAGCGGCCGCAGACCCACGCCTTAGACCGCGCGTCCACTGGGATCGGCAAAGCACTGTTACCCATTCAAAGGATGTGAGGATTAAGGAAGAAAGAATAAAATCGCAGGACAATACATGTTTAGCCACGCTTTGTCCATCGTGAATTCTAGCCACACATTTGAATAGATTTCCAACTGCAGCCCACTTGACGACCACAATATAAACGGCCTAGCCTAATGCATTGCAAGTTGCTGTATATAGTACAGTTACTTTATTCGGCACTTTGTTTAACGGAAAATTCACTGTAACAGCATATTTGCTATAGTCCAATAAGATATACACCGCCCAGAGAAAGTATTTAATGATGGCAGCTCCTTGGGCATTTCGGAGGCATTACACAGTGCTACATATTTTATTGTATTGAATGATTTTTAAACACTGCTTTATGTTTCATGTGCCTTTTCTATTTTTCATTGTAGCGAACACTAAAATTTCTTTTCGTAAGTCATTATTACACCTATGGTAAAATTCGTTCTACTGGCACAAACTAGTCCCCAATCGTGCTTCGTAAATGACATTGTATTCTGTCTATTTTGTAGCTACCTTAACGGCACTTTCAGAGTTTCACTGCAATTTTTCATCCAATAGTGGGATGACTTGTTAATTGTCAGTAGAAAAGGGCTTGCAGAGATGCGGTCGTTGCCTTCTCCAGCATTGTTCCATGATGCTTATTGAACCTCTCATCGACCCAAATAATTTAATTCAGTGCGCTGATGCTATATACTTGTAATAAATTTTATTCTACTAATAAAGAAAAACGACACCATCAATCGCATGTAAGGATGTTTATTACATGTTACATACACATATGGGAAATTTGCTTACAATATGTTTCGACCAAAGTGGACCATCGTTGTAAGCACATTTCCCGTATATATATATATAATAAACATCCTTAGATGTGATCGACGGTGTCTTTTTTCTGTATTATCATCATCATCATCATCACCACCACCAACAAAGTTATGAATCATGTTAAGGTGTTTTATTCTACTCAGCTAAGCAGAAGTCAGACTACTTTCTGGAAGACACCTTCAATGAAATCTTCTGTTAACAGCTCAGATTCATAAGAATAACAGAATAAAATTATAGTTTATAGATTTAAATCCTTCTTGCATTGACTTTGGTGTTGTGTCGTCACAAATTCTACACCTCCATCATAAATATAGACAAATTTTCCGTTGTTCTAATACACATAAATACGGGGTCTTATGCTGTACTCTTCCGTAGACGTGAAGTCTATGTCTCACTGCTTTCAAAATGTGTCTATGTTACAGAAGGACGTACACTTTTATAATCAACACTTGAGAATATATTTATCTAATATAAAGGTACACTCTCGTAATGTATACATTATGTAAAAATTATGTTTATAAATTTTCTTACTTTTTTAAATAACCTGAAAGCACTGCCACGGGCTCCAAGTTATCTTTCCATCATTTATAAGGAATCCAAGAATCACTCTGATGTTCATGT
Source organism: Reticulitermes speratus (assembly GCA_021186555.1). Taxonomy (NCBI): domain Eukaryota; kingdom Metazoa; phylum Arthropoda; class Insecta; order Blattodea; family Rhinotermitidae; genus Reticulitermes; species Reticulitermes speratus. The sequence goes on from JAJKFL010000002.1 coordinate 19,084,206, forward strand.
CCTTGGTAGGAAGCGCCCACGAAAAAATAGAGAATCTCGTCATCACATAATTGTGTAATACAGTAATGTGGAAAAAAGAAAATTAACTTTACCAAGTAGAAATACTGCTACAGTTTGGTTTATTCTGAGAACGAAGCTTACTGCGTGCGTGCGTCTTCATCAACTAGCGAGACGACCAACAGTTGCTTAGGGTCCATTTTGCCGCTGGCTTAACTGGGCTTCTGTCTGTTTGCGTTCCATTCAAGTTAGTGTTGTTTCAGCTTTTTGCTTCCTTCGAAATAGAAACTCTTGTTCCATCCAGCTTCTGCTTCTATCTCTCTGACACAGACTATTATCTTAGTGGACTAACAAAATATCATTGCCATGGTGAGAATTACAATCACGAATCTAAACGTTTTAAAATTAATATATTCGGCTTAAAACTGCGCATATGCTGCATTTAAAGATTGGGTAATGTCTTATTTATGAACGATAATATCCAAACAAATAAAATACAAAAGGGTTTGAAGCCTAAATATTAAACCTTCCGTAGTCACAGCACCCTCAACTTGAACACTTTGAATTCACTGACACAAGCTCCTTTCTTTGTATTTTTTCCATCGTCTACTTCTTAAAACACGACGTTTCGGAGGCCGGCTCTGCTTCAGTCTTCAGGCAAAGAAGCACCTTTTCTGATGAACTCCTTAGATCAAGCTATTCTCCGTCACTGGGTGACGGGGAAGAGCTATATAAGGGGTTCACCAGGAGAGGTGCTTCTTTGCCTGAAGGCGGAAGCAGAGCCGACTTACGAAACGTCGTGTTTTTAAAAATTATGCGATGGACAAAGTCCAGAAAAAGAAGATTGCGTCAGTGAGTTATACACCATCGTCAAAGCCCTACAGAGGTGAAGTTTGAATTGCCTTTCCATTGCTTTTCTGTATTTTCGAAAAAAAAAGCTTAATTAGTAAGATATTAAAATGTCCTTTCACTGAATTCAGGAAAGCGCATTTATCAGCAGAATATTCATAGCTCCTTTATGTGCGTCTACTAAGGCCTACTCCATTGTAGTCTTACAAATTTTCAAATAAAATTTGCAAAACTTATTGACCCTGTGTTTTATTTATATCCAATATAAGGTTTGTAGATTTCAGTAATTTATTTTTAAGTTTGTTTATTCTTATCAGTGTTTACCGTCACTGATTTTAGTAACACCGTAAGTTGAATCCCATTATTTAAGCAAACTTTTATTAACCATTCAGTTGGTGTACCCACTACAGGACATAAAAAGTAATATTTCAAACTTGGGTGAGTGTGATAGAATTATTTCGACTGGACTTTCAATATAAAACCAACTTCAGGGATCAGGATCGAATAATAGTCCTATTCTTCCAATTATGCAGTCATCTCGTGCTATCACACATTTCTACTTCCACATCGTGTGTCTTTATCGAGCATGAAAAAAAAATGTAAGGCTAAGAGCATGTTCCCTTAAACAATAATAAGCTTGTGTCTTCTCTATACCTGTTGTTAATATGTAGAAGGCAGTCAGACCGAAATTCGATCTTTGATGCCTTTCAAGTACAAGTATAGAGCTTCCTTGGTCCCACTTGATACAGTGTTATAATCTGCAAACCTGTCTTCATTGACCGAACTTGGCGATATTTCGGGTTGCTGAAGTTTCCTCTCGGACTGCTTGACCTTGAAAGTGAAAGCTGTATGATCTTTCGAAGCTTCGGGAATAACTCTCCCAACAACACAGCGTCATATTCTCCTCTACTAACTTACTTTTAAAGTAAAATCTCTGTGCTTATTTCAGCATTACACCAAAGGGCATATAGTAGAAGTGACGACAAACCTCCACGCATTTTTACTTTCGGCGGCAATGAGTTGCTACTTTCCCGCCGGGAAAATAGCCCCTGTTTCCCTTTGAATAGGAGGCTGTGTGGGCTACAGAGTCAGTCCGGAATTTCTGGAGTTGAGAAATGTCTCTTTCCCCTTCCGTTAATCGAGCTATTGTCCTATACTTCGGTCGTCCAGGCCTCCAGTTAGTATTCTGGCTACGCTATCGTGACATAGTTCAGAAATTCTACGTTTTTAGTTTTTCTTTTTTACAGAACATAATATCTACAGTAACAACTACCAGCTGGCGTTTTTATCTGGTTGTCAGCTCTTCGTTACAGAACCTAGAATCGCAGGATATCACACACACACACACACACACTTGTTGCTACGTTCGTAACAAATATATATGTTTCATGGGTCGTCGAAATGATTAGTTTTGTCTCACTTTTCTACGCATTCCCGCAAAACAGGTGAGTATAATGAGGTATGTGGGGCTGCAGGGTGGTGGATTACCTCGCTTGGCTAACGACAATGCAAGACAAGCTTCTAGAATTGCTTTGCTCATTAAAATGTACGAAGTTTACATCATAAGACACAAAGACATGCTGCACAGACAGCTGAAGCAAAGAAGGTAATTCCGTCGAGTAAACCTTGATTTAAAGTTTAGTGATGCTCAGCTCGTGAAGAAATTCCCTGTAAAAGTAATTACGATATTCATTAAATCTTGCCTTGACCTGTGTCCTGAGCCAGCTCAATCCAGTCCATAATTTCAGATCATATATTTCAGATATTCATTCCACTGCTATCTTATTTTCTAGAAAATGTTTACTTAAAACATTTGTTCCCCTGTGTGACACAGAATAAGGCCAACGGCTGTTTGCCTTATACTACTTTGTTCTGAATAAATCTCTGATGATGGCACCCCGGTGCCGAAACATGTAGGTATGTTGAATGTATGTTGTTTAGTGCACAATTTGGTTGATGTATTAATTATTACATTATCGTTGGCTAATTCATTCTACTGTTATTAGGTGTGCATTATGAAGAAGTTATGTAGAAATTATAAAGATGTTCATTGTAAAACTTCATCACACCCCCCCCCCTTCCTCTTTCTTCTCTCATACTTCCTGACACTCTCTCATTGCTCTGTTGCCAACCATATTCAGTCTATATTCTTCCCTCAAAAAAAGAACCCAATATTCGTAGAGTACAAAATAACCAAGAAAACTTCGTTTTGGATCATAAAATTTTATAGACAAATTTCTTATCTCACACCATAAAGCATTTCATGCCATCTTTTATAAATACTAAATACTTCGTTTTTTTCTATAATATTATTTAAGTTATAAACAAAACTTTTCTCAACTTACACGAAATGAAGGTAATTGCTCTCAATACAGAGATCGAAACAATTCAGGCAGGTGAAATTAATGCCGCATGTTTCATTTGCTTCGCCTTCAAATTCTGACTCTTGATTTCCAGTGAAATCATAGTATATTTTAGTGATGTGTAAAAGGCTAATCAGCTTTTCAGATTCAGTTTGAACAAGAGACCTTCTTTAGCATTACATGTTGCCAGTACCCTTCAAGTATATCTTCATGTATAACTACTTGTCTCAGATTTAATTTCATCCAGTAAGGTGAGTGCAACTTAACCTATTACACTGTAATCTGCTTAGGAATATGTGCGTGAAGAACATTATTTAGTTTCTGCGAAGTACTGACTAATAGGAGATATTCTTATTTGTCTGTTGCTTTGTATAAAACTTCAAGCTTCAGAGGGAAAGCATGATTTTATTGTATGGGAATCCTAATTTGGACTTTGGTTTGCCTCAACTCTGAACCCTTTCCATGTCGAATATTGTTTAAACGTTTTTGTCTTTTGTGTAGATGTTCGATGCTAGCTCAAAGTTTGCCATGTCAAAACGACACACTGAAACTTTACGATATAGAGTGACACTACTACAAAACGCAGCCTGACACGTGACTTATACGTGGACCTACTTGACGGGAGGAGAGCTCGTTTTCTTCACCTGAATCCACGCTCGCAATGAAAACTTACTGCGTAAAGATTAGTGTATGTTAAGTGTTTACTTCCACTTGCACTCCTATATAACACTAAAGATATCAGACCAACAAGGAGCAGAAGAGAATCACATCTAAAGAAAATAATCGTATAGCAAGGCGATTTTCTGCTATTCTAGAGAAAAGCTTATCAGGGTAATAATTTAGAAAATTGTTGGATATATTTCGGTTACATTATCTCTGGCCTTGTGGGTTGTGCAAGGAACAGACAATACGTTTGTCACCGGACTAAGCACGGTAAATTGGGCGGCATCAGCTGTATTTAGGCAGTAACAATGTCGTCCGCTCTACGGCAAGCAGTCCGGCGTCAAAACACTGTCTGTATGTAGGTAGTAACGTAAGTGAAGTGTTAAAGAGCGAAACTGGGGTTTTCTACAGCACTGGCGTTGTGCTTCATTTGAAAGCAGTACCTTACGTGACTGTGCTTCAGTTCTTAAAGTGGCTTTGCCAATTCTGATGACTCACATCAGCAAATTAAGAAATTGTAAGATCTACATTTGTAACTGCAGTATACACAAAAAAAAACTGATTCTTTCATTATAACGTGTAAAGTTTTAGACAACTTTGAATTATATTAAGAAACCTCTCTTTAAGTCCAGAACTAGTTTCGTAGTGATGAAAGAGTAAAATACATTTTAAACTGTGTTTTATGTATGGTATTGTTCAAAATACGTTTCTATACAAATGTTTCGAACCACTACACCATAGCTTCTATTTGTCCCTTCTGTTCTTATGTATATTAGATACAGTTTCCTTATTCCGTGAAGAAAGATAAAAGCATGATGTGAACATGTCAACATTTCCGCCAGAGTGTGAATATGCCCACCTAATATATTTTGAACTCACCGAGGAATTTTTATTAAACTTGGCAAAAAGAACCATGCTACCAGAGTTCGTAATTACTGTGTGCTTTTAATTTCATGTTATCAGACACAGCAGTATAGTGACTTTGTGAGCTTCTGAAGTATAAACAACATTATTGTCACTGAAAGACGGATTCTTAAATTTGATACGACAGTATATCTTAAAAGCCGATACCAGTGGCCGTGCGGTCTAAGGCGTAGGACTTCGGCCGCTCGCTTACTAGGATCGTGGGTTCGAATCCCACCGGGGGCATGGATGTCTGTCTCTTGTGAGTGTTGTGTGTTGTCAGGTAGAGGTCTCTGCGACGAGCTGGTCCCTCGTCCAGAGGAGTCCTACGGAGTGTGGTGTGTCTAATGTGTGTGAACATGAAACCTCGACGAAACGAGGAGGCCCAGGCCCATATAGGGCTGTCGAGCCATAGAAATAAAAAGTATATCTTAAAAAATATGCGACCTTTATAAGAAAATATGTTTATGGATCTAAGAAAAGAACACGGCGTCACCTCGAAAGACTTAATTGGCTGTCAGTTGAGTAGTGATAAGTAATGACTCAATAAAATAGGAAAGTGAAAATGAGTAGGAAGTGTAGGTCATAAAACCACACAACTAAAACTGTATGCTTTCACTTGGAATTGTGTACGGAAGTGGGTCACTGAAAAGCATACTTATTCCGTTATTGCTTCTGCTACCTTCGCCACGTGGACTGAAGCACCTAAAGATCGTCTCAGAATTTGTGTTTGTTTGCCCAGTAATGAGGTTCAAGTCGCACGTGTCGTTATTATACGAACTTAGAATGCGGTAGAGTGATTTAGGTTAGCCGTATACATTAATTATGCTCGTTACTGCAGGCTTTAGCAAATGCGTCTTTCTGGTCTTGGCCTCAGCACTGCTCATTAGCTGTTAATCAGTCAGATTTATGGCTGTATTCTCACGCTGAGAACAAGTGGAGAAGCGTAATCACACAAGCATTCACTTCCTTATAACACATGTCTAGTACTGGGCACCAGTTATACAAGAAATGGGTAAGAAGTCTTTCGTTTTCTACCGGTACAGAAATCGTAAACTTGTTCCTGTGCAAGCCATGAAGACATTTTAAGGAGTGAAGGAACTGATCCACTCATTCTTAAACCCAGCACTAGATGAAAGTAAGTCGTCAGATTCCTTAAACCTGGCAGGCACAAAATATCTAAATATACTGCAGATTATAAGCTGCTTCCAATGTGAATATCAAACTCATATGAGAAATTCTGACGCTGTGAGTGGGTGCGAAGTTTGAGGCTCTGAGGACGATATTGCTGAAGATTCAAGTCTTCTGGTTTGTTAACTGTTTGTCATTGGGGTTATAGTCTCCATCATTTCGAAGGAGAGTAATGCCTTTATCTTTTACTTGGTCTGCTTGATTCTGCAGGTACGCTGCTATCTTCTAAACTTCGGAATCTGTAACCACAAAGATATCATGACATCTCAGAAGAAGTGATTAAATCTTCAGCTTTAGTGGAGCTCTTGTGTGAGTGAATGGAACTTTAGAATAACTGTGCTCAATTACACTCACTCGACAAGGCCATTGTGCGCTAATATTCATTTAATTCTTAATCAATAATTCTTTGTGGACCTAATGATACCTTAAAGTAAGTCTCTGTTACTCGTCTGACGCTCGTATACATTGACTAGACACAGAGCTTTTCGGGTAAATGCAAATATTCAATTCTGAGAGAGAAAGCAGTTTAAAACCAGGTTTCTAATTTTAATTGTGTAGATGGCGGAAATTAATTTCTGAGATCATTTAGTGCCTACTGAGAGGGGTATCCACTAGGAGGACGCGGGGTATGAACAATCATAGCAGCTCGCTGTAGTGTGACCACCCCCGTGCCCTCTTACCCTTTAGCAGCCACGAATTGCTTCGTCTACAAGTCTCCAACTCTGTGAACAAACTTCCGGGAATATCGTGTAGGAATTCTCCTGGGAAGGAAAGTTCTCCAGTATAACTTTCATGAGGTTTTGAGTAAGGAACGGGGAGAGGGAAGCAACAGCCTGCCTTACGTATTCTCTTGTTGTGATAAGCCGTCCTTCGTATCTCGTAACAAAGAGAAACCAGTCACATCTGCTTATATCAAACGTATTTATGTCGTAAAACCTTTCTTTAACTAATTTATGAAGCAGAGTTTTTCATGAGAAGCTAACAGTTCCTTATCTCTTAAAAATTCCCTACATTTTATGAAACACGAAGGTTTAGTACCGTGTTCAGGGGGCCCAACACTTGTCTCTATCTTGAGCCAGATAAATAAAGTCCATGCCCTTCCATGAAATTTCTTTGATCCATTTTTATATTGTCTTTCCATCTCCACATATCTTCCAAATGGTCGCTTTCCTTTAGGTTTACGACCACGATCAATTATGTACTTCTGCACCGTATGTGCTATATGCCCCGCATATAAAAGAATTACCTTAGACTTAAAATATATGCTGTAGTGACTCTGTATTTTAGACGTGTTGCTGAATTTTTCTACAAAGCAGATGATGTTCATGCTTTAAAGAAGTAATATAGCACAAGGTTTTGAGAGACGGTTGTAAGTATGGTTAAGTTCAAAGCGTGAGTGTTTTGGCGACTTTAGTTATGAAATGTGTGAAAGTAAAACGCGTTCTATTGTTCCATTTTCTTTCCAATACTAACTTATAAATTTGGGATGGTAAATGAAGTCAGTTGCTTAAAAGTAAATCAACATTATTAATTTTTGCTACACTGTTTTGACAATGGTAAGGTGGAAACAATACCACTGAAAACATTTGAGCCAATAGATGAAACCATAACAGAATGGCAACAAAACAAATATTGTGAATGATAACAAAGCAACGAATGAAAAATATAATTCAGTAAATCGAGCAGAAGGATTGCTGTCCTTATAGTATCGAAGTTTTAATATTTTGAGAGTAGATAGGTCTTGGAACTGAGTACGTGAGAGTATAAGTGCTAGTTGGTCCGACAGTTTGTTAGTTAATTAGCTGGCTAGTTATTTGTTAGGTTGATTAGAAGATAATAGGGAAGTAACTTGGACGTTTGTTTAGAGTGCTATATATGTCTAATTATTTCTTTAGTTCATGTGTGGATTTACACATAATTGTACGTAATTAATTATATTTATGGCTCCTTAGCAGGTTATAAATTTTATTGTTCAGTTTTATACTTTTGTCTTTAGTTAGTTTAGAGGTTCTCAAACCCATGGTCCCACACAAACGTTGGTCGCGAGAGCCTTCTATTGCTTCGTGAACTTTCAAAACATCAACCTTGCACATATCTGCGTTTCAATAATTTAACTTTATTTATAAAATAAAAGAAATTGAAAAACAATGCCGAAAATTTCTCCTAAATATTATTTTAATACGTATTATGACATGTCCGGCAGTTTTGCTGGGGTGCTGAGTAAGTAAGAAGCATGAAACATCAGAGTGCCAGTCTTTATGCCCCTCCATAAGACCTCCTGGCTAGCTGGAATATTGGGGCGACTTCGGCTGAACAAATTGTTACTGATTTCCATGTCCCAGCAACAGAAAATAAGTTTGGGAATTGTATGTTACTACGCTTTTATACTGTGGCATGATATCATCCTCTTCACAGGGATTAAAAATTGAAGGGTAAAATTGAAATGCATAGGAGACTTTATGTCAAACTTTGTGCGTCTATCAAGTTATCTGACGTAAATAACGTGAGCTAAACAATGGTTTCAAACCAACTTCATGTCCAATTGTTAGAGAAATGGTGGATACATTTCGAAGACAACCATCTCAAATTCAAATATACCTACGAATAAATATTGGAATTATATATCGTCTTCTTAAGGGTAAATTTATTCGATTTAGAAGGCAAAGTACCACATTTATAGAAATAATTACATAAATACTGAGAAAAATTCATACCTTGTTTTATGCATTAATTATTGTTTGAATCTAACTTTGAGAGATGTGATGTTCTCATGGCATTATCAGCGTTGTGACCTTCTGGGATAGGCACCAATTTTACAGAGCAGCCTGCTGCCTCCTTTATCAAGGTAGAGGACTACTGCTGTGTTCTGAGCTGTTTATTTCTCTACCTTAAGACTTGTAGTCAGCTGATCGGAAAAGACCATTTTTTGCCTTATATAAACTAGGTCATTTTTATTGAATCAACGTACTGGCGAAATGAATTCTGGGTAGGTTTAAGACAGCTTCTATGAGGAATGTCAAAGAAATCGGTGAAATATTTTATGGGATGGTGGAAAAGTCCATGTGTGTGTGAAGTTCAAGGCATAGACTTCTACTTTATTCTGTAATTATAGCTTACCTATTCAAGATATTTGTCACATTGTACGGAAAGAAAAGATATTTACTTCCTTTTCCGAGAATATAAGCGTAGTCCGTGAAGTGAGCCAGATGCATCCAGACCACACCTTCCCATTCCAACGCAAGTAAGCTCTGTTGTGGATTAATATGTCTGAAACTTGTAACTGTGTTTCAAATTTTGCTGAATCTGCTCATACCAGATTTAAAGCAAATCTGTGGAAAGGTTTATGACACATTTCTTTTCGAAAGAAGGAGGGAAAATGTGACAAACCTGAAGCAGAATGGTTCGTTTCCGGGTAAAATCCGAACTCGTAAACTTCAGAATGTACAGCAGGATTGCTAGGCAGTCTACAGCGAATTTTGTGAAATGTATTGGTGAAAACAGCATTTTCATTAAGAATTATTTTTTTTTATTTAGTTAAGGTTTAGCAGGCACTGACGTTTAATGCAACTCACCGAAATTTGTATGTAAACACTTATTATAGCTTTAATAATCTGTTATCTGAAGTCACATCACAGTCAAGGTAAGGGACGCTTATATACCAATAAATTATATTCGTAATACCAGCAACATTTACAGCTCGTAACCTCCGTAATTCTACGCTTTGCTACAAAAGTGTATGTGTGCTGATAGGGTTGTGTGAGCTGGAATAATTAATTTGCATTGTTAATCGTATTTTAAACGCCAGTTTATTTTTCAGAGTATGTATACATGGACAGTGCAGATAGAGCATGCTTCAGGAAGTCGATATTTTTAAATTGTAGACCTGTGAGTTGGTTTATATCCGGTGCCTGATTCTACATAAATCTCGTTGTTTATACAGCACTGTAAGGATTATACGAAGAAATACTGCAGAATAATATTAAATACGACCAGATGTGGCAGGATTCTGCAAATACAATGATTAGGAAGAAGCGACAATCCGATAAATATTTGTTCTTCAAATTGGTAGTGGGCGTAGGTACGATACTTTTCTATAATGAAATATTTTAGATGTAAATTTCACCTCTAGATGTTTTTCTCCATCTATCGATGTGGGGATCTAACCTACAATGTTTGTCTTGTCGCAGTTATTTTCTTGTTATACTACGTGAAATTTTATATAAAGAAACATAAATCTTTATATTGCTCATTGGACTGAGTGTTGTGAATTAAACACAAATATCCATGCCACTGTCTTTTTTTGGATGAAGGGCCCTCGCACCACAGCCTTAAGGCTTTTTGTGCAACCCCAATGAAGATGATCAGGATGAGCAGTTTTTTACCAATTTTTACAATTAATGGAGCACCAGTGGAATGAAATCGACAGGGGAAAACCTACAACTCGGAGAAAAACCTGTCCCAGTGCCACTTTGTCCACCACAAATCTCACATGGACTTGACCTGGGACCGAACCCCAGGCCTCCGTGGTGAGAGGCCGGCTACTAACCGCCTGAGCCATGGCACGGCCAATGTGCGTTCTGTTACTTATTGTAGTAGTCTGCTTTATGGAAACGTGTAGTGTGGTAGATAGAAACAAAATTTTAGGGGTAATATCCATCTTCAGGATAGAAGTCACTTTACCTCCAAACTTTCTATTCAACTATCCCGCCACGCCATAACGTACAAGAATGCAGTATGCATTTTATCACCATGAAAGCTTCAAATCTCGTATAAATTGTAACTGCGTCGTGAAGATCTATGGATAAGCCTATTAGCTTAAAATATCGAGAAGCGGTGAGACATGAAAATTCAAGTCGCCTTGCTTGTTAGACTGTGTCGTGGTAGCTGCAGTTACCAACGGCACGGCATAAGATCAGCAACAGCGTTGTGTGGACGTCAGGCGTGTTCGATTGAATAAGCTTTCCAAACACAATTAAATCCAGACAAGGAAAAACACTGCTTCTGAGCGAGATACTTCATGAGTGACATATAGGTATAAAAGAAAATTATATCTAGTTATATTAAAAATGATCAATAATTTATCTAAATTTTTTGTAAATATGTGAAAATTTAGCATGAATTTGTATTGGATAATCTATTTATCGACCATATTTATTGGCATTCCATTTACCTTGGAGCTGTACGCATACCCCGTCTCCATTTCTGAGGTAGAAAGTCCTGATATTACATTAATTCTCTCCAGTACTTCGTGGTTAAGAGTGGCCTAACTTCGCCTGTTAAGCCTCTGAATTTCTTGAGAAAATACAGCGATCAACAAACATGACTGTTGTTTGAAAATTCCCCATCTTCATCAGGCCAAACAACACAAACCTTTCGGAGAATGGATTTATTTCGTCTTCAGTTGGAAACGGTAGAGGTAGAGCTATACTGTATCAGTGGATATTGTTCTGGTCTAGAATACGCTCTAGGGCTTTTAGCTTCATACGGTTAACAATATCCAAGATATCAGTCTTGTCCATTAGTTTGCGTCATTGTCTGAACCCTTCAAAGATGAATTACAGTAACTAAGGAACTGTGGACCTATTGCCTACTTTCGGATCCCTCAGGAGATGAAGCTATAAACTCTTGCTAACAAGGCTGTGGTATTGTCTGTGTAATCACGTACTGCGTATGTTGACTGTGCCTAAGGCATGTGACGTGTTCAGTGTGATGGTCAGTTCTCATGTGAACAGCAGAACTAATCCCAGGAACTCTCATGCACGTTGCACAGCCATATCAAGCGAAGGTGTTGCACTGCCCAACCACTTAACTGGCGGTGTAACTGCCTGAAGTGGTGGACCCAGTTACGCAGTGTACGCGGTGTAACTGCCTGAAGTGGCGGACCCCAGTGTACGCAGTAAGTACGCGGTGTAACTGCCTAGGGGCCCAGTGTAGTTGGTGTAACCCGAGTGGTGACGCAGTGTACGTCGGTGTAACTGCCTGAAATGGTGGACCAGTGTACGCAGACATCTGGTACTGGCAAGGAGGAAAATTAGTTTGATTTCAAAGTGTGTAAAAAGGTGCTCGTCATGAAGGTGTGTGGGGAAGTGGATTTATATCTCCACTCATTCTTATCCTCAGCACTAGATGGAGGTTAGTGATTATTTTCACTCCCTTGACATTGTGCCTCCAGCAAAGAACCCCGTACCCACTACATAGGAGGTTGGTTGGTCCTCAGAAGAGGTCTGAACGTTTTTTAGAAGAGAAAAATATTTTGCTCCTACCGAGAATCTAAGCACGAATTCTCGTTGTCCAGCTCTTAGCCCAGGAACTATACCAACTGAGCTGCACAAACTCCTTCCAAAGGCGTTACTTACGATTTTCCATATCACATTATATTTAGGATAATTATTTTTCGGAAACATTTGTGCCACAACACAAATCACATTACAGTGACTGACACGTCACCTTTTCTTGTACGCCGTTAAATATTAACATTTTCGAAAGTGCAGATCCAACCAGCAATAAGTGCTGACTAAGGGTAAAGAATTGCACGAATTTCAAATCCGCGCCTCTAGCTAAATCAAACCTTTCCTGCATAAGAAGCACAGAGTTCGAATATGAAAACATGGCCGTTTAAATTTTAACGACGGTTGAGCTTATGCTAGCTGTGTTTGCCTCTTGACTGAAGGCAGGGATCCACGTGTTCCTACTAAGAAGTGTTCTTACTGGCACGAGAAGCTAACATTTGAGGAATAATCCTTTGGGAAATATATATATATATATCTTAACGAGGCCTGTCTTTATATAGATCTTGTTATATTTTACATGACAAAAAGATTTTTTTATAAATTCCGTAAATTTTAATTCCGGCTTCATCTGAAGCTAGTCACATATCATTACGTCTGTCAGAAACGTAATGAAAATCAGTTTATTTACGGAGTCACGCTACGAAGTCCTATGAAATCGGTTTAACCCTCTTACTGATAGGGATTGACTGATGTGCCTTCCCAATCACGAATTCATCTTGTGCTCTTCCTGTAAGCATAAATAACAAGGATGTTCCAAACACCCAAGTAACCAGAAAGCTAAGGACGGAGGATGTGAAATCAAGCATTGTTTTCGATCAACATTAGATGCTGTTATATACTATAAACCAACAAATATTGCACTATTATATATGTATTGTCAACCCTACATATGTTTCGGCTCTGCCTGAGCCATCTTCAGGGGTTACTCTTGATGTGTTTTATAGTATATAATATCCAAAACATGCACGGTATGTACAACTTTAAAGTGATTAGATGCTGTATTAGTAACTCTGCCAACTAGCGATCTGTGGACGAGCTGTGAGGTTTCAAAGCTGTATTAACCCGAGAATAAATTATGTGGCCAATTACGGTGTTGTCTATTGTTACACCTGATAATGATAGTGATGAATCTACATGGTGAAGTGGGGGGGGGGGGGGGTGGAGGGAGGGTATCTTATTTGGCACAATGACTAAACTACGGGCTAGACTACCGACGAATCTTTCGATTTTTGGTAGAGCCAAGAAACGTTTTTTCTTCACTAAAGCTTCTGTGCCTGTCCTGGTGCCAATCCAGCCTTCTGTTCAATAGGTATCGGGGACTCTTTATGACTGAGTAAAGCGGCTGGGGCTTGAAGTTGTCCACTCACATCCTTCTAGCGTCAAGATTGAAAATTATGCAGCTGTAAATCCACTGACCCATAAGCCTGCATGGTGTGTGCATATTACGACTTCTCTTTCCTAAATTAAAGAATATACTTTTGTAGCTATTAATGCTAGTAGTGAAATCTTCATCAGACTAAACATTTTGGCTTTAAGGAATGAATGTACTGACAAATAATTAAATACATTTAAGTGCTTTGTGTATTTACTTACCATGTAAAAATCAGCACTAATACACAAAAAGTAACACCCGGGAGAAAAGAACAAAACAGAGGAAAAATCAGTGCAATACAAAGTAAAACTAAGAGATCAGAATTAAAATGAGGAATAATAATATAATAATTATTATTATTATTTCTTGGATAAAAGCTTAAATGAAGTAGGATGTATATAAAATGCTTGTATGTGTATATTAGATTATCTGAAGTATACAATTTTAATTTTGTGTATCGGATCAAATTGTCTATCCCCTTAATGACTGATGGTTGTGACATTTACTTTTGGTACAGCGAAATAAAGGCAAACAAGTTAGTGGGCAGGTACATTTGACACTTTGCTTTATAACTGAACACCATGCCATGATGACGTCAATTCACGCAGCCTTACAACTCTTACTTGCCTGTAGCTTAGTCATGTAGTGTGTGCTGCTGCTATGTCCACGTACAAGGTTGTTTTGTGCTGTTGTGGGGTTCAGTTGGATGTTTGCAGTGCAGGCCGCTCCGTTCCTGCCTAGTCGTTGGATATTAAGGTGCTGTGAACATTATTACTAAATATGTGCGTAGAACTATATATATCTATATATAAATAATAGTTTGCATGTTTATTTATTTATTCATTTATTTGTGTTATAAAATTGACAGGTTGCTTGTATTTGTTTATATAATTGGAATTACATAGTTTCGACCGCACGGAGGAGACTCTCGACAGTATTTACATAGCCTAATTAAACACGGCTTCCACTGTCCCTCGTTGGCGTGCATTTAATTGGCTTTTTATTGAACACAAAATGATTTGCTGTATGTCAGGTTGCTCGTTCTATAGTATGATTTTAATGCTAACATTCATGAAAATTATTTGTGTGAAATTATTTTAAATAACTTGAGGATTTTGTAACTGGCTTAACGCAATTTTGCAATGATAGCTGTAAAGCTGATAGATTCACCATCAGCTTAAAACTTTTTATTAGAAATATTATTTCAACATAGTGTTGTCGGGCACACAGCCGCGTCAACTCGTTTAAATACAACGTTTAGGGACTGGCTCCGTCTCCATCCTCAGGCAAAACTGATTTTATTATTATTTTATTTTATTATTTTTATTTTATTATTTTATTTTATTTTATTTATATTTTTATGATTTTATTCTTAATATTATTTCAGATACGGATATTAACATAAAAATAACTAGCAAGTACTTTGATTTCGTAGCAAAGTATTTTACTAGAACTAGAATATGCGTGAAAGTCTGCATCACAAAGTGAAGGTTTTCGAAAACATTACCCCAAGTCTATAATTGTAATCACCTTCAATGCTATCAGGTAAAACACCTTAAGACATGTTAGGTCTGTCCAGGATGAACCGATGTCAAGCCTTGATCACTTAAGTTAGGTTTCGTTTTCCTTGATAACTTATTCAAATCCACTCTCAAAAAAAGGGCTACTTTTTTAAAATCAAACATTAGGCCTTGTTGGTAATTATTGTTAACAACATACGAGTCCCTGTTGTTAACCATTTTTCAGAAACAGATGCATAGACATTGTGTTTTTGATTATATATTCAGGTATGGTACTACTATATCTACTCTGTTTCGTCCTGTTTGCTTCCTCATTTTTCTGTTGTCATAATTGTAAAGACCATATGAACCGTGGGTTTTGATACGTGTTTTGAAGGAAATTGCCACCAAACTTGCGATGCAGTGATTATAACTCGTGTTTTGTATTCAGAAATGCGGTTCGTGTTACCGACGCAGAGACTGTGTATCTTAGCTGAGATTGTACGTGACGCACGTGCCCCCAGGCAATGTTCCTTGAAATATGCCACGACCGCTACCTTCCACGCCCTTCGCATTTCGTCAGCGTCATCCTGCCATTCTACACTATGTGACCTACAGGCATATAGATGGAATAAAGTTTTACAATGAACAATCGAATTAAACAAGATATCAGATGGTTTTGATAAATACTATTCATTCAAGACGTATATTAGAATTTGTCCAGAGAGCTAAGAGAATTAGCAAATTAAAGTGAGTCGGATAACAGGCGTCGAGTGGAAAAACGTAGCGAGAAGTTCTGGGATGAAGTCACGAATTTGTTACTGTTGAAACCATGCAATTTTGGCCGAAACGCAAGCTTAACATAAAGCATATGTTAATAATTCTGCGGAGAGTCTTCAGTGAATAATTTTCACTGGTATAACCTGGAACTAAGTTAGGCATAGATCGGTTAAACCTTACAGAATCGCATCATTGTCAGTTTGTAATGGCTGGCACATAATAATTTCCGTATAAAGTTCATATGCCTAAATCCCAAAATTCATTTGTAATAGCTGTAAAATTTGGAAACTAATTGTATATTTCGTACGGACATCATGGTTTATAAAAATTTCCGTAATGAACGCTGGGTATTTTTCGCATATCCTTTACCACCTCGCAGCCGTCATATTTGTGTTATTGGTTTTGGAGACAATAAATGAAAAGAGTTTAACTAATAAAAGTATCAGGCCAAGGGCCAATAGGCGTCTCGATAAGATAGCTGCATTTTCTTTCAATTTTTTACACTCAAAATTCCTTGCCGTTGTCGTCGCGACAGTAACTAATATTGAAGATTCGTTGATAAAAAAAAAATAGAATAATTTTCTCAACATGGATGATTATAACCACTTAAAAATTAGAAAGATGTTAGCTAAAATAAGACACTATATTATTACCTCGTGCACTTTTGAATATCACAAACTACTTTATATGTCTTGTAAGCTCTTAGGCCGTGAAGGCAGCGATCGTAAACACTACCGTCTCTTGGGACGTGACGCAGTAGAGTCTGGCACAAATTTGCCGACTTTTGGAGGAATTTGATACTTGCGAAGCGTCGGTACATTTCTACAATGTTACAATGCCTCACATCCCACAAGACCGTAATATTTAAAGATATCTCGTCAAAAAGCATCCCTTATTTCTGACGTGAATTTACAAACAGGCATAGAAATAAGTTCTCGCGCTGTTTTTTGCTGTTAATAAATTATCAGCTTTTCAGCTATATAAATAACTTTTTACTATGAAAAGGCAGAAGCAATGTGTAATATTCGTTTTCTAAATCAAAGCAAGGCGCATAATTTTGAAATAAATGGATATCAGAGAATATTTAATGATTTTACTACATAAAACGTTGCTCATCGTGGGCTTTAGCCACGTAACAGCGCGATAGATGGGCTGAGCACCAGAGAAGAGAATTACTGGACCGAACGCAAATG
Source organism: Reticulitermes speratus (assembly GCA_021186555.1). Classification (NCBI taxonomy): domain Eukaryota; kingdom Metazoa; phylum Arthropoda; class Insecta; order Blattodea; family Rhinotermitidae; genus Reticulitermes; species Reticulitermes speratus. The sequence continues at coordinate 19,101,306 of JAJKFL010000002.1, forward strand.
TAAGCAGAGTCAAACAGTTTAGTTTGTCGGACGGGGGATAAGGAGTGGCAAAAAGTTTTGTCTGCCACACGGGTAGTTGGCACTTTAAGAAGCAGAGCGGCTTTCGTGTTTCTAAGATTATAGAGAAACTTGGTGGTGTTACCTCCCCCTCCCCCTTGTTTGTTGTAAGCTTTAGGTCGAACTCTTCCTTTCTCTAAAACACTGAACTGAGGTGGAGAACAGAATACACTTTGCAATTAAATGTTAACAAAGTTCAAGCCGAGAATTATCACCACGACTTTATAAATGTGACGAATCACTTTTAGGTAATAACTTCAATAAAACCGAAAGTGTGTTTCTATTTCCACTGGGCTTCACGAAGTTATTTCTTAGCAAATGAACTTCTGATGTTAAAACAGACAATCACAGCTCTTTCTTAGGTGTATGTACTGATTACATGGCAAAAGGGCTCTTCTAAACGCCGAGAAATGGAAATCAAGCAAACCGACAGCATGTCCTTTGCCGATTCAGAGTTTGAAAGAGTGTTTTATAGACTCAGGGTAAAGGGTAAAGCAACCCCTGTACAGGCCTAGACAGGCCCTTAGGGTTCCACGAGGTTAAGGCTCCCAGATTTCTAAACAATCGGCACGTGAAGGTGGTAAGGTTGTCAGCCCTACGCACCGGCCGCCTTTACCTGCCAGGAAATACTCCTGGTACTAGATTTCTGTTAGAGGCTGAGACGACCCTAGGGCCTTAGTGCGACCGAAAGGATTATGTCAATGAAAAATTCCAATGACACCATCAGGAATCGAGCACGCGACTTTCTGGATTGTAGCGCAGTGCCTCAACCAACTGCGCCACCGCGTGCCCATAGACTCAGGGTTATTTATTAATATTAAATGTGATTGTTATTACGGAAGTAATGTTCTACTAGCTTAAGAAATGTACAAATATAATCTTGTCATTAACTAGTAAGTTTGTGTGTGAAATGTAATTGTAAAAATTGTTTAGAAAAATCAGTTTTTAAGGAGATGAGATGTGTTTATGTTTATTAATTTCGCTTAGATCATGGCGAGATTAGGCTTGTCGACTACTGATTTCTCTCGTTTTCGCACTGGGACACAACTTTTCGAGCATTTCAGATTTTATCTGTCAATATTATTCAACCAACACTTGATATTCATACTTCATTTATTTACCACGACACCATATAAGCTCTAAAACTGAGATTGCAGCTGAATAAAACCGTCTCTCTCTCTCTCTGTCAGATCGACAACTATAAATTTTTATTTGATTTATGGCGCTGAACTCCGGTCTTCTTTGTTCTTTCATTTTCTTCAGGCACTCTTAAGGAAATGGAATTGCGTAATAAGAAAATTATGGTGTGTAAATAAACGATGCCCTTAATACGGAAATCGCGTTACGTGTGTAAGGATAGAAGAGTCTAAATTTTTGCCCTAATAAAGTACAAGCATATTGAATCAGGGTTTGTAATTTTCTGACTGAATTTCATATTGATTTATTGGTGAAAAATGTTGTAAGGAGATTATTTAACAATGTATGTTTATTAATGTTACATTTTTCTGACTCAGGCCTGTATCTTGCTTACACGGTAATTTATGATAAAGGCAACTTTTCGGTTCAGATATATATTACTCTTTTATTGATTGCTTAAACTAGGATTTCATTAAGGAGAATAAATTGTCACATTCCTTCAGGCCCTCAGCGGAGGAGGCCTTCTTAGGAAGCATGGATAAGCAGGCGACAATGTGACTGTGTCTGCAACCTCAAAGGTTAGAGTAATCTTGTTTCTTGGGAGAAGCTGTGGAATTCTTGACGGACGTCGGCCCGACCAACATTTTATTACATCCGCCTCCGCCTGCTGTCACGACTCAAGTGTCGACATTGTCAACATACCGCTGGTCAGTGGCCACAGCTCTGAGCAACGACAGCAAGAAATTGGAGGAAAGAGAAAAGACAGAGAGGTGAACTGACTCTGCTTTTTGCCTTGTTTCTCAAGATATTCGTTTCTTTGTCAGCTTCTGAGAAATAAAGGAACACAGGATTAAATATCACATAATTAGAACGCCTGTTTTACGTGCTTTTCGAAAAATACTAGTTCTCTCGCGTCTTGACTTTTTGTCTGCCTGCAGGTAACATGCTTCAAACGAGATGACAAATGGGAGCCAGTTACCTGCCTGTCAAGGATCCTAATAACAAGCCTCCAATTACACCACGACATACATCCAAAGAGACTGAAGCAGCACAAAGATTTACGACATAAAACTTTGAAGTGACAAGACAACTCTTATTAAATATAGCTAACAAACAAGGAAATACTGATATGCTATGCAATAGTGACATTTGTTGCTTATGGCAGACAAAAAAGAGACGTTACAAGTTTTAGTTGAGTACCAAAATGCGTAATCCACGCCTCTTAAGGAAATCAGTAATTTGGGGTATTTGTTAATAGGTAAGGGCTCCATACATCATTCTTTAGCATTCAGATTTTTTAAATTTTAAAGACGTTTATAACATTTCATATTCCAAATTTAAACTCGGATATGTTATGTCGACCTGTAAAAAAATTGGCCAATCATAAAAATTCTGAACTTCTGTTGAAGGCAAACACTACTACAGTAGGCCTACTGATGAAACGTAAAGTGTTAATATATGTAGATGATATGGCATTTTGAGACTCAGAAGAAGCTAAGCTACAACAGAAGCATGTACGTTAGCAACACTAATGAAAGCGTAATGAAAGTACTCGGACTTTATTAATCATAAGTAGGATTCAAGTTCATCAATTGAGTTTCTTAAAACTTGCTTATGGGGGGGGGGGTTATTATTAAACACGCAACAAAGCGACTACGTAAGGGACAAGTTAAACACGTTCGTAGTTGATTATAGGATAGAAGATGTAAGCTGTAGGAAGATTGGTAACGTTCCGCTAATCAAAAACAGAATATAAGTCTCAAAATCAAATTGTAAGAAGAATTTCGGATCTCTTTAGTATCATAGAACAACTTTTTAAATCAAGCTCCAGAATGAATTTAGGACATCTTGAGTGAGAGTTCACATAAAATTCGAGGCCAAATTGTAGAGTGAATTTAGAATATATTTACTGATAGATTACCTATAAAAATCTGGAGTCGGGACAGCTACAAGTGAATATGTCTACAGGAGATGAGGAAAACATGGAACTAACTCAACGAAGACAACATCGAGATTGAAAACCGTGCCGTGCCGAGTGCGATGTGTGAATACTGAACAGATGCTAGATTTGCACCAAAGTTGGTATCCTTCGCCAAGATAAAATCTTACTACATATCCACTATCCCGAGGTGAATTATGAAGCTATCAGCCGGCACAATATAGCCACTTCAAGTAAATAGAAGCTCAGGGTTGTTGTAGCCAGCGGCGGAAGTAGGGTGAATAGGGTTTGCCGATAACCCAGACATATGTGATAATGGGGCCCGTTGACCACATTTAGGAAGGTTCTTTAATTAAGAAAGCAATCACTGACTCTTATAATGTTAAATGGAATAGAACTGCAAAAGGAAGAGAACGAAATTTTTAGGAGGTTGAAACTTTGTCGCCGTATCCCCATTCCTTTCTTGGTTCTAGGAACTGAAAAAGTCATTGCTTTTTCTCTGGTCTAAAAAAATGGCAAGTTACATCTCAGGTTACAAGGATATCGTATATACAGACCTACACGCAGAAACCGCTAAGTATTTAGTATCTTTTGGTGCACCCATATAGATTCGTAATTTGTGTCACACTGTCCTTCATATCTGGTAAAATTCAGTACAGAGATTAAATTGTACATCGCTTCAGAGACCCCAGCGAATTACCATTACAGGAGGGGGGCACCCTGCTTTGCACTCTGAATTTGCTGGGCTCAAATTTTAGCTCGTAGATCTTCGTAGTAATTTTTACTCGCAGACCACAACAGTAAACGAGTCGAAAAGAGAATTATATTGTGTCTGTAATTTGTTGAACTCGAGGGCAATAAGGAATGATCGGACGGACAAAACAACCAATTGGTAAGAGAGAAGTGGACTCAGTTAAATGTACAATTGACTGCAATTGGCTATTACCATTGTTTCCGTGCAACATTGTGTTCAAATGAATGCGAAGAACAATGGCAGTTGTGCTTGGATCGTTAATCTTTTGGTTTAACTTCCATCGCCCCTTCTTTACTGTGAGAGGACAATTTACGCGGCATGAAAAGTAGCGTGGATTGAGAATGGGGACCTTGCTATAGCACAGGCATGTACATAGTTTCTTGTAACACAAAATAGTTCTTCATTAGTACACAAGTAATTTCCTCCAACAGAAATATAAAAACAGGTTACAATAAAATATAAATAAAATTTATACCCACATAGAAAACTTAACTTTAATGTTTCGTATTTACTTTCTCTGTACTTTTGTCGTATATAATTGAAATTAAGATGTTTATCAATAACAATATTTAATGGTGTCAAAAAATGGGAACAAACAAAAGTTTTACAGTAAGTTATTATAAATCATTTGGAAATTTTTGTTGGTTCCACTCTTGTTGATATTACAAAATATTCTTCTCAATTTTGATCTTCAAGATCACAACATTTAGGATAAATTACAGTAGAAATAAATGATCTTTTAAATGTAATTTTAGTGTTATGGTAAAAAATATTATCTTATTTACACATAATGCACTCTAAAAATGAAGTAAGCTGCGTGAAATTTACAGAATGTTGTAAATCTTATACGTTTTCGTGACGTTTTTGTAAAGGCGATCTTCGTAGAAGTTAGTCGACTCAACAGAAGCAGTAACATAGATCACTATAAAAATGTCATATTAACTAAATGAACCGGGATACGATAGCCACTATAGCGACTACTAGAGGAATTTTGGGTTGATTGCAGGCAGGGGCGAGAGCTTTTATCTCTCTTGCAAGTGTCCGTACCGACTCTTGGGCCCATCCAGCCTCCTATTCAATACCAATCTGAGACTTTTTCTCTTGGAATAGTGTGGTAGGGGCGTAAAACTGACCACTCACCTCCATATACTGCCAATTTCAAGAGACAACTTTGCTTTTACCTTCACCTCACCTGAAAAAAATTAACATCCAATTTTTCAGGAGATCAGAATATTTTGAAGGGAGGCGTGTGTGTAGAAGAATATCTTCGATCAGAGGCTAACGTATTATTTCGCTCGTTCTTGGCTTTGACGGCTTACATAATTATAGCGTCACTAGAATTCCAAGTGCGATACTTTTTGTTTGCTGTAAACTAGTTATATCCTCTTTCGAAAATAGTCTCTTTCATAGATTTGTCCCAGCAATAATAACGCAAGTATATGAGCTCTAGTTCTTTAAATAATTTTGATCATAAAGCAAAGTAGGTAGAATATTACAACAAGAAAATACATATGCGTTAGCAGAGTTAGGAAGTGTACTGTAAATTCTAATGATTTTCTTTAACACAATACTGTGAGAATATAAGAAATAAAATAACTTGTGTTTCTTGGAACATCACCAAACTTTTTATATCGTAATTTAACATGTCTACTTTATTCCAATTTCTTACGGACTTTCTGTAATATATTTTTCGTATCCATGGTGTTAGTTTTGAATATCACATCAAGTTATCGTTATTTGAAAAGGGTCCATGTACCTGCACAGTATCCCTTAATCCCTAGATTTGTTACGTATGCCGAGGTAATGGAAATTCAGCACAGAGATGCCTATTCACTCTTCTCGCCGTAAATAACAATTCCTCTTCTCCGGAACCGCTTTTCACCGGAAATCTCCATTCTCATTTGTCTTGGCTTGAAACTTTTCAGAAAGTTCTCTAAGTTTCCTCAAATTTACTCACACCACTGCTTTGCTGATACAGCATCCTCTGTTGCTGCTGTGGCCACATCAACGTCGTATTAATGACGATATTATATGTCGCAATGTTGAGTGCTTGGAAGAAGTAATCACAGAGAGATGACGGAAATAAATGTCAATGCTTTGTGACAACACCACGATTATTTGACGAAAATTTATAAATTTCTCGTAACATGAAATTCTACAAGAAGTCGCCCTGCTGACTGACTGACTGATTGGCAAAGTACGTAACTATGTCGCTAGTAAGAGAAACTGAAGGGTCACCGCCTGTTTACTAAAATTTATTACGAAAAAGTTTCTGAGCCTGATCCAGCCCATTTTCCCATAAAACAAGATTCTCTAGATCCTCTAAGATCCTACTTGGTCTCCCAAGTCGAAGTCACCTAACAGGTTCTTCATCAGTATTCTGTGCAAATTGTTTCTTAACGCGTGCTACATGAAACGCCCATTCCTTTCTCCTTTGACATGATCCTTAATAATAATTATAGCATTCAGTTAAAGGGCCCTATTAATTGGCGTCCTTAGTACCACGTCATATTCTTCATATGTAGAAGATACGAATATACGCAATTAAATTATTCTATTGAATGCGGTCCTTAATACCACGGCACAATTTTCAGATGTAGGTTTTATCTATGAATGTATTAAATACGTATTTGCGGACAGCCAACAAGCGGTAGTCCTACAGTTTTAGAGGCTGGCGGAGGCAAAAACGTCGTTAGCGTAAATAATCAACATGTTGCGAAGTGCTACACAGCGAGCAATGACTGAACTGACTAGGCGCCCCGCACTCTCCCCGCCTTCTTCCCACCATCTCACTTCAAGACGAGAAAAAAATCCGTTTTCCTAGAGGCTAAGATCCTTTTCGAATATGAGACAATGGACAAACACATATAAGCCTACCACTGTTAGAACCCATTAGAATTAGACCCTGCAAACCTGTATCTTACAATTTAAGAGAAGCGTTTGTAATTTGGTGCCTCTCGCTTTATTATGAATTATGTCTAACGTCGTACAACCCTTCACTTTACACAAAAACTTAATCTCGCTACCTTAGTACTCTTGATCGCTTTACTCTTAGCAACGCAGCTCGTTTTACAGAATAAAAGTGCCAAGCTCCTTATCTGGATTAAGATTACAGTTAGAATTTTTTGTTATTAATCCCTATTACTCTTATTGACTGAACTCCGACTGCTGCACGTCATAATCTCTTAGTCTCTGAGTCCTTTGAGACAGTTTCGTTACTCCCTTAGGTCTAATGCTTAGTAAACCCAGATACAAGGTGGCTGTAACCACAGAGGCAATAACACCCAATAAAGCGAACCATACTGTTGCATTAGCAAAGACACGTGGATAAGTGACCTGCATTTAGACCCTGAAGTTAGTTCTAGCGATGTTTATTGTGAGTAAGGATGTTGGCTTGCACCCAAAAAAATAACTAATTCTGCCTTATTTATACAAGCTGGTCCTAAGGAACGCAATACGCATTACTGTGCTTGTGCTTTCTGTTGGCTGAACCCTAGGTAGGGCAAAAATTTAGAATTGTAAAAGAAAAAATAATCGATTTGGTAATGTCATCCTGAAATGCTTGTGCGGCAGTTGGACTAATTGTAAAGGATCAATTGGATCACGTACTGTGATATCACACCACTTTCCGAGTTTGTAAGAATATCGGTAAAATTATTACATATCGCTGGTACTCTAGGCCAGCGGTTGTAGAAAATGTAAAAAAAAAACATTTTAATGGCCGTATATGAAGTCATAAACACAAATCTACCTACATGCAGCTCATCGTAATAAAAAAGACAGGCAAAGTACGTATAACGTAACATGAGGCGTTTCGCTTAACCATTGTTGCGGTGGAAAAGCAATAAGTATTATACATTTTGAGTGTGTGTTTGTAGCCTTAGTTATACAGCATGCAGAGCGCATGCGCCGTATTATATTGTCATCTGTGGCCTGTCTGTTTGTACCATATTTTTCCACATCCCATAAAGGCACGATTTTCAGAAAAAAAGTTGTTGAACATAAAATGTGTGTTTGAATTTCTCTGCAACTTTGTCTAAAATATTTCTCATTCTAAGGGAGTTTCAGCGCCATATTACCAAAAATGTACATAAGTCTTCATGTAAAGTATCCGTTATTCTTGTGAGATTTTAATGAAAATTGTCTTTTCTGGACAAATTTTCAAAAATATTCTACTATCAAATTACATGGACGTCTGTGCAGAGGGAGTCGATTTGTCCCATGTGGACTGACAGACGGACGGTCGGACAGACATAATAAGCTAATAGTCGCTTTTCGCAATTTTGCGAAAGCGCCTAAAAATATCTGTTCGTACCACACAACTCTAATTCAGTATCATTTTCTTTATGGGCTCTCTATAGCGTCCCATGCTAAAGTAAATAAAACACTACGTGTCCTGTTAGGCCAGATAAAAATGTAGTTCTCAAAACATGAGCCTAATTTCGAGAATAATTTAGATCAGCTGGGTACGGACGTTACTTTTAAGCAGATTAAATGTCATTTTAAAGTACAATTAGGACGCTAGTATAAAGTTTAAACAATATGGATATACATTAGCAAATGATTTCACTTCAGAAGAATATATGTTGCGTGTATTCTAGTAAGACGTTTAAATATATATTTGGCGGCATAACTCTGTAAATACTAACTCACTGCACTGAGTTACGTTTGCAGGACCTATATGAATTAAAGACCTAATGCACTTAGAACCTTAAAATGGAAGGAAAGTGAAGATGGAATTATTAAAAACAATATCTAATAAATGACCCAGTATTATCAGTTAAATGTTTCAGCGTGTTGGTGAAGAAACGTTAACAAGTTTTTTTAAATATTGTATTTGGAAGCTAGAATATGGTAATTTGTCGTCTCCTAATCCTCTATACAGGACGATTCAGGGAATCATGCCTTAAAATTTAGAATCTTGTCTCTGAGGTCAGTTTGAGCCAGTAGTGTCCGATTATCAATTTCAGTGACTACACAAGTTTCAAAAATGTCCAAAAATGCTTGAATGTTCACGGAATGTGGGGCACAAATAACATTAGTTGTATTTAGTTAGTTGTTTTGCAATTCCATTGTTTCGAGAAGTTTGTAGCTTGTACCGCGAGGGGCTCTCAGCTGGAAAATCTTAGCATTCTCCTTCGGTTTTTATTCTTTTCTTGATTTTCCGCTTGGCATCATCCAATACGATTAAGAACGGGTTCCGGATAAAAGAGATCTCTTTCTTTGTGGTATTTGCCACACGATGAGTTAGATATATAACGTATCTGTCTGTGAAGGGCCGAAAAATTGCTTTCTTACAAGATGGCCGCAAGCATAAATTCTGGCAGTAAACCTGTTATTATTACTATGAATAATATTATAAAGTAAAACAAGAAAGAAGTTTCTTTTGTGATACTTAGAGGCTTCAACCTCAAACGATGAAAAGGTATCTGCAACAGCTGCAAATGCCGTATATTGCTAAACACTTAATGTTGCTTGAAAAGCCATAGGTTATAATATTCAAAAGAAGCAATTTTCTTACAAAGCTGTCTCATCCAGTATCCATCTTCGATATTTCATACTTCATGGTTTAGTAAGCATACGTTGCCTATCGTTAAATAACTTCAGACGAAATCTCAAGTTCAATTTCAGCAAAGGCAGTGCTGACATCTAAAGTCCGTTAGTCACAGACTTACAAGAAGTTGCACTGAATGAAAATCGTCATTAACAACCGCACCCACAACTGTAATTTACTTAACCGTCTCTACACTGAGTAATAAGGATTCTCGTATTTAATAAATATTTTAATTAAAGCACTGAATGGACCTTCATTGTCAAAGAAATGGCGCACTTTCTTTATTCACAGGAATAAGTGACATTTCCGCGTTCTACTGAGCCCAACTTTTATAGTCGAAGAAACTGACGCCTCCTTTGGAGTGTATTTTGAATAAATTCAGTCCCGTTATTCTTTAACATTTACAATACTTATATTCATTTTAATATTTTCCTTTTCCATATACTCATCAGTCTTCCATGTTTCCTGTTTCTTTTGTGCTTTCCTGATGAGAATTTCATACATTTTTCAAATTCCACAAATAAAAAATTTGCCCCACAACTCGTCATTCCTAAAAGAATTATTGTGACAATATTGCACAGAAAGAAAGAATTATGAACCTTTCATTTAGGCCAACAGTAGGAAATTATTAGATACTCGGAAATCGTTAGACTAGTACAATGGGAAAGCACATCTACACGCCCGCCCACGCTGACAAACATACACACACCAAGGACGCATATACTTCAGTTAGGAGAGAAGTATTTATAATATTTTATTATTGAATTACGAATACCTAGGAAACTAATTTCGGATCACTAAAATATGTAACCAAATAAATAGCAAATTTCATAAGTAAACCGTTGAAGATTTATTTCCTTACTCACAAGTGCTGAAAAACGCGGTGTGTTACTGACATTGCATTTCAATTTTATTATTAGGAATGCCTTAGAAAATCAAGATCGGTGGAAACGTAATATGATGCTTTAACTTCTGTTCCATATTGATAATGATAATATAATTCGTGAAAACCTAAATATCACAAAAAGCCAAAGTATTCTTCTATAACCAAAAAATAAACCTTTTCCGGAAAATAACACAAAGGATTATCAAGTCAGGTTTAGTTTTTGCTAAAAATGTAGAACAAAATGATACTATAAAATATCTAACAATTACTTCGAAAACATGGAAGTGTTATAACGCTTGAAACCGACGCTCAAAAATAAAAATTAATGTGCAAATAAATTAATAAATTAATAATCTAAAGGCGTAATTTTAAGTTGCACCAAACGTCGTCTCTTGGCCCAAAGAAAAAAGTGTATTAGGATTTTGAGAATAGAAATCTAGCAGAATACTTTGACCATAGACGAAATACCAGATGGGTTAGAAAATTACAACTGAAGACTTAATAAATTCTTCTCTTCACCATATAATACGAGTATTAACTTATTTGGAGAAAGGAAATGAGATGGGTGAGACCAGGAGACATATAGCGTTTCTGGAAGAAGCGGCAGAGATATACGTACATTGGAACTAACTCACTGTACAGTGTGATCATTATGTCTGTATATCTCGGCCACTTTAAGCATCACTGAATTGGACTACGTTCCATTCGCAAATATTTAACAGCAAGATTATTTTAAATAATACAGATATTTGATCGGAAAATACCTTTCAATTTATAAAACTTTTAACCACTAAGTAAAAATAAATTTTTGTTTATGTTGTTTCAAACATCAAAAACATCTAAGACTATGGAAGACTACAAATAATATTAATCTTAATTTTACACATACACACACACACAATAAGGTATACACAAAATGTGGTTCAATAATGATAAGGAACCGCACACGTTGGTATACCTGTATATATTAACTATAAATATGTACTGGCCTGCTTGTGCTGAATACCATAACAACGTGCCTTGCACGTGACGTGTAACATCGATATCGATGAAGTATTTGCAAGTATAATTCTTTGACGCTTCACTTCCCTTGAAATTTGAATCTCCCTGACGAAGTTCAGTCAGAACCATAACATGTTGGAAAATGTATGGTATAAAATAATAGGTGCCGATCCCAGTGGCCGTGCGGTCTAAGGCGTGGGTCTTCGGCCGCTCGCTTACTAGGATCGTGGGTTCGAATCCCACCGGGGGCATGGATGTCTCTCTCTTGTGAGTGTTGTGTGTTGTCAGGTAGAGGTCTCTGCGACGAGCTGATCACTCGTCCAGAGGAGTCCTACCGACTGTGGTGTGTCTCAAATGTATGTGATCATGAAACCTCGACGAAACGAGGAGGCCCAGGCCCATATAGGGCTGTCGAGCCATAGAAAAAAAATAATAGGTATCTACACATACCTGACAAGTGTGTTTTTTTGTGGTTAAGAAACATTGATTTGCAAATACACGGAATATGCAGAACTTCAAAAGTCTGTGTGTCTGTGTGCGTATATGTATGTCCAATTTTTATCATTCGTTCCAGTTAGACTTTTTTACGAAATTTGACATGAATGTTTTTAACTAAAACTATTTATTTGCTGATAATGTATAACAGCGTTAAATGCTGGCATCCCGTAACACTCAACTGTACCTTATAGTCTAGTTTCACGTCCAGTCAACAAAATTAAGGATCATATCAAAATAACTGTTTTCCTTCGAAATAATTGTAAAGTTTAGTATTTTTAAGCAATAATAACAAATGCACTGTCAACGTGTTTCTTCCTGGTATGAAGACAGGAAACGAAAATCATCCAGTGTATCGTGCAGCCATGAAGACTGCGAGGGCAGCGAGTCATTCTAATACAAGGAAAGAATTCTCTTAATGAGAAAAGTTTAACGGATAATTACATCAGTATATTCTGAAAATGTTGTAGGAAAGTTGGACCGATAATTTATTTTTGTCTTGTGATATGAAACAAAGTATCGTCACAAGACAAAGTTTTCTTTTTTTGAATAAGCTGTATGGATTGTCAAGCGTGCATTCCCGGGATATTTATAAATACAGACGTAGTAAGACTATGTGCACTGCTCTCTCTACAGAGCATATACTGTTCGGCAGGCGTTGTTAAGTTACTACTTATTGCCTAAAAGGCCTGTTTGTTTTGATATGCTTTAAAACGAAATCATTTTCTAATTTTATATTTCATACATCTTACAATTTAATAAATTCCTGTCAATAATTACAGTTTGTTTCATGCATAAGATGGATTGCTCTCTTGTGATCGTATTTCAATCAGCTTTAAGTCTCAGTAGCACTTGCATTCCGCCTGTTATTCGATTACACTAAAGACAACCTGAGTCTTAACATTGAAATTGAGTAACACTTTATTAAAACTTAAATCAATTTTGCATTCGTAAAAACACATGCACATTAACTCATCGAAATTTTCCGCATTCACCAACTTCAAAGAATGTATCTAACAGCCTGTTTCGACAACATGAGAAATTTTATTATTACATGTACCCATTATTACATTCTGACATTTTGCCTGTCGGCATTTTCCAACATATATTATTGTAGAATATCTTCCTCTCATTATATTGTAAATTTAAAATTATTTTTAATACCGTCACTCCCCTTTGCACCCCGGGTCATCAAATGTGCTGAAAATATGACAGAAACTAAGAAACTTTATCAATTATTTTGGTGATTTAAAATTTTCTTCTTTAACGTTTCATTAAGTTCAAGTTTCAGAAACAGCGTTTCAGTAGCTTCAGCCTTGTTATTTGTTTCTTGTTCCAACTTTTTCATCTTAGTACTTTGCTCTTTGCAGTCGGCATTATCAACAAACTTTTCACAATTTTGACTCTTTTCTTTAATAAGATACAGTAATTTGAAACACACCGAACCTCTTTGGTGGAAAAATCATGCAACACAAATAAGAGACCTGCTCTTTAACGTAAGATATGTTTGCTGTCAGAAATAGAGAGAGAGGGGAAGAAAAGTTTAGATGACTATGACATCTGTTGTGTACATATATGTGCGTTACAAATGAAAGTGAGGAATTGTTCAGAGGTCTGAAATGAACGGAAGAGACGGGTCTGGAATTCCGGATTGGAATCACCACGTAGTGTGACGTAACACAAAGAGAAGTTTCAAGTGTGCGCGTACATAAAATAAAGAAGAGGATTAAGTCTTATGTGTCCTTCTGTCTGCTTCCAGAACCATTACGTTTAAATCGCATTGTTTGCTACACAATGCATCGGATGGGAACCCTGCTCCCATACGTAACGCTCACCTCTCCGCAAGAGGGCCATTTCACTTACTAGCATTGCCTATTGGTTATCTACTGAACGAACATGTCTGTCCATACAAAATAACCTCTTTCTATTAACTGTTCTCCACTGTTTCACATCCTTATTACTAACGTGTGAGGATAAATGCCTTCAATAATTGCACTATTTGTTATGCTTAATCTTGTTTACAGATCTGTGTCCGTCACTTTTGTAATAGGCTCTCACAGGGGAAGCAAAGAATCCAGGGACAGGAATAACGATACATGAAAATTGACAAAAGACACGAGTGCCACTGGCCAGCCACCATACAGTACCAGCAGTTACAAAGCATAACGAATAGTAAAGGATATGGCCCGAGTAATAAACTCTGTAGATAATTATTGCACGAAGAGGGATCAGGAATCCGCTGGCGTTTCTTATTTTATTGCAAAACTTTTTCAGCTGGAGCCTGATTTTTTACCGTACAGTTGAATCATAATTGAGCAAGATCTGCGCTTGAAAGCTAAATTACTCCATGAATCGGTGTCCAGTTTAGCTACTTATGGAAAACTGATAGTCGTCCAGGCAGTCGAGGCAACTCCAGCCTTCGTGGATCTGGAGGAAGCGTTACCGTATTCCCAGTCACATAAATCTAATTGGCACCCTCCCGCTCCAGTTCCTCAACACCAAGTCTAATATCACCACACTCCGTGAATTTTAAACCCTTGCTTGAGTAACAATAACATGTCCCACCCTTTGTTAATGTCATTGTTAATTATTTTTATAGCAGAAATAAGGTTATGAACTTCACATAACAGAAGAGTACCAGAAGCTTCGGCAAATTACCCATTGAGAGCTCGGAAAATGTATCATCTAGGAATATGTCACCTTAATCATGCAGTTAGAAGTGGGGAAAAAATCTGAAACTTCACCATCATCAGACATGTTACACTGCAGGGAATGGGAAGCGAGAATATGGTCACGCTGGGCGGGAAGGTTTTAAATTTGCAGATGCATTATAAGTACTGACTCCGCGCCGTCTGCAGACTACAATGCTAAATAACGGCTGGCTGACTGACTACCTCTATATAGAAGAGTCCTTCTTGAGAAGCTAATATTTCTTCAGCTAGTCAAGAAATTCCCTGCATTTTATGGATTGTTTCTTACCCTTCATTTTCGTATTCATATATACGTAACACTCGAAATGACTTAGAGTTTTTCGTAAAATTCTCCAAAAAACTGTTATGGACAATTCTTTTAGCAGTGCCCTCATTTGTTACATACACACATAAAATACACACATAAACATACATACGTACATACATACATGCGTACCTACAAAAATTTAATATGCAATTCGCAGAGATTCGAAGGCGCCTACACGTGTGTCATGTTTTATATAACTTTATATTTAATATGTGATGTTTCCAGAAATACGTGGCATTATAAATTATTCTATTTTTAAATGATATTCCGTAACAATAAACTGTAAAGCAATTTAGGAATAGCGAAAAGTGACTAATTTCTTTTTCTTAATTGTAGCTGGAAATGTTTCCTATTAATTAATTAATTCATTCATTCTTCTGCAGTCCGTCTTACGACAGGTCCGTAGCCTCTAACAAAGCGAGTTCTCCACAGGGTGCGATCTAGTGCTTCCTTTTCAATTTCCAGTATTTTCTCTTTACCTTAAGGTCATCCAGTAGCTGCTTACGCCTTCTTCCTCGTCTTCCTGTCATTTCTGCCCTTCCCTCTAATTTTTCATCAATCACTTGTTTTAGAAGGTAGTTTCTACGCAAGATGTGACCAAACTAGTTAGCCTTTCTTCTTTTTATTGTATGTAGATATTCCTGTCCTCCTTGAGACTAACTAACACTTCTTCATTTCTTACACGATCGGTCCAAATGATCTTCTCCATTCTTCTCCAGCACCACATTTCACAACTTTCCAGGTAATTCTGATCTACTTTCCGAAGTGTCCACGTTTCAGCACCATAAGAAGCTGTGCTCAAAATGTAGCACTTCTCTAGTTTCTTTCTTAAATTTAATTCCAGTTTGCTGGTGAAAAGATTCTCCTTCTTGTTGAATGCTGCTTTGCCATGACAATTCTGGATTTAATTTTACGTGTATACCTTGCATCATTTATTATAATGCTACCCAAATAATTGAAATATTCCACATTCTCCAATTGTTTTGATCTATCATAATTTTTATTGGGTTTAGTTGCCTTGGGATTGCTCATTACCTTATTTTTTTCCACATTCATTTCCATTCCATAGAGTCTTCCTTTTTCAATTAGTCTATCAACCATGCCTGTAGCATCTTTTCTTCCCTAGCCAGTAGCACAAGGTCATCTGCATATTTCACAGTGCGAATTACTTGTCCTCCTATTTTGAAGTCTCTAAACCCTTCAAGAGCTTCCTTGGTAAGGTACTAGCTGTATAAGTTGAACAGAATTGGCGACAAACAGCAACTTTGTCTAACTCCTCTTCCAGTCTTCACACTTCTCGTCTCCCCTTGGTCCAGTCGTATTTTGACACTCTGTTCCATGTACAATTTGCTGGTCAATCTTCTTTCGCGCCAGTCTATCGCAGTTCCCTTTAGGATCTCCATTAATTTGGCCCAGTTGACACTGTCAAATTCTTCTGCCAGTCTATGAAGCAAGCACACAATTCCTCATCTATGACCAAATTCCTTTCTGATATTATTCTCATCAACCCAATTGCATCCCTAGTTCATTTTCCTCTCCTAAATCCAAACTGATCTTCTCCAAGCGCATCCTCAATCTTCCTTTCAATCCTTCTTCTAAATATCCCGCTACTATCTTTGCTGAATGTGCGATGATGCTGATTTTGCGATGGTTGCTGCATTTTGTAGCTTTGGTCTTCTTCTTTAAGGCAATCATTCTAACTTCATGAAATCTCTGGGCCACTCTCCAGTTACATATATGCTGTTGATCAGCTGTGTCATTACTTTGAAACCTTCTTCTCCCAATAATTTCAGTATATCCCCAGATACATCATAATCTCCTGTAGCCCTCTTATCCCTTATCTCCTTGATAGCTTTTTCCACTTCATTTTGCAAAATATAAGAGCCTCTCTCGTCTTCATCCACTTCAGCTTCAGGTTCGACTTCTAGGTGTTCTGGTCGATTAGCTCGATCGTAGAGCTCTGTAACATAATTCTGCCAGATTTGCAGTACTCGTCTCTGATCTATTATTATATTCCCTTGAGAGTCTTCGATGCCAATGTTTTGAATCCCATGGTTTTCTTTCCATCCTAGTTCCTTTGTATTCATGTACATTACATCAAACATCCTGTTCTTTGAAATTCTATGATCTCGTCGCATATGCTCTCCAGATATTCATTTTTTGCGTTGTCCGTGATTCTTTTCAATTCTTTCCTCAGTCTTCTGTAGTTCTTCCTTCCTTCTTCGTTGTTGACATTCTTCCTTTCCTTCGTTTTCATTTTACTGATTATCTCCTATGTAATCCATGGCTTTCTTGCTCTCCTCTCGACTTTTCCAACCAAATCACTCATAGTATCTAAACACATTTCTTTATATTGTTCCACTGCACTTCCACATTCCCACTTTCACATTTGATTGCACCAAGTTTTTCTTCCAGACTATCGTGTACTTCCTGCCGCTGAGCATATAGCTTCTCCAAATCCCATCTTGGTTTTCGCTTGTGGAAACTTACGATTTTCTTCAATCTGGTGCAGATCTTTGCAACCAGTAAATTGTGGTCAGAGTCAATATCTGGTCCAGGCAGTGTCTGCACATCCTTCACACTGTTCCTGAATCGCTGTTTTATTAGTACATAGTCCAATTGATATCTACTCCTACCCCTGGAGATTACCAGGTGTACAACCTAAATGTTTATTATGTGCACGGTTAATTTTCCCGAGTTGCAGATGGTGTATGTCTGCCTCTGTTCGCACAATACACAAACTTTGCTAATTAAATAACACTGGCCATTCACCAAATTCGTGCGGATAATTGCACATGAGCAGTGTCCACATAACGCTTCACGGATATTTGTGCGCAGGCTCCATTTACAGTGTGTGTGTGTTCTTTGGTTCGTGCATGCGTGCGTGCGTGCGCGTGTATATAAGGGAAGGATCGCCATGCAGTTACCTTCCACTCTTTTCAGCTACGACTCCAATTCAATTTCAGAATTTGTCGCCTTTATTGAAGTTTATAAAATTTAAAAATTATTATATTTTACTTAGAGGGCGTAAAGGCAATTTTGCATACATTTTACGAATTTATTACCAGATTTTCTGCGAAATTTAAATAAGGGAATTTAATTAGTATAATATTACCCATTAAAGTCTTATTCACTTTAAATCATATTAAAAACCTTTTTCATTAGGAGGCTGCGATCATTCGGTGCAGACTCTTTTATCTGCCAGTTTGCTATCCAAAAATATAAAATTAAAGCATACAGCACTGTAATATTTCCTGTTTTCTTGTTTGATTGTGAAACTTGGTCTCTCACATTGAGGGAGGAACATAGGCTGTGGTTAATCGAAAATAGTTTGCTGAGGAATATATTTGGGCCTAAGAGGAACGAGGTAATACGGGAGTGGAGAAGATTACATGACGAGGAGCTTCATGCTCTGTACTACTCACCAAATATTATTCGGGTGATCAAATAATGTAGAATGAGATGGGCGGAGTAAATGGCACGTGTGGAAGAAAAGAGACGTGCATAAAGGATTTTGGTTGGGAGACCTGAGGGAAAGAAACCACTTGGAAGACCTGGGCGTAGATGGGAGGATAATAAGAAAATTGATCTTGAAGAAGGGGGATGGGGAGGGATGGACAGGATTGACCTGGCTCAGGATATAGACAGGTGGCGGGCTCTTGTAAATGCGGCAAAAACCGTCTGCTTCCACAAAATGCGGGGAATTTCTTGACTAGCTGAGGACATGCTAGCTTCTCAGGAAGGACTCTGCTCCATATAGTTAGTTGGTTTTATTGGTGGATTATTTAAACATGTAGGTGCGTTGTTGAAGCACTAGCAGATTGTTGTGAATGGTTTATGTTATAATTGTTAGGTATGTATCAGGCACTATCCTAACAACCAATAGAGCAGATTATTCTTAAAGTGGTAAACGTATAATAACATAGCGTCACGTCCAGGATTGCTAACAGTTACCGCTGTGATAACCCAGATGTTACAATAGTACACGTTCAGCATAACGCGATTATAAGAACTGAGTAAACTAAGTCTGCTTTATTTTAGTGCATCTGTTTTACTGTGAAGGACAAGGATTTTTCAAGTATTGTTAAAAGACCTGGTTAGACCTACAGAACCGCGACTTCAGGCTTCCACCGCGATCGCTCCCATCTTCAAGGGTCTTCTTTGACTTCTTGATCCTTGAAGATGGGACTGATACGTTGTCCCGAAACGTCGGTGAAGGATTACCATTCGACGTTGCGTAATATCCCAGAAGAGCGTAAATCTCAGGCCTACACAATTTTGTTGTGTAGGACGTGTGTATTCATTTGTGTTAAATTTGGGTATATCTTTTGTCTTCGCATCTTTTAAATTAGTCATCATTCTACTCTTCATATAATTCTGTATATGCGTATAATGCTGATTCTCAGTCATTACGCGTAAGCTTTGCAAGTCCAGATTATCATTCATCATTACTACTACAGCTAATATTATTCATCAATATTTAATACTCGACTATAGCCCGTATGTGAGTATACATACTCGCACGCACTTACACATCCATACCGAACTTGGCAAAAAAAAAACACGTGGTTTGATATGCTATGAGTACCGAACCATATTTCGGTGTGCCGTCATGTGGAAATATCTGAGGAACTCTGCTATGATGGAAGGAGATTTCCTGCTTACATTCCGAGAGACATGTAGCCTATTTCACCTAAGAGGCTTATTGAATCGGCAAGTAATACACATCGCCTATGAAGTCTATGTAAGAAGGTACTTTATGTCATCGTAAAATTGAAAGAATTTCATGTGGAATTTGCGCACTGAATGCTTTGAGTGGTGTAATCTCGAAACGGGAATTTTTATTCTGATTTACGTGGGTGGAAACCTGAGAAGACAGGGCACATTTGGACCTAAAATTTCTTTCACAGTAGTTTGGTAGAGAATAATGTGACTTTCAATAAAGGATCTCAATTTATGCTAAGAAAATATTTAGTTTTAAAATCAAATTTAGTAGAGTCAAATATTCAAATAATTTGAAAACTTTGTAGAACTGTCGTATCAGAAACATTCTGATGTCCAGATACACGCACCTTATGGTAAAAGCACCAACTACATCCGATTATAAATATTTATTAATTTCAATGCGTCATATCCCAGAAGAGCCCAGTCTCAATATTTACAGTCATGTTAACGGCAATAGCGCTACAACATAGGTATCCAACCCACGACTTGCGGGCCGCATGCTACACATCATGTTGTGTTTTGTGGCCAGTGGCCACATTTGTAATATTATTATATATAATATATAATATATGTATATATATATATATATATATTTCTTAACAAATTTCACAGTAATTTAGTCTGTTAGGTACAGCATTTATTGCGATTTGTGCAAGTGTGGCGCCCGAACCAGCTTGTAATAAATGTTGTGGCCCTTTATCAAAATGGTTGGACGCCCCTGCTCTACACCTAGCAACAAATGTCGGATATCCGTGACGTTTTATTGAATATGTACTTTGAATTGAGACACTACATTAAATACTTCATCATTCATACCTATCTCTATCACATTTGTTTTCCATGGCTCGACAGCTCTATATGGGCCTGGGCCTCCTCGTTTCGTCGAGGTTTCATGGTCACACACATTTAGACACACCACAGTCGGTAGGACTCCTCTGGACGAGGAACCAGCTCGTCACAGAGACCTCTACCTGACAACACACAACACTCACAAGAGACAGACATCCATGCCCTAGGTTGTATTCGAACCCACGATCCTAGTAAGCGATCGGCCGAAGACCCACGCCTTAGACCGCACGGCCACTGGATCGGCCTCTATCACATTTAGGGTAATGAAATACACAAAGTTTTGATGGACATATTTTGTAGCTTGGATGGAGAAAAAAGAAATGTATAAATATTCATGGTGGAAAGCGTATTGTAAAGTACTGATTTTAAAAATCAAGAAAAAGATTAAGGTATAATATTAAGTTACGTCTTGAGAAAATACGCAGAGCAGGTGGGAGGTAATTCGAACTGGGTGCAATGTTTGGCTTTGGTATTAGTGTTAATTAATGTTATTTCAATCCAATAAATGCACTACACTTTCTTTCACTGATTCCTTGCCCCTACAGTAGGGGCAAGAAATCAGTGAAAGAAAGTGTAGTGCATTTGTTGGATTGAAATAAAATTAATTAATTATCAGAAATGCACGGTATATATAATATAAAGTTTGGTATTAGAGGTTGGGAAAATTTAAAAGCCTGACTTTCTGGTATTAATGTTACTTACATAGTTTACTTGAGATGAAAATATCTGTGCAGATTTAGACATTACGCTGCATTATGTAAATCTGCTTTACATAAAAACATCTCTCAGGTTTGTGGGCTAATGCACATGACTGTATTGCATGTTGCTATAGATTAATATCAGTGACGTTACACAAAAACGACTAATATTATAAGTGCTTCAATGTGCATAAAATAACAAGCTATAAATACTTCGAGTTCAAATGTTGGTACACATACTCGTACTTCAATAAAGTTAGAGCATATGGTGCGGATGCTATTTCACGTATTTCGAAGATCATAAAGCGATACCAGACGATTCTTTCTTTTGGTTCTTTCTTTGTACTGATTTAGATATAGAACAGGTCTAGTTGTGCTAGTATGTTTTCATTGTAAAGTATGATTACTTTAGTTAAAGAAGTGCGAATATTTAATTGTCTTTAACTTTTCACAGACGACAGGAAATATTTTCTTTCGCCCATAGTCTCAGACACCCATTAGGCCAAATCAGAATGGCCAGTTCTTCGAAACGAGATGTCCAGAGCGTAACACATAAAGCGTTAAAATGCTAGAGACAGAGAATTGTTATGTGTGACAGTTAAAATTCTTACTTGGAATTACGTGGTGTAAGACTGAACCCTTATCAGCGTTTTTGGATGTGGATAAAACCGGAGCTGCAAAACTGGATTATGATGTTAGAGGAAGAGGATGATGGGAGGGAATTGTAATACCTGTGGTTGCACATTTCAGTACTAAGGAATTGAAATTTGGTACGTGACAACTTAAAGGAGTTAAAGATTATCGGAAATGAGTTTGAGAAATCACACTATTCCTGCTCTCTCCCTGTGATCTCTTTTCTTGGAGCTGCCTTTCAGCCCAACTCGCTGTCGCTCAGTCTCCTCGTAATCCTTCCTCTCGTTTATGCTTGAAAGTTCGCTTTTCCCTTGATCTTCCTCACGCATTCTACAATTTGAGATGTTCGCCTGAAATTCGATATACCTTCATTCTCTGACTTAGTTTTTACTAATCCCCCTTTTCTTATTCTTAGTTTCACAATTTGTTCCTGTTTTCTTAGAAAAGTACTGCCCCCTCCCCCCCAAATTTAAATCCTTTCCATTCACACAACTCACCTAAGAAATATTCCAAGCAACATAACTTACATTTCCTCTGGCTAATTCTGTTCTAAATTCATTACCTGCAACATACTGAACTACACATTTTGACAGAAAGCAGCAACAATTGTGCCACTGATTGTGAAGCAGTGGATCTAGGCAACTCCTGTTTGGGTACTCTTACAGAAATTCAAATAGCATATCTTCAGGGCTGTTGGAGTCTTATAGGAAGTTACATTGCGTCATTGGGAAGTAGTTTGCGGCGTTTCGAAGTATTATGTGCCTGCATCTTCAGCACCCAGCGGTCATTCTTTGACTCTTTGTACCTGAAGAAGAAGTCGGTATCATCCTTCGGAACATCGGGAACTACTTACCCAAAGACATAGCGCAGTATCCCAGTGTGCTATATTTAGAAACACCGCTGTGAGAAACTCAAATCTCGCAGCATATAACAAATTACTTCTGAGGGAAATACAAATTTTGCTTTTATGCCTTCTTTGATATAATTCTCAAACTGAGTGCTAATTACAGAGGATATATCTGTCCGTCTGCACCAGTATTTCGTCTCCAAAATTATGGGTGTCGATGGAATGTGGAATTTGTTGTTTACAGTAAATTTTAACTAACCATTATTGGCCCCTCTTAGTCATTTAAATATTACTTCTCATAAAGATTAAATGTAAATAGTCATGGCTTTGAAAAGCTGCTTATTGTAAGACAAAATGCCTCATGACACAATACAGATACCAGTAAGTCCTACAACTTTTAAAAAGATCTTCGAGGTGATGAACATATAACCGAATAAAAGATGAAAGAAGATTTACGCTCTTTTGCGATTTTACGCAGCGTAGAATGGTAGTTTATTACCGACGTTTCGGGACATCTGTCGGTCCCATCTTCAAAAGTCAAGCAGTCTTATTAGACTGCTTGACACTGGGAAGATGTGCTGTGCTCCCTGAGGATGGTGTGCTTGTGCCGAAACATGTCGTAGCTACGTATTTAACACTCATATGTAACTAATAATGCGCATTTAGTTGGTACAATAAATTGAATACATTGTATGCTATTTGTTTCAATGTTTAGTTCAGTCTTCTTCCGAGTTTTTAGAAAATCTCTGTCTTTGTATTATGTACTTTTTCTAATAAATTAATATCGTCAGATAATCCTGTATTGCACATTACATATATATCTATATATATATTTAATTTAATGCTTATTCTCGTGAAATTAAGCACAGTTTTGTAGAACTAATAATGTGTGCAGAATGAATGTTAGTGCCCAAATGTAAATTGCATATCGAAGCAGTTTCCATTGCTGTTTTCATTGTCTCAAAGCCAACCCCAAGTTCCCCGGAAGCAGTGGTACGGTACACAGCTGTGGCCTCGCTCAAGCACGAGGTGATCGATGGTGTAGCATTAGTCACGGCCTGCGAACGCCACACACCACATGCCCTGCGATGTCCCCTGCTGTGACAGATGACGAACTCTCGTGTCCTTGGCCAGCAGTATCAGCTGAGCAGTCACGGAACAATTCGCAGTTGGATTTTCAGGAAACATTTCACGACAGGTCGTCGAAGAAGCTTCGTGATGTTTTAGTTTTCTTAGAACAAGTGAGAAATACGAATTGCACACACAGACTTCTGATCACTTCGTAATCTGCTGTAACTAATTAACAGTGTAATTCATACACAGCAGATACAAAACCACTCTAAAGCTGATCACACTACACAGAGGCAGAAAATATTTCACGTTAAGTTTAGGGTATTCTAGGATATGACGCAGTGTATGTTGGTAGATAAATACAGATGCATTATAAGAATGTTTTATTTTCTGTCATAAGGCAGGAAATTTTCGACTTTATATAATCCAGCTAGGCTGGGTTTCGAGTCATATAGGAACCCTGATGATGGAGACTGTGTCGGTCCCTCTTACGTCATTTGGTTTGAAAAATTTGAAGCGGCTGTCAATCCAGGAGAATTTTGTTGAGCCATTAAATTGTAACTGTTGACGTACACGTGGCTGCACTGCTTGTAACACTGATATTGTGAATCTTAATTCGATAAAACAGTCGTGAAGGGGCCTATGAGAAGAAAAAGATGAAGACCTTCTGTCTTAACATATTAGTCGTAAATCTGAGATGAAATATGTTATTATATTAGTTTTCTTGAAACTTAAGAACTTCAAGCGAAATTTAGTCATAGGTTTTATATTTATGGGGGATCCAGCATGGTGGAACATTAGACGGGAAACCACGTAAAGCAATCTCAGTTTCGTATGGCCGTGACTGTAGAAATTGAAATTAGTTTTTGTAGGCTAAGTTTAAAAACATTACAAAACACGCTGCTTCATTGCTTCAAACCACATAGCGCGCTATGGCTTAGTGAATGGTTCGGTATACTTCTTTTAATGACCGAGGAGAATCAACATCTTTATTGAAATCTGTGGTCTTCTGGGTAATTACACGGCGTCGTGTAATTACCCAGAAGACCACAGATTTCATCAACATAGCGACAGAAGCCTAAAATCAACATCTTTATTATTTTTTGTAATGTGCGTGTGTTTTTTCTTCTTGTGTGTGTATGGGTGTTTTTGTAAGGTGTGGATGTTTTGTAAGGTGTGGATATTTTTGTAAGGTGTGGATGCTTTTGTAAGGTGTGGATATTTTTGTAAGGTGTGGATATTTTTGTAAGGTGTGGATGTTTTTGTAAGGTGTGGATATTTTTGTAAGGTGTGGATGCTTTTGTAAGTTGTTGATGCTTTTGTAAGGTGTGGATATTTTTGTAAGGTGTGGATATTTTTGTAAGGTGTGGATGTTTTTGTAAGGTGTGGATGTTTTTGTAAGGTGTGGATGTTTTTGTAAGGTGTGGATGTTTTTGTAAGGTGTGGATGTTTTTGTAAGGTGTGGATGCTTTTGTAAGGTGTTGATGTTTTTGTAAGGTGTGGATGCTTTTGTAAGGTGTGGATGCTTTTGTAAGGTGTGGATGTTTTTGTAAGGTGTGGATGCTTTTGTAAGGTGTTGATGTTTTTGTAAGGTGTAGATGTTTTTGTAAGGTGTAGATGTTTTTGTAAGGTGTGGATGTTTTTGTAAGGTGTAGATGTTTTTGTAAGGTGTTGATGTTTTGTAAGGTGTAGATGTTTTGTAAGGTGTGGATGTTTTGTAAGGTGTAGATGTTTTTGTAAGGTGTGGATATTTTTGTAAGGTGTGGATGCTTTTGTAAGGTGTGGATGTTTTTGTAATGTTGTAAGGTGTTCTAATATGTGTACTTGTATTTACTGTATGTATTTTGTTTTGTAATTGTGTATAGTTTGTTTTGTATTGTTACTTTTATGTATATATTATATGTCCATTTGTATTGTGTGTACTAGTGTAAGGACTACTGCCACCGGGTGAAAACCCAACTGC
This sequence comes from Reticulitermes speratus, assembly GCA_021186555.1. Taxonomy (NCBI): domain Eukaryota; kingdom Metazoa; phylum Arthropoda; class Insecta; order Blattodea; family Rhinotermitidae; genus Reticulitermes; species Reticulitermes speratus. The sequence goes on from JAJKFL010000002.1 coordinate 19,126,934, forward strand.
AGTAAATAATAATAATATTTATTATTTTTCTATACAGGCGCTGCGATTAATGTCAGAAGTACTGACGCGCCAACCTGAAGCACCGGTTTAGCTCTTCACTCCTATATTACGTGATGCTTACTTCTGAATTCAATATTACTCCGTCCACCCAATACTCGAACCAATAAACCTATGTTAGAATATCATCCATCCACACATCCATAGACCTACAACCATGTATCTTTCTCATAATCAACATTCCTGTCAACCAACTATTCAGTCACTCGAACAACTTTGAAATAACGCGCATTAAGCAATAAACCAATCCAATATGTACAACACCCGAACCATCTCCTATACTTCCATTCATTCCTGGGGTTTTCATTTGTTTGAAGTTCCGCCTAAGCCTCTATGTCTACAGTAAACGGCAATTTGCTGGGAAGATCTTTTTACGTGACTTGTCCATCGTAAGGGTAAAATTTATACCATTTACGATCAAAATTTCACGTAACAAAGCTTTATATATATTTTAATATTTTAGCTCCCCGATAATGGCTAAGGATTTTAGCAGAAACATGAAGAAGTACTTTTGTAATCAGGTGTTGGTGCAATTAGTTGGTAAAAAAACTTGTTTATATGTGACAATTGCATGACAGATGTACAGTACTGAGTTAGAAATAAATCACTGCAATGATTGGGAGAAAAATACTGACCAAATTCCATGTATAAATTTTTTTAAGAGAAAAGTTTCTATTGAAAAATTTACGTTATTTTATGGATTATTCTGCCTTGGTGAATAGGCCTGCAAATTTGTTACTCCGTAACTTGGCACAAAGAATATCTCAAGGCGTTTTTTATTTCAAATCGTCATACATTTGTACGATGCACGCGTAATTGCTATTTCATTTACACTCGTTAGAAGAGTAAGTCCTTCACTATACCGATTTTCACGAAAATCTCCATTAGATCTCTTATATCAGATTCCATCCAAATCGGACAAGAAATGTAGTAAATAAGGATAGAAATTTATTTACGGCCCGCAGTAAATATAGCCGTGTCATGACTCAGGCGGTTAGTCGCCGGCCTGTCACCGCGAAGGCCCGGGTTCGATTCCGGGTCATTCCATGTGGCTTTTGTGGTGGACAAAGTGGCACTGGGACAGGTTTTTCCGCGAGTACGTCGGTTTTCACCTGTCAGTGTAATTTCACTGGGGCTCCATTACAAGAAGAAATTAAAAAAACTAATCATCTTCATCGCAGGGTTGCACAATAAGTCTTAAGGCTGCCGTGCGTCCATATAAGTTGCTGCGGGGCCCTTCACTACAAAAATAATATCTCCTAAACACTCAGTACATTTTTGTGGACATGTGCTCTACTGAGTTTTGTCCAAATCGGAAGAGGTAAGGTTAAAATTCTATTCACCCTCTCAAGCAAAGTTGCACCTCTCATTACGAAATTCATAGCTCCTCAGTGACATTATATTAAAATCTCCTGTGCCGAATTTCAGGCAGATCGAGAAAGAAATATGGAAACTACAAGCATAAATTTCCTTTACGCCCATAAATCAAGTATGACTATCATTGAGATAATTTTTACTTAACTTGTATTTGCTTGACCACGTTTTCAAAAGATTTTAAGCCTAATTTGATAAGAATTTGCAGATGGTTTAGTCTGTGATACGAGGTCACGGACGGCTGTGATATTCACGCAAGAGGTTTTTCAAAATCTCAAATAAGCCTCGAAGTTAGTATGATACTATAATTGTCTAGAAGGAATGGAATGCTCAAATTAAAAGTAGGAGTTAGAATGACTGGAAATTACCGTTTAAATGTAACAATATGTGCAATAATAGCTCTCTTCTTCCAGTCAGTTTTACTCCATGCGACGAAGCACAGTGTATGCTAAAGAAGGTAAACATTGTATTGTAGCTACACATCAAGAAATGGAATATCCCATGACCTGTGAATTTCAATTACTCATCTCTGTAGTGGTGACAGTCTGTCTCAGAGAGGAAATGAAGTTTTCGTTGTCTGTGTCACAAGCTGGATCGCTTGAAGCTAAAGTTTATCTAGTTTTCTTTCTCGACAATGTTACATATTTCATGACGTAATAATTAATTCTCTTCTAACTTTTGTAACGAACCTGAATTCGTGGCCTACTACTCGTATTTTATGTAACCCATTACACTAATTTCTCTATTCACTCTTTACAAATATTGGTTAATTTTTCAGTAATTTACATCTCGGTGTTAATGTAAGTGCGCGTTTCTTTGAAATAACACAATGAAAAACGGCGAATATTGAGCAGAGTTATAGGTTGATGGCTTTCTTTCTTTCCTACTCGGACTCTTGAACCGTGAAGATGGGACCGATACGTTGTCCCGAAACGTCGGTAAACAATTACCACACGACGCCGCGCAATATCCCAGAAGAGCGCAGATCTCATCAACATCGCGGCAGAAGCTTGAAATCATGGTTTTTGCAGGTACTCCGGATTATTTAACGATGATGGCAGGTTTAATATACTATCATGAAATTCTCTGAATATTTTTGAGAAAAATTCCCAAAACTTCCTCAACGTAGCAGGTAACTGGATCAAAATTCGAACAGCATACTTGCCGAATTCAATTAAAGTGTCATTCAGGGAAGAAGCAAGGCAGATTAAATTCAAGGATCTCTTACCACCATTCACGTAAGACATATTTATCTTCCCGCTTCCTATAGAAGAACCTTAAGGTTAAAAAAATCTAATTTTGAGTGTTGTTGTGCATGGGTGTGAGAGACCATGACATTAAACTAAGAACATTTATGTGAAGTGACACAAGCATTATGTTAAACGACACTGCTACTTTGTAAAATTAAGTAGCGTCTGTGGTAGTTGAATGAAATATGAATATGTAACACTGACTGAATAAAACTGAGAGAGCAAAACCGAATTAATCGAAAAAATCTTTTCCAGTATCACTTTGCTCACCAAGAAATCTATTTGGACTGACTTGGATTCGAATACGAGTCTGTGCTGTGAGAGGCTGGAAGCTAACCGCAGAATTGATAGATGGGGGAAATGTAACAGAGGTTTATAATATACGTACCTTACGTGCCAAATCTTATTTGGACTATCAAATCAAGGAGAGTGGCATAATGGGGGAATGAGATCTATCAAGAATATGGGACATTAAAAATACACACAAAGTTTTGAGTCAATAAACCTGAGACAGGAGACCTTTGGGGTCGTAGGCTTAGTTGGAATGATATTGTTAGAATATTCAATACTGCATTTACATGTGGATGGATACCTCCTGTTGATGAAGGTCCAGTGGCGGGACATGACAACCAAAGTAATAAATCGTTGGGTTTTATAAAGCAAAGGAGTTTCCTGAATACCTGAAAGATTACTACTCTTAGCTGTATGTTACCTCACCGATACAAGTTCAGAGCGATACTGCTTACCAAAGCGGTCGGTAATTAACTTTGCATTTTCCATAGTAGCTTATCGAGCGACTAAAGTTAATTCATGGAGGAGAAAACTTTATTTCTCATCTCCCCACTTGCGGTTCTGCTGATCAGTAATAAGGCTTTGTGTTAACACTTCCTCTAACAGCTTCATAGTAATGTAAGTCAACATAAAGTTAGCATCTCAAATGCTGTCAATGAAGTCATGCCATTGTTTTCATGTTACACATATACGAAGATGCAATTATGTTGAGGTGCAGGTTTATTTGTTATAGTCTGTTTTTTTGTCTTCTAATTGTCTGCACATTGCACATCCGTTATGGGAAAATTCACTGTTAAGTTGCTGAAGTTGAAGCTTGCTGGGCTTGGACAGAACGAAGGCCGCCATTGCGACGTGAGACTCTTCTCCCTGACGAAGGGCGAAACTTCGCATCGACTACCTGTTTAATACTAATTAGTTTCCTTACAGAACTGCCTGCAGATATTGAATTGCGAGATTTTTATACGTGTTTGTCCTGCATACTCTTTCATTTCTTACAGAAATGTGTAATTAAATTTAATTAGAACTAAATAACATAACCAAGAAGGTACAATTATTTTATATGTTTTTATATAATCCAAAAGGTTTCGGTTTAATCTCTAAATAAATATATCATAAAAAGTGTACCGTATTTGTTATATTATTTTATTTGACTGGTGTCCACGGTAATAGTGTATTATCAAATTAATCAGAATGGGTCTACACATATTCCTCACGAGGCAGATACTTTGTTTTTCGCCACTGGATATGAAGCATACAGAAAAAATATTTCATATAGAAGATCTGGATCATTATGAAGTCTTAGGACGATGCTCTTAGAGGCCTATCTCTTAACGTAGAGGCCTGGGCTCGATCCTCAGAGCAGTCTATTTTGAATTTTTGATGAACAAATTGGCATTGGGACAGGTTTCTTCACGTGTACCTCGGTTTTGCCCTAAAATAACATTCCACCTGTGCTACATACTTGTATTTCATTCATGTAACATGGACGCTATGTTTAGCAATTGACAGAGTCGTTAAATAAAACACTTCTCTGTGACCAAAATAAAATTCAACAAATTTGGTGCTGACTTTTCAGTAGAATAGGACAAGAAAGAAGCGATCCAAGAGGAATGGCATTCCTTTTGCCGATAAATATAATGTGTTTATCGGGCAAGGAACAAAAATTCTTCATACTATATTCTATAATATTTAATTGTCAGTGAGTCGTGTTAGGAACTTTCTATTAACAATTTTGCATTCAATGACTTTCCGTTTCGAATCTCTCATATATTTTCATGTTTTGATACCTAATTAAGCAAAATCACAAGTTATGTTAGCTTAAGTACAATATTACGTCTTATCAGCCTTGAGTTACGATTTATATGATATGTAGCCGTGAAACGTGATTATTTCTGGTTTCTGTCTGCAGGGAGGTTTACGATCATAAAAGCACTGCACTGTATTAACTTAAAGCTAATTTTATATCCAGAGTCTGATAACTTGTAACAGTACGAAAAGCGCCTAGTTGCTTTCAAAATATCAGACATTCGTTTGGTACTGGCATGTTACCGCACCGAAATCGGTGTCAGTTGTGGCTTGTAAGTGACTTTACTGCCTCCCATCGGTGACGGGTTTCAGAGTACGAAGCAATTTCCGGCTATTCGCCATCCTTCTGAAGAGGGTATCTGTTTACATATTAACTAAAAGGGGTTGATGCTATACTGAACTAATCCGTTTATCTTACATTAATGAGCAGGTTTGCTATTACCCTTAAACTAGCTCCGTGAGACAGAACCCTCCTTGAGAAGCTCAGGTGGTTAAAATATCCCTTACCTTTATGAAAGTTGGAGGCTCTTATTATTTTGGCAGCTCAGCAAGCAAAAGCAGTCTACAATAACCTAACGTTTGGAGGCTGTATATGGTATTTGCAAACGCTTGTCTGCAGTATTGTACTTCCAAATAGTTCTATTCCTCCCGAGTGGACTGTTCATGTTTTACAGCCACACTTTTTTATTTATTTATGATTTTCAAACGCTCCTTTATAACCTGCCCAACTCATTCCTCTTTATTTGGGCTTCCTAGTAACTTTTAAGGAACAGAAAAATATCTTCTTATAATGGTTTTTGTTGCTATTAGGCGCAACTTTCCTCAGCCTTTTGCTACTTTTTCGGTGTTTCATCCAAGTATGTTCCTAACACCCTAGTATCAAGTACCCTCAATGTTTACTTGTTATATAGGGGAAGAGACTATGTCTCATTCTCATATAAATGAAGTAAAGTTACAAATTTTAATAGTATTTATTCGCTTTTTCAATAATACAATTTATAATTCAATTTTAAACGGAGGTTCCAAAGTGCCCATATATTTGTGTACCATTCCCAAATAAAGTTAAATCTTTAAAAGGATTTTATACTTAAAAACAAGGACACTTTAATGTTAAGAATAAATTATTATTGTGTTTATATATCTTCTACTTATGTTAAGAAAGTTTGTATTTGTGTATTAAGGAGTTTTTATTTCGCAGTGTTTAAAGAGACATCTGCTATTTGCCATTAGTACCAATATCTCAAAGTATTGAGTCCCCTATTCTGTGTAATGTGGCTACTTCAGATCTTAAAGCTTCAGTTTTGTAACATTAATATCTTTTGATTTTGCGATTTGTGTACCCATTAAATATTGGCGTGTTTTCAAAACCGTCTGTTGGTGTGCCAGAAAGCTGCAATAAGAAGATGCTTAACTGCCCTTAAATGGTTATCGTTTTGTGCACAACTACATTTAGAACACAGAAAACAACATTTGCAGCTAGTTTGCTCTCATTTTTGTCGCTATGTGAGCCATAAATGTCACCTCAGTGCTGTTCTGTCACGTGACTTACATCTTCGTCCGTTTATTCCCTACTGCTTTGAAACGTAAAAAGTGATGCTTTGTTTCAATATTTAGACCTGAATTGGATTGCTCTGTTTGAATTTCACTTGTCCTGAAAGAACTAGGGAATCCACTCGATCTCTCGAAACCTTTAGCAGCGAGGAGTCCTTTCCCCATCACGTTCGCAATAACTGTCCAACTGTATGCAAGGAAGAGGGCAAAAGTTTAAACGCTCAGGTAATGGGCGGAAAGAACTTTGCGCGCAGTGACTTTTATTTTATTACTTTCTCGACTACGCTAGAAAGCCCCTGGACTTCAGTGCGCCATCGTGGAAAGTGAAACCCTAAATGTCTAAAGGGCGTTATATAATAACAATGAAAATCCTGTTCTTACTGAGTGTCACTTCACTGTTTTCTCCAGTAAGGTACATTAGCATTGTGCACTGAATATTAGCAAGAACTATTCTTAATTCATCCTTCACTTAGTCATGAATATAGGCGTAAATCTGCTTTGTTACTGTCGTTTGCCTTTACAGGGAATCTGTTACATTTTCGAAAAATATATTAAAAACCCTTCGATTATATTTCTGTTTTGCATTGTGGGCCTTAGATTTCAGTTCGAGGAACTCCAGGATGTAGTCACAAGTTATTTTAACTTCACTTTCAGGCACACGGTGTGATGCTGCTCAGATTCATATGAAAAGTACTGATATGCAATGGAATTTCATTGGGGATGCCCCTGACCGTTATTAAATTAGCATTTGTATAAGCAAATGTGTACGAGGCAAACTATTCTCTTATTGCCAGAATAACTGAGCACATGTTAGCCAAAATTGTTATGGAATTTGATGAAAATTCCAATAATGATTATCCCGGCTGGAATATAGCTTACTTACTAGGAGAAGCAAACGACTGAAATTTCTTCCATAACTAGAAGGGATGTTTAAACCATTTGTAGAGTGACGTACTGTACTTTAGCAATATAGTGAATTTACGAAATGAAAATCATTATAATTTATTACTCATTTATGGCATTCTTATCGATAATTGTTTTTACACTCATTCCTTAAGTGACATTTATTTGAGACGGATTTTATTTGAACACAAAATTATTCAAGATAGAGTATGAACAGCGCTAATCTTTCAAAGTACAAATTCACTGTCACCTACGTAGATACGAATACTCTGTAGTCAGCAGGAGCAATTTACTGAGTCGTCGTCTTTTATTTATGTGTTATTACTTACTGGCCAGGTTGCTTCAAACAGTGACTTGTGTTCAGGAGACACATAGTTTGACTTTCATTAGGAATACTGACTAATTCTTTTAACTTTTTGTGGTTTCTGTCAGTCCCTCCAGGCTAATTCGTGGATAATACCTTAAACTGGGCCACGAAAATTACCTGTCAAGACCCTTTCAACTTGCTGTTCTTATCTTTCAGCCATTTGATGTTTGTACTCTCAGTTACCGACGGTTTCGTTAAATACCCTACAAATATAATGAAACTGCGAATTATTGTCATATATAGCTCATTTTCATGTAACTTTCATGCATTAATTTTAGTCTGGTAATATGCATCTAACTAACCAACCTCAGCACTAGATGGAGGTAAGTCATGGGCTTCACGCCTCTCTCCTGTTCCTCTCTCGCAAAGAGAACCTGGTACCGATTGCTTTCGTGGGTGGGTGGGCCGCAGGGACTTCCCAGGCGCTTTAGAAAAACAGGAACTTCTCGCCCCTGCTGGGAACAGAACAAACATTTTTCTGATTTCCAGCCCGTCCGCAACCCAGTTACTGTGCTATTACCGAAATTCGTTTATGTAAGTTAAGACGCCGTGTCTGCCGGTAAATTTTTGGGCGTTTCGGAGGAGTTTGTTTCCGCCTTCTTCAGAGTCTACCCTGTCCAAGTCACACACTTCCAATTTATTATTCAAATTATTAACCGCTGCTGTACAGTCAGATGCATTAGCAAGGTACTATTGTGGTTTTGGTAGCATACTTACGTAACAACTCGTAATCCTATGTTAAAGCATGGTGAATTGTAGGGACTTTTTCAGATAAAAGAGCGTCTGGAGTGGAAAATGCTGTATATAAATATAAATAAATATATATATGTTTACCATGTTATTTTGTATCTCATAAGAATATGACATTAAAGAAAGTTGCATATTGGCTATCCTGAGTAAGGTTTTGCGTGGTTTTCCTTTTATTCTTCCAAGCAAAAATCTCGAAAAATTTTCGGATCACCGTTATATGCCCCTGAACACTTATCCACTCATCATTCCCATTCAGTGTTGTGTAGCCCACATTTGGAACTGAAATATCGTCAGTTCATAATGAAAGAGTATGACTAATATATTCAATGTTAGGAACAAATGCTGAAAACTATATTATATCTGCACCTTTAATCAAAATGTGGAAGAATCAAATTCAGAGGGGGTTATGTCAATATGCTCAGTAGAATTTCAATAAATTTTGCGGCTCAGTTAACCAATTAAAATCCCAGTTCCGATATGGAGTGTAGTGTCTTTAGAAAAGTTGCCCGTTATAACTTGAAAAACTTTTGTTCTTCATTCTTGAATAAATTAAAGGTCTCATTTTAAGGAAAGGAGCTCATTATGAACAAATACCAATCGCTTTTGAATGACATGAACAAAGGTCTACTTCCACCGTCCAAGAAATCCAATAGGAGCAATGTAGTGTCACTAGGAGGAGGGTGTGGCAAGACTCAGCTTCTTGAAGAGAAAGTAAGAGCACTTTCTCTTCGCCCTTTGACGTCTGAATTTAATTTGAACACCATTCAAAAGTTCAGTTTCTGACTCTCAGAATAATCACTGCGTCTCCTGTTCAAGTACCATCCAGTTAGTCTTGTCTATTGCGAGAATCAGATGAAACACACGATAAAACTTCAGGAAAAAAATTCAGAGATTCTGTTTATTACATCAGGTGATAAATAAATTAAACACATTTTTTGAAGGGTAACAAGTAATTTCTAAACCTCAAGTGCAGTCGAAACCTAACACTGGTCTGCGGGACTTGAAAACGTCGCGTCAAATCGCCAGAATCATGCATGACAAACAACAAACTTCAGCTGACCGTATCGCACACTGCAGTATATTTCTTACAATTTATAATTTGTTTAATTGTAAAGGGCTTTAAATATCTCAGTCACGTAGATTCGAGCGATGTTACTATCCGCGACTAATTGAAAATTATGTGGAAACAAGCGCTAATGTCTTCACTGAATTTAATATTCCGGAATTTGCCTACTCGCACTGAGAAAATTCAAAAAGGTCAGTGAAGATACCTAGTCCTTGGGCCGGTATTTGAAACAGGAATCTCCCAAATATGAAGCCAGGTCTTTAATGACTTCACTGCGAACTTTCATGGAAACTTTCTTGAAAAGCTGATTGATGCTTGATCGGTGAAGAAATTCCTCGGTTCCACCAAAGCAGGAAGCTCATAATTGAAGCCTGTTCTGAATCAGTTTAATCAAATCCACAGATTCACAAACCATTTCTCTAAGACAAATTTTATATCGTTTCATTTATTGCAAGATCTCCAAATTGCTCTTACAAGTTTAGGTCTTCAGAAATAATTTTTATGCCCTTCGTATCTCACCCTCCTTGACTTAAATCATTTTAACCGTGTTCGGAAAAGCTGTTACATTTAAGATGCATCTCATAACATGGTGTTTTGAGGGCAGTAAAATCACATAAATTAATACTGGATAGCGCTGATGACGAAACGTGAGATGGTGTAGAGACATAGTGGAGGGTAATAATCAGAAATATTTTATAATCTTAGCCTTTTGCAACTAACAAATAATAAAACTCATATCGACCGAGCACAATTACTTGAATAATAATAATAATAATAATAATAATGGGATCCCACATCAAACATCAGCCACAGAATAAAATGAAAAACGGGACCGGCAGAGTAGATATAAATAATACCTTTAAATAAATTATGCGCCCTTATGGATAGAAGCAAAACACACGACAGAATTACTACATAAAGATTAGATTTAGTTCTTTTAATTCAATTATTCATTTACAGTACTTATAGTAATTCTAGGAAAAAATACTACAATTGTAAAAGTAAACAGTACTACGAACATTAATATTAGGCAGACTTTAAATGATTTTCAATATAAATAAAATAAAATACTGTGTAAATAATACACAGGTTACAATACAGGCCTCTCTAATGGAATTCGACTAACTTGGCATTAATTCAATCTAACATTCAGATATAACTTACATAAGATATTTTAATAAAATGTTGAGCATTTACGTTGTAAGGCCAAATATTTTAGGTATATTTTTGTATTGTGAAAAAATTGTGTAACTAATGTATATATTAGCCCGGTAATGGCCTGGTTGGGTTGAAGTATGTTGTTTATGTACTAAAGAAGTATTAAGGACTTTACATAGAAATTTTATCGATAGGAAGACGTTGTGTATGATATAAGAGATGCTTCGGCCGATAATTTACCCGGTCTTTCCCGAATACAAGCACAGAGCGTTACATGAAGCTTCTCTGTATAATATGTACCGATATTGTATAGGTAAAGTAACCTTCTATACAGGCAGCTATGTTTTTAACCTTAGCTGGCGGCTATGCTAATTAGACAGGAGTAAAAGCTGTATTTCTATGGTTACTCTGACAGCTGCTATTAACATTTCTCTTAAGTTGATGAGAGGGTTGGGCTATATTAAGGCGAACAAACGCCTTCTGCTTCTCCTTCCATTAATTGATTGTTGTTTTGTTTTGTTAGTTTATGTTGTAGTAGATAGCCGTGTCAATATGGGACCTAGATGGAAGTGACTGGTTGGTTACCTTCAGGTATCGGATGTTTTATCTACATAATTGAGCTAAAACCTTTAAATAGTAGCGCCAGAAAATAAATTGTTCCGGAGAATGCCTCAGAAGTGTTCCTGCCACTTATGAAATAGAGGGTGTTTATGAAAACAGCAGTTATTGCGATATGTCCCGCTGGATACAGATTTTCTATACGATAAAAATCTCGTAATAAAAGACAAGATAAAATGACACCATTAATTTTATTTTAGCGGTTGATGAGAATTGAAATGAAGATCTACAGGAACCCTTTCCTTAAGCCAAATATAACCTTGACAAGTTATGATAAGAAATTGTCCGTATCAAGAAAAAGATTTATGGATCGTCAAGCAAAATGTACTTTAAAGAGTTTATTACCGTTCCTAAAATCTTCTTGCTCCAGTTTTCTTCCAATATCATTGGAGACCTTATAACAATTGAATTTGCAGTGCTGTCTTTCACTTACCTAAGAATTAATCAGCCAATTCTAATGAGACAGATCAGTCAATACCGTGACCCAAAGTGGTTCATTAATGTTTATATTTCACCTCTCTCCTTCCATGAAATATAAAATTTCATTGCAAAGTTCACAACATGCAATTCCGAGCCACTTGAGTTCAATTCAGATTCTTGCACCCCTATTTCTTTCGGATTTATTTTAATGTTTCTCTACTTAATACTTTCCATTTTCCATGCATTATACGATTACATATACTCCAAGAAAATGCACTTGGAATCAAATTTGTGTATTTTATTATTACATTCTATTTCTCTTACACGTTTTTTCATCTAAGCCATCATTAAGGAGAACCAAGTACGAGGAAAAACATGCATAAAAACGCTAGTACGTATTGTCATTAGAATGCTTAGATAATTCATGTTTACAACATAGCAGTAAATGTTATGAACACAATATATTGATTAAAATTTCAACGATTAAAATACTGCCAATTGTTCATTGAATAATCATAATTCATATGTATAAAGATGTTGCAAAACATATATATTTCTATCCAAACATCTACTGTATTTACTTATATGAATTCAGTACCATTAAGTTAGAATTGTGACATGTACCGTTTAAAGGAACACACTCTACTGTGTGGGTTAAAGAAGGCACGACTTATTAACGTGCCCTTAGAGAAATAGTGATATATGTCTGAATAATCGAGCTGTTAGTAAACAGGAGAGCTTACAGAAAGACGTAAAGATCCTGGCTTTAGAAGCCAACATCAGGAGACGACTTCGATGCAGATGTGAGCGGTCATAAACTTCGCGGCCTTGCTTATTAATAATAACGTAAAAAATAAGTTCGTTAACTCCTTTTCGCAAATAAGTTATTGCAAGCAGACACTAAGACAACAGTTAGAAGCCAAACTTTTGTGTCTACCGACGTTTAGGACAGAAGGGAATTAAAAAACACTTATCAAAATTACTCTCTCTCAAGAAGCCTGTAGACATCCAAGGGCTTAATTGTGCTCTTAGCTTGTAAAATTCACCAAAATATCTCTTTTGACATAGAGAGTCGTGGTTTTAATTTCGGTGGGCACTCTCCATTTATTTTAAATTACGGTAATTTCCAAGTAAAAAGCGGTTGGCATTCTGCGAAAAACTGTACGAGATTTATGTAACGACAGTGTTTCAGTGTACAGTTTTCACACTATGCTAATTTAGTAGCTGTGTTTTAGTGTATTGTACCAAAAGTGAGCAAGTGACCTGGTGCAATTTGAATAAAAAAAACTGCATTTGCGAAGTACGTGTTTCACCGCGTAAGCGCTGATCCAACAACGACCACACCAACATCAAATTCCTGAATGATGAATTCTTAATATTGCCTGTGTCTGTCTTATAACCGCCAAAGAAGATTCAGCGCTTTACTCTGAAGCTAGAAGCCCCTAAGCACCCACATTCCCGCGCCCAAATCTCCTTGCAAACCTCTAACCACTTTGACTGCCCTGTGTAAGCGACCATAAAGGACATACAGTACAACAAAATAAAGTTTATGCAAACTGACTGCAATTCTGCTGCGACGAACTAGAAGAATCTGCACAAACTCTTTAAGGTTCTGAAGTTATTTTTCGGTTGGGGCTCCTTCGAGGCTTCGGTTACTGCAGACGCTTATAACGTGCTACAACATACTTTATTCGTTACAAACTCCAACAGGATACCCGGAATAAAGAAAGTGTAATTTGCATCAAAACAAATAGAAAATGCTTTAATATAGTGTTGAATATGTAATTTATTAAGGAATTTCAAATGATGTCCTACCCTCCTGAAAATCAAAGTTTCATTACCCTGCTCAAAATATTCTCCCACTGGTCTCTATCCGGAACGAATTCCGTATAGTGCAATCCTTGACACAATTCCTCTGAGATGAATGTCATCTACTGTTTGGCTTTCCAAGCGAAATCTTTCCATTGATGCCTCACAACCAAAACCTTGCAGTTATTTCTCACATTATAAGTAGCACAAATTTTACCCTCCTTGACGTAATTACTCATCAGTGAGTCGGCGGTTAGAATATCGAGGTCGAATTATTAGCTTCTCGGCTTTGAAATCGCTCGGTCATTATTTCCTCTTCGTATTCGCCAGTTGCCGTCGACCTTCTTTTGTTACTTTGGATTTTCGTGGGTTCTGTCAGTTCCTAGGCAAGTGCTGAGGTACTCATTCAAATTTTGCCATTTCCGCCAATTCCATAGCCTTACCAGTTCGTTAGTCACTAATAATCTTATCATTCAACATTGTATAATCCCCGCTATTAAATTTGTCGTTGAAAAATGAAGAATAAAAAATTAAATAGGGTGCTTCATTCTAGAAACTATTGTAACGTTGTTTATCCTCGCTTGTTTGTGTCTAGTTATTGATATATTTCTTTATGCCTTTATATTACTGGTGGTTTTAACTTAGGTTTTCCTTAACGAAGGGTTCACTTTGTGTCTCTGTAATTCACCAGAGCCGCTATTGATTTTGATTCCATCAGTGTCAAATTATTGACTCGAAGTGACATAGAGATTTCCAAGTCATTGCATTAATTGTGTATTCTGAACTGAGTGTCTCAGACTGATATTTATTGTGTTTTCACAGCTGTCATTCTTTGCGTGCGACGAAAACACTTGGATGTTGTACATTTGAAGTCTGTCACTCCCATAGTGCGGAGTGTTGTCAGTTTTGTAACGCCTATAAACAGGTGTATTGTAATTATTTTCTTCCACTTTATTCCGTGCCTGTTTCATTTGTTAACACACGAAAGCGATTTCTACATTGTAGTAAGTACATGTAAAGTGTGAAACAAAGCGTGGAATTCGGGGAATGAAGAAAGCGAAAACGAGAACCACAGAAGTAAGAAACTAGAGGGAGTGGGAAGAGAAAAGGGAAGGCGGAGAGCGAAAGAGAAGGACGAAAAAGGACAGAGTGCTTTCCGAAATCTAAGGCTTTCTAAAATACCTAATTGTTTACCTAATAAATAATTAGGCCTTAATATTCCAAAACTTTTAATCCTAATCTTCTATCTTGTGACAGATGCATTAAAATTTCAGAATTTAAATGGTAGTTGCCTTTTTGAAATACGCAGTCTTTTTACTTATTTCTGAGTACGAATGAAGCCCATTTATATTTTCCTTCTCCGTACCTAGAAGAAAAGAGTCGTGAAGCTACTGCCAAGATTAATTCTCAAAATAAAACAGAAACTAGAATTACGTGCATTGAAAGAAATGCTTTCGTTTGAAGCCATGGTATACACACACACATGCACACACACCTACACAAAATAGAATGCTGGTACTACAAGTTCAAATATTTACTAAATGCTATGGCATAAAGCCACGAAGCAATATGCGAATTAGAAACGCGGTACCTTTTCTTGTTTGGAATGTACTATATCGATATGAATTTCTTTTCCAGATATTTTCAATACAAGCCGACAGGTAGCACACAGTGTTGTAAGGGATGTTGACTGATTTGGACTGTACATATGGAATAAATTAAATACAGATTTACGCGTACCAGTTAGGGTAAACCGAAACTACGCTACTTGCTGAATGAGTGGAAAATTTGTGTTTAGCTTTCGACTGTGGCACAGATATTCTCCTCGCTGTGTCCAGAACAACTGTGAGCCCTACCCAGCGTCATTTTCGATAAATACAGAAGTGAGTTTGCCCAGTGGTAAAACGTCGTGTGCATGCGGCTACACACTCATATCTAGTTATGGCAGCAGTTTCAGAATGATCGGAGGTAAGCCTCCAAATGCCCTATCCTTCATTCGCTGCGTTTTATCGGCTGATTACTTAATTAAGCACATGTTACTTTTAAATGTACCTTGATCTTATCAGGCAACCTCACTTCATAAAATGCTTAAAGCGGAGTTATAAGTAATTTAATTATTTGAAGAACAAAATTAAAATTCCCAACATTTAAATTTCCTGCTAATAACTGCAAAAAACACACTTTAACAAAATGAAATGCATTAGTTTTTTAGTGAAATTATCGCAGTCTGTTCGAGAAATTTAAGAAAGGCTTAAGGGCAACACATGGGCATAATGCAGACTGCATGGCCAAACCTACAGAATGCGAATCTACACAACAATACAAAAGAAAATATTATATGAACCTAGGCCTTGTGAGGCGTGGCTTCCGAATTACGGCCTCCTGACGATTAAAGAAAGTGTTCAAAGTGTCCGCCTTGACTCTTCATGCAGACGTTGCAGGGGACACTTCTGAGACCCTGCTTTCTCCGATCACATCTGACTGGGGATGTTTACCGCGATTTCTTATGAAACATCGTTCCAGAGCTGATGCAATGTGTGGCTCTGCAGACTATGTTTCCTTTATTGGTCGTGCATGATAGTGCTCCATCACATTTTCTCCTTGCATTTCGGATATTCCTGAATGACGTGTTTCTCCATCAATTGAGAGGACGAGGTGGACCAACAGCATGGCCTGCTCGTTCTCTTGATTTCGATCTCTTAGATTTTTATCTCTGGGACATCTAAAGTCTACTGTTCATGCTAGAGAAGTCGGTGACATCCAGGACTTGCAACAACGGACACAAAATGGATTTCATCTGATTCGTACATCTGGAATTTTCCAGCGAGTCAGGCAATCACTATTCAGATGTGCAACATCCTGCGTTGAAACACAAGTTGCACACTTTGAGAATTTTCTTTAATTTTTGGGAGGCCGTAACTCGGAAACTAAGCTTCATAATCCCTATGTTTATAAAATATGTTTATGTATTGTGGTGTAGATTCACGTTCTGTCGGTTTGGCCGTGCGTTTTTCGTTCACTGTGAGTATGTCTGGGTGTATGTGTGTGTGTGTGTGATGTTAAGACTTTTATAAGCATTCCATTATTTTAGTCAACTTTATTTTAAGAAAAACGCGGAAGTAAATGTGCAGTTTCTCTGCTTTGATTCAAAGCGTTAGATTAAATTTAGTTAATTCCTGAACATTTAATATATTATTTTATACAAACTGGTATATTTTTTAAAAATTAGTTTCGAAACTGTACTGATCAGATGGCCTAACCCGTGCCAGCTGTTCTTTATGGGATCCAGTATTACGTTTCACTATTCGAAGTGGAAATGTGAACGAGAATCAATTGCCACTGAAGCTATACTGTGGTCAAATGAAGTAGAGCACTAACGGAATACTTCGTCACTTCATAAAAGGCTCCTTCAAGTCTTCTTTGATGTCGATTAGTTACACGACGAGGGAGCAGTAGCTTTCAATTTCCGAATTCGCCAAAGATTCATTGAAGAACTAGCCGCAAAGAAGACAGCCTACTCTTTTACGGTGCAAGACTCAGCGTTTTGCGTCGTAATCAGTCAGATACGAAATTTACTGGCACGCTTCCTTCATTTCCTGTCTTCTGGTAGACTTACAGGCGATTGTCATAAATTTGAAATAAAGAGTACTTGATTGTAATGATTTTGTAAAAACATTAATTGTTGTACTCAATATGTCGCAGGCTTTATATGTGTTTTACGGGCATAAATCTAACGTGTTTTCAGAAATTTTGTGCCTAGTGTTTCTTTAAATTTGTAATAAATCGAAATATGTTCATACTAGCAGTTGCAAATAATAAAGAACTCTGTGTGTCACATAGTGTATTAACTGCCTCTATTCCAAGAAACGTTCCATAAAGCTAATAAAACATTGCCTCAGCTCCTTATAGATAAGGGATGGATGTGAGTCAAAATAAAATTTTCCGAAGAAACGCAATTACAAAATTTCTTGTACTTGTAAATTGCCTTCGTCTTCACGAAGAATGCTTATTTATTAACAATGTTTCTCCAGTTTATTTAATGTTAGGCCGTGTCTTTACTATTTAGCAGTTATCTACAGTCGGAACGGTGTAACATTCCACAATCCATGTACCGCTACAATTTTAAAATTTTCCAAACTGCAGCCTAACATCCTTATGTTCTCCGCATTGCGAAATAAGAATTATATATCCTGTAATTTTAATGTAATCAAATGTGACATAAACTGTAATATTCTGGGGGACTGCATGATTCATCGTAGTGCGTTTATATTCTGATTATCCTTTAAATTTTAATTTAAATTTTATTTTAAAATTTAGATCTAAAGAACAAATATGATCTCTAAATCTTAATACAGTGGTAGGAACCCCTTAAAAAGAATTACAAATAAGTATTGTCTTCGAGTTTACTGATCAAAAAACAAGTAAATTAGTTTATTAGCTTATTTGTTTTATTATATATTTGTGAATTGTTAAATTAGAAACTTTGCTTTCATTCTGATTTTAAATACTCTTTGGTAATAACATCAACCAAACTGTGATTTGTTATTCAGTAATTTGATATAATTTAGTAAAATGTCACATTCTTTAAAGTTTCATGTATGTGCCTCCATCAGCCAGCAGCAGAAGCTTACGTAAGGGCTTTTTCGTGTTCTCCTTCTCCAGCCTTTACATCTACAGACAAAGGAGAGCTCCGAGCTCACAATGAATCTCACTTCCTGAACAGCATGGAAAGAATAATGGTGGTGATGATAAAAGTACAAGAGAATAGCGCAAGAAAGTAGTATGAAAGGAAGAGAGGCAAAAGATGTTAAGAACAACAACAGCAAAAAAAAACTGTGTATTTTCATGTTGGTAATTACGTTTCAGCTAGCTGATCCGTGTAATATGAGAATGGAAGACTGGGGCACGGTGGCGACCCTCGGAGCAGTGTTACTGATATTCGTTTGGATGCTATTACAAAAGAAAAACCTCACAGACCTGCATGATGCAGAATTATCAGACATGAACTTGAAAAATTTTGTAACTGTTTACACCAGTGTAGAATTTTAGATATGTGTTGTTGTCCTTTCTTACGCCATTTCATTTGAAGAAACTTATTGTAAGTAAAGTCTATTATTCGATATAAAAATCAAATTGCCGCAAAAGTACACGGCGTAAAATCTCATGCTTTCTTCTTTGTATTTTTACGTACTTGTTTTGTCGAAGTATGTTACAATGTAGCGCAGTAAGCTTTAATTTATGTCATGAACCAATTATTCACGAGCCTGTTTGACAGAGCGAGGCATGTTTTTACGACACTGTTAAATGCTAAACCTGGGAGCTTCGGTGGTTGCTGAATGAAGTGTGAGTATGGAGCATTGTTGGCGTGATCCCGACACGGCGAAACAGAAGTACTCCAAGGAAACCTTGTTCCATTGTCAGTTTGTTACGCAAATAGTACATTGACAGGCCTGGGATCGAAATTGCGCCTTGAAAATAGAAACGTCTGTCAGAGCGTATTATATTAAGGAAGAAGAGGTTATATTGAACTGATTACAACAAATATTAAACCAGTAATCAACAAATGCACAAACATAAACTACTTTATAGTTTTTATTAATATCGATGCATTCCCCTACACGTGTTTCGGTCCGTAGACCATCTTCAGGGGGGTAACAAGCTACTACACTTCACATCGCAAGTTTAATGTGCCGCTTGTACAACTCCACACAACATCACGCGTAACAACACACTTATAATCACCAGCATATACAATACCATGATTCTGTGCATCAAGTGACAACACTGCTATTTTAACTTTTGACTTTAACTTAGACGATAAAATTTTAAGTTACTATAAAATTTTACATATTTTACAAATTCAAATGTGTTTTTATAACTTACTTCAGAGACAATTGTGTTCTTCGGCACATTAAACTTGCGATGTGAAGTGTAGTAGCTTGTTACCCCCTTGAAGATGGTCTACGGACCGAAACACGTGTAGGGGAATGCATCGATATTAATAAAACTATAAAGTAGTTTATGTTTGTGCATTTGTTGGTTACTGAATACTAAGTGAAAGTGTGAGGTGATAGCAATATAAAAAAATATATTAAACCATTTTCCAGAAAATTACATGCAGACACACAACACCAAACTCAGCTCCGGTGAAAGGTTTCGAATACCACTCTGTATAGGATCATAGAGCGTCATGTGACCAGTGGTAGAAAATGACACAGGTAAAGTTATGGCACTACACAGGCGTATATATTTTTATTTGGATTTCGTAAAACATACAAACCATATTGAAAATTTTAAAATTTAAGTGCTAGAATACATTTTAATGACAAGCCCTATACCTTCTACAAAAACGTACCGATGTCTTTTATTTCCTTGAATAAACTCCATCTAAAGCAATTGGCTTTACGACTTACCTATAACCCGCAACAACCAACTTTTAATGGCGGTTCTCTTAACGAAACGAATAAGCAATTCCGACAGTAATATGTGGAAGAGCGGCGGACCAAAGTATAAAAAGAAATCCATGGGGATGAAGAAATATAAAAGGCCATATATACATGTACATGTACATATATATATATATATATGAATAAACTTAAGCCTTATCAGTGAAAATCTAAAAGCTCCACCCTTTACAAAGTTAGAGGTACAGGTGGTTTGTAGTTTCTGGCCTGTAAAATTTTCAGGAGCGAGCTATTGTACAGCGATATTAGTATAGTATTAACAGAAGAAAGAAAACAATGCCCCCTCCGTGCCAACTTACGTGCTAAATAGTACCGTCCGCCAGTTCTGGTCACACATGATTAAATATTTTATTTGTTCCTGTGTTGAACATTACGGCTCAGGATAGGGACAGGTGGCGGGCTCTTGTGAGTGCGGTAATGAACCTTCGGGTTCCATAAAACGCGGGAAATTTCTTGACTAGCTGACGACCTGTTAGCTTCTCAAGAAGGAATCTGCTCCATGGAGTTAGTTAGTTAGTTAGTTAGTTGAACATTACGACTGTTACTTATTCCACATTGTGGTGTAATACCTCTCTCAGTTTCCTATTAATTCAACCACTTTATCAATAAAAATACTCTGGACAGTTATTTAAAATTAATTCCTTCCCTTGCAGGTAACATATCTTTTCCAATTCAATGGACTACCGGTTAATGCTGTAAAGGAAAATTAATTTTTAGGCTTCAGGTTCACACAGCAGTGATGACGAAAATTTAAGCCTTCTCGGATGTGCCCCCTTTTAAACATTTACAAATAGACACGGCCTCGGTGTCGCAAAACACTGCAGTCTCCAAAATAAGCGCTGTCTATTCTGATATGAAACCGCACTCTATAATTAGTATTCAGGAATGTTTCTTGTTAAAGCACGTAGCACGTAGGCTATAGTAACCACTGCGCCTTGAAAGATCAAAGGGATGTATTTTTCCGCTCAAAAAGATCATAAGGCACCCCGTACTGAAGATAAACTCCAGCAGTTATATGCAAATTGTGATAAAATAATGTACATAAATGAAGCTTCGATATTTCAGAATAATTTATTCCTTGGACACAAGGTACAAGGAAGAACATTTTACATTAAAATTGTAATATTCTATCGTGTTAAGTTTGACTCAGGTGGCTTTCATTTTCACAAATTGGCATAATACTGCAGTTACTTTAAACGTTCATTGCTTTTTTACTTACGTTCTACAAGAGAATCTATAACACAACACCGCTATAAGTTTATACTTACGCCCTGACACTTTCCTTCGCTGAAGTTTTGCATAATTAATACAAGAAAACTTCCTCCACGGACTGGTAGAATTCAATATAGCAACAGAGCTAGCAAAAAACTGGCACTGACTTTTTAATATCTACTTATGTTTATTTACTACATTTTGTACCACATTATCAAATAGCGTGGATCACTTACTGGTTTTCATTGTTGTTATTAAGATAGCGACATTTTCTTTTCCCTGCTCACGTGTTAGTCCCATCGCTGCACGTATTCAAGTAATGGACAGATTTTTATTAACCTCCGTGTGAAAGTAGTGGCACTAGATTCCAGCTTACAGTTACATATTTTTTCAGGTTTTCTAATTTCCATAATTTGTACTATTAGTGTCGCAAAGTATAAAGAATGAAAATAATATCCACATTTTTAACGGCAGCAGATATTGTAATAATAATGCTTAAATGTCTTCGTATATTTCTTGAGATCAGTTTCTCATGCAGTATTTTTAGAAAATAATTTCATGTTCTTTTAATGTAAACGCAGTATATTTTTGGTAGTTCATGCGGTTATAACAATCGTTAATCTGTGGAGCCTGAGATAATCGATGATCTTCCATAACAACAGTAGAGGATTTTCGGTTCTTTAGCTTGTTACATTATAGACTACGCTGAGCCTCTTCCAAATTACTCAAGAGATACTTCGCTGAGAAGCACTTACCTTCTAATCTTCATTTATTTAACGCTTAAGGACCTCAGTGAAAGAAACCTGTCCCGTTGTCTCTTAGAGGCTGAAGATTGTAAGCAACTGAAGCCGGCTTTGAAACAACTTCCAATTATCCGTAGCGCACAGACCAAAGCAAACTGCCTCGTTCTTTCTCATCAGCAGCAATTACACCTCCCGTGAACGGTACAAGAAACCCGATATACTTCTGTAGGAGTTCATAATTTTGTGAATAATTATAATAAGACCTTGTAAAGTTGTAATCCAAAATATCACGGTGTGAAATTAAAGGGGTGAAATTTCGTGACGAGATTGCAGGAGATGAAAGAAAATTCAATATTCTAGCGGAAGGAATCCTCAAATGCAAAGGAATTTAGTTGCTTACTGCAGGACCAGTTCCAGAACAAAGGCTTTATTGGTTTACATTTTCTTTGTTCTGAATAGAGTTAGAGTTAGGCAATTTTATTACGCAAAATATCAAAATATTTGTTACGTCCCTTTCCTTCCATCTTTCCTCTCTCCTCCCTTTGTCCAATTTTTTCTTCCCGCTTTTATCTTATCATCTTCCTTCCGCAGTTTTTATGCATGCAGTGAACTGCCGAGAAATTACCTTCAATTTTGGCATGATCGTCTCTTTCAAAAGTACCTACGTATGTACTCTTTAAAATCATCGTTCCAACTCTGTCTCTTGTAATTCCTTCAGCCAGAACGGCGTTGTTGTATAAGCTAAGAATTAGTGATATATTCAAATCTTTTATACATTCTTGCTTACGGTATGGCAGTTACAGCCTACCTCTAGGAATGCTGAGAGAAAGGCTGTACAAAATTTTATGGGATTGAAGATAAGCACGGTAAAATGCGTCAGGCACCTGCTTTGTATTTATACACTAACCTACGGGCGGAATGGAAATAATCTGAAGGCATCCACGCGAATGTAGTCGACTAACGTGATATAAAAGAGTTTCTCAGAAGTAACTGAACATTTTATAGCTTCGCTTACCGCCATGTTCTTCATCACGTGGACCAAACAGCATATGTACATCACACTATTTGAAACTTTATTACTCAGCTCTGAATTTAATTTTTACTCTGGGTTATCATTAGGGTAAGTCTTCATTCTAGAGAGAAACTGAAGATTTAATTTCGATCAGTATGATATTTTGATACTTCCTTTAGAAATCGGAACCTATTACATAAACTGGCCTACCTCCAACAACTAACTTCATGGTGCAGAATGCATTAGTCTAGCAGCTGGTCAAGATAGGCCTCTGCTTTCATGGAATGACGAGTCAAGAATCACCTTACTGGTAGCAATTTTGTGTCAAATTAATTTAACTAGCTGCCTTTTTTGTTATTCCTTTAAGATGTGTTTTAATGCGATATTCTTCTATTCTCCAAGTGATCTATTCTCTTTAGTCCGCCTAATCAATAATCTGCAAGCATATCTTATTTTTTCCATGCATGCTACGCGTAGCACGCGCATAATCTCCTATCATCTGATGTCATAACATTGTTCGGTGAAGTATACAAAATATGAAGCTCCTCCTTGTGAACTTTTCATCAAAATCTTTAAAGAATCTTCATCTACCACTCTCTCACCCCTGACCTAACCTTACACGACATGCGCTGTTTCTTGCCACGCAAGGCGCATCAATTATTTTACAATAAAAGTAAGGCATACTACTGAAAATAATATGTTCAATGCAATTTTGCTTGCCAATATTATGAACCTTACTCTGAAGTTAACTGGATATATTAGGTGAATAAAATAAAAATTATATTATTTCCTTATTTGACTCCAATATTAAATTTTATCGAAGTATGGACGGACTTGTGGGATATTAGTGTATAAAGAACATATCAACAGATACGATAATCCCTCTAAGCATTCACATCTTGCGTTTTGTACGAATAACGTTTAAATCACGTGACATTGCTCGGAGAAGAAATGTTAGTCATCCTGGCGACTTCACCCTAAGTATCTTTTTCTGGAATTAGATAGAAAAGTGACATTTCTTGGGAAGGATATTTTTCATATACCTTTAATAGGCCTATATGTGTATGATAGCATGTAGGGTTAGGTCAGGGGTGAGAGGGTGGTAGATGAAAATGCTTTAAAGATGTCGATGAAAAGTTCACAAGGAGGAGCTTCATCTTTTGTACACTTCACCGAACAATGTTATGACGTCAGATAAAATGCGATTAAGCGCATGCTACGAGTAGCATGCACGGGAAATCTATTAATCTTTCGCCCCAGCCTCAGCTTTCACTTAAAACATTGAGGGTCTTTATATGTCTTCTTATTATACGAGAGTGAGGTTATATACAACTCACAGTATCTGCCGACACGTTCACCTAGAAGCCTTAAAATCGATTCCGTGTTTTCCGTCTTCTCTTTCATGTCTGCCGTAATGTACACAAACCATAAAAGATGCTAATTATGATTGAGGCACGAGGTTAAAATATATGCAGTTCGTTTCCCCTTACCATATATATCCATAGTATGTGAGAGTAATTTTATCTCCTCGATTTCGCTTCTATACTGACATTATCATTACTTTGCCATTACGCGTTTTCCCCTCTTGATATCCCCGTGCAGTCTACACTGCGGTATTCCCAAGGGTGTATTACACACATAGACTTATAAGGTTATTGTGTATTCGATAGATATCGAGTCGAAGTTGCTTTATTTGTCATGCACCAGGAAAACGACACCTGCTCTCACTGACTTGCTGTAGAAACCAATGCAATATCTCCAGCATTCTAGTTGATATATGTATTTATCTCCCCCTTGGGGGTAAGTCAGTCACAAGCCACACAACGATCTGAGCAAGTCTCTGGTTGAATTGTTAAGATACATATATTGGCTAAATTTTGGAACTACCAAATATTAAATGATAGACCGAGCTCAAGTCGTTTTGTCATATCAGCTGCAGAGGTCTCATGCTGGATATTTAAATGTTCTTTAAAGCTCAGATTATGACATTGATGTAACCCATTATTGTTGAAATAGGCGACGTGCTTTACTACCGAATTGTCTATAGCATTTCCTTTGGCTGTACTCTTGAGTGACTTCTTAAAATTACTGATAGTGCTTTTATTTCACTGGTGATGATCCTCATACAAATAACTGAGTAAAACTACATTTACGTTTTTACGAAGTATATTTATAGAAATAATTTTAAGTTTCAAAAATTTACAGCGTGTTTAATAAGTGTGTTCAGTGTGCTCTGTGACATAGTTAAAAATCAAATACCTTATAATTGGCTAATTGACACAGGCTGTTTGGCTAGAGATACAAAATGTCAACAGAGAAGTTCCATGTTTCATTACCTCTTGCTGTGAGTACTGTACATCACTACCCTCAAGAACAGTCCAACATCATCTAATTATTGCTACTTTGATAGGCATGTAAGTGAGAATTTCCACCACCTTTTACCATCAGGTTTATGTCGGATGAAAGCTGTATCTTTCTAGCCCAATTTTGCTGTTAGCACTCCTGTTTATTATTTGACTGGTTCCTTTGTTCTGTTCCAATTACGGCAGTCCCTAAACAGGTTTCCCTTGGTTTTCCTCAATAACACTGGAAAAGTTTAGGAGGAAATTCTAAATTTTTCAGGAATTCTTCCTTCAAGAGTCTTCATATTTCAAAGACAAATTGGGCTTTCCATACCATGGTAGATGAACTTAAAATAAAGACTTTGTTTTTGAGTAAGCTAAAAGTAAAGAGAGTAAGAATTGTGTTTTATGAGATAAACTCAGGGCGTGGCTTAAGAAATAGGAATGCCAGAATTTACATTTCGCAAAAAGTGTTGATATCCGACTTTACAGAATGGCGTAAAAATAGGTTCCTAGAGATGAACTAAGGACGATTTAGACGATTAGACTGTATCTAATAACAGACAAATTTTTTATATAATAATTACATCTGGAAAATATTGCTTTAAATTTAGAAGAATATTAGTAGTATTGTATAAAATAAAATTGTCGACATTGTCTACATATGTTTTATCCTGTGTTACTTGGGTATGTATTTTAGTATGTGTATTATGAATTGTTTATGTAGAAACAGCATAATCTGGCACTAAACTGCTGACAGCCTCTCTATAATAAACTCACCACTGTAAAGTAAAGTATTTTATTTCAGTTGAAGAACGGGTAAATTAAGTAGCACGAATATCTTGTGTTCATGTATTTATTGTGTGATCGCGAGAAGAGCATGTCGCTGATAACACTGTTATGACGTAATCTACTTTCCGTTCGTAAATTTCTGCGTTTCTGAGACTCAGGACACACATAATCTTTGCAAGTATATATATTTATTCGCTGATGATTAGGCTATTGAAAACTTTTATGCTTATCATCCCGTTGTGTTAATTTGCAGCAAAGAAGATTTAAATACCGTCAGACACAACTAATGTGTATTATGTACTTTATTGAGGCAAACCTTTTCTATCTAATAGGTCCTTTTCAGCTCATTAATATAAAACTTTTACAGGTTTTGTATACAGTTGTATTAAGTGGTATTAATAAGTGGGATCTCAATTTTTCAATTAAATCATTACATGTTGCAAAATCATATTTTGTTTTGTAATAGTTAAAACTTGGATCAGCACATTTAAAATGTTAAAATGTTGCAAGATTCGGTGTGCTTTTTAAATATTTTGCCTTTGAAGACACACACTTATCATAAATGTTACCTACTTTTCACGCTCATAAACGGTTTATATACGGAAGATTTTGAATATATTGTATAGGTTCAAGAAACTTGAGTGAAAACTTTCGAATCGTTCATGTCCATCTTATCAGAATTATTTCCTGCGTGAACCGAGGAATGAGACCTGGTCCTTCCTCAGTCCAAGGTTATACTCAATTAGACTTGCTGGACTTGTGGAAGCCTGAAGGAATGACATCAGCAGCAAGTTTAATGCAGGTTGAATCAAACACGCTGTTATGCACAAATCCTAGTTCTTGGGTGGGATAATTGCTAATTGATGCTGTCCAAGGCACTGCTCCCTTCGGCAAGGCACTCAGATGAGAAAGCGATGGAATGGGCGCCTTCATGCATCACGTCTTGAAGGTAATACACCAAAATTAATGTATAGACCTGGGCATGTGGGCACTACTTCACTTAAACTTTAGAATTTAGTCACAGAAGAGAGTACTGTTGTTTAAAGTAAACTTTCTTCCTCTACTGTTATTACGGATAAAATGTAAAGCTGACTGTGAAGTTTACTTCCCTGCTCAGGTTTATCACAGCACCGACTGTGACAATTGATGTCCCCTGAGATGTAGCAATGTGTACATGGACAGATGTCGAAGTTCAGGTAGGGAGTGGAAGTCAATCTTCAGTGTAGAAGAAGATTAAGGAAAACGTGGCACCGCTCCTAGCATGGTACGTCGGATTCCCCAACAGAACGTTTGGGCTCCTGACAGGATTCTGACGTACAGAGAGTCGTTTATATTTCTTCCCTGTTTGATGCTTCCGCTCTAAGGAGAAGAACGATCAGATGTGTTAGATAATTGCGAAGTATCGAAAACTCGAGGCAGGCAAGTCGTCTAGTTTGGTGCCTATACTGCGGCGTAGGTCTTCGATGGCATAACCGTTATGGACTAAACACTGGTACTTGAGACAAACGCTGCGCTTTAAACACTTAATATTATTATTGTCTAATTTCAATTTAATCTGTAATTTTGGTGTTTTCTATTCTCAAAACTTGCGCATAACAAAAATTGGCATCTCAAGTTACAGGACCTGTGATGTGTGTGAAATACGAGTATGTGACTCATACAGGATTAAAATAATCCGTTATTTGTTAAGAAGCACATCTAAATATAAGATAAACGTACTTTTTCTGTTATATTTCGCTCGCCGATTTTACGGATTGTAAAATAAAATTTTCTGCAAGCAATTTTTAAGTACATTATGAGTAATATCCGAAATCCGACTACGTTTAACTAATTTTATGAAGCATAATATGTTATTCAGAATGTGTACCTTTTTGGGCACCATCTTATAACACTTTGTACCGTTATGAAAGTTAAGAGTTTAAATTCACCTGGCATTTCCTTAAAGTAGCGGAACAGGCTGGTAACATTAAGTTGTTACATAAGTAGGATTAACAGCCAAAAGTGGTAAAGAACAAACGGTATATTTTACCATAACATTCCAGGGAATGGGGCATAATTTATTTGCCATAAGGCCCTAAAAATGTGCGATAGAATTTCAGTTATGTTATGTAAATTGGAAGTTAAGGTGACAAAAAAGCAACAGTGTAGGTCTAACAAATAAATTGAAAATCTAGTTGTACTCTTATAATGGACAGGCGGGATTTTCCCCTGTCAACCACGCTGTTTTATTCTTAATGGGTTTGGAAACAGCAAACTGACTCTTGTGTATAATAAAATTCCCGTCCTATAAATCTACTGCCTCGAGTCACAACAGCTAATTGCTTTCCTTATTAGTTCCTAGTTTTCGCTTCTTCGGCAAACATCCTTCACTTCAGGCTTCTACAGTATAATCCTTAAACTCTCCAGCGGGGGCATTAAAACAGCACATTATTTTCTGGTAGGGCATGAAAATTGAGGATTTGTGCAGGGTAGCTGCTGATGGTGTCAATTTCCGATCTTCCCCTTCCATTCTCTTATCAAGGGAAACCGAAACACTCACAAATTGTAGCACGTTTGCTGATGCTGACGGTGAATACGGATACCAAAAATAGAAATTTCTTTTCCCCCCCTAGCATTAGTTCTTTCAAGGTTGTCCAAAGCGTGACTGGTTTTGTGGCTTAAGTTTCTGTTAGATACTTTGTCGTTTACCAAGCTAAGCAAGTTGACAATGATTCTGAATTTTTAAATAATGTATTTCACAATATGTAACATATTTACTTGTTTGCTTGTTAGGTATTTTCAGAACGCTGAAAAAAATTTCTTATAAAAGTATACACATTTTCCACATGCTAAGTGTTTCCTCGTTTGCTGATACTTTTACCAAAAGTAGCGGCCACCTTCATTGCATTCCTACTTCGTACTCCGGAGGTCCCTCTTTCTAATCTAGGAACAGAGATCAGATATCTTGATTAAGTGCATGAATGAAGGGAAAAGTTTTTGTCAGTCTGTTATGCAAAACACCGTAACTCTAAAAGGTTCTGCTTGCAGTGTATTATGTAAAATAATAATAATTATTATTATTATTATTTACTGCAATTGGATTTTCACCCGGTGGCAGTAGTCCTTACACTAGTACACACAATACAAATGGACATATAAATATACATAAAAATAACAATACAAACAAACTATACACAATTACAAAACAAAATACATACAGTAAATACAAGTACATACATTAGAACATCGTACACACATTACAAAAACATCCACACCTTAAAAAAGCATCCACTCCTTACCAAAGCATCCATACCTTACAAAAACATCCACACCTTACAAAAACACTCATACACATACAAAAAAAATACATACAGTAAATACAAGTACACACATTAGAACACCATACACACATTACAAAAACATCCACACCTTACAAAAGCATCCACTCCTTACAAAAGCATCCACACCTTACAAAAACATCCACCCCTTACAAATACATCCACACCTTACAAAAACACCCATACACTTACAAAAAAAAATACGTACAGTGAATGCAAGTACACACATTAGAACACCGTACACACATTTCAAAAACATCCACACCTTACAAAAGCATCCACTCCTTACAAAAACACCCATACACATACAAAACAAAATACATACAGTATATACAAGTACACATATTAGAACACCATACCTTACAAATACATCCACACCTTACAAAAACACCCATACACATACAAAAAAAATACATACAGTAAATACAAGTAACATATTAGAACACCATACACACATTACAAAACATCCACACCTTACAAAGCATCCACACCTTACAAAAGCATTCACACCTTACAAAAACATCCACACCTTACAAAATCATCCACACCTTACAAAAACACCTATACACAATACAAAAAAAAACACACGCACATTACAAAAAACACCCACACATTAGTTAATTTCAGTGCGTTAGAATATCCTCAGTATAAAGTCAGACCAAAGTACATGATAATTATATCCCCCAAGAACTTAATTCACTTCACTTCACTTCGAAACCAAAGCACTTCACTTCACATCACTTCACACTCCTTCACTTCACATCCCTTATTTTTATTTAATCCTCACTTAAAAACCCTTAGCTTGTAATGACTTTCTTGACCCTTTTTCTAAAAGTGCTTAATTTACAGGGGAAAGTCGCTAGTACGCTTGGAGGTAATTGGTTCCAGCTTTTTATGGTCCTATTTACAAAGGAATATTTACCTACATCTGTTCTTTGTAATATAAATATAAAATATATAAATTATAATAAATATATAAATAATAAATATAATAAATATAAATATTATCTTTGTATGTATGATTTCCAATAAATTAGATTGATTTATTTTCTTTGCTGCCAGAAGCATTTATATCTGTTTCCTTAAAATTTAGGTAAAGGGACCTTTGTCTCGTGTAATATTTTCTCTGCTGCGAATATTCCTTACGGCAAACGTAGAATGTGCGCTCGCTTGCCTGCAGTTTTAACACCAGTGCAGCACAGCTGCTCTTTCTTATTCTGCTTGCTCCTCCGTCTTGTACTTGTACTTGTATATGGTTATTGACCACGGCATGGCGCTTCCTACCCAAACAAATCCCTCGGTAGCCGTTAGAACTACAGCACAACGTAGAATGGTACTACGGCACAGATTGTGAGGACAGACTCCATGCCTTGTCTTGTGTGAGTTCTGTTCAGAGACTGGATCAAGTGCTAAGTGGTAAGACAAGTAAAGTTAAAGGCAGTAAGCAGTGAACGCCTGCAACTACTTTCGTAACTGTTTTTACATTTTGAGAAATTCTGTAATAAAGCATCCTTATATTTTACGTGGTATTTATTGAATGTGGTGTGCTGACGTATAGTGTAATAATTAGTAACATAATGAATATTACGATTTACATCAGCATTCAATGCTAACTCTAATAATATATGAAAGCCGATCCCAGTGGCCGTTTGGTCTAAGGCGTGGGTCTGCGGCCGTTCGCTTACTAGGATCGTGGGTTCGAATCCCACCGGGGGCATGGATGTCTGTCTGTTGTGAGTGTTGTGTGTTGTCAGATAGAGGTCTCTGCGACGAGCTGGTCCCTCGTCCAGAGGAGTCCTACCGACTGTGGTGTGTCTCAAATGTGTGTGACCATGAAACCTCGACGAAAAACGAGGAGGCCCAGGCCCATATAAGGCTGTCGAGCCATGGAAAAAAAAAAAAAAAATATATGAAAAGAAGCAACATGTGTTTCTACAAAAATACTTCTCATCACTTTCTTAATACCTTAGAATAATGTAAATATATTTGTTATATATTCTTCCGAATGTTTTTTACTTTTGTTTTGTAATTTGTCATGAAAGTAGAAATAAAAGTCAAAAGTTCGTTTGAGCGCTGTCACTTCGTTATATAATCTTCAGCTTTTTCATATGCTGTTTCAAAACCTAGAAATGAAAATAATGGAAAGATCTTCATCATAAACAGGATAGAACGTGATTGAATAAAATTAAGGAATTAGGCTCTTATTAATATCCTTAGTGTGATTAAATATAGGAGGGGAAATATGAGGGGCATGTAGCACACTTTAGGTAAATAATAAATGCACAACAAATTTCAGTCGACAAATTTATAGGGAAGGGGCCAGATATGGGATGTGTACCGTAGACATGGACGCAAAAATGTAAATCTTGAATGAAAAGGGGAAGGCGAAAGTAGGGGCCAGGTGAAACTGTTTTATGGTACGGTCAATCGCGGAATTTTGTAAAGGCGATAATGAATATTTGTGTTCCAGAATTGCTGTGATTCCCGTAACCGGAATTAACTCCTTATGTTTTCGAGAAAGGTCCTTTAAAATGTAGTTATGTCATAAACGAGCTGTCAGGGTAAACATCTGAAGCGACGTGACCTTGCTGAAGAGACAAAGAACGAACTATTGAAAACAGCAGGGAAACAATTTCATAAAGCTAATTAATTTCAGTAACGAAAGAAGAGGCCGATCCCAGTGGCCGTGCGGTTTAAGGCGTGGGTCTGCGGCCGCTCGCTTACTGGGATTGTGAGTTCGAATCCCACCGGGGGCATGGATGTCTGTCTCTTGTGAGTGTTGTGTGTTGTGTGTTGTGAGGTAGAGGTCTCTGCGACGAGCTGGTCACTCGTCCAGAGGAGTCCTACCGAGTGTGGTGTGTCTAAAAAGTGTGATCGTGAAGCCCCGAAAAATGAGGCGGCCTAGGCCCCCAAGGGGCTGTCGAGCCATTGAAAAAAAAAACGAAAAAACAGAGACAAAAGTGTTAGCACGATGTTCCCCTTTATAATTAGCGTATAAATTTTCACAAATTAGGTAAAAGTGTTGCGTGACAATACTGAAGTACAGATACAATATCAATTTTAGAGCGTATTTTGAAAAAGCCCATCAGACTTGCATAATAAATATCAACATTTCAAAGTAATTAAACTGCAATTACTGAAATGGGATATGAGTCAAATATTCTAATATTGAACCAGTAATAATACTCGTACATCCACGTGGAAAAGGGCCACATAAATTTTAGTCGCCTTTGCAAAGTAGTTGTGACAAGCGACAATTAGACACCTCATATGTGTACGTCCTGTCCGCATGGACAACGTGAATCTCACCGGAAGGTATCATCGCGAAAATTCATATCTGGGATTTGTAAGAAAATTTGTCGACGTATTCTGGTAATGGTAAAAATCTGAAAACAAAAAGCTGTCACTTGACATGAATACCAATATATATTTGTGACAGTACCTCACTCTGAATGGTCGTTATATTTGAGACAGATTGTTCTCTGTGGGCTTCGACCTGACTATCTGAACGTAACAAAAAGCATGATCGTATCATAAGCCCAGTGAAGCCTTCAGTAGGCAAGTAAGGATAAACGTAACATGGGACCTATATTTGCCTTCGTCTCCAGTTCCTGTCCTTAGTGTTTTTATTTGTTTTTGTGCCGACTGAAAATCTCGCCGTGTATGAGATAAGTTTTAGGATAGATTGTAAACGGAAGAGCCGCAAGTGTTTCGATCTGCAAACACTTTGCAACTTGTTAGATTTTTGACGCGATCTTGCAGTTCTTGCATATATTCAGTTTAGGGGCTAAATAAGCATCGTGAATAGACCCTACACTGATGTTGTGCTTTATGTTTATTTCTTTTACTAGTTGCATAAAATATCGACAATATGGACACTAAATTCAAGATATAAAAAATATCAGTTTATAAAATTACTGCTTACTCTTTTAAATGTTACGTTACACTGTGCATGAAGCAGAGTCTTCACTAGTACAGCAGGAGAACAACGGCAGCCAGCGCAGTGCTTTCCTGCAAGCCTCACAACAGATGTGCCCGCCCGGAACTTTGGAAACGTAAAAAATAAAACATATAAGGAACCGGTAAAAGTAATTGATAAAACAGAATATAAGACAAGTAATACTGGTACGTGAATTAGCAGATGGCGGTAGAATTCTGGTAGCGTCTTTTAAAACTAACCACACACACACACATATAACACTTGCATGAAAAACTCTTGTTTCCTAGTGGGCCTATAACTTCACTTTCAGTTAAGAGACGTGAAATCGACACTCATGGACACGAACTCGATTCACGGATGTGATCATATTGGTTAACAGGTTAAGCAGATCACCTGTGTGGATGTGTTAACATGTGGATCCCTCCCTCTCATGTCTTAGAAGCTGCTGAAAATTAAGTTCGTGCTCATGAATGCTGATGTCACGGTTCTTTTAACTGAACGTGGTGATAATAACACGCTAAGCCACAGGGTGCTGTCGGACAAAGTAGTAAGCCTTTGAAGGTGCTATACATATTAACAAACTTTTAGAGAGTAACTAATTAACTACACAACACAGAGGCCTTCTTCAAGGGCAATAGTCACACAGGTTATAAAGGTCCTCTCTTGTGATGGAACCCGAAGAATTATTATCGAGTTTACAAATTACCGCCCCTCACACTCTTTCCTTAATCTCTCACTATCCATCCCCAGTCTGGTCATTAATATAGTCTCTCAATCCAAGCTTTCCGATAATACTGAATGCAATTATTTTCTCTCTCATCGTGCTAATTTTACATGCCCAGTCAAGGTCAGTGTCTTTGGTTTCTTATTATCCTGTTACAATTTGATGGGCGGTGCAGTTGGTTTAGGCACTGCGCTACAAGTCGGAAGGTCTCGGGTTCGATTCCCGATGGTGTCATTGGAATGTTTCATTGACATAATCTTTTCGGCCGCACTATGTACCTGGGGTCGACTCGGCCTATACCAGAAATTTGTAACAGAAATATTTCCTGGGGGTAAAGGCAACCGGTTAGTACGGCTTACAAACTTACCATTTTCATGTGCTGATTTTCTAGACATTCCGGGAGCCTCAACCTCATGGAACCCTCAGGGCCTGTCCAGGCATGTATAGGAATTGCTTTTTACCGCTATTTGATTAATCACGTTTATATAGCTTCTCATATGGTAGGTCTATTTTCTATGTAACCTCTTATCCTACTATGACAGACTCTTCTCTTTTAAATATAGATCTTCTTCCCAAAATACTCTTCTCAAAACTCTCAGTCTTGATTCCTTGCAGTTGAGACACGAAATTCCCAAGCTACAAAAAAGAAAAAAATTATGCTCCTGCAGCTTTCAGTGTTTAAGTTGCTCAATAAAGAAAGGAATTTGTACTTTTTAGTGCAAGGAAAGAACTTTCACGATGCTAGTTTCATGAGAATAAAATGCTGAGGAAAGATAAATTGAAACAGGTGTGGACATAATTGTGTAATGGATAATACAATTTTCACATTCCGCGTTTTATTGTTACGTTAATTACGTAAAGGAAAATGTGATTGGCTGTTCATGTAACATGTAAGGAAGAAGTAAAAAAATTTAATTTGAAACCTTAAAAGAAAAATGAAAATAAGTAGGCTTTTCTTACGAGGTAAAATAATATTAAAATAAATTTGGGGAACAGTATACGAGTATGTGGAATTTACTCAGCCATGTCTGAGAAGTTCAAATGAAAATAGACATGAAATAGTATTTAAGAAATGTGGATGAAAAGTGCGTCTGACAATTGTCATTATTTTCATTTGCTGATTTCCTCGGGTGATACGGCAGGGTGATGACCCACCTCTCTTCTACGTCTCAGGTGCAGAATTTTTGAAAATTTTCTGCATGTGTTCTGGGATAAATGACACTTTAATTTCAATGTAGCTGCGAAACTCAAGGGAAATAAAGATGGAGAAAATCCCAAGAGAAATTTGATGCAGATGCAACTAAAAGCTTCCCATTCCAAGAATACTTCATTATTCTTCACATTGCTTTGCCTTCGCTAGGAGTATAAATCATTTACGAAGCAATTTCGCCTTCATCTTCATATCTATAGATCCGCTCATAAATCAAATATCGCAGCTGATTTTGTAAGGGTTTACTCATACGCCACGTACAGTCATACTTTTAATACAAGATTTACAAAACATTTTTAAATGCGTTGGTTAACCCATTAGTAAAATATAGTAATTTAGTAAGGTATGGGGTATTAGGGGAAAAACTAAAAAAGGAATTAACTGAAATAAACTGAAACTTTGCTGAATATAAAGTTAGATTAAAGAACAAATAAGGAAATATTTGAAAAACTTAAAGTTCGATAAGCGCTTGCAGAGATTCTTGAATTAATGGAAGATATGAAGATCATATAGATAAGATATTTGAAGACGGGCGAACGTTGATAGCGTGATACTAACAACATGCAGGATGAAATGTAAGGGGTGGGTTTAGAGGACGTCAGAAGAGAATGTGAATGGTGAGACAGAGGTTAAGGTGCCGAATGTACTGCGATAGCTAGAAGAGCATCTGATATGTTAGACCGTAACAAGTGAAATCAAAGAGTCACTTTTTGTAAAAATTTTAAAAGTCTGACTCTAAAGTCGGTGAAATTATAATAAAATATTTTTAAGTTTAATATATATTTTATTAAACAAGTAACATAATATAGATGTATTTGTGATTAATTATTTGCTATTTACACAAAACTTCAGTCTTTTAAGCCTGCTAAAATTTTCGTATCAATGTGGCTTACATAATTATGTAGCAAAGTATCAACCGCTTTGAACAAGTCAGCAAATTTAATTCATATATATACGCGTTTGGATGCATGCGGCCTAATCTCCAGTGCATTTCTGTTATACCGTAAAATGTGGCCCATAATGTTTTTTGTACCTCTTCTGTGTAGGAATTTTATGCTGTTCTGAAACGTTCAACATAAATTTGCCCGACATTTGGTCGTATAAATTTGCTAATTTCTTCTTCTTCTTCTTCTTCTTCTTCTTCTTCTTCTTCTTCTTCCAATGGCTCGACAACCCTAGTGGGCCTAGGCTTCGCGATCACACTCAGACACACCATACTTGGTAGGAATCCTCTGGACGAGTGATCAGCCCGCCGCAGAGACCTCTGTCTGACAATACACAACAATCACAAGAGACAGACAGCCATGATCCTGGCGAGATTCGAACCCACAAACCCAGCAAGCGAGCAGCAGCAGACTCACGCCTTAGACCGCGCGGCCACTGTGATCGGCAGATTTGCTAACTAAGAAAGGTAAACAAATATTATCCGCCATTAATTACATTTCATACTTTTCTTGCCAATCATTGTTTACAAAATCCACTGCTTTTAATCTGGTAAGTAATGTTTTCAATGACTAATTACTTACTTACTTACTTACTCATGTACTTACTCCTTGGCTCTGCGGCCCTCTGAGAGCCTCGGCCTCCTTAATTACAGAAGCCCACCTGCTATATTTACTGCTTTTTTCCGCCATCTTTTGACCATCGTCTCTCAAAGATCCTTTTCAACATCTTCCAACCATCACATTCTAGGTACAATAGGGGGGTGTCGATTTTCAGTTTAACGTAAAAGACATGTGAATGTACAAAGCTCAGGTGTCTGCAATAAAGACATAATTTATTTGCATTTTGGGCTAATTACGTAATTTGTCGCCTAGTTTATAATTACAGTACTGAGTTCCTTCTCTCCGAAAGACGAACTGGAACAGGGCTTTAACATCCAGTTGTAACAAATGGTGACACGTTGACTATAGACATTCTTACCCGTCTCATATTTTCCTTTGTTCATCATCATATTAATTACTGTGAACTTGGAATAGAACAAACACAGCTCGAAGACTGAACACGCTAGCTAACAACCTAGTGAGCTCTTGCAAAAATGCAGCACAAAAATTGACAAAGTAACCACAATCAACATGACTGCTACGTCAGATCAACTGCCATTTAATGCCTATTTCGTGTCTTCAATATCTTAAATAACGTAGCTAAAGGGCAAAGGTTCCGAAAATTTGTAGGTAGACAATAATTAATTGTATACTATTCAGTACTCTTTCCAGAACTCTATGTTTGTTTTCTGTTAGGAGAGGTGTAAATATACAGACGTTGGAGGGGAACATTCTAATCAGAATTATGTATAATATAATAATCAGGTGATTCGAGCGATATATGTAGAAACTATATGTATGAAAGACCCATTCTGAGACAGCAGAAAGTAAAAAATTGTTTCTAATGCTCGTAAAATTAAAGCAAATCACGTGGAAAGATAAACCATAAGATTTGAGTGCACTAGCATATTGCATAAAAAATAAGTAACGCAAGTAGCACAGATTTTGTATGATTACAAATAACTTAATTTAAGAAAAATTGTATTATTTACACAGGGAGAAAGTAAAGGTGCTACGACGTGGCATAGAGTACTTGTAATTTATTTTTGTATGACATAATAAGTTTTACTGTAATTTCTGTGTTCAGTAAGTGTGTGACAGTACCCGGAGGCTGGTCCTCATTTTCACGTCACTCAACCAGATTCATGGCTCCCATAATGTTATCTCACGGTGTTATACGACGGGAGTGAAATGAATTTTATGAAGCTTAAGGGTCACTAGAGCTCGGACTCTAAATAAATTCTCACCCCTAAATGTAATGGAACACTTCACAAATTACTATAAAGCCAGGGGCCTGCAGCTTTACACGATAATAAGTCCGGCACTCCCCTTCTGTTAAATACAACAATCTGCATTATAATTTTAGCAATTGTAATTAATATTATGTGGATCTGCGGCCGTTCGCTTGCTGGGATTGTGGGTTCGAATCCTGCCGGGGGCATGGACATCTGTCTCTTGTGGGTGTTGTGTATTGTCAGGTAGAGGTCTCTGCGTCGGGCTGATCACTCGTTCGGAGGAGTCCTACCGAGTGTGGTGTGCCTGAGTGGATCGTGAAGGCTCGATAATAAGGAGACCCTGGCCCACTAGGAGCTGTTGCGCCATTAGAACAATAAAAAATTAATATTTTGTTACTAATTGTTTGGGGATTAAATTGGCATAGCTCCACAGAAATTGATTTATTTAGGACGTGCCCGCAGGCACTAAATACCACTTCAATTGCACACATGCGGAAGAAAACTGCTGATTTTAAAATGCCTTCAACGACAATTATGCCACCAGTCTTATCAAAACTGAAGGCTGGAATATTACACAGTTAAACATGGGAAACTGTGCGCAGTTTTACGTACTTTATTTAAAAAAGAAGCAAAGAAATTATTTTACTGTTGAAAAGGAGCAAGAGAACGCTGCTGTTGCTACAGACATTGGAGAAATGGCAGAGTGAAAATAATTGACCCTATAAGGACAGAACTGGATAGACCTGGGGAGACAGAGAGTGTAGAAGAGGGGAGAGAGATGGAGATGTGAAAATGGTAGAAGGGTAGCTGAAAAATAAAGAAGTGAGAACAGTCGAAAGCACTTAGAATTGAAAGAAACTGAAATTCAGCTAAAATACATATAAACAAAGAGTAAATATATGCTACTTATATTTTGTTGCAAATTCATATAAAGCAGAGTGGACAATTTTGAATGAGATGTTTTGCCTGCTGGTTTGAAATAATATATTCATATTTGTTCTTTTATTGTTTGCAGCCACTATATTATTTCCTGGTGGAAGCGGAATTTCCAATGTAATGTAATGATCAAATGGAGAAGGCAACACTTTTCTTCTCTAGGGGAGGTTTATATCGCAACTTTCAAACTGAAAACATTCCACATTGAAATTGTTAATGTAATGAGCCGATTAAGTTGGTTCGTGACCACAACATCCCGTATTCTGAAATCGCATTTTTCCTAATTGTTTCTAATTGATAAACTGTCTTACATGTATTCTCCATGGATCAGATATGATCAAGTTATGTACACAACATTCTTCGCTAACTTTCTTGGTAAACTGAAGCTAACCCAATATAAGGGAATTTAGTGCAGCTAAAATAAATTACTTCACAAAAATGTGACACTTAAAGTTGGAGACCTAAAGTTTTTAGTGCAGAGAAGTTTATTGCAATGGTGATAAATTAGTGACCTTCTATTTCCGCACACATTAAAAGGAATTGAAAGATCATGCATGGAAAATGAAGCTTTGGTCGACCTAGGAGTAGAGAAAGTGATCCTTTATTTACGTGGTCATGAAAGTGATCCAGTGATGCTACTAGAATAGCACAACGAGACATTGCTGACGAAATTTATGGTACTATTTTCCCGTTCCTCAGGATTTTCATGAAAGGCGGTCAGTAGTGTCTACGGGCCTAATATTGATATTAATATTTGAATCAGGTACAAGATATATGAACAGAGAGACAGGGAAACAATCACGCTCATCTAACTTATCGGTTTTCCCAGAAAGGAGCACATATTATGAAGAAAACTAAAAAAAAAGTCTATGTACAAATAAATTGACTCATGTCACTGAAGAAGCAACTAGTGCGAAAAGGCAATTAGTCTGCAGCATAAATTCGGCATAAAATTAAATTTTAGTGCAGGAAAATACAATGTACTTTTTAAACAGCCATTTTATTGCTCATCTTCAGAATGCCTCCCGGTCAATACTAATTATGTCCATTCGTTGTGAAATGTATTTTAAAGTCTGCGTGGCTAGTTTTCAATATATTGAATTTATCACTGGCAACAATTTAAAAAAGGTCTCTTCTCTTCCACACAGAGAAAAATAACAAACAGCATGATTCCCTTTGAATCAGCACGGATGTCATTTGCAACAAAATATAAATTAATTCTCTCTCATCCATTGCGGGCATTATAACGAATATAGGACACCATTCAAATTCATGTGCACATAAAAGCAACACGTCTATAATTGGCAATATATTTATATATAATTTCCCCGCCAGCATATCATTTATGTGCCTTAAGCAAATAGATATAGGGAGCCATATAAATGTCGCAAATAGGAAAGAGTATAATATTTCAGTGTTCCTCGGACCTGGTGGACTCCTTTATGACAGTTCTTGTTTCGAGATCCAGTGAGAACAGTTCCCCTTTTCTGCACCAACCCTACTAAAATTCTGAAGAGGCAAGTCTTAGGAAAATTTGATGGAATGCGAGGACATTAACCAC
The DNA here is from genome assembly GCA_021186555.1 of Reticulitermes speratus. Taxonomy (NCBI): domain Eukaryota; kingdom Metazoa; phylum Arthropoda; class Insecta; order Blattodea; family Rhinotermitidae; genus Reticulitermes; species Reticulitermes speratus. The sequence goes on from JAJKFL010000002.1 coordinate 19,167,386, forward strand.
AGTTGAGAATCTATTTCAACATTCCGTTTCAATATCTGTATATTCTAAATAGAATGGAATCTACCGTATGGGTGCTCCGAGCTTTAAAGTGAATTTCTACGCTATTGGCTGCGGGCACAGACCAGTAAGCTTAAAATACTATGATTGGTTGCATTTTAAACAATAACTGAATACTTGGCATTCTTCATCAAACTTCCATACACCATATACGTGACACAGTGTTTCTGCAATGAAGAACACTGTCAGTATGTCAGAATATAGGCACTGAACGTCGAATATTAGAGTGCTGTGAGATTGATGAATTGTACAGAATGTGGTAGGGGCAATCAAGCGGTAATTAAAGGTATTTTTCCCGAGTGTCTATAAAAAAATGGAATCCTCAACATATTCGTTTACATTGTAAGGTTCCAAAACAAGCACCTCCCTAAACAACTGAGAAGGATTTAAGTGATTCAGCATGAAGGACTTCTGGTAAGGTATCAACAGTGAGCAACATTAAAAAGAAGCTGCCCACTACGTGGCAGCCCACAATGTCTGTCAAAGTGACATGGAACAGTGACAAGTAAGCCAGCACTGACAACACTGCGGCAAGCATATCTTCAGTTTGGAAAAGAGAACATGTGAAATGTACGTCGTTTGAACACTGGTGTATCTATACTTGTACCGGCCATGTGCATAATCATGTGTAAAATATCGGTGGATATCTGTATTAAATCTCTTCCTTTAAAACTTTAAGGACCGTGTTTACGATAAAAGTTGAGGCATAAAAGGCAGGAAGAAGGAAAGAAAAGTTGAAGACAGTGTTTCTAATGTAAGGAAACAGAATTAAATTATTTCATCTTAAGTGAGAATATTTGATAATCTGAATACCTGCTGGAAATCAAACCTTTAAATTACTCTATTAAACGCAACAATTCACTGCATATATTAGTTTATTTCTACCTGTTTATAAATATATATTATAGGTTATATTTTAGAAGGTACTACTTTGTCTCAAACATATTCGTATGAAAATTATAAATATAACAAGAATGCCAGAAAAGGAATACTCCTTACTACAGTTGCAGACACGAAAATAGTCCCGTCAAGGTCAAGCTGCTCATTCACACCCCCGCTCCCCCCCCCGCCCTACGTTGTTGCCGTTCTTCCCCCCGAGGCTCGGCTTCCCGTATAGTTGCAACAATAATTCAGAGAAAACTGCGCTTAAAAAAGTTAACACATAAAGCTGCAGTTGTAGTTTGTGTGAAAGTCCAACTTTCAGATTGACTACACAATTATAGCCCGAAAGACTGCCGTAGACATGGCAAAACTGCGTTCATAGGCAGTGACCTTGACGGGACTATTTTCGTGCCGGATACTTCTAATGATATCCGTAACTTGTATATTAATCTTAATTTTGTGTAGTCCGAATAATATTCTTCTTCCCGTCACATGAATACATGAAAACTAAAATTGTGCAAATTGTTGAAAGTTCAAAATTCTCAACTCCGTTCCGCAAGATAGCATCGTTATTTCTTTCTATTCTTGACTTCTGATTTAACCAAACACTTTTAATTATGTGTGGCACATCGGAACAGCAATTCCTCTCAGAATAAGCACCGACACAAGCGACCGGCGGCAGTTCTTAAGTTGGATCTTCCCACAAGCCCGCAGAATACAGTACCCTGCCTGCCGTCTCGCTGTGGTCCTGCTGTTCATTTTGTATTGTATACCCACAATGAAACAAAACTTTTCAAATTATAATCGTTAATAATGTCATAAAGACCAATTTCCCGGAGGTTTTGTAAGCCTGGTTTAAATTCTTGACGGGAAAAGTTTTTCGTAATGTGTAATGGAACATGTTTGGTGGTGCATCGGCCCTAAGGGACAGCAAGCCGTATATTGAAATTGTTGTTTTTAATTTTTACACAAAGTTCCCGCTTACAAAGTTTCTGTTAATGAAGTCGGCGCCTAACATCAAACTAGGTTGTTTCAAGAGCAACCCTTCCATATCCTTTTCCCTGCCTCCATGCACCCCTCCCCTCTGTACGAAAGTTTGACAAGTACTAATAACTCCGTTGCAGATCCCGAAGGCATTTCCTCGCCATTATCGCTTTTGCTGCTACTGATGCATCATGCTTGTTCCTTTATGGTATTTAACACAACACCATGTCAACAGCTACATGAGTTCCGTTGTGGCTTGTAGTAACTACAACTTCCTCTTCTTTTTTAATTGGCACGTCCCTTTGTGTAGTGTACGTACACAATAAATAAATGTTTAAAACTTCAGCAGGCACACCAGTCTTTATTATTTAAGACACGTGTGTCCACGTGTACAGACTTAGCTACATATGTTGACTCTTTAGTGAGTCGTCATCAAGCTATTATCAATATATGTAGAAACAATATCCTGTGTGCATAATATTATTTGATTTTCTTGTGAAGTGAAACGGAAAGAAAATAAATCGGAAGTTTTGATTTACTCACTTCTGTTTTGTAGCTATTTCAATATTTAGTTTATGTTGCTTATTATCCTACAACTTTTGAAGTGTGAAATTATAGATTATTATCGACAAATTGCTTTTATCGTTAAGCAGAATAACCTTAAAGGACGCGGCCCCAAGCAAGGAAACACGGATATATTTATACGCATCACTTGTTTCCCGTCTGTAAATAATCAGAAGTCAAGTAATGTTGTTTGTACTGATAATCTTCCCCCCCCCCCCCCCCCCCCCCCGCTTTTGGTGAATGTCCTATATTTCACTTTCACATTACATTTGCTTTTCTGTAGGGTCATTTTAAATGTGTTCGTATATATAATAGCATAGTACTAATTCACATAATATTTACGTCCTCTTCGTCATTGCAGGCAAGTTTAGGTTTTTAACTTGTAAGATTATTGAATGGGTAAACAGTGTGCACACTCAGGCATCGCGCACAGCACTTACTCCAAAATATGTTTTATAAATAGATGCGTTTCCGTTCCGAAAGCCTGAGAAATGCCTTGTTACAGTTTATGTTCATATGATGAAGTAATTTTTTGTTTAATTTTCATCGGCATATATATCATTTGCCCTGGTATGGATCTTCAGACTATAGAAGAAAATTACACTGCTCGTTACGCTACTAGGTGCGTCACGTATTCCCCAAAACGTAACTCCTTTTATACATGTATTTTTAAAACCTTTCTATATTTTATGTATGTGATATTATTTGTAATGCAATCCATATTTATAAAGACAAGTTTGCATCTTGACATTATCCAGAGTTGCACAAGTTTCAAATATTTAATTTTCAATCTAAGCATCCATTTTTCCTAGACTGACACGGAAATCTTTGCATAGATACTGCAGAAACTTAAAAGCCCTTCCAGTAAATCAGATATTCAGTAAGTAATGGACTGAGAAAAATCTATTCGTCTGTCTTGTACGTTTTGTCCAAAATACTTTGAGAACACTACACTAGGAACTCACCACAATATTCGCGAAATCACTGTGAACACTGCCTTCCTCGTACTTTCGAATTCATGATTCGCTATTATCATATCACTGGAGGCTCTAGAGGTGTATTATCTGTTACTGGCGGCTTCGTTAAGTAAACTACAAGTAGTAACCTAGTGACCTCAGTTGTTATCTGTAATTATCTTTATTCCTACACTTGTAATCCCAGGGATCTTCTTACCATATTTTCTTTCTAAGCGAAATTTCAAACAGACTCCAAAAAAAGGGACAGAAATGAGGGACCAGAGAGGACGTCAGTCATCAAATCACTGATTCAGTTGCGTGACCAGTTCATCAAAGCGTCCCTTTGTCCCCTTGTTCTCTTTCATTTAATAATTCTCTCTTCTGAATCCTTTGGTTCTTTTCCAGAACCCTCCTTTCACTCCTGATTTCTCTTTCGCTTTGGTTGCTGATCAGCTAACTTACTGACCCTGCTACCTTGCTACCTTCGTTCTGGTTCTCCCCCTCCAGTAACTGCCCGTCTTAAATCTCCCAATAGAGGCCAAGCCACGCACGCGCCTTTGCGATTCGACTTCTGCCACATTACTGCCCAGTAAAATTCTTAAAAAGGAACAGGAGAAAGACTTATAGATGTGGTCTCCGCATTCAGGGGGAACAAAAAGCTTCGGGTGGTATAAGGATGCAAGAAAGACCGAATATCGCATTGAAAATAAATTACCATAGCTACAGACCCAAGTCCCGATGTAATTCAATAAAGCGTTTCGGTGTCGATAGAAGGAAGTAAAGATTATGGAGCGGGAATAAGGACCCAAAGCGGCAACTGACTTCCTGTTATTCTGAGTAGTACTTGCTGTGTCTGCTGCAGGGGAGTCTGAAGAGGGATATCATCACTATAGCTTTGTCTAAAAATGGGACAATGACCATGATGATGATAATGATGATGAGAATAAATTTCAGAATATTATATTCTAATTTAAAGGCTTGATATTTGAGGGCCAAAGTTAGATTTTAATGCTTACGGAATTCTGGCTAATCAGAATTCGTAACGGGCCGCAAAATTGGAGCTCAATTTTCCTCCAATTCCTTCGTGTACATGGTTGCAGAAATATTCTCCGAAATCTCCCATAACGATTTTATTATTTGAACACGCATAATAATCTATAAATAATATGAACCAACACAAAAATGTCTATTTTTTACCACAGTAGAATTACGGGTATATAAGCGCAAACACTGCTACAGTACTGCACTGCAGATTGGAAGGTCCTTCCCTTGAGGTTACTGCTGTTTGCATTAATTGAGCACATATTAAAGTAAGATGATTTTACAGGTAGAAATTTATAAATGTTATCAGTTACATAACCAATATAGGTCTACTAGCAATTAACTGTCAAATCATGGCAAAGTTGTCACTGTACTTAATACCACTCCTATAACTTGTATCCCTGTGAATAATTAGGCACCAAGCCATTAAGACGCATGCAATTGCATCTCCATATATTTATAACATTAGCAATAAAGATAGAAAAACTGTCAGCTGCATTCCCTGCTGCTTTAATTTCAGCGCAAGCCACCGATACCGTTTTGATAACTGAGTGTGTCTAAGAGGCCGTCTTGACAGAGTGGCACAGAGAAGAATAAAGCCTCGGTACTATTATAGGACTTGTGCACGTAAATATGAGATATTTAATCTTAGAATACAAGTACACACACACACACACACGATCGAAATATAAAAGCAATGTTTCTTGCATTCTGTCGTAAAGTCTGCTACTTGCGCTACTCACCAATTTATACTTTCAACTGTTTAAATCCCAGTGGTAAATATATATAAATTCTGCAGTAACATTAAGGAACTTTGCATCATTAACACAACATATTTGTTCGTTTCGATTATGCTACGAATAAACAGACATTATATTCCTATTAAAATTAGCTGGCTTGTATTTATAATAAATAAGAAGTATGTTCTCTGTGAGTTAGGAACTGAATTTTTACAACTTAAGTATCTTGTAATTTAGCTTAGTGTCAGCCTTTATAGACTTAAAGCAGAGGTTGAACAAAATTTCGGTATTTTTTTGTGTTCATTGAAATGTAAACTAAACAAATCCGAAATTAAACTTTTGTTCCTAAAGAATATGCCTTTAGTTTGTGTCATAAATTTATAAAACTTGAATTTTACATAAAGTAGGAAGATTAAATACCAAATGATACAAAACTTAATTAACAATGAACGTGTACTTGCCATTAGTTGGGTTTAGTTTACATGGAAAAGCGACAGAGGGGACATTAAGTAGGAAGGCATTGGCTACTCAATTTCACTGCGAAAACTGTAACTTTAATATTTTTAACGGACAAAGTAGGAGCATTGAGTTTTTTCTTTGTGTCCTATCCTGCTCTCCGTTTTATAAATTTTCATTTTGATATCCTACAATATGTATTCTACAATTTAAAATACATTTCATTCTTTAAATACAGACTCAATATTAAATTCGTTTTCTTGCGTCTCTGAACAAATTGACTAGGTTATAAATTTACTTTTTCTTAATGTATATTCAGATATTCTTGGAAGGTTCCCAGTATAATAAACCAACAACCGCTATGCTTTGAGGCTGGGCCTTTATTATTAACATATATTATTTTCTCCCACTATGCTCCAAAATCCACTTCGCCTTTAGTAAGCACCGGTAAACCGGATACACTCGCTTTTCCATAGTCTGCTCGGGGTGCGTCTGTGCGGCTGCAGATTTACAGACTTGAATTTGGAAAGTTCTGATGTGGAATCTCGGCCGTTACCGTTACTGGATATCCTGAATGAGACTTTTCCGTAGTTATTTTTACTGACTGTGCGATTTCCTGAATAGCCATACAAAATGGATCATAGCTGCCTCTACCAAAGCCTTTCCTGCTGATACCAAGTAACCATCATTCCACATCATTGAATGCGCTCTGTTTTTGACGCAGCGCAGTTAAATGACTCTATATCTGCCCACAGTTATATGGAAGTGACACTCACCTGTATTGAATATGCACTTAAGAAGTGTACTATGGTGTGATTTCAGGCTTCCGCCGTGATTTAGATGAGATCTGCTCTCCTCTGGGATATTACGCTGCTTTGAGTGGTAGTTCTGTACCGATGTTTCGGGATAGCCTATCGGTCCCATCTTCAAGGGTTAAGAAGTTTTTCCGAAACGTCGGTACAGAACTACCACTCAAAGATGCGTAATATCACAGAAGAGGGCAGATCTCGTGCTCTAAAAAATGCCTACTGATTGACTCTTATAAACATAATAGGCATCTTGATGTGAGGTTTTTATGTTTGTCAGTATTAATATTACAAAATTTAAACCATTCAGAAGAACTTCCTACTCTGTCTTCATAGTAAAGAGAGTAAGAATGGAGTCAGTGGATTCTTCTGAAATTTTGTTACCTATTTCTTAGACTACATGTTGTGACAGCCCATAAGACTCTAATCATGATAGGTATTGCGTTAGTTAATGCTGTACATATTTGCGTTTCATTTCTCCTCGTTCCCTACCTCAGAAAAAAATACTAGCATTTCCCTTTTCTGTTCTCGGCAGGTTGCGACGAGGTTCCGTTCTTCTGAGATATGACGCTGCGTCACTAAGTAAACGGTTCTGACCTTTTCACAACAACGTAGTGGCCTCGTCTTCAATGGTCGTTGTGTCCAAGGAAAATTCTTCTTGGGCTTTCCGACAGAGTATTTCACTCAACCTTCTTGCCATGGCGGAAGCCTCGGTTTTCTTTTTTCCTTCTTGCGATTTGGCAGAGACAGTTTTCCCAGGTGTACCTCTGACAAGTGCCATAACCTTCTGCTTCGGCATATTGCCTGTAGAATGAATCGGCCACAGAAGCCGTAATATCATAAGTCCAGTCGGAACAAAGTGTCTGCAGTTCCTCTGTCGCAGGTCCATGTCTACTTAAAGCTAGAACTTCCGTGAACCAAGGTCTGTCGGCCGCAAATAGATAAATAAGTCTGTAGGGTTACTAAGGATTTAAATTCTATAAATATATTCGAGGTGTTTTATTCTGGCGCCGATTTAGGACTGGTTTGCCCAGTGGTAGAACAGAACTCGTGAGCTGCATCAACTCATGTGTACAGTAGCTTATTATCTGCCATTTTTTCCCCATGGGGCAACAGCCACTAGTGGGCCAGGGCCTCCTCATGGTCGAGGCTTTACGATCACATTCAGACACACCACACTCAGTGGGACTGCTCTGGACGGGTAACCGGCCCGACGCAGAGACCTCTACCTGACAACGTATAACACTCCCAAGAGACACACTTCCAAGCCCCCAGCGGGATTCGAACCCATAATTCCAGCAAGCGAGAGTCTGCACACCCACGCCTCAGACCGCGCGGGCACTGGAATCGGCTATCTGCTAGTAGTCCTTAAAATTTAAATGGGTAACACATAGCCTTTAATTATTTAGATAATTAAGCATAACAACTATGAAGTGAGCGAAATTACGGTAAATTATTGCCAAAGGAAATAGACATGTGTAAAATCTTTCAGTAAGTACCCTTGCCAATGAGTCCTTGTGCATTAAAATACTTAATTTGAAAAAAAATCAATCATAACTTTTAAAAATATAAGAAATTTTAATGCCGTAACAGTGACAGACTTGAATAAATATTTAAGCAAATTAATTATAATCCACCCCAAAATTTTTGTGTCATTATACATTTCTGTTACATTCAAGTCTCGTTGCTTACCGGTCACAAGCTTGCTATTTCATACCCATATTCCACCGCGATATGAACTCGTACTCTACCGAACATCAGTCACAATACCTCAGTTTAATACCTTCAAATGTACGTAACTAAGAGACAGCAAAGACACTTACATTGTTCATTCAATTCTTTTCCAGATAGGTTTAGGACAAGACAGTCTATTGCACTTCCTTTCAAGTACGATTACATTTACATCAAGAACTTCAGGATTCAATTATTCCCAGTCATATATGAGCCGGTGTAATAAACTCAGTACAGTAAGTGGGCTAGTCTTAATAGCCTTGGCATGAGTGTTCTTTACTGGCAGGGGCAGAAAAATTCTTTTCTACCACAGCACAGATACTGTCTTTGTGTTCCAGCTAACCTCCCATCCAATGGACAGAGAAGGACATTTCCCCAGGAGTGAAACCTGGACCTGATCTCTTATCTACACATAGAACCGAGTTTTAGAGTTCTTACAGATATACCTCGTACTCTCCTATGTATCTTTGTCCTGAGCACCGCAGCTGTCGCGAAATGTCCCAGCGGATGCAGGTTGTTATAGGATAAAGCTGCCGTTTTCGGTAGGAAGATAAAAGAAAGACCCTATGTCTTCTGTTTGCTGCATTTGTGAACAGGTTCAATCCCGCTGAGAAGAAACTTATTTCACAATGCTCAAAATGTTGTGGATATGTATTTTAGTACTTGGTCTGCTAGATTCTTAAGTAGCCCAATTAGAGTCAACCGACTTTATTTTGCGACAAAGGAATACACATGAATATAAGATTCTACATGTAATTCCAGAAGAAAATCGTGGCCACGTAGATCAGGGATATCGACTACGCAGGCTCCCGTGCCGCCGTATTTACCTTGCCAATCCGAGCGGCAGAATTATTGTGAAAACAATTGGGGTTTTTAGAACTAAAACTCAGTTCCTAATTCAATTCACATTTCAAATTCGATGCACGTCCGTTCTTCACCTTTGCTTCCTAGGCTCTTCCTGTCTTTCTTCCTAAGCTTGGCTTTACTTTCTACATTTAGGTTCTTTCGAAAACCGTGAAGGAAATCGCGACATTTACTACTGTAAGGGATGCAGTTAGTCACACTTTAGCGTGGACCCTGCTGCTCTTTGTCAGACAACTTGGTTTATTGAAGTCTTCCTAAGAGATAACGAAAATCGCCATAGACGCGCTAAATGTATGGCAGAAAATCACTTCCTCACTTGGTAACAATTTGAGTTTTAGAAATACGGGATCGTAAAAAATCTGCAAAAGTACGTATTTTTTAAATATAATCCTAAGCTTCAATGCTGCCATTGGTTACCTAACACCTTCGTGTCAATAGAAGTTATTATTTAGGATCGGAAGAGATGTGAGTTAGATTACTGGCTGCCAGGAGGGAATGGAGACGGGCGAAACAATCGTGGCCTGTTTAAAAAAATACTCTTATTTTGATAGATGTTTTTTCAATAAATATTGCTATTTGGATAGGTGTTTTTTTCAAGAAATGTTTCTGTTTGGATAGAGCTGAAAATTGCACATAATTCTGTAAACGTTAAAAGAAGAACTTCTTGGTAAACTTAGGCGTACATGGGAGGATAATCAGATAAACATGTGAGAAATAGAGGTGCGATGGTGAAAACTGGATTGAAGTATCTCGGGTTAGATTCTGAGTAGAGAATTCCTTGAAGAGATTAAGGGATCCTTGGGTTCTATAATCATGGAGACTTCCTTCCCGGTTGAACTCTGTCAATCCTTCCAGGAAAGCATTATGCTACGAAGATATAACTGAAAAATTATCCTCCACGAGAAAATGTCAGCAATAGTAATTATACCTTGCAATTTTAAGTCTTTCATTATCTGAATTTTTTATACTTACAAACAGACGTTTATGGAAAATGTCGCCAGGAGGTTCCGTGTTTGGAAAAGGAAAGAACTGTGACAGTATATTTTGGAAAGTGCTAATTGTGAAACTCATTATTTTTCAGTTTTCTCCATTCTCCAGTTACTTGCTCCATATTAGTTCCAAATATTTTCCTCAAGACCTCGTTCTCCAGCGTCTTCAAAACAGATTAATTCTTCACAAGTGCCTGCATTCTGATCACACTTTTAAATGCTGGCAACATCCCACAAAATGAAGGACACAAAGGTTATAGCCATGCAGTTTTGCTACACCACTAAATTCAGTTCTGCAGTATACACATTACATTCTTAGCTCAAAATGGGAATTTTCTCTGTTACCGAAAAAAAACGCCTTGCATTCTCAAGAAATTCAGCGCGAAAATAGGTCCGGAAATAGGCTGTCCTGATTGAGATATCTCATGTGGATGTGTTGTGTCCTCACACAGATATCTCGTGTGACTGATTAGTGTCCTTATAGAGATAACTTTGTGTTTGCTTAATGTCTTTACAGAGATATATCTCACGTCTGCTTAACGTCTTTACGGAGATATCTCGTGTCTTCTTATTGTCCTTAGAGAGACTTCTCGTGTGTCTGCTTAGTGTCCATACAGAGCTAGCTTGTGTGTCTGCTTAGTGGCCTTATAGGGTTATCTTGTCTGCCTGCTTAGTTTCCTTACAGATGTAACTTGTGTGTCAGCTTATTGTCCTTAGAGAGATATCTTCTATGTCTGCTTACTGTCCTTTTATATATATCTTGTCTCACTGTTTAGTGTCCTTGCACGACTAGCTTTTGTGTTTTCTTAGTGTCCTTAGAGAGATATCTCGTGTCCGGGAACAGGCTCACATATTGAGATGCCTCGTGTGATAGTGTTCTCACACAGATATCTGATGTGTCTGCTTAGTATCCTTACAGAAAAACCTTGCTTGTATACGTAGTGTCCTTACGCAGATATCCTGTGTATCTTCTTAGTGTCCCAATAAGAATACTTGGATAGTAATTTCAACAAATGTTTTAGAAATAGAAGGCCCGAAATTAGAAAACTATGGAAATACATTAAAGGTTTACAGTTTTGTAGATTACAAAGCAGGTAGATTATCTGCATATTACTGCCTTGTATTCGTTGTTGTAAACGTAGTTAGTTTTGCACTATATAAATACATTACAAAATTATAATTTTCAGTTTCATGCCATGCTTGTTTAAAGGCACTTATTGCAATTGTTTTTAAAGAATGAATTATATCTTTTATGTGTGCTGAATAGCAATTAAAAATCAAAACAAAACTAAAATTGGAATATCATTGCAGGTCCTTATTTTCAAAACGGCCTGAACATTTGCTTAAAGGACGATGTAGAACTTGTTTAAATTTTGGCCGGAAATTGCTCTGTGTAACAGTAAGGAACCAACGGAGCTTTTACATACGTTAGGAATACACACTGAAACAACTAATAGCGACTTGAGGTTTATTAACTGAGGAAGTGATGTAAACCGAAATATCATGTATACGGCACTTTGCTATAGCGCTGTGAGGCGTTTACTTCATAACTACAGGTCATATATCTTTTACTTGGAGTATAGGCCTTATAACTGTTTGTGACAGGCGCATTTTACTGTTGTATACCTAGAATTAAGGCTATATATGGTATGTCATATGGGATTTTATTTACATCAACGCAATTCACTTGATATAAAACTTCCATTCCTAAATTTTTACACCGAACTGTCAATACTGTGATACAATTAACGTTTCGTCTTTAAGATTTTAACTGAAGAGAGTAATAAATTTCCATTTGGAGGAAAGCTTTACTTGCAACACTTTCTTCCGTTCTTAAACCGAGGAAGCATATTGCTATGAAATGTCAACTTAGCACACTGTCAAGGCCCAGATGTGTGCCATTTGAAGGGTATCCACCTTGAAAACCAGCTACGTTGCTCTTCATGAACATGCTTATATACGAGCTGATAATATGCGGGTTTTGCCCCATGTCCTTTTAAGGTCCCTTACTTACCCGAGAGTCAAACTTCAGTTGTCCAGCCCGTCTTACTCTATCCTTCTTGTTTTCTCCCTTCGCCATAGAAGTTTGAAATATTAAAGGGGAACACCGATGTTGGCTTTAAAGCCTGGATCTCGAGGCGAATTCTCTCTTGTCTGTTGCGAAAGTACGCTTCATTCTGAATCCGCAACCAACCAGTAGGTACTGTTGCCACACACACAAGTTCTTGCAGAATTAGCATTCAGTGAACGGCTCAATTTCAGAGGTACACACCTCCACGGGGTCTCGAAGCTTTGAATGTGAAACGGACAAAGTTTGTGGAATAGTTCTGTTAGACAGAGACGACTTACATAGGGAATTATGCTGTAAAGAGCATCGTCCCACTCCTCAGCCTCTGTTTCTTTCATCTAACCCCAGCCATCTTTGAGTTTCCACTAGATCTAAAGAACAGAATGCTGCAAAGTACAGTTGAATCAACAACTTTGTAGTTTCTAAGGCAAGTTCTTTTTATCAGGTTCCTACAAACTGGAATAGCAAGAAACCTATGACAACCAGTGTAAATGCAAATCATGAAGAAAGAATATTGGGAATTTAGAGCGAAAAAAATATTGGCTAACAATTAATTGGATAGCGTGTGGAAGAAAGCATTGAAAGGTAAGAGGTAGTGTTGTCCCTGCGCCGATCATGAAGGTGTATAGGAAAGTAGGAGTGTAGCTCCATTTATTCTTAACCTTGGCACCAGACGGAGGTGAATGGCCAACTTCACGCCCCGGCCACTTTACCCCTCGGGAAAGAACCCTGGTACCCATTGAATAGGAGACTGGGTTGACCTAAGAGCCTGTTTGGGCAGTTTTGGAGAAGAGAAAGTTTCATGCCTCTACCGAGATTCGAAACCTAGACGTCCTGATCATAGCCTGGACGCTACAACGACTAGCTTCTTGGCCTCGTTGATATATTGCCCTGGTATTTGTCTGACTGTTCTTAGGAAACCAACGAAAACCTCAGTCAATATGTTCGGTCAGAGGGTCAATATTTGAGTCCGGAAACTTGCAGAAAAGAAACAGGATTGCGACCCATGCGCAGTGCCGTTGACAACGATTTATTCGTAACAGATTTGCTTCCAGACTTTGTGACAAAGGAGGAGTGGATCACTGTCCGTGAATATTGTAATAGCCTATCCATCGATTTGCAGAGAAATTGCAGAAGGAATAATGCGATATTTATTTTGCTGTATTGTTTTGTTATGGACATCCGATAACATTTTTTCCTTATCCACAAGGCTTTTAAGCTACAGCTTGCGTTAATCAACAGGACAGATTCAGCTGCATCCACTTTGACAATGGTAGCTGTTATGTTAGTCAGGATTATGTCACAAAATGAGTTGTAGTTGGGATAGGTTATTTCGAACGGAGCATTTAACAGGCTTTAAAGACACTTGGTGTGTTGCTAACACTAGGGTTCACTCTACCTTTTAATATTCAGTTTCTTGCCATTATAAATTTCAATATGAAGGCGTCGAGAATTTCTGACATGGAACCACATCAGTTAGTTTAGGGCCCTTACTGTGTGTATGCGATACAGCTCCGAAACCATGAAGCCTATGTTATATTTTATTACAGTGTCAAACATCATGGCGACTAAGCGGAATAAAATTAAACAACTAATAGTAACTATCGGAAATGATTAAGTAAAGCTTTGTAGATGGATAAAGAACATGCCGAATTGTTCAAATTCTACATAAAATTCCTTTTTTACATATTAAAAATTAAACAAAGGGCAGTAAGAACGTTTCAGCGGTCTGTATGCAGTAAATTGAAGGTGGTCGAAATTTTTACTAGAGAGAAGAAGTTCTACACGGAAATAAGTTCTTTACTTAAATAAAGTACTTAGACTGTGGTTCACGCACCTCCCTTATAATGAATTTTCCTTTCACCCGTAGTAATTCGGCCTTTATATGTACATTAACACACGTATGCATTCATGTTCTACTCTGACAAGCTTCAAAACTTGTGCTGTGTTTCTCAGCTCCAACCGAAACTGTTCAACCGTAGTTTGATGAAGGACAAACACACGTGGCAGGCCGACCTAATGCACTCAAATTTGCTTATGTCTCTCTCCACAACCACAGCCACATTTACTTGTACGACACATTTCAACAGACCGTCTGTTCTGGATTTAATCCCTTGCATTATTATGAGGAATTTCCGGAGAAGTCGTAAATTATCACCTTCATATTTAGGCTCAAACTGTGATATTGGCAGGGCGAATACTCTACCTGAAGCAACGCCTTGAGAAGCAGAACACCCACAGACGTGCAATGCTCCTTCTTTGGACAGAAGACGCCGTTGACAATAAAAAGCACTTATCTTCTAGACGTTTAAAAATAAATTCGAAACGAAAATTTATAAATAAATACGTTGCTTTTTCTCTGGCTGTCTGTGTTTTCCTGATGACCCTTCTTGGTGATCCAACGTAAATTCTTCACTCTTTAGGTATCTTTAAGCTTAAACAAGAAGTTCGATTCATATGGGTAAGAAATTGGGCATGAATTTGTGAAACAGAGAATGAAGTTGTACCATTGTTAAATTCTATATGCGTTACTTTTTCAGTCCTTTGTCTAAAGCAGTGTTTCCCAAATAAAGTTGCATGGAAACCTAGGGTTCCGCGAGGAATCGTGGAATAAATACGTACAAAGTTTGTAAAACAATAACAAATTTCAAATATATCTCGAAATATCGCGGAAAAATTTGTCCGCCAATTCGGAATAACCCCTGTGAGTTACGAACTGCCTCTTTGTTTTCTGCCTGTTAGCGTTTTCATAGATAAGGATTCCGTAAGATATTAAAAATTATTTCAGTGGTTCCTCCGTGGAATAACATTTTGAAAACGCTGGTCTAACCTGTACCATTGTTTTGGAATTTCAACCCTGTGGTTTGTTGAATCTCTTCCCAACTTTTTCAGCTTATATTGTATGCGCTATCTTCAGGTTTATTGCAAAGATCGTCAACGAAAAGAAAAGGTAAAAGGTAAAGGTAAAGGTGAAGGTGAAGGTGAAGGTGAAGGTAAAGTTCAACAACAGGCCATGAAGGCCCAGAGCTGAAGTAGAGGTACAGTTCTACTTTTTTCTAACCTCAATGCTACGTGAATGTGGTTGGTCAACGCCAGCCCCCGGCCGCTCTACCTCCGAGAAAGGGAACCGATACCCATTTTACAGAAGGCTGGGTGCGCACCAGGGCTTGTCTGGACGGGTACAGAAAATCTAACCTCACCGAGATTCGATCCTCGGACCCTCCAGCCCGTAGCGAGTTGCTATATCGACTGCGCTATCTCGGCCGACAGTACACTGTACTGTACTGTTCTGTTGCACACGAAATACACGCCGTAACAATGACGACTATATCGTAAGTTGAAAGTCTGGAATATCTTCAACACACGTCGCAGCTAAATCCAGAAATCCGCAGTCACACCAACTTGACTAGTCCACATTGTAGCCTAATCTTAAGATTAACACTTCCATATATCTCTCGAGCTTCGTGATTCCGTACATTCAAAAGTGCATGAAACTCACTCTCCTGCTCTCAGCTTAGGAGATATCTTCGTCTTCCCTCTTCCGTCCTCAAATTGCTTAATTTGCAAATTAAACCATCCTATCCCATTTCGTGTATATTACAACAGGATATATACTCCTCCTCCCCCCATTCTTCTTCCTTTTATCATTATGAAACATTTCATTTCATACATCTCGTGCAAATAACATAAAATTGCTATCCTAGGAAAGACTTTATTGGATATAACGACACTAACTCAAGCCTAATAAGAACTTGTGTAAAACTGTCGGAACACCTAGGCTACAAGTAGGCTGTACATGAACCTTGGAATACCGGTGGCTTCAATAATGTACGGTACATACATCACACTTTTACACGCGTCATAATCTGGAAGAAAGAAAAGAATTTCGCATCAGTTTTAGAACTTTAACGAACATTCTAAATTTTTTATAAAGTCTTGCCCCAGTTGAAATCCATTCTATAACCACTGTGCCCAAATATGCCAAATGTGCCTGAAGACAGCGTATAAGGAAACGGACCTCAAGGTACGTATTCCGACGTTTCTAGTATGCTGAATTCTACATTCTGTTGTGTAAATTGCTGACTTATGTCGTTATAAACCATGTGCGTTGAAAATTATGGCAGTTGAAACACTAAAAATGTGCGGAATTTTATTTTCCTCATATTTCTTCCGTGCTAAGCAAATAAAAAAGATGTCACAAATAGTCCCCATACGGTAATACATGCTATTATTTTCTGGTAATGCAAGTGTTAAAGGACTGGCACCGGTAACGGACATTAAGTTGAGAGGTGCACAGTAACAAATACAGCAGTTTCCAGAGAGAGAAATTAAAGTGTAATGTCCGCGCAACATTACGCTCAGTGTGTCCTGTGCAAACATCGGGAATGAGAAATACATTATTTAGTAACAAATGTGTAAAATGTATGTGTGGGGGCTACGGGAATAGTGCCATATACTGTGAAAATAAATGGTTCCGGTATGCATGGAAGCAGAGACTCAGTTTTATATTAACTTCCATTGCAAGAGTGTAAGAAAATTATTGGTTATGCTCCTATCCCGTTAGCTATTTACGACAATGGGGAAGAAAGTAACTTTACAATGTTGCAAATGGTGTGCTCCGCTATGTAGTACACAGACTTTGCCAAGGTAACGTAACTGTTTACGCCAAAAATAAACCCTTGAACGTTCCTGCCCCAATTTCCAAGGAACTTAGAATGCTCAACGTAATTATGTGGATATCTCTCATCCAGTTTCCATATAAATCGGAAAATAAATGTGGACTGTAAAGATAGAAATTCCTCCACGCCCCCAAGTAAAATATGGCTTTCATTGCTCCGATTCTTACGAATCTCACAATTACACAACGCATTTTGTGGACATCTATTCTAACAAATATTTTCATGAACGAATGAAAAGTACAAATTACGTCAAAATTCAGATAAAAATTAATTTTGCAAAATTACAAATGGCGTTATGGCATCCTTATTGGATACAATAACGACACCTTTGCAAAGTGTGCTACAATCAGAAAAACTGCAAAATTATGAAGTGGAAAATTGTTTATTTTTACTAAATTATAAATAATGTAAAGAGGTATATTGCCCATAGCCCTTATTTTCTAACACAGTCAATGCAAATGTCACATATTTCTGTGTAAACTGCTCATCTGTCTATTTCCTTCTTATCCCACGTGTTTTGAATCGACCTAAGAGCTCCGAAATGTTTATGAATTTCTTTTATGTCGCTCTTAACTTCACGTAACTGGTGCCATAAGATCAGGTAGAAAGTAAATATATTTCATCTTATCAAACATGGATACTTTTAATGTTTCACAAACCAACCAAATGCACATTCATTGATACTATTTTATATAGTTACTAATTACCGGGGTAATTATTAACTATATAAAATAGTATCAATGAATGTGCATTTCGTTGGTTTGTGAAACATTAAATGAAAATGCGCGGTGAAAATAATATAAAATTTATGGATACTTTTATTTTATCCACCAGATATAGCGTTATTGCTTCGAACTCTATGCTTAAGCCAGATTTACTACATTGCAGAAAGTAAGCAAGTACAAATGTTTTATCGTTGCAAGCTGAAATTGTGCACTGTAGAAGATAACCTAACACTCACAATTTTGTGATTTGGAATTTGAATAAAGTAAGGAAGCCAAAATTTCACAATTCTTGTAAAAATATGTACTAACTTTTTGAGGACTAGAGAGCACAATGTTAATTCTTAAGGTCAATAGCAGGAAATTTACAAACAATTGCTCCCAAAATTTTTATGCTACTAATCCCTACTTAATATCAAATTTTAAAGTCCCTTGTGCTACGTACCTCTGCTGAACACAAAACGAATTTTTGGCGGGAGAACTAATATCTGGATTTTTTTTGTGTCCATGGCGTTAGTGTAGCTTCTTAGCCTATATGACATTATTCAAATTTCTTTTACATCATGTGAAAGTACAAGCTTATTGTGGTGTTTTGGGCAGGGTATGTGACAGGAATGGGCGAGGAAATAAGTGCATATTTACATGCTTTTGGTAGGAAATCTTGAAAATAATATATCACTTGAACAACTTAGATTTGAGGATAATATTGAAGTGGAATTTAAATAATTAGGACTGGGTGCATGAACTTGATTTTTCTGGCTCAGGATAGGTACAAGTGGCGGAATCTTGTGAAAGATAATGAAATATTGGATTCCATAAAAATGCGGGGAATTTCTTGAATAGCTGAGGATATAGTAACTTTTCAAGAAGGACTTCTCTGCATGGAGTGAGTGAGTTAGTGAGTTAGCTAGTTAAACAGCAGTCAGTGAGTCAATCGGTCACGTAAATGTAAAAAATTATACGACATTTGGATGAAGTGAAAATGTGTTTCCCTGAAGTTTGTCGAAAGACTGAAACAAGTAGGAGACCTTGTAGTAAATAAGGAAGAAAAAATTAGTGATATATTTTTACTGTGATGATATAAATTTTTACAATTTGTTCTTCCTTGCTGGATTTAGCTTGTTACGATAAAAGAAGCAAGAAATTTCGCGTATCGTTTCGGCTCCGATTGTATGAATTGATGGAGCCCCAGCTTACAATACGGCAGGAACTGAACTGTGTCCTCTATGGGCAAGAGATAGAAGGATGACAGTTACTAGTGCTATTAGTAAGGATACTGTGACAAGTCTTTACACACGACACTGAAACGACATGACGAAGACTACCTTACATACCTTCCTCAGTCTCTAAACACAAAGTTCAGGAGAGAAATTAAAAAAAGAAATACGAAAGATTTCTCAGCATATAATTTCGAAGTCATCAATCTGAATTTGTTTGCTATTTAAAGCTGTAAAAGCAGTGTAGATTAAAAACCAATCCTTCAGTGAAATATGATTCAATATGAAGTAAAGACGCACGGAGCAAGAACTGCACGGACCGGGTTATGTACAGGTGTTTGTCTCTCAATTGTTGTCTTATAACACTGGTTCTAACAAACTCGAAATATAAAGAGGGTTTTTTTTTTGCCCTTAGTTGTGTTGCAGAAATTTTAAAACCGGAAATAGTCACTATAGGCCGTAAATATTAACGTTTTTCAAAAGTTTCATGCGTGGAATTGCAAGTTATTAATGCAAGTTTTACCTATATAGTCTTAATTTTTACGTAAATGTACAGAGATCTGTAATGCCAACTAAGCCCGCGTTACTTCATTAAATGCCAGGATGGGCTATTGCGATTACACTGCTGCTTACGATGCGTGGCCACGCCACATTTTTAGATCCGCATTTACCTAAAACTGCTCTTTCGTGTCTTATCTCTATGTGTATATAGCTTATAAGTTTACACGGCCTAATCAATGCGAGGTGTAACAGCTACGGTACGTACTACACATTAAGGTCTGCACAAGTAATTTGACACAAGCTTCCTTTGTTTGCTTTTCAAAAAATAATTTTCAACATGAAGGTAGCTTACGCATAATTTTAAATGTACATGGATTAAATGTGGATACCCTAAAACCGTGTACGTTGGTCTGTATACAAGTCTAACAATCTTCTTCATTACCGGTAAAGTGCACAGTGGCAGCTACTAGGTTATTTGTTTAAAACATAGATAGGCCTTCTACAAATCTGTAGCACTAATTTACAAATACTCCTTCTTATGTACATAGGATTAAATATATATTCTCTATGGGTAATAAATATATAGTTCTATACCACATACTGATAGGGAGTTTGCCTACGTTACAAATATTCCTCTCTTGGTGCGTAGATATTCACTTATGTGAATGTTGGTGCTTTACATAAGGGATGTACATGTGTAGGTCGACTGTGTTTAAAGCAAGGCACTGGCAAAAATATTTAAAAGTAATAGGAAAACTTACAAAGTTACATAATAATGTATTCATTATTTGTATTCTTCATATACAATTATTGGAACCACGAAATAAAGTACTGTTTTATGGTCGAGACACACAGCAGGCATGGTAAAAATGCAAAACCTTTGCTGCACTTGTCAGAAAACTCGACTGTTAAAGTTCTAACCTTAAATGAAACAATAGGATTAACAAGGAATTGCGGGGAAAAATTTTAGTCCCACAGGTCCTGTGCTTTTAATGCAAGATTTATATACATATATTGTAAATTTACAACAAAACAATAAACAAGTCAATTTAAGTCTTAGGCTTGCGTGCTGGAATTATAGGCGAATGGTCTTAACATCAAATCCCGGTCAACTTCAAATTTTTGTCCTTGTAACTGGAACAGCATTACAGGTTCCCAAATTCGTATTCCAGGGATAAGGCAAATTTGAGGGCCTCTACGGAAGTGAAGAACGTTATTCCTATAATTGAAACGGCACACTGTGCTCAATGTAATGTAAAATTTTAAATGCATTTAAACTAATTTTATTATACATTAGCTTCTGTGTGATAAGGATGATTCACTATGGACTTTGCGTGAGGCTTATAATTTTAGCCAATTTTTGTTACTTCTCAAGGAAATGTGCGTTTATGGTATTATTCTCTGTGTGTTGTGTGTATGTGTGTTTGCGCTCGCACTTGTGCGTACCTACGTGCACATCCGCGTGTAGCCTTTGTTTGCATACCTTTTTTTTTACGATTTTAAGTTGGGGAATCTATCGAAAAATATTTATAAAATGTAACGAAATTGGAGGCGAAGCTGACTTGATGCTGCTTTCTGCCTACTATTTTTTATGTAGGCATAGTCTATAGTGTATCGTGTTTGAAGAGGTAAGTGTTCTGAATCTGTAATATTCTTAACATAAAAACATGTAAGAATCACCAGAAACGAATTTTTAGGTATTAAATTAATACAGAGAACAGTGAAAGGAAGACAGGCGAGGGAAGGCACAATATAAAAGCTGAAGATTGAAAGTAGATAAAGTGGTGAACGAGAACATGTGAAAGGAACTGGTTGCTACAAATACTGATGCAGGATTTCTTCCATATTAAACCAACAGATACACTTTTTTGGAAGCAACTCCTAACTCTCCGCAATTTACCTCCTACATATTTCGGCCCCTCTTCTACTATAACCGTACTTCCCTTCTCAGGGCTGGTTCGAGTCCAGCCTGGGAAAATCTTTAACAAAAATTATAACAACGTGTGTGGCGAAAGTTTCGAGCCCCTCACCCCACTACACAATAGGATGGAACCCGTGTGGCGGGAGGAAGCAGTAGCTTCAAAAACTCAGCTATCAGCAGGGAATATGGCCCCACTGTCTGCACGTTCGAAACTTTGCCTGTGAAGCTGAAGATCATTATCTGGACAAGCTCAAGCCGCTGCTTTAATTTGGGTCGAAAAGATTTAGTGTCATAAAATCATTGCAAGAAGGGTATGAAAGGGACACCGTATTGAAAATTACTTGGCTTTGCTAAGGAGGAAATTCTTCATAGCATTCAGAAATGTGAACCCAGTGTTCAGGATTCAACCAATAAGAGAAGGCAACAAACCCCACATCATAAAAGGAAACAAAACATTTAGCCAGCGCCTAGTGGAAGCCTAGATATTCCACGTGGACGGTCGGACAGACATGACGAAGCTAATAGTCGCTTTTCGCAGTTTTGCAAACGCTCCTAAAATTGATACGAAATTACTACCTATCGCAGATTCCAATATTACTCAATAGTTTTATTTAAGCAATTTATTTGTTTTTATAAAATTATTTCTTAAATTAATCAGGGCTGTTAATTCATGCGGTAACATTAAAAAAAATGATATATTATTTCAAAATGTAAGCGGAAGATACAAAATAATTTGCCGATATAATGAACCAGCATTGTAGCGTTTGCACCTTTGACCTTGATTTTATAAATAGAGTATTACGCTACTGTAGTGTTTGATGAACCTATATTTGTTGGGAAACCTCATACAAGAGAGGTGTAGTTGTCGGAAAGTATGCTATTCTAACGAATGGATATGGAATAAAAATGTTGACAGATTTATTTAGCCACTGTGTACACGGAAAGTCAAATAGTGAACACTGTTCTGTGGATCTATCGATCTATATATTACATCGCCCAAATAACCTCCAGGCGGCAAAGTCTGTGTTTTGTCAACAATCAAGCGATGGACGTGGGCCGAGATTCGGTCCGTTAAATTGCGGCTATCTGTTGTTTTGTTTATCACTGTAATAGAAAACTTTGTGCTTTACAAACGCGAGAATTAGCACAATAATACGAAAATGGCGACATATATTCAAGCTGAGGCCACTTTTCTCAAAACTTTGCAATAGAACTGAAGGTTAAATGCGGATTTTAGAAGGCACTGACTTTGTTATACTCTACGCACTTGCAACTTGGTTTTTAGGAAATTTATATGTTCTGCGCCCAAAATAATACAATTTCATGTACAAATCTTTTACCTAACGGAAAAGTCTGCACAGCGGCCGTAGCCTATACGTTGCAGACTTTCATTTTAACTTGGTGAACATTTCTTAAATACGAAATACGAATAGGAAAACGGTATAACCTCAATGAATATTGTTCCATTTTAGACGCTTGGATAGTTTCAAGAACACCTAATGGGTTCGAGCCCTTAGAGGCCCGATGCACGTAGGCCTTTCTAACAGGCCCTTTTTGACCCCAAAATGCAGATGCTTTCTTAGAGTGGTGTGGTCCAGCATAAGGCCACGAACCCTCTAAGTTATACATAACAGAAAAATATATCAAGTACAGGTTGCGGCCCAATAAACATATTGGCCGAACCCTCCTTTTCTAAATAACTTTCGGTTCCCCATATTGAGCCCCTGTAAAAAGAAATGCTCCTTTTACAGAGCCTTCTATTACATGTCTGTTGAAGTCCTCAGTATGAGAGCCCACCCTCCAGGTTCCCCTCACGGAGCCTCTGTAATGAGAGAGATGCTTCCCTTCCAAAACCTTCCCTGATATGTCTCTCAGAGTCCCCAGTAAAGAAACCTCCCCTCCAGGTTCCCCTTACGAAGCCCCTACATAGAGAAAGATGTTCCATGTCCATATTCTTCTTTTGCATATCTTTATAAGTCCACCGCAACAGAGCCTCCGTTCCAGGTTCCCCTCTCAGACCGCCCACGGGAAGAGATGCTCCGTCTCCAGAGCCTTCTTTTACCTGTCTCTCAAAGTCTCCGGTGAAGAAGTCCCCCTCAAAGTTCCCCCAACGGAGCCCCCATGGAGAGAGATGCCCATCACCAGAGCCTTCTCTTTCATATCTTTCAAAGTTCACAATAAAGGAGCCCTCTCTATGCCCCCCTCTCAGAGCCACCACAAAGAGAGATCCTCCCCCTCCAAAGCTTTCTTTTACCTGTTTCTCGAAGGCCCCGGTGAAGGCATCCGTCCTCCCAGTTCCCCCAGCGGGGCCCCTTTGAAGAGAGACACCCGTCCCAGAGCCTTCTTTTAGATATCTCTCGGGTTCTAATGAAAAAGGTCTCCTAATAAAAATAGACACCCATCTTTCTAAGTCCCCGGTAAAGGAGCCTCGCCCCGTTCCAGAGCCTTGTTTTACATATCCTTTACCCGAAGAGCCTCAGTCTCCCATTATGTCCCAGAGCCGTCTGTAAGCCAGACAAGTTCTTAGACATCAGTAGGAGCCTTTGGGCAGCTCTTATAAAAGGCAATGCTCCGTTTCCAGAGCCATTGATTAATTCATTCACTCATTTCTCTCGGAGTCCCCACTTAAGGAGTTCTCCCACAACACACGGGGAAAAGAATACAGTCACCGTCTACGGAGCCCCACGCAGACGGAAGGCCTACATACAATGGGGTTCGGCCTGGTTCCCCAAGAGGATCGTTCACGACACTACTATTGACTATCCCAGTGCCATGTGTCAGAGTAGCCCCCCTTAGGTCACCCCCTCCACACCTGTTACAATCTCCACATAACCCTGAGGTGCGAACGAGGGTTTGGATTTATGGCAGGCTTAGATAGTTCCAAATTATTAACTCAAAAGTTAATAAGTTATATGCTGACTTTCAGAATAGTGCAACTTTGTGCCTAATAAGTTGTTACTCCGGGAAGATGGTGCGTCGTCGATGTCATTCTCTGCGGGTATGATTCGGTGGCTGGCAATTTGAGACCAGAGAAGAACTTTGTTTATACATTCCGCAATTTGAAGTCACTTGGTCTGAACTACAGCTGTATTAGGTGTGTCATTTTCTGTTATGTTTCATCAGGTTAATACTTTGTTAGGGGTTTAGTATGGTAAAACAAAATTCAACAATGCATGTCTCTTGAAAATTAACTTAATAGAATTCATCCTGTTTTGTCTTCAAAAAATACTCAAACCAAATACAATAGTCAGTTCATCACAAAGCTGTTTTTACTTAAAAGCTACGTGTTTCGGTCTAGATATTGACCATCATCAGGCTAATGATGATGGTGGATATCTAGAGCGAAACATGTAATAAAAACATAACTGTGTTAGACTATTTAACCTTTAAATCACGGTGTTGGTCTTTAAATTTTAACGCATGGTTTACTAGAAACATAAGTAGGCCTACTCTTTGAACAGAAAACGATAAAGTTATCAAATAAACGGCATTTTGTGACAAATAAAACAGAGATTAGGCACCATGTCTTAAAAATTCAGTAAATTTCCTTGTTACCTATATACATAACATCAAATTCTAAGGGTGTTTTTTACGTGCGCCCGCTTACGCCAACGTAGGTTGTTTAAAGGATAATATTGTTTTGATTTTATTTTTCTGAAGACACAACAGGACAAATTCTAAGTTAGTATTAGCCAGTAAGGTTTACACCATCAATCAATACAAGAATTTAAAACGTCAGACTTTAAAATGCAACACAAACATCTACCTCAACCAACAATTAGACTGATGATGGTCGATATCTAGACCGAAACATGTAGCTTTTAAATAAAAACACATTTGTATTACACTGACTAATTAATATTGTTTTGAATATTTGTCTTGAATCTCAGCTTAAATTTAGGGCATTGACATTTCATCAAACTTAAGTTGTGCAAAATTTGCTTTTCGTGAGGTTACACTTTTTATTATTATATTTTAGCGCAGTCATCGTCTATTTTTTTTTTGCCTAGGTTATTGCCTCGCTTTTTTGGAACTCGGCAGTGCCAGTTGCAATTTGTAATTCGATATTCACTGTGCGGTATATGTCAGAGCATGAACAACATGCACACAAATACGATGTGTTACTGTATTCTGAGCGTGTGCTATTAATTATTTTAGTCAACCGTCATTTCTCCATGTTGAGGAAAAGGGTGGACACGCCATTATCTATCGATATTGGGATTATATTTTACAACATGACAAGAAATACAAGTGGTAATGGTAATGATGACGACGATAATATTGATATTATTACGTAAGGATAAACAATAGAGTCGAGAAATACATCAAATTGATATATGAAATTAAACGACATTGCTACATGGAAAAAAAACACTATAGTGACCGCTGCCGAGTAAACTACTTGCGTGTTTCCGAAGTACATGCGTAAGAGATTGAAAATTCTAACCCTAAAGAAAACATTTCCCTGAGGCCGGTTTAAGGCCATCGCTGTGTATACTACCGCATGGGGCACCTCTCTTCGGGGGAACCAGAAAATATTGCTTTTTTCAGGCTTTGTTTTACATACATATTTTATGTAAATCCTTACATAGTTCCGTCTGCATTGTCACTTAAACAGTACGTATAGGCAGCGCCTCTAAACTTATATTTGTATTGGGCCTAGTGAGTCCCAAACAGGCCCTGGTATGTTCAACAACTTCCAATGAGGAGCCGTTCTTGAACTGGCCACACTGCTGCATTTTTTCTCAGTCTTGAAAAATTATTGAAGGCAACGTTTGTAAAACCTTCAATTATAAATTTACTAGTTTTAACAGCTGGAGGAAAATAAGTACAATACTAATTACAATTACTAATTACCATTATTATTATTTTTACAAAACAACGTTTAATTTATAAAAACAGCCAAATTTTAACAAATCTGATGATATCAATAACGAAAGAAATGGATAGATTAAATGAACTAATGAAGATAATGGACGAAATGGATGTCCATGAAGATCCGCTTTGCACAATTGTAGCTGGAAGACAGGCATTGAAAAAGAGCGCAATTACACGTGTCAAAAACACACACAACAAATGTCAAACAACTGAATCGTATCCATCTGTCAATTATTAAATAATATTTATAACAAATGTCATACTACAAAATTATTTTCAACTGTCAGTAGAATTCTAGAAATTATTATGAAATAAGAATGTACAGGTCTAATAAAGTAAAAGGGCATTAAAGTAGTCATCTTTGACACTAGAAAGTGTCACCACTTTGAAAACGTATCAATGAATGTAGATGAGAATTTTTAAATTTATATCACAGCTGCTTATTCGGAAAGGACACACTTTACTGAAGACCCTGACTCCACATTTGTTTAGCTATATATATGGATCAAAGAGTAATAATCGGGTAATATGAATACAGATATACGGTTAAATTACAGTAAGTAAAAATATCCTGCATCAGTGGCCAAGCTATCTAAGGCGTGGATTTGCGGCCGCTTTCTTGCTGGGATTGTGGGTTCGAATCCCGCCTGGGGCATGGACGTCTGTCTGTTGTGAGTGTTGGGTGTTGTCAGGTACAGGTCCCTGAGTCGGGAAAATGTGGTGTGTCTGAGTGTGATCGTGAAGCCTCGACAATGAGAAGGCCTGGACTACTAGCAGCCGTTGCGCCACGAAAACAAAATAATAACATGTAATATAGATTATTGTCACTGGCAGACAATTACTTTATTGAAGTAAATTTATTGATTATTGGAAGTTACTGGTGAAGTCAGTAATGAGAATATTTAATTTGGCCAGGAAAATTAGAAGGGCTCGCTCTAGAACCGCAGAACCCCTACTGTATGTCTGACCAATCCGTATAATGCAATTATATAGGATTTTTGTGACCGTACGTCATATTTGTGATGTTCCGTAGACGTTTCACTGCTTTCTTCTTTCTTCAGGTTTCCTCACTTAAATTCTGTATGCATTTTTCTTCTACCCCATTTTCCTTTATGTCTCATCCTTTTGTATTTTACCATTCGAACAATATATGGCGAGGCGTACAAACCGTGAAGCTCCTCATCAAGCAGTTTTTTTAATCATCCTCTTCTTCCTTCTTTGGTTTAAATACCTTCCTCAGCACCCTGCTGTCGAAACCCCTCAGCTTTCCTTAATATGAAGAACAGATGTCATGCAAATTAGTGTCTACAGTTACTTGTATGAACAAGTTTCTGCAAATTATTATACACGTAAAAATTTTGTCATAAACAACATAAAGTGTTGGGGAATTTAACATAGTAGTGTACACTCTATAAGCTCGTTTGTGCCCTAGCTGAACAAATAATGATAGGTATTGATCGACACGCTGCCGAGAAGCTCTCCTGACATCTGGCGACGGTTTACAGCAACCCCGTGTTTCCGATCCCGAAGCATCGAGCGATGAGATTCCAGTCGTCATTCTGAATATTGTGTTTAATTAAGTTATTAAACTGGAATTTCTTAATCTGGGCGTTATTCATTTGATAATGCACTACACTGCATACTACATTTAGTGTTCACCAAATAATATCAAGGTTACAAAATACAAAAGGTGGGGATTGGCAGGTTATGTAGCAGCATGGGACGTTTCAGAAATTTTATGCTTTCTTGGTCAAAGAAAATGAATGGAGGAGAAACTAATACACAGATCATGGTTCACAACTCAATGCAGAGATTATTTGGGAGGCATAGACATAGATTGAAGATATTAACAACATCTTATATAAGATGTTATATTTCTGATGGGATTGATCTGGCTCAGGGTGCTGTAACCCCAGAATGAAGTTTTATTCTCTTTGTATTGTGGGATGCTTCTGTACTTTTGGGCAACTGCTTGCTTTACAAGGACGCAGTGTTGTGAATTGAATGTTCAATGAATCATCTATCAATTTCTGGCAGGGAAGCATTTTTTCTCATGTTCAAAGCATCCACACAAACTCTGAGGCCAGCCCAGCCTCCTATTTAGTCCGTACTCAGGGTAAAGTGGCTGGGCCAGGAAGCAAACCACTCATCTCTGTCTAGTACTAGGGTCAAGAATATTTGGAACTGTATGTGCTGTACCTCCACACTCCTCTATACCCTCACTGTGTGATGTTTAATGAAACATGGAGACAGCTTTACCATATATGAAGTGTTTTCATGTTAATGAGTTGTGTTATTCACAACACAAACTGTTGTGTGAACAACAGGAAGTGGATTGCCATTTTCAATAATGTACTTTTCACAGCCAACAGTGACAAAATGCCATTCCAAGTGATGTCTGTGCTCACTGTCATCTTGAAAGTGAGTGACCTCAATTGAGCAAGAAGATGAGGGAAGATCATTGTCTTGTTGGCTGCAGCGCAGTGTAGTCTTGTAGAGGGGCACCATCACAGATGAGCCTACTGCCTTCATCTTCTGCATTCTGTGAAAAGTTTGTGCTGTTCTACCAGAATGAACGGTGTCACATAAAAGAAAACTCTAATGTGGATGAGAAAATCACATCTCACAAGATGCAGGAAATTCCCCTCCATGATAACATATCTTGTACAAAGGACTCCAAAAAAGGTGTCTGTCATGTTAAAAAGCAGAATGTTGTTTGTCTTCAGTTTGGAAAACATACAGTTACACAGGGCGATGTCGATCATTATCTATTGTTTGTGTACTAGCTGATAAAAATCTGTGAGTTTGGACTTTGGTGAGTGGGTGTAAGCAAGTGGGTGAGGGAGTATATCATTCAGAGGTAATGGTTACTGCCTTGCCTTCATTGCCTGCCTTGCATGCCTGACTTGCCTGCCTGCCTCCTTGCCTTGCATTGCCTGATTGCCTGCTTTGCCTTGCCTGCCTGCCTCCTTGCCTTGCATTGCCTGATTGCCTGCTTTGCCTTGCCTGCCTGCTTGCCTTGCCTGTATTTGTTGCTTGCATTAACTTGCTTAATTGAATTTCTGCATTGCCCTGCCTGCTAAATCTACTTGCATACCTTAACTATTTTGCGTTGCTGCCTTACCTTGCACAGACTATCCTGCTATACCTGAATTGCCATGAATTTGTGCCAGCGTAACCAGCCTGCCTTGCCTAATTGCCTGCCAGAATTGTTTCACTTATTTTGCAATACTAAAATACATGCCTTGCATGCTTGCTTTGCAGGATGGGCAAAGCAGACTTCTGCCAATAAAGAAAAACAAAATACAAATAAATAAATAAATAAATAATTGAATAATTAAGTAATAAATTATCTAAAAAATATGTAAGCAAGTAAAAAAGTAATAAGTAAGTAATTAAGTGAGTATATAGATAAATACTATAATAAAAATTTTAAATGAATGCGGAAATGAATAAGTAAATGAATAAATAGAAAAACATGGAGAAATAAATGAACAAAAATAAATAAACAAATGAATAAATTTACCAACAAGAAAAAAAATAAAAAAATTAAATACGTAAATAAAAATATCTACAAAAGAAAGTGAAATCGAGGATAAGAGAATAATTGCATAAGTAGATAAATGAATAATTGAATATGTGATTTAAGAAAGAAGTAAAAAAATAAAAAAATAAAGACCAGAACTGACTTTATATTACCTTAACTTCCCTTGAATTGCCATGCCTTGCCTTGACTTCTAACCTAACCTAACCTAATCTAAAGCCAGCCACGTTTCAAGACATAAGGTTTGGAATAAAATTTATATGTTCATCCAAAATAGAGACAATTGATGAAGGTTGAGAGGTAAATTTCAAGCCATGCCTCTTCTACCCACAAAAATGTAATATTTTTAAATGTTTTCTTTTAAAGTTATGAATCATGAAATTCTGGATGTAATGTTTGGTTCGAGAACATTACATTCTGCAAGAAATAAATAAATAAATAGGTAGGTAGATAGATAAGATACAAGCAAATCAAATAAATAAATAACGAAGAAACAAATTAAATAACAAGCAAATAAACAACTTAAATAAATTGAATAAAGAAATTAAATAAATGAAGTAATTAAATAAATAAATTCAAATAACAAATTAAATTAATAAATTAAATTAATTAAATTAATAAATTAAATTAATAAATAAATTGAATAAATAAATAAAGTAATTAAGTAAATAAATAAATTCAATTAATTAATTAATTAATTTAATTAAGTAATTTAATTAATTTATTAAATAAATTGAACAAATCAATTAATAAGTAAATTAAATAAATAAAACAATTAAATAAATTAATAAAAATAAATTAAATAAATTTGTTAATTAAGTAAATTAATGATTTAATTATGCAGCTGCTCGAAAATTTCTAAATTTGATAAGTCATGTTGTCTCGCTTGGGGGGGGGGGGGAAGGTAAACGAAATTCTGATGCATTAGCATAGCGAAAACTTCGAACAAGTTAGGAAGCTACTAACTTGCGTGCTTTTAAGCGAAGTGTAATTTTTGTACGGCTTTATATAGGTATAATTTGTGTAATAATTGGAAGCATTGTCTTTAGTGGCTTTTCAGTAAACAGTGAGGGAAATATGAGAAGGGGTAATCAATTAAAATCTTTGATGAATACGAACTTGCCTGGTAGTTGTCTGGAAACTGAAACCCGCTAATTTCGTATACGTCATGAACTCTGTGCACAATAGAAACTTGGTCTATTCGTACAATAACTCAATAGTAAACACAAGCCTACTCGTCACTGTACGTAATTAGGTACCTCACAATAAGGACGTATGGGCTAGTAGGTGTCTAGTTCCATGCATTCTTAATCTCTGCACCAGATAAAGGTCAACAGTCACCTGCATATCCCAGCAACCCCCCCCCCTCCGCCCCCATACCCATAGGACAAGTTGATGGACTGGTCACTGAATCTCTCTAAAAGCTGTCAGTAGTCAAAGACGTCTTAGTTCCACCTGGCATTGAACCCTGATATCGGCCGTGCCATGGCTCAGGCGGTTAGTAGCTGGCCTCCCACCGCGGAGGCCCGGGTTCGATCCCGGGTCAGTCCATGTGGGTTTTGTGGTGGACAAAGTGGCACTGAGACAGGTTTTTCCCCTAGTACTTCGGATTTTCCCTGTCAACTTCATTCCACCGGTGCTCCATTACTTGTAAAAATAAAAAAATAAAAAAGAAACTGGTCATCTGTCATCTTCATCACAGGGTTGTAAAATAAGCCTTAAGGCTGCGGTGCGTCCGTAGCATCTGCTGCGGGGCCCTTCACCAAAAAGAACCCTGATATCTCAGTCGTCAATCTATGTCTTAGTTACTATACCAACTCCAATCATCCAGGATTGGAAAATCAGGAATTTTTACAAACGAACATCCCCAAACCCCAATAGAACAGTTGTGTATTCAGTGACATAAGTTAGGAGGTTATGGAAAGGTTGATAGGAATGGGTGGTGACCTGTCTTAGAGTACCTTCTTGTAAGTCATTACACAAGCTAAAGAAAATTGTAAACACGCCAGAAACTGTAAGCAGTCTAAGTGGAATATAAATATTTAAAATATATGCCTACTTTTCCTTGCTAAGCTACAGATCAGGGATAAACTGAAGATGTGTATGAGGTTCTAGGTTGCAACAGGGGTAGTGGCTGGTCAGTCATGTCGTGCACATTAAGGAACGTGTTATCTGAGTACATAACGTGGGTAAAATGTATATTTAAGGGAAAACACGAATAATTCGGCGAAATGAAACACTTTTCACAATAAATCTATATACAGTGTCCAGGACCTGAAACCGTGACTCCACAGTGGGCTGCAACACTGCCTCTACCAATGCCCTATTCTGCTGGTAAAAGGTAAAGCAATCCCATTACAGGCCTTGGCAGGCTCTTAGGGTTCCAGGAGTTTGAGGCTCCTAGATTTTTAGACAATCGGCACATGAAGGTGGTAAGGTTGTCAGCCCTACGCACCAGCCGCCTTTACCCCCCAGGAAATATTCCTGTACTCATTTCTGTTAGAGGCTGAGTCGACCTCAGGGCCATAGTGCGACCGAAACGAGTATGTCAATGAAAAATTCCAATGACACCATCGGGAATCGAACCCGCGACGTTCCGGCTTGTAGCGCAGTGCCCTATTCTGCTGGACAAGTTTACTAAACCTCGACTCGATCAGCAGGTGGATTTCTTTGTCATGGAATGTGACAGCAGCTTGTATAGTTACGAATAGGTTCTACTAGATTGTGTTGGATGACCTAGAAATCGGGGGTTTGTCTTCGAGCGGGAGCAGGGATGTATAGTTTTCAGGTCTTTTAGGCTGGTGTTGCTCCAGTAGTTGTCTTATAGGTCTTGACACCGTAGCGTATACTGAGTTTGCTTCGACGTTTCGAGAAACATGCTACTTCCATCTTCAGGGTGATTGAATTTGTTTTAGGCGGATTCTGAAATGACTGAACAGGCAGTCAGTCATGTTACGGTTAATAGTCCAGCACGTCAAATCGTTACACACCGCTTTATCGCCACTTACGTCTTTGAAAACCGTTAAAATTTTCCCTTATATCGTTACAGACCGCTAAATGTGTCACTTATGTCTTTCCACTGTATCGAGGAACGTCCTAAGTCTAGGTTATGCATTGACTCTGTAATTATTTGAGGCTTTAATAAGCAGTGGTAAGTATTTTTACCACTTTAGCATTAAAAACTTTTTATTTTTTCTATATAGTGTATTTGTGCGTTTGGTATATTTATTACAGTAAGAAGCTATTTTTTCCTAAGTAACACTAGACGGTTAATTTTTGTAATATAATGTATTTTGTTTATTATGAAGTATGAACTGGGTTTTTATGTCTTACGTAGATGAATTATTCAACTGAGCGAATCCTGGGAACCTCCTTAGAAAAATCAGGAGCATGGGAAAGAAACATTCTACCATTTTGAGTGTTTCCAAATGATAATGTACCCCTGCGCTTTGCAACCCGAAACACTCCCGTCGGTAACACAGCTCGCTACGCTCCCAGCAAACTGTAGGTTACAATAACATTTCATTCGAAAGGGTAAAATTCCGACATTTGATAGATACGGGGGGAAAAAATTTTCCTCATTAAGTGACTATCATCAGAAATTTGGGTTATCTTTCCGTTTTACATATTTATTTAGATTTGTAATTACAAGTTGTGAGCTATTTTTTTGCATTCCGCCACCTGATTTCAGATTTGACCTTGACACGTGCCATACTTTTGATCAGTTCATATGTACTTAACACGGTTTACCGCCAAACCCCAGCCAGAGGATCGTTGACATTCGTTGAGGACAGACGTGTTTTCGTTTCATTCCGCCTTGCAAGGTTCACCACTGCTTGCAGCAGAGGGGTAGTTCCAAGGACAATATAGTGGGCTGCAGTTGCTAGCTAATCAGTAGGTACATACGATTTTATATTAATTTACATACATTAAAAGCACTTGTAAACCAAAAGAAACTTTTTTATTGTTGATATTAAATATTATTTCGGCGCTTTTCGAAGTTGAAACTTAACACGTAGCGACTGCGTTGTCATTATGAAGGTCACAGCAATTTATCTGGAATTTTACAATTATGTATTTGAAAGTAAATTTTTTGTTAGTCACACATAGATTCCTAATTGTTGCTGGTATAAATGAACCCGAAATATGAGGTTAAAAACTTTATCTTCCTCTTTTATTACGCTGGATATGCATTTGTAACTTTCCTGATGTATTCATACGCCAACAACTGCTACAGGTTGTACGTGTTCTGAAAGAACGACGGCCATCTTCGTTACATACAGCAGGAAGAGGCGAACAAATATACACCGATGTTTACAAAGATATTTACAAGTGGCGTGGAAAGAACAAGTTACATGCTGTAAATATCATGTTGTTGACTTGCATTCGGCAGGCAAACGTTTCGAATCTCGAAAGGAAAAATATTGATCTATTATTATCCAGATTTATCATGGCTTTCTTCCACCCAGAGTGGCGCCCATAGAAAATGAAATTTCGTACGTATAAATTCCATTCAAGATTTTGTTTTATTCCTTTGCGATAATGTTTTGTAATATGTTATGATCGCTTCTTTACACATGCCTTATATTGATACAACGTATTACATAATCGAATATTAATTTATTATCTCATATTTTAGAATTTCTTGACAGTATTTTTCAATCATAATTATAAACCATAATATTTAACTTAAGCCCGAATTTTATGAGGTAGTTAGGAGACGGAGTGATAGTGGTAGATTTATGGGGTTTGTTTATATAAGTAACTGATTTAGTTGAACGTATGAGGAAAAATGTAGACTCAATCATTTTAATATTTTATTATTACATTGCTTTACTATTTTATGTGAAAAATCCAAGAACACAAAAACATTTTAAATAATACTTTTAAACAGGAGAGAAAAGTTTTAGTTTTTTTTGTGGGTTTATATATGTAAACTCCACCTCCATACAGCGCAGAGGTTACGAAGAATAGGAGCTATACCTCTACTACAACAACTCCTGTTACTTGATTTATGGATTTTATGAGGTATGTAGAAGAATTGGAGATGGAAGAGTTATGTGTTTGCT
Organism: Reticulitermes speratus; assembly: GCA_021186555.1. Lineage (NCBI taxonomy): Eukaryota > Metazoa > Arthropoda > Insecta > Blattodea > Rhinotermitidae > Reticulitermes > Reticulitermes speratus. The sequence continues at coordinate 19,202,055 of JAJKFL010000002.1, forward strand.
TCTATAGGTAATTGATTCAGACAAACCTACGAGAAAAATGCGGACTGCATTATTATTTTATTAATTTATTTTTTGTATGAATGAACCTAAGAGCACAAGAGCATATTGAATTATAAGTAGGATGGGAAGCTTTTAACTTTTTATAGTTTTATGTAGGTAAGACCCGTCTCAATATAGAGAGGAGGTTACGAACGAGTGGAGCTCTACATCTACTCCCCCTATACGCCTTCATGGCGTGGACAGGATAACTTTTCCTGATTTTCTACCTTTCTATGTAGGTGAGAGGAAATTGGAAAATGTTATGGCTATGTTATGATTTAATTAAAAAAGGTTAAGTTTTACTTATTAGAGACAGAACATGATGGATAAATTTATTGAATATTTAAATGATGCAGATAAATCATGAAACGAAATGAATAAAAAAGAAATATTATTATGGAGGTGGACAGAACAGAATGCAAGGTAACAAGAAAAGTAACTAAATGTTTAGACAGAAGGTAAGGAGGTCAGTGATTGCGTTAAAAATTTGAAAGCAGTGTCTGGTTTATAAGACTTGAAAAGGGATGAGTAAGTTTTGGCAAATATGGGTGAAAGATTAGGAAATCGGTTATTAAATAATATTTTTTTAAACGTAGGTATACAAGCTGAATACTGTAAAACCCGTGATGTTAGCAGGTGCACTGTTCTGTTTAATATAATTCAACTACTAAATGTTTGGTTTGATATTAGTCTGTGGGGGATATGACACTTACTAGTATTAATATCAGCATTAGTATTAGTACTCAACCTCCGTCTAGCGCCGAAGTCGAGAGTGTGCGGATCCAAACCCCTACTGTCCCTCTGTGCTTTCGTGACATGTATGGGATAAACTTACTTTTTATTACTATTAGAATTAGAATTAGAATTTGTAACACTTTAAGTTAATAATTCCTTCACCGAATCTTATTCAGGGGAGAAAATCAAGAAGAATGCGTTGGACGGGCCATGTAGCACGTATGGGGAGGGGATAGTTGCACACCGGGTTCTGGTGGGTAAACCCGAGGGAGACTACTTGGGAAACTGAGGCTTAGGTAGGAGGAAAATATTAAAATGGATCTTCAAGAAGTGGGATGGGGAGGCATGGACTGGATTGCTCTGGCTCAGGATAGGACAGGTGGCGGGCTCTTGTGAATGCGGTAATGAACCTTCTGGTTCCATAAAACGCGGGGAATGTTTGACAAAACTGAGGACCTGTTAGCGTCTCAAGAAGGACTCTGTCCCATGGAGTTTGGTAGGTAGGTAGGTAGGTAGGTAGGTAGGTAGCTAGGTGGGTGGGTAATTAGTAACTTACTGTTTATTAATTTGGTACTTTTACGTGTCACGCTATCTATTCTGCTTCGTCTTAAAGTGTAGAATGGTGAATGTATTTGTTAACAATATTTCAAATCCAGTTTACATTTTTAACCAACAATGACGTGTCTTGCTAGGAATAGCCGTTTCTTAAATTTAAAGCTTCTGTAGCTGATATTTCTTTTCCAGTTCTGCTTAGCAATTCCGCTCTAACGTCAAGACACTAGCACGATATACCTCACTGCAGCCTTTTCCCTCCCTTCTCTTCGTAACTCGCCGTGCTGTAATTCCACTTACACATTAGTTGCTCTCGTCCTTATCTATTGTAAGCCCAGGTGGCTTGATGCTGACCTTACACAACATAATCTGACTCTACGTCCCGTTTTATAACCTTCATCAACTCATTTTTCCAGTGTATTCCTTCTGGTCTCTTTCTGTGGCGATATATGACGTACATCGCCGCTGTGTCCTCTGCATAGAACGTCTGTGGTTTAACGAAACACGTTTTAGCTCATGATTATTGTGTTTTATGCATTGCTGCCGTACCTCTGTCGTGCTTAATACATTGGAATACTGACAAGTCATTAGACTAATGATATTCTGAAGATACTTTGTGCATTTGAAACATTACGTACCCGAATGCGTTTCCTATATCATTAAATATGTTACTGGAAATTATATTTCTGGCTAGTTCTTTGGAGCAGACAACCGAAAGGGTCTTGAGTGAATAAAAAATGAATTTCATTTTTATTTAATTATCGGCACTTGGTAATGAAAGAGGTTCGATTTGAAGATTATTACGCGAGAAAGTTTTCTAGATCAAGTCAGGTAACAGCCGTTTAGACCGCAGGTGTTCATAACCTCAGAAAACCACGCCTACTGTAGTCAATAGGGCGTCCAGCAATTTGTACCGACATGCGGGACTTAACAAAACCGTTAAAAGTTTTCTCGTTTTGTTGAAAATGTCGCGAAAATTAATTAAAATATATTGTTTTATATTATAATAATTTTGGAATTATGAAGTAGCCTTTACCAAGTTAGGAAAGGACGGATTATGTGGATATCAGGTCACTCCGACTCGGCCTGTCTTTTACCTAGTACCAGCGTCCAAATTATGTCAGATTTTTGTGAAATTCGGGGTAACAATTCTTCAAAAAGTTGTTGACACAGCTCAAATTTCGTTAAAAACTGGCGTTTTGACAGCCATACTTTATATAAGAGCGTCAATTATTTCCTACATTTATTTTCCACATTCCATGACCGATCTTTTCGGCATTCGGTGCGGAAGAATTCCATGTAACGCCATTGACCGATAGTGATTTTCGTTAAAATCGATGCAGTATACACCGTAATTTACTTGAGGCTTAACTGAAATTTTGCTCTTACCTTCTACATTTTCGTCTCTTTTAAATATAATTCGGTACATTGTATATCTACTCAGGTTTATTGAATTATTTTGGGTTTCGTGAAAATCGGAGAAGTGGAGGCCTTTCTTTACTTAAAAGCGCGAATGAAATTCTATCCATATTTTCCTCATTTGCTGTCAGATTAGAAGACTTTCTGTACAAGAAATATGCAAGTAATTCTTTTAGAGTATTTGTGTGTTTTGTGAATATCTGCTCAGGGAAGGCGACATGTTTGTTATAGTCGTTAATTACGCAAATTATATTATGCGTGTACCGTGAAATATAATGATATTTTGAAAGTAAGAAATGACCTGGTAAAGTCTGTGTTCTTCGTCTCGAAGTACATCGTTTGCTGAGATGAACTGGGAACAAATAGCGACTATGACCGAAGTAAATACATATCTAGTCGAAACATGACCCTTAAAACCTTATGTATATGGGCCTCACAACCTTTATAATGAAAAATATTTTCCCTTTCCATTTTGTAAATCCATACCTGATAATAGCATCTTAAATAGAAATAGACTTTATTTTAAAAACACTCATTCCTAAGAAACTCTTTAACACAGATGGTCCATTTATTAAGCGTCACTTTATTACTGGGCACGGTGAATGATGAATTGCTCCAAATTTGTTTTAAATATCTGACCTTTTCATAATAAAACGTGACGTATTTTGATATAATCACCACAATATTTTGTGGGTAATTTATCAATTCTGAGAACAATGGTACATAAATTATACAGGATCTGCAAAATAAAGACGTCTAAGTTTTGCGATTTTTATACGTTGGCAACATGCATATGAATGGCACACATCACTTCTCTTTATTTCTCTCTACTAACACACTAAAAGAACTAACGCTTCTTTCTTCTGGTTGTGGGTTTCCTCTGCCCTCCCTGCATGGCCGGCACATAATACGTTAACACGATCTGTACATCCACATGCATCCATTGCCAACCGGTGTCAGTTATACAAGCTATACAGCATTTCTCTTTCGATTCTTATTCCGACAATATCTTACGTAATTTTTTATACTTTAAGTGAATATTAGACTAGGCCCGCATCTGATGTGTCATACTGGTTCAACTTTTATTTTTGGCACAACATGGCTTACTTTACATGACTGTCTTTCAGATTATGCCCGTTGGTTCATTAACGTTTTGTGGATGGTAGATAAAAACAGTGTATGTATGGCCATACACTTCGGATATGTGATAAAATTATCAATAACAAGACTGAAAATCGTGTACTCCGTGATGTAGTATGTCGGATTTGCCAAGGTATTCTTTACTTTCGAAATATCACAAGGTTTCATGATACACGCAACATGTAATTTTATTTACGCCCATAAGAAGTGTTCGGCCTTTCCTGCGCCGATTTTAACGAAACTCACAAATACTCGACAGCATTATGTGCACTTATCTTGTACCGAATGCCATCCAAATTTGACAGGAAATGCGGGAATTATGTATAAAAATTAATTTGCACAGCTAAGTAAAGCATGGCTTTTATTCCACCGACTTTTACGGGATAGAGGATTACTTTTTAAGCTTTTGTGGAAATATCCTGTACTTAATATTATTCACATCCTCAAAAATGTAGAAAATAGATCAACCTTTTTTCCGCTTTCAGTAAGTATGGGTTTCCCTGCATACAATTGTATAAAACTCACACGTACTCAGCTGCGTTAAGTGAAAATTTTCTATACCGAATTTCATCTAAATCGGTAAAGAATTGTGGACAGTAGTGTAGAAATTCCTTTACGCCCTAAAGTAAAGTACGACTGTCACTGAGCCGGTTTTTACGAAACAGGCTGACCCGACAACCTTCTGTAGAGAACTTCTCTACTAAATTTCATGAAAATCCGAGGAATGGTTCAGTCTAAGGTGTTAGGCCACAGACAGACGGACAGGTGGACAGACGTGTCTCCACTAGCGCATTCTTTTTTTATTCGTAACGAAGGGATAATGAAATGCAAGAAAAGTTTTATCATCGTAGCAAAATGTAGAAATGTAGGTATCCTTCAATACGGCGTTGGCCATTCAAAATTTGGAAACATCTCCTCGTCGCCAAATTTCCACAACAGAATATCAGCACAAAATTAATACCAGTGCCTTGTCACGCAATCACAAGCTCTGATACTTTTCTTATTTTCATCATTGAGTCTCCGAAATTTCAGCGTCATGAAGTCTGTCATTTACCCAACCGTGAGTCAGTTACTATTTTTAAGTGAGTCACCCAGGCCATGTGACTTTACTCCCCACAACCTTATCCGAAATATACGTTTGTCTTCCAATTTTGTTTAACACGAAATTTCCAAACAAAATTTTGTCTAAACAGACAGTTTCAACTTTCATGAATTTGGCTCCCTCAACCCCCCCCCAACACAATAATCTTAATTTAAGGGAAGGAGTGGCTGTTGAATCACGTGACATTTACTCCTGATCAAGCTGGAGTTTTCAAAGCTAAAAAAAGTGGCTATTATTTTCTGTACTAAAACACGTGAGGGCAAATATTTTTGAGCTGAAAAGGTCAAATATTCTGCTGTAGATTTTTGGGAAGGAATTCAGCTGTATATATAGGAAATGCTGTAGTTGAAAATCATAAAAATAATGGTTATTGAGAAAATAAGTATTGTGTAAAACAATGCATAAGAAAAAAATTTGACGTTAGGTGTGGCGAGAAACAGATACCCACATTTGCCATGCAAATACGACGGTACCGTAATGTGCGCTCGAGTATACAATATTTCATAATTTTATAAATTATGTTGCAGAATGTATTGATGTATAAGGGTTTTATCCGGGAATAGGAGGTTTAATTTTTTAAAGTTTATTTTGAAATATATTTATGTAGGATGGGCTTCATGCCTGTGAATAGGAGGGTTAAATATTTACGTAAGAGTATTGAGAATTATATTGATGTAGGAAGGCCTTCATGCCTCGGAACAGGAGGGTTAAATATTATATAATGTGCATTGTGAAATATATTTATGTAGGAGGGGATTTATGCCTGGAAACAGGAGGTTAAATATTTACGTAAGTGTGATGGAAATATATTTATGTAGGAGGGGCTTATGTCTGGGACAGAGGAGGTTAAATATTTATAACGTAATGTGAAATAGAATATATTTATGTAGGAAGGGTTTCATCGCCTTGAAACAGGAGCGTTAAATATTTCGATAAGTGTATATGTGAAATATATTTCTGTAGGAAGGCTTCACGCCGGAAATAGGAGCGTTAAATATTTACTAACGTGTTTTGTGAAATATATTTATGTAGGAAGGGCTTCACGCCCGGAATAGGAGCGTTAAATATTTATATAACGTGTATTGTGAAATATATTTATGTAGGAAGGGCTTCACGCCCGGAATAGGAGCGTTAAATATTTAGTAAGAGTATTGTGAAATATATTTCTGTAGAAAGGCTTCACGCCCGGAATAGGAGCTTTAAATATTTACTAAGGTATTGTGAAATATATTTATGTAGGAAGGGCTTCACGTCCCGGAAATAGGAGCTTTAAATATTTATATAACGTGTATTGTGAAATATATTTATGTAGGAAGGGCTTCACGCCCGGAATAGGAGCGTTAAATATTTATATAACTGTATTTGAAATATATTTAGTAGGAAGGGCTTCACGACCCGGGAATAGGAGCGTTAAATATTTACGTAAGTGTATTTTGAAATATATTTATGTAGAAGGCTACAAGCCCGGAATAGGAGCGTTAAATATTTAATAACGAGTATTGAGAAATATATTGATGTAGGAAGGCGCTTCACCCGGAACAGGAGGTTAAATATTTATATAAAGTGTCATTGTGAAATATATTTATGTAGGAAGGGCTTTCATGCCTGGGAATAGGAGGATTAAATATTTATAACGTGTATTGTGAAATATATTTATGTAGGAAGGGCTTACGCCGGGACTAGGAGCGTTAAATATTTACGTAAGTGTATTAGGAAATATATTATGTAGGAAGGGCTTCACGCCCGGAAATAGAGCGTTAAATATTTATATAACGTGTATTGTGAAATATATTTCTGTAGGAAGGGCTTCACGCCCGGAAATAGGAGCGTTAAATATTTATATAACGTGTATTGTGAAATATATTTATGTAGGAAGGGCTTCACGCCGGAATAGGAGCGTTAAATATTTATATAACGTGTATTGTGAAATATATTTTGTAGGAAGGGCTTCACGCCCGGAAATAGGAGCGTTAAATATTTAATAACGTGTATTGTGAAATATATTTATGTAGGAAGGGCTTCACGCCCGGAAAAGGAGCGTTAAATATTTATATAACGTGTATTGTGAAATATATTTATGTAGGAAGGGCTTCACGCCCGGAAATAGGAGCGTTAAATATTTATATAACGTTATTGTGAAATATATTTATGTAGGAAGGGCTTCACCCCGGAAATAGGAGCGTTAAATATTTATATAACGTGTATTGTGAAATATATTATGTAGGAAGGGCTTCACGCCGGAAATAGGAGCGTTAAATATTTATATAACGTGTATTTTGAAATATATTTATGTAGGAAGGCTTCACGCCCGGGAATAGGAGCGTTAAATATTTATATAACGTGTATTGTGAAATATATCTATGTAGGAAGGGCTTCACGCCCGGAAAGGAGCTTTAAATATTTATATAACGTGTATTGTGAAATATATTTATGTAGGAAGGGCTTCACGCCCCGGAAATAGGAGCGTTAAATATTTATATAACGTGTATTGTGAAATATATCTATGTAGGAAGGGCTTCACGCCCGGAATAGGAGCGTTAAATATTTATATAACGTGTATTTTGAAATATATTTATGTAGGAAGGACTTCACGCCCGGGATAGGAGCGTTAAATATTTACGTAAGGTGTATTTTGAATATATTTATGTAGGAAGGGCTACAAGCCCGGAATAGGAGCGTTATATATTTACGTAAGATTATTGTGAAATATATTTATGTAGGAAGGGCGTCACCCCGGGAATAGGAGCGTTGAATATTTATGTAAGTGTATTGTGAAATATATTGATGTAGGAAGGGCTTCAATTTACATCGTAGCCTCATTTAGTTGACCTGCGAGACCTTTTCCTCAACAGCCTGTTTTCACGAAGTAAAATATTGTAAGAGTTTCTAATTAACACCGATATTTCTATACAACCTGGCTATTATTAATGACTAAAATTAATTCAATAAAGTCACTTATAACGATTTCATACAACGTCGCAATTAAAGTCTGTAAAAATTACACGTTAATACACAAAATTATTGTTAAAATCATCTGGTAGCTACTGCACGCATTTTAAATTTCGAGTTCAGTATTAATTGCTAAGCAGTCACTGACAAATTTCGACAGACACCGGCTTTTCTTTAAATCCTTTGCTATTGGATAGTGTCACGTTAACATTTCGGAAAAACGCATGCGCAGTCGGCATCTAACCTCTGGTTTAATTGCAGTTTTTTTTATTTTCGGGAGTGTTTGGACACCGAATATAAAAATTCTTACGTTTGCGAGAGTGTTTGTGCAGTGAATAAAAATTATTATACCACTAATTTTTAATGTGTGTTACGTTCTTCGTGGTCTTGAATAGTGTTTTTCCAGTGATTAGTTTCTGTCGAGTGGACCCGTAGAAACTTGGTGTTCGTTTTGATCGTTCAGTATCTAATTATGTGTGATGTGAATACGAAAGCGTCTGAAACGACCTCGTAAGTGCCAGTGCTAGTGATAGTGGCTGTGATAGTGCTACAATGGCAAGTGCTGTGATTGTGTCAACGGTTGCAAAAATCCAAGGACTGCAACAGTAGTCATCCGAAGCTAAACTTCGAACCCAGGACCAAGTGAAAAGGAGCAACGCGCAAATCGTAACGTTACCGATGCTCACACATTCCTATTTTAGGTACGCTTGTGTGAATGTGGTGTGAATGCGTTGTATAATTTCAGCCCACAATTCAGCATTTGGAGCAGCCATCGAGGGACAAACCAAAGGTAGGTCCTGGATATCGAGGAACAGCAACGTGGTGGACATCGATGGACAAGAATGGAAGGTTGGTCGCGTGAGTTGTTACGAGTGAAAGAGTGAAAACGCATTAGTAGCCCTTACATTTCAGGTGCCTCTAAAGTCACTGAATTATCGTCGTCGGCGTCATGTTTTGAAATACACAAAATATAGCTAATGTAATCATTAGCAGTCGAACAAGTGACCGTATTAGAACGCGAATGAACTGATTGGCGTTGGACGTTTCTGTGAATAGTCGCCAGGCTGCGTTACTCTTCGGCAGGTTTCCTATTACAGTGATGCATTTCGTTCCACAACCCTGAAAGCAAAGAATAGGAATGTAGTTCACAGGACAGCGCTTGCGTTAGCGTCTGATTTCCGAAACGAATGTAGCGTCCTTCGAACACGATATATTTGATTTGCGGTTTCAATAGAAGAAGAAGAAGCCGTCCGCGGATTTTTTTTGCTGATGCTGCTGTCACGCTTGCTGAAAAAAGCGCCGGTTCAAGCCGATGAACGCATGTTGCATTTTAAGCCCAAAAATATATCCATTTTTTATTTTTCTGACGAGTAACGGTAACTTTGTGTGAAAATGATAATTTTCGCTTTTTTATACCGTGTGTTTGTTTTCATCCGCAACATTCGACGATATGCCTTTGTATTTAAATGGTTATTGCTTGATTCTTTTCTAAAAAGGATTGTATATGTAATGAACCAAAAATACAAAGCACTCATTCACATCTACATTTTCCATGAATATTAGTGCGTGACATACTGAATCAAAAACTGTACATTGCAAGTCCTCGTTGTATAGAAGATGAAGAGAAATGAAGTACAAGGACACTGACAGCACAGGTAAGTCTTCAGCATTTCCATTTTCCTTATTCACGGACTGTACTTATTACTGTTTTTACTTGTTCCAGGGCTGTAAGTGTTACTGTTTTTACTAATTGTGTCCTTTTGTGTTTTTTTTTTTTTTTTTGCTTTTTTTTTTTGTCTCTTTTCAGGCCCCGCTCATATCCTGTGCCTCACCGTGGCGAGCGGGTGAAACAAGGAACGGTGCATCCCCGAAATATTTCCGTTATTACTTACAAACCTTTTTGTCATTTTATATATTGCGTCACGTTTACGTTGGTGTTATTGCAGGGAGACCTGACGGGAAGGAGACCACTTGGAAGACCCAGACGTAGATGGGAGGATAATATTAAATGGATCTTCAAGAAGTGGGATGGGGGACATGGACTGGATTGCTATGGCTCAGATAGGGACAGGTGGCGGAGTTTGTGAATGCGGTAATTAACTTCGGGTTGCATAAAACGCGGGGAATTTCTTGAATAGCTGGACGACCTGTTAGCTTCTCAAGAAGGACTCTGCTCCATGGAGTTAGTTAGTTAGATACACTTGACTTGTGTTGCTTGCAACATCTGTGTATCTATAAGTTTACGTAATAATTCACGCTGTCCGTACGTGTTCAGTAAACTTAACATTTAACACCGTCAATCTGACTTTCACTCGAAAGCCTACATGAAGATTTATTTTCCCGACAAAGAGAAAAAATTGACGTAATTTTCACCCCTTGGGAATTAATATTATTATGTTTTGTGTACAGTCCCCGTTCATCTTGTCTTCTTTTCGAAGTACCACTCCACACAAATTGACTGCTTCGAGTAACATAAATGGGACTCGTTATATTAATGTCATTAGTTAAACTTCGTGAAAGGATTTTGATTGAATTTTAGATTTACGATGTCCATTTTAATAAAAGTGCAATAACTTCAAATAATTTGTTCAGACATATCATACCTTTCGGTAAACCGTATTAAATCCTTAGTTGTACCTTGTTAGATGGGAGTGCAATACATACGCATTTACTCGTACTTCTTTGTACATATATAAGATAGAAGCTCGGGAATTAAGAGGAATATTAAATTTATGTGTGCTTTTCCGCAGGTGATACTTTCTACGATTCTCTGATAAAACAGACCTAAGACTGTATATTGAAGCGCAAAAGAATAAAGAATAATGCACTTATATAAATCGTGTTCCGACAAATGTACACCCTTTATTATCTGTATTTAATATAGTTTTATATTAAAATAGTCCAACATGTTTCGAACATATGTTACAGTTCATCCTCAGGACTCAATGTTTATTACACCAGCTATAGACGTATGTACACCACTAACAAACAAATGGTGAACACAAGCAGTCAGATACAGTGAAACAAACTCAACACAGCGACATTTTATCTACTAACTTATATATTTAATGAGACATACGTCTATAGCTGGTGTAATAAAGTTGAGGAAGATGAATAACATGTTCGAAACATGTGTGAATTTTAATATAACTGTATTAAATAACAGATTAATAAAGTGTGTACATTTCAGAACAACGATTTATGTAATCAGAAAATACAAAATAACATAAAATAATGCACTTGTATTCGTATTCCCATGTTCGTTAATCATCGTTAAATTGAATGCTGAGCTTATATTTTTCTAGTCTTGCCGCTGTCAGTCCGCCATTTTAAGACATTACCAGAAACAAGGATGAGCTGAAAATTGTTACACACAAGACCCAATGAATATTTCAACCTTTCCCTGCGAAAAATCTCAAGTTTTGTAAAGTGGCATTTAGAATGCCTGAGCAATCTCTGTTTTCACATTTGCTAAAGTGAAGTCTGAGAGAAAAGTGGAAAGGAATACAAAGTCTTTACCGCCCTGCTGTAGAAGTCTGTAGGCATGTAGGCTGAAAGGCTGCATAACCACAGGGTGCTTAAATGAAAGTGACACAAAATTTAAAAACCAGGGATAACAAATAAAAATTATATTACAACAAAAATACTGTAACTGTGTTAGTTAAATTGTGGGGTTTCTAAGCTGAATCCGAAACAGACTAATAAATTCGTGAAATTGGGGCCCGTTTTGTGTCAATTACTTTCTGCCACACGTGAATGGAGACGAAACTAAAAACGTTTCCATGAATACGCCTACAGGGAAGGAACCTTGACTTTTGACCCCAAAATAGTCAAAATTCCCAAAAATAGCATTCTGTTTAAAAATTGTTCTTCAAGTATATACAATTTTTTTTTCCAGAACTAGATTTCGGGATTGCACCGTTCCTTGGCCAAACAGGATGCCTTTATTGCAAATGTTAATCTAAATCCTTCTGAAGAAGATCCTCTGTCTGCATTTGCTGAGAAACTACAATTGTAGGTATTTAAGATACACTACTTAAAAGTTATTGCATATGTGATTATTGAACATATCTACAAATTTGTGTTTAAAATCTGCCCATTATATCACCTGCCACTCATTGCTTTCCCCAACAGAAATATTGCACCTCTTTGAAATTGAGATTTGTGGCAAACATTAAGGCAAGAAGGGAAATTAAGTTAAAAATTTTGTATCTCCATAAGATTCAGTTTTTGTATTCCTATTTACATTTGATCTTCCATTAGACAATGCCTAATAGTTTCCTCTACCAAAATTCTTTAACTTAAAACAACCACCTATGTCTAAAGCTTAATTAGCGTGTATCTAATTACTCTTTTCCCTGAAGGTAATGTTTCAGCTTTATCTTCTAATATAAATTTTAACAATTAATTACATTTTCCAAATTTTACTCCAAGCTGTATATTTATGGAACTAGGTACACGTTATACTTGAGGGCTACGTGTATCTGATTTCTTAAACAGTGACTTATTGTACACATATTTTGGTGTCTTCTTAAGTTATTCTTTGTTTTAAAACTATCTTTTTTAAGGAGAGGTAAACGCCGTAAAGAAATTCCAAGGAATTGTCTTCCAGCCTCACCTGGGCCCTACATGACAGAGAGCTGTCAGTGTTGCGGATCTGCTGCTGTGTTTCTGTGGAAGGAGCCGTTATGGCTGTTGTGGAGATGATAAGAATACCTGCCCCCGCCAGGATTCGAATGACGATTACTCATCCGTCCCGACATTGGCCTGCAGCACTCGTCTTCTGTTATTTTTAATGGTCCCAAGGTAATAAGGTAAGTAAACAGTAATTTATGTGTTTGACTCTGCAAAATATTTTTTGAGAATTTAAATATATTGCGTTTTCATTTCTAAGGTTTAATCGCACAGCGTTTAGCTTCCCTTCGTGTACTTGACTATACATATTATACTTTGTGTTTAACGGCGGAATTTTACCTTTGTAAATTACGGCAGTGAACTTCTTTATTTGACAAGATTTTGATGTTCCAGAAGGATATCCGGAAGTTCCTCTGCTGTCCTTAACTGAGTCCGAAAATAAAAAACTTTAGAGATCGGCTGTAGTTGTGTACGCTTTAAAAGAACCGACTGCGAAATTGTTGCTTGAAGCTCACCTTTCAGCTTTTTCAACAAACACGCATCAGTGAATGCGTGTGCGCGATGGGTTGTTTCTTGATCGCGCAGAAGTTGATGACAGACATGGTTGTGGTTTGTTAAAATATGAGAGCGTGATTTTATAGTCATCGCGCATGCGTTATCACTGAACCTGTGTCACGTACCGTTTGCCTTCCAGTCGACTGCTGCGTGCCACGCAGAATTGTTGGTACGAAGAGGTTAATTTTTATCAAAGGGACATAAGTATATGTATAATATTTTGGTGGCAAATTTTAAGTAATTTAGTGAAATGAATTTTGCTGTGTACCGTTTGGGCCATAAAAGTTGATAAGGTAGGGGAAAATCACGGGTCCGTGATGAGGGAAACGACGCCTCGCCACGTTCATTGGGCTAAGTGACAACCTTAAACCCAAGTCCGACACACATATGGCTTTTGTCTTCCTCCTCTTCCATTACTCTAAAAGCCTGAATCGAACTAGCCTGTCGAGACTTTTCAGTTACACAAACAACGCAATGAAAATGACGCTGTGATGCATGTTAAAATTCATCCTCCCACGTATGCGATGTTCTTGAAAACCACGGTTTCGACAGAACTATCTCTTAACAAATACCGGTGTGACACGGAGGTGTTCAAGGTGGTGGTCTATTCAAATAAGGTTTACTGGGATATGACGACGTGTAGTTCCTAGTACTAGGATTTCGGAGGAACGTACTGCTTCTCTCTTCTCACTAAAAGGAATTACCTGAGGTGGTCTCATCTTCGAGGGTTGAATTGCTCCATCTAAATACACCTATTATGATTCGTCAAACTGACTGACCCACTCCATGAAGCAAAGTATATTACGAGAAACTAATTGTTGCTTAGCTGGTCAAGAGATTCCCTGCATTATATGGAACCTGAAATTTTATCAGTGTTACAATGGCCAAAAACTGGTCATATTCTGAGCCAGAGGGGTACACTCCACGCCCTCCTATCTTATTTCTTCAAGGCCCAATTCAGTATTATTCTCTTATAGACGCCAATGTCGTCCAATTAATACATTTCTTTCACGATTCTCCACCAAAATCCTGCATGCATTTCTCTTGTTTGCTCTGTATGTCACACGACCCGTCCATCGGATTCTCTATTTGATTACCCCAGTATTTAGAGGGAAATAAAAGTCACGTTCAGGCAGATATAGGATTGGGCCCGATAGAAAAACAAATTAAATTACAAACAAACAAATTAAATAAATTAAATAAACAAATTAAGTAAATGAATTAATTAAATAACAACTAAATTAATAAATTAAATAAATAAATTAAATTGATTAAATAAATAAATAGGTAAATAAATTGAATAAATAAATAAAGGAATTAAGTAAATAAATAAATTAAATAAATCAATAAAAATAAATATATTAATTAATTAATTAATTAAATTAATTAAATGAACACGCCAAATAAATAAATAAATAAAATAAATTCATTAAATAAATTAAATACGTAAATTAAATAAATAAATTATATAAATAAATTAAATAAATAAATAGAATAAATAAATTTAATTAATTAAATGAAATAAATAAATAAAATAAATAAATAAAATAAATGAATTATATAAATTAAATACATTAAATGAACTAAATAAATTAAATAAATAAATTAAGAAAATTAAATAAATAAATTATATAAATTAAATAAATTAAATCAGTAAATTAAATAAATTAAACAGTTTATATAAATAAATTAAACAGTTTATATAAATAAATTATATAAAATAATTAAATAAAGATAAAATAATAAATTAAATAAATAAATTAAATAAATTACAAATAAAATAAATTAAATAAATAAGTTAAATAATTTAAATTAATTAATTAAATACTTTAAATGAATATAATGAAATTTCGAAGTCGTCAGTCTGAATTTGTTTGCTATTTTGTATATTGGAAAACAATCCCTCAGTGAAATATGATTCAATATGAAGTAAAGACGCACGGAGCAAGAACTGCACGGACCGGGTTATGTACAGGTGTTTGTCTCTCAATTGTTGTTTTGTAACACTGGTTCTAAAAACCTCGTAACATAAAGAGGGTGTTTTTGCCCTTAGTTGTGTTGCAGAAATTTTAAAACCGGAAATAGTCACTATAGGCCGTAAATATTAACGTTTTTTTCAAAACTTTTCATGCGTAAAATTCCAGGTTATTAATGCAAGTTTTACCTATATAGTCTTAATTTTTACGTAAATGTACAGAGATCTGTAATGCCAGCTAAACCCGCGTTACTTCATTAAATACCAGGATGGGCTATTACGATTACACTGCGATCACACGATCAATGCGAGGTGTAACAGCTACGGTACGTACTACACATTAAGGTCTGCGCAAGTAATTTGACACACGCTTCCGTTGTTTGCTTTTCAAAAAATAATTTTCAACATGAAGGTAGCTTACGCATAATTTTAAATGTACATGGATTAAATGTGGATACCCTAAAACTGTGTACGTTGGTCTGTATTCAAGTCTAACAATCTTCTTCATTACCGGTAAAGTGCACAGTGGCAGCTACTAGGTTATTTGTTTAAAACATAGATAGGCCTTCTACAAATCTGTAGCACTAATTTACAAATACTCCTTCTTATGTACATAGGATTAAATATATATTTCCTATGGGTAATAAATATATAGGTCTATACCACATACTGATAGGGAGTTTGCCTACGTTACAAATATTCCTCTCTTGGTGCGTAGATATTCACTTATGTGAATGTTGGTGCTTTACATAAGGGATGTACATGTGTAGGTCGACTGTGTTTAAAGCAGGGCACTGGTGAAAATATTTAAAAGTAATAGAAAAACTTTCAAAGTTACATAATAGTGTATTTCATTATTTGTATTCTTCATATACAGCTATTGGAACCACGAAATAAAATACTGTTTTATGGTCGAGACATACAGCAGGCATGGTAAAAATGCAAAAACTTTGCTGCATTTGTCAGAAAACTCGACTGTTAAAGTCCTAACCTTAAATGAAAAAATAGGGTTAACAAGGAGTTGCGGGGAAAAGTTTAGTCCCTTTGTTCCCCACAAAATGCAGATGCTTTCTTAGAGTGGTGTGGCTCAGCATAAGGCCACGAACCCTCTATGTTATATATAATAGAAAAATATATCAAGTACAGGTTGCGGCCCAATAAACATATTGGCTGAGCCCTCACTTTCTAAATGCACTTCGGTTCCCGTTATTGAGCCTCTGTAAAAAGCAATGCTCCTTTTCCAGAGCCTTCTATTACATGTCTGTTGAAGTCCTCAGTATGAGAGCCCACCTTCCAGGTTCCCCTCACGGAGCCTCTGTAATGAGAGAGATGCTTCCCTTCCAAAGCCTTCCCTGACATGTCTCTCAGAGTGCCCAGTAAAGAAACCTCCCCTCCAGGTTCCCCTTACAAAGCCCCTACATAGAGAAAGATGTTCCATGTCCATATTCTTCTTTTGCATATCTTTATAAGTCCCCAGTAAAGGAGCCCCCCTTCCAGGTTCCCCTTGCAGAGCTCCCACAGGAAGAGATGCTCCGTCTCCAGAGCCTTCTTTTACCTGTCTCTCAAAGTCTCCGGTGAAGAAGTCCCCCCTCAAAGTTCCCCCAACGGGGCCCCCATGGAGAGAGATGCCCGTTACCAGAGCCTTCTTTTACATATCTTTCAACGTTCCCAGTAAAGGAGTCCTCCCTATGTGCCCCTCTCAGAGCCACCAAAAAGACAGACCTTCCCCTCCAGAGCCTTCTTTTACCTGTTTCTGGAAGTCACCGGTGAAGGCGTCCGTCCTCCCAGTTCCCCCAGCGGGGCCCCTATGAAGAGAGACACCCGTCCCAGAGCCTTCTTTTAGATATCTCTCGGGGTCTAAAGAAAAAGGTCTCCTAATAAAAATAGACACCCATCTTTCTAAGTCCCCGGTAAAGGAGCCTCGCCCCGTTCCAGAGCCTTGTTGTACATATCCCTTTACCCGAACAGCCTCAGTCCCCCATTATGTCCCAGAGCCGTCTGTAAGCCAGACAAGCTCTTAGACGTCCGTAGGAGCCTTTGGGCAGCTCCTATAAAAGGCAATGCTCCATTTCCAGAGTCATTTATTAATTCACTCACTCATTTCTCTCGGAGTCCCCACTTAAGGAGCCCTCCCACAACACACGGAGAAAAGAATACAGTCACCGTCCACGGAGCCCCACGCATTGGCATCCCCTTGGGCATTAACATTTCATCACACTTAAGTTGTGCAAAATTTACTTTTGTTGAGGTTATTTTTTTATTATTTTATGTTAGCGCAATCATCGTTTACATTTTTTTTTTGCCTAGGTTATTGCCTCGCTTTTTTGGAACTCGGCAATGCCAGTTGCAATTTGTAATTCGATATTCACTGTGCGGTATATGTCAGAGCATGAACAACATGCACACAAATACGATGTGTTACTGTATTCTGAGCGTGTGCTATTAATTATTTTAGTCAACCGTCATTTCTCCATGTTGAGGAAAAGGGTGGACACGCCATTATCTATCGATATTGGGATTATATTTTATAACATGACAAGAAATACAAGTGGTAATGGTGATGATGACGACGATAATAATGATATTATTACGTAAGGATAAACAATAGAGTCGAGAAATACATCAAATTGATATATGAAATTAAACGACATTGGTAAATGGAAAAAACACTATAGTGACCGCTGCCGAGTAAACTACTTGCGTGTTTCCGAAGTAAATGCGTAAGAGATTGAAAATTCTAACCCTAAAGAAAACATTTCCCTGAGGCCAGTTTAAGGCCATCGCTGTGTATACTACCGCATGGGGCACCTCTCTTCGGGGGAACCAAAAAATATTGCTTTTTTTTTTCAGGCTTTGTTTTACATACATATTTTATGTAAATCCTTACATAGTTCCGTCTGCATTGTCACTTAAACAGTACGCATAGGCAGCGCCTCTAAACTTATATTTGTATTGGGCCTAGTGAGTCCCAAACAGGCCCTGGTATGTTCAACAACTTCCAATGAGGAGCCGTTCTTGAACTGGCCACACTGCTGCATTTTTCTCAGTCTTGAAAAATTATTGAAGGCAACGTTTGTAAAACCTTCAATTATAAATTACTAGTTTTAACAGCTAGAGAAAAATAAGTACAATACTAATTACAATTACTAATTACCATTATTATTATTTTTACAAAACAACGTTTAATTTATAAAAACAGCCAAATTTTAACAAATCTGCTGATATCAATAACGAAAGAAATAGATACATTAAATGAACTAATGAAGATAATGGACGAAATGGATGTCCATGAAGATCCGCTTTGCACAATTGTAGCTGGAAGACAGGCATTGAAAAAGAGCGCAATTACACGTGTCAAAAACACACACAACAAATGTCAAACAACTGAATCGTATCCATCTGTCAATTATTAAATAATATTTATAACAAATGTCATACTACAAAATTATTTTCAACTGTCAGTAGAATTCTAGAAATTACTATGAAATAAGAATGTACAGGTCTAATAAAGTAAAAGGGCATTAAAGTAGTCATCTTTGACACTAGAAAGTGTCACCACTTTGAAAACGTATCAATGAATGTAGATGAGAATTTATAAATTTATATCACAGCTGCTTATTCGGAAAGGACACACTTTACTGAAGACCCTGACTCCACACTTGTTTAGCTATATATATGGATCAAAGAGTAATAATCGGGTAATATGAATACAGATATACGGTTAAATTATAGTAAGTAAAAATATCCTGCATCAGTGGCCTCGCGACCTAAGACGAGGATTTTCGGCTGATTTCTTGCTGGGATTGTGGGTTCGAATCCCGCCGGGGGCATGGACGTCTGTCTGTTGTGAGTGTTGGGTGTTGTAAGGTACAGATCCCTGCGTCTGGCTAATCACTCGTCCAGACGAGTCCTACCGAATGTGATGTGTCTGAGTGTGTTCGTGAAGCCTCGACAATGACGAGGCCTGGCCTACTAGCGTCCGTTGCGCCACGAAAACAAAATAATAACATGTAATATAGATTATTGTCACTGGCAGACAATTACATTATTGAAGTAAATTTATTGATTATTAGATGTTACTGGTGAAGTCAGTAATAAGAATATTTAATGTGGCCACGAAAATTAGAAGGGATCGCTCTAGAACCGCAGAACTCCTACTGTAAGTCTGACCAATCCGTATAATGCAATTATATAGGATATTTGTGACCGTACGTCATATTTGTGATGTTCCATAGACGTTTCACCACGTTCTTCTTTCTTCAGATTTCCTCACCTAAATTCTGTATGCATTTTTCTTCTACCCCATTTTCCTTGATGCCCCTACAGTCTTATCCTTTTGTATTTTATCATTCGAACAATATATGATGAGGCGTACAAACCGTGAAGCTCCTCATTAAGCAGTTTTTTTATCATCCTTTACTTCCTCCTTCTTTGGCTTAGCACCCTGCTGTCAAAACCCCTCAGCGTTTTTTCTTTCCTTAATGTGAAGAACAGATGTCATGCAAATTAGTGTCTACAGTTACTTGTATGAACACATTTCTGCAAATTATTATACACGTAAAAATTTTGTCATAAACAACGTAAAGTGTTGGGGAATTTAACATAGTAGTATTCGCTCTATAGGCTCGTTTGTGTTCTAGCTGAACAAATAATGATAGGTATTGATCGACACGCTGCCGAGAAGCTCTCCTGACATCTGGCGACGGTTTACAGCAACCCCGTGTTTCCGATCCCGAAGCATCAAGCGATGGGTTTCCAGTCGTCATTCTGAATATTGTGTTTAATCACGTTACTAAACTGGAATTTCTTAATATGGGCGTTATTCATTCTACAGAGTTTCAGCTACAATACAGGATGTAGTAGGGGAAATTTGCATACTTCGGGAGAAAGTTCCTTAGATTAAATTACATAGATATCACGAAAAACACCTATATCCGAAGGTAAAATATACTAAGATAATGACGTGAGAAGTTTAAAGAATGAGAGCTTTTATATTTGTATTTATTACCAGCTATTAAACGTAGAAGCAACTTATACGTTCCTGTAACATTAATTCTTTTACTTAACGCCTAATTAACATCTAAGTGTCATAAAGACATCGAATAAACAAACTCTGGCTAGTTTCATAAATCGTCCTTAGGGTTCCAAGTACTTAGTGCGCCCAGAAAGTCATGCAACACGTATTTTTTCTCGGTCCAATTGTGTTTGATAAAAACGATATTTTGCGTGCTGCAGGTTTGAAGGTCCGCGTTTATACACATAGGTGCACCCATAAGTGCTTCTTCACCACGACAATGCGTGGCCACACACAAGTCTGCGTACCCGAAAGGCCATCACAAAGCTTCAGTGGACTGTCCTGCCTCATCCACCTTACAGCCCTGATCTGGCTCCTTCCTACTACCATCTTTTCGGTCACTTGAAAGATGCAATCCGCGGAAAGAGGTTTGAGGACGACGAGGAAGTCATTACCGAAGTAAAGAGGTGGTTGCGACAAAGACCTGCAGAGTGGTACCGCGAAGGCATGCAGGTTCTCGCATCTCGGTGGCGTAAGGCCAAAGATTTAGAAGGAGACTATGTTGGAAAATAGGTTTAGGCAGGCAAAGATTCATATAGCGATGTGACATGTTTGAAGTTTTAATAAAATCAATTGTGCAAGAGAAAAAAAATGTGTTGCATTACTTTGTGGGCACCGCATGGCTTCGTTTGGCTTGGCTATCGGCTCAAGGACGGACCTACTCAGTGTACATATAACGCATCGCGCTAAACAGGTACAGTGCGTGGAAACGCAAGAAGACCACATTTTTCTCGCATTAATATTTCCGTAACCGTTCAGCTTCCTACATAGTTATTTTTGGATATATCAATGTAATTTAACCTAAGGTACGTTTTCCGAAGTATGGCAGATTCCCCCTAAAATACACTGCATACTGTGATACTGACAATAAAGCTACCATAAACTTGAAGATAAACGAGCACACCTACTTGGTAAAATGATCACTCACAAAGTGAATCGGAAAAGAGAAGCAGTTCTAACCTCATGTGTAGTACTATTCTGGCATGTACCACGAAAGACTGAGGAAAACCACGATAAAAGGCCAACATAATATCTGGTATGCTGGCTGAAATAATGAAAGTACATAGGGCAAATAAATCATTTCCTTTTACATGATACCAATACACTGCAACCTGTTTATTTTAACAATTGATATACATTTTATTATCCCATTATTTGATATAATAACAAAATTATAAACTTCTATTTTAATTGTAAAGGAGAGGCCTCTACATCAGTTCTTCCCTTTTATATAATTGTAGCACTACCCGATGATGGCCGCAATTACCGGCCTAAACATGTCGTAGTGAATGTCATGAATAAACGAATATACGCTCATTTACAGTGTTGTGATCAGGGAACCAATAAACTAACATGACATCAGTTCCTGTCTGGTGTAGCATGTTCTGTCTTTGCTTACAAAACTCGCTGGATCATATCACTACAGCACATTGACCTAGCACACTGCTTATATATGTTGCTTGGAGTTCCAAAGTGTTACGAAATAATTGTAATGCGATTATGAGTGTTAATTAATCTAAACATTTCATACATTTTTTTATTTTACACACATAAAGGAACGCCGGTAACTAAACTTTGGCGAGACTGGCAGGTATGGGGGTGAAGAGACGTGCATGTAGTGTTTTGGTGGGGAACCCTGAAGGAAACAGGTTACTAAGGAGACCTAGGCGTAGATGCGAAAATAATATTAGAATATCAAGAAATATGTTGCGGGGCTTCGACTGGATTGATCTTACTTGGGATAGGGACAGTTGTTGGGCTGTTGTGAATGTGGTAACGAATATTTGGGTTGCATAAAATGTGGGGAATTTCTTCAACAGCTGAGCTACTCAAGAAGGATCCTGATCCATGAAATTTGTTAGTTAGAGTGGTGACACTTTTTTTATTCTGTGCTTTCTGGACATCTGACCCTTAAGATGAGGTCACTACACATTCTCAAAAAGTTAGACAACAAACACCAACGACATACTGCAACATCCCAGAAGAATGGAGATTCCAATTTCATATACATTCAATGGTTCTTTGCTAATGGCGGTAAAGGGGGGGGGGCAGACTAACGAAGGCTGAAGAGCAGTTGGTATTCTTACCAACTGACCTGCCGTCGTATTAGTCATGTCATTTTACTACCAGTACCAGCAGGGTCATAGGGGGAGCACCGGCGTCTCGTGTATGCCCAAGGAACGGATATGGCAGCACGGCATAAAGACGAATCGTCGTAGCTCCGTCTACTTTTTCTTTTATGTACAGTTGCGTTACGTGTGTGTGTATGACTGTGGTTACTCTTGCCAGGTGAAAGTACAATGGACTCTGGAAACAAGGTCTTGTGGCGCCACAAGCGGCTTGGACGTCGTTACTGGTAGCCGGCATGGCTGAGTGGTTGTGTTTAGTACTACATAGATGGCAGAGAAAGGCGAATTTGCATGTAAGGTGTATCATCATGACAGATGGGTATGGAATTACAAAATTAACGTATTTTGTGTGGAAGAATTTTTGTGCATGAATGTTTACATTTCAGAACTTTAAGGCGGTTCCAGTGTATTGTTAACACAAAGTAACAGCAGCTCCGGCCTTCGCAAAAGCGGGTCCCTATTGCGATCCTCGTGGCGGGCTCCTGAAAGCTATTGTGCAGAGCGAAAAAAGTGCTGAAGGTTTGGTATATTAACGTAATAAACTTTTCCCTATAACAGGCCATGAAGGCCCAAAGGGGGAGTAGAGGTATAGCTCTACTCATTCTTGACCCCGGCGCTAGTTGGGGGTGGGTGGTCAGCACCACGCCCCGGCCGCTTTACCCGGTACCCATTGTATAGCAGGCTGGGTAGGCCCCAGGGCCGGTCTGGACGTATGCGAAAAATCTCGCCCCCACCGGGATTCGATCCCCGGACCGTCCAGCCCGTAGCGAGTCGCTATACCGACTACGCTATCCCGACCCCCATATTAACGTAATACAAGATGAAAAATTAAAATGCTACATTATTTATTATTTTTGAAGATTACTAATGCGCGAATACCCCATGAGCGCGGGGCCCAATTGCGTCAAATCGGTCCAATCGGCCTAAGGCCGGTGCTGTGTAAGAGGATGTTATCGTTATTCAAAATGTGTGAAAGTTGCGTTTAGTAGTAAACATTCCCTTAGGAAATTAAAATATGTCACATAATAGTAACCAAGTATGTTGCACATGGTGTACCTTAATTTAAACATTGGTAATTTTGAAGTTGTGTCCTAACTACAAAACTCAATCATCTCCAAGTTCTTACCAATCTGCTAATGTTGAATTCAGAAGAAATTTTCAACAGTTGACAAATACATAGTAACCAACACTGAACACTGTCAATAATTTGTGTCATCAATAGATTTTACCTTGCATTAAAAATGTAACATAAGGACATTAACTATATGAATGACAGTTTTATTTCTGTATCTTCCAGTTTCATTTTCACACGGGGATCACCTGTGGGCAGAGGGATTGGACATGCCTACAGTGCACTAAATCTTGGGTGTGGGATTACTGTAAATGGCGAGGGACTTACTGGTTCTGCCAAGTGGGAGGATATATTAAAGGTGTATAAATTTGACAAACAGAATGTGCTTTATCACCTACTGCTGACTATGATTCACAGCCACCTGAACCCTGGTTGAGAGAATATGATGAAAGTGAGCTTGGCTGTGTAAGTTATGAGTAGTTATCAGCATTCTGGTCACAGCAGGTAAGGACAATTGCACTGTGAAGTTGAATCACACATAACATTACCAGCAATGTTGTCATGTGTTTCAGTGGTTTGATTTGTGTTGCTTTCATTATATCATACTCAATTGTGAAGGGAATTTGTATCGTTCTAACATTAATTGCAGGTAAATTGGAAAGCAGATGTCTGTCAACAATTTGTGTTTGCCGAGGAAGTTGACAGCTTCAGTGGTGTCACATCCTATCCTGACTGTGCTAAGGTTTTTCATTGCCAAATTAGCAGTATGTGTAAGCACTTGGAACCCTGGAGAAATGTTATTGATAAGGTAAAACGTTGGACACCCTGAGCAGTGAATATAAAAACTGTGCCAAGATGAGACAAATGCATTAGTGTACTCTGGGATTATGTTGAAAAATAATGATACTTCAGTGAAATAATTCAGCTTTATTTTATGTTGTCATTTAACTTTATAACTTGATATATGAGGAACCTCAGTGAACATTGTTCATAATCTGTACACTATCACATATGCTCTATTATGTACATGTACTCTTCTTCTTGAACTTGTGTTTTGTATTGCATTTTGGGTTGTTGTTGTCATTGTTGCTTTTTTGAGTGTTGACTCTTGTATAACAACGGGCAGTGCTGCAAATTTACTGTATTAGTGTGTGTGTACTGTGAAGAAGATATCACCATCTGAAATGAAGTTCCTTATTTATGTAACCTACACCAAAATGTTCAAATCTTAAAAGGATTAAAAATCACTGTTCTTGTGACTGTGATTGTTGTATTTGGTGTTTGACTAGTGTGACTGTATTCAGTCTTACCACAGAATTTTTCTGTGTCCATGTAATTATATTTTATTGTGCTCTGCATTTTATTTTTATGTAGGAAAAGTCACCAGAGGAGGAGAGAACAATGGCGTTAGAAAGAGAAGGAACTCTTTAGAGTCATGGTGAACATTTTCCCACAGAGACTGAAGGATATTTACCACACCACTGTCCTGGAATAAGAAAGTATGCAAGTATGATTATTATCATTTAAAAATAACAGTCATTTTGTAAAGTATGTGTACAGTGTTATTAGATTTGATAATCCACTACACTACATAATAAAGTTTAATGTTCACCAAATAATATCAGAGTTACAAAATGCAAAAGGTGGGGATTGGCAGGTTATGTAGCAGCATGGGACGTTTCAGAAATTTTATGCTTTCTTGGTCATGAGAAAATGAATGGAGGAGAAACTTGTTCACAACTCAATCGAGGAGATTATTTGGGAGGTGTAGACATAGATTGAAGATATTAACATCATCTTATATAAGATGTGATGTTTCTAATGGAATTGATCTGGCTCAGGGTGCTTCAAAACCAGAATGAATTTTCATTCTCTTTGTATTGTGTGATGCTTCTGTACTTTTTGGGCAACCGCATGCTTTACAATAATGCAGTGTTGTGAATTGAAAGTTCAATGAATCATCCATCAACTTCTGGCAGAGAAGCGTTATCTCTCATCTTTAAAGCATCCACACAATCTCTGAGGCCAGCCCAGCCTCCTATTTAGTCCGTACTCAGGGTAAAGTAGCTGGGCCAGGAAGCAAACCACTCATCTCTGTCTAGTACTAGGGTCAAGAATATTTGGAACTATATGTGCTGTACCTCCACACTCCTCTATACCCTCACTGTGTGATGTTTAATGAAACATGGAGCCAGCTTTACCATATATGAAGTGTTTTCATGTTAATGAGTTGTGTTATTCACAACACAAACTGTTGTGTGAACAACAGGAAGTGGATTGCCATTTTCAATAATGTACTTTCACAGCCAACAGTGACAAAATGCCATTCCAAGTGATGTCTGTGCTCACTTTCATCTTGAAAGTGAGTGACCTCAATTGAGCAAGAAGATGAGGGAAGATCATTGTCTTGTTGACTGCAGACTGACAGAAGTATTTGTTATTATGCTTTTTCTGTCATTTAGCAGTATTCTTTTATTTAGCAGTTTTCTGTTATTTAGCAGTTTTCTGTTATTTAGCAGTTTTCTGTTATTCAGCAGTTTTCTGTTATTTAGCAGTTTTGTGTAACTTAGCCGTTTTCTGCTATTTAGCAGTTTTCTGTTATGTAGCAGTTTTCTGTTATTTAGCAGTTTTCTGTTATTTAGCAGTTTTTTGTTATTTAGCAGTTTTCTGTTATTTAGCAGTTTTAAGTTATTATGCTCTTTTCTGTAATTTAGCAGTTTTCTGTTATTTAGCAGTTTTCTTACAATTATGCTCTTTTCTGTAATTTAGCAATTTTCTGTTATTTAGCAGTTTTCTGTTATTTAGCAGTTTCTGTTATTTAGCAGTTTTCTGTAATCAAGCAGTTTTCTGATATTTAGCAGTTTTCTGTTATTTAGCAGTTTACTGTTATTTAGCAGTTTTCTGTTATTTAGCAGTTTTCTGTCATTTAGCATTTTTCTGTTATTTAGCAGTTTTCTGTTATTTACCAATTTTCTGTTATTTAGCTGTTTTCTGTTATTTTGCAGTTTTCTGTTATTTAGCCGTTTTCTGTTGTTTAGCAGTTTAATGTTATTTAGCAGTTTTCTGTTATTTAGCAGTGTTCTGTTATTTAGCAGTTTTCTGTTATTTAGCAGTTTTCTGTTATTTAGAAGTTATCAGTTATTATGCTCTTTTCTGTAATTTAGCATTTTTCTGTTATCTAGCAACTTTATGTTATTTAGCATTTTTCTGTTATATAGCAGTTTTCTGTTATCTAGCAGTTTTCGGTTATTTAGCAGTTTTCTGTTATTTAGCAGTTTTCAGTTATTTAGCAGTGTTCTGTTATTTAGCAGTTTTCTGTTATGCTCTTTTATGTAAATTAGCAGTTTTCTGTTATTTAGCAACATTATGTTATTTAGCAGTTTTCTGTAATTTAGCAGTTTTCTGTAATTTAGAGTTTTCTGTAATTTAGCAGTTTTCTGTTATTTAGCAGTTTTCTGTTATTTAGCTGTTGTCTGTTATTTAGCAGTTTTCTGTCATTATGCACTTTTCTGTAATTTAGAAGTTTTCTGTTATTTAGCAACTTTATGTTATTTAGCAGTTCTCTGTAATTTAGCAGTTTTCTGTTATTTAGCAGTTTTCTATTATGCTCTTTTCTGTAATTTAGCAGTTTTCTTTTTTTGCAGTTTTCTGTAATTAAGCAGTTTTCTGTTATTTAGCAGTTTTCTGTTATTTAGCAACTTTCTGTTATTTAGCAGTTTTCTGTAAATTAGCAGTTTTCTCTTATTTAGCAGTTTTCTGTTATTTAGCAGTTTTCTGTTATTTAGCAGTTATCTTTTATTTAGCATTTCCTTGTTATTTAGCAGTTTTCTGTAATTTAGCAGTTTTCTGTTATTTAGCAGTTACCTGTTATTTAGCAGTTTTCTGTCATTATGCTCTTTTCTGTAATTTAGCAGTTTTCTGTTATTTAGCAGTTTTCTGTTATTTAGCAACTTTATGTTATTTAGCAGTTTTCTGTAATTTAGCAGTTTTCTGTTAATTAGCAGTTTTTAGTTATTTAGCAGTTTTCTGTTATTATGCTGTTTTCTGTTATTTAGCAGTGTTCTGTTATTTAGCAGTTTTCTGTTATTCAGCAGTTTTCTGTTATTATGCTCTATTCTATAAATTAGCAGTTTTTTGTAATTTAGCAGTTTTCTGCTATTTAGCAGCTTTCTGTTATTTAGCAACTTTATGTTATTTAGCAGTTTTCTGTAATTTAGCAGTTTTCTCTTATTTAGCAGTTTTCTGTTATTTAGCAGCTTTCT
Source organism: Reticulitermes speratus (assembly GCA_021186555.1). Classification (NCBI taxonomy): domain Eukaryota; kingdom Metazoa; phylum Arthropoda; class Insecta; order Blattodea; family Rhinotermitidae; genus Reticulitermes; species Reticulitermes speratus. The sequence goes on from JAJKFL010000002.1 coordinate 19,229,693, forward strand.
GTTATTTAGCAGTTTTTTGTTGTTTAGCATTTTTCTGTTATTTAGCAGTTTTCTGTTATTTAGCAATTGTCTGTTATTTAGCAGTTTTCTGTTACTATGATTTTTCTGTAATTTAGCAGTTTTCTGTTATTTAGCTGTTTTCTGTTATGTAGCAGTTATCTGTTATTTAGCAGTTTTCTCTTATTTAGCAGGTTTCTGATATTTAGCAGTTTTCTGTTATTATGCTCTTTTCTGTAATTTAGCAGTTTTCAGTTATGTAGCAACTTTATGTTATTTAGCAGTTTTCTGCTATTTAGCAGTTTTCTGTTATTTAGCAGTTTTCTGATATTTAGCAGTTTTCTGTTATTTTGCAGTTTTCTGTTATTTAAAAGTTTTCTGTAATTAAGCAGTTTTCTGTTATTTAGCAGTTTCTGTTATTATGCAGTTTACTGTTATTTAGCAGTTTTCGGTTATTTAGCAGTTTTCGGTTACTTTTGCAGTTTTCGGTTATATAGCAGTTTTCGGTTATATAGCAGTTTCGGTTATTTAGCAGTTTTAGGTTATTTAGCAGTTTTCGGTTATTTGGCAGTTTTCGGTTATTTAGCAGTTTTCTGTTATCTAGCAGTTTTCTGTTATTATGCAGTATTCTGTTATTATGCGGATTTCTGTTATTTAGCAGTTTTCTGTTATTTAGCAGTTTCTGTTATTTAGCAGTTTTCTGTTATTAAGCAGTTTTCTGTTATTTAGCAGTTTTCTGTTATTTAGCAGTTTTCTGTTATTTAGCAGTTTACTGGTTATTTAGCAGTTTTCGGTTATATAGCAGTTTTCGGTTATTTAGGAGTTTTTCGGTTATTTAGCAGTTTTCGGTTATTTAGCAGTTTTCGGTTATTTAGCAGTTTCCGGTTTTTTAGCAGTTTTCGGTTATTTAGCAGTTTTCGGTTATATAGCTGTTTTCGGTTATTTAGCAGTTTTCGGTTATTTAGCAGTTTTCGGTTATTTAGCAGTTTTCGGTTATTTATCAGTTTTCGGTTATTTAGCAGTTTTCTGTTATTATGCAGATTTATGCTATTATGCAGTTTATGTTATTATGCATTTTTCTGATATTATGCAGTTTTCTGTTATTATGTAGTTTTCTGAAATTTAGCAGTTTACTGTTATTTAGCAGTTTTCGGATATTTACCAGTTTTCGGTTATTTAACAGTTTTCGGTTATTTAGCAGTTTTCGGTTATTTAGCATTTTTCGGTTATTTAGCAGTTTTCGATTATTTAGCAGTTTTCGGTTATTTAGCAGTTTTCTATTATTTAGCAGTTTTCTTTGATTAAGCAGTTTTCTGTTATTAAGTTGTTTTCTGTTATTTAGCAGTTTTCTGTTATTTAGCAGTTTTCAGTTATTTAGCAGTTTTCTGTGATTTAGCAGTTTTCTGTTATGCTCTTTTATGTAAATTAGCAGTTTTCTGTTATTAGGCAGTTTTCTGTTATTTAGCAGTTTTGTGTTATTTAGCAGTTTTCCGTTATTTAGCAGTTTTCTGTTATTTAGAGTTTACTGTTATTTAACAGTTTTCGGTTATTTAGCAGTTTTCGGTTATTTAGCAGTTTTCGGTTATGTAGCAGATTTCGGTTTTTTAGCAGTTTTCGGTATTTAGCAGTTTTTGGTTATTTAGCAGTTTCCGGTTATTTAGAAGTTTTCGGTTATTTAGCAGTTTTCGGTTATTTAGCAGTTTTCAGTTATATAGCAGTTTTTGGTTGTTTAGCTGTTTTCGGTTATTTAGCAGTTTTCAGTTAATTAGAAGTTTTCGGTTAATTAGCAGTTTTCGGTTATTTAGCAGTTTTCTGTTATTTAGCAATTTTTCGGTTATATAGCAGTTCTCGGTTATTTAGCAGTTTTCGGTTATTTAGCAGTTTTCCGTTATTTAGCAGTTTTCTGTTCTTTACAGTTTTCGGTTATTTAGCAGTTTTCGGTTATGTAGCAGTTTTCTGTTATTTAGCAGTTTTCGGTTATTTAGCAGTTTTCCGTTAATTTTATAGCAGTTTTCGGTTATTTAGCAGTTTTCGTTATTTAGCAGTTTTCTGTTATTTAGCAGTTTTCGGTTATTTAGCAGTTTTCGGTTATTTAGCAGTTTTCGGTTATTTATCAGTTTTCCGTTATTTATCAGTTTTCGGTTATTTAGCAGTTTTCAGCTATTATGCAATTTTCTGCTATTATGCGGTTTTATGTTATTATGTAGTTTTCTGTTATTATGCAGTTTTCTGTTATTATGCAGTTTTCTGTTATTTAGCAGTTTAATGTTATTTAGCAGGTTTCGTTCATTTATCAGTTTTCGGTTATTCATCAGTTTTCAGTTATTTAGCAGTCTTCTGTTTTTATGCAATTTTCTGCTATTATGCAGTTTTATGTTATTATGCAGTTTTCTCTTATTATGCAGTTTTCTGTTATGCAGTTTTCTGTTATTTAGCAGTTTACTTTTATGTAACAGTTTTACGGTTATTTAGCAGTTTTCGGTTATTTAGCAGTTTTCGATTATTTAGCAGTTTTCGGTTAATTAGCAGTTTTCTCTTATTTAGCAGTTTTCGGTTATTTAACAGTTTTCGGTTATTTAGCAGTTTTCTGTTATTTAGCAGTTTTCTATTATTAAGCAGTTTACTGTTATTTAGCAGTTTTCAGTTATTTAGCAGTTTTCGGTTATTTAGCAGTTTTCAGTTATCTAGCATTTTGAGTTATTTAGCAATTTTCTTGTAAATTAGCAGTTTTCAGTTATTTAGCAGTTTTCGGTTATTTAGCAGTTTTCGGTTATTTAGCAGTTTTCGGTTATTTAGCAGTTTTCGGTTATTTAGCAGTTTTCGGTTATTTATCAGTTTTCCGTTATTTATCAGTTTTCTGTTATTTAGCAGTTTTCTGCTATATTGCAGTTTTCTGCCATTATGCGGTTTTATGTTATTATGCAGTTTTCTGTTATTATGCAGTTTTCTGTTATTATGCAGTTTTCTGTTATTTAGCAGTTTACTGTTATTTAGCAGGCTTCGTTTATTTATAATTTTTCGGTTATTTATCAGTTTTCAGTTATTTAGCAGTCTTCTGTTTTTATGCAGTTTTCTGTTATTATGCAGTTTTATGTTATTATGCAGTTTTCTCTTATTATGCAGTTTTCTGTTATGCAGTTTTCTGTTATTTAGCAGTTTACTGTTATGTAAAGGTATTCGGTTATTTAGCAGTAGTTATTACAGTTGTTATTTAGCAGTTTTCGGTTATTTAGAAGTTTTCGGTTAATTAGCAATTTTCTATTATTTAGCAGTTTTCGGTTATTTAACAGTTTTCGGTTATTTAGCAGTATTCTGTAATTTAGCAGTTTTCTGTTAATAAGCAGTTTTTGTTTTTTAGCAGTTTTCTGTTATTTAGCAGTTTTCTTTTATTTAGCAGTTTACTGTTATTTAGCAGTTTTCGGTTATTTAGCAGTTTTCAGTTATTTAGCAGTTTTCGGTTATTTAGCAGTTTTCTGTTATTTAGCAGTATTCGGTTATTTAACAGTTTTCGGTTATTTAGCATTGTTCGGTTATTTAGCAGTTTTCGGTTATTTAGCAGTTTTCGGTTATTTAGCAGTTTTCTATTATTTAGCAGTTTCCTGTTATTTAGCAGTTTTCTGTTGTTTAGCAGTTTACTGTTATATAGCAGTATTCAGTTATTTAGCAGTTTTCTGTTGTTTAGCAGTTTACTGTTATTTAGCAGTTTGCAGTTATTTAGCAGTTTTCGGTTATTTAGCAGTTTTCAGTTATTTAGCAGTTTTCGGTTATTTAGCAATTTTCTGTTATTTAGAAGTTTTCAGTTGTTTAGCTGTTTTAGGTTATTTAGCAGTTTTTGGTTATTTAGCATTTTTCGGTTATTTAGCAGTTTTCGGTTATTTATCAGTTTTCGGTTATTTATCAGTTTTCGGTTATTTATCGGTTTTCGGTGATTTAGCAGTTTTCTGCTATTATACAGTTTTCTGCTATTATGCAGATTTATGTTATTATGCAGTTTTCTGTTATTATGCAGTTTTCTGTTATTATGCAGTTTTCTGTTATTTAGCAGTTTACTGTTATTTAGCAGTTTTCGTTATTTAGCATTTTTCGGTTATTTAGCAGTTTTCGGTTATTTAGCAGTTTTCGGTTATTTAGCAGTTTTGTCTTTAGATTCGTTATTTAGCTGTTTTCGGTTATTTAGCAGTTTTCTGTTATTTAGCAGTTTTCTGATAATATGCAGTTTCTGTTATTATGCAGTTTTTTTATTATGCAATTTTCTGTTATTATGCAGTTTCCATGTTATTTAGCAGTTCCTGTTATTATGAAGTTTACTGTTATTTAGCAGTTTTCGGTTATTTAGCAGTTTTGGTTATTTAGCAGTTTTCGGTTATTTAGCAGTTTTCTGTTATTATGCAGTTTTCTGCTTTTATGCAGTTTTATGTTATTATGCAGTTTTATGTTATTATGCAGTTTTCTGTTATTATGAAGTTTTCTGTTATTTATCAGTTTACTGTTATTTATGAGTTTTCTGTATATTTAGCAGTTTTCTGTTATTAAGCAGTTTTCTGCTATTTAGCAGTTTTCTGTTATTTAGCAGTTTTCTGTTATTTAGCAGTTTTTTGTTATTATGCAGTTTTCTGCTATTATGCAGTTTTATGTTATTATGCAGTTTTATGTTATTATGCAGTTTTCTGTTATTATGCATTTTTTTGTTATATAGCAGTTTTCTGTTATTTAGCTGTTTTCTGCTATTTAGCAGTTTTCTGTTATTTAACAGCTTTCTGTTATTTAGCAGTTTTCGGTTATTTAGCAGATTTCGGTTTTTTAGCAGTTTTCGTTTATTTAGCAATTTTCGGTTATTTATCAGTTTTCGGTTTTGTAGCAGTTTTCGTTTTTTAGCAGTTTTCGGTTTTTTAGCAGTTTTCGGTTATGTAGCAGTTTTCGGTTATTTAGTAGTTTTCTGTTATTATGCAGTTTTCTGTTTTATGCAGTTTACTGTTATTTAGCAGTTTTCATTTATTTAGCAGTTTTCGGTTACTTAGCAGTTTCGGTTATTTAGCAGTTTTTGTTTATTTAGCAGTTTTCTTTTATTTAGCAGTTTTCTGTTATTATGCAGTTTTCTGTTATTATGCAGTTTTCTGTTATTTTGCAGTTTTCTGTTAATTAGCAGTGTTCTGTTATTTAGCAGTTTTCTGTTATTAAGCAGTTTTCTGTTATTTTGCAGTTTTTTGTTATTTAGCAGTTTTCTGTTATTTAGCAGTTTACTGTTATTTAGCAGTTTTCGGTTATTTAGCAGTTTTCTGTTATTAGGCAGTTTTCTGTTATTTAGTAGTTTTGTGTTATTTAGCAGTATTCCGTTATTTAGCAGTTTTTGTTATATAGCAGTTTACTGTTATTTAACAGTTTTCGGTTATATAGCAGTTTTCGGTTATTTAGCAGTTTTCGGTTATATAGCAGTTTACGGTAATTTAGCAGATTTCGGTTTTTTAGCAGTTTTCGGTATTAAGCAGTTTTTGGTTATTTAGCAGTTTCCGGTTATTTAGAAGTTTTCGGTTATTTAGCAGTTTTCGGTTATTTAGCAGTTTTCGGTTATATAGCAGTTTTCGGTTATTTAGCAGTTTTCGGTTAGTTAGCAGTTTTCGGTTATTTAGCAGTTTTCGGTTATTTGGCAGTTTTCTGTTATTTAGCAGTTTTCTGTTATTTAGCAGTTTTCTGTTATTTAGCAGTTTTCTGTTATTTAGCAGTTTTCTGTTATTAAGCAGTTTTCTGTTATTTAGCAGTTTTCTGTTATTAAGCAGTTTTCTGTCATTAAGCAGTTTTCGGTTATTTAGCAGTTTTCGGTTATTTAGCAGTTTTCGGTTATTTAGCAGTTTTCGGTTATTTAGCATTTTTCGGTTTTTTAGCAGTTTTCGGTTATTTAGCAGTTCACTGTTATTTAGCAGTTTTCATTTAATTAACAGTTTTCGGTTATTTAGCAGTTTTCGGTTATTTAGCAGTTTTCGGTTATTTAGCAGTTATCGGTTCTTTAGCAGTTTTCGGTTTTTAACAGTTTTCGGTTGTTTAGCAGTTTTCGGTTATTAAGCAGTTTTCGGTTATTTAGAAGTTTTCGGTAATTTAGCATTCTTCGATTATTTAGCAGTTTTCGGTTATTTTAGCAGTTTTCGGTTATTTAGCAGTTTTCGGATATTTATCAGTTTTCGGTTATTTATCAGTTTTCGGTTATTTATCAGTTTTCGGATATTTAGCAGTTTTCTGTTATTATGCAGTTTTATGCTATTATGCAGTTTTATGTTATAATGCAGTTTTCTGTTATTATGCAGTTTTCTGTTATTATGCAGTTTTCTGTTATTTAGCAGTTTTCTGTTATTTACCAGTTTTCTGTTTAGCAGTTTTCTGTTTTTATGCAGTTTTCTGTTATTATGCAATTTTTTGTTATTTAGCTGTTTTCTGTTATTTAGAAGTTTTCTGTTATTTAGCAGTTTTCTGTAATTTAGCAGTTTTCTGTTATTTAGCAGTTTTCTGTTATTTAGCAGTTTTCGGTTATTTAGCATTTTTCGGTTATATAGCAGTTTTCAGTTATTTAGCATTTTTGTGTTATTTAGCAGTTTTCTGTTATTATGCAGTTTTCTGTTGTTATGCAGTTTTCTGTTATTATCAGTTTTCGGTTATTTAGCAGTTTTCTGTTATTTAGTAGCATTCTGTTATTAAGCAGTTTACTGTCATGTATCAGTTTTCTGTCATTTATCAGTTTTCTGTCATTTATCAGTTTTCTGTCATTTACAGTTTTCGGTTATTTTGCAGATTTCGGTTATTTTGCAGTTTTCGGTTATTTTGCAGTTTTAGGTTATTTATCAGTTGAAGGTTATTTAGCAGTTTTCGGTTATTTAGCAGTTTTCTGTTATTGAGCAATTTTCGTTATTATGCAGTTTTCTATTATTATGCAGTTTTCTGTTATTATGCAGTTTTCTGTTATTATGCAGTTTTCTGTTATTTAGCAGTTTTCTGTTATTTAGCAGCTTTCGGTTATTTAGCAGTTCTCGGTTATTTAGCAGTTTTCGGTTATTTAGCAGTTTTCGGTTATTTAGCAGTTTTCTGTTATTTAGCAGTTTTCTGCTATTTAGCAGTTTTCTGTTATTACGCAGTTTTCTGTTATTATGCAGTTTTCTGTTATTTTTGCAGTTTTCGTTTATTTTGCAGTTTTCGGTTATTTAGCAGTTTTATGTTATTTAGCAGTTTTCGGTTATTTAGCAGTTTCGGTTATTTTGCAGTTTTCGGTTATTTAGCAGTTTTCGGTTATTTTGCAGTTTTCGGTTATTTGGTAGTTTTCGGTTATTTGGCAGTTTTCTATTATTTAGCAGTTTTCTTTAATTTAGCAGTTTTCTGTTATTATGCAGTTTTCAGTTATTATGCAGTTTTCTGTTATTTAGCAGTTTTCTGTTATTTAGCAGTTTTATGTTTTTTAGCAGTTTTCAGTTATTTAGCAGTTTTCTGTTATTTAGCAGTTTTCTGTTATTCTCTTTTATGTAAATTAGCAGTTTTCTGTTATTAGGCATGTTTCTGTTATTTAGCAGTTTTGTGTTATTTAGCAGTTTTCCGTTATTAGCAGTTTTCTGTTATTTAGCAGTTTTCGGTTATTTAGCAATTTTCTGTTATTTAGCAGTTTTCAGTTATTTAGCAGTTTTCGGTTATTTAGTAGTTTTCGGTTATTTAGCAGTTTTCGGTTATTTAGCAGTTTTCGGTTATTTATCAGTTTTCGGTTATTTATCAGTTTTCGGTGATTTAGCAGTTTTCTTCTATTATGCAGTTTTCTGCTATTATGCGGTTTTTGTTATTATGCAGTTTTCTGTTATTATGCAGTTTTCTGTTATTATGCAGCTTTCTGTTATTTAGCAGTTTACTGTTATTTAGCAGGTTTCGTTTATTTATCAGTTTTCGGTTATTTATCAGTTTTCATTTATTTAGCAGTCTTCTGTTTTTATGCAGTTTTCTGTTATTATGCAATTTTTTGTTATTTAGCAGTTTTCTGTTATTTAGAAGTTTTCTGTTATTTAGCAGTTTTCTGTATTTAGCAGTTTTCTGTTATTTAGCAGTTTTCTGTTATTTATCAGTTTTCGGTTATTTTACAGTTTTCGGTTAATTAGCAGTTTTCTCTTATTTAGCAGTTTTCGGTTATTTATCAGTTTTCGGTTATTTAGCAGTTTTCTGTTATTTAGCAGTTTTCTGTTATTAAGCAGTTTTCTGTTATTTAGCAGTTATTTGTTATTTAGCAGTTTTCTGTTATTTAGCGTTTTGTTATTTAGTTCGTTATTAGCAATTTTGATTTAGCAGTTTTCGGTTATTTAGCAGTTTTCGGTTATTTAGCAGTTTTCGGTTATTTAGCAGTTTTCGGTTATTTAGAAGTTTTCGGTTATTTAGCAGTTTTCGGTTATTAGTCAGTTTTCGGTTATTAGCAGTTTTCGGTTTTTAGCAGTTTTCTGCTATTATGCAGTTTTCGTGTTATTAGCAGTTTTCTGTTATTATGCAGTTTTCTGTTATTATCAGTTTCTGTTATTTAGCAGTTTTCGTTATTTAGCAGTTTCTGTTATTTAGCAGTTTTCGGTTATTTAGCAGTTTTCGGTTATTTAGCAGTTTTCGGTTATTTACAGTTTTTCGGTTATTTAGCAGTTTTCGGTTATTTACATTTTTCGGTTATTTAGCAGTTTTCGGTTATTTAGCATTTTTCGGTTATTTAGCAGTTTTCGGTTATTTAGCAGTTTTCGGTTATTTATCAGTTTTCGTTTATTTAGCAGTATTCGTGTTATTTATCAGTTTTCTGTTATTATGCAGTTTTCTGTATTTATGCGTTTTATGTTATTATGCAGTTTTCTTTATTATGTCGGTTCATTTCTGTTATTTAGCAGTTTACTGTTATTTAACAGTTTTCGGTTACGTTTTCAGTTTTGGTTTTCGTTTATTTAGCAGTTTTCGTTATTTAGCAGATTTCGGTTATTAGCAGTTTTCGGTTGTTTAGCAGTTTTTGTTATTTAGCAGTTTTCTGTTATTTAGCAGTTTTCTGTTTTAGCAGTTTTCTGTTATTTAGCAGTTTTCGTTATTTAGCAGTTTCTGTTGTTTAGCAGTTTTTTATTTAGCTTATTAGCAGTTTCGTTATTTAGCAGTTTTCGGTTATTTAGCAGTTTTCGGTTATTTAGCAGTTTCGGTTATTAAGCAGTTTTCGGTTATTTATGCAGTTTTCGTTTATTTAGCAGTTTTTCGTTATTATGCAGTTTTCTGTTATTTATGCAGTTTTTACGTTTTGTATAATGCAGTTTTCTGTTATTATGCAGTTTTCGGTTATTTAGCAGTTTACTGTTATTTGCAGTTTTCGGTTATTATAGCAGTTTTCGGTATTTAGCAGTTTTCGGTTATTTATCAGTTTTCGGTTATTTAGCAGTTTTCTGTTATTTAGCAGTTTTCTGTTATTTAGCAGTTTTCGGTTATTTAGCAGTTTTCGGTTATTTATCAGTTTTCGGTTATTTAGCAGTTTTCTGTTATTTAGCACATTTCGGTTATTTAGCAGTTTTCGGTTTTTTAGCAGTTTTCGGTTATTTAGCAGTTTTTGGTTATTTAGCAGTTTTCGGTTATTTAGCAGTTTTCTGTTATTAAGCAGTTTTCTGTTATTTAGCAGTTTTCTGTTATTTAGCAGTTTTCTGTTATTTAGCAGTTTTCGGTTATTTAGCATTTCGGTTATTAGCAGTTTTCGGTTATTTACAGTTTTCGTTATTTAGCAGTTTTCGGTTATTTAGCATTTTTGTTATTTAGCAGTTTCGGTTATTTAGCAGTTTTTCGTTATTTAGCAGTTTTCGGTTATTAGCAGTTTTCGGTTATTTAGCAGTGTCTTGCGCGTTTTAGAGTTACGTCCTTCAGATGGCGTCGAACTCGCCTTTGGCCACCGCAAGCGGTCGTGGCATAGGCGTCGTGGTCGGACTGCTATGGTGGCTGTGAAGTACGATGGGTGCTGCGTATTGTCCCATATCACGGAGAGTCCACTTGTCTGTGAGCTCGAACTCTGACAGGAGGCTGTCAGTAGGGGCACGCTGGCGATGGTCTTATATGGGGCGTGATGTGAATGTGCAGCCTGCGTGGACATGATGTAACGCCGTCGAACAGCGGTTATTTCTGCAGTGGACGAGATGGCCGTAATGCGAAAGCAGGTCACGCCAATGATTGGTAGTCTGACATCGGCCATCACGAAGGCAGTGAATTTACGGCGCGACCAGGTTCAGCGATTGCATTGTCCATCGATATGTTGAGATTGTCGCGCGTTCTCGTACAGACTGTTAGTCGGTGCTGCTCCTTGCGCCCGGTAGAGCTTCTCGGAAGACCACGGTCCGACCAGTGTCGATGAGGTACGCTGCTTTGACCTGCGGTCAGTCATGAAAAGGCGGCCGGAGTCTGAGGTGCAAGACGTTAGCCGCCGTTAACTGTCCGTTGTTTGTGTTGCATTTTTGGCTTTTTTCCCAAATTTTCCTGTGGTACGTAGCACGTGTCGTGACTGGCAGATGAGCTGCGGTTCCAAGCGGCGATGACGTTGTCTTGATTTCGAACGCCCACGGTTAGGAGTGGCTCGGAGGTGCCACCTGCGTGACAGCTCCTCAATGCGCACCAAGGTACGGTGTTTGTCGGGGGTTGACTGAGCTGGGTGATACTCGCTGTGATGGTTCGATGGGCGACCTCGCATAATTTGTCTGCCAGTTGCGTGGTCAGAGTCTCAGGCTGCCCTCTGTTTGGTCAGCGAGAATGGCTTGGACGTGCGGTGGTTGCCGGCTGCCCAGATGTGTCGAAGAAGTCATCGGGCACGTCATGGCGAGGGCCTTTTAGGTGTCGCAGATATGCGAAGGCTTCCTGTCCAATTTCCTCGTGGGAGAGGAGTTGCCGGACGCGTTTTTCACGTTGCGGTGGAAAACATTCGCACCTAACTCTGATTTAAACCGGTGGTATGGCTCTTCCTCCGGTTGCGAGGTGATTAGGTCTTCGATCCACATCCGCGTGTTTGCTTGATGCAGTTGCGAGACCACGTAGCTAATTTTGGTCTTCTGGCCCGTGATGCCTGCCAGGTCGAACTTAGCCTCGGCCTGGGCGAACCACAGGGCTGGTCGGTCCGGCCAGAAGGGTGGCAGACTCAAAGCAACACGGTAGAGTTTGCCGCTCCCTGGGTGTCCTCGCTGCTTGCGGTCATATCTAGGGAGGAAATAGTCCGTAGCGTCTGTTCGTCTTGGGTCACCAATATATGTGGGATACTGGCAGGATTTCTATTGCTAGAAAGGATTACACAGCATCCACATATAAACAGTCAATATATTCTTCCATAAAAGTGTTGGTACAACGAGTGTGTGTAAGTGCTCTCCTTCCTCAGTGAGTCGGTAAGTGGAGAGCGGCAAGCGTAAGTGCGCTCGTATAGTAGGAGCGAGAGAAGCTCGTAGACGTGGCGGGCAAAGATGTAGCCGCCGCGAGGTGAAGGTTAATGTGTTGGTCGGCCGGAGACTTGATGTGCCGATAGGTCTACTCCCTCTATGTCCGAACGACTGGCTTACTACTTTGCTGGTCTTACGTTTGGCTTGCTCCGATGCTGCCGACGGAATAAAGCTTGGTACCAACCAACCAACCAACCAACCAACCAACCAAAGTGCTAACTAAGGGCGGAGACTTGCGCGGAGCGCAAGTCGACGTCCCTTTATCTGTTTAGCCATTCCTGCGTTTTACCGCATTGCTGGACTCGATAACAGACACTTTATTGTCAACTGGGGATTTTGCTTACGCTAACAAATTTAAGGTCTCAATTAAGTCGGGACCTGGCACATCAAAGGCTACAGCTCTAAGAGCGTACAGTTTTTCCAAGTGGGGGGAATACTTTGGTTGGATAGCTCTCTGGGATTTGAACCCAGAGTGGCATTTTCACAAATAAATTGGCAAAGGATCCAAAACCTACACACGGAAAATTTAGTTTTATCGGGGAAGGAGGGGGGGTGCGGGCCGTGCCCGACTTTGTGTTATATCCTGGCATTCACCTTACAACTGAGGAAAATCACGGAGAAACTAAATCAGGTTATTCGAAACGCGCCTAATTTTAGGTGAAGTGTCGGTTGGCCACTAAGGGCCTCGACATATTTACTGACCTGTCCCCTTAGCTTGCGCTAGGCGGCTTGGGTCAGCCCTCGGTCAGCGTAGATATCTGCCGAGTTGCTGGGCTAAGCGGTTCCCCACACCAGCTAACTTAGAGTCGAAGCTCTCTGTTAGAACTCTGATGTGGTCAACAAAGAGAGGAACTCCCAAATCCTTGTGAATTTGCACGTTACTCATGTACCAAGGTGCACCAGTAGCAATGCGAAGACACTTGGATTGAATAACCTGCAGCTTTCTGAGGTGGGTGCAGGCCGCAGACCTCCAAATGGGGCACGCATAGTCCATCATGGGCCGTATGAGCTGCTTATACTGCAGAACTCCGTTCCTGATGGACAAACCGCTTCTCCTGTGAAAGAGAGAGCTAAGCAGACCCAGTCGTTGGGCAGCTTTCTTCTTGACCTGGACGATGTGAGGCTACCAGGTCATCTGTGTATCAAGGATCACTCCCAGATAACGGGCTGTGTCTACCCATTGGATTGGCTCTCCTAGGAACTGCACCGGTCGAGGCTTGGATGACCTCCATCCTGCCTTCGCAAACAGCATAGCATTGCTCTTTGAGACATTGATGCCGATCCTCCACACCTTCAACCACCTATCTAGATCACTGAGTTATGCTTCTAGGTAGCTAACAAGCAGAGCCGGGCTGCGGGACGTGGCAATGATTGCCGTGTCATCCGCGTAAAATGCCAGCTCGACGTGGCGGGAAGGGACGGGCATGTCATTGACATACAGACTGAACAAGACAGGAGAGATTAGTCCCCCCTGTGCTACGCCAGCCCGTATGCCACGACGGGTGGATATGGCCGTTTGGAAGGACGCTCGAACGTCCTGTTGTAAAGTTAGGAGGATATGGTTTTGACCAGGTAGGAGGGGAAGTTAAGGGCCATTAGCTTGAAGAGGAGGCCGTCGACCCAAACAGTGTCGAAAGCCTTAGCCACGTCGATAAAGACAGCGCCTGTTAGCCGCTTCTCGCCAAAGTTTCTGGTCACCCTTTCGACAAGGCGGGCTAGCTGGAGAGAGGTGCTATGTTTGGGTCTGAATCCAAACTGCTCATCTCGCAGAAGCCCGCGCCCGCTTACTTCACTTAAGATCCTACTAAGTAGGATCTTCTCAAACAACTTGCCAATGGTGTCCAGAAGACTTATGGGACGATAGGAAGAGGGTAACGCTGTGTCCTTCCCAGGTTTCAGTATGGAGACAATGCGGGCATGCTTCCATACTGATGGGAAGTACTGCGCTAGGAGAGCTGCGTTGAATATGGCAGCGAGGAGGGAGAAAGCTCTCTTCGGAAGGTGCTTCAGTGCCCTGTTCGGAATACCGTTTGGGCCCGGAGCCTTGCAGGCCTTGAGACCCCGGATGGTATCCTGAACCTCCGCGGTGTTGGTTAACGTGGGCTCGCTTGCAGGTGCATAAGAGTATGCTAGCAGCGCCTCTCCAACCATCTCAATAACTGCCGGATCCGACGGGTCGTTTACCGGCTGAAACTGAGCCTCAAGACTGTCAGCCAGGGCTTCGGCTTTCTCAGAGTCTGAGAGAGCAAGCCCGCCCTGCGTAACCAGGGGTGGAGAGGGAGTGGGCACTCTCATCACCCGCTTTGTCATCTTCCACAGCAATTGGTCCTCGGGATCTAGGCTCTCCAGTGTGGCACCCCACTGCTCATTAATGAAGCTTGGTGTCGTTCGGCCCTGTATTTATACCACTGGACATGAGGCTAATCTGTTCTGTGATTGGCTAGCTGACAGCACCCGCTGTGCGTCAATCCCGTGGCCAGTGGGCCGAGTCGGCTGAACGACTTTGCTGCACGCTGTTGCGGTAAGCGGAGAGGCTGCCGCAGCGTGTGTACCGCGTTCTCCTTCCTGGTGCTGTTGTGGAAAGCGGAGACGCTGCTGCGGTGTGTGTACCGCGTTCTCCCTTCCCGGTGCTGTTGCGGGAAGCGGAAAGATTGATGCATGTGGGTAGCCCCCACAACCTTAACATACTTCACATTGTCTTACTTTCCCTTGAAATGCTATGCCTTGCCACCTCAGTTCAGTTCAGTTCATTTCAGTTGTAACCTAACCTAACCTAAACTATCCTAACCTAACCCAACCTAGCCCAACCTAACCCAACCTAACCCAACCTAACCCAACCAAACCCAACCCAACCCCCTAGAGGACACCGCCTTAACCAAGAACTGTCCGTTTGGCCGGTGAGGGTTTGAGTGCCCCAAAGAAGCTGGGGGCTAATCCGGCGGTAGCTTAGCTACTGGTAGGGTCTCCTAAGCCGGGCAGGCCTCAGCTGAGGGGCCAGACGAAGTGTGTTCCGCAACGACCTGTCTGAACTGATAACCTTTCCATAGCATCCTTCCTAGTCACCCAAGTGAAGGTGTGAGGTATCGTGCCGAACACTCCATGGCACTGGGGTGGAAAAACAGCAGTGCATTTACGATCCCCTCGGGGAACCGGGCAGCACCCCGTTGTATTTATGCCTTCCACCCGTAAGGGGCTCTGCGGGTGGTGACTGTTATTTTCCCATTACTTGTGGGAATAAAATGGACACAGTAATTAATGGACTTGATCAAGGAGTGGCTGAGGCTGTAGACTTGATACAAGTTGTAAGTTCTGAGCTGAGTTCTGATGAACCTGATCAAGTAGCAGCTGTGGCTGCAAACTTGATACTGAGGCTGTAGGCTTTGAGCCTTTCGCTGTTTCTTTTGATGAGGACAGACTGGCTGCAGGTGTCTATACGACTAGACTGCACTCCAGGCGACTCTCGGGAGCGCAGCGAAAGCAGCTCATTAAAGTAAGAGAAGGTGGTGGCGAGAAGTAGTGGGGGTGTGAGAAGACCCCACTCTTACTCGAGTATTCCACCTTCGATGAACCTGTGAGCTTTTCGCTATCTCTTCTGATGAGGACAGACTGGCTGCAGGTGTCTTTATGACCAGGTTGCAGACCAGGCGACTCTCGGGAGCGCAGCGGGAGCAGCTCATTAAAATAAGAAAAGGAGGTGGCGAGAAGTAGTGGGGGTGTGAAAAGACCCCACTCTTACTCGAGTATTCCTCCTTCGATGAACCTGATCAAGGAGCGGTTGTGGCTGCAAACTTGATATTGGGGCTGTAGGCTCTGAGCCCCTCGCTGTCTCTTCTGATGAGGACAGACTGGCTGCAGGTGTCTTTATGACCAGACTGCAGACCAGGCGACTCTCGGGAGCACAGCTGAAGTAGCTCATTAAAATAAGAGAAGGTGGTGGCGAGAAGTAGTGGGGGTGTGAAAAGACCCCACTCTTACTCGAGTATTCCACCTTCGATGAACCTGTGAGCCTTTCGCTATCTCTTCTGATGAGGACAGACTGGCTGCAGGTGTCATTATGACCAGACTGTAGACCAGGCGACTCTCGGGAGCGTGGCGAAAGTAGCTCCTTAAAGTAAGAGAAGGCGGTGGCGAGAAGTAGTGGGGGTGTAAAAAGACCCCACTCTTACTCGAGTATTTCACCTTCGATTAACCTGATCAAGGAGCGGCTGTGGCTGCAAACTTGATATTGGGGCTGTACGCTCTGAGCCTTTTGCTGTCTCTTATGATGAACACAGATTGGCTGCAGGTGACTTTATTACCAAACTGCAGACCAGGCGACTGTCGAGAGCGCAGCGGAAGCAGCTCATTAAAATAAGAGAAGGCGGTGGCGAGAAGTAGTGGGGGTGTGAACAGACCCCACTCTTACTCGAGTATTCCACCCTCGATGAACCTGATCAAGGAACGGCTGTGGCTGCAGACTTGATAATTGAAAGTCTAATGGTTAGCACAATAAGCCTAAGGCTGCGGTGCGTCCGGAGCTAATGCCGACGGGCCCATAGAAAGAAGAAGAAGAAGAACCTAACCTAAAGTAAACTAAACTAAACTAACCTAAACTAAATTAAACTAAACTAACCTAACCCAACCCAACGTAAGGTAAGGTAACGTAACGTAACGTAACCCAACCTAGGTAAGGCAGGCAAATCCAGTCAGGCAGGCACGGGAAAGGAGGCAGGCAGATTAAGTACGTATGGCAAGGAGCTAAAGTAGGTTAGGCAGGGAGCTAAAGTAGGTTAGGCAGGGAGCTAAAATAGGATAGGCAGGCAGCTAAAGTAGGTAAGGAAGGCAAGTCCAGGCAGGTAGGTAAAGTAGGTATGGCAGGCAAGTCCAGTCAGGCAGGCAAGAGAAAGCATGTAGGAAATGGAGGCAGGCTGGAAGGGAAGGCAAGGCAGGCAAGGATAAGCTGGCGGGAAGGCAAGGCAATGCATTCAGGGAAGCAAGGCGAGGTAGGAAGGCAGGAAAGGCAAGGGAAGGCAAGGCAGGAAGTCAGGCAGGCACTGGAAAAGAGGAAGGCGGGGCAAGGCAAGGCAAGGCAAGGCAATGCATTCACGGAAGCAAGGCGAGGTAGGAAGGCAGGTAAGGCAAGGCAGGACATCATGCAAGCACTGGAAAAGAGGCAGGCAGGGCAAGGCAGAAGATCAGACAGGTACAGAAAGAGAGGCAGGCAGGTAGGCACGAAAGGCACGGGAGGCAGATAGGAAAGGAACTCCAGGCACACATGGGGACGAAAGGCAGGCAGGTAAGGAAAGGGGAGTTATACAATACAGGCAGGCAGTGCAAGGCAGGCAGGCAATTTAAGGCAACCAATGGAAGGCAGGTAAAGCAAATCAGGCAGGAGAGTTACAGAAGGCAAGAAAAATCAAGGAAAGCAGGAAAGCCAAACTGGCAAGTAAAGGCAAGGCTCGCAAGGAAAGGGAAGCAGGCATGCATGCAAGAAAGAGAGACAGGCAGGCAAGGCAAGAAAAGCAAGCAGAGAAAGGAAGGAAGGCAAGGCAGGACGGAGAGGCAAGGCTGGCACGGCACTCAGGCAAGGCAGGCAGGAAGCCAAGATAGACAACGAAAGACAGGTAAGAAGAGAGGCAGGCAAGGCAAGGAAAGGCAGGCAGACAAGACCAGGCACTCAGACAGGCTGGCTAGGCAAAGCACGGCAGGCAGGTAAAAGGCAACACAGGGAGGCAAGGCAATTCAAGGAAGGCACGCATAGAAGGCAAGGAAGGTTAAGCAAGACTGGCAGGATAGCTTAGGAAGGGAAGTCAGGCAGGCAAGGCAAGCAGGGCTAGTAGGCTTCGTGGGAAGTCAGGCAACGCACGGGAGACAATGGAAGGCATGCAAGGGAGGCAGCCGTGGAAGTGAGGGTAACCCAACCCAACCCTTCCCAACCGCTTCCTTGCCTAGCCTAGCCTTAACCAACCCTACCCAACTCAAAGTAACCCAAACTAACCTAAACGTACCCAACCCAACCTATCCTAACCTACCCTAACCGAACGTAACGTAACCTAACCCAACTCCAAAATAGCCCAGCCTAGCCTACCTAAATCAACCTAACCGAATCCAACGTCACCCACCCGAGTCTATCCCAAACCAGCTTAGGCTAACCTAGACTATCCTAGACCAGCCTAACCCAACCCAACGTAATGCAATGTACGGCAGAAAAGTCACGCAAGCTGGCTGCAAAGGAAAGCAAAGCAGACAGGCAGGCAAACCAAATTAATGGAGGTAGAAACGGCAAGGTAGTCCAGGGAAAGCAGGCAGGCAGGTAGGGAAGGGAAGATAGGGAGGGCGAGGTAATGCAGGAAGGCAAAGCAAAATAATGCAAGCAGAAAAGGCAAGGCGGGAAAAGCGAAACACGCAAGGGAAGGCAAAAGGAAACGCAAGAATGCAAGGTAATCAGGCAGCGCATGGCAGACAAGACAAGGCGAGACAGACAGGTAGGCACGGCGAGATGGGACCGGCGAGCAGGCAAAGAAAGCAGGCATGCAGATAACCAAGGCACGGCAGGGAGGCAGAGAAGAAAAGATTGGCAGGCAACGCAACACAAAGCAAGGCACGAATGCATGGCCAGGGACAAAAGCAGGCAGGTAGTAAAGGAAGACTAGGCAGATAGGCAGACAAGCAAAGCAAGACAATGCTGGCAAGCAAGGGCAAGGAAGAAGGCATGCAGTTAAAGTAGGCAAGGCAGGCAGCTAATGTAGGTAAGGCAGGCAGCTAATGTAGGTAAGGCAGGCAGAATAAGTAGAAAAGCAGGAAAGGGAAAGAACGCAGGCAACTAAAGTAGGTAAGGCAGGCAGCTAAATTACGTATGGCAAGCAAGTCCAGACAGGCAGGCAAGGGAAATGAGGCAGGTAGCTAAAGTAGGTAAGGCAGGCACGGGAAAGGAGGCAGGCAGTTTAGTAGGTAAGGCAGGCAGCTAAAGTAGGTAACGCAGGCAGATAAATTAGGTATGGCAGGGAGCTAAAGTAGGTATGGCAGGGAGCTAAAAGAGGTTAGGCAGGCAGCTAAAGTACGTAAGGCAGGCTGGTAAAGTAGGTAAGGCAGGCAGCTAAAGTAGGTAAGGCAGGCAGATAAAATAGGTATGGCAGGTAAGTCCAGTCAGACAGGCAAGGGAAAGGAGGCAGGCAGATAAAGTAGGTAAGGCAGGCAAGTCCAGTCAGGCAAGAGAAGGAAAGCAGGCAATGGAGGCAGGCTGCCATGGAAGGCAAGGCAAGTAAGGATAAGCTGGAGGGAAGGCAAGGCAATGCATTCACGGAAGCAAGGCGAGGTAGGAAGGCAGTTAAGTCAAGGGAAGGCAAGGCAGGAGGTCAGGCAGGCACTGGAAAAGAAGCAGGCAGGGCAAGGGAAGGCAAGGCAGAAGATCAGACAGGTACGGAAAGAGAGGCAGGCAGATAAGGCATGGCAGGTAGGCTAGGAAGGCACGGGAGGCAGATAGGAAAGGAACCCAGGCACACATGGGGACGCAAGGCAGGCAGGTAAGGAAAGGGGAGTTATACAATGCAGGCACGCAGGCAGGCAGGCAATTTAAGGCAACCAATGGAAGGCAGGTAAAGCAAATCAGGCAGGAGAGTTAGAGAAGGTAAGGCAAAGCAAGGAAAGCAGGAACGCCAAACTGGCAAGAAAGGCAAGGCTCGCAAGGGAAGGGATGCAGGCTTGCAAGCAAGAAAGAGAGACAGGCAGGCAGGCAAGGAAAGAAACGCAAGCAGAGAAAGGAAGGAAGGCAAGGCAGGACGGAGAGGCAAGGCTGGCACGGCACTCAGGCAAGGCAGGCAGGAAGCCAAGGTAGACAACGCAAGACAGGTAAGGAGAGACAGGCAGGCAAGGAAAGGCAGGCAGACAAGACGAGGCACTCAGACAGGCTGGTTAGGCAAAGCAAGACAGGCAGGTAAAAGGCAACACAGGGAGGCAAGGCAATTCAAGTAAGGCACGCATAGAAGGCAAGGAAGGTTAAGCAAGACTGGCAGGAGGCACAGGAAGGGAAGTCAGGGAGGCAAGGCAAGCATGAGGGGCTAGTAGGCTTTGTGGGAAGGCAGGCAACTCACGGGAGACAACGGAAGGCATGCAAGGGAGGCAGCCATGGAAGTGAAGGCAACCCAACCCAACCCTTCCCAACCGAATCCTTGCCTAGCCTAGCCTTAACCAACCCTACCCAATTGAAACTAACCCAAACTAACCTAACCTTACCCAACTTATCCTAACCTACCCTAACCTAACCGAACGTAACGTAACCCAACCCAACTCCAAAACAGCCTAGCCTAGCCTACCTAAATCAACCTAACCGAAACCAACGTCACCCACCTGAGCCTATCCCAACCCAGCCTAGGCTAACCTAGACTATCCTAGACCAGCATTACGTTGGGTTAGGTTAGCCCAACCAAACGTAATGCAATGTAAGGCACAAAAACCACGCAAGCTGGCTGCAAAGGAAAAAAAAGCAGACATGCAGGTAGGGAAGGGAAGATAGGGAGGGCGAGGCAATGCAGGCAGGCAAAGCAAAATAATGCAAGCAGAAAAGGCAAGGCGGGCAAAGCGAAACACGCAAGGGAAGGCAAAATTAAACGCAAGAATGCAAGGCAAGCAGGCAGCGCATTGCAGACAAGACAAGGCGAGGCAGACAGGTAGGCACGGCGAGATGGGTACGGCGAGCAGGCAAAGAAAGCAGGTATGCAGATAACCAAGGCACGGCAGGGAGGCAGAGAAGAAAAGATTGGCAGGCAGGCAACGCAACGCAAGGCAAGGCACGAATCCAAGGCCAAGGACAAAAGCAGGCAGGTAATAAAGGAAGACTAGGCAGATAGGCAGACAAGCAAAGCAAGACAATGTTGGCAAGAAAGGGCAAGGAAGAAGGCAGGCAGTTAAAGTAGGCAAGGCAGGCAGCTAATGTAGGTAAGACAGGCAGATAAAGTAGGCATGGCAGGCAGCTAAATTATTTAAGGTAGGCAGCTAAAGTAGGTAAGGCAGGCAAAATAAGTAGGAAGGCAGGGAAGGGAAAGGAGACAGGCAGCTAAAGTGGGTAAGGCAGGTAGATACAGTACCTAAGGCAGGCAAGGGAAAGGAGGCAGGCAGCTAAAGTAGGTATGGCATGCAAGTCCACGCAGGCAGGCAAGGGATAGGAGGCAGGCAGCTAAAGTAGGTAAGGCAGGGAAGTCCAGTCAGGCAGGCAAGAGAACGCAAGCAGGCAATGTAGGCTGGCTGGCAGGGAAGGCAATGCATTCACGGAAGCAAGGCGAGGGAGGAAGACAGGTAAGGTAAGGGAAGGCAAGGCAGGAGGTTAGGCAGGCACTGGAAAAGAGGCAGGCAGGGCAAGTCAAGGCAAGGCAGAAGATCAGACAGGTACGGACAGGCAGGCAGGTAAGGCATGGCAGGCAGGCTAGGAAGGAACGGGAGGCAGATAGGAAAGGAACTCCAAGCACACATGGGGACGCAAGGCAGGCAGGCAAGGAAAGGGGAGTTATACAATACAGGCAGGCAATTTAAGGCAATCAATGGAAGGCAGGTAAAGCAAATCAGGCAGGAGAGTTAGAGAAGGTAAGGCAAAGCAAGGAAAGCAGGAACGCCAAACTGGCAAGTAAAGGCAAGGCTCGCAAGGGAAGGGATGCAGACAAGCAAGCAAGAAAGACAGGCAGGTAAGGCAAGAAAAGCAAGCGGAGAAAGGAAGGAAGGAAAGGCAGGACGGAGAGGCAAGTCTGGCACGGCACTCAGGCAAGGCAGGCAGGCAGACAAGACGAGGCACTCAGACAGGCTGGTTAGGCAAAGCAAGATAGGCAGGTAAAAGGCAACACAGGGAGGCAAGGCAATTCAAGTAAGGCACGCATAGAAGGCAAGGAAAGTTAAGCAAGACTGGCAGGATAGCGCAGGAAGGGAATTCAGGCAGGCAAGGCAAGCATGAGGGGCTAGTAGGCTTCGTGGGAAGGCAGGCAACGCACGGGAGACAATGGAAGGCATGCAAGGGAGGCAGCCATGGAAGTGAAGGCAACCCAACCGAACCCAACCCAACCCTTGCTTAGCCTAGCCTTAACCAACCCTACCCAACTCAAACTAACCCAAACTAACCTAACCTTACCCAACCTTACCTAACCTTACCCCACCCAACCTATCCTAACCTACCCTAACCTAACCGAACGTAACGTTACCCAACCCAATCCCAAAATAGCCTACCCTAGCTACCCAAATCAACCTAACCGAAACCAACGTCACCCAACCCAACCTATACCAACCCAGCCTAGGCTAACCTGGACTATCCTAGACCAGCCTAACCCAACCCAACTCAACCCAACCCAACGTAATGCAATGTAAGGCAGAAAAGCCACGCAGGCTGGCTGCATAGGAAAGCAAACCAGATAGGCAGGCAAACCAAATTAATGGAGGTAGAAACGGCAAGGTAGGCCAGGGAAAGCAGGCAGGCAGGTAGGGAAGGGAAGATAGGGAGGGCGAGGCAATGCAGGCAGGCAAAGCAAAATAATGCAAGCAGAAAAGGCAAGGCGGGCAAAGCGAAACACGCAAGGGAAGGCAAAATTAAACGCAAGAATGCAAGGTAAGCAGGCAGCGCATGGCAGACAAGACAAGGCGAGACAGACAGGTAGGCACGGCGAGATGGGTACGGCGAGCAGGCAAAGAAAGCAGGCATGCAGATAACCAAGGCAGGGCAGGGAGGCAGAGAAGAAAAGATTGGCAGGCAG
The DNA here is from genome assembly GCA_021186555.1 of Reticulitermes speratus. Classification (NCBI taxonomy): domain Eukaryota; kingdom Metazoa; phylum Arthropoda; class Insecta; order Blattodea; family Rhinotermitidae; genus Reticulitermes; species Reticulitermes speratus. Next base: position 19,251,822 of record JAJKFL010000002.1, read on the forward strand.
GCAACGCAACGCAAGGCAAGGCACGAATGCAAGGCCAGGGACAAAAGCAGGCAGGTAGTAAAGGAAGGCTAGGCAGATAGGCAGACAAGTAAAGTAAGACAATGCTGGCAAGCAAGGGCAAGGAAGAAGGCAAGCAGTTAAAGTAGGCAAGGCAGGCAGCTAAAGTAGGTAAGACAGGCAGATAAAGTAGGTATGGCAGGCAGCTAAATTATTTAAGGCAAGCAGAATAAGTAGGAAGGCAGGCAAGGGAAAGGGCGCAGGCAACTAAAGTAAGTAAGGCAGGCAGCTAAATTACGTATGGCAGGCAAGTACAGACAGGCAGGGAAGGGAAGAGAGGCAGGCAGCTAAAGTAGGTATGGCAGGGCTAGGCAAGGCAAGCCAATGCATTCACGGAAGGAAGGCGAGGTAGGAAGGCAGGTAAGGCAAGGCAGGTCAGGCAGGCACTGGAAAACACAGATTACTACTACCAGATCGGTAACTTCAATGCTATTGGTCGGAAACGTGGGGCCATCTATGAGCCGTTCACAAGTACCACAAGGTGTTAGTAGCTATCAGTAGCAATATCCCAGTCGGTAAGGTTGACTACTATTCGGCCCTCAATATCCCCCCTCCCTTTCAGCACTGTCATACAGATAATTTTCACTTGACATGGTTCAGCAGCAGCATGAAATAATGTCCTGTACAATAGGTCATATCATAGGTATTTCATTCGTATGTATTTATTATCCCTGCACTGAAATCTACTCAGCTGGAGAGTATGTTAATGTTCACACTTTTAACTTCCACTTCTAACACATCAATATTGAATGTAGGACAAGATATAAAGAAACTAAAAATTTTTTATTCTTCAAAAACGGGCAGTAAGGTATACTACAGGGTTAAAACATTTAGAATCATGTAGAAAGAGTTTCAGTCATCTAAAGATATTAACAGTGTATTTGTTATACATTCAAAAGACAATCTTATAAGTAATAGAAAATTCTAACTGCACTGTAAATAAACATGTACATACACGTAACACAAGAAATAGCCTTTATTATATCTATCTATCTATCTATCTATCAATCTATCTATTATGACTATACAAGCAAAGGTATATGTTGTATATACAATAAGATTATACAATAAACACAGCTGTACTTTTGTTATGCATAATACAGATTCACATCCTATATCACTGTATTTTCATCTACAGGATGAATGAAAAAAGTGATTGATGTATAATATCAAACAGTGTATATTCAGTTCAATTCAATGCAATTTATTTCATCTTCAAGCAGATCCACAACCATTGGATATAGAATGTGTCACATAATTATCATGTTCAAATCTTCTCCAGAATCAAGTCAATAAATATAATAAAAAATAATACAATAAAATCATCATGAATAAATACAGAATTATTTTCAGTTAAAATTATAATGCTTAGAATGTATGTATAAAAATATAAATGAAATTATATATATATATACACAGACACAGAGATACACGTAATATAATACCATAGATATTTAAACAATCAAGTATAAATTAAACATTTTTGAATACAATATCATTAATTTTCATAATATACACAATATATACAGACACCAGCTGAAGTGGGTAACCTGAACATAGCAATAGTCTGTAAAAAGTAATGCCAGTTAATTTTTACCTATACATGTAAAAGTATGAACAATAATGTGTGCGAGATAGAAAGGAGGTTCATACAGAATTCTCAGTTGCGATGTACTCTTGTCAACATGACAAACTGTATAGAGGAATTCTGAGACATATGTAGGTCAATGTAAATTAGGGCTTCTTCCACTGCAGGTCTACACAAGCTTCTCATAGATGTCACATTCTCCAAGTGATGTAATGTCTAACGATGCTCACATCAGTGGTAGCCACACACTTTCAGACTGCATGGTCTGTTTCACGTGACGGAACAAACTTGATACGTGCTGGAGACCAGAATGTTCATTGAGAGGTCACACAGCTGCTGTGTACCACCTCACTTAGTAGGCAAAAGTTAAGAGGCATTAATTTATTACAGACCTACTGATGTGACAGAATCTTCATCTTTCTCTTAGTTGCCCTCTGCCTGACTGCTTCACTTAACAACCGATTTGTTCGCTTACACCACCAAGGAATGGCAATTCTGGCGACACCAACAGCAATGCCATCCACCAATTCTTGGTAATGAAGTGAACAACCAGCGGACCTGATCCAGTCAAAGTCAACCTTGCTCTCGATGGCAGCTGTGACATGCTGTTCGACTGAACTCAAGTGAGCCACATCTGCCATCATATCTTCCAGAAGAGTGACAGATGTTCCTACAGATTCTACCAGCTTCTCAGAAGGGTAGGTGAGAGACTGTCTTGTATCGCTGTACTCTTTGAAATATATGAAGGCATTGTGTGATAACATCACTTGAGATGCCAGACATGCCTTGCATGCATCACAGTTGACAACACGAAGCAGCTTTTTGGCAATGAAACCACTGACATATGCTACTGACATTTTCATGTTACCAGCACGTACAGCAGCTCTCACTTCCTGTTGTACTTGCTTCGCAACAAGAAAACTGTCATCAACATTATCATGGGTTTCCCCAATGTGACTTGTGGAAGGATCAGGTGTAGAAGCATCAGGTCCCCTGAGTAACGAATGTAGGTTGTCCAGGAGACTAACACCATCTTCCTCGCAGTTAGTGCCACGTAGCCCTCTAAATGCAAGGCCATTGATGATGCTAGTTTTCAGGGCATCTACAAACTGTCCCACAGTTTGGTTATTGTTTGACCCACAATGCAAACGAACAGCACCAAATGTGTTCTCAAGGGGATCTTGATTCAGCCTTCGGGTCTCAAGATAGGCAAAATCCGCAGCTTTCAAGGTCCTCCACACATGCTGGGCAGCTACAATGTCAATGAGCCACCCAGTCTGTGATGGAGGTGGTCGTTTGAAGGCAGGTTTGCCATCCTTGAGAAAGATCCAGCTGCTTACCCTCATACTTGCCTTGGTCCAGTGACCTATATGAGGACTCTTATCGCTAAGTGGGCCCCGCAGTTCCTTCCCTGTGTCAGCACCAGACACACCGTTCAAACTGTCAAAGGGCTTATCAACTTCCCCAATGAAGGTGGCAGTAGCCAGGTATGTGCTGCTCAACATTCCTAAAAGAATCAGTAAAATAATAAAGCTAGGGCCTTGTTACAGAATTCATTTTTACATTAATATTAGAATAACACAGTAATCAGTGCACAGAAACTGGGAGAAAATAAATTTCTTTTTTTTTTCGGCTGATCACAAGTACATTTTGGGGAGAAGAAGTTGGAAAAATTGTCTTCATGTAACCAATGCCTTAAAAACAGTGCATTACAAATAACTGAATGCAGTGAAAAATATCTTACCTGCACATACGAGGCTATACAACACTTGCTGCTACAGTGTGGCTCAACACTTGTGCAGCCAGCTTCACCTTCATTGCATTCTGCCCCACAGGGTTCAGGTGTGTGTCTGTAAGCTTATACAGTTGTCGGAGTGGATGCGGTTTGTCAAACTTGTACACATTCAAAATGTGTTCCCACTTAGCTATAACAGGAAGCTGAGTGTCCAGAGGCTCAAACTTCAACTGCACATCATACTTATGGAATAGGTTTCGGGTACATTTCAGGAGGTGTGGAGGATCAAATACTGTCGCAATTTCTTTATTATGAAACTTGATTGCTTCTGTTTCAGAAGCACCCAACAATTTCAAGGCCTTGACATTGTTGGCACCCATGTCACAGACAGTGGCAACAACTTGCAGTCCAGCATTCTGACAAGCGTCAAGAACCTCCTTCAAAAATTGCGCAAGCATCTCAGCCTTAGTGCTTCCGCGACTAAAGTAGTAAGCCACTGGTTGCTTCCATTTTTGATGCAGGCCACTGACCATGAAAACCAGAGCATGATTTGCAATGTTGCTTGTCCTGCCCTGGCTTCCAAAGTCCTCAGAACCCTCTATGCAGCCCAATTTCTGCTTAAAGCACAAATTTTCTCTGATTGACATTTCATCAAACATCAGAATACAATAACGATCTTTATCAGACATTGTCTGCGCAGAGTGTTTGAGTGCACCAAACACATGGGCATTAATGCCGCCGTGAAGCGAACAGTATTAAGGACAGACTGCAATGTTCGTCTAGATGGAAGGGGGAAGAGCGTCTGCAGAAGGATGTAGGATTTGGGACTGCGTTTCAGTAGGGCCAGAGCCAACACTTTGTCTTCAAAATTCCACCTCCTGCCCTTGGGCTTCTGCCTACTGTTCCAAATAACTCCTGCCAATAACCTGGCAGCCTCTACAGACAAAGAAGATGCACGTTTCTGCATCACTGGATCCCTATCCAGATCACAGACATCTTTCAACTTTTTTGCCTTGCATTGCTTTTTCAATTTACATAGCGCACTCCCCTGCTTCTGAATATGTTCATACATTTTCCTTTTTCTAGGTGTCAATTCTGCAACTGTTGTCAAATTAATTTCTTTTAGTAGAGAATGCCTTGCTCTAGGCTTTGAGGAAGAACTTTGATGACTGATACATCTGAGTTATCCATCACAAGCATTAGGATTTACAGGGCTCAAGGAACAAGAGGTTTCTTTCACTGCTAAAGTTCTGCCTACTGGTGGTGGTGTTTGGAATCCAGGGATTTGATGAGAAGTTGGAGGACTGTCTGCATGGACAGGCATAAGAGTTTTAGTGGAGGACACAGACGCCTTGCCGTAGGTTCTGGTGGGTGGTAGGACATGGAGGTTATCTTCAGGGGTTAAATTTGTGGGCAAGGAGTTCAGAGAAGGGTTATAATAGGAAGATTCCGAAGGTTGTGGGATTGAATGTGAAAATGAATCTGAGCCATGTGGAACTGCCACTTTGTTCAGGCGTACCCTTTCAGAAGTGCAGAAATCGCTCTCTGCAAAATGTTTGCTGCACAAAAGTATTTGTGCAGCATTTTTGCAGAGTTGATACTGCATGGCTGCCCGACGTTCTCCGCCCATACTTTGGTTCTGGAAAGAAAAAATGAAAGTACATTACATATGTTTGGGAATTTAATGTTAATGGGATACATTTAAATTGCATTCTCCTAGTATTAATGACTTACACATTTCCTATTAGGAATGCACAATGCACATGTGACTGGTCTTCTTTATTGTAACGCCGTGTAACCCTGCACAGTCCACTGGACTGCAATTGAGATTTTCACATTTCCTTTTTACACATACGTACTATATTAAATGAGATCTGCTTATATTACGATATTGCATGTGACATACCGTATCGGATTCGTAGGAAATCTGAAGAATCGTACACCGTCTTTGTGCGTGGATGTACATCTTGCCGCGTGGCACTTGTTCCGCCTGGCCATTTTGCTGAAAGAAACAGAATACAGCGCAATACAGTACGTACATCTCAAAATTACACGGTCCATCATGTAGGATTAAGCTAAGCTTTCATAAATTCAAATCTTACCGTTCCACAGACGCTGGAGAATCTGTAGTAATCTGTGCTGGAGAATACATAACACACGATGTAATCAACACACAACGATACTATCTAGACGCTGAAAGCAAAATCCACAGACGAAAGAGAATAAATAATCAATTCAAATTATTCTTGCACCAATCTATTGGAGGCACGAGCCGTTACAACCACAGACGCTGGAGAATCTGTAGTAATCTGTGCTGGAGAATACATAACACACGATGTAATCAACACACAACGATACTATCTAGACGCTGAAAGCAAAATCCACAGACGAAAGAGAATAAATAATCAATTCAAATTATTCTTGCACCAATCTATTGGAGGCACGAGCCGTTACAATCACAGGTCACAATGAAAGGTTGGCGCTTCTTTGTGATTGGTCCAAAATATCACGTGGCATGGTAACTTCTTCCGACTTTGTGCGACATCTGTTATGATTAATAGTAGATATTGTAGTTGTCGTTCTTGACGAGTATGATGTGCACAACGGTAAGATGTCGCGATTGCATGCTTCCCCTTCCCCAATCCCAGGTTCTCCCCCCTGCTGGAAAAGAGGCAGGCAGGGCAGGGCAAGGCAAGGCAAGGCAAGGCAAGGCAGAAGATCAGACAGGTACGGAAAGAGAGGCAGGCAGGTAAGGCATGGCAGGCAGGCTAGGAAGGCACGGGAGGCAGATAGGAAAGGAACTGCAGGCACACATGGGGACGCAAGGCAGGCAGGCAAGGAAAGGGGAGTTATACAATACAAGCAGGCAGGCAGGCAATTTAAGGCAACCAATGGAAGGCAGGTAAAGCAAATCAGGCAGGAGAGTTAGAGAAGGTAAGGCAAAGCAAGGAAAGCAGGAACGCCAAAGTGGCAAGTAAAGGCAAGGCTCGCAAAGGGAAGGGATGCAGGCATGCAAGCAAGAGAGACAGGCAGGCAAGGCAAGAAAAGCAAGCAGAGAAAGGAAGGAAGGCAAGGTAGACAACGCAAGACAGGTAAGGAGAGACAGGCAGGCAAGGAAAGGCAGGCAGACAAGACGAGGCACTCAGACAGGCTGGTTAGGCAAACAAGACAGGCAGGTAAAAGGCCTCATTTTTTCGAGGCTTCACGATCACATTTTTGTAGACACACCACATTCGGTAGGACTCCTCTGGACGAGGGACCAGCTCGTCGCAGAGACCTCTACCTGCAACACACAACACTCTCAAGAGAAGACATCCATGCCCCCGGTGGGATTCGAACCCACAATCCTAGTAAGCGAGCGGCCGCAGTCCCACGCCTTAGACCGCACGGCCACTGGGATCGGCATTCGTGTTTTTAACAGCCACTCCCCACTTTACCCTACTAGTGGGTGACGACTGCCATCGTCTCTGGTTCGCGTGTTATGTTTACGATGCTCCCAAGTTAGAAGTGGGTATCCAAGCAGTATGTTTTACAGCAGCCACAAGAAATAATATCAAATTCAACAAAACAAAATTTAATAAACAGTAAACTCTAAAAACAAACAAATAATAACATTTTAACAAGTTCTCTTTCCAAAAATACACAACAAATAGTTACTGCAAATACTCCCTCAAAAGAAATAAGAACAGGCACCCAGTTGCCTACCCACCGGGGCAAAGACACCAAACCACAATTTTGAATTACAAAGATCGAAACAGAAATTTGGTAGTTACCTTCTTTCCCCGACGGTCCGTAAGCAAGTGACTTCCTTGCTTACAAGTCCGTCGTACCTTCCTAGAAGCAGGAGGGGGAGGGTCACGTGGTAAACGGAATCTTGGGAAATGGAGAGGGATGAGGAGGAGGAGAATCAAGAGAGAAAGGATACCGGTTTTCTTACGTATTACGTAAGATTACGTAAAATTCACGAGCCATTAATAACTAGCATGGCTCAATATCCCCCCTTCACTGAAGAACGCCACGTTCTAGGCACTCGCCAACACTGGAGTCCACACGCTCCTCACAGCACCTATGTAAATGGAGCCCATATGCTCCACACATTCACTTGTAAACGGAGTCCACAGGCTCCTCACAGTACCTATGTAAATGGAGCCCACATGCTCCACACATTCGCTCCTCACACCTCCTAACGTCGCCCAACCGCAGATCGTACCTCCTCTTGTCAACGCCGCTGGGTCATCCAGGCGCTGCCCAGCTACTATATATTCTTCCCCTCCCAGCTCTAGGCGCGGTCCGATAAGGGCCCACACGGACACTCGCCCCGGAGCCGGAAGGTTCCTTGAATCGGTGCGCTGCGACGCGACATTGCAGAAAAGTTGATAACGATGACGACGACGGGGGGTGGTTTCACAGCACTCTCTTCACGCATGTCCCGGCGTAGGATAGGGGCTAGGAAGGAAACAGTTAAACCTCCCGCTCTAGAAAGAAAAATCACCCTTCATACCAGGAACTCATTGCGACTTCGCAAAACTCAATATCAAATACAATGAAAAGTATTACATAAGCACAAAAAAACATTACCAGACACTTATTCTGCTACTTATAGCATTCTACTTTGAATGCGCACTATGAATACAGAACGAACTTACATTCTTTGACCATCTTAATGGCACTCAGCGTAATACTTCCTATGTTATCCTTCATAACGTGTACATAACATCCACATAAGACTGTATGTCAACAAGTCCTATGAACAGCAATAAGCAATGATACATGAACATCGATCCAGTGTGGTCCTATTAATTACAGTTTAGTAATCCATAATAACCAAACCAAGAGCCGAACACTGCAACATACTCCTTTTTACACCACAAAGTCTGAGTGTTAACAAAACTTACACTTATCCCTCAGCCAGCGGGTACCAAAAAAAGTAAACACACAAATAGATAATTATTCAGCCGGAAAATATGGCTTTAGCTGCGACACATGCGCCTTTCTAATGATCACCCCTGTGTCAGGATTGGCCAATAAGACAGTCACTGGGGATACAAACTTAGCTACAGTAAGTGGTACAGACCACTTAAAGTCTAACTTGGCGGAACGCTGGCGCGACTTGGAGCTCAACGGGTGAAGCCTTACCAATACCAGATCTCCCACACGAAACTTCGCCTGCCTTCTCACCGCATTGTATCTTTCGGCCACCCTGGCACGGGCCTTCCTCAAATTAGCCAAAGCCGTTTCCCAAACAACTTAACACCCTTCGGATCCTTAGCAAGCTCTAGTTCATAAAATTGCCACTTAAGCCCCAATGGATGGTTCAATTCCCTACCCAGAAAGAGTGAGGAAGGAGTCGCTGCAGTCGACTCGTGCCACGCTGAGTTAAAGGCTATGGCCAACGATGAAAGATGTTCGTCCCAACTTGTATGCTGAGAATTGTGATATATGACAAGAGCCGCCTTGAGGTTCCGATTGAACCGTTCAAACTGTGACGCTTGGGGATAATAAGGCGAGGTGGTTATATGCCGAATTCCCCACGAAAAACACAGGTTGTAGAATGTTCGGGATTTAAAAACAGTCGCATTGTCCGAGACAATAGACTGGGGGACTCCAAAAAATGAAAAAAATTCTCCACCAGGGCGTTCTTCACCACTTCTGATGAAATCTTCCTGACAGGATACATACAGACGAATTTAGAAAACCCGTCTAACACCACCAATATGGCAATATTCCCCTTCCAACTCCTGACAATGGGTCCGACAAAGTCAATAAAAATCCTCTCCAGAGGTTTCGTCACTATCTCACTACTATGGAGGCCCACTCTAGAATCTTTAGCCGGTTTGGCTCTCTGACAATCTTGACAGCGCCTCACAAAACTACAGACCTCCCTTCTCATGTCAGGCCAATAGAACACCTTGCCAATACGGTTAAGTGTTTTTGTCATTCCCAAATGGGCACTCAGAGAAGAACTGTGAAAGTACTCCAACACCATAGGTCTTAACGATTCAGGAAGAAGATACCGCTTCGCTTTGGCACGCGACGGGTGGTAAACCAATGCACCATTAAGCAACTTGAAATTTCTAGCAGTAGGATCCGCCTGGACCACTTTCTGGTAGACATTATTACAAAAGGGGTCTTTCTTTTGATGTTCCTTGATGGATTGAAACGCCTCTGGTAAGTGTATTAAGACCAACCCAGAAAAGGTACTTTCTGCCGCAAGATCTTCATATTGCCTAGTAAGGCAATCAGCTACAACGTTGGTCTTTCCACTAATGTGGCACACCTTAAACTTGAAAGGCGCGAGACACAATACCCAACGTCCGATCCGACCTAATTCTTTCGCATGACGCAACAACCAGGCCAGAGCTTGGTTGTCGGTATGGAGGCAGAACTCCTTGTGTTCTAAGTAGCTTCGGTATTTCTCACACCCATACACCACTGCGAGACACTCCTTCTCATGGATAGAATATTTCCTCTCAGCGCGAGATAACAACAGACTACTGTAGGCTATAGGTGCTAAATCCTCACCCCTCTTTTGATGAAGAACCGCCGAAATAGCGACATCGCTCGCATCACAGACCAAGGTAAATTCTCTAGAGAAATCCGGAATCTGCAATACGGGGGGCGTGGACAAGGCCTCCTTAAGTTAAAGAAAAGCGGACTGCTGGGCATCGCCCCATACGAACCTAACATTCTTACGCTTCAGCGCGTGAAGTGGTTCCGCAACCTGGGAAAAACGATCAATAAATCGCCCATAAAAACCCGCCATACCCTGAAATCTACGCACAGCTTTGAGGTTCTTGGGAGGAGGAAAATCCCTAATCGCCTCGACTCGCTCAGGCAACACCTTAATTCCTTGAGCCGAAACAGAGTGTTCCAAAAAAGAAATTTCTTGCTGGGCCAGATGAAGCTTGTTCCGGTTCAAGGTGAACCCAGCCTTCTCCAACCTCATAAAGATTTCCTTCAGATGTCTAAGATGCTCATCAAAGGAGCTAGAATACACCACCAAGTCATCCATAAAGTTGTACACGAACTTCTGTTTAAGATCACCAAACAAGGAATCGACTACCCGAGACAATACCTGGCAGCCCACACTGATGCCCATAGGCAACTTAGTGAATTCAAAGAGCCCGAAAGGGGTACAAAAGGCCGTAGCCTTACGGCTCTTAGAAGACAAGGGGATTTGATAATACGCTGAGTTAAGATCCAGAACAGAAAAGATTTTCGCCTTATGGAAGTTTGCGAAAGCATGCTCGACGGTTGGCATCGGGAAAGCATCGAAAACTACCTTCTTATTCAACAAACGGTAATCCACTACCATCCTATGACCACCGTTAGGTTTCGGAACAAGAAAAGCCGGACTGGCATACTGAGAGTAACTTTTCTTAACCACTCCTTTGTCAAGCAAATCTTGAACAATTTCCCTCAATATATGCAACCGTGGGGGAGAACATTGATACGGTCTTGAGCGCACCGGAGTGCTATCAGTCAGGTCTAGATGACACACCATCCCCTTCACCGTACCCAATTTATCTGAAAAAAGGGCGGGAAAACCCCGTATCAACTCGTCAAGTTTAGCTCGATCATCTGACACCTCTGGCAAACAAGAACATATAAGGCGACTAAACGCATCTTCGGAGCACGGAAATGCTTGCGAAGAATGCCTGCAAAAATCCAAGGACCGGAATTCAAACTCCGTCTCAGGCTGAAAGGCAAAGCTATACCGACGGGTGGAAAAGTCTATTCGCATTTTAGCGAATGATAAAAAATCAACCCCCAAAATACAAGGGACGGGGCAATGCTCAAAAACTAAAAATCTCACCTTCCACGAAAAGGAATGCACTTTAATAGTGAAGACAACGGCCTGCGTAACAACACAAGATTTCCCATTCGCCGTCTGGCAGCGTTCCGCAGTCATCTCGACTACATGGGGTAATCCAAGCTCAATAACCTTATCAAAGACATCCCGCCTCACGAAGGACAGGGAAGACCCTGAATCCAGCATGGAGGGCAAACATAAGTTTTTAATATGCAGTAAAACCCAAGGGTTACTATTACCCGAGTCCCTAATGCTAAAAAAGGTCCGAGGCTGAACAGCTTTGGGCGCCCGGGTTCGACTGTTTATTGCCGAGCGCCGGGGGCGTTTCCCGATCCTCTGAGATGCCGATTATTCTGTGGCGAAGAATGACAATTGCGTTGAAGGTGTCCCCACGCACCACATCCCCAACACCTCACTCTACGATTGGCCACGGCCGTAGGTGATTTAGTCACAACCAAACTCTTAGCATCTAGACGAGAAGCACTTCTCTGCTGCATAGTATTATTCAGCAGCTTACGTTCTTCTTCTACTGCCACGCCTTCTGCTACTGTCGTAGTAAGGGAAAATAAATCTCGCACCGACTCTGGCTTAGTTGCAAACAACAGATATGGCTTAATTCTAGGGTGGATGTTTTGCAGCATGCGATGAACCAGCTGAGACTCCGACCCTTCAAAACCCAGAATATCCGCCGCCGCCACCACCGACATAACAAAACTATTCAAATCTTCGGACGAAGATTGAAACCGCTCGAGGATATATGAGGCCAAAAATCTCTCCTTCACTCGAGGAGGAAGAAAAGTGGAAATTATTTCGGAGCGAACCAACCCCCAATTTTGAGTTGTTCCCAAATGAGCGCCCAATATCTGTGTAATCCTCCCTGACGTCCTACTAATCAAGAGAGAGATAAACTCAACATCTGTGACTAATTTCAAGTCAAACACTTCCTTTACTCGGATCAAAAATCTCAAAATTTTTTCCGGATCCGTATCAACCAACAACGGGATGTTCTTTATCAAATCAGTCACCAATTTAAGTTTAGTTTTACTCAAGTAGGTCCCCTCGCGAACCTGAGATTCAGTAATTTGAGGAACAGGCTTCATAACCAGGGGAGACTTATCTGTACTTTGCGATGGCAAGTAGGCTTCAATGGCCGTCCACTTCTCCTTAACACGCCTCCGCAAGTCGTCCAACGTTCCGTCAGTAGACAGCCCCAGTTGACCGGCCACCTCCTCAGCTTGCTGCTTGGACAGGTCATGTATCCACGCTAGCGGCATGTTAACCCAGCATGAAACACAACAACACAAGTATAAATACAAAACCAGTACACACTCAAGAACCAGAGACACCCTGTTCCAAAAATACGTATACTCGCAGTAGTACACCAACAAGGCAGACTTCCCCTACCCAAAAATACAAAAGTAAACTAGCGAGAAGTGCCTACAGTGAACAGGAACCCAACAAATAATAACCACGCTCTGCTACCAGTTAACAGCCACTCCCCTGTTTACCCTACTAGTGGGTGACGACTGCCATCGTCTCTGGTTCGCGTGTTAAGTTTACGATGCTCCCAAGTTGGAAGTGGGTATCCAAGCAGTATGTTTTACAGCAGCCACAAGAAATAATATCAAATTCAACAAAACAAAATTTAATAAACAGTAAACTCTAAAAACAAACAAATAATAACATTTTAACAAGTTCTCTTTCCAAAAATACACAACAAATAGTTACTGCAAATACTCCCTCAAAAGAAATAAGAACAGGCACCCAGTTGCCTACCCACCGGGGCAAAGACACCAAACCACAATATTGAATTACAAAGATCGAAACAGAAATTTGGTAGTTACCTTCTTTCCCCGACGGTCCGTAAGCAAGTGACTTCCTTGCTTACAAGTCCGTCGTACCTTCCTAGAAGCAGGAGGGGGAGGGTCACGTGGTAAACGGAATCTTGGGAAATGGAGAGGGATGAGGAGGAGGAGAATCAAGAGAGAAAGGATACCGGTTTTCTTACGTATTACGTAAGATTACGTAAAATTCACGAGCCATTAATAACTAGCATGGCTCAGTTTTTAGAAAACGTAAATACTGAACCGAAGTTGAGCGGGAGAATTAGAGGACATGGAGATAACAGCTCGACCGCACAATTAAATCATGCGTTTATAAACCAATATTAGGAATAAATTTATACAGTGTGTGCGCTGCACACCTGGAGAACACGCCCCAGTTTCAAACCCTTAACACACCGTCCATCCTGTAAATACTACACCATTTATACCACATTTCTGCCCTCAATCTTGGCAACCTTCAGGTCAATAACCTGTTACAAACAATTACAGGAAAAAAAACTATAATATGAAGTATACAGATACAGTTCATATTACATGAAGAATTATAATGGTTGTTATTGTGATTATTGAAAAAAAAATCATAAACACTCGAGCACTGACATGTAAAACTAGACCTGTCCATGCCAGGAAGGAAAGGGGGAGAGCAGTACACCTCCACTCATTCTTAACCTCAGCACTAGATGGAAATAACTGTTCAACTTCATGTCCTGGCCTCTTTATGTCCAGTGAAATAACCTGCTCTACCCACTGAATAGGGGGCTATGTGGGCCCCTCGGCAGGTCTGGACATATCTGGAGAAGAGGAAAGTCTCTAACCCTGCTAGGTATCCAACCCCATAGCATCCCGCCCATCACCTAGTCACTATGCTAACCCAGCTATCAAGCACTGATGGGAGGACATCAAAATGGATGTTCAATAAATAGGGCCTGCAGCTGAGGACTGCACTGAACAAACACAAGACAGGATATGGTTGCAGCCTCTGGGCCCTCTGAAAGCAAAGTTCACAACAAGCTGAGTGGCTAGGGACTTCTCAAGTTTGTACTGAAAACTGGACTTGGGAAGCCTGTACACAATAAAGTCATGTCTAGTGTTACCACCAGTCTCCTTTTGGATTACTGAATGATTACTTCTTTCAGCTGTATAAGTCCAGTTTTTTGAGCACCTTCACAATAAAGGTCTGGTTACATTATACTGTAAGGATGATAAAGGGGCAGTAATGCCACTTCTGAAAATATTTACCCCATTATTTAACATCCCACCCTAGAACACACATAACACTGTCACAGTTTTCAAAAATTATTTGCTAATAAAAGGTTAGGAATTTCCATTACCAGGCAGCTAAACACTTGCTCCGATTTAGTACCGAATTTTAAGAAGAATGGGATCAATACTCCTAATACCCTACATGATATTCCTGTCATGGTTCTTAATTAATCAATTAACCACGGGGTACTTTCACCTGCTCCTTTCATTTTAAGACATCAAAATGTGGGATGTGGTAGTTATGTATTTTGTCACTGGTGCTAGTAATATTTTCTTTTATTCCTATGTCGATTTTTGACACTATGTGGTAGGCTCAATTTCATTTTGGTGCCTTTCAGTGTCAAGTAGCACCTAGTTTACTACACAAAGAGGTAAGGAAATACATGCATAGCATAATATATCTGCTATATTCACATTTGACCATTTGTCACCAAAAGTGTAAAATGTCTTGTAAAAGTGTTTTGGACACAAAATAATTCTTCTTCTTTACATTTTTCTGAAAAAAGTTTGCTCCACTTCATCATTACTACACCACTAGGACCTCTGACTGCCCACTACAACTCACTTGATCATGCAGTTTACTTAGTATACGTGACTCAAAATGGAAGGCTGGTGCACCTGAAACCCAGCGGACATGATAAAATAATTGGACTGCACTGCATAAAGACAGAATTTCTAACGCCAATTTATAAAATTTTCAAAATATATTTATTCAAAATAACATAATCTACAATGCATACAAAACGGCAGAAAAGCGCATCAAAGGTGAGTCACAACTAATATTGCTAATACATGTACCAACAGTTGCATGGGTTCAGGAGCAGGTGTTAGAAGCAATCCAGAGTTTAACACTCATATTAGTTAAATCACAGCTTCATTCATCAGGTTCCTGCAGGCGTTGAAGCTAGAGTTGTTCCAATCATGTAAATAAACATTTACACTTAGCATATTTAAGAAAAGCAATAATGATTAACATGGTTTTTATTATACAACACTGCACAAGCCCTGCATAAAGGCTGAACTATGGCAGTGATCAGATTACTTGCACCTGAGCTCCCTAACACTACAGGTGACATGGTGTGGTCACCATTAGGCTCACCCTTTCAAAATCATTTTGTCTCTTGGGAGTACATTCATAGCTTTAGTCACTGAGGACAATCTTCAAACATACAGACAAAGCAAGGTGGTGCATGCACAGTACTTCCCCTAATAAAAGCTTGCCTCCTACCTCCCATGCCAACAACTGGCAAGTAGTGTGGGCACTACACTGGCAGTCATATTAAGAAGTACACATGCAATGAGTTAAGTTTGTGGGATACTGGCAGGATTTCTATTGCTATAAAGGATTACACAGCATCCACATATAAACAGTCAATATATTCTTCAATAAAAGTGTAGGTACAACGAGCGTGTGTAAGTGCTCTCCTTCCTCAGTGAGTCGGGAAGTGGAGAGCGGCAAGTGTAAGTGTGCTCGTATGGTAGGAGCGAGAGAAGCTCGAAGACGTGGCGGGCAGAGATGTAGCCGCCGCGTGGTGAAGGTTAATGTGTTGGTCGGCCGGAGACTTGATGTGCCGATAGCTCTACTCCCTCGATGTCCGAACGACTGGCTTACTCCTTTGCTGGTCTTACGACTGGTTACTCCTTTGCTGTCTTACCACTGACTTGCTCCGATGGGATGAAGCTTGGTAAACCAACCAACCAAAGTGCTAACTAGGCGGAGACTGCGCGGAGCGCAAGTCGACGTCCCTTGATCTGTTTAGCCATACCTGCGTTTTACCGCATTGCTGGACTCATTAACAGACTCTTAATTCTGAACTGGGGATTTTGCTTATGCTAACAAAATTTAGGGTCGCGATTAAGTCGGGACCAGGCACACCAAAGGCTACAGCTCTAAGAGCGTATACTTTTCCAAGTGGGGGGAATACTTTGGTTGGATGGCTCTCTGGGATTTGAACCCAGAGTGGCATTTACACGAATAATTTCACAAAGGAATCAAAACCTACAAACGAATAATTTAGTCCTACCGGGGGGTGGGGGGTGCGGGCCGTGCCCCGACTTTGTGTTATACCCTGGCATTCACCTTACAACTGAGGAAAATCACGGAAACCTCAGTCAGGGTATTCGGAATGCGCCTAATTTTAGGTGCAGTGTCTGTTGGCCACTAAGGGCCTCGACACATTCACTGACCCATCCCCGTAGCTTGCGCTAGACGGACTGGGTCAGCCCTCGGTCAGCGCAGATATCTGCCGAGTTGCTGAGTTAAGGGGTTCCCCACACCAGCCAACCTAGAGTCGAAGCTCTCGGTTAGAACTCTGATGTGATCAGCAAAGAGAGGAACTCCCAAATCCTCGTGAATTTGCACGCTACTCATGTACCAAGGTGCACCAGTAGCAATGCGAAGACACTTGGATTGAATAACCTGCAGCTTTCTGAGGTGGGTGCAGGCAGCAGACCTCCAAATGGGGCACGCATAGTCCATCATGGGCCGTATGAGCTGCTTATACAGCAGAACCCCGTTCCTGATGGACAGGCCGCTTCTCCTGTGAAAGAGAGAGCTAAGCAGACCCAGTCGTTGGGCAGCTTTCTTCTTGACCTGGACGATGTGAGGCGACCAGGTCATCCGTGTATCAAGGATCACTCCCAGATAACGGGCTGTGTCTACCCACTGGATTGGCTCTCCTAGGAACTGCACCGGTCGAGGCTTGGAGGACCTCCACCCTGCCTTCGCAAAGAGCATAGCATTGCTCTTTGAGACATTGATGGCGATCCTCCACGCCTTCAACCATCTCTCTAGATCACTGAGGTATGCTTCTAGGTAGCTAACAAGCAGAGCCGGGCTGCGGGAAGTGGCAATGATTGCCGTGTCATCCGCGTACAATGCCAGCTCGACGTGGCGGGAAAGGACGGGCATGTCATTGACATACAGACTGAACAAGACAGGAGAGATTAGTCCCCCCTGTGCTACGCCAGCCCGCATGCCACGACGGGAGGATATGGCCGTTTGAAAGGACGCTTCGAACGTCCTATTGTAAAGGTAGGAGGATAAGGTTTTGACCAGATAGGAGGGGAAGTTAAGGGCCGTAAGCTTGAAGAGGAGACCGTCGACCCAAACAGTGTCGAAAGCCTTAGCCACGTCGAGAAAGACTGCGCCTGTTAGCCGCTTCTCACCAAAGTTTCTGGTCACCCTTTCGACAAGGCGGGCTAGCTGGAGAGAGGTGCTATGTTTGGGTCTGAATCCAAACTGCTTGTCTCGCAGAAGCCCGCGCCCGCTTACTTCACTTAAGATCCTACTAAGTAGGATCTTCTCGAACAACTTGCCGATGGTGTCCAGAAGACTTATGGGACGATAGGAAGAGGGAAGCGCTGGGTCTTTCCCAGGTTTCAGTATGGAAACAATGCGGGCATGCTTCCACACCGATGGGAAGTACTGCGCTAGGAGAGCAGAGTAGAATATGGCAGCAAGGAGAGAGACAGCTCGCTGCGGAAGGTGCTTCAGTGCCCTGTTCGGAATGCCGTTTGGGCCCGGAGCCTTGCTGGCCTTGAGACCCCGGATGCCATCCTGTACCTCAGCGGGGTTGGTTAACTTGGGCTCGCTTGCAGGTGCATAAGAGTATGCTTGCAGCGCCTCGTCAACCATCTCAATAACTGCCGGATCCGACGGGTCCTTTTCCGGCTGAAACTGAGCCTCAAGACTGTCCGCCAGGGCTTCGGCTTTCTCAGAGTCTGAGAGAGCAAGCCCGCCCTGCGTGACCAGGGGTGGAGAGGGAGTGGGCACTCTCATCACCCGCTTTGTCATCTTCCACAGCGATTGGTCCTCGGGATCTAGGCTTTCCAGTGTGGCACCCCACTGCTCATTCCGCCACTCGTTTAGCTGGTGGGTCACCGACCGCTGAAGGCGGTTGACCTCAGCTTTTAGAGCAGGGTCCCTGGTGGTTTGCCACTGCCTCCTCAACAGGTTTTTCAGGCGTATTTCATCCTGTATACGTGCCGATATTGGGGGCCGCGGGTCGTCACGAGGGCGTCTCCGGGGGGCCGACGCAGCTAATGCCTCAGTGATAGCGCTGGACACCTCCTCCACACACGTGTCGATTTCCACCCCGCTACGGAGTTTCGGGATGGACGGAAGGCTGTCCTCCAGGCAGGCCTGGAATTTGACCCAATCGGTCCGTCTGAAGTCCGGGCGGTCCGGGAGGTTAAGAAAGGATGATCGACATTTAGTGTCGATCAGTACAGGCAAGTGATCTGAGCTTAGTGCAGAGCACGTTGTCAGATGCACTGGGATGACTAGGTTTTTGGTGATTACTATGTCTAGGACATCAGGGGTAGCAGAGGAATTGTATGGGATAGTGGTGGGTGTTTCCGGGCCATAAATCAAACACGAATGATCGTTGGCGTAATCACGAAGGTGCCTGCCCCTTGTCGTGATTAGCCTCGAATTCCAGTCCACGTGCTTGGCGTTCAGGTCCCCCGCCATGAGGACGGGAAGCCCTCCGCTCAGGCACGCAGACAAATCCGCTTCGATTAGTGGTCGGGAAGGCGAAAGGTAAGCCGCCAGGATTTTCAGCGGTCCACTTGCCAACATAACATGTATGGCAGTTGCCTCCAACTGGTCAGGCCGGGGATGGGTATAGCGTAGTGGTCTATACCCCGGCGGACCAGTATAGCTGTTCCGCCGCCCTCTGTAGGCCGGTCTGTACGGTGGCAAACATAGTTTGCGAGCAGAAAGACTTGCCCTGATCTGAGATGGGTTTCAGTCAGGAGGCATATGTCGACTCCGTGTTTACCAAGGAAGTGGTCCAGCTCCATCTTTCTGCCGCGCACGCCATCAGCGTTCCAGCAGGCCAGCCGTAGTGCCCTCACACTGTGCGCCTTAGGGTGTGCTACCATATTCGGCTACGAAAAGGATAACAATTTTCAGGACAGCCCGCGAGCGTGATACGCCTGAAGGGAGGGTGGGTACCGCTGTGAGGAGCCGCCGTGTCAGCTCTACACACGCGTGTACAGGAAGGTTGTCGAGCAGATCAGAGATCTCCTCGATTGGAGACGGATTGGGAGGTGGAATGGGAGTAGGATTAGGCTTTTTAGGTGGAGGCGATGGTTTACCAGTCATCGCCTGCTTCTTTGTTGGGGCCTGTTGAGGGGCCGCAACGGCAGGTTGGGTAGCCTGAACCCTTTTCCTGCTTGAGGTCGCTTTGCCCTGTTGAGGGGCCGCGGCCAGTTTAGGGTGGGGTATAGGTTGCGGAGGGGTGGTGGGTTTTACTACTCGCCCCCCTCGCACCACATGAGACCACTCAGGGCCTAAACTCTTCTGCTCAGCAGAAGGCTCGGCGCGGGTCGCTTGCGCTGAAGCCGAGCGACCGGTTGTACCGTTCATGTGGACGCGAGGTGCTGGCGTCCGCTTTGTAAGCGCGGCCTTGGCCTCCTTCCACTTTGCACAGCCCCGGTAGTTCGCCGTGTGGTTGCCACCGCAGCTGCAGCATTTAAGCTGCTGCTTAGGGGTTGAGCACTCCCCTGAGGGGTGCGGCTCACCACAGGCAACACACCGGCGTGCGTATCCGCAGTTACGCTGCGTGTGGCCGAAGCGTTGGCAGCGCTTACATTGAAGCGGGGCCTTAGGGGCTACATATGTCTCTACAGAGACTCTCAGGCCGCAGAATTCTGAAAGGGATCGCACCTTCTGAACGTCCGGGCCTCTAGCCACCGACACCACGAAGTGTGGAGTGGGGGGCCGATCGCATGCGGTGTCCTGGTTGCGGCGCCCTGAGCGGAGCTGCATGACGCCCTGGACACGGATTCCCAGGGCCTCAAGCTCCTCCCGGACGACGTTCTCAGGCATCTGTCTGCCGAGGTTCTTCAACAACAGACGTACACAACGATCCTCCGGAAGAGAGAAAGTGTGAAATGTCACACCCTTGCTCCCCTCAAGGGATCGGAGGGCACTGACTGTGGCTCTGAACCCGTCGGCAGTACCCGGTACGATCATTAGTTTCTCACCCTTCATCTGGGCGGACAGACTGCTGGGACACTTGGACCGTAGCCACGCGAGAAACCCGCGCGTGTCGATGACTCCTGAAACAAAGACAGGGGTTTTGTTGGGCCGCTCACCTGCGGGAACGGCCCCAGCCTCAGTGGCGCCAGCTGGCATGCTGCCCAGAGGCCCGGACATGTCGACAGACATGCGCCTGGTGGCTGCCTCAGAAGAGGCAGCAGGTTCGGAGGAGTCCGAACCAGTGGCTATGGGCTTGGGCTGCCCACTCGACTGACGGGGGTTGGAATCCCCGGCTACTACCGCAGCGTATGCTGCCTTACCTGCCGCGACATCTAGTTGCCGGCTGGTGGATGGTGTAGGGGCAAAGGAGGTGCCCTGTGCATCGGGCGCTGGGCGCCTAGCGGCCGGGGTGATCAGGCCGTCTGAGCAGGAAAACTCAGCTTTCCTCTTTGCCGCGATGGGCAGCGACGGTGACACGGTCCTGGCTCCGGTGGTGGTGGCATGACGCTTGGAAGGCGTCACGCGAGACGTTTTGACCGTGCAAGCAGCGGCCTTACTAGTCTTGTTTGCGGCAAGGGCCGTCCTCAGCTTACGCAAGAGGACGGGGTTGCCCTGCACCGATGCTATAGCCCTCATAAGGGCAAGTTCCTCCTGCTTCAGCATTACGCCTACAGCAGGGGGGCACCATACTCGTGACGCTCCGCCGACTTCCTAGTGGACTAGTGGCAGCACGCTAGAGACCACTCCTTCCTCGGTCGTTTCTCCTTGTAGTGACTACGGCTTCGTCGCTAGGTTCGGTTCTTACTACGTCTTCACTCCTCTGCAGCTAACACCGAACTCCGTGTCTCAATCAACTCGATGAAGCTTGGTGTCGTTCGGCCCTGTATTTATACCACTGGACATGAGACTAATCTGTTCTGTGATTGACTAGCTGACAGCACCCGCTGTGCGCCAATCCCGTTGCCAGTGGGCGGAGTCGGCTGAACGACTTTGCTGCATGTTGTTGCGGTAAGCGGAGAGGCTGCCGCAGCGCGTGTACCGCGTTCTCCTTCCTGGTGCTGTTGTGGAAAGCGGAGACGCTGCTGCGGCGTGTATACCGCGTTCTCCCTTCCCGGTGCTGTTGTGGGAAGCGGAGAGATTGATGCATGTGGGTAGCCCCCACAAGTTATTTTTCCAGAATGACCATAACCTGTCGTCAATGCAGCTGTATGTGTGTCGTGCCTGCATGATATCACAACATAAGATAACATACGTTAACACAGATGGAGACAGAATAACCTTATGGAAGTTTTCCCCACATCACCCCCCCCCCCCCCCGCGGAGGAAAGCGGACAGTGCGTCCGCGACGAGTGGTCCGCTGAGCTGGAGCAGGATTTGCTCCTTTGGCAGGAGCTGAGACTGCAGCAGGAGGTGAGACTGCAGTTGGGGTTGAGGCTGCAGCAGGAGTTGGTGTTGCAGCTGCATTTGGTACTGCAGCTGGTGGCGCTGCAGATGTGGGTGGCCCCATGGAACCGTGTCGGCTCTCCTCCAGGATGTATGCTGGCTTCACCCGATCTGCTGAAACAGTTGTCTGCCGGCCGCGCACTGAAACATTAAAAGTCTTATTACAGCGCGACAGCACTTTGTAGGGGCCGCTGTATGGCGGCTGGAGGGCTCGACGCAGGGCATCGTGCCGCAGGAAGACGTGTGTAGAACTATGCAAGTCCCTGTGCACGAATGTGGCAGGCGTTGAGTGGCGTGCTCTCGGGACTGGACGTAGCTGGTCCATCTGTCGACGCAGTTGATCCAGAAACTGCGCCGGTTCGGTTTGGACTGAGGACGGAGCTAGCAGCTCGCCGGGGACCCGCAGGGGCTCGCCGTATACGAGCTCGGCTGCGGATGACAGCATTCCTCCATGTATGCTGTTCGAATCCCAAGGAGGACCAGCGGAAGAGCGTCCGTCCACTTTTCATCTGCGTGGCACATGATGGCGGCTTTGAACGTCCGGTGGAATCGCTCGACCAATCCATTTGCGGCTGGGTGGTGAGCGGTTGTTCTGGTGAGGTAGATGCCGCACAGCTTCGCCAGGCTGTGAAACAGCCGTGACTCAAACTGACGTCCCTGGTGGGTGGTGATTGTCTGCGGGCAACCAAAGCGGGATATCCAGGAGGAGAGTAGAGAGCGTGCTACTGTTTCTGCCGTGATATCTGGAATGGGACAGGCTTCCGGCCAGCGTGTGAAGCGGTCCACTGCAGTCAGGCAGTATTGAAATCCTGCTGATGACGGCAGAGGGCCAACGAGGTCGATATGGATGTGGAGAAAACGGGCAGGAGGGAGAGCAAAGTTGCCCAAGGGAGTTACTTTATGGCGGGATATTTTGGAGCGCTGGCAGGGTTGGCAAGCTCGGGCCCAAGTGCGGCAGTCCTTATTGATGGACGGCCACACGAAGCGTTTGGAGACGAGCTTAGCCGTTGCCTTGATGCCGGAATGACTCAGGTTGTGTAGGGAATCGAATACCTGACGGCGGAGTGGATAAGGGACGTAGGGTCGTGGTTTGCCGGCAGACAAGTCACAATATAGTGAGATGTTGGTACCAGGGATGTCGACCTTCTGCAGCCGCAATGAGGTGGCTCCTGCGAGAAGATTACGTAGCTCGCCTTCCTCATCCTGCGCTGCTGCCAGTGCCTCGAGAGCCACCGGAGTGGTGATAGATTCAACCCGGGACAGCGTGTCGGCGACAATGTTGTCGCGGCCGGATATGTGCTGGATGTCCGTGGTGAACTGAGAAATAAAGTCTAGGTGATTAAACTGGCGTGGCGAGCAGCGGTCCCGCTTTTGTTGGAAGGCGTATGTTAGAGGCTTGTGGTCCGTCAGGATGGTGAAGTGACGGGCCTCCAACATGTGGCGGAAGTGCCGCACTGCTTCGTATATCGCCAGTAGCTCTCGATCGTAGGCACTGTACTTTTGCTGCGCAGGACTGAGTTTCCTCGAGAAGAAGGCGAGTGGTAACCAGGCGTCTTGCACTCGCTGCTGGAGGACGGCACCTATGGCAGTGGTTGAAGCGTCCGTGACCAAGGCGAGTGGAGCAGAAGAGTCCGGATGTGCTATCAGGACGGCCTGCGCGAGACTGGTCTTGCACTTGTCGAAAGCCGTGTGCAGCTCAGGAGTCCAGGTGACGGGGTGAGAACCCTTGACTTTGGGTCCGGAGAGGACGTCATGGAGAGGGGCTTGAGAGGAAGCAGCGTGGGGAAGGAAACGCCTGTAGAAATTGAGCATTCCCAAGAAACGTCTAAGTTGACTGACGGTCTTGGGAGGGGGGCAGGATTGGATGTCTGCTACTCGTTCCGGGAGCGGTTGGGAGCATTGGGAGATTTTGTAACCCAGGAATGATACCTCTGGGACACGGAAAACACACTTGGAAGGGTTGAGGAGGATTCCATATTTCTGGAGTTGGGCGAAGAGGGTGCGCAGGTGAATGTCGTGCTCCTCAGGGGAATGGCTGGAAACTAGGATATCATCCAGGTAGGAGAAGCAGAATGGAAGGTCTTTGAGGATGTCATCCATGAAACGCTGAAAGGTTTGGGCTGCATTCCGGAGGCCAAAGGACATGAAAGGGAATTCGAAAAGTCCGAAAGGAGTGGTAATGGCGGTTTTCTGGATATCGTCAGGGTGGACAGGAATTTGGTGGTAAGCCCTGACGAGGTCGATCTTCGAAAAGATGGTGCAGCCGGAAAGGTTGTGGGCGAAGTCATGGATGTGGCGGATGGGGTATCGGTCTGGGATGGTGCGGGCGTTCAGGGCACGGAAGACTACACACGGCCGCCAACGGCTGTCCTTCTTCGGCACCAGATGGAGGGCAGACGACCATGGTCCCTCTGCGCGGCGTGCTGTACCGTCCTTCAGCATGGCGTCGAACTCGGCCTTGGCCACCGCGAGGCGGTCGGGTGCAAGGCGTCGTGGTCGGCACGCTACTGGTGGGCCTGGTGAAGTACGGATGTGGTGCTGCGTATTGTGCCGCACATCCCGGTGAGTCCCATTTGGTCTGGTGAGCTCCGGGAACTCTGACAGGAGGCTGTCAGTAGGGGCACCGCTGGCGATGGTCTTTATGCTGGGGACCGATGATGTGACTGTGCAGCCTGGCGTGGACAATAATGTAACGCCGTCGAGCAGACGGTTATTTCTGCAGTCGACGAGGAGGCCGTAATGCGAAAGCAGGTCCACGCCAATGATTGGTAGCTGCACATCGGCCATCACGAAGCGCCAGGTGAATTCACGGCGCAGCCCCAGGTTCAGCGATTGCGTTGTCCATCCATATGTTGATATTGTCGTGCCGTTGGCCGCGTACAGACTGTAGTCGGTGCGCTCCCTGCGCCCCGGGAGAAGCTTCCTCGGGAAGACGCACAGGTCCGACCCAGTGTCGATGAGGTACCGCTGCTTTGACCTGCGGTCAGTCACGAAAATGCGGCCGGAGCTCGTGGTGCAGACATTAGCCGCCGTTAACGTCCGCTGTTGGTGTTTCCCTGGCTGCGGGAACACGGGAGCGTGCATTTTTGGGCTTTGTCCACAAATTTCCTGTGGTACCAGCACGTGTCGTGACTGGCAGATGAGCTGCGGTCCGAGCGGCGATGACGTTGTCTTGATTTCGAGAGCCCACGGTTAGGAGTGGCTCGGAAGGCTGCCACCTGACGTGACAGCTCCTCAATGCGCTCCAAGAGCGGTGTTGTCGGGGGTAGATGGAGCTGGGGTGATACTCGCTGTGACTGGTTGTGGGGCGAACTCGCAAATTCTGTCTGCCAGTTGCGAGGCCGAGTCCAGGCTGCCCTCTGTTTGGCCAGCGAGAATGGCTTGGACGTGCGGTGGGAGCCGGCTGGCCCAGATGGTCCGAAGAAAGTCATCGGGCACGTCAGGCGCGAGGGCCTTTAGGTGTCCCAGGAACTGCGAAGGCTTCCTGTCCCCCATTTCCTCGTGGGAGAGGAGTTGCCGGATGCGTTGTCCACAAATTTTAAACCATAAAAACAGCCATGAACTCAGACTGATCAGACCACAGATACAACACAAAATTCCAGAACACACATATTTAAAATTCTTAACGCCACTAACACCATCTGTGGAGAAAATTGTGTATCTTCTTCATGGGTTCAAATAAGTTTATAAACCAAGATATATAAATGTATTATTTCGTCAATGTGGATCGTAACGGCATGGCAGAGCATCTCACCAGAAGTGATCGTGAAGGGTTTTAAGAAGTGTTGTATATCCAATACAATGGATAAGACTGGTGATGATATGTTGTGGAACGGAAGTGTAGAGGATGGGAATGTTAGGAGTGAGCGTTAGGAAGATGAACACAGTGACACTGATTGGTAAAGGTAGATAGAACCTGACATGCTTTGTGTATTAAGTGTATGAAATTAATTGTAAAATTTTTTTCTTAGCAGATATTTATTTTTGGGGGGGTCATCTTAGATTTGGATAAATACATTTTCCCTTGGCAGACATATTTTATCTGGGGGGTCATCTTGGATAAGAGTCATGTTGCATTCAGGTATATACGATAATTATATTACTCAGGATCTACCTTAACATGCCACAGTGACCCACATACCCAGGAAATAACCATTATTGAACCAATGATTCATCACCATTAATAGAAAATTCCACCACTGTTTCCTACCTGGAGTCATTTAATTTTAAACCTATTACAGTTTTCTGGATTGCTGAAGACACCCAGTCCCCATATTAGGTGAAATAACCAAAGCGACTTTTGTCAAATTGCAAACATCACTCAAACACTACATAACACATTTTTTCATTAAACCCATCTTGTGTGATTACGCAAATATTCACAAGCTGAACAGAAATATTTGAGCCATCACATGAAGTTGCAGCAAATTTGTCTCCAACCATATGTCAATATTGGGCGACATTAGCGACAAACAACACACACCATGACAGCATGGTGATCTAAAAGCCATACAATCTTCACCTTTTTAGGAAGGATTGCATGCTAATAATTCTACCATTTACTACCAATACACACATGCACTGTACAGCCTAACCACTATTGACTGTACCTTATTTACTGCGTGTATCATACACTGCACATAGACCTTGCAAGCTCTCTAATATGCAGTTTAGGGAAGATTCTTGAGATTGGGTTTGGTATATAACACGAGCAACTGAACAGAAAGTAATTAGGATTTATGGTCATTTAAAATAATGTCACTGTACATCACTAAATGAAATAGATAATGCCCTATTTGAACATATTATCATGTCACTGCCTATAAGGACTGAATATAAGAAAGGAAATGTCAACTACAGGTCACATGACCAAAAGTGAAAACTTTTGGCAAGATAGCATTTTCGTGCAGTGCCTAATATGGAACTTATATGACATTTAAAAAAAACAGAGTTTTTGCTTTCCCTGAAAGAATTTTTACTGCATTGCCTGACTTCCCAGTCATGTCCACTGTGTTGTACATAACAGATGTGTACCAGGAGACGGTGTGCTTTGTACATATCAAGAAAGTACTGGAACGAGAAAGTATGATGGATTGCAAATGGAGAATTCTTGTTGAAAGCTTTTCCTTAAAAAGCCTCATGTATGTATAAGTAAATAATAACTGTAATTTAAAATTTCAGTTACTTCGAATATTAATGCCAATATTAACGCCAATGCGCTTCCTGGTATACTTGTTCCACCTGTTATTTTCACTAAACATGATTTCAAAATAATAAAGCAATATATCCCCCACATGTTTATTGTCAATCTGTAGATTACATTGTATCATTACCCTGAAGATCACAATCCAAATCCTCACCCATGTGAGAACCCAAAATCCTACTAAGTTGCCTAATCTATCAAAGAAGGCATTGAAGAAATGTGTGACAGTGAAAGGGGAAATTTTTGAAACAAGTAAAAACTTAGCAAACATATAACTTAAAAATGTAATTAACAGCCTTATAAAGGCCATAAAATGCTATCACTTGCTATTCTGCCCTTATGCATGATCCTGCCATATTCAGTGTCAATTTCAAACAGCAGCAAAAGATGGCACTCGTGGAAGATAGCTTGAGCCAGTACTTCAGCATCGAACCTTTACTGAAAGAGTTCCTCCAGATAGAAGCACCATTTAGTGCATAAGCATAAAAAATTCTACCAAATTTTGCATTTGGTGTAAATGTAGATTATGATGAATATCAGTCCAGATTTGCTTACTGTGCACTCCAGTTTCTTTGAAC
Organism: Reticulitermes speratus; assembly: GCA_021186555.1. Taxonomy (NCBI): domain Eukaryota; kingdom Metazoa; phylum Arthropoda; class Insecta; order Blattodea; family Rhinotermitidae; genus Reticulitermes; species Reticulitermes speratus. The sequence continues at coordinate 19,279,335 of JAJKFL010000002.1, forward strand.
TCCTCCAAACTTCAATACAGTCACTGTCATATTAGAGGGCATGTTACATTTGCATGTAAAGTAACTTAATCACAGCCATTAGACACAGGAAGTGAACAGAAAATCAGATCACCACAATCCATAACAGACATAATTCAAACTCCAAGAGGCAGTATGCAACTGTATGTTCTGATCCCAGAATGTCATCCACTTACCTGATAAAGTGAAAACAATATACTGTGTACAGCATCACATATCCTGATACGAGGAGCCATAGAAGACTGTGACAACATCTGTAAGCAAGACAATTTACATTCATAAATTTATAAGGTAATATTTCTAGATTCTGGCACAAAGTAGCACTTGAACTGCACGATAAGTGGATACAGAACCTTGGAAAGAATGTGCACATAGTGAAGAGTCCAGCCCTGATGTTAGGAAGTACTTGTTCTGCTCTCCTTTCAGAATCTTGTTCAAACATCAAACACACACTGCAGCTGTTCAGTGCATCAGTCTGCCACCATTATACAGTAACGCTCAGTAAATTTTTTTAAATTTTCAGTAAAATGAAATACTCATCACAGTAGTAATGCAAGTGAAAATCTTCTGCAGAGCTAAGAAAGTGAACAGAATGCCCTGGGATCCGGATGCATTTTACTTCCATATATCAAACAGTTCAAGCACAGACATCATGAACAGTGCAAGGTTTGAAGTTCCCACAGATGTGTTGCTGAAGATTCAAGTGTTCTGGGATGTGACACCGTGTCTTTGGGTTAGCAGTTCCTGACATTTTAAAGGACCTTCAACCTCCAAAAATGAAGGCACTACCATCCTTTGAAACATCAAGAACTACTCACCACACAATAAAGTGCCACATCCCAGAAGACTTGCATATTCATCATATAAAATGTCTGCCATGAGCTCAATACAGTTTTGTCTCAGGCATGCCCTCTACCACTAATATTCAGAGCAGTACTACAACCAGAATATCAATGAGAGAATAATATTAAAATGTATCTCACAGAAATATGATGTGAGGTTGTGACCTGGATTCATATGGCTCAGAAAAGGGACCAGTGGACAGCTTGTCTGAACTCAGCAATGTACATTCAAGTTCCACAAAACATTGGGAATTTCTTTACTAGCTGAGAAACTACTAACTTTTCAAGGATGACTCAGCTTCATGGATTGAGCCACTTAATTTACTGTCGTGTGGTGTTTTTAGAAGAGAATAAAGTCTCTGTGTATGTTGTACAGTGTTCACACAAGAAGAGCTCTGCATAGACTGGATGTCTGTATACAGTGTACTACACTACATATGCACAACATTTAGAGGCATGTAGCATATGTTCAGTTCTACTTATTGTGTGAAGGCAGAAGGCTGCATACGTTATGTGCTTACAATGGCAAACTGCTATTCATGCAAAGGCCTAATAATTCTGCAAGTCATACATGCAGTTTGTGATCTTAAGTGTAATATCTGATGACATAACCACCATGCTGTTAATCATAGGATGCAGGCAATAAAACAAATTCATCCTACATGTTTTAGCAATATACATTTGCCATCTTCAGGGTAATTTCTTGTTAGCAACAAAGCAACCGAAAGTTTAAATCATCACTGTAACACAGTTACAATAAACTTCTCACTCTAATCCAGAATTACCCCCTGCTTATTACAAATGATTCCAAATTTTTGTTCACTAATACCTGTACCATGATGTGATCTTTGCTACCCAAAGCAATATATTTTAATGAAAATGGTAATGCACATACAATATATACTTTCCACAATGTATTCAATACTTCTTACATCTTGACAATGTCTGATCAGGTTTCACAACTTAAGAGTCAAATAAAGTCAAGCCAGGTTACTGAAGGTACATTGGGATTTAAAGCAGCCTCTAATCTGCAACGGTCAGGGTTTGATATATCTGATGACAAACATAACTTCTAATCAACAAACATAATTATAGCAATAATGTTAGGCTTTCTGGTTCCATTTTGCTCAAAGATATTCATGGTGGTTAGCTACTCAGGTTTCAACATAAGACACAGAATTGAGGTTAGTCTCCAACTTTTCATTTAGTGACAACTTGTAGGTTCTGGGGTTGCAAATAAATAAATCAATCACATTTTACAGCCTCAGTTTTCTGGATACTTTCATTACTCACCTTCACAACCATCATAGATTTTAAGAACACTGACAACCCCACATAGCTATCGGATACCATTCACTGCAGTCACCTCCCAAGCTATTAACTTAGTGTATGTTTGTTGTCTATTAACTTAGGTTTGTATAATGTGAGTATATTAACATGTTCAACTGCAAATCTAGCTTGCTACAAAATAAATCCTTTGAGGTGTTGGTGTATATATATATAATAGTTTCCTGTAACAACAGGACTGGATCCCAAGCATGAAGTTATTATGTTACTATTAAAGTCAATCATTCTGGGTTCTTTACACATTATGCACAAGTTAACTTCACAGATTTGAGTGACTGATGAAAGCAAGTGAATATCTTATAGCAGATACATGTTAACTAAACTTTCAAGTCCGGACTTACAGATTATGTGATACGCCCTACCAAACCCTTCCCAAAATCCTTAACCAAGACCATGGTAGCAACTGCTTAGCAACATTCTTGGTACTCGATCCTTGTAACGGACTTCTAATATCGTAATACAAATTGCCGTAACTTTTCAATCAACATATAAAACCCCTTTATACTTACGGCAAATTAAATACCAGGGAAAATGGCAACACTAAATAAATATAATTAAACTTTTCAAGTACATTCTAAAGGACAGACCCAAAATTATTTGACCAAAAATACCATTAACAATCCGAGTACCGAATCTAGCAATGAATTTTCGATGTCAAAGCCACGGAAACTGATCACACTACTTACAATATCAAATAAGAACTGCTCGTACTTTCAGGCATTCAAAAATCAAACATCACCCCGTCTACCACCAGGGTGCACGAACACAAATTCCATGCATTACACCCATACTAGTTGATCTGTGCATTGCACCAAACCCACCTGTTGCACTCCGTGGTTGCTGACAGTGTAGCCAATACATCGTGGAGAAAGTTTCTATAAAGAGCCAAGAAAGTTCCATTAAAATAATCGCTAAGCGTAAATTTACATAAACTTAACTTTTTGTTCACCGTGCATTATGGTAATAGAAAACACTTATCAACCAACAATTGCACTATTAAAGTTTATTATCACTTAAAATTTAATAGTGCAATTGTTGGTTGATAAGTGTTTTGTAAATTTACAAAGTCTAAAAGAGGCTTGTCCAACTTTTTATGCTGTGCGGGCAACTTCGGTAAATTTTGGTCGGCATGTGGACAATATTAATTTCAAAACACAAAATGAAGAATGAGTAAGTATAAGTATAATTATATGTATAATTTTACTGGCTTATTTGTGTATATATAAGGCGCAATAAAAACATACTGATTATAATATGAAAAATTTATTTAAAAATGCATTTCACAACCTAGGCTAGGGTGTCGATATTTTTGCTTATTCTTACACAGTATATTACTAATGTAATGTATGTTTCCATAAATAAACATCTTAAAAGGTTTCAAAATTGCTTCGGTGTTCTACCTCTGCTTTGCCAGGAAAAGGGTTAAAAGGACTTCTCTAATTTAAAATGCTTCCATGGGCAACGTAACACTGTATTACGAGCAAAATATTTCCCGGGAGCTATGGGTTGAGCGGGCCTCGTCTACACGATGGCTTTTTCCGTAGACTCACATATAAGTTACGGGTTCTTAATGGGGCTCATAATTACATAAATCACACTCTTCTTTCCTCGTAACTAGCACCACTATACTGCTTACAGTAGTGTTTTTTTTAAAACAGGATTTCGTTGTTCATTTTATAAACAAACCCAAAGTCATATTTATGCCACCTCTGACCAGATGCAACACGACATAAGACAACTGTATTACCTCACACGCACAAGACACTTTAGCATGGAGATGTCGAAGTTTGTCCCTAGTTTGATTCTGAAACCCCCCAATAAGTCGATAATCGAAAACATATCTGCTTGTTGCTAAACAAAGCTTGAAATTTGCTAGATTTAGCGAATTATTTCCCATATTTGCGTCACTGGTTTTTGATCGCCACCAAATTTTTTAAAACGTGATGAATTAGAACCTGTCACTTTACGGAAAAGAGTACAACCGAGTGGCGGAGAACTGAGAAAAAAATACTAGCATGCGCCATTGCAATTCAAATATTTTCACAAAGAATCGTAAACACCCTAATTCCATCGAGACAGCGAGAAAAGCTCTAAAAAACACGTAACGTGCAACTTCTGAATTCTGTGGAGTTGCTTGGTCTCAAGATTCAACGTCCTTCTTTAAATTATTCTCATATTTTCATTCCATCCAACTTTCTTTCAATAAAGCATCTCAATTCTAATTCTAATTCCTGGCATTTTAAGAAAGCACTAACAGTGACGGTGGGCCGGGATAGCTCAGTCGGTATACGGACTCGCTACGAGCTGGACGGTCGGGGGATCGAATCCCGGTGGCAGCAACACTTTCCGCACCCAACCCAGAACGGCCCTAGGGCCCACCCAGGCTCCTACACAATGGGTACCGGGCCATTCCCGGGAATAAAGCGGTCAACAATGTCGGCGGACTTCTTTCCTTCTGTATGAAGTCTAACCACTCTTTCATGTTTGATATTGAACCCATTTCCAGACAACAGCTCTCTGTTCGGCCCATTTGTATTCAGTTCTGAGACTTGGGAAACCTGTAACTACAGCGTCATCAGTAGAAGTGAGAAAATACGTTAAAACTTGAAAGGATTGCATGAATGTTGGGATGCATTCCCTTCATTTTCAGCAGTAAAGCTGACAGAGGAAACGGGAGCCCGTGTAACGCAGTTATATTGGCTTGTGTTACCTGAAGAAAGATCCTATACCCTTTTCCCCTATCTCGTAATTTATAGGTAAATCTAGCCCTTTACAGGCCTGGACAGGCCCTTAGGGCTCCAGAAGGTATACGCTCCCTAAGCCCCGGCCGCCTATAGCCCCCAGGAAATAACCCTGGTACCTCTGTTAGAGGCTGAGTCGACCCAGGGCCATGGTGCGGCTGGAAAGATTAAGTCAATGAAAAATCCAAATTGAACCCGAGACCTTCCGGCTTATAGCGCAGTACATCAATCAACTGCGTACTGCCTACCCCTCTCGTAATTGATGGAGTAATTATACGTAAAAGTTCTTAGAATAAGCACCGTTTCTTGAGTATCATGTACTTATTCATGTGTTAAAATAACTCTCTGCTTTCAAGAAACACGAAGATCCATCACTGTCTGTACGAAGTTCCAGTGGCCACATACTGTCATGGTTTATTGCACTTTATAATAATTTCAGTGATACTATTTTGAAATTGAATAATAAGTTTTGTGTTAACAACAAATGGTCAGTTTTTTGTTTCAATTTCTAGTTGTCATTTTACCCATTTAAGAAAACAGCGGCCGAGCTGCCTGAGGAACCTACGTCTGTAGCGCAAACATTCCTATCAGCTACAGATGAAGTTTTAAAATTGCAACAGGTAATGTTTTGAAGTCAGTGGGTACACACATTTAATATCCGTCTCTCTTTGTCAGATTCATAAAAAATTGTGTTCTATATCTTTCCTACATTTGTTGACACCATTAATGAGAAATTACTGGTTATCATCTTTGCATATTCCTCTGTATATGTAAAATATTTTCTGTTCGACAAATATTAGGGCAAATGGGAATATAATGGCTCTGTATGTGGAATGTATATTGATTTTAACAATTAATAAGACTTCGTTATTAGAGTAAATGCAACTAGTTCTATCCTTGCAAATAATTCGCATTCAAAACAGGAAAATATTTAATTAACAGAAGTTACATCATAACGTTAATGAAGATTAAAAAATTACTTACTAATGCTTGAGGCTGAGTAATTTCTTTCGGAGTTAAACGAATCATAACCACCGTGCAAATAAGAAAAAGAAACGTTGAAATAGAGAGTGATATCAAACCCGAGGCCAAAGGAAGCTAACATATTTCATGTATGTCCCTTAGAGAATGCAACACTTAATCTCAAATGCACCTTACTTTTATCTTGTAAAAGTTATTAGAAAGCCTAATATAAAAAGGAATTATTCTACCGGATCTGCGTTCTTCTGGGATATTACGCGGTGTCGTGTGGTAATTGTTTACAGATGTTTCGGTACAACATATCGGTCCCATCTTCACGGGTCAAGATTCCGAGTAGGAAAGAAAGAAACCCAGCAACTTATAAAGTAGATTCGTAGAAAGTGCGCTCGGGGTAGCAATCAGTAGGCGTGATGACAGCCAATAGGGTAGAACTCGATCACCTCCCTGATGACTCATCAGGGAGGCGATCGAGTTGGAGCTCCACCCAAACAATATAAACAGGGAGGACGGCCTGACTCTAAGCGGGTCATGGAAACCTTTCTTTAGCCTCCTTAGAGATAGCAGACCCCCCCCCCCCCCCAATAGTGGTGAATAGCCCACGGTCCTTTTCAGGACCACATTCTCAACATAATCAACATTGCGATGGAAGCCTGATTTCAAGGTAACATAGGTTTGATATTAACTCATTAATTTGTGTGAAATTAGATGTGCGTGGAAATAAAATGCTCTGGGAAGTATTTGAACAAGAGTTGAATGGAATTATTTAGCAATTTATAGCATTGAACGAGATAAAAGCTAAGACTTACACATGCCTCAAGCTATTGTTATTATAGTGCAGTCAAGGAGGCTACTATGGGCTGACTCTGCAGTTACTATAGGAAGAAAATTCACAAAGAACTTGAAAGGCAAATTTAAAAAGTTTGGATTTGGAAGGTTGAGAACGAGATGAGATGATAGCATCGAACAGGTCTCTGAAAGGGATGCTTTAATGAGGCTATTTGGATGGAACTCTTCGAGGTTTATGTTCAGTGACCCGCCTTGTTATTAGCAGTGTTAGGCCTTCAAGTTCTTCTTCTAGAATGCCGTTTAATAGTAAGGTTTCCTTGCTTAATATAAATTCTCTGATAGCATTTAACTATGTTCTGTGGTTTATCCTCGTCCAGTTACGTGATCCTTTACCATCTACCCTCTTCGCTTGTGGAAAGTCTCTTCTGCTCGGAAGAACTGAAAGGCAATAGGATAATGAGCCGGTGGACACGAATACCTGACAGATTGATGGCTTGTCAATTCTTTGGAGCAACGCCTCTCTGAACTTCAATATGATTGTACTACATCAAAGCTATACCGATTCCGAACAGACATATCATTGTATTGCTCAATCTGCTGAAACGTTCTTTCACGTATTGTGAAGATACAGACGTAGTAAATGAGATGTTATTGGCATGTGCGTGCATGAAACAAAATGCGGATCCCGTTGAATAAAAAGCTGTGGCTATACTTTTGTGTTATTTGCACACAGTTAGACTGCGCATTTTATTTTTAAAATAAGTCTAAGGATTTCGATGTAATTTGGTACTGGAGCCCACATCACAACCTATTGTGAGATTTTCACGCCTACCGCTGAAATGTAAATCCTACTTCACAACAACCCACATTGCCGTTTTCACTTTCTCGAAATGAAATAACGATTATTACAAAGTAATGTGATAGTTGTTTCGCCTTTGTGTACGTTGATCATTTTTCGAGCAAGGAGAGCCATCATGAAAATATGGACCTAAGAAAGTCGGAAAATGTTACTTGAGTGACAAGTGGCAAGCCCTGTTGGTAGAGGTGTGGAATCTTCATATTCTACCTTGAATGATTCGTCAGATGGATTAATAAATGGAAGGAAAGGCTGGTGGATGGGCGGAAGGATGGATAGGTAAATGAATAAATTAATATTTACAGAAGGTTAAGGGTAATCTTGTCAGGTCGCGGTCACTGGGAAGTAGGGTTTCGACTAGTACTGGAGCAGTCTATGCTTTGTGACATGAGGAATAAATTGCAATTTGGCCTTAAGTGGCATACCATATATTTAGAGGAAGGGTTAGTGTATAATTTTACGTCTTATTTAAGGTGCAACTCTACTGATGGTTTAAATGGCGGAGGTGTAGATTTCGCAGTGCAAGAAGCTATGAAGGCCCACAGCTTTATATAATTTTTTGTGCATTATAGTTAAATGACATAGGTGTTCGTAATACTGAATGTTTCTTGTATGGAAAATATTTAGGAAATAAGATAAATATTTTCTTTGCTGTCAGTGCAATGACTGCATTATGAGTAGATTTCCAACAACATATTGATATCAGTAATAAATAAATAAATGAATATAAAGTCAATGGTAACCTTTCCTTGCATTGTGTAGACATTTTCGTTATATTAAACATGGGGGTTTTATGCTTTGCCCTGGAATAGCGGGCTTTACAAATTCCTGTTTATATTTATTAGACTATAAACTTAGATTGCTCTGAATGTAGACTGAACAGTCTGTCTTATGTTTAACAGAAGGGGTTTTATGTTATATAGAAGTAGGATACACATGAATTTTCTGAGGTTTAAACCACCTTTGTGCTTAGTGGTACATGTAGTCTGAAATGAGTGGAATATGGAGAACAAACAACATTATAACTACAGTAGCTGCCCATTGTGTACTGAAGCAGTGCATTGCAGAGATGCAGTTGAATAAAAGCCAAACCTGAAGTAAGAAGCTTAAAGGTCTTTTCATTTCACAGCAAGTAGTCACCAGCATATAAGTTCTTGTTCTGAACAAAAATTAACCCGGCCAGCTGTCTCGTGTATATTGGTTTTTACACACTGTTATACCAAAGGTTTCCATTCTTTCAGCAGTGCTGCTAAAAAACTATTGGGCCTTAATGAACACTACAGGGAAACCAAGGCAAGGTCAATTAACTACAAAGTTAAACCCAGTATTAGCTCTTTCATATTTGTAGCCCATACGTAAGACAGGACTAATTTTGGTTTGAACTAAAACCCGGAACATTGTAGTGCAGATGATCGTGATGATGATAATGATGATGATGATAGATAGATAGATAGATAGGTAGGTAGATAGGTAGGTAGTTATGTAGATAGATAGATAGATGGGTAGATAGGTAGGTAGGTAGGTAGGTAGGTAGTAGATAGACAGACAGATAGATAGATAGATAGATAGATAGTAAGTAGGTAGGTAGGTAAGTTGATAGGTAGTTTTTTTATGGCTCGACAGTCTTATATGGGCCTGGGCCTCCTCGTTTCGTCGAGGTTTCATGGTCACACACATCTGAGACACACCACAGTCGGTATGACTCCTCTGGGCGAGGGACCAGCTCGTCGCAGAGACCTCTACCTGACAACACACAACACTCACAACAGACAGAAATCCATGCCCCCAGTGGGATTCGAAGCCACGATCCTAGTAAGCGAGCGGCCGAAGACCCACGCCTTAGACCGCACGGCCACTGGGATCGGCTGATAGGTAGTTAGGTAGGTGTTATTTAGAGAAAGATGGATGGACGGAAAAAACGGACGGATGGATGAATGGTTGCATGCATGGATTTAGACTAAGGTACATATTTTCGTGTTTTCCCCACCCTAGCAATTTTAAGACAACAGAGCATTTTAACGGAAATTTTTAATTAATATGCCAGTGTAGACCTTTGTTTTCCCGCCAATAAAACCCGAATCGCGGCCGTAAGAAGTCTGAAGAAGGAGAGATAGTAGAAATCCTAAATCCAGGCTTCTAAATTTATAAAGACAAGGAGAGTATCGTCAATTACATCAATCTTTGTAAAATAAGATAACCTTTATTAAGCTACATTTTTCGGTTCACATACACAAGAGCCATCATCAGGCAGTAAGATACAACGGAAAAATTATACATGTGTCATACCTTATCTAGTTTAACTGCTTCAGTAACAAATACTAGAACTGTCATAGTATAGTTTATGAGCTCTCGAACACATAACTTTGCTCATATTTATAATAGAGTGTTTACATATGATAGTCAGTTCTTGATAGACGATGTTGGCTACCTGATTGTAGCGTTGGGTGCAATCATCTTGCGTTTGTGCATGGCTTGAACCACTTATATGTTGAATGATTTCTGATTTCTCTCGACCTTTTCTACAGATATCGTTAGTAATTTTCCGGTTCTTGGTACTAATAACCTGGTCCTGGAGGGCTATCATAAATCCAGCAGCTTCTGGAAAGAGCGAACATTCAGCCACGCCTTCGATGTTTTTTTTCCGACATCAGGCTTTGCAAGGCCATAGGCCTCTCTTCCACGTAGATTTCTGCACTTCCACGTTGTTATTTTTCTTTGTATCATTCTGATAATTTGATTTTGTTGTGGAAGAAGATCATGTGAGTTACACATAGGTAATCAACTTCTGCGTCACATTTAATTCGGTGTAGGTGGGAGTTACTATTTTGTTTGTGAAAGTAAATTCTTAATTACTTAACTTGGTTACTGTGAAGGTTGTGTATATCGGCAATTATTATTATTAGGTCTATTATTATTATTATTATTATTATTATTTATACTGAGCTCAATGGATCAAAACATTTTGGCATTAGTAATTTTTCCAAAACATTTTTGTGGAAAATTTCTTTTTTTGATGTATGCAAATCTGCTTCACGTTTCGGTAACATTTTAAATTATGTCTCAAAGGAAAATCTCTTATTTATGAATGTTGACTACTGTGTGAATACTTAGTAAAGTATGAAATTCAAAAAATTGATGGCGCAATCAAAGAAAAGTGAAAGAGATTATACTGTGTTCATGAACTTGAAGAAACATTCGAATTGGTTCCTTTCCTTGCCAGTCAACCTTCGGTTTCATTCCCTTTAATTTTATTTGTATACGAATCTTGACTACACGCATGCCTGGAATTTCACAATGAGCTTGTCCAAGACAAATATCTTGCATTTAAGCGACCTTCTTCTCTGCACTATTCTTGCCTTTTGTATATTGGCTGTTTGTATTCTATTACATTAGAAACTTTTTATTACGAGGTACATATATTTTGAACATAAATTTCTTTGCTGTTTTGTACAACGCACAGTCCCTGATGTGTAATTATTGCAGATGAGCTATGTTTCTGAATATTAAGGATAGTCTCCTTACAAAATAGGCAAACTTTGGACATCATATTACATAAAGTCGAAAAACATTTTTATAATTTACATACGAAATTACGCAGAATGTTTTTCAAATAAAAGTGCACATTTCATTTAGATGTGTGCCTTATATTATTTTACATTCATTTGTATTACGACAGAAAAGTGGTATTTTCGACTTGAGCCGATATAAATCGGAATATAATTCCCTCAACAATATTTGGTGTAGAATCCAAAATATTAAATTCTGTCATAATTTGTTGGAAATTTCGGAGAGAAAATCACAGATACTCAAATAAAGTTTAGACAAAAAACTGAATTTCCGTTAATCTGATTTAGGATGAGACAGAATGGTAGACTTCATCAACACGGCAATGAAATTTCAACTTCCTTAAAAGCGGAAAAATTTATAAATATGAACATTTTTCATGAACTTCACTCCCTAATGATTTTATCATATATTGAACCTGAAGTTTCTTGTATCTGTACCTTTCCCTTTAAGCCCCCTTTTCATTTGGAGAGAGGGGCCCTTGACCTGTGTTTATCCTCTCTTATTACCACAGAATTAGAGTGAATCGAAATGGCTACTCGCCAAAAACCGCACAAATCTCAGCTTGTCTGGTTCCGCGAGAGCCCACAAACCTTAATCCTATTAGCTCTCAGTTCGACAAGTGCTCACGAACGAATACCGGATCTTCTAGTACGGCAGATAAGTCCTGCTGCGATGATCTCAAATCTTAAACTTATGTCTACGTTTTCCTTCTTTCTGGAAGACTGTGGCTCTTGAAAGAGCATTGTCTTCATTGGAAGCCAGCGTGCTTCAATTCTTCTTAATCTGTTTGCTGCGACCATTAAGGCCGCATATGAAATATTGTGGACAGTAATTAGCTTTGCCTGAACAAATACACAGGTTTTGTTTCAGGCTGCGCACTCCGACTGCTAATGTCTTCAGTAGGGATACTGGTTTACTAAATAAAAACTCTGTTTTGCTTAACGATTTGTTAAATCAATTATGCTAATTATAGGAATTAGAATTTTTCGTACTGTTATATTGTTTGTGTATAATTATTTTTATGTGTTATATGTTTGGTTAGTTATTTTACGTATTTTCTTTATATTCTTCTGCAGTTTCTGTAACTGGCCTCTTCGCTGTTGTTTGAATTATTATTATTATTATTATCATCATCATCTTTATCATTATTGTAGCAGGATCGCTGATTCGGTATAGAGACTAGGCGACGGAAAGAACAACCGAAGAACAGAGGTTCCATTTCCTGGAGGGGCAAGAAATTTCCACTCCTCCCTACCGTTCAGACGGGATCTGGGTCCATGCACTTCCCTTGCCAAAGGGTTTTAGGGTTTTTTTTCTGCGAAAGTAGGCCTAAATCTGTCGGAGCCTGATGCCAATCACTGATGTCCAACTAGTTTCAACGTTAACAATGTGTGTAACTATAATCCCAACATAATACGTTCCCGTTAAAAAATGGTAACGGAAGATGGTTTGTTGAAAGAAAAATATGAATTAAATTAATAATCATCTAAAGAAGTGTGAGTTTGATTCATTTTTAATTTTTGGATATTTTACATTGTGTATTGTGAATTTAATACTTTATAGAAACATTATTTTTGTACGTCCTCCTCATAAAGCTCAACACATGCCGCGAAGCGAGCCATGCGTCATTGTTGGCACATTCATATCTCTTGTGTTACGCTTTCATGTAACTTCGCTATAATGCCACACCTGCACGATAAGCATTCACACTGTCGTGTTATTTCCTGTGTCTGAAGTATTATACGTGAGATGTGTATTAGAATAACCAGTGTTCATTACAGTACCTACGAGAAATGATGGTCTGCCAGAAAACAAAGAAGAGTTTGGCGTAGATTTTATGATGTAATAATTCCGCATAGAATAATTACATGCTTTTAAATCCAGTGTTCGCTGAGGAGAAATTGGATGAAGTCTATGCCAGGATTGAAGATTCTTGTCGGAAATTCGTCTGATGCCTTGCAGACCGAGGTTTTTGCTTAACTGACTCCGTGGAGCAGAGACTTTCTTGACAAGCTAATAGTTTCTTAGCCACTCAAGAAATTCCTCGCATATTGTACAACCAGAGAAGAGTCCAACCTCGTCCCCTTTCTGAGCCAGACGAATTAAGTCTATGCCCTCGCGTCTCATTTCCTTAATATCTTTTTTAATATTGCCCTCTCATCCACGTCTGCGTCTTTCAAGTTTTTTTCTGGTGTCACCACCAAAACTATTGTATACAATTCTCCTCTCCCACATACGAGTCACATGCTCCACCCACCTCATCTTCCTCGATTTCATCAACATAATAATGCTTGGTGGGAAGTGTAAATTAGGCGTTTCAACCTGAGCTAGCAAAATCTTGTGAAGATTAAACCATTTAAGACAATAGTAATGCATGAATTGCAAGAACGCAATCCTGCCTACGGTTTGAGTTTTCTTCATACTGTTTATGACTGTGACAAGTACACTTACCTGATTTCATTTTCCAGCATAGGTTGATGTTACTTATATTGCGAGGTTAATTCACTAAGAATTCCAAATTTTCACAAAACCAGAAATTTTGTTAGATGGTTCTGAACTTGGTGTAGTTGCCTCCTCAGTAGAGGCGGAATAAGTGTTCTGATTATCTTCAAAAACACAGTTGATTTTGACAGGTACGTAGACAGATAACTACGCCACCAATTTTTCGAGTGGTTAACACATACGCTGAATATAATATTCCCTTTTATTCCAATATGCAAAGGGTAGCTCTCAGACCCACCTAGCTCCCTATTTCGTTTGTACTCGGGTTCTTCCTCCGGGGTTAAAGTGGCGGGGTCATGAATCCGACCACTTGTGTCCACTTAGTGCCGAGGTTAAGAAATAGTGGGAATATACCTCCACTCCCCTTATATCCTGTTGTCCTTCACAGGGACGCTTTTGCCGTTTTTAACATCAATATCATAAGTCGGAATGTCACATTCATTTCCGAACTCTCCTGAAGTTGTCGGACTTTCCTAACCTCTTATACAGATTCCAGTATATGTTAATGAAATGTCTGTTTTTGAAACTTTCTAAAGAGGAAATTAACCACAAATATTTATACATACGGGTTTTAATATAAGTGTCCTTTAAGCACTTTGAAAGTATTCATGTGTAGAGGTCTACTGAATTCAGTGAGAAAGCTGTATTATCCTTCCCTCGTAACTGAATCTTAGGCTGTCTTGAAGTCCGTAAGTGCGAGTAGTGGATAACACTGACACAGCACGTAAAGCTAAATCTAAAGCTCTACATTCTTAGAGCTTTAGGTCTTCTGGAATGTTACGCCATGTCAACTGTTTAATATTTACCTTTTGACCAAAATATGTAACTACTTAGCAGTTGACATGAGGAAAAATCCTGGAAGACTCGAGACTTCCTCAGCACCGCTGCTAGAACATCACATTTCCCACTCTACATCCTGTCCTCAACTACAACGTGATCACACTGTTGGAGGAGTCTTACTCCTGCATGCAATTCGACGGCTTAAGCCTTGCCTTTTAACGCTTTATATAATTCTGATACATGTCGATGGCTTCCTCTGCTGGTTGAAAATCGAGAGGATCCAACCCCAATCCAAGAAATTGTATTTATTTTTAGCTTATGTAATGAAGACATTTACATAATCCTGTGTAGTTTATATAGCGTCAAATGGCACGCGAAAACAATCACAAATATTGAGTAGGAAAGACGTGGGAAGGATTAGCTGCAGTCTGTTTAAAATACTACAACCAGTTCTTATGCCAAGAAAAATAAATACCACACAATGCTCTCAGAGTAGTCAGTAGTTCGATGGATATTTAAAATGGGTATCTTCCGAGTACAAGTCTATATTTTTACCACTGCACAGCTTATCTAGGTGGTAGTACCAATATTGCAGTACATTAAATGAATTACTAAGTGCCCATACTCTTAACTAAAGTAGCTCACAAGGCATTAAAGAAAGGACGAACTTCTCCGGCTTCCACCAGTATAGTCACAAAGACACAAACTCGTAGCTCTGTATTATAGAGATGTACGAATATTATCTTGGGCAGGCCCAGCTGTCACAGTGTCGCTGTTAACAACTGCTTAGAGTGAAGTAGCTTTGTTAGGAAAAGGGGAGTTTCAATTCTTCTAAGAAAACAGAAAACAAAAAATAAAAGCACGAGGAAAGAGTGACAAATGTGTTACATAAAGAGAACGAGAAAGCAGCAAGTAACTGTCCTTCGTTTGTTCTGAATCGCTGAAGAATCTTCAGTAGTCCACCGACATATAGCAGCAGTGTCGTCTGAATTTTCATAGCACAGACAGACCGTCCGCTTGCAAGCGACCGGCTCTGCGGCTGCTGATGTGCCTCTAATGATGATAAAAGTAATAGTTTGCCCATCACACTCCATATTGTAAATTATTGATTAAAATATTTATTGTTCTCTGTTACTTAAAAAATTCCTCGTCTTATAAGGCCAAAAAAAAGTTAGTTTACAACACAACATCCATTTTATTATTTAACATTTATCCTAATAATATCCTCCAATCTATATTCTCCCTCTATAAGTGGTCTTTTTCATTCAGGATTCCCGACCAATGTTTTCACTATACAAGCAGTTCTATTACGAGTAATATAGAAAATTGGAGCGATTTAATTTCCTTTACTTGGATTTCAAATAAGAAGATGTCACATTTCTTTTAATTTACATTTAATTTAAATGTAATTGCTTATAGTTATATCATAATAGGATTTTCTAAGCATAGTGTCCATTATTATCATACATGTTATGGTGCAGCACAACATGAAATCAACAAGCAGATATTTGCATAACGTAACAGTAGTTTTCCCTAATGAAATATATAATGAAATAAGAAACACGATGAGGAATCATACACTAGATGTGGAGGTGAAAGACTTAGATGAAAGAGTAAGACGTGGTTTTAAAATCTGCTTTGTCACGGAGAATGTAGTTGCAGTGTGACGAGAGAATGCGACGATTTTCAGATTGATGTTTTCATAAATGTTTTTGCATGTGAGAAACAAAACTTTACTAAGAATCAGTGGTAAAATGTCATCTGACATACGCTTTTAAAGTTTCAACAATTACGTCTCATGATTAGTCTCCCTGGCATGCAATACATTCATGTAATCGTGATCATATAATAAACGCAAGTCTTCGCAACATGTTTATCGCCCCTCCGTGTGAGGAAAGTAAGGTAATGTGCCAAACGTATACATTTCTAGTTTTTCTTCGGTACCTTTGTAAAAATTTTCGAAGTAATATTCTAAAAGGATTATCCTGACTGAGAAATAGTCTGTGTTTTTCTCAGTTTCTTCATAAAATGCTGCGATATTGCATTCTAATAAATTACAGTCGCACTGATCTGTGTTCTGCGTTATCACTCACACTCACGTTGTTATTGAAATTAGACAATACACGCATTAGGTAAGTCGTCATTATTAAACAAAGATATGAATAATAGGCCTGCTGGAGTATCTATTGTTTATCGTGAGACTTGATGGCCGATGATTTGACGCTATTTTACCACATAGAGAGACGCGGTTTTATCGTTATGGGGCTTGTTTCTTGATACACAGAACATCCTGTATTAGTGCCGCATTGTTTTATGAAAGATGGAGCTTTAAAGCTAGTTTCATGCAATGAATGAAACTGGAACCTATTGTGTTGTGTTCTCGGCTCTATACGGTGCTTATCGGAGAAACTGTCCTATTTTCAGCCCTTCTTACGTAATTTGCAGGAAACGTTCTTTCCTTGTACACGTAATTTGAGTTGTTATTTCATACTATCTTGCCTCCAAGCATAATTATGTAAGGAAATTTAAGTAAAGAAGAAAGTATAATTTCTTCATTATTAAATCGTTCCGTTTCTTCTAAATGGAATCACGAAAAATGAAAACGCTCTGACAAGAAATTGTTTGTTAATTTTACTACGTCACATAAAATATGTCATCAGACGCAACGCAACAGTGATCATTTCAATATTTGAGCCTTCAAAAATTAAGAAAATTTTACATCTAATAAAGCACTTATGTGCAAATAAAACGTATTTTCAACCTTATTTGATTTTGTTTAATAAATAAATATGTCGGCTGATAATGAAACTAACGAGAATAAATTATACGTGTCAGGTTCTTGGCGTTTTGTTCTAACATGTTCCTTTAAGAAGGTCTGAAAATTTCAACACTCTTTTCTGCGTTCCTTGAGAGTGGAATTGATTTTTGCCGTGTTGTCCTTTATAAATCAGATTTTTAAAGTTTGCGAATCTTTATTTATGGCGGTGAGTGTTAAGATTATAATATTCTTAGTTGTGACAGTGAAAGTAGTATTTGTAAGTGGGTAGCAGCGTCTTGGAGGAAAATGCTTTTCACTCAGGAGATCCACATTTCCAAACTCAGTTAGCAGATGAGCTACCGGAGCCCGGCCTTCCTGGTTTGTGAATTACATTAAGACTGCTTTGGTCACACTCCCTTAAAGGTATATTTTACAGTTATGTTTCCGTTCAACTTGAATTAATAACCCATGAGGTGATTAATTCTTGACAGCAAAGATTAACATTTCTTCATATATTAAACAATACCAATGGGATTTAAAATTCTTAAAGGGGCGAAATTTAAATTGTGAAATTTTCATTTATGGCGTGATGTAGCCTTGTATTTGATTTGTAACTGTTCGACACTTTAACACACACCTACACGTGTAAATAAAAATATCACAAATTATTACCTCTTTATTTCGCTCTAATTTACGTCGTATGTTGTGGTTTATTTCGCTCTACTAGTCCGAAAAGCAAAACATACCCAAATAATACTTATACTGTTTTCAATGTAGCCTCGAAATAAAATTTTAGTAGTCCTTCTTCATCATTCAGCAGAGTTCAACAATTTCAGCTTTGAGATTCGAACAGTGTTTCATTCGCTTTCGAGAAATAGCTGTGTTAGTAGCAAATGTGGTTTTGTTGATGATCATTATACGATCAGCAGCCGTTTACAGGAAACGGGGATTTCTGAAGAGGGTTTGCTGATTTTTGTTTTTAAGTTGAAATTTAATAGAAAGACACCATTTAGGGACAGACATGTATTTTTACTACTTCAAGAGCTTGTGCAGTGTCAGTGGCATTAATGTAATTCCCCTTTGAATGATTTTATATTGGATCTTAACGACGCAGCATATTTCGCAAATTGCAACCACTATTAAAGATGGATAGTGTGAGCTGTTACTTCCGAGGGCGGTAATTCTACGAACTCGAACTGTCCTCCTCAGTTTCCCGCCACTGTCCTGTAATGTAACAACACTGTAGACCGAGAGAGTCTAATTTACGCGTTTGAACAAAAACCTTAATTCTGATTTAAAAATCAGAAAATCTGTTTTCATTTGTATCAGAATATTTTTCCCTGAATATAATACAGAATTTTCTCCTGTCTTCCAGCTTCCTTCATATAAGAGGCCAATTCAGTGAGCTCCAAACATTTTAAGCAGACTTCTAATTTTAGGACCCGATGTTTTCATAGCCGTGAATATGAAGGTTACTGTCCGCTGAATTGTGACGCCAATAAGCTGCTCTTTCCATATTTAAGGCAGATGAGCTTCTCTTTGATGGAAATGTAGAACGCTGATTTAATTGGCTTTTTTCTTCTTTCTTAATTACAACGTCACCAATAAGAGTAATAATAATAATAAAAATAATAATATGCAACAAAAATATATGTGACGCAGTCCGTATTAGAGAACTCAAAAACTGTACTAGGACAGGTCCATAACAAAAGACATAACTGCCCATAACAACATATCAGAGTTGTGCTTGACAAAACTATCAAAGAAGCACATTGAATAGATGTAGCAATTCCCTATAGCCATGATCTCTACAAGAACTTCATCGAGAAGCTCCAGAAATATACAGATAGACAAGAAGAGCTAACAAGAATATGGCAACTGACCGCGGTGTTTATAGTACCATTAGTATTATCCACAACGGATATATATATATTCATTTAAATCCGATCTTCCCAATAATGCTGACTTAGGCGTATAGCGTCACTTATTAAAAAACATCCAGCCCACGTGCAGGAGACTTCTGTCCGTCGGTCATGACAGTGCGAAGCAAGAAAAGTTATCGTAATTGTGATTCTTCCTGCTCTAGCTTTAGGCAGCCGGGATAGCTCATGTAATACAGTGACTAGATAGGATCTTTTATCTTCAGTACGGCTCCAGCGTAACCCCACCTCCTATACAATGTTTACAGGTGGCTCGTAAAGCAAACCACGCGGGTCTATTTAATGCCGAGATTTAATGCGTGGAGTACAACCCACTCACGCATGTGCCAAAATGGCGTGGTGCTTTGTTAAATAAAGGACTTCACGTGCAATTGTCAATAGTCATTACAAAGGTAAGTTAAGGTTTTGCTTTCTTCAGCATGGTTGTGAAAAGTGACGTTTTGCTTTGACAGAGGAACAAACATTGCAAGTGCGAGGATTGTGGTTTCCGCAGCAGAGAACCCAGTGGCGCGGCCAAATATCCCCAAAGAATTTTAACATAAAAAATTAAAAGTTTTCGGTAAAGAATTATTCAACAGAACGTGCTTGTTATTTTATATTCTGACTTAGGTAGGGTAGGCACAGCATCTAAGGGCATGGCATGCAGTAAGTATCGGTAAAGTACATTAAACCTTTTGGATTATTTTTACACATGTGTCTGAAATCTGAATCACACTTCTCAATTCCGTAAGAAAAGAAACAAGCACGCAATTGCAGGCGTAAAATTAGGCATGGATAGTCGTATTTCCGGATTTATCTCGTTCTGAACAGCCACCAACTCGAAACTCGGTAATGAGACCTTCACCACTTGCGTTAGATATTTTGCTGCTAGCATCTCGTGCTTGAAAAGTCACGCCTTACGTCGATTCTTAGGTTTTCTCTTCTACAATCTTTTAATTTTGACGACAGAAAAATTCAGATTAACAACTGCCATAGGAAATCTTCCGGACTCGCATTTCACGCAAAGAGAGCTGTAGCGGATTACTGTCATAGAGCGTCATAGAGCGTCTGGTCTATGTAGAAGAAGTCTGACCTTTTAATGAGATTCATTTTGAAACATGAGATTATGTAAGGGCTATATTTAATGCTGTTTTTTAGCGGACGTTTTTCTCTTATAGGCCAAGTACTTTCACTTATACGCCAATGCTTTGTTATTAATTGGTAATATTGTTCAAATGGTAGAGGGTTTTATCCGAGTACTTCGGTTTGCACCTGCTCAGTATCATTTCATCATTGACCCATACTCATCTTCATCTATAGGTTTCTCTTACGAGAAAGACGAATGAACGAAGACTGGGAACCTTCCAAAAGGCAATGCTCTGTCGGAAGTCGGGTTCCATTGGATAGAAAGGACTTTCACTTTTACGCCAATGCTTGGTTGTTAATTGGTATTATTATTTAAATGCCCAATTCCATGCCATTAACTATAATTACTTATTGACCTATTATACTAAAACATAGGTAGCAGAGATGATGGTCTATTGAATTGAAAACAGTCACAAGCAAACGTCATTTAACCCAGTTGTACTTCAAAAGATGGTTCCTGTTTTCCGACCTGTGCCATAATTTGAATGTGATACATTTTTTGTGGTGAATGAAATGTGATTTTGGCTTTGTTTCTCTAAGAAACTCTATTTGAAGTTTGTGTTCGTTAAATTGTAACTGTATAGTCAGTTCAAAAGTTATTCCATGGTACCCTATCAGCTGCACAGTGCTGTCAGGATGGTCCTGAATTTGTTGTTAGAAGGTCCTTTAAAGTTTTCATAGCACCTTTGCTACAGGTATATATCTTACGTATTTAAGAATCTTCATTCTGTAGGTAAATTGTAATTGAAAATAACTGAATCACAATTAGCGGTAAGAAGAGGCTTATAACAGAATTAATTGTGGGCCGAAAGGCAAGTTGTCACTTCCTTATGAATATGCAAATTTTCACATATCATAGGCCTTGAATCATTTGTTGTAGAGAAACTCTTGCACAGCCACAAGTTGCATAAGGATAAAAAATCATTTTTCATTATTTTATTCAATCTTTATCGTGTAGGAGATTGTTTCAAATTAAAACTTCAGTTCTACACTTTACGTTATGCATCAATTTTTTGTACGACGAAAAACTTTTAACCCAGTTGATAAAGTTCATTTGAATTCCATAAAAATATGGATCATATGATAACAGTTTCAAAACAAATAGTCGTTTTTTGCCTTCTGTACGAAATTCGTCTTACTTCGTTTTCCATTTCTAGAGATAAAACATTGAGACTGACAGGTGCGCAATCTTCACAGTGCGTTCATTGTATTAACGCTATAGAGAAATTCACATTTAATGTACACTTTTCCAGAACGCTCTTCGTTGTCTGGACAAATCACACACGGTGTACAATTTCATTAATTAGAACTTTTGCAATTACGGCTTTCTAAGTGAGATTTGAGATGGTAATAATGGTTACTATTTACATAGCTGTCCTCAAAGATACGAAGCCGCGCAGCTTTAATTATAGATACGAAGGTTTCGGATGAACCTATTACTTCTGTATTCTGTGTATAATAACAAGCCGAATTGGAAGAGTATAATAAGATATATGTTGCTTGCGGAATATTCGGAATTTGGGCGTTAAACTTGCCTGTGTTGCTACGTATTGAAGTGCTAATATGGACATATGCGCAGAACGGGTGTTTGCAGTAATCTTTCTCTACGGTTTGGGCCAAAGAGGATAAGTTACAAAATCCCTAACGCTACCGTAATAAATAAAAAATTTCACAATTTCAGTTCCTGTTGTTAAAAGCCGGACAGTTAATGAATACCTTGCCTGAAAGAAGGCCTTCGCTTCTTCTATTGCATTTGATAGGTTTATTTTAGGTCTATGCCTTTTCCAGATATAGCCAAACTGTTTCAGTAGATCTGCTTCTTGTATTATTTTGGATCATTCCCCAACCTCTACTCACCTTCTGACATTCCCAAAGATATAGTAGTCTGTTCCTGATGGAAATGTAAGCGTTGTGTTATTTTAATTATATTAAAAAATTTGTAGCCACGGCAGTGTTAATCTTGATCTGCTTTCCTTTCGGCTACCTGGCCTGACGTCTCTTTGACAGAGCATTTGATACTGAAGGACGTAATCCTAATAAGATTCTATTTCCATCAAAACACTTCTCCATTTTGGCAGCTTTTTTGGATGGATAAATATGGCAGTCCTTGGATTTTTTTAATGTCAGGAAACATCCAATTTTCATTCTGGTGTTCTGAAAGAATATTGAAGGATATTGCCTTCTCAGCAGAGCCCTATTCTTCGAAGAAGACACGTGCTTTAATATACGAGTCGCGATGGACAAGTTTATGGTAGCATATGTAGGAGAGATGCATGGTAGTAAAATGGAAGAGGAATGGATTGGTTCATGGTAGTAGATTATCTTCTATGTTCGGAAGAGCATGAATTTACTGATGATTGCAAAAGTAATATCTACTGTGAACCGTCCTATATTCGATCTACTGAGATGGATGGATAATCCCTAAGTCTGATATTCGGAACCCGCTTCCTAGCGCATAGATTGGCCTAGAAATGCGAAGTTAGAAGCCATATAACCGAACATAGGCAATGTTTTAGCGCAAAATTATGTATAGTATAATTTTGATATGCAATTAGAAAATAAGTTCTCAAAATATATTTTAAGTCCCAAATATTTGTCGGGGGATTAAGACATTTAACGAATTTTGACCTGTGTAGCCTAGACCTAACCAGGCCTAGGCTAGCCTATGTGTTGTTGCTTTGTAAATGTAGTCTTTTAGGCTTCATTATTGGCCCCCTCAAAAATACAGTATGATATATTCAAGCCACATTCAGGTTTTTACACACCGATAATTCGGAGACACTCTTCAAGAATCGCTCTTCAAGAATTCGGAATGGCGGGTTGCTTAATGCTCTGGTCGAATGACCGAGAGTTTACTGTGTATTAATATCACTAAAATTGCTTCTTCTCTATACACATTGAAGATAAACCGATTTCACTTTTAGCGAAAACTGACACGCTACAGAATATTGCGATTAACTGTTTTATATTGACGGGACTAGAGGTGGATTCCCGTCACAGTAACTTAAAATCCTGGCTGAGGTTTCACACAGCTTTCGTCAACTTATCCAGATTAATGATTGTATAGCAGGTTAAAATACATCACACAATATATGAAACACAGATTGTGGGTTAGAGTTTCTAACAATAAAATTCCTCTTGAGACCTGCGCTGTTCTGGAATTTTACGCAGCGTAGTGTGGTAATTACGTACCAGTTTCTTCGGGACAACCTATCGGTCCCATCTTCAATGGTCAAGCAGTCTGCAGTCAAGAATTACCACTCTACGCTGCGTAAAATCCCAGAAGAGCCAAGATCTAATTTACATCGCGGCGGAATCCTGAAATCACGCAAGATTCCTCATGTTATAAAGTCATGCGAAGAAAGCCTAGACATAGAAAGCCTTATACTAAAGTATTCACGTTTCTCACAGATACCTGGATAGTTTGATAAGAACGTTAGAATTGAAAATGTGTTTCCAGCGTATAGGATAATTAGACCCACTTTCATGACATAACTATTTCGTAATATGATATGTAAGATTCGAAAGGAATTGTGTGTTCTGTACTAAGTTTCGATATTTTTCCATAGAGAGTTCCATTGCAGAGCACTTACATGTTTCCATTGAGAAATTAAAGTGTCACGACTAACTGAATTACGAGTATGTCCCTCAATTGGGCATCTTCACAGTATAGTACATATATTTTCTCTGCAACGGCCGCATAAAAGCAATAAATATCAAAACTGTCACAAAATTAAAAATTCTGAAAAGAAGTCGCTGTGGGTTGTTTTATAACAATATATATATTGAGTTACGGAACCTCGACTATCATTTATGATTTATGTTCAAGATCAGTGGATGTTTGGTTGTTTTAAAACACTATATCAGTATCTGTCTTCATACAGAAACAAACGAGATATCATAACTGTGAAATGATGAATGACCGCTGTTCTATTCCCTTGGGAGAACGAAACATTTTCTCCGTTGCCGCATTCAGAATATCCGTTGGGCCGACTGATCCCTTGTACAATAGCTAGCGATATTAACCTGCCGGACCGTGAAGCCACACCCTCATCTCCTTCTACAGGTAAGTAATTTTACATTAACTCTCTTACACAACTTTTTTGCCTTGTGATTCTGACGGGGAGGAATTAAAAACTGTTGAATTTGGAGGAGGAAGTAGTGGCCTGTTCTACCCCGTACTATCCCGATCTTCTACTTATGATGGGGCAGTTTCGCGAAAACTAAACAAGGATATACGAATTCAGAGAAACTTCTCTTCAATGAATTTAAATCCGTGTCCTTATATTCTTTACTATGCCACCAGCCTTGTAAGTGTGGAGTGTAAAAAGGTAAAGCAATCCCTATACAGGCCTCGACAGACCCTGAGAGATTCAGGAGGTTGAGGCTCCCAGATTTCAAGAAAATTGGCACATGAAAGTTGTAAGATTGTCAGCCCTAAGCACTGGCCGCCTTTACCACCCAGGAAATATTTCTGGTATTCATTTCTGTTAGAGACTGATTCGACACCAGGGCCATAGTGTGATAGGAAAGATTATGACAACATCGGGAATGGAAACTGCGACCTTTCAGCTTGTAGTGCAGTGCCTCAACTAACTGCGCATGTAAGTGTAGAGTGTAGGTCTGTATATTACTATTACTAAATAATTAAATTGTTATATTTAGATACCCACGACGGCAGCAGCTATATATTTTATTAGTTTGGCACCATCTCTGACTCGCCGTACGGATGTAAGCCTCTTGACACTAGCAGGCCCCCTCGCTGCAGAAGGCTCTTCCACATCATTGGATTCAGATCTGGTAAGTTCTGAATATTGCATTAGTTACAGTTTGTAAACGTTTTTGTACTTTGTGTGTCATGGATGTTCATCGTGTTGTAAAAATCTCACCTGTATCATATTCACCTCTTAAGCTGTGTGTTCAGGCATGTTTCTCCGACAATATCCGTTAAGAATCCAAATTATTACGCCTGCGTGTGCTTCGATTTACAGATTTTGTGTTCGTATGTTTATGGTGGTTTATATGTGAGTGGTAATTACGTATACCACCTACTTCAACTTTAAATAATCCACATTTTAGCCTACAAGTTTACGTTCGTTTGCCCATTAAAGTGATTAATTTTTGTGTTATTTCGGCGAGAACAGCAACTGCAATATGCGCCTAAAATTTGGAGGATTTGAAAAAGCTCTACAACTAAATCCGAATCACACATTAGATACTTGCCACGAACACTTAAGGAAAAAAATATTAATTTTTTTGAAATATAGATGATGGTGTGTTTCCTAGTAGGTAAGAAAAGATTTCTAAAATACTATTTGAATAAACTTTATTTTATGAAGTGCAAATATACGTCCAACACCCATTTTCTTACTGCGACGCTTTTACAAAATTACTAAATCACCCGTAAAATCAAAACAACGTCTTTCACTGCACCAATCTATATGACAATAATGTATTATCACACTTCTAAAAGAGAATTTACATTAAAGGCAGAAATTGGATTTAGGGTGTTTTGGATCAGAATATTAAGTACAACATTTACACCTATAATAGAGTGAAATGGGCTGGTCAAAAACTTACACTGGGGAATTTCGTGGTTAGTACACTTCACTACAAGGCTCAAAGATGGGCAGGGTATGTGGCACGATTTGGAAAGACGATAAAAGCACACAATCTTGTCGGTTGGAAGGCTAAATTTACGAGCCAGTTGGAAGAACTGAGGGTACGGGGAAAATAATATTGAAAATTATCTTCAAATATTGGATGTGAATATGTGAAAAGAATTTATCTGGCTGGGAATAGGGAAAAGTGAAAGTTTTGTAGAAATGGTAATGAACATTCAAATTCAGGAAAGCAATTTATCATCTACTCGAATTGCCATTAACTTCGGAGGAAATTATCTGCTCTATGGATCAAATTAATTTACGTAGAAAAACAATGAAATTCATACTTACATAATCGCTTAGGTATTTAACTTTTGGTGCCTGAGAATGATTATTTCGTTGAAAATACTTGGAAGTGATATTGTATCAAATTTTAGAAGTTTACATAGCATGTGTAATGTTTTAATAAATTATTTTTGTTTGCGCCGTATTTAGATCATGTAAATTTATAATCTCATAAAGAGGGAGATAGGCGTAGATTAAGCTGAATCATTTGCGAAATATGGAGTTGCACGATGGTATGTGGTGAAAATTGAAAGATATCACATGTACCACTAAAAGAGACCTGCTGCCTTCATCTTCAGGGTAAAAGTACGCCATTTGTTTGAAGTTTTGTGCAAATTGGTAATGAATCGAAATGTAACTGAGGAATATTAAAAGTGTAAAACAAAATTCTTTGGTGTCTATGTATGACCTTATTTTCCAGCAAAATATTCCTTTATACGGTTGCACAAAGACGTAGATGTGTATTCCTCTGAAATGTTAAAACTTCCTGCCTATTCTTATACCTCATTATGTTTGGTGTTTACTTAATTTAAAATAAAAGTGAAGTCGCAAAGCAAGTCACATCAAATTATTCTGCCCGATTTTTAAAAATTATCTATCGTAGCTGACACATTTCCAAAAACCTTTAAATCTTCAAGACATTCTTTGTCTCTCGTGTTCAAATCATACGTAAGAAAAACTTCTTTCTATGAGCTTATGTTAATGTTAAACCTTTCCCGGTGCTTAATTCAGTCATGCCTTGCAGACCAACAAGACACTGGAGGTGTAATGCTTTGCATGCTTAACCTTGTTACTAGAGAAACGCGAGCGTTCTCCTTCACTCATTGGCCTGTCTAACTCTAAGAATAGAATTTCCAGAGCCGTTTAGTTGAGAGCCTGTATGGGACACGCGGCGAACTATATATCTCAAGTGTGTACAGAACACGATTGGTCCAGCCCGTGGCCCAACTTCTGTTTTGAGATATCCGGGCTCTTACCTCTACATCGGTCTGGCATCTTTTCCCATGAGCGGCAATTATATTAGACGGAGAAACTTCAGTGTGCGTTTTCAAAAATAAATATGTAAAATACGAGAGAGGCAAATAGGCACGAATTCCAATTTTTTTTAACGAAATGCCATCAAATCGTAATTGTCTTTGTACGACGTTTCCAATAAAGAAGGCATACTTCAACAAAATGGGCTTAATATTTAAAACAGCTATTTATGTGCAACATCAGTACACGTGTTATGCATATTTTATACTACAATATTTTATAATTAACCGTTTGACCAGCAGTTTTTGAGTCCCAAAGATCAACTCTCGTTTGCCGTCAGTAATTTTTGTAAATCTTTAGTGGAATCGATAGTTATAATAACCTCGAAATACACTTTGAATGAGCGAATAAAGAGGATTGTGAGATGTATTTGATGGTACATCGTTAAAAGTTATAACAACACAAATGCAGCTCTTGGAAAATTAAAAAACTACAATAGTTCTTTCCTTCGACGCACACTGCAACTTAAGGTAACTTACGCACAAGACTTTTAGGTTTTCTATCAATTCTGTTATAGCACTTATTTTAAATAGATCTGTGTTAGCAGGTTGTACTGGGTTCGCAGCACCATGAAGACGGTTGTACTGTGGGTGTGTCTACTCGGTGCAGTGATATGTGGAGATTATACCGAGCCCAGATGTGGAGCAAACCCCTCAAGCATTAAGTTTACCCTCAGGAGTTACCGCAACCAGTCAGGTCACTGGACGGCTCAGGTGAGCAAACACTAACTACAACCTGGCTTGATGTTTATGCTGGGTTTAAATAATCTGGCCCCATAAAGCGAGAAAATTTTTGAGTAGCTGACTGGCTAGCGGTCTCTGGCAGAAAGGCTCTACTGCACAGAGTGAATTTAATTGCTTAGATACTTTGTCAGAACCTTAACATTTTTCTAGCTATAAACACTGTGCCCCTATTAGGCATATAAGCTCTACTTTTATCTTTAGTCTGTACTTTTATATTTGTTTCTCTGCTCTTTGAGATAGTGGAAGTAGGCCTATGTTTGCTAATGTTCTTTTAATTATCTTGTGTTGCTGCATCGTTACCGTAACCTTACTATAAATTGTAACTGACTACAAAGCCAACACAGTACAGAAAATAAAATAAGTTCAGGACAGACCAGAGTAGAATAAATTGGTTTGTCCCAAATTTATTTAATTACATATTGTCTTCTTAATAAATTTTGTTTTTTTAATTATTTCGAATATTATAAGCCCTGTCTATACGAAACTTGTACTGGACATTTAATATATCTCATTTATTCCGCCCTTGATCTAAATAATATTCCCTGCCATAAATATTTAGTGAGCTAAACACGAGGGACTCTAGGTGGACAATTCCTTTGACCATGCCCCCTAGATCATGCTCCGGCCTCTTTCACTGATATATAATCGAGGCTCACACCCCAGTTTTTGTCTGCTTCACTTTGGCCTTTTCAATGTCTGTATACGGCCACCAGTAGAAAGAGGGATGCAACCATTTGTCTTCGCCCCTTTCGTGTTGTTGTCGGAGTCTAAATTTCTATCCCAGAAGAAACATCAGTTTATAAATTCACGCTTCAGGACTTCAAAATTGCAGCTAAGAGCCGAAAGTAGTTATGCTTTTCCAACAGGATTTTCTTCTCTCACACTCTTTAGAAAAAGCCAAAACTCTTGTAGGTTGTTTAGAATTGTTACCGGTACTGTTTACTTTACTATGAAATTCTTGTCGGTCAATAAGAAGGCGATTATGTAAAGGATGAGTGATTGTTTAATCACGAATTGGAATGTGCGCCACACTTGACTGGCCAATCACAACTCTTTATTTTAAATATCCATCTTAAGAACTGTCGTCTCCCAGGAAGCATTTAAATTGGAGTGACGTCATGAACTATCTTGTAAATTTGATTTTGAAGCAAGTGGACTCACATTTGTGTCACTGCCCATAACGTTCCAGACTTATACGTTTATCAGCGACATTTAGCGCCAATCATGAAATAAAAGCAAGAAATACCATTAATAGTGGATATAAATTAACATGTTATTATTCAAATACGTCGATTCCTAAAACCTAAATTTCAATTGCCAATTTAGTGTTGTGTAATTTTTGTTGGTGACGATTTTAATTTTGTGAACTGCGACGCATCTTTTCATGTGTGTGTAAAGTGCCATAAAACATAACGTTATTGGGAAAGAGTGATTTATTTTTATGTTATCAATGTTATCACTTAATTATGTTTTCAATATCCTTTATGTGACTGCCTCCCTGTATTCCTGCCGACTACCTCATAACACCGACCGATGAATGGCCACCATCTCATCAGACTTCATTACACCCTCACATATTATCAATCGCCGAGGCGAAGTAGGCTTAAGTTACTTTCTGAGTGTGTGCAGATGATATCGTAATCCTTAAAGTAAAGTGTCAGTTATTGTTGTCCGATCATAACAATGCCTGGTAAATGTTAGTACAGTTCCTCAATTTGAAATTTGTATAGACGTTGCATTTAGATAAACATACAAATATAGCGAAGATGACAGGCGCATTTATTCAATTATCTTTCACTTTATATTGTTTTGTATTGCCATAGAGTAGGGTGCATTGCTGTCTCACGTAGTCCAATATTGGCATCTGGAAGAAGAATCTCAGTTTCCTTGTGCATTAAGACCGATCGGTCTGCAGTGTGGCTCAATGCATTTTGTTTTTTCCATCGCATAACGCCACGTCTCTAGTTTCAATTCACTGTTCGTGCAACATTAACACCCAATACCTCGTCACAACAAACAGTATCTCACAAACTATTTTCTCCAGATTACAAAATTATAAAATCTTTACAAATAGTGAACATTTTGGTTAATGCCACATTTAAATCCTATTTAGTTCCAGAAAAAAGTTCAAAACATTACTTTTGCTCTCCTGTATTACAGCAGTAAAATTTGGTGTCAGAAAGATTTTAGACGGAAGTTCTGAAAGAAGAGGATAATATTAAAATAGATCCTAAAAGTAAGGCGTGAGATACTTCAATTAAGGCTTCTGGCTTAAGATAAAGATCGCTGGTGGACTTCTTGGACATGTTAATAAATTCAGCGTGCAGGGAATTTCTGATGAGCTGAGCAATTATCAGCTTTTAATGGAAATCCTAAATCTATGGAGTTGGTTATATGGTACGAGCTGCAACAAGTAAAATTTACGACGAAAGGCAAGACACTTTCTTCTCTATCACTTAATAATTAAGAAATTCAGAATAACTCAGAATTTTTATTGAAAGCAAACTCGGCTACAAGCTCACAACAATAACTGCTAACTACATGTCCATTTCATCGACGACAGAATGTTTCTAAAACAAATTGTAAAATGGACTACCATCGAATATGAAGACGACTTTGACGCCCTCGTATATACTACTGGATGACGTGAACGCCGAATCCAGAAAATGTCTGCCTGAAATATTCTGAGTTCCTGGTTGAATGTAATGAAGCAGTGCGATTTTGCTGTTGTATCGTCTGTGCACGGTTATGCAGGTGCAGCTGGAACACACAGATGTAGAGGAAGATGCGGCCGCTTGGGACGTAGACATTGACCATACATTTGCACCCCGTTGCGATGGTCCCGGGGCAGTTTTAGTGGTGGCAACCATCACAGGTACGTATCTCCTCAGTCTGGGGCTCGCTTTGCACTTTTTCATTAAAAAATAATAATTTACAGTGTGCATAGCAAGTTGTAGATGTAGCATTTAGATATGTATTATTATTATTGTTATTATTATTATTATCGAAATTTCATACCTTAAGTGTTCGAACGCGTGTCTACGAGTCGAAGAAGACTTCTTACAGCACTTAAAAAAGCCAGTAAAAACCAAATATTACCTGCAGAACACTGAAATAAAAATACGACCCCACTGACGCCAGATTTGATAGCGGCAATTGCTGCGCTGCTGCCATTACGCGAAAGAGCAGAGTTTAGAGTGATTTGGTAAATGTAAAGGTAAAGCTCACCCTAGAACAGGCCATGAAGGCCCACAGGGAAGTGGAGGTTTAGCTCTATTATTTCCTAACCTCGGCGATAGATTGGGGTGGCTTGTCAACGTCACTCCCCGGCCGCTTTACCCCCGGAAAAGAGGCCCAATACCTATTGTAAAGGACGTTGGATGGGCCCCAGGGCGGTCTGAACGGTTGTGAAAAATCTCTCCTCCACCGGGATTCGATCACCGGATCTTCCAGCCCGTAGGGAGTCGCCATACCGAATACACTATTCCGGCCGCCGTGATATTTTGGGCCATTTGAAATTATCCCTTTATTATCCAAGCAAACTTTTTGTCAAAGACTACACCCATATATTTCAGTGATTCAAAAACGTAATATTCCATCTCTTTATTTTAAGTTAAGCCGCAACATAATCAATCAATTAAAAGAAATATATAGTTTGAGTTTAAACCTCAATCACGCTTATGCTCCTGCTT
Source organism: Reticulitermes speratus (assembly GCA_021186555.1). Lineage (NCBI taxonomy): Eukaryota > Metazoa > Arthropoda > Insecta > Blattodea > Rhinotermitidae > Reticulitermes > Reticulitermes speratus. Next base: position 19,310,996 of record JAJKFL010000002.1, read on the forward strand.
TTATATGGCGATTCCATTTATGTGTGATCACGCTGACGCCATCTGAGAACACAGACCTATTTCCGAAGTGTGTCATTTTCATAGGCCTATATGCCAATACCATTGAAAGGGAATAGATAAATGAATGATATTCGGGGACTTTCTTTTATACACAGGCTGCATAAGGTGGGGAATAGGAAAGAAATGTGTGACAATTCTGTTTGTATGTGTTCGATTTGAATACTGTGATCTAAACGGAAACTTTGAACGGGACTACTCTCTTTGCAAAAATAGAATTAATACGTGTCACTTGCTTAGAGTGAAATTTAATTTTTGTATTTTTTATTTCTTCGGACACTTTTCGGTGTCCAGATATACCACTTCTAAATATACTGGTATATTACGTTGTTATATTTAAGGCCAAGTGTTCCGTAAGCCACATACATTGAAGTGTCGTGTTATAAAACGCAAGGAAAATAAGTTTCATTAAGCTCGTCTCTTTCCTAAATGCGCATTTGGACTATTTGAGGGGACATTGTTATAATTAATTGCCTTTCGTGGACCAGAAAATAATCGGACATAAATTTTGAAAATATTTGGGAAAATTGCTCATGAATAAAGAAAAATTCCATAAATGTAAGATTTTTTTAAAGAAAAGCTTTCTGCGTGGCTTTTTTAAATTTTTTAAGTCACAAGGCCTAACTTTTTAGGAGTATTTTAACCTACAGCTTCCAGCAAGGCTGTCGTCTGTCGTTTATGGTTTCGGTCACATAGGTAATGAGGTGTAAACAGTTTCTCAAAATAATCAACAATTGCAGTGGTTTTCTATATCGTTTAAAATTTGAAGCCTAAAAGGTCAATAAAAGCAGCAAGTGCACTCGGCCTGTCCCTGAATAGGACATATTTTGCAGTAGGCCGTATAACTTAAAGTGTGGCTTTAGTGACCGGGTTAATTATCGTTTTATACGACGAATCACGGGGTTCGTACCAAAATGTTATCAGACCCTGTTTTGGATTTTAGGGAAAGACCTAGACCACGCCGATATTTACTATGTAAGAAAACGCGACTTTACTTGTCATCTCTCTATATATCGAGACTACAGAAGCTGTAAATTTGTAGGCCATTTCACTGGCTTCTAACCCCAAATTTATTTGGATTTCGAGCGAAGATAGATCAGAGGCAGGCCTTAAAATCTTTCTCAACATGCCAAGTTCCCGGCTGGGTTCTACAAGTTTTTAACCCTGCTATTATCGAGTATGTGAGATATTGCTGATACATGATTTAAGCCCATAAATTTAGGGACTGTGATATGTGACAGCCATACACTTTGTTGAACCACATCAAATATGTCATTATTCCCTTCATGCAAATAATGTTTGAGTCGTTCTGATTTTGAGATTTATAATCCACTAACTTTACAAGTCGTCTAGCTTCTGTCTCATGATTTAGGAACTGAACTATTCGAGAAATACGGGGTAGTTTCTAGAAACACGACGTTTATATGGGGCTTAAATAAATCCTGTCAGTTTGTTCAAACGCTATTACAATGGCATTTATATGGGTATAATTCTATAAGACTGTAGATTCTTAAAAATTAATCAGAGTATGTATATAAAACTAAGTCAATTTTGGTCCCTGCCTGCTTGTTTTATATTACAGTCCCTCCTAAAGGAAATGCAGTTGTAAAACCGCGGCCTCAGAAACGTACGAGTATACCGGCAGGTTACAGAAAGTTTTCGGAATCTCACTACTTCGGGGCTCACCTGAAAGCAAGCATATGGGTAGAAGCACGAGACATCTGCGAAAAGGAAGGTGCACATCTTGCTGTTATCAACTCTGAGGCTGAGGCGAAGTTTGTATCATCCCTCTGGACCTCCACCTTGGACTGGGCATACATTGGAACCCACGACCTCTATGTAGAAGGGAAATATGTCACGCTATACAGTAAGTACAGCTACAAAGACACACTATGATAATAGTAGCTTAATCACCCGAATAATGTCAATATATTATACATAGAATACTGTTTATACGGTATTACTATTAGGATGAGCCAAATTAAGGCTTGTTTTATGACTGGGACATGAAGCTTTTAGATACGAGAAAATTATACACGAGTTGAGTCAGGGGAAAGGGTCACAAGGATAAACACATTGACATAGGACAAAAGTATCAGTTGACAGTGATATCGTTTAAATTACAGATTGGAATAATTTCGCTCAGGAGAGTTCAAGATTTCGGTTCTTTTTCAATACGGCAGTGAAACTTCGGGCTATATAAAAAAACATAGAATGTCTTGAAGAGCTAAGCGGATATAAGACACTCAAGGACTCTGTTCTATGGGTCTAATTAGAAATACATGTATTTCTCTTTGCAGATGAGACGCTTAGTGACGCAGGCTATGACCGCTGGTATGCAGGAGAACCGAACGGAGGAACTTCAGAGAACTGCGGTGTGATTAACCGCAACACGTTGCTCGGAAATTACTTCTGCAACCTCCCTTTGCCCTTCTTCTGTGAATTGCAATATTAAAGCCCAGTGTCACTGAAATTTCTATTAGCGTAATGTTAACACAGGACATATTTTCTGCCAGGAAAATTATAATGTCCCTCTAAATATTTCCCTTTTTGAAATATAATTTGAATGTGTGTACTACCTTTCCATGTTACTTGCAAAGTATGTCCGTCAGATTCAAAGGTATTTCTGATCTGTATTTCTTTGGAATATGGGAAGATCAGTGAAAAAACTTTACCTCCATGTGTGAACAGCTGAAGCCCAATAGTTTTTTTTTTATTTTAAACAATGTAAATGTAGTGGCCAAGGCAACATTCTAGCAGGAAAAGACCACCTTCAATCGTAATCAAAGCGTAACATTTGTATGCTCATTAGTCTAGAGCTCGGCAATAATTAAGTTACGAATCTGCGTCTATGGCAATAGAAACCGAAGACTTAACATCATTAACTTTTCCATGCAAAACTCGATGCTCTGTACAGACCTGTATTTCTTCACATGCCACTGCTTCATTGCGCCATACCCTCATGAATGCATTGAAGCTTATTATCTGTTAAAATCCCTCCGTCGTGGGCAGTACTTTGAATTTGAAACCCAGCGCCACTGAAGGGTTGATACCATAGACCACGTGGATAAAAGAGAGAGTTTAATACATCACTCCTTCTCACAACACATTTCTCTACGAGCGTTCCTTGTATTAAAACAACGGTTTTGCAAGAAATGTTACCATTAAAACTATAAGTTTCTCGTCTGTTGTCCAAGGGCTCTCTACATCCAGGTCATGATGACCCAATCTGTTTCACTATCGTAAAAATACTGGGTGAAGTGTACATATTAGGAGACTTTTTACTCTTGGCATTTCTGTACCCAGACTCTTATATCACTCTCTTCCGTAAACCTACATATTTTATTCAACATTCTTCTCATGAAATATCAATTTTTTGTGGTTTCATCGGAAGTACCGGTGTTTTTAATCTCTGACTATTTTTATTCTGAAAAAGCAGACAACAGATGAACTCGAAATGTTGGTAAAAACCCACAAGAAAAACACACTGTCACAATTCAAAAGCTTAGAGTGTGAATTTTAAACACTTTAACAAACTTAAATCTTCTACTCTATATATTTTCGCCTCAGACTGACGGGCCAATTTCCGCTTAAAAGGAAAGAAAGAAAGAAAGAAAGAAAGAAAGAAAAAATATTAGTTTAGAGTTTTTGCGTGTAAGTTTTTAAATAGGAAAGGGAAAATATGACACTGTACCAAAATGATAAAAATCGTGTATAAAATGCAGCATGTATTTAATATCATTGTCAATAACATTTTAATTTGTTTCGGACGTTTTATAGTGCTTGAAATATTAATAGAGTGTAACAAATAATTATGTGCTTACAAATTCATGACAGCAATTTGCTTGTTTATAGAAAGCAAAAACCACAGAAAAATAACAGTTCATGAATTTTCCTTTTGCTTGAAGTGCTAAGTTTTAGCTTCATCTTCAGTTTAGCAATACACGAAGTGTTGTATAATAGGTTCTTATAATGTAGTTCTAAACAGATGTAAGGTGTAACACAGAAAATTAAATCTGACGAATTCTGTTATATGTTTTATTAATTTAAACAGAACTTCCAGGATTTAGCTACTTATAAACCTTATAAACTCACTTCACTTCTGCAAATAATAATGGGACAATTTTAAAATAGATTCATCTCACTTTTTAAATATGTGACATGTGGCGTGTACATTGTAGACAATGTTCAAGATTTAATGAAACAATAAAAACAGGTTTTTCTGCTCTTTGGTCTGTATTAAATTGTGGAAGAGAGAAAGAAATAGAGGTTTATAATTTTAAAAAAAAAGCTAAGCTTAGGTTATTTCAGTGTGTTTACCGCCACAATTGTAGCGAATGCTGTCGTTACTTAGAGCTACACCACTGTAAGCAGTTCCGTACAATTAGCTCACCTCCCCTACAAGATGTCTTTCCCGGAGAAAACCAAATCTGTCCTGATACTTACAGGGTAATACCGATTAGTTGACCCTGCGATAAGCGTACTGGAAAATACACAATTTTATTTCTTGGATATTTTTTCAAGATTTTTTTTTAATTTAAAGAAATAAAAGTAAAGATAATTCAAAACTGAATGCCTTGCAAGGGTAGTGAAGAGTTTTCCTTCATTATATTTGTATTTTAATTACCGGATTTTAAAGTCCAAAAAATTAAGAGTATTTGGAATAAGTGGATTTGAAATACACGTCCGACCTGCGCTTAGATTATATGGTATACGTACATTCTTATTTTGTTGGTTACTTTCCGTGAATTATTATGCAAGCATTAAAGAGGAGGGCTGCAATGCAATTCGTCTACAGGCAAAATACTCGTATAATTTCAGTTTGTTTCTTTAAGGGCCCATACGAGTTGTTTAGTCGCTTTACCGAATTATACGTTAGGAGTTTAAAGTTTGAGGCTTCCCAGGCTAGTAAATGATTTCTTGTGCTTTTGATAACCTTCTGAATCAAGCCACACTTAAACATTTTACCAGGTCAGTGCCTCATTTTCCCATTCACAAGTTAATAGAGGGATATTAATTTATCTGACCAATATTGTTTGTCACTTGCTCTGAGCTCACTTTGTCATATAAAATGTGGTCCACCCAGCGGCCAGCCAACACGAGAACTGCAACAGCAGCGGACGTAACAACAAATTTTTTCAGAGAAAATAATGTGTGCCTAATGTTTTCGCCACGGAAGTTTTTCTGCAGATTCCTCCTTATAACCTTCTCTTGTGACGTAGGGTCTCGGTAATGTTCAGAGTCACAGTCTCCGATCTTCTCGCAGCGTCACGTTTTCATCATAGCGATCAATATCTAATTTGCTTTTCCTAATATTTGTACGTCACCGCCCACTTTGCAAAAATGTATGCGAATGATGTCAAAAATTATATCGTAGAGGGACTGACTGTTTACAGTTAGCTAAATGCCATTACAGTAATATTCCTACCTATGAATATTTTTCCATCACAGATGCTACGACTGTATGATGTTTCAATATGTCACACAAGTTACTCATTCAAGTATAACATAAAACATAGAACCTGGTTAATATGGACTGGATATTGTAACGTCTTGCATTTGATATGCTATACAAAGGGCTCCCATGACTTTGTAAACTCTGTGAAGATAATTCTTTAACAGCCGAAGCATGTTGGAGTATGTATAACACAGACTAATATGTATTTTTACATGATATTCTGAATTGTGTTGGTTATTGATAAACATTAGAAATTGTGTCACGTGTCGTAAATTAGGCCATACTGATGAATCGCAACTGTGACATTTGCAGGAAATTTCCCAAGAGTTTTAATTTGGTAATTAGGGAGAGAAAGTGCATGATTACTGAGAACATTTGTAGATCGAATTTGAAAGCGATATGTTAATTGATATCTAACACTTCATATTAAATTCTAATAATTATGTAACTTAAATTACATGTATAGTTTTCCGTTGGAATTCATATTTAAGTAGAATTGTTTGTAATATAAATATGGAGAATTGTGGTAAATTCAGTATTTAAAACTTTCGTATATGTCTTGGCGCAATTATTCTCCATTTTATAAATTTTCAATTCACATTAAGTCATATATTCAGTATAAATTGAACACCTTATGTAAACAAATAAGTAAATAAGGAAAGTTTAATCGGAGATATTATTACATAAAGCTCTAAAACCTTACTGTAAGAAGTGGGAATTTCAAGTGCGTGAAAGATGTTAAAAATACAGATAAAAGCTTAAATAATATCTAAATTATATTTAAAAATTCAATCCCTGACTTTCAAAACAAAACGCCTTACGCTTTGAATGTAAGTCTCTCTATTAATTGGTTTTTAAAATAATTGCTGTATGCATTGGTAAAGGAAAGCTGTCCACATTTACAATCTGTGTAGGACACATTTTGTTATTGAATTGCTTATATGGTTTTTCTCAGTTCATTCAAGACATTCATTTTTTTAACACTGACACACCTGCATACTGTTTGATGATGTTTTAAACCTTTATCACTTGCAACCATCTTGAAATTTCTCTTCCTACTAGTGTCTAAAAAAAAGAACTTTAAATTTTAGTAAGTGCAATACCCCCATAAATATAAAATAGAAAGGTGGCAGGAGAAATACGAATAACAAAGTGACAATTGCGCGAGCAACATTCGCAGTGATCTAATTTAACACTTTCTATAGTTCACAGGAAATAGTCCGCTTAGAAGCACTGGCTCTTCTAGTATGAATTCATGTGATGTCTGAAAAGAAAGCATTGACGTGTTTGTTAACACGCGAGTTAATTAGTCATGAATTTTAAGCAATATAATTGTTATGATATCTCAGAATATAGTAAAGGGCGAAGAGTTCCTTAAACGCACAGCACGGAAAATGTTTAATTACTGTCCCTGAATTTGTTTTAGTTATATAGATACGTCTGTCCTCTGCAGCGGTTGTCAGCGTCCAAAGATATGACAAGCTATTTATGCAATGAAGTACACGTGGCGGGGAGAGGTATCGTAGATTATATGCAGGTACCTTCTGGGTGTTCGCAAGGAGCAACCAAAGCAATTATTGAGAGTTATCAGTCAGACCGGCCAAAGGCCTAAATTCGAATGGGAAAATTGCCGAATTTAAGGAGAGCAAAATTGGTTCAGTCTGAGAAGATGTTGGAGAAACCCATAAAAATGTTCAGAAATGATAAAGGGGTGTCTTGCAAAAATATTAATAGGGGTAGAAGATGTCATTTTGTAGTTGTAATTTAATAATTCCTTATTAACCTACATGCTCGCAATCCCAAAACCTTGTAACTCGTAGTGTTTCATGTTAAACTACTGAGTTTATCTACGTCATCCAATATACATTTGAGAGTTTCAGCAATAGGAATGTAAACTATTCTCTGTACATTCCTAGTTTATTTTACATTTGCCATCACTCAGTTGGAATATTCAGAAGTTTCGTTATGGCGTTCGAAGCAGCGACAAGATATGCAAACGGCAGATATATACGGCCCCTAGAATGTCTAGTTTATTTTCAGTTTTGTGACTGTAGTCTTCACTTTACATCAAATAAATCAACCACCTGTTATGGATATTGTTCGCCAGGTACAACGAAAACCAGGGGCTGCATCCATGATGTAGAGTAAGCCTACAGTAGAGCCTTCGTCTGTTTAGAATGTTCGGCAAAGGTGGGTGGTCGTTACGCAACTCCTTCAACAGTAGAGTTTATTGTACTAGACTATCGAAATAACCACCAGGCCTGTGACCAGCATTGACCATGGCTGTTATAACTATATTCATATAAGTTAATATCAAAACGTAAAGAATGTTGCCCTGTTTCTTCTGGCTTCGTCTTGTGCTCACGTAAACATCTACGACTTTTCGGGGGTCAGCAGTGTGTTTTTTTTTTGTTGGAACGCTACATAAAGCAATTCGTTGTCACGTTAATAATTAGTTTGTTGGAAAGATGGTAGGCATCATAAGTTTGTTTCCATACAATCTTAAGTGTATGCCAACGACAACGTCTCACATTGTCGAGTCATTAAATAAACTGCTCAGAATATTAACACACTTATGTTGCTTCATTTAACATCCGTCAGTAAGCCAGGCACACTGAAGGAGGAATATAAGCTGAGGATGTTCGAGAATATGGTGCTATCTGAGCCTAAGAGAGACGAAGTAACAGGCTAGTGGACAAGACTATATAACGAGGAAGTTTATACTCTGTACTCCTCACAAAGCATTATTCCGGTGACCAAGTCAAGAGGAATGAGATGGACGGGGTATGCAGCACGTTTGGGGGACAGCTGTGTACAGGGTTGTGGTGGGGAAAGCTGAGGAAAAGAGGCCACTTCGAAGACCTAGGCGTAAATGAGGGAATAATATTGTAGCCGAACATTATTGAAACATTATTAAATGCTAGTATTGTTGGAGCAGTTCGGCTCTCCCCTTCCACTCGTCTAAATATAGCAGCAACGACAAGGGACCAGGTGTTCCGAGTCAGTTGGCGGGAGTAAAAGGAAAAGAGTAGACGGATGGTTTTGTGCTAACGTTGTATTGTAATAAAATAAACAAAGTTAACCTTTTTGAAGAGAACAGTCTATTAATTTGATGTATATCAAAATTAAAAAAAAAATAACCAGCAAAGTTCGGTTATAATATATAAATAGACCTTTAAGAAATGGATGCGGGCATGGACTGGATTGAACTGGCTCAGGAGAGGGACACTTGGAGGGCTTTTGTCAATGCCTTGAAGAACCTCCGGGTTCCATAAAATGCGGGCAATTTCTTGATTAGCTCAGGACCGGTTACATTCTCAGGAATGCCTCTCCTCCATGGAGTTAGTTATTTAGTTAATTAATTAGTTAATTAGTCACTAGGACAGATGATACAGCGTCGAATAGCGTATTATTATAAGTAAACAATGCTTTCGAAAGTTTGTGAAAGGAACCGTAGTGATAATACTTATTTCAAGTACCATCGCAGTATCTATCTGCATGGGCCAAAGTACAAACACGTTAAATACTAACCATTCCAGTGCGCGCGTCGGCTAAAATTTGAACAGGTTATCTCCCAAAAGCAAGTCAGAAACCTTATATAAGGAGTTACCTTGTTGCAACATACTGTTCCAATACTGAGGTGTGTAAAATATATCACTTTTTTATTGCCATTAAAAATGTTAGGTATTCATAATTGCATGTGTTTTATTTACGGTATTTCTTAAGAGGTTAAGGGCATAGGTGTTTTTAATTATCTTGGATGCCTACAAGATGGTACTTAATTTCTGCTCGTAAGAAGGGTAAAACACTTGCAATTCAACTTAAAATTGTATAAACATAAATGTCATTCTGTTTCTCTGAACACTATGCGCCCCAGAATTCATAGCTAGGTTAAGGAACAAAATTAACTCACTGTCAGCAACTTAGACATCATAAGCCCCGCATTTATCCTTATGGAGCTATTTGTGAAGAGCTATATAAACTCAAACTCTCTTAGGCAAGAGTGCTGTTCTATTAACTACACAAGAATAGATAGAGTATAAGTGAATATATCGATGAATGCATCGGTGGCTGGATGTCTGGATGGATGAAAGAATTTCGGAATATAAGTGCAGTTTTACGCATGGGATGGTAAATATTATTTACTTAAAATTAAGTAAACTTTTCTCTGTGCACTTCATAAAGGCAACAGAGGGAGTGGACGTATAGGCCTACATCCTCTTTGTCATAATCTCGAAAGCAATATGGGATGAATGGTCAGCTTTATGTTCTAATAGTATATATTGAACAGTTTTTATTTAACAACAACATTGTCAGTATCTTAGCATATATAGACTTAACTTCGAGTGATACACCGACAATGAATAGTGGATTTGAAAGTATGTAGAAGAAAGCGGTCGTGATGTAATCCGAATTAATGTCCCAGCGTGTGCATGGAGTGATTGAGAAAATAAGCCACACGACAGCCAGCCTAGTCGGTATCCATTCCCAGTTTCCCAATAGTCTATCGGTGAATAAGTGGCTAAGGAGACTGATAAATGAATGCATAGAGCAGTAAATGAAATTGAAATTGTTGTTGTATTTACTAGCAACAGCGAACTTTTAAAACGACTTGAAATAAAACGACGGGTTTAAGATTCCCTTCCTCCTGTTGCTACGTCACATTTCTTTGCAGTTACTGATTTTCTTCATGCGATTTATATGGTGCATAATTAAGAAACATCAAAGTTGTAATCACTGTATTTAATACGTGTTGGTTATATTTTAGAATATAAACGTTGTTATGTATAAGGTGAATATACGTACAAATTCTGTGAGAAATATTTTTATAAGTCAGCAGTTAAGAAAGTATTTCGACGGGCTGAAATTTTGAGGTTATATTGACAGATAAATGAAGAGAGACCTAATGAAATTTTTCAAAGAAATAAAGTAACAGACACTAATATCAATCACAGCTGATTCCGGGGGCCGTGCGGTCTACGGCGTAGTCTGTGGCGGCTCATCTGCTCTGATCTCGGGATCGAAACCCTCTCAGAGCATGGATATTCGTCTCTTGTGTTTGTTGTGTGCTGTGTAGTTAGTGATCTCTGCGACGAGCTGATCACTCGTTCAGAGGAATCCTACCGTGTGTGTTTGTGTGTGTCTAATTGTGTGTAATCTAGAAACGTCAACAATGGGGCGGCCTGGACCACAGTTGGGCTGTTAAGCCACAAAACAGACAACAGTAATAACTTTATCAGCTACTGTCAACAATAACAAAAATTGTGACCCCAGTGGATTTAATGCTGTCACTATCCGAGAAGAACACAGGATGCAAATTCCGAAAGCGTCTCAAATTTGTGTTATACGTACATTCCTGCCTTTTTTAATATAACCACTCTAGGGAAAAGTAGTGAATCAATACTACCTACAATACATCTCTCTCAGTCAAACTTTAATCGTATTTCTGTTGGGGGAGCCTGTCTCATATAAACTTAGAAACAAATCTACAAACTTTCAAAATCTTTTTCGGTTTCACTCTCTTTAGAGAAGCTATACTCAAGTTAGCTGGTTCTATTCTTTTTGTACATCTTGGAACTTTCTAGGCCAGGCGCTTCCAAGTTCTTCAGTGATAAGAAATCCATATGTTAGCGGGCAGCATGGCTTAGCAATGGATGCGTTTTCAAAGAGCACATTTTAGTCTTGGAAGTAACAGGAAATTAAATTTCAATTAATTGAAGCAAGAGTAGCTCTTGGCAGGTGGTTAGGCAGTACTGGCTTCCTAGCACACGTGTTCTAGGTAATTAGATTTTTTGCTAAAATTCTCAGGCTGACAGGACTTCAGGATCAAGCTGGCCGCATGTTGAACGTCCCTCTGTCACTGTTGTTTTGCTTGTACGAATTGCATTTCTGAATCTTCTGAAGCCGTCTGTACTTTGGAAACTTTCTTTAAGTGACAGGTCTATTTACTTTCCTTTCAATAACATCGATGCAAGATATTGGAGGCAGTGATAGCAACGACGACGACGACAACAACAACAACAACAACAACAAATTTTATTATACCAATATGGCACTTGGTAGAAGTAGCTTCATCTAAGAATATTCAGAAATCTATACAAATGGCTGATAAAGCTCTTACGTTCACTTCATCCAAGGCGTCTTTCGGGTTCATATTCAGTGACTGCTAGTATTCTTGGGATGAAACATTTCCCTTCTTTCTGCATTTTCCAGGTACTGTATGAGTGAAGGTCCGTTGTGATATTCAGTTACAGAGAGGAATGGAAGCAGTCAATCACAGCTATACTTTGCAGTGATTTAGTACGTATTTAATACATATTATTTATTTTATATTATTTAATATAAATTAAATCATTGCAAAGTATAATTTGATTGGCTGTCCCTATTCCTCTCTTTATTTTTACTCTCCTGTTACTGTGTAACTTCCTTTCCTAAGCAGCAGTTATTCATAAATGATACACAACACGCTGTGCTGTACTTATGTTAAATTAACCAGCATGATTAAGTTACAATAACAATAATATTTTAATATTTTTCCCTTTGTTGCGGAAAGCGATATTTCAACAGCATGAACATCCACTATAAGGCTTCGGCCACTTCAGTTTCATTCACTACTCTCACATCCTAATGTATTTCATTCATTCATTCTGTAGTCTGTCTTACGACAGGTCCGTACCCTCTTCCAAAGCGAGTTCTCCATAGGGTGCGATCTAGTGCTTCCTCTTTCAATTTCCAGTATCTTTTCTTTTCCTTAAGGTCATCCAGTAGCTGCTTACGTCTTCTCCCTCGTCGTCCCGTCATTTCTATTCTTCCTTCTAACTTTCCTTCAATCACGTGTTTCAGAAGGCAGTTTCTACGCAAGATGTGACCAATCCAGTTAGCCTTTCTTCTTTTTATTGTATGTAGGATGTTCCTCTCCTCCTTGACTCTGTGTAATACTTCTTCATTTCTCACACGATCGGTCCAACTGATCTTCTCCATTCTTCTCCAGCACCACATTTCAAAACTTTCCAGATACTTCTGATCTACTTTCCGAAGTGTCCACGTTTCAGCACCATACAAAGCCCAAATGTATTTACCATAAATATTAAAATGCTTTCCCCGGTCGTTTGTCTTACGACTACATTTCGTGTCAGTATATCTTCTTCTGCTGACTAAAAACTCTGTATGCCTCCACGGTTCGATTTACAAGCACATAAAGATTGATTTACACCCCAAGACTTTTAATTACGTTGTCCCGCCCTGCAAAAACACACACTCGCGCACACGCACGCACATGCACACACACTAGCACATAAAGTCATTGAGGACTTCTTATTTGTCTCATTATTGCAGTAACTGTAAAACATTACGACCCGTACTGCTTACAGGATTATTAGCCTGTAACTCAATAATCACGGACTTCACATTGGTGTTTCCACCGTGCATTTTTATTGAGTTATTGTGTAGAAAGTTACCAAGAATAATGCACCATTTAATGCTTAACAAGAGTTGTTACAAGATTATTTCAGCTCCGACATGTTTCGGTGGCGGCTAACACCATCAACAGGGAGAGTTTTTACACTGCAAGCTGGAACACCGCTGGTACAAAACAAATTCCGTCTTGTTATGCACACGCTGCGAAAGTCGGCTTCACACCATTCATGCACATGAAGCACGGCAGACACGAGGTACGTTTTGGTGTTGAGATGAACGAGCTGCGTAAAGCGTTATTAATATGAATATACTAATATGGATATATGTTCATATTAATACTGATTTATACATAAAAAATTACAGTTGACTCTTTGGTACTTTAGTTATATTTTTAATTATTTTTAAAATTATTTTTTATTGTTTTTATAACAACTTTGGTATTTAAATATTTACTTTATGATCACACAATTTTAACTTTTATTTAGGCCTACCGAGAAAAAAAACTTAAATATTTTTATATACATATATAATGTATCCATCGAGGTAAAGGGGCAGATCTCCTTCCTATAACATACAGAGCTTTCCATTTTATAGTCTTGTTAGTGGTCTGATGATGACTCTTTTCCAGAGCCGAAATTAGTAGCCAAGTTAAATTACGTAATATAACTTGCTGAGTGTGATTGAAGAGTTGAATAATTATACACTTGTGATTAATACACCAACGAGGATATTCGTATATCAAGAAAAAGTAATCGTGTTGAACTAAAACTCTTCAAGACGAAGGTAGACTCCAGAATGACATGTAGAAAGCATGATGTGTATACTGTCCTCCCAATTTTTAACTTAGTATTTCAAAATATGTTCGTCAAAAAGCGTGATTACTTGCTTAAACTTTTCAACTTTGATAAGAATTTTAAAACACTAATTTTCGGAAAAAGTGGAATATTAAAAATTAACGAGTTTGCTAATAACGCCATGAGATGAGGACTTTCCACAGACGTAGATTTTTTTCATAATATTGGCATGTCAATTTTCACACTGTTGAATCTGGGGAGCAGAACAGCCACATCGCGATCTGAGCGTATGCGTAACACACAGAAACTGAAAGTATAGCGTGAACTACTCTATGAGCCTGTGGTAGGTTACCTTTACGTTTTGCAGAGATCGCCATTCAGCGAAATACCTTTAAAACTCTAAATATTGACGTTCATCTAAATTATATAAAAGGCAGTTATTACCTCACGGAAAACATTTTAAAGATCTGTCATATGATGCTGTTTAAGGAAGTACTCTGTAATTAGTTTGACAATATTTGGAAACACAAAAACATAATGTGTGTAAGAATGTAAATTTCCGTAACGTTGCAACAAGTGGTACATGTATATACCATTGGGCTTTATGCGATTTATACGCTTCCTATTGTAGTACTACAGAGAGAATTTTGTGATCTTCTTCAGGTCCTGCTAATCTGATGCTGAGACTGTTTATCAGATTAATGTACGGCCGCTTATTTCCAGATTCTTTCCTGTTTATTCGCTAGATATCCTACCTGCGGAAATATTAGCTTTTCAAGAACCCTGCTCCATGGAGTCAGTCAGTCAGCCAGTCATTCAGATAGTTGGCTAGACAATTTATCATTCGACGCCTGTGGTGTGAGAAGCTGACCTCACAATAAAGAAAACGTGAATAGTAATCACCGTTTAGAGATAGATTCTACAAAATGCGGGAGAATGAACTAGGATTTCCAGTCTTGTGAGCTAACGTCCGAAGAGCGCGTACAAAATAATTATAACGTGCAGCGCCTACAAGAACCCTGGCTCTCATATTTCTCACAGACAGTGCGTCTGACGTCAACAAATTCAATTTCCGCTTTCCACAAAAGTGCTACGTTAAAAAATGTTAGCATAATGTGGCCGATATTTGCAGGTCAGACCACAGGAAATCGAGTGCTGCGGTACTACTCTGCCTAGAGAGTTCTTCTCTTGCTAGATAGTACAGTGAGTTCTCTCGTTTTTATTTTTAAAAGCTCTGACTCAAAGGGAGGTTTCAAACTCTACTCTCTGCAACCCACAACGGCTCTGCTGCCCAAAGAACACAAAAATCTTTCATAGACCGAGAGGGCCTGCAACCTGCTCTCTATTCAGAACCTCTACACATTTCCTCGTTAAACAAACGACTAATTATCTCTATGGTGCAGGACTTTCCTTCGGCAATTAATAAATACTCTGCAGGACAAGAAATTTCCTGCTTTTATAAAGTTAGGACGATCATCACATTATTAAAATTCCGCCATTCGTTCTTATTGTGTGCTGTCTAATTCAGTCGACATCAGGCTCTCAATATACATTAGGGCGTATAGAATCTCACTTGCAGTGTAGTTGTATAATATCATGTTATTTTCAGCAATATGCTATTCCTATATGGTCTTTCCATTTTTCCGAATTAACTAATTCTCTGGAGCAAATTCCTCCTCGAGATGCTGAATAAAATTGAATAGCATAGCGTCGAATACTGCTGTTTTGTAGGACGTGATGCAATGTATTCTGGCAGCAGATCACATATGTTTATAAGAAATATATTGCCTCCGTTTTCAGGGTAGAATAATAAGTGAAGGAAGGAGCGTTTCCTTTTCACGTGCTTTAGGCTCGGTTTCAAACAAATTTTTTAAAATTTGTTTGAAAGCAATGGTTCCTAGTATCCCGGCAGTCCCGCGACTGGCTACAGCCGATGTTGAAACTGTTCCTCTCTTTCTCTTTGTGTCTTTTTTGGGCGTCCTCGAGGGAGTAAGTTTAACCTTGGCAGAGACAAGACTTTTTATTTCTGTCAGGGTGGTTACGATTGTAAGAAGGCACTAGTTAGGTACGGTGAAAACAGGCGAACTGAGAAGCAATCACGTGAGATATGTGTCGTGGGCTGGGATAGAGCAATGACACAATGGCTGGTAGAGTTGAGGTCTACTGACACATGTATGACACACTATACGAGTCATGCTTCAGAGGACAAAACTTATCAGCCATAAAAAATTAAACACAAATATCCGCGACGCTTTTACACTGGCATTATTTTCCTATCGATCCACACATCACACAGTTTAATTAATTTGCTACAGCTAGGATATTACAGTGGTTAAGCGAGTTTCCTTTTCTCTTTAATGGCAATAAAATAATACAGAAACTGCCAAATAATGCTACTGGCAATCTGAAATTTTGAATATAATAAATATTAAAGTACTTTCCTATGTACACAATTTAGAGCATAATGTAATGTCTAGACATCTAAAAATACTGCACATATCGATTAAAGAACAGGTATGTCATGTTGGGGAAACAATGTTATACAGAAAATGGTTTCTTTTGCGAAAGTCAGAACAATAATCTGAATACCAGAGTAACTACAAACATACTGAGGAATGCAAAAGTCAACAAAGAGGGATGTCACTGAGAACTCATTCACAGGTTTCAAACCTCCAGGAAAAAAATAGTTAAATTAGTTGACACAAATTTTGGGTATAAAAACCCCAGGCTAATTTATTCCTTATTGAGGGACCTCAGAGTTATTAGAAACCCTTCAGAGACATTGTAGAATTGTGTGAGAAAAGAGAAAATAGGAAATATTTGATTATTAATTTGGGTTGATAAAGCCAATTTGGATAACATGAGTCACACATATAAGATTATAATGGAGACGAAAAGCACTTGAGCCCTACAAGCCGGAAAGATCAAGGTTGTTGAGTACGTAGCAGACGTAGATGTAGATTGGGAAGTAACATAAACGCATCTTCGGAAAACAGTACGAGATGTGGTGGAATAAATTGCCCTGAGTAGAGTCTAATGAAGACCACTTCTTAGCGTAGAACTAAGTTCCGACTTCCTAAACATGGACATGACATATTACGTAACAACACTGCAAGCTTTTCAATAAAGACCCTGCACCATGATATGAGTTGGGCCTATTGAGTTGATTGTTTAAGTTGCTTTTCTGTTACAGAGTAGCATGACTAATATTCGCAATATGGCATTATGACTCTAAAATCCCGCCTAGGAGATTGTTTTGCTTTTCAGAAAGTACTTCAAGGTTGAACCAAAACAGTCTGAAGACACCTCACTGAACATCTAATTTGTGCCGCTGAATTGTCAAAACACTGTCTTACTGTGGGGCCTTTGAAGAAACGCCACTCGAGTGGAACCGTCTCAGCTGTTATTGTCTCAGTCGTCGGTTTGACTGACGCTCTGATCTCATCACGACTTCTCATAAAAGGATATTTTGAATTGCAGATTAGCCGACTGAGTCAAGGGTGGTTTATATTATGTTTAAAGTTGGAGATGAACGACTCACTATTCTACCCCTAGAGCGTGGAGAAATTTGATTTCATTTACTGCCACTGTATCACCCCTCTGTCGGTAAATTTCGGCGTTTAACTAAGTTTGAACTGTCTTGTCTATATCTTTAATCAATATGGTAATTTTAACGTCTAGGAGGGAAGTGTTGAGATGTTATGTTTGTCACTTTGAAGCAAATAGATTTAAATCAGAATGTTAAGGAGCGTGAGACTTCATGGTACATAACACAACCAAGAACAGACTCTAGATCTACGTCATAACATCCACCCTTGAAAAGGAATTGAACTGCGAGTATCCTAATGTCTCTTCCTTGCTGTGTTTAGAATAAAATGGTATAATGTAACTACTTCAGAGATACTCTACTTAGAGAGCGACTCGTCAGAAACTCTACTTAGAGAGCGACTCGTCAGCAATTATTCCATGATTGTTATGACATATTGGTAGCGAATTTTCTCCTTTTTGCATTTTAAAACAAGATTTTCTAGTTACGGTTGTTGGAGAATACTTGACAGAAGTTCATAGATTTCTCATACGCTTATTATAAAAGAGGCGAAGTCTCAGTTACCTGTTTGTATTCCGTCCAAAAATTGCTTCCTGCCTCGTCTTTTCTGAAAACCTACGTCACATTTATCTAGGGGAGAAATTGTAAAAGTAAGGTAAATTTTTTTCATTTCTCACCAAGACATAAATATATATCACTGATGTATAGAAATAAAATATAAGTTTATCAAAGTTAATTGCTGTCCACAAACACAAGTAGACATTAATAAATTTTTGAAGCTCCTAAAATGTCTAGTGTGGAATTCCTGTGCCCATAACATCGAAAAGTAGCATACAAGAAAGTTTGAAAGAGATAAATATGTCTATGATAGATACATTTTATATAAAATATATGCATACAGGAAATGTTTGCATTGGTTAAATATATACAAGGACTGCAAGTATCGACATGTAGCCTATATAATATAAGCAAGACTGGAATGTACATAAGCCATATACATATATATATATGTATATATATATATATATATATATAGCAATCCACAAAACCCATGCGCGGATTCGAATGATTTGTGTCCTACCTACTCTTCTCTTCTTCATGGATGATGGGGAAGTAAGCAACGTTTTAATACTAATAACACCAACGATCAACCGTCAAAGAGAAGTATATATTTAACAGTCTGGAAATCAGCAACATGTACACAATGAGGCTTATGTAGCTGATTTCCAGACTTTTAAATATATATTTGTGTTTGACGGACGAGTGATTGGTTGTATTGTTATTGTAACACAGCGAGATGACTCGCCTGGAATTGAACGTTTTGATACAAATATTTGGGCTTCTTTTTTGGAAACCCCTCAAAGCTTGAAATTAAGCGATCGAGAGCGAGAATTTTCGTTTGGGAAGATAGTTGTGCATGAATTTCTTGTGCATTTTTCACTGTATCGTCGAAAATCCTTGTGTCTAGGTCCACAAGCTTCTCAATAGGAAGGAACAATGAGTACTTCTTCTCTCGCACCAGAGGACCCCGAAAGAACGCCAATAGATAAGAGCCATGTTTTGTTCTCATCTTGGCCTCTGTGTGCAATAGTCATTAAATTAACCACTATAAACTACCCCTTCTTATGATAGAGTTGATATATGTATTAAGATATTGGTTATTAAATAATTGTTTTTTTCTTAACGTAGCTGATTATTAAGCGCATAAACCTCAAACACGTAACCAAAAAATGTGCTCCACATCTTACTAACGTAACCCGAGTGTCTTAGAGGCAATTGCATCTATCTGGCGGCTATCATCTAGTGGTCCTATCATAAGGATAACTATCGTAATCATGGCAACCTGGTAACCAAGAACACCACGGAAATACCTGTTGTGACATCACTCACCTATCAACGTATCTTGTAACCATGGGAACCTGGAAAAATGGCAAACCACGTTTGACTCATTTACACTAATTGCATTATACAAGTTAGATAGACTGGGTTTCATTCCACCGTGGTATTCGTGCAATTATCATAGGCCTTGGTTTAATTATCGGTGACTTATGAATGTTACATAGCATCACCCAGAGTAATGACTTTGGAGTAATGAATTTGAAGTGATTTAAAAGTTCGCCTGGAGTGACTGACGAATCCTGCGAGAAACCTCGACGTCCGGATCTAAATTCGAATAAGACGCACGTTTTCGGACCGTAAAACTGAGACGTTCAAATAGAAGAATTTAAAATTTAGTATAAAGTTACTTGATGGGGCATTTGACACCTAATGTTTCTTTATGCAACGTGCACTGCACTGTTGCAGCTCCCTTTACGCGATGCATGTTGCTGCTTCAATCTAATGAAGGGACCGAGCACAAAGGAACTGTGTCCTTGGTGCCAGAACAAGCATCGAAATTGCCTGTCACACATGTAAGCTACATGACACGTTATGTAAGCCCATTTTATATACGTAACAACACAACAGCACCCATTGTTTCCTGCTGACACGTGTACAGTACACAAATAAAAAGGCTCCTGGTTTAAACATAGAGTTCTTTTGTGCCTAAAGGCCAGTGAAGGTACAGGAATTAGGGAAGAACGAGATTTGTAACCACGGCGGTTTCAGTGAAAGTTCCTTGTGAGCAACGGAGATTTTAAGCAGTGACCGCAGTGACTGGCGTAATCGAAGCACAATCTGTAAATACAGCCTTAGCTGTGGAAGGGAGTTCTTTCTTTTTCTTGACAACAAAGTATCATTTGCTTGTCATGTCGGATGGAAATTAAATAATATATTTATTAATTTGTACATTCTTACATAATTTCTAATAGCGCATTTATCATTTATCGACGATAAGAAAATAAAAAATTAGAATTCAATAGATGTATGAGCTTTCGAAAATTCACATTCACTGAGTCATTAAGTCTCGTTATGTAGCAATGCTGTAATCAGAATTGAAAGAAATTTAGCTTTCCAAAGTAACACAAAACAATATGTCAAATATGAAAACAGTATTATTCGTAGCTCGTAGGTAGACTACAATAGAAATTCTAAAGAAAAAAAATTGAAAAAATCAAGAGAGAAATAACATAGATATTTTCCAAGTTTCAGATGCACAAAATATAAGGCCGGAGAACAAAGAAAACAAGGGTAGAAGAGAGTGCTTTCCTTTGCTTACTAAGCCTGCCGGTTATTGCATTAATTCAAATCAGGCCAGCAGCGTCTAACTTTTTACTAGGGAGCAAAGTAAAATTAACAAAGATTTAAATCACCATTACATGATAGTTAATAGTTACAGTAATTCAGATCACTTTAAAGGTTACTAGGTAGTCAGTGAAATGTAAATCGACTTCAATCACTATTAAATAAGAAACTTAGTAAGTGGCAGTGGCTGTGAATTACGATGTATCATTCACCTCTAATACGAATAAAACTACGAAAGTAAGCAGTCTTCATGGTGCACGGTTACCGGGCTGTCCTTACATTTATGCAATCAAACATTTTTTTCGTGTGTTCACAAAAGCCAAAAGACAATTCTGAAATACTTAAATCCATCTTACACCATGTTCCTGTGAGAGTCACTTAAATGAATGGCTTTCAAGTAGT
Source organism: Reticulitermes speratus (assembly GCA_021186555.1). Taxonomy (NCBI): domain Eukaryota; kingdom Metazoa; phylum Arthropoda; class Insecta; order Blattodea; family Rhinotermitidae; genus Reticulitermes; species Reticulitermes speratus. The sequence continues at coordinate 19,331,853 of JAJKFL010000002.1, forward strand.
CTTATCATTTGCATTGAGCTTTTACAATTATAACGCTGAATTAAGCTCTAACAATCCAAATATTACATATGCGTCACATTTCTCTGCCTTAATATAAACATTTAAATGGCTTATATAAAGTCACAAATTGTGAGTCTCTTCATTATGCGTCTATGATATTGAATGTTATTAGTCTCTATATTTGTAGGTAGAACACAGGAAATAGAATATTTAAAAGCGGAATGTAGTATGAATTTCCCATACAATGTTCTTAATTTAGACACTTGTGTACAATAATTTGCCTTTTTTTCCATGTACAAAGATTTTACTACTTATGCATGAATTATGGTTTCATTTCCTGCGGCTTGGCGAGGAATAAACAAGGCTTTCTCTATGTTTACTTCGAAACAGGACTCCTTAGCGTCTGAGAAACTGTCTGTGTTTTATATACAGCATTTAGTTGTACGGCTCTGCCCAGTAAATCACTACAATCACTGAAATAAGCTTACATTATTGAAAGTAAGAACAAGTTATTTACTTCGAATTCCAATCAAATACTCATTTTCTAGTGAATATCTATTGAATAGTGAATTGTAATCTGTGGAAGGTTTTAGAAAATAAACTTTTGATTTGCTTAAATGTAACAGGCTACAGGAAATAATTCTAATGTTACTGTTGTCACCTACATATTTCAATTAATTCATTGCGCGAGAATACGAGGTATTTCAGCAGCAGGCCAGAAGCATAAAAATGGTAGTTTCCAAAATCCGACATTATCACAGTCATTTACTTGCGTGGTTTTCCATGGAATTGAAATTTACGGAGTATTTAATGGTTATGTTGTTATTCCGAATAAAGCGTGTGAGATTTATTGATCTTATTCCATAACGCCTGGGGTGTTTATCTTGAATGTGGGAGTCCATTCGATGTTCACATACTGTGGGACTTCTGAATATTTACCGAATGAAGAAAAGTAGGTATGAATATATATGTGGATTTAGAAGCAAAACAGCTTCTCTTATTGTTTGTATATTTCTACAATTATTATGAGAATTCACAACCCAAACTAAGTTTAAATTCAATATCCTAATTTTCAATATCAAAATTTTCCAGATTTTAGAAAAGAGCCAAAAATTTAAAACGTCAAAAGAAGGTCAAGCTGTATAAATTCCGGACATTGGTGTTCTACGACCGTGGTGATAAAGTCATAACAGATATTTCTGTGGCGTGAAATTTAAAATGTGAAAATAGCATAAACACAATACCACAATGACTGGACAAGCCCAGGCTGACAGCGAGTGCCAGAATTTTAGAAATGCCGCAAAGATCAACGCCCACGATATCATGCAATGTACCCTGAAGATGAACTGTACGAGTATATCCTTCGTCGTGACGTTAACATCCGACTGGAATTTGGGGCAAAGTAAGGGGCGACCCATATTTAAGGCAAAAGCCTCTGGGCTGTCTACGTAGCAAATGGCTATGAGTAAGGCGAAAGAGACAGATGCAGAAGGGAGCGAGCATAACTTCATACTTTCCGACGTACTGGAAGACAAATGACACGCATTTGTGGAGGGTTTCACAGCTGTCCAGGGGAGTGGAGAAGACTACATAACGAGAAACTTAATGATCTGTACTCATCACCAAATATTATTCGGGTGATCAAATCAAGAAGAATGAGGTGGGTGGGGCATGTAGAACGTATGGCGGAGGGGAGAGGTGCATACAGGATTTTGGTGGGGAGGCCTGAGGGAAGGAGACCACTTGGAAGACCCAGGCGTAGATGGGAGGATAATATTAAAATAAATCTTCAAGAAGTGGGATGGGGGGCATGGGCTAAATTGATCTGGCTCAGGAAAGGGACAGGGGTCAGGCTCTTGTGAAAGCGGTAATGAACCTTCGGGTTCCATAAAATGCGGGGAATTTCTTGACTAGCTTCTCAAGAAGGACTCTGCTCCATGGAGTTAGTTCACAGCTGGCACGTTTCTTTTTCTTCGTGAGTCCACTCTTCTTACCATGCATAAAAGGCAGCATGACAGAGATAAACGCGGACATGTCTCCTTACAGATCACTATGTTAATGGATCCACACGTACAGCAACTTCCATGGTAGCTGTATCAGCAACGCTGTTGCCAGGAAGGACCATATGGCCAGATAGGCAGCATAAAACAACCGACTTGTCTGTCTTAGGGAGGTGGAACTTTGCATACCGAGTCTCCATCACAACAGTATGGTCCCTTGAGAGTGTGAAAGGCAATTATGACATCTGCGCTCTCCTGGGATATTACGCAACGTCAAGTGGTAATCCTTCACCGACGTTTCGGGACAACGTATCGGTCCCGTCTTCAAGGATCAAGATCCTTGAAGAATGGACCGATACGTTGTCCCGAAACGTCGGTAAAGGATTGGCACTCGACTTGCGTAATATTCCAGAAGAGCCTTCTTGATCCTTGAAGACGGGTCCGATACATTGTCTCGAAACGTCGGTAAAGGATTACCACTCAACTGTGTAATATCTCAGAAGAGCCTTCTTGATCCTTTAAGACGGGACCGATACGTTGTCCCGAAACGTCGGTAGAAGATTACCACTGGACGCTGCGTAATATCCCAGAAGAGCACAGTTCTCATTAATATCCCGACGGAAGCCTGAAATCACGGCAATTATGCAGTCAGTGGACGTAATACCCACTGTTCAGATTGACGCCGAATTAAAAGAAATCTGCGCGTGGCACAGAATTTTTTTGAATGAAAGTTAAGCGACGGGAGATACCCTAGTGTCCGTAGAAGGACGCATGTCGAGACGAACCATGCATAAACGATCCGTTAGTATATAGAGCCGTGTAATCTGGATAAGTGAAAGAAATTTCTCAAAATATTTGCTTATGAGAGTGTGTAGGTTTCAAGTCTCGCATGACGGACGAAACTAATGTTGCAGTTTAGACGCCTGATATACCAATGTGGAATTAGACAGAAGCTATAGAAAATCAAAGAGATAAGCTTATGACAGTGAGCGGCAGACTGTGATGCAGGCGCCCACCCACAGGTCGAGTGGATCTATGGCGGTGGGTAGGATGGAAAACCGCAGAGGAATAACAGGGCTGTGTTGCCAATTTCGACGCATAATCACAAAGGAGGGAATTTCTGTTTAAGAAAATTGGAGTTTCTCTTGTTCCCACGTAGGTCTACAGATTCTTCAGAGAGCTGGTACGGAAGATGCTAGTGGCAAGATGAATTCTGGGGTTGTGGGAGGCTCGGTGACTTACGAAAGGTAAAGTACAAGAAAGAATGTAAAATGACATAAATTTTAAGTCCATAATTTGTGGTAGCATGTCAGGTGACCAGCCGAATCAACGTGTAACGTTTCGGAGACTTTCTTTGTCTCCTTTATCAGGGAAGATGATGCTGAAAGGACATTTTGGTTCGTACATACGAAATACATAAATATATAGGCATACCGTACACATGCACACATACAGATCCCAACTTCGAAGACAACCAGTGGCCTATGAAGAACTTGGAGTCGAACTGAATGTAAACCCTTCTATGTATGATCCATTTATGTTATTCATACGTACGGTCATATGAAGATCGAAAACTGTCAGGTTCCCTTTATAATTGCGTGTTAACTAATTTAGTGTGGACGTTATCACACAGTGTTTCTTTGGGCGATATTTCCATTTTCTGTGGGACTAACAGTACTTTGGTACGTCTGGGTGAACTGGCAATGTACTCCGCAAACACAAAAATTTTAGCTGGAAAACCTGATAGACAGAAACCAGCTGGTAGACCTGGATGTAGATAGGTGAATAATATTAATGGGAAAGGTATAAAAATAATATGCTATGTTGTGGGATGGAAGTAATTCACTTATTGTAGCACAATCTGAATATTTTGACTTTAAGCACGATAATGAAAGTTTGAATTCCATACGGAAGAGGAACATCTTGATCATATATGCCACTATTAGCTGCCCTAAAAGTTTCAGCTTGTCTAGTTACTTAGTTGCTTACTTAGTTACTGGAAATATAATTTTGTTATCAGAAACTGAAAGTATGTACTTTGCATTCATAGAGATAAATGCACTGACATTTTGAATATGGTTCTGAGAAAGGAACAGGTTCCTACGAAGCTTACAAATCGTCGTCAGAATATCTTCGATTCCGAAAGTCTGCTCATCTGCTTGGAGAATTCCCGTCATAGTTTGAGACAATCGGAGATCAATAAATTGCAAATAAGAAAACGGGCTCTCAATTTTGGGAGAGGATTTAATTGTTCAATAGTCAAGAGTCCTACAGGTTGACTCACTTGCTGCTAGGATCATAGCTGTTCACTGAAGGTAAAGAAGTGCTGACGAATCGCAGCGACACAGAATGTGGCAGCGCGTGTGAATGAGACCCAACTTAAAAGCTAAACCATGTATCCGTCCTATGAGTGAGGGAGTTATTCAAATATGTACAGGTACTCCGATACTGCAATGCTTGCTGTGAAATATATGGGCTTCGTTATCAGAAGACTTCTGATGCAGGGTCCTTATGTAGGTTACATTTCTAATGAAAGAGTGTCGCGGTGCTCAGGACAATATTTGGACCCACCAAGAAAAATAAAAGTAAGAGGATGATGCAGAAAATTATTTGATGAAGGACTTCATAATTTTTATGTTTCCATTAACAAAGTTAGAGTGAATAAATACAAAACTGGTCTCTAAACCCACAAGGAAAGCGATTACTCAGACACGCAAAGGAGAGTACAATATTAGAATAAATCTTGGAAATACGTATAAAGTAGGTCTACGTTCACATCTTTCAAATAGCTTGGATTAGGTCAAATCGCAAACACGGAAAATACCTTAAAGTGTTGCAAATGTGAGGACTACATTGACTGGTTTTAATGGCAGTACTTCTTTAGGAGACCCGTGGGGCCGTGCCATGGCTCAGGCGGTTAGTCGCCAGCCTCTCACCGCGGAGGCCCGGGTTCGATCCCGGGTCGGTCCATGTGGGATTTGTGGTGGACAAAGTGGCAATGGGACAGGTTTTTCTCCGAGTACTTGGGTCTTCCTCTGTCAATTTCATTCCACCATTAAAATGGAAAACACAATAAGCTTTCAAGGCTGCGGTGCGTCCCTATCATCTGCTACGGGGCCCTTCAGTAATAATAGGAGACCTGTGAATGTTGATAGTTTCGTAATAAGATATATCTGTTTGCATTGTTACCATCACATATGTCACTTTTAGGTAGCATTATTTGCATATGTGAACATGTTCATGCTTATTACATATGCGAACCTGTTATAGTGTCAGTAGTAGGCCCGGACCTGGGTCAAAGTGTGGGAGTGACGTAGTGTTAACACTAGGCAAGTGTAAACAGATAATACATTACTGGAGTTGAATGTGGATCCAAGGCCGACAGGTGCCTTACATCAACATCATTGTTTTACTTACAGTTTTGGATTAACTTACAGGACTACCTTGATGCTTTTCCCTTTGTGGAATTCCAATAAGCTTCGTTGTTGCGCTGTCAGCTCAGATATTGTGTCATAACAGTGACTTAAGGTTCCTTTCACATGAACGTCCTCTCATATCCACCTATACCCCAAAGTACACTTCCTGCCACGCCGAAACTGATTACTTAATGTTCTGCGACAATAGCAGGGTCATTATTCCGCAGTTAGTTACGGACATTTACATTATCTGACATAGGCCTCTATGTAATATACGGGACACAAAACGTCATGCTCAGGTGGTTACAATTCCTGCCTCCTAATCAGGATATTCTAAAGTTATAGTGAGAAACAACGTTTTGGTAACAAGGCTTTTCACATTTTCCAACAGAAATTACAGAAATAGTTCTGTTAATAAATTAATGAGAACATAATTACTTCATTTCACATTCTTTCAAAATCGTCTTGCATAGTACTGCTTTGTTCTTTTAGTTTTCCTGAGGATAATGTTTTTGGAATTTCTCATTTTTAAGATGCATACTTCTTATACTGCCCACCTCATTCTCTTTAACTTAGCGGTGTTATGTTTATTGTAAAATGTATGAAGCTCTTTAGTGTGTAATTGTATCCATTTTCTAGTTGTTTTGTACATTTTCAACTGCATATTAACTATTTTAAACTTTAAGGTTTTTAACATATTTCACCTTAAAAATGTTTAGTTTAAGGTATTCTAGGTTGCCATACGTCGGTATGTCTGTACGTTCAACGACCTGAAGCTGAAACATAATTTCTTCATAGAGCACAGCAAAAGAGACATTTCCGTCTTTGACATAAATATTTGTTTGCACTGCTGCGCCCGAAATGCGAAACGCTGCAGAGGGAAACACTGACTTGCTTAACAGGAAGGCACATGTTACACAGTCAGTAACGCCATACACAGTCGTTCCTTCGTGTGAAAGTTAACCAAATTCTCTGTCCAATACTAGTAAAAAGTCAACTGCTGCGTCATTATTGCAACGATAATGGCTGAAGAGTCAAGTCTTTACCTCCAGAGAAACTGGTAAATAACTTTGAAAATTTTATGTCATTTTTATTTTCCTCACCATCTCTATTCACATTCGGCTCTGAGATTATTTTCCGTGTAAATCGCCTAAAATAAAATATTGTTTTCCATAAGTGTGCCTTAATATTTTACTTTTTAAATAAACGTTAATGTTCTAAAATGTTTTACTTTATTTTACACCAAAATATTACACTTTTATTTTATAGCGGTCCCGAGACAATTCATGTTTAGTCAAAAGCGTTCGACATACGTATATAAGACTCTGAAGACCACTGCACCACGCATCCACCTCAGATTTTCGCACCACCAATATGTTTAGATTATTCGTAGTATGAAATTAAAGTGAAAATTTTTTTACGCTTCTAGGACGACATCTATCGACGTACTGAGAGACTAATATTACAATAATATATTTTTTGTTCTAAAATCAGGATAAACATGATAATCAGACATCTTAGAAATACACATGTTGAAAACCGGAACTGTTGTAGCGAAATTCCAAGTATCTAATCGTGTTCATGTGAGATATGCATAAGAACAATCTTAATTAATTTACTGCACTCTATGAACCCCATTGAGTACGGCAGTTTCTAGACAAACAAAATTATTGTTAGTAGCAGAAATCTAGTTGCGGCTAGCTGTGTTTTCTCCGGGCTATATGGGAAAGGACTTTATCACGAAGTTACACAGTCTGTTTCTGCGTTCTCTTGGCTTGTGTCCAGTTTTGATTACAGGATACCGGCAATGGACTGTGAGAGCCAGATCGGATGTTGTCCTTTCCTCCACTGATTACGTCACAACTTGATGAGGTCGGATGTGCGCGTTGAGTTCCAGACAAAATAATTCCGTGACAAGGTCTGGCCACAGAGCAAACAAGAGCCCTTGGTAAAGGTCACATTGAAATATGTTGCATAAAATGACGTGCTGGTATGCAATTTGTATTATCAGTGTTCAGTGTTATTGTTGCTGTTACTCTTGCTGTTCTGTTGTTGTTCTTATTCTCCTTCTTTTTCTTCAACTTATAATTGTGTACTATCTTTTCCTTCTTTTACACTTAACTTTTAATTAAAATGTATTTGAATGATTTTTTAAATTTCTTTACTGGATTTGTTTTCTTCTTGATATAGTTTTTTCTTCTTCTGCTTGGGCTGCCTTTACACAGGTAACTAGCCATTAGATTGTTGAGTCAGGACGTAAGCATTCAAAGAAATTAATTGCTATTATTACTGTTGTTGTTGTTGTTGCGAAATTTGAGGTTCTCCCAGCAGTGCTGATGAAGGCTGAAATCTTGTGGGATATGACTCCATGTCTGTTGGTCAATAGTGATCCAAATTAAGGAGCAGCTTGCTGTCTCAGTTTGAACTTGCTCAGCGTTCTAATGAAAGTCGTAGCGCCAAAAAAAGCGTTCCATGAAACAAGCAGCTACACTTGACTTTTTCAATAACCCATTTACTAAAACGTATTTCGTAAATATTCCAACATCTCACAAACATTTTCATGATAATGAGTATCGTGAATGTAAACCTTAATATTTTCATGATTCCTTCGTCTTGCAAGCGCAATATAAATATGAATTACATAGGACTTGGGGAGAAAAATGGGAAACACTGGAATGAAAAGTATTGTTAATTAGCAACTTTTTGACCTAAAGAGATAAATTGATTTTTGACATTTTATAAGACGAAATTTGGGATGCTGAATTTCAGTTGTTCCAAACATTTTTCATTACATTTTCTATAAATATTAATTCATCTGACATGCAAAATATTTATGCTAATATTTGTTTATTTGTAATTCATGCTTACTTCAACACACACTAATAAAAGCTGGCTTACGCAACAGGAACTACTCCGCACACAACCTGTTCTGTTAAAACTTCCTACATGGAAAGGAACAGGCCAAAACTGAAACTGCGATATCCGGCAGTTGAATTACGGACTGTTACTAACGCTATACCTTAATTGATGGTATGAAACGTGATTGAATGTCAATATTGTATTTCTGCTTGCATACCATCAGCGTGCTAATGATGATTGCATAGAGATATGTACAGGAATGCTTTGTAATCGCTTCTGATTGCGTGCTCAAAACGGCTCAACGACGTCAGTTCCTGTTAGGACAATACAAGAGCAGAGTTCCAAGTGAACCAATACAGAGGTAGTTACACAAATGCATAACTTTGGAAATATAAATGAAGATTAAAAGCAACTATACTTATATTCGATTCACTGACGTGAAGTCTTTAGGCTGCCTAGGAAAATAAAACTTTCTCCTTTCTAGTTTTAGAAACATATTGCAGAGATAAAATGAAATATGAGAAAATGGACAACATAGTACTACCGTAACGAATGAACCACATTACAAGCCTCCAGATAATCACAATACCAACAGCACAACAGACACTTTCTAGGTCGCAGTGTCAAGAGACTAGTCTACAGTCAAACAAGCACGATGGCACCGTCAACACTGTTAGTGTCACCAGCATGATATTCTGGGAACGGCTAGAGGAAATGCTTGGCAGGTTGACCTGAGTGCTGTCCCATGACAAATCGCAAATAATACGGAATTAGTGGAAATTGTTAGAATCAGTTTAACTGGCTACGGTACAACCTGCCTAAATCGAAATTTCAATGGACACAAAAAATTTGTTCTTTTTAAATTGATATCCTGCTTACAATTTCATACTCTATAGAAACGTCGGCTTATTGAAAATGTACTCTACGCACTTTGTCCTATGACATGCCAAAATGTGCTGAAGACTACGTAAGAGTAATTTTATCCATTGCTTCTTTAGTCCTCCATTCTTGTCCCCACTTTTCCTTAATATTTCATGTGTTTCCCTTCTTTCTTCACCTTATTCCCCCATTGCTTCTACCCCTATAGTCTATTCCAGTATGCATAATTTCCGTATCAACTTACTTTTTTATCTATAGGAATAAATCCATACATATTTGTGACAAATATTTTCCTTCCAAGTCAAATTCCTGGAAACTCAGTACCACCAAAGTTTTGTATATTTACACATTCAAAAGTCCTTCAGGCAAATCGTTTTAACGTTCTTGTTTTTCGTTCACGGAACCATTGGAGTATTCTGCGAGGAAAAATTTCTTTTAAACATTTTATTGAATAGGCTACATTTCACAGTGCTGGAAAAATATCTGAAATTAATCGAAGTATTGTTTTCAAAAATCTTTCTTTGGTAGAATTAGGAAATTAAAAAAAACCTACTAACTTGAATGAAGGTTGGTCCACTTCGTACAGTGAAAAAATATATTTAATGCGGACTAATACTGGGCCTCTGTTTATATGTGTCGCCGTTCGTGCTAAAACTTTATAAAAGGGAAATTTTCCGCTAACATATTCTCAGAATTTTCTTTTGATCTTTCACCAACACCGAAAAGAGATATGTCTCCGCATTACAAGCCCGAAGCGACCCAGTGTCCCTAAAGACGCTGAACTTCAAGAAAGACAGCCGGGTCATAACAACCTGTAAGAGGTGCATTCACCTGGGCTTTCAACGGTGATGAGTGACGCGAGACGAGGTACAGTACTTGGCTTAAAGGCGAGAGCGTCTGCTGCTGAGAATAGGTATAAACCTCAGAAACAGGAAGTAACCTGGGGAAGAAAAAATTACACATTGAGGACCTTCATATTCTGCACTCTAAGTACTATGTTAGGGAGAAGAAGTCAGACAGACGAGATGAACATAACATGTTTGAAGCATGTGTCTGTGGGAAATACGCACACATATTGTAGACGATATAACGGAGTGAGAACAATGGACAGCCTTAGGTGGGATATGAACATTGAATCTTTGAAACTTAAGTGAATGTAATGTAACGATCTGAATTGGATTCAACTGATTCCTAGCGCCTTCCTGTGAGATTTTAAAAGATATGACCAATGTTCAATCCGAGCAAGGAAATAGTCTCTTGACAATTTGAACAGTAATATACTTCCGAAGGAAAAATCCAAACCATGACGGGGTATTTGTTATTTAGTCCGTTAATACTTCTCGTGTGTTCCTTCATTTGATGACGCTTTCTGAATTTAGTAAGTTATGCAGTGCAATTTTTTTAAAACAGTGTATTGAAATGAGCAGATCTCTACGGATAGAAGCGGTATTACTTTTGCTGAATTTCCTAGAGAAACTGAGGAAAACAACTGCAAAGCTTAGTGAGAATAAAGGGTCCTTTAGCCGACAGACGAACCCGGAATCTGTCTGGCACAAATCTTCTTTAACAAGCCGCTGTCTTTATTTCGGTTACGTGAATTTAACCGAATAAAGGTAAAGTAAATTGTTGTCCCTGTGCACAACATGAAGGCAGATGCGAGATGCAGTTGTAGAGCTCTACCCTAGCACTAGGCGGAGGTAAGTAGTCACCTTTAGGCCCCGGCCGCTTTTCCCACAGGAAGAAAGCCCCTAATATCCATTGAATATTAAGCTGAGTTTCCTCTTTTCCGGTCTTATCAGAAACGGCTTTTGGATAAGCCCGTATGCCGAAAAAAGAAGCTGGTGATGAATGTTATGAATCCATGAACGGAAGTCCAAAAAAAAAGAGGACAAACAAAAGGGCGTTTGAAGGAGACCAAAGTGGGAATGAAGACAGGTGAACGACCCGATTAGCAGTTAATGAAGGGGACTTGAAAAGGAAACCTTACCATATTGGTAAATGAGACAGAATAGTGAATGAGCCATATCACTCAGTTTCAAAAAGTTCCATAGCAGTGTTCCTCAAACCGCAGCCCTCAGATTTACTACACAGTGTCCGGGCAGGTTTTTGATATGGATCATTTTGGACAAAGAAAATAGTTACCGCATACATTAAATAATTAATTTTCAAATACTGATTAAAATGGAAGATTAACAAATTTATAAAAAAAGAATAATTAAATAGCACGTGACCTTGTTTGCGAACGGCAGTCATTTTGTTGATACGAGTATTTGTAAGTTTTCGTAACGTTTGAATACATTACCAATTATAAAAGTACGACTCACAAATTAGTAACAAAGAATGGCTGTAGCTCCTCGATCGTGAATACCACAGTATTTCTTCTGCATTTTGCAGGCAGAATTGTGAGATCTGTCATCAAGACAGCAATACATAAGATTTCGTGTTTACGCAGCTGCGAAGAATCGTGTTTTATTTTCCGGATTATGGCGCCGTGTAATCTAATAGGACGATGCCAAATTCTACCTTCAAGATGAAGGAATTATTTTCTACAGGAACAGTGCTACCCACCTACTAGAAGTAGCAGAGAAAATGTAAGAGGAAGTGATCAAGAAAAGCTACGACCATGTTGGAAAATTATACTTACCTTATGTGCACGTAAGGGCCTTAAGAATATGCTATAGTTATCTAACCACACACAGGCTAGTTACTGCTCTTGGTTCAGAGAATATGAGACACCAGCACTGCGAGTTATAGAACAGAGAATTCAAAGTATTAGATGGGTCTCTTCCATCGCGATCGGATCCAATCTATCATGCGCCTGATGCTTTCGTTTTGACTCATTTTTTTTGTGAACGTCATATCACTATTTTAGACTCATTTTTCAACTGGTTATCTAGTAAAGTACGTAGTTCCATTTGGACCTATGTGTTCAACATTCTATGTTTGCCCTTCTGAAATTAATTTACTGCCGTTGTTAATATATTTCATTTTGTTACTTTAGATAAGTGTTAATTCTTACATCGCTGCGTTAATTCACAAATAAATTTCTTTGACACTGATATTCATTACCTACTGTTTGCACTTCATGCGCCTGGTTTGTAGTAGTTCTCCCTTGGTGTAATGTATAGATCCATTATGTGACCATTACATGTTTCGTGATGATTCAGTACATTAACTGAAGGAAGAGCAGAACTCCCGTGGGGAACAAATGGACAGCCCACCTGCTGCGTTGTTTCGAGAGTATCGTAAACCAGGTCCGAAAAATGCACGATAGACAGAAGTGTCCGATGTTTCCTGTAATAGCAAAATAAAGAGTTCTGCCCGAAGCATGAGACAAAGTCAGCTCATCCAAATTTTTAACATTTTGGCGATATTCATGACCCCAGTTTATATTCATAATACTTGCTCCTTTACACAGTCTTGTGCAACGTTCTTTTCTGTATCTTACTCGGGAAGTCATGGTTGTCTCAGCTCGGAGGCTGACTACTCAGAGAGATATGTTTCGTGGTTTACCTCAGTTTTCCAGAAACATTCTGGGATAGTACGTCAAGATTCGTAACCTCCTCTTCTACTCAGATTCTTCTCAATACACAAACCACCCTATTATTGACGCCATTTTTATGTGATGAAATGAACCATATATAAATGAAACATAAGCAATTAATTTTCAAAGGCGCTGCTCTCTATAGACTCCTATGCGTAGATAAAGTACCACAATTATTTTGAATTTTAGACGTTCAAAATTTCTCCTTGTGACGGCAGTAACTTGAACGACGTGATTGTTACGACGTGTTATATTATCATGATCTTGAATGGGTTGCCCTTCTTCCTCTGGCACACACATATTAGTAATGTTTGTCTTAAATTAGTTGTATTATATTCCGGTGTATGTACATTTAGTTCTCTGTTTACTTCTCTGCCATCTATCGTACTAATCCCTGATATGAATGTAAGCAGGCTTTATTAGGGCTGCATTGATTTGGCTAAAGATGGGGGAAGTAAGGGGTGTTTGAGTATAACAAAGTGCCGTCAGGTTCCATAAGTACGGAGTTTATTGCCCGCCCGATAATATACAAATATTTAAACAAACTGCCTGATCTATGAAGTCAGTTGTATAGATTATTACATTAGGTATAGTGTAAAAACAGAAAATTAAATGCAGTTCAAGGTTAAGGAACAGTGGGCCAAATACAAAACAATTTTCTGAATGTCAGGAACTTTGGTAATTATTATTTGGAGCGAAACAGGTGCGTCATATTGCCCAAGATTCACCACCACCATTCATCACGGAAACCAATATGATATCAGACTGTCCGCAGCTGCTGTGCCCACACTTATCCGACTGCAGCAATTCCAAAACATTCTTCAAATGTAAGGCAGGTTAATACTGGGTTTTACAGGAAATCGTTGTTTGTTACTGGAAATATTCCTTTATGTGTGAATACACTGTTGCAGTCTGGTTTCCCCAGTATTCTTAGGTTATTTTCTATTTATGACAAAATTTCTTCTCAAGTAAGCGCATTGTTAACACCGGATGTTCCACAAAACCAGTCTCCCTTTGACATGAAATGTTCATACATGTGTCGACTAAGTGCACGGATGTGTTCCATAAACTTCTCTTTTCTCACACAATTTATGTAAACAAGTTTTTGATAACAACTACTTCAGACTTCTCACAAAAAATTAGTACAATAAATTATAAGTAAGACATTTGCCATAGTACCATGGACTTGGCTCATGTAACTGGTTAATAAGACTAAAACAGTGGGAAAGGGGCTTTCTGGCCATTACAAGTTTTCAGTTGCATAAGCCATGAAGAGAAAATAATTACTTTGAAAAGCTGCAAAAAGTCAGTTTTCAGATTATAAAGAACACATCTAACAAAAAACCACTCTTAAATTTAGATTGCATACTGTATTTGTTGAATACACGAAAAATTCTTTCGTTTGTATTATTCTCATTGCATCGATGTTGTTAACACGGTACTTGAGCTTAAAAAAAACAACAAAATTGGCAAGTAGCAGCTAAACAAATTATCCGAAAAAGAGGCCGATTATTCATTAAAATTTAGAGTTTTTTCTTTAAAAATGTGGGGTCTAGTAAGTTAATATGCAGAGATTTTCCATAAAGAGCTGCTTTCCATGTAAAATGATCATACGTTCTGTAATTACTGATACTTTAAGCTGTTAGCCTATCCATATAATACAATCGCAAACAACACTTCTACTATGAAGATGAAGACTGTAGGTTTCCCTTAAGCGTTGGTAAATTTCTGTGAGATTCAAAGCCTCACATCAATGAAGTAACATTTTTCATATTCATGGAAAATATTACACAAAAATAAAGCGTTAAAACATGCGATATATAAAGCGAATCCTTAATTTTCTTCCACTCCACCGTCTCCAGAATGCTGACAAAGAAAGTGGAAAAAGTGTAAAATTTATTTCAGAAAAACATCACTTTGTTTGATGAGATTAAAAAATTCTATAATGCTTATTTAGCACGCGTGTCTGTTCTTGTCATTGCCTCTCTAAGTTTCTGTGTTTAATTCTTATAGCTAAGAATGGCTGTGATGTAGGGTAACTGGAGAAGAAACACTTAAAAAAAATTTGTAAATAAGAATTAGATACTTGAGAAAATGTTTGTATTTTAAGCACGGGTAAGCACTTTGGCATGTAGCGAAATGTTTCAAAAAGCAATTTAATTAACCGAAGCTAAATTGAAGTCAAAAAGACGGCGGGTGGGTAATGCTTTTTTGAGCAGAGAGAGAGGAGAGATTATTTTAAACTTCCTGTAATGTGAAATTTGTTCAAAAGTAATTTGTCGTACGTTGCTTAGCGCAGAATACAGCACAACTGATAATATTATAATCAGTTGACTATACTTCTGAGGCCCGTTATCGCACTGCGTATATGTCTTGACGTCTTTGTATTTGATTTAAATGTGGCATGCGAAGAGCACCTTCACTGTTATTACGTACCACACCACATGGCTAAATAGTACGAAATGGCAAGATTGACCGCGTACGAGAGGAAGCCTGAATGACTCTGGTTGATGCAGCTGTCGCCACGTGAATATGAGTTCCACGACAGCTCTGGCAAGCAAATATTCCTGATGTTTAGGCAAAACACTTACAGTGGGACGCTTTGTGTGCAATTTGGGAACTGAAATTTAACACAACGTACACTCTGTTGGCAGTTTCTTTGTTCGTATTTATTTCGGCCTGACATCAGTTCTTAACTGCAACAGTAACATAGATTCAGATCAGAGAATGGCGTCCAGTGATAAATTAGGAATGAGGTGTAACGTATCGGCCGTACTTTGATGATAAAGTCTCTCCATATGGAACACTTGAATCAGTCGGATAATATAAAAACTAATTTTAACACTGAACACCCCGTTGTGTTTGTGTATATTGCAAGGTATTTAGGATTCACCATCAACACAACTATTTATTATGTATCGGCAAAGGATAAAACGGCTACATGTTTCGACCACCAGGTAGTCATCTTCAGGCCATTAAAGTACATAACTTTAAAATTATAGTTGCAAGATAGTTTTAGGTGGGTAGATTCAGACGTATATTTTTTGCTAATACATAATAAATAGTTGTTTTAATTGAGAGTGATAACTACCTTGTAATTAAAATTAATACTAGATAGGTTTGTCTGCTGTGCTAACTGATACTGTATACAAGTTCACCCTAGAACAGGCCTGAAGGCCGACAGGGGAGTAGAGGTATAGCTCGACTCTTTCTTTAACCTCAGCGCAAGATTGGGAGGGCCGATGTAGATGGATGTGGAAAATCTCGGCCCCCCCCCCCTGGGATTCGACCCCTTGACCGTCCAGCCCGTAGCGAGTCGCTATACTGACTGCGCTAAATTTCTTCTGGTATAGAATTCTAAACACACTGCTTTATTACTCTATGTGGCATCAGTATATAGTGTTTTATTTTTAATATAATGCCCTCGGACTCGGCAGATTTCAGGACAGTCTGTTTCTATATCCTTCCGCATGACGGGTCCCCCGCGTATTTCGTGGACAGACTCCTTCAGGCAACATGTTTCCCCTCCTATGGAAATGCATTCTGCTTTCTTCTTTAACTTCGAGTTCAGTGCCACTCAGGGAAAGTCACTTGTCACAACTCCATGTCGTATTATAGTCCAACAGATTTACACCACTTCAACCCGCCACTCTTCGTTCTAGAGGACTTCTAGATTCATGCCTTGAACTCTGCAGAATTTCGTACCAAACAGCGTAAACTGCAAGTCGTTTTTAGATAGAGAACAAATCTGCTACTTTTACAGTTGTTACTTCAAGTGTGAGGTGGTTACGGCATGTGAAAATGAAAAAAAAATGCAGAATTTCAGGCGGAAAGCCACAATTACAGGTATCACTTAAAAAATCTTGACCTGGAAAATAGGGCAAAATATATAACGTTTGGAGACAAATATATCTTTAGGAAAATTTGTTATTTCTGGCTCAAAATAAAGTCACCCGTCTTCTAAAGCACGTCAGTGCTCTCCTCATTATGAAGGCTGGGATTTTCTTGACTCTATGGGTAAGAATCTGTCAACCTTTCGAGTAGGCTAAGATTGTAATTATCGAATTCGTTTGTACAGTGTAGTCACTGAAAGTTTTCTAGTTTAGGATCTTGAATGCCTATACCTTGGTGATTTTAACTGACTGAAGGTTCTCATTTATTTGAGAGGTACCTTGCTTCATTCGTAGCTAGGTTACTGGCTGAAATAACTGATATGATGTGTTTCATTTTCGAGAATCTAAAGTCGAAAGACGGGATAAAACCCTGGCATACATGAACGTAGATTTCTCCCAAACCTTCAACAAATCATCGTGCGAAGTCCTCCCAATTAAAGTTGTGAGTTACCGCTGACAACGAAACGTAAACAATAGATAACCTAAGGGCGGTCAGCAGTATTATATTATTTAAAATATAAATACCATATTGAATGATCAACAATTTAGAACCTGGTAAATAAAAGTAGATGAAGCTAGTTAAGCTTCCGGCGAAATAAAATTAAAAATTTACTTTATATTTCAACACGTAATTCACGGATACATATTTAATAACCCAGCACGTAAAAATTCCTAGTGCTTATGTTGGAAGAATAGAAGTTAAGACTTCATCGAAATATTCCCTATCCTATAAAATCTGACCGATTTTCAGTAAAACGAATACACTAATCTGGGATGTCATGTTGTACAGTCTGGCATAAATTATTTGAATTTCGAAGTAACCTGCTGCCTCCATCCTGAATATGGCCGAAGCAGTTTCCGTCTAAACGTCGGCCAACTTATAAGAATATGTATTTTTTTCACCAACTCGTAAACAAATTTAAAATAAAATGTACGAAGCTACACAATCGTCCTGACATGTCTCGGTGCTCTAAACACACTAACCTCAGGGGAACACATTGAAAAATGAACATGCAAAAGTACACAGTTCAGTTATTAAAATTGTTAAGTGTTCTGTGTTCAGTGTGTTCCCCTGAGGATGCTGTGCTTAGCACATCGAAACATGTCGAGAAGCTTGTGAAGCTTCGTACATATTATTTTAATTTTGTTTATGAGTTGGTGAAAAAATATGTATTGTTAAAATACTACGTACACAGAATGGACAATGTTAAAGTAGGCCAAATTGTTGAAAATTCAGCATTTGTGGAAAGTGAGGTGAACAATAATTTGTGTTAAGTGTCTGTTACAACAGGCCATTTTTCTAGAAATTTTATTTTAGGGGAACATATTGCCTTTATGAAGCATGTTTGTCAAAGCAGCATATCTCCACAAGGCTTTCCGAACAAAATTCTTTACGCATTTATAGTTATTTTTATGCATACACCAGAGGCATGTCGTCATAATCTTCTTATTTCAACTGCAAGGAACAATATAGGATAAGTTGTACCAATAAAGAAATCTTTACATTTGATCACATATGTTTACTTAATTTACCTCATTTATGAGTAAGTAGCTATCCTACTACTCAGGTCTTAAAAATGTGTAACAGGAATATTTTTACTGTGAGATAAAAATGTTTAAAGGGCGAAAAATTCTGCTTTAACAATGCCTTAGAAAGATATAATGAAACGTGTATTAAATACAGCAGAGAATTATCAAAGTAGCAGTTATAATCAGTGATAATAGAGAGTACAAGCTGGACTAAGGTGGCACTGACTATATTTTCCCACGGAAATGGGAATGAGAGACATGAGGTAGGAGACAGGATTCTTCTTACTCAAAGAAATAATATTAAAAGTTAAATCTTTAAACTACAGCAACTTTAAATAATATTTGTTTGATAATGGAATGTCTGATAAAAACTAAGCCACATTTACACGTTTCTATACACCAGCAATGCACTGCGTGGTAATAGCCAGCCTTTTAAAGCAAAGTATAATTTAATATAACATATAACCTTTATGCTTCATAAAGGTTCCGAAGCCGAAGTGTATGTGTAAAAGAAAATAAGAAAAATCAAAATATTTCGCTATGTTCATAATATTGGAGTACTGAGACGGTCTACATTGAGCTATCTGATATTTCTGTGCGGCCAACCATGCAATCTTTTAAGATCGAATAAGGGCGTCCAAACCGACATTCTTCTGAACCCCTTTATTTGTGTAATGACTCCTCTGTTATACTGATAGAGAAGTAAGTTATAAACCATCTAAGCGATACGTGCTATTTTTCCATATATTGATTTTAAGAGAGATAGAAAACAACATGATTACAATCATGCATCATTAAATTGTGATCATTCATAGTGGGACCAGGCTGATTACTTTAAAGGAAGTAATTCACGTTTGAACTTAATGATATGCAGAAAGTTTATAAATTTTGCAGTACATAAAATATGCAACACGAAAAGAAATAAGGTAACGTAAGTAAAAGCTCACATTCTCTGGGGGGGGGGGGGGGCAAAGAGAGTACACACGATCTTCCTCTCATTTACTCACTCTTTTCTCTCTGCCCTAGAGAATGTAAGCCTATGTCAACTTAGTCTTTGTTTACTTGAATCTGAAATATTCGCTTCATCTGAATGCAAGGACAACTTATCGGGCGATGAATCGAAACAACACGGAATAACACTTGGATGCTTCGGAGGCGTTCCCTGTGTCTGTCATAAGGGACTGATGGAATAACATGCATATTATAGCCGATATGTTAATTAGATCTAATGGAGCCCTGTGCTAATTAGTCGGTATCGTGTCAAAGGGACACGAATGGGCAGAGTCAAGCCGCTCACTCATCCCACAAGTGACACAGATCAATGTTGCTTAGCGTGGCTGTGACGTAGACTAACTCCAAAAGGTCGTCTACCTAAGAGCTGATCTAATGTGTTCCGCGACACCGTTAATCCTGTCACTGTAATAATACGATTTATTTCGATTGAAATATTCTCTTTCACTTCTGGGTCACCCCAAAATCTCATTAGTCCTACCTGTTGGAGACAAAACTTCCGAAAAGTCGGTTTTCATTAAGTGTATCCACGAGACTCAAATCCTGACTTCATAATGATTACTGAATGAGAAACGTGAATATCACTGCCATATCCATATCTTATCTGCAGCTACGTTTATTTAGTTCATTGGTCTTTGTAATGAAAAGAAGTTGTGTTCTGTGTCACGTACAAACTGAAGCCTAAGAATCAATTAACGATCTAAATATACCACCTTTCACGAAACACCTAGTACTGGAAATAGGAAATCTCTCTTTTGAGATATAAGTACTGTACATAAAGAAAGGTGCTGCCAGAGAAACCGGAGAAGGATTTTACGATCAAAGCATATCATCCCACGAGAAAAGCAAAAGAAAGAAGCAGCCGCTTTTAGATTGAATCGAAAGTATTCACGTATGACGCAAAATAATAGAAAGAATATGCAGGAAATATTACGCCCTATGGGAATTTCAAAATTGTTTTATGTAAAACATAATAATTGCAGTCCTGTACAAAGAATTATTACTTAGAATAACATACGGTTTCTTTATGTATAATTTGAAATTAATTTGAAGCCGACGAAACCACTGCTTGCTTCCCATTAATGCTGGTTGCTTCATGGAATATACCTCATGCAGCTTTCGTCAAAGGGAAGACCAACTATTCGGATCTTGTTTACCAATGGGAACTTTTAAGCTACCACGGAAATATACAACAAAATTACAAACTACTATTTTAAAAGCTCTAATTTATGGGTGCTAATATCCCTTTAGAGACTTTACTAAATATGAGATTTCATCTAGTGACTACTGACTTCCTGTGATATAATCAGAGTGCAGGTCCTTTTCCTACGCAAATATAAGACATTTCAACTCATTTCTTGACAGAACCTTGTAATTAATAATTGCCTGTGTTGAGATAACAAGGTAAGACTCATAATGTGGACTTATAGGTTATGACAACTTTTACGCTTCGGAGGAGCTCAAGGCCTACATATTTACCGTAGATTTTTATCCTGAAGCTGGAAGTAGTTTGCTGTAATAGAATCTGGGTACCAGAGAGTCGTAACACAAAAGGCGAAAATATGAATTTTACGTATCGTGAATATTCAAAACAATGAGACGAACCTAGGCTAACCCTATTCGAGACAGGATTTTGAGAGAGCGACTACTTAAAGAAGGGTTATTTCTGCAGACGTATTATCAGGAACGTTTTTTCTACATGGAACAAAACGCCAAATAATTTGCAATATTTTTATGTATTTGCAGTCAGCAGACACAATTACGTCTTACGAGACTGAAAATATTTCGATACAAAGAAGGCTTATTAAATTTTAAATTTTCGAATATTTCATGTTCACCCCTGTGCTTTGGGGTACAGCTATCTAATCTTAGACGCAGTAACCACACAAACTTTAGTGCTTAGTTTTGGCTGTGGCCCAAAAGCCACATTGTGGTTGGCATGTTGCCCCTGCTGTATAAAATGCCAGGAAGGGTGTCAAGGGGTCTGACCTCACTACGACAATCAGGAGGTCAAACAGAAAGGGCTGCTTTTCACAAATCTTCCCTGTGTCACTTAAATCATAAAAATGACCATTCGGAAGTTATTACCCACCCGACGAAGTATGCGATAGCATAAAGATTTGCGGGTCAAACCATGATGTTGGGAAGTGTGCCAGAATGTAATTCATTCGATAAAGTTTCTCTTTTTTCATGTCCAATGTTATTTTAGTTCCTATTTAGATATAAGAATAAATCTTTTTGGCAAGGTCAATTTAAATTTTGTATTGATAACGGTTTGCAGTTCATTGCTTGTTACTTTTGTAGTAAGGAACATAAGAATCACCGAGTCAGTTCAGACCAGATTAGGTTTACATAGTCTAATTTCTTAGGATTTTATTTCCTCTAGAGACTCATATGCATAAAACCGTTACACCCCCTACTAATTACAGCCTGTCGGTTTCCGGACCATTTCACACCAAAGTTCCACTCTTTAATTAATATCAAATTACAAACTTGAATGCTCAAAATTAGGCGCCTCCATCAAAGTCTTTGAACAGGCTACACTTCTGTCTCGGAAATTCAATATGTTTGCATTTCCTTCGTCTCAAGACAGACACAACAGCCAAAGCAGCAAATTGTTTAGTTCAACTCTTGAAATTCCGATTGCTTGCAAACGTCACAATAGGCAATAGCATCACATTCCACTTCTGGAAGCTAAGTCTCCTATCCGCCCAACCGCTTTCTTGGAATGAGATGGGCTTTGGAATTGGTTTCTAAATCGTATGTAAAGAAACACAGCCTTGTCTGCATGGATCTAGTGTGCTGTTTTTTTTATTAAGGACTAAGTTTCGGCTGCGCAGAAAATTTGGTTTAATTCACCTTTATAAAATGTTCTGTCAGGGATTATGGGTGCTAGTTTGCTGATACCTCTGCTTGTCTGGAAACTTCAGCGTGGCGATATTTTCACACATGCCCTTAGGTAACCCACTAACAAGTCATACCGCTCTCGATAACACAGTGCACAATCTTGTGCAACGCATAAGTCATACTGCCCTCTCTATTCGCACAGGTAATATGTCAGTATAAACAAGAACACAAGCGTACTACAATATAAAGGCTTCTCGTCGAATTTTCAGTGTAGTTAAATGCTTCATGACATAAGCCTTAGAATTCCTTGTCATTATATGAAAGAAATGTAGAGATAAACGGTTATTCTATATAGAGCATTCTGTTAGTAAACTTGAAAATCCCTTGAATATGATGGTTCTTTTGTAAAGATATGAAAAGGAAGACCATATGTAGACAAGTTTGGATACCTAAAAGGGGATGTAACTGCCTCAGGATCCTTTCTAATCGCGAAATTCTTTGTTAGTTGTGTCAAACCTGTTGGTTTCCCTATTCCTTATTGCAGTCACAATAAAATATATAATCCGATACTTCAAATACGAATTTAAGGAAATATTTAATATACACGTTTTAAATTAAAGCACGTGGAAAATATCCTGACCATGCATAGGCCTGCAACCGTTGTCCAAAAATTGTTTATGTATTTAAAGATTTGTTTGAAATTATATTCGCAGGCTCATTACCCACTTCACTGCTAAACATGATGTATCTTACATATACTCTCAGCCTCTCTTCTCGATATGCATTTTGTCTGAGGTGAGTGAAATAAATATTTCCCTTAAGGGTAGTAATTGTAACTTTAAAAAATGTGAAATGTATCTTAAGTTGGAAAAATATAAAATTAATTTTCCTTAAAGAAGACATGAAAGGTTACTTTACAGATAATATTTTATTCTTAGCAACTCTTCCAAATACCGGAAATTTTATTCTGCAAACTTATATACGTTTCGTAACAAGAATATTTTTAAACTGAAGTCACTTTAAATTATTGGCGTTTTTAGATGTCAAGCTTGTTCAGAACGTCGGGGAATATTTCAAAATGACACTTGCGAGAATATTCAGCGCACATTGAATGGTATTTAGATTCTCACTGTGGTGATTATAAGGATTTCGGTGGCATGGGCTGTGACGCGGTGTAGTAGGTAAGTGGACTCCAGCACTTCACAGGAACCTAACATGGCGTCACATCTGAGAAGACATAAATCTTCAAGAGCAGAATAAATCTGGAAACTGTTTCAATATAGTCTTCTGATTTATGATAATCAGTTTTTGCCTGAGGATGGGGACGGAGCTAGTCCCCGAAACGTTGCATTTAAACGAGCTAACGCGGCTGAAAGCCCGAGAAGACTACATTGAATCATGTCGCAGCGAAAGTTTTAAAACTTATATGGAAACTGTTTGCTACTATTCATTTCAGAATATTTTTTTGTGTCTGGAGTACATGTAAGTACCTAGGCGTTAAATAAATTTTCCTTATATTTTACATCAGTTCCAACTATGTTTTTTGCACTAAAATATCACACATTGGTGGCTTGGTAAAAAGTGCTGAGCAGAATATTTAGATAGAAAATACGGAAAGAAACAGAAGGAAAATTTTTATAAAAAAAGCTGTAGGTTTTCTGCTCTTTATTTAATACGGTTATTCTTCGAACACGGATTTAAGGAATAATGTTTAGAAAAAATAATTTTGTATATTCTAAAGTTAAAAATATGATTTAAATTAAATTTTAAAAAGTTCTTGGGTTTACACAAAGTAACAAAATCATAAGCATGATCTACTCTCATTGGAAAGGTTAACGGAAAATTGAAGCGGGAGGAATGAGGATTATATGAAACATGGCCTCTGTGGCATTTCAGGTAAACCACAGCACAGCCCCCATTTCAGAAAAAGACCGGAGGTATAGAACTGTGGTTTATCGACCCGCCATCATTATCAGGAAAAACACTTATAATCGAGAGCGATTTGCCAGGATATATCCACTGCAGCTAGAATAACCTACTCGTCCAGGATTTGATACTAAAAGGGAAAGGACACTCAGATTATAAACGACCATTTAAAACAAGTAATAAACATGTAAATTAAGAAAAAATAAATTAATTATACATGCTCTTTACAGTAACACATTCTGAATATAAATTTCTTCAACCTGGCTTAAACGCTTTTAGTTTCTTTTGCCCTTCTGTGCAGTAACAAGTAATGCAGTAAGTATTAACTTAATTATAACATACAACAACCTGAAATAAGTTTCCCCAAGGGATGTAAGACGAGCTGAACAATAAAAGTAAAGCACATGTCGGTGTGCTTCAGATGCGCATGACTTTAGAAGAACAACATGGTATTTAAAATGAAAACTGCAGGCAGGGCACACTCTAAATTTACCACACACATCTCTCGACGCCTTACCCCACAGAAATGTCAGCTCGCGTTTCTATCTGATGCTCTTCACTAAGGTATGACGCTTTTCATGATTGATGTCTGCCGCGTGGTGAAGGAAAGGGATCAATCCGTAATTGAGTCCATGTCGAGACGAATGTGACTGCCATTCCGGCCGTCGTATTGAAGAGACCAGATCTTGAAAATAACCCCACGAAAGGGCTAGAGTATAAGGAACACAAGCGCTTGTGAAATAAAATAATTTACATCCACATTCGAATAAAAAGGATTTAATTTAAATTGCCGCCAACAACATATTAGTGAGAAATAAAAGCAACGCGTTACCCCCTACTTCTAGTATATATCTTATGCAGACAAATGTACACTGTTTTATTGCGATGTATTTGGGTGTGAGTTGTAGTTGTCGGCATGATTTGTTATACCAAATAGCTGCATTAGTTCTATGTAATTTCTCTTTGATGTTTTTGTATTGATAAACTTCTTTTGCCTGTCTGGCTATGGTAAACTTTACGTTACTTGTACCGTACATTTTTTATTATATATATATATCTTATGCAGACAAATGTACACTGTACATTTGTCTGCATAAGATATATAGAATTAAAAACGTACGGTACAAGTAACGTAAAGTTTACCCCTACTTCTAGCTTCGCCAACTCGTCACAAAGAAACCTTGAAACCTACAGCTGAAGAATATCACTGCAGAGAGTATAAGAGATATTTGTGCCAGTAGGGTAAGCTAAAGAAAAACTGATGTCAATAGCCAGACTGAACTGGCGTAATCGACTTCCCTGTCAACACTAGCCTCCTGTTCACAGGCCTACCAGAGAATGTGAATATCCAGGCAAAGTGCAGTCTTCACCTTTCTTTTGCATTGGAAAACTCACATAGCTCGCGAAGGTCATAAATTTCATTCATGCTCTTCTTCAAATTAAAGATGCATACTGGTATCTTTGCTTAATAAATAATTACCGCAGTAACTGTATTTCATGATAAACAGAGGGAGTCACATGCAGACAAACACAGACACTGCGAATGCCTGGATCTATGGCTCCATCCGTATACTTCTCTTCCTTTTAAGTTTAAGAATTTGATTATTGTTGCGCACATTGCAGAGTGACACTGTGTCTGATACAGTGTAAGAAAAAATAGGCCTCCTAGTAATGCTTAAGAAACAAATTATCGGGCGCATGCCAGGAATTTCGATTATAAAAAAATAATTGTTTATTTTTTGTGTAAATTTTTTGCTGTTTATAAAAGTGTATTTTATAAATATTTTTCTACTTTGGAAAAATTTTTAGGGTTACAAAAGCGGTATTGATTCTCACTTGTAATGGGGGGCACATGGTTCGAGTGCCGTAAAGGCATAGGCAAGAGCGAGTGAGAATTGTGTTCTCAAAGAGTCATTTCAGGTAAGTGCCATCTCGCTTTTCCGCACATCTTCATCTGTCATCATCCCAGCTTTTCCTTTTGGTGCTACGCAACTGCTAAGCTGCTACGTCATAAAATAATCATACTATGAAATACAGAGTGAATGCAAATGTGAAGTTCAGGGGAGTTTAGGGCACCATATGCAAAAACAACGTGTAAAAGTTCTGTTACACTGTACGGTGACAGTACATTATTACACTCTTGCGGAGAAGGGAACGGAGTTTGTATATACTTTCTGTTTTCCGCGCTTACTAATCATGTTAACAGCCGTCGAAATTATGTCACAGAACACAACAGTTATTGCATCCTGTGAATCAAAGAGGAAAAAAGATGTAAAACAAGTTTTATTTTCGTTTACACGCTGGAACGAAGTCGTTA
This sequence comes from Reticulitermes speratus, assembly GCA_021186555.1. NCBI lineage: Eukaryota > Metazoa > Arthropoda > Insecta > Blattodea > Rhinotermitidae > Reticulitermes > Reticulitermes speratus. The sequence continues at coordinate 19,358,075 of JAJKFL010000002.1, forward strand.
CTTGCAAATGGCGTGACGTTAATTCGACTTGGTGGCGAGTTGGAATCCAACCGACATTGATTTATTCACTAGATAACAAGCACTTGTTTGCCCTGTAATTGGAAATATTCGACGCTGACACAGCGCAAGACAATGAAATCAAATGAAGCCCAACTGCAAATTACTCCCTGAGAGTACCTGGCTTCAGTGGAATATGAGCACATTGAAACTCTCGTGTATCACTTGAATCGCGTGACATTTGTTACCACAACTTTAGCTAAGTTAATGTAATACATTTTTCTTCTTTTTTATTCTCCCTCTTATTCTTATCATCATCATAATTATCACCACTACCAAAATTATTATTATTATTATTATTAATTCTGAAGTTGCAGTAGTTTAGCTGGTTTTCATAGATTACGGATCACTGGCCAAGTACTTCTTATTCATTTCTCTGCTAAAAACGTTATACTTTTAGTATTAGAAATATAAAGTGGGGCGAAGAGTGAGCACTTTTTGTCGCGTAGACGTTTTTAGGATAATAGCCGTTGTGGATAATACTAATGGTATATTATAAAGAGCGTTCATTTGACCATACCCTTGTTAGCTCTTATTTTCGATCTGTATACTTCTGGAGCTTCTCGGAGTTGGTGCTGTAGAGGTTGTGACTATTAGGAATTGCAAAGTATATTAAATGTGCTGCTTTGATGGTTTTGTAAAGCATATCTACATCTGGTCAGTTGTTATGGACATGTCATAGTACAGTGTATGAGTTCTATAACACAGATTTTTGCTCATATTTATAATAGTGTTGGTTTTCCCTTCGACAGCCACATTTGGTAGACAATTCTTGATCGTGATTGTGGCATTGGGTGCCACGGCGTGAACCGGTTATATGTTGAAGGGGTTCTGATTTCTCTCGACGTTTTCTGCAGATATCGTTAGTAATTTTCCGGTTCTTGGTACTAATAACCTGGTCCTGGAGGGCTATCATAAATCCAGTAGTTCTGAAAAGAATTCGCCAGCCTTCAACCATGGGTTCGATTATTTATTATTGTTATTATTATTATTATTAGTAGTATTATTGTTGTTTCCACCGACATATTTAAAGAATTTTCTTTCATCAGTCGTTGTTCGTGTGACTTTTTAGGCTTTCACAGCGGCGTACTTCATTCTCCTTTCTTATGGGATTTTGTGCTGCAGCACTGGATGATGGGTACACGACTTTGGACAGGCGATTCGTTAAGATGAGGCAACCACGGTGTCTCGAAACGTCCGGAGAAAAAGCATTCAGTGACGCAAAGCAACATCTCAGAGGAGCGGAGATTTCGATCACATGTAATGTGTTATCTCTTAAGTATCCTTTTCAAGGGTTACAATGTAATAATTATAAGAGTAATCACTTATATCATTTTTTTTTCTTTAACCTGAACTTTTTACTGAATCGTGCTAAGAGTAATGCTTTCTTATGTTCTTTTCAACGTGTCTCTATTCTTCTTTTCATTCATTGTTCCTGTCTGCCTGTACTTGTGCTCTCTCTGTAATCAGCCTAGCAGCTGATTAATAAATATGAAGTACTTTAAAGTAAAATGAAATTATTATCATCATCATCATCATCATCATCCATGTTGTTGATTTCACACTTATTCTTAAAATTTACATTAGGCTAATAAGGAATGCGTCGGGCTTTCAAAACCATGTATATATAGAACTACAAGCTATTTTACGTTCATGAAGTGTAGCACATCTATGAAGGTAAATTTGTGTGCACTCTATAAGTGGGTACGGATGTGAAATTGCGGTATAGACCCACTCATTATGAACCTCGTCACTATATGTGGGTGACCCGTTAGATTCACGATTCCATCGCTTTATCACCGGATGGAGAATCCCCCTGAACTCAACAAGGCTGGGTGGCGCGAAAGTCGGTGTTGACGTTTTGGGAGGAGAGACAAACACTTTCTCCTCTCGAAAATCTAACAAAGGCTAAGCGGACGTCCAGCCTGCAGCTTAGTCACTATGCTGACAACGCTATTCCGGCTCTGAATTATAGCCAAAGGTCGAGAAAAGATTTTACGAGACCACTGTGCAGTTGGATGCGCATAATTTCAGTTTTCATTTTTCGTCTTGCGGTCTTCACTTAAATGAATGTACTTCAAATGTAGATTCAGTTTTAATGAAAGTAACTCATGTTACATACTATCTATACACACTGCGTAAACTGGGAATTAATTGTTCTGTCTTTTATTTATTTAATAACTCACTGCGTCGAAAAATTAAAAGGAAGTTACAGGTATCAATGAGCTACTTGACTTAAACCATCTCTCATATCATAAATTGAAAAAATGAGCAGTGTTGAAAGGAATTTATGAATTTGATGTAATTAAGAATTTGTATTCTACATATAAGAAATATTTCTCCAGATATATCTAATGCTAAATTTCATCTAAATCCTTTAATTTTTCTGATGACATTTCCGGACAGAAACTACCTTTACACCACGGGTTTATTTTACGTAAACCTCAAAACAATTAGCGCGTTTTAAAACAACATTCTTTATAGTAATTAATTTTTTGACATAATTTAAGATAATATCGTGTGGAAATTTTCTTCTTCCTGATTATTCTAGGCCCATTAGAAACAAATGATTGCACAAGCTAGTATATTTGTGCAATGAAGTAACACTACCACCGATGAATGCGCTGTAATTTTAATAAAGTTCTAAAGTGTGGTTCTGGGGATAGAGATTTAGCCAGTGGAACCTCCCTATGCCAGTCTTCTATGAAAATATTTCCTGATTTATATTTCACAGCCCCTTAGTTTCTGATTCTCTAAAAAACCTTAATTGGATACTGAATGCACCTTAGCGTAAAATGGTGTCACTTTGCATTGCAGTAATTTAAAAAATGGTGTTTTTTTTGCTTCTCACAACTCACTTCCTTCATGTTATTTTTCTGAAAACACGAACCAGCTCTCCTAAAGTCTATCGTACCAAAGATATCAAATACAAATAAAAGCAATCCCTTTAAAGGGCTGGACAGTCCTTGATGTTTCCAGGAGGTTGAGACTCCCAGATTTCAAGACAATAGGCACATGAATGTGGTAAGATTATCAGCCCTAAGCACCGGCCATATTTACCCCCAGGAAATCTAATGCAAGTAGTAGAATTTATTATTGTGCAATTTCAAATTTCGGGAGTTTCGTTAAGTTGTATATTAAAGCTTTAACTTTCGGCATATGCGCAAATTTCAACAACTATTTTTCTGTTGTGCACATACGACGCAAAAACGTAATAACAAGAAAATTTGTTTAAGATTATTTTTGTGAGTTTACCAATCAAGGATGCTCCAAATAAACTTTTTAGAAATTAGTGAGGTTTATGAAATTTTGTAAGGATTATTTTTGGAATTAGGCAAGTTTCAAATTTGCTTTGCGTAAAGTGCGAGCTAGAACCCAATTAATGTGAAAAAACAGAGAAGTTAAATGATTCCAGCCACTTTTGTTTGTATTTAAGTACCAAATATCATTCGTGTCTCTTCAGTAGACTAAAAAAATTGAACACGCATAACACTTTTGTTATGCCTTCGGTTCTATCAATTGTGAAAGAGAAATTTTAATTTATGATTTACAAAAAATTTCAGAATCCTACATATAATATCAGTAGTGATGCGCCGGATCACAAGGTCGCAAGTCTGCTGTGTTGTTACTGCAGGAAATTTAAGTTTTTGGGGTAACACAGAAGGTACAGAGTTCATGCAATTTCTGTTAAAATTTGTCATTTGATTCTGATTATCACCAAAAGACGCATAGAAACACATAGACCTCGGTAATCACATAAGATCACTTTGTTTTCTGAATAAAGGAAAGCAAGCTGTAGAGACTTATGTTGAATCTAACGCGTAATATTTTGTTTCTACGTGGCAGAAATAACGAGAACGTGGAGCAGATGGAATGACATTTCTAAAAATGATTGCTTTTTTACTGTTTCATTCCCAGTACAAGTTTTCCTTCTCTCGTTGATTTAGAAACAAGTAAGAAATTTGTTACTCGCTGTAAACCACTTTATGTCATATTTGTTTACAAATGTGTCTCATTTCCTCTGCCTCTTCCAATCAGAGTTCTGACATCTAAATAATTAACTCCCTAATTAAAGGTCTGAAATATTTGGTAAAAAACACAAAAATATATGAATGCATTACAAACAGGCAATTATCAAATTACGCTTTGGACGCAAGTTTCATGTAGCAATTAAATTTTTAATTGGTCTTGGAATTGTTATTTCTGTTTTTAGTCACCCATTCTATGGAAAAATATGATTCATACAGCACGAAGCGGCAGCAATGCAGGTAATACTGTGATGTTCCCATGGGGTAGTAACTTAATATACTGGCCGTGCCATGGCTCAGGCGGTTAGTCGCCGGCCTCTCACCGCGGAGTCCCAGGTTCGATGTGGGATTTGTGGTGGACAAAGGGGCACTGGGACAGGTTTTTCTCCGAGTACTTCAGTTTTCCCCTATCAATTTCATTCCACCGGTGCTCCATTAAAATATAGAAGCAGAAAAAAACTTCATCAACTTCCTCACAGGGTTGCACAATAAGCGTTCAAGGCTGCGGTGCGTCCGTAGCATCTGCTACGGAGCCCTTCAATAAAAAAAACTTAAAATACTGCAGAAGGTAGGCCTACTAAAGTACAGAATTGGTCAAATTTTGGTATACCTAAAACAGGGCCTACGAGCACCAGATTAAACGCAAGATTTGTTGAAGTGTTTTAAAACCTCCGAAACAGACAGTCATAGCTGACGTCATGAAGCAGCCATAACTGTCTCCATGGAGTGTAGTCCGACTTGAAAATTTCACGGTTGCTCTGCTGATCACGAAATGTCCCGCTTCTTTTATAACACTTGAAGCTGTCTGTCGTGCTTACAGAAGCCCACCTCTGCATCACACTCTGAGACACTTCATCCCTGTCCACAAAATTACACTCAATAAGTATTTAATATTACCCTCCCTTCTATATCTAGGCGTCGCAAGTGGAAGTTCTTTTGAGGTTTCCTAGATAAAATTTGATAAACCATCTTAGCCTAATCCCTTCTATCATTATAAATATCCCACCCACCTCCTTTACGTAATAATTATGGAAGGGACTTAAAAGTAATACTGTTTTGCAGGTGTTCAGTCATACGAAAGGCAATGTGACTTCCAAGTTACTGCAATTATTGCTTATACAGGGAACTTTAAGCCAGCTAAAATGCATTTTTATGAAAATTAATATATGTGTGTAGAGCACCGGATAATATAAGACTTAGAGAATGGAAAAATGAATACTTCCCACATTTGTGCAGCCTCTTACAGCGACACGTGTCATCCCCTAAGTAGACCTACTCTTCTTCATTTTAATACGGGAAACCCCGTTTCGGCTTTCAGAAATTTAAGAACGGCTTATGTGACACTTTTGTGAGAAAACGGGTCTTAAAAGTAGTTACAAAAAATAAGTCGTTTTATGCAAGTAGACACCTGTTATATCAGTGATTAAATAATCTATTAGTAGGTAGTACTTTTTCACTACAGGAAAAGGAACATTACTTTTGAAACGAAACGTTTTTAGGAACGTAATTTTTGCCTTATTTGATGTTACGTATAAAACAAGACTCTGTCTAATTAAATATCTATTGCTGTGATTTTAGCGTATTTACGAAAATTAATTCATTTCTGTGAATTTGACTTCATTCTTGCCAAAATTTACAAACGTGCAGTAGCCTATTTATTATACCGGATATCAATTATTAAGAACAAAAGAGCCGAAAGTGGAAAAGTTACCCACACAAAAACAAAGTTACATAAAACCTTTAGTATGTTATTTTTTTTTTTTTTTTGCTGTGACGATAAGGGGAGCGGAATTTTTTTCTTAGTGTGCAGAAGATTCTGCACATCTTAAAGCTGTAGTAGTTTACAATCAATCTGTTTTCATTCATTGGTTATGACGCCTGTTGTAATGGGAGTTTCCGTGAAGGCCCGTAATAAAGATTGACCTCATTCTTCAAACTCTTCAAAAAACCTGTGAAACTACACAACAAAATAAATGTAACGCAGATATGACCGCTCAAATGTGTCCTGACAAAATTGTTTGTATTTCGATCAGCTACATAATCTTCAACCTATTCACCAAAATACCGTACAGCAGACAATGTGCAATATGACATGATTCTCGTGCAATAATACAGTTGTTTTCCATTTAACTCATATTTTACTTCAGAAATTAAACATTTATTTAGCAAAAATCCTAACTTCGCGCAATACGGAATTCCTCCTCATTAAACCGAACTTCACAGCCTCTACAAGCATCATTGAAGCAGCCACAGCCTCTTACGTCTGGGAAACGCAATTTGTGAATTCCTGTTTAATGATGCGTGTGCGATGAGTGCCCCAGTCATTGCCCTGTCTTATTCGCCATCGGACATCTAACGACTGTGAGAGTGTTACGGGTCATTACATCGGAAATATTTAAGAAAAGGGAAAATATTTTGGTCTGTGTTCGGAACAAACGTTTATCCTGAACTGTGGTCATGTTCGGAGTAAGATCAGGAAACACATAAAATTTATTTCAACAAAGTATTTCTTTCGAAGTCATTGGCATCAAAGGCATGTTGGAATTCCGGCATGCCAGCCGAATCGAAAGTCGTTGATAAATAAAAGTAGAGTTTGGTAACTATTCTCTATTTCTTATGGATATGTTGTAGATTTATCTGTGATAAGATATGGTATATGTTTTCATTGACAATAATATCTAAGTATTTGATGAAGTGTCACCAAATTCTCTAAATATGTGGGTCGAGGTATCGTCAACTTATCTACCGAAAATTACTGAGTTTCCAATTAAATCTTACGTTTTAAATTCAGCTTGTTTGAGTAGATATGCTTTGGGTGAATTGGCAGTGAAAGTCATTATAATAGCGAAAAAGCAGAAGGAAGAAAGCCTAAATAAGTTTCAGATCCAAAGTCTGCCTAACAACATCTACACTTGTTACAACCCAACGACATTTTTAAATAATTTTCTCTGTACATTAGCAACTTCTTCTCTATAAAGATACATGCATGTCACCTGTAAAAAATACTGCTCAGACACAATCAACTAGGCTTTCTCTTTGTTGGCCTGGGATTATTTTCTTCTCAAAAAATATAATGGCAGCACACAAGACCAAATTCTTCGTCTTCCACAATACTGTCTTCTGATTTTCCTCATATAAATATCTGTAACTGGAGCAAAATAAATCGTGAATAATCTGTCAGATGTTATACTTGGGATATTTCAAACCACGCTGATCGGGGTACATGTTAAAAGACTCCTCCGAAATATCTTTAAGAGACATCTGTTTTAACAAGTTACATATGGGACAAAAATTTGTCCGGTTTTCTGAATGGAATAACAGCTTAAATTTACGTACCGAATTATGAAAAACTTGTGCTGTTGACTTGTATCATCGGCCGACACTCTCTTTCCCAAACACATTCATTCTATGTTCTTTACTGAATGTGAAATTTCAAGTTTTAAACTCATAAAAGTAAACAAGCGAAATTACAGTTTTGTGTGCTTTAAACTCCAGTATTTAAATGGCTTAGGGAAAGACAAAAAATTGGCACTGAGACTTTCTAAGAACCTACAACCTTAATCATTCTTGTATATTTTTCCAATGTGTTTTACTTTCCATCCCATCAGAACCCAAACTAATTAACAGTATTGAAGATTGCTGAATACATTCATATCCCAGGAGAATGTAATTTTCAAAAACAACACTGTGATAACCTCAAAAAACATAAGTAGTGGTATTGTTGCTGCAGCCTCAGATGTTCCGCTTTCGTCTTTTTATTTATGACACTATTGAAGTAACAACTACGGTATGATGGGACTTCCTATGGGTAAATACTCATGCCAAGTTTCATGAAGATCTGTCTGCTGTCTTAAAAGTAGTATTGGACCCCACACAATATTTCTAATTTGAAAGGGAACTGTGCTAAAAACGTAAGTATTAATGAATACTTGCCTAAATGGGGAGGCATATATGCCTAAACAATCATTTAATTTTTTGTTATGTAATGTGTCTTGAGTTTGTTAAGTGTTTCCACATGTAAAAGTTTCAGAAATATTATGTCGTGGCTCCAGTTATCTGGCACATTCTGTATACTGTGCTTATTACAATGACAATTCGGTATTATCTTTCATAAGTTAACAAGTCAGATGTCGCAACACTGAGGTATGTGCTTTAGTGAACACGCTAACAGCAACGGGTATTACTGTGAATGTCCTTGGGTCGCCCCATTATATTTAATCAAAACACAAAGACAGCCACGCAACACAGATCTACACGATGACTGTGGTATATGTAATTCATGTTAAGAGATGATGGCAGCACGCTTAAAGCTGAGCTGAGCTGACTAACAGCGCTCAGGAAGCGATTATTTCGATGGTGAAAACTTGGCCGTTGTAAAGGGAACACAATAACATTCTTTTTCATGTTTCGGCATCCCCTAGTGAGCCAGGGCCTCCTCATTTTCGAGGCTTCGCGATCACAATCAGACACATCACACTCCGTAGGACTCCTCTGGGCGGCTGATCAGCCCAACACAGGGGCCTCTACCTGAAAACGCACAACATTCACAAGAGATATCCGTGCCCCGGCGGGATTCGAACCCTCAATTCCAGCAGACGAGCGGCCGCAGACCCATAACTTAGACCGCGCGGCCACTGGGGTCGACCAGTATCATTAACGGTACTTGAATTATATCTTGGAGATGTTCGTATAAATAATGACGACTTTTATACAGACCGACATATTTCGATCCTACCATCATTATCGATGGCGTTGCTTTATAAAAGAAAATAAGCTACTGCAAGACGAGATTTGAGGTTATCACAGCGGTATTACTAAAGAAGACGTAGGTCCCTAAGATGTGACTGTGTCATTGGGCGAGTAGTTACCGGCACATCGAAGGATGGTAGTGCCTTCATCTTCAGGGTCAAGAAATTCCTAAAGAAGAAGGCCCCACGATCCTTTGAAACGTTGGGAACCTCTTGCCCAAGAAAACAACGTCACATCTCAGAAGACCTGCACCTGAAGTCATTAAAAGTTTCACATTATGAAAGTAGCGCTGCTTTCAGTTACGCCTAAATAAAGTCACATTTATGATAGTTTTAATACAAATAATTGAAGAAATGTCTGTCACTGATATTAAGATTTCTGTTAGTAAGTATGTACAGCAGAGCTTGGGTTCAGAACCCGACCGAAGGGAAATTCATGTATTCAAAACAACTCAACATTTATACCTGTCATGAACGGGTATATACAGTCCACAACAACACACTCTGCTTCCTTTAATATATGTGTTCATATCGTTGTTTCATTTATATCCATGTCTTCAATTCAGGTTGAGTCCAAAATTTTGTATTTTCCATCTGTCCCATGCCGACTACCTACCCAGCTACGCCATAGTTATGGATGTGATTATCCTAGTAGGCCTAACAGTATGTGATATTAATGCAGCTAAATCGAAATGTTACAGCTTCTGAATTCTGCATATTGTGTACAGAATAATAACTACAACAAACAGATATCTTTCCTGGAAATTATTTCCAAAGTTATTCGGTAATTTTCGTCAAACAAACCAATGTGTAACATTTGCACATCTTAAGATTTGTAAATAGTAAGATGTTAGAGATTGTCGACCTCGGTGGACTAGTGGTTAGCGTGCTCGCCACTGGACCCAAGGTTCGCGGGTTCGATCCCGACCGAGGTCGATGGATTTTTAAGGATGATAAAAATCCGGAGCACCACTTCCTTCGGAGGGGAAGTAAAGCCGTCGGTCCCATGTCGTGTTTGGCGAGAACATTTGATAAATCTTATTAGACGATCCACAACATATGGAAGGAAAATTAAGGAAATATGATACAGGCCTTTCTTCTCTAACATTCTGTTGACAAGAAAGAAAACAGTAAATAGTTTATACAAAAATATTTAAATCACAAGAAATACACATTGGGAACGAATAAATAATTCAAGAACCGGAGGTACTTGGGTTTTGTCACTGCTGATTTTGGTGGAAATTTTAAAGACCGTTTCAAGTTAAAAAATTACATACCTACATAAAACTTATACAAACATGTTTTGATATTACTAAGAGGGACCAATAAACTCTGAAATGCAAAACATTAAAATCCCCTAGCAAAATATATTTGCTGTTTTAACCTCAAAAAGTTATAGCAATTCCTTGCTAAACGTCGATCAGTTTCTACCAGACTACATAATGTGACATCCCAGAAAACAGTACAGTAAATATTCACCGCAATGAGAACTTCGAAAGTTTTACAGTCACCTGTCTTCTATAGTGTTTCATGTGGTATATCTGGTGTCACAACCTTGTGTGGTAGACAGTAAAACTAGGGCCTCAATGAATCTCCACGCTCGCAAAGCTTAGAATCTGTATAAATGCTCCGAAATAAAAACTCTACGTCAAACATAGAACGCAAATAAACACAGAGAAAATTAAAAATAGTATATTCATATCTTATCAGCAGAATGTAGGACAAAGTCATAACACGGAAACAGCTAATAAATCCGCTGTAAATGTGGCGAAGTTCAAGCACTCGGGAACAACTGTAACGCACAAAAATGATATTCATAACGAAATTAAGGGCACAACATTTTCCAGATTTGCTTCCTACTTTTCATTTAAACACATTTTTACACTCCGGCATCGTACATACTCGTAGAAACATGAAAGCTAGAATCCACAATTTTATAGTTGTAAACATAGGCTGCAAACATAACTCACATTACATACGTAATATTTATGTACGAAGTTTTAATAGGGAAACAGTAAGAGAAGGTTTTAATTTCTAGATCTTGATGTAAATTAGGAAGCAATATGAACAGGTTTCATACAGATGTATAAAAACACATGGATTAGATTAAACTGATTCAGGTCAAAATCGAGTTATGATCTATTGTGACCACGGTAACGAACATCTGTGCTCTCGTAAGTGAAACGCACTTCATGACTAGCTGAGCAGACTAAACTTAGTAGCAACGTACCCTGTTATATAAATGTGAATTTTGAAACATTAGATTCTCCATGCTAGAGTCGTCTAAATTTCCGCTGGCTTACATGTCTACAGGGACGTTGATATAAGCTACAAACCTCTAAGTTTCCTAGAGCCTGCTTACGTGATGCGTAGCACGATTATCTTAGAGATTATAACTCCAACGTCATTAGCAAGGAGGGAATTTTAAGCATCAATTAACACGTGCATTACCATAGTATATGTTTCATTAATGTCCAAACCAATGGACGATGTAACTTCCTGCTTCCTCCCTGGTACATGACATATTACAGTTTACGCCACATTACTTTCCACCTATTGTGTTTACATACAGATTTATCATTTCTGCTAAGAAAATGAGGTAAAATAATTTTGAAATATACTTACTTGACGAAATAATACTTGTGGTTTTCAGCAGTTACAATCGGAGATTAAGGAAACTCACTTACTGTTAAAAATAAAAGGAGATATATGAGCTCTGTGGGAAGTTTCGAAACACTTGAAACCGTTGTCACAAATGTGTTTCTGCTTGTCCTTGCACTCTATTTAGATGTAGTATGTCAATATTTTAATTCAAATAAAACACGCAAATAAAGTAGATCCCATACGGTAGGTACTTAGAAGCGTACAAATTGTTGGTTTCTTTCATTTTGAACATATTACAGACCAAGTAATAGAAAGTTATGATTTCATTAACAATAAATTTATATGAAATAGCAATTTCGTTTTCTTCTTCTTCCTTTTTGCCTAAATCTTTTACTCCATCTCCTTCGCCTTATTTTCCTGCTTTATTTTCCACCGTCCTTCTCCTTTCAGTCTTTCAGGCCACGTCTCCGGCTTTGTCCTCCAATGAGAAGAGTATTGCTTTCTTGCGATGATACGCCATGTAGCCGTTCAGAAGCTTACAAACGTTTAAGAGGCAACTAAAGCGTCCATATCAGCTGTTAGAAGAGTACAGATATCCCTGTCCCGTTATCCCGTCTTGTCCACCCTTTCTTTTGCTCACCCTGAAAATAGAGGCAGCAAGTTCATTCAACAGTTTGTAGCTGTTCACCAAATACACGGAGTCATGTACCCACAGACTTTGATCGTAATCTAATTATCCTCACTTTAGTGCATTATTTCTTCTCTAATTTTATTCGTACGGTCTTACTTCCTAATCGTCATTCTTCCTCTACTTTGCTTCATTCTCATCCTTACACACGTTATTTGCCTACTTCTCTTCCTTCTCCTCTCCCTCTTCCTCATCCTTGCTCTTTATTAGCTTATGATGCAATATCGCAGCAGAAATGAGTGTGCAATTGTTTTTAATGTAGACTGACATCTCCACGGTAATGCAATATGGAATTTGTTTTCTAAGACCTAAACATACCGTGCAGACCTGGACACGTGTTTTCAGGATCTGGAAGGGAAGGGAAGGCCTATACAGTTTACTGGTACAGATAAGTAAGAACACTTGACAGATCAGAAATGAAGTCAGATTGTGTTCTATGCACAACTGACCACACCGATCATGGAAATAACATTATGTGGTTTGTCTCATTTCAGTAACGTCCCGAGTTCATTATATGTGGTTGGCGGCATGTTTTCGCAGTAGATATAAAGAAATGGATTTATAAACCTGGTGAAAATAACCACCAATTCTATTATATTTTAAGCTATGCAAGCCCTAAGCGAAATTCCTACTATTAAAGTGATCTTAATTAAGTACAAGTAGTAATAAATTATATGATTAACAGTAAAGCGAAAGTTATTCCCGATAATACATCTACCTTTCCTAAAAACATTATTCAAAACGTGTTTTCCTTTTTATTTTTTAACTACTATAGAACATTTAAATTCAGATTTAATTCTACAACTGAGAATCTTTTTGATGTTTGATTTGAATCCTTAAATGAGTGATCCGCCGATGACAATATTGTCGCTAGGACAATAAAAGAGACGACGAAAAAAATGTGCATATAAATTAATGTAACAAATGGAACAGTTTGGTTTGTTCGTGAGAGACCACGAAGGCTCATTCTATCGGAAAAGAGCGTCTGTCGATTTTGTATAAGGAAAAAATCCACTTTTGAGTGTAAGAGTCGTATGAAACACCTAAAGACACTGTGTGGACAAAGTGCAGGCTTTTACTTTTGAAGGTAGCGATATGTACACTGACCACTTCTCTTCCAAGGGCTAAATTATCAAATTTCTTTATTAATAAATCTACAACTTTTAGTGAGTCTAAGTTAAATACTCTTTTCTACAACAACTTGAACCTGCAAATTGTGCAGCCATTAAGTTAAGTGTTGTATAGGCTGATGTTTGTAATTTTACTGTTTCTTGGCCCGTAATTTAATATTTCCCTGCACTGTGTTTTTATCCCGTGTTGATACGACCCCTTGCCTCCGACGAGAGCTAACAAATTAATTACCATCTTTCTTTCATCCCACCCCATTCCCTGGATACCAGTCAGCTGAGTTTCTGCTTGACCTAACATGCCCGGATTGGTTGGTTTTCAAGAGAAATTTTACTTAATTGTATAAATGTTTATATGTAACAAATATATTTATGGAGCCCTTGATAGACTTTTTAGGACTGGATAAATTTACGTCTATTATACGAATATTACCATACGAAATTCTTACTAACTTTTATAAATACTGAATCCGTGATATTACTTGAAGACCCAAATATGAACTGAATGAAGGTTTTAGGAATTCCTTGATGGATTCCGGCATTACAGACTCCAAAAATAACCGACACTTTATGCACACAACCTGCTGTACAAGCACTTGTGATTTTAGTGTTCTTGAATAAAAATAAAATCAACTGAATATTGAAAGGAATTCTTCTTCTACTACTGTAGTTGCCACTTTCACGCCATGCTGTATATATTGTACCTTAGCACTTCATTCCGAGCGCAACGCAACTACATTAATCCTGGAAATGAAAACCATAGACTTCTGGCATTCTTATAAAACATATTACAATTATCAAGCACATATTACTGTCATTTATTAATATTATAACAAGCGAAACGCTACATGTTTCGATTCCAGTACTGGATCATTTACTACAGTGGTTTCGCCAGAATAGCTGCGATAATTGTAATTGGAACCTATTCGTTTTTCCAAATAATTATATAAATAAATAAAAGACAAACATCATCAAAGGCACAGAGTACAGCTGTCTGTTAATATGCTAACAAGTAAATCTCTTTATGCTTCAATTCATTATTTTAATTGAGATATGCAGTATATATATTTTACAATAATAATAATAATCATAAATTCCGTTGAGTGCTTCTATTGGTGCTCGTTTTTACTGATGTATGTATGCACTCAGGAAAAGTACAATTAAAATTCCGGCATTAATTTTAACGTATAAACACTTTAATGTTTTGTAAGATTCCTAATACGGGGTCAGTCATTAAAGATTTAAGATTTATGAGGGCACGTGAGAGAGCTGAATTACAGCTACGCTTAATCTTAACCTCAGTACTGGATGGAGGCGAGTGGTCAGCTTCACTCCTCGGCCACTTTACCCCAGGAAGAGCCCCAGATACCCACTGAATAAGAGAATATTTGCTCCTTTGAGCGAGTCTAGAAGCTTTTGAGCAGGGAAATTCTATTGCCCTTGCTGGGAAACGAACCACGAAACCGTGGACGTCCAGTGGCCTAGTCCCTACGCAGATTCAGCTCTTTGAAATACTCACAAGTTCAAGAAAAAGTGCAAACTTGGTCGAGTAATTGTTATTGAATTACAAGAAACAAGTAAACCTGAAAGTGACCGGAGGTCGGCTAGGAGCTTCATCACTCACTGCGTCATGCCACAGAAAATCGAGAATGGGGCCGGGGGAGTGATAGAAGCATTCAATCATTGGATTGCATCGCCTGACATGATGTACAGAGAATGATGACATGGTGATATATCAGACCGGAACCTAAGAACAGCTTAAGATCCCATACTTTAGACACTAAATAATTCAGTCCCAATTTCGAAGTGGAGCAAGATGCTCGCCCACATAAAAGCGCCTGATGGTGTCATGAACAGCATTTCCAAGCAGCATACACATATTCAGACTCATGGATTTCCATAGAGTATAAACCTAGACAAGAATAATGCATTAAACTCTAAACTGATGTTATTTAATCCAATTAACATGGCAATTTGTTGTACAAACCATTTTAATGCTACAATTTTGAGTGAAAAATTTTATTTGAGGAGCCAAAAAATTTATTTAAAATATCACGTAAAGTGGGTTCTAATATTCCTTAAATTCCCGGAAATTATACAGTTTCTTGCGCTGTTTTAAGATGCGTAATCAACTGGTGAATCTATAATGCATCGGGTGAAAGACCATGGCCGATGAATTTGGAAAGGAATGGAAAGAAAACTACATTCTAAAGTATAAAAGAGTACCGTCATTTTCGTGGATTTGGTTATAGATTTTTATGTATTTTACGAAGCTTCTCGACGGCGTATTTTATACTATGTCTATAGATAAATTCGTGGAACATCACTTTGGAAGTATGTTGAAGTAAGTGATTCTGCATATAATTGGCACTGCTCCAACATCTGATTCAAACAAGTGATCAAGAACGAAAGTGTTCTCCAGACAGCAGGCCCCTAGGATCTACAGATTCACAAAAATCATTACACTTGAAATTAAAAACAATCAAGTCAGCGTGTAACGGGATGAATGGTTTATTCACCACCACGTCTAGTATCAACGTTTTGTCTATGTTTATGTGGTTGCTTTCCACATTTTACGTATTTCCTTTACAAGGGTGTAGTTGCGCTCAGTTTGCTTAAGAAAGTTACTAATTTTCAAAAACGAAGTGATTTTTATTAAAAAGTCAAATGAAGAGAAAAAGATTGTGGTCGTTCCCAGGAAACAAAAAATTACAAAGTTTAGATGAATGTGAAACTATGCAAAAAGTGACAAACATATATAGCGTTAGCCGCCTTACCCTACTGATGGTAGATGAAAGAGGAAAAGGTGAGAAATTGAAAAGTGGTGTTCTGCAGGGGCTTCAAAAGAAGGGTAGAAGGACAATAAAAGACGTGAATATGAGAAGGATTTATTTTTGTACGTCACACAACAAATATAGACAACCAAACAGCTAGATTTATTCTACAGGAAAAAGCAATGATTTTTCACAGGCGTTTAATAAAGGACAGTCTAATTCAGAACTAGTAGGGTCTGGATATTTCGCTGGAAGGAACGTTATGGATTAAGGCAAGTCAACATCTGTGGCAAAAATTATTCCTAGATTCGAAATCTTTTACAACTTAGGGAATAACCTCCTGCTCTTACAAGAAATAAAGTTTAACACATAAACAGTTCTATAATTGTGACAAAACCGGCGGAAATTTTAAAATTCTTGCTAGAGGAACCCTGACTTCCAGGGAATAAAAATCGGATCCTGACTATAAAAAGCAAAAATGGGCATAGAGTTTTGTTTGCTGTAATCTATAAAGTAACAAAAAATTAAAAAGTCCTTTTTTAAGAAAGTTTCAAAAATTTCTTACTTTCGAAAAAAAATAATTATAAAAGCATTTCCAATTGGATTTTACAGCCAAAAAGTATGTGGATGAAATCAGAACATTTTCTGTGTTTACTTCTTACTGAATTATTTCCTTCAGTAGGAATTTTTCCAAAATAAAAAGGAATAGAAGGTGATTCTTTTCCTTTTTAATGCAACTTCTCATCCTAATGACAGAGAGATGAAGAGCGGGGAAATAAGAACAATTTTTCAACCACCGAATGTCACTTCGCTGTCTCAGCTTCCGGAACAAGTTGTCATTGGATAGATTGAAGGAAAACATCGGCCTATATTTCTTCAGCCATAAAAGAGAATTTATTGATTAAGAGGAAGATTATTATAAAATTTGAAGAAAATAAAGCAAAAAGTATTTCTCGGAAAGCCCAAGCTTGGAATAATATGGAACGATAGCACTGGCAGATCGTGAAGATTGTTACTTGCAGAAGAAGAAAAACAAACTGAAGATACGGCAGAGGAAACAGTGGAATAAAACTGTGTAATTCTATTCCTTATTAAAGCTCATACCAGGATTCATAAGTGTGAAAAATGATAACATTAGAGAATGGATGAATCAAGATTAAGTCAATTGCAAAGTAGGCTTTGTGAATCTTGCTGGCGATGACCACTTAGAAAATGATAACATAACAGCAGAGGAAGTTGATAAAATGGATCATAGTGGAAGATCACAGGCCATTGAGACCGCAAGAAAAGACGCTGTAAAGCAATGAGAGGCGACGTGTGCAGAATTGCTACTTTTCAGACGTTGGTGTGATCTTGTCGCAAAGACGAGGAAGCTCAGTAATAATTGCCCTACAAAAGTTTATTCAAAAATAAAGTTTCTTTAAAAATATAAAATGTAAAGCAATCCCATTACAAGCCTACACAGGCCCTTAGGGTTCCAGAAGGTTGAGGCTCCCAGATTTGTAGACAATCGGCACAAGAAGGTGGTAAGGTTGTCAGCCCTAAGCGCCGGCCGCCTTTACCCCCAGGAAAAATTCCTGGTACTCATTTCTGTTAGAGGCTGAGTCGGCCGGAGTGCGACCGGAAGGATTATGTCAATGAAAAATTCCAGTGACACCATCGGGAATCGAACCCGCAACGTTCCGGTTTGTAGCGTAGTGCCTCAACCAACTGCGCCACCGCGTGCCCCCTCTTTAAAAATATACTAATGTTAAATACTATACATGTTGTTAAATACTTTTCGATGCCTTATTGTATTTTGTGTTTAATTTAATATTAAATTGAGTTTCATATTCAGTTCATATCTAAATTAATCATTCGTCTTCCGCATTATTCGACATTTTTGATTATCCGCCTGTCCTTCGTTATCATTAAGCCGGATAATAGGGACTCTACCGTATGATTAGTCCTGCTGTGCTCACAAAGTTATTGGTGTGCGTTTTAACACAGTACGAGTTGTGTGTGGCCTACCTTCCGCCCTTAGACATGACGTGAACGCGTTTCTCGATGGCTTGGAAAGATCGTTAAAACTGTGAAGGTTTGTGACACACAGCGGCAATTTTATTCAGCGCTACCAGGAAATTGCTCGCGATGTGAATCTCTTTCTACACTTTGTACCTACCCCGAACGAATGCTGTCACATTCTTCTGATATCAGCCTTATCATCTGAATAGACCACACTGGATATTACGGAAGGACTGACCTTGAAATGCAGCTATAAGAAAGTACGTACAACGCATGTCAGTTCCTGGGCGTCAGCGAGTAATCCTGCTTACGACAAGGATAACGATTTTCGTTTTCAAGAGGAGTGCATTCGATTAAAGCACCTGATTCTGAAAACCCATGCCGCATTAAAGTGGAAGTTATGTGAAGAGTAGTTTGATACAAAGGAGGTATGCCTCAGGATGTATTAAAGAGGGATTCAATTTTCGAAACAATTCAAACAGAAAACTGAAAAACGTAAGGTATGGAATATGTACTTAATATTACGCATATTCCCTGCAGTTGTTTTACATATGTTATTATTATTATTATTATTATTATTATTACCAACTACTGCAAAATACTTCTACATACTCTTACATGTTTCGGCTAACCATCGCAGCCATCATCAGGGAGTCATCACGGATGATGACTAAGATGGTTAGCCGAAACATGTAAGAGTATGTAGAATTATTGTGCTGTAGTTGGTAATAATAATAAAAACTTACGTGAATGTAATATGGTTTAACTTATACAAAATAATAACATCGCCCATAATGTGACGTTGAAACTTTGTTCAGAAGAAAAAATGCTGATGAAATTAAAGAAGATGAAATAGAGCTTATGTTTAAAGAATTCTGACAATGTTACACATATATGGTCTAGTTGTGACTGCAATTTTGGACACATTCTATCGTCTCACTTAAAAAGTCAACAATGGTGCAGAGGTTAGATGTCTTGAAGTCGGAAGGAGGAATGGGAGAACCTACTGAGGTAAATTCGTTAGAAGGTAGTGGTTGAATCCAGTCCACACACTTCCATCCTCTTTCTTTAAAGATACATTCTAATAGAATCCTCCTATCTAAGCATATGCTTTGAGAGGTATTAGTCTGCTTCAAATTCTATGACGGGAATCTATATGTACTTGTAATTTCAAACGTGTTGACAAAACCTTTCTCATTTCATCTGTCTTAATTTAACAATTCTTACATTAATTCTTCGTAAAGAGTTCAATTTATGGAGCTTCTTATGATGTAATTACAGTACTTCCATTCTCTTCTCACTTCGTTTCTCGCAAATCGAAATATTACCGCGAGACCTATATTTTGTTCGTGCCTTCCTCTGTTTTCTGTAAATTGCAGGGATAAGCAGAGTTAAATGCAGAAATATCTTTCGCCCGCTGTAGAAGAGGGAAATTTACGAACAGAAAAATACATGCGGCATATCCGATTGGCAAAATATCCCTCTCACAGCTCTGTTGGCTGTCCTAAGAGCCTCAGAAACGGCGCATATAGGCCTGAGGAATTACCACAGGTAACCATTCTTAACGCATCTACAGAAAGATTTCACGCAATCACACACATCACTGTCTGCCATATCCTTTATCTTTCTAGTAAATATTTTGGAAGCACATCTTTATTAACAGAACAAGACATCTGCTCTAAGTGAAAATTGTAAGTACACTGTGAGGATTTCATGCTGCTGGTGTAAGAGGCCACGTCACTAGTTAGCCTGGACTGACGTACCGAGACAACATATTAGTTTAATTTTCAAAGGGCGCAATGTCCTACGAGAAATGTCGCGAACCATTTACACAGTGACACAGCGTCATATTCTAGAAGAACAGGATCCTCCCTCAGCTACTCAGACAGAAAATCTGAAAACTCTGACAACTGCAAGTGTTTACCTCTATTAGTCTGTCTGCCTTTCTTTCTCTCTTTCTTCCTTTCTTTGGTACTTTCTTTTTTCTTTCTTTGTATCTGTGTATCGCACACAATTTATTAGTCTCTCATCCTTTTTATTTCTCTTCTTTCCTCTCCCCAACACTCTTTCCTCCTCTTAGTACATCTCTTACTGAACTGGTTTCCACGTCCCAACTCAACATGTGTTACAACTAGACTTGTAACTTACAGGTCAAATTGAATCACGTTTACGGTTCGGTTGTACATTTACCCAAGCTGCTCCTTAACCCCACATATTTCGCCAGCAGTTAGGTTGCCACTTGGGCCTATAGTAATTCCTGCCTCTGCTCTTCCCCCGGGATTCTGTCAGCCAGCCTTGAAGCCTCATCCCTATCTCCACATCATGCGTGACCTGGGCTATCAAGTTACAAAACACCCCTTTTTACTCTGGAACCCACATTCATCTCGGCTACTAATTAAAAGTGGTATTTTTACGTGCAGGCTTGACACAAGCCAACTATATCCGGACAGTGATTTTTAAATTAATTATATTTAATTTTTACAGGAGTCAGTTATGTTATGCGGCTGCTAAAGCGGGGGACGATAGTTTGCTTCCTTCTGCATTTCGAAGGTAAACAGATGATAGTCATAAGGGCAAAATGGGCCGATCAGCTGCCGGAAAGAGGCGCAGTTTGGGACTTAACTGAGAGACTAGGTTTTAAATTTGTCCTCAAAAGGACAAAACTTACAGAGATAGTTTTCTGATATTTTGCATATACGTTCTTCTTTAACGCTCGTTTATTGTGGCCACAAAACCTTCTTTTGCAAACCTAACTAGATGCAGATGTCAGGTCCAGACTAGGTTACATGCCGCCAAAAATGAGTAATTTGAGAGTCGAAGTGTTGGTGAAAAAAGAAGTGGAAACACGTCGATCATAGTAGGGTAATCGTATTTTCTTTCCATCACTCCCGCCTACGGGGTATTGCTGTATTAAGTCCAGTGTTTCGGATGTGTTAGGAGCCCAGCGACTGGATGTGTATGACGGGCCGACGTGTAGTGGCAGACTAGACAAATGTTTCGAACATGTCATGCATTGGAGTGCTAAGAATATTAACCAACCATTTATAAGAACAACAATACAATCAAACATTGGTATTGTCGATAATGTGTGTGTTCCAATTAAAAACACACATGTCAGGGTCGTAACTACAACAATACATTCTTCACGACAAATCCTACAGCATCGGTAGTAGGGAAGAATTACTGGCGTTGCTTGTTTCAGCTATCACCACTTCACGGTATATGCTTTGGTGCATATGTTCCCCGCTAACTTGCTTGTTTTTTAATGTTCGTCATATTAATTCATATGGTAGCATTTATATGTGAAGATTATCAACAGTAGATGAACGTATTACGCCACACATTTGCTATTTATGTCTAGGCCTGCTGAAGAGCACTTAAGAGGGTATTGCTGTAAACTGTATTGCTAGTGTTCTGACATGTTTGGGCATTAGCTTTGCAAATTTTTGGCCTATATTTTAAAATGTAAAATAATATGGGCACGACGTTTCAGAAATTGGCTGTGATTCTATCTTTAGATAAAACGCAGCAGAGTGAGTGAGGAGCTGCCTAGTGGTAAACAACGAGTACTGTAGGTGACCATCACCTTCTCCTGCACCTCTCATGTCTTCCGTCAGAAGACAGATACAGTAACGCTCATCAGACAAGAAGGCTGAAGTCCAAACAGAATTTTCTAAAAATGAAAGCAAGAGATCAGTTAGAAGCTGTATCAAAATTTACCGAGGACAGAGCAAATGTAGTAGCGAATACAACTTATTAATCTGGTGTGTAATATACATGAATGTTCTTGCAAATCAGATTTTAAACACCGTGAATATTAAGTTTCAAGTCTTTCGGTAAGGTTCACCATGACGACTGGTAAATAGTAACGGATGGTTTGGAGAAGAGTAGTGCTTCATGACCCTGAGAATGCAGTAAAAAGGGAAAAGAAAAATGTTCACAACGAATATCTTTATACATTTTTCTCTTCGTGTAATAATTATATTTTCATAAACTGAGGGAGAATAGGATGGAAGATATATATATATATATATGTAACACATAGAGAGGAAAGATTCACTCAAGGTTGCAGCGAAGAACAGCTCAAAAGCAGAGAACACCTGGATAGAATGGGTAGGTGCAAGTTGGAGCATTCTGTCAAAAGCTCCCTTACGTTAATTTGGCTTAATGCTACAGATTTCTTTAAACTTATTTCCGATATGACTCAGTTTCGGTACCATGACTTCCGATATGATAGAAATTAATGTATAGGATTCTTTCAAGACTGGGAATGTAACCACCAACTCATAAATTATAAAATTTCAGGAAACACATTGGTATGATTGTATGTGGTTAGTTCCTGAATCATTGAAAGAGAGAAAATATCGAAGAAAGCACTAAAGAGAATAATGTTCTAAACATTTTAATAAAAGATTTTATAGTTTAATTACTACAAAATAGATTAGCTAATTTTATTTATATCATGAGATTACATGTCAGTATTCTGCAATACAACTTAGTTTCGTAGCATATCGACCAACGCTCTATGAGGAACACAGTTCCTTACTTACGTCCTTTCGACTCATTTCAACCACGCCCACATTGCAAATTCAGGACTGTTTTTTCAAACCTAATCCACAAATTGCTGTATTTTTTTAAATACCAGCCGAAAATATTGTTTCAAATAAAAAAAGATATGTAGCCTAAGAAATGTCAGAGAAAGGACAAATACAACGGTAACCTGGAATCTAGAAAGGCTGTTTTCGCTTGCAATTAATTTTTTATTATTTAGTCCAATTAAAAAAGTCTGATGTAAGAAACCAAATATCAAGGTTTGCAAAACTGGATATAAATGTAAGGTCGTGTTTGCATGGAATCCTTGATTACCGAAGGACGCTGCTAGGCTTAACAGCGTTTTAACTCCTTGTCAGTTCATTTCCCTGGGACTAACTGCCATCTCTCAAATAGCAGTTCGAGAATTAACTGCAGTCCTCCCATATTCAGCGAGTCGTGCTCTCATTAGTTCGTACAGTGATATCAATTTTCTTGTCAAGCATGTCTGTACTCTTCTCTTACTCCAATTTCTTGTACCGTGACAGCAGAGAATAGGATTCCTCCTTCACTCTTCCTTGGCTTTATCGGACAGTTCCTTTTTCACTTCTAATTCTCATTCATGTCGTGCTCCTTCACATTCTCACTCTGAGCAAAAGAACTGACGCAAAAGCAACAATTTCAAACATGCTTGAAATATGTTCAAAGCCAATGACGTACATTCAGCTACTGAACGAATATATAATCATAATTCTGACAGTTTGTAGACTCACAGCATCTGGTGTTATACATCAGTTTGTCTGCATACACAAAGAGTGGATCACTATTTCTCCAAAGAAGCTAATACATTTCTGTACATTTTACTTGAGCGCAGAAAGCATCCGGGTACAGCGATATCCGAGGGCCAGAACTGGCATTTTGTTTGTACATTCCGCTCATGCTGGTGCTCTACAGTACTCTAGCAAGATACTTGTTTGAAGAAAATTAATATTAAGTATTTGAGGCCTATTTAACCAGACATCTTTCGCAATATATATTAAGATAATTAAAGTGAATACCTTTAAACACTGACACATTTTTTGTCTAAGAAGGCACATTTATCCCTAAATTTATTCCTCTCTTTTCTAAGCTACATTCTGCTCCGAAATTTTTAACACGATAGAAATATTTGGCTTTCATAAAAGCATCCGAATATTTTGCAGGCTGAAAATTTTTAAAATTCTCAGCAAAGACGAAACCAAGAACGTGGTTAAAGTATTTGCCATATGTGTAATACATATATTAATGTAGGTTTTCTTCATATATATATATATTATTTTACAGGATTTGTTACTTCACTATTTCTGCGTCCCCCACCTCTTTACTTTCCCTTCTTGCTGTCTCCTAGGTTACGTTTAAGGGCATTTTTCAACTCTGAACTAATTCTGAAATAGCGAAACTTTAAACGTTCTTAGGGCTTGTTAGCCTAAGAACAGATTCGAGGGCGTTATCTCAATTTTCTAATAGCGAAAATGTAATTTGCCTTCAGCGATACTTGTTGAAGTACACATATTTCAGTAGATACCTTTATATATAATAATTAAGCGGTGAAACTTGTCTTAACTCATTATTCGTCTAAGTCTTCTACTGAAGGCAATTTAAACTCAGTTTGTAAACATACGCTGATGCAAACCAAACACATTCCGGACAGTATTTCATAACTAAAGTACGGAAAACAGAAATATCTTTCGGCTACGGTCATATTTCACACAGTCTATAAAACGCTTCAAGAACTTCAACATTTTATAGGATTTTGTGTCTAAGAGAAGTTCGTTAATCATCTGCAGTCTGTCATGGTAACCTGGAGCAATCTATCACCCTGACTGCAGTGGGTCAATTCACATGTACTTTATGCAGCTTCGCTTACTTAATCCAACGTCATGCAAGTCTGTATCAGGTCTCATTAAGGCGCTAGTTGTACAGATCCTATATCTGTGGTCTCTGAGGCATTCGCCTAAGGTAATACTTCATAAAGTAAGTAGATGATAGGCTTACTGTTACTTAATGGCAGCGAAGCTGCACTTTTGGAAACTTTTTAAGAAAGATATAACAAGTATTACAACAGAGACAATTCTGTAGAATTCTGACAATCGTATATCACATTTGGGATGGCTTAGTTTGTGGACTTTGTCCCTAGTGTCGTGTTAAAAATAAAGTACACTAAGTTTCGGTTTGTTCTCAAGCGAAAAGTTACGTTAACACTCAAACTCAGTTAAACTTCATTTATACAGCTATTCTCAAAATTTGAGCAACCCATAGATGACACACAGGTTATAGTTCGGGGACATTTAATATATTTTGTAATTGTTATGCTGTAGTTTTTATACGTAAGTTAACTTTTGAACAAATCATCGTACCATCTCATGTGTCTGCCATCACTAGAGTAATAATGTACATTAGCGGAAGACGCCTGTACAATTCTTTTTATGGGGGAATGTGGGGGCTCTGGAATACGGCAAGTATGAATCTGTGACCAATTGCGCAACGATAAATTATAAATCGCCGTCTTTTAAGTTTTTATATTACGCAATCCTTTAGGTAGTCAGCAATGATTCGGAGAAACACATTGCCTTCTTCATCAGGGCAGAAGAGACAAATAAGAGACGAAATCAGAAGGTTTCTCCGGATGGTTGGTGAGAAAGGGAGGTGCTTTCTTTAACTACGCTTTCAATTGCTAAGCTCATGTAGCCTCGATATTAAAGGAACAAAACGTGTATGGAGCTCTAATGGAATGATACTGATAGGGAAAGTCCATAGTATTCAGACAGAAACGCAATATTTTATTTATTGGGCCATTCATCCTAAATGGAATAACCTGGGAACGAATCCAGTCCTCCGCAGCAACAGGTCGTCAACTAACTCCCAGTCGGACTACACAGTGTCGCAACAGAGCAGACCACAAACTAGTGTAAACAAATGTTGCTATTTTGTCCAGTTGATACAATCTTTTCCTTGTAGGTTTTAATGTTCGGTTCTGTCAGGATGTTCCATAAAACACATATTATTCGAAAGACTGTAGTGTTTAGCTTCAGTTATTAAGAGTGTGCGCGATATGTGTTTCTTATACTGAATTAATATCAATATATTTTCGGCACAGATGGCCCGTTTTTAAGCAAAATGTATTGTGTAGCATGGAAAGTTTGACCGATAATTCTGGGACTGTGTTTTTAGTACATTATATATAAGGTAACAATATTTATTTTATACTATTGTAATTTGAAAATATGTTTAAATTGTAACACAATACCTAGTCTCCTTAAAACAACACAAATAGACCAAATTAAGTGCAAACCTAGCAGACCATCATAGAAAATTAAACAGGGAAAATTTAAACTTCTTGGGCCTCAGCGTTATTTTGTGACACCTGCAAGCATAATACATTTCTATTCAGGATTTCAACTAATAAAAATTCCAGGTCTCTCAAATTCAGAATATCAAATTCCGTACCTTAACAGTGTTTGTCATTTTATACCAGTTATCTCTAAGTTTGTGGCTTAACTTCATGCTGAGTTTCACATATCTTGCTTTTGGTGGTTGGTAAGTTATAGCAATTACACAAAAGATAGTTTTATGTTTTGCGCGAACATCCTAATATTCCTTAACTTTGTACAAAAAAAAACCACCTCAACACGACATATACACATACATATATAATTTTTTGGAGATCCCTTAGCACACAACATTTAAAAAACTCTTATCGTGTAAAGTAAGTGACTTTGCTGCTTTAGAAGTTGCAACGTTCTTCATGTTGGCATTATTCTTGCCACTAAATTATGAAATACAAAGATGTAGTAATGTCTACTGATTTATTATTCGTACCAGGATTTACGAGTGTATGACGTAACTCACCATTTACTCAAAGACATGAACACCATATTCCCTTTCATATTTTATGGCTTCTCAACTCGTTCTGGTGAGCGACTACTCTCTCAGTAAACACGCCGTGCTTGTGTACACTGTACACATAATGATGTCGATTTTTTATCTTGGACGGTACAGGAGAGCAACACGCCAACTAACTGGCTGCCTTTATCCTTCAATACCGGTAGTTTAAGTTCTGCCAGCCTTTATCTATCATCTGAGACTATAAATAACTTATATAGAGTAAGTGTAAAAGAATTTCACAATTTGGGAAATGATAGGATATGATAGTTAAATATTCGCCAGATGTTCGTATTCAGCCTTTCCTATCCAGTAAATTACCGTGTAACTGATCTGAAGAGCTCACATTTTATTGATCACTCACCACATTCTTAAAAAATTTACAGTTGTATATTTCCATTAATGCAAGCTTACATTGCCAATAAAGCCTTTCCACACGTTACCTTGCTTATGAGTTTCTTTTTCACAGTAGGTATACCTATACGGGCACTGTGGTAAATCATTATCTTGCATTTACGTATCAGAGCACGGATATTAGCAAAGTGTGATTTGCCTTTCAGAGAAGACATAGAAAGGAAAGCGCTGTGACTGTCAGCATATGCGATGCATATACTTGTATTTCGTGCTTGACTATGTGTAAATTATAATTATAACTTGGAGTTTGTTGCTGATCACATGTCACTGCGCATATATTACCTCCAGAAATAAAGGTCTGAGTTTGATAAAATTTTGTGCTGAAGGACTACATCGAAAATTGTCACTGTAATCAATTCGCAGTAAGTTGATAAAAACGCTCTTGTGGTGAATATAACAAGCTAGCCTTTATATAAACAGCACAACATATCGAAAGGCAATACTTTCAATTTCATTGACAAAACATAACAAAATCTTGAATATCCGGAACATAATAAGTACATACCATGGAACATTTTTATGCATATTATCCATCAGTTACGTGCATTTATGATTAGAACCTTTGTTTTTGTAACCTGCAGTTTAATCAAGAAACAGGGTCCAGCACCTAATACTCCTCGTTAGACTCTCTTGCTGCCGTCTGGCTTGAGAACGCAAGAAGTACGTAGAGTGTTTACGTATAGGGTGACTCTACTTCAGAATTTGATGAGGTGAAGTAAGTGAAGTACGGAAGAGAAACCTAATTGGACAACTGGAAAAGAGAATAAAAGCCCGCAGGACTCCTTCAGACTTCGGGTGCCAGCTTCTGGCAGAAATCAAATTATCTTGAAAGGAGGCTGATGTTGGATAAAACTTACTGTTTTCTATCACCCTTCCATCCTGATCACTTACATCTTTTGTGATTTGATGATATACGGAAAGAAAAAGTACTTAAAGAAGTAATGTCATGTCACAAAATAGCGAAAATAAACTTTGCTGGTACAGGGAGTCCAACACAGTAAAAAGATTGTGTCTGTGAAACATGGCGATTAATTTCATGAAAGGAGGATATAATGCCATATGGTTAAAAAAAATAATTTTATCTCCAGTGGTTTAGCGTATGCAAATATTTGGAATGAACGAACAGAGTACTTACTTCAAATCTGCCATTAAGCTGCCTCACTGGTGGTGTACACGGACGAGAGTCATGTGATAGTAACATCAGTTCCGATGCTGAAATAGAGAAATATTCCAAATCGTTAACATTGATTTATAAGCATATATATAAAAAAAGAGTATATGATGCAATCAACATTGCCCTTAAATTTCACCACCGCTATAATATTTTGACGAAAAGCAACTACAGGAATAAATGGATAAAAAAAAAAAGAAAACAAAAAATCGCAGGTTTTGAATTTCTACTGTTTTCATGACGAGATCTAAAGTATAAAAGTAAACACTTGCTCTGTTATCACAGTTCTATGACACCTCACATTTATTTTTATGCCAATCTGAAATTCTAACAGACAAATATTTCACCGACTGTGTTTAATAATAAACAATTTCAAATTTCAAAAAATGACATAATGAAATGAGGTGTCTCATATAGCACTTAAGCTAATACGTATAACCAACATACACACACAGAAGCCTAAATGCTATTGACACTGAATACATTGCAAGAATAAAGGGGATATGACACAACGTTGAGGGAGAACAGTTTAAGAACCTCCTACTATGTGTTTCATAGCAGACTGACCATACGTAGCAAGACGCTTGAGACAGGCGGCTGTATGACAATAATAAATACAAAAATATTTATGTCAAATAGTGGATGATGATATTAAATATGAACAATTTATAAGTCGCCGGATATCGAGAGCCGAGTCTATTATCATGTATATTTTAAGTAAAATAAATAAAATAATTACTGACAGTAAAAATGGATTTTGAGCGGTAAATTTCTTGAAGTACACTCGACAAGTTTTGAGGTGGAACTAGTGGCATTATGTAAAACTCCCCTTGGGTTTACCACGTCTGAAGCATGTGATACATGAATATACACGCATATTAACTCGCTTCAACCTTTGAGCAAGTAACAGAAATGTACAATCCTCTGTATAAATATCACGCCACTAAATGCCACGATGGCTTTGTAATTTTTCATTTCCTACTATCACTAATATCCACATGACGAATGTGCGAAGATTGGAAAGCAAGTGACATTAGTGCCACTAAATGCGTAACCTTGAAGTTTTGTGTACATCTATTTGTTTTAAATGTTACAAATTAAGAGCGTATAGATTATACGAAATTTTAAGTTTATATCTGGTTAATTTAAGTTACTCAGGTTATGTATACGAAAGCTTAAAATTACAAGCTAAATATACATACTGCACTTAATTTCCCAAGACCGATTTTTTTATACTAACGTAGATTAAAATATGTGTTGCTAGAGAATGGCGGAAGTAACTGTGTATCGCCAGCGGTGATCCTGGAGAAAATTGCCGGCTAGTTCTGCCTTTAATTCTTTCTATACAAAAAGAACACTTCCACAAAGAACTCTGAGGGCAAATCACGCATCTCCTTTTTGCACATAAGAAACTCCTAGTAGAATCAGAGAGACATGTTTAAAAAAGTGGCTACTTTCTGGCTACTAACGACTGACGCACCTACAGTTTGGTCTGAAAATCAGGTACGTGTGGATATTGTTTATGTGTGGATGTTGTTTATGTGTGGATGTTGTTTATGTGTCAATGTTGTTTATGTGTGGATGTTGTTTATGTGTGGATGTTGTTTATGTGTGGATGTTGTTTATGTGTCAATGTTGTTTATGTGTGGATGTTGTTTATGTGTGGATGTTGTTTCATAACACTTGTAGTCCCTTTTTACAGCCGGAGAAACCAATAAGGGTTAAATAAATGAAACACATAGGAATGACTTTTCCGCTTTAAACATAAAAAATGTAAAATGTTTGTTAAGACAGTAAATCTACAATGTGGTACTAAGTTCTGTGCAACGCTGTACTGCCTAATCTGAATTCGATCGATATATTTGATATTTTGTTTGATTTGCTCCTTGAGTGTCTTCTTTCACAGCTTTCGTTTGTATACTTAACGAAGTGCCGAATATTAATCAAGATACTTCCTATTCCTCGGGAAAATCTTGACCTTTTGGAGAGCGCTAAAGAGATTTATTCTAGATCCTAAGTCTCCCTGTGAAATTGCTGATTTAAGATAAGTCTAAAACGGTGTCTCAGACGTTCACCTTTTTCAATTATACTAACAGGTTCGTGCTTGTTTTATTAAGTACGCAACTTCTACGAGTTTCGTCCAATCCCTCATTTCAATGTACGAATACTGCTTTCGGCTTCTTACATCAAATTTGTTTTTTACTTATCCTATATTACTACAGTACACCAGAAGTGGAATTGGAGAAATGTAATTGACGAAATCCCGTATTAGGACTTAACTTAAAATCTGTGCAATTTTGCATGAGAGAAACGCTAGTTAGTTAGTTAGTTAGTTAGTTACATAAAAACTGCCTAGCACGCTTTGAAATTATAGGCTTATACATATTCTGTAACGTGTGCTCTGGCTTCACCATCTGCGAGGTGCCATTTACAGTGCTCTGTGTTCAAAAGCAGACAGCCATTTTCAAAATAACTGGCTATTCATCGGTGTTAAAGTGAGTTGTATTCAACTAGTTTATCCTCATCCTACCGCCGGAAGTATACCAGCTCTGATCAAGCTCAGGCTGCTAAACAAGTTTTGACATGAAGAAAAGCAGCACCAGTAAGAGACATGCCTTAGAATAAGTGGCAGAGACAAGAAGAAGAAGAGATGAAACAAGTTTAAAGATAAACTGTTTGTCAGAAATGAAAGGAAAATTGTATACGGAATACTCGATCATAAACCCAAAGGTCAGATGTATTTGTCACGAAAGAGTACAGTTCTCTAACTCAACAATTAAAATTGTTAGATACGATATCAAGAACAACAAATGCACATAAGTGTATCAAAGTATTATACACACCGTATACCTCCTAAATGTTTCGGCCACTCATGTGGTTATCTTCAGGGAGGTGCATTACAAAGAATACACAAATCGAGATATTACAGAAGTTTTTGGAACCAATGCACAGATAAAAAGTATGGTAGGTAAGTCTTTATCTGATTTAATATTTCTATTCAGGGTTACACTCCTTAGGAAAGAGAATTTTGCAGTGTATTTAGGTAACAAAAATAATCCTTCTTATACGCTTCTGAAATTTGTCATAGAGAAAGAGAATATTGTTTCACAATTTATCCCTGTATGTTAAGCACGATATACATGTCGCTTACAAACAATGGCCAACATCGTACGTATGAGTTTATTCGATGCCTGCCAATATGAGTGAAGGTAATTCCTTTGCGCTGCACTTAAAAATCCGTTGATTAAACTTGTGGTTTATGTAGAGCAGAAAATCCACTTTGCCATTAAAATGTAACTTATTAACAAAATTACCTTTTGCGAAAATCTCAATATGGAAATGACTGAATATAAACAACCTACCCACGACTTGTTCTTTGAATTTCACTACAAATTACCAGTTTCAGTAATAATAGACGATATTACAGTATCGTCAGTTCAGAGGTACTGTTTTATGAAATGAATTTTAGACAGATTTTGTTCCAAAGTCAATTGTGTACTTTTTTATTTACTTCCATGTCATGCTCTTTATTAGTCACCTCGGTTCCATTCAGCTTTTACAAAGACCTAAAAAATGTTACATGGAATATAACTGAGTTAGTAATTGAAGAGAGGTATGTCAGGCATGTTTGCCATCGACTCTTGCTGGTTTTGTTTGAGATACGATCAGTCGTGTGACGATGTGTTTGCCATTTCATTGTAGAGGCGTTGCTGATGTACTGCCACCCTGCGTGAAAGAATAAATGCGTTAGGCCTGAAAATTTTATCCACGTCAAACAAATTCCGTGAAACATAAAAAAGCAGGCTTTGAAATATATAAAATAGTACCATCATTTGCAGACATCCCTGAGGTTTCCGATTTAAAATTTAATTTGCCCCTACTTTATGTGGAGATCATTACACTTATAAATGCGAGAAATTCGGTTCCTTGCGAAGTGAAGGTCAACGTTCTATTTCTGGTATTATTTCCGTGCTACTTGACAGCATTATGAAACAATGAAAAATATGTTCTTCTGTAAATGTCTGTTCTCCTACAATCCTTCAAAATAGGGCAGTGATTTAAAAAACTGTATGAAAAGCACGGCGGTTTAGGTTACTCCATCTGAAATGTTACGTGTTTTTATGTACGTGGCCACAGGAAAAACACACGTAAATATCCAAGAATAAAAACTTATGTACCTCCTTTGCTAGAAAACCTATGAAGGATAAGTACAAATATTGTAGTATTCTGATTCATGACTCACTATAATGTGCCACTTGGTTACCAAAAGGTTTTTTTAGGAACATGCAGCCCTCCAGCTTCAGAGAAATTTCTTATACTAATAAAAATAAATAACTCGTGGTAGGAATTGTATTTCTTCTTTTTTACAAAATATTTGATTTTTAGGATTGAAAATTATAACTGTATGAGCCTTTGACGGCCGACGTTTATCTAAATATGAATTAAAACTAAGTTATCAACAATAGGTTCATTCTAAAGACCAAAGCGGTTAATATTATATGGAGAAATAATTGATGTTTATTGCGAATATTTTAGAGTAAATACATCAACACCGAGTGTGTGGGAAAATATTGAGTTTTTTAATGTTGGAACATATGGTATATATATTTACCATTGGGTTTCAAAACGTTAAGAAAGGAACAATGCCCCGCCTTTCGCAGTGTGTAATTCCTTTTTGACATTAAAAGAAGCCGTCTTCGTAGACAAACATTCCACTAGTTCTTAAAACTATTTGCAAAATATCAAATTACCTCAGAAATGTAATCAGCGGTGCATTCTTTACGGTAAGTCTCAGGCTTTTGAGAGTGGGTTGAAAGTGCAGCCCTGTTCCCTCATACAGAAAAAGAAATAATACATGTTGCCACAGAAACACAGGGAGATGGGACATTGCACTATTTTATTTAGCTTGTGAGTACCCTTAATGCCTTTTACATTACTTTTACAGCATGAAACGGGAATATTATTGTGTTCCATACAGGCGGAAGGCGTTTTGTTCAGGAACAGATATTAGCGCTGGGGAAGGCGTCACAGGAATCAAGTTGCAGCAAAAAATCGAATATGGTGTCAATGTATAGGTTATTAATAAAGTGAAAATGGCCGCTTTATATTACAGAAATGAATCAGAATATCCGCAAGATGCAGAAATTTGAACAAACTACTCGAAGCACAGTGACGGAATAGAGTCCATCCCAGACTACTTAAGACAGGTCCATATATAGGTCAATAAATGCAAGCATAACGTAACTATTATGGCGCGGTCTCTCTTACACAAATTGAAACAAGATAGCTGCAATCGGTGTGCAGTTCCTATTGCACTGGATTGTAGCGCTGTTTTTAGGATACTGAGAAAATGCAAACGGTCTGGAGCATAAGATTTCCATTTTGGCCCAAAAATTTCAAAGAGTATAAAGTCTAATTCTACGTTCCTAATGTATGTAACGTCTCAACACGTTACACAAGGTACACGTGTACAGAATAATCACAGAAAAAGGATGCGAACACATTCTGACGCAGAAACATGGGAAAGTCTTCATGTAAGATGGACCTTAACAATGTTCCGTCTAAACGAACAGGTGAATGGCTCGGCAACGTTTCGTAGAACTTTCCAATATCTAAACTCATTAGCATGCACTCACCAGTTCTCTGGTCCGTTCTTCTGGGATATTGAGCCGCCTCACTGGATGATTTGTGTCCGACCTTTGGGGACCACTGGGCTGGCCAGATGTTCCGGACACCAGTCACCCAGTGACGCGAGGCAGTACCGCAGAAGAACGGAGAAATCAACTGCACCACTGCGACAGCCTAAAAACGTGCAAGGTTCTTTAGTTGTTACGGCGTACAGCCGGACAGACGGACGGTCGGGCGGTCGACATTCACAGACTTTCAGCCTAGAAATATTAGAGGCACCAGCGCCATTGTGTTCTGACCCTCCTAGCCGCACGACGTTGCCTACAACCACAGGCCCCTGTTTGCTTTATCTGACACTACGAGAAGACAAGCGTCTGCTGTCATAACTAAGCAGTTAATTTAAGTAGATTTGGCTTCGCAGCAACAGAAATTATAGCTTTCCTGCAAAGGTACGTAATAAGAGGGAAAGGTTCTTTTAATTACGCGTTAAAATGTAAACTTTCAATAAAAGGCAGTGACATCCTGTGTGATGATGAATTGGAGAAGTGAGTTACAAACAAACGTTTGAATTTGACGTCTTTGTAACGTGAAAATAAATATGGTTAATATTTCTGCTGGAAATTACAAAGGTCGTGATAGAAATCTTAAGGCTGTGTTTTATAGTAACTTACGTTGCTATGAAGTACCAACAGCCTTTATTACAATTATTGTCTTTTATAGGACAAAAGCTTTTCGACACTTATATTGTTGTCATCGTCAGTGTCTTCTTTAAAGGTAGGTTATATTTGTCACATGCCCTTTGTCTCATTCTTCTGGCTACCTTATTTGTTCCATACTCTTATGTGGTATGTTTCGGCACTCAGTACACTACATTTACAATTCATACTTACATACATACATACATACATACGTACATAGATATGCATTATGTATATATGTATGTATGTATGTATGTAGAAAGTCCCATAAGTCTCGTCTGTTCAGGGAAAGACGGAAAATGTCCCTTTGCATGCCCCTGGGGTCATCTGAAGTCACTTGTGTAGCACACCCGCCCACGTACCATTGACGACCTTAAAGAGAATATCCGCGCTCTGCTAGAGACATCACGCCATTTATTACGTCACGTCATCACGCCATCACGCCTCATACTTCAGAACGTGTGCGATGCAGTGTGCAGCATCGAATCAGCCTGTTCGAGCAACAGGAGCGACATCAATTTGTACACTTGCTTCGATAGTGATTTTTCTTTCAGCGTTGAAACGAATTTTTCCTAAACAAGGCATTTGGTACTCCATAACAACATATGCCGCACGTAATACACAGAATTAAGTTATATTTGATAATAAGTAACATATGTCTATACCAGACTATAGCATGCGTAAAAATGAAACTACAATTCAAATAATTATATAGTTATCCTTATTCGTGCCTGTAAAATTGCGAATAAAATATCAGTCATATATCTTTGAAAGTTCCCATCACTCCTTAGACTCCACGCATTATAAACAGAAGGGTTTACCGGCTAATCTAAGGACTTGACTATAATATTATCCGTTTTTCCTTTGAGCGTAAGTCCGATTCCTCTCAACGAGGGTAGTAAATGAATTGATGGTGTGAATAAAAAAATTGATAGGGTAAATATTTCGCCCTAAGAATAACGACTTCACAAGAGGATGTTTTTTCCATTATGCAACAGCCCCTAGTGGACCAGGACCTCCTCATTGTCGAGGCTTCACGATCACACTCAGACACACCACACTTGGTAGGACTCCTCTAGACGAGTGATCCGCCCAACACAGAGACCTCTACCTGACAACAAACAACACTCACACGAGACACATATCCATACCCCCGGCGGGATTCGAAGCCGCAATTCCAGGAAGCGAGCAGCCGCAGACTTACGCCTTAGACCGCGCGGACACTGGGATCGGCATTCACAAGAGGATTAGTCTGATATATTACATAAACGGAATCTTCGTAAATTTTTCGCCTAATATTTGAGAAGGACTAAACGTAAATGGAATGACGGGACATACATGAACGTGAAATACGTGCGGACTTCATACGGAATATTGGTCGAAACTTATCAAAGGAAAGATCATGATGGAGAGCCAGTTTGAGGATGCCATTCTTCTGAGATATGAAGCCGAAGTTTCAAAGGAACATAGTACTTTTATCGTGGGTCTGGAGGAGCTAGCTTGCTCCACAAATGTTGCACAAAAGCGTGGGTGCATTGGACTCCTTCAGAAGAGGGCCCAAAGATGAGCTTTTTTAATCAGTTCGTGAACCATAGAAATGAGTTAAAACCAACATTTCTTAGCCAGTTATACAAACACCTACTGTTTAGTGACAACCCTAAGGAATTAGTTTTACTACTGCTTGCACGACAGGACTCAATATTTATCATAGCCTAAGTTCTCGATAGAGCACCAATTTTCAGCAGTGCTATGTGACAGTGGAATTATAGAACTCGTAAACCACAGGGGTTAGAGTGCATTAGTGCGTAAGGCATAATTTGAATGGCATATACATTCAGTACAGAAAAGCATAACAGAAGCATTATGTATCGCATATCACCAAAGTCTGAGCTGCGTGTATATATGCAGTACTAATGTATTAGTACACATGGTAAAACGTTACAATAAAATACAATAAGTGTGGTTTGAAGCTTTCGGGGACTGGCTACTAATAGGGAAGCTATATTCAACCACCTCTCAAACACAACGCGCCAGCGAAAAATAATACCATGTACAGTGGATATAGACTATTATTTAATTAATAATTAGGTAATTTCACAGTTCACATTGAAGGTTAGTAATCTACAAACTTGTTTCATATACCTAGTAGTCATCTCCAGGTTTAAAGCACTGCAGTCTTTTTCTGGATGTTGATGATTTTACTTCAGCAGTTGTCGTAATGACATGTGCGGGTAAATAGCTTACAAATGAAATAAAGTTTTCAATAATTTGTGCTTTCCAAATTTAAATATTCAAGATAAATTTTTAAGGAACAAATTTTAATAAAAACTCTTTGTGTATAAACTAATTT
Source organism: Reticulitermes speratus (assembly GCA_021186555.1). Classification (NCBI taxonomy): domain Eukaryota; kingdom Metazoa; phylum Arthropoda; class Insecta; order Blattodea; family Rhinotermitidae; genus Reticulitermes; species Reticulitermes speratus. The sequence continues at coordinate 19,394,817 of JAJKFL010000002.1, forward strand.
CTTTGTGCTTCATGTTAAGGCAAATGCAGAAATACTTTCATGATTTAAAAAAAAAAAGGAAATTCTTATGTACCTAATGAAAGCTACTAGATTTTCGACAGGTGATTTTAGATTGTAACTCTCTAAGTTACTCACAAACTTTCTCCTAAAAAGCATTAAACGTAATCACGATGAGTGACAGCGACATAGAAAATTGCTTTGGTCTCAAGTGGCTATCATATGCAATAATAATATCTGTAAGCCCAGTGGCCAATTTACGTACCATCAGGTTTAGAAAACAAAACTTCTGCTTTTAGTCTAGAGAGTAAGCTTAAGTGTTTAAAAAACAGCGATTATTTACTTACACCCTATTAGTCTGTTGTTTCTTCTAATGGGGATGGAGTGTGTTTACTGTGCGGCAGGAAAAGAATAATTTTATGTCAATAAGAATATCCACTTTATATCAATATGCCGTTTACATATCAGCATGTAATTAACTTACTTAATGCCATAGCGCATAAATTTATCAATACCAAGTGGCATCCATGACATATTTGCATGCCATATTTTTAGCGGACTCTTCATTGTAACAGAAATACCGTGTCCTTTATTGAAGGTAAAAGGGGAAATTTTGAGTATGAACGCTGTTTGATACTTCAAGGCTTAAGATATACCATATGTACAATCAAAGGCAACATTAAAAAATCTACCATTCGCTCAGACAAGGTATTTATATGTTTTCATTACACATTGTTAACCGATTGGTCTTTCCAAAGCAAACGCTGTTCCTGTCTGTGATGGAGAAAGTAAATCTTTATTTACAAGTCAATCTTATGTTATTATTCGAACGGGAAACGTTTTAAAGGTTTACTCAACAAATTACACGCCAATGACGCATATCCTTACACTGACAGTGATCGTGCACGTTGCAGTTCATTATTTTACGTTCCCTGTATAATTTTATGTTCAAATTCTGATCATGAACTTCGACACCACATGAGGTTATAATATGTAATGGAAGATGAATAATTATGCGACACTTTGGTTTTCAGCAATTTTGATGGACTTTTACACACCTGTAACACGATTGTCAGTGTTACAGACCTATGGGTAAATTCTATAAAAATCTATAAACACGTTGGTTTCCACGTAATTCGTGTTACTTAAGCGTGACAGCGGCTTCCTCTATAATATAACGCGCATACGGGAGCTCGTGTTAATAGCCTATAACTTGTTTAAAATGCAAACAGACATTTTTCAAAAAAGTATAATTTTAAATTTAATTTGTTATCATCCTTTCACAGAAATAAGCTCAGGAAATTTATTCTGTAAATAATGTATGATGCCCAGTTTCCTTCGAGTACGTCACTCTGCAGCCAGAGTTCATCAGCAAGCGTAAATCAACAAAGGTGTGATATAATGATACAGCTTATGACATTATTTACATTATAATGGATTCAGACTACGATATGTGTTGTACATATAAGCTTTACGTTTTTGTTATCAGAATTTACGTAATTTTTGTCAAAAAATACTTTTGAAATATACGATGTTTTCAGTAAAATATTTTTAGTTGCATATTCTCTCGCATTCAACTAAATCACATGTTTATCCAGATGTAGGTCAACACAATTATGGCGAACTCTATGAAATTATAAGATGAACTTCATAATTTAGAGCTGCATTTAAAGAAAAATAAAATTATTATGCTGTGGATGCGTGCACAGTATATTTAATGAACAGGATTCTTTAAAAAGTACATGCCTGAAAATTCTGTTTAAGAAGATATGAAATATTGGCTAGAGAAAAAATATTTGTCAATGTTTGTGGCCTTCAATTTTATGCTGGGAAGGAAAGAATAAAGTGGAGCACACTTTAGAGGGAAGGACCATAACAGAATTATGGAAGAAATGAGAAAGAGGAAGATAATGCTTTTATTTTGTTACGTATTTCACTAGCGTCGCCCTGGCACAGAAATTAAAATCACCTTGTGTAACTCCTTCTAGGACAATTAGATCCAACAGACTCTGTACAAGAACTCTGGGAGAATATGTAATTTAGAAGGCGCACGCATGGATATTCAGGTCGAGCTCACAGTGTAGATTGTAGAAGTGGATGAACAAGTTTACAGTCATGTTGCTCTGTCAATTTACTCCTTTTGAAATTAAAGACGTGAAGAAATGAAGAGTCAAGTGAACATGTTTGTTTCGCTACATGCAGAAAGCATAAAAATATTCCCTTAGATTTCCTGCAATGTAATCCCCAAGAAAAACAAATCCTGTCCTATACGTCGTCCTAAGCTAGGTGTCAATGAAGCGTTGATTTCCAGAAATTCTTAGACATTAAAACCCGTATCTTATGTTACAAAATTGATAGAAATTACAGAAAGATTTACGGGAAAAAGAAACAAAAGTAAGGATGTTAATTTTTTATTACAATGTATAATTATTCTCAAAATTACTTACAAAATCAGTTAACCAGATCAAGAGGGTCCACTTTTTTCGGGAAGGGTAGCTGGCAAACAGAGGACTGCAGAGAATGATAAGTAATTTGTAATTTCAAATTATAATTGGTAATCTGGCTTTGTTATTCCGAAACGTTATAAACTATTTTTATTTGGTACAGTATAACATCTTCAAATACGTCGACAGAATCTAGTCATTCCATGTGTGGTCGGTTTTTATTCTAAGAACAGCACTACTTTATAAATAACGAAGATAAACAGAGAGGCTACAAAGATTAAAAACAAAGGAAACATATGTTAAAGGATCCTTTATATTTAGAAGACAAATCTGTCTTTTGCATTAACAAATAAAATTGCACTTTCCTGGTTATCTGGTACAACAAACGAGGCAGTTATTTCAAAATCGTATTTTTAGACTTCAGATGGAGGGACAAATTTCCACCCCTCGTGAAATCAACGCCGGATTATCCAGTTTTTAATCCTTGCATATAAGTGCCATTCCGATATACCCGCGGTTTGATGATGAATTACTTGATGATGACATCACCCTGTTTTCTTCCAACGTGAACGTGGATAGAGAGATGATGCAACCGCAGTGAGCAATAATCAGCGTTCAGTACTGCTCGGAGAAGAATATCAAGGTTAACAAGAACAAATTACAGGCGATGCCTTTCTCTAAGATTCGCAAATCGCGCAACCATAGTCTAATCCTTCTTGTGCAGAGGCTCGACTATGTCGCAAATGTGGAATACCTTGACGTAGGTTAGACAAAGGCTTAGGCTCCAGGCTCTCATAAAAATTGCAGACTAGTATCTCAGGGCGTGTCTTCGGGTACATCTATGTTTCGAGGTGAATAAGTCTCTGCTCGTCTGCTCAAACCACCCACTGGTCCCTACTCCTATATAAACACATGCCTCTTACCTCCCGACATCCTTTCCTGGTTCACCTTGAGACCCTAAATATGGGACAGACAAGTAGTCCCGAAAAGTTGGTTTCTTACCAAAAAAACGACGCCCGGTAAAAACCCAAAAAACTTTATACAACATTATGACCGCGGCGGAAGCCTTCAATCACACAACTCCCTGCTAATTACAAACTTTCTTCTACAATTTTACTTTGTGTTCACCGTGCATTTTAGTATTAATATTCACTCATTCAACCAACGAAATGCACTATTATAAACAATTTTTTTTACTATAACCCACGCATGTCTCAGCCTTAATTTGGCCATCACCAGGGGTAACTTTGCTAAAAACACTTTGGCACTGTTATTCAACTGTTTTGTCAGTGTTACACTTTATACTGGAAGTCACATGTAACATAAACATGACCAAGGGTTTTAACAGTTTTAGCAGTTTAAATAATTTGGTAACAGGTTTTAATAGCCTTCAACGATTTCAATAGATAGTAACGACAACACCCTGCAAAAAAAGTTCAGTGCTTGTGACTTCCAGTATAAAGTGTAACACTGACAAAACAGTTGAATAACAGTGCCAAATAGACGAGGATAAGTGAAGTGTTTTTAGCAAAGTTACCCCTGGTGATGGCCAAATTAAGGCCGAGACATGTGTAGGGTATAGTGAAAAAAATTATTTATAATAGTGCATTTCTTTGGTTGAATGAGTGAATATTTCTTCTACAAGGTACTCGTCCAGTCAGTCATAACTTAGGTAAGTCGGCATGGCTAGACTTGACTGTAGGTCTGTCCAGAAAGCATGTGCCTCACAAAACACAGAACAGTGGGATATTCTGTGAACAACATGAAGCTCTCCGTCCACTATCAGGTTACGAGAATTGCACCACTCCTTAAAAGTATAAACACCGGACAACTTCCTATATAAGAGAGATACAAAACATGCATAAGTTATAACAAACCGTGATAGTAATCTATTACTTTCGATTACGTTAATGGAAGCGCCAACCAGAAAGTATGGCCGGCCCACACATTTAGGCAGTAAACGTCTCTCACGAGAGTATCCTTTTTATGAATACAAAATAGATTAACATTCGTTCATATAAGCCCAAGAAAACCTGTGCTTGCTGCCTCAGGCCATACGTGGTACAAATTCACACATAGCACAGAAATTCTTACACTGTAAATATTTTAGTTGTGTGACATTACTAAAATGTCCTCGATTTTGGTGCACAAAATCGTGAACCAGTTTATGTTAAATGTATTATTTTAGAGCTAAGAACTGGCGAAGTAATAAGAACATTTAGGCAAGTAGTGAATTGTGTTCGATAAACCTCAACAATAACGAAACTAAGATACTATAAAACTGAAACTTTAACTTAAGTAGGATTTCGCTTATACAGTCTGCACTATCTTATGTAAAAGTCGGAATTACAAGCACTAATGAAACTAATGACGTAGTACGAATTAAGTCTCGCGTTGACTCAGCTATGCCTTCAGTCATAATTTCCGTTCTTTCTTATCCAAAGCTTTGAACTGTAACTACTAACGAAAATAACGACAGCATTTAAGTCACTTTGGAACTAATTTTCTTATTAAGTAATTTCTTTCTGGGAGAAGAAACTGCCACGACATTGATGTATATCAGAACTCTGTCGATACAAGGAATTCATTTGCAGTATAACTGAAGTTGTTGCGGGTGAATTATTTTATTTTCCGCTATCAACTGAGTAACATTATATATATGTTTATATAACGACAGACAGTAAAATAGTCCACATTTATTACGAAAACACACAAGTTGCTCTGCAACGAAAATGTAATTCAAGTTGCTACGGCTGTGCCATGGCTCAGGCTGTTAGTCGTCGTTCTCTCATCGCGGGGGCCCGGGTTCGATCCCAGTTCAGTCCATGTGGGATTTGTGGTGGACAAAGTGGCACTCGGACAGGTTTTTCCCCGAGTACGTCTGTTTTCCTCTCTAAATTTCATTCCACCGGTGCTCCGTCACTTGGAAAATTGAAAAAACCGATCATCTTTCTCTTCATTTTCATCACAACGGTTGCACAATAAGCCTTAAGTCTGCGATGCGTCCGTAGTTTCTGCTGCGGGGCCCTTCTCCAAAAAAAAATTCAAGTTGCTAGAAGCCAGGAGTAATTAAGCCATGCATTAGCTCACGTACTAATTCTACATTTTTTTGAAACACTATTCCATACATTAGAACTTACTGCTAGAACTAAAGTATTCATCTTAGGTTTTGCTCTGATTTACGCTAAGGTTTCATTTAATTAGACGTAATTAAGAAACTATCCTTTATCTGAGGTATATTGGGCAAAGCTTTCAAGTTGTCGCTACTTATAGCAATTCCATTTTTATTAGCAATAATAACAAGGTACGTAACTTACGATAGTTACCCTTTTTTGCATAATCGGCCCTATTCCATAAAAGTAAAAAATTAATGAGCCTATTCGAATTTCATAAGATTACTTTTTAAATTGGCACAATTATCAGAAAAGTAAAACTTTTCCTTCGATATTGAGTCTCAATCCACAATTCTACAAAAGTTTGTCGATAGGTCGAGTAATTTGAAAATGAAGTACGCTCATTAACGAAGAGGTACTTCAAAACGTACGATGTATTTTTATAAACAACTCTTTGAAAAGGCGGACACAGTTTCTTATTTCTTTTGACGCTCGAGTTTTCGAGTATCTAAGCAACATTCAAGTTCTGCCACTAAAGTCGACAAACGAAGTGAGAGGGAATAATGCAGACTTCAGTAAAGGTTACGTTTAGTGGAAGTGAACGCCATAGGATGTCAGCGTTTTAAAGGAGCAGAAATTATAAATAATGGGGAACACAGCAATGTGACAGCTACAGTGTTTATATAAGGCAGTAAGATGTATTTGAGGGATTTGGTTTCTGCCTGCTGAGATGTACGTTGCATTACGTCAGAGAGAAAACAGGGCGGTAATTTCACTCCCCCTGACACAGCGGCGTCCCCGCAGAAGAGAAAATAAAAGGCACAGACCGTTGAACAATCGATTTCATTTGTCTCTTCAAGCGTGGGACTTCATTGTGCCTATTTACTTTCTGAATATTTTTTTATTTCCCATAAAAACATCTGACTACTTCCGAGTGAACACAAAAATGGACTTAATACACAACGCCTTTTTAACATAACGAACACAAGTAATAGGTTTTACACAGTTGTTTTCAGTCTTCGACTACAGGGACTTGTAATATCGCAATGACTGCCGATTTTGGAACAGTTACAGCCTCATAAGAGTTAAGAGCGTTGTACACATTTAGCTACTATACAACGTCAAAGAATTTCAGTGTCAGAAAGGGTTCCGAGGAAGCGCCGAAAATACCAAGACCATTTGTTTACTGTTGCGATTTCCACACGACTTTGTTGTAATACTCTTACATTCGTAACGTATACATTTTGACCGCGTGATTTCAAGGATGACTTTCTCCTTTTCTGTCTGCTGCTTGTGAAACAGAAAATCAGGGTGACTGAGGGTTTTTTGTGGTTTTTCCTCAGAAACTCAATGCAAATACTGGCAGATAAAGAGCAAGCTTTTGTCATGATACTTTGCAAATCTGCTTCATGACGTAAAGAGAACGTGATCTACACGAGTGGTTTCTTTTCGCGAAAGTAATCAAAGAAATCGTCTACTATATATAGTGTAGAAGGCATTACAAATTATAGGCACGTAACTGCATTTTTGTAAGAACAAAATTATAACTTACGATTCCAGAATTTAGAACACCTCCCTTGACACAATGTGTAAATCAACAGTAGCAATGTGGGTAGCTCAATTAGAACAGGTTACGGGTTGGAAATCGGGGTTTTCTCGGCAGAGGTAGACGTTCTATTCTACGCTACCACGGCCTGACCAGCTCTGTATCCTACCCAACCTTCCAGCCAAAGATTACAGAATCCCCTCTTCACAGGATTAATGCGGTGAATCTGGCTGTTCGCTTTGTCTAAAGAACACGTTAAGAATGGTAAGAGCTACTGTGTATCTGGATTCCCCTGTATGTCTTTCAGGCTGTGCTGCTTAATTAAGGCCTGAGACGTAGTTTGCCCATCAGCTGCACTGCGCTATGTGATACATCAAACTTTGTCATCCACATGCACCTGACAGTTATTAAACGATTTAAGAAAAGTTGTTTTAACCCTCTAAGAATATAAGCTGTTTTATTCCCCGGGATATCCTCTATATAAACTCTATATTTGCGCATATATGCGGTCCATTTTTCCCTTTACAAAAGACCAATAAAAAGGAAAACTATGCACGCTAATGAATTGCAAGAGAATGTTTCAATTATTTAAATTCCTTCATTTCCAGAAAATACAATTTTTTACCTAAAAGCCCTGTTTGTTTTTGTGGTGAAGGGCTCCGCAGCAGATGCTACGGACACACCGCAGCCTTGAGGCTTACTGTGCAATCCTGTGATGAAGATGATTATTTTTTTCGTTTTTTCCGTGTAATGGAGCAAAGGTGGAGTGAAATTGACAGGGGAAACCCCAAGTATTCGGGGAAAAACCTGTCCCAGTGCAACTTTGTCCACCACAAATCCCACGTGGAGTCATGTAAATCGTGAGGTTCTTGACATTCTTATATTTGGTTCTGGAGCAGAACTACGGTCATACTACGGCTGCTGCTGGCTGAGGAATCCGCTGCTTAGTTCGCCTGAGAAAGACATGGGCGGATACTAGGAGAGGAAGATTGAAACCAGTGTAAGTGGTTAAGCGGCCCCTTTAGAGAAACTGGGAGAAGGCGAGGCTAAAGTACTTAAAATATTCACTGAATCCAAACCGCAAGCTTGTGTTTTCCCCTCGATCCATCACTTGGCACAGGCTCTAAAGTCACCGGGCACGACACGAGCCGTGCTACACGAGAGCGCGTAGATAGTGTTACGCAAGCAAGTGGCTGTCAGAAATACAGTAAATGTTATGCCTAGTAAAGATAAGTAGACTTCAACTAGTTGATGTGACAAATATGGACTCATGGAATGTGCTGATTCAAATTTTGTGGACTGAAGGGAGCACATACCGACAACCACATTATTCAGAGTAGAAAAATATATGAGAGAAGTTATAAAGAAATATAACCATCCTCTACCAAACAACGACCATATGTTAACCCGTTCAGTATTATGCAGCGGATACCTTTCCTACAAATAGTGTCCTACATGGTTTTAATGTATTTGGCATTTGAAATGACGAATGAATGGGGCCGCTCCTGCCACCTGTCAATACAAAAAAAAAGGAAATAAATATTTATATCACGACTAAAATAAAAATTATTATTACCATAAAATTGTACTAGGAAGAAACTTCATTTACTGAAAAACCAGTCTTATATGTCCAGGTATCCAGTAAAATTAGAATTATTATTTATTACACATTCAGTATTCATATTTCTGGCACAAAGCAAAGAATTTACAACTTCAAAAAATTTAATTGTCCAGCATGCAACACTGTTACGTTACGTCACTCAGAAATATTCTTGGACTTCTTCTGATCGAAGAACACAGAGTATGATTAAACGGTTATTAATATATAGATGATGACATTCATATATAAATAACGCCCAGTATTTCAACCAAATCAATAATTCCATGAATGACAGGCCTTCTTAATACGGAGAGCTGGCGGGCTGTTGTGAATGCGGTAATGAAGTTTCAGGTTCCATAAAATGCGGGAAATTTCTTTGCTAGCTTATGCTCTGTTAGCTTCTCAAGAAGGACTCTGCTTCACGGAGTTACGCACATTTTCATTCTAGAACGATGTATTAAATATTTATGCTGTGGGTCAGTAACTCCTCTGCCAGAGATCAGCTGCACCAACTTTAGGGTGGTCAGTAGAGAATGGAACTGCGGCTTATAATAATGCAGTTGTGGAACTCAGAAGCACGACCTGTGCTTAAAGTGTTCATTATGGTGTTGTGCCAGCAGATATTACGGACTGCAAGGTTTAATACAGGGAATACTGCCGTAGATACTAGAGGACCACTCATGCCTAAACGTCTTTATATGACGTCAGCAACTGTGCGTAAAAAACTGCATTTTAAAAGCCGTATATGGATTACAGAATACCGTTTCTTTCCTTGAAGTATAACTGACTTCAGATGCAATTTTGGGCCTGCGAGTAGTTGTCCTTATACCTAAATGATTTTAACACATTGCTGATGTTCAGTGGAGTGTGATGTAGCATCTTCAGAATTAATTGGATTAATGTGACTCAGGATCGAAAAGAGTGCTGGGATCCCTTGAACACTGAAATGTATAACTTTTTCAAGAAAAAGGAAGAGAATATGACGTACTGAATGATTATAATCAGGAACCTTGTAGAGCAGCTAATAATTATTAGCTGCTCTACAAGTTTCCTGTCCCACGGAGATGGCTAGCCGTGCCATATTATTAGAGAACTGCTACCCGTGCAAAGTGATAATTTTTGACTAAGTATTGTCTTTAATGTAGTGTTTCGGCAAATTGTTCACAGTTACACAAATTGTCACATAATTTCCTGCTTCTCTGGAAACTAAGTGTTCATTACTGTGTACACAGAACAACGCCTTCGACCTTACGCTCGTGTTAAGCTTTCCTGTTATGGGCAACTTTGCTCCTACGCTTTGTCCATTGACTGGTTTCCTAAAAGAACACATCGTTGCCGAAACCGGAGGGTTTGTGCATTGAAATATAAAATGTTCAGAGGAATCTTTAAGGCACTGCGATGAAAGAGTCAAATTACGCCAAACTTACAAAGTTCATAATTTTATTACAGTTGTTTTGAGCTCTGACCCCTTCCTTCAACAACATTACAATTCTTCACTGAAAAGCACCTTCTCCCAGGCTAAACTATGATCTTTATATGTAATGAAACTTCGTGAAGTATACAATAACTTACAGTGTTTTAGCTTCATTAACCTTTCAAAGCCTAATGGTTACTTGATGCATCAACAGTTTTAACATTCAAAAATTCTACATTCTGCCCACACTGTATTTATGTGTATTGTATTTATATCAGAACAAACAGCGACTTTTCCCTTATACATATATAACATAAATTGATTTGTTTTTTAGCCGAGATGAAAAGTGTTTACTGCGCGGTAAGAACTGGGTCTTTAAATGAAACAGTTTACGCTTCGTCTTTAAAGGTTTAATCATTTATTTCTTTTCTGCGACACTTATTTACTAAAGGACCCATGCAGTTTTGGATCAGATATAAATGTGGTTCGAAATCAGAGGGCAGTGGCCTATTTGAAAGTAGTAACTCTCATGTGGGTGGAAAGGGTAAGAAAATGAAAATAAATGTCAGACACATGCGCCAGAGCATCTGAGATTCGATAAAGGTACTTGAGGTGCATAGCTAAAACACGTCAGAACTGCACAGTGCCAGACAGCAACACACTATTCTACTATTTTCGAACATAAATAAAATACACTTTTTCCTTGAAAGCAAATTTAGTTTGTTTCCTAGAGCCACGCACCTGGGGTCCCTTTTGAATACATCAGTAAGCGATTTCTTCGTCGTTTCCACCTCTGGCCAAGAGGACACTCTGTTCAAGGGGAAACTGCAAATAAGACGAGAAAACAACGTCTCTGTCTAACGACGGTAAGAGCCTTAGAAGAAGGTGACGGCTGAAAGAGGAAAGTGCAATGAGCCGGCAAATTTAGTTTGCAAAGGCACAGAAGACTGGATATGGCAGAGAAGGCCTAACTTGGTCCCTTGGTCGTTACGCATACACAACTCGTTCTAACATATATCCAATTTACTCACAGTTTTCATATCGTCTCTGAATACTGAGAGATGAAGTAGGACCCTTAGTGCCAGAGTGACCTAACATACAAACCATACCTTGAAATATATGGTATATATAAGTTTTTTTATCAGGGAAAGACAGTTCAACCCTAAGCAAGAAGTTCACGGTCAGTCGCAAGAAATGTTGGTTTGACAAGACAACAGATCCTGCATTGTTGTGGAACATTTAGCTCCACTTACTCAGAAAAGTAAGTGTGGCATCGTTTAGGTAGATTGATTCAAACTGAGACAATCATGGAGCTAAATTCAGGAGAGAAAATTTGGGAGAAAAGAAGATTTATTTTTGAACATTATTAAACAGACAAGAAAATATGGCAAACAATTTCATCCTACAATAGACTATGAAGGACCAGACGAGGTGTAGAAATATAGTGTAGTTCTAATCTGTTCTTAACCTCGAGGGTGGATGGGTGGTCAACGCCACGCCCTGGTCGCTTTGCCCCCAGGAAAGGGATCCGTTACCCACAGTACAGGATGCTGCGTAGGCCCAAACGGCGGCCCGGACCAGTGCGAAAATCTCGCTGCTACGGTGTTCGAACATCGGACCATCTAGCCCGTAGCGAGTCGCTATATCGACTATGTTATCGCTGCTGCCTGTGGTAAACAAGAGAGGGCGTAATGGAATATAATGTACCCATATCCATGCCGTGACAAATTTCTGATTAAAATATTCTATCGAACATGTAGCGTGTAATAGCTCTGTGTGTTTCCTTTGAAGTAGGAAGTACTACATTAAACATGTACTATCCGAGTCAAGTTGAATTCTCTAAAAAGGTTAAATAATGTATGAATTTGGTTCTCCCTTCCCACATGCAGCAGTTAATATTAACAGTTGTCAGTACAAAGTCACGCCCAGACACTAATTTCAAAGTTTGGCCCTTTGATACACCCAGACCTCTCGAAGCGAAATAAATGTTCATCAGTCGAAGAGTTACAGCGCATCATGCCTTGAACAGGAGGCATAAAGGGGTGAGGGTCAGACTCGCTAAAGGCCGGAACTTTACTTTCCACTCTGTGCTGGCAAGTCAAGAGGCTGTACTACCAGACATTCTACTCCATAAATTTTAATATTTCAAGTCTAATTCTTATTGGTGAGTGAGTGTTGTTGTTGTTGTTGTTGGTGGTGGTGGTGGTGGTGGTAGTGGTGGTGTAATGAAAGAATCTAGTTGAATGTCGTGTGGTATAAAAGCAATGTGGTTTAGTTTATACCAGCGGCTTCCTTGAGAAAGTAGCTTTTGATCGATTAGGAACGAGGTGCTGCAAATCAGAAGCCTTGGCCACAGAAGAGGAAATGTTGGACCAAGTAAACCCTGTGGCATGTGGACAGACTGACTTAACAGTTTGGAAGTTGTGATTCTTTCTTTCACTAAGTTAAGTTGAGAAGATTGAATTTGCGAGATTTGAGGTTTCCACTGCAGTTTTACAAAGGATTGAAATCTTCTGGGACGTGACGCTGTGTCACTGGGTTAGAGTTTCCCGACATTTCGTAGAGACGTGGTGTTTCTTCTTCAGGGGTTGACTGGACTTTAACCCAGCGACACTGTGTCACATTGTAGAAGACCTGAATAATCAAGACTGAATATGTTTGTGATAGGTTCATCCAGTCACACCGAGAGTTTATTGAAATTTCAACTATTTGAAACTAAAGCAATCATAAGCACGTAGCATACGCTATCTTGGACGAAATATTGGTATCATACGAGTATTAACAAATTTTACAATAGTTATCTACACAGGTGTGTAAGCAGAAAGATAGCCGTAGTTTTATAACATAATTTTGCGGAGCAAATTGCAAAGAAAGGTACTGCACTGCTTGTCTCTTAGACAGAGCCTTACCATGTTGGATAAAAATAGACTATTTGTTCAGAGATTTCAATCAATATATGGCTATATTACCTAATATTACATCACATAAGCCCATATATTTTTATGCCTTTAAGCAAGAGCTTATATTTTTATGGACTCAAATCTGTGCACATTGGCCACAAAATGAAACTTGCCAATAAGCTCAGCTTGGGGGTTAAAAACTAATTACGCACAGTATTTGATAAAAACGACTGCCTCCCTATACACTACGTAGGTTCCTTTGTACCTTGTTTAAGCGAATCTCAAAATACTACAAATTTAAATACTTGAAATATATCAAGTCCGTGCATTGAGCAAGTTTCGCCCTATCAAAATTTAAATCTGAAAGATACTCGCAGAAATTATGGACCAATTGTGTGTGTGTGTGTGTGTGTGTGTTGAGGAAACACAGTTTGAAGGTGATTAAATTCCCAAGCTAATAATAATTATGTAGGCCGGTCTTAGTTTTCACAGATCCTGTCTGGACATTTATTGGACAAGTCTCGTTTCATTGCATGAGACATTAATTTTTGAAAAGCTTATATTTACTCAGCTAATCAAATACTTTCCCTGTTGTATGTAAATCAAATTTTATTCGCGTAACATGTTCAAAAGATCCACCACTGAATTCTAATTGAGGATTAGGGCTCATTTGAATTAAGTCCAAATCGCAGACTCTATTTAAGTTACATTTTAATATTACCTTCCTATTTAAGTCCGCGCCCACAAAGTGGACTATATTTTTACACGCATTTCTTATCCCTGCCCTGTGTGCATGCTCATTCCATTTTATAACGAACACGTCAATGTCTTTAGCCAAGTTTGCTACATTCATAACTAATGATATATAGAGAATTAGGATTAGTATTTTGAGATAATGGAAGATCAATATCACGTCAAAACGAAATTTCTACTTTGGAATATTCCATATATTCTTGGATGTGATGCTTTGTCCCTGGGTGAACGGAACTGACGTTTCGAAGGAATGCAATGCCTTCATCTTCGTGGGTTGAGACCTTTCTTGTTCCTTTCTTTCTCGGACAGGATAAGGGGCTGATATGGCCTGCTAAAGCGGAATAACCCTCCTGTTCTTGTTGTTTGTGTAGCTTGACCTGTTTCGTTCTTTTATGAGCCGAATCCTGCACCTGACCGCAATCTCGTCATGTCGACCCCGAATATACAGGCAGCATATTCTTAAGCAACGAAAAATCTACTTACAAGACTTCACGGTCCTACAACTCACAATTTTTCGTACCGCCGTACAAATATGAAAACTTTCTTGGATCCATTACCTTGAAGTTAAAGTCGCTACGATTCTTCGTTAGGCCGGTATCCAGTAGACATGGTGTAGCGTCCAAGAAGATATGAAGGTTTTAAAAATTTATGTCGCTGTAACTTTCTTACAATTTTACAAATCGCCGACAGATCGGGTTATCCCAGTAGCAACACTGTGTTGCTTGGTTTAGGTAAGTGGCCATTTTAGAATTTGATTTCAGAACGACATATACTTCGATTTCATGATGTAGTGGTTTTCTTCCAATGTTTCATACTTGACCTAAAGAGGCGTTGAATATGTATGTATGTATGTATATATATTCATACACATAAATATGTACATTTACATATATATATATTCCTAGGCTATATATATATATATATATAGATATTTCTAAGATTCGAATTTAATTATTCACCCTCTCCCAAAAAGAATTTCTGATTGGTTGACAATGTAAACAATAGTGAATCACTTTTCAAAGAAACTCAAAGTCTTTTGTGCACTGTGTGTTGTTAAGTAGTTATGTCAGCAATACAGTTGTTTAGACGCGTGTGGCAACAGAATTTACGGCAAATGTTAAGTAGCTATATTCAGGAATTTGCCATAAACTTATTCTTTAAAGGCACCAAATGAAATTTTTACTTTGTTTTCTTAAAATCTGCTAAAAGTGATTTATACCTTTCTGTAATAACGTAGTGAATTAATTCCGTCTTGTTGCTTTCTGATTCTGAAGTCGTATGAAAGCATAACATTCAAAACTTTGGAGAAAGTTACGTACTTTAATTGCATATTTCTCGGCACAGCACTTGTCCGTGCTTCAAGGAATGATCTTCAATCATAAACCACACATCGATAACCGCACTTTAAGGAAATATTTCATTATTGCAAAGGATCTTAGAAGCAATATGCTGCACTTCATTTATTTATGATATTCTACGAGCACAGAACAACACGACTGCTGTTAATATCTATATCTTTATTGAACAGTGTCTTTGCTCTTTCCTCATTATGCAGAATTTTGGCACCGTTACTATTCATTCTATCTTTCCCATACAAAAAGTACACCTATTTTACCCTTCTTTATAAAGCACAGTACTCAAAATTGTGTTTTAATTGATATTTCGCATTCAATTAAATGAGCATGGCTAGCATAGATGTGAAATATATTATTTAAATAGGCCTGAATTTTTATATAATTCTCACACGACAGTTGAAGATGTATTTTAATGAAGCACAAAGAATTTTAGATTACGTTCTCGGTTATTTGGCCTGTTTACCTCTGATCTCTTTTGTTAATTCACTACACATTCACGTTTCTTCTTCTGAGAATAATTACAATAAAGATTCTGTTTTTAAACTTATTTAAGTACCACAAGAAACAATTTTTAAGATACGTTTTACATTTTACCTAGCCCCATAATTTATGTAATATTACATATACCTTATTTATAGCTATTAAATGCATGGTTATTAGAAGATGGGTATTTCATATCATGGTTTTATATTTGCTTTGATGTACAAGTCCTTGTGCTTTACATCTGAATTTCTTTTTATGACACATTCTTTAGGCTTAGGGGTTATTGTTAATGTGTTACGAACTTATGTTCAGGAAATGTATTTGTAGCAAATTTTTATGCACAAGGTTTAGGCTTCGTGGTAAGAAACAATATGTCTTCGTCTCTGTATTATTTTGTTAGTGACAGAAATTTAGGTTTTCATGTTTTCCTTATATTGAGACAAAGTTAAAGTCAACAAATATACTTCATTCTGTAATCACCGTGCATCTTTTCACAGTCACTATTTGCATTCACCAACAGCCTACACCAAGAAAAAATACGACCTAATGAACAAGATAAACCAGTACCATGCATCAAACACAATACCTACCGAAATATTAACATATTATCTTAGTACGAATAACAAGTGGTGACTGTGCGTGCCGGACGGTGAATAGTGGGAAACCTTGCAAAAAGTGAACCAATGAAAACGACGTTTTAATATATGCAGTTTTAACGACGATAAACCCCTGAGGATGGCTCTATAAGGGCCGAAACATATGTCGGGTTTTAAAAGGTTTTTAAGTGTGTTTAAAAAACTATACAGTTGTTTTTAATAAAGTGCATCCAGTTGGTGAATGTAAATAGTGACGATCAACAAATATATTTATGGAAGGAATATTTGCAACTAAAGATTTTATTTTATTGATATGCCAATACAGTCATAAAACTACAAAAATTTAATCCACCAATGAAATAAACTCCTGCTTCCGAACTACTGGTTATGGAGAAGTCAGATGTGGTGTAAACCTATTCAGACCCACTATTGAATTTCTTCTGCATACCGTTTTACTTTGCGTTTACATGAGAGGTTGAGAGAGTCTGAATTAACTGCATTAAACTGCAATCATCTGAAAGCGAACTGAATTTATTGTTGACACTTCTGTAACTATTTATAACTATTTTTACATGGAGATATGTAATCCCCTTATATAATCTTTCTAAAATAACTAAGCCGCAAGGTGTTTAAATATGAAAGTAAGAGACTGATTTGGCTGTGAATGTATATCATTTGCTACAGAATATTGCACTTGTTAATGTAGTGAGCATAGGAAACGTAAAAGGAAAGGCAACTAGATGATACAACTCTGTATAACTTTAAGAGAAACCGGATAACAGTGCATTTTACAAGTATGTAACAAAATGTACGAAAGGACAAGTATCTCCCTGGAATCGAATAAAGTTCAAGTTGCTTCCGGTGGGCTTAAGAAGATGTAATTAAGAATAATGTGTCAAAATTTATTGTAATAAAAAAGGATAGCTGTTCATTATTTAGCCATAATTTGGAAATCTCTTGATCTGAAGTAATTCCCTATTCAGACATTAGACTTTGCCCTCAAAATTAGGTCTGGCACGAAATTTAATCGGTCGTGGCGATGACGGAGAAGACAATATGGATATTTGCATAAGCCAACACAAACTTGGGTGCTGTTCTCAAAAATTAGTTATTGTACGTTTTATAAGACAAATATTTCTCATCAGACTTCAGAGTAGATATGGATGTTCCCTTTGAATACACTTAATTAACATTGAGTTGCCTAGTTGCTAGGTAGCGAATGACAGTGATTGATGTGGGGAATCACATCATGACTATGAGGTTTACATTAGTCAGTTATTATGCAATGCAGCCACCTGGGATAACACAAGCACCAAGGGTGAAAGCTTTCCGACAAATAAGCTACGCACTTATCACTTTAATTGAGATAATGCAAAACAACAAAAGGGAATGTCTAGCAAACCATATGCAAGTTTCTTCACTATCGATTTCCATCCTGTTTTTATTGAAAACAAACGGTGTTCCCCTAGTACTCTTCCGAAGAAACGTATAATTGAGACTATGGAAGGTGCAAATATACGTAATTAGCTTTAAATGTTGATGAACGGAGGTAGGCGTTCCTTTGCCTATATGAGGAAACAAAAATTAAAAGCAAATTACAAATAGTACAACTTACTGTAATATCCTCTGCATTGCATAAAAAATATTCATTCCTTGTCTTTCCGAATTTCCTTCAGCGTAAATATCATAATTCCGAGTGTATAATTCTTAGCGTATAATTCCCACATATTATGGGAATTCCCGGCCGATTCGCGCTTTCTATGCCGTAAATTTACCTTGGTGGATGCGGCAATAAAAGAAAGACATTTTAAGTGATAATGTAACTTCTTTAACCATTATAATGCAGCATCTGCATATCAGAGGCTACAACATGAGCAAAAATGATAACTAAAGTAAACAAAATAGCAAGAATACTACAAAGAATAATGTATCAATTTATAATAAACACAGATATATTGTATATATCATACTTACAACGCACCATAACATAGAATTGTGAAAAGGTAACCGCCTACTGAATGACACTACAACTGGGAAGATTATAGTTTCATTAGGTCGCAAGAAAAGTAACAGAACCAAAAACGTATCCAAATAGCATCTGATTAATAAACATATTATAAATGACGCAGAAAATACAATAAATCTTTATAAAGATACAGTTATGCCATTACCATTGCCAAATCTCATCACTTAAACTTAAAATTTATTTTAAATATCAGTTTATATATTTATCTTTTGTTATATTAAGAGATATGTAAGATATGAAAAGTAATACATTATTTTTATATCCCTTGTGTTACTGAACTTTCCACCTAAGGACGATTGCAAGGATCGAAGTATGTAGGAGGAAAAGATGATACAAAATATGAGACGTGAATCAACAAATTTGAGTAATTTTATAAAGTAAAAGGTTTTGTCGAATTGAACATTGTTGAATATTACAAGAATAAACTTTTTTTCAAACGAATAGGTTTAGTGTTTTGCCTTACAGCTTCACAGCTAAATCGGCGTCTTATATCTCTCCTTAATGTAAGTTACAGGCTTAGGCCTTTACGGTCACACTAAACTTCTTGGTACGTTTTATTTAATCAGAAACATGTTTGTACAGTACATAAGATATTTTACTTTGTTGAAGTCTTAAGTCGGATTAACAACACAACATTAGTCATAATTTGGACTATTCTGGATGTGGCGATACGTTAAAATTAAGCTGGAAGTTAGAAATTGAAATAATTAATGAACGAGAAAGTCTCTCGGAAGTTCGAGAAGTGATTAAGTACGTATTCAATTTCAAACCGAAACTATTACACGTTGGATATTATGTTCTGTAGATAAACTTTCAAGACAAATCGTGAAAAGCGAAGTTTTAATCTCCTTTACTCCCAAACATTTAGCAGATCTGCTATCGAATTTTATACATCATTGCATCGAATGATAATTTCTTGAAAGAAAAACAGAACATTTATCACACGCTCTACGTATCACATGATAGATCAACTATTAAGGTCGGTTACACGAGTATATTTCAAAACCATCTCGGAAATTTTCGAAGTAATTTTCTAATTAAAAATAACGGCTATTTAAAAACTGCCATACCTACTGATGTTGTTACTTTATAAAACTTACAGTACAGTAATATAAAGTGAAGCTGTGTATGGAAGCCATGAAGGCATACGAGTGGAGGTACAGCTCCACTCTTTTTAAACTCAACATTATAAGAATGTGATTGGTCCGATTCGCAATCCAGCCTTTAAAATTCTGAGGAACGCGTGCCTGTATCTACTGAACCGGAGAATGGGGAGGGTTGAAAGGGGGGGGGGGGCAGAGCCGGTCTGAATATTTGTGACAATTATATATATACAGGGCATACACAAAAGAATGGTGCGGTATCAAAAGTGAATAAAAGTGAAACCGCACCATTCTTTTGTGTATGCCCGGTATATATATATATATATATATATATATATATATATATATATAAGCCTTTTACATTAATTATATGGTTCTGCTGGAAAAATGGGAAAAATTATGCGAGATTTAAGCTTCACATGGCGACATATATTAAGACTAGAATATTCTGGGACAAGACGCCAGTAGCTTGAAGACATGCACGACATTTCCCCGACACGTTGATAAGATTCTGCTAAACTACAAAGTGATACAAGCCAGGAACCATCATATTAGTACTCAACACATAAGGGCCTAAAATTCCATATACTCATGATAAGGTCAAAAGTTTCTTAAAAATAAAGAAAGAGTAGACATAATTACATTTATAAACCACAACAATCACTTAATGACGCAGAAGAGAAGATCAGCTGAAAGCAGCGTCTTTTGTCCTGTTATGTATCAGACATGTATTGATTAATCCTTAGCTCTGTTTAAACTGCGTACGTCACATTCATAAGGGTGGAAGTCAGACTGTGAATGATGAATTGAAATGTATGTGGGAGAAAGTGGCGTAAGCGTATTTTAAGGTAGGTGTACTATCAGGGTGTTATATAGACTGTTGGTTAGCACGGACATATGTCACTGGGTAGAAGCTTTCGGACCATCTAGAATTAATAACGGAAGAAACATTAGAAATAGCACGGTAATATTTGGAACAATATATTTTATTTCTTATTATTAACCAACAAATGCACACAAAATCAAATTATAATGCACGGAATGGAAAATATAAAAAAAATATTTTATTTCAAATGTCCTTTAATAGAAAGTGCTTTTCACATAAATATTCCTAAAACATGAAAATGTCTCTCATAAATTATTAACTGAGGTTCTATTTCATTTTGAGAAATTTATATATCGAACTACGAAACTGAGCATTTTCAATGCGAGAAGTAATTCTAACTGAATAAGCAAAGCACAGTCGTACTAAAAATGTAGCAATATACCTGCGCTTTGTTAATTGTAATAAGAGACGAGCGTTTTCCCATTCAGAAACAATACACACATAAGTCTGTCTAAAGGCATCCAAAGTGTGTAACGTAAAATACAAAAAAGGCACGTAATAAAGTAATTCTGCAATACTTCGGTCAGTTGAAATAAGAACTATTCATACCTTTATATCTCACATTTAGACGTTTCAAATTGCAGAGTGGAGACGAATAAATTTTTTCTTATTAAAGGATAGAGGAATGTATGACAAATTTACGTCACATATATAGGTTTCGGATAGGTAAAAGGTAAAATTCTCCCTAGAACAGGCCATGAAGGCCCAGAGGGGGAGTAGAGGTAGAGCTAGACTCTTTCTTTAACCCTGACATTAGATGGGGTGGGTGGTCAACTACACGCCCCGGCCGCTTTACCCCCCGGAAAAGAGACCCGGTACCCATTTTATAGGAGACTGGGAGGGCCCCAGGGCCAGTCTGGATGGCTACGAAAAATCTCGCCCCCACCGGGATTCGATCCCCGGACCGTCCAGCCCGTAGCGAGTCGCTATACCGACTACGCTATAGGTTTCGAATAGTGTTTTTAAAAATATCGCTTACGATTTTAAACAAGTGTGGATTTGGATTATGTTTTTTACTTTTCAGATATATCGTGACAGATATTCATTTATAACAGAAACACTAAACACGAAAAATACTCCAATAAAATAATTTATGTTACTAGCTCTTGAATGTAGAGGGCTTTAGAATATCATCAAATTTGTCTAGGAATATTTTACACAATTTCTTTTCTTCAAATACTTCATTCTAACGGTGAGCCCAGCATAAAAAAGTATATTATTAATTACAACGTACGGATCCATTGCTAAGGGGTGCACAAATTTTCTAGGAATCTAAAAGCCACCTCAAACTTCTAGGCACCAGAAGGGCAGCTTACAGGATGTTGCGTACTGAGGACACACGAATATTGGGCGACAACGTAAAGAACTTAGACGCCACGACGACCTGGCACACGGGATTTTTTCACCCATGCATTAAAGCATATTCGTAAATATTAACAAAAATGTTTTGCCAAAGCTCCTTATATTCTAATCTTTTACAACATTTCTCGAATTATGTTTAATTACATAGAACTCGTAGGTCAATAATTATGAAGTTCACTGCTCCATCTGTGTGCACATTTTTTATATTAGTTTTCTTTAAAATCGTGCTCTTACTTATATCGCAGAGAAATTATAACTTCATAGACCCTGGTGTTTATTATCGTTTTCACAGAAATCCTCTTTTTTACACCTTTCTCAGCCATTGGAATTAAGACAATATTTTATGATGTAAAAATCATGTTAGCATTTCTTATGTATATTCCTTCTCCTAAGTAGTCGCTATTTTTAGGTTTTTATTGCTGAAGGTATATATATGTATACACTTCTCACCTGATATTTGTGATACAGATGTTCCTCTCTTTTTAAGATGATCTCGTAGAAATTACACTGATGCAAAATATTTTGAGCATTTTAACCCGTCTTAGGTGTTTCTCTGTGAGCTCTGCTGACACACATGAAAAGGAAATGTTTTCTTCCGAAGTACTTTCTGTTTCAAGTCGAGATTTATTCAGGCTTATAGGTCCTATAACTGTATGGGAGAGAGACAAGGCAAGGTAACGCAGTTATAAACCGGGAGAATATTATGGACGAGCATGTCGTCATTTCCGGGAGAATGTGACGAGAAAACTGGCGGAAACAAGAGTATAATATGTCAGGGAGAAGGTGATATATTGCTGCTGCTGTAGTTTAGAATCAGAGGTGGATACTTTTTTTTTCGTTAGGCGGAGAAACATATAACAGAGCAGAGTTCTTGCACGCGTGTGGAAACAATGTTAGTTTTCAGAGTGGGACTGGTGGCAAAAGAATACATTACGTCAGAGAGAAATTTTGCATTACACAAGGATGATACTTTGTGTTATGTATGGTTAAAGTTCATTTATTTTCCCAGGAGAAAAAGAAAATTCTTTCAGTGTTAGTTTCAGCCATATATTACACACACACACACGCACACACAGCGAATACATACTCAAACGCATAGAATTCTTCATGATTTTTATCTCATTAGGAAAAATACAGCATATATTTCTAAATCATTTCTTGTGTTCGCGTAAGTTCAAATTAAAAAGTTTCGATAAAAGGGTTCCAAATGTATTGAATACATAGGTATTTCTTTATTATGTTTAGAAAGGGGTTGACAAATATAATTGTAGACTTACAATTTGCATTTATTTGCAGGAGCTTTCCTTTCGGGAAATTGTTCACTTCACAAGGCAGGCATGTACTACGTGTGCCGGGGTGACGTAGTCGGACTTGTAACTGGGTTACGGACTGGACGGTCCGGGGTTCCTATCCCGGTACGAATAGGAAATTTGCTATTCTCCAAAAGTCCATACCGGTCAAAAGAGTCTCGTACTTAATGGGCACATGTGTTTTCCTAGGGCGTAAAGCGGCCGGAGCGGGAAGTTAACCATTGACGTCCGTCCACTGTCGACTTTAAGAATGAGTAGGTCTATGCCTCTACTCTCCTTCAACCTTAACGTTTACGTACTACATTCTTAACACGGAGGCACTGCAACGTTAAACGACAGTTTTCTGTGACCAAACACTATTATCGTTTAAGGATAAGCTCCGTATGTACCGAGGAGTGGCACTACCTGTATATGGCAGTGATGAAAATTGAAGCGAACAGGTATTGTGGACTCCAAGTGCCATTACGGCTAAATAAATTACGTTGGTTTCAGCGGGTCATAGGCAATAATATAAGCTGGGAAATAAGGACTGTCTACCAAATTGTTGTTCTAAAATTCCTAAAGAAACAAACTGGGTGCCCTAGGCGAGCGTATTTTGTCTCTTTTGAAATTTTTCTTGTAAGTTAAAGGTGTGATGGTGTAAATTACGTAAATTGAACTACTTCGTAAATAATGAATAAAATTCAGAATACGAAAACAATTAACTGACCATATGCTTTTCCACATGAGACATACATTTCACTATTACAGGTATACGACGCTTCTCATGACACTCTCATAGTGTCTCAGTGGACCTTACGCTATCCGAATTACCATCTGCTATGCGGCCAGTACCTCACGGTAAAGGACGTCCCGTTCCGGAACCTCCAGAAATAGTCACACTGGAATCGGAAAAAAAAGAGGATGACGAAATTTGTGACATATCTAAACCATCAACATCAAAAGATCATGAGTTCGCACACAACGTGACGTCTGCTGAACCACACAGGATCACACAGAATGAATTAAACGATCTTGTCAGGGATCTGGAACTTCCGAAGGGTAAAGCAGAACTGTTGGTTTCGAGACTACAACAGTGGAATCTCCTCGATGACAATGTGAAACTGTCTGCCAAAAACGTCTGGCTCAATTCTTTAAAAGGGAAGGTAGCCTTGTCGCCAGCAACGATGTTGATGGTCTGATGGCAGCCCTGAATATTAATCATAAGCCTGAGGAATGGAGAATGTGTATAGACTCATCGAAGTCAAGCCTGAAAGCTGTTCTGCTCCATAATGGCAATGTGTTGCCATTAATTCCAGTTGGTTATGCAATCAATATGAAGGAATCATATGACAATGAAGCGTCTTCTAAACTGCGTAAACTACAAGAAATACCAATGGCAGCTTTATGGAGACGAAAGTTGTTGCTGTATTGCTTGGACTGCAGCAGGGCTACACGAAGTTTTGCTGTTTCTTATGTGAATGGGACAGTCGGGCAAAGACTTCGCATTACAAGAGGAAGGACTTGCCTTCCCGACAATCACTGGAACCGGGAACAAATAATGTACAACACATACCGCTGGTAGAATCCAGCAACATTTTGCTGCCTCTGCACATCAAACTAGAACTAACGAAGAACTTCGTTAAGACTATGGATCAGACAGTGCCAGCGTTGAGGCACCTAGCTGATAAATTCCCAGGAATCAGTGTTGCAAAAATCAAAGAGGGTGTTATCATCGGTCCTCAGATCAGCAAGCTCTTCAGAGACGAACAGTTCGACCATATTCTCAGTGGCAACGAGAAGAGGGTGTGGATTGATTTCCGTCTTGCAGCAACCAACTTTCTAGGAAATAATAAGGCTGACAACTACAAGGAACTTGTTGAAACCCTGTTGTCCTATGAGGAATTAGGCTGCAATTTGTCTTTAAAGATCCATTTTCTGCACTCTCACCTGGATTATGTGGGACACTGAGCGATGAGCACGGCGAACGTTTTCAACGTGATATCGCAGCAATGGAGAAGAGATACCAGGGCAAGTGGAGTCCATCGATGTTAGCCGACTATTGCTGGACGGTAACAAGGGATTCTCCTGGAATTGCGTACAAACGGCAGGCGAAGAGGCAGCGCATTTAATCAAGGCACGCCAGTCAGTATACACTATGTCAAGAATATAGTGTATAAGGCATGTATAAATCAGCTAGATAATCTTTTTGAAACTGTAGCCAATCAAGCCTTTTCGTGACCATTTTCTTGTTCAGCGTCCCAAAATCTATAAAGGGAAATATATTTCGTTTCCGAAGCAAAGAAAAAGTCAAAAGTTTTTGTAGAGTGTAATGTAGATTAATCTAGCCACGTCGATCAAGGCTATCCGTGGTGTCCTCAATTTAGAACAAGTGTTGAATCGGTGTGCAAACCCACGTCGCAATTCGTACTTCCCATGCAGCTCTCCAAATACAAAAATTCGGAATTCAACTCAAATGCTCATCTTCTTTCCTCTGTCGCATACACAGACAGTTCAATTTCTATTCCCTCACTTTCTTCACCTCCCAAATTTCCACCTTGCGCCAACCATTTTATTAGAAGTACGAGCGGATGAAGCCTAGGAAACGTCAGGACAATAAATTTTATATTCGCCCTGTAATAAATTTATGCCCCTCACTAACTTCCCCTCTTCTTTTTATTCTTCTTCTGCTTCTTCTCCTTCTTTTCTTTGACCTCATAATGTTAAGTACAACTTACTACACTTACAGTGAGCCAGGATAGATAGTCCGTATAGTGATTTGGTTACGGGCTAAGCAAAAAAGGAAATTACTTTCAATTACTGGCAGAAGCAAGAATGTTTTTCTTTCTCCACAACACCTAATCTGGGTCTGCAGCCCACGTCTACCCTTACTCACTGGGTATCTGAAGCTCTTATCGTGGGAGTAAAAAGGGCTGGAGAGTGAAGCTGAAATTCACCTCCACTTAGTTCGGAGGTTGGGACTGCGTGGAGCTGTATGTTACTTCAATTTACCCAAATGCTTTTATAGATTTCCCAGGGCTAAATTCAGCCTTAAAATGAACAAAGATTATTCCTTCTGGATTCAAACTGTTTGGCTCACAATTATACTTTATAAGGGGGTGCAAAAACATCTTAGGGGTGTTCCTGTAAAAATGTTTCCACAAGTCTCCTTCTTGGACTGCCATCAAGACGGAGGCAGAGAGTTTCTCTGAAACGTCTGTTTTAAACTGTCAACCAAAGGAGTGTCATGTCTGATGAGACTTATTCTTAAAATTTCCTTCCCTTAGGCTGAGAAGATGCTGCATTTCGGTTGAAGACGAAACCCTTCTGCTATACACGAATGAACGACACGATAATCACAGCGACACGTGACAGCTGATTACTTGTAACGATAAGGTCCTTCTGCGCGTACACTACGGGATATCCTGTAAAATGTTCCCTATTATTCGGCTGGTAAAGTCTTTCAGTGCCGTTATAAAGTCCAAAGTTTTACCTTACCACACACTTACATCGTGATCTTATCTTCACTCAGCCCAGCCCAGTCAACACATTTAACGCCTCTCTCTAAGATAAATTTAATAGCGCTTCCTTACACTATTAAGCAACTACAATTCCTATATAATGGTTAACAATCTTGGTTTCCGATCTTGGTTCGTGAAGTGAAGTACTTTTTGATTTGTATAAGAGCTTCAAAGTACACCGGCCACTTTATTCTGCAACCATCCTCAATTCATCAAACACAGACTGTCAGTTTTGCAATACACATTATGCAGTTCGAAAAACATTGTTAAATAACCTGACAATCTTTTGTCATCCATGTCTGTTTCCTTAGTGGTTTATTAATTTGGGCTTTTTCGAATCATATTTCTGTACGCATATTCCATTATAACATTCGTGCTACATGTCCCAGCAAATTCCTTAAATTGACGTCTGTGTAGACCAGGCCTTTACGCAGTTCAGGTGTTACGTCCTCTTGAAGGTAATGCTAGAGAAATCGCGTAATATACAGGAAGTATGACACATCTTTCTGAATTGCTCTGTCATACGGAATCAGTTGACCTCAATAATCCGATGGATTAAACAGAAATTCTTACTCCAGTAGAGAGCTTGTCTGTTTCATACCTTAAGGCTGTCCTCTACTTTATGAAATACGTATATTCGAATATCAGTTGATAACATTTGCAGTACTACGTCATGTACAAACACACGTTTCTCATTTCTGCTACCGCCCACATTCTATCACAGAAGAAGGAGACAGAAATCAGGGTAATGAGGTTGCACGAGGTGGTAAAGCCTGTGTTAACACTAGCAGCTTCAGAGTTTTTGAAAGAACAATAGACTATTCTCACGTGGGAGGGTCTCCGTGTTTTATATCAGATTTACTTACAATACCGGGACTGATCTCTTCAGCATGAGAAAATAGAACGTACATTTTATAGTCTGCACTGTTATTCTAGTAGAGAGCTTAATATTTATCAGGCAAAGTGCACGGAGATTATTATTGCAGCGAATAGCCTTTATTACCAGCTGTTTCCAGTAAGTTCTTACAGTATTAGACATTACAAAGTGTACAACAGAATTAAGATTAAGCTCAGTTTCGCAGCTATGAGCAGTATAATGTGCCATAAAATATAACCGTGCCTGTAGGTAAAATAATTTTCATTTACTTGATCCTTAAAAGACTAAGACACTAGGAAGCTACTTTTCTGTTCATTACTCCCCGATTGCTGAAAAAAAACATTATTTTGTTTGGAGAATAGCAGTCTTCGCACGTTTGTCCTTGTCAGAAGAGCAGGGTTAGGGTTAAAATAATTACCGAGCTTTGGTGGAATAACGATGGCATGAGAAAATAAAGTACTCGGGGAAAAGCCTCTTCGAATTCACTTCTTCCATCACAAATCTCATATGGATTTTCCCGTTGTCGAAAACGATCTTTCGTCGTAAGGGGCCGGCGTTTACCCGTCTGAGCCGAGATATGGAATTTCAAGACTAAAAATTAATATGCATTTATACAAACATACAAATATTGATTTGCTACCTCCGAAAGAAAAAGGCGTAATCCCATTAGAAATGCCAGTCAGTGAATTCTGTACAGGGTATATTTGTTGTTTATTGAGGGAATTATGTAGAACACAAAACATAATATGGCAAAATGCAGAGTTGTTAGGGTCAAGTCTGGCTGTACGTACACTAACTAGTAGCCTTTTAGGTGTTAACAATATATTTACCACGAATGTTTAAATTTAGGTGAAAGATGTTTTACGTAAGAAAGGCAACTGACCCACTGTAAATGAAGAGGCCGATATGCAGCAGGACAAGCTGCACAGGAAACTGCTCCTTCGTGAGTGAATTTTCAATATAACCTGTCTTCAGCATTGTCATCTAGGGCCTTTGGAGGCTTTTTTTCATTTATTGGAAAGTTGGAAATTCATATATGATTTTGCCAGAACTTAAGACGCTGGCACAGATGCAGGTATTTGTCAGGTCGAGAAGCTTTACGCCTTGCAACCCCTGAGCAACTTGGCTGGGAAATTCTTGAGAACGTTTCTTGTAATCCAGAATTAATTCCCTGTGATATACATCTTTTTGTGTTAGTAAACTAGTCAGTGGCAGGCCAAAAGTTTGAATCGAATGAACAGATCGTAGTTTCTTGTCGAGGAGTAGAAACCTACGGTACAAGTCGAATCTACAAAGCTGGTGCAGGGATAAAACACTCTGGTGAAGAGAATGATTGTGTGGAGAAACAGAGGTGCCAAAGATCTTGCATTACGTGACTTGCGGTTTTAACAGGGTTTCAAATACTACATTCCCTTGTGCTTTTAGAAACAGGGTAGTGTGAACATAACAAGTAACTTAGTCTGCACAACGTTTCTGTTTGTTTTGATCTATGCATGCCTGCGAAGCTCTTCGACCTTTATATAAAGACATCCTCAGAGAGTTCATGTAACATTATAAAAGAGGTATTATTTAAAATATGCTGTTATGTATGTTTGTATACGTTGCAGTTCTATACGAACTATCTGTTTATTGCAATACAAATGGCCGAAACGTCGTAATATACATAGATGAAAATAAAGCTAATTGTGGTACAGACTAAAATATTTATTGCATTTCCACTAATTTAACACAGTTGTTGATGAGTAGGGAGCGGTTTGCTGCGTCTGTGGTTACAGTAGTAAACGAAAAAAATTTTTTCTCAGCAAGCTCAATCGAAACGTCGACAACTAATTAACAATCAATAAGCACCATATTCTAGAAGACTCTAATATTCATCTTACATCAAGGGTAGAATGTAAAAATTAAATTATTTTCTGGAATATCTTTTTAAAGTCATACTCAATGACATATTGATTACGTCACTCAATGTTTAAGACCAGTGGCAATTATAGGTACCACCTGCTGTAATATTAAGAAATCGCATCTTGCTACACAATGTATTTCTAATTTCATAGCATTTTAAGAATAAATAACGATTATTTCCATATACAGATATAGTGGACTGGTCTTTGTAATAGACTACGACCGTGTTCTTTGTTAAGCGCCAACTGAAATTTAGTATATATTTTAGAAGAACGATAGTCTTCAAAGTGTTTAAGTGGGGCGTCTAAGTGAAATTTTTTGGACATTAATAATTCCGTGTCAGAAAGGTTTCTTATTAAAACAAGTGAGTAACCCTTCTTTGCCGGCTTCGGTGCACAGTACAGACCTTTAATTCCTTATATACCGCAATTCTTGGTGCACTGTACGAATGTGAATGCATTTAAGGGTACTATAAATTTACAACCATTTCGTTCTGTGCAGTTGTCAGAATTTAAACCCAGCATCACTGAAGGATTAATAACGAATATAAGAAGCAACTCTCAAAACACAAATATGAATTTACTCCAAGTTATTGCACTAGTATATATCAATATACAACTTATTCCAACGTGTTTCTTCTGATATTCCTAGCCATCATCAAGAAATACACACAAAGGTTATGTATAGTTAAGAATGTATAAGTTCGTTCAAGGTAAATCTAAATTATATTCCAGAGTAAATTACAATACCTTCCCATGCAGTGGGCAATCCTGTAAAAAATGTGTAATTTAAAATTTACAGAACTCAATTAATAAAAATTGTTTGCCTCCAAACATCTTCTTTCATTTGTAACATATAGATTTTCGACCAGGGTTGTATATGCTGCTGATAATTCTCATCTTCTTTCAGACTTTCCACTTATCGGGGAAGGAGATACTTGGATGCACATAATTGTTACTGAGTTCTGTATATTTTATATTACATATTTTATAGCGATTGCCTACTGCATACGAAGATATTGTAATTTACTCTGGAATGTACATTTTACATTTATCTTGGACAATATCATACATTCTTAACTAAACGTGACCTTTGTGTGTCCCGTGCTGTGGGTAGGTGTATCAGCCGAAACATATTGGAATACCTTTTATATTGATACATACCAGTGTAATAAGTTGGAATACATTCTTATCTGTATAAAGTAAATGTCAAATTCCAGATCCTAGGCTACGCTTCTAATTTTCCAATAAAGAAAATAATTAGTTGAGGGGAATAAGAGAGCAAATGTTACTGAGGATAAGGCAGATGTGCGCAATAACTAAATTTATATTTGATTATTTAACTACGCCTTAATCCCTAAGTTTATCTCTCTGTAAGTTTATTACGAGTAATGTTCTTATTGTAATTTATGCTTATAATTTTTGTGACAAAAAATATTGCATCTTAAAAGAGCCCCATTTTTATATTAGTCTCGCCATTTTGTATGTTAATACTGATGTATGTTCGAAGAAAATGGCTCTGATTTACGAAGCAAGTAGTGTCATTTTCAGGTTTCTGATGCCATGCAGATATAATGAGGATGCTGTATAATGGTCAAGAGGAAAATTACCGGAAAGCACTGGCCTGGAGAAAGGCTGTTTAATCAATAATGACTGCAGTTAGCCAGTAGAGCTAATACTGTGCCACCAATCACACTTTATGACCCGAAGTTTACCGTCAATATCCTGAGTGTTTTCCTAAAGACTGTACATCAGGCTGCTACCACTAAAGGCATATAGACGTGTTCACCTTCAAGGCATTACACGTACATTTTCTAACTGGTCTAAAATTGTAGACAGTTTTCCAGGAAACTCATGTAACATGCTACATACTGATCTGAATTAGGAATATGTTGTTGGAGAAATGTTTGAGAATGGGAAAATAAGGGATGTGATCGAATATGAAGAATGCCTGTATTTTGCAGTTCTTAGTGATCACGATTTCTTTTATGAAGCAGGTGACAGTGATTACGATCAAGCTGAAAGTGATGAGCTACATAACCAGGGATGATGTAGGTTCTGATCCTGTTCAATCATACTGTATCGCTTCCAGCAACTTTATGGAATGAAGAGTTTCCCAGCTGAGGTACAACCAAAGAGCACAATATTACTTTACAGCTTCCGGCCTACGTAATTCTGTTGATACAGGCGATCGGGCTGAATCATGAACTTATGAAAATTTATCACTAGGGGACGACATGATGAATTACAGCGAAGTGAAACGGCTCAAGAGAAAATCACAGACACTTGGATTTTATGAAATATACTGACTTTTTTGCAACTCAGGACACTTAGTATTACACCGTGCCATGTTAAAAACATATTACTAAAATTTAATGGCTCTGTTTGTAACTGATGCTACCGACATGTTTGTGTGTGTTTGTGTGTGTAAATGTATATTATTTAGTATGATGTCTAAAAACAGATTTGTTCTTCTAGTTTAATATATGAAATCTGGTAGTCTAAAAGACAAAGATTAACAAAATAAGGTTGAAACGTCAGGGTACACTTCGGAATATTTTAGGGCATTACAACTTTTCGAAACGTCCATAAATATTCACCAGTCGGCACGGCGTAACATGCCAGAATCTTTGAATTTTACGCTGGCGAAATAGCGGTAAGTTTTCGCGTCTGCTCTATGCTAAATATGAGGCCAAATATGTATCGTGATTCATGTGTCTTAATGGAAAGAATGTGTAGCAATAACTCACTCCAGATCAATGTTCCCTAAATACAACTCGGGTGTTAAACTATGTAGTCACGTGATTCAACACTATCCAGCTGACCACATTTGTTATTTGCTGCAAAAATTTATCAGTTCTTCTATTTGTCAAACAAATACTTCAATCAAAGAAAATACCTTTCGAAAGTTAATTAATAACCAAATCGCTCCTATTATAAAAGGTATTTAAAAGTTGTCGAAAGGTCAAATAGGGAAGAAAATCCCCGAATCTTATTGAAACTTGAGGCTTATTTCTCCTTTCATGAAGGAGGCGTCACAGGATTTCATTCTGAGACACGCAACTCCAGTAACAGTACAACAAACTGTTAATTACGCATACGTTACCGTGACTAATATCAGTTCCCTGTAAAGACATGCACAGTAATGTGAAATTGTATGTAGCAGTGCTTTACATTTAGGGCTAAAATATCACAAATCCAAAAGTTGCAAAAATATTTTCTTACCAGCCATTTTATTGTACTCGTTTCAACAACTATGGTTGAAGTCTAAGATGCCTTCTTATTCAGTTCATGTTCTGTTATATAATGGTCCCTCATTCATTTTTGGATATGTAAATAAATGTTCTGCATTTGTTTTGTTTGTTTGTTTATTTGTTTTTTTTTCGGTTTTCAATGAGTATGCTAATTTCAAGTTGGAAGTTTTTTAAAAATGTCTCTTCAGAATATTATTAAACCTTTAGTGTTGTATTTTATTTATAATTACGATTAATTTTGCTTTAATTAAGCTTTATTGGAAGATTGTTTGAAAGATAAATCCTAATTACTTCACGAGTTTTAGAAGCCGATGTAAACGTTGTTTGTATTTTGCTGTAGCACGTAAATAGTTCGTCTCCACACCTTTTCCGGAATTACTCCTGAACATACTTACGGTGCTGATACACTTTCACTTTCCTCGTATGTCAATTTAGTCCTTCTCTTTTCTTTACACTAAGCCTTCTCCAATTTCGTGACCTGACCGCTCGGCTTTCAAATACTGCCCTTCGTCTCCCGTATTTCTCGTACTTCATGTCCGAAATTACTAAACGCATTTAGATTAAAGATATATTTTAAATTCACCGTAAAAAGAGAGATGTCAATGGATATGCGATTTGCTATTGATATAGAGGATGTTTATATCGATACTGAATTATTTTATCGGTTTAAAGCTATATTAATTTGCTTGTGCGTGTAATTAAATTGAGCATTAAACACTGCAAATTTGCTTTATATGCATTAAACGTCTGTCATAGCCATTCGTAGGCCTGCATTCCCCTCCTCCTAATAATCAATAGCTGAGAAATATTCTGCAATAAATTATATTTCGTTTCTTTGTAAGTGTACTGCTTCGACCCCGAGTCCTCCCGAATATACTGACGCGGTGCAAATCACAATATTGCAGAGTTCAACATGAAAGTGAGCAAAAACGCAAATAATATTGTATATTACGATGCCCATAAAAATTACAGAGAGACATCCCAGTAACTGCTAACAAGGGGTAGGATATACCAGATATAGTGTCGCCGTCCGTTATTGGTATCTCCAGTACCCTCAACGACGAGGCAGACTACTTTCGATTGGGGTTCGCCTTTATTAGTTACATCAATACATATCTCAGAGTCGACTGCAACATCGATCTGCCGATTTATTTTCTAAAATCTTTAAATTTTTAAGATCTTCTTTTCTTTGTACCCCCCCTCTTGTCACCAACCCCCCTCCATTTTCTTATTTCCCTCTGTCCCTCCACCCTTATCGTAGAGCGAAACTAGAAGTCGGAGGGTCAGAGAGTTTTTCCTCAGGCTTAAGTTAGACACACACACACACAAATGTTTCCCTTTCCAAACGTAGAGGGGTGGGGATGCCTGACTGGGCTCGAACTCAGTGTTTGGCTACAGTGAGTTAACGTTATGATAGTGAAATGTCTCACAGTCTACCTTGTTCTAACTGCAAAAATATCGTCAGGTTCAAGACGTTACAAACATTTGAGTTTTCATTTTTCTTAAAGAAAGGTTTTCTGTCAAGAAGAAAGCTTGTCCATGGAGTTAGTTCAATATTTAGTTAGTTAGTTAGTTAGTTACGCAATGCGAAGCTAATAATTTCATTATTTGTTATGCCACACCTCGATCTGTCAAAGAAGAAAACTGTAGGAATATCAATAGTAATAGAACATACAAAGACCACTGAATCTAATAAAAGCTTGTGTATGTGATGATATATTATCCTAGTTTCGGCCCTAAATACGTGTGTATTCGCAGTTCAGAGGTCTGAAACACAAGTTGTATCCGCTGTGAATAACTTGCCCTTACAAATCAAGAGTTATTTAAATAAAGGGAGCACGGTTTTATTCATTCCGAATTCGATTAGTTGATTAGCTAAACACTTAGACTGGAAGGAGAATTCGCTGTATGTATATGCAAATCGGTACGTAAACTCATTCCATTCCGTTTCTCGTTCAACCTTGCCTTGTGTTAGACTATGCAATCCGGAATGACAGAAATTCCATGGCTTTTGCTCTCCGTCCACAGTGGTTTCTCTTTCACTCTGTTGTTACAGAACTTCTTAGTGTTCTCACGCTCCTCCATATTACTTCCAGATCTCAACTTGTGGTCAATTACATCCAAGGTTTCCCCATACTGTCTACCTCTAAACATCATACGGTCCAATTATTCAACGTCACACCTGCATCATATTCGCTAAAAATATTATATAGGCTGAATGATGCAGTGTCTTTCTTTAATATGTTTTTGTCAGTATCTTCAGTAATGCATTGCCTTTTATTCAACCAAACGCTCGTTTTCTTATGTTATTCATGTCGCGCCTACTTCCACAATTAATACATCAACCAACATATGCACTTAATAAAATAAAATTCAAGACAAGTATTCAACTCCTACATGTTTCGGCACCTGGGTGCCATCATCAGGGATTTATTTAGAACAAAGCATTGCAAGCCCAACAAGCTAATCTAGGTATTGTATAGCTAAATTTTGCATTTGTACTTCTTTGTTCTAAATATCTCCCTGGTGACAGCATCCCGGTGCTAAAACGTGTAGGAGTTTAATACTTGTCTTGAATTGTATTTTATTAAAAGCATATGTTAGTTGATGTATTAATTGCACGTTTCCGTGTTTAAAAGTTCTCACTAATAGAGTTAGTTTGATCCAATTTACACTGTTACATTTACACTTTTAAGGTACAGGTATGCTTCAATTTGCTCTTTTGCCTTTAAGCAATATGCCATGAAGACATATGCAGGAGTGGAAGTGAGGCTGTAAGCATTCTTAGCATCAAAGTTATGTACATCCGACTGGTCGGATTCACTCTCCGATCTCTTTCCATGGACAAAATTTCCAAAGCTGTCCTTTGGATGAGAGAGTGAGTTCTTCTCAGCGAATGTCTGGATATGAAGGCGAAATAAGAATCCTTCCCAGTCACCTAGCCATAACCCAGTTCACTTTATTTTCTGAAATATTCCGGATCATCCAATTTTGAAATATACTTTTATTATTATCGTTATATCTAAAAACTGGGTCTCAAAATAACGCCTTTCTCGAAGCTCTGGAACAAAATTATTTACATAGACTTTCTTCTATTATTTCCCAGAGGCGTGCACCATTCATTTCATTAAATACTCGTAAGAGTATTAGATAAATGATTTGCCCAAAATATTTTTAATTTCCTCACTATGGAAAATTTGCTACACTTTCCAACTTAATCTGTCTAATTATAACATCTTCTTCAACGGTATAAAAAGTCCTGAATCTGTGTTCTTCACTTAAGAGTGTGCTACACATGATTTTTTAATTCGCTTGCAAACACACACGAGCAGAAATTTTGAAGAACTGGCCTGTTCTATTGTTTCTTTGTTGATGACTGAATTCCATCTAATACTGTTATACGCCTATTTCTTGACCATAATGAAAATGCTTTCAAAAGGATTTCAAGTACAAAAAATCAAAGAGACATCAGCCATTCTGGGGTCCGAGAACCAATATACTAACGTGAGTCACATTGTACTCGGTAACAGTGCTGCGAACAATGAATCAGACTTTTCAGAACACAGAGAATGAAGCGTAGCAGATAAGTTGGGAAATACAACTCCATATAGATTCACATTCCTCTCTGCATTTGAACTTCAATAGAATTCCGGTTTCTGCAGACGATCAAGTAAACAATGCACGATGTGTGTGACGGGAGGGGGGGGGGCATTCGTGCACATGCGCGCACTATGGTGACTAGTCAAATCCCTGTTACAAGCTATGACCCTCCAGCAACTTTAAATGTTTGTTTGAATAACGGCTTCTGTAAAGAATAAAAAAAAAAGGAGCGGAAGAAGTGAAAGAGAAATGAAATACATTTTCTCCTCCTCCCGTTCTACCATATCCTTTTTCTACGGTTGGGAAATCTAATGCCTGAATTCAATGTTATATTTCCTTATTTATGGCAAACATTTTTGTAGGCGAAACGAAGTCACCAGTGTTACACAGGAAGTTTTATCTACATAATTAAATTAGTAATTCTATGGTACAAGGTTTTACGGAAGCCCAAGTTAGTTACGCAACCAATACAAATATATCCTGACTTTATGCAGCCTATAGGTACATTATTGTCTTCACAGCCACCAGCTACTGATAAAGGCTCTAAAGCAATTAAATCCAGTTCACAACTTCGCATCCCATTTTTTAAGAACTGTTTTCAGATCAACTTCCAACCAACGCTTGGATATACCGAACTATATTTCGCCATGGGAATTTCTAAGCATAATATGTATGCTTTCCTAGTTTCCACTATATCTCCTCCATGTCATGTCCCATTATATCTCATTAAAATACACATGCCATGGAAGTTACGCAATATTGTGACCTAGTTTTTTTATTGTGAAGTCTGATTTGGTTAGTTGTCAGCCTTTAACAGCGGAGACAAGGGTTAAATTCCAAATTTCTCGCAATGTAAAAAATCGCACGTTTGTTTCGTACATTGATAAAATATAACTAATATTTGTTTAGATTGGAAGGTGTTCAGTATAATAAAATACATACCTTATTTTCTAAAAAGAAAACATAATGTCCCTCCATTGTTTCCTTAATTTCCTAAACACTAAAATGCAGTCCTTCCTAAAATCCGTAAATATATGTAATACATGCTGTGCAAGTCTTTTTCTGCATCCCTCTGTGACTGTTCGCAAACGCAGACCGGATGGTACAATAGGGATGCTAATATTTTTAAGAAAAATCATTGTTCTTCTTCTGTTTGTACCGCACCGTGTCTACTTTTCCCCAGAGCTAAAGCAGAAATGACTTGGAAGTCTCTTCCAGAACCAGGTCAATATATCCTCTAGGGAAAATCTCTAATGGCCTTTACTTACACATTATGACTGTAGATAGAATATAAATGGAAGGAAAGCAGATATCTTCAGACAGGCCTGTAGCCAGTCTCGAAAGGAAGTAGCACTGGCATCACAGAATGGCCCTTTGATGTCGTATGATTTTCGTGATCTTAAAGGATATTTTCATGTTTAACTTGAAAGTCATCTTGAATCTACTTTTCAGGTCAGACATCATTTTCTTCCCATCTCCTGTCTAAAAGCTGAAAGAATAAAATACACGAGTACAAAACCATAAATTCACCTGCTCCTGTAGAGGACTGACAAGATTCAGAAATAGCTTGTGACAGTGTATTATAGAGTGAGGGTCTCTGTGAACAAAAACCGGAGAAGATTATTTGAATCCAATAGAAAGAAGTAAGGGTGATGCAAATAAACGAAATTAAGAGACAGAGGGGTTTTGCAATTTTTATTTCTCATCAAACGTCCTTATTGTGATTAAATCAAGGAAAATGAGACGGATGATTCATGTAGCACGCATTACGGAGATGTGAATTGCATAAAACTTTCTGATCAGGAAGCTTTATTGAAAAAAAATACTTTGGCGGGAGAGACGAAGATGGGATGTAACGGATATTTAAAACAAACGTTGTGGAGTAGATAAGAAACAAAGTTTGCGCAGTGGTGAATATTTCGATTATGGCCTGTGTTACGACACCGTGCAGTCTGGCAGACTGTTGGCAAGTTTCAGGAGAATATGCTGACGCAATCTTCTGAACAGAGATGTTACCTGAATTTGAAGGGAGCATGTTCCTCCGAAGAGTTGGTGTTACTACACATCCAATCGCATTTGGAGACTAAGAGCTATAAAGAGCGATTGGAAAATTGTCTCAAAAAGCTCATGGTAACGGTATGAGAGCTGCTACCATTCTCTCTGATTGGGTATTGGAAAGGGTCCAAGGTTCATTCGACCGATTCTATTGGACGTGTTCTCGAGACGATAAGAGAAGCTCCTGACAAAATGTGCCACTATTTCACACACACGACACTCTTCTCACCAACTCAAACAGATTGCTTTCTCTTTGTATACTTTCCATTCTCTTACAATTTACTCTACAATTCTTGGTACAGTAATCCTCAAATATTTTCAAGCACGTGGTACAAAGGATAAAATTATATTGCGACCACAAGCAGACCGTTTCAAACGCATTTCGTAAAGCAGTGGAAACCTTATGTGTATTCGAAAATGTCTGCCAACATACCTCTCATGTAGAAAAAAAAGCTTATCCGTGTGTTCCTATCCAGATTCAAGAAGGGATTTATTTGGAGACATTATTTTTTCAATATCTACAATAAGAATTTAATAATTTGTCCCAGACCTGTCAGCTTCCTTGCTCTTTCAATTTCGTCTTCAAAATTATAACAACTTTAATGACACGCACGCACAGACACACACAACATATTTCTCTAAATCCATGGAGCAGAGTTACACTTGAGAAGCTATTATATATTCATAAAGTGTTTAAAATATATATATTCTCATTTGTTAACTTGCGTTAAAGTACGTTTCTCATGGTCATGTAGTGTATAGGGTAAATTACACGTTCTTAAATTACTTCATTAGTTCCCTATTTCTTTAATATATATGAAACATAAACTTCAGTATCACCCACACATCAGTTTTCATAAACGAAATAATAATTTGCTGCCAGGATTTGTTCTCCTCTTAACACATAAGACCACAATTTTAAAAAACTTTTTATAATCATCACCCTTTCAATTTCACTCACTCCATTCCTCTAGAGTTTCGTCACCATACCAACATCCAAAGCGCCAGTTACCGATTGTGTCATTCATGTTTGCCTCGTAATTGAATTTGGATAAACTCTGTCCCTTTAAAGTTTGGGATTTTAATTTCCGGTTTCTACGACCTTAATCTAAGTTAAATTAGCCGGCTCCGTAAAAATATCTTATACAAACCTCCCCCTTCTAAACTAACAACTTTGTGTTTTATTTTCGCTCTTAAGTAAAATAAATTCGGAGATGTTCTTCGATTTGCAGGTTGACTTTCGAATCTACTGCGAAATCCTGTAAGAAGAACATCTCTCAGGGAAGATTTAAAATTATTCAAAGTACATTCTTATTGCTAATATCGAGAGAGCCTGGCCAGATTTAAGGGCGCTTAATGAAAATATACATGGTCCAAGTGAAATTCCTCTCATTTCCAGAGACTGGTAAAGGTAAAGCAACCCCATTACAGGCCTAGACAGGCCCTGAGGGATCCAGGAGGTTGAGGCTCCCAGATTTGTAGACAATCGGCACATGAAGGTGATAAGTTTGTCAGCCCTACGCACCGGCCGCCTTTACCCCCAGGAAATATTCCTGGTACTCATTTCTGTTAGAGGCTGAGTCGACCCCAGGGCCATAGTGCGACCGAAACGATTATGTCAAGGAATTAATTCCAATGACACCATCGGGAATCGAAACCGCGACGTTCCGGTTTGTAGCGTAGTGCCTCAACCAACTACGCCACCGCGCGCTTTGTCTCCAAAATGTTATTTTACCTTTTATTTCTCCAGTCTTTAATAAAATATTACCATTATACATAATGCTAAATATTAATTTAAGGAGACAGCCATTTTGATTTCGCATTCCACTAAAACCTCACTTAATACAGCTGCATTTCACTACATACTGTCGATTTTAAAAACGCCAGTGTTCTACGCTGTAAGCTGGTGTGACCTGTCGCAGAAGGATTAGAATTGTGACGGTGCAACGAAATTTTATTAAGGTACAGAATGTGTAAAACTAAGTCTGTGAATTCTGTATGCAGAACTTTATTTCCGTGCATGGTCCCTGCGAACTTTCGTGAAGACAGTATGAAACTCTACGAGATTACGTCTGCCTCACTAATTATGTACAGGATTCTTGGGACGATTAAAGCCTCCCATGAGACGAACGAGGAGAAACCTTCCTAGACCAGTTTCCGGGAGTGCGTGTAACATTATATATTAAGTTAGAGCTAAGGTACAAGATGACGCTTGTGGCCTGGGAGTCACAAAATACCTTACTCGATTCCTTCGACAAAGACATAGCCTAATATGATTGATGGTTCAGACTCTTCCTGAAAAAGTTATTTACCCCGCCTGTCGACAGACTCCTTAATCAAGTATTGTGTTAGAAGTAGTGCATTGTGGGAAGTGCGTTAGATTTCATGCAGGCCAATTTTAACTCTCAGAAGACAGCTCTAATTTGAGATCTACGCCCTTCTGGGATGATGCGCAAGCAGTTCAAGAATATCTTCTTGGACTGCTTGACCCTTGAAGATGTGACTTATAGGTTGTCCAAAACGTCAATCACTACCTATCAATCTACGCTCCGTAATATCCTAGAAGAGCAAAGATCCAATTTACACCGCGGCGGAAGCCTGAAATCACGCATAGCTCTACATTGTCTCAAATAAAATGGTTTTCTTTTTATTGAGAGGTTTATTTGTTTGCATTTTAAGATTTGGGCGTTGACGACTTGTTTTTATCTTTCATTGTCTCAGGTTAAACCGAAGAGTCTATAATTTGCGTTCGATATTAAAGATCGTATGTTACGTAATTCAGTGCCTGAAGCTCCCATTATCATTTTAAATAACCATATGTGTGTATTTATTATAATGAAACATATGTGAAGACTCTTTACCTTTTGGTATTGCTATATGTTACCATGATTACAAATGCAAGGAAAGAGAAGAACAAAGCGCTTTCTGAAGACACTGTCGCCATAGTAACCAAGATGAGTTTGGGTTAGATGATCACGTTATCCTCTTGCTTTATAATGTTCTTAATGACGTAAGAAGCAACATCATTTTCAACGATGCACAAGAGGATACATTTGTACCAAAGAGAACGGAAGGATCCTAGATGTGTAATGAAGCAGATGAATCCAAGATATTCTCTTCATATCACAGAGGAGTGAGAACCAAGCAATGCCGATAATATGATCGTGTTTACTGCACAAGTTCATCTCAGCTTATTTTTATCTTATCAGAAATTTTGTTAAAAAATAAGAGCATGGTTCTATATCGAGTGGTCTGTCATCCATAAATATTATGTTCTTAGACAAATTTAAGAATATTCATAAAACGTGACATGCACATCATATCACCAAATGATTGTCTTCACTAATACCAAGAGTGCGGCCCTGCTAACGTTAAGTTCAAAGCGACGTTACTGTGGAAAATATTTGGAATCTGAAAGATGTGTGACTACGAGACTTTAAAAATTTCTTACTTCAGTCATGAACCTATTTCCAATTCACTATTTCCATTGTTCAGTATCTGAATTTTGCAAGTGTTGAAAGCTTCGAGTTCTGCGTTCTTCTGGGGTATTACGCAGCGTCGAGTTGTAATTCTTTACCGACATTTCGGGACAATCTATCGGTCCCATCTTCAAGGGTCAAGAAGTCCGAGAAGAAAAGGACTTCTTGACCCTTGAAGATGGAATGATACGTTGTTTCGAAACGTCGGTAAAGGATTACTACTCGACGCTGTGTAATAAACCAGAAGAGCGCAGATCTCATCAACATCGCGGCGTAAGCCTGAAATCACGTATTGAATGCTTTGTTAACTATTCCTATATTAAGGAATTATACACACCTTCTGCTTAGAAATACAGATCAATCAAAGGCAGAAAACTGATTACGTGCAATTCTTTAAAAGGCACAAATTATGGAAACTGAATCATACTAAACTTCAGACAATAAAAATGTTGCCTTTTTTATTTCAAGAGGAAATTCTTGTGTACCTTACAAAGCTCCCACACAAACAGGACAGAGAGAGAGAAAGAGACTGTCAATATAATTAACTAAGGATTGCTTATCTTTGAAAACTTACAGCTGTTCTACAACGTGTAAAGACCAATCTAAAAATTCTAGTTAGGCCATATTTTAGCATTCCACTTTTAAAAGCGTTTCATGCACACTTAGTAGGAAATTCGACTGACCTCAAAACCAACATCCACACGCAACCAAACCAGTAGGCCTACCTAGTTACGGCCACAGAATTTGTAAGTTACAGATGAAAGTAATGCGACTACTAAGCTGGTATTTTCTGTCTTTCAAAAGTTTGGATAAAGGAGCACAGAACATTTGACAGGCAAATATTGATCCCTCGAAATTGAAGTTGCCTACACATATGAAACCT
This sequence comes from Reticulitermes speratus, assembly GCA_021186555.1. Classification (NCBI taxonomy): domain Eukaryota; kingdom Metazoa; phylum Arthropoda; class Insecta; order Blattodea; family Rhinotermitidae; genus Reticulitermes; species Reticulitermes speratus. The sequence continues at coordinate 19,437,254 of JAJKFL010000002.1, forward strand.
CCTCATAAAATTTTGCCAGCCCACAAAATCCTACAAAATAACACATAATATCTTGAATATTCTTAGCCTTCAGGCGCACTTTCTTGTACGAGCGCAAGTGGAATTTTTAACCACTCTTAAAAAATTTCATAGTAAATAAAATATCGACAACATTACAAGCCTACCGAGCTGAAACGAAGTCCACTTTGTCTTACATCCGTGATGATAACAAGTATCAGAAACCGTCCTTAACCTTATAGTTGGGGTCAGTACGGCTGCAATATAGCGACTTCTCGTCCCACGGAATATCCGGACAGACAGTTCACGTTGTGAATAACACAAGCTCGTGGTCTCGTACTTTCATAAGACAAACTTAAAAGAAAACGGCATAGGGCAAATTCCGAGGAAAAATGGTTTTCATAAAAGAACCAAAAGACCAGAGTAATATGCAAAGTTTTCTGGGAAGTATGCTTTATGGAATCCACGATGCACCATCACATAATTTATTTGTATTTTTATCTGTGTCTCTGTTTCATTTCCTTTTGCATTAACCTCTGAATTTTAACTGTGATATGAACTGATTTTGATTTTGTTTTCAAGAATATTACAGTCATAATGCTCAAATTATATTCTATGAAAGAGTGGAAATAATTTAAGTTTGTATGAAGTACTTCCACATGCAACCTTATATTAATTTATGACAAGAAATTTAACAGCCCACGGATAATTTTAAGAAGAATAAAATATAAAGAAACGAACAAATCGCGAACATCTCGCCAGAGGAACTAAAATAACATCCCAATACAGGCTGCAGCCTTTCTCTTTCGCATTAATTCCAATCATTCTGTTAAGGTTATCCCAACATTTGACACTACATTAGAAAAACAGAAAATTGTAACATAGATTGCAACATAGAATTATTCATATCTGACAGCAAAAATCTGAAAAGAAAAATTCTTATCCGCAGCTTCTTGAGATAGTATTTGCTAGCGGAAAAATGTGGTAGCCATTTAGTAGGCAACATCATTACGTTGAGCGGTATTTGGTTTGTTTCCTCTTTGGCAGGCATAGGCCAATTTGCACTTATCACTTACATACACTAATGACTGGCTCCTAGTCCAAAGAAAGTTTGTCATTCGTGTATGGGGAAAAGGAGTAACAGATCCATAGTTCTTAATTTTCGGCTCTAAATTAGAGTGCTTAACAACAAGCCCAAGTTGCCTTGCTTCCTGGGAAAAAGCTCTGGATGCCCATTGCATAGCGGGCGGGGTGAGTTCCAGTGCCGGCCTACGAGTGACTACAAAGCGAAGAACCTCATCTGTAATGGTGAAGAGGCACACTCAAGGATGCAGCAATAAGGGATGCAGTCTCACCCTCACTCCTACAGCTAATTAAGAAACACGAAGCTTTCGCACGTTACGTGGATTTCACAAAGCATAACCATATTAAAACTGCAGAGACAAGTGGATTCAGAGAGAACACGGCATTAAGAATAGCAATGGGAAGCAGAGACTTGTTTTATTACTTCCGTAAGTTGTGATTTGCAAGGGATATAGACAAAGGAATGGAGGAATGTTTCTACAGAATTGTATGAGTTTGCGGGCAGTCTTTAAAACTGTAAGATATACAGCAACTTACTTGTAATATAAACAGTAAATGAATAATTTATTTTAACTCTTTAAATAATAAGGCAAATATTTACATAGTAACCATATATATGGCGGAAATAACTTTGATTTAAGCTCGCTCTACATGGAAATTTACTGTCGCTAAACAACCTTCGTTTTTACGGGTTCCTTAATATCACAAGTTTCAATAAAGCTGAATAACTAAAATATTTCATCCAACATAAGAAAATACGATTTCAAAGAAAATATTTTACTAAGGCGACAGTGAATAATTCCATGACACGCAACAGGTGTAAGATATTTCCATTTCAATATTTAACAAAAATTTCGGACTTTTGCTAGTGTGTCACAGAAAAAATAAAGTTCTCTTAAACATTTTTAAAAATGCAATGTAATATTGAGGGAATTTCTTAAGTGCAGGGAAAATATATATTATGAAGGCAGAATAAAATGGTAATAAAAAATAAATTAGGTAAAAATACAGCATTACCTAGTGAGTACTGGTCACATAAATGAAAGCAGATCTGACAACTGAAGCAATTTCATTTACATGAACGTCTTCTACAGGCAATCATAAATAGAAATATAAAAAATAATCCGCTTTAATTTAAATAAAATAGGTAGCTCTCAATAAAATTAAATGAGAGAAATATGTCAGGAGCAGTTTTTTCGTTTGTTTTAAAAAATCCTTTTTTTGCATCAAAACATTTTGTATAAATATGAACTTAAATTGACCAATATGTTGTATTACATCAGATAAGAAATCGTCTGGAATCATGCATAATAGGTTTTGAATATTGGTGTGACTCAGTTTCGCTCCCCAGGGGTACTGATTTGTCGGAGCTACGGGATTTAGCTGACCCTATTCAGGCATACGTAACTTCAGATAATAATAATCTTAAGTGACTTTATAAATGGTTGGATGTTGCTAGTGTCTTTCACCTCAGACATTCGAATAACCGCCATATTTTTATCACAAACAATATAAAATACATGCTAGTGCCTTGGGATTGGGTATAATGACGTAACTCCTTAAATAAAATGTTACGACATTTTGTCAGATGGTTCTCTTTATTGATGGCTCACTTTTTGAGGCTGCTAATAGATCTCAGCACAGAGGTCTAGCTTCGAATAGAAAGAAGAATAAGAAGTTTTAATTTTTAGTTACTTGTAAAAAAAAACCATATTGACCTAATTTTGGGAAGCACCTCGACATTCTTCTGCAGAGACTGAGGAATTTCATTTAAAATCTTCAGGGCGGTATTCGGGGTTCCGACCCACATTCGAGCTATTCATACCTCGAATATCCCTTGAGACATCTTGCTCGCTATCATCTGGTTCAAGGTCACGATAGGAAGACCGGCACACAGGTATGACAGCTGATATGAAACGTATTTCCGCACAATAAAGTCAGGCGAAAAAACTGAAATAGTGAAGTGAAAATGGCGTGTGTGTAACAGAAGAATTTGAATAAAGTCTTACTGAGACTGACACTCTAATATACCCCCAATGTTCAGCTAGAAAAAGATCGCCTATTACGTTACTCTTTTCAGTATTTTTATAGAAGAGTGATAGTTTCCTGTCACCGTAAGCAACGAAAGGAGTCCGATGACGTTATAGAAAAAAGCTCTAAGCAAAATATTTAACCATTTAAATAACAAGAGTAACCTAAATCCTATTTAAATAACTTATTCAGTTAGTACCGCGCAGTAAACATACTTCTTCTCTGTTATAAATACCAGTCAGTTAATGTTGTACAGTGAAATAATTTTTGTTTTTCTGAGATCCACATAAGACACAAAAATACGTTATGTGGACAGGATGTAGGATTTTTTAATACTAATGTGGCGCTATGTGTAGTAGCCACTCTGGCATAAAGGGTTAAACATTAAAAAGAGGAAATGACAGGTATAGAGACATCTGTATAATAAACAACTTTGTAATTTCTTAAAATTACCGAAACATGTTAGGGTTAGAAGATGACATGTATGGCTCACAGTGTACCTAAGGAGTAAAAATAAATGCCTGACAAGTTTTACTCTGGAATCTGAAATAGCAGATTTGGGCGTAAAATTAAACCCTGTATGTCATGTTAGGATATGGATAAGTAGTATGTGAGGGCGTGAGCGTGTAAACTGGATCACGGGAGAGATTTCGTGACTCATTCATTCTGTTGTTTGTCTTACGACAGATCCATAGCCTCTTCCAAAGCGAGTTCTCCACAGAGTGCGATCTAGTGCTTCCTCTTTCAATTTCCAGTACCCTCTCTTTTCCTTAAGGTCGTCCATTAGCTGCTTACGTCTTCTTTCTTATCTTACCGTCACTTCTATCCTTCCCTCTATCTTTCCTTTAATAACGTGTTTTAGGGGGCAGATCCTACGCAAGATGTGACCAATGCAGTTAGCCTTCGTTCTTTTTATAGTTTCTAGGATATTCTTATACTGCTTGACTCTTTGTAATATCTCTCCATTTCTCACACGATCGGTCCAACTCTTCTTTTCCATCCTTCGCCAGCACCACAGTGTACGTAAGTACAATAATAAACTGTAAAGTTTTTCCTGTCCACAAAATGAGGGCATATAGAGGGAGTGGAATTACAGCTTCACTCATTCCAAAACCCGGCGGTAGATGAAGGTGAGCGGCTAACTTCACGCCTCGGCAGCTTTACCCCAGGATGTAACCGCGGTATCCAAAGATTTCCTGAACTGTATATTAAATCTTCGATTCTCATAAAAGTGGAAATAAATTTTTTCCGAGATAAGAATGACTTTCTGCAGTATTTATTCCAACAAAACTTTAAAAAAATAGAAACATTTCTATACTTAGCGACTTGTATATTGCTAATATTATAGAGTATTGATGGAGAATCAATAAAATATAAGTATGGACAGTTAAAGGTAGAGTACTGAGAGGCGAAACATGAAGTACTTGTCTTATTGCCACTTTGGTTGCTTAAGTCCCACCAGCCTCTCGTGTAGAAAGATACAACTGTGCAAGACACAATTGCAAATATACATATTGTAGAAATTTACAAAAATTTTTGGACCAAAAAACTGTTAATTTCTTTCCAAGACATACAGACCCGTTAATAATGTACATAATTACTGATACAGTCTGAATATAATGCATTCGAAATATAATTCTTAGCTCAATTCTAAATTATCGTGTTTTATAACAACATATTTACGTTTTAAATCAGTTGTTTATATGTTACTACAGTCCCTTCATAATACAGCAAAGCACTACTGACATAAAGTAAGTTTATAGTACAGCAATACTTTAAGTCTCTGTGTCCTTGATTGAAATCCTCTCATGCATCTTTTAAATGTGGGAAATATGGATATCGGCCAGTTTTAAAAGAAATAGTGCAAGGGTGTTATTAAGCACTTTTTGGATGAAAGTTAGGTTACTTGACAATGCTGTATCAACTGCAGCTATTATTTAGAAAGATCAATGCGTGTGCCTATTTCGGAATGTAGAAATATTTGGGAAGGTAACGTGGAAGTCTAGGGTAGGACACGTTTTCGACGTTGGACTAGAGGAACTTAAGGAAGTCAAGATAACCAACATGCTGATGGAGGTTCGAACTTGAAACCTCCCGAATAAATGTAAAGAAGCCTACCGCTTAGGCTGACTTGCCAAGTATATCGCATTATATTCGGGTAACAGTCGTAAGTAAGTAGGAGTGTTCAGAAAATGAAGGCTTCCTTCTAGTTCCTGAAAAACATTCTGTTTCAAAGTACTTTTTCTCACAGACCTGCGTATTCTAGCAATATATCGCTGCATTTACAAAAGTAAACACGACTATTACAGCCTCTTTCCATTTTCTGTTTTACCTTCTTTCCAGTCGTAAAACGCCTTTCGGCAGGTAATCCTCTTCTGCCCTAGTTCCTCTATTCCTCCTTCTTATTATCCCGTTCTTCCACTCTGTCAGACTTTCCATCAAGACAAGATTGTTACCTAGGAGCAGTGAATGTTCTATCGACCAGAGGCAGAAACTTTCGAATTTTTTTCCTCCTCGGAGCATTGGCCGAAGAAACGTGCGAAGTTTGAAACAAGTCTCCGCTAACTCTACGCTTTGTACTGGACTGGTGTTAATCCACTCCTGAACGCTACGCCTCTTTCTAAATACTCGTAAGTGGTTAGTTGCCGCTCTCGTGTCTTGTAAAAGCAAAAGGATCTTTTACTGTAAACGGAATGCAATCGTAATTAACGCATAAAAGATTATTATAAAATGACGAAGTGTTTGCTTTCTTTCATCGTATTGAATGTTGTAAGTCAAAGCAAGGTAAAGTGTAGAATACATTGTGTTTACCCATCAACTTATGTCCATGCAAGGCCGACCGGTAGATGTTGAGACAGTGCTGCGTACGTTTTGGAACGAGGTAGTAAATTGTGATGAGAAATTAGCTTTGGAATTCAACTGCTTTAGCACGGAAGAAAATTTTCTATTAGGTATAATATTACATGGTCTTCAAAGCCAGGCTGAACGTAACAGTCCTAATATTTTATTATAAAACACCTTGCACAATCAAATAGATACTTGATGTGCGAATAAATTTACGTATAGACTTCGGAATTTATTAAAATTTTGTCCTGTGGAACTGTGAAAAGTGCTGTGATCGATTGAAAAACTGGCCTACTTCGCCTCTGAGATGTGCTGGATAAAAATAGACAGAAAGACCGAACATCTAGCCTGATGTGAATCGTGGTTTTTATTCAGCCTCTTATAAAAAGGGTTGGGATATTACATAAAATTATGCTGTGACGGCTTAATTAATCACTCAACCGTTAGAAGCTAAAATCTTTAAATACTGGCATCGTCGCTAAGTACGCAAAAATTATAAAATATATCAGAGTCTGATAATGGGAAAGCCAGAAATCACCACAACGAATGAAAGCGCTTGTTCATGTGCTTATGTAGACCCGAAAATACAGCAAACCTGCTTAATTTTTTTTGTATTGAATAATTATGTTACCATGCTAATGCAAATATATCAGGGCTAAAGAGGAGTTATGCCAGAACAAGAAAAGATAAGTGAGGAAAAGAATACAACGCTCTCTTTAATACAAGAATAAATGTATGGGAGTTGTAATTTACATCTCTTTTGTGTCTTAAAAGTCCTCGAGTCGAAAAACATTAGTACATTTACACAAGGGGTTACCAAGTTGTCTCTCTTTTATTGCAGTTATACCTAGTGTGTTCTACATTGGTCTGTCGCTGGCAAGTGGTCCTCCACTAACACTTCCAGAGTGAACAGAACGTGAAGAGTTTTGAAATCCTCCTATGATATCACCTACCTATTTTGGGCCTATGTAAGGGTGACTTACATCCTAATCAATTTCTGGCTTTTCTTAGCATTGTCTTAGACATGGAAGCATAATATCCCAAAGGCTTCCATTTATCCTCATATGCTCCCACGTTTTTCAGTCGTAACTTCAATACAGCGTGAGACATAATCGGGTTTGAAAGGCTGTTACTTTCGTTACCGTGTTTACGACAGACAACCTTTACCCCAGCGCGTGAACAAGTCAAATCTAGGCCATTTCCTCTCATATTATGTTCTTAAATCCACTTTAATGTCGTCGTCCTTTCCACGTTTAGGGTTTCCTGGTGGTATTTTCTCTACAGTGATTTCTATTTAAGTTATTTACGTATTTCTTATCTCGTCCAAGCATGTTATATGTCTTGCTCATTTCATTCGCTTTGATGCTACTAATGAGTGTGACGGACAAACTTGTGATTCACATCACTACGTAATTTTCATTAACTCATCTTATTTCCCTCTCTCAGTTCGGAACTTTATCTTCAGCACCCTTCTCTCAAACACTGTCAATTATACTCCTTTTCCTAATTTCGGGGACGGAACTTTGGACAAAATAACATTTCCGTAAACACACAAGCATATAATCGCTATCAGAATGGGTACCTTCACAGTAACATTACAAACTCTGAGAAAAGGACTAACAAATAATATATTCCTCTTTTTAGACACTTCCGAACACAGACGAAAATTGCATTAAACAAGAAAAGAAGGTAGTGAAGATAATACATCGTAAATAACTAGTTGCACTTATATCAGTTGCAGGAAGAACAAAGTTGGTTCATTACTTTCGAGTCGACAATATATGGACATGAGAATGAAATAGTTCCGCTGTGATGTAATAGTCTAGGCCTATTATTGCATAAAAACTTTCACGAACATTTGACTGATATTTACGAAATAACCTACTTTAAAGAACCCAAATATTCTTTGCCGCATTATTCACAATATCTCCTATTAGCTATTTCAATCCAAGTTCGTTTTCTTCACATTAGTTTTTACTAGCAAGATTTTGATACCTTCCTGTATGCACAGCCTTTGTCGTCACTTCCCCTGTTATGTCCACGCTTGTCAGATTCTCACACACAAATTTCCTAGCTCCCTGACGCCTGCATATTAAAATCTGCATGTATTTCTTATTTCCGCCATCACAATACACGTTCCGCCTGTCACGTAATCCTTGATATAATCACCGAAAAGTACAAAGTATGAACCTTCTCATGGTGAAATTTTACATATTACCACTTTATTTATAATGATATACCATCCTCAGAATTTTGTAGAAACACGCTACTAGCCTCTAAACGTTATTATTATTATTATTATTATTATTATTACGTTTTGCTTGCGTTTAATAAATACCCATGATTTATGTCAAATAATGTTATTTCCATTTGCAAATTTTCTTGATTATTTATGTTGGTCTTTTACGTCTCTGTCTAAAACTCTGCACAGAATGGTAAGATGGTTCTTAAAGCAAGAATTCTAAAGTATTCCGAAGTGAACGGTCGTAGTATATCGGGGTTAATGACGGTAAGCACAACGGAATAGTTAAAATACGCCATTCCTTTTTATTTTGATTTCAACGTATTTACATCCCGTGTTACAAAGTGTGGAACATCAACAGGACGCGACTTATTTTGGAGCTGTTTGGTGATAATATCAAGGAATATGAGAAAGCAGGGCGAATATCACACACAGTACCACGAAGTCATACATACATACATACATACATACATACATACATACATACATACATATATGCATACATAAGTTAGGTTAGAGATACTGAAAGGTAATGACCGTTGAGAGTACCTAGACATAAATGCGAGAACTGAAAAGAATCTTAAAGGAATACAGAGTGAGGAAATTCATCGGATTCTTCTGGCTGAGGACACTGTCTGGTGTCTGCTATCTTAATAAATTTTTGGTTTTCGTAAGAAGCACCAACTTTCATGACTCGTTTAAAAACTACTGCATTTTCAAGGAATATTATGCTCCATAATGTTGCTTTCGCCATGTTCTGCAGCATGCGTTATGTGAACTGCTTTGTACCCGGCACCTCTATTAGGCTATTTATTGTACACATTTCTTTCAAACTTCCACCATTTCCGGTTTTGTGTTCTACTTTGTTCTCAAAGACTACAGCTTTTGATCTCCCTTGTGAACAGTTTTCTTCTTATATAACATGTGCGATCATTTCCTTTACAACACTGCAATGTTTTCTTATTCATGCAGGAGTGTTAGCTTAGTGCTTTGTTTGCCCTAACTTTGTGAATACTTCTTATCACTGAGAAAATATTTCACCAGCTCTTCAATACTGAGTGTGTAAGACTATCACTAAATCAATATGTGAAGTGAACTGGGAAAACAAAACTTAAAACATCGTGTTTTTTATTTATGCGCGAAGAACGTCTACCTGTGGTAACAGCTAAATAAATTAAAATCATAATTACATTAATGCTGTCCTGCAGATAATAATTTTATTCTTTTTATTATTACGAAAAATAACATTGGGAAGTTTATATGGTCACATGTTTTTTAAACTAGCATTTAAAAATAAAGTTTTGCAGTGTAACGTGCCGTTATAATTAGGGTTTCCAATATTTGTATATACAGGGTGATTCACGACTTAATATCTTAACATCAGAGGTTTGTTTATAAGGTAATTTTCAGTCACGAAAATCATAAAAAATGGGTCTGTTTCTTAAGAGTTGCACGGAGTTATAATTACCTGCCTCTCGAAAATAAAAAAGATTATGCGAAAAAGGCCTTATCGAACGTCTTCTTGAAGATTTAAATAAAGGTTCAATATTACCATCATCAGTCTCAATAGATACCTTGGTACAGTTTCATAGTCACTTCTTCTTTATCGGTCTGTGAAATAATTTCATATAATGCACTACTTACTGCTTTATTTAGGAGGTTCCTTTTTCTTAATTTAGCAATTCGTGTATTACGCATTTCAAAGATCCTTCTGCAATTTTATGGAGACACTTCTCTTTTTTATAGCCTTCGTAATTCTGTGTTCTACGCCGTGCTTATTTTCTTGCACTTATATATTCTGTATTTCCATTAATGTCCGCTGAATGACTCTGTATAACAACTTGTATGTAAACAATGGGAATATTTAGATGCTGCCTGTCGCAGAAAGAATTCCTCCTTTTAGATCTGTCTTTAAGGGAGTGCTCATTCTATAAATACTTGCACTAGCCCTTTGTTTGTCTCTGCTTAAAGTTTGTTTTATTTTGTTTAAATTAATGTATTTTTAGAGGAAACATTACTCTATTTATTCTTTCATACTCTATTACCTTCAATACAAGCATAAGCTTATTTTTACTTTCGTCCTATTATTATTATTATTATTATTATTATGTTGTTTTATTTGTCTCTTGTCACAGACCTTTTCTCTTTGATACTTTTCTTGAACCAACGTTCATCCCCAAAACTCAGACTTCAAGTTTCACCCTGCAATAATTTCCGTATTATATGTGATGTTTCAAGCATAGCTGTCTTTTGTAGTTTATTATTATTATTATTATTATTATTATTATTATTATTATTATTATTATTTAGCACCTTATACGAGTAAGACACATCGGGCTATTTTGATGAGAGTCAAGACAAAGTGAAAATTACAATCTGAAAGTTTCAATTGCGGGAAAGAATTTGTCTTCTACATTAGTTGAAAAAATACATATGACCATTCTTTTCATACGGTGTTTAAAATTAAATGTGCGTAATATATCGGGAAAATGTGATGGTTTAAATTTCAGAGAAGTATATTTTCCCTTAAGCCTTCGAGGCCCTTGCAACGTAACTCTGAAGGTCACGCCTTTTTTATATTCACGCTCATGTGACACAAGATTCTGACTTTCGTGGAACCATACTTTGTGCTTCGGGGGCACGCGGTGGCGCGTTGGTTGAGACACTGCGCTACAAGCCGGAAGGTCGCGGGTTTGATTCCCGATGGTGTCTTTGGAATGTTTCATTGACATAATCCTTCCGGCCGCACTGTGGCCCTGGGGTCGACTCAGCCTCTAACAGAAATGAGTACCAGTAACATTTCCTGGGGGGTAAAGGCGACCGGTGCGTAGGACTGACAACGTTACCACCTTCGTGTGCCGATTGTCTAGAAATCTGGGAGCCTCAACCTTCTGGAACCCTAAGGGGCCTGTCCAGGCCTGTAATGGGATTGCTTTTGCTTTATACGTTGTGCTTCGCTCTACGTTAAAGTGTGCATATTCAGTGGGACCACAGGCTGGAAGATAAATGACAGGAACAAGAAATGGATGAAAATAAAAGGGAATTAAGAATTTAAAAGCGAAATAAGGGGAAGAAAATGCGAAAACTGCCATAAATACAAAAATACAAAATGTGAAAGAAGGAAAAGAGCATTTGAAAGAAAAGAAAAATATAACACGAAGGAGAAAAACAAGGACGAGGAGGGAGAGGAGAATGGGAAGAAGTAGAGAGATTGGAAGATAAAGGTGTAGAAGGGCAAGAAGTAGAAGGAAAAAGAAGGCGATATGCGTACTTATATGTTTAAAGCATCATGGCACAGGGTTAAGTTAAACGAGGGCTGGAAGACGCCCTACAGGCGCAGTTCGTGGCAAGAGTTGTAAAGCCAACAGAAATTGAAGTGACGCCTTTGGTTAGGGCAAGAGAGTAGACGCTACTCTGCTCGCCAGGATATTACGTAATTAACTTGGACTGGACACTCAGGAAAAATGAACCTTCTGTACGTATTGCGGAAACTAGCTCGTAAGAGCTTGGACAGATCATGTCAAACAATGAGACGGCGTGTACTTCCGGAACGAACATAATGGTCTGGGTGTATCTCTCTCCAAATATGCTTAAAGCGCAGCCAGTAAATATCCTTGGGTTGTCTACTACACGCTTATATATATATATATATATAATCATATATGTATGGCTGTCTAATTTACTATGTTCTCCAACGAATAAACGTAAAAGTTAAAGGTGCTGTAACTGATGTAAGAGGCACAATATAAATTAATTATAACAACCTAAGTTAATAATTAAACTACATAGGCCGTTCAAATTTGAACGAGAATTTAGTTTGCTTTCGAGCACAAATCAACTTGTATGAACGTGTTTGCGCTGACAAGTTATGACATGTTTAAACTTGCAACCCACACTAGTCGGGTCCCTCTCCACCTCAACAATCAGGTGCAATCAAGATGGCAGTGCAAGCAGTACCCAGCAGTGTTGCGCAGCGTGTAATTATCAAATTTCTCACGAAGGAAGATATTACTCCTCCTGAAATCATTACCAGTCTTCAAGCACAGTTTGGGGATGAATGTTTGTCACAGCCAAGGGTGTTCAGTTGAGCGAAATCATTTCGAGAAAGACGAGACCGTGTTGAAAATAAAACTCACACTCGGCGTCCAAGAACTTCTGTCAATCCAGGCAGCGTTTTGAAAATTGGTGAACATATTCGGGCTAATCGTCAAATAACTGTTCTTGAACTGTCACAGGAAGTAGGAATTAGTGTAGGGAGTGTTGAACAAATTCTGCACAACGAGTTGAAAGTCAGTACAGTGAGCGCAAGTTGGGTCCCACGGCTTCTGACACCGGAGCACAGGGAAAGACGTTTAGTGGCCGTTACTCGACTTTTGTAACGATATGAAAGAGAAGGAGCCGAATCTTTGGACTCAATTGTAAACTGTAATGAAACCTGGGTCCACTTCTTCACACTGAATCAAAAAGAGCAAGTAAGCAGTGCAAACACACTCATTCTCCACCCCCAAAAAAGCGAAAGCAATTTTTTCAGCGGGGAAGATCATGGCTACTGTGTTCTGGGATCCAAAGGGTAGCACTCACCAGGACTTCCTCACTGATAAAAAAAACCGTCAATGCGCAGTACTATTCAACTCTCCTGAATGAAAAAGTGAAGCCGGCAATCCGCTCAAAGCGAAGAAAAAGACAGGATTCAGTTTGCTTTCTCCAAAACAACGTTCGTTTGTAATACTTTTCCATTTTGTTGTGAATAAAGTTTTTAGAAACGAATTCTCGTTTAAATTTGAACGTTCCTCGTAATTAAGAGTTGTTTATGGTAACGTAAAGTAACATGACTATAGCTAAGTATATAAATGGGTAAGTGTGTGACTGAAACGAAATTTAGGATAACGTAACTAGATGGTAGGGAAGGTGCCTAAAGACGTGAGTAAGAAAACACGGTTGAGATTAATAAAAATAAATAGGCTCTTAACATAAATAAAGATGTAGGTAGCGTAACTAAAGTGGAGGGTAAAGTAATTGAGAGATGGGTAACCTAAAGGTTTGGAGGTAAATTAATCTCTAGTGCAGTAGAACGTACCGAATGGAAAGTAACCCAAAGACGGAGCTGGTTAACACAAAAAAAAATGAATGTAAAGAGTAAATTAATGTAGTGTGCTCCTCCAATAGTTTTACCCAAGTACTAAGGCATATGGTGTTACAACACATAAGGCCATTATCTGAATATTCACTGCAATAACTGCCTTTTATTTCGTATAAGAATATAAATATATTTTACCCAGTAAGGAGTATAACACTTTTATATAACTCGACTCATATAAAATATGGGTAGTAAATACAAAGAATAAATACTGAGCAATAACTTTCATCTCATTTTGTTAGACGAGATATTTTTTTCTGAAGAAAATGAAAGGAATGCTATATATTGCTTTTATTTCACAATGCTTTTGTCCTTCCTACATTCTCCTGTGTTCAACTCAATCAATAATGTCTTGCCCAATATTATCTCATATTTCGGTTTTCACTTAGTACCGTGTCTTTTGTACCACGATTCTTTTCTCAAGGAACAGCTGTCCCTGGAAGATGAACTGCTAAGCTTCACATTCATTATAATCCTCAAGAAGTGGATCGCAATATCAGGGAGGCAACGACTCACTCTCCTGTTCAGCATGTAATCAGAATTGAATGTTGCAGGCGACATGGTAGGAACTAATTCATAGTAGTATTGTACAAAGCATATCTTGTGATCTTCAGTCTCCGGTTCCGTATATTTCGTAATTAAAACGCTGGAATTAACCGAGTTAGTGGTAGTGTCTGATATCAGTTATTATAATGCATTAAAAAAGGCTAGAGTTGGAAAGAAAGAATTAAAGTATGCAGTGACGGATGTCTTCTGTAACTAATTCTGCCCTTCAAGGGGCCGATAGATATGTCACCTATTTTGGTACTTGTTGTGAAGTTGAGAAACACGGAATTCCATCCATAGTGTATACGGTTCTCGTTTGATTTGTATTGTAAATATTCCTCATTATCTTAAACATTCTTGGCTAAATAATCAAACTTGCAACATATGTAATGGATTTACTAGATGTATGAACAGAGGTTTGAAATTTTAATTAGAGGATTTTATTTTTTCATGGCGCAAGAGCCACTAGTGGGCCAGGGTTTCCTCATTGTCGAGGCTTCACTATCACACTCAGTCTCCTGTGGAGGAATGATCAGCCCGACGCGGAGGCCTCTACCTGACAACACCCAAAGCTCACAGTATATAGATATCCATGCTCCCGGCGGGATTCAAACCCACAATTCCAGGAAGCGAGCGGCCGTAGACCCACGCCTTAGACCACGCGGCCACTGGGATTGACCAATTAGATGATTTCTTGTTTAAGTTGTTCAAAATATTGAAACACTAGGCTTACAAGCATACATAAATGTTAGATATTGTCATAATTAAAAGTTTTTTAATGAACGCTGATAAAAGAACGTTTTTCTGGTAAAGCAGCCAGACACAGTTTCCTCAGACGTCGTGCTATTCGTGTATAATATGCGATTTAACGTGTTCAAGTGGCGTTTTACTTCAAGTATAGTAGAAAGTCATTTAGTTTTATACATAATTACAGAAATTACTTAGCTTCTTCATAACTACTTCTTTTAGTTTGACCTCTTCTACCTATACATTATAGGTGTAGATGGTCATTATTGTTGCACCTGATTACATTCAACGACACATACACACTACGTAGGATTTCCCTTGACGAGGGATCGGCACGTCGTAGAAACCTCTTCTTTACAACACACAATATTCTCAAGATAAAACATGCATGCTCCTGGCGAGATTTGAAACCGCAATCCCAGCATGCGAGCGGACGCAGATCTACGCCTTAGACCTCGCGGCAGCGGATCTGCTTCGTAACTACTACTAGGCATTACTGACAGTGGTCCATTTTGAACTTTAAACTGCAACACGAATAGGCATATAAGCTCTTTATAGGCCGGTATAGCTAAACATGCTCTTATCTGTATAGCAAAATTCGGGAAAGATTTCAGGAATGCCGGCTCTCTGAAAAAAGTAGATGCCAGAAGGACCTTTCCTGGTGGTAAGGTAGCCGCAGCATGAATTGGACAATTATCTCGAAGTAACGACTTTAATAATGAGTGTAGTAGCCACACATCCTGGCTGTCTGAATTTTCGTATGGTATGTTTAGGCAGCGGGTAAACCGCAGAAAGGAAATATTAGTATAACAGGAACACTGAATATTATACCTGAACATAGGAAAAATTCTTTACCTTCTTCTGGAATACATGAAAAACATTATGGAAATATTCGCCTAATATTCTGCCTGATTCGCTGCAGTACATTTCCAGGCTCTTGTCCTGTCACATTCGACGCAATTAAAAGTGAGACGTGATTTCATAATTAAATCACCGTGTCATCATCAAGCAGTGGATTTATCCGTTTAACTCCGTATTTCTGTTGCATTTAACACCGCATTCAACCCAGAGTTCTGAATCCACACAGCTTCGTTCGAGGGTATCTCAGGAGACCGGCTATCTCCAGTGAGGTTTTTCTTTATATATTTTTCTTTATAAAATGCAATTTGGCTTTTATGCGGTGCGCTACCTGGCTTTGTCACGTCGTTTAGAGAACAGTTGATATCCTGTGTTGTTTTGTAAACTCATACTACTTAGACAATCCAGCTGTGGACCATACTGTGTTTCATAGTACTTTTTCCAACTTGAAACAAAAGACGGGGTTTCTTCCTTTCATGTTTGTTCGTGGGAAGCTTGATGCAGAAGCCACCACAAATCCAATCAGGGCCATGGCATTGGGTGGCTTTGCGTGACATACCATACGTATTTAACAGAGGAGAGTTCCAACATAGAACAGCTGTTTCTGCAGCGGTCAATAAGCTGGGGGAAGGAGACAGAGTGATGGATAGCTTTATAAAAGGAGAGAGCTGAATTTCTGATATGGTGCCTGTTTCGTACAAAGAAATTTCAGAGCTCAGTTGCTTTCATTTTTCTGTTAAACGGACTTAAATCTTCTCCTAAGCTTGTCTCAGATCTCAGTTACTTTGCTTTGCATAATTTCCCACAAGGATACAATGAGAGTTACGAAGTTCATTGTTAAGTCGTAATTCTCACAGCATGTATAGTGTAATGAAATCCTATTTCTGACAGAATTACACAAATAACTATTCTCTGGTAAATTAACCCAAAGTCTCAACACGAATAGCACCAAATCTTGCCATTGGAAGATATTTAGATCCATGTTGTCATGCTTAAATTAAAAATTTCGTATACAAATCGCATTATTACTCGTCTCTGCCCTCGTCGAAATTCCAATTATTCGTCCCGCAAGCGACTGCCCAGATTTCACTATGTGAACTGCACAAACAATCTTCGTCACATCTTGAAACTTCTATTTACGTCTTGTTAGCCGGTTCTATCCACTTAATGCCTTTATGTTCTGCAACAATAAAGTGTAATTCGTGTATTCCTTAATGAAATTAGCCAAAATTCACGCTTGTATAAATAACTGACAGTTACACATCCAGTGTTTAGGATAGCATGTGTGAAGATAAGAGATCTTCAGTTCCATCATAACAAGCACATAATTGCAATTCTGACATGACTATTACTAAGCGATCAGGAGAAAATTTTGTAAAAATAAATAAAAAACTGGAATAATATGCATCAGCTATTCCGTATATTTTTTTAAAGAAGACTTTAATTTGGCCTATAATTTGAGAAATTTCTTGAATATCTTAGCAATGAAGAAATTTTCAAGAAAATGTCTGCCCCATGGTGTGATTGAGTGACTCAGTTAATTATTTAGGGGCTAAGTACGCCTAAATAATTTCACATTATAGTTATAAGTATATAGTACAGGGCATACACAAAAGAATGGTGCGGTTTCAAAAGTGAATAAAAAATCTATGTCTCATATTACACGGACACAACATACACCGTCAGCGGCGGCAACTGTCCAAGTTTCTCATGCGCTACCAGCAGTTCGCTTCTCATGCTTACTGCGTGGCCGCGGGGCCAGTTTCAAAGATGGCGTTGCAGCAGGAGAAGGCTTTCTGTGTGCTCCGTTTTGAGGTGTCCAGATCCACCCCGTTCGCCAGATCTTACACCTTGCGATTTCTTTCTTTGGGGGTTCGTTAAAGACAGTGTTTATGTACCACCATTGCCCACGTCCATCCATGAAATTCGTGATCGGATAACGCATGCACTGCAGGCCATTACAGCGGACATGCTACACCGGGTCTGGGATGAGTTTGATTACCGTGTGGATGTGTGTCGTGTGACCCAGGGTACATATATGGAAGGATTGTAATTACCAAATGAGAAACGTGGACAGTTGCCGCCGCTGATGGTGTATGTTGTGCCCGTGTAAGGTGAGAAATACAATTTTTATTCACTTTTGAAACCGCACCATTCTTTTGTGTATGTCCTGTATATATAGTATAATAGTATATATAATATATATATAGTATATATAATAGTATATAGTATAATATATAGTATATAAATATAGAGAATAAAACACGCATGAATGATTATAATCTGCTGAAAGAATATTGACGGCCACGGAATGAATTAAAAATTTGTGACGTAATGGAAATTAAAAGAGTGGGGATTAAAACGTCAGTTTTATAAAATGAATGGTTAGCTTTATTATTAAGAAACCAATTGGTAGTATTACAACGATACTGACTCACAAATTTTAAAGAATTTTTTTATTAAATTAAGATACAATATATTACTTTGCTAGTGTGCTTAAGCAAGGAAGAATGAATTAATACTACACGAAAGAAGAGGAAGAAGAAAAAGAGGAGAAAGAGAAATAGCCGTCTATGAAATAAAAGAGAAAAGCCAAAATATATGGCTGCATTTCGAAGGTCCGCTGAAAACAGGCCTTGTATCTCCTCTATCTATATAAACTGAAAGGCTTCAAACGTAAGAGACATAAAATATGAAGATGGAAGGAAGGGTCTTAATCATTGTAGCTGGAACAAGACAAGCGTTTAATGAGTTCAGATGCTGACGAAACTAACTGCGGAAATTTACCAGCCACAGGCATCGGCCTTTTAACCTCACCCACAAATTAAACCCCTGTATTAGAAGGCATAACAAAAATAAGCCTGCCACTGGCTGCAAGTTACCGTCGTACAAGAACCTGACATAAACAGGTTATTGAAATGGGCTTCATTTGCCTTTATCAATAAGAAAACCTCTAGCACGCACTGCATTATTACGAACAAAATTCACCCCATAAATAACATCTCATACTGACTAAGAAGACACCGCTCGGCTGTGTCACGTGGTCACAATTACTCTGAAGCTTTACAGCCAACACTTCAGCTAAAAGTTACGGAAAACTTATAGAGACTTCTTTGTATTTCTGTTTGAAATTATTTTGGCTACATGCTGAAAATATTAGAGACGTTTCACCGAAAGCAAACCTCATTGCATTAATGACAGGGTACTTTCGGAATGGATAGGAAACAGATAAGAGTGGGACGGTGTGAATTGAATTCACCTGACTTAGAAAATGGTAGGGAATTCTGCTATTCAACAAACAGTTCAAAATTGTTTGCTGAGAGACCTTTATTTCCTGAAGCATGCGTTTTCCTTGTTCGTATTTGTTTCTGTAAAGAAGATTGCTTTTGTTGAGATTGTAGAGCTCTGATCATTTCGGTTGGTTAGTTAGTTTTATACCGTTTTCAAGGAGAATAAAATCGAGACATCGTATAAAAATGGGGTCTATGCAACAGCTCTCATATTACACCACCGACAACCTCGGAAGATTTTGATTAAATTTGGTATCGGAAATTTACAAAAAAAAACTATCGGAAGTATTTTGTTTTAATACGTTACACCATTTACGATCTTTTTGCACATGAAGCCCGTAATGAATTGTCATATTACAAGAGAATCGGTGTTCAAAAGTCCAACCTGTTACATAAATCATTTTTCTGACTAAATCCATAATTTTATTGCAAACATTTTTTGACATAATGAATGTGTGAAGTATGTACAGCTAAAGAAATTGAGCTAAAATGCCTTCAAATTTGTAGTAAAAAAATCTCCTAGTCAAAGAACACTTTGCGTAAACAGGTAGGTCAGAAGTGATATTAAAATATCTATCAAGGAAATATAATCTGAGGATATGAAAACGATACATATGGCTTGGGAAAAAGAGCAATGGCGGGTTGTTGCAAAATAAACATAAGAATATTGAAACCAATGAGTATTCAAATTAGCAAACTATGCTTTTGAGTTAAAATAAGGTGCCTGAGGATTACACTACGGGCTTCTAAAATATAACAACTCATTTTATAGCTTGGTGATACTCTTATGTAGCTCTTCTTCGGATATATAAGACAAACCCTCCGAAATCCCAATGGCACAATAAAACGTTGCACTGTCTTTTGCATGATACATGCCCTTTGCAGTCAGACTTATATTTCGGATTCTTATTCCAATTTTTCATTGCCATAGTGCGTGTTGAGGTCAGACAAAGGGAGAAGAGTGAAGATTTATTGAGGAGGAGTAGGAAGGAGGTCAATACACAGCGGCAGTAGGAGTCGCCACAACGTCCAATAAATAAGGGGGCTAATCAAGTTGTTTGAGTGCCCACGGCAAATCGCTTCTGCCGCGTATACTCGTAGATTCAGCGCCAGAAAACCAATAGCCTTTTTACTGTAACGAAGATAGAGCTCCTTCTTGTGCTAAGTCCCATGAGATCGTCAGTAATTCCGGACTCGCACGGTCCGTCAAAGCCTTAAAATAAAGGTCATTTATATACACGTTGCCTTCTGCTTTATACGCAAGATAAATCTTCAAAGCTGACATCCCTCTGCGCCTTGTGACAAGTTTTGTTCAGTAAACTCACCAAGTTGTTTCAGTTGACACAATATTTTTTACGGTATAATTATTTGTATTTTGCGTCACAAAATGTTTTCTTTTTTCTTTACCGTTATTTAAAGAAAAGGCCGGCAGTGTTCATAGCTCTGATTTATGCTCCGGCCGTTTTTCCTCCAGGAAGAAAAGCTGCGGTATTCAATAGATAGAATAATTAGTGGGCCCCCAGATCTGATCTGAAGGTGGAGAATAACATTAAATTGCTTGCACCTGCCGGCAATCGAGCTTACTGAGACAAGTTATTGTCCTGTCTTTTCATACTGTTCTCTTACTTTTAGCCGAGTTAGGTTTCTGCCACGTGACGTGAAATTATGTTTGTCGAATTGTCTTTGTTTTTTACTCTGCCGTTCAACACAGTACGATTCTACCCTCTGTATTTTATTTTATCAGTTTTATTTTAATCTGGATAGATAATTTTCATATGAGAGATTAGGTTAAAAGATACTTGATAGAAGCAATTTGTGTGACTGATTACTTCGTGCGTTGATGAAATTTTGTAACTGCATAATTATAGAGCGCGTAATGAAATATCCATTGATTCATTTGAAAGAAAGATACTGAGAAAAGTATCGGGACGCGTAAAAGAAAATGACAGGTGGACAATAAGGCATAATATCGAATTATACAAATTATACGACGAGACGTTTTTGTCAACTGTCGTTAATTTGAAAAGGCTACAGCGTATTGGAAACACTCAAGTGTGGATATAAGCGCATAATAATAAAGATACTACACAACACAATCGGTGGCAAAAGACCTGTAAGTAAACTTATAATAAGAGGATACATTTTATATTATCTTCACCATGCATTTTTAACAATTCACAAATTACACACCAACGAAATGCACTATATTTTCACTTTTTATTCCTTAACCCCTACTTATGTTCCAGCCATTATAAGACCATTTTCAGGGGGCTCGAAATCTACATTTACTTTACATCAATTGTTTATGTCTGTTATTATGTTATATATCACATGTAGTCAAGTTTTATTATCATTTATAGATTACAGTTATTTAAAATTTCTGTATTTAAATATATAAAACACAGAATATTCTTAAATGAGGTTCTCAATTTTTCATAATAAAATGATAAAATGAAGCTATATGGTTTTTTAGGATGTATCTTCTACCATTAGCTTGTTTTTTTAAATTCTGGCTGTTGGTTCTGTGTATATATAGGTAATCAGTTAAGTAAATCAGGTCCTGTGAAACAATGATCAGATATCAGCATCGTAGTTACATTCTATTATTATTATTTTATATATAAAGTGTATGCATGCGCCTACCTCGACACAGTTACCTAAATATGCAAACCCCAAGACAGCCAGTCAGTACAAACCCCACCACTGGACACTTACAACACAAACAGGTATGTCACTATATTCAAATTAATAACTTACAAAATTTTCATTTCGTTAATGTGTAATTTGTGAATTATAATAAGAGGGTTTGAGGCAGTAAATGTGGATTCCAAGATTAAGTTCAGCTTGAGAGAGCGCACAGAGAGGTTCGATTTAGAGAGTTGCTGCTAACTTCAATCAACTTCGGTGTGCGACAGAAGCTAAAATCAGTGAGTACGTTAACTACTAACGAGGCTATGCTGCGTTACGAAAGGAAGAACACCCTTGTGTGTATGTTCGACAAGGAAAGTCCACGAATATCAGCATACGAGATTCATGAGTGGATACACAAGAAGTTACAATTGGAACAAGAGAACGTTGTAGCCATTCAAATTGAAGGACCTACAAGGCAGGTATTTATTAAGACTATTACGACTAAAACAGTAGAAGACTTGATACATAGTACAAATGGGGAAACAACATACGAACACGATAATGGCGAGATATCGAAGGTCAAATTAGGTTTCGCGGGACTAGGCAAGCGAAATATTAGAATCGCAAACCTCCCACCAGAAATGCCCAACGAGGCCATTAGGTCATATCTATCAAAATACGGCACGATACAAAATATCTCAGACGAAAAATGGTCAAATACATATCGATACAGTGTGGGAAATGGAATCCGGATAGTTACGATGGACCTAAAAGTGCACGTTCCGTCTCACTTATATATAGATGGGTATAGAGCCCTAATATCATACACCGGCCAACCTGTTACGTGTTACGTATGTAATGCCACAGACCACATCGCACAGGAGTGCCACAAAAGGAGACCTAAACGTACGGACACTCGGCCACCCACAAAACAGACGTGGGCCCACATAGTTGACAAAAGGGCGCAGAACGACCCAAACACAACTCAACCGGACCTCCACAATGGGACACATACAAACAACGAGACCGAAGAACCCAAACAGACAGGAAAACTAGGAGATAATAACATCACACCACAGAACTCGCAAATACCAGAGACAGAAGCAAACACAATGATACAGGAAGGAGGGAATATAATACCAAGTACCGACACCATAATAGAATATAACGCGGATCAAATGGATATAGCGGTCACACAAACGCAAAACGAGGACACAGAGATGACACCACAACAAAGAAAAACAGAAAAGATTGCGCCAGTAACACCCGAGGACATCCACGGAGAAACAACAACAACCACACACCCAAAAAAGGTAGAAGAGGAAGGCGCGTATAGAAGACGTGAGGACAACAACAACACGCGAACTATTACAGGAAGTACAGAGAAAAAAGACCCACTCACGAGATCTCAAGAAGATTTCCCTATACTAATAGCCCCCACAGATGAGGATCTCGAGTCGACACGCCCACAATACATTCGTAAAAGGAAACCACGCACGGATGCCGAAACATCAGAAGAAAGAAAGGGCGGAAGAACTATGAGAAGCAAAAAACTTTCCACATAAGAACTAATACCCCCACAAACCACCTTTAATATAGTCACTCTAAATGTCAATGGCATGAAACACGGCACACGGATGAGAATGCTGAACGAGTTTTGTATAACGCATGATATTGACATCTTACTCCTCCAAGAGGTCACGCATACAAACTTTGACTGCATACTCCATAGAAATAAATACATTAATGTAGGCACCGATCGGAGAGGGACGGCGATACTCACAAAAGATTACATAACACTAACAAATATAAACAAACTCCCTTCTGGAAGAGGCATTGCTGGTTGGTGGCATAACATATATATTGTCAACATATATGCGCCATCTGGAACTAATAAACGCCATGAGAGAGACGAATATTATACACTTGACCTACCACACCTATTGCAATACGCGTCGTACGATTATGTAATAGGAGGAGATTTTAATTGTGTAGTTAAAAAGTCAGATTGCACAGGTACCCCCACAATCAGCCGGCCGTTAACTACATTAGTACACAGATGCAAATTGATAGACGCATGGAACAGCACAGCAAATAACACCGGATATACGCATTACACAAACACTAGCGCGTCACGCATAGATAGGATATATTTGTCGCCCACAGTGAATGAACTCAAAATCCAAACGACAACATTGGCCGCGGCGTTCACCGACCACAACGCGGTACAAGTTACACTCTCTGGGAAACACTCCTACAATCACCGCGGACGAGGATACTGGAAATTAAACGCCACACTCCTCACTATGGATGGTTTAAAAGAACAATTCCGACAACAATGGCTGCAATGGAAACGAAAACAGACATGGTATGACAATATAGGAAGATGGTGGAGCGTATGCGCGAAACGTAGGATAAAACAATTTTTCAAAACCATAGGAAAGGAGCGAGCGTACGACAAAAAGCAACAAATAGAATTCTATTACTCTTGCATTTATGAATTACTCAACAAACCAACAGATCTCCCAGATCTACACATCAAACTAAAGTATTACAAAGCCAAGATCATTCAAGCATACAGGACCCAATTCTACAATATTCAGGCCGAAACAAGAGAAACATCAATCCAAGAAGATGAACAGCTGTCCCTCTATCACATTGTTGATAGACACAAACGACGACAAAAAAAAAATATTGAAACGATTATAGGCGAGGGAGACGAAACCAAAACAACACAAACAGACATCCAGAATGTATTTTACAAGGAACTTAAAGAACGGTTTGCCCCAATCACGGTGCGTGAAGAAGACATGGACACGATATACTCAACGATCACAAAGAAAATACCATCAGACATGGGAGAACACGTGGACACGTCGATCACGCTACAGGAGCTAGCTACAGCTATAGCGCAAGCTCCAAAGAAAAAGTCACCAGGCGACGATGGAATAATAGCAGAATTTTACACCTGGGGACAGGACATACTTCAAGAAGACCTACTAAACATGTATAATGGCTTTCTGACAACAGGACACATCCCACCGATACAAACAAGAGGAATCATAGTTTGCATACCGAAACAGAACAACCCACAAAAAGTTACAGATTACCGTCCGCTTACCTTACTAAACACAGACTACAAACTCTATGCGCGCATATTAGCAAACCGTATTAAGCCAACATTAAATGACATTCTACACGAAACACAATACAGCGCTGTAATAGGCCGAAACATCCTGGATGCCACAGCGGCTCTCCGAGATATAATTGCGGCAGGCACACACACGAAAAGTGGTATCTGCCTTGTGACATTGGACTTCAAAAGGGCATTCGATAATGTATCACATCAGTATTTACAAGGCTTATTAATGACATACAATTATAGCCCAGGAATAACAAACGCAATACTATCTTTATATACGAACGCCAGTTCCCGAATAGACGTAAATGGACACCTCACTCGAGAGATCCCAATACTCTGCTCAATTAGACAAGGATGCCCCCTCAGTTCTATCCTGTACGCACTCATCCTCAACCCATTTCTAGTCCTCGTAAACAAACACGTAACGGGAATTAAAATCGGTCAAGACAACCACTCCATAGCCAGTATTGCGTACGCAGACGACGTCACAGTCGTGATTCAAAATCAACAAGACGTAAAGGCACTGAATCGGATAATTACGCTATACACAAAAGCCACAGGAGCCAGCATTAACTGGGATAAGACAATAGGCCTCCCTATAGGGACGTGGAATATGAATCAAGAGCTGGGTGGCATACGATACACAGACAATGCCAAAATATTGGGCATCAACTTTGGGAAGACAATCGGTCAAACCATCAACAATACATGGACTGACAAAATCAAGAAGATACGAATCGGTATCAACGACTTTCACATACGACAATTAGATTTACAACAAAGATTAAGAGTTTGTAACGTGTGGCTCTTATCCAAAATATGGTACACAGCCCAACTACTCCCCATCACAAAAGTACATGCAAACCAAATAGTGGCAACCTTAATACAGTACATATGGCGAGGATCAATTTTCCGCGTCCCGATCACAACACTCTACAAAGGCACAACTGAAGGAGGCTTAGGAATGATCAACGTTAAGGCAAAGTGCGACACACTATATTACCTAAGACTAACACAACAGAAACAAAACAAAGACACATTCACGGCACAATGGCTACAACTATATGAAGCCTTGAGACAACAGAATAACCCCCCTAATTGGGAACCTCTCCCCACAACATTAGAATACTTAAGGATTTACATACAAGAAGGGTCATATGTGAGGGACAAGCAAAGTAATGAAACCATCGCCAAATACAAGCGCGAGATTTACGAGACACAACGACACCAGCACCAGCCTACAAACACGACCATTGGACTCCGAATACAGAACAAATTCCCTAATATCAATTGGCCAATCGTGTGGAAAACATAAATAAGCCATTCCTACCTCGCTACATACGAACAATATGGTACAGGATCGTCCATGATATTATACCCACGAACGTACGATTATGGAAGATTAACCTTCACGGAAATGGCAAGTGCAGACAATGTGACAAATACGACACCGTAACTCACAGATATACGGAATGTATAAACTCCCAACCGATATGGTACTGGACAAGAGAACGGATTGCCGGTTATATGCGCATAAACACACGGGAGGTAAAAGACACTTGGATAAGTTTACCTGAATTTGATATGAGCCCACTAAAAAAACTAAACGCCACCATATGGATTATAGGCCATATGCTGGGGTACATACACGACAACAAGACTCTAACCCTGCAAGACTACCATGATTTTATGCGTAGAGCCAGATGGAAGGAAAATAGGCTCCGCAGTGCACAAAAAAACTGTGGGAACTACCTAGAAGTATTAGATTCTTAAAGACTTGAAGATTTCTAAGCAAAAATGACTCAACCAGGCACCAGAACAGCAACAACACGACCACAATAGGTGACGCTTGGTTTGCAGCGTAGAACCAAGGACGGAACACTACACATCCCAACAGCATTGGAAAAATACACACCCCTCCAATTAGAAGAGACGTTGCACACATGATGGAATAAATGATTTAAATCAGATACACTATGAACCTTCCACAAAGTGTCAACAATGTTTTCGCAATTGATATGTAGCAATAAGAAATGTAAACACCAATGAGGTACTATTGTCAAATAAAGGTTTTAAAAAAAAAAAAAAAAAAAGAAGATACTGAGCATAAGAAATTGGAAGAAAGAAGCAAAGGATATTCAAGGGTGGAAAGGCTATATACCAGAGACCAAGGCCCGACATCGGGGTGTTAGGCTGTAGTAGAATAAGAATAATGCTGGTGTGACAGGTAAATTCTTTTTATCAGTATATCATAAGAAGCAGTCGTGACGTAGTTTAGCGTATCGGATAGAGGATCAGAAGGAAATCACGCGACACTCTGAATCAATACAGCTGATCTTAGGGCCAAGACTTGAACTGGCGACCTCAGAATATTATCGAACAGAAAAAATAAACACTCGACAGACTTCCGGTTACAAGGCACATGACTTCTCGGATGTAGACCTCTACATGTTGCATTTTCAAGTGCGTAAATTTGTGGTCAGAAATATGTACTCTTCCCCCCCCCCCCCCCCGGAACCTTTAGTTAATGGGTATTTTTCGTTGACCTATTGGGTGTACGTACGATCACGTGATGGAGTATCGAGTTTGTTACAACACGACCAATATTTTGAGTGTTATGAAATTTTAAAAATTTGAAATTATTATGCGTTAGTACTTTAATGAAATTTGCAATTCTATCACAATTCAGTGCATAAACAAACATCTCGCAAGGGCTCAAGTATCCGTAAGCAAGGGAGGAGGTTACAAAAAATGGGATTGGTTACGGAATACTATTGTATATTTGACTTAAATATAGGTGACTGGTGTTGCTTCAACTGAACAGTACCACCTCCATCATGTCAAAAGTAAGGTTTCAGTTGTTATAAGATATGGAAAGGTTGTTGGACATTACAGTAAACTTGTTTTATCAAAGCCAGTCCTATGCAAAGAGTAAAGTCATACATGCCATAAGGACAAAAGTTTATACCATTTGCTTAACATATAAACGAATTTATTATTTTTAATGCTAGAATTAGTTTAGCAAACAGTTTTCGGCGGAATAATTATCACCAAATACGTTAAGGCTATGATATTAGCACACCGTCAAAAGCATGTTAATTACGGTAACGTAGATAGACACTAACAATGACGCGATGTTATGCTCCAAGAGTCATAAACATGAAAGGTGAATTCTTATAAGTACAGAAAGTTCCAAGTGCATTCCAATAAATTTTTATATCAATACCACACTTTACATAAAACATAAAAATCCGATTTAAAGCAGCGCCTATTGGCACGAGTTGATTTGTCACCTCCGACCTACGCGTGCTAGCAGTAATGCCATACATTACTGGCAAACAAGAGCGTCAAATGAATTCCCATCCTAAGAGTTCATGACACGAAACAAAGTATGGAGTTACCTTCTAAGCAGCCATCATAAGTGTCATGTAAAACAGGTGACAAGTGATCCCATTGCAGCAGCGATACAAAGCCCTGGATATATGCATAAAAGTATTTCTGTTTAAAGGGTAACAGATACTGATCGGCCGGCATTTGGTAGCAATTAGCTAGACAGCTTCGACAAAATAATTTCTCGTGTTTCATAACTGTATTCAATACAGGACTGATAAATGGTTTGAGTGTGCTTGGTAACAAAATAATTCCAAAAATATTCACATCGTAAAATGTTACAACATAGCCATAATGGAACCCGTTATTTAGAGATTGAAACTTATTCTCTTTTCAGAAATTAAACGCATTTTCTTTTATAGACAATCGTTTAAATTTCATATTTTTAGATTCTTCTTGTCTGTGATAACGTGTTTGTACTCGGAGATTTTTTAAGAGAAATTCGATGTTATTAAGCTTGTATTGGACAGTTATGAACTAAAATTAAACATGGAAGGCAACATTTGTTATTCGCTTCCGTTACGAAATTTCATAAATATATGTTTGTTAGTTCAGGAGAAGAAACCTGTATTTAAAACCACAGACGACACGGCATCTCCACATTGCTTTATTGATACACGCCTTTTCGAAACGGGCATACCAACCAAAAAGTCAGGAGTGAATATTCTGCCCTCACAGGAGTGCTTGCAACAAACACTGCCTAAATGACCGAATGAGAAGAAGAGCAGATCTGCTAAAGGAACAGCTCAAAATGGGCTTCGGATAATAACCCATAAAGTAAATGTCAAGTTCTTCTTTCAAATTATATTCCACTATGCGATATTAAGGTCTAAAGTATTGCTGTAGCAGATGACAATTAATGAGCCAATTTTGTTCCCTGACTGCAAATTTGAATCCTGATAAGTTCATTCATATAAAAAATGTCGGCATGCTTTTGTGTCGATTTGTTTGCAAAGGTTGCAGCTTTCCGATTCTCCCGTTCCAAGATTTCTACCTGTTACCTGGAAGGATTCATTATATCGTAATTTCATTGCAAGCCGTAAAGGCCTGCAACCTGATCCGTGAAAGTAGAAGAACAAGAGGAAAGATGATAAGAATTCCAATTGAAAATTAAATAGACTTCATCTTCATCAAATATACACTTACTTGAGGTCAAAATTCAAATCGGATGAAAGTTTAGATGTTCTAGTCCAGTCACGGATATGTACGATATTACAGTTGTCGCTTTGTGCTGTGATGATATGTCGAAATCCCATCCAACACACTATATAACATGTATAGGAGAACTCGTGTGTTTGAAGGTTAATTATGAACGAGATCTGGTCAGAATGTCTAAGAAGTGGTAGCAGAAGAATGGGATATAAGAAGAATCATCGAGAGCCAAAATAATCTTCAATATAAGTGTGCAGTACGTGAGAAAAGTGTTAAAATCCGCATGCGATTCCCTGTAGCAAAGTCACATAGCACGAATCCCAAGACGCCATTCGTTCTCACGTCCCTTATTCAGCGTGCAGTTCTTCTACACTTTGCCCTATCTTTCCTACTAATGCGCTAGTCGGCGCATGCGGTTTCAGCACGTGCTTGACTTAGTGCTTTTATCTCCAATGAAATTACAGAAATATGTGTTTCATATCACACATAACCTTTCAAATCTGACTATTCCATCAGTGCAACTGATAGTCTCCCTTTATACTGCATTGAAACTGTTTTCAGTAATTTCGTAACACTCTCTGAATCTGAATATTTGCTCTACACCTGTCTTTGGTACGCCTTGACTCTAAATAGCAAGGTCATGCGAAATCAGCGCAAAAACTTGCGGCCTTCCTAAAGTCAGCGATTTAATTATGAGAGGAATTTGCCGGTGGAGACAAAGTTTGTAAGAGAATGGGCGGTTGCTGTGAACAGACCCCGGTAATATCTTTCTCCCTCTCTCTTCCTTCTCCTTAATACTGCTCCGATGAATAATTCAATTAGCCTCATGAATCTCAGTTATAAGTCAAAACCTGATTACGAACTTAATTGAAATCCGTCTTGGGCAAACGTGTCTTGGAGATGAGGCAGCATGTATGTCTGTGGGTATCTTGTCAGTGATTTCTTCATAATTTAGTGACTTTCACAAGAAATCCTCAAACATAATAACGAATAAGCATTTTTTTGAACGACTGAAACTGATCGTAAGTCCATTGTTATTTAATACAAATTACACCAGTTAATTTCACGTCGCCTAAGTCAATACAACACAATGGACTTTGTTGCTTGCACATCGTTTGTAGAATAAACGCGAAATGACTTGCAAGCGGCTGCAAGTCTCATCCCCACAGCTAGTCAAGACATAAAATATTAGGCGTGTCCATATTTTCGTGATATCAACTGCAACAAAGTTTATTATTAACGTGTAGGAGTTTGATAGCTGAATAAGCATAAAAGTTTCGGGCCGAAATTTTCTGCGGAAGAGATGTGTAAAATGTGCGGGTAAATGAGATCACTAATAAGAAGGATGTCACAGAAATGGGCGGAATATTGCGAATTCGACTGAAGTCTGAAAGTAGAAACAGAACATGCTTTAAACACTCTAAAAAGCAGACAATATTCATGTTTGTTACCGACTTATTTTATTTCAATAGTGCATCGTCGTCACGGGCGTACACCTGATGGTGGTGCAGCATTGGAATATGTGAGGTCTCAAAGATCCAGCTTCAGGGGTGTGACGCTATGTTTTCAGATGTGTAGTACATACTGTCTTTCTGTTCGGAATCAAGAGGTCGAATAAGACTGCTTGATCCTGAACAGGAAGGCAGTACTATCCTTCAAAACGTCGAAAACTGCACACCTAAGGACACAGCGTCACATCCCAGAAGAATTACATTTTTAGCAACACCGATGGTAGATTTTCATTTCTCGCGTGTGGAAGTTTTGCAAAAATATTAATAGACAAGTGTACTGTGCACCTTTCATAGCTTTAATATTACACTCATTTAATACTGGCACCCGCTCAGGATAGGGACAGGTGGCGGGCTCTTGTGAGTGCGGTAATGTACCTTCGGGTTCCATAAAAAGCGGGGAATTTCTTGACTAGCTGACGACCTGTTAGCTTCTCAAGAAGGACTCTGCTCCATGGAGTAGTTGGTATACTGGCACCCGGAAAAACGAGAACTAATATGACTAAATCAGGATAGATCTGATTGTGTGTTTTCTATAAAATGATTATGAACCGATGGTGAGTAATGGTAAAATGCAAAGGTAGAGAGAGTGTAGTCAATCACAACTACATTCGTATATTAATTAAGTTGAAATTTATTAAGCTATATGTTTCGGCTTACCTATAAGACAGCCATTGCTTTGAGATCTCGACTGATATATCATAAAATATATCTGTATGTACATGATACATAATGAGTCGAAAATTATTGGGTAAAAGATAAATGTATATAATTTTAATCAGTTAAAATGCTAAGAACATTTTTAGTTATAAACATAATAATAGTATGAATTATAAATTATTAAAGTTGTTAGAATAATTAAAATTTTTAAATAGGTGCTTCCGAGTAGAATTGTAGAAATTAATCAGTGATGGTGGCCAACAGGGCGTTATGTCTTTTTAGCTCTGTATATGTAGTTTTTAAAAATGTTAAAATGACTAATAAGTAAAGAATATCTTGGTGTCAAATAGGTTCGTCAGAGTCTCGATCGAGTCCAGAGACGGCACATATAAATACGGAAATGAAATTTATTTTTAAAAATAAAAAGTAGACTTCTTGACCATGTTGTTTATCTATGTGAGGACTGCAAAAGTAATTTTCGTTTTATACTGATATTTATTAAGCTTTGGAAGTTGTCCTATTGTGTGGAAAAACAACTCGCTAAAGAATATTTACAGGTCTCTGTTACGTCTTATTTCCTGTCATCCGTTCCATAAGCAGCCAGAGCTAAGACATTCCTGTGTATAATAACAAACAATTGCTTTTACCTTTGAACATTTATTGCTTTTCTTTGATTTTGTGCAAAGCGCTACACTTTGATAAAATTACTTGCATGAATATAAAACGTCCTTGTGTCCTTGCTGTGTACTGTGAAGGGAATGTGTTATCTACCGAAAGCAAAGAAAGCAATTTCCTACAATCCGTTTCCTAGGAGAGATATTGCAGCTCTGTTTTCAACGTGTCACACACCCAGTAGTCTTTTTGTTGCAATTTCTACCATCAGACCTCTGTCGCCTTTGGCAAGCTGCTGCTCTACTTCCAACATAGTCTGCACAAATACCATCGAAACTCAAAGGTTTTAAAGAACATAAAATTATGATTTTTTATTCAAACGTAAATATGATTTCAATGTGAAAAAGCTGTCTGATCTACTTTTTGAAATGTAAAGAGTTTAAATTCTCGAACAGCTGTGATATATTCGTTCATTCGGTTTAGTCGAAATAAGTTTATTGGTGAGGTAGCTGTATCTGCTGGCACAGGCTGAAATAAATATATTTTGTTTAATGTTTGCGACAAGTACGAAA
The DNA here is from genome assembly GCA_021186555.1 of Reticulitermes speratus. Taxonomy (NCBI): domain Eukaryota; kingdom Metazoa; phylum Arthropoda; class Insecta; order Blattodea; family Rhinotermitidae; genus Reticulitermes; species Reticulitermes speratus. The sequence goes on from JAJKFL010000002.1 coordinate 19,469,696, forward strand.
CCTACTGGAGTATATGATTATTTGAGACACTATTGAAATATTTGGATTTATTTTATATAAGAATTCAAATTTGGTATATATTTAGTGTGTTACACTGAGCGGAGCTCTTCCACAAATAATTATGTCTTATACCGGGACAAAAAGTGGAGTGAAAACTACAGATGACAACTCATGATATATTGTCTACAATGCTTAAAAATTTTGAAGTTTAACATGTCAACGGAAGTATAACTGACTGGAATAATACACAATGAGAAAGCTCTGAATAAAAGATATTTATATTACTCTGTATGTGCAAGAAAGTTACTCGAAAGCCCTGCAATAAATTTGGCCACTTTTTGTAAGAAGGGAATCTGGTTTTATTCTGTTTTATTTCGTATGTAATTCTATATACGTAGATAAATGACAAGGATGTAAAGTAAATAATGATAAATATAACTTTAAAATTCAACAAATTTTTAATTAGACTTAGGGCGATAAATTAGATAATACATTACCAGAGTAAAATAATCTTATAACTTAAAGGTTCGAAAATGGAAGCCATCTCCACAATTGGCCTGCACCCTCTATTACAGTTCCTAAGGCGTAATTATTGAGAAAAATATTCGTGACGAAATAAGGAGCAGATGTAATTACGAAAAGATTTGCTGCAATTCACTTCAGAATCTTTTATCTTGCAGCTTCCTGTGTAGAAGCCCAAAGATTCAAATATACACAGCAGTCAATTTGCTGTTGTTAGGTGTGTGTGGGGCTATTGGCCCTTCACTTAGGGGAATACATAAACTGATACCGTTTATTTGTACAGTTTTGAGGAAGATATTTGGAATAATGTGTAACCAAAGGAAGTTGGTTAAAGGAGAATTGAGAGTTATGCCTACGTAATGGGGATCTTCATGACTTCTACTCTGCGTTTATATTGTTAGAATAATTGCAATAAAAATCGTGAAAAGGTTGCGGCATGCCCAAGTAGTTGCTTAAGAAGTATAATGAATTTAACTGAGAAAACTGGGTAAGAGAAAATTTTAGAGTCTCAGATATAGGTGGGCTGATAATATTAAACTGGAGGAGAGAAGAGTGGACGTGCGAGGATATGGATTGAATTGAATAAGTACAAATTTCTGGCTTTAAAAAATATCTGTTTTCTCTCTTTCCCTTGTTCCTTGCACAAGACACAGTGTTATTACATTTAAACCAAATTTGTAATGTATAGGATACTAGTTTTCATTTCTGCATCAATTTATGGGCACTCTCTTGAGACCACTTAAGTGTGTAATATTAGTTTGCCGTCTTCTGTGCAGCATATGATTCCTCTGTGGGTTCCACTGTGCTTGTGACACAAAGTTCTAACACCGGCTTGTTATAAGTAAATGGCGACATCAGTTGTTTACACAATTAAGGCTCCTTGTAGTGGGGTCACCCTAATCCTTACCAGCGTGAATTGTCCCATAAGGACAGAGCGATGAACCAGGTTGCTGCGTCAAGCACTGCTAAGTTGTGTTTACCAACGAAATGTTTCATGCAGTTCATACAGGCTACACTGCGTTCTGAAGTGTTCAGCTGTTTCCTTTGTTACCTACACGGATTCTTTGAACAGAAATTACTAGTTTGCCAATCTTGCTCTGTATTCTACGAAAAATGGAGTTTATTTGTTTATCTACCACTTATCTGTTCTTTTTACAATACAAGGCTTGTAATTTCTCTAATTATGGTTCCACTTCCGTGCTCTTGCATAGGAATGGGCACTGTGATTTTAGAAATATAATTTTGTCTTAAACGTATCTTAGCAACTGCACTAACTTTGAGCTTTGCATCTTATCGCAGTGAGTCTCTAGTTTGAAATTTCTCCGCGCGGTTAATTTACCGTATGATAGCAACAGCCCTAGTTTGGAATTTATCTGTGCAGTAGGGTTTTCCAGAGTTTATTTTCTCCTTATGCTGAAAAGGCTGTAGTTTACTTATTAATTATAAGAATAGGCGGGATCCTTAGGAGGTCTGGACGTTTTCGACAAAGGACAAATCTTTCGACCTGTCGGGTTTGAATTCCGGATCTTCCAGTCCGTATCGTACTCAATATACCGATAAAGATACTTGAACCTTTATATGTGTTCAGAAATTGCTTACATCGATAAACTGGAATGTTATTTGGGGTCTAAAATAAAACCGGTATTCTTTTTTCTCAAGTTACGTAACGGAGTAAGACAAGCATATCTCACACAGACTGCCTGTAAGAGGGCGCCTCTAACTTCCTCCCACCTTCTGTAACGGAAATCGCTAAGGAAAAGATAAAAGTGCCAAACGATTTCTTGATTGTACGAATTTCTTCCAGAATTTATAAAGGTACAATTCTTCCGTAACAGCAAGTAGGAAATTTGATTACTAATTCAGAATACAAAGAAAGAGTAAACTATGACGTCAACAGTATCATCCGCATTTTTTGTAGTGAAAAAAGAGGTGGTGATTTGATTATATTGCACACAAGGCTGCCTACAAACATTTTCACAGGTGTTTTATAATGGGAGTGTAACTACACAGGTCTAAAATGCTGCTTTCTTGTATCAGCTTCAAGTTATATAATAATATAACAGAATTAATTTTAACCGTGTGTATTCAACTGCTTAAATTGTACTGAATAAAGTGAATAACATAAGGAGTATAAGGCCAGCACGCTGAAGTAGTTAAGCGCGCTGGCCTTATACTCTTGTCAGAATAACTCCTTGATGAGGGCACCTCGGTGTCGAAAGATGTAGGAGTTTTATAGGAGGTTCATACTTCTGAATGTATTTTATTAAGAGCATAATTTGGTTACTGCATTAAGTACAACAATATGCACTGTAGGAATAACATAAAAAAATTCAGTCACTATTACCCGTAACCCAGCTGGATTCCTCCCACTAAGTTCTACGTTCCACTACGTTAAGGCACTCCGTTCTGCACTTGCATGGTACAGTGTACTAAACGCATCACTGACGCGGCTCTCCCACGCCATGCCAAGTACGCATGTAGAATCACTCCGTTGTTTCATCTCCTCTCTTCTTTTATATTTCCCTTTATCTTGCTATTCCAGTCCCGTTTGTTTTTTCTTTATGAAAATGTCATTTTTTTCACAAAGAAAAATATGAAGGCATAACAAGGATATTCCTGCGTATATTGAATCTCCGAACCTGCTGGACGAATGTAGATCTGATAAAAATGGCATATATAAAATGTTGTACACTAGTTTTACTTTCGGACAGAATTGGTCCCGTTTTAGTCCAATATAACACAACGCCGACTTTGAAAATTATAATTATTCCGTGAAGAATTCCTTGTACCAAAAATCAATCCATGATTAAATGTGTGTTTATCAAGATGTACATTCAAAACGTGTTTGTTTATGATGCTTATAAATTTGCCTTCAACGCTGAGTTTTTCAACACTAAATCCACAGCAGTGTGCAGGAGCCATATTTAAGGGTGTTTCAATATTGCTCAAAACATTTAAGAACTAGTTGCACTTTGATCTGAGATAAATTCCTCATTTTTTGTACAAGAATTAAGCTTATAACGATAGCTTCCAACAGACTGTAGTTAATAAATACGCGCCTAAAATTGCTTCAACAGCTTTTCCTTGTATGGTAGGCCTCGAAACACTCATCGAAGCACAGGGAACATCACAGGCCTGACAATGGTATACACTCCTTCATATTTTGTTATGTTTGCCACAGACCACAATTCGTCCTGTTTGTTCACATAGGATATATTCTAATTGGAAAAAATAAATTCTGTTAATTGGTCTACGGCGTTGTCTCCACCATGGCGACCTGATAATTTAAGCTACATTTAATATTTTACTCACAAAACCTCAACCAAATTTATTCCGATATGTAGGCCTCAGGATGATTTGCATGTGTAATACACAGTGGCTTTACACCTACCATTGTGTATAAGCAGTAATATTCAGGCATAACAAGTAGTAATATTTTTGGATTTAGACTCTCTTCCTTCTGATTTTCTGTCACACACAATTTCGTAGGTACATTGGTTGGCTTATATGAACTTTGCAGTCTGAAGTGTACTACGTAGTATCAACGTAGATCTAATTATTTAGTGGTTGTCCGCTGTCACTGGGCTCATGTTGACCATCCACTACATAATCATTTATGTCACGATTGAATTCTCGTAAACCCGAATAATCAGCAGGCAAACAGGAAACAGAAAGTCATGTGACCCACTCAGACTTACCACCAATATGTTAACAAGACCGCCATGTGAATAATATCTCCCCCGGTATGTCCACTCACCTGTCATATGCACTTCCCACAGTACTGTGGCCGTTTGAGGGCAGTTATTAGATGTCACTCACGAATATTGGTTCAATTCTAATCAAAAACATTCAAAAATAAATGAGCTATCACATTTGTATTACGAGAAATCAAATTATATTTTGTAAAAATTAATCTGAATTTCGACTTAAATATCGCAATAAAAGGAAATGTTTTCTAGAAAACATAAACAATTTAAAAAGCTTTATGAAAAGCACTGAGAATGAGATTAATTAATAAATATTAATTTTCCTTTATTTAACGGCCTTTTTTCCGATTCTAAGTGGTCATTATACGTAGCAAGAAATTATGAAATATCACTGCAACGCCTGTTGAAGCGGCTGTGGTTGTCTAAAAAGTAACGAATACTGTCTTTGACTTCGACAATTTTATAAAGTGTGGTTAATGTAGACGATGTTTTGTAAGTTGTGTCTATTCCCATAATCATGTTATTGGTTGCCATCTTACTGAAAAATTAACGACATGATGCGGGGAAGTGTAGGCCTATTTATTTATATTCTTTTTCACTGTTTTAGCTCTAATTAAATTTACCGATAAATTTAAAATAACTAAGCTGAAAATATATCTCATGAAATCTTATACAAAAATATATCGAAGGATAACATGAAGACGGTCTTTAAAAAATAGGATTGGCGGGCGTGGGTGAATTTTTATGGCTGAGGACAGAGATGTTACGGGCTTCTTGTGAAGGCAGTCGCAAACCTTCGGGTTACACATAATGCGGGAACTTTCTTGAACAGTTGAGGACCTGTTAACTTCTCAAGAATGCGTGTGGTCCATGACGTTAATTAGACAGACAGACAGACAGACGGGCGAGCGGGTGGACAGACGGACGGACAGATAGGCATACACAAACAGACCGACAGACAGACAGATAGACAGACCGACTGACCGACAGACAGACAGATAGATAGAGAGATAGATAGATAGATAGATAGATAAATAGACAGACAGGATAATAAATAGATAGACAGACAGACAGATAGATAGATAGATAGATAGATAGAGAGATAGATAGATAGATAGATAAATAGACAGACAGGATAATAAATAGATAGACAGACAGACAGACAGACAGATAGATAGATAGATAGATAGATAGATAGATTAGATAGATAGTTAAATAGGGAGGTGTGCTTTGACTTGTGTTAGTAAGTAACTAAAGTAATTGCTCCTCACATTGCATTCCTTGAAGTAAAATGTAATGAAATAACACCGATTGTTTGTTGTGTTTTCTGTCGTTATTAAATTCTTAATTAAGGCTCTTTAACTACGTGTTATTAGATTAACATTGAGCATAACAGTCTTTATGGACATTTTAAACAATCGGTATGATAATGTATTACTTTCTTAACTGACACGTGAAGCAAATTCACTATAAGAACGGAAGAATAAATTATTCTTTCTCATTATTGAATGCAGTTTATATTAAGGAACATTGCAACATAAAACAGCATTCATGCTATATGTGTAGTCCTCTCAATATCAAATATGCATTAACACCGTAACCTAGATGACACTGTCGTGGCCATGAATCCCTTTTTGTTACATTTTGTATCCTGCACGATCTTCCTAATAACAGCAAGACACACAAGACAGAAGCATTTGGCTGCATAACTAACGTAATATTTGTAAAATACACTACAAACACAATAAAATGATACGGCCATTTTAGTTTTAGAGATTTTATTAAGTCGATAAAATTTATAAAACTTATTTCAAAACTTTTCTTCCATGTGAATATATCTGCTTAATAGAGCTAGTCTGGCAGGATGCAAATAAGGTTAAGTATTTTTTAAGTTTCTCTTCAAAACGCATTAAAGAATGAATAACTCATAGCGAGAAAGAAGTGCCGTACTATAACAAATTTCAAAAACCTCTATCGAAAGGTATTAAAGATATTCGTAGAAGTTCCTTTATTCGCCATTAAGACTCAACCCGGACGCATCGAAAGCAAGACTTACCCCATTAATAACATGCCTGATTACCAAAGAGATCTTAAAATTACTTTGCGCGGAAATGCCATATTCACTAAAACATGTCAAAATTTTGTGCTCAAAAATTACTTTTTTATACGTCTGTCTGCACAGTGATGAACAGAGTTGCAGCCAGGCCGTGAAACACCAATTTCGAAGTAAAAGCTGCTTTCTGCCACCATCGCCCGCTCGTTAACTCCATGTTGCACATAACGCCACCTCATTATCTGCAGTCACATTATCCTGCCGCGACACGCACGACACAAAACTCGGTCTCCTATCTCTTTTAAGCCCCGATATTTGTTACACCATCCCTGCTCGTCTGCACCTAAAATTCTGTTCGTACGTGATTATGTAGAAACACTCTGTTACAATGCATAAACAGAAGGCTCTCCTGTACTGCAGTCCATGTTGCGCTGAGATTACTTCTTTATGTTTTCATAGTGATATTTTGCGGGACTTATGGCAACAAATTATTCATTGCAGAGTCGTTATTTTTTATGTAATGTAGGTAATTACGAAAGCTTAAGGGAATGATAAAAGTAAGACTTTGAGCAGTAAGGTATTTGATGATTTAAGCAGGTTACATAGTGTTAGGGCAGGTTAAACTAAGATATGATAGTTATTGTGTTATGATATGTGAGACTAACCGATTTCACTTTCCAGGAGTCCTACTTATAGTCTGCAAACAAAATTAAAAAACCCAGAAAATGGGACAATTTCTGGGTCGCATTGTCAGGTAGAGTCAGGCAAATGGCCAGATTTAACAAAACACTTCATGAAATCATGCTCGAGAACACCAAATAGTAAAGAAATAACACACCATGTACAACAATAAGAAGAGAATTATGCTGAAAAATGAGGAATTGTAAGTCTTTGAGGTATTGTGAATTGTTACATTACGTTTCATTTGTGCTAGTTTACACGAAATTGAGCCCTGAGGATGAAGGATTTTAAGAACAGACGTAATGTTAAATTGCACTTTGGGATTGCGTTATTTTGGAGTAGCCGTGTTTGTTTGTTTGTTTGTTTTATTACTGTCTTGTAATTCAAAATAATAATGTAGCTATAATTTCTTAAAAATATAAAGTACGAGTATTTAATTTCGTTTTGGAAACAGACCGCTGTGTTTCCGCATTTCCTCCTTATGTACAGCGATGGTGATCTCCTAAAATTGTGCATCAATCACTAGCCGAAACGTCACAAATTTGTAAACATCACCACAAGCTTTATCGATAACAATAGACGCTTTTTAGTAAACAACTTTACACACTCAGCTGCGATGATAAAGCGCTTTCGGATATTCGAAACTTAACAGAAGCAAGGCAATTTAGCTATTGGCGCGAATTATAACTTACAAAGATCCATGCCGCTTGCGTACAACAATTCTGTGCATTTCTTCCGTCCATGATCTAACCTATATTAAGAGCCCTGTGTATGGCTATGTATACCCATCCAAGCACATAACAAAATCATTTCGTCATTTGTTATCATTCTACCCAAATAATTGAAATAAGTTATTCCACATTCTCCAATTACTTTTGATCTATCATAATTTTCATTGGGGATGGTTGCCTTGAGATTCTCATTACCTTAGTTTTTTCCATATTCATTTCCATTCCATAGCGTCTTCCAATTTTAATTAGTCTATCAGCCATGCCCTGTAGCACCTTTTCTTCCCTAGCCAGTAGAACAAGGTGATCTGCATATTTCACAGTGCGAATTACTTGTCCTCATATTTTGAAGTCTCCAAAACCTTCAACAGCTTCATTGGTAAGGTACTCGCTGTATAAGTTGAACAGAATCGGCGACAAACAGCAACTTTGTCTAACTCCTCTTCCAATCTTCACACTCCTCGTCTCCCCTTGGTCCAGTCGTATTTTGACACTCTGTTCCATGTACAATTTGCTGATCAATATTCTTTCGCGCCAGTCTATCCCAATTCCCTTTAGGATCTGTATTAATTTGGCCCAGTTTACAGTGTCAAATGCCTTCTGCTTAAAATAAATAACTTATATATATATATATAAATACATATAGATATATAACACGTTTATATGTGGTCTGTCTTTAGGGAAATGCCGAGAAAATTATTTCTGACTAATTGAGTAGACTCAGTGAATGTATTTGTGTTACACCAGAGTTAAACTAGGAGTACAATAAATATTTATCAATTCCAGTGCTTTATACACAGTAGCACTGCATGTACTCTGAAAAGTATGTGTACTTCTTTGGACTTACAGAATACACAAAGAGAGTTCCTTCTTAACAAATATATCTTTCAAGCACCACGTACTCAGAAAAAATTGGTTGGGCTTATAGCCTTCACTGCCATGTTCTTCTCGTTCTATTTAATATGCTTTTTAAAATTAAATCTCTGGCATCTAAATGCCATTGCTAAGGACGTACAAGTTTCAAAAAAGAATCGTGTTTTTATCGAAATTATTGGTGACCACAGTAAATGAAACGGGTTGATATATATACGAGTAAATCTGTATTGCAAAGTTTACACTTCTGTGTTCATAATCCATACTATCTGTGTTATCAGTTTCCTGTAAAGTTTGTCGTGTTTAGCTCAGGGTTTCAGCTACTTACAACTTCGATGTTTCAGTACACGTGCCAGTCATGAGCTATACAGCTGAAGAGAACTGAGCAAATCGCCAACACTCAGAGTCTTCGTTGAGTGCAGGGATTTACCTCCACTCTATGCGTATTGTACAACTCTGAAGCAATTACATGTGTTTGGTCTCTAAGTTTTCTTCTTATCTAAGGGCTTGCCCTCCGTCTATCAGTAGATTCGGGGTAAAATTCTCTGCCCTAAAGCATCCATCGCCTACATTTTATTCTGGAACACTGTTCCTATTCGTCTTATCAGCTCCTCCAATTTTGTTTATTCAATGACGCTTTTCAACTGCTTAAGCTATGTATCTTTGAACGATAGGGTTGTACGTGAGCGAATACTTGGGTAGGCGAAAAAGGAAAAAATCGGGACGTTTCTGAATACGAAGTAGCCGTGGTAAGAACTCGAAAAATAAATAGAATGTGAAACAGCGATGGAATATTTAAAACAAATATGCAGGGATTAAAACTAACAAAATCCTAACATCGTAATATACTATAGGATTCAAAACAATCACCTCTACTTTTACTAATCAACAGAGAAGTGTTACCAACAGAAGAAAGGAAATCGTGGTAGCGATTTTTCATACTGATAATATCCCAGTTTTCGGTGTTTTTACGTGTCCCTTCCTTCATTATCCTATGGGAAATGAAATACAAAGAATAAAAATATTCAATAAATCCAAACTGATGTTTCGCCGCACCGAATTTGAAAGTCGTGATAGAGAGCGTGTCTTTATCACTCATCAGAGCACATCTTCTTCTTACAGAAAACCTGCATCCACCGCAACATCCCGCGAGGGATGCGGTGGTACAGTCAGCGATAAAAGTTAAGCTTTGTATAATGTATGCATGTTATGCATGATCATTACATAGTCACACAGTTTTATATTCGCATATGGAAACGAATGGAGAAATACATTAAACTTCCGATTCACATATATTTACGTGACAGCAATGCACATTTTTATTTTTAATATGTAGTAAAGGGCAGGATGTGGAGAACACCTGCACTGCATTAACTCTTGTCCATTGTAGGATCCAGCAGAGCACTTGCGAAATGTTTCGTCATCACTTCATGATTAGAATGACGATGTCACTGGGACAAAGGTTCGAATGAAGGCTTGAAAGAAGAGAGCACGTGTCTGGATGTACCAACTTGTCCCTGCACCTTGTCTCAACAAGTTAAGTCAGGTTGTCCAAACTGCTTTATCACTTTTCTGCTTGCTCATGGCCTCCATAAAAGTTCCTAATTATTTCAAACAACAAAGTGTCCTTGAGATATCGTAAGCTGCTTTATCATGACGTACGTATCCTACACTTAGGAAGTTACAGTTACTTGGCTACAGCGCAGATAAAGCGAGCTGGCTCAAGTCGTTACGCAACCAAATTGCATGCGGGAGATATTCTTTCGAATCTTGGTTGTGACTACGGCTCTAATGAAAAGTCCTTTGTGGTTTCCTTAGGCCCTGCAGGCAAATTTCCGCTGATTTTCCAATTACGCGTCACTGCTTCCTTCCAAATAATTTCCAATTCATCATTCATAAATCATCTCAACTTTTGAGAATATGGTTGTGTATTTTGAATTACAGAAAATGCATTAAAATGAAAAAAGTTAAAATGTGCCAATCGGCTCTCTATGTTCCATTTCACACGTACGTAACGGTTAACTTTAAAGGCATATAACCTTGTGCAGAAAATGTGTCTTCTTTTGAGAAGACATTGTATAGTCTATGTGATGCCAACCTTTGGGGAAAATCTAACACCATCTTTCACGTTATACTCCTAAATTCCTAAGAAGATAAGCGGTGACGTAACTCAGAACATCATGACTTACCTTTGGACCGATATGAGATCTCACATCTAAAGAGGAAATAATAGGTTTCGACATTTTGCATCTTCGCAACACTCAACCTACAAAACTGTAAGTTGGTTACTGACCATACAAGGAAAGAACATTATAATATTTTGCATCTTCTAGGAGTCTTTTAAACAACAAATATTTGCAAAATGCCAAAAATTTAAACCTCATGTGCTCTGTGCTGGGCTTCGCTTTGTCGAAATTTCAGGTAATTTCCTTCTCATCATTTTACACAACCTCTAATTGCTGCCAGGCTAATTTCGCGATAAAGTCATACATGGATGGTCTTTAAATGCCACAAGCAAAACGAAGAAAAATTTGACCTGAATTATATGTAATATGCATTTAGTATCGCGCAGTAAACACGTTAATCTCTTTTATAAACACTCACCATTCAGTGATATACAGGGAAGTAATTTCTGGATTGTTGTAGGAGTCTTAGGAAATACATAAAATTCTTCCCAAATCTTAACCGTTTTGACGATATAAACCCCATCGGCTCTTTCCTTATTGCCATCGCCTTCAGAGTCAGAAATTTGGTGACAAGAAGCTTATAGGTTACTTGCAGTCACAAATGATAATTAGGAATTCCTTATGAAAAACACACACAATATCAAAACTACAATTCTATTACACGAAACTTTTAACGAACATACCGTACATATTGCATATATGGCGGATAAATCATAAAGAAATTTAGGTGCCTCGCGTTGCACAAAGTTACATACAAGGATATTCAAAAGGATGTAATCACTTTCACATGCCGCAGAAAGCATAATCTATATTTATTATTTGTTTAGCCTGCACAGATCGATCTTTGCACGTTTTCTTTCAGCTTCACAGTAACTCGACATGAGCCGCGCGCTTTTTGCACTATACGTCAGTTGCACATATCTGAGACAGCACCGCATTTGTAAACAATGCCACTGCTTCAGCGATCCTTTGTTCTAGCGCAGGAGTTTTTGGTATTAGTGACATAAATATGGCTTCCCTCACGTAGCCCCTCCGGAAGCAGTCAGCATGGTGTTACGTCTGGTGACCTTGGGGTTCATGAATATCAATTGTCATATCCTTCACTAATAGGTCCCGCACATCTCTGTGGCTCTGTCACTCAAGTGTTCCCAGTGTGTTCAGAAGGAAGTGTAAAGAGTGCTCTATTACTGGAACATGTAATCAGGGAAATCTTCATGAATATGAGGTTTACGCCAGGTAAATTAACACTTCCAGGTAAATGTTGTTATTAAGTAGCTTTTCTGTGAGGAATAAGTGACCATAAATCCTACTATATGAAATGGCACGAAAAAATTCACTTTTCCGGATTCAGTTCATACTCGATGACTTGGTGAGGATTTCGAAAACCCCAGAAAATAAAGTTTTGGAGGTTGACTGTGACGCTCAAGTAAAATGTGTCATTGTCACAGAAAACAAGCCTTGCTGTCATGCCAGCCTTGTCAAGTTTCTCGCTTAACTCATAGAACTAGCACATCCGCGCTAACTGCACCGTATAAGCTTCCGGATTACACAACTGACTCTTGTTGGAGACAAATTTAACTTACGGTTACAGCCATTTGTTAAATTTCTCGGACCGACTCTTTGAAGGAGCTCCCATACATGCTGCGTTGTTTCATCTGTGAAGCTTGGGCGACCTGGACTCTTTCTTTGGCGATATAGGTTTATGCTTTGTTTTCAAACTGTTCACATTTTTCACATCACACACAAATTGACTTGCGTTGTTTTAGGCTCTTTATCTAACATCCACGAATATCGGGTTGTAAACAATAATTGAAGTTGTCTTTGCCAACCGGATAATGCACAATGTCTTTTCTTGCCCTGAAGCCACTTCAATAGTACGTGCACCTCTGGAGCTTGCATAGTGACTAGATTGCAAACTGTAATTACAGAAGAGCCATTGTATTTCCAGGTCTTGGTCATTAATAAAAAGGTAAAGCAATCCCATTACAGGCCTTGACAGGCCCTTAGGGTTCCAGGAGGTTGAGGCTCCCAGATTTCTAGACAATCGGCACATGAAGGTGGTAAGGTTGTCAGCCCTACGCACCGGCCGCCTTTACCCCCCAGGAAAGATTCCTGGTACTTATTTCTGTTAGAGGCTGAGTCGATCCCAGGGACATAGTGCGACCAAAAGATTTTGTCAATGAAACATTTCAGTGACACCATCGGGAATCGAACCCGCGACGTTCCGGCTTGTAGCGCAGTGCATTTTCATGTGGAAGCACTTTCTTTTTGCAAATTAATGTTTTGGTTTTAACAAGATCTACTACTAATTAGGCTACAAACTTCCTATAATTTCTGGTTACCATTTCTCGATTTAGAATATTAAATACAGGAGCAATATAAATATATAATTTTTCTAGAAGAACCTTGTATTTAGTACAGGTTACAGAATCATATTTTCGATAGAACGATGTCAACACTCTATGCAAAAAGATCTCTCATCTGTGTGCGAAAATACAATTAGACATTTGTTAGTAACTTTTTACTTTACAACAATGAGGTTTTTGAATTATCAGATTTTACCTGCAAAAGAATTTCCGCTTATTGTTTCGAAACCTTTCACTGAGAAGTACGAATGGATTTAATTTAAAAACTTAGAAAAAGTTCCAGGAATAATTGTTTTTATTTAGTTCCAGAAATTAATCGCCTCCAGTAAGTATCTATAAAATTAGAAAAGGAACATGTGCACTATAAATGTTTTCAGGCATATAAAATTCTCCCTCTTCCAAGAAACTGAAAAGCAAGTTTTTGAAAAGCAGTCGCTTACCGATATAGAAGATCCATTACACCTTTCGTACTAAACCATAATTCCCTTTTGAGTGACGTCTGTCCAGTCCACAAACTCATATCTCACTTATACTACGTACACTTTAGTACTAACAGCTTTCTTCCATCTTAACTCAAATTGGAAGTGTGAATTTTGAGTTACTTAAATTTTCATTGCTCCCAAGGCTGGTATATGTCTATTTCTGTTCTACTTAAAAATAAAAATATTAAATGCAGAGTAAAGTATTGAAGTGTTTATAATCTGATTTTGTGTCTCCATTTGTTACTTCCTTTTTCTTGAGTCCAAATCTATTAATCCTAAGTAATAAATAAATAATAAATAATAAAGCCTACAATTAAAATGCTGCAACTGTATTCACGAAGAAAATCTTGTGTGGGAGAAATATTTGAAAAGAAGTGGAGCCTGATTCGTTATGGAGACTTTTCTCTCCAGTTGTACTCCAGGAGACTGGCTAACCTGACTGAGGTTATAACTTCAAATGTGACGTAATAATACTAGTGATATCCCGCCCTCCATAATCTGAGAAAATAGGAGATTTGCTGAGAAAATAAATAAATAATAAATAAATATGTAGATTTATTTTGAAAATGGAAAAATGACATCCGCTGCTCTAGCCATTGTTTACCAGGAGGAGAAGTTTATAATTTTCAAAAGCATTAGTGCAAAGCCACCAGTAAATATTTTGTCAGGGAATTCTGGGCATGCTGTAGAATATGGTGTACTTAATGTAAGAAAATAAATTTCGTGTTTCCATTTTCATACCGCCAGTAAGGTGAAAGCAGCATGTGTAAATGTGTTGAATACAGAAGTGATATTGCAAGTCTGTGGAACGGAATTGTAATAAGTCTTACATTTCGTAACACGCAGAAAAAGCATCATAGGCTGCCTAATTAAAAACGTGAAAAATCAGCCTACCTATATTAATTTTTTCATCTATGGTTATTTCTCTAACAAATTTTGCGGTGGCGTCGACTAGCCTGCTGTGTTTTATTCTGGAAGTTTACATTTCATTTTTCTGTCTCTTGGCCGGCTGTTCTTTGTAGTCTTCTCAGTTCCCCCCCCCCTCCCCCATACACGAAAACTTCTGACCCCAAAATCTTTCAAATTCGCTTCCCTCCCCTGCCTCTCATCACTAACAGCGATCCCGTAGTTTAGTTCTACACACTTATCTTGTGTAGTTGATAAATAATCACACGGAACAGGGGGTTTCATGGACACTGTCACGTTGCTCAACTGCTCCAGGAATTCCCACTTTCACGGACCCCATAAAGACTACTAGATTTGACATAAATACTGGCAGTGAAGTCCTACTCTGTGCCAAAAGATTTAAGCTTATATAACTTCACAATGTTTATGTAAGATTCGTTTTAATATTATTCTAAATTATAGGCGAATATTTCCTTAATAGGCCAAAATTGGCAAGGTACCTATTTATACGCGGTAAAAAGGCGTTTTAAAACAGGTTTGATGACAATTATGTTGATATTATAATAACAATGTAATTTAAATTTATTAATTTATTACCGCGCCTGCCAACAAATATAGCTTATAAAACCATGCACATACATAGCAAACACAAAGGAATAAAAAGAAGTAATAAAGAAAGAATAAAACTAAGTAGGATAAATTAGGAAGAAACGTCTCCTCCAAGAATATGTCGTTCCTAATAAATAATAAAAACAATATTAATAACGGAAAAAGAAGAAAAAATGCTGTGTGTAGTGAATTAAGTATGGCTGATTTAGAATGCATTTCTATACTGATTAATTTACACGCCATCTTCTTTTCTAACATAATGTATCGTTTCGTCCATTTCCGCCACAAACAGGTGAAAGAAGAGTTTAACTTAAAGGTAAGAGACGGTTTAACTCATATCGGAATTTCGGATTTCTTGCGAGAAATTACAGAAAGAAATAGAAGAACAAATACGAGGGCCAAAAAAACGTACAAAGAATTTAAGGCGATAGAAGTCGAAACGATCAGAAGGAAATGAAATCGTCACTGAAAGACGACGAAAGAAAGTGGAATGTAAATGAAGGAAATTGTAAAAGAATTACAGAAAAAGAAGTGATGGAAGAATAATGAGTCTTGTGAAAGATAACGAAATGGCAGACAATGGTGGCTTAAGTTAAGGAGGCTGCTGGGTTGAAGGGAAAAGTGAGGGAGGTAGAGGGCTGCTGTTTAGAGCTTGAGGGTGAGTTCTGAAAGGGATCCCAAAAATCCCGAGGCGCGTGTCATTAGTAGTAAGAGTTGCGTTGCTTTTTGTTCTCCAGCAATATCCGAAATAAAACGGTGGATTTAAAGTATGCTGTTGTTAGAATTTAGAATTACGATGAATATCCATTTTGTTCACGACAATCGAAACCGCATCGAAAGAGAGGCGACCATTGAACTGCAAGATTTATAGTCCTGCAATTCGGATTAGAGTTCTGTTACATTTAAAAATATCATTTCTTAACCCCTTACAAGGCACGACAATACTCCATTAGAAGTGTTAGGTCTTCTGATATTCATTTATTTAGTTCCTGAAGGATCACTAAAAATCGCCAGCTTTGTCGATTGTAAGGATGAATTTATTTATTACTTCTTAGCAACAAGTGTTTACACATCGTAATGAAAGTACAATATTAGAAAACTAGTAAAACAAACACCTGAGTTTTGATTTTCTCTCGACTCTCAGTTTTCGAAATTTAAAGTTTGCTTAACCTTGATTTCGTGGGCCGGGGTAGCGTAGTCGGTATAGCGACTACGCTACGGGCTGGACGGTCCGGGGATCGAATCCCGGTGGGGGTGAGATTTTCAGCACCGGTCCAGACCGGCCCTGGAGCCTACCCAGCCTCCTATGAAATGGGTACCGGGTCTCTTTCCCGGGAGTAAAGCGGCCGGGGCGTTGCGTTGACCACCCACACCCATCTAGCGCCGAGGTTAAAGAAAGAGTAGAGCTATGCCTCTACTCCCCCTCTGGGCCTTCATGGCCTGGTCTAGAGCGAACTTTACCTTTACCTTTTAACCTTGATTTCAGGTTTCCGCCATTATGTTGATGAGATCTGCGCTCTTCTGGGATATTACGCGGCGTCGTGTGGTAATTGTTTACCGACGTTTCGGGACAACGCAGATCTAAAGTTTGCTTGTAACTTTAATCTTAGTCATCATTGTACGTGCCTTCATACTGCCCGTGTTTGAGTTAGTTCTCGTGATCCTTGGAATAACCGTTAGTGGCTGTGTGCAGATTGTTCATGCAGTAAACCTTGGCTAGCCTGTATCTGAAATAACGTCTCTTTGCTGAAACTGCTGCTTGGGCTGAGGATCGTAGAAACGTCCACACTTACGGACATTCACGAGCTACAGCATGATTATGAACAGAAAGAAGATTAACCTGCACGCACCCTCGCAAACACTCTTCGGTGTTCTTAAGTTTTTATGCTTATGCGCGCCATCTAACGGCCTTTATGCGAAGTATAATATCCTGCAAGGACCCCAGCGTTGTCGCGAGAAAAATTTTGTGAAAAGATTTATCTGTCATTAGCCATTGAAATTCTGTGATGTGATTTTAAATGATTGTTATCCGTAAGGAAGTTACTGCAAATTTTTATTCTGAATAATGGACCTATACCTGCGCCTGCGCTACAGCTGTGCTCTGCAGATGGGGTTTACAATTAACATGCACATTTTCAGGTGATATTCGGACAAGAAATCATGTGGCTCGTGGATTCTTATCTATAGGCTAACTTTCTTATCAGCGATGAGGAAAGGCAGACACCAACAACAGCACATAATTGAAACTGTGCTGTTAATGGTGTTTGTCTTGTATTCATTCATGCAGGTGGAGAAGTACAGATTACTTGACAGAATCTAATGGATCTAATATGATTTTATTTACGGGTTTCTCTTTTGTTCCACTAAATAATCTCGTTATCAGAGACCTGCAGTTGATGGTTTCCATTCAGTTCCAAATCTACCTGATTTTCTCGGACCATCAAAAAAGCTATCCTAAAGTCGTATTCAGAAATTTTATTCTCTTCCTCCGTCTTCTTATTATTCTACTTCTACTTCTTCTTCGCCCTTTATAAAGTAAACTTTTTGGCGACTTCAAATTCACAATTAAATCTATGTTGAAAAGCAAGGACGATAAAGCATCTCACTTCATAAGATTGTTATAAATATGAAATGCAGCGGCAAAGTCTCTAACCTTCTTTCCAGATGAGTTTATTTAAAGTACAATAAACCAAGGATTATTTTATGAAAAATGGAATATCTTATTTATATCCTGATATCTACATCCTTGATACCTGTACGTCTTGGGATACTTTATGTTACTTCAACACAGGTTATTCACTTCAAGATATTAACCAAGAGGTGCTAAAAAGAAACCTTAGGATTGGCCAAGTACATCGTTAAATCCGGTTTGGCATGGCGGTTGCAAAATAAAAACAAAAACAGGCTAATATTACGACTATGATTGTATAGTACAACTGCGACGCTGTTAGTTTATATCTATCTATCTATCTATCTATCTTTTAGTTATTTATCTATCTATATATATATATATACACATCTCAGATTTAGCTTCACTTAAAGCATTACCTTAAGTAACGATATCACACATCTGCTGCAGTAATTGCAAGTTACGGTTTTGTACCTAAAAAAGAAGAGTTATTACACTTAAGCATAAGACTCTTTACATCCAAAAGCATTATAATATATTTCTCTCATATTATGTTTATTGAGGCATGAATAAATTTCAGAATTGTTACAAGCCTACAAGTTACTTGGGAATGACTTAGAAGGGCGATGTGCTTGCAGATTCCCACAATATTTGGACTAGGTGAAAGAATCCCCGCCATCGTTTATTGAAAGTGCATGGGGTTATTTAGTAGATACGGTTAGAAGGGAGGCTCTCTAGCACATTTTCCGTGGGACTGGTATACACATGAAAATAATTAAAGCGTGTTAAAATGAAACTTATAAAATGTCGGATAGGCAAATATTTGTGTCATGTACTTCGTTTCGCCATTACTTTTAAATTTTATTTTCAATATGCAATTAGAAAGAGAACAGATGACTGGAAGAGACTGAAGTAATAACAGATGTCATACTATATATATTATGCACACTTTACAATACGTGCAGGAGCGAATAAATTCCGTATGATTAAAGCTGTTGTTATCAGGTCACCACAGTGAAGTCTGACTACTTACAAAGACAGGCTCTTATAGGGATAAAAATTGCGGATAATGTAACCAACTGCACTGGCATGTCTTTGAGTCGGTGATGACATTACACATTTACAGTGAGTCATTGTTATTACAGCGGAACTAAGACGCATAAAAATACTTTCTGTTGGCAGTTAAAAATGCAAGCATCTCTTTATAATTAACTTTCTCGATAAATAAGTAGCTCTTTCGACTGGAGGATTGCTGTGTGACAAACTGTATTCTTTCTAGGCACCTTCGAAAAATTGTGGAAAGCGACTATTTAATTTGTTATGTCTTCTGTCCGTATGGAACAACTCAGCTCCCACTAGACGGATTTCCCTTAAATTTGATATTTGAAGGTTTTTCGAAAATCTGTCGAGAAAGTTCTGATTTGATTAAAATGTGACAAGAACAGGGCCTATTTTAGATGAAGACTTATGAAAATTTATGAAAATATGTTCCTGAATTCTTCTTATAAAGAATGTTTCAGACAAGAGAAAATACGGCGGTAGAGAAATGCGATTTTCATGAATGATAACTAAGGCAGGAATAAAGCCACACTGTCATAAAATTTAATACTCATTGTTTTTCCACGGCAATAATGGTTACGAGAACGCGGCTCATTGTTACGTTATATGCACATTTCATGTCCTGTAAATATTATTATTATGATCATCATGATTAAACAGGAAATAAAAATAACCTCCCTCTTACGGTTTTTATATAAAATTAATGCATAAAGATGAAGTTTTTTCCCTTTTTCGCTCATACAGTGAGAATGAAAGTTATTGCCGTTATATATTTGCTGGTAAAAGCTCGAATTAGACAAGGATAATATCCCAGAAGAGGCTAAAGCTACTGCAGCTAATGGGCTTGCTAGTGCAATGAACGCCATGCAGACTTCGAGTGTGTCAGAGCGACTGCAAATAGTCGCTTATTAGTTTAGTGACAGACAGGAAGAGCTGTCCTTTAGACACGTAAGCAAAATAGCATGAAATGTGCTAATTCACTGATTATTAGTTTATTCAAATTTGCTATTTGCCGATACCAGTGGCCGTGCGGGCTAAGGCGTAGGTCTGCGGCCGCTCGCTTACTGGGATTGTGGGTTCGAATCACGTCGGGGCATGGATGTCAGCCTTTGCAAATGTGGTGTGTTGTCAGAAGAGGTCTCTGCGACGGGCTGGTCCTTCGTCCAGAGGAGTCCTACTAAGTGTGGTGTGTCTAAATGTGTGATCGTAAAGTCTCGAAAAATGAGGCGGCCAGGGCCCCCAAGAGGCTGTCAAGCCATTGAAAAAATAGGGCT
Organism: Reticulitermes speratus; assembly: GCA_021186555.1. Taxonomy (NCBI): domain Eukaryota; kingdom Metazoa; phylum Arthropoda; class Insecta; order Blattodea; family Rhinotermitidae; genus Reticulitermes; species Reticulitermes speratus. The sequence goes on from JAJKFL010000002.1 coordinate 19,489,771, forward strand.
ATTTATACTGCAGAAGTAGCATCTCGTCAAATGCTTTTCAACAAAATATGTAAGTGTAAGCAGGCGTGTTAAATTATTCCATTATGTATGGCACTATTCAACTGTAGAGAGTAATGTAAATCACAAAAATAAATGCCTTACATTACAGCTGGTCATTTCAGCACAAATTTCCACAATTTATCCTCCTCTATAGAAGTTTCGAGCAAAATCATTGCTTAAACATGCTTGTTTTTTAATTTTGAAAATGAGAGCATTTTTAGACGAAAGTTGATAAGCATTTATGGATAGTTATGTAATCGTTTATATCTCTGTGGTGCATTATGTTTTGTCAATGTGTAGTAAATATATTACGTAACACGTTTTTCTTTGCTTTTAGAGATATGATTACGACTGGCTGCTGAAAATGTAGCAGAAGGTTACAACAGAGCAGTTCACGCCTCCTTCAGTGTCGGACGCTTCGCCATGCTAGTTAACAAGGAACAGTGGTCAAGATCAAAATCCGTCGCTTTTCCTCAAATATGGAGAAAATGCAGCGGTCTGAAGAGGATGGAAAATGGCAAAGTACCAAAGTTTACGATTCAAGACATTCCAGAGGATATGCACGAAGACATCATAGAATTTATGACAACTCACTTCTGCAGGGATGAAGTGATATGCATGAGCGTCGGGATTCTTCAGGATCCTGTCTCCACTCTAGAAATACAAAATTTATGGAGGAAGCTAATGAAACAAAATATGGCGCTCGTAGCCTTCGTGGAAGATGAAGAAGATGGGCATCGAACCACAATTGCAGGATGCAATATCACATTCGTAACAACTAAGGACGAGAAAATAACATTTGAAAAGGTAAATACAGATAGAAATATGTAGAAAATAAGGATCGACATATCTGTTAATATTAGTATAAGAACCTGCGACAGTAAAACTGAGAAAATTTTAACAAGAAATTATATTAACCCATAATGTAACTTGGAGGCTCTTTTGGATCATTGCATCGTGGAATCTAGTCACACGTTAATACCGATTAACTCTCTGGGATCACACTTTCTTTGTTGTTCAAACGTTCCTGTATCATAGAATATTATTGTTACTATTAGACTATGTTACATCGCTTTGTAAAACTTGTTAGATATCTACAGTGACCTTACTCAATTTATCGGTCATGTATAAACTCAATATTTCCGCCCGATAAGAGTCTCGCAATTTCTGACTTGCAAACCATATTTTGTACGTAGTTTGCAGGTATATTCAGACTATCCATATATTAAATCTCGTATCCATAGGTATAAGCAATATATATTAAATAACATAATTACCAATTTTTATGTTCCTTAAATATGAATCAAGTAAATGGCAAAAAAGAAGTGACAAATATCCAAGGACGTGAACTCACCACACGAATTATAAGCCATTGATTATAATACCAAACCACAGAGAATTCAAGATACAGATATATGGCAATATATTAGTACGTTAATGTAATAAAGTACACAGAAATAAGTATTATTACTGTAGATACGTTTCCTTAATCATCCGTCATACAAAACATCTTAATTTTAGAGTTTTATCTGCTCGAAAACAAGAAGTACTAAACATTATTGCCAAGTGTATTTTTTGCCTTAATTACTTGGCACGAAAATCCGTTGATCTTCTTTGTGCCACATTATGTTCGATTTTCTGTGGCCTGAGTGGTTCTGCCGTATTTTAGCAATTATTTCCTAAACGGTACAATGTTCATAAAATCAATGTGTTTGATCTGAAATGAGTTTTTGCGTTGTTTACAACCCTTATATGAAATATTTTAATTCCAGGAAAAACTCAAAGATATTTTGTCATAAAAATATGTATCTCTTCATGAATAAGTACCTAGTACTCCTAACTGTTTTACCTGAATTTGAATTTTATCAAAAGTTTTTCTTAAAAATTTCAAATCTCAAATTTCATGAAAATCTCTCCTTTGGGAGCCGAGATATTTCACGTGGACAGATAGACGGGCTATATAATTAGGCTTTGTTACCCACGTGATATATTTCTAGGACTGAGACTGCAAACTAGTCAGGTGACAGAATACCTTGTACCTCAAAATTGTGTACTACGGCCACGATGGAAATAGCGGGAGAAGGTACAGAAGTAGAATGTGATCTCCATTAGCACGGCTTTCGTAAATCAGTTTAATTAGTGCTCTCCTGCGGACAATATGCCTTCATAACCCACCAAAATTTCATGTTTCTAGCTGAATTAGCCCGTTGTGTAGCGCAGTTCAAGTAAATTATATACTGAGCCATATTTTTGTCTTACATACGACAAGAATACTGTAAAAACAAGCGTATTTTTAGAATATTGATGATCATACGTGCTTGAGGACCCTATATATCTTGTAATAACAGCATTTTTTATTTCCGAAAGCAACTGGTCGTTCTAAAATTGTCGCGAAATAAATAAGACTACGCCAGTATTAAAACCTTGAAGTTATTCAATAAAATGTTTCCTTAGATAGTGGCATCTCTTAGCCGATAAAACTGTCTCTCAAAAGATTTTTAATTTAACACCTTGCGTACGCACATAAGACAGGATTTCGTAGTATTCCTGGAGGGCAAAGCTTGTGAAGGCTAGCTGCAGATGAAAACTCAGATTTTCCAGTTGAAATATCAACGTCGACTGTAAGTACTAATCATTTCACGATCACAGTACAAAACAGACATTGAATGATCCAGTCCATGTGTTGAAACCATATTAGTCCTAATTGATCATTTTTCATATCCTAGCCCCTATGCATAGTTACTTCTACCAAGGTTTGTCTTCCCTTCTGTTCGTCAGAGTACACCATTTTACGATTTCCTTGTTTGCATAATTGCCACGTCCACCTCATTATCCCAAATATGATTAACCGAATAATAATTGGTGAGCGTTGCAATAAAACTCAAAATTTTAAATTATTTCTCGTAATGGCACATGTTTTATGAAAAAGGTATAAATACTGTTTGTCTCTTTCTAGAATCAGGTTTATAGGACTACTGGCTTTGTGAGATTCTTTGCACTGTCGTAACTTTAAACACCAACTTTCTTATCAATTCTTATCAATTCATGGAATAATAACGTGTGTTTTTCCCCCAGTTCAAAGGACGTTGCATGAGAAACATAATGAAACACGCTATGGATAAATCAACCGAATTAGCCAATGTATTCGAAAATATGGAGTGCAGGAATACATGTCGGCCGTTGGTCTTTGTGTCGATCCCGTGTTCAGGGGCCAAGGACTGGGTCTGGAGATACTCAAAGCGAGGTTCGACCTGTGTAAAGCCGTGGATCTGAAGGTCACTATGACTGTTTTTACTGGAATAGCCTCTCAGCTGCTGGCACACAGAGTGGGAATGGAAGTGATAGCAGAAGTTGTGTACGAAGACTGCAAAGAAGATGGAAAGCCTGCTTTTCCGAACATTAAATGTAAATCTCTGAAAGCCATGGCGAAAAGGGTAGAGTGATAATGTTTATCATAAACTTCACTGTAACTACGTTAAAAATAAAGGCCACTCAAAGGTATGATTATAAATCTCTGTCTTTATTGACCTCATGTACAAACATCATTATTTTTAAAGGCTTTTCCTGTTTTCCACCATAAAATAAATTTTATATTTCGGTAAATAATAAACAGTTCGTCTCATTTCTTGTGATTTGCCACAAACAACATAGAAGTAGAGAGCAGAAAGACCAGAACTTCTATTCGTTTTAATATCCTCATGCGTCTAATGAAATAAGTTAGGTAATGTTGGTATTAGTGCCTTTGTTTGCATTAACTTGTATCCCCTGTAAAGTAAAGTAAAATAAAAGTGGTCCCTACGCACGCCATAAAAGTGCACGTGAGTGTAGATGTATAGGTCTACTCATTCTTAACTTCGACGCTAGGAACCAATGGACTGCATCACTCACCGGAAGTCTTCCTCGCGGGGAATAAAATGAATATTTCCGCTAAAAACATTTTACTGTAAACTGCGTAGGGAGAATTTAGAAGTAACTTCCAGAAATACTGACTTTTTCCTACTCTTCCAAAAAATTGGCCTAATCATTTTTCAGTCACGCAGAAATCAAGTATATATATATATATATATATATATATATTCAGTTTGCTAATAATTTAAAGTACCGAAATATTAATAAATTCATCTTTAAAAGTTAGCGGGTGACGTAATCTGCACTGTAAGCAGAAATCTCAAAATAAAAAGGAAAATATTGCTCGAAAAATCCTCAACTCATATGAACACGTGTACGTGAACTGACAGTTAATTCGAAATTCTATCTTGAAATGCTAAATTTTGAAAATATTTTCAAGTGAAAAATATGATGTTATTTGCAGTAACTTTTTATGAGGATTAAATTATGTTGGTATTCAGATTAGAGAATTTGTTACAAGATTGAATATCGTGACTACTCAGGAAGATTTACTAGTACTTCTCAATATTGGCAAATTATATGCCTCTCAGGTGCACAGAAAAATTCGCTGTGGATGAATATGTTTGTAGGCCTACTGAAAGTGTGTACAAATTGTTAATAACAAATTTATGTTATACTCGCTGATAAAGCCTTTCCTAATTAAAATGAAAAAGACAGCAGGGAGAAATTTATTATTATTATAATTATTATTATTATGAGTAGTCGTAGTCGTAGTAATAGTAGTAGTAATAGCAGCAGTAGCAGGAGTAGATGCCATTGTTGTCTTATTCATTTTTCTTCTGCAGCAGCAAAGCTATTCATATGTCGCCTTGTATGGAATAATCTTCCCTTTCCTCAAATTACAGTGAAAATATTTCACAAATTTAATAGATAGTTTCACGGCTAGCACTTAATAAATTTAGGAAAAATTTATTAGTCTGATTTTATTAAACACGATAAGAATAATAATCAAGGTTTTAACTACTTAGAATATTTACTAACACACAGAGGCTTCATTGTTCTCGTGGGAAGATGTCATTTTTTTTGGTTCTGAAAGTCGTACTTGGGTGTTGATGTGTTAATATGCTTCTTTGAATCACGTTATGATTGACAATGTACAGCAACATACATTTTCTCAAATATATTTTTGAAACTGCTACATAAATCTAAGAAAACATAAGACATATGGAAAAGACACATGCCCTTAAAAATAACAGCCTGGTATGCTCAACTAAACATACCCCAGTTTTCCTGGAAAATGCTGCATGCTTCATTCAAACTGCATACTGAGGAATAATTCTCTAAGCCAATATATACAATTAATGCAATAATTCTTTCTTTACGCACAACTATGCTTTTATTAAAATGTATCAACTTGCTACATGTTTCGGCCACTTCCTCCCATCTTCAGGCAAGTTTAACTAACAAAATAAAAAATAAACTAAATATGCAGTGAACACTACGTTGGTATCCAAGGGTTTTAATATCATGTACTTATTATAAGATTAATAATTAAAATTTCCTTCAATTGCATAATATAAAATTAAATTAAATTTCAAAAATATTAAAAGGAAGTAAACTACTTTTCAAATGTTTATTTCTTTAAGACTTTTCTACAAAAATACCTCGTTCCTGCTTTTGCTAAATTACATGAGAATGACATATCATATAAAATTAAAAACGCTGCAGCCTTTTCCAATAATAAGAAGTATAAAGAAATTTAGACACATATTACAAGCTTTAGTATTTCGTAAGCTTTTAACCTTATATTATCTATATACATGACTTTAAAATGCTTGGAACCGAACATAGTGTGGCACTGCATGTTATGTGTACTTTTCTGATTTTGATAATTGCACTGATTTGTATATTTTCCAATATCTCAAGCAATTTTTCCATAACCACCAAAAGTTGAAATTATTGCAGATGACGGAAGGTTTGAAAGGGCTTATGTTTCTAGAGAGGCCCTCGTTATCACTGGTCAACTGAGACCAAAAAGCGCCACAGAAAGCGAATCCCCTGCCAGAGGGGAAATTCCGCCCATACGAAATAACGTAAATATCGGTAAATGAGAACCGGTTTGGTGTGTAGCGCATAAGTTAGAAATAAATATTAATTACATTTGTTTGCTTAAAAGGTGGTATTGCTCAGGTGTGCCAGCTCATTACGCTAAAAATCCAGATTTGTTATACTGCAAGTTAATGTATTTCAATAAATAAAAATATTTCTTTCGTTTGCATTTCCCTCCGTTTTCATCTGTGAGTGGGCGTAATACAATATTGTTTTCTCCAAATATCAGCATGTCGAAAGTGGACTGCTATATAAACGCTGGATACAACAAACTACTGACTTAAAGAATGAAAACAAGTTATTTTTTTAAATTTTTCCTTTTAAAGTTATGTTTAAAAAAGTACCGCAAATTTATCGGTGATCGCTTGCATGCCTCCAGCATCGACAGCTTATAAATAGCAGATATCAATAAAGATGTATCATCTACAACAGAAATGAGCACGAATAACTGTTCATAGTGCATCATTTCCTTCTTTATGCACAATGCCTTCTCCTCTTGGATTCATGTCTTATAGGCTGCTTCAGAAATCATGTGCAAGTGTATGGATCATGAGGAGAAGAGTGGGTGAAAGTGGCGGACGGTGCGAGATTGAAACTCATTTGATCATTCGAAGTGAGGGAAACTTTTTTTTTTTTTGTATTTTGTCTTCTAAACCTTGACCCCATTTAGGCCGGGAAACGTATATCGGAATCTGGAGTAACGAGGACCACGTCTTTAATATTTCACTTTCCTAAGGACCTTATCAAATTCTGGCGTCGAACAACAGACTGTCATGTACAAAGAGCGAATCAAGAAAGGTAAGGGAGGATGGAAACACTGTCATAACCAACGGCATATATTTGACTGTTTCTCCTTAATAATCGTCAGTGGTCTTTCTACTCTGCAGGTGCCCAGTAATAAATCTATCGACAGATACAATTTACCTAAAGCAAATGTTAAGGTAAGTTACTTTAGACTAAGGCCAATTTTAGCAGTAACGAACTTTCCAGAGAGTGCAGATGTCTCATGCATCTCAGGTCCAATATTTCTAAGGAACGTAATGCCAAGAGAGTATAATCTTGACTACCTTCCTAATTCCATCAGCTACGTCGCAAAGTGTCACGCTCTAATTAAAACACTAAGCATCTTCATGCCCTGATGGAAACGAACCATATATATATATATATATAATGTAGCCATCATCTGGACAGAATTGGGACCGAAACTGTACAGTATAAAGAGCTTCAGATTAGTCTAGGATTCGCGAAAGATTCGTATCCTGTCGAAGAAAACCCGCTGTGACATAAATTACTCCAAAGCAAATAAATTTCTTCATAATATGAATAACATGAGCAATATAACAATGGATATTTATTTTAAACCAACGATTTATCATCTCAGTTGGTGTTCTGAATATTTGAAGAAATGTAGAAATGGATACGTATGTGTCAAAGCCCCCTTTTTAACGGGTTAAACTATGATTACTGGAACAATGACTTCTGCTTACTAGTATCAAGTGTGGTAACCGGTATGCCTAATTCCATTATCATATAGATTACCTCTGAAACTCATTCAAAACAAAATTTTATTCTCCAATACAAATAAAGCTTTTATCTTACTCTCGGGCTTCAAAACAACTTCACCATCAAAATTAGGTTATGCAATTTTTCCGTCCAGGATCTAACCTATAACAAGAGCCCATCCAAGCACATAACAGAATCATAAATATCTGAATCATCTACTTGCAGTTTATTAACTGCCCTTCATTGCTATCATTGCATATTCTTCTTTGAGACTCTATTAAAGTATGATAATTGGTCTTTTTAATTAAGAGTGTATTCATTAAATCTATGTAATCAAGTGGCAATATACTGATGTAAGTTACAACTATAAAAATGAGGAAGTGTGCATAAAGAAGGAACTGATTATTATAACATCAATAATTTTCGTCCTCCTCCGTTCATCAGAAAAATGTCTTGCCAGCTCGAACATTTAAAAACATGCTTTAACATATGTGTTTCAAGACTTCATTTCAAGAATTACGCTCATCAACGTAGAAGTATTTAGATTATGCAAATAATCAGTTGGTTGCAACATCATTACGAGCTCGGAGTTTCTCGTGGGTACATTGAAACCGAAGGTTAAAGTTACTATAGTTGAAAAAATATTGTCTTCCCTGTGTTAAATATATGGTATCCTTGCAATGGTGAATATCTCTAATAAATCATTTTCGAAACTGAATTTTTAAAATAAATTCAGGTTAAATTCAATCTTCATAGGGATAAAAAGCGTCAAAGCTCCTTCAAACCCGAAACACTCATAATCTTCAAGAAACTTCCAACCAGTAGATTTTTTCTCACGCAGGCTTAAATCCGATGATTTTAAATGGGTCTGAAGAAAACAACAAATGAATTATTATTATTATTATTATTATTATTGTTGTTATTATTATTGTTCCATCGGGAATAAAAGAGTTTTTGTAGCTTATTACGCTGGACTAACGGTATTGTCAATAAAACTCATAATAGGCAGAACAGAAACTTCTTTCATATTTCGGTCTACTACCTACTCCACTGGAGTACAGAGTGGTAGCTTCAGATTTAATAATACAAATTGTAAGCTTGTGTATGTCTACCAAAGTAGCGTAGACAATTTTTCCGCATAGGTAAACAAGTCCATGTAATTTTAAAACGTCTCAGCATTTCCTATGGTGTACAGCCTACAGTTCGGGACTTGTGCCCACATATGAGCGTTTGCTGCTTGCGTAACGAGAAAACTCATTTCCGATTTATTTACAGTTACTTTTTCCGAGTGGTTTGTCAGTATAGTGATAAGGATTGTTACTAGTCACACCACATTTACGTGTTTATTTCATAGTTTTTAGGTAAGTTTCAGTTTATTGCCCATCATAAAGGTATCCTTCAGAACAATAAATTCGGTAATATAAATGTAGGAGTTGTATTTCACTTCTTTTAAAATATGACTTCATACAACGGATGTACTGTACAGTTTCAATACATTCTGCTAACTCTCTTTCGAAATGAGTCATTAACATTCCTGTGTCATCCACTAATCACCTATATAGAATATGGTAATGCACTTCCTGCACTTGTCATTAGTCCTACCTTTGCTGTCACATAGTAACTTTGTATTTGGTTCTTAATTACATAAAGCTTAAAAATAAGTTTACTATAACGAGTTACATACGTACTGACAACATACGTGCCTGTCATATCCCAGCATAATTTAAAGGTGGTTTGAAACAAATATCTAACGAGATAAATTGAAGTAACACGGCAATGGAGAATGTCAGATAAGAAGCGCCGGAACAATTAGATCTTCTCGACACTTACTATCACAAGAATGAGTAAATCAAGTATATCTGAACATGCAGAATGAAATTTGGACTTGATAACACATACAACATTTTTTTCAAAAAGGAAGACTTAATAACTTGAGAGACAACATCGTAAATAGGTCCATACTGATTCGACTCGATTATCGTAGGATGGAATCCAATGGCGGGATTTTTCAGACACGGTAGTAATCAACTGAGTTCTGATTTTTAAAATATTCTTAAATTTTTTATAAACTGAATAAATCTAATAATTTAAAAAGGCCCAAATCCGTGTAGACGCTTTACTTACCTTCTCCTACAAAATGTTCACACTATCCAAACAGCAGAGAACATTTGGAAGATCCTATGTCTGAAGGTCGGCATACCTACCCTGTCGAATTCCGACATATATGGCGTCAGATTCAACTTATATAGCCTGAATTTCCTGCCATTTACTTCTACTATCTAGTTCTTTTAAAAACGCCTTGGCGTCGAAGTTATTTTAAAGGCAAAGCTTAAGTAAAGGTGAGATATATGCGATTATAGTGAGAAGAATTATAACTATTATGAATTGGGAGGCCTATGCCACTCTATCAAACTCAATGTCTGTAGACACAAATTAGTTACTTGCCAATAACGACCGTGTAAACTACCACACAATTTTGTAATATTTATAGTTCTAAGTGAAGCAACGCACTTGACAGTGGTGTAGATAACCGCCCTCCTCCCCACAACTCAATAATAGCCCACACTGTACAATTATCAGCGACGGTACTCAAGATATCATAATAGATATCCAGTAAACATTTTTTATCCTGAGACATTCAAGAATGAATCAACTCCGAAGAGCACACGACAAATTTTATGATTTGTTTGTCGTTTGGAAGCCCTCTTGATGGATAGGCGCCCTCGCGCCGCGGGATTTTCGGAGACTTCATCTGTGCCATTAGTCGTAGAAGAACCCAATACTCAGTCTAGACCGTTCTAGCGTTTGAAGCACTGTGCAACGTATTTCAGTAGTCTGATATTAGCTTATCACTTGACGTTTCACGGCCAGAAGTTGAAACTTTCCAAAATGTTGTTATCAAACACCAGTAAGCTTTACCTCAAAGTGTTCACAAGGTAACAACAAAAAAAGATAAAAATAGCTGCAATAAACAAAGTCAAGGAGAAGTAAGGTAAGTAAACATGTAACTGTCAGCAGTATAAACCCTTTAAGTGTTGCCATGGAGAGGAAAGTTTGGGTTTCCTTTGCACTGCTGTCAAGCTACGAAGTATTTGATACTGATCTCAAAAACGTAAACGTAATTAGGTCTTCATGTAAAATGTCCCGATGTTGTTGCGCTGTTTCAACCGTATGTGGATTTTCTCGACAGATTTTCGTAAAAGTCCCCAATATAAAGTTTCAAGAAACTTTTTTAGTGAGAGTCGCGCTGATACATGCGGACAGAAAGGTAGATGGACAGACATGACGAAGCTAATAGGCGCTTTTCACTATTTATGCTATTAGACCTTATAACTGCCACAAAACACAGTATCTTGGTAATGATACACACAACGTATTCGACTAACCTAGTGTAGGAAATTTGCCACTGATATTGGCACCAGTATATGCATCTAAATGCTTATGTCATTGCATACGTGTGACATATATTGTTATAAAGTTTGCTGGTATTTGATAAAAACAAATAGAATCACAAAAACCAAACGGTGTGCACAGTATAGACTTTCCCTGCTGGCTTCGAAAACATGAATTGCTTCTGGCAGAAGAGAATAGTATTCATTTCTTCAAAGAATTTTAAATATTTTGTAGCATGTGTGTATGTTTTGTATCTACTCGTATGTATGTAAACTTACTAAGCTGGCTGAAGTGAGGGTCCAGTGGCCTGTCTATTGTGAAGGCAGTAATAAAGTTTGGGCTCAAAGAAAGGCGGTGTTCGTGTGAATATCTGTTAGAGGGTCGCTTTTAAAAAGTAAATCTTCTTCATTGACAAAGGTGTAGAAAAATGAAAGCGTTCGTGGTTCCCTACTGTCCACAGTAATTCAATAAACATCTAATAATCTTTCAAAGTATTACAAGCAAGAAAAGCAATAAGATACGCATCATCTATAAAGGTGTATCATAACAGAGGCACATCAGCTAATGCTACTGGCATTGCTACAGCACAATGTCGCTTCTGGTGTTACAAACTGTAGGAAGGTAAGTTGTTTCGACACGGAGATATTCAGGCCGAGTACCACAACAAACGATCTATTGTACCGAGTGGAATACTGATGTCCATTGCTAAGCCACTGAACACAAGAACAGCGGGCACGCACATACAGCTTACAAACTGGATTTCGAAGATCCTATTAACAACAGATTTAGTAGGAGTGGCTAAAACGCATTTTGAATTCGCAGTGTGTTCGGTGTTTGTCAGGTGCGGACTGACGTGCCGCGAGCAATGCGCGTCCATGTAAGTTAAACACAGCACATATATGTGACATATGTTATACAATACCATGTAAGTTAAACACAGCACATACTGTGACATAAGTTATACAATACAATGTAAGTTATACACAGCACATACATGTGACATAAGTTATACAATACCATGTAAGTTAAACACAGCACATACATGTGACAAGTTATACAATACAATGTAAGTTATACACAGCACATACATGTGACATAAGTTATACAATACCATGTAAGTTAAACACAGCACATACATGTGACAAGTTATACAATACAATGTAAGTTATACACAGCACATACATGTGACATAAGTTATACAATACCATGTAAGTTAAACACAGCACATACATGTGACAAGTTATACAATACAATGTAAGTTATACACAGCACATACATGTGACATAAGTTATACAATACCATGTAAGTTAAACACAGCACATACATGTGACATATGTTATACAATACCATGTAAGTTAAACACAGCACATACATGTGACAAGTTATACAATACAATGTAAGTTATACACAGCACATACATGTGACACAAGTTATACAATACCATGTAAGTTAAACACAGCACATACATGTGACATATGTTATACAATACCATGTAAGTTAAACACAGCACATAATGTGACATATGTTATACAATACCCAATTCCAGAAGGTGCTTTAACAGTTTCCTTACCTTACTGCATGGGATTTTAATTTAATATAGAGGCAAATCTTCTGCGAAAATTAATAGTATGTGTTCGTATAAATATTACACTGCATACAGTGTGCCTAAACACTTTTGCTTTCACATACATAAAGAGACTTATCGAAAAATTTTTAAACAGAACTACTGTAAATATTAAACATAAGCCTACTATTTACACTCTAAAGTAATACTTTTCTACTAAGAATTTGAATAGATAACATTCATCAACCAACAACTGCACTAATTAAAATTTATTTAACACTTTCAGATTACCCTACATATGTTTCGGTCACGGGGTGACCATCATCAGGGGTTGGTTGATGAATGTTATCTATTACCAAAATGCACGGTGAACAAAAGGTTAAGTTAAGAATTTGAACTTTGTCTATCCTGTAAAACAGGGTTCATAATACGCTGGTATGCAAAAATGAGACTTAGTCAAAACTCATAATGTGGAAACCTAAATACGGAGTGATATTTATCGCGTCCCTGAGCAAGGCATCTTTGTCGCATAAAAACTCTGCGTCAGCTGCGACATCCCGTGGCAACTGCGTACTCAGAGACACGATAAAAGAAACATCCTTTTTCATTGCCGAAACTTTACTAATGGTTTTGTAGGTGGAACAAGCAGATGTACGTGACCTCCAAACTAAACCCTTATTTACATACTTCGTATAAAAGCACGAAATTATATGTTTAACTACTCTGCTCATTGTTGTTTTCAGTTCCAAGAAGCAGTAATCTGTAATGTTACCTGTTTCTTCCGGATATGAAATTTAGTGTTCATGTTAACGGAAAAATAAGGTTTTTGGCCGCTGGAGAAGAGGAAGCAAGAGAACTTGGGCTTGAGATGGAAAAAGTGACAGGAGGCTGCATAATATCGTGAGGAGGTTATTATTTGCACTCTTTACAAAGAATATTATTGCCGATTTGTTAGTAATTTTGCATCGCATGCTTGAGGTTCGGAGTTCAATCCTCACCCTGCTGATCTACTACTTCCACTGAGTGGTTCATAATCAGCTGTGCAAATGAAAGAATAACACTTCAAATTAGGCTACGACCACTTCCTTGGACATTTTCATTCATAAGTCACTACTCTTCTTATCATTATACGCCACATAGTGAGTTATTTAAAGGCTCTAGAATGAAGCACAAATTAACAAATATATTTCACACTGTCCATTCTTCCGCCCACCTCAGCACGTTACTACAAAATGGGGCGTCGCTAAACAATGGAAAACATAAGGAACATGCCTCTTGGACAGAAAACACCGAGAAAATTATTACTTTTAGAAAATTAGTATTAAAGAGCCAAAACAAACTTTTTCAAGCCAATAGAGGAAATTTCACTTATGCTAGAGAAAAACACAACCTTGCAGTTTGGTATGATTCTGGAAAAACCCATTCCGACAAATCCAGTAAGGTTTGGGAAAAATTCATCGCCCTGAAAATGAACATCACGCTTGGCTAACACAAGAATTGTGGATAATCCCAGATTATCTCTGTTACTAGCACTCATACAAACATTTATAAAATGCTCGAGTGTAGTGTCATTGCTGGCCCGAAATTTTTTGAAACATACGAGTAGAACATGTGTCCAACGGGTAAAATATATTCTGTGAAGAGAGCGATGGAAAAGATTTTCATCTCCTTAATTAACAAAATTTTGGGTAAAGAAGGCTCTAGTAAACGAAAGAAAAAATAAATAATTTAGTAATATAATTAATTTATATAAACTACAAAAATAAATGAATTTGCTTCGTTTTCTCCATATATTTTAACATGATAAAGTAAAGGAGAATGAGGTGAGGAGAAACACTATCTTCATTCAAGAAATAATGGGTATATACACGGCATACACAAAAGAATGGTGCGGTTTCAAAAGCGAATACAAAATTTATGTCTCACATTACACGGGCATAACATACACCGTCAGCGGCGGCAACTGTCCAAGTTTCTCATGCGCTACCAGCAGTTCGCTTCTCATGCTTACTGCATGGCCGCGGGGCCAGTTTCGAAGATGGCGTTGCAGCAGGAGAAGGCTTTCTGTGTGCTCCGTTTTGAGGTGTCCAGATCTGTGATTACAGTGCAGCGTGCGCTTCGTGCACGATTTAAAAAAGACGCACCACACAAGAATAACATAAGCAGGTGGTACCGACAGTTTGTAGAAACTGGATACTTGTGTAAAGGCAAGATCGGATAACGCATGCACTGCAGGCCATTACAGCGGACATGCTACACCGGGTCTGGGATGAGTTTGATTACCGTGTGGATGTGTGTCGTGTGACCCAGGGTGCACACATTGAAGGATTGTAATTACCAAATAAGAAACTTGGTCAGTTGCCGCCGCTGACGGTGTACGTTGTGCCCGTGTAAGGTGAGAAATACATTTTGTATTCACTTTTAAAACCGCAGCATTATTTTGTGTATGCCCTGTACATGTAAAGGGTTCAGTAGAAAACCCTTAACATACGACAAAACTTCACGTAAGCAGGCACGTATTAGCGGAGTATATTACAAATGCCTAAGAAAAGGTACGTGTAGGTAGAGAAGCTTCATTTGGCTGTGGAAGTAGCCGGTATTGCTGTCTTATGAACGAGTGATGAATATTCTTTTTCAGTAATGACGAGAGCATTCTTGAGTAGCTGATAGTGTATTATTTCCCGAAGAATAACTCTCCTGCATGGAGTTAGTTTGTAGGAAGTCGAGACATCTAACAAACACACCCGCATGTATGAATAATACAGATTCAATTTATATGGCATATGTGCGATACGAGTACCTGGTGGTATTGTTAATGATGTCGTAACCTTCGGATTCTTATGATAGAATAAATCTCACTAGTGAAGAAATTTGTTCAATTAATGGAATAATTTGAATCCTTTTAATACAGTCCGTTATTTGGTCGTGGAAAACGGTTGAATTGTGATGAAAATCCGGAATAAATTCTACTTTCAATATTGTCTGCAGAATTCAGTGATAAATTGTACATGTAAGATTGTTTCCCTGTCATCAGGAAATTTAATCGCTCTTGTACCGAAGACATCTGCCCAGTCAGGTGAAATAGGGCAATTAAGTGCATGTTACTGTACACAGTAATGATACGCCTACATCAGCTGCATTGTGACTTAAAGTAAATTGTACAGCAGAAATGAACGGTCATGGTGCGTGGATCGAGTTAGTGCGTGACATACGAAACCGTCATTGTTTTCGCACGGCGATAAATCACATTATTATTGTGAAGTGAATTTGTGTCAGAGGAGTCTAGATTGATGGCTACCAATTGACTATGAAACATGATGTAACCAAAGTTACAAGGGCGCTTTTTACAAAATTCATTCATCTAAGTCGATCGTACAGAAAATATTATTTCAATGACAAATAATTTGTAATTAATTTAACGATAAAAATTTCAGGTACTGTTACCTGAGAAAATGCATTTGCACCATACAAAGACACGTATATAAATCATACATACATTGTAAAGACTTATGTAAATATAAGACCTGTTCGAGTTGTCGAACACTTTTGATGCTTCTATCAACTGAAGGGACCGAGTGACGTAATTTTATTCTTATGGCGACCTCGCGAATTTGCAAGACCGCGAACTACGAACCAGCAAAAAGCGAGGGATGAGCATAAATAAATGAAGAGTAGACTAGTTTAATGTGATATCCTTCCAGATGTACAAGGTAGGGGAAAGAAAACCAAACTTATTTTGGTAGGATACATGACCAAGTTTTCTGTCATCTACTCTTCAGGGACTACAGATGTTTAATACAGTTTCTGTTTTGTATAGTTCGTCTGCCAGCACTGCCAACGCAGGAATTTACAAGATGACACACGGAACACATTTCAACATAAAACTTTTAATAAAGGATAATTCACACATAGAGAACTGTGCTCCTACTGGCACCGACCGTGATTCAAACGTGTCGTGTTGCTAGAATTTGACTCAATATAGCAGGGTTCTTCTTCACAAGCTAATAATTTGTCAGCTAATCAATAAATCGCTGATCCCAGTGGCCTCGCGATCTAAGGCATGAGTCCGCGGCCGCTCACTTACTGGGATTGTGGGTTCGAATCCCGCCGAGTGCTGTCTCTTGTGAGTTCTGTGTGTTGTCAGGTACAGGTCTCTGCGACGAGCTGGTGCCTCGTCCAGAGGAGTCCTACTGAGTGTGGTGTGTCTCAAGTGTGATCGTGAAATCTCGAAGAACAAGGCGGCCTAGGCCCCCAAGGGGCCTTCGAGCCATTGAAAATAAAAAGTCAATAAATCCCTCTAATTTTATGAAACCTGATTATCTCATTACGGTGTGCGCAAGAGCTTGCCACTTGTCCCTATCCTGACCCACACTAATCCAGTCCACTTCTCCCACTCTTATTTTTTAAGGTAAATTTTAGTGTATTGTTCATCTACATCTAAGTGTACAAGGCGGTCTCCTTCCTTCAGGTTTCCTCGCCAAAACCCCATATTTTCTTCTCACTGGTAAGGGCCTCACACTCCGTTCATCTCATCTTTCTTTATTCATTCACCCGAATAATATTTGGTGAGGGGCAAGTCATGACAATAATCATTATGCAGTTTTCTCCAGCCTCTTCTTACTTCGTCACTCTTTCTACCCTGTCAATGATGCAACTCCCGCCGCGCTTTACTTTTAATAATTTGGATTTATCCATATCAGTTATAATAGGCTACGGGCTGCATGGTCCGAGGTTTGAATCCCGGAAAGATCGAGAGATTTTTCTCTTCTCCAAAACCTTCGGATTGGCTCTGGGTCCCGCCCAGCCCCCTATTCAATCGGTACCGACACCTGCTTTAACATGTGGCAAGTTATCTATTGCAGACTATTAACACTATTAATGTAAATTCTATGAGCGGGTTACGCTTTATAGTATGTCGTTTGTCCCAAGGCATTAAACACAAAAAGTAATCCTTTCCTCAATTAAATACTGCAGGGATATATAGATATTACGTACACAAATTATGGACTTCTATGTTTATAAAGCACGTAAAATTTAGTCAAAGCCAACAATACACATGTATGTGCTTTACGCCAAAATTTAAAGCATTTAAATAAAAACTTTTAGAGTATGCCGATATATTTTTTCGATTTCCGATCAGAATTACACTATAGCTGAAATATCACCTATACCATTTTCAAAAAAGAGTTGTTTATTTGGGAGGACAGAGAATGAGGGTTGAAAAGTTATTTGCTATAATTTTGACATGGTTAATCTTACTCTTGACAATACCACACTAATCATTCTTTCCACTAATTTTACAAAGTTATTCGGGAGACGGTATTGTGTACTTTTGTGTCCCAGTGCAGTAATATTTAAAGTACAAAGATTACAACGTTTCTAAAGTCCTTTCAAAATCAGCAAATTCAGAAAACGGGAAAAAATTTCATTTTCGAAATAAAATTCTTTGTTCCGCATAATGCTGGATTAAGGCCAACATCTTATCAGCTCAGGTACACCAATAAATTAATGTCTGTCAGTTGTACTGTTAAATTTCATTCGGCAGTTTAAAAAAGAAGCTGTTGTTTCCAACCATTCTGTACTCATCTCATTGGAATGACGTCCTTTATATAACTGCAGCTTGTTCCTCGCCTACAGGCGATGTCAGGTTCTTTTGTGAAAAGCACAAAACATTTAGTATTCTGTCGACCTTACAAATGATATAGTCACTCACCTTGAAACTGGAAAATCCTGTCCGAAGATAGACAACAACGAATGGTTTGCGAAAATAAAGTTTCAAGCAGGTGTCAAGATTATATCTGTTTGATAAGAGCACTAAATATAAAGGTAAAATTCTAAAAATGAGCCTAAACGTGTTATATGAAGGGTGTAATTTTTTGTGAGAGACAGTAGAATTAAAAATGTGTTACTGACTGAATGTAAGTACTTTACCGAGGTCTAAATATTAATTGACAAGAAGGGAACCCGGAAATCATCTGGACAGAATCTGTTGCAACTTACGGTAATGTAGTAGGTATTATATAGCTGAATATAGATTACTTGTATTTTAGCTTGTAACAACCTGAACACTTCTGCAAAGCAATTAACAGCAACTAAAATGCTGACAGATTAATCACTATGTGGATATATAAAATTGCTTAGTTTCAGTGCTTAGGAAGTGACCTGTCCTTTAATCAGCATTTTACTGCTAGCAGCGAGAGGGTAAGATATGTTGCTACTGATATACAGTAGAATACTTGATACTGAAAACTTAGGTGCGGATCGCGGTGGCCGTGCGCTCTAAGGCGCAGGTTTGCGGCTACTAGGTTGCTGGGATTGCGGGTTCGATATCTGTCCCTTTTGAGTGATGTATGTTGTGAGGTAGAGGTCTTGCAACGGGCCAATACCTCGTCCAGAGTGGTCCTACCGAGTGTGGTGTGTCTAAATGAGTGTCATGAGATGCAAAAATAACCCTCTACTCCAACGATGAGTAGGTGTAAGAAGTCAGATTAAAAAAAAAAAGAAAGAAAGAAAGAAAACTCAGATGAGCGATAAGCCGATAACATGCAGACCCTCACCCAGTTAATAATGCTTATTGCAGATAAAGAGTTGGGGAATTATTTCATAAAGGGAGAAATACTAGAACAAAGGAGGTGTTCTTGCTTAGAAGGACACACCAGTACACACCAGTACAGTTCTTGCTCAGATGGACACACCTGTATACCCACCCAAGCAGAACGTACACGTGCAAGTTATGAAACAGTTCTAAATTATCAGCGACATGAAAAACAAATACGTCACAGAAGTTGTATCGAACCGTACCACGTAAAATATTCAGCTGTTCGGCGTTATGAAACATTGAAAGATCCTTGCGTGCCTCAAGGTCGAGTTTACTTCAGTGACTTTGCAGAGGTCGGCTGCGATTTTAGTTCGCTTAAGTCAGTGGACAGAGAAACATGGCGGGCGAGAGAAGTTCTTGGAAACGGCCCGAATCAGTTCCAGTTCCTACAGTCTGGAAAAAATTTGAAGGTCTGCTAGAGATGCCAGATGGTAGGAAGCCACAATTTATCATACAAGATTTGAACGAAGAGTATTTAGAAGAAGCCTTAAGCTTGATGTCTGTAGGCTTCTGTAAGGAAGAGTCTATGTTCGGGGCATTGAAAATCACCGATGATCCTACTTCCATGAAGGAACTTCAAGGTGTGTGGCGACAGATGTTAAGACAACACGCGGCACTAGTCGCCATCGTGGACGACGGATCAACTCATTCTAGGGTCGCAGGTGTGAACCTGACCTACGTTTGCAGGAAACAAGACAGATGTTCGCCTGATGACGTGAGTAATTTGACGAGCCTTAAGCTTGTTAACAGCGATACACATTCTTAGTGGTGTCAAATAGATATTGCACGGGATCAAAATGTAATAATTACCGACGTTTCGGGTGAAGATTTAGAATCCTCCCTAATGTCGGTAAACTTGTAATATCCTTAACGTGCTGTACCAAGAACATCCTGTGATAATTACACTGACATTTGTAAAATATAACAGGTTTCCTTGTCTTATTTACGAAACAACACGTACTACTCTTACGTCACCAAGAGTATTCAAATGCGTCTCTTTATTTAATTCTTAGGTTAAATGACGATTCTTCGATACATTGTGTAGTATTGAGAGAGACGATAAGATGATAATGAAATGTAAGTACGTCAATGGGGGTCGTGGCTTATGAGAAGTTTCTCTCTCAAAATTTAGTAAGAGATAGAGAAATAAATCGCGGATGAAACTTTTACGCACCGGACAGACGAAAATTCGTCCAAGATTCGAAGTGTTTATGTCCAGAATGTAATTCTTGAGCATTATAAAGTAAACAACTGATTCTGTCATTCCTCTCGGTCTCTTTGCATTAATACTACGTTTCGGAGCGGGGGAGGGGGGGGTGTCCGTTGATTAGTCTGTGTGATTCCCTAGGTATCTCACCTTCTGCTTCCGGTCGGTACAAAAACACAATCCGGCATCCCTGCGGAGATCTGCCGATATTTACTTACTTTTGGCCTCGGAGTCCAACATGTGGCGCAAGAAGAGATTAGAGTGCAAGGAGTAACAGCAGTAAGGGTAAAAATATCCCATTACAGGTCTGGACAGTCCCTTAATTCCCCAGAAATTTGAGGTTCCCAGAATTTCTAGATACTGGACACATGAAGAACTGAGGTTGACAGGCCTAGGCACCTGCCGCCTTTAACCGCCTCCCCGGCCGGTACTCATTTCTGTTAGAGGCTGAGTCGAAAATAGGGTCATAGTGCGGCGGGAATAATGAAGTAAATGACCCCACCTGGAATCGAAACCACGACCTTCCGTCTCGTAGCGCAGTGCCTCAACCACCTGCACCACCGCAGAACTACGGCTATTGTGTTTTGTTCGTGTTTCAGTTCGAAGGTGTCGCAATGAGGAGAATGGCTATAGACGGAATGGTGTACATCTGCAACTACGTCAACATATTCGAAAAGTACGGAGTGACGGAGTTCTTATCGGCATTCGGACTGTATGTTCATCCGGACTTCAGGGGACAGGGTCTAGGAACGGAGATCTTGAAAGCGAGGAAGAATCTCGGCAAGGCTTTGGGACTGAAAGTCACTATGACCTTTTTCACGACGAAACAAGGACAACGGGCAGCAAAGAAGGCGGGTATGGAACTTTTAGCTGAACTTCCTTTCGATATTTTTAAGACGGAAGACGGAAAGGAAGTTTATCATAACATGAATCCTAAAACGTTGAAAATCATGGCAATGAGGCTTTCTTAACCCGTTCATGACTCTGGTAAGATTTACATTCCAACTACTACCCATTGTAGAGGGACTTTAATTTATAGCACCCTTATGTGCATTGAGATACGCACAGTACACTGAGGCAGGTGCGATGTGAATATTAAAGGTCAGTATAGCGCAATGAGGACAGCAATAAAGGGTTAAAATTTTCTTCTTGTAAATTATACTTCTGTGTCCATAATGCAGATAAGGCAAGTATGGCCAGTGCAGAGAAACCTTTAGTAAACATACACTGAAATTTGGAAGTACGTTAGTCGGAATGTATGTAATTGCATATGGAGAGAGAAATCTGTGTAATTTACATTCATTGCGTGGAACTGTAGTAAAGAGGAACAGAGTTTTTACAAATATAAAATAACAAGAAAATAGAATGGTATAAAGGAAAGTTTAAAACGTCTTAAGAATTCCACTAATTAGAAAAAGCAACACGCCATAGTTGTGAAAATCAATATGTATCATCCTAGTACACAACTGTGAATATTTGTATAAAAACTGTTTTGTTAATACTTCGCACGTTTCTGTCTACTCGAGCGTAGTCAGGGAGATCATCTGCAGTTAAAATGTAAATTACAGTAGCTTGAATCACAGACTGCATCTGTAATAGTTCAGTGTGTTTTAAAGTTATGTCTAAAAATATATTTGTTGTGTAAGAGATATGTGTCTAAACTTAAACCACATAAAAGATAATAGCGCCTAATTGAATAATTATTTTTGACATAAGCTTGGCTGTTGGTACAGTTCAAATAATTGATATACATTAAAAACTGTGTAACAGAAATGTGATCTAATTCATGTGTAAACGAACAAGATGTAAGATGAATACACTTAAATTTGTTCTGTTGATACCTCGTTTTAAATCTTAAATGTAGAAGCGCCTCTTTACCCTTAAGCTATAATTGTATTCGTTATTAAAGGCTACATTATTGTTTAACAATATTTTACACAGCACTGACAACAGCATGTCGCTTTTCCATAAACTGGCTTAAGTATGCAATGTAGCAAGTTGTCACCTTTTTCAATAAACCATGAATACTTGTGCTGTGTACTTGCACAGTCGTGTTAGTTACTGAATGCTATGACTGTTGTGACATTACTTCCCCTAGCCCTGTCAAAAGCTGTTCGGTACTGAAACACGCCAGTCAGAGTGGCCGCATGGCCTAACGTATGTGCATGTACTGCCTTGTGACAGTCCAGTATCATAATCATATTTTCGAAGTACATTCAGAAGGATGTGCGTGTGTGTGTGTGTGTATATTTAGGTATGTGTGTGTATGTATCTATGTATGTATGTAGTAAGTACGTACATATGTATAAATATAGTCATGTACATGTGTATATATATGGAAGTGTGACGTATGTATGTATTTACGTATGTATATGTGTGTATAATGTATGTACGTATGTTATATATTTACTTATGTGTGTAGGTATGTACGCATGTACGTATATGTATGTATGTATGTATGTATGTATGTATGTATGTATGTACGCAGTTCTGCAAGTAAGTGTGTTCATACCAAAACGAGAAACATTATTGCTAATACAGTGAGTAACCTTATTAAAGCCGCAGTTTTTGCAGAATGTTTGCTGGAAGAGAGGCTAGGTAAGAGTGACATCAAAAGTCTGGCATTTATTTTATTCATAAGAACAGGCCCAAATATATATATATATATAATATATGTTTTTTGTTATGCAACATCCTGTAGTGAAAAAGGGCCTCCTCGTTATCGAGGTTCCACGACAACCCTCAGACACACCACACTCGATAGGACTCATCTGGACGAGTGATCAGCCCGTAGCAGCGACCTCTCCCTGACAACACACAATATTCACAAGACACAAGCATCCATGCCCCCGACGAGATTCGAACCCACAATCCTAGCAACCGAACGGCCGCAGACCCACGCATTAGACCGCGCAGCCACTGGCATTGGCGGCCCAAATATATAAGGATCCAAATTATGTCTGAGCTGGCATTAGGCATGCCCCTTGTAAATGTATCTAAGATGCAGAACTCTAATTAGACATTACCATAGATAAGTATGTCACCTAACGCTGGAGACGCATGTTTGTACCTCATTTATATTTGGCCTCTACTGGAATATATCAGAATCAGTTCTCTACTTTTTAAATTATGGACTCATTCATTCATCACTTGTGATTGGGAGTTTGTTATAAAGGAAAGCAAAATCACAAGGTAAGATTTACATATAGGAGGAAAACGGAACTCACAGTTTTAAATTAAAAATATTAATTTGGTCTCTGTAACGAAACGTGGAAGAGAACAGGTTACTGGTTTCAAAATTTTTACCATATATTCAACAAGAATCAAGTTTATCCCACAGGGAACAAAGCACAAACGTAATATCAGTGCCTGTTATTTGTCCACTTAGTGGATCACTTAACAAGCAGTTAGGTTTTGCTCCAGATCCCCGAGGTTTGCTTCCAAGTGTTACGACATAAGATTACAGGGCGTGTGCTGGACAGCGTCCAATAAACTATATCACTAATAAGAGTAGAACCCAAATATTTAACCGATTAATAATGGTAAAATTTTGGGAAAGACGCATAGTTCAGCTATGAACACAGAACTCTTCGACATATTTTTTGGATTATCATTATGTTGCCTCGTGGCGGTATTCAGCATCACAGGTCCACATTGATTACAATGCGTCGGTGTAAATTTATGTTTAATATGTTATGGTTTAACTAAGTCTAGAAAATGTCTCTTGTCGAATTTAATTTTTTTTAGATTTTAAGTTACTCTCCTGTAAATGGGTGTAAAATGTTACAAAGTTGTAATATTAAGTTTCACGATTTTTGTGTTCAGTCTTTTTAAGAAGTTGCAAAGCATAAAAGTAAGAAGGCAGACTGTCTTGGGCTACGTGACTTTCAGAGGACATCACAAATACAGCAAAATTCTTTATTACGTATATGAGTAAGGCAACGTCTGTTTGCGACGTTATGATTACTGAACTACCGAACGGATCTTTTCAAGGCAGACATTCTTAAGAAGCTTATGATTCGGTATTGATGGAAATCTCATGCTTCATTATTTCTTTCTCGAAAAAAAAATATTTTTAACAAAAAAGCTAACGTCAAAAATTGACAGTGTTGCCTCCATCGAAGGCCATAGGAAGCTAAAGTATTTCATATACTTACATTGGCCTCCGCTTTAGACAGGACTGTGGTTTTCCAAACGGATTGCTTTAACGGAGCTAATACACAGTCTAAAGAACATCGCAATTCTGATTCCAAACAATAAAGACTGCACTGAAGTAAATTGCCGGATCGTGAATACTTCATTCCAAGACGATTCCATGACTTACTAGAGCGTAGACGCTGTAGATTACGAAGATAAGTCGGGGAAACAGCTCTAACATATTGAGTTTCTGAACAGTTTGTCACTATCAGATTTACCACCACATAAACTAAATCTGAAAATAAACACTATTATCACATCT
Source organism: Reticulitermes speratus (assembly GCA_021186555.1). Classification (NCBI taxonomy): domain Eukaryota; kingdom Metazoa; phylum Arthropoda; class Insecta; order Blattodea; family Rhinotermitidae; genus Reticulitermes; species Reticulitermes speratus. Next base: position 19,514,492 of record JAJKFL010000002.1, read on the forward strand.
TCATTTTGCAGAAGTCGAAAGCTAGAGCATGAAAAATTTCCGATCAAATCACGTTTACTAAGACAGTCAGCAAGTTTCAAGGGCACACGCTTAATCATGTTGGGAAATATCAGCCATCAGCTGTTTTATCTAATGACCAGCTCTATGTGGCATTTCCCCGCTCCCCTTCCTTTGACAACGTCACTGTTGCAATTGTATGGGCAACGCATAGGACATTGATGACGTCAAACAATGAATACCGAGAAGCACTTCAAGTTTAAAAAATATGACTAAATTGTTGTTGATTAGATAATTTAGTTTTTCTACGTGTAAAGTATTAGCACGAATACAACTACTTGCATTAAATTCATATTTAACGTAATACCTGACATACCGACGTAGTTTAAAAGTGAGCATTTTTCACATGTAGCGGCTACAAGAATTCAGGTCTTTTGATGAACGGCAAATAAGTAAGTACATGCATAGAAATATGTTAGAAATTGCAAAATACTTGAAGAATTTACGCAGATCATATCAGAAATGTGGCTACAATAAAAATAGCATGTCTGCGAGCCGAAGGAAGCCATTTCCGATGACTTGTTTCGAGGCGGTAAATGCAGAACTATATAAACTAATATACTGAAGTAAACACGCGTGAACTTTGACTCACGGAAATTAGTACAGTGGCGCCCGCTGTGCTACCTGCAGTAACGGGAAACTGAGAGAAGTCTGAGGCAAGTCGTCGGATTAATTCATGGCATTCCTCATTATGCACTGTGAAAGCAATTCCTTAACTTATTGTTCTTTAGGTTCAAAGTGAATATCATTCTTATTGGTTACTGTTGTTACAATGTAGTTAAAAATTGTAAAGTGTTTTAGCGCGTACTCCTGTAATTATACAGCTGCTAATTTTTTTCCCATGCCGATCCCAGTGTCCGCGCGGTCTTAAGGCGTGGGTCTGCGGCAGCTCGCTTGCTGGGATTGCGGGTGCGAATTCTGCCGGGGGCATGGAAGTGTGTCTCTTGTGAGTGTTGTAAGGTAGAAGTATCTGCGACGGAATGATCACTCGTCCAGAGGAGTCTTGCTTACTTTGGTGTGTCTGAGTGTGATCGTGAAGCCTCGACAATGTGGAGGCCCTGGCCCAATCGTGGCTGTCGCGCCATGTGGGGAAGAAATTCTCTTCATAATTTATTCATTGCACCCAGGTTTGTTTATATCTGCATGTACAAAAATGTTTGTTATCTGTAGTAAAAGTTTCGGATGTTTGCTCTAGATAATGAAATTTTTGGTGTTAAAGGATATAAAAGAGAAAGCACGGCCTCTCGTTATGTCTTTAACTCTTCATCCTCATCGCCATTATCACGCTCCATCAACATACTACTTTCCGTCATACATTCGTTTTCCGTTGTTCGGTTTTCATAACGTTACCCTTATTTTTACCTTAACCCCCTTCACGATTTCATCTTTATCAGCCTTCTTGTATTCGTCTCCGTGTCAACGACCAGCCACTCATTTAAAAGCACGATGAAGCATTTTTAACCGAGTCCCTTGAGATTAGTTTCACAAATGTTGGGACCTCGAGAGCCCTGATGCTCACTTCTCGCCGGAAGCGAGTTGAGAAATGTCGATAAGTGTATCGTGAACTTCTTGCACTCTGCACTTGAAGCCTAGTCGTTTTCTTCCCCCTTCTTCTTACCACATTTTTGTCAAGCTGTGGGAAGTGGAAATGATAATGTGTGTTTTCACAAATTAATGACACCTGGATCCATTTCACCTGAAGCCACATATTGCAAACGAAATTAACGCCTTCATATCCGTAGTACTTCTAAAGGCGGACATTCAGTAGGTCCGTATTTATTGATTTTGAATTAAAATCTTTCGTTTTGACGTGGGAGTCGAAAACATGACCAAATCAAAGAAGGTTTTGGGTGGCTACTTTTGGACATAAAAGTCTAGGACCACCAAAGAAAATGTATTTTAATTAATTTTCTTTTTATCTTAATAGCCCTGACGTTAAAGAAAATGTAGAGCTATATCTCTACTCCCCGTCTGATGTTTCATGGCCTGTTCTAGGGTAAACTTTACTTTTCCTCTAAGTTTATTTTACCTCCCGTCGAAATTTGACCATACTACCAGTTCTGACAAATTTAAATTGATTTCAGCGAAACAGTAATTACGAAGCTGTGAAACGCAATGCGATTTATCGCGTCCTAGAGTTCAGTGAAAGTTCTGTATACTCGTACGTATGCTTATAAACAAATTGGACTCCAGCTAGGAACAAGAGAGTTTGGGCTTCTCCGGAGAGTCCAGAGAGGCACTGCGGCATACACAGTCTCCCATACACTTGATACAGGAGGCTCTTTCTCGGAGGTAAAGCGGCAGAAATATATGGTTTATAACTCACCTACATCTACCTAGTAGTGCCGAGGTTTAGGATGGCTGGAGCTGTAACGAAATTCTTCCTTACGCCTTCATATCCTGGTGTTCAATTAAAAATGGGAAAAATCCCAATTCAGCGACTCGCTACGGGCTGGACGGTCCGGGGATCGAATCCCGGTGGGGGCAAGATTTTTCGCAGACTTTCAGGCCGGCACTGGGGCCCACCCAGCCTCCTGTACAATGGGTACCGGGTCTCTTTCACGGGGGTAAAGCGGCCGGGGCGTGGAGTTGACCACCCACCCTCATCTAGTTCCAGGGTTAAAGAAAGAGTAGAGCTATAACTCTACTCACTCTCTGGGCCTTCATGGCCTGTTCTAGGGAGAACTTTACCTTTTACCTTTACCTTACCATCACATATAGGACTATATACGTATATACTATATACGTATGCATATACAGGTGAAAGTAAGATCTTTTTCTTTTCTTTTCCTGTAGGGTTAAATATTCCTACTACAGATAAAAATGTACCACGGGTTGTTACTTGTGACAGGTTTGCTGCTGATGTATATCACGAAGAAATTTTTCACAAGTCAGATTCGTAATATTCTTGTGCATTATTTTTGATTACAAACATCAAATGCCTATTCGATTTTAATAAAACACAAAAGCTTTGATTTCTACACTTTAAATAAGATTTTGATTTCCGGTGTATGTTAGTTAAGTTTGCAAACTATTTATTTCTATTTTTTTAAACAACCAACCAACGCACATTAAATGTCACTATTTATTTAGTTGACACTACCCCTACATATGTTTCGATCCTTGTCGGATCATCATCAGGGGACTTTCTATCAAGCTACAACTTTTCACACATCCACAAGTTCATGTGCTATCGTTTGCATTCAAGCTACTATTGGCCCTGTTACACTATGCAACCTCTAGGAAAAGCTTATGTTAAAATTGTAAAAACTGAGATACTGCATAAAATTCTAGAGGGTTGAAAGTTTAAAAAGTTAAAAGTTTTGTGTCTATATTCACTTTGTTTTTAACATCCATCATCGTACCAGCAAAGTGAATATAGACACAAAACCTTTAACTTTTGAACCTTTCAGCTTTCTAGAATTTTATACAGTATCTCAGTTTTTACAATTTTAACATAACCTTTTCCTAGAGGTTGCATAGTGTAACAGGGCCAATAGTAGCTTGAATGTAAATGATAGCACATGAACTTGTGGATGTGTGAAAAGGTGTAGCTTGATAGAAAGTCCTCCTGATGATGATCCGACAATGATCGAAACATATGTAGGGGTAGTGTCAACTAAATAAATAGTGACATTTAATGTGCATTGGTTGGTTGTTTTTTAAAAAATAGAGTAAAAATGCACGGTGACGATAATATAAAAAGTATTTATTTCTTGTTTGTATTGTGAGATAATCTAGCGTACTTCCGGCTGAGAGCTTACAGCTGATTTTCCTGACCCGAGACGGAAAACCTTGCGATAGAAGAGGACCAGACATGGACGTGTGTCCTCAAGATATGTAAATGCATGTGATAGCAAACATGTAGAGTCTAAACAAGTGTCGAAGTCTGGATTGAACAACGCATGATATCATCCTTAATCCTGCAAATGCGCGCAACTGAAACTCCAGGTCTCACGCCGAAGTCCAAAAACCGTATTATGACATTTGCTCTAGCAAGTGCCTTCATCATTAAAGACAACTGAAACTTAATTATATTAACGTAATTTCAAATGTGTTTAGTATAATAGAGGCGCATTATTCATATACCGTACAAGAAGTTTGATAAGAAGCTAATACGAGAGTACTGTAAAACTGTCTTCTCACACGTAACGGTAAGAATAGTGAAGTAAACCAGCTGCTTAAGAACTTACGCTCTGAGTACACAGTGCAATATAGGAAATGTACTTATCACATGGTACACTTGGGGATTCTTTTTGAATTACGTCTTCTATTATCTTCTCTGCTTTACTTTGATCTTGTGTCTAAGTTACAGGGAGTTTCCAGTTTGATCCATGGATGAGCACCTCAATAAGAAAGTTATGATAAGTGCAGATCCCATTACGTAATTAAATCACGATACGCCCATAAAGTTGCAAAGTCACCACCTGCTTTCGCACATCTGAAAAACGCTGGGTAAGAACTTCCCCGAGCAGGGAAGGCAAACCCTGCAGGAGGCTCATTGTCAACAAACAAGAGGCTCGTGTTGGAGCGGGTAGAAGGCTAATACTAAAAGCTTAGCCAGGTGATCGGTTGGGCTGGGTAAAGTGCCTACTGTTTACGGGAAAAAAGGACAAAATTTAGCGCTAGTAGAATATCATACATAACAAAAATCAAATAATGTAAATGGCGGCGACTCACTTGTATGTATGAAGACCTATAAATTCCGATAAATTAGCATAATGATGCTCAATACTCTAGAGAAACCACTGCGGCGAAAACCTCTAAGTTTTAGGCTATATGTATGCATTAAAATTTAGGAAGGGCTAGAGCTATTAGAGATTTTTTACGACAGAAACATATTCATAAAGGGACCTGCTCAAAACATTGTAAAACATAAAATAAAGCTATGTATGAATGAAAGAAAAAAAACATATTTTTAGGAAAAAGAAATAAGTATTGCACGGCAAGTGGAAAGCAGATTCAGCACCAGGAAATGAAACTTGCTGTTAGTACAGAAACTGAGAACTTTGTTCACAATATAAAAAAATTTCAAAAATACTGTACTTTCAAAAGTATTATTATTATTATGTAAATTCGTTTTCTTATGTTCGTGATTTCATTCATATCAGCACTTCTTCCTGAAAGGCTTTTCAAGAGTTGTGCGTTAAATTTCAAAGTAATGCCAAGTTTTATTAAGATTCTTACAAGTGGTTTTGGTAAAAGGCAACTAGTTTGCATGATTCGTGATTTTGAACATTCAATTTTGCGTGTCCATGGGGAGTGAGGTTGCACATATCATGCTAGAGCTTGGAAACCCAGCTTAGTATTCAATTCAGTTATTATCTGGCTGGGTGGCGTCTCTATTGTGAGTTATTGTAATTAGCGATTTGATTTGTTTCCCTTGATTGCCTCGCACACTGCTTTTACTTCTAACTAACCGTACGCGAAGTTTAGCACAACACACATAAAAACGTTTTGTTGACTAATTTTTATCGTTGCTTTTAATTAAGCAGAAATGCTGAGAGAAATGGACAGTCGTAATTACATTTAGAAAGCTTAAATTGCAAACGAAAAGCAATTATGCTGAATAAATTGCGTCCGTGACTGAACATCTGATTTTGTCTGAAACAGATACGCTACGTATCGAACTTCTAATTTTGTGAAGTATAAAGTTGTAGTTCTGCCCCAAATCGTCAAATGAACCTGAAATTCAAGCGACCGCGGAAGAAGAAAAGAATATAATGTCCCGGCTGGAATTGAACCCCTGTCTTTTAGCTCAGAGACAGCTTACTTCTTTGTAAGTTGTCATCACGAAACAAATGCCAGATGAAGCGCTTTGCAATGTTGTAGCACTACTGTTGAAGCTGTAGTTTCTGTGCATTAGTTTACATTATTCATGCAAATTTGGCTCAGAGTGAATACTTATGTTCGTCAGGGCATTTAAGTGTAAGAATATGAAAAAGGAAGAGGAGAAAACAGAAGAGAATGAAAGGGAAAATAATAAGAGATAGGAGATAATTTAAAAGAGGACTACGAAAAACCTAAAGAGGAAGAGAATAGTGAAGAAAATGTAAAAGGTAATAGCGAAATGGAACAATTTGGTGCAGAGAAAGGAGAGAACTTCAGATTATGTTAGACAATATAAGAAGACAATCCCAGCGGCCGCGCTATCTAAGGCGTGGGTCTGCGGCCGCTCGCTTGCTGGGATTGCGGGTTCGAATCCGGCCGGTGGCATGGATGTCTGTGTCTTGAATATGTGGTGTGCTGTCAGGTAGAGGTCTCTGCGACAGTCTGATCACTCGTCCAGAGGAGTCCTACCAAGTGTGGTGTGTCTGAGTGTGATCGTGAAGCCTCAACAATGAGGAGGGCCTGGCCCACTAGAGGCTGTCGCGCCATGGAAAAAATATATAAGGAATAATATGTGCGTTAACGTGTATGAGCCATATGGAAACAAAATACAAGAAGTAATGTAACAAAGAGGAAGTGTAGTATGAAAAGCAGAAAATGAAGTGAAAGCAAATGAAGGATGGGACGGAAAAGGAAAATAAGAAAAGCAGAATAGAGATGACGTAAATATAAGGTGGCGCTTAACTGAGCACAGCTGCTCGAAGAGCAGAAATTAGGAGTGACATAGCTTTATTCATCCATATCCTCGGCACCAGTTGATGGACAGCTGTCAGCTTCACGCCCCGTCTGTTTTATTTCCGGGGAAACATGGGTCGTTATCTATTGGACAGGAAGGTGGGTAAGCCCCAGACTCAGTCTGCAATGGCTGGCGAAGAGAAAAGTCCCTGCCACTGTCTACAAATAATTAGTCTCCCATACCTTACCTTAGTCGCTACAACAATACCATTTACACTTTTCACACCTTCATCATTCACAAAACACTCACTTCTCATTGATGGGCTTCTTCCATGTCAGTGACGTCTGGAAGGTAGGTGTTTGAGCAAAATGAAGTCTATAAATACAGAGTGGGTGTAATATGAACCACGATTTTAAAAACTGTCGGGTTTCAAAATGACACCGGGGGCAACTGGTAACAGTACACTGTACGGAAGGACGAATTTACTTGCATAACGGCGCCAAAATGCTATAAATGGAGTCCAGTCGACGATATATATCACTAACTTTATGGCAGTGTACCCATTACACACTCAATGATTTTATGAGTGTAGGTCCACTTTTGAAAGGATATCTGGCGCCAGTTTAAATGAAAGTGTTAGGCTACATATGTAAACTATTGCTTTAATAAGCTATTTCAAAATGGAATAAGCCTCGCTATACAAACCACGTAATGGGACTATTAAGTGACACAAGTTTAAACACAATGCGTGCAATGGAACTACGTCGTTAAGTCATGTATGAAGTCTCTATCCACAAGATGGAGGCAGCACTATTCTTCGAAACGTCTTTAAATTTACCAGAAACACTGTGACGCATTCTAAAAAAATCAAAGGTTTTCCCAGTATATGTTCGCGGTAAATGAGTAAAATCCCGAAAGAAATATTTTAGACCGGTGTCCGAGATTCAACACACTGATCTACAACATATATTAGTCCTACATCAAATGGCCCTCATTTTCGGAAGTAGCTTCGATGAAAGATGACTTAACGAAGCTCTTAAAGGCACAGATTTAGTGACGCACATGAAAAATGATGAAAAAAGTGAGTGAGATATTTTTCTTGGGCTGCTTTACCCTGAAGATGAAGGTACGACGATGCTTTGAAGCATCTGGGACTACTCGCTCAAAAACACGGCATCAGATCCCATAAGACTTCAATTTTCAGCACTGTCGTTGTGAGAACACCAAACCTCGTATTCTGCAACACTGTGGTGACAGAAGGTAGAAACAAAACCCCTCAGGTAGCCTGTAGTGTTGTCGAGATATGACAGAAGAGAGTGACATCGTTCTAGGAATGTGTAATTGTGACAGGTTGTGGCATTTTCCCTTTAAATGTCTCGTTAAATGTCGAAAGAATCTGCATTCAGTTGCACTTAAGACAGCCATACTTTACACCTATTAAATTCGTTTCTTAAGACACAAACATAAATTAAGCTACGTTGCTTTTTACGCGAGGGATGCATTTTTTCGCCTTGTATATGAAGAGTATAAAAGCTATAGTTGCTACCTTACCAGCACTCACATCCCTAACATCATCAGAAATTACACAGCCTCACGTTCCCTAATTTCTCCAAATGGGTGTTCTGGTGTAACATTCATCTACATGTTTTGCAGCTTAGCACACACTTTGTTACCCGACGTTAAAACATGTGACCTGTTTTCACTGTACTACACCCTGTTTAATGACTGCAGTTACCACATATTTCTGTACAGTTGCTGGTGATAAGGGTAAAACAGTGAATTAAATAAGATAGTTATTTTAATTAAATTAATGCCAATATAATGAGGTAATTGTGTACGAAAATTTTAAAATTTTAAATTCATATTATTTTAGATGCTGTGTAATAATTTATCAATTAACTGAAAAAATTAGAAGAAGAATTAATATGAGTAGCCATAGACGTAGTTAAAACTTCCGGGCTTTAAAGAAAACAAATACTGATTACCGACTCAACAAAAGTCGGAGATTAGACTATCATGGCTGAGTAAAACGCAGTCCCCACCCTCTCTCTATCTTCCTTCAGTCTCTGCCTAGCTCTCAGAAAGTGATCTCTTCCGAACAGAACTTACGAGCAAATTACTTACTACATAGGCCTATACTTCTCGTGGCCCATGCATGATACATATGCTTTTGACGTAATGTTCCTCGACTTAGTCACCGTAAGTAAATTTCTGGATCAATATTATGAGTGAATAAAAACTGTTTTGGTGGTCTTTTATGTCATAAACCGTTACTCATGATTACGATTACAGACTCTCAAATGCTGTTTGAAACAATGCGAGGAACATTATGCAAAGAACTGAAGCAACATAAAAATCCATGGGAGTGATAATTGTACATTATTAAAGCAGCAAGAAAGAAGAAGTGGCGAGGGTGACGTTTCTGAAGTAAGTTGTAAATTATACATTATAGGACCATAAAACTAATGACGAAATATGAGAAGAAATAAATTCGTAAAATTTAAATAGAATTATTGTGGATTATCGAAGTAAACGGGCACAGGAGTCTTTATGAATGAAGGATACACTCATTGCCAAGGTAGTGTATGTAGGTCGAACGAAGAATGGAGACGTGTATACTTATACAGAAGGAACAGGCCATACATTGACTTTGTTCCACTGCTGATGAATATGACTAAAGCAACATACCTCAAATTTTATACGCTCCTAGCAGAACACGTAGGAACCTGTGGCTCTGAAATATGGATGAGGAGGGAGAAAGATGTAAGCAGAAAAGAATCACCAGAAATAGATTTCTTACGGTCAGTGAAAGGATGCACGAGAAATAATCGAAGACCAAACAAAGAAATAAGAATAGGACTGTAGATAAAACGATTGCAGGAGAAAATATTTACAAATACAAATCGAAACAACTTTTGGTAGGAATAGAATCGGAACAAATAGTAGATCAGATAGGTGGCTGAATTAAAGGCGGACATGCAGGAGACATATAGGTAGAAAAGGGAAAAGTGCAGCTGACGTTAGGGACAAGTTGAAGGACGTACCTGGTTATTATTGAGGACTGCTGCAATAACCTTGGAACATCGAAATTACAAATATCCTAATCTCCTGAAATGAACGATTAATGCTGCTGGACGCAACAAAAGCCAAATACAAGATATATTATTTAGGAAGGAAAAGTTTTTCCGTACAGTCTGTATTTCAGTTTGTCACACAGCCTCAAACATGTGACAGAATCATAAAAACGATACTATAGCAGCCAATTGTGACGGTTACGTCAGTATTATTTCCATTCATGTCATATTCCCGCAGTTATGAAAGCCATACGTCATTTTATTGTACGAAAGCCAATATTTCTGCAAGCAGAATACCAATTGTTTATATTTTTGTTGTAGTCTGCTGTAATATAAACCGATACATTCATGTTGTCTGCGACGCAAATCAATCTAACTTATGTAACATGATGCAGATACGTTTATGTCACAATTTCGGAATTATTTCCTTTTAAAATGAGAATTTTAAAGGAAATTTATCTAACAGAAACCCTACAAAGTGATGAGACAGATCAATCATTATTTCTTTTGTAAAAAAGTGTGTCAATATACGTGGCGCAGCTGAGGAAAACAAAACTGTGTTCATATTCGTAACATTCAACAGGACATTTCGAAATAACCAAAACAGATAGAAGCCTTGCAGAATAATTGGCACCCTCGTTTCCTATTCAGGAAATTCGGGATTCGTTCTAAGACCTGAAGCCCTTTATTTCTTTCTTCAATTGGTCAGCAAAAATGTTAAGCTTAGAAGAAACTAATAACACTGCTTTCTAAAGAGTCCACACAATCGTTACATTCTGCTAGACTCAATCCACGTCACATAAAGCTGCAGTTGTGAAGTAGTCCAGTAACAATGAACATAACTTTGCAATTGGTATCCACAAAACAGAAGGAAAAATATGTAAAAAAATTTAGGAAGCAAAGCTGTCTGTGTCATTTTGTAGTATTTTATTACCCTGTAAACCAATTCAGTGCAACAATTTAAAATCCAGGTACAATTTATTTGAAATCCAAAAGGTTTCGGCTCGTTATCAATCAACAAGAATAACACTAATATCATGAGAAAATTATCCGCACTTAGGCACTGTCCCACGAAAGTTTATCGGGCAGTGTGTGAACAGTTACATGAATTTCGATGCTGCGTCAACTGCAGAGGCAAATTTTCTGTAGATGATTTTAAAGGGCAATAATATTTGTTTCAAATTAAAGGACTGTGAAGGAAGCGGTAACGACATATATGAAGCTATTATCCCGAAATGGCACGGGGCGATTGAGAAAAACCACCAAAATTCAAAATTTCCAAAAAATAATACTCTTGATCTCGGAACTGGATCGTAGGGAAGACATCAGTCTTCAACGTACCTCCAACTTGCCACGTTACTACGTCACAAACACACATCCTGTCCCTCGCGCTGATCCTCGTTCGGCCAACCAACCACCGGTCGCACTACCTTATCTATTTAGATATCCACATTTTTCGACGTTCTTCATTGGACATTCTACCACTGCAGATGAGAGCACTATGCTGTCTAGAAACGTCGGCAACCACCCACTCAGTAACTCAGTGCAGTATGCCAGAAACACTTAAGACTTCAAGGCATTTTCTCTTTCAGCAGTGTCGCCCAGCAAGCAGCTAGGCCTTTTACTGACTTAAACAGGTTTTCCTGACTGAAGGCGTAAAGTCACTTCTGTAACGAACATCCTTGAACTCTTATAAATCCTGCACAGAACGTCGTAGTCAGTGGTTAAAACACCTGCTTCGGAATCAAAGGTTACCGTTTAAAATCCAGTTCCAAATACCGGATGTCTTTTCTGGTGTTATTCTTTATTTTCCTCGGCCAATCTAAGAAAATTCCGGAATATTCCAACTCAAAATAATATGAGTTATTAATGACATTGCTGAACAAAGCACGAATAAATGCAATGCAAATTGTCTTGTTAATGTCAAATAATTTAAAGGTGATTAAATGTATAACCTATCAAAGACACGTAGTTTGGTACATGGGATATCATAAGGGAATAACGCACTTACTGTCGGCCCAGTCCTCCAATGGCAGTACTAGTAACGTCAGCAGTACGAACTTAATTTGAGTTCCGAAGACGAGGGAGAAGACGTAAGCAGCTACTGGATGACTTTAAAGAAAAGAGAAGATACTGGAAATTGAAAGAGGAAGCACTAGATCGCGCCCTGTGGAGAACTAGCTTTAGAAGAGTCTACGGATCTGTCGTAAGACAGACTGCAGAATGAATGAATGAATATGTCTACGTTAAAGCAATAACAGATTCCTGCTTTTTTTCTTCAAATCTCCATGTTTGTTCACTTACAAAAAAACACCTCATAAGGAATTTGTAAGTATGTTTATTATCCATCCTCCTGTCACTTTACATAAGCCTTCTTCGGATGATTGAGTAGTTCTATGCAACCGCTATATCCTTGTTTTGCGTTACCTAAAGACATTACATATTTTCGACGAATCGCCGTACTCCGTGGCTTTAATGTCGCCCCCACCTAACGATGTATTTGGGTTTGTCGTAATATTAGGATTGCAGAAAATTGAAGTGTCGCCTACAATGGCGTATTTTTCCTACAAGAAATCGTGAAAACCTCTAAATTATTCCCAATTTGGATACACAAGCAATATGTTAATTTATAGGAAAAGAAAAATCTGAAAAAAGATTATCTGAAGAAGCAGCTATATTGTGTATGTTCTTTCTTGAATACTAGGGGGTGTCTCAACTGTTTAAGAACCTGTACCTTTCATGGAGCCATAACTTTCAATTTCTTTTTCCCACGAACTTTACCCTGAACTAGTTAAATCCATTGCAAACATCTCAAGTATTTATCTCCAGTAAATTTTTTAATACTCTCCTTTCTACAAGTTTATCTCCAATTTTTCTGTTCCCTTAAACTTTTCAGAAGTAATTTCTATTTATTTCACACTCAAGTTGCACATTGCATCTTCATACCTCTTCATCTGCTCTGATAGAGTTCTGACAGAATCAGCATACTCTATGAGGGGAAGATTACAAATCATATAAACTCCTTGTTACGTTGTATTATTAACCGCTTCGTTAATTTCCTTTTTTTTAGGTTCAATATTCTTTTCAGTGCTTTGTAATTAAACGTCAACAATAGAGAAAAAAATTTGAATCAAGTACAATATAAGACACCTGGTTAATATGAATGTAATTCCACAGCACTGGGTACGCTTTTTGAGAATATGAAATTAAAAGTAAGGGATAAATTTATTCGATATTTGAGCAGTGTTACATATGTTTGAGAAAAATGTTCTTGAGCTGATATCAATTTACGTAGAGATCATCAACGCGTGCTTGTTATGGTAACAAAGTGTTGGGTCTTTCCCTGCTTGACTCCCAAAAGTATTTTAAAGAGGAGCCATTATTAATCAGCTGACTCGGTTCTGGAAGAAGCAGCAGACATCAGAAATGATGCCAAAAGGCGAAGATAATTAGACGACGTAAATCTTACACTTCCTCTTCTGCAAAGTCTGAGTCTTCTGTCCGTCTGCGACTATACGTTGCCCAGTGATCTCAATCTCAGTTCAAGGAAAGGCTCTTCACAAATAAATTAATGTAAAAACGCCTCTTTCTTGAAACTCTATTGTAACTTATGTTCTCGTAGACAGTGCTCCTTATAGCCTTGGTCTTACGTGAAATAATTTCTCTAAAAACTTATTTCGTTTTGCAAGCCAGATTAAAGTATAATTAATCTCTATATTGAAGTTATAATTTTCAAAGTTTATTCTGACTTATATAAGTCCTTTAAGCCCGAGATCTGATTCAGAAACGTAGAAACCAGTAATTAAACTTGATAAAAATTGTGCGTATTTTGGAGAAGACATGAGTTTGAGAGGAAGGTTTTTTAATGTCACAGAAAATATACTTTATGGAATGTTTAATTCTGTTTTGTGTTCTCCGATAACTCAGTTACCCCGTCCATAAATATGATTCATTCTCTGAGGCCTCAAAATAAAGGTACTTTCGTATAAGATTCTCCTCTGAATGTACAAAGAGAGTATTGATGTGGATAAATGAAAGAAACTGGCACTACAGTACGTAACGTAGTCTATATTCATAGTGAGTTTCGCTGTCTTATTTTTCTAGAGCTTTACCGACATATAAGATTTCTCTACCAATGTGTACCAGTGTACTTCTGCACACATTTTACATCTTAAATTGTTGCAATAAAAATAGCCTAATATTAAAATTAAATATATGAAAAATATAATAACACAAGGGGTAAACTGTACGTAAATTGCTGTTTGTTGTGTAGGACGTCACTTCGTGATTGACGTTACTGAAAGACATTCTGAGCAGCTGATGGTTACATGCGCTCAAGGCAACCTTCCTTCCTTAGAAGGAGAATGACAAGACTGAGGTAAGGAAGGAGGAGGACGAGAACGAGGAAAATGGCGAGGGGAAGATGAAGAAAAGACGAAGAAGATAAAGACGAAGGAAAACATAAAATGTAAAGAGAGAATAGGAATAAGCATATCAGGAAGAGCTCAAAACAGAGAGAATAATGTCAGGCCACCTTTCATGTTTTCTTGGTACTTTCAGGCAACAATTCTGAAAACCGCTAAAGAAACTGAATTCTTCCTGGTTAGTAGGGTCCGAAATGGGAATTAGCAGTATTGCAGAGACAGAGGAGGTTTTGGAGAGACACTGAAGTTTAAGATTTAAAATTACAGGACCGTATTCTATTGAACGTGAAATAAAATGCATTCAGGCGCATTACCAAAGACAGAGTGCTCGATTTTCACTCACCGAAAACTTGTTCTTTATCACTGGTGGTATCCAGATCTGAAACACTTTACATGAAGCGCAGTAATTGACAAAAATGTTTTTGTTATGTAACAAGAAGCAATAAATATATTATTCATTCTTTCTGTTGTCTGTCCTACGACATGTCCATAGTCTCTTACTAAGCGTTTTCTCCACAGAGTGCGAACTAATACTTCCGCTTTTGGTTTCCAGTATCCTTACTTTACCTTAAGACAATCCAGTAGCTGTTTACATTTTCTTCCTCGCCTTCCCATCACTTCTATCCTTCCCTCTATCTTTCCTTCAATAACGTGTTTCAGAAGGCAGTTCCTACGCAAGATGTGACCAATCCAGTTAGATTTCCTTCTTTTTATTGTGCGTAGACATTCCTCTCCTCGTTGACTCTAAGTAATACTTCTTCGTTCCTCACACGATCGGTCAAAATGATATTTTCCGTCCTTCTCCAGCACCACATTTCAAAACTTTCCAGGTACTTCTGATTTACTTTCCGAAGTGTCCACGTTTCAGCACCATAAAAAGCTATGCTTCAAATGTAGCACTTTACTAGTTTCTTCCTTAAATGTAAGTCCAATTTGCTGCTGAAAAGAACGTTCTTGTTGAATGCTGCTTTTGCCATGGCAATCCTGGATTTAATTTCAGGTACACATATTCCATCATTCGTTATCATGCTACCCAAATATTTGAAATATATCACATTCTCCGGCTGTTTTTGATATACTCGTATCATAATCTCTACTGGGAATGGTTGCCTTGAGATTCTCGTTGCCTTAGTTTTTACCACATTCTTTTCCACTCCACAGCATCTTCAAAATGAATATAGAAGAAACAGATATCTGCTAGTCAATTTGTAACTTATGTTGTTTAGGTTATAAATAGAACAGATTGTATAACTATGTTCCAGCATGTCTCCCGTCACCTTGAAATCAATTAACGAATTTTCGTAAGATCTAATGCAAACATCACGCCACTAGAAGACAAGCCAATTTATTACTTCGAATATTACATCACGATGGAGTTGATTAATGGTGACGGAATTTATGTTACTAGAAGTTACTGTAATGTCTGCAACATTTCAATAATTGTGCAGTTCATTAGTTTTTCCTTACAGGCTGTAAAATGTGGATAACACGCAAATTCTGTTTGTTGTTACTCTATGATGGTATTAGCTAATACACCAATGGAGTCAGGAATATATTATTTTGCATAGAAACAAATCTTAAACGCGTCTATAACTACTGTATGATTTATTTTGTAGGATAAATTCACAAATACGCTGATGGTCCGAAGTGTTGATATTGTAAGGACTTTACGAAACGGTGATTGTCAAATCCTGCGTATAGATGTAATTTAATAGCTACTACATCTGTTTTATTTCATTTTATAAAAATAAATTAATAAAAAACCGAATTGAAATACGTACACACGAATTTATAATAGGGGAATCAAACCGCGCTGACTCCAGTAAAACCTTAAAATTATAAGTAGCCGAATTAGTGGAATTACTGAAAATTATTAGTTACATTTTACAATTTGGAACAATAATTATTAAGAAGCTATTGTTGCTACTTGAAGATGTATATAGTGAAACATTTGAGGCAAAGCTATTGTCTTTCAAGCCCGCTTCTAATTCCAAAATCAATATTAATTTACAGGAAACATATTCCATGTAACCGTTCGGTGCGTCTCTAAATTTATCCCCATCTAAGTGTTAGTAACTAACATTGAAAATTCTAGGAAGTTGCTACTGTAGGTATAATGTGAAATCAAAAGTTTGTTAATAAAGGTGGATTAGTTTAATTATATAGCGAAATTGAAAACATATTGAGTTACTGAGAAATTTTAACAAAACTCAAGGTTAGTTGTGTTCTTCAGTGTAATTAATGCACCATCTTTAGCGTATGTACTGTTGCACAACCTATTTATTAAATTTCTAATCCTGTGTCAAAATAACCTGAAAGATCAGCGTCGCCAGACCCGAAGTTCCAAACTGGACAAAATCCATTCTCACACTCTGTTGCCACAAAATCCATTCTCGCAGCTGCTGCCACAAAATCCATTATCGCAGCTGCTGCCACAAAATCCATTCTCACTATCTGGTACCACAAAACCCATTCTCACAAACTGCTGCCGCAGAACATATTTTTACATGCTGCTGCCATAAAATTCTTTCTCAAAATCGGCTTCCGCAAGATAAATCGTCCTTGTCCACTCTCCCGAGGCAATTTTCACCCATGATTTTGTGTAATTTACTTCTCCTGAAATATTTATTGCATTTTGCACAATACTTTTTAGCCTGTTTCATGGTGATATTTCTGAAATTAAATAGAAGAGCATTGCAAAACTGAATCGCGCATCTTGGTTGTGATTCAGAATGTTACAGTCAAAAACCCAACCCACTGACACAAAAGCGAGATTTTACATTGTTTATGTCACGTGTCCAGTGGTAAGATCTTCTAACTTCAGCTGCGACAGAAGCCTGAATACTTTTAAGTAGCAGAATACTGGATAGGCAATTTCATGTTAGGCTCTTCAGTCAGTCGGATATGTCAGGGAGAGGGGGGCTAGTCAACTTGCCCGCTTTCGGTTAGTTAATTACTGGTTAATTTTTTTACCAATCCGATCTTTTAATCTCCTTTTTAAGAAGCTGAATAATGCGTACTTGCAAGAAGAGGTCAGACAGGAGCAACACACGCCCTGACGCACTGCGAGAGCTGTGCGAAAACATGGAAGGTCAACAAGGAGCACGGCGAAGGATTTTCAGATTTATTTTCGTATTTTGGCAAGATAATGCAAAAGGGGAGGAGGGGGTAGCATAAAAAACACCTTACCAACAATGTCCGGGTGGATGACGGGGGGACGTTTTGTAAGATATGAACAACATTTCGTGGCATGTGCTAAGCCTTCGAAAGAGAGACCAGTAGTTCCGTTGCTAGACAACCACGATTGACATTTGTTCATAGACACAATACACTATTGCAAGCAGAATGCTGTGACTTTCCTCATCTTCCCTCCGCACTGCAGTCATAAACACCAGCCTCTTGAAAGATCTGTCAGAGGTTCGCTTATGACGTATGTGAAACGCGCGTTTGATTCCTGCATAACTAACAATCCAGACACAACAATGACAATATATGACATTCCGTCTGTCGTCAACACACCTTTATTGTCTGAATCGTTTTCCTCCAAATACCAAACAGATTTCCAGATCTCTGGAATGTACCTATTCAGCGGGGATCGTTTTTTAAAACGAAAAATTCATGGAAGCTTACGTTCCCGATAGAGCTGCCCCTCCTATGGAGGCAGCAGTTTCCAATAGCAACAGTGAATTTCTGCGAATTTGATGAGTCTCCCAAAAGATCATCACCTACTTCCAAAGTGGCAGCACATCCTGCTACCCCAGAGGACGTTCGAAACCTTCCTCAACCGTACGCAAAAAGAGTAAGAATGTAAATAAGAACAAAAGAAAATTGACTGATACCCCTGTCACAAATGCTTTGACACCCAGTACAAGAGAAAGCTCGGAGCACCCGAGAGAAAAACTGTGCTTAAATAATAAGAAAGAGAAGCGTGCCACATATCTAAAGAGAGATGCACAAAAGCAGAAAGCAAAAATCCAAAAAAATCCAAAACTGCAGGCGACACTAACGAAGAAGACTCCGAGGATACTTCCTGCGTCTGTTGTCTTGGCGCATCCAGAGAAATGAGGATTCATTGCGCAGATTGCAAGTTGCGGTCACA
The DNA here is from genome assembly GCA_021186555.1 of Reticulitermes speratus. Lineage (NCBI taxonomy): Eukaryota > Metazoa > Arthropoda > Insecta > Blattodea > Rhinotermitidae > Reticulitermes > Reticulitermes speratus. Next base: position 19,532,711 of record JAJKFL010000002.1, read on the forward strand.
TGAAGAATGCACTGACAGCAGTCCCAACTGTATTTGCTTAATATGTCACTATGATGGGAATGGAACACTTCATTTCGAATGAAAACATACATTGCTGGTGGTAGGCTAGTGTCATGTGGAGTTACCTTTTCTTTCAATATCATTTTTTAATTTAACTAAATGTATTGAATTTTGTGCCGTTTTTTATTCTTTCTCAACTACTTTATTAGCATAATAGCAGCCTGTTGTTGTGTACAACCTGTATCTGACAAACTGTTTTATGAAAAATTATACTAATCATTGTCTGTTACCTTAGACCTTGGAAAAGTTGGCATCTTGATTTTCACGTATTTTATCATACGCCTACTTGCACCGTCTGCGAGGCAATTTGGCACACGTGCAGAGTTTCGTGAAAAAGCCTCTCCCTCCTATTCCTTATGAACAGCGTGAAATGTGTGTAGGTCAGGTTGCAGCCCACGAGTGTTACTAGCCATCTGTGCCCTTACATTCAACTTAACGAATACACAAAAAATGTGAACAATTGTAACGTGAAAAGTGTGCCAACTATCCCCCCTCACCACTATATAGCGTTATTGATACTTCTCTAAGTTAATTAAATAATAAGCCTTACCACGTTACACCGCATTGTTTTTAAATTTCTTTGTCAATAAATCGAAATATAAACCTCTAGTTGAGTTAGTTAAATTTAATTTTCTCTATTTAAAAAGAACTTTTTAAAAGTAGAACAACTTTGAAATGTTGTATTCTAAATTTGCGAAACGGAAGTTGCGCCTCTTCTCTGCCATTCTCTAATGAGTCTATTTCGGCGTGGCATTTTGTAGACTTTTGTGGCAGAAGAAAATATAACCATCAAAACGAGTTACTATTTTTCAGACTTACCGTCATTTGCTTGCTCATAAAAATGCCATGTATTTCTCTCTTTGTAAAACATTTTGTGATTTCAGTAAACCTTCCTTGCTACATAAACACATCGTGGTCAATCTGGTTTGAAATTATCTGACATTTAGGGAGATCAATCACAATATCTCCTGTGCGTAAACAGTGGAACGCACATCAAATATTTCGTCGTTTTTCAAAAACAGTATTTAAAATGTGTCGCGGAAATTCACTGGCGGAAAAAAGTTCATTTAATTTAATACACGTAATGGCTTAATGATGCCGAGAACAGCCTCATGCTTCAATTAAATCTGGCGCTCAAGAATCAGGAAGGAAACGTTTCGGGGTCTTTCAATTTCGGCACTTGCCAATAAATATAAGAATGATTTACATTAAAATTAATTAAAAATCTAGTTTTTTAGAAACGGTTTGCCGTAAACTGGCACATATTAATATCTGAAGACGATTAGTTGCCACAAAACAAAATTTTCCAATATTATGCTATTTAAATAAACGTATGAATAAATAATAACTCCAGTGCAAAATTATTTTCAATAATACATTCGTGACTGCAACACAGTGCAAATTACTACTGGTTCAACTTTTTTAGATTTTATGTAACTGAATAAAATGTATATAGCTGAGTATTTACCCTGTAGTCGATTCTGAGAGTGCAAGTATGTTTTACAGAATAGACAAAGCATTATATGCAAGTCATTGCATATATTATACATTTCAGATATAAATTTAGAGTTACTCTGAATTCTAGAAAGACATATCAGCCAAAATAGTATGAAACTTATTGAAAATAAAAGATTTCAGTGTTTGCAGTGTATTATTCGGTGTCCGATTTAAATGTGTGGCATCTTATTCTACGGAAAAGAAATACATTTTAATTCCCTCACTAAAAGGTGCAATAAATTCGCATAAAACCCAAAGAAGTGTGTTAAAAAGGAGGTATGCATAAAATATATACACATAAGGTGGCTTATATTTTTCCTCTTTTATTTCTGGAACCGTGGGATTTCATCATGAAAAACACTAAATTATTTTTTTTAATTGTGTCGTGTCACTTGTCATATATCAAAAATTTTTAAACGAATGGGTTTAGATTATTCTCTCATGAATTCAGACACTGATTCCAAAAAATAAGTAGCCTGTTTTATAAGTTTATATAAAAAGAAGTCCACAAAAAAAACATTTTTGAAATTTAAGTTTGACTAAATTAAATCCTGTGCGTGGAAAAAACCAGCGTTTCAGAAGTATGATCACATAGACCGGAATAATTCATATTTAAAAAGAACAACGAATGTTGTTGATTAGCTTCCCAGTTTCCGAAAACCTGGCAACTAGTTTATTTCCATGAAAAATTAAGCCAGCACGCTGCAGGGACGTTGCTACTGCAATACTTCTCGATTATTTGAATGTAATGAAAAAATAACAATATTTGAATGTAATGAAAAAATAACAATTTATGATGAGTCCACATGCTCAATAATTCTGGCGCTTGTGCTCTGTTATTGCTTCCAGACAATACAAAACCTCTTCTAGTTATGCCGAAGATGGTAATACCATCTGTGTTCGTAGTGGACATGATTATTTGTTTTGTCATATTGTTGGAATATTTTCACTTTGGTAAATATTTCTCGAGCTATGCTTTAAGTGCGCCCATAAACCCTGGTTTCCGCAGTGAGAACTGGGAGAACATAGGCCGAGCTACGGCAGTTTGGACAGACGGACAGTCAGCCACAGAGTAAGGATGTTAGGCAAGACGTCAGTCAGCCAGGAAATCCGAAAGTAAGTCATTAAATTAAATAAGTGCTTATAAGTAGGCCTGGAAGAAACACAGCAGCGGTTATGTGGGAGCACTATCGGCCAAAGCGTGACAACCATTCCCTTTCAACACTTCTGCGCTGTGGACTGTAAATCCGCTTTTATGAAGAGAAGCGAACTTTCTGTTCAAAGAAAGAAAATGCGATCACAGGATATGCGACGGAAGATTTCAAGTGAAAATTGGATTCTGCAGGTGTAGGCAGAACCATTAGTGAGAACTGTGAAATTGCAATAAACGAGGTCTACTGTGATTGTATTAAAGAACTACTTTCCGTTCAAAGCCATTTCATTCTTGTATTGGCGAATCCCTCGGTACGGTGCATAGAGGAGCCCTTTGTTTTGGGAAAGAGGAATCATGTTTCACAAAAAGAAAAATGCGAGTAGTAATATTAGAATTGGAGACTGCTTTGTAATTACCGTTCAGAAATAATTGTAGTAGGGTAGTGCCGGGTAGAGGCTTAGTTTGATGTCACAAAGCAATGTTTGAAGTACAATAAAGTCTGTTTTAGGAATGGCTTTTGTCTCACAGGCAATGGACGACTCCTGAATAATATTTTGAAGTTTTAATTAAAATGACCGAAAATATACAGAGGAATGGAAGAGTAATATTCAAAAGTTATACACATAATTTCGAAATATGAGATTTGCAAATCCGCAAGCCTTTTTGCACAGGCTCATTTTTTTAGACATGGTTTTACTATTACAACGACAGAATATATATATAATCCTGCAGAACATGAGGCATTTTTACATCGAAAATTTTGTTGAAATTCTATTGTGTAGCAATTTACAAACACAGTAATTGCACGAGTATCGTTTGACATAACGTGTACCAACGTTGAGGAATTGGAAATTTAGACTTACACAAGCGAATGTTTTGTAAAGCGATAGATAATATTTAGAGTGATTTATGTATTCCGTTATCCTGCTGGTGAAAGAGACGACTTCCATATATGGAAGGTACATGCGAATGCTTAAATAAGTAGGAGCTGAGAGCAGACAGTGGATGATATTTTAAATCGGAAGTTTAACTAAGAAGTCCTCATCATAAGGAAAAAATGTGCTGTGAATTGTTAGACAGGCCATCAGCCTTGGCTGTCTTTAGTGAACAGAGTAATGAAAATTGGGGTCCCATAAAAAGCAGAAAAATTCCTGACGAGCTGCGAGACTATGAGCTTTTCAAGGAAATTATGCTGTATGGAGTTGATTGGTTGTTTGGTTCGTTGGTTAGTTGGTTAATTGGTTGGTTGGTTGGGTTGTTGATTGATTGGTTGGTTGGTTGGGTGATTGTTTCGTTGATTGATTGACTGATTGTTTGTTTGGTTGGCTAATTAGTGGTTAGCCGATCCCAGTGGCCGCGCGGTCTAAGGTGTGGGTCTACGGCCGTTCGCTTACTGGGATTTGGGTTCGAATTCCGCCTACGGCATGGATGTCTGTCTGTTGTAAGTGTTATGTGTTTTCAGGTAGAGGTCTCTGCGACGAGCTGGTCACTCGTCCAGAGGAGTCCTACCGAGTGTGATGTGTCTAAAGTGTGATCGTGAAGCCTCGAAAAATGAGGCTGCCTAGGTCCCAAGGGGCTGTTGAGCCATTGAAAAAAAAAATTAATGGTTTACTTAGTTGGCACAGTCAAATTCAGGCCTTGCAGTGTATTATTTGATAATACACTGCAAGGCCTGAGTTTGACTTGTCTCTTCTACGATAAGCATCGACATGTTTTGTACCCAGGCCAAACTATCAAAAAATATTGGGAAATGCCAAGATTTGTAGCGCATGGCGTGGAAGAACTGGATTTAGTCAAGGCAAAGAACTTAGTTCTGTCGTGAAATACTGGCTAAAGATTTCACAAATAAGCATGGCTGAACTAGTATAAGGTTGTTATAAATGAGATATTGGTGATATGAGGTTTGGAATTTTGGCTAAGAAAGTGGGGGATTAATTAGATAAAATTAGTTTTGAATATATATGTTGAAACCCACAGCACAGTAATACAAGTGTAGTAAGTAAAAGTTTAAACAAAAATATAACGATATGGGACAAACGTCATTACAGAATATTAAAAAATATGTCATTAACACTTCAATGTGAAAGATAAAGAGTCTGTAACCTGCCTTAAAAGAAATGAGAGAATTAGAATAATGGGTTTCGAAGGAGGAATTGGAAAAGGAGAGGGGTAAGGAGATTATTGGAGAGGTAAAGCTGAGGGGAGGAGAAGAATGATATTAACCTTTATAGAGTACGGGAGATTTAAATCCCAAAGTGGCCGCTGACAGTAGGGTTTCTTTTGGCTTTAAATGCCCGTTTTCGCACGTGCCGATATTATCCGTTGTATTTCATACATTTTTAAAGATAGAAACTTTAAATAAAAAGTACACGCTTAATTGTGAATCCGTCTACCCGTTACGCTAGTTTCAAGAAAATCCACCTATTTTTACGCAGCTTAGTTGAAGGTCATTTTTTATTTTATGTTTCACTTTAAGCTTTATTTTCTAGATTTATTCATTTCAAATACCTCTTGCTGTAAGTGGTGACACTGTGCTACAAAATTTGGAGCTAACTGTACATGTCACCGCATTTCCTGAGACGCTGTTTAGGTTGCAGTCTTATAATGTTTTTAGTTTTCCTGGTAGTGCTGGCTTATCTGGGTGCTGAGTTCATATGCAATCGGTGGGAGGAGAAGGGAATGAATACAGACGTTCATTGCTCTGGTCAGTGCAATATGGGACCACAGGCAAATGTCCTTCATTCTGCTGTAAGAATTTCTTCGTGACTATTTTGAATTTTAGGTTCATGCTTATGTCTATCTTCCACTCAACAATTCAGTCCACTGCCTGTCCTAGCAACAACATGCAATAAGCCGGGCAGTGCAGACGCTTGAATCACCATCACAGAAATGAGACACTGGCTTATGCAGTTAAGAGAATTCGGTGACAAGTATGTGTTCCGCCTCCCCCCCAAAAACGAAAGTCAAGTGTCGAGAATGCAACATAGTGTTTCATGCTAACCCCATGTTTTGAGATATGTCATACAAAACTGCATTTCTGAAGAACAACTGACATTAAAATTGAAATCGTAACACACAAATGTAAGTAAATATAAGTGTTGTAATTACTGAACTGATATTTTTCAGTAGCGTCTTCTTGATCAAATAATGGGGGTGAAGGGGTTGTGGATGTTACAGAAGGGGATGTATGAAGGAAGAGAGACTTGTCGGAAGGTCCTATATATGTGTGTATTTGCTTCACTTCGCCAAAATGAGGAACCACTGCCTGGAGATGTACGTAAATAATTCGTGACTGCTGGAAAAATCGTAAGGATATTAATCTTCGTTCCTCACACGATCGGTCAAAATGATCTTTTCCATCCTTCTCCAGCACCACATTTCAAAGCGTTCCAGGTATTTCTGGTTTATTTTCCAAAGCGTCCACGTTTTAGCACCATACAAACCTATACTCCAAATGTAGCACTTCACAATTTCTCCTTTAAATTTAATTCCATATTTCTGGTGAAAAGAGCCTTCTTCTTGAATGCTGCTTTTGCCATGGCAATCCTCGATTTAATTTCGCATGTACATATCCCATCATTCGTTATCATGCTACCCTAACAGCAGAAATATTCTACATTTTCCATTTTCTTTTTTGATCTATCGTTAATTGTGCTGGAGATGGTTGCCTTGAAACTCTCATTACCTTGGTTTTTTCCACAGTAACTTCCATTTTACATAATCTTACAACTTCAATTAATCTATCAGTCATGCCCTGTAACACCGTTTCTTCCTTAGCCAGTAGTACAAAATCATCTGAATATTTTACAGTGCGAATTACTTGTATTCCTATTTTGAAGTTCTCGAACCCTTCAAGAGCTTCATTGGTAAGGTATTCTCTGTATAAGTTGAATAGAATCTGTGACAAACAGCATCATTTTATAACCCCTCTTCCAATATTCACATTTCTTGTCTTCCCTTGGTCCGCTCATATTTTAACACTCTGATCCTTATAAAATTTGCTGATCAATATTCTTTCGCGCTAGTCGGTACCAGTTTCCTTTGGGATGTGCATTAATTTGGTCCAGTTTACACGAGATTAAGTGTGTTGGTGAAAAAATAAGGCAACAAATAATTTCAAAGAAATGTTTCATTTGTTTATGCAGAAGTGTCTTCAGAACAGCCAATTGTATTGTACTTAATTTAATTTTCTTAATAATTAATTACGGGGTATTATAAAAACCAACCTTCTTTCATTAGTATTTAAGTTGCTATGAATTCTGTTTCTTTAGACCCAAGTTTTCAAAATAAATCTTCTATTTGTAAACAAGCTGGTGTTGAATTCCTATTATATTGAATTCGATTGACACGCCCGTCCTCTGCCCTAATGAAATGCACTTTCAATTCGGAATGTCTGTCGAGATCAAAGAGTATTTGTCAAAACTAATTTTCTCTTGTATAACCGATAATTATTGTCAACTAATTATAAAGCATCGGCGGCTTGTGGAGAGAGTCGCAAAGTGGTGAGTGATACCGGCATATTAAATTACATGCTATGCAAAATTATTAGCGAAATATACACTTTTCAGGCACATCTGTAAACTACACAGAACAAATGCCAGAAGCGTAAATACGCAATGTCAATTACGTATTATTATCGTGTTACATTTATTCTTGTTTGTTCATTTCATTATTTGTGTATATCAGGGTGTTAACGGGTACATGCAATAACCAAGAGCTTTGTTTCAATAAGAAGCTCAAAACGTCAAGAATTTTGCGCTGTTTATTTTTAGTGTCACGGGTTTTACCTTCAAAATTTTCTTTTCATTGAGAAATGTAAGGTCATAACACCACAGTGTTTATATTTGTTTTAAATATTCTTGTTGTGAAGCCATTATTACTATAGTCTAGTACAGGGAAAGAACTTGGATTGTTTAAAAATTCAAAAACTTTTAAAATCTGAAAGAATTAAATAAATCCACGATTATTCTTACAGAAACGTTTCTCAGGTTCACATTTTATATATCGTCTGTTCGTCAGAACGTAAAGTAAAAATGTAAAACATGGAATGGAATAATTATTGCGTATTTTAAAGCACTATCACATAAGTTTATTTATTTATTTATTTATTAGAAAAACAGAAAATTTAAAAAATCCTCAGAATAGACGTTCATCACAACAAGATTTAAACCAGGAATCTCTCCAATACTGATGAAAATTGCTAACAATTACACCATAAATTTGGTGTGTATTAAGTAATGGGATTTATTATTTTGTTGACCTTCGCCCAATACAGCGATCGATCTGGTCCACAATCTACTAACCACCACAAGACGGTGTTATTTTCTGTACGGAAAAAAGTTTGTATTATCAAACTCAGATAAGCCCAGTAACAGTCTTGTCGTATCTACGTTCTTAAAGCGAGATGTACAAGTCCATATTTGTAAGCAATACTCCATTGATGCAGACACTGGGGACGATAACAAGCGTTTCAATAAGGTTGCTCTCTGTCGAGAAAAGGATATACTACTTGCATTGTTACTTAGGTCTGTGACTTCTACAAAAGTCCAGCTTTTGCGTTGTATAAGTTGAATTAAGTGAAATTTGAGTTTTATGTAAAATCAGGGATATTTTAAAGGAAATTAAAAGATTTAAGTTCCCCTGACAATCTTTATAGTAGACACCCAGTACAAAATTCAGCCGAAATCCATCAGCAATTCTGAAGATCAAAAATATACGTAAGGACTGACACAACATTCCGATTACTCATTAATTTCATACGAATCGCGAAAAGAAGCGGGACATAAAGACGTTTATTTTGGCCGGCGGCGTTTCTCCACTTTTATTAAAAACTCTTCCTTGTATTAATGTTTTCTTTTCATATATAATACACAGTGTGCGCTATGATAGAAAGTAGGTCTGCAAGCTAAAACAAATGTAGATTTAGTTGTAATTTGTATATCTAGAGCTGGATACGTTTAAGTCGAGTGGGGCATATTCCAGAATATAATGAATTTATGAGAGCACCGAAAAGGGTTGAGAATATCATGTTGAAATTAATTGTTAATAATGCTATTTTTGTCTTGTGATATGGGTTTATCTCTCAGTTATATACACTTAGCAAGAATAATTGATAGATACTTAACGAATTTTCAACTATAGATTTCCTCTTGCAAGGCTTCCGCGCCTCGCACACTTGACATCGATCTATCCGGCCCCCTACTAAAATTAATTGCCAACTCCAGAGCAAGAATGTACCATGTCGCAGGCAAATTTTATCTCTTAGTGTAACACAGAGATATCTAGTGGCGTCACCCTCTGGGAAGAGAAGCTTAATAAGATTAATTAATTAAATCAGTGGTGCTTGGTAAATGATCCGTAGGAAGTTAAGTTCATGGACGAATAAAGAATATTTTTATACTCACATAATACTAAACCAAAGACTTGAAACTAATGAAAACAAACTAAATTGAACAGTTAAATAATATCCTTAAAGTAAAACTAATTACATGCTACAGACTGATAAGCTACCACAAGCTCAAGTTTTCAAAAAATTCCCCTTCTTATATTGAACCAGGTGCTTTACTACGTACATTGCATAAAGTCATAATGACACTCCATTTTCGTTCAGCTGACTACAGTACAGAGCCATACATTATTCCTGTAAGGCAGGGGTCCACAAACTTTTCATAAATCTATGAACGACTTTCAAATTCTAGACGCCGGAAAGGTAACAAGAAGCACCTGCCGTACTGGGGGCCCACAAAACCGGAGTAACTTCTAAACCTGTTTTCTGACTCTTTGTGCTCGATACATGCGAACTTATACACATTTTTCTAGGTAAGGAAAATATTTCAGTGATTATACTGAAAAAATCTGACGCTACCGCAAAACACTTACGTCACCGGGGCGGCCAGGCCTCGGGGAGTTGTGCACCCCTGCCCTAAGATAAGTTTTAACAATATCCTCCTCTGTACGGTTAGGTCTCCAAAGTGGTATCGTCCTTTCCGCGTAACTACTTTTTTTACCCTATAACACTCTTTTGCTCTTTCTTTCATCCGTCGAACATTTCCAAAACCACAGTCGATATAATGGTTTCAAAATGTATGAGTTACGAACTAACACAGCATGTAGGTTTCAGAAAAGCTACTGGCTTGCTAGTACGTTACTCTAACTCGTCATATTGAATGCCGAATGACAATGTTTATTGGAATATGCTGCGAGCCGCATTAGTTCTACAAGAGACTCTCGTAAATTATTGTGCAAAAATGGTATGTCCCACACCAGTTCTACTTGTTTTCACGCATTCTTGCTAATATAAAGCGAAAATTTGGTAAAGCGTCTGTGAAGTACCTGTTCTACGTTTTAGGTACCCTGATTGTTGTAAAATTTCACAAGGGATTTGTATTGCACGATTAGCAATCTTGTTTTGCATTTTGCTTATAATGCTACATTGGCATACTCTCAGCGTATTGTTCTGACTTAAGCTACTCCTACACCCGAAAGCCTAGTTTATTTACTTTTAAATTAAGTAGGCTTGTTCAAATATAAAAATTTCTCACTGAATCCATCAAATCCGACATTGGTAATTAAACACTGTGAACTGTTGGAAAAAAGGCTAGCAGTTTTTCTATGTTGAGGCGATTCCACTTAACCACAATCAGACAAAAATAAACACATTTTTGGACAACATTTTCTTTTCATAGTAGTAGCCATTCGAGGCTAAATTCCGTGTGCCCTCATCCAAAACACATATTCAGCCTATAGTAAATTTCATGTTCCAATTTCCAAGACCCTAACAAACACAGAAACTTAAGAGTATGCAATTGTCAAAATTTATTCAATCAACTAAACTGAACGTACAGAGAGAGACTGTCTTGAAAAGTTAATACGTGTTTATGAAATCAATAAAATGGCTTTCTGTGACAAAACCGAAGGTTAATTATCTTGTTCACAAAACTGATGCACTGTACCATAGGCTGTGCAGCGTAAATTCAGTTTGCAGCCTATTGTGACCCGTCTAAGATACATTTTAACATTGCCATCCTTCCTATGCCTAGACACAAGTTGTATAAACGTCACATCCGCCTCATCCTACCATAGCCATAGTACAAATACGAAGATTTAAATTCAAGAAGAACTTCGTAATATATTTTCCATAAACTCTTACTTTGTATTCCTTACATCCAAATATTTATCAGCATTATGTTTTCAAAGTCAGCATGTGAATTCCCTTTTTGCTGAAAGACCATCCTAGCACCCTAAGGCATTGGCGGGTTAAATTATGCTTTTATTATAATCATTACATTTTCGATAGGAAATGACTGGATAAAGTTAGTGGATATTTTCCAATATACTACGTTTCAGCTCCGGCTTATTTTCTTGTTTATTGTTTTCTATACAAAACATTATGAAAATTAAGCCAAGAAACGTATTTGACAAGTACGTTTCACAGATTATTTCTCTAAACACTTCCTAAAGTAGTGATTGCATTAAAAACAAAAAAATAAATACTTATAAGTATCTCATTCGAAGCAACCAAAAAAACGAATTTGTTTCTTATAATCCTGTATTTATTGCTATATCGTGAAAATAATGGCCTATGTAACTACTGCTAGGAAGTTTAATAAAAATAGTAATCTAGCTTAAAATTTTATAATAGGCATAGATAATTTCATCTCTTTCTTTCCCGACAGATACTGTAATGTGCAGAATTTAATAATCATACGTCTGTTGTCGTAACTGGTAACAAATATAATGTGCTTACATTTAGTAATCATAATTCTGTTGTAACTGGTAATAAATGTAAAGTGCAGATTTTTAGTAATCATAATTCTGTTGTAACTGGTAGCAATATATCTTTTTCGTAATAAAATGTTTTTGCTTAGATTTAATAAAGAGTTTCATACTTTAAGAACCATTCTGTAGTGTAAATATTCCACTTTTAAATGTTACAGTTAAGTGTGCATAAAGTGTTCGAGTTCAGATAGCAGTAATTTGGAAAGAGGATCCGGAAGATTAGTGAGGGTTTCTAGGGATCGGATATACCAAATATTTTCAGACACACAGGCATATATTATATCAGTTATTTACTCTTCTAACCAAGCAGTGAAATTTTTCAAGAATATGTTTATTATGGTTGCATCGATTCTACAATAGAACTAAGCAGGTAGCAGAAAGTACGTCGGTAAATATTTATTAGTCGACATGCCGTGATATCTCAGAAGACCTGAATCTTCATCGACACCACTGTGAGAACCTCAGATCTCTCAACCTAGACTATTTTAGTTGGGATTGTGATAGTGTAATATTTTTCGAAATCCTATTAATTTTCCCACGAAAGTCCAAAGCTTCAGGCCTCTTCGAGGTTTTAATTCACGCTGTTTTTATGTACCACCTCGTTTACCTTCCTGAAATTGCGTTTGTAAGTACATAGTCTGCTTTCTCGTCTGCGTACTGTAAGTCCCTCCCTAAATTTCGCAACTACAATTTTGTAATCAGTGTGAGTATCGGATACAAAGCACAAATGAATGTGACGTCTCATTTGTCAAGATGTTTTTAATTTGGTTTGTGTTATTACATCAAATAAAGTTCAATTGGATATGTCAATGTGGTAACACTATCCTACTGAAGATGGGAATTTTGTTACGTCGCGAAGTTTCTTACTCTAATTCCATCATCATTACCAGTATTGTTATAATATTTTTCCTACTTATCGATCTCAAAACCTTTACCATAATCTTGCACTGAAATTTCCGAAACAATTTTTTGTTAGTACGTAGTGAATTGATCAACTAATTGCTATATTTCTTCTATAAATTCTCTTTTTAACATTATCTTTACTTCGGTTGGGGCATGCGCATTCAGAAAAGCAATGCCATATCAGCGACTTCCTAGTACTTTAAATGACATCACACTACTAACATAGTCTGCTCTCTTATATGCGCTTATAATTTCCTCGTGTTCAAAAAATCATTTTAAGGTTTGCGTTTCGGACGTAACTTCAAAGAATGAATCCAAATCTGAAAATCCCAATACCACTTCGTAACACGCTGCTGCTTACGGTGAACATTTGCCAACCTCTCGCTGTACCCACAAGGTGGAGGACCACCCAATGCCGGCTGTTTGCATCTACTTGAATATATTCGCAACTACCCTCCACATTCTTAGATCGTATCCTTCAAAAATTAAAACGCGAAAACATATAATAATATATAGAATCTTATTCCGACAAATGTACAATTTATTATCTCCTATTTAATACACGCTTATGTCAATAAATAGTCAACAAGTTTCGAACTGTATCAGCTCATCATCAGGACTCTATATCATTACACCAGCTATATGGTACTCGTTAAAATAGATAAAATAGATCAAATGCCTTCAACGATGTTGGGTATGTGGTCACTGAAAATAATATTAAAACTTTTTAAAGTTACAATACTCAAGTAACAACCAGCATTATAAAATGATTAAATTTGGTATTACGACTGTTGAAGTGTTACACTGTACATACCTGTATCTGCTATTACGTGTTCACTATTTGCTGGTGGAAGGTGTACTAAGGGGTTCAAAGGGGCAGTATGTGGCCTCAGGGGCACATCGATGCTGGCAGAGGTGTACCGTTAAAGCCTGAGAAATGCCATTTATTCCTGCCAAGTCCAATCCATGCATGTCCACGTCATGGCCCCTGGTAACGTCTCTGACGGCTAAGACATGGAAGGGCGAAAAGCGAGTTCCCGACGCTGATATTTGGGACAAGCCAGCTAGGGGAGTAAACTCCAACAGAAAACCAGGTCCTCCAAGTTACGGAGGTTAGGCGCAAGGCCAGCACCCTTGCCCTATAAAAACAACAATCGCTAAAAAATCTCAACGAAAGAATGCCGGACAGACATTTGGATGCAGACCAAGGCGAGTTAAAAGGACAAAAGGAAATAAATTAATAATAATAACACAGCAAGGACCACGCAAGCTGCTATCGACACCTTCAAGAAACTAAAATAACAATCATACAAGTATGGGCTAGTAATAAATACTGGAAGCCTATATCTATAAGAATACATGGAAGACCGAAGAATAGATGGGAAGATGATGTTATGGCAGACTTGAGGATTCAAAACGTCAAAAACTGGAGAAACTGCATCCAGGATAGGAAGATATGGAAGGATATATTTGAGAAGGCCAAAACCTGCAAAGGATGAGGTTGTCGCGCCTGTATAAGAAGAAGAAGAAAGTGTACTAATCTTACGGTGTCCGAACGGGGGTTTATATAGGTCAATGTCATGCAGAAGAAAGACGACTCTGAAGGTTGTAAACAAAACTGAATAAGGGGTTGTTTTCTCCCAGGTTTTGTTCTGGTACTAGTTTTTTGTTGTGTGCATATAATTGAATGTAAAACTGTTCCAAGGAATTTGTATGTGGTCCTTTATTTACTTATAATTATTTACTTATAATGACCCACAATCAGCTTATGTAGCCCACATTCTCAATAACATACATGAATATGGAAGTATTAATAACAACATGTCCCTACTCAAACAAGTAAATAAAGGACCGCATATGAACTCCATGGAACAGTTTTACATTCAATTATATGCACACAACAAAAAACTAGTACCAGAACAAAACCCGGGAGAATACAACGCCATATTCAGTTTTGTTTACAACCTTCAGAGTCGTCTTTCTACTGCATGACATTGACCTATATAAACCCCCGTTCGGACACCGTAAGATTAGTACACCTTCCACAAGCAAGTAGTGAACACGTAACAGCAGATACAGGTGTGTACAGTGTAACACTTCAACAGTCGTACTACCAAATTTAATAATTTTATAATGTTGATTGTTACTTGAATATTGTAATTTTAATATTATTTTCAGTGACCATATACCCAACATAGTTGAAGACATTTCATCTGTTTTATCTATTTTAATGAGTACCATGTAGCTGGTGTAATGATAAAGAGTCCTGATGATGAGCTGATACAGTTCGAAACATGTTGACTATTTATTGACATAAGCGTGTGTTAAGTAGGAGATAATAAAGTGTACATTTGTCGGAATAATACTATATACAATAAAAATGTACGGTGAAAATAACAAAGTTTATATAATAATATACTTTTTTAAATGCTTGTATACTGGAACCTACTTGGACGAGAAACAAAACGGGATATCTTCAAAAGTCGGAAAGTCTACATAGTTATGAAAAAAGTTACTTTTAGCTCTGTACTCTGTTTCAAGTAAATTGTTTAAATGGGAAAAATACAAGTTCTACTCCCGGACATATCTTGAATTATGTAGAGTTGAAAAATGAAACGGGTAGTTGCAGACCCTAATGCTCCTTTAAGGCTCTACTCCTTCGCCGTGGAGGAATCTACCGGTAATCATTAAAATTTTACCATGCAAGTTAACACCTCTTTCAGAAATTCGTTTTGCTGTATGAAACTATTTACGCCCAGCCGTCAGACGAATAACGGAGAAAGGAACAACAGTGCAGCAACGAACTTCTAAATATGTAGACTTAAAACACTACGATGGGTGTTCAAATTTCAAAAGTGCGGAACTGAAGAAACGGAAGCGACAACAGGATGCCAAGTAGACAGATATGATAAGAAATCGTCAAGAGTAGAGGAAAATATAAAGAAAAGGCAGAGAAGAAAGTGAGAGAGAAATGAAAGAGAAATGGTAAAGGAGAGGGAAAGTGGAATGGAAGAGAAAATTAAACTAGTTAGTCGGGGTGGAATTGGGTGTGGAGGGATGCTGTATAAAGGGGAACAAAGTGGGAAAAAAAGTTTTGATATTTCAAATATGGCGTAGCTGCGTGAAGAGGCGTTATGACATCCTTCAGTGCACAGCAGGTGCTAAACACTGAGTAGGGCAGGGCCTATATTTCCATTTCTAAAATATATATTCCATATTGACAAGTGAACACAGATGGACGTACATATGATATATTCACATTGATGTATGTGCTTCTCCTTAAAAGTGCATAAAACCTTGTTTACACACATTCGGGACACGGCTGCACTTGTTACTTACTGTTCCGGCCATTTTACGATTAGAAACTTCTTGGGATCCAAAGCCGGTTTCGACCTCAGGGCGAGGAGGTAACTCCCTGTCGCTGCCAGCTAGTCACTTTCCCAACCCAGATATTCCGGCATTCCTTATAATAATTGTATGATTGTGCGTTTCAGCGTTTCAGTCTTAAGTATGTCTTTGAAACCAAAATCCGATTATGAAGTTTACAAGATCTTCCAAGATCGGTCTAAATAGAAAATCCTCTTTACCTCTGTAAGTCGGGAAATCACACGAAGTGCTTGCGGAGGAACTAGAAGATTCTCCTAGAAATCCTTTTGTTGTTGATATTGGGCAGGAAGTTTGGAAGCTTTGGTTGCCGAAATCTTGTAGGACTAAGCGGCAGGAAGCAGACGTAAAATGAAAGCTGTTTAGTCCTCACTGGCTTTATTGTCCCCATCAGAAAGCCGTCATCATGTTCTACTATGAAAACTTGCCCGCAGAGTGGCTATATCAACATGGGACAGTTAAATAGGGCTGAATATAATGAAATATTAATCAAAAGTTTACAGAACAGTGGTAACGATTTATATCACCTGCTGCAAAATTAAGAAACTGCATTTATCACACTGTGTTTGTGTGTTTTATGACTCTTCTACAAATATGGATTAATACTTTAAATACACAAAGAGCATTCTTTGTAATATACGAACAAATATTGTATATATGGTTTAGATGAATAATTTTCCTTAAATGTTTAGCATTTAATATTTATATTTTTGGACAGCAAAAGGGAATAACAATAATAATAGACCGAATGGTAAAAAGCACCCCGTAAGTTACATGTGCTCTTAATTTCTTCATAAGCCCAATTTTGATTTGTTAGAGCTGTTCCCAAGTATTTGAATTTTGCCAAATTTTCAACCCCCACACATCCCTTTTTAATGAATTTCGTAAATGCCCTACTCCTCTCAAGTAAGAAACACACATTGTTGCCTTCCTCATGTATTTTATCCAATCAGCTGTTACACTTTTCGGGGTACGAGTGCCTAGCTACATAATATTTTTCTCATTTTTCCAGCATTTTAACGTTTACCCATAAATTAAGAAACCCTGTTTCACAACTGTGTACGAGAGGATAAAAATACTGTACTTTTGAATGCTTACATAGGAAAGAAGAGGGATATTTTTTGGATAAAATTGCAGCACACAGAACCCAAATGTAGCATTCTCTTAATTTCATTATTAATCATTTAAATACTAATGGCTTTTGTACGTACTCCCAGCTTCTCACACGACATGTGTTTAGGTGTTCAACATGACTGTTAAAGGAGACTGCCGTTGCTTAATCCATACAACATTCAATGACTGTTTTTTCGAAAGAAAGCACACTCTGTTCTCTGTGGCGTACAAAGTGAATTTTTATTTAAAATTATGTTCCAAGATCCGAGTGATTTATATTTTGTTTGATATTTTAATTTCCATTTCAAAGCAATACTTTTATGGTTTTTCCGTTTCCTTTAATTTCGAAAACTGTCATAATTATCCAATAATTAGCACTAACATTACGGATCGTTAGTAGCAGTCATACCTTCCGTAAGCAATTTTTCAACAAATTATAAAAACAAACGGGCACCCAATTAAAAAAAATGTCAAATGTGATCTTGAATTAACATGAACTTGATTCATATGTAGGTGAAGCAAAGTACTATTTAAGTTTTAGGAACAAGAAATTTTCAAACCGAAGGGAAATGAGGATCCATTGAAATAAATTACCGTATTATTCGGCATTTACGTAACTCGAGAATTTCCACTCGATCGACATATATCTTTCACAAACCTGTCCTCTTCGGAGCTTTTGACAGATATGACAAGGTAGCTCCTCTCAGACGACGGAACTCGTCACGCGACGGCACCGGACCTTAAATAAACAAATTCGTCGACAAAAATAAAGCCTATCTTGCTCATCGTACAGTTTTTTGTTCCGAGAAAATAGGCTTTTGAGAGATATTCTGCTCAGAGTAAAAAATAACTATAACAAAATGAATCTGAATTTCCACGCCAGGACACATCAGCAGGTTAAGTGTAAAGGCCTTTCTTTCTGAGAGAAATATTTTCAGCGAAGCTTCTTCAAATGATGCGAAATATTTCAGCTGTTATTAAAAGAATAATCTCTCATGCCTTTTTGATTTTATGGTGATACAGACGACAAAGTGGAACTGGAATGGATACTACTCCAAATATATGATACGTCTATTCGTTTTGTAACAATACAGTATAAACATTTAAAATCACAATTAAAATATAAAACTAAACTTAACTATAGGAGAAAAAACATAATTAAGTTTGAGCCCTAGTTTAGCCGTCATGAATAAACTCACTAGGAGTTATAGCAGCTGATATGAAATAGTGACAATATTGCACTTGGTTGTTTGATACGAAGACTGACATTTGATGGGAAGACTTAGATATAAAATAACTTGTTTTACAATTTGTATTCTCCGCCTAATTTTTTTTTTTCATGGCACGACAGCCTCTAGTGGACCAGGGCCTCCTCATTGTCGTGGTTTCACGATCACACTCAGACACACCACATTCAGCAGGATTCCTCTGGACGTGTGATCGATCCGACGCATAGATCTCTACCAGACACTCAATACTCACAAGAGACAGATATCCATGCCCCCGGCGGTATTTGAACCCGCAATCCCAGCAAGAGATCAGCCGCAGACCCACGCCTTAGACCGCGCGGCCACTGGGATCATTCTTCGCCTAATAATACTGATAAAATCAACGAAGGCAAGTTAAACGGGACCTGTAGTACACTTGGGGAAATGATAAGTATGAAAATATTGTAGTGTCCTGTATAAATCTTGGTTTGAAGTTATGTATTTTTTTAAAATTATGTTTTATTTTTAACTGTAAATTTTGAATTCAAGTTATGATTTCAAGTTAAGTTGAATTACACGTGTTAACAACAGGAAGGATGTATTGTGCTGCATCCCTTTAATAACAGCGACATTCTGTTATATTTTACGTTACTTGTTCCGTACATTCCTTTTGATTAAAATAAATCTCACTCCGACAAATGTACACTGTTTATGTTATTCAACACAATTTTTATTAAAAAATGCCCGACATGTTTCGAACCAATTTATGGTTCATCTTCAGGGGCTCACCTTTCTCAAATTACATCAGCTATACTTTTATGGTACACATCAAAATGCAAGTTAAAATAAATAATTGTCGGCAACTGTGTAGTGTTTTTGAATTCTGTGTCAGTAATTTCCTGTTCACTATTGGGTTGCTGGTGGCTCAAATAAAAATTGTGTGCAATAACATAAACAGTGTACATTTGTCGGAGTAAGATTTATTTTAAATTCTGTTATATATTTGTATAAGCTGTTGCTAAGTGAGCTAAAAAAAGCGCTGAACGTGAAGCTTTTGCCAGTGCGTTTATCGGTAGGAGACACCGACGAGCGGAGACTTCGGTTCCTAAACTGCATCGAGATCGGACGTAAGGATTGGTGCTCCACACATAGACTTTGTAATGTGTGTAGCGGCAGTACTTTTCCTGTTCACACCAGGTAAGTGGTGTGCAGTGCATCCATAACCGTGCCAAGATAGAAGAAAGTTAATTTGGTAGCACATTCTTAATTTAGTCCGAAAATAGAAAAAAGTGGGATGGTTCACATTTATATAGATGATCCAGCCTTTGTAATTTGTTAGGTCCTTGCCCATTATGTGTAAACATCTGGAAATTACGTAATCTTCATTTTTTGCCATACCATGAATTGGTTGATATTACCTTTTTTTTAGTAGTAGAGTAGGTCTGAATACATATTTTTATTAAAGATATAACAGAGTTCTGTCTATGGTCCGCTGGCATGTAAGTTGATGTAAAAATGTAGATGAAACCCTACTCCAAAATCCTCCATTGATTGATATAATGAGTATAGGTAGACATTGGATAGAACTTTTTATGTACAAATTCCTTTTGAAATCATAAATTCCACCATAGCCTAAACGCTTCGAAAATTGTAAGAGCTACCAGGGTAATTTCTTAGAACTACTTTAGAATTACTCTCCTGAACATAATAAACTGCCCGCCGTGAAGTCTGAAAGGGCAGTAAGTTGTATTAATGACCCAGTTTAATTTAACATCTCCAAAAGTGGTGGCAGGGAAAAGATTTTTGATTTATGATAAGGTGAAGCGTGTTTTCTCAGTTCGTAACCAGTTCAATTTTTACATTTTTTTATTTTTTATATGTAATTCTAGTAGAGAAATATAGATCAGAAAAGACATATTAAATTTACACATATTTGCCTGATGGGATGTAAGTTGTGTGCAAAGATGAACTGTAACACCTGCTATCCTAGCATCTAATTTGGGAATTTTGGAGAAAATACGAATATCACGATCAGATTGCTGATGTCGGGTTCCCAACCAAATATAAAATCACACACACGAACAGGCCGCTCAGAGCAGGTCAGCTACCAGTTGAAACTGATAGTTCTATTGTAATAGTGGTGGTACAGTGGTTCAGCTCCGCTCCACAAAGATTGATCTAGTGGAAATAATGAAGAAGCAACACTTATCTCTATGATACCACGAAGTGGGTGTCAGAGGTCGGATCCCGCCGCAGTGTATTTGGAGAAGCTTAAGGGAGGGAATCACTTTGGAGACCACGGGGTAGGCGAATGTGTCAGTGAGTGTATTAGTGAAGTGGTTGTAACACTGAGATAGCAGGAAACGTCTGGAATAAGAGCGTGACGATTCGGTCAATACGAGTTGTGATAGCCTATATAAGGAACTGCGCCGTCAGCAAGATAAAGCTTCTGGCACGTGAGGCTGACGCAGAATAGGATAGTTATTGGTTGTGTTGCTGCCAGAGGATGATATGGGATGGCCAGTTATGGGCCTTTTTTTGATAAAAGTTGTACCGCGTCTATTTGGATGTTAGAGTGCTCTTGGTTCCTGTCCAGAATTAAGCTCCAAAGAAATAAGGCCACAAAAACAAGAGCGGAAGTATCTGTGTGGCAACATGTTCTTTCTCTACTTCTTCCAGAACTTTGTTCGGCAAATAAAGTTGATAGTTTTGTTTTTCAGTGTTCTTGTCTGTCGTCCTTCTTTCCTTCTTCTGCGATGAGAACACCATATAATTGAACATTTCGTGATTTTGTCTTTCTATTATTCAGCTTTCACCGTCCCTTCAGTACAATTACAGTCTGAAATATGCAAGAAGAGTTGCTAAGTTAACTGTACTGGAGAACTGATTTTCCAAATACATTCTTTGTAATGTAGTACACCTCCGATTATTTCCGGTTACGTTCGAATATTTGCTATGTTTTTACTGTAGATTTTGCTTTTTTTTTACAGCACATTGCAATCATACATCTGTTCTTTTTGTTTGTATTTATCCATTTATTGGTTTTTCTTGTGTAAGGCTTTTATTCGGAAATTATCTTATTCGTGCTTGGTGCTGCTTTCTTGTGTAACGGACAATATATCACAAAAAAAAACCATCATAATAAAAGAATAATTTCTTTTCTATCATAGACATAACACACAGCTGTGTTAAGAGACGGAAATATGTGGCATTATACTTGCGTCTAAATAGTTGGTGGGATTATATGCACAAGGGTATAAAATTTAATTTAAACATTACAAGTAATTTAATTAAATAGAAACAGAGTTTTCACTTGACATTAGTTGATATTAAATGAGAGGCTTGCAAAAGTAAAATTAAAATTCTTAGGAATATATTTTCCTCTTTCTGTGGTTTGTTGCCTTACCTTGTTTTTTTCCAACGAGACTTAATATACCATGAAGCAGCAGTACGCCATTGAAATCCAATAAGTTATGAAAAGCATAATGCACACTACGTAACTCGAGGTTCCCACTTGAAGAAGCGCTAAGAATAGACAGCGAGACGTCGCTGAATTTATTATTTGAAAGCTTGTATGGATCTCTCGAAAATGTGACTTTATCTCGTTTTGATATTATTGTTTATGGCTTAAACGAATCCCAGCAACCTACAGCTCAGGTTCCAGATTACAGCATTTTAAATTTATGTGGCGTAAATCTCATAAACTATTGATGGATACTTTTAAACAAATGAGTGTTCTTTTACCATGTTCTTGTTCATTTTACTACAAG
Source organism: Reticulitermes speratus (assembly GCA_021186555.1). Classification (NCBI taxonomy): domain Eukaryota; kingdom Metazoa; phylum Arthropoda; class Insecta; order Blattodea; family Rhinotermitidae; genus Reticulitermes; species Reticulitermes speratus. The sequence continues at coordinate 19,554,577 of JAJKFL010000002.1, forward strand.
TGGTGTGAAAATACCACACTGACTAATTATTCTTTGAAAAAAATAATTTCTACTATCCCAATTACTGGCAGTAATTCAAAACAGTTATAAAGGTTATGTATTTTGTGTAGCAGTTTTGAGTTAATATTAAATTGTTTAACATATTAACTGAAAATTTTATACATTTGCCACATTACAAGTGCTACAGATGCAAATTTTTACAAGCCTTCATCAGTCAGCTGTCGCCCTCAAACGGAAATCTAACTATAGGATTTCGAGTAGATGTAGCATTGTTGCTTTTTTCTTTTCCTTTAACATATGACTAATAATGTGTAATTCCTTACTCATATCTGAAGGCAAACTCTCATAATATCACTCTCGGGAATATACAAATATGTCGCAAGTACTCTTTTCAAGAAACTGCAAGAGATATCAGCAGCACAACAGTGGCATGTCACAGCCCCTCTCGATGTCATGGCCTTATAGTGCAAGTGAACTAAATCTCGACTTGCTCATTGGTTACGGATGGTCACTCATCTCGCAGCTTTGAACTTCGATTCATGTTGAGCGGGTATTAGCACCAGCAGGATCTCTGTCTCTCGGCTGCTCATTATTTGCGGCAGTCACCGTGTAACACATCCGTGCCAATTCGAATTTGAACCACAATCCGCGGCGCAGGGAGAAGTGGGTGGAACAGATGGAACTTCGAGACATCTAAGAAGATTCTTTACATATGTCCGTACGTCATTTCCGCCACATAGATAGAGTTGGACCGTATAAAACGTAGTAGATATTATGTGCGGTAGAATGAATGATATGGGCGTTACCGTAATGTAACTGTACAAGGTTCCTAGCTGTTATACCACGTTCAAATTGGTGCTATAAAAAGTACATTATTTTAAAGTAACAATAAAATAGCGGGGTGACTCTTCTATTTCCCTCATATGTAGAGCAGAAACCTTTGGGAGGATTCAACCACTGCGTAGGAATGACGCTTATTTGAATTTTGAAATTGACAATGTGTGTGATATGTAACAGTTACGTTGCTTCAAAGTCTTGTCACAAATTATGTGTCACTAACAATTCTCGTTATGAATAAAAGGCTACTTTAAAATTGCAGGACTCCAGACTATAAAACATGTACTTTATTTATTTGTGTATTTAATATTAGTTATATTACGCCTTCGATCTTATTTGGGAAAAGAGTGACAATTTAAATTTTAATGCACGAAGGAAATAGGAGTGGATTTAATTCTGACAATGCTTTCTAAATTCGGTCTAGAATCTTCAGTCTTTCTTCGGTCATTAAGAACTTTAATATTAAAATATAGAGCACTATAATTCTGTCTTCTTATTTTTATGGGTGTGACAGTTGGTGTCTTGCGCTGAGAGAAGTATATCTGTTGGCCGTGTTCGGAAACACGGCGTCGAGGAAGATCTTTGGGCCTAGGCGATAAGAGGTAAGTGCGCGATGGGGAAAATCGCGTAATACACAGCTTCATGATATGTGTATTGCCAAACAAGAATTAATAACGTGATCAGATCAAGGTGGATGAGATGAGCTGGGCATGTAACACGTATGAGGACGAGGTAAGGTGCATATAGCGTTTCGGTGCGGAAACCTGAAAGAGGCAAGAACATGTGGACCTGTGAGGGAAGCAGTGATAGGACAGGTGGAGAAAATTTCATGGAGAGGAACTTCACAATTTGTTTTATAACTCAAACATCATGTCTAGTTTGGTGACAACATCGAGGATAGCTGAAGCGAAGAACCCAATGTGAGTCCTAACCATTAATGAAGGACAATTTTATGCTGTGACTAGTTTCAATTGAAAAAAGATTTTACCGTCGCAGAGAACAGATTTTTTCCATTTATTTATATTTTAATTTTCCTCTTTCACGCTTCAATACTAAAGATCATCATCAGGGCAGACATTCAATAACAAGAGTTGAACAATCTAAGGTTCTACAATACAAATATTATAAAATAAACGTGAATATTAAAAAATAAACAGATTTGATAACATATGTGGATAATATTACTCGTATAGTTTAATGCATTAAAAGCCACATGTTGGGATACATTAAAAATGTTCTCTTTTCCAGGCTATTGATACGTTTCTAATATATGTGTAGTATAGCCACATACCTTATGAGAGAAGAAAGTCACTGTTGTAATGTTTATATTGCGAAACATTTTGTTGTTCCATTCTTCGTATTACTCATATACAACAATATACAGAAAATAATACTTAAGATCGAAAATAGTAACGTAAATAAATGTGACTTACAAAATTCAGCGCAATACAAAGGCTAATTTTATTTCAAGAATCAACTTATTTTGAGAAAAGAATTTACGTGCTTTAGGGTGGCATTATTGGCGAGTGCGATTGAAGATACGAATTTTATAACAGGTGGGAGATAACCCCCAACATGCTACAAGATCTTGTATCAGATAACACCAACAAAATGCACATTATTATTATAATAAATAATTTACAATTAAAATATTACAACTCCAACATCTTTCGACGCTCTTCGCGTCGTCTTCAAGGAATGCACATCAATTATAAGTATAAAATATAGATTTTGTGTAAATAAATTAGGATAAAATTAGGTTTTGATGTTGTTAGCTGGCTTGAATGTTGCAGTAGAGATATAAATATAATGAACTATTCCTCACGCCTACTTCTTATAAAAGTATAGGACTACAAATATTTACATCCTAGGAGCAGCTTGTGTATGGTGCAGCTGTACCTTGCTTAAACTGCGTGTGCTCTTGCAAAGAGCTGCTCAAAAAATTTGCTTACTTTTACTGAATCACATTTTCCACTCAGTGTTCAGAAAACTGTGCATGGGAGATATCTTCAGTCAGTATAAAAAAATTCACGCGTTGCAAAGAACAGAAACACAGAAACACTAAAAGTAGAAAGAAGAATGGTAGAAGGAAGTTTGGAATAAGGGAAAAGTGAGGGCAGAGACAAAGAGAAAGAAAGAAACTGAGAGAGTCGGGAATCAACAAAGAAACAGAGTTCGCCTTCTACATTGTGTATTTGCCTGGTATACGGTTTTTGTTACGTTTTTTGAATGTTATTTTCTTGGGAAGACCGGTGAAATTTGTATCTCCACCCTGAGTGTAAAAAAATTAGAGCCATGGGCCTTTTTTTTTAAACAGCCAATTCTGACACAAATTTGAGTTAATAAACGAAATATTAAGCACTGATTGTGTCACGCGATATTAATGAACACCGGCGGACAGAGAGCAGACCAAGGTGTTGAGTGTGGACAGCTATCGCATGTCTGTGATTGGTCAGCAGGCAGCACGGACATCCGACTGATGCTTCGGGTGCAACAAGCTCTTGGACAGTTCCGTTCGTGAACAATTAGCGACTCTTTTAGTGTTCTTATTACTTTTCCATGCAGAACATATTGTTGTCACTACAGTACAGCAAGAGAAGGACGCTCAGTTATTTACCCCACATTTCCTACTTTATAAATGGAAGCTTACGTAACTTTCCCTTCTGTAACTTTTCATGAATACATTTTGTACCAATTAATGAACTCTCCAGAACTTGTGTATATATCATTACAGACAATTTCTTATTCCTAAGGAATTCTGCCAAGAGTTTTTCGACGGGACTAATCCTTTCGTATTCCAAACAAGAGTACTTTCCTCAGATTATATCCAGGAAAGTAGTATATGAGCAACATTTATCAGGCCAAATATTTAATAAAATAATTTTCCTTGTAATATTGATATTTATTTATATCCCCCTACAAAGTTTTCTGTATATTTGAAGCCTTCTTACGTCAGCATTCAGTACACATTTTCGGAGCAGGAGAAGTGTGCCCATAAATGCTGGTTTCTTTTTAAAAGCAATGTAGATTTATTTTTTTTTTTAGATTTCTTATCGAAGCCACTAATTTGCTTTTTTTCAATATCAACCAACAAATGCATTCAAACTGTCACGTATTCAAAATAGTGTATTCAAAAACACACTAAACTCCTACATGTTTTGGACCTTACTGGTTCATCATCAGGGAGTACGTCAGTCGTTGCGTACAACAATTACTTGACAATGTTTGGTCTAAGTGTATATGTAGAAGAACTGCTGGTAATTTTCCGTGTAGTGAACTGTTATACAGTAGGTAATAGCAGGGTGTTTTATGCAACGACTGATGTAGGCCTACTCCCTGACGATGGACCATTAAGGTCCGAAACATGTAGGAATGTGATGTGTTTTTTGAATATACTATTGTGAATCTGTGAGAATTTGAGTGCATTTATTTGTTGATATTAAAAAACCGAACTATATGCACGGAATGGAAAATATAAAAATCCACCAATTTGCTTTATACTAAATTGGAGGCCTGTTGTTTGTAAGATTGATTTTTTAGGAACACTGTGTGACGTCACATACAAACAACCTTCCAGTCATCACAGTAAGTTCACGGTCCCAGGAAAGTCAATTACGATATCTTATTGACTATGCACTCATACTGTCTGGTTCGGAACAAGCGTAAAAGGAGTGCAGAATGGAAACGTTCTTTGGTCGCCTGCTTCATTGCCTTGGCATTTGGGGGTTCCCTGTAAGAAAATCGTTACGATAAAATATGACTGCTGTAGTTGTAGTGCCGTCATTTTATGTAAGTGTAGAAATATAAGAGCTGAGTAAAGCAATGTGTGTGAAAGCGTAGCAGGTGGCCGCGGTGACGGGAGAGTGATTGTTACACTGGGCGAGTGGCGATGACAGCATTAGGACGATGGGGCCGATAATCCGGCGATGGCTCTACTGGGGGGGGGGGGGGGGAGCTGTGGATCGTTCCAGAGATTCAGAATAAAGAAGGATGTGTAGACTGATATGAAGGCATGAGAAGACTACGTAGAGGGCTGTGTTCCGGTTTTAGTCACTCCACAGACCGATTGTTGTTGACGGTATCAGAAATTATAAATCACGATGATGTAATATTCTTATAATGACATCCATGTGTCTGCGTACTTGCACAAGGCAACAATGTTTCAAATAAATTAGTAATTTTCATCCAAATTATTACAAATTTTATGCCATTAGAGACCATACGATTTTTCAATCATCCAAAATCAGTAATACCAACAATGATGATATGCAAGGTCAAAATCCTAGGGTTATATATAGCACACTCATTTCATGGTAATTATATGGGTCACTGCACTGTACAATTATCAGCACAGCATTTCTTATTACACAGACCGAAACAGCTAAATTTATGGTGATGCCATACGTTATTTCAAAGTTTCAAAGCTTTACCAATCGTCATATATAGAACTTATGCTTTTAAACTATATTTAAAGTGTGAAGAATTCGAATTTGCCTCCTCTGAAGTTAGCTGCCCAGTGACATTCATCGCAAAGTATCAGTTAGTCTGTACGGAAGCATTCCGGTTGGGTTAGGTCCTGGTGAATTATATGCCCCACCATGCAAATGTGGCATTACAAGGTGTTAAGGTGCAATCGTCACAACCTGTGATGTCAGTTACAGTATTGAGGCTGCATATTTCTGCCGAAGAACGAAAGATTTTACATTGCAGTGCGAACCAGAATATTGAAGGAGGAGGAGGAGGAGGAGGAGAAATAAATAGAGAAGGGATGCAGAAGAAAAGGTGAAAGAAGGCAGAAAAGCGATAGAAAACAATATAGACCTATGTGTAAGCAGAACTGTCGCAGCCGACCCATCAAAACTGGCTCCTTTACTCGTAACCAGATGCCTGTTCCAAGGCATGCCAATGTGATGGGAGAAAACATATTGATAACCGATTTTCCAATAGGCTCCATTACGAATCACAGGCTACGGCTCACTGAACTATTATTGATGATTTACATAGCTTTCGGGATAGGGGAGAAACAACAGAAAATAGCTTGTATTAACATAAGTCTAGCATGGCTTTAATATTCAATGCAAAACAAACAGACAAATTTTATGTATCTGTGCCAGCATTGCTTTGATAATGTTAAATATAATAGAGTACAGTATAACATTAAATTAATAATATTAAAGAATATAGTCAATGAAAATAAAAACCTACGATTTTTTTGCGTTTAAATGCTAGTAAATGAAACTAGCTTACAGATTGCAACAATCAAAGGAAAGGCAAGCAGCTTGAATTTTTAATGTAAGTAATATAGTCTGTCTGTCAACTGGAAATTTTAGTCCAAAACATTACAGACTGCATGTACCTTCCTCGTGTTACTTCCCTCAGTTAAATTACAGAAACAATAAAATTATTCATTTGGCAGTTCAGTATATATTTCTCCTAATTTCCTTTTTGTTAGGACAAAATATTTTCCTTAGTACCTAGATTCCCAAACACCCTGAATTATTGCTTTTATCCCAGAATTAGAGACAAGTTCTACACTTGCGCTAAACCACAGATAAATTTATTGTCCTCTTAACATCTCATATAGAAACATTGTTGAACATATGACTAGTTTGTGCGCCATAACGTGCCTCCGAATCACATTTCCGATATCACTGAATGTGAATTCACGACACCGCTGCATAAGAATGCCGCACTTAGTGAACTAGTGACAAACTTTTATATCGCATTTCTGGCAACCTTTCAACAGGATCATTATAGAGGTGTGTGTATGGATGGCGTAACTAATTTAAAGTTCCGTATATGCACTGGGCATATTTATAATAATTTTAGCTAACCAATAACTTTCCTAATGTAACTTACCGTATAATTCATGCTCAAATGTAATGGAAATCGGTTCCAGTAATGGATATTTGCTGTAGATTAATGTGCCTGAAATCCCAGCATATTTTACATTTAAAAGCTCTGCAGTTCCGCTGTACAAATACCTGACCGTGATGTTTTGAACTCATGAATTCGTGTGTCCTTATTTTATTTACATCATTTCGCTGGAATGTTAATGCCATGTTGGCTGACAAATACTTACCGACATTTCAAAGACTGTAATATCTTCACATTAAACGTCGATAAATTTGTACCAGTCGACATGGCGTAAAGTACCGAAAGTCTTCAATCTTCAGCAAAACACTGTGATAACATGAAATATTAGAAAATTCTGATTGCTTTAAACACGGCAACTATATAACCAACATCAACATAGTCGTGCGGTCATCATTCAGAATTCATGAGGTCCCGGGTTCTATTCTGTGCCTGACATTTGCTACCATGATGGATCAATCGTACCTTTCCCCAGTCCCTCCTTTTTAGTAGTGACAGACTCTGCGAAAGGCTCCAGGACAGCTCATGACTTCATATTTTACCATGCACTACAATTTTCGCATTCGACATCTTATAACTAAAGACAATGACAAACAATTTATAATAAGGCTAAGAAACTGATGTAACGTGATTACCTTTCATTTTCATTTACGATTTACGACGTTATAACTAGCTCAGTCTGCAGCGTCGAATGGTAGAACGGTTAGTGAATACCGAATTAGAAAAGTTGTGGAAGAAAGCAATTGTGACCCCATTTGGATTACTGTCCCGGAATTCGCCTACAGAAAGTGAGGAATACGACAGAGAGGGTCAGTCTTAAGATTCAGCTTCCCAAACTTGAACTGAAAGTAAGTTGCTCTTAGAGCCAAATTTTTCTGCACGTATCACATTCTTCACCAAAATAATTTTAGGGCCATATGGTCTTATCACTTTGCGGCTCGTAATTCCATCTCACGCTTTCCTTTTATCCACAAAATGTCTTAAACCCATTCAAAGTAGGTATTTAATACAGTGCTTTTTATAATATTCCTGCCGATAACTTTTATTCTCAAATAACTCCATACAGAAACATTTACATGGATTAAGTGCAGAGTCAAAGTAATTTCATTTGTGACAAACTGCTTAGACAGAACGTTCACCATACTTGCATTCATGGGTGAAGCGGAACACCAAATATTTGAAAGAGTACAGGCAAAACGTAAATTTTCTGGGCACTGCACGAAGGCAAAAAAAGGCATTGGAGGCACGGGTCCAAGCATTCTTCACCTCGGCACCGGTTGGAATTGAGTGACCAGCTTTACATCCCGGCCACTTTCTCCCCGGAGCAAGATCCCCTGCACCTGATAATTAATTTGAAGCTGGGTGGGCCTCAGAACAGCTCTGGAAGTTAGGGAGGAGATAAATATCACGATTTGTCTGTCATCCTATACGTAGATTTTTGCTATAACGGGTACAGGCAGTATCTGACTTACAAAATTTTAAAATTGTACAAATTCAGAAAAGAAAGAAAAGTTTAAATAACAACATTTTTTGAAAAGCATGCTGAATATTTCCTTGCGGGAATGAAAAAAAATTATATGAATGTGGCGAAAGAACAATGCTGGCGATAACAGAGGTGGCGGGGCTGTCATGCTGTTGCTGATCAGGTTACAGGGTGCTGGAGTGTGGATTTCAACAGGGTTCCCTTGTACATACATTTATAACTAACCATATGAATACTCAGTTCCGACTTGCGCCATATCTTTCGGAACATAACTATTGCATAAGTCTGGGAGTGTGTATGCTATCCCATGCCTTCGAGGTGGAGGACTGTGGAATAAGTTTGTCTTGCTTAGAGATGGGTCCAGTGAAGTACGCTTATATATGCAGCTGCGGAATCCACATTGAAAGTGGGAAGTTATTGGCTAGCTGAGCGGCTACTTACATCTGAAGGAGGATCGTGCTCTGTTTTAAATTTTGAAATTTAACCCTTTGTATCTTCACAAAACAATTTGTTTCCCTAAAATAAATTGGAATGTCGGTATTTTGGATCGATAATTTATTTTATACAGATTACAAATGTCTACAATTCCCATCCTGTCATCACACTTACACAAGTGATTTCATTCTCCTTTTATTACATTTTCTATGATATAAATACGGATATGAAAAATACGTGACTATAAGTGATTTACGTGTCATTAGCACAGCCACGACTCTAAAGCAAGTTAGAGGAATAACTTATGATATAGATTTTCATTAAAACGCGTCAGTCTCTATTGTGAAGCCACAGGAAATGCAAATTATGATTACAGTAACTAAAGTTATTGATCTATGCTTGGTGTTCAAATTTCCCTTCGTACGTGCAAAATCCGTTTACGAGGAAGTTGCCAGATATAAACTAAAAACACGACACTGTCTGCGTGATTGTAGTTGTTGATGTTGAAAGACGTTTTTTGTAAACTTCAACGTAAATTTTTAATGGATTTTACGAAATACATATCACACTTATATATTATACGTTACTTGCGAAATAATATTTGTAAAAAGTACACGGAAGCGGAAAGAAACTCTGAGCTTAAACTGAAAAACATATTGTCCTAGAGAACCTGTACTTAAGTGATGCTTTATGAAATATTACAGTAATAATAATAATAATATGCTTCTTGTATTCTACTCGGAAGCCTTTTCTTTTCCCACCGATAAAGACCTTTCATTTACGATAGTGAATCGCCACGCAGATCCAAAATAAAAGCATAAAGTACAAGTTCTCGTAAAGTAAAATATTGATATAAATCTAATTTTCCAAACAATATTTTGAATTATGGATAGGCTTAGAATTATATGCATTTTGCCTATTGCATTTGTAAAATAAAACAACATTTAAATTTCACTTATGGCCAAGTCTATAAATAATCAAATATCGTTGTCATTATTTATATGATTGACCTATAAGGAATGAAACTGGCCTATAAGAATTGGTCCTAAATAAAAGTTTATGTTTAGTTTCATATTACATATACAATATGCAAAATACATATTATCCTAAGCCTAATCATGAGTGATATTGCGTGGTCACCGGTTAAATAGTAAAATATATATAACACATATTGTTATCAAAGTAGGCGTATATTTATCCGAACAGAGAACAATAACTGAAAACACGAAATATTTTCAGCTTCTCGGTAAACCTGGATTATGGAATTAAGCGATACAATTAGAAAATTTCTTGAGGCTACCTTTCTAAGAAAGTGACAGGAAAAAGTTAGTAATTAAAGGTTTTATTTTTTCGAAAGCAAGCACCAAGTGTTAAAAATACACGAATATAAACAATAATACAAGTGGAGATACTGGAATATGTAATTAAAGTTTAAGGGCAAACTATGTATGATTAGACATGTGTTACTGTCGAGGCAGCGGAAAACTAAAAGAAATTACGCAACAGATCGAAGAGATGTCAGAAAAGTGTTGACCATTTGTGAGAAATTTTGTAGCAGTGTGTAATACAGAGGAATTAGGAATGTAACAGGAAATTAGTTCTACTATTGACATACCAACCAGTTCATGGAAGAAATACTAAACAAAGGATTTTTTGTACTCATAACTACATTACCAACTGCTATGCTTTCATTATACCTCTGGCATCCGCATGCTTCAGTTGACGTAAACAGCACAAAAACATAAATTGACACAGAATACACCATTCCTGCCAATGGCCAAGCAAGTTATGAATTGTTTAGCATGTAATCGCCCCTGATATTGAGTTAATAATCCTGCCATGTTAACACCTGCAAATTCACATGTCGGAAATAATACACAAATTTCAGTCCTGCTCAATTAATTTATGCCCAGCCCGACATTAGAGAGTGCCTCAGAGGAGTACTCTTTGCTGTGAGAAAATTATTGCTAGGAATTATGGCGACGATTTACGAAAGATAGTATTCTATGATACAAAGATCTATGCTGCAATTCCTCTTGGACTGAAGCGTATAGGGAAATTGCATCAAAACGTTATCAGTACGTACCTAACCAGCTAATCTATAGTAATTAAATATTTAGGAAGTGTCAACAAACCAAGCAACTACGTTACTAAGTACAGTCTTGCGCGAAGTGTAAGTCGAATTCCTTTGCTGGACTAAAAATCCCCTGCCTAAGGAACTCATAGCTGGGTATTGAAAACGCTGCCCTAGAAACTTTAATACGGAGTGAAGTTTAGGCTAGAATGTTTGGCGTCTTGGGTGATGGCCTTCACCTTTCATACGAAGGACGTTTGCTACTTCTGAGACTAAGATCTCGTCTGACAATTGTTCCCATTTGGAAAGAACAATTTTGTTTCGATGGATGTCTGGGGACTTAACCAAGAATAAATTTTGCCAAAGACCACCTTCATTTTGAGACGCGGGTCTTGCCTGTTCTTAACTTTTGAGGACAGTCACGGAAAACCTCAATTAGCTCAGTCGATTAGCATTCAAAGTAATCGTTGTGTCATCTTCGCCTTCTCGACAGAGGTAATCTCGGAAGCCCTATTAAGTTTCTGATATTTCTCTCTTCTTGACGCATTTTTAGTGAAATTACTAAATTATGATTTGACCTAGTTTGAGGCGATGCATTTGATAGACAAAAACCAAAATTAAATTCATTCTTCAAATTTCGTTGCAGACACTTTAATAAACGTATGCTAATTAGTTTAGGAAAATCAACAGACTGATGGAAAGACGGACACTATCTCTATATTACGCTGTCATTCTACGCATTTTATGCAAAAATTCCTAAAATCCTAAAGTATTCGAATCTATAACGAATCACAATAAAACAACTCATTTCTATGTAAAGGCAAGACATGATTTAAATTTATTTGTGTGTGTGCAAGGAGGATTTCTAAAAATTTAGCTACCAACTGGTTTCTGACAGGGCTAAGGCACCATTCGTTCATAACTAGAACTGTTATTTACTAATGACTAAACGGAAGTGATTTATGTCAACAGCTTCCCTTCTGTCTTGACGTGCCAAATTTTCTACAGAACGTTCCGCAGTTAATAAAATATAATCGCCAAAGCTGCTCATTATTCACCCCAGTGAGCCCATTGCTGCACTGACATTTGCGACATATCTAACTGATGACACAACAGAGGAAACGGGAGTCATTATAACTTTGGCAAATACAGATTCTTCATTAGCACACTCACTCACGGTGACACGACATTATGAATAAGAGGTGTCAACGTATGAACGAGCTGAAGCAAAGTCGGGTCGACGTGTGTGAAAATCTGCAGGGATCAACTTCAAAAAAGCATCCCATTACACCGACGCAAATAGCGAGTTATGTATTATGATGCCGAGATGATGAGGAGGCCTAACCCACTAGAGGCTGATGCGCCATGGAAAAAATAAATGCATATAAACGGCGAAAGGAAATATTTAATAATCGCATGCATAAATGAGAAAGAAAGTGAAAATCGACAATTCACTCTTATGACGTCTTCAGTACCACTTCAAGGGGAGAAGCTCTTGAGCACAGACGCATATGCTGTACATCACAACGAAGCTTCCTGTCAAATTTTGAGGCACATTTGACTGGTCTTCATCGACACTCAAACTTTTGTGTTTAGTTACAAGATTTACTTAAAACAATGATGCACGACACGACACGACACGACAGTGTTATTTATGCGGCCTGCCAAAGAAATTGTGCCGGACTAAATATCTCCATGGAGTTGAGTTCTACGTTAAAAGATTAGAATCCATCTGTTAATCAAGAAATAACTTGTACGAGTATTTTATAAAATTTGAATGCTTTTTTCATTTTCAAAAACCCCTCCGCTTCTTCCTATCCTGAGGCTGATGATTCAACTCCATAATCTCTCAATCACTTTAACGGTCTATTTTAATATTATCCTCCCATCTAAGCCTAGGTCTTAAAAGTGGCTTATTTCCTATATTAAATCCTCAGTGTTAAGCGACAAGAAAGTCAATGCTGTTAAGTGTAATTTTTCAATTTTTTTCAGTTAAGAAGTCACGATATATAATTACTGCTACATAAATTCTTGGTACCTACCAATTAGATTAATTTTTTTACATTTCCGTGAAACTGTTTTCGCCTGAAGAAACATTATTGACTACAACAGCACTGTGGCGTTTCCTTGTGGCTTTACGCACCCCTTAACATACAACTGTTACTTTAGGACTACAGCAGGCAAATTTAATTTTTTCCATTGAAATACTCCCCACACCGCAAAGCCTACGTCAGGCCTGCGGGATTTTCGGCTACAGGAGCTCTAAATAAAATGAATCCCTATCTGCAATCGTGTATTTCGCATCGAGGGAATTCTGTTCGTTTTGCCACTTGAAGAAACATTTCAATTATTGCAGCTGCCTCTCAATTTCGAATCAAGCTCTTAATAACCTCAGTAGGTTGCTGCTGTGAGCTGTGATATTTTGAATAGGATAATTTTGTATTGTGACTTTCTTTATGAAGGACATTCAGGGAAATCGTTTGTAACACACTAGGGCTGGCTACAAAACAGTAATAATTAAATGTATCAGCCGCATGCAAAATCGCTTTAATAAAATTTGAAATACAATAAATTAAACTTCGTAGATATATGGGAACAGTAAAACAGAGTACTACAAGAGCAACAGAATAACAAGTATCGTTTGTTGAGAAAAAGAGTGGCATCATATGCAAGGTTTGTGTCAAAATGTAAGCATGCAGAAGAGTAATCTGTACCTCACATGCTGAAGCTAAACATTCAGGTTTCAACTAAACATAGTCTGGAGAATTGAAAAATACACGCGTACCACATACATAACCTTCTCTACCTCAGGCACTAAAATTGCAAAGTAGTATTTTTAAACGGTCACAATTCTTCAGACCAAGAGGCTGAACTGACTTTGAACAAAATTAACTTCATGTAGCTGATTTCTTCTTCAAAGGCTAATAAGTTACTCAAGAAATTCCCCACATTTTATGGAACCCGAAATTCATTACCATTTTGACAACAGCCCGCTACTCTTCAATATCCTGAGCCATATGAATACAGTCCATGTCCTCCCATTATTTTCATTAGGATCCATTTAATATTATCTTCTCAAATAAACACATGTCTTCCACGTGGTCTCCTCCCTTCAGATTTTGCCACCGAAACCCTCAATGTAGTTCTTTTCTCCCCCATTCGTGTCAAATGCCCCGCTCATCTCACCCTCCTTAATTTGGTAACTCGAAAAGTTTATGGTGTGGAGTAAACAAAAATAAGTTCCTCAAAATGTAATATCTCCAGTTTCTTGTTACTTCACAAATCGTAGCCCCAGATATGTTTTTCAGCACCCAAACTCACCCCACTTACTTTTCAGAGGATCAAGGCCTTTTACTAGAGGTTATTTTTAAAAAGCCATTTTACTTCCCACGTCAAGAAAAGTTTCATTGTACAAATCAAGGGCAAGTGTTCGACATCTTCAATTTTAATGCAAACACATTAGAAAAGAAGCTAGCTTATATAACAGAATAGGAACAAAGTAAATTCTTTTTATACGAAAAAGTGCGTTTGCTATCTATTGGCTGTTGATTAGTCAAGTAACATAACCTGAAGTGAAAAAAACAGTTGATTTCCATTAAATGCAAAACCAGGCAATGGGCTCGAATTTCATTAAGACATTTTTATTTAATCTCCAGAATCAAAATTTAGAATTGTGCAGGCTTGTGGGAATAGTTCCAGTTAATGCACCTTCTATGACTGACCCGAAAAGCGATACATTATCCCTTCTTCTTAAACATATTCACGAGCTAGTTGTCCGGAATTATTTGACAGATTGTCACTGCATTATCAATCAATGTCATAATTTTAGATTTAAATAAATTATAAACGATTTAATTGAGTGCAATGAAGTTCATTAGGTCAAATTACTCAAAGCAGAAACCACTCGATGAGAAGTAATAACATGAAAAGGAACCGGAGAAAATTTCATGCGAGCGTCACGCACAATATTCACGAAGATTTTTTAAAATGATTTAATTTTTAAGTTAATACATACATGGCAACGAGCGAATGTTTGATGTTATGTCCGACACGTTTATCATAGAGACCTATATAATCTGTCCTTAGATAATACATTATTCAGAAAATGAAATAAAATAATTACGATAAGATACGATCCCCGTACTTTAGGAACTTGGACTTTAAGACTTCAGCTCGGTAGTTCTCCTTCAATATTGAAGCACGTGGTATTTATATTAATTACTGTGTTTGAATGGTTGAATCAAAAAGTTTATTGAAATGGGCAGAACATGGGTCACATATGTGAATAGAAAAAATTTAAATACAGACCTGTATATTAGAAACAAATGTAGTGTGACTGTCGTGACTGAATTCTACTTTTCAGGCTAGGGTTAAGTAAAGGTTTTCTGTGAAAATTCTCTGAAAATTCTGCATTAAGAATTTGTTTATCTGGTTCTGAAGTAAATTGTTATTCAATTAACTGACAAATTTTTACAAGTAAAACACTTCCTCCCACCACAGAATTCCATTTAACAAAAATGTTTATACATTTCCTTTGCCATTCTTAGGCTTTGTTGTCAGTAGAGTTTCTTTTATAAAAGTTATTAAGAGACAGATCCAAATTCCTAATATAATTACTCGTTAACCTTAAAAAATCACAACTGATTACAGTACGACAGCAATGACGGATTATCGATTTTAGACTGGGCTGAAGCTCGGCGGACACCAAAGCTTTAATAATCAATTTGCATTACAATCAGCGCTGAATAATTGGTTCTGAAACGTGAATGAAGAGAGTTCAGGGAATATTAGATTAAAGTTGCTGCAAAATAACCATTGTAACAAATTTCATTTTTGGTCAGGATCTGTGGTTGTGGGTGGCCAAGTTTCATAACAGAAAGTTTGCTAGTCATCAGAGAATATGAATAAATGATATATTTCTATAAATACGGAGAAACAGACAGAGGAGAGGTGCATTTTATTCATAGTAAGAGGCGGCTTCCAGAGTAATTCCACGAACACATTTTTAGTAACATCCTACAATATAAAAAACTGGATTTCTTATAAGAAATAAGAATGGAAAGAAAACCACGAAGATAAAACGGATAACAAAGAATAGTATTTGTTCAAAAAATTAATCTTCATGAAGCAGACTGCTGGAATAATAAAATTACCCTTGAAATTTTTACGACAAATTTTTGTTCTAAAATAACGTAAGAGCCAGGCTTTCTCAGACATAGTCTGCGCCAATACGCATTTTTAACACACATTTTGCGACTACGCATAATTTTCTGACCTTTTTTTGAAAATAAAATATTATTGTTAAGAAGAAATCTAGTTTCATGACCAATCACGTTAAACATATCACACTGTGAAGGGGTATATATAATTTACATTAGTTTTGCTTAAATGTCTGCCATAAAATTTCGGATCTCAATCCAAATTCTTTTTTTTTTTTGAGGAGAAACTCGGTACTACTTGGATGTGTGCTTCATATGAAATAACAAAAATGTACAGGTGTCAAGAAATGTTAAATTCCCCCATTGATTATTAAAGTGAAGAAATAAAAAAATTAATTTAAAACGTTGAGTATTTTCGCCAATAAAAATTATGGACGCACAAACACAACAAAATTAATAAAAATGAAGTGTGTTAGTTTCCAGTCAAAATCAATTTCTGCGCTGTTTATGTTAAGTAACTCCGGCGGAAACCCACCGCTCTGCAAAATACCTACTTCGCTCTGTTATTAGGATATGTGTAGAAGCCATTCGGAAAAGAATAAACCTATATGAGCGTGGTACAGGCAAAATAACGTCATTGCTAGTACACAAGGCAAAGAGGAACAGACATTTCCTATGAAGCTTAGGAAACCCCAAATCTCGATTACAGCGCCGTGCTAATATACTGGAATAAAGAATTTTTCAGGACGTGTCTTTTTGCACTTGCATGCTATTTTGTAAGTACTTAGCTGTACGAAACGAAAAACTTCCAGGTTATGCAGTGTGATATATGTAGTTCACTTTTCATCATTATTATACATGCAATTAAATTTTAATACAGACATGGCAAGGCACTTTGTGCACGAAAAGTAGAAAATATTGCCTTTGGAAAACGCCTATACTCCAGTGGATTAAACCTTCTAGTCTTATTCGTTAGTGCGTCTCTAGAACATTTTTCATTTCGGTGTTATTGTAGAGTGAATGCCTGTTTAACTTATTTTAAAAGAAGTCCTTTTATTCGTTCTTAACCTACACATTTTATGGACGTGTTCTTTGCGGCTTTGCGTCCTTCATTAGGCCTACTCCACACACATCACACAAAAATGCAAGTATTTATGTAAATACAGAATACTTTAAGAATTATTTGAAATAAGATTTGTACATCTTCATGAGGTCTACACATTTATCAGTTCTCATATTTTTTGCCCGAAGCCTTCTTATTTTTTCTTGAGGGATGTTCATAAAATATAAAAATGCTTCATGTCCTGTAAATAATTACTATGGGGCCGTGGACGAATAAAAAGACAAATCCCCATATCGCTTTTAGAGTGGATTGTAGAAAATTTGTAATAATGGCCTTATCATACCACAGATGTTATGTTGGAAATTGCACATTGGCTGAGTGTATTTTATATGCACAACGTTTCGGGAGTTGTCTCAGCTCCCATCTTGTGAATGCTTATAAGAGTATTCACGTAAGTTGTAATGTAACATTTTGATAATTATATCAACTGTTTGAATCGAACCAGGAACGTTTTTGTATTAGGTTAGTGCCTTCGACACCAGACTCCGATAGCTTTACCGTCCTCACCAAAATACAAGATTACATCAGTACTTTCGGAAACGTAACATGCGGAGACACGAGCTTGTTCTTTATATTATTTTTATGCTCTTAATTTCAGAAGCTCATTTGATATTTTCGTGGCAAAAAGCACAGCCAAAACTTTTAATACATGAACAAAACCTAGCAATCTACATCACGAACATTTTTACACAACGACTGCGATACAATTAGTTGATTTGATGCTTTGTGATTTTGATAATGGCTGAGTTTTTGTGTCTAGAATTAATGCCTGTAACAGCGTGGCTGTAGGTTATTAACAGCTAACTGCGCGACACGGCTGCTGACGTGAACGAGGCACAGCCTGCACAAACCTCTGTTTTTATGTTGAAGTGTCTTATCAATGTCCACACACAACTTCCCCATTTATACCACCGTCACGTGTGCACGAGTGGCTAGCCCTCCTCTGGTTGGAAAAGAAATAAAAAACACACATCACAACCATATTAAAAAATGTCGTCTCAGATTCTAGACATTATGCACTTAAATGCTTCATTTTTCTTCAAAAATAAAAGCACACACTCTGAAACATTTTAGTCGTGGCCAGTACTTAGGCAAAGTACTACCAGAGAACGCTACATAAAAATATGCTTTAACATGGCGTTATATGCCAGACGCCTTGAGTCTTCAGCAAAACTTCTTTTGGAAAGGTCAAATCTCGCAGCATAAATTATGGTCTCTCGTTTGAATGTGTGACTGTATATAATCTAAATTGCTTAACACGATTATGTATGCATGAAAGTGTTTGGGCATGTGCATGTTGGTGCACGTATATACATATACATATACATAAATATATCTGTGTGTGTGTGTATGTATGCGTGTGTAGTCGGGCAGTCTCTGTATGTGCATGTTTGACGCCATGGAATTCTCTTTCTCCATCACTTTCAGGCCGTTTCTTGTTCGTTAGTAATACTCTCTTCGTAGGTAAAGCGGCCGGAGCTTGGTGCTAATAAGTCATTCTGAACCTCATAGAAAATCCTTCGGACCGGGCAGGATTGTGAAATGGCAATACTATGAGGAGAAACGCAACAACTTTTACCGTTCTTAAACTAACATTGAAATATCTGGAAAGACCAACGTTTATATGTTTGACTACAAATAACAGGTATGTTCTAAGTATTTTGGATGTTTTGTTGTACCAGCTGATCGTGTCACAAGATATGGACTAAAACAAAGACGGTGTATAAACCCTCCTTTCTCCGGTGCTTAAACTCGTTATCAATTTAATGCCGGAGGATATCTCTTTGTCCACCTGTCAACTGACCTTCTGTGATTGTCCCTCTCGGTTATGTACAAACTCACAAAGACAGTCAAAGAGCGATGTCTGCAGATTGACATCTGTTGTGTTTATAGTACAACAAAAGGCCTAGCCTAGCCTAGTGTCCGAACCTGTGAATGAAACTAGAATGTAGCAATAACGTTAAAAGACAAACAGTCAAAACCGTCTTCTCCCGCAAAGGGTTACTCTACTGTACACCTGTTTACATACAGACTGCGACTGGACAGAACATGTGATGTCTGACGTCCTTTCATGCACAGTATACACAGTACTCAATTAATTACAAGCCAGAAACAATACGCAGTAGTGTAGTTGCCAGGATATTTGTTTTGGATTCACTAGGACCTGGATTCGAATTTTTGTTATAAATAATATTTTATATGTCTCAATTGTTTCCAACATTCTTACGGCACAACAATATTCTTAATACGGAAAACAAATACTACAATATACAAAAAATATTACCTTGACAGATCGCTAATAAATAAAATTTATCTTTTGAAAATTTAGCTACATAAATCTTATGTCATAGAAATTTGAAAAATTTTTATATTCTTAACACATACAGGAATCTACACGCCTGCACATGTCCTGTGGTTTATCATCTGCAATCGTACGCCCCGCTTCGCGCCATGAGAATGTAATTATGCTAATTAAGTAAGTCCTAGTTGTGTTATGATTTGAGCAAAATATTATTTTAATATTTTCAGGATTATGCATTTTGCTGTCCTCATTTTCGCCGACGCTAAATTCGGATCGACAAGCAACAACTTTACTACCTTGAAGATAAAGGAAGCGGTGGCACAAAAAGATCTACCTTTCTACCAGGCTACACGGTGTCATAATAATGACCGTTGGGGTGTTAGATATTATGTAAAATGGTAAAAATACTCCAAAATACAAATGTTTTGAAGACATACTGACACGTCCAGTTTAGCCTCACTCTTTTGGTAAGTGGACCCAGTGTCCACTGTGCGCTTATTTGTTAGCACTAAAATCAGTAGCTTATGTCTGGAATTGAAACTAAGTTCTTAAAGCTGCAACAATGATGGCACAAAAAATAAAAGTAAATTTAGGTAAAAAAATTTGATTGGGAAAATTTTCCCAAGCAAATGTGTAGCGTGCAAACTAATAGGAGCTAATTTTTAATTTTCTTCCCTATATGCCTGCGAACCATGATAAGTGGGTCGCTGTCACCACGGCATGGCGCGTCCTCAGGTTGCGGATGGAAGAACGGCCTCCGGATATGAAGGGTAGCTGCGAATACACTGAATAAGCAGTAGCGGACAGCCGACAAGGGGTGGTCCTCCCGCTTGGGGGTTGGGCGAGGTGCTAATAACTCATAGCGTTAAAAAATACCATGTTAGGAAACACTGCATAAAGCCTCGGACATGCCTGCGAAACCAAAGCTTGGCATGATTCTGGAGCCCAGTATATTCAAGTATTTGTATTCATTGAAACAATTACATAACCTTAAGATTTCGAGCAAATGGCCAATGTACAGTTATATTCAAGGAGTCCTGAATAGGCGATTTTGAACAAATAACACCCTATTTGCTACGACTCACCAATTCCTTCTACGTTTGAAGTTCAACACGTGCAAATTTAGGCAAGGATTACCGAACGACAGCAGCACTATACTTTGGAAATATGAAGACAGTCCACATTACCAGAATTTACTCTGTGCGTGTTCCAAATATAAGTTCATTTAAAAACCCCTCTGCCTTTTCTACAACAAGCTAGTTTTATCTCCGAAAATACTTGACAGATTTCAAATAAATTTCGCGCTGGAATTCCATAAAAATTCTGCTAGATAAAGTGGATTTTGACGCATAAAACAGCTTATCATGAAAAGGTAATGACGTATATTAAACTGTACACCTCATTAGTATCTACAGATTTCAACCTCTATATATTTATTCTGTTATGGTTAATATTAAATGGAACAAGAATATATACACCTTCTAATTCTGTGCTCTGTTTTTCCCTATTTAATACAGTTTAGGCAATAACAGATTCCAAAATACAATAAATAAGCGTCAAAGTGAAAGCGAAAAAGAACCTTTAGAAATTACTATGTTTGAAATAAGAACGTGTTTCACTATAACACATATTTCTCCTCCTTTTACTTGCAATTGTATGAGATCAGAGGATAGTTCTTGCAGCCTGTGTACTGGCGAGGCCTAAGCACTGTGTTCATATCAACGTGTCATACAGAACGAAAGAGAATTTACCGGTTAATATCCCGTCACATCTCTATTGTGTCTTTACCCTTCCCATGCACTATTCGTTCTATTAAAAGCCCATAATCGGATTGAAGGTCTTGTGTCTTGTACTACCCTACAATGCATAGGCTCTAGCCATTGTGGTCACGAAGGTACACAAAGTCTCTTCTGTTTCCATGTCACTCACTGTGTAGAGGTATGGGATAATTGTGTTAAATATTACCTGAACACCAGTGTATAGTTGAAGTCTACTTAACTTTGAAGGTTAAGTAATCTCATTTCGAAAAGTACTTCATAACAATTTTTTTAATTGGCTTTATGTTACATGTTAAACACAAATAGACAAATTAATATTCTACTGCCAAAAGTTATTTACTTTTTCCTTCCCTATTCAGCTATTAAAGAGTCTCAGATGTTCATATATTACGCTCCCCCTCCCTCCATATTTGTCACCTCCTACCGTCCCCAAGTTTTGCGAGGATTAAGTTGGAGTGTTGGGTTTCTTCAGCTTTCTCCTGGGTTCTCCTTAAGGTTGGTCGAAAGGAAGTATTTAACTAGATAGAGAGGGTTCTATTCAGGATCAAGGTATGGAGGGTGAGACCAGAGTATTTGACAGCTGAAATGCTTGCTCATGAAGCCATGGAATGTTACTGAAACTCAAAGAAATGCTGTGAGCCATAGTCGTGTAAGACAAATTTTACTTGTATAATTTTCTTCAAATGGCACTTTTTTCCTCCAAAAAACTTCTCTTTTAATAATGTTTATTTCAAAATCTTCATTGGCCTTGTAACAGATGAAAGGTGATCAAGTAAGTTTAAAATCTTCCGTCTTTTGACGCCGTGTAGCTTCGTAGTTTATCAGCCTTTTGGAAGAAAACTACTGTTCCCATAATACGGACTGAAGTACAAGAAGATCACAATCTTAATTTTCACTACTGCAAAAGCATCAGATCTCACTCGAAGGTGAGAAATTCTGTAATTTCTCTCTCGTTGCAAGAAGTCATCATCTGTCAAGAATTATAAAGGATTAAAGTCACTTTAATTTTTACGGTTGTCGAGTGTCCAGCAGTTCTGTTTCATACTCTCGACGTATGATTTTGATATGACTCCGGAAATCGGACATCGTGTTGCAAGTTTTCCGCAGTTTGATATCAGATCTCCGCAGGGAACAGTCGTGGTATAAGCAATTATTGGACAGAAATTCAACCGCATACGTCACGAGTAAGCAATGTAACACCACCATGTTCGGCTTTAAACTGCATGTGTAAGGTTAATAATGTAATGTCGGCAATTAAGGAGATCCACGATGCAGAATCCTCTCAGGAAAGCAGTCACTCAACTACTCATATTTCACCTGTCTTTTAAGGAACCCTAAAGTCTACCACCTTGTTCAGAAAATTCCGCCATTGGCCGCTAGCCCAAACCAATATCTCTATCCTTACTTCTTTCAATTTTATTTTAATATTATCCACTCATCTACACCTAGAGCTTAAAATTGACCTTTCCCTCAAAACTTTATACAAACTTCTGCATGGATTCATTTTTGTCATGCATTCTGTATTCTCCGCCATGCTCATCACCCATTACTTGATACACTGCTGAAGACCTGCATTATGTATTTGTCATTACCCTCCTGTCATTTTTTCTTCCGAGGCTTCAAAGTGAGCATCACCTTGTCGAACACTGTCACCTTACCACATAACGTCTTCCCTGAATGATATTTACACTAACAGATTTACAAAACAACAGGTAAAGCCGTAACTAACCTTATTAGCTTTGTGAACTTAGTAGGGCAAAATCATAGTTTTGTAAGTTGTAACATTACCTTTTTCGACAGCAAGAAGGTAAAGGAAACGTTCCAAATTAATGACAACAAGCATTCTTCGAATTCATTTTGCACTTCACTGATAGTATCTTATGAAACATATTTTTAATCGCAAAGGCAGTTCCAAAATATTTCTTGAAGAGACATGCTACTTCATTTAATGTACAATTCATGGATAGATGTAGATGATTGAAAAGAGTCAAATTCAGAAAGAAAATTCACATCTCTCCTAGAATTAAAGCGTGGCAAACTGGTACATATAATTTTAAAGGTTTAAGAAGAATTTTAAAAACCCCAAATTTTTTTATGTTATGTTCACCGTGCATCTTAGCTATAAGCTGTTTACAGTAATTGGCAGTAAACAGCATACACACCCAGACAATTCAAAATTTGAAGAAACTATGATTGTGTTTTTTAGCTATTGGTGACTACCATTTATTTTAAGCAGCATAATGTTCTACGTTAATACCTAATGAATGAGTGAACAGTGAAGTGACTATATCGGTATACCCCTGATGATGACCAAAATACGGTCGAAACATATGTAGTGTAGATAGAAGTGAGAAAATAAAAGGTGTATTTGTTGGTTAAAGAATTGAAGCTTACCCCAAGATTTATTTTGGTAGAGTACATAAGTTTTCTACAAAATATTTTTTTGTCTGTTCCTTTGTATGTTTGTTATTCAGGGCCGAGAGTATTTGAAGAGTTGCCAACAACTCGGTCCTGGATGTCAACGTGAGCGTTATCGAAGTCTAAATTCCAGCATTATCCGACAAGTTTTCTTTGATAGCTGTCATTCTTCTAAGTTTCCAGGTTACATAAATATAATATATGGACCTACATGGGCCCACTCTATACACACTTTGGTGTATCTCAATTTTTAAACACTTACGTGCCAATATGCGTTGAAGAAACTAATGCTTACTTTAAAATACTTTCACGTCGATTAAATTTTCTGTAGTTGGAAGTAACTAGGAATTGCTTAATATTTACGAATACAATCTCCAACCGAAATACCTAGTATATGGCATTTTAAATTTTAATACATTTCTTTGGTGTTCATCTGATCAGAGACAGAGTCATGCTGGGCGCCAGGGTATCCGTTGGAAAAATTACGGCTTTGGAAACCTCACGATCTATACGATTGACCAAACAACAGAAATGGCACTGCATGTCGAGCCATTAACATCATGTCTGGCAGCAGAACGATTACTCATGAAACATGCTAATGGGGCAATCGAAATGTGATTTGTGAACTCGAGTTTTAATTTCAATCGTCTCTGGAATAAATGGGGAAATGTGAACAATCCATCAATACATGCACAATGGACCATTGTGCGGGTTTCCTCCAAAGCATTATCATTTCAAAGAGCTGTTATTACACAGCTAAGTTAGTTTTATCGAGAGGGTTTGTAAGCTTTTGACATACATAATAAAACATGTGTTAGTTTTGATTATACCATGGAGATCTCTATATATAAACAACTGAATTGTTTTGACATTCTCAGAAGGAGCACATTGCCATGTATTTTCGCATTCACAGTTTACAGTGTTAAAAGTGTGAAAGGAAAGACTTTGTGTCTGAACCGCTTATTCGGCCTTGGTATTGGTACATACCACCTGCTTAAAAGTTAAAAGAACTGGATTTTAGACAAGACAATTTCATTTGGTTCATAATAAACAACGATAATTTTCCTGAAAATGGGATGTCATACATAGTGCTAAGAAATCGCTAGAGTGATAGTAGTGTTTTGAATGCGCGTGTGACAGCCAACGATAAAAAACTGATAAAACCAAGGATGTTAAGATGGACTAGACATGTGGCAGTGTGCGGGAGAAGAGAAAAACATACAGGATTTTATTGGGGAAGTCTGAAAGAAAGAGACCGCTATCAATATCCAAATGTTGACGGGAGGACAATATCAAAATGGGTCTCAGTAAGGTAGCTTGGGAGAACGTTGACTGTATTAATGTGGCTCAAGACGGACAAGTGGTTGGCTCTTGTGAACACGGTGATGAACTTTCGCGTGCTATAAACTACGGGTAAAGTCTTGACCAGTTGAAGAAGTATTAGGTTCTCAAGAAGGACTCTGCTCCATGGAGTTAGTTGGTTGGTCGGTTAGTCAGTTACGCTGAAATATAATCAGCTGAATTAACTTACTAATAGCCACATTTTGAAATTTTTTGTGAGGTAGAAACAAAACTTATTAAATTGCTCAGATATTTTAAAAATCTAAATGATTATTGTAATTCGAATATGAATAAAGTCTGAGGAAAAATTGCTTAGTGGAAACGAGTGACGTGTGAACATTTTTAAAAATATATAAAACAGATATAGACAAAATAAGCTAAATAATTTTGTGATTGTAGAAACCGAAGTTTAAAATCAGGAGTTTTCAAATTCAGCCATGTCACACGATGATGAGCCAGTACTACTCATCTGCTGCTCTAAAATCCGTCATAATTGTTTTCACTCAGTATTCTACTTCGTCTGCAATTTATCGGTTTTGCAAATATTTTCGCTGCGGAGATTCCTCCTTTTCTTCACCTCACACTACATTTCTAGGAGTATCTTTTCCTCCTTAATACACTCTCGTTCATTTGTATCTGTCTTTCCGTTGTTTTCTCTATTTTTGTTCCCATTTCTCTTTCTCTTCCTTCTTGCTCTCTTTCTTCCTGCTCTCATTTCCCTGCCATAATTTCTTGTTAATTATTTTTTTACTTTTCCTTTCTTCTTTGCCTTCTGTTTTGCCAGGTCTTTGTTAATTTTAAATTAGTTTTCCTGATAAATCTCCTGATATAGAAATTCCGCAGATTCATCGATCACTACTTAAACATTATATTTAGGCGTATCAGTGTTATTATTACTACTATTAGTATTGTTATCAGTAGTAGTAGAGGTGGTAGTAGTAGGCATATAGGTGATGAAGTATAGTAGTTCAAGTAAAGCAATTCAACGCTTAAGCATAGTTGTGTTTACTGAGCTATTTCTTCCCTGTGTGTATTGCACAATCATTGCAGGATTTCATTACATTCTGATCGCTTTGTAGACGTGGATGAGTGATCACTACCTCGCTTTCGGTGAAAGGCAGGTAACTGTAGGCTGTGTTACGCAAGATAAAATGCCGAAGATCATTAGGGTAAGAGGTTTTGGAACTGCTGCGCTAAGTTACTGGAAGTTCAGTGTGTGTACCTAGACATGGTCGCCAGTAGCCTCTGTGAACGTCGAAATAGGCACATCCCAAAACTTAATTAGCATTACCATGCCTGGTGTTGCTGATAGTACAGAAGACAACGGATATAAAGTGAATAATTAGGTAATCAAAAATTGCTTATGTGTTTAAATTAAGAATGTGCAAGAGAGTCACATTCTTCTCCTGCAACTTTCGCTCCAAGTTGTTGGGAACTTCTTACACAAGCTCTTAGCTCACTGTTTGTATTCAAAATGACGCCTACATTCTGTCAAAAAGAAATATTATTTTGTGTTATAAATTTTTGTCGTGTCAGTGCCTAATAGCCACTTAAAATCTGCCTTAGGATTTTAAAGAATGGTGTTTATCTAAGTCATGTATAAAACTCCAATTTCTGCTTCACCGGGACAGTCGTCATAGTCAGTCACTTATTGCTGTTTAGGGAAATAATCGATGTTTACTGTGAGCCATATACGAAACACATAAGTACACGTTATGACAAAACGCAGATTTCTGAGTGTTAAATTTGTCCGTACTTACGTTACCACTGGGCTTCAAATGGTTAAGATGCACCTTGTTGCGGTGCAACGGACCGTGTAGCTGTTGGCTGTATTGCTGTTTCTGTGGAGACTATTACGCTCTCTGTCGTCAGGGCGAGTTATGTACCACTGACACGTCTGCAACGCAACCTAAAATTACGGTATCATCACCCAAGCAGCGCTACCCTTGCACGCCACGCAGAGTGATTAATCTTTGAGACAGACTTGCTGCTATTTTCTCAGTAGAACTTTGCATAAATATTAGTGTAGAAAGCATGTTTATGATCGTCACAGCTACAGTACAGCTCATTGTTTTGATCATTAGCAACGAACAGCATGTATTTATTAATGGCAGCTTGTTACCGGAAGATGACTTAGTGTTCCACGTAATGCTGGTCTTAAAAGGCATTGTCCTTGCTGAAGTTACTGAAATATACATTAACACCATCTGTTCTCTTACGTAGAGCATCTTATGTTATTTAGTACTCACTTTATCATATTTTTGTATTTTCTACAAAACTACTATTTACTCTATTTCATCACATTAAAAAACAGTGCTCTCTTAATACATTTATCTAATTACGTAGAACAATTATACCAATAATTTGGTCCAATCTTTAATGAAATTGTGAAGAATAATTCGGAAACACTAAACATTTCTTAGTTAGCAGTCTGTAGAGGAAGCGGGCTTATTTTTAACACTGTATGAGGCGAAATTGTGTGTTGGCAGTAAATGCCATGGCACAACATTTCTCCCTTTTAATATCACAAAATCCTGCCGCAATCTTATGCATTTTTCGTAGGAATTCCTTGCCTGAGAAGCGATTACTAACCTGAAGAAGATATCAAAGACGATTTGCTACTGTACGCATGCCTTGCTACTGTAAGCATGCCTTGCTACTGTAAGCTTGCCTTGTTACTTTACGTATGCCTTGTTACTGTACGCATGCCTTGCTACTGTACGTATGCCTTGTTACTGTACGCATGCCTTGTTACTTTACGTAAGCCTTGTTACTGTACGCATGTCTTGTTACTGTAAGCATGCCTTGTTACTTTACGTATTCCTTGTTACTGTACGCATGTCTTGTTACTGTACGCATGCCTTGTTACTTTACGTAAGCCTTATTACTGTACGCATGTCTTGTTACTGTACGCATGCCTTGTTACTTTACGTACGCCTTGTTACTGTACGCATGCCTTGTTACTTTACGTACGCCTTGTTACCGTACGCATGCCTTGCTACTGTACGCATGCCCTGCTACTGTACGCATGCCTTCCTTTGAATTTCTCTTACCACTCATAAACCAAGTACTATCGTAACAATGCAAACCCGGGTTTTGACGCCACTCACGAAACACGATTTCTGGTAACTATGGAAACCCGACAAGTATGGTAAACATGGCATGACTTTGTCACAAAATGCGTATCATATGTAGGGCATGCTTCACCAGTAACTCATTCTACACATAACCAACAATTATTAGGTTGGTAAAATGAAGCGGGGTGGGATATGCAAGTATTTAACACGCATTGTAAAGTTGAGAAGTTCACATTGCTTTTGGAAAATCACAAGAAAAATAGCAATTGAAACATCATATAGTTGGAGGATAATGCTAAAATATGTAGGCCTATATCAAAGAATGTGGCAGCAAGTTGTCTCGATTCGTCTGGTTATGCACAGCGTCAAGTTGAAGTGTCTTTTGAAAAATGGTAATACATTTTGGGTCCCATAAATGCTGGCTCTTTCTTGAGTAGGCGTATCCGGGCACACAACAGTTAATGATTAAAAAACTCGGTTTTATGGAGTAAATAACATTAAATTAAACTCACGATTTTGGATTACTTAATGACATGTTTCCAACTACGTATGTTATAAAAACATATATCAGAGAATATAATTGATGCGTCATACTTTAATGAAATAACCGTGGCCTATTTAACGTAGTATCCCAACCTCAGCTAAGGAAAGTTACTAAAATTTCTCAGAGAGAACTGTCGTCTTTTGGTCGAGCTTCAAACGCCGATCACTTCAAACTTGCACTAAAATGGAAAAGGAATGTAAATTTCTAACATTTATTAATTTTCTTTCTAAACGTACTAATTTCAAACATCTCTGAATTTGTCATTTTAAACAAGTCCTTTCATCATGTTTGATAGTCACCCCTTGCAAGCACCATAAGTGTACCTCACAACAGGCCGCAAATAATCACTTGACGCTACGTCTTTTAAAAGAATGCAGACAAATTAGCAGAATGAAACTTAACTCCATATGATGTTAGAAATTTTCTTAATTATTTCAGTTGAGAAACGCGTTCCGACGGTTTGTTTGTTCATCGCCGAGTTAAAAAATCACCTGCACATGTAGTTCATTTTATATTTAATGTGCAATTAATTGGCTATTATTACTGTAATAGTGACGTTTGAGGAGCCATAAAATGCAAAGCGTTTCAAAGTTTCTTGGAACCTTAATACTTTAACTTCAAAATATTTCATTGCATATTTACACTCGTAAAAGTAGAGTACAGCGTGTCTACAAAATGAAAAGGACATTTAGAACGCGAATAATCTCTAGAGAATCAAAAGAGCAGTGGTCAGAAGGTTGGAACATTCCCAAACAATGGAAATCTGGGTAACATATTAACGTAACTGTGTGCAACAGTGGAAAATGGCAGAAGGCGAGTGACGTAATGTGCTATTAACAAGTTAACGTAATTTAACGAGTGTTGCAGAAAACAGACACTTTTAAATTGTACAAGCGTAACTGCTTACGGGATACACGTATGGAACTCTCTATTTTAAGTTAAAATTTTAAAGTGCAAAATAATATTTATTAGTTTTATAATTTTACAATTTATGATATTATTCTGAGGGCTAAGACAACAGTTTAAAGTGCATAAGTAAGTAGGCTGAACTCAATGTGTAGGGGACTTAGTAAAACTAATTGCGCGTAAAAAATCGCCGGAATTTAATTGCCAACTAAACTAATTGAAGTAAGTTTATAAATGCTGTTGATTGTAACAGCGATGAAAGATAAACGTCACGGTTAACTAGGGCTAAGGAATTTCCTTATAAGTGTTGGTGTAAGGAAACTATATTTCATCCCTGTCGGACTGACCTTACTTTGATATACGTGTGTGTTTCAGTCAAAATTGTCTCTCATCCCATATGTCTAGCATTAACAGGGAGTGTGTGAAAGGTTGCAGCTACCTTCCTTAAAGATACGGCTGATGAAGCGGAAGATTTTATTGCAAGAATTTGCCAGCAAACGTGGCAACTCAACTATGGGTAAACACTTTGACCCCTCTCTTTCTGTCTGTCGTTCTCTGTCTCTCATACACACACACACACACGCACACATACACACACAAACTCACACAGAAAGTGAAGCAACATTAAGCTACATTATTTGAGGGGCAGATTAGCATTTGCTGTCTATTGTTCCCGTTTCTTTTGTTTTCGGTCAGTGAGAACGCATTTCTTTTAGTGTACTCTAAAGGAGTTGGTCGGTTGGTTCCATTAACCACAAGAGTGTCTGATAAAGGAGACAGCTACAGAAACATTTTTAACCTGCAGATGGCTGATCATATTTCAATCAAATCAGAAGCCACCTAAACCATTCTGTGGACTCATAAATGTGGATCGATTTTTGTGCTGTTACTATGAGATTCGCACAAAAATAGTACGTACATTGGCTTCGTAGCATAGAATGGTAGAATGAACTGACTCATGAATAGGAAATGGACTGAGGAAGATAAGGAAAACTGTAAAATTGTAGGTGTAAAAAGAGTAAAGGTTTGGAAGCAGAACCTCCCAATCACGCATCAGAATTGATAGCCGATGAACCGTAATAGTGTTGGAGCTACAAAATTCAGTAGCTATACGAAACGGGATGTTATAATTAATGCCTAATAAGCAATACGACTGAAAAGCGGAAAGTATTAAATGGATTAAAACAGTGAACTGTGTGACACTTTATGAGCAGATGATGTTTACAGTAAATGCGCTCACATCAACATGGACTGCATGAATGCGCACGGTCTTCTGAACTCGCCCAGTTTCGTTCAAATTAATTGGCAGCCGCCAGAAGGCTGTCAGCGGCTGCAGCTACGGCCGAGGGTCTGCTGTGCGGTGCGGTGCCGTGGCACGGCGCATTGGGCTGCTATGGCCTGAAATAGCGGGTCGCAGATTTTAAATACCATAAAGCTCTCGGCTATTTGAGTGGGAATGTACAGTAAATGTGAGTTTCCTTGCTAACAACCAACCATATTTTTTGGGCAGTAAGGTAAAGTAAAGGTCAAGTTCACCCTGAAACAGGCCATGAAGACCTAGAAAGGGAATAGAGGTATAGCTCTACTATTTCTTTAACCTCGACGCTAGATGAGGTGGGTGGTTAACGCCACGCCCCAGCCGCTTTACCCCCGGGAATGACCTGTTACCCGTTGTACAGGAGGCTGGGTAGGGCCCAGAGCCTGTCTGGACGGGTTCTGGAAACTTCGCCCCAACCGAGATTCGATTCCCGGACCGTCCAGCTCGTAGCGAATTGCTATATCGACTACGCTATCCCGGCCCAAATTTTTTGGGCAGTGCACTATCAAGTGAGTGTTCGTTGTCATATTCTCAAAGATAGCAGATAGTGAATGATATGCAGAGTTTCAAATTTGAGGTGTTTCAACCCGTTGTATTGTAGTAACAACAATAAACAATCAATTGTCAAACACACCTATATATATTTTATATAATATTGTTATACCAAGTATTCAGCTACATTTTTCGGCTTCATTGAAGCCATCATCAATCTGCATAAACAAAGTAAACATATATTTTAACAACTTTAATATTATAATAATTTTAATATTAAGTTGTTAAACTTTATAATTTTAATTTGTGTAAGCAGCCTGATGACGGCGTCAATATAACCGAAACATGTAGCTGAATACTTGGTATAATAATATTACACAAAACATATATTTGTGTTTGACACTTGATTATTGGCTTATTATAAAGTGTTTAATCTAATATCTAGCAACCTCATGCTACAAAATATGTTATAAAGGAAAAATTAAAATACGCGTGTCTGACGTTAAATGTAGACATCTTGTATATAATCAAGCTGTAAAATGCACTAAAACTAGCAGCAAACATGGCGTAACATTCTAAACACTTGAATCCCAATGAAGGCTGCTCTGAGAACGTCAAATCTGATACGAACTATGTTGCTCGCTAGTTCTATAAACTCAGACCTGATTTAACTCACACAGAATGTGTTTATCCTTGAAAAGAGCTCCCTGTAAGCTTCCTTGCAGAATAACACAAGTATTCGTAAAAATGATGGTAAAGTAACCTTTCATTAAGATAATGGACCTTCCTAGAAAAAATAACGCTCCTCTGACTATTCTCTATGCCAGAGAACTTTACCATAACCCTGCATGCTGGATGAACAAAATGTGCTCTTCTAAACAAGTCAGTGGAAAGGTGAGTTAATTCCTCGTAAGCTGCATTCTGAAAACATGCTCCTACGTAATGAACATGAGTAGCATAGTATGAGAAAAAATTGTTTGGCGAAGAATAAGAGCAAAGTTTTGTAAATTCCACCAGCAGAAGCAGAAAGCTGTTATTTCCAGCTGTTAACGATCACAACACAAATTGCTTGTTGCACTTTTAATACGCATTAGAATAGCATATATTTACAGATAAGTAATTAACACGTAGTTGCAATGCTCCACCAGACACCGGTTCTGAATTATCGTCTGGTGTCTGTGATTATGTAACGTAATATAAAATGACGTTTCTGTAAGAATTTGATCTCATATTCCTTTAACATTTAAGCCAGCAAGAACGGTAAACTAGTAGCCTTGTGGTACAGTGATTGATTTCTTTATATAATGATTACTGATATATATTCCCACTGCGAAATTTTCAGACACCCTTTGTGAGGTTACATCATAAAAGTATTTTTAATTCTTAACATACGACAAGAGTTTCATGTAAAATATACGGATAAACTTACAATGTACTTCAGTACAAAATTTTGAATTTATAGCGCCAACACGTTTTACTGGTGATCAGTCTGAATTCTAAATATAAACTCCATACTCCTGCCATGTTTCTCTCTTACATTTAGCAAAGCATCCTTATGATTCATATCTCTCACAACACAAATTTCAAAGCATTACTGTGGTGCCGATAGTACAGATTACATTGCCGCCATGCTCGTGTTATTTATCTTAGGCAATTTCTTTATTTATTTTTGGTTTATTTACTGATGTTTTAGAGAAAGTATCAGAACAAAATTTATTTCACGGACAAATTACGGAGTTTCTTTGAAATGGGTCAAAAACTTTGGGCTCTGTCCTTGCGAACTAACAAAATATGACCGAATTAATAGATGATTTATATGTTCTGCTTCGGGACCCCAACAATAACACATTTTTTAAAGACTGTGTTTTAATATTAGTCTGACAAATGCGACTAATTTTCTGTTTATCCTAATAAACAAAAGACAGAAATTAACTGAAAACCTCCCAATTCTATACGACAAGCCTCACTTTAATATCTTCCATATATCGTTTCGAGGACATGTGACTTTCACTGTCTTAAAAGAAGAAAATAAAGATAAAATTTTATTCTCCTATGATTTTGTTTGGATGGAAATATCTGTATGTAATGCTTGACACTTCACATTTCAGTCTGTGTAACTTCAATATTGACACGGTAAGCCAAACTGCTTCAACATTTTGCCTTTTGCCATTCCTTTAGACAAATACTGCCACCAGTGAAGGCACTCATGTGAAACACAAATACGAAGCAAGATAGGAAACTGGGAAGTAAGAGTATGCGGACATATTAACTTGACAGTATTGAATGCCAAGCTTTAATGACAGTGGGAATGACTGTAGAATATTGTCCGGGATAAAAAAAAATTTAAGGTGTATTTTATTAAAATCAGTAACTGTAATGTATTAAATATCGACCACAGAACACCAATTTGGAAAGTCTTTATGTCTTTAGAATATTAAGTTCAAAAATTTAAACAAACCAAGTAATGTGCCTTTTATACTGAGATGGCGGGTTTCAATACCTTTCGGAAAATAAATATATGCCCATGTACACTGCAGCCGATCGACCGTTAGGACAGTCGAAACAGATTCATATTTTCAGAATGGAGGACCTAATGGGTGATAAAGAAAAAATAAAATTTAATGAAACGATAAGATCAACATTATTCCTAAATTGGGAGTAAAAATTTCAACCCATTATTATGTAGTCATAAAACGTTTAATAACATGTGATATTTTATTTACATTGGCATGTGGCCGATTCTTTAGGAAACACAAGTGAAATAATCAGTGCTTACCTTATTTTATTTAACACATGTAATAGCAAAATACAAAAGAACTTGACGTGAAAACACGTGCATCAGGTGTTTGTTTATTACTTTGTTTGTCTGTCTATTTACGGTTTATCCAACGACGCTGCCAGTTGAGTGACAGAGTAAATAGTGAGTGATGAATTAGAAAGGTTTTGGCGTAATTTGAGGTAAAATTACGCCACTTACATTGAGGAACTGAAGAAAATTATTAAAAACCTTATTCAGCATCGTCGATTTACTTTACAATATTTAAACCGGTCACTACAAAGTAAAAGTCAGAAGCGCTGCGGCTTTAGCAAAATTACTATAAATTCAGTATTAATAGAAGCATAATATCTTCTGAAGTACGCTTTATTACTTCAAAACCTGTTTATTGAAAATATCATCTGTTGTCGCCTTTATCTCACTTTCAAAATTTCGAAATTACACACATCAGCACGCGGGAGTTGTAACCTAGAAGTCAGGAAACATTGACATTACAAAATTGCGGACGCGTTGAAACCCTAAACACGTTGCACCTATAAATATCTACCTCAGATCTCTAGACCTGTCCTTTTTAATTTTGCGTGCTTACTAGTTTTGCGTTATCCCGTATTTATATACACTAACGAGTAAACCATGAGAATTTGTAACCACGAGTGACAGTGTACACCGACAAATCTTCCATCAATTTTAAAAACTTCACAATACTTAATTAACCAATATACTCTAATGGTCGGTATTACATATTTTTACAGGTTTACAGTTCTCACAGCAGTGTTTCTGACTACCGACTCTTCTGGTCCATACAGGTTTCAAAATTTACTATTGCACATTTTACATAAACGTTCTGCTTCGAATCGATGTACAAAATACAGAAGGCTTAAATCACGTAGTTTATTAACTTCTTTGTTCTTAAGCTCTTTTATTTACGTGTTAAGGTGAAAGGTAAAGGTAAAGCTATCCCATTACAGACCTGGACAGACGCTTGGGGTTCCAGGAGTTTGAACCTCCCAGATTTCAAGACAATCGGCACATACAGGTGGTAAGATTGTCAGCCCCACGCACCGGCCGCCTTACACCCCAGCAAATATTCCATCGGGAATCGAACCCGCAATCTTCCGGCTTGTAGCGCAGTGCTTAAACCAACTGCGTCACCGCGTGCGCGCCTTTATTTACGTGTTAGGTAGCATAAATTGTGTTGTAAATCTATTGCAAAGGAGGCGGCATATTTGGCAATGGACTGAGGAAAATCATGAAAGCTATCAGCCTGGATAGCCAAACATTTGGTTGTGAATCGAAACGAGAAAGTTCAAAACACGAATTAGGAGCGTCAGTTAGCCAAAGAATGTAAGAAAGGGGGCTTTTTAACTAAAGTTATTCAAGCAGCCTATTTTACCTGAGTAATTTATATATCGTCAAGTGAGACAGAAAAAAATTCTAAATTAAACAGGAAATCCGAAGGAGAGGATCGTAGCCTACTTGACGCTAAACTCCGGGCTCCTATATGAAGATCTCACAAGATCTACTAAAGACAATAACCACGATATCCGATAACGCAACAGAAATTCGAACCTTGCACTCACAAGACACTGGTATAGAATATTACCGCTACAGCAGACACAAGGTACAATGCAAAAGCAAAAGTGTAAAAGACTTTAAACAGTTAGATTTGATATATATATATATGTTATGCAGACAAATGTACACAGTATTATGTTATTTAATACAATTTTATTAAATGTTGTCCAACATGTTTCTAGCCTATATAAGGCTCATCTTCAGGGGCTCTTTTGTTGAAATTACAACAGCTATATTATTGGTATATAAAATTCTTAAAATGCCGATAATACATCTAACGGCTTTTTTTAAGAATTTTATATACCAATAATATAGCTGTTGTAATTTCAACAAAAGAGCCCCTGAAGATGAGCCTTATATAGGCTAGAAACATGTTGGGCAACATTTAATAAAATTGTGTTAAATAACATAATACTGTGTACATTTGTCTGCATAACATATATATAATTAAAAATGTACGGTACATGTAACGTAAAGTTAGATTTGACTTAAAACATAATGCTGCAAACATTGAACATTACAAAGATTGCGGCTGAGTAGCACTTAAACGGGGGGAGGGGTTGGAAAAATCTACTGTCAAACTGTTGGCATAAAGGGATCCTTGATTTAGAACACACCGGTTCAATTCCAGCGCCTGCAGGATGGTCACAAAAACCATCATGTTGCGGCAGTTCGATGCGGGCGTGTGCTGATGCGGCGAGACAAAGAAGTTGCTGATGTGGGCTTGTAAAGCCTCGGTTGGAAAGTGATTGCTGTGTTGCCGTGCCGTAAGGAACGAGATTGGAAAACGTTGTTCGCTCCTGTGCAATAAACGTTTGGGGGATATGTTCGGTGTGAATTTGTACGTACCATCCGTCGTAATTTCAAGCTGTTGCACATACAGATCTAATACAGTAAGCACAAACCAATAGACTGGAAGGGGAGGTTTGATTTTCTCACGGTGGTGGTTATGAAAATGACTCGCCCCACAACAGTGTCACATCCAAGAAGTCTTACATTTTCCGCAATATTGCTGCGAGGTTCTCAAATCTCACAATGTTATTGTTTTCTTAGAAATGACGCCGTGTACTCCGGGAGAAATTCATCAGCCTTTCTCCAAATCATACATCACGAACATTTTCATTTATTATAATAAAGTACATATTTTATTGTCAGGAGGGACACTGACTACCCTGGTAGTTTCTTGGTTTCCCTCAATCCCTCCACACAAATGTCGGGACAGTCCCTCAATTATAATAAACCGTTTCCTTCCAAATCCTTTAAAATTCATCATTCCTCATTCATTGCTGGCGCTGTAAATAATAAATATTAAATAAATACTATTTAAAACTGCACTACTGAAACAGAGATTGTATTCCCGTATCGAACAGAACGGAATACTATTTTATAGCACTAACGACAAATGTATTTTTAATAAAATTACATCATTAATTTAATATATATCACTGATATGAAAATCTGTAGACCTCTATTATTGACCGTCATGATTTAGCTAAAATATTTTCTGATTCGCATATTTATCCATCAGACAGTCCCATGAGAATCTAGCACCAGGATTAGGCAGTCCTGGTGTTATTATTTATTTACATTTGTTGTCGTAGACGTAATAATCTGCTGCTGTTGCTACTGAAGCTGCTGGAGTTACAGTTCAAACAAAGTGCAGTGCAGACACACGTTTAAAATATCTGAAAATGGAGTAAGTTTAACGGCGTACAGAGTCAAATTTGGATCAAAAGGCAAAGAGGGGCGAAAATAAGTGGGAAATACAAAAAATGGGAAGAGTTTGTGGACTTCTTCTTTTTTGACCTTATAATAGCACAGACGCGGGTCATCGGAGGTGTTGAAACTAACACCGGATGGGGGTGGGGGTGATTAAAAGGCTGATAGACCATGTGATGTCACAACGTGCACAAGATAAATGATTCGAGAATTACTGGAGATGAAACTGCTTTTGAGGTAATGCGAAACATTTAAAGAAATCAGGCACAGGGTGGACAAATTGAGAGACACATTTGCTGAAGAAAGAAAAGAGAAAGATTAGGAAGCACGTGAAAGGTTGGGAGATGAAAAGAGAGGATTGGAAGAACATTTGAGCTTTATGGAAGACAGGCTTAGAAAGAACAATTTGTTTCTTCCGGGATTAAAACAAACATCAACATGACTAATATTTCGATACATTTAAACTGAAGATTTTCTGAGCATGAAAATGGAGATATAAGTAATGAACTGGCACTTAAGAACAAGCATTTAGAATATGAAGAAGAGTCCCCTGGCCAATTTTGATAAGACTCACTTCATATTCGAAGTAGAAGTACTCAAGGGAGCTGTAAATTTAGTGGGGACAATCACAAAAACAAAATTAGGACAGAATGTAAGAATCATACGATGAAATGGGTTCATTTGACAATTGAAGGAAGTCTTGGGTACGGACATTCAGCATCACCGCTTAAGGAACAGCTAGTAGCGAGCAGGAAGACACCCGAACTGAACTACCAGAACACTAAATTACACATAATGTCAGAAAAATAAATTAGGGAGCGTCCGACACGCGTGGGAGAGTGAGTCTCCCTTAGATATAACAGCGAGGCCAAGAGTTTCCTGGGCAGGAAGTGTGAGGCAGAGAGATGGTAGGCTACTGGGCGTAGGGGGACCGATTGAGTTAGAAGGCCAGAACAAGAGAAGAGAAAGGGAGGGGAAAGACCGAGAGCGAAATTCAACTGATGACGACAGCGGAAAGGACAGTCGTGGTCTTAGACAACAAAGGGAAAGCAATAGTGTGTTCTTCATAACCCGCAGGGAGTTTTCTTGAAGCAAATAGCAGGCACTATAACCTACGTAGCTGAGTGACGTCATGAAAGAAAGCTCCCGCAGGGGTCAAGATCAGGATTGGGAAATAATGTGTTTGGAAAGAGGGATAAAATATTGTGGTAGGCGCAACCAATTTGCATTTGAAGGATAGTGGAGTCAAAAATTGAATAAACTAATTAATTAATACATATTTTTTATATTTACTTACGATGAGAAATTATAGTTTGTATTGTGGAAAGTTTGGCTGCATTTGAAACTTTATAACATTAAGGAAAGAAAGGATACGGTAAAGGAAAGAATCACAAACTTCGGAACAAATCTGAGAGGTCTGATGGTAGTGGCTACCGAGTATGAACAGTATTAGTAAGACCGTTGTTGAAATTTCAACGAAAACAAACAGTGTGATATCGATAGGGGTTAGACTAGGATTAACTGATGTGTTTAAGGCACCACAGCAGCCCATGTTTACGGAAGGATTAGAGGAAGAACATTATACGAGTGTATTGATGAACAGGGAAGGTGTGATAGAAGAACGGGATACGAGCGAGACATGTCGATATGCCACACATATTTCGTACAGTAGATAACTGGGGTAGTGCTATACCTACATAAACAATAAGATGGAAACAACGTGTAAGGCGGAGGCAAGTAAACACCACGTGTAAGGCGGAGGCAAGTAAACACCACGTGTAAGACGGAGGCAAGTAAACACCATGTGTAAGGCGGAGGCAAGTAAACACCACGTGTAAGGCGGAGGCAAGTAAACACCACGTGTAAGACGGAGGCAAGTAAACACCATGTGTAAGGCGGAGGCAAGTAAACACCACGTGTAAGACGGAGGCAAGTAAACACCACGTGTAAGGCGGAGGCAAGTAAACACCACGTGTAAGGCGGAGGCAAGTAAAGTCAGTGTTTTAGAATTCCTACATGCAAAACACTGACCAGACGCAAG
Source organism: Reticulitermes speratus (assembly GCA_021186555.1). NCBI lineage: Eukaryota > Metazoa > Arthropoda > Insecta > Blattodea > Rhinotermitidae > Reticulitermes > Reticulitermes speratus. The sequence goes on from JAJKFL010000002.1 coordinate 19,593,849, forward strand.
GCAGGAATACACATTTCTAAACCAACTTTGGTTTTGGCAGTAAATATGCAGGAATAAGGCGGCTTGAAAGGCCTGTGCAGACGGAGGACAATATTAAATATAGATGGGATGATATGGCGTGGAATAAGCACACGTGTCACAGATCAGTGACCTCTGCTGGGCGCTTGTGAATATGATAATGAATTTTTTGATTCTATTAATTGATGGGAATATTTGACTACGTGAGCAACTAGTAGTTTCTTACGACGTACTCTGCTTTATGGAGTTAGTTATTTTGCTTGCATAGGGGCAGTATATTCTATAGGAAGGTTTAATCGGACAGTTGAATAATGGACAGGCGTGGGCTCTGGACTCTACCCTTAATATCAATATTCAACAAAGCTTACAACTTGACAGGTGATCATATGTGTCCCACAAATTATCCACTAATAAGCTGACGGTGTGGCTTAATTCTCACCATTTTACCATTATTTAGTGATATCCTGCTGTATTACAAATGTTGGTATCCGACTCTGTACACTGTACAGCTCATGTATTTAATCAGGCATATTCAGATAGCTGTAAAAATGAATATATTTTTAACTTTGTAATAATGTGAAGGATGTAATTCTGTGAGTGTTTAGAAACTACCTCTGTCCGTATAGTATGTCTATGTGGGAAAATTAAAAACGCTCAAGTCCCAAGCAATAATAAGAAAAACGTAAGAGTTAATATAATTAAGTAGGCCCACAGTTTAAGCTGTTATCAATAGATATTTTTATATTAATAACAGAAAATATGTTTGGTATGAAAGTTTTGTAGATCTACTACAAAGTATTCATACAGTGCAGGTATAGCTTGTCTCTGCGCCCTCACGTTTGTCCATTTGGATAAACATTTTTCAAGAGGGTTGCAGTTACTAATGTCGGGTAAACATAATTTTGATTCATATACGTCAAACATGCTCAGAAGCCGAAGAGTGTAATTGTTATGGTACATAGACTGGAAAACAGAGGAGTTGGGATTAGATCCCGACAGGGTCAAAAAATTTTTCTCCTCTTCAAATTTTTCAGACTGGTGTTAAAACCCACCCAACGTCCTATTCAGTGGGTAGTTGGGGATATTTCCCCAGGGCTGAATCAACTGGGACGCGAAGCTCATCGTTGTACCCTCATCTAGTGAGGAAGTCAAGAATGTGCGTAACTATACCACTACTACCTACCCACCTTCATAATGTACACACGAGAATCTCTATAGGTCACACGTAACCCCACTTTACCTGAAGCTTGATTTGTAATGTATCGATTTTACGAATAACAAAAGAGTGTATCACAAAGAAGATATATATGAATAGGTATAAGACAAAATACATATTTTTAACACCAGCATCTCATTATTTTTTGATGTGGTGAATACTTAACAGAATTAGGGAAAGTCATTTGTAACCATGTAGCGTAAATGATCTTTACAAATGTGGAGTTAGACATGCAAAAACCGAATTGATTTCCGTCAATAATTTCTTTTGCGGCTACTTCTGGCCTTAACTACGGCATTTCCTAACAAATTAAGATGAGAAATTAGATTTGTGTCTGTAATTAATTACCAATGACGGCAATAAAGTACGCGAAATAGCAAAGCAGCTTTTACAGATTATGTGCAGAACCAACTCCAGGTTTCGTCCACTGTTAATTACGTGAATGGGAGCAAGAAACGTAAGTGACAGGGGTCGCTTAGTTGCTGTGCTAGTAATGTTATAATAGTGGATGCCTAAGTATGTTGTTTAAAAGAATCCAACAAACTAATTTATTATGCAACATATTTTCCGTTTATTATATTATATTATATTGCATAATAAATATATGCAGTAGGATTTTTATAAAGAGGGAAGCAATACAAGGAAAATGAAACATACTAAGTTGTTAATGTATATACATTTAGGGCGCGTTCGCATAAATAGTAGAAAGCGTCTGTTAGATTCGTCATGTTTGTCCGTCTGTCCGCATGTATCAGCGCGGTTCCCCTTACACGTTTTTTCTTCCAATTTGATATTGTGAACTTGTACGAAAATCTGTCGAGAAATTCCAGCTTTGGTTAAAATCGGAAAATATCGGGAACTTTACATGAATACGTAAGCAGGTTTATATTGATTGCTATAAAAAAGAGAGACAAAATTACCAATTTTGGTCAGGATTTTTAGGCGTGTTCGCGTAAGTCGCAAGTCATGCCTATTAGCTTTGTCTGGTACGTGCGTCCGTCCGGCCGCATATATATCAGTGCCCCTCCCACTGGACGAATTTTCGTGAAATTTAATGTTAGGTCTTTCATAAAAATCAGTCTAGAAACACAAAAAATTTATTAAAATCGGAAAAAATATCGGGCAAATTACAGGAAAATATAAGTGTGATTCATTCTGGTGGCAGCGACATAGAGATGATGCATTGCTGTGCATTCAAGGCAAAGCTTTCAATATTTATCACATTGTTGACAACGAAATGTATATGTCAACAATTTAAAGTGAATGCATTTTTGCGTTTTCGTGGCAAAAGTGTATAAGCGAAAGCGCCACAAATTTATGTTGTACCTACAAAGCCTATCCCGTTTAAATTGCATGTTTCTAGGTTATGAAACACTGCAGTAGGACGAATCTGTTCCCTCCACCGTCATGACAGAAGTGAACAGGCAGCAGGTCCTCAGCAATGACGGTATCCACGTAGGAGACTGCACGAGGCGCAACCCACAATCTCACAATTTAGACTTCCACGGTCGTTAATCCCTCAAATCCCATCCAGTCGCAATGCTGCCTTTTCCTCTCTTGTACGTAAAATCAGCTAGCGGAAACGAATTGCCAACATCAGCATAATGTTACGAATGTTGATAGCGACTCAACCGCAGTGCAAATACTCGTTATCGTCAAAGCAAGCTCCAGGTTTTTATACAAACAAGGAAAGATAAACTGATCAGTACTTGAACGTTGTCTCTGGCGCACTCAGTGTGTCGATGTGATATTGTTTTATTGACGACATGGCTCTGAGTGTTTGAACTTCAGTCCACAAACTAAACGACCAAGCAGACAGCAGCCATAGACTAATTTAAACTTTGACCAGGCCATATCCGACTGGACTCTATTCAGGAGTGCCTCTAATCTTGAGGGTATTTACAATTTACTGGCAGGACTAGCCAGGTGTCATGTCAAAATTACAGTGCTCTTGCTTAACTCTTGAAGAGGTACAAACGTGGTTTAAGATCGCTTTTAATGCAATCAATATAAGCAGATCTGCATCCAGTGCCTACTTTTGTAACAGGCCTATACATGTTCATTTTTCCTACAAGCATATACTATAAAGTCGACAAGGAGAAGATGCTAAAGGGAAGGGAAGTAAAGAATCAAGCAAATAAAAAATAGAGATGAAAGGAAAATGCAGAAGACGAAAAGTAAGGAAAGGTGGAGAAGAAATTGAAATAAAAGAAAATAGAAAAAAAATTAGTACTTCTTACACTTCCCATATTTCTATTCTCTCCGAGACCATCATCATCATCATCATCATCATCATCACCGTCATCGCTCTTTTCAGATATTATGTCGGTCCCTTTTCACAGTCACGGACATATTGTTGGAGAGGTTCCCACACATAACTGACATTTTTCTCTTAAACGTTCTGAAAGAAAATATATATTATTTTATTACAACTCCTTTCACGACTTTTGTGTGTATTTGTATCAGTCTGTCCTTGCGTCCTCCCTCTGATTTCAGCCACACACATCTATATTGCAGACATTGCTTAAACGTTTTCGTTTAAAAATTTACGTCAACATGACGAACCTTTTGTTTCCAAAAGTAGAGTTTTTAAGTTAAGGGAAGCAGAAGTGTTTTGTTTGCGGTATTTGAGGTTCTCAGAAAGGTGCTGCTAAAGATTCACGTCTTTTGTGATATTACACCGTGTCACCAATCAAGAAGGGGTGACATCCCTGAAGACTTGAATTTTCCATTGTTTTATTTAACTATGTCGTTAACTGCTAAAGCCATATGATGTCAGTGTTCAGGCTGAGGATACTTAAATATATCATGAACTGTTCGTTGGCAATGAATTAGGGTGTTTACTTTTACCAGGTCCTTAATCTGAGAAATTAATTAGTAAAGGCGGGGCTAATCGGGCTCTTTCAAGCGTAAACGTAAATTACTTAAAAGTTTATTTTTTCATACGGAATTTCTTACATACAGGGTCTCGTTCTGCTATCTACGAAGATTAAACCATTATGTGGTAAATTATTACTTTCCTGACATTCTACATACGGAAACTCTGAATGAAATGGCGGTGTTACTGCGGTCAACGGAAGGGTTATTTAGATCAGTTATACATTTCAGAAGTAATATTTTTCTGCCACATGAACCAACATACGAGTATTTGCGTGAGTCTACACCTCTGTACGCATTTCCACAGAACACGAGCTCGATACCGTCGTGTGACAGCAAAGCATAGAATTTGTAAAATACTTGCATCTAGTTCCTCCGGCTGCCTTTGCCAGTCAGAGTTTTTCCTAGTTCAGGAGGCAATAAAGGGGTTCTTTCCAGCAATGTTAGGTTTCTCATGAACAAAGGCATTTTACTTGCTTTCCACCGCATACTGAAACACAACATTATGTCAACCGACGTACATCCAGACACTCCTTTCTCTATAGGTTTGCTAGACGTCTGCCAGCCATTTGTTGCCCAGGTAAATCAACACAGCATCATGACCAATAGGTCTACATGATGCAATACAACAATCAGTGTCAACGCCAATCCTAATTCTGGTCGTTTCCATTCACCACTGCAGTGCTGAATACGTTACACGAAACGCAGCAGCAAGAGAATGCGGCGAGACATTCCCATGAAGCGAGCTGTTAGGCTTCAGACCGCTGATTGTACTGTACACTATATATTCTTGCGTTTGTTACTCACACTGTCTCTGCTCCAAACAAAGAGCAACAAAGGTTCTGTAAAGCTAAACAGCTTGTTCACCGGGTCTCTAGAAAAATGTTAAAATAGTACCACTATACAGCACTGCGTTTAAAATATCACAGTTTAAATAAGCATTAAAATTAGCAGTCACTGTAGCGGTTTTATTCTACAAAATATAATATAAATCGTCAGTGATTTTAGTCTTCTTGCTGATCTTTGTTTTAAAATTAAAGCCTACTTGGCAACACGATAAAGAAGAAAAATTACACTAATTTCACAAATAAATTAATTTCCTTTCCGCTAACAACACGCAATTAAACGGTTTACGCTGACGCCCTCTGTCACACATTCTCCCCTTGCACGTGCCTGCAATGGCGGACACGGGACTTCTAGTGCTGCCTCGGGAGGCAGAGGGCCTAGTACGCTTACAGGAACCCAAAGAGATTCACTGTCCAGAAAGGCAAGCCTTATTAAAAATAATCTTAAATTTTAAAGACATGAGACCACTTGACAGACGAAGGCACAGATGTAGTGGTGAGGGTGTCAAGCTGCAGTACATAGAGAGAAATCTGAGAGACTTATTCCAAATAGCTTAAAACATGAATTGACTATGCCAGCTTCAGGTAAGATTACAATATGTCGGTTAACAACAAATTTTGGTTGGCGTTACATCGGAGTCAGATGGTTGTTTCCTTTGCTTCACGCAGCATTTGGGAATCTACCGAATTATGTAACTGGGCTCCTGTACACAAAAAATTGATCATTGACACACATATTTATTACTGTATCAGACAGGAATTGGGGACATATTTCGGCCGAAAGCACTCAGGCCACCACGAAATCTATCTTTCGTATAAACTATTAGTATTGAGGGGTTCGGTATTTACAGTTAATTTCGGCAAGGAATTTTACAACTTGTCAAAAATTATTTTTATATAAACGGTTGACCCGATGATGATCTCAATACTTTCGACCGAAACATGTCGGAAATTTCTCTATGACTGATGTCATAAGAAGCGGTTTTGCAAGAATACTTATTTTGTGTAAAGAGCACACCAACTACGGTAGGTCTCCCACAAAGAATGGAGCCCTTAATTACAACGGCATAACACGTAAAACGTTGCCAAATCTCAAGCTATTAAAAAGTTTTGTTTGTTTCGTAAGAAACAAATTACAGCAACGCGTAGTTCATAATGTTGAATCAAGCACTGTCAAATACAAACCAGAATCTTCGCCATTTAATCTTTCAACCAGACCGAAGCCTTTCGAGCCAACAGCTCAATTTGAACAGCTTTTCAGGCATATAAAGCAGTAATAAGAATAACACAGGTAATCATGTACTTGTCATATGACTGGCTGTCATATATCCATGCGCTGCTCTTGTGTCATCTACATGATCTTTTTTACTCTTAGGACGATAAAAAGTTAATCCAATCCTGCCATCTGGTGGTGCTAGCTATAATAATTTTTACGCTCTATGGCCAACAGTTTCTTCAGCCTCAGTGCATGCCTCACAGAGAATATGCAAACCCGGTAAACAATGTGATTTACTCACACCAAGGATATTACGTGCAGACAGATTAACACAAGCTCATAAAAGGACTTTCCTACGTATCTCATATAACCTTTCACAGATTCTACTGAAATTTTTGCGGAAGATTCTATATGTAATTATCAGACAATTACAATTTTCTGCACTTATAATTCATAAGCAGCCAATTTTCCACAATGGGTATAAACATTTCCACAGATGTTACTGAAATTCGAAACGGCATAATTTCCTTAATTTTTTTAATATTCCCGTTGTAATGAGCTTGGTGTACTTCGAAGAAATGAATTAGTAATTTCCTGAATTATGTAGTATTCTTCCTAAACCATTGTTACAATTTTTTCATCTGTTTCAAGGCCAATCTTATTCGACACGTAGGTCTCATCGGAGCGTAGGTTGCACGTAGGCTACCTGTTATACACGTGTACCTTCGAATCACTGGAGGACATGAAAAATGAATTGTAAAGAGTGAGAAAACAAGCGATCATGGCCAAATTGTAGGAAAGAAGCCACGTTTGGCGGGAGGGACTGGAAGGTTTATGAGGAAACATCGCGTCCCGGCTGCTATGTGTTTAAATTGTGCATCTCCCTATTGCAAGTGAGACCTGTTACCGTTTGAATCAACTTGCTCGCTAGGACAGTGTTACAATGGACCATAAGGCGGTACTGTGTGAGCGGGCGGACGGGACACAACTGACTTCGAGTCCGATAATAAGTAGGGACTTCCACTGACCACTTCAGTGTTATCTTCCAAAAGCAGACAAAGCTCCATAGTGACAAAGTGGTTAGTTTGTTATTGTGGTGAAGCGAGGCGTGTGTTGATAAGGCATTGGTAAAGCTGATTTTAGGAAGTGTACAATATATAAATGTTCAGACCCATTATTTCCGTGTATTAATACCTTACAAAACTATTGTCGTAAGAGAATTACATCCGAGAAAGAGCAGAAGCTGGATGTGAAGAAAGGTGTAGTGTCTCGGGTGCATTAGGGAATCCAAGGCGAGTATGACCCTGACAAGAGATTTTCGAGTTTCGTAAGAGATTGATCAAAATATAGTCATCATTTGATGAAGAATTAGTGCACTAGAGCCGCAGCTGAAACCACTGAGGAAATAATTAAAGTCACTGCAAGGTTCGCGGCGCCATATTAGAGCTGCCAAGTCGAAAGTGGTATAGGAAGACCACTCGAAAAGATTCTTAAAAAATTTCATGTTTTGTCGCAAGTCATATGGAAAAATTTATAGGATTTAATTAACCCGTGTGTTAGCTTTAAAACAGATTTTCGCTTCGTGAAGACAGAGTTTCGGAACGACCCCGATAAATTATATAGATATTTAGTTTCCAGTAGTTCACCTTCTTTCAGTTATTACTAAGGCCAGCTGCTCAAAGTTTCCTGATTTTAATGAAATACAAGATCCACCACTGTGTTCACAAGATTCCAGAATTTGCTGATGTCATTAGCCAAATTAGCCACATTATCCGCTACACAATCCTGTGCCAATTCTTCACAAAATTATTGACCTCCTATCTATGGATGTCCCCCAGACCCTCTTCTCCCTTGAGATTTTCCGGGAAAAAAAGGTTGCATTTATTTTCCATTTCCATTATTCCCGACATACTACCTTCCATTACGTATCTTAATTATATTTTGTGGAAATATGAAATTATTGGGTTTCTACTTACTCTGCTTCCTGTTACTTTTGTCTTTTATGGTTAATTATTTTTATCAGAATGTGTTCTCAAATATTCTTAGTCCATTTTAAAGCAGCCCATTAAAATTGTTAAATACTCTTATTTAAATTTAGTATATTTTAACATGTTATTATGTAGATATTATCATATACAGGGCATACACAAAAGAATGGTGCGGTTTTAATAGTGTTCACTATTAAAACCGCACCATTCTTTTGTGTATGCCCTGTATTAAACAGTTTTGTAGAGTATATAACACTTTTATTGTTTACAACATCGGGGTTATTGAATGTCCTCCCTGTGAATGTTCGTAACGGTCGAAGCAGGTAGACGAGAATACAATATAAATAAATATGACGTACAACAAGAAGCTCTAGTGCACTTCGATGTTATAAAAATATTCTATCAGATTTTCAATCTGTACTGCTGATGAGTCATCGTCTTTCAGAGTTACAAAACAACAGGCAACATTTAGTTCTCTATGTCAAGGTTTAATTTCTTAAGAAGGACAATGAAAGGTAAATAATTCACAATTTAGTGTTGAAATACGTGTCTGCCTCTTACAGAGACTATAAGAATGGTACGGAAGCCATTTGATCCCATTCACACTTCGTTACAGACACTAACAATGCTAAATCGACGTAATATAAACAACGTTACACAGAAATTAAAACACATTTGCCTTTCACATTTATAACGGTAAAATAACGTTAAAACATTTGTATTTATTTAGAGCTTCGTAGCTGTTGTAATTTGCTGTTGATATGAAGACCGGCCGGTCGAATATAATGACAATAAAGAGAGTCAATTAATTAGCTCGTCAATATTTCAACACTTTCTCAAAGTCACTGCGAGTACTCGTAAATAATGACATGCATGCTTCACGGTATGTGATAAAAGTCACTTATTTATCGAAGGTATAGGCCCTCCGCCGATCGCAGTGGCCGCGCGGTCTAAGGCGTGGGTCTGCGGCCGCTCGCTTACTAGGATTGTGGGTTCGAATCCCACCTGGGGCATGGATGTCTGTCTCTTGTGAGTGTTGTGTGTTGTCAGGTAGAGGTCTCTGCGACGAGCTGGTCCCTCGTCCAGAGGAGTCCTACCGAGTGTGGTGTGTCTAAAGTGTGTGATCGTGAAGCTTCGATAAATGAGGCGGCCTAGGCCCCCAAGGGGCTGTCGAGCCATTGGAAAAAAAATCGCCTATTACAGAAATTTACAATTTGCTGTGTTAATGAAAGATATTCTAATTTTAGTGACAAATTTAACACACACAAGAACTAGGAAACTTTTGTCTTCTCATATTATTAAAGTAACCAACAGAAATTTTAAACATACATTTTCGTACAAATGTGTCTTTTTTACTTGTAACAGTGGGTTCTTTATTGTGGTTAAAAATCATTTCTTCCAGCTCGATATAATCCATAGGTTAACTGTTATATTTCGTTGCTTATGAAAAGTGCATCAAATCAAAACATAATAGTAAAGTCGTGTTTCCATATCTGCATATTCTGTTTCAAAACCTTTAAAAGGGCTTCGATTACATATGGCATTGATTAGGTAAGATCAGAACTTTTCAGAGCAGAGAAAATAGTAGCAGATCAACTTTAGCCAATAGTAACATATATAGTGGATGTGCAATGGCAGAAGCCTGGTGTTACCACTCACATGCATAGAAATTTACTTGAAACTCAAAAAATAATTTTGATTCTATTTGATATGGTGTTGGAAATCTGTACCAAACATTTCCATGTAAAATTTTGTTTTAGAGCTAATCGGCCGGCTGTAATATCTACTGTACGCACATGGAGACCGCAAATAACTTTTCAGTTTTACTTGTAATAAACATGGGCAATGAGATTGCAAGAGTTTGAGGGGGACGAAATTTCACAAAATTATCTAATTGTTGTCATTGTTACAATTCATATTTTATTACGGCCGCCATGCTCATTCTCATTTGTATTATTTGTTCATTTGTGTTTTATTTAATGACGCTGTCCTTTCCTTACTAGATTTCGTCGATTGATGATAAATCGGATGAAATATTCAAGAAAATTTGTGGCCTAAGGCAGTATCCTGGCAGTTTTCTGAAATCGCTGAAAACCACTACCGTTGGGGTTGCAGGTTTCCCGGGCGAGAATCGAACCAGACACCTCCATCATGCAAGTTACCGCTTCAGTCAAAGTGTTCGGTTTATTTATCGTGATGACTGTCATAATAATAACAGCCATATTTGTTGAAACATGCAAAGTACGTGATGGTGGACATTGAATGTTCACTTTTACCAAGCCTAAAGCAGGACAATTGTGCGGCACGCGATCGAGGTTTAGGCCTACTTGTTACAAACATTGATCGCATGTAAATGTGAACCATTACACTGTTCACTTCCGACAGTCGCAGCTTTACGTCCACATAATGGGAAAGCAAAGAATACGATGTTACTAATTCTTTCTGTCGGAGGCGAAGAAAGGGTGCGATATGAACCCTTGCCGCGGCGCTAATAATGTCGAGGAAATGAAAAATGACGACAGTTTAGGGCCTCCTCCTTCCTGTTAGAAAAACCAAATCTCCTCTATTGCTCAGTTTTTACAATTGTTACTCCTGTCTTTGCGTTTTTATCCAGAGTACGTTAAAATGTGGCCAATGCTGTTTTTCAGGATGCGCTGATACAACTCCCCCCCCCCCCCGGTTTTCTAAAAAAAATCCAAACCTTCACTCTTTGATCCTTCCTTACAAAAAGTGCATAAGCGTAACGTCCTCCTACCTCACCTCCTAAACAACTGTAACGGATTTATTTAAAATTAAGTTTTATTGTAGGAATCATGCGTAATTTAAAACTAGGTTTAAATTTATCACGTAAATTTGATTTGGATCCGCATTAGTCCAGTCCCAAACGCTGCTTCAGGCTCACATCGTGTTTAAGCCTGATCAGTTTGCTCAGAACCGGGTCGTCGTACAACACATTACAGGCACTGTACACATTACGTAACATTGTGGCGCGTTAGTTTAACCATTGTTGAAATGGAAACGCAACGTGTTATGGGCATTGTTGAGCTAATTGTCACTGTCAACAGTATATGAATATTGTCTGTTACATAAAAATGCTCTTATGGCGAATTTATTTCTCCGGCAACAATAAAACCTACTTGATTTTCACGTAAAGTGTCCGATATTTTTGTCCGGTTTTAAACAAATTTGGAGCGTGTCGACAGATATTCATAAAATTTCCCAAAATCAGCTTTCGCGGAAAGTCGTCCAATGGGAGCTGCGCTGATGCGTGCGGACAGGAGGACAGACAGACGTACATGACGAACTAATAGGCGCTTTTCGAGAGTATGCGAAAGCGCCTAAAATATCCGATTGCAATCTAAATATTTTGAATATTCGTGCGACAAACATTTAAAGAAACACAAGATTATGAATAGTTTTCAGGCTTCAGCGGTGGACATTGCTGGGATTATAGTCTTATAGCTTTGATATTCTGTAGGAGTGCAATTTGACACCGACGTTTTGGAGGCAGAACGTGCCTCCGTATCTTCGTGTCAACCCAAAATCCTACACTGTGTCGAATCCCACAAGACTTTAATCCGATTAGCCTATGTTTGAATCTAGAGTATTCCTTAAACGTATACCATAGGATAAGCACTGTGCTTACAAGGAGCGAAGAAATGGAAACACAGGTACTTGTAAGATACTTCGGCACGGTAGGGCCTTCTGCGCCTGAATTGTACTGCTGTTCATCAGATGAACCGCCGCTGAGTGTGCTGACATGCAACACACGCACTGCACAGTACAGAGCCTTTTGCGAAACATTTGTTAGTTACCATGACAGCTAAGAAAGTCAGAAAACTATCGAAGGCAAAGGCTTATTACTTATTCTCAAAAGTTCGCCTTTTGACTCTATCATGCAGCACGTGAATCCACTTAACACCTAAACACACTATTTCTTCAAGAACAAATACAATAGTATAATTGCCGCATCCTTGACTACGTGAGTAACATTTCAATAATAAAATATTTTACACCTTTACCACTTCCCTCCATGTGCTACATTACGGTATCCTCCTTGATTTAATTAGCCTTAATGTAAAGTAAGGACAAGTACTGCGGAGCCCTTGTTACTTAATTTCTCTCTTATCTCTCTCCTAGACATAGCCGTAACTTTGTTAATAACATTGGCGGGGGGCGGGGGGGGGCAAATTCGACCATGTTTTTTTTTTTTTCGTCCTCTTCTACCTACTCCGGTTTTCCCGTTTCAGTGTCGAGGTTTGTAATTTCTTTTGATCACACTGAGAGACACACCACAGTCGGTAGGACTCCTCTGGACGAGGGATCGGCTCGTCGCAGAGTCCTCTACCTGACAACAACACACAACACTCACAAGAGACAAACATCCATGTCCCCGGTGGGATTCGAACCCACGATCCTAGTAAGCGAGCGGCCGCAGAACCTCGCCTTAGACCGCACGGCCACTGGATCGGCTCGACCATGGGTATAGGAACGTTAAATTACGAAGGACTCAAGTTAGAAAGAGGGAAAAGATTGGTTTGAACCAGTCCTTAATATACATACACTCCTTTCCCCCCACTCTTACTCCATTTTCTTATTTACCCCTCTTCAAATCTGTAGCCAAAAGAAATATTGTTAGGTACAAAAAATATTGGAGGGACATTTGCCCTCCCTTGCCCCCCACCCAAGTTACGTCTATGCCCATAGGTCCAAACATTTTCCGCCACACCATTTTTGAAACAAGTCACGCACGGGAATAGGACACGTTTCAAAAAATCCCATGTATTAATATAAATACACTTTTACCTATACGAGGGAACCCTAAATATTCTTCAAAACATTTACTCATACGGTATTCATGTTTCCTCTTGTATGATTCTACCACAAAAGGCACAGTATTAAACAGGACCGTGACGCTTTTCGGCTTAATAATTCGTCTATTGGATTCTGGGATTCATTGTGTCAGCCTATTCCATATTAATGACCATGTGTTTGCAAATGTTGTATTCGAATGCCGCGATGAACCGCATCTATTATCGAATTTATTGCCTCTCCCGTCGGTTATCCGTGGTGGCATGTTAGCATATTGAACCGCCCTGCGACAACCATCTCTGTCTCAGCACTTTTTAAATTGCGTGGGCTTGCAAAACTTTTTTCACTTCCCGCTTAAATGCAGTGTCATTATTAGTAAATATTCTCTGGAACACACAGTTGAATGCTGTTTGAAGTTAAAAGGGGCCGCATATGGCACAGCAGTCAGTAGCCCGTTCCAAAACACACCCACGTCTTGTTCCAGACACTAACTTGCGTGATAAGTGAAAGTAGATGATCTTACCCGTATGAATGACTAATGAACTAAGCCCATTTTGAAGGCATATGGGGCAGTGGAGTTAAACCTCCATTCGTTATTAATCCCAGTACCAGATAGAGACGAGTGGTCAGCTTCACGCCTCGGCCTTTTTAACCCTGGAGAAATCAACCGCAGTGAGTGCCCACTGAATAAGAGGCTCGGTGTACCCAATACCCGTACGTTTTCAAAACTTTCTATAGACCATAGGCTTATATGTCTATAGTATGGTCATTTAGCTTATTTCAAAGATGGTAAAATGCAGACTGCTTTACGTGACACGGCTTTTGATGTGGAAGGAAACGCCGTGATGAAAACCGACAACACCATAATCTAAACTGACTTGAAAGAAACAACTTAGTCTAGATGTTCTGAACTGAGAGGTGTGGCACCGAATCCATGTTTGTTTAGTAAATATATAAAGTGTGATTATCATAATAATTGCTTGTCACACTTCGCTATTACATCTACTGTAGACCAAATGTTCGTGTGAGGAAACGTGGCATATATGAGTGGTCATAGTACTGCAGTCTTACTTACAAACTGCAAACTGATTTCTATGAACGCCTCATGTTCCCATAAAGTGTTGCGCTAGAAGTTACCTCTGTGTTAGCACCTTCCATGTGCACAAGTACAGCACTTGAAAGCTTCACAGTAATTAATTTAATTACAAGATTTAAATTTACAACGAAGACCTTCCTGACATAATCACCACAAAGGTTTGTCTGGTTTACGGAGCAAATAAATTTGATGTGACCGAGATGAATATTGCATATGTGTGCAGTTATAATTGTCTATTTATTTTTGCTCTGCATCTGGATACTTTTCTTTTCCATCCGCAACCTGAGGTCACACCGCCTAATGTGAGTAAAAAAAACTGGGTATTGCTAAATGTGCAGTTTCTTCTTTCATGTAGCAAACCGCCATCAACTCTTACGACATGTAGGCGGAAATTTACTCCGATTCTGTACTGAGCACGTGGTGAATGTTGATTCCACCGCCATTCCGTGTGTGTTACTGAAAGCTGAATTTCCCAGATAGAAATGGCAAGAGAACTGAGAACCAAAATTGAACACGTACCCTACGCAGTTTTCATTAAATCGCTTCACCGAAACACAACAACAACAACAACGACGACGACGAATATTTCAAAGAAGTCACTAATTATACTCTTAATTAGCGCTCTCTGTTTACAACGTAAATTAATCGGTTGGTTGTACAGGCAACACCACCCATAGTCCGTACCGACTTTTCCACTTATCCGAACCATTTTCATCACCGTATTAAACTTAACATAAAATTACGATCTGCAGATAATGTAAAGAAAATTGCAAATATGAAACACCCCAATATTCTTGTTTGTAATCCCCACCTTCTTGACCTCAGCACTAGGCTAAGGTATGATGTAAACTTCCCACTCTAACCGATTTACCCTCGTACCCATGAAATAGCCGCAGAGCTAGTGTGGACATGGTGGTGAAGTTAGAAAAGCCACATGCAGTTGTGCAGCCAGTAGCCACGCAGTTTACTGCCTCTTCTCTCCCATGTGAATTTTAGCTTTATTGAATAGACTGTCTCTTTACATTGTAGAAAATATTCCAATGTCATAGTGAGGCCAAACATACACAGTCTTGTTGTTGAATAAATCTCTTATTACCTATATCAATGGAAACACAGACCCCCTGAACGATATATATATATAGTGTGTTTGTATGTAAATATACACATAGTTTCGGTAGTAAGGCGAATGACACATTATAACACGCAACATATATAAGCAATGTTTTAAAAATCGGCGCTTAACTGGGTGAAAAGACCACATTATTTTTATAAAGAACTCTTCGCTAATGATGCTTCCATACAGCTATGCTATTGTGTAACTAGTAATAGCCCAATAGTACAACCATCACAGCACAGCAAATCGCACATACAATGAGTTCATATTGACATTTTTACGAATACAGTGGGTCATCTTCCACAGGCACATTTTCCAAACACAAACTCAGCGACAATCCACATATTATTTGGTACATGTTGACAAATTTCCTAATTACTGCATTCTTTCTAACGACTCATTTAACTTTTTCAGTTACGCGTGTAATTATTACAATAAGAATTAAAATGCTTGTACACGTAAAAGAAAATTAAAAGCAGCTGTCGTTCTTCGCAAAATTCACATGTAAACTCGCTGTTATAAAAACAGTACATTTAGACATATTATTTACTTACATTTCCACACATCGCCTTTGCCCTGTCGTCTGGTAAGCTGTGCTGGCTTCATGGCTGACCTTAGGGATGATTAGTGCCCCTGTGTTCCTGATAATATCTGTCACGTTCAATGGCCACAACATACGATGCATTAAAACGGCATTACACGCAAACTACTCTCTACACTGCCCCTAGCCAAGCCTGTCTACAGAACTGTACTCATTATGTTAACTGTGTCCTCGCAGCACCAGTAAGTTCACTGCCGCCATGCGAACTGCAGTCAAGCACAAACCAGTACAGTACACTTCATTTCTAACCCCCTTCCCCCTCCGCTGGTAAGATTACCACCTGGTTCCCACCCCTATCAACATATTACTAGTTAAACACACCGACTTATGTCTTGTGACTACACGAATAAAATGTGGGGCAAAATGTCTCTTTATCTGAAGGTAAAATAAGCAGCACACGTAGTTAGCATTGTCTTAAAAAAGAAAATTACAGAATGTGGACTGTTATTATAAGAATGGGGCAGAATATGTATACAATGTAACAGTATAAGAATATTTCCTATTATAACCCCACCACGTCAGGTTAGATCCAGTAATAATAATAATACATAATAAATAAATACTACAGAGAAGTTACAGAAAATAGGTCAGATATAATAATTTACAAAAACATGCATGCTGGTAGATGTGACAATAGCAGCGAACGGAAACGTGATGCAAAAGGAAGCAGAAAAGAAACTAAAATAAAAGACTTTATGTTTAGAGATACAACGAATGTGGAACATGAAATGTATGATTATACCGGTAGTATTTGGAGCCACCGGAATAGTAACAAAAGGTTTAAAGAAAAATTTGGAAGCCATAACATGAAAACATTCAATAGATTCACGACAAAAAGACAGCTATACTTGGAACATCACACATAATACAGAAAGTACTGCAGTCTGAAACTTGAAGTCTGAGCGGTGGGGTTCACCGTTGGTTCAAGAGAAGTACCAGGGAGAAAAGGCCTGTGACAAGAGAAAACTAATAATAATAATAATAATAATAATAATAACAACTGTCGTTTTCTTCGATATCATGCAGCTGTGTGCCATCTTGCCACCCTCAAATGCCAATTCTGATAATGTTGTACGTATGGATCCAGTGCTTCCTAATGCTTTGGTTTCTTGAATTTTCACCAATTATAAAACCTTCTATCAGCGTGATGGACCACGGATTACCTTTTTTTTTATCTCTCGCTTGGGTGATCCGAGCAGCTTGATTCTCAAAGTCACTGACACACGCAAGCTGCCCCACAGATTCATAGTGGTTGCCCATCCGAAAGCATTTTAAATGTATAACATATATATGCAAACATAAAATAGATACTACCCAAACACTCAAACATTTTCCGTACGTCTGAGTTAAGGGCTTGTCCACAGAAACGTACTCTCTTCAAAATAACTACAGACACGGACAGCTAAAAATGTTTAATCAATTCAAACACGCAGAGTGTATTTAACACAATCACAGCTTAAAAACAGAGCGCGGTAATTGGTGCGGAAGTCGTCGGGAAAAAAGCGGTGTTCATACAATTAACAATAACTGCTGTAGCTTTACAACAGACAGTGATGGACTCCTAACATGGGTTACTGCCGACACTCATTCAGAAATTGTTCAGTGCCGGGGGGTGGGGGTGTGAAACTATACCTTACAGGAATGCCGCAGAGTTCAGCTCTTTGAGGTCGTCAAATTATCTCACAAACGAAAGATATGCCAGGCTTTTATCATATGTCAACTGAAGGAAATGTCCATCAAGTTAGTGGAGATGGCTAGCTGCATGTGTGCAGCACATGAAGCGTCCGCTGCCCTTACAGTCACAACTAAAATGTCATAAACATTTCACACTCTATTTTTGCTTGAAGTGGTAATTGACATTTTAATTAGGGCACTTCAAAGCAGAAAACAAAAAAGATGGGGCTGAATAAATTTGCGTGTAAGAATAACACACATTTTTTTAAATGTTTGAAGCTTAATACCATTTACGAGAACATGTTTCAGTGGCAAAACACAAGTTACTCCTGTGGGAAAACCTCCCAACACAAGTGTTGTAAACAGTGACTTGTACGAATTGAGTGCAGAATCGTCGGGAGTTTGTAAGAGTTTGCATCAAATCTAAAGCCAATTTAAAACATCAGTGATTTCGATATGTAGATTTGTTTAGACGAATGAGTCGCCGTCCCTGCCAAGGAGACAGTTAGCTCACAGACAGTAGACTACACACGTTCTACATATTGGTTGTATGGAGATACTGGGGGACATACACAGTCACCAAATATTCATAAACTAAAGTCGGGAAGAGAACGGAGACACCTACTCCATGCACTCGTGATTAAGATTTGGTGGAGTACTCCCACCTTGAAGTCAATCCATCTACCGCCCCAAAGTTCTAGGCGCCAGTAAGTTTCATACTGACGACCCACAAATATTAGGCGCCAAGTTTAAAATTTAGTCGCCACGGCGACCTGGCGCCCGGGATTTGTGCAGACCTCTCTCTGTGTACAGTATCCCATCGATCAAAATCTTAACTCACATATGGGACAATTCCCGCAAACCAAAATTACCAGTAACAGCACAAGACGAATCACACACACACACACACTCGTACCCACTCCCTGCTGATCGACTTTTTGATTCTGCATTTACTCGATTTGCACTAGTGGAGTATATTACCAAGGTATGTGTTTTGTACTGTGAAGAGATGTCGTCAGTGTACTTGTGATTTTAGCTTAAGTAAAGTCAACAACACGGTATTTTACACCTTACTTTTCGCCCTTTTTTAAAATCGTATCGTGAAAGCGAGATATAATTTTCATAGCATTCATCGGATCAAACGCATCGCCTTTTGTCCCAGTCATGACTCGGTTAAGTCCTGTAAATTAGTTCTCATGCATCCAGAGCACCATGCGACCTTGTCAATTACCTAACCCACCAAGCAACCTAGTCCTGTTAGTTATTACCACAATGTTGGTGTCAGATATAACAACCACCTAAGCTCATTCTCTTCACGCAGTCACTAACGTAAGAGTCATACCAAACTCCCCACGACCAACCTCCTTGGCGCAGTAAGAAAAGACGCCTCCAAGACTCTCACTTGCGGTAGGCTAAAAGACAAGAAGAAAAATGTGGCGAATCCGTTATTACTTTGTCATATATGGCAGCTGGAAATACGCTGCACACTGACATTAAAGTCACACATTGTCTACATAATCTGCTTTATAAATCTCAGTTTTATATGCAGTTAAGGTAACAGCACGTTGTCAGGCTCAGTCACATCTTCCGCGGCTTGTTACTGCGCTGATCTGAGGGACCACTGCCTGACATTCCAGCGCACACTTCGTACTCTGCTCTTACAATCACAACGAAAGTGGCATTTTTGTTTAACCGGATTGTTGATCAAGCAAAATACAGGTTTCAAGCTTACATTACGTATGCATGTGTGTTCTTTACATTTAATTTCCTTACAAAAAGTTGGAAAAGGTCACACACATTTCTTCAGGAGCATCAAATGAGCAGGTCCAATGTTATTAAGAATTTAATCAGTAACTGAACAATTTTACTATGTATATACAAAACAAGTTCACCCTGCAAGAGGCCGTGAAGGTCCAGAGGGGGAGTAGAGGCATAGTTCTACTCTTTCTTTAACACCGGCACTATATAAGGGTGGGGTACGCGGTGGCGCAGTTGGTTGAGGCACTGCGCTACAAACCGGAACGTCGCGGGTTCGATTTCCGATGATGTCACTGGAATTTTTCACTGATATAATCGTTTCGGTCGCACTATGGCCCTGGGGTCGACTCAGCCTCTAACAGAAATGAGTACCAGGAATCTTTCCTGGGGGTAAAGGCGGCCGGTGCGTAGGGCTGACAACCTTACCACCTTCATGTGCCGATTGTCTAAAAACCTGAGAGCCTCGACATCCTGGAGCCCTAAGGGCCTGCCAAGGCCTGTAATGGGATTGCTTCTTTTACTATATAAGGGTGGGTGGTCACCTCCAAGCCCCGGCCGCTTTACCCCCGGGAAAGAGACCTGGTATCTATTGTACAGGAGGCTGGGTAGGTCTGAATGGGTGCGGAAAACTTCGCCCCGACCGGGATTCGATCCCCGGACCGCCCAGCCCGGAGCGAGTCGCTAATCCGACTACGCTACCCCGGCCCACATGTATACAAGCAAAATGATATTCAAGCAGAAAGGAATTCTCTAGCTTGGATTCTGAATCCCAAGCCCTGCCTAATGTCCAATGTGGGGTATCTTTAACTTAGACATTTCGAATACGATATTCAAGGTCTCGTGTTCTGTTAAATCGTCCTAGGCAGCCTCGAGCAGCCACAGACTTGGAGATCTTAAAGCGAATGAACTTAAAGCCCACGCCCTCCCCGTAATAAACCCTTACACACAGTAATGCCAAGAGGTACGAAGACGAAAGAGAGCAGGCGGGTGGACTTTATTACCTACGGATCATCATCTTGTAGGATGGGTGGCAATTGGCAATTGAGATGAGCTGTGCCTGGAGACTGTGTCATTAGTACAAAGTGCAGTGTGTTGCCTGCTGCAGGGTAGGAAAACTTTATAGCGTTAAAACAAAATTATGAGACATGGGAAACGTAAACAATAATGCAATTGCAAATACGTAGACAATTATAGTACATAGAGATTTCCCCATTGCAAATGAAACCTAACCCGTCTTATAAGGAATGCGGAGGAAGTCCATAAGGATTATGATCACCAGTGACAGAGCTCAGAAGTCACACACTTGCGAGACTTCGTGATGCTGAACCGAGTGCTGTAGAGGGTGAGTTTACACAGGTGGTGGCAGTCATCTAAGAGGCAGTTCCCCTTTAAGTGATAGGGATAGAATTTATCATCAGAATTCGTTCCCGAAATAACAAGGAACTATCTCTTTAAATGGAGTTAATACATAGGATTTGAACCCATGACCAAGTGTTGCCTAGTCGTGTCTGCACAGTAGCTGACGTCACGATGGGTTATGCTGTCAACCCCCATATAGCGCCCCACCCCTATATTGCGCCGCCCTCGCTTAGCGCAAATGAGTCTGTGAACAGAAATTCCATACTATAACACATTTCGATTTACCGCCACCTTCGATACTGCCACAAATTGCGGTGAACAAACAGTGGCGCTATATCGGGGGTTGACTGTAGTTGATTTCCAGCCCTGTGGTGGCACACAATAGGTAGTGTGGTATATGGGGCCATCCAGTCATTGCTGGGCCCATCGCTAGCAATACAGTACGAACCACCACACCAGTAGCTTATGATGCTTCGTAAAAAGCATGTACGTGAACACAGAAAGTAGCAAGATTCATCTCTTATGAGACCACGGCAGCCGTATCGCACAGCAAGCCTGCATCGTCCGCGACATAGCGCGACAGCTGCGGTTCTCGTATCAGGCATAAAATGTACTCTCTGTACAAACAGTAGATGTTTTTGTATAATTTTGCGTACTGGGAGAGATATAAAACAAATATAATTTTCCAGACAACAAACCAGTCGAAAACCAGTGCACGAGTATTCTACAGCTCTTAATAAACCGCTGAATATACCTAAAATCAGGGTGACGTTACAGCAAGAGGATGCCGCCGTTTCCATGCCTATGATCTCAGCCGAAAATATTTACCACCTACCTGCAGCCCCTAATCACTAACAGTTATTAATAATAAATTTTGTTTACCCGCTGTGAAGCAACTAGCCTCTGCAAATTAAAAACTAAGAGTATTTTTGTGACAGGTCACTAACACGTACACCAGTCACAGAATTTTTGTGACAGTTCACTAACACGTACACCAGTCACAACATTTTTGTGACAGGTCACTAACACGTACACCAGTCACAGCATTTTTGTGACAGGTCACTAACACATACACCAGTCACAACATTTTTGTGACAGGTCACTAACACGTACACCAGTCACAACATTTTTGTGACAGGTCACTAACACGTACACCAGTCACAACATTTTTGTGGTCACTAACACGTACACCAGTCACATTTTTGTGACAGGTCACTAACACGTACACCAGTCACAATATTTTTATGACAGGTCACTAACACGTACACCAGTCACAACATTTTTGTGACAGGTCACTAACACGTACACCAGTCACAACATTTTTGTGACAGGTCACTAACACGTACACCAGTCACATTTTTGTGACAGGTCACTAACACGTACACCAGTCACAACATTTTTATGACAGGTCACTAACACGTACACCAGTCACAACATTTTTGTAACAGGTCACTAACACGTACACCAGTCACAACATTTTTGTAACAGGTCACTAACACGTACACCAGTCACAACATTTTTGTGACAGGTCACTAATACGTACACCAGTCACAACATTCGTCTCTCGAGAGTGGTTTCGTAACTGTTGTGTGCTTCTAGTTATGCTGAGTAAACCTACTTCCTTATTATAGGTAGCAATGTCCATTATATATAGCAAATAATTTTTTCTCGCTGATAAATATAAATGCTTCTCAACCATTCACGAAACTTGACAAAGAAATTCTTCGTCACGGATATATCTTATCACAACATCAGACTACCAGGCCGTTATGCCTTCTGTTTATCCGCCTCACACTCTGTCGTTACTTTCTCCAAAGATTGGACTAGGTTTCTGTGTCAGATGTCATGTAATCTATCATTAACTTCGGAAATCTGTCTGCTTGTGTCCTGTTAACGTCGCAGCATCGCTCCTTCCTGCAGGTTCAATTGTTTAGTTTCCATACGTGGCCCGCCTGAAGAATTTGATCCTTTCAGCTGTTGTTCTTTGGCGTTACTCTGGGCTTCTTACAGCTAAAGTGTTAGAGATTGTGTTTGTGCTTTTAACTGATTAAATGTGTTGTTATTACTTGTGATATGTTATCAGAAAAGGCGAAGGTTAAAGCATACAAGTGGAGTATACAGGAACATTCATGATCAAATAAAGTTATTAACGATATTCCAAAATTTTGTTTACTGCGTAAATAATTGTTGGACGCCAACTGAAAATGACCAAAAACAAGTACACACACGAAAATTTGCTGATGCCAAGGTGGAAGAATCAGTTGGAGTCAGCAGTAATATAATCCTCCTCACACGTACTGAATTAACAGCAAAAAACACTATGGCACCCAGAACAGAAGCGTCGGCAAGACAAATACTGCACACGAAGGTAGGAGCCTGTAGTTTGAATGAGATTGTCTGGTCCAAGTAGCGTCTCGACAGCTAAATGTGTCGCCTCCAAAATACACATTTCACTTAAATTTACTGAGTGCATGACACGAAATATTCACCAGTGCAACAAGTTAAAACATATAACTGCCTTCACTCTGTACATAATGTCTTCTTCCATATTAAAACAATTCAATATAGCCGCAGTGCTGTAACATGTTCAGTGCCAAAATGCTATATCATAATTTTATTAATTATAGAAACTTCTTGAGTAACGCATGGTGTCGAATTATTTCCAACGGTTGGTAGGAAACAAATTTTATGAGATATAAATGCTCGCCATTGCGTTACGGTATAGTACCCAGAAGAATCTACAATTAAAAGGAACACAGCAAACATTTAATATCTTCATAATTGCACAGCTGAAAATAAAATATTAAAGTTCTGAAATTTTGCTGTTTCAGCCCCTTTTCTAAAAACATGAACTTGGTTCCAAATGTCTAAACTCTTGTCCATAATTCAACAGATTTTCCTTCCTAAGGGCAATGCAGCAGCTGAAGAACATCTCTGGCACACGAATCGTCAATTTATATTTGACACGAAAATCACACATATCCGCCCGTCAGGCAGATATTATCCTGCTTTCAAAGTTTTATCACAATTTCCTGTTCTACTTTATATTTTTCCACACACTTCTATCACATCACAGAACACGTACGCTGTTGTATTTACAGCGAACAGTAGGGGTACAGTGTTTCCCAATCTTTGCCAAAAACAACAGTGCAGCCAACTGCATCACGCTGAATCACATAACTGCCTTTACACAGGACAATTTTGGTTATCCATTCACGGCCGTGACACTTTCCACTTCTGCGCAGTTACCTGAAAAGAAGAAATAAACAGGGTAATATTGTGTAACGAACAAGTGTCTACGCCAGCAAGGGCTTATTTATTTTATCCACTGCGTAACCAGAAACTTTAATGGAGGATCGGTAGAAAGTCAAAACTCAGGGGCACACATTTTTCCCAAAACTTTAAGGAGCCACCTCAAAATTCTAGGCAACAGAAGGGTGACATAAAGCAAGTTCCACAAATATTAGTCGCCACCATAAAATATTTAGTCGCCACGGTGGCCTGGGCCCCGGGATTTGTGCACCCCTAGCTAAACCCTCTGTCATGTGGATATGAAACAGCCATGGACGAGCTGAAACGGAAAAAGTAACATTTTACACATAGGTTCTGTGAATTTGGGACATTTGAGCTTGAAGCGTGCTGGGATGTGATGTCAAGAGATCTGTAATTAGGTAGCGACTTTTCGAGGAATGTTGCTGCCTCCATCTTCACGGTCTATGCAGTACACGAAGAGTGGACTGCACAGACGTCACATCCCGGATGACTAAAATCTTGTGGTAATTTTTTTGCGTGAAGTTCAAAAAGTTTATTTTTTTTTTGTTTCAATGATTGTCTCTTATAATATTTAAAGACTTTTCTTAAAAGTCCAATGGTTATTAGTACGAAACGGTAGTCTGTGAATGGAACTGTAGAAGGTTCTTAAGAAAATGACCATAACCTATTTGAAGGCAGGGAACTCCAGAATAGGAATTAGGGACATCAACCACCCAACCACAATGCTCAGTGCTGTTTTACTGTACACCTGTCCTGATAAGAGGAAAACTTCTCAGATTTCGCACTATGGCGGACACGAATCACTTATTAGCAATAAAAGGAGCTATACTTAGATAAACAAAACTCATTCTTAGTTGCGATCTTTTGGGATTTTAAGCAGCGTAGAGTGATAATTCCGTACCGACGTTTCGGGACAACCTATCAGTCCCATCTTCAAGGGTCAAGAAGGACTTCTTGACATTTGAAGATGGGACCGATACGTTGTCCCGAAACGTCAGTAAGGTATTATCACTTTACGCTGCGTAAAATCCCAGAAGAAGGCAGATCTCATTTGCATCGCGGCAGAAGCCTGAAATCCCTCCTAATTTATTAATTTTTACGAGCGCTTACTTAATTCAGTAGAATTTAAATTAAACAATACCAGAAGCACAAAATATCTTAATTTATTAAATTATGAAAAGAACCCCATAATTTTCTATTCTAAATACCGAGTCAGCATCAGGGATACACCTCAAAAAAGGGCTTTACTCTTTCAATTATCGTCAGCTATATTTATGTGAAGTGAATGACTTTGATGGAGTTCAAGCCACATTCTATAAAATTTCTACTTAGAAATTTCGTTATGAGGAAACTGCTAGGCAGCCCGAGGCAAAGGTCGAAGATAATTCTGTGCCTATCTCAGAAAGCACAACATTTCGCTAATAACACATGGCAGGCTGCACATTAGCCTTCGTGTTGTGGTATATCGCATACCACCATTAGAGTCATTCGTGTAACGACTAAAGTGATTTATATGGTTATTATGAACAATAAACGGTGATTACACAAAATCGCCATCAAATTAGCACAAATGATAAATCTGTATACACTTCACGTTGTTATCACTTCCACAGGCTATTTTACGTATTTTAAAGGGAGCTGCTGATAGATGACGTACGTAGTAAACGAATTAGGGTGGACAATAAAAAATAATTTTAAATAGTACAATACTTTCCAAAAATAATGACACATTTTTTTCGATAAAACACTGAGAGGGAATAAAACACGTTATGCATTGAAAGAAGATAAACTGTATTGCTTTCAAGTTGCAACTTGTTTTAATTTTTCAAATGTATACGTTAAACTTAAAATGGCATTACAAAATATATTCCATAAATAATACTACGTATTCCGTCTACATAACCTTTATTTATTATTATTTTTCAAACACTATATGTTTCGATCAAGCCGATGATCACCAGGTGTTTATTTTGTACGAAATTTTAAAACTCAAGGTAAAAATGTAATTTTTGCGAGATCTCACAAGTGATATAAAATACAAATTACAATCGACCTGTAATACTTGATGGAGTGTCATTTAACAAAAACGGTGTGGTGCATTATTTAAAATATAAAAATTTTAAAGGTTTTAGGATACTAGTTCCCAATCATAGTGTTAAAACGAAGGTTAATTTTTTCATCTTCTTTTTTTATGCTTTTAAATCATTATTTAAGTCCAACAACAGTCTAGTAATTAGCTGCCCACTTCAATGTATGTCGGCGTAGGCCCCCTTATGGTTATGTATTTTGAGTAAAAAAGCTGTCACCCAAAGAGTAAACATCAATAGTAAGACGCGGTGATTGACCCCAGAACAAGGCTGTTAAGTGACATTAAATTCGGATAGCAAATGCAAGTGCGTAAAAGCGAGTTGAAGGCAAAATCGTAATAGAAGAAGTAAATAGATTCTGTTACTGCAAAATACGTAGCCTTAACGGTGCCTACACCGACAAACATTGAAGTTGACAGGTAATTACTCGGCTGATATTGGACTTAAATAATGATTTAAAAGCATAAAAAAAAGAAGCGGAAAAGTTTAAATGTCATTTTAACACTTTTTAATTGGGAAATAGTATCCTAAAATTTTTAAGTTTTAAATTATACACCACACCGTTTGTGTTAAATGACAGGTCGATTTTAATTTATATTTTATATCAGTTGTGATATTCGCAAAAACTTACATTTCTGTCTTGAGTTTTAAGTTTTTGTATAAACAAACACCAGATGATGATCGGCTTGATCGAAACATGTAGTACTTGAAATAATAATAATAACAAATAAAGGTTGTGTCAGACAGAACACGCAGTGTGATGTATGTAATTCTCTACACACAACGGGATGGATAGCGCCAGATTGATTAAAAGATCTTTCATACAACTGACCTCCAAATAGACGAGGTTTAGCACACTCCCGAAAAGATTATTTTGAATATGGTTAATTTCCTGGCAAATAGTGAATTTTCCTCCTGTGTACAGCTGGGAGAGTTTTACTTCCTTTAATATCCTAATTGATAACTTTGCTGTAGCCAGCAGTCACAAAAGTGCCAATATAGGAACAGTTTCTGAGTGGCCCACAGCTCAATCCACATTAGGAATTTGTGGCCTCACAATACGTCATGCTTTTCTAATAACAATAGTTTCCTTATATCTTCCCGTGCTTGAGCTCGAAGACTTGAGATTTACAGTTTTTTTGTCTTTCTCTAGTGTTGTTCTTTTATCTTGCCGTAAAAACACACATAGATTTCTACAGCCCACCATTTTCTTTGCCCTTATCTTAATCTTTTGCTACCTCACGATGTCCTTTTGTTGAACATTTCTTTATCATTATTGTCGGCTTCCTGTCGCGTGCTCTTGTTGTTATCATTCTCTTTGTAAAGTTTTCTGTCTTCACTATTCTTTTTGGCTTTCTGTCATATACTTTCGACTTTTTCTTTATTCACCTTGTTACCATCCTTTATCGTACCTTCATTTGCGTCACTATTTCTAACGTTTCCCTTATTCTCAGCTGTTATAATAACTGTGTGAATTTCTTTTTCTCTTTATAAATTCCGATAAAGTTTCTTCAGGAAGACATGAGGTTCTGAGACAATTTATCGTTTAACCAATCAGGCCTATATGGAGAACATTTGGTTATTTCTTTACATTGCCTATTTACTACGTAGCAAGCTGTAAAAAAGTGAAGTTCTACTCCACAAGCTCAAATGTTTGGTTTCTATCCAGGTACTTAAAATACTCTTAGTATTCTTGTCCGCACGTTCAACCGAAAGCCATCTATGCGCATGTTTCCGGTGCAAAATTTTCCGTACGTCATAAAGTGAGCATATTCATTCATAACTGCAGTTCAAATTCACTCCCATTGGCATCGAAAAATTCTGCGGCTCCTTAGATATCAAGCGACCTGCAATTATACACTTCGTCAACTGATCTTTACATAACAATAAGTCTAAATTCAATACATTGTTGAGACTGCTCCTCATTTAAATCCATATAGTATATGCAACGTACTTTGTAGAACTCCACCGATTTAACTACATGCCAAACTTCTCATTCGTTCCTTATATCTCTTTCTCACATGTTTCAAATAAATTTAAGTCAAGCATTATTGACTCACGGGTAATAATGTATTACTTCCCTCTGCAGTCCTTTCACAATCCTCTCTCTTCTTCTATGCCTAATAGCCAAAAGTGTTTCTTTACATTAAGACTTCTTGCATGCAAGTATAATATCCAACACCCAAGATGCCTTCTAAAACAGGATAAATGTACCTCGCCTTCTTTCCTACATTATCTAAGTCGCAGCAGTTGAGTCTCTGACAGCTGGCTTCAGTTTTCCCGTTGTGTTTTTCTCTGATTACTTCACTCTGTTTAATGCCTCGAAATATTTTTCTTTTGCCGTGTAACAGGAAGTTCTACCTCTGTTCTAAATTATCTCAGATAAATTCTTGTTTTAATGTTCTCTTACAATTTTGTGTGTCATTAATCAAAAATATTGTTGAGCAAACTGCAGAAAAGATGAGTGGTGATAAAACCAAAGCAAAAGGAAATCAATGTATTCAATTTATGATAAGAACCAAACGCACCTTATTAGTTACATATAAGTGTTAAACACGTATCTCCGAAATGTTTCGATGCACGCCTACAATCTTCAGGGAACACAATATGCCAGTTTTAAAACCAATTGCAAGTGATAAGGAATTATTTACAAGGTTCCACACTCTGTAGTATGCTCCTTTGTTGATGCCATTTATGTATAAAATGTACAAGTTTTACTGTTGTCAAACTCTTATGGTTACTATATGATTAAAACGTTTCTTACATAATAAATATGATTTATACAAATTAAAATTACTGTTGCGGCTTGTAGTGAAAACTTCTAGTTTGTGGCATTATATGTTCAGGTCTCTAGTGCGTACCTCAATCCAAGATGGATCGGGTATGGAAGCTGGGTCTGACACACGACACAGCTAAACAGAATGACCCGATCCACCTTGGACTGAGATACGCACTAGAGACCTGAACATATAATGCCACAAACTAGAAGTTTCACCAGCAGCCGGAACAGTAATTTTAATTTGTATAAATCATATTTATTTTGTAAGAAAAGTTTTAATCATATCCTAAGCATAATATTTTAAACACGGTGCAAATTGTACATTTTCTACGTAAATGACATCAGCAACGGAGCCTACTATAGGCTGTGGAACCTTTTAAATAATGGCTTGTCACTGGTAATTGGTCTTAAACGTGACATATTGTGCTTCCTGAAGATGGTATGCTTGTACCGAAACATGTCGAAGCTATGTGCTTAAAACGCACATGTAACTAATTATGTGCATTTGGTTGGTATAGTAAATTGAACACGTTGATCTTAAAGTGAACGGAATGGACAAGTTTAAAGCAAAAGGAAATATTCAATATTATAGATATAATCAAGCAACAGAGAACACGCAATGTATACTCGCAGCTATAACCGTCACATTGCCAACGTTTCAGGAAGGATGTTGATTTTCATTTATTGCATACGCCAACAGTTGCTGAACGTTACGTAAAACAAACAGAATAAATGAAGATGGCATAAAGTTCGTAATATTTACCGTCCGTTTGGATAACATACATACTCTCCACTTATTACATATCATTTACAATCATTCGATATTACCGTAACATAACAGTACAGACCACACTAGCCCTAATTACATTTGTGTGTGCTTCGGTATTACAATTATATAACAGCATCCAGTCACTATTCTACTCACATTGTAGACCAAGCGCGCTGGAGTTTTTCGACTTCAAATACATTTTCGTCCACTTTACGACATCATATATGCTACAACATATACACACCGAGTGGACAGTTTATGGGTTAACCAGCTTTCAGAAATACGTCGGCGATGCGGGGAGTCTGTCGGCTCTACGGCGCTCGGACCGCAGATAAACCTGACACTAAGCGTAAACAGATAATTCCACTACTAATAATAATACATTACAAAAAATCCAACACCATACATTGGATATAAAATTACAGAAAATGAGCCGGTTCTGAATGGGATTCTCTAGTGGTTATAGCGGTGTAAATTGAACAGCATGTCTGAAAATTCATGATAAGGCTAGGAAAATGAGCAGTCGAAAAAGCAACACGCAATACGTAACCAATTTGCCGAATTCGGCATGCAGTTCCAAGCAGTCTTATCCACGGTTCCGCATGGAGACGAGCCTCCCTCCATTTGCGATTGCATAGTGGGCTGCGGGCATCCCAGGTTTTGTCAGTACGTAGAGAGGCAGAGAAGTATTTACTGCTACTTCCTCAATGGAACCCCGGATTTCCAGTCCGCAGCCAGCCACTTCATAAGTGGAATGATAATCTGCTATGACTTAGATGCACATTAACTGGTGTGGCAGTTGGCTGGTTCGTGAAGGGAAGCAGAAGGACTAAGGGTGTTGTCTATGACGTTAGTGCAGGTTTCTGCATGTTAGCTTCTGCAAGGTCGATAAGATGCGGAGAGTATCGGCGTCTGTACGACTGGGTTATTCATCTTGAAGTGACAAGAGACAGCAGTTTGTACATTTAGTGAGACAGCTACAATAAATGTTGCAAGGAATACGCTACATGTCATTAACATATAAATTATTAGTTTCAGTTACTGTTCACAACATGAGCAGAAACTGCATTATTCAATAGACTTCTATGAATAACAAGGCACTCTTCTTTAAAAACGTTAAAATCTGAAGTAGAACACATTTACTAGAGGCACAGCTGATTCGTGTTTTTAGTTATACTCTAACATCCGAAATCTTACCAGCTTCCCGCCAAAGGTACTTTTGCAAATTTTGCAGTTTGTTTCGAGAAAAAGTATATATGAAAGCGTAATGATGAGGGCTTGTCATTACATACGCTGGTTTCTTAGTGGAATTCAA
The DNA here is from genome assembly GCA_021186555.1 of Reticulitermes speratus. NCBI lineage: Eukaryota > Metazoa > Arthropoda > Insecta > Blattodea > Rhinotermitidae > Reticulitermes > Reticulitermes speratus. The sequence goes on from JAJKFL010000002.1 coordinate 19,624,646, forward strand.
TAGGTGGATATTAATAACTTTTGACACTGGGGATTTAACTCTTTCTAAGCATCTAGATTGGTTCTAAGGCCCACAAGACATCCCATCCAAAGGGTACTGGGGCCTCATTTTTTACAGTAAAGGGCGAACGGAGCGTGGCTCTGACAAATTAACATCCATCTGCTGCCAGAGTCAAGAATGCGTAGCGCTAGAGCTTAACTCCTCCTTACATCTTCATGGCATGGTGCTTAATTAAGCCCAGTGACAATCAACCATCAAGGATACTCCTGAAGGGACTGAGGAGAGCAATGAGCAGCTCAATTAGAGTAGCCATTCTCCGGAAAAAGAAAGAACATTGTTTTTGTTGCAAAATACAGTTTAGCCTATTAAAACTAAAATTACTTTCATGATGGGTATACAAAGCATTTACAACGAACTATAGGTACAAATAAAGTCTGATTCCTTGAAATGTGACAGAAAATGTTGCTATAAATGTAAGACATTCGATGGCATGTCGCCATGTTGTGGTTAGCAAATTTTTCTCCGTTTGTCAGGTCATGAGTATAAATCTAGTTAATACAGAGATTGTTGTTTCGTTTTCATAAATACATAAAAGAAGATGCCGGATTAGTTAGTTACTTAGTTATTTAGTTAGTTTGTAAGTTAGTTACCTAGCTAGCTACTTAGGTAGTAAAATAGTCAGTGGGTCAGTCAGTCAGTCAGTCAATCTGTCAGTAATAACTAATCAGCTAGTCAGTCACTCAGCCATTCTGTCACGAAGTTTCTGTAAATGAACCAAAAAATTATTACAAAACAATAAACATGATACTCTTCCTAGTCTTTTTCGTCCACTGCCATATCCAAACTGCTATATGTTAAAGTACACGCAACCATAATTTTAAGTACACTTGTGGACCTCTTATTCTAAAGGACTATGCATTGAGGGTGCTTGAGAGCAAAGTTCGAAGAAACATTTTTGGATATAAGAAAGTAATAGAAGTGTAGAGAGAAATCACCTAATGTGTGCTCTTCTCCAGATATTTTTATTGGCCACTAAATCACAGGCACAAACGGGCGGAATGTGAAGCGCACATAAAATAAACGAGGATAGGTTATAAATAATTTACTGGAAAACTCTGTAGATCTAGTCGTAGATGGAAGGATAATACGTGGGTATAAATTTGTGGCGACTGATAGCACAAACTTTATGTTAGCACGAAAACGAAACTTCGGGTTTCTTTGGAATTAGGAAATTTTCTGATCGCTTAAGTAGGTTAAACACACAACTTTGTAGGAAGATCTCCTACTGTGTAATCGGTTACTTGCTCACTGATCTAGTTATTCAGTGAGGCATTTAGTCACCACGTCAGCATGTGCTCACAGAAAGATCTCTGACGCTTGGATAATGCAATAACGCACAGTGTTGGTCATTTCTGTGTTGACGTCACACTCTAAGGTTTTATTGTGCTCAATTAAACGCATGTGAGCTTGTGAAAGTTACCCATACATAAAGTGACGGCTAAACCGCTCTCAGAACTGCTGTCTCTTCATTATTCCGCCAAACGCAGTCTACTGGGCCCATTTGTACAAGCCTTCAATTGCTCCTCAAAAGGCAAACGTGAATTCATTTTGTTACTTTCCTCACGGAAATTGACCAAAAAGTCTAACAACAATTCTTTTCCTAACTTGTGTTAAGTGCATCCTCTTACATCAACTCGTGGTACATCTTCAGTTTACGGACAAAATGTTATCCAGGTAAGGAATATGTTTACAAAGTAGCGGAGGGCACTCGAGGAAGTATTATGATTCCGGATTTGGTTTCCGCCATGGTGATACTGGTTTAGCATAAAACATGAAATTCTGTGTCAGGTAATAGGCATATCCGAACCTTCCAGTTCCTACGTATGCTTTTGCCCCATAAGTAACGGTGCATTCGCAACTTACATTTTCCTTAAAGTAAGAGATCCTAAGTCACAGTAATAATATAGAACAGCTGCAAAGCTGTTGTTTCACGTGTGGTGTCTCCTCACTTCAAATTGATGCGGAAATGCATCAGGTGGTAGTAAATAAACGCTGCGAAATGAAGGAAAATATTGACATGTCACGAGATCCCATGTATTTAGTACTTTATTCTTTTCCTTTAATTTATGTTGACAGTGTTGTTTGTTGCACGTAGAATTAGGCCGTGCCATGGCTCAGGCAGTTAGTCATTCCACCGGTGCTCCATTAAAATGGAAAAGCAGAAGAAACCTCGTCGTTTTCTTCATAGAGTTGCACAATAGCCTTCAAGGCTGCTGTGCGTCCGTAGCATCTACTACGGGGCCCTTCAATAAAAAAAATACGAGGAATTTCATGTGATTTTTGTCAGAGTTATCAAGCTTAAAAACGTGGAACTCCTTGATACTTCTCGCATTTCTTTATTGAAGTCCTGAATTTCGACACTGCCTGTAATTGAGATGGAATGACATTGTTCAGAGAGATTAATGTATATTATTTTCGACTATATTTTAACGTCACTTAGTAAATACAATAATCTGTCTTTATCCAGCATTAGAATGAAGCCACCGTAACACCTGTATTAGATGATAAATGTGCCACAACAAATCGAGATGAATTAAAGCAGTTATTACAAATGTAGTGTTTTGTGTTTGTTCATAATTCCTACTTCACTTGAAGGGTTGCATATTCCGTGTACAGTGTATTCGCTCTACCTGCATACCTCGGTTGCTTCAAGCGTCACAGGATTGCACAACTTGCACTTGTATTATTCCATGACAAGACTAATTTAAACAATACAGATGTTCCAACGCAAAATACCTTGCAATTTATAAAATTGTAACCAATATGTATGTATGTACTTATGCATGTATGCATATATGTATGTATGTATGTATGTATGTAGAGTCTTAGCTATAACACTGCGAACACTCCGCCCACAATATCTAAGAATATCGAAGACTACAATAGTTTTTAATTTTATTCTTAAAATTTTAAATAAATAAATAAATGTATATACATGTTTTAAACTGTGTAAAATTAAATTGGCCTACTCGTATTGAATACCACAAGAACTTGCTTTTCATATGATGTATGATATACAGAATATCGATTAACGTATATGCAAGTATGTCTTGCATGCATTACTTCGAAATTGTAATCACCCTGATAACGGTTCAGTTAGAACCGAAATATGCTCGAGAATGTATGATATAAAATAATAGGTATCTACACTTACCTAATACCTGTACTTTGTTATAAACATTCTTTACCTAACTGTTTATCTAAAACAGAAAACTACCCGTAGCAGCGAAAATGTACATAACATAAAATAACACTCCACGAGAAGCTGATTGAAATAATTTACTTATATGACCTTGAGGTCCTATATTTATGTAAGTATAGATCAGGACTCGACAGAATAAACTATAAAATAGCAAATATTTTAAAAATAGGATAACAAAATGTAAGCAAAATAATTTTAGCCACTGTGCAGCTCTTTCCTAGGTTTGGAAGGAGAAAAGACAAAAGCCCTGTCATTATTCCCACATGCGTCTTGTAGGCTATACACTCACCAGGCCCCTTACAAACGCTCCAGATGTACTGCGCTGCAATGGTCCAATTACAGAACAACCTCGAATATAATGCAACCCCACTCTCAGAAAATACGGTAAAAATGTAAATTAGGTCTTGCAGCATTGAATAAGAGGAGACTATAAATTTTATAGCACAATGGACACCAACTTTATTGCTGTAATAGGATGTGGCACTGTAGTATAGCATAAATGTCACAACAAACAACTTCTACAGATATAAATTCATTTCTTTCTTCAATGAGAGACAATTTTTGACTCCTAATTTACGTCATCATTGTCACAGCATCAATTAAAGTTTCTTTCTGTTTTAGCGTGTGCTGCGGTGTATACACAATATTTAACAACGTATACTTTAGCCGAAATTAACTTTATATTCAATCCCTCAATGAATTCATGAATGTGATCTGTGGTTGAAGATTATGAGTGACGGACACCTTATTAAAGATATCAGTTCATGATAACAAACCTTTGAGGAGCAAATATATAAATTCATGTTCCTCTACGTATGTAAAATAGTGTAAGGAGCAAAACGATTGTCAACTACATGTTTCACAATAGTTTGTCTGTAGCAACATTCGAAAGCGAGAATTTTAAATTAAAGTTCCAATGTAAAACAACTCACGGAGTAATAAGAAATGTCCGCTTGCCTCGCACTTTCAACCTCGCCTTTACAGTGCAAGTAACTGTTCAAAGATACAGCTGAAGAATGTATCTGCTCTTTTTAAATGAGTATGAGAGCAATACAAAAGACGTAAGGCAAAAAGCTTGGTCATTCAACCATCACATCGTTAGTCTCCTACTTGCATATCTGCGAGCAATTAGCGATGTCCAAGCGAAGTACAGTTTTCAGCTTCTTTTGCCTCTGAACGTAGTTACACATCTAGGGAAATTCAGCAGGATTACGTCGTCCTTGTCCTTAACTTACACAGACATATTTGTGCCTTTGCTCAATATGTATCTCACATGAATGACTATGCTTCACAGAAGGCAGAGAAAATTCACACCGAAACAAGTACAAGAAAACTAAGAATGACTGGAGTTACGATGCCAGCTGAACTCTTACATTATTATCGGGTTCGGACTTCTAAACTTTTCAGGGAGTCTTTCTTTCTTTGCTGCACACGACATGGGATTTTAACTGCCTTCTCTTCGCGATGTTTCGAAGCAGATATATACGGACACATGCGGGTGATCAATTACAATTTGCTTCCGATCTCCGCGACCGTTTTCTAAGAGTATCACACAGAACTACACTACCACCATCAGCTGCTGAAGTGTATATGCGATTTTGAACGGTATGGTATGTACGTTATTACACCCAGATTCTCTCTGGGTTAAGCGTTTCCATACGGAAAATAAGCTACCCCTTTTGAAAAGACTACAACTCTAATGATATTATGTTTGATATTTTATAATATCTGGAGCATTAAACACGTGTACCATTGCTTGACATGTCCACAAATGTCGTTGATTAAAATCATATCAAAATGCAAACACAGACAAACTAAATAAAATTATTCTCTTTTACTCATAGGTGTGTTCGCAAAGAAAATTCGAAAGTATTTCTTTCAAATTTGATACACGTATATTCCTTCCTTCCTTTCAATAGCCTTCATCGAAATATTTGTTCAGAATTAGCACTACAGCACGGCAGAAAAAGACAGCAGCTTTCCAGAACTGACTTGTATCAGGCTTCTCGCTAAGACTCCCATTCGCCGCCTTGAAAGTGACAAAGAAAATCATTTTTCAAAGGATGAAAACTACGAAAGACTGACGTTGCGGACAGGGCTATTTAGAAACTTTGGTAGAGCGTAAAGGAATTCATTCCACATTCTAGATATTTGTCAGATGAAGAGTGCCGAAAATAATGTGATTATGCCGAACGCATAGACAGAATTATAGTGTTTGCTTTCACTACAAATATTTCGTTTTATAAGCGTACGTACACAACGGTAGGTATATGGCGAACAAATTCAGCCCAATCAGTGCAGTGACTTGGTCTTCGCTCTTCTGGGTTGTTAAGCAGTGTATGTTTGTAGTTGTTTACCAACGTTTCGGGAAAGTCTATCGGTTGCATTTTCAAGGGTCAAGTATCCAAGAATAAATCCTGAAATCTCGGATAATAGTGACTACAAATTGAGCTGGACGACATGGCTTCAATGCCGGGCAAGAACAAGAACATTTATCTTTCCACCATAACTAGACCGTGTCGTGTGTCTACACAACCTTGCATCTAATGATGAAAAAGGACTTTTTTCCGGAGGTTAACCGGCCGGGGCGTAAAACTGATCATGAACCTTCTTCTAGTCTCACGACAAAGCATGGGTGGAGCTGTACATCCACTCCTTCATAATTCTTTAATTTGTGGTGCTTAATTAAGCATAGAGGCAACATTAATTTCCACGTTAATACTACACCATACACAAAGCATTACACAATCCTATGTTAAGTCCCAACTAAAACTGAATGTACACATAAAATCAGTCCTCGCCAGAATTACGAGAGGGTGTAATGTGGAAATGACCAATATATCGGCCGACCCTATGGGCAAGTTTTACTTTACTTTTAATTGCCCATTACTTTAGAACTAAGAGCGAATGAAAGTACACAGTCTACTATATACCTTATGACGAGACACTCTATAAGTTACACAACTAAGTTACTATTGTTACGATAGTCACGCCAGGGACGACACAGTGTGCTGGGCATACAGTACGATGTAACAAACGAGAAGCCATTCCGACTTTTATGTTCATGTTGTTGGAAAATGCTCACTTAAAACATCGAGGAGGAAGTGGGAAGAGAACACTGAAATTGGCCACAGGAAGTGAATTATCAGGAAGTGACGTGGAATGGACTGACTCAGGATAATGCCTAACGGTAAGAAAAACGCCAGAGTGATAAGAAAAAGGGGATGGAAAAGAATAATTATTAATATTTGTAACATTAACAATCAAAGACTGCATTTTGTTTTTTTTTTTTTGTGGAGAAGGGCCCCGCAGCAAATGCTACGGACGAACCGCAGCCTTAAGGCTTATTGTACAACCCTGTGATGAAGATGAAGAGAAACACGATTAGTTTTTTCATTCTTCCAAGTAGTGGAGTACCGGTGGAATGAAATTGACAGGGGAAAACCGACGTACTCGGGGGGAAAACCTGTCCCAGTGCCACTTTATCCACCACAAATCCCACGTAGACTGACCCGGGATCGAGGCCGGGTCTCCGCGGTGGGAGGCCGGCGGCGACTAACCGCCTGAGCCATGGCACGGCCCAACACTGCGTTTGGTTCTCTTAATAAATATAGATTCTTTTCTTTCACAGCATTAACCCACTGTTCTTTGACATGCATTTCGGTATGTTTACTCTGAGGTAGGACTCACTCAGCCTCTTACATCCCACGTAGATAAATTTCATGCTTCGAGGGGTTAAGAACGTCTTTGCTCCCTACTCGGTTCCTCCTAACTAAATTTGTCTTCCCTCTTCTGCATATCCGGAATAAGCTAATACATATGCATGAGAAAATACAATTGAAGGCAACAGGAAAGAACATGTATAATTATTTGAAGTAACTATTTTAGGTCTCAGAAGAACTGAAGCCAACGTGCACGATTCTCATTGCAATGTTTAAGGTGGCACGGGTGGTTCACAAATGCCTGCTTTTAAAGAACCGGAAGTTTCATGTCGTTTGCCCAACATGCCACTCACAGACACTACCCTGAGCCTGTTGAATAAAGCCCAACCTTCAACATTATCCTCCAACCTGCGGCAGAGTGTCGCCTGTGATATTCTGCATGCAAGTTTGCAGTACCAAGATACTGAATCAAGTGTGTTTCCCTACGTGAAAGAGAAGCCTGTGTTCCGTGCATTATTATCGTCATCTTTGACCCATCACCCGAATAATATTAGGCAAAAAGCATTAAGTTTAAGTTTATGTCTACTTTTATTTCCACAGTTATTATTTCCCCTTTCATATGTCCAAATATTTTTCTAACGGCAGTTACTCCAAAACGCCCTCATTCAATGTCTGAAATGAGAGAGACTCCCATACATACCTAACCGGAAGTAACCACACTGCGCTGCAGCAGGCATTTACATAATTTAATCTGATCTCAATTATCGCTACGCTAAAAATATTTCTACATTACGCCTTCGAGTATCTCGAGAAACAAAAAAAAAATTAGAGTCTGCATTAAAATTTAATGCCAAACAACCTGACATATAAACCTTTCTGTTTCCACACATAATCGGCAAGGCTCCAAAAGTTACCCCATTAAAACTCCAGTGTGTTGATAGATGTGAAATTTGAAGTCATCATGGCGGCGTCTATCAAGATGATTTTGTGGAACGTGACGCCGTGTATATTACTCGGCAAGTAACTGTGTACCAACTTACACGGCACCACATCTCAGCAGTGTCTGTTGGCAACTGTAAACACGTATATCTTTTAAAAGGACCATTTTCTTTCCGCCCCCGTTATGCTAACGTGCAATTCATGCCAACATAAAATCAACGCGGTTCTTTTCCATTATTATGACATGCTGAAAAATTAGACGCATTTAATTATGCAAATCATTAACTTCTGGCGCTTTCCAATTTACTGCATTCCTGTTCCATTAGTACTTCTTCTTCTCCTTCTTCTTCTGGCATTACAGTCCTCGGCGGACCTTAACGTCTTCCAAAATTGTCGTCCAGTTTCCAATTTTAGAAGCTTCTCAACATAATATTTTTATGGTGTGGGGTTGTCAGTACCACACCCAACCCCGCAACATGGAGGACTAGGGTATCGCTTTTTGTCTGGGACATTACCTTTGACTTGTCTGGCTACGCTACCGCCAGCATAGCTCTCGGGATCATTTGACCACACAAGCCTAACCTCTACGTCAAAGGAGGGATACCTTCGGCGCGGTTCCATTAGTACACAAAGTATATTCTTTGGCATCGCCACCTGACTAACTATAGTTAAATTTATCCTGTCCGTGTATGTGTGTGTGCGCATGTGTGTGTGTGTGCGTGACGACTGCATTTTAGAAAAATCATTCACCACAGAACCATAAAAATTATTTCCTAGTATTATTTTCACCAAGTGTACGTATGGCGTCACTTCCTGCCAGCAGACACACACACACACACACAATGTGATTGGAATTATCCAATTCCGAAACCGAAGTGATGTCAACGTACAGAGGGAGTTATATTTCCGGTCGTTGGTTATTGGTTTGTATTTGTCCGCATATGGATTTCTTTATCTAATTTCCATTAACTACGAGTATAATAATTATTAGGTCAGCTACCGATTACGCACACAATAATATCTGTCTCGTTTGAAGACAAACACAAATTAATGTTAATGGTTCTTCCGGGATATGTTTTGAGGTTCTACGGCAAAAGAAATGCAGATTGTACTTAGTTGTGACAACCAAATTCATTGGTAGACAAGGAAGTTGGAGAATAGCATTTATGTAAATGTCAAGTAAGCCCGTTCGAGTCGTGGAATCAGTATAAATTATTTTCTAAATATATTGTATTCGCTTAAATAAGCACTTCAACTGTGCAGATATATTAGGCAACCATATTTGTCAATAGTTATCGTTGATGAACTGGTCACGCTAGCAGTGCGAGGAACGGAGGCAGTTGTGTTATACTAGCGGGATTGTTGTTTAAAGATGTTACGATTTAATTTTGCGTGTTCGAAACTAAATGCCCGAATTTTATCTGGAAAACACAGACTTTATATGCAGTGCTGCTTCTACTTACTCACTCACTCACTCACTCACTCACTTACATAGAATATGAATTAGTATGTTATAATCTGAAGGAGCTCTTTTGAAGGCGTGGAGCCTGTAACGATATCAGATTCACTGATCTTTGAAAAGGAATCACATTCGTCTCGGCACGATATCAATTAGAGATAACTGACAGTTTTAAAGCAAGTCGACTTATGGGCAGGAATGACAACTTTTTCACAATCTTGCATAAAGCTAACAATAGATGTAAAAAACCTCCTAATATACGTAAAAGAAAAATTTTCGGATTACACCGACACAAGGTAAGTTGGCAGACGGGACTTCATTGTGCCATGCCATACGTTGTGGGCTAAACCAATCAGCGGCAGTTACAATTCGCTGCCGGTATTCGACGCTTTCTCTCGCAAACGCAAAGTGTCGCACTGCTGAGGCAAGTTGTGTGAAAACGGTGAAATGCACAGCAAGCAAGGGATATCGAACTGTAACAAATGCAAGTTAATTAATATTTTAAAAACAGTAATAATCGTAAATATATACATATTTTTGACTAATGCTGTAATATGGTGTATTGTATCGTATTATTAGCATTAAAATGCATGGAACTCTTGATTCGAAGTGCGCAGCACCGCCATATTATTGCTGTCTCTCCACGACACACCATCCTCTTGATTCGAACTTTATGGCTCTGCTAATTGTAGCTAAATGAAGGCCGATAAAAGGAGAGACGTTGCAGAAAGTAAAATTATGTGGTTCAAACAAATAAAATCTGCAATTCAAAGAAAGGGAACCAAGCACTTGTCTATTTCTACAGTGAACACACGTTCGATATAAGATTCGCAACGAGATGGCGGCATACCACTACGCCGGGCAAGCAATAAATCACTGAGCGAGGCGACTAAAAAATACGAGGACATTAGTTAATGGGAATAGCACGCCTGATGAATGGGGCGGCTGTTCCATTCGAAAAGTGAAATTAGTGAGAAACAGAAGGGAAGTACAGACTACAGTGTAATTTGTTTTAGGATAACTCCGTACTAATAGCAATTATTTTATTTGATACGTAATTGAAATTAATTTGAAATAAACTGGCCACTGACTTATTCTCCTATCAGGTTTCTTTCAAAAATGTAAATCGAATTTCGCTTACTACTTTCTTCACGCCTGCCTTTACGTCAGCAATAATTTGAAAACTCTGTGTTACGTAAGTTCAGTGAAGTTCAATGGAACAAGACAGGCAACATACTTGTAACGTACCACTGAAGCATATTAAATATTATGGGTGGGTATCTGTATTCTTGTCTTAGTTATCTGGCATGCAAATAGCATATTTTCTGCGCCGCATTATATTGTCATCTGTGGCCTGTCTGGTTCTATCATATTTTTCTATATTAACTCATAAATGCCACGTTTTCGGAATAACTGTACTGAATATAAAATGAGTATTTTGGTTTTCTCTACAAACCCTGTCGGAAAAAGTTCTCATTTTAAGAAGGATTCAGCGAAATATTATCATAAACGTACATAGGTCTTCATGTAAAGTACACGTTATTCTTGTCAGATTTTAATCAAACTTGAACTTACTCGACAGACTTTCGAAAAAACCTCTAGTATCAAGTTTCATAAAAAAAATCGGTCCAGTGGGAGCAGAGTTGTGCCATGCAGACAGACAGACCTGATGAAACTAACAGTCCTTTCCGCAAATCTGAGAACGCACCTAAAAGGATAAAATCAGTTCATTTCCTAAGATAAAGATGGCGTGCGAAATAGTTCAAGACGTCTATTTTTGAGCTTTTCCTTTTTCTGTGAAAGTCCTACACAACATAGCAACTTCTTACAAAATCCAAGCTTAGAATTTGTAACTTCGGCTGAGTAAAGATAAATATTGCTACACACACACACGCATATATATATATATATATATATATATATATATGTACAACTTTGAGGCAAATTTGGTGCCACTAAATAAAGGATCTGAAAATTGAGTGCGGTACAAGGTATTAAAAAACAAGCAATTTAATACTCCTCTACACTATAATACACAACAACAATAACAACAATAACAGATCGGCCTCGTGGACTCATATAGGATCCCTGATCTGCAATTTCGGTGAAATAACTAATCAACTGGATACATGAATGTGAAATTAATACAATTTCCGCAGAAACCATTATTTTGTATGAACAATTACAACCAGCCCACCCGTTCACTTTACGACCCCTTAACAATACACACATGCTACGACATTGCTATCAGTCGTGTGTACTTTTCAAATATCAGCTGCCTATATGAGTGTAATTTAGCAATATGAAACAAATGAAACGGAAACAATCAGATGGAAACAAACTGATGTTTCGTAATCAATCCGCCGTTTAGTCTCTGATTTCCATATGGCAATTAATAAAAAAACAACTCGGTACACTAGAGAATTGTATTAAACCTCCCTCTATTGGTTCGAAATGCTATTTCCGACATGTTTCGGTCTGTGCTCAGACATCATCAGGGGAAATGTTCATGTGCAACATTGGGAATTACTGCTGGCTTCACACTGGTATCATGCTCACAATGAAATCGGATATTCTATAAATTCCTAGGCTAGACTTACAAGTACTTCATTTTATGGTGAACAGATTCTTTTAAATCCATGCTGTGATAAATTTTTATAATGTTAAAAGTATGAGATTCCAGTGGGTTTATCATAATGTAGTCAAAACATTAATTTTTCTTCCATATACTAAAGCAACAGTTAGTCTTAATCATAAGGACTGACAGAATATCCCATTTTTAACGCACGTATAATACAAATACAAGGACAGCACTAATTCCCAATGTTGTGTACGAATGTTTTCGCTGATGATGGCCGAGAACAGGCCGAAAACATTTCGAAAATAACATCGCACACAAATAGAAAAGGGGGTTCAACATAATCATCCTCTCGTGTTCTGAGTTAGGGCTTTATTATTTATCACTGTAAGCATCGACACGGTAAAATACGGATAACTTCAAAGTTATTTTCATGTAGGATCCGTGACATCAGACATGCACAGTCGCCTACAATCACATGCATGGGCCACTCTGAGCAACAGCCAAACGTGCATGAGCTCTTGCAACAAAAGTCGTGATGCACCATGCTTCAAAGACAGCTCAACATGTTGATTTAGAAATATGCACGGTTTAAACAAACTTGGCATTGTATATATTACAATTTAACAATAAATATGAATACCTGTTTGCTTTGTTAGTGATTTTTTTTATAAATTATGAATTCAAAGAAAACTGAAGCGTCTCATAACTGCGTGTTAATAATCAATGAACGCTTACCAGGGAGCCTCACCTAGTGACCCATAGACATACGGCAGGCAGCAAGAGGCCAGGCAAAATTCCTGCCTTGCGTGCAACCACAGACGACTCCTGACGCTGTATGGCCGCTGTGTTGTCCCCTGTAAACATAAAACAGACACTGCAGACAAATTGTCAGCACCGACATAGAACATTCAGCCGTCTTGTTTAGACGGCCATCAGTGTGCAAAACTGTGACGGACACACGGCCAATTGGGACATCACATGCAGCCGATAACGGCCTAATGACACGGATCGGAAAAGGATGGCAAGGCCTGCTGCAGGAATCTCTGTCAAGCATGGGCCGGCCACTGCCACTTTAAAGCAGTGTTTCCCAAACAGAGTTCCGCGAGAAAATGTGGAATAAATAAATTAAAATTTTGAAATACTGCGAAAAATACCAAATGCTTCTCGAAATATCGCGGAAGTATTTGTCTGGCAATTGGGAAATACTGAATTATTCTCTGTTGTTTACCAAACGCCTCTTTGTTTTTTATTCAATTCGTATTTAACATAACATAATCAAAAAAGACAGGAAAAATGCCTAATTTTTTAAAATCTAATCTGACACGCGCACACACACACACACACACACACACACACACACATATATATATATATAAGTAAAGGTAAACTTCACCCTAGAACAGGTCATAAAGGCTCAGAAGGGGAGTACAGGTATAGCTCTACTCTTTGACCACGGCGCTAGATGGGGGTGCGTGTTCAACGCCACGCCCCGGTCGCTTTACCCCCGGAAATGAACAGGTACTCATTGTACAGGAGGATGGGTGAGCCCCAGGGCCGGCCTGGACGCTTGGGGAAAATCGCGCCCCAACCGCGATTCGATCCCCGCACCGTCCAACCCATAGCGAGTCGCTATACCGAATACGCTATTCCGCCCCCCCCCCCACATACACACATACATATACACACACACACAAATGCAAATACAAACACAAATATATATATTTTTTATATTATATAGACCATGCATGTTGTCATAAACTTAGTAACACCAAAAAATGCACGTGGTAAATAAGTATACAATGTATGTGAGAAACCCCTTATATGTTTCGACAAACCTTTGTTATATATAATGTTGTTGAAAATAACATAAAGTTTATAACATAAACTTTGTTATTATCAGGAGGTTCAGGACAAGGTGTACAAGAACTTCACATCCATTTACATGTTAAAATATCACATATTAGACATTCAAAACATACAAATTCATACTATACTATGCATTTGTATGTTTTGAATGTCTAATATGTGATACTTTAACATGTAAATGGATGCGAAGTTCTTGTACACGTTTTCTTGAACCTCCTGATGATGACAAAGGTTTGTCGAAACATATGTAGGCGTTTATAATATATGTTTTATATGTGTTTACCATGTGCATTTTTTGGTGTTATTAAGCTTACAGATATATATATATATATATATATATATATATATATATATATATATTTGTGTGTGTCTGTGTGTTTGTGGCGGCTCTTTACGAATAAATTTCTTGACAATAATTTAGCAGTAACTGAATTTCTCTCCCCGCTATCACACGTAGGTTTTCCACGGGATGTGATAAATCATTTTAGGGGTGCCTTCATGGAAGAAACGTTGGGAAACAGAGATCTACAGTAACAAAACTTCTCATTTTGCCACGCGGCAAGAGGAGAAGCAGGAACTAGAATCTTCAGACACGGTAAGAATATTTTAAGGTCAAGGTCTTCATGTTCATGGCTTAGCTGATATTCTCACTACTTGTGACGTCATACAAACATTACTATCTCCATAGAGTCTAACTGTGGTCAGGCGAAAGTCAATACAAACTTAACTCGTTCCTAAACAAAAGTGCATAAAGGCGCACAACGGAAATTGATGTAACGCTAGAGGCACTCACGATCTGAGCACTACACTGAAGTAGCTAAACAGCTACTTCAACACTGTATCAACTGCTGGTTCAAAGAAATCCTGCTCGCGGATACAACATCCTGATCCAGAATATGAAATCAGATTTTTATCCTCAGTTTAATAAAAGCACATTTTCCATTTCAAATCTTACATAGAGTCGAAATGTAAAATAACTTGTAAATAAATAATAGAAAAAGCTGTATAAGTAAACACATGAGTTCTAATGTGAAATATTACCCCTGAATTTGCAAGGAGAGTCTGAAGAAAGCCACTTAAAACCTCAGTCAGAATAATGGTCACCAGGCTGATAATTTGTATTATAAAATAATATATCAAAAGAACATTTTCATTACATATTTCTAAGTAACTCTATGGAGCAGAGTCCTTCCTAAGAAGCTAACACGTCCTCAGCTAGTCAAGAAATTCCACGCATTTTACGGAAAGTGAAGGTTCATCACCGCTTTCCCAAAAGCCTGCCACATCTCCCTATCCTGAGCCACACCTACTCAGTAACGCCCCATCCCACTTCTTGAATACTTATTTTAATATTATGCTCCCATCTGCACCTAGGACTTCCAAACGTTCTCTTTCCCTCAGGTTTCCACATCAAAACACTGTGTGCATCTATCCTCTTACCTGTACGTGCGATGTGCCCCACCCATTTCTTTCTTCTTAATTTCATCACATGAATAATATTTGGTAAGGAGCACAGACCATAAATCTACTCGTGATGTAGTCTTCTCCACTCCCCTGTTACCTCGTTCCTATTGGGCCCAAATATCTTCCCCAGCACCCTATTCTCGAAAATACTCAGCTTATATTCCTCCCTCATTCCATATTTCTAGTAGTCGTATTTTTCAGTTAGAGTTTACTGACATCTAGCTAAATTTTATCTCATAGTATGCCATGTAACAAATGAAAGGGAAAAGAATTTGTATGTAAGAAGTAAATTATATGCGATTTCCGCATATTAAAGTACGGAATATGGGTGAAAAAATTTTCCAAAATCTAGGAGCCAGAAGGGTGACATGAAGCAAGTTCCATAAAGTTCCATAGAGTCACTATAAAAAATGCAGTCGCCACGGCGACTTGGCGCCCGGATTTTGCGCAGACCTGGTATAGCCTAAACCATTTCATCTGTACTCAAACTTGAATTACTGTACGAGAATTCATTACACACTTTTCCTCTATAATGTGTCTGTTTTATATCCAAGCTGTACGAAAGACGATACGAGGAAGGCGGTGGTACATCAGCCACGCTCCTACATAGTGAATTCCGTGTCGGCTTAGGCCGACAGCAAAACTGGCTAAAATGTCAGAGGAACAAGCAGGCATGTGTTGCTAGTGCAAAATGGAAATGGACAGCTGTATGGGAAAAACGATAACGATAATGATACACGCACGAGATCCTATCGGAGGGTCGGCAACGCTTAAACAGAAGAGTAAACACAGTTATGAAATATTTATGGACGAGCCACTTTTGAGGGATATATTGACGAAACGGCGTATATCATATATTTATGGCACCATATTCAATGTTGATGTTAATGTGCGTGGAAGAGGAATATTATTAAAATATTTACTCATGTGGCTTTTATCTGTAGTTCATTTCAGCCTACACTAGCATATAAATTAAATATTTACAGAGTTCAGAGGATTAATGGTTGAGGGCATTTTAACCAACGTCTATTGTAACACTTGATCATCCGTACAATACAGAGCATCAGCCAAATTTCATCCCGATTGCTTTTGAAAACACTAAAGCACAGGCAAATCTGTTCTTGTGTTTATGCACAACATCACAAAGGCGTAGGCGTACCCTCAGACTGCATTTCACCGAGAAGAGAGTTTCTTATTTTCGATACATATGAGCTTCAGTGTTCCCCAGAGACAAAATAGTCCTGACGACGGACTGAAAATTCCCTATCCCTGCCGAGAACTGAACCAGTGGCCTTCAACCGTTGGTCATTCCGTAACCACTTTGTCGTTTATTCTGTATGTTTGCGAAACATAAATTCTCAGTTAGAGTGAAAAGCATAAGTGCTACCTATGTTTGAAAACAAAAGACTTCGAAAACCTTTGGAGAAGATAGAGAAGTATTGCGTGTATTGACAATTTAGAAAATTATGCCAGGAGGAACGTGATTATTTGTACAGGACACGTAAGATAATTCCGGGAGTAAAACAAAGAATTTATGAGGAGCTCTACATGTACCTCATGTGACATATACAAAATTTCTTACCGAATTTTAGCGGTAAAATACTTGGACAGATTTACTTCAAGTACAATCACATATAACCTAAGGGTTTCGAAGTATATTATATCAAGTTAATCAAGTTAATGCTTACGTAAGAGCACACAAAGAAGACTGTAAGGCGATTTATATTTGTGCAAAAATTCCGCTGCCACGCTTTTTTTCCGAGATTTAAGGTCCGCATCTCACGATCTCCCATCATTCGCCGCGCTAAGTAACGCCAAAAAAATTGCAAACACGTTTATGTCATGCATTCTAGATGTCCACATTGATTTTCCAAAGATGGTCAAACAAGCATCCAATGAACAGGGCTACTGTTCAGATCGAAAGTTTTCTGAACGTAACCCTCGGTCTATACACGCACACCCGACTTACGTAATACTTACGTTCAGGCAGATCTGGCACAAGTCAAATTTTGCGCAAGTCAGAGTTGAGTATGCATATAGTCAGCTAATTTAAATCGAAATGCCAGCAAACCATAACGTGGTCGACTGTAGAATGACAGCTCCGCAACGTTCGTTATCGCCCAGCAGCACTCTTCCGCCCCCTCCGTCTCATTGCGCTTTCATTCCCGCAAGAAAAAATTCGGAGAGCATTTCAGATCGTTAATACTTAAATTCTTTTACTTTCTTAAAAATTGTGTATGTCTGAAACTGCGGAGCTTGAAGCTGCCTAAGTCGGGGAGTGTCCTTATCCTGGAACGAACACAACGATTCGAAAACCAATTTATTCCAACGCTGAAAGTAAAGGGTGGAAAGGCACACACTCAGCTGAGTCCGACCGAAGAAAGTGATGTCAAACACTGTACATCCTCTGCATGTATACAACTATGTAGAATCCAAATTTTTACAACGTAGGCTGTGTAACAGAATGCAAGTCTATACAATCAAGTTAAAATGAAATAATAAAATTTTGGGAATACCCATGAATATCTTAAGCTAAAACATTCCCTTCCTCTGAGAACGGAAACAGATCCGTCTTTCAAAACACTGTGTTCTCTTGTGATTACAAGGCTGCGGATGGAAAGATGCGGGAGGTAGCTTTGATGCATGTCAACTGCGCGGTCGTGGAAAGCCGACAAGAGTCGGTCCTCGAGGTAAGGTTTTCCGCGTGAGGCCGATAACTTGCAACTGTAAGAAACTAGCTCGGTACGGAACGTTACACAGACCCTAAAGACAGCAGGCTTTTTTAGCACGGTAATTAACCTTACAGCTCTGTGAAAGTCCAGAAATATTCTGACTGGCTGATGAGTTATTATATTCCCACCAAGGGCCTTGCTTCCAGCAGTTAGTTATGGGTAGGTAACGTTTTTCCAACATCCAATTTAATCAACACATTTCTCCGTAATACACAGTTTTTCACAATATTATATTATTCAATGCGCCGCAAGGTATATTGGACAGTAATTTAATATTCAGCCATGTGCAAATGTTGGGAGGCTGATACATGACACGTGTGGTAGAATAAAGCACACACTGACACCAATTCATTAGTGAAGTCAGAGAGAGGCAGTTTACGCACGACGAATTCACAACAACAGAAATGTAGTGCAGTTGCTGCAGTACGAACAACGGTAACGTGAAAGTAGATTACAGGAAGAAAGCCACCATAAACTTGGAATTCACTACGGAATGTCACTTTGTAAAGGGAATTTGAATGGAACAGTGAACCGTACAGTGAGAGTTGCGACTGGAAATGCAGGGTTTTCGAAAAAGGAGTCCTTAGATTTAAAATCATGGATGTCTTTTATTATTATTAACATACTATTAACATGTGGTCGGCGAATAGAAAGGCATTTAAGAAAACAGGAACTGGTGGTTCGGTGAAGCAATGAGACATATATCAATCTTGATTAATCCATCACAAATCATTATTGTAAATCATTTTGTAGGCATTATCTTTCCC
Organism: Reticulitermes speratus; assembly: GCA_021186555.1. Lineage (NCBI taxonomy): Eukaryota > Metazoa > Arthropoda > Insecta > Blattodea > Rhinotermitidae > Reticulitermes > Reticulitermes speratus. The sequence continues at coordinate 19,643,378 of JAJKFL010000002.1, forward strand.
TAAGGAAAGTTTCAGACAGGGCAGTAAGGCTACATTACTGTAATTTCTGCTTTGAAGAAAGCGAAAAATAAAGCCACGCCATTCTTCTTGTTTCACATTTAGATAAAATAACAAATACATAATTGAAATGAAGAATACATGAAAAGCAATCTTCATGAACAGGAAGAAAACTGAACATTTATTGTGTAACTACATCTTGACGCTAAAATGCGTTTCAGTTGCAGATACAGTCCATAAACGTGTGACCTTACAGACTGCAGCACAATGACTGCCATCAGAACCATGTACTAATCATTATCTGCATTCACACCCACTGTATTTGAATGCATATCTGTATCCCTGGAGAAAACCTCGTGACTCCAAATAAAACCACTAGCCAGCACTTACCCTATTTCACTTTAAACCACTCCCTTTTTGCCGTTAAGGCAATGTTGCGAGCTCTATATGCAGATATGCTCAAATAGATGAATCCGTGATTTCACTTGGATGACAATTAACCCTTGAACCTTAAGGTGTGCTGAAAGTTACGGAACTCTAAGCTCTACGAGGTGCAATTAGCCAAGAGCAGTGCTGGTGTGAAGAAGTGGCACTCAGCTGCAGTTCGCTCACAGAGAAGCTGTATGCAGTAGCGCGACGACGGATTGGCACAGAACACGAGGAACGAATCTTGTGTATTTGAAACGACTATTTATGAGCTTAATAAACGACTATCTTCTTCCCGTACAGTTTCATAACTGAGACAAATACTGTGAAGGATAAATCCGAAAGCAGTTGTGACCTGTTTATAGATATTCCCGTACTCTCTGGAAGGAATGAGGAAAACCAGGAAACCCGTTAAGACTGTCGAATTGGCGACAGGCAATCGAAATTATAACCTGCGAAATGAAATCAGATATCTTAACACATCGAATGCCAGTTCGATTAGTAACTGTGCGTGCGTGTATGTATATACACCTTATTTATTTGTTTATGTATTTATTTATTTATTTATACAGGAAAGAATACAATTCCGAAGATACAACAGGATAAATAACTTTACAATTTTTATTCCAATCAGCAATTACCAAGCTGTGACTGTTTGTGGCTAATGTGGACCAAATTCAATTTCTTTCACAGCGTTTCGTAAGAACCGTCAGGAGCTATGCACTATGTTAAGTTAATCGTTTGCTATAATGGCATGGCACCTCCTGGAACTGTGAATGGAAGACACGGCCTCTAGACGTGGAGGGTAGATATGTGAAATACTGGATAAGTAATCGGGGACAGAAGACAAAATATCATAGTTATCAACCATGAATACTAGTCCAGTATAGGATGAAGCGCGGTGCTTTTATGAACGTGGCAGTGAAAGCCTCTGTCCCATAAAGGTACCGAACTTCTTAAACCTTTAAAGCAGCAATTTCATCGAAGAAAGATTTGAATATTTAGTTACTACTTAACTGCAGACAATAACGACTTTTTTTAAAGGACAACTCAGTTAATAGTGCAAGAAACAATTGCAATATGTAACGATAAAGACACGTAATATGTTCGCAAAATTCTGAGACATTAAATGACAAGCAAGTGGCACTGTGCCTTAAAGTGTTAGCCAAGTAAATAATTATTACCATTAAAAAATATTTTATAGCATACGTTTAGTCACTTTTTATAGTTACGTAGGCATAAAATGCTCTAATTAATTGAAATTTCTTAATATACTGGTGATTTATTTTCACTTTTGGAGCATAAATGTAAGTGCACGGAGCAGTCTAACTGTCTAAGCACTTGCTGATTTTCGACACAGAAATAATACAAAGAACTCTCGGGTTAAAGTAATGCAAATATTGACCTCTTTCCATGAAATAATTTTTTATTAAAAACACATATCGGGAGCTTGTTATGCTTCGGTATTCATGTGAAGAGATAAAAATACCAACCCTTTTGAGTCCGTTAATTTTACGTAATCTACATCCCCAGACACTAACAGTAGTTACAGTCAAGGTATAAAAAGTGCAGAGGTCAAAGATCAACGGCAGAGGATAAGAAAGTAAACATGACTCCAAAAAAATATTAACTTAATCATGTTGCATAAAAATATGCCTTTAGAGAAAATCAAAACCAACAAAATGTAAATAGGGAGCAAGAGGAAATGAAGCCAGAGAATCTGAACGTGAAGGGCAAGAATTAAACTACTGGAGTGTGACAGAATAGCAGGAATATTCAAAAAACGATGTTGAACAGAATATCAGGTCCAGTTCCTAATGGCAGTCATCTCCGAAATATAATTGTAAGAAAGAGAAATAACAGTGTTTGAGGACCACCAGGTGAACGACTGAAATTCACAGATTCTCGGGTGATTTCAGACTTCTTAAGGCGTTAATAAGAAAGATGAGGATGTGTACAGATGTACTTGGACCTAAGGTTACATATTATTAATAATTCCAAACTTAGCCAGAATACCCAAAAATGGATTTAACCAGGTAGAATAAAATCAAGATATTTCTGGACGTAATTACTGCGGAAAACTGAGGCCAATTTTGGATTAAACAACAGTACCAAGCTTTTTTCCTTACCAATGGAAAACTTATGAAATTAGCATACCCTGTGTATATAAACTTTTAAGCTGTACAGCAATTACCTAGTCAAACTAACTCCAACGATTTGGGGTCTTCTTACGCACCGGAGTTCTTAACTCGTCAAAACTTTCTCAGCTTTAAGAGGAGCGTACGGTTTCTTAATAAAGGCTTCTTTTGATCCTATCTTACACCAGTGCATTCAAGTTAAATCTCCGATTCACAATTGCTCCAAAATGGGGTTTAGAATTATCCTTCCAATGAAGTATAGGTTTTCCAAGTCGAATTACAGCATCCTATACTTCTATGCACGTTCACACTTCATTCAATACCGTTGCCAAATATACTAAAATTAGTGTTAAAAATAGCAAAGAACGACACATTCACACAAATAGCAAGTTTACTATGACCACAGCTAACCCACTGATCCGTTCATATAGTATGCTATAACCATAAAGGACTACAGTGGTCCCTCGGTAATCCGGACTCCGCTAATCGGGATACCTATGTGGTCCGGACAATTATGGGCAAACTATAACTCAGTATTTGCCATTTACATTCTTATTACAGTACATAATAATAACAATAAAAATAATAATATACTTTTTGGTACAGTATTTTCGCTTTAAGGAGTATTACTTGAGCTCTGAGGGATGATTTTTAATATGTTACCTATAACACGGAGTCTTCCATCGGTGGTCCGGACCATCACCTCCCCCCCCCCCCCCCCCGTATAGTTGGATGACCGAGGGAATATTTTACTATTAAATTACCGACGCTGCAATGTCGACCGAAGCGTATGAACATCGCCTGCTTCCTAACGACAGACTGTTTTTCCGGAATCACTGCCATCTGGCGTAACCATCATGACCTCACACACTCACTCATTCACCAAACCGCAAAATAGACGCTTCATATGTTTACGGTAGATATTTCCTAAATATAAACTGCAACACACCCACGACATGCGAGTTCAGTACAAGCTTGGAACTGATTGCAGAACGGCAATGACGGTGTTGCCGAACCCGTGACGTAGTGAGCACACTGTGTAGCGGTAACGTAGTGACGTAGTGAGCACACTGTGTAGCGGTAACGTAGTGGGCACACTGTGTAGCGGTAACGTAGTGACGTAGTGGGCACACTGTGTAGCGGTAACGTAGTGACGTAGTGAGCATACTGTGTAGCGGTAACGTAGTGACGTAGTGAGCATACTGTGTAGCGGTAACGTAGTGACGTAGTGAGCACACTGTGTAGCGGTAACGTAGTGACGTAGTGAGCATACTGTGTAGCGGTAACGTAGTGACGTAGTGAGCATACTGTGTAGCGGTAACGTAGTTACGTAGTGAGCATACTGTGTAGCGGTAACGTAGTGACGTAGTGGGCACACTGTGTAGCGGTAACGTAGTGAGCATACTGTGTAGCGGTAACGTAGTGACGTAGTGAGCATACTGTGTAGCGGTAACGTAGTTACGTAGTGAGCATACTGTGTAGCGGTAACGTAGTGACGTAGTGGGCACACTGTGTAGCGGTAACGTAGTGAGCATACTGTGTAGCGGTAACGTAGTGACGTAGTGAGCACACTGTGTAGCGGTAACGTAGTGACGTAGTGGGCACACTGTGTAGCGGTAACGTAGTGACGTAGTGAGCATACTGTGTAGCGGTAACGTAGTGACGTAGTGGGCACACTGTGTAGCGGTAACGTAGTGACGTAGTGAGCATACTGTGTAGCGGTAACGTAGTGACGTAGTGAGCATACTGTGTAGCGGTAACGTAGTGACGTAGTGGGCACACTGTGTAGCGGTAACGTAGTGACGTAGTGAGCATACTGTGTAGCGGTAACGTAGTTACGTAGTGAGCATACTGTGTAGCGGTAACGTAGTGACGTAGTGGGCACACTGTGTAGCGGTAACGTAGTGACGTAGTGAGCATACTGTGTAGCGGTAACGTAGTGACGTAGTGAGCATACTGTGTAGCGGTAACGTAGTGACGTAGTGAGCATACTGTGTAGCGGTAACGTAGTGACGTAGTGAGCATACTGTGTAGCGGTAACGTAGTGACGTAGTGAGCATACTGTGTAGCGGTAACGTAGTGACGTAGTGAGCATACTGTGTAGCGGTAACGTAGTGACGTAGTGAGCACACTGTGTAGCGGTAACGTAGTGACGTAGTGAGCACACTGTGTAGCGGTAACGTAGTGACGTAGTGAGCACACTGTGTAGCGGTAACGTAGTGACGTAGTGGGCACACTGTGTAGCGGTAACGTAGTGACGTAGTGGGCACACTGTGTAGCGGTAACGTAGTGACGTAGTGAGCATACTGTGTAGCGGTAACGTAGTGACGTAGTGAGCATACTGTGTAGCGGTAACGTAGTGACGTAGTGAGCATACTGTTTAGCGGTAACGTAGTGACGTAGTGGGCACACTGTGTAGCGGTATCGTAGTGACGTAGTGAGCATACTGTGTAGCGGTAACGTAGTGACGTAGTGAGCATACTGTGTAGCGGTAACGTAGTGACGTAGTGAGCATACTGTGTAGCGGTAACGTAGTGACGTAGTGGGCACACTGTGTAGCGGTAACGTAGTGACGTAGTGAGCATACTGTGTAGCGGTAACGTAGTGACGTAGTGAGCATACTGTGTAGCGGTAACGTAGTGACGTAGTGAGCATACTGTGTAGCGGTAACGTAGTGACGTAGTGAGCATACTGTGTAGCGGTAACGTAGTGACGTAGTGGGCACACTGTGTAGCGGTAACCGCATACACATGTACTCTGAGGATACTACGACTGAACTGTGGCCTCGTATACTGAATTAAAACTTTATGTTTTTTGTGTAATTATCAAAAGCGAATAGCACAAAGAAACAGGTTACTCGTCCTTTCACATCCTTTTTTTTTCCCCTATGGCTCGACAGCCCTTAGGGGGCCTAGGCCTCGTCATTGTACGACGCTTCACGATCACACTTTTAGACATACCACGTTCGATAGGACTTCTCTGGACGAGTGACCAGCTCGTCGCAGAGACGTCTACCTGACAACACACAACACTCACAACCCGGTGGGATTCGAACCCACGATCCTAGTAAGCGAGCGGCCGCAGACCCACGCTTTAGACCGCACGGCCACTGGGATCGGCCCTTTCAATCCTTACTATTCCTAATCATCTTCGCAAACCAACTGATGATCTGTTACTGCATCTACAGTTAACATCATTAACAGATGAACGTATATAATCAAACGTTCATTTACCTTCCGTAAGGAAAACGATGAGTGTTAGAAGCAGTCCAAATAGGACAGGCTTACTTCGAACCAAAGCTGGAAAGGAAAAGTGTGAAATGGTCAAAGATTCTTGTCTTAAACTTGTAATATCTGTTACACAACGGCCTGAAAAATTTATCCTCTAACAGTGGGTGCGAGTGACATATATAAGGAGACTTTTCTATTTGCCTGCCTACTGAAAAAATTTCAAAATATTAGACAAAAAGTATTCCAGATTATATTCAAGGGAATTTTATCTTCTTAACTGCAAGTTGGGTAAAACTGAGGAAATAAAATGTAGGAATTTTTTCGTTATTTCGTAAAGTAATAACCGTTTGAGTTCTACGCAACAAGATCTGCACGTCAGTTACAGCCCTCTACAACATTTGAGACGAAAAACACAGAGAATAAATTACTTATAAATGAATTCGGACTTACCGTTTGATTTAATCCGCGCTTTGTTAGATGCGTAAAAGTAATTAGAGCTCCTGTTTGTTAGTGAACTTATGCCTTATATCAAAACAAGTATTACAAATGGATTCGTAAGATCAGAGACAGTTTCTTTCAGGAAAAGAAAGAGAGGTGCCAGATACGAGTTCAATATCCGGGGCTTATCGACTTAATTCTCAAGTTACACGTCGAAATTAACTTTTCTCTTCTGTAGTGGACTGAAGCCATAAGACACGCCTTCTAATTCTATTGACATTTCACTTGAGGGCAGAGTGCCACATAACAAAGTTGCGATGGGAGGAAAGTAAGGTTGGAAAGAAAGCACGAGTGGGTGTTACCAGCGACGGGTTTGTGAGAACTATGAACATAAACTTCTGAGGAATGATAAATGGACGCGAAGCGTGAAAGCGACAAGGCCGTGTATGAAGAAGCACACAAGGAGGTTTCACTGTGCCACTGTACACGCCGCAAACACCGCAAGAAATAATGAAGATTATCTGGGAAGTACTTCATGAAGTCCTCCAGCTGTCTACTGAGTTCGATGAAATAATTGTGCAGCCAGAATGAAACCCTCTTGAAACGGAAACCTGCCGCGCGGAGAATCTGCGAGTAAAAATCAATGTAAAATAAAATACACTCGTAATTAAAGCGAAACACAAAAGAAAATTACAAACTAAAGCACAATATTATCCTCCAGTGCTTATTATCTCTTATTGTGAGGCAAATCACTTTGGTATGGAAGTAAGTTACGTAAAGAAACGAGAAATTCCAAACAATCAACACATCAACTTAGGCACTTAATAAAATACATTCAGAAGCAATTATAAAACTGCTACATGTTTCGGCACCGGGTTGCCATCATCGGGCAGTTATTCAGAACAAAGGCCAACAGGCAATCAGGTACTGTGTCTCCCTTCTTAAAATTATTAAAATATTAAAATACGTTATTAACTGTTGGCTTTGTTACTCCTTTGTTCTGAATAAATATCTGAAGATGGCGCCCCAGTGCCGAAATATGTAGGAGTTTTATAATTATTTCTGGATGTATTTTATTGGGTGCGTAAGTAGGTTGATGTATTGATTGTAAGAATATGCACGGTATGAATAACACAACAATTGGGAAATTTCAAAGTCTGTCCGTTGGTAGAATATGCGAAGAATACTTCAATGGACTAATGGAAAGGAACGGAAAAACAAACAAAGAATGAAAGGAAACAAAGAAGTAGAGAAGGAGAATGTGCGGCAGACAGATGCAGACATGCAGGACAGAAGTAGTGCAGTAAGGTTTAGGTCAGTGCAAGCTGCCACACACAGTGTGCCGTCTGCAGAAGCCATCAGTAAAACTGGCTTACAATGTGTATCAACCTGAAACTCGTATAGGCAGTGTATATCGCCGATTCTGGTAATGCTTCCCGAGCGGTCTTAGTATCTTACTACGGTGGGGTTCAAGGGGTGGATTCAAAGAAACAATTAACCATTTTTTCAACGCAAACCCGCGTATTAGACCGTTTCCTATGGCTACATTATTATCGTTACAAGTCAGTTACCACTTCGACTGATCAAGCCACAATAATAATACAATCGTGAGAAATATTTACATATGTTATTAGGAAACCACGGGGAAAAGATTCTATGTCAAAATAGAGAAATAATTCTATTGTTAAGCCCTCATACCTTGTTAAACGTGGTCCTAATCGGATATCCAGTACGTAATATCAAGCAATTATTAGTACCTACGTACTCACAATACCCGTGTTAGTGTGCAGGAAAAAAATTCCAGGTTGTTTTCTAGTCACGGAATGACCAATAGAAAAAATGAGACAGTAATCATATCCTACAGTGTCTATACACGGTGTCCCATTAACTCGGCTAGTAATAGAAGACACTGAAGCAGTGATAACGAAAGGATTCGAAGACTTGATCCAGCCCCATAGCTGAAATAAATAGCCAATACGAAAAAGAAAAGAAATTCATTCGATGCCTGCTTTTGGTGTAACGCACAGAGCGTTGTACCGTCATTACATATACATGTATTTATACGTTGATGAAGCACTTTAACACAGCAATTCGGTGACATCCGCAAGCACAATGGACATGATGATCACAGATTCCGGGCGGCATATGAAGTGGCTGAACAGGCTCTCAGCTTTTCCACTCTCTCGCGCAGAACTGCTACTTGCTATAAACTCACAGCAGGTAGCTGCCTGGGATATCAAGTGTACGTACATGAATGAGCCCCTGCTAACTACCGTGCCTGTGTCCAGTTCAGTTTACAATAATTTATACAAGTGTTGCATATTAGTCTGAGACTAGCATAAAGCCCGTCAAGATATCAAAGAAAATTATTTCGCTTATGAACAACATTATCGCATTTAAAGCAGAAATGTTGACGGGATAAATTTCAATACTAACTAACTCCATGGAGCAGATTCCTTCTTGAGAAGCTAACAGGTCGTCAGCTAGTCAAGAAGTTCCCCGTATTTTATGGAACCTGAAGGTTCATTACCGCACTCACAAGAGCCTGACACCTGTCCCTATCCTGAGCCATATCAATCCAGTCCACACCCTCCATCCCACTTCTTAAAGATCCATTTTAATAGTATCCTCACATCTACGCCTGGGTCTTCCAAGTGGTCTCCTTCCCCCAGGTCTCCCCGCCAAAATAATGTATGTACCTCTCCCCTCCCCCATACGTGCTACATGCTCCGCCCACCTCATTCTTCTTGATTTGATCACCCGAATAATATTTGGTGATGAGAACAGATCATTAAGTTCCTCCTTACGTAGTCTTCTCCATTCCCCTGTTACCTCTTCCCTCTTAGGCCCAAATCCTCCTCAGCACACTATTCTCGAACACCCTCAGCCTATGTTCCTCCCTCAGTGTGAGAGACCAAGTCTCACACCCATAAAAAACAAAAGGCAAAATTATAGTTCTGTATATCTTAACTTTGTATTTTTGGATAGCAAACTGGAAGACAGAAGATCCTGCACCAAATGATAACAAGCACTCCCCAACTTCAATCTGCTCTTAATTTCTTCCTGAATGGAATTTCGATTCATTAGGGTTGTTCCCAAATATTTGAACTGTTCCACCCTTTCAAAGGATTTATTATCTAACTTTATGTTATAATTTTGTCCTGCATTCTGATCTCGAGACATGACCATGTTCTTAGTTTTCTCAGCATTTACTTCTAGACCAATCTCCTTACTAGCGACTACTAAAGCTTCTGTGTTTTTCCTTATAGCATGTACAATTCCGCCCAATATATTAACGTCATCAGCATAAACTAGAAGCAGATGTGTACCATTTAATTTCAAGCCCTCCTGGTTTGCCTGAACCCTCCTAATGGCATATTCCAAATCAAAGTCGAAAAGCAATGGCGATAAAGCATCTCCTTGTTCCAAACCATTCTTAATAGGAAATGTGTCAGACAGATGTTTGCCTACCCGGACTGTGCTGTAGGTTTAATTTAGACACATTTTTACTAGCATTACTAGTTTCAATGCACGTTCAAAATGATCTACTGCAAAAATAAGCTTCTTTAAAAAAAAGCCTAACCTATAAATTTCGAAACGTCTGCAAAAGAGCTAATGCTGATACCTCAATAAAAAAGTGATATAATTACAATATTTACTAAGCGGTGTATGTACGAAAATTGTCACAAAAGGTGGTCACTGCAATATCGACTCAAATATACATTTTTCTGAATGACGAGTAAGTATACGTCAACCACAACATATATTTGATAAAGTTAATTAACAACTTTGTTGACTGCAGTTCATTAGGAAACTGATATACTAATATTTTAACAAAATTGGTAACATTTAGAATATTGGTATATGTGCGGCATCTGGAATGTTCAGACACGACAAGAATTGGTTACGGAATTTGTGATTGATTGAAGATCTAAGAATGAGGGAGTGTCAGACGAAGTGCTGAGAACACATAAGGATAATTATGGGAGAATGGAGAGAAATACATAATGCCGGGTTTTGTAATTTTTAATCTTCACTTATTATTACAAGCATGATTTATCTGGAAGGAAGGGAAAATTGGGTCACGTAGTGCGCATTGTGAAGTGTAAAGTGCACAAAAATATGTCAGTCGGTCGGAATCAATGGAAGAGATCAAGGTACAGCACGTGTTGAAGTGGGTCGTCGCAGCAGGCTGTGACAGCGTACACTAGCTTCAAATGACTCAGTCGTTACTGTCCGATCGTGGAGCTTCATGAATATCGTAACGAAAGTTCGGGTTCTATTAAAGGAGAAACCTTGACCAGTTGAATAACTACCTTTTTTTATGAAGCAACCCTACCTATGGAGGTAATTTATAGGGCTGGAGAATAAGCTAGTGCACACAACACTTTGAACCTGATAAAGATATAGGGCGAGAACAAAGACTTATTTTTTTTTTTCATTTTAGTTAATGCAACTTCTCATTATTAAGTTTTCTTCTATGAAAAACAATTTCAGACACAAATAACTTTTCTTTCTGTCATGAAAAGCACAATTAGTCCCAGTCGTCTGTCTGTCAGTTGATAGTCACGGTGAGTACTGCATACTTAAGAGGCCCTGTTGTCGGCTAATTAGCTCACAGAACATGTACCCTGACTCGTGGTTTATTCGTCGATTCAGAAAAATACAAAGGCGAAGATTCAGGTTATTTGTACGTTAGGCCGTGTCTACTGGTAAAGAGTCAAACAACGGACTGCTTGACATTGAAGATGGAGGCAATACCCTTCTTAGAAACGTTGCCAACTAGTTTTCAATTGACAGGGTGCAACATCCCAACGTAATTGAATTTCAAAAACACGGCTGTGGAAACTTCAAATCTCTCAAATCACCACCATATTTCCTTCAGTAGATAGCACAAAACATCTTTCCCACGGATCAGAAACGGTGTTTAAGGTGAAAGGTGTCCACAAAGGTGTCAACAGGGCTCAACAGATGCTAGGTCGGTTCACTTGTCAAATAAAAATTCTACTCGCTAGATAATTCTCCACCAGAGGAATCGGCCATGTCTGCGCCTCGGTAGCAGCAGTTACGCACAAAACAGTTTGCCATCATGTAACATCAAATACACGTAAAATACTGCCTCTTATATTGTGCAATGTACAAAATGTCATTTACTGTTCATATCAACTTTTCACAATTTGTTTAAAAACCAAAGAAGCTGTTAAATAGTGTACATTAGAAAGACGGGTTCGATGACGTATTAGGAATGACATACTGTCATCCATAGCCTTGAAATTGTTTGTGAAGAAGTAAAAGTAGCCAATAACAGAAGTAGGTATGATATTCTCTTTCCGAATTTATTAACGGTCGGCGTCATTTGCTAAACCTGTTGTTTTTATGGGTGTTAAACATGGTCACTTATACTGAGGGAAGAACACAGAGTGTAAAATGATGCTCAGTCTAATGTGTGTACCTCATGGTGTTTGTATTTTTTAATAAATTTTTTTCGAGAAGTGAGCACTGACATATATTTGGACCTCAGAGGAAGCAAGTAACAGGGTGCTGGCATAACTCGTATAAAGAGTATATAAACTTCGCCAAATGTTATTAGAATGAACGAATTAACGAGGATGAGATGGGCGGGGCATCTAGCGCGTATGGGGGAAGAGATGTGTACACAGGATTGAGGTGGGGAAACTTGAAAGCAAAGAAACACCTTGGAAAACCTTAAGGACAGAGACAAGAAGAGGGCAGTTGTCGACAACGTAATGAACTGTCATATTCCATGAAGCTCGAGGATTTCTGAACCAGCTGTGAAAGTTATCAGCTTCTCAAAAAGGATTCTGCTCCAGGAAGTTAGTTAGTACTTTAGTAAGTTCATTAGTAAGTTGGTTAATTAGTAAGTTCGTTACTGAATAATGTTAGTAAATTCGTTACTTAGCAAGTTGGTTACTTAGTATGTTAATTTGTTAGTTAATTACTTGTTTAGTCAATACGTTAGTTAGTTAGTCAGTCAGCTATTTATTTATTTATTTAGTTAGTTAGTTAGTTAGTTAAACTTGCGATTGCATGTACAAAGCCGCATTGCAGAGTGTCCTGAAGCAGTGCATTACAAGAGTAAAACAAATCTGATTTCAACTCAGTCTAAACTCAATTAAGACTTTCTTTTATTCTACCTTAATTGCTTTCTTGTGCTAAAACAACTGAGGCATTCACTTTCATCGCTAATCTTCGCGTCTGTTTGGAAAGCCTTTGTTGACTGCTGAATATATCCTACAAATTAAGAAATGTAAATATATTGGAGTTCTTGTTTAATTATCTCGAAAATTCTAACCTTTATGAAAAAGTTGCACATGAAATATTTATCTCATTTTTCTTTGCAACGTTTGTGCGAAAATCTGTCGCCTTGTTAAATACATAAAGACTTGCGCTCCAGGCATGCGCAGAAAAGCCCGCAGGTCTTCACATAACGTGTCTCTTAATTCTACGTTAATTACAATTTTGAACGAATGGAAACACTTAAATCAAATTACCCAAGATATCTCACGGTTACCCGTTCAGCTGTTCTACACTTGTTCCATGCTTGCAGATGGAAGGCCTGCCAACTCGATTTCCTTAGGCGCCCAACAGGAACGTGAAAGCGCCTAAAAGTCAGAAAAGAACTCTAACGAGTATATTCAAACATACTGATAATTCCAGTCTTTGACCTTACTTTTTCATCATCACGGACGAACTGACGATTTATACTTTCATCTCTGATTACGTGTAAACCATTCAGTAATTCCCCATAACCCTATTACATTCCTAGTCACGACAGGAACAAGCGCGAAACTCTACGTGACCTTCAAAGCCCTTGCCGTCACACACACATAAGTATGCTTACCTTCAGATGAGCAATGCGATTCACAATTTCTGCACCGTTGGTATGATCTCAATTGTTCCTTTTTTACAATTGGAACTAGCTTCAAACGGAAAAATAATCAAGATTGACGTACTTGGAACTATGTGGAAGAAAACAGTTGTGATCTATGTCAAAATACATTGTACTGGCTTGCGGGAGGTGTGAAAATTCATTACGCAACACATTACAGCCCACATCTAAGTTTAAATACGCAGCATTAATCTCTCAGGTATGTAAAAGAAATTGTTTGCATTGTTAAATAACGTATGATACATGAAAGCACACATAAATATATAAGTAAATAGATAAATAAGTACTGATTTTATTTCCAGCTTATCTACAGTGATCATTATTTTATCTCACCAATACAGCTTGTCATTTCCTGTCTGCTCGCTTATCGTATAAACCGTAGCCACTGGGTGTCCTACCCACATGTACGGTGGAATAGTGTCGGGAAGTCACAGCCGATATTGAATAGCAAAAATAATAACCCTATATAATACAACAAACGACGTCGATCCCCATGAAAAACATTTCTCACCCAAGCGGAAATTACGACGGTCGATGTAGAATTCTGCAGTCAACCACGCATCTGCAATCACGAACACGCTATACAGAGTGTCCGTCGAGTTACCGTACCCCAATCTAATCCACCATGCGGATTTGTGCGTTCACGCCGTGTTCTTTTGGTACACTGTGACAGTCGAAAGTGTGTGTGGGGAGAAAATCTGTAGGTCGCACGTGCTTACACGGCGTAGTTAAAGAGAGTTAAAGACTTGAATTCGAAGTCGTATCGCGCGTCATTCACAAAAGTACTGTCGGACATTTACACGAATCGTCGTCGATACGACGTCGAATTCAAATCTTTAATCTCTTTTACTACGCCGTGCAAGCACGTGCGACCGGCAGTTTGCTCCCACACACCACCTTCGACTGTCACACTGTACGACAAGAACACGGCGTGAACCAAAAGGCACACGGCATGCGCATGCAGGAACACGATACAAGGCAGGGTTACGGTGATTTCTTGGACATTCTGAACAGTGTAGGACCTGGCTGTCAGTGGTACAACAAACATACTAGTATTTCAATGGGGTAAGGAAACGTAAGCTGGCGTCGTGCTGGCCTGCCTTTGTTCCCCTACCCAGCCAAATGATTACAGTATCTCTTTGCGGTATCATTACAGCCAAGCAATTCAGTCACAATATGGTATCGACATTTAACTAATTTGTCAGGCGTTGATTGAAATATGCTCCCTGGGTAGCTTTTTTTCCAATGGCTCGACAGCCCCTTGGGGGCCTAGGCCGCCTCATTTTTTCGAGGCTTCACGGTCACAATTTAGACACACCACACTCGGTAGGACTCCTCTGGACGAGTGACCAACCCGTCGCAGAGACCTCTACCTGACAACACACAACACTCACAACAGACAGACATCCATGCCCTAGGCGAGATTCGAACCCACAATCTCAGTAAGCGAGCGGCCGTAGACCCACGCCTTAGACCGCGCGGCCACTGGGATCGGCATAGCTTACCTTTAGATACAAAAACATAAATGGTATCTGCTTCGGTATTGGACGCTCGGCAAGTGTAATTGCCGGAATCGCCGTGCGTGGCGTGGTTGATGATGAGGCGACTATGGGTTTTGGGACCAGGCTCGGTGCTTACACTGACGCCTCCTCGCGATGTGTCGTAGCTGATCATGCGGTCGTTATGGTACCAGAACACGTACTGTGGTGGGGACGGGCTCTGAAACAAGACATCAAATGGCACATTGGGTGGGAGCAGGACAGTACACGTACACGTTTATACAACGATTGGGAGAAGGAGAGAGTACAGGCTCGTATGACACGAACAGTTCGGGATTGAGCTGTGCGTCTCCAATCGGAATTTCAAACGCGCCTCTCGTACTAACGGTTGCAGTTCATACAGAACAACACAGTATGTCCACTCGTCCTCTGGGCAGCGATAACATGGTTTTCTTCCGCCAAACCTCCACACATTTCCCCAGCGTCTAGGGTCGCAAATCTGAGTTCCGAACTGTAGGTGGACTGACACGTGAAGAGGAATATGAAAGAAAACACACAATGTCGGTGTTTGTGAGTAGCGCTCTTCACGTATCATAATTAGATACTTGAAAACTAAATCATAATAACAAAAGCAAGCGGCTCGATTGCCACTTCAGATCAAGTACGCATAGGCTATCAATGGTAATTAAACACCTGCTGCAGATACAAGCACTTCTACCAAAGACCGCAAAACACGGACTTCTGCTCACCTCAAGTGAGTTGATTTTACGAGCGTGCGAGCATAAATGAACGATATTAATTCGCATCAACAAATATTAAAAGATGTTCTTCTGGGATTCAAAATGTCTGCGGGGAGAAAGATATATTTCATAACTAAGACAAGGAGCTTGTGCTTTCAGAATGTGGGACGCGGTCCTCTAGGTTGTATATTGTGGGGTTCTACAGTCTCGTAGGTGATTACAAACTTTTCTAAGGACCTTCCACCTTCAGGGTCACTCCTACGTGCCTGAAGATGGAAGAAAAAGGTTTCTCTGAAGGCTTATGGAAACATCCAAGAGCCTACACGGCTTAATAAATCAGCGGACTAACATATTTAAATTTCATCCCCGTGACACCCTCAATTTTCTATTAACTTCTAGTTCACTAAGTAAACTATGAAAAAAGTCTTTAAATTTTTTCCATAACCTCATTGCTTTGTTTCAGATCACTTCAATGTCACTATCACAGTTGCATTAATTGGATTTCCGTGCTTCTAAATTTGTAAACAACTTTTAAAAAAAGTTTCTATTACCTATTTTAAAAATGGGAATTTTAAAAGAAAGTGTAACAGAATCGTTCCTGAAATTTCACATTCGCTCTGACGAAAGAGAAAACAAACGCCTTTTATATAAAACCCGCATATTTGTCTACATGTTTCACAGGAACCCACCCCTTTTTTTCTGTCCTCAACAACACGAAACACGTTTACAAGTCTTCCTATTTTTTACAATAATCATTATCATAATTTAGTGCATATGATTTAAAATGATGTCAGAAAAATCTTAAAGTATTACGTAGCCACAAATAACGTAACTTTTAAGGCTTTTTGAATGTGGAGTTTTTTATTTAGGAGAGTTGAAACGTCATACTTTTTCAAGCCTCATCATTCGTCATAAATAAAATCTGCTCATTTTATTGAGCCTGTAAAAGATACACAAATTCAATATTTCCAGAGTGTCCAATTAGTACGAGCAGACGCGTTCGTCTAAGCTATTGTTAGAAAATGAATCCCTCAAAGAATGCGATCATTTTAATTGGGACGAGAGAAAGAATTCCCAAACAGAAAAAGACAGCATAATCCACTTTCGCTTCGACTAACTGTATGGCAAAAGGCTTACTACCATACAATAAACAATCCTTTAAGATAAGGTAAGGAAAGTATTGATAACTTAGATCATTTTCTGGGTATTAGACAAACTTTAGCAATTAGCAGTAGAGCCAAACCAGCAGGCTGATTTGGGCTGAAGAGGCGGAAGGTATTTAGCTCCTTCAAACAGAAACAGGTTGAGACTCCACGACTCGACATTCTTGAGAGCCAAGAATGGAACGTATTAAGTGCTACCTGCTTTATAAGTTGTGTAAATTGCAAGTAACATAAGTGAATTGCAAAAGCTATGAATATCCCAATCCAGCTATTCTTTCTAATTACGAGTAAGTACTGCTTAAGATACATGCCATCGATTATAATATATTTTCAGGATAACGACGCTATGGACTTAGGACGCACCCTTGCTTAATAATGGGTTTTCAGGGAAAAACGTTACGTATCCTTTATCGAAATATAAATTATCAGTACCCAAACATATAACTTCTTTGCATTAACAAACACAAGTCAACCCAACATTGGAATTTTTTAAGAAACAAATTACCTACATACTGTCTTTTTAAATTTGCCTCCAGAGTCACACTTCGAGTCTACAGATTCTTCTAAGTCTCCTCTTAATTCAGGGCAACCAAGATCAGAATTGTCACAAAAAATATCATCGTCTGCACCATCGAGTGCATTTGTAACGCAGAATTTTTTGAATGACGATAACGGAGTTTCAAAAAATTTCAAAGATACCTACCCCCACAAATGGGGGAAAGAAGTTACTGATTTTACGTAGCGCAAATAGTTTGAAACAACACTCTATAACTGTGTTTTACCTCCAATAAATGTGCATCGAAGTCAGTCAGTTTCAAAATAAGTAAGAACCCATTCCACACACGTATGTGTATGACTCTTCGGACACGTAAAGGGAATACTGTGTAATATCTTAATTGGAGTTTTAACTGTAAATGCCACACTGATTAGCTTTATTATGTGTGGGACAAAACATCTACTGAAAACATACACTTAAACACGTTCTGTAAATGCTAACTTTGTTTCACTCTTTTCAGAATAGAAATAAGAACATTATTAATTCAAAGGTTCAGACAGACTCCAAACATGCCTCCTGACACACTAACTGCACGATTTGCGTATTGGATTGACATTCCCAGATTTCTTTCTGGCTCTTCACCTTTCCTATTGGATATGGGTAAACATTAACAGCTGCAGGCTCTCCACAGTAAAAACAATTTTGCCACTCCCTGTATAAATTAAATATATTGGTATTCAATATTTAATATCACTTCTACGCTTTTATTTACATTTCACTTTTTATTTAACAATTTCATAATCCGAACCAAATCACCGATATCGTGTACTGCTACAAAGTCAATTGTTAATATAAAAATGAATTTTGTGTCAATAACGGAAGAATGAAGTCTTAAATGTATTTGTATGTTTGTATGTGTTTATTTATAAACCTAAAGTCAATAATTCGAAAAAACGCCAACATAATATTTAACCTACAAACAAAGAAATTCATTTTATATGTACTCTGCAGACATGTTTATAATCCCCTATTCAATAGCGGCTTCTTCGTCCATGGAGTTCAATCAATGTTCATGGCCTAGGACATATACTTAATTTGTCTAGAAATCTACCCGCTTTTTATACAATCAGACACTATGTGGTCTTCCTCACAGCAGTTCGCCTCCATTCCATAGCCTGAGATAGATGAATCCAGTCCACGCCCTTCCACGAAGTTCCTTCGAAGCCCATTTTAAGTTTTTCCTCCAAGTTATATGTAGGTCTCACAAGTTCTTTCTTCCCTTTACGTCTTCCAATTGTAATTCTTCAGAGCCTACAGCCTTATTACTTTTATATCCGTGACACATGCCCCGCCCACCCCATTCCCCTAATTTTTTATTATAATAGCCCTTACTAAACAGTGCCAATTACTAATTTTCGTCCTAACAGTTTTCTACAAACTCTTCCTCCTTCAGTAATACAAAGAACACAAATTCGATAAAAGCTGGTTTCTCCCCTTTTTAACCTAAGTGACCAAGCCAAAATGTCGCACAAATCAAAGCTTTTAAAGTTGCATAATTTGGAAATACCGGTAAGTTCAATGGTCACTTTGGTGCTCTTGAAGTAGGATTGGAGATTCCTTCAGTAACATTCTCACAAAGATCGTTAAAGGATCAACAGGAATTTCTGGAAACGAGGCAGGAAGCATCGCAGTAGACTGGACTGGCATGGAGTCCAAATTAATTACCAAATTCATACAACCCAGCCAACTGACCACACCATAAATCAGTCCAGTGCAGTACATCCATGTACAGACCTCCCTGTATGCCTAGATTGCCCAATTCTTTCCATCTCTTAGGTTTCTGTGCTGAAATATATGTGCATTTCCCGTCAACACAGTGAGATCTACATACCCGCCGTACTTTACATCAGAAAGACAGTACCAAATTTCTACACTGGCTCAGTTGATTCGTTACAATATTATATCGAAGGGACTTTACCTTACGTCACGGCAAGTCAGAAACACACAAAAGTGATATCTTATTACCATCTAATACATAAGCAAAGTTCATCCTATACCATGCCATGACGGTGGAGGGGGAAGTTAGATGTACAGCTGTGTCCTATCTTTAACCTCGGAGCTAGATCGAGGTGGGTGGTCAACGCCACCTCCCGGCCGCTTTACCCCCGGGATAAAGCCCCGTTATCCATTGTACTGGAGGCTGGGTGGCCTTGCGGCCGGTCTGGACGGGTGAGGAAAATCTCGTCCTCACCAGTCTTCGAACCCTGAACCGTCCAGCGCGTAGCGAGTGGCTATACAGACTTAATATATGAGTGGTAGTGGCAACTGTCAGTACTCAGCATGGTTCAACAACTGATACGCTACAATTACATCCCATCGTGATTTAAAATACAGACAAGCAATGAAGTTTGTTCTGCGCACTTTCAGCCCTAATGTTTAGCTGTCCATTTCAACGAGTGACTATGTGCCACAACAAAACCAGTTGTTACATTTTGTATGCAGTACCATAAGGTTGAACCTCTTCAGGCATGAAATTAATCCATACAATAATTTCTAATCCAGTTACCACGTCACGGCAAACAAACAGAATATCCATTACAAAGACCAGCTTGTAAATGATGTAGGCTATAGCGAAATAATAGTGATTTATTCAGAAAATAATATGAAACGTGTGTATGTATATACACTGTGCACAAAACGAAACAGTTTGCAAAGACCCTGAAACCAGTGAACGTTCCGATAAATGCTAGACGCGGAGTTGCTTCAGTAACATCTCTATCAGAAGAGATCACAATAACAGGGTTGGTCTTAAATCTTCTGTAGTATACGTCATATTGTCGTAACCTGGGTAATTACTCATAGATAAGACTAAGAGGTTTGGTCGTCATGGGATGAACTTTCAAGTTAACCGTAATAAGAGCAAAGGAGTATAAGATATGGTCATCGGAAAT
Organism: Reticulitermes speratus; assembly: GCA_021186555.1. Taxonomy (NCBI): domain Eukaryota; kingdom Metazoa; phylum Arthropoda; class Insecta; order Blattodea; family Rhinotermitidae; genus Reticulitermes; species Reticulitermes speratus. The sequence goes on from JAJKFL010000002.1 coordinate 19,663,366, forward strand.
GTTGAAATGATGACGTCACTAGTAATCCTTTACAAAATTTGCACTCACACCCGCGGTCGCACATTAAGATTACTTATCCACATACTGAATGCTACAGTTGTGAAGGCCTGGACGTTGGTCAAAATGATTAGCAGGACGTCAGTGTATCTCCTGAAACTCAAAATTATGGCGATGAGTGGCCCCACACAGAACGGCAGAAAAGAAAACAATAGCGCAGTTTCAAAACCTATTCGGACTTCCTACTTCCACATAGTTCTCATTCCCGCGTTTTCTATTTCTTAAGCAATTATACACCATAATCATCTACAAGTCATGTGTTTAACGTGCATTATATGACCTTCCACACCGCAGTAGTTCAAAGCAACAGCATGTTCACATTTATAGCTGTTACCACGCTTTATTTCAGTGCCCGGTGGCGCAATTGGTTGAGGCACTGCGCTATAAGACGGAAGGTCGCGGGTTAGAGGTCAATAGGATTTTTCATTCACGTAATCCTTTCGGCCGCACTATGGCCCTGGGGTCGACTGACCTTCTAACAGAAATGAGTACCAGGAGTATCTCCTGGAGGGTAAAAGCGGGCGGTGCATAGGGCTGACAACCTTGCCACCTTCATGTGCCGACTGCATAGAAATTCTGGAAGTCTCAACCTGCTGGGGCCCTAAGGGTCTGTCTAGGCCTGTACAGGCACAGCTTTAGCTTTACTACACTTTAGTTTACTTTAGTGCGTCAACAAATGTCAATATATTGCTAAGGTATTACCTCACGTAACTGTAGCACACTTCATTAAATGCTGCTAGTGTCGTTCTCACCTCAGAAGTTTACATGCCCATCACCTTACTTTACTGATGAAGTGGATTCAAAAGGGAAATGTATAAATGGGGAGACAGACACACGGACATGATAATTTCATGAACTGAGGACTTCTTCTTCTTGTGGTAAGACACTACGTCTCTGTGGAAATGCGACCAGTAGTGGGCCTTCTATCAGTCTCCGTTTGACAGGTGAATGAATACAGAGCAACAGACTTGGCGGGAAATACATCATATGGTAACTTTTCCACCACAAGTCTCACATAAAATTTCCTGTGTCGAACCTAGGGAGAATCGCTGTGAGAATCCGCAGCCGAGGCGTGGCCTAGCAAATACGCTTCTGCATACTCTTCATTACAAAATGGGGAAAGGGTGTTAAAATTCTACAAACACTACAAGAGAGATTAACCTGTAGCAATCACATAAAGGACCAGAAACAAAAGCTGGCCCAAAGTGCGGCTTTAGTTTATAAAGTGAGTGATGCAGCAAAAGGGCGAATAATTGGCTGGAAAGAAAGCGCTTGAGGGATGTAAGCAGAGGCTTTGCTCGATACTTCTGTGCTTTGCAGCGGGTAACTTCTTTGTTCAGAAAATATACAGTTAGCTACAGGGGGTATTATACACAGGAACAAGAGTAAAACGAGGGTGCGAGTTTCAGATAACGGACTTGTAAACAAATGCAAGATGATTGCCTGATCATAAACGTCTTTTTAATTAGACTGCCTCTAAAAATGACCGATAACATATCAAGAATTTCAAATTTCTTATTATTATTATCATTATCATCATCATCATCATCATCATCACAGGCCTATTAAATGTCACATTTATTACATTCTACTATTGTTGTTAATCGGCTATTGAAGGCAAGAGAGATGAAAGAAAAGAAGGATGGAAAAACTTGCAAAATTTGTTCTCTTGTATTTTAATACTTTTATAATCGGCACATTTCACTTAAAATTAGCTCCACATGGATGAATCAAGGAGGTAAGATAGGTGGAAAGTGGAGCACACAGGGCAAAAATAAGGAATTCATAAAACCTTGTCGCAAAACCTGTTGAGAATGGACTACAAACAAAGACATAAAGTGCGAAAGACTAAACAGCATGTAACTGAATAAGAATTGTGGAATCTTTTGAGTATGTTAATACGCCTTCTGATTTAACCCGATAACTGTCACGTTTTGAAGAAATATATTTAAGCCAAAGTCATGTTGCTGCTGTCAATGTTGCTATTGTTTCCATTCGAAGCAGCATTATTGTTTAGCTGTCAAGAGACATGTGTTAAATACATTTACCACACCACTGAACATGAACAAAGTCTGAGTTTTGCCACAAAGCGTGATTGTTTGTACGATCCTGACAATTAATGCACATTATTTTCCTAAACTTGTTGGTCTTCATAATCGAAAGAGATATTGCATACAGTGTTGCAGGCACTGCCTTTGTACATACTTTAGTCATCAGTCTGCAACCACACGACACGAACGTCACGCAGCTCATCCAGTACACACAGATGACCTCCTTACTGCAAATTAAAATGCACTTACAAAGAACTACAAGGCCAAACTGCCACTAATTTTCTTGCTGACTACAAATTATGTAATAATTTTAGCAACTTTTTACTCCATTTTATAGTAATTTATTTTACATACTGTACGAAGTGGACAATATCAGACCACTCATATTCTACATGTATGAATATAACCACATATGTAATAACTGTAAGGTCTATGCATAATAATCTCTACGACCCCCTGAAGATGGTGGTTTAAACCATCGAAATACGTATAGGGGAATTTTAAGAATAAACTATTGTGAATAAAGTTTATGTGCATTAGTTGGTGTTTATTGAACATAAAAATACTTTAGTTTATTTTCAGTCTTCAGAAAGCTACTATACATTAGTCTCTTGAAGTGCATTATTTGGAAATTTATCTAAAATGTAGAAAAATTATTGTTTTAAGTACAGTTCCTATAGGAAGTGCTTCTTAATAATTTATAACAGGATTGCCAGGTCAAACGGCTACGACATCCTTGCTACATTACATATTATTTTACTTTTACTACATACCTTGCTCATCGAATGTTGACATTTATATTTTGTATTATTATTATTATTATTATTATTATTATTATTATTATAACCATTTTGTAACATAATACTGACAGCACGTGTTCAATAAATGTAAACTAATTTAAACACATCGCTATTCTATGAAATTCGCTGTAATATAGCTAAATACACTAGTGTAACAGGTCACGAGCCACTTCAGGACAGTTTATGTCATATGACACTTAATGACGTTTCATTTCACTAGCCGCCTGCTTGTAGTCTGGAAGAGGTCCCAGTACAATTTGTAATTTTATGGGGTCCCATTAGGTGCAGGGATATACAAAGCACTGTACTCGCGGAAAATAATTTCTGAAGGTTAAGGGAAGATATTCCTGCCAAACGTTTGTACCTGAAAGAAAGCAATACCTGTACAGGCCTGGAGAGGCCCTGAACGTTCCAGAAGGTTGAGGCTCCTAGATTTCAAGACAATCGGCACACGAAGGTGGCCAGGTTGTCAGCCCTATGCACCGGCCGCCTTTACCCCCAGGATATATTCCTGGTATTCATTTCTCTTACAGGTTTAGTCGATCCCAGGGCCGGAAGTGTTCTGTCAATAAAAAATTCCAATTACACCATCGGAAACCAAAGCCGCGACCTTTAGACTTTTTGGCAGTGCCTCAACCACTCAACCTCGAGCACTGAAAGATGCGCATTCGATAGAGGGCTATATGGGCTCCAGAAAGCAGTCCGGTCAGCACATAGACAGGTGCTTGCCTGACAGAGACATCACGGCTTGCAACACGCATATGAAGACTGAGATCCGATAAATACCGCCTCCGCGTGAGGCATATGCGGTTCCTGGGAAGCAAGGAAGCAGCAGCAGAGAAGGCGGGCTTTAGGAATGTGATCTTCTGGCCACAAGCGAAGTGACGAAGTGTGTTCAGTTTTGTGGGTTAGTTCTCCGGCATCAGATGTGTGTGTCGACAAGTGCGTGTTGTGAGTGTGAGTGTGAGGTGTGTGTGTCGTTGAGGTACAGAGACGGAGAGAGAGGTGTGAGTACAGACAGAGAATGTTGTTGGTTACCTAAGGCGCCGAGAATATCTGGCCGCAACGAATAGAAAGCAGGTGGAGAACTGAAAAGATACGACTATAGAAAGGAAGATAATGTGGGCCGGAAAATAGCGTGCTTAAGGTTATGAGAAGTGCGTACGAAATTACAGTTGGAAAATTTTAGAATTTAGAATTTATTTGCTGAGTCGAACTACATATTTTCGGTGATTGCACTGCTAACACCAAGTTTTCCACAGTGCACAGCCTGTGTGTTAATCCTAGTTTTACAATATCTTGCGGTATAATGTTGTTTACCGTGCTTCTTTATTTGTCTTACACCTTTCAGCATTAACATCAAAATTTACGCCCAAACGCAGCCTTCCAATGTTCTAAAAATTTCGTCACAATGCTATCTTCTAAGCAAAAAATTCAGCCCACACGCTCAACTTCTTTCGCTGCTGCATACTCATATATTCCACTAGCTGTCACCTTACCGTCTTCATTTCCCAACGGTCCACCTTGTCTCCCACGCTATATTTACCACAAGCACGATCAACATTGCCTGGGAATTTCCACAGCAGTCATTTTTGTTCCCCCTGCAAATAATAAACGTAATGGCTCCCACTTCACACACTGTTTTTCCTTCTTTTTCAGTTGTAAAGAATTCAACATTGAGTATTTTCTCAGAATGCAATTACAAGTAGCTAATTGTAGGCTTATTTAAAATAGCGTAAAATTAAAATGCCGATCCCAGTGGCCGTGCGGTCTAAGGCGTAGGTCTGTGGCCGCTCACTTACTGGGATTGTGGATTCGAATCCCGCCGGGGGCATGGTTGTCTGTCTCTTATGAGTGTTGTGTGTTGTCAGGTAGAGGTCTCTGCGACGAGCTGGTCTCTCGTCCAGAGGAGTCCTACCGAGTGTGGTATCTTTAAAGCGTGATCGTGAAGCCTCGAAAAATGAGGCGGGGGGCTGTCGAGCCATTAAAAAAAAAATAAAATATGCTGAAAAGCTGAAATTAACGTGGGTCTGTGTCTGAGTGCCACTCCGTACAGGTATGTGCTGCAGGTGGAGAGTAAGATCGGCTGTAGAAATTGAATGATTTTTACTTCCAGGGAAACAATACCTTGGAAGTATTTATAATAGACGTTTAGAGGGCCCCACAGCCTGGATGGACATAGAGGTTGAGAGTAAAAAAATTTCTCAAGGACTCTGATGCTCTCACGTTTGCTTAGTTTCTGAATTTCATGCATCGTCTCTTATACAAAACGTTTCGGGTACTGGATCTGCTCCCGAAATGCCGTGTTATATTGCGAATGCACGACAATGGACAAGGTCCTATAAGCTATCACTCCTAAGATAAATTGCCTGTGTGTGATTCGAACTCAGAACGTCCTGCTCCTATCTCGTCACTTCACTAAGTTACTGCGACAAAGTAAGAAGTGTACGTGTGACGGCGAGGCGCAGTATATTTCTGAGCCTTGTATAGCAAATCTGCAAGGTAGACTGCAAACAGTACGCTATTACGACGACACAGGTCCCAGTATGCTGCCAAGCACAGGTGTGCTATTATGTACGGTCAATTAAAATAAATATTTCTTCATGTAAATAAGGTCCAACAACTGTAACATCTACAGAACTAGCAGATAGAACGTAAAGCTTCGCTCCACAGAACTACGAGCACAAACACAATCCAAACTGCTCTGTTTGTGAAATTACATTCCTCATTTCGTTGTTGTTAATATACCGCACAGCGAAAAGTTGTTTCATTAAACCCTTTTTATTAAATATACATGTTGTTTGATTGCTTTTTAGCGTGTGCAATAGCAGTGAAATGGAAACGTTCGTATTGACTGTTTATTCATTTAAATTACAATATCCACTAACTGCCCGGCTGCAAGTTAACTAATTGCGACTTCATGTGACTAGTTTGCCTTAACCTTAATTATGTAAAGAATATCTATGGCTAGTACGTTTTTAACTCTGAAGTGTCAGCTGTGGAAGAAGTGGGAAAACACAATTAACACTCCCTTATAAGTGTTTTTCTTCAAACAATGATTTACGCCACTTATGAGACAGCATCGAGTCATCATTTACTATTTCAAAGTATAGTAGAAGTATAAGAGGCATTGCAAAAGAATTCTTACGTTAAGCGAACATTTTCAAAACGGCTTCAATACGGAACCTACAAATCTCTGTTGAGAGCCGTAGCGATAATGAGAATAGCGTCGCACTGCAGTACCAACATCAGAATTCTGAAGTATTATGATGTTAACTACGTGTACATTTAGAATTATAAGATTTATGAACTTTGTCCATCTTGTACTTATCTGAACAGGACATCTTTTCGGCTTTTGGATCCTTCTCCGTCTTCAGGAAAACTTGTGGGGAGGCACTAATCAAATGGATCCGACAGCAAGGGCTAGGCTAAGTCATTGCATAAAATAAAAGCCAGCCAGTATTTTAGCGCCAAGAATACACTACGCAGAATAACACAGACCACAATATATGCATATCTACTCTATTAGAGGAACAAATTCTCTAATAATGAAATATCCACTGGTGCCGATCACTTAGTTGTATGAATAATTTTTCTTGAGGTTCCTTAACTACTCTCTATCAAGCGCCAGTCTCGTGTTGCACCACAGGGATTGTGTGTATTTTCACCAAAAGTAAGCTTTAAGGGATTTGAAAAGAAGAGTTAGTCGCCTTTCCAGTGGCTCTATGCAGAAATTTGTATGGATTTAAATGTACTCCATATTTTTTAAATGCCTTCTTTGTGAATGATAAGGTCTTCACATTCAATTATTGCAGAGCAGGTAACATCTAATTTTTTAGTATCGTCAATTCTGTACAACGCATGTTATTTTACTTACTTCACATAAAAATTGTGTGTAGAAGCCAATCACTTACAGACAGGCATATATTTCGTTTAAAATTCCCACACTCCGGTAATAAAGAACGTTAAAAACAAAGGTGCTGGCAACAATGAAAACAAAAATGTTGATAATTTATCGAAATATTTTTAACAATTCCGGAAATGAAACACGTTGAAAGACAATTATAATAACAAATCCTCTTCAGTGTGATTTAATTCCATGTTCTATGTCGGAATAAGTTGTTTCTGCCTAGAACGTAATTTACCTGACGGATGCGTCTGCTACAACTAGCAGGAGAATTCGCCAACATTTGCAATAAATTACTCTAGATACCAGTTTATAATAATAATAATAATAATAATAATAAATACTACCTGCTTGTAAATTGTTGACAGTGTGCGAAATTCTAACAGGAAGATAAGAAACTTCACACTGGGTGAAGTGAATTGATGGAGTTAGAATAAAACCGTCTGTCTTTGTTTCAGTCTTCATTTGCTTTTGGAAATGCTCTTCGTCTCAAACAAACGCGCCAACTGATCTTCTGATAGTCCGCTTGCGTGCAAATTCCGCCCTGTTCAACCTCCCCTTCAGCACCGCTACTCAGCCAACGAGAAATCGATTTGCATCAACCACCGAAATCCCTTCATTCCCGCGCCTTACCTCCCATAAAGCCTTTTCCTTGCAACACGCCAATACAAAACACACACAATTTCTAAAGCAAAAAATCGTCAATCCTCAGTGGAGTGCTTCTATTAGCAGGGCAATAACACGAACAGAAATCGCCATGGCTTCCAGGAGCGCTAAAGTGTGTGTTCCCTGGTCCATAACGCTGACAAAAAGTGTGTTGGTGAAAGTTTCCTCTCGAGCTTACAGCGTTGACATTCTGCCAACAGTTTACATTGCCATTCTATCTGTAATGACGCCTGCAAACAAAGACTGGGGCACTTTTTCTCTCTTTTTACGATATGTTCAGTGACAAACTTCATACTGTATCGGTCCTTCTAGTACCTGAAACGTTTGGCTCAAGCCCAGTTTTAGGAACAGTAAATTATCTTTAAAATGACAAAACAGCACTCAGATTTCTGGTACTGACACATGGTAACTCAGCCTAACACGTGTGGTAGCATCAAAGGTGTGGTACAGTCTAACGATCTATTGTGAAGGTAGTTGAAGTTCTTCGTTAAAGCAACATCACTTAACATTCTCTTCACTACAGCAGTGAAGTGAATGCAAACAGGAAGGTCATGTCGCATGTCCATTTAATTGTTCAGCTCTTATTTTTAATTCCACTTCTAGGATTTTGACGAAATTTGGGTTTGAACGTTTTTATGAATATTGTACAATGAAATGAAGTTTCCCTCGTACCCATATAACACCTAACAGAGCCGTAAGTCAGTATAGTGTATACACTAAATGGTAACTGTCAGTGAGATTCTGTTAAAAACAGCAGCGAACACTCTAAGAATGTATGTTTACTTTACTGGAACACAGTTTCCAATTCGTATTCCTAGTCCTCCAGAAGCGAGTTACACTGACAGTGCGCCCTCACGTCAGTGTGGACGTTCTTTCACATACCGCCGTGGCCGAGTTCACAAATCGCACCACATAACAGACTAAGGCAACAAGGTTTCCTCGCCCCCTTCTAGTTACATCTGATCTCGTTACCAGTCTCAAAACAGTCACACACAAGCCTAAATCACAGCATTTGGCAGATGTTATTAAATAATTGTCTTCTGCAGACGGTGCTCACTCCTTGTCTGATGCAGTTACACAAACAACTGATGTAGACAGCAAAATGAATCACAGAGTAAATCGATTCTATCGTGGTTTATTTTAAGTTTTCAGTATCTGAGACTGCATAAGGTCGATGGTATGATGAATGGTGAAGGATGAATGAGAAGGGATTTGTAGGGAAGCAGCTGTGACCTAATCGAGGATCTATCTCCGCATTTTCGCGCACCAAGAAAAATCTCTCTCAGGACAACGGGTATTCCAGCTGACATCTGAAATGGAAATTTTTCGAATACAAGTCAAGACACTATTATGTTACGCAGACCTGTTTGGTAAAGAGTCTGAAATAAAGCTACCATCCATTAATTAAGATAAACATACCTGTTTAAAAACATAGCAGTCTCTGTTATTGGGATCACTGATTACTAATACAGACACAAATATTCTGTCTGTGAAGGATGCGACGGTATTGAGCGCCTGCTAGTGGACGGCGTACCCCTACAATAGCAGCCACTTCTCCGACATATCTGCAATGCATGTAGCCTGCGCTGCAGGCACTTCCTTTCTACAAACACTACGTCTCGCATTCTGTTTCTGCATCAAGCTCAGATGGGTCAATACGTATAAAACGATCTGGTGCGAGGCAAAGTCCTGATTTCGACCCTTCTATTCTTACAATCAAACCACATTCAGTTTTCGCGTAAATCTGTGTGTCCTCAGCAAGAGGAACTGGATTTAAAACCTTGGGTTATACCAGGTAAACATGTTCCCGTACACGCCATGAATATATATATGCGACAGTGGAGGTATAGCTCCATTTATTCGTCATCTTGACATTCAGCGTTTAAGGGTAGTAAAATCAACTCTATGTTAGGGGGTTGGGAGGGCCCCAGAAATTGTCCATACATTTGGAGAAGAGGTAAATATCTTACTCATACCTCTAAAAGAACTAAGATTTCTGTTCCATAGCCTAGTCACTGCCAATACCACGATACTCCGGCCCCAACCTTGGTTTTTAACGTGGTAAATTAAAGATCTTCATGTTTCTCGAAAGCTTGTACCTTGATATCAGCCAGACATGGCCGACAATATTTTATCTGCAATCAGTGAGAGCCAAGACTAACAAAATAATTAAAACCGCGAAGATATAGATGGAAGACACATATATGCTACTGCAAATGCTGCATAGCTTTACACACTCGCTGTAACTGGCCATGACGGTTGCTGATTATAAAATTACCTAAGATAAAACACGTGTTGCAGCGATAAAATAAATTGTACGTTAAGCTACATCGTCATCCGGACAGTTCTAGAACTCCCCGTTAAGAAATAGGCAACCTTACCTTCTGTCAGGTGCATAATTTGGAAAGACAGATTGCTGGTCTTTAAGTGATGGGAATTAATTCTGATAATTTAAAATGGAATGGTTGCATGAGTCATACAGCAGTAACCTGAAACTTGGCAAACATCTGAGCATTTAGTTGTGGTTCGGCAATACATATACTACCATTACAACTATACACAGAAGGGAAGTGACTTATTTTCGGAAGCAGCATCGCTTTGGTAGAATGTTGTCAGGTTTCCACCTCTTGTCTTCCTGTTACGAATAGCAGGAAGATGAAGCCGAGCACACAGCATTGACGTTCATCTAAATTACAAACGAAATTTCAGGCTTACCTCACAGAAAACACATTCCGTGTCTGTTATAAAGATCATTCATTTAATGAGGTTGAAGGAAGTAATCGCTGTTTAATGTGAGAATCGTGAAATGCACATCAATGCATTTTGTGGCATAATGCAGCTTTTCTCAGTCTGGAGGTATAAAATTTATAGTTACCACTGGACTGTAAGCGGTTACGCTGTATCAGGAAGCAATTCAGTTTTGGAATATTACAAACACGTAAAGGAGCCCTTGAGATCCATAAAATTGACGAAATATTTGATCAGAAGATTAACCGTAAAATTTTCATAGGAAAACCGACTTAAAAAATAGTGAATTAGGTAGCCAGTTTAGCTTTTATTTCACCCCCAAAAACTCAGTCTAGAGATAGAGAAATACAAATTGCGTGTGTGAAATTAAGCAGTTCCTTTTTTTAGAATTTCTATGGGGATCTATTTCTCAGTCTACATTAGACATTAATTGCAGTATCGGCTGATATTCTTTTTGGAGTAAAAAATATTCAATCTTTTCTATATGATGAAACTATCTTCTTTGACGTTCTCTTATACGTACAGTGTACCCTTCCAATTTTTCCTTTGCTTAAACTAATGATATTTGCATTATGTATCATATTACTGATGTTAAATTTACAAGAGAAAATGTTAATTTAGGTACTAAATTCACAATAGACCTATAATAAACGTGTTTGCCATGTAATTTTACTGCTGTAATACATAATACGTAGCTTGTCATTAACAATTGTTTACGCGTGTAATTTTAGTGAACACTCCAAAATGTCACAAAATCCATTTCAGCCGTTCAGAGAAATTACACGCGGACAGACGGAGGGACTGACAGACATGGCAAAGCTAACAAGCGTATGTTTGCAATTTTCGTTGCAAGCGGGCCTAAAATGTGATCTAACAATATTATCTTCAGAACAAATTAAGGAAAACACTTATTCTCATAGCACTAGTTTATCCTACGTTACGTGGAGCCGAGCTGTTTCAGGATGACTTAAAGAAATATTTGAATGCGGATTTGAAAGTCTTATTTGAATACATTTGTTAAACTATCTGGCAAGAAGATTGCTAAATCTGCAGATCGGATTGCACCGAATACCATTGAAACAAATATTCGTAGATATGAGCCATCTGGGTGGAAATGAAGACATGTGAGCCCAAAAACACAGTTGTTATATAGGCATACGTTTGTACGGAAAGAAAATACGGATGAATTTTTAACATTCCATAAAGCTAAGTTATTTCATTCTTCAGTAACCTACTTTTATGTTACACACGAAGATCCTGCAATCACTACAACCTACTTTTAAAACAAAAATAAATGTGCAAAAGGGGGGCAACTACGACATTAAATCAAATTAATAAAAACAGACATATGAAACCTCAGACCGGATGTCAAAGAAACCTTGCGAGTTATTTCCTTATTTTGAAGAGAAAAGTTTATTTACCTTAACAAGTTTATGGTTTCATTGGCTTGCTGATTCGGATACAGAACAACGCGAAATTTATTATTAACATTTCTCAAACATAGCCCATCATACTACAAAAGTTTGTTGGAGCATGAGGTCTTGTGGGTTTTGTAGAAAATTTTGTTTCAATTTTCATGATGTAGAAAGTGGAAACATCATATTTCTTCCAAACGATGGTAGAATTCTAGCGAAATACAAGGCGTCACATACAAAAACACGTAACCTTTTCCCACTCATCGCTGTGAGGACCTGAATCACAAATTGAATCCTATCTCCCACCAGACCAAAGAGAAAATAAAAATCGCATTGTAAGCATTTTTAAAGTGGTGAATGTTATTCTGCTAAAGTACACCTGTCATCTCCTTTCAGTGTAAATCTGAGTTGAGAATGGATAGACACGTGGCTTGCACGTAATACCACGTCTTGTGCATTACAAAGTGAAGTCCGTCACCGGAGTGTGCAAACAGTACCAGTCTTGTTACATGTTAATCTGGCAAACGGTTTTACTTCATGACATCATGCATTCGACCAAATAATTAACTTTGCAATTTACAGTGCGAATACGAAAGCTGCATACTAGTTCGCACGTGCATGCATGAAGCATATCTGCTTATCGTAAATTGTACGCCGAAATTTACCACACAAGGGAAGAGTATGTGTGTCAAGCACGAATACTATATGACAGAGATGATTTTTGGTGCGCTCTGCTGATTTAAGGTAATTTCCGGTTTGTGATTTTACAATCATATCCAGGCTACAAGTGTTTGGTGTCTTTGTTCAGAGTCGTGCATGCTTAAACCCATACACTTATTTCAAAGTGCATAGACCACAAACTATCACAGCGGCACTGAAAAAGGTCCAATTATTCTGGGTTGTTCTTTCATGTCAACTAATTAATAGTTACCGGCTTTTCGAATGACTATATTAACTCAATCTTCAGGGTCAATCAGTCAACGTAACTGCAACTGTACAAAAGTGAACATATTAAAATCTGTAGAGAAAATTCAAGTTCAGTTAAAATTGTAAAAAATATGGCACTTTACATCAAGACCAAATTAGGTTTATGATAATATCTCCCTTACTTCTTCTCGAAATGAAAAACATTTCAGATAAACGTTGTAGGGCAGATGCAAATACACATTTCGTCTCAAATATTCTTTCCAGAAAATCGTACCGTTTACGAGATAATTACGAAAAATACAGCAGAACCAGACAGGCTATAGATCATTGAACACAAAATGATGCAAGGAAGATTCGATTTTCATTCCGGATAATCAGAAAAAAACAAAGTAATAATATTTAACACTTACTGCCTTTAGCGGAAGAAACTTTGAGATTAAGATGCATTTGCATTGCGGATAATTTAGGCAAACTAAATACATTCTTAACATTTAATACCGCATTTAATGCCGCATATTTGAAAATAATTCCGTAATAATACGGCGTCACATACCGTAGGTTCAAATTTGTTTTCGTTTGACGTAATCAGTGACGTAGACCGTACAGTGACATCACGTGCCTGTGCCTCTATCGATTTGTTCTTGTCATTTACATGAGAAATAATTAGAGCTACTGGAGACTTGCAATCATAAGATTTAATAATTACTTCTTACATGCAGGAATATGAAACCTGATACGTAGATTATGAATATGCCTATAAATTGTGTACAAAATATTTTTTGTAAATCAGAATTCAAGCAAAATTATTTCGGTCAAAAATTTTAAGTTTACGTATGACCGATATGTTTTAACAGACACAAGATCAACGTACACACATATATTACGTGTTACAAAGAAGCATAACAACATACACTAATAATAGTAATAACATTCTACAATAGACGTAAGAGCTGTCAACAACAACAAAAATTGTGACCACTGTGGATTAAATGTTATGAACATGTGAGAAATTCCAGCTTGCATAGATTCGAACGCGCTTCAGGGTTACGTTATACGTACATGTCCTCTCTTCTTATATGTCGTTACACCATTCTTCGCAAAGGTCTGAGAAAAATCACAAGAGGGCAGACGCTCTCAGAACAGTGACTCGAAACCGAGACCTCCTGCATATAAACCAGAAGTGCCAACTCATAAACACAGAGGTTGGCACTCCCTATACATTCAGGCAGGTTTACTATATCCATAATATCTCACAGTCCGTGAAATAAGAACACAAAAACGAAAGGCCTATATTATGATAAAACAAATTCTGACAGATTAACGAATTGCACACTTGGCACCATTTAGCGTTTAGAGGCAGATTAAGACCACAAATCTCCATGCCAAGTGAAAAGAAAATGCTTGTAAAAGGCGCTTGCTTAGTTAATTAGACCACAAAATAGTATGAGTACTTTTATGTAGGGTGATAAACAGCCACTCGCTCAAGCCCTAACCTGAAGAGCCAGGATTTTCTGTCAGGGTTTACTGCCTTCGAACGTCTGGTTTCAAAAAGCCTGAAAGCCTCCAATCCCTGCTCTGTGTTATGGAATACACTTTAGTCTAGCTCCTCAGCTAAAACCTGCCTGTCCTGGAGAAGGAAAATTTTTAAATACATTGGTTTTAAAACAACTAAGTTGTTATATATAAAAGACTACAAGCAAAACGCTTGAAATGAATAATATTAAATTAATAAGAATTTATATTTATTTCTTTAGATTTAACAAAGTATCGGGTCCTATTTAATTTTAACATTTAAAGCTCCACAAAATTATGTCGTTTCAAATCCAATCTTTGTTGTCCTCTTCATCTTTGGTGTGTGACTCACGTTGAATACCTCCTTCATTTCTAACATTTAAGCCGCCTAGTTAACTTTTATCCTTCAGTGAATTTAAATTACATCCAAGCGTAAAATTAAACAAACAACATTACCTGCATTCTATTAAAATCCTTTGGTACAAACGTCGTAACTAAGTAATTAAGTCTCTAAAATAATAATCCTGGACTTTTTATTTATCTTACTTCTCCTTATCTATAACCGGAGCCACAACGCCATCTCTGCTGTCCAAAACATAAAAATACTTACTATTATAACTGAAACACGGAATAGAATTTAAAACTGTCTGAAACCAGGGAAAAGCCAGCTTTTTCTTTCCAGTGGCGCAACAGCCCCTAGTGGGCCAAGGCATCCTCATTATCGAGGCTTCACGATCACACTCAGACGCACCACTCTCGGTACGATTACTCTGCAGGAGTGATCAGCCCGGCGCAGAGACCTCTACCTGACAACACACAACATTCGCACGAGACAGACATCAATGTCCCCAGCGGGATTCGAACCCACAATCCCAGCAAGCGAACAGCTGCAGACCCACGTCTTAGACCGCGCGGCCGCTGGGGTCGGCAGGGAAAAGCCAGCATTACAGGAAAAGATAAAATTTTCCCTATGATCTCCATAAAGGTATATAGCGAAGGTAGAGTTACAGCTCCGCTCATTCTTAACCCTGACTCCAGAAGGACGTGAGTGTTCAGCCTCACACCCCTTAACAGAATCCTTACAGATATTCTATCTCTACCCTAAGAAAATACAAGGAACTCTAATATAAAATTGTTAAATGAACAAAACGTCTAACGCCAAAAGAAAAAGAAGTATTATATAATAAACTGAACCACGAACATAATTTAATAAAAGCGAACTGTCTAACGCACAACAGAGAATAATAATAGAGAAGTAAATCACAAATACTCGTAGTCTGCTGATATAAGGGACGAATGAAAGAAACAAAGAACTGAAGCCAAAGATGTATAGTGTTCAGTAATAATGCAGAGCAATACTGCTTGTGACTTGTGCAGGAGACAAGAACTACATGACGCTCATATTTTATAGTAGTCTCTATATAGAGACATCTGTCTGACACGGAAATTGTTGAGGTCGCTTTTCTGTTTCTGTGTTTAGCTTCGTCATCAAGCTGCTGACAGCGGGTGGGGGGGGGGGGGGGGTGAGCAACTGTAAAATCTACGGAACACATTCACTGCCGTCTGACACAATCCTGCCTGCAGATATCCACAAGTTCTGTATGTCATTGAGAGGGACAACTGAAAGTAATTACTTAAATTTTAAGTTTTACACATTCTTCTTAACGATCATTATTTTGGTACGTGTAAGGACAATTTGGTTTGGATTTTATATTTTAACAGGATATTTTGTTAGTAATTCTGTCTGCGTGTCCCGTAGCAGCGGGACATAGGCTTCATTTGAACACTGCTACTTCAATGAAGAATCCTACAAAACCGTAAAGCGGAGGCATGTTTCAGTTATTTCATTCCTTTCTCAGGCGCGTTCGCATGCGAAAGGCGACTATTAGCTTCGTCGTGTCTGTCCGTCTATCTCTCCGCATGGAACAAATGGCTGCCGCTGAACTGGTTTTTGTGCAGAAATTCTTACTAAAATCTGTACCGAAAATTCATGTTTGCTTCAAATCTTAAAAAAAAAGACAGGCAATTTATTTGCATGAACCCTACTGTTACAGTCCCTCACCCTTATTGGTTTTGATAACTGAAATAAGCTTTTTCTCTGTTCGGTACGCGCTGACCCAAAGAAGGATTTTTTATAGCTGAGACAGATTGCGTCTGTGAGGTAAGGGCTGATGCTAAAGAAAGAGCTGAGCATTGAGTATCGTTCAAGATTGCGGCAGACTATGTTCTGTGCGAAGGACGAACTGAGGCTGAAGAAACAGCTAAGCACTGAGTATCGTTCAAGATTGCGGCAGACTATGTTCTGTGCGAAGGACGAACTGAGGCTGAAGAAACAGCTGAGCATTGATTATCTTTTAAAATTGCGGCAGAATGTGTTCTTTGCAAAGCGCAAACTGAAGTTGGAGTAACAGTTCAGCATCGAACATCGACTATGATAGATTTTATCAGATATCGGCATTCAAGTTATATAGAAAAAAGGTTTCGGCAATGAAATCTTGGCCTGCGGTGTATTTCTACAAAAAAAAACGCCAAGCAATTAGTTGACATGAGAGCAGAAAAATCAAAGATATTGCAAACTACAAATATCTAATGATTCATGTTTCCAACAAAAAAAAATTATTTTCATTTTGGAAGAGGTGGTTGTAAGGGATACTGATGCGCCTACTACAGCGTCTCCTATCATAGTCACCCTGTCTTGTGGAGCACCCTGTCTTCACAAACGAGGCTCTAACATCCCCGCTTAATGGTCTTACCAACATCTATACTAAACAGTAAATATACATTAAAGCATGATATATGCATTAGACCAGGAAAAAATTGAACTGTACAATCTAAGTGGGGAAATCAGATGTAAGAAACCCGAACTCGACTTAATGTTATGTTATACGTAAATTTTCTATCTTCTGCTTTCAAACGTCATTAATTAAATAAAAATAGGCCTGGAGCTTCAGGGAAAATAGCACAGAAAATTGATATTTTTCATCACTAGAATTCATGGAAAATTTTCTTTATAACAACAGTCAATGAAGGCTTTTATACTGTGACAAATATCCTACATTCAAGAAAGAGAAAGATAACTCTTAATTTCACTTAAGAATAAGACAACAAAATATTACATTCGGATAATACTTCTTACCGTTCTATCAGAATGTCTTGATTTACCGACCGGGCGTGAAACTTGGTTTCTTAGGCTAAGGAAGAGAAACAAAGGTGTATGGGAAGCGGATGTTGAGAGAAATATTTGGGCCTGAGACGGAGAAAGTGGGATGAGGCGAGAGAGAAGTTTGCAGGATGCAGAGCTTCATAATTTATGCTCTTCGCAAATTTTGTTAGGATTATCAAATCAAGGAGAATGAGATAGACATGTTTGGTAGTAACAAGACAGGCAATGTACGTATAAATGTAACAATGAGGAGCGTTCACATAACCATTGTTGCCGTAGAAAATCAATAAGTATTAAATATTCTGAGTGTGTGTGTGTGTCTGTAGCCTTAGTTATCCGTCATGCAAAGTGCAAGCTACGTATTATATTGTCATCTGTGGCCTGTCCGACTCTTACTATATTTTTCCACATTATCTCTTAAGCGTCACGGTATTCGTAAAAAAAGGTTATTGAGCACAAAATGTGTGATCTGACTTCCCCTACAACTTCTGTCTAAACCATTTCTCACTCTAAGAAGAATTCAGCGAGATATTGTCATAAATGAACAGACGTCTTCATGTAAAGTACCCGTTATTCTTGTTACATTTTAATCACACTTGAATTTTCTCGAAAGAGTCTCGGAAAATAATCAAATATCAAATTTTATTAAAATCTATCCAGTGGCAGCCGAGTTGTTCCATGCGGAGCTTATAGCCGCTTTTCGCAATTTTGTGAACGCGCCTACAAATTGCAGAATTTTTAAATATATGCAGAGTTTTGGTCTAAGAATGTGGTCTGTGGGGTTCTTTATTGGCTGGAATATAGTATTCCAGTGTTTGCAATATACAAATATGAAGAAAAATTAATATTAAAATCCTACACAAATTTCTTGGAAGACATTTAAACCCTGAGAGTATTAATTCTTAGAGTAATTATTTTACTATAATTTTAATCTCATATCAACTAACTGCGTTCTCACTATATTATGGACACAGATGGAATGTGTTCCTCTCTGTCTCCGACAAGAGAAACTTTCTCATTTCGCTTCTTCATTTATTCAGCCACAGCTGCAGTGATTTAACATAAAACGTCTGTTATTCATGTAGCGGTTTTGTGATCCTGTACAACGGTTGCCACACTTTCCATTGTGGTCAGGAAATCATAATATTCCTGCTTCCTTCTCCACAGAGCACAACAGCATTGCTTCCAAAAGCAAAATTATTGCTACTGTGACTGCTTTTATTAGAAAATCTCCACTTGATCCAAATAATGAGGAGTATAATGACGCTGTAAAATATGGTTCGTGCGTTATTTAATGACGCTGTAAGCGTCAGACGCTTAGCGCACAAGTGTGAGGGTCAGGAGATATGTTCTTCTCCTACCGTAACCCTTAGTAATTTTAATCCGTGCTATATGAATGTGCAGGTCTATGCGTCATACGTAGTAGTACTAGGAACAATGCCTGCAACATAGGCTGAATGGGGGAAGAAGGCGTAAAAGAGACAACAGAACGAGAGAGAAGATTAAAGTGTAGGAAGAACAAGAATAAAAGCAGGGAGAAGTATAAAAGTAGGTGGTATAAATAGGAGGAGAGGTAAAATAAAATGAAAAAAGAATTAAGAAGGAATAAAAGGAAAGATGAATATGAAGAGAAAGTAGAGAAGAAGAGCGGAGAGAAATACAATACAATGATGATAAAAAAAGGGAAAAAGGAAAGCTATTTATTTTCTCCAAGAGCTCATTACTCATTGTTCGAGTCTGACACAGATGGCGTCTACCTGCTTCGAAAGCGAGAAGACAAAAATAAAGATCCACATTTAGTTTTTTACTTGTATTTTTATGTCAGCACGTTTAATTCTCCTTTACAAGAACAGTTTAATTACAATTCCATCAAAATCATAAAGCGCTCTAGTTACGCAGTCACGTATGCATGCTGACTGCTCGAACATTGGGATCGTGGCCAAATGCCCCGGAGGAATGACATTCGATTTTCTGCGCTTTGTTCTTTATAGGCATAAGCGCTGCAGTGAAGTTATAGCTCTTTAATATAACCTTGAAAATCCCAATAAATGTCTGAAGGTTTAATTCGGAATCAATCCCGAATCGAAACAAAACAGACAGCTTCACCGTCCTATTAGGCTTAAACATGTAAATGAATGCAGTCATAATTTATATCACGGGGCTTGCCATCGCCTCTTGACTTTTCCCTCTCAGTTTTCCAGTAGTCTGTGTAATTGTCGTTCTTGGTACCCTGCTCCAATCTGTCTTCATTTTCATTATGCATTCTGTAGTGTCTCTACGTATTTTATCATCGCGTAATTCCTGTGTTTCTGCTTACCAAAATGCTTTTAGTACAGATTCGTCCCCTATTTAACGTAAAATACTTATTACAGTATTTCCAGTGTACTTGTACGCAGCTTCATCTTTCATTAGGAACTCACTTCAGCGTTCCCACATTCTGGGCTTCTACAGTCCAGGCTGCATTGCTGTGAAGGAGATTTCAAAGAGCCATCCTGATAAATCAAGCAACGTGTGGATTCCAGAGTCTTTTATGATTGAAAGATGTAAAGTAAACACGTGATCACATGGGGGAAAGCAAATCGTATAAGGTTAAACAGTTCTGTAGTTCATAACTTAACTGACAAGAAGGAATTTAAAAATTATTTCTTAACCCTGAAGTGTTTAGCTGTCGCTCGAATAACGTCGCTAACCTCAAGACGCATTTTCTTCCTTGAAAATTTTGCACCTACTCATAAGGTCAATAAACGCGATTCTTGGGAATTCGAACTCATTTTAGCACTCAAAAATCTACCCCTTTTTACTCTGTGCTGAGAAAGTTCAGTCTACCAGTTCCTAAGATTTCTGACGTCTACGACTGTGCCTTTCGAAAAGGTCTCTTCCTTTGAAACGTCAGCAGCACGTTAAGCCCGCCCATTCCAGGTTCGATCCCATAAACCGGCTCCCTTGAGATGTAAGGGTTTTGTTTAAAACCTGTATAGAAAGTTTTCATAAATGTCTGCCTGCAAGTCCACAATCCCTCTGCTCACTCCGTGGTCTACCCTCAGGCCACAGTTTCAGTGACTCGTTGTCGCAGGTAGGCGACAGGTGAGAGAGATGAGGAGACTGTGAGACAGAAATGGATTTCGGCTTGTCAATGGTATTATTACGGTGGAAGGCTAGGCACATTTAGCCAATTGGAATTGAGAGTAGAATCTGGCGAGACCAGTTTGAGCTGGAACTTTGGAAACGCGAGGTTAAACAAAGGATACGCCATCCAGGTGAATTCTTCGGAAGTATATGGGCAGAGAGAACAGACGTATTTTCGGTAGATATCGACTCCAACGTTGTATGTATGTTTTGTGTGGTGTGTCTCGATCTATTTTGGATTTAAACAGTAAAACAAGCAGGATTACAAAAAAAAAAGACTTCTTCTACAACATGTCTCCCAGTCACTCCATCCCCCTGATACTCCTTGAGAAGGAAGAGAAGCCTGCTCCGCTGAGCTTAATATTGCGAAAGGGGAGAGGTGGTACCGAGCCGGGCATAGAAGAAAGATGTAATGTGATCGTAGTGTATGGAGGGAATGAAAGGTATTCGTTACGAAGCAGTGTTCGGGAAAACAAAGCTGTGTGACGCATGTTAATGGTGTGCGATATTTTTACAGCTGCTTTCCTCACCTCCAGAACTAAGCACGTCAGTTGCAAACTGCAGCTCAGGGCGGCTCTTTGAAACTCCTTAGTAAAGCTGAAGTTGCCAGCGAGCAGTAGCCTGCAAATATATAGAAGGGTTAAAAGGAAACTTTGCCGTTCAAACAGCCCGGAAGGTAGGAGTGGAAAAGTGTAGGTAGGACTACAATATTCAGTACACGTCTGCTCTAAATATGTGTTCTGTTATTGTGCGTTGTTTCGTGCTGGAGACAGCACGCTGCTCATAGTCGAAATTGTTCTGAATTGCTTCGCAGTACGAATATCAAACGGCGCAAGGTCATCGCATATTTTGCATTACTTCGCACTACAGATATCGTAATGTACAGAATCATAAATTATCTTCCCTTGAGTTCATGTTAACATTCACCGTACAGAAACGCTTTCCAGCAAACACTGACACTTTTAGATCCAAATTTTGTCATATGCCAATTACTGATACAACGAACCGCTTTTTTAAAGAGTAAAGCTCCAGTTGTCCTTCAAGAAACAGGAAGGAGATAAAACGTTACTGTGTTGACCAAATTCAGATTTGACATGCAATATTACTCTGTTTCCTTAAATCCGAAATCCAATCAGTCCCCATCTATACTTTCATACGTAGCCTGACAATGTATGCAGCAGTCAGCAGGTTTCTTGATTGAGGGGCTACTAAAAGAAAGGGGTACCGTGTGAACCTACAGAATAATGCGGCCTTAAATAATGAGATTACGAATGGCTTGTGTTACAATAAGAAGACATTTTCTAAAATAATATTTTAGCATACTCTGCCCCATTTGTGTTCCTAATAGTAAGTCACTTCATTACAAACTTTCACTCCTTAACACTATCTATATTCCTGAACTACTCAATTAATGCGACACCCAAACCACTACGAACATTTAAAAATACATGGGCACCAGACACAAATTCGTTCATGGAGCGCAAGTAACTACATCCTCAGCGAACGATGTAAGATTTCTATTGACATATTAAAACTCTCGCCAGCACCCGGACAGCGAGGTCTTCGCCAGCAAACAGTTGGTGATTCCGAAGTACGAGTAAATTTGAAACACAATCCCCATATCTTGAATTCCTTTCATTAATTTTATGTAAAAAAAAGGTAACAGCAATTATTTAAAAATTTATACTTATACTTATAAATTTATACTTAATTTACGTCATACAAAGAGAAGTTACCATATTGTTGTTGAAACATATTTCACAAGAAGGGAGAGTATAAATATTCAGACACTTGTCCAGTCTACAGCTTCATTATTCTAAAACACGCACCTATTTCTCTCGATTCGTTCGATGAGTTGTCGCTAGAGAACCCTCGTTCCAGTAGAAATGGACACAGGCAGTCATGAAGCTTTGTGATTAAAGGACATTTTGAGGACTGTTATAGTCGGAGGCTTAACTCATGGAATAGTCTGAAAAGAGAGCGCCGATGTGAAAAGTCCAAAACAGCAGCATGAAATTGTAATAAACACTTCAAAGCGGGATGCAGGAGGAAACATGCAACAGCACACGTAATTTATCCACTGCATGACATGGCACTTAAAGCCACCTAAGTTTAAACCTAAATACAGTATAATTACGTATTTATTTGGTGACTAATGTATCCAGCTACTTATCTATTCGTTAATTTGTGTGATTGCTTATTTTGTCTCCTCGATTATTCATCTATTTTTTCCTTAACCCTCCTTAAGTTTATCCTTTCTATCTTTCATTTCTCTTTCTCTGAAGGAAATTCTATTTTATTTTCTATTCAACTTTATATAAATTTTCGCACACACAACGTAAATGGTAATATTAAGATATTATTCCGGAATTTCATAATGTAGGACTAACAGAATGGAAGTAAAATCAAAGGTATAGTTTTCTCAGTCTAAACACAGCTGTTTATTTACTCCAAAAAACAGCTACATGTTTCGGCTATAGCGTATTGCCATCATCAGGCTGTATACAAGAATAAAATGGAATTATTTACAGTTGCGTGGTTTGAGATCTCAAAACCTTACAGATATTGTTACATAAAAATACATAGCATGCAAAACTTAAGGAGGAAATTTCTACTTTCCAACACGAGGCAACTTTAAACAAAGAAATAAGTTATGCCCAGGCCGTGTCCACTAGAAATGCCTATAGTTTATACCTACTTTTAATATTTAAAACTCGTTGTTAGTGTATTCATTGTTTCAGTCTTTTAAATATAATTCTACACACTTTCCCACATATTCATTCCCAAGGCTTCCTACCTACGTTATGTGCCTTACGTATTTTTGTGTAACAATAACTGTAAGGTTTTGAGATCTCAAACCACGTAACTGTAAATATTTCCAATTTATTCTTGTAGACAGCTTGATCATGGCTATATGCTATAGCCGAAACATGTAGCTGTTTTTGCAATAAATAAAGCAGTTTATTTAGACTGAAAAGTTTTACCTTTGATTGTACTGAGAATACAAAGGGGATGAACTGCATTAACAAAAAAAACGAAAAGTAAATTCACGCCATAAACTCCATCGGTACCTTAATTCAATCTTCTTTCTTGTCGTGAACTGCGCTCGGTTTATGGTTTATTCGCTTACAGAAGGTTATGTACGCTTTTCGATACACTGCTGCAAGTTTCTTGTCCAAGGTGATTTGTGAGAAACACTTGAGAAGTGGGAAATATAATTATCGTTATTATACTTATAATAACTACAGTTTCAGACTACAAAGCAATTAAATAGAGCACTTCGCGAGGTTTCAGGCTTCCGCCGCCGTGTAGATGAGGTCTTGGATCTTCTGGTTTTTTACGATGCGTAACAGCCCAGAAGGTGGGCCGGGATAGCGTAGTCGGTATAGCGACTCGCTACGAGCTGGACGGTCCGGGGATCGAATCCCGGTGGGGGCGAGATTTTCAGCACCCGTTCAGACCGGCCCTGGGGCCTACCCAGACTCCTGTACAATGGGTACCGGGTCATTCCCGGGGGTAAAGCGGCCGAGGCGTGGCGTTGACCACTGACCCCTCATCTAGCGCCAAGGATAAAGAAATAGTAGAGCTATACCTCTATTCCCCCTCTGGGCCTTCATGGCCTGTTCTAGGGTGAAATTTACCTTTACATTTAACAGCCCAGAAGAGCGAATACCTCAACTAGAGCACTTGACAATCTCACGTGTACTCTTTGCTTCTTATTTCATGTAATGGCATTCTTGCAACTGTGTACTGTAAAGAGAAGCACACGGAAAAACCACAAGGAACCTCAGCTCGGATATCCAACTTTCGAACTGAGAAACGAAACTTGGACTAGCACAGTGCAAAGCAGGCGTATCATACATTCGGTAGCAGCGTTTAGTGCTGTCACATTTACATACTCACAACAGGAATTTCCTACATAACTGTAATTGACTGGGCCGGGATAGCGTAGTCGGTATAGCGACTCGCTACGACCTGGACGGTCTGGGGATCGAAACTGCCGATCCCAGTGGCCGCGCGGTCTAAGGCGTGGGTCTGATGCCGCTCGCTTACTAGGATTGTGGGTTCGAATCCCACCGGTGTCATGGATGTTTGTGTTGTGTTTGTTGTAAGGACGGTAGCATGGAACATAAAGTGACATGAAGGACAAAAGGATTTAAACAGTACAAAAATGGATCAAAAGGGGAAAACCCCGGACAGGCAAAAAAAAAAAATCCCGGTGGGGGCGAGATTTTTCGTACCCATCCAGATCGGCCCTGGGACCCACCCATCCTCCTATACAATGGGTACCGGGTCTCTTTTCCGGGGGTAAAACGGCCGGGGCGTGGAGTTGACCACCCACCCTCATCTAGTGCCAGGGTTAAAGAAAGAGTAGAGCTATACTTCTGCTCCCCCTCTGGGCCTTCATATACTGTTCTAGGGAGAACTTTACCTTTACCTTACTGTAATTGGCTAAGAGTGGAATGCCTGATTCATGCTTGGGTTGACGTCACTACGGAAATCTGGACTTTATACAGCGATAAGTGTGAATCCGGTAGTGAATTACGAAATAATCACAACACATAATAACCAGCATGAAGACCAATATTTAAGTATAGTAAGTACATATGCTAGTCACCGAACCACGTCCTTCGGGAACAGTACTCTCAAATCCGACACATCCCATCGATTGCCGCAACTCAACAGAAGCAAGCGTCAACATGTCATTATTTACACAGCAGGTGGAAGCTCCACATGAGGCCATCATTTATCTAGTGGACGTAATGCAACGGTAATTGTGCGTTATGTAATCCTGTACCTATTGTTTACCCCCACGGGAGGAAAATGAAGCTTGTGTATTATATCTTTTTAAGAAAAGTCGATAGTAATTCCAAGTATTGGTGTGAAAAACTTCAAAGTGCCTGAGTGAGACGCAGTATTGTGCAACTTATATATCATGCAATCTCTTGAGGGAATCTTTTCTTTCTGTCCGCCAGATAGCAGGGGGAACCTGATGAAAAGAAATTCAAGTCTTGTAAGTTTATTTTGAAGGAATGATTTATTAAGTCTAACAGCGAAATGTTGCCACAGCTGCGGTTGCAGGTGTGTATTTTATATACATCTTAATGAATTGCAATCGTACATTTTATGGGCCACTTGCGTATTTAGACAACGGAAGAGCAAAACAATTAAGAATTTTTTGAATAATTAATTATTTTCAGACTTTTATGTGTTTTGTAGACAGTTCATAATATGGAAGGGGCTTCTTTTCGATCGCGTCTTACAGGTCTGAAACGACTTTATTAACTTTGAATATGTTGGTAAGGAAGAAAGGTAAGTCATAGGGTCAAATTAGTTTGTAATACTAGCCTATAGATAAAATACAAGCCCGTATTTTACATCAAGCTCTAATACCGTATAAGAGCACCATATTTCTTAGAAACTGCTCGTCCCACAAAACTAAGAACTGTAGGTACATAAAACACATCTATTAGATATAAGGCTAGCACATGAAAACATTTTATGCGTTCTTTGCCATATGTGTTTAAGCTACTTGTACACGGAAGAGGTAGGGTCGCTCTGTCTGTTTTGCAAGTCCGAAAGTTCCATTCAAGAACTAACTGACGGACTTGCATGAAATTTAACATTACACGCTCTTACAAAAATATGTAGGCCAACTTCAATTTTTATGGAAAAAAAATTATATAAGTGTACTTTTATCAGGTATTGACTGAAACTTTTCCATATCTGGTGCACGAATGTTTAACGAAATACAAGATAAGTAATTCTTTGCTATTGAATTTAATGTGATAAGCTTTAAGCTCACCACAGCAGGCCACTAATAGAGGACACGGATTCCAGACATCGACAGTAGCTGTAAATAGGCAGAGCAGCCAGCCGACAGGGGGTAGTCTTCTGCCTTGAGAAACAGGCGACGGAATGATAGATCCCGAGAGTATAAAACTGAAGCCTTATATTATGTTACCACAGACGAAGCCACACGGTGAACACGGCAATAGAGACGGGGAATATTCTGACTACACTATCGGTATAGTTTAACTTCTCAAGCTGGGCTGTAGTTAGTTTAAGCAGCAAATTAACTTTTCGAATGCAAGTTTTTGTTTCCAATAAACAAATTCTAAGTTTTAAAGTATGCGCGTGAGAGTGTATTTCACATGCGTTATTTACAGTTCTCCACGTAGGTTTACTTTTAAGTTATTTTATTTCCCGTGCAAGTTTGTTTTTACAAGGCCGGTCACACAATTCATAACAGTGCATTGAGTTAGAAACCCACTTTCTTAAATACAGTTTTTTTTTAAACACGTTACATAAAACTGTACATTTTAATGGGGTAAATATTAGGGGTCAGTGTCTTGTACAGTGTGCATTTTATAAGCAATATCTGTAAATCGTGTTTTTATTCTCAAAAACAATACAGATTATAGATATAATATTCATTTTTTGAGTGTGAAGCATATCTTGACAGCTAAAGCCACATTCTCTGCACTACACATCCCTTACAGCAAACTTTACGAACAAAGAATAAAATTATGATATAAATTCAAGTTTCTTATGTCATCGAAATCCTTCCGCTAATTTCACAGCGAAAAGTCGGACACATGACGTGTTCATGGAATGCAAACCGTGCAAAGAATATTTAATTGTTATATATGAGCATCAGGTACAAATTACCGTTAGTAATAGGCTGCAGACTGAAAACTAAACGCACTCCAATCACCTCAATATCACTTACATTCAAATCAGAAAGATTAGAGCTTTTAGGCGACAATTCTCGTCCGTAGCTTGTAAGGTATTAAAATATATAGGATACTAACTGACACGAACAGGCAAAATCCATCGAACACACAACTGTAGCTTAATTTTAAACAGATACTACCTGTTACGACAATTGAAACATGAAGGCAGTTTACAAAGTCCGCCGTCATATAAATTATAATGTGCCTGCTCTCCAATTGCCATTAATTTGGTTTAATACCACATTAGTCTGTTTTCGTACAGCCTACATTTGGTGTTTGTGCAGCTCTGATTACCTAATTGTAAACTTAATTAGTGCCAAGTAAATTTGTCCTATTGTATGTTGATTAGTTATACACACTGGCCTATTCAAGTACACTTCCAAGTAACTTCAGCACAGAACACTCTGTGTTATGGCCAGCCAGATGAAGCTAATATACAAATGTGCCCCTGTTTCACAGCTTCAGAACTCAAAAATGAAATGAAAGCCACTATATTCCAAAACATAGAAAGCAGGGGTGATAAGCAGTTTTAAAGGCAGTGGAAGTTAAGACTCTAGTCTTGTGAGTTATGACAAAGAGCAGTTTTATAGATAGAACAACATTTGTAAGGAATGTACTGCCTCCCGACTTCTCCGAAATTTAACTATCCACATAGGAGACTACACGATGCCACGACTTAAAAGTGGTAAGAAAGTTATACAAACACAGGTTTTTTTTAACGTCTAACTAACTAACTAACTAACTAACTCCATGGAGCAGAGTCCTTCTTGAGAAGCTAAAAGGTCGTCAGCTAGTCAAGAAATTCCCCGCGTTTTTTGGAACCCGAAGGTTCATTACCGCACTCACAAGAGCCCGCCACCTGTCCCCATCTTTTTTTAATGTATACTGTTCATTAATATCGTGAGGAATGGATGATTAAGGCTGAGGGCAGTATGACGGGTAAAATGGAAACTGCATAAAGTCATTTTGGAAAAATATAGAGGGAGAAAGCAAAATATGAGTATTCTGCGACAGCTGCAAAGTTAATACTGAAATAAATCTTTCAGAAACAGTGATTCCTTTCAACTGGTGAAGAGGAGAATCAAAGAGCATGCTGCGAAAGAAGCGATAAACCCGAGTGTGCAATAGAAGCCGGTCATTTCCTTAAGAGTTAAACAACTATAGACTTTATGGACGACGTTTCATCGCAACATTTTCTACTGTAAGCCGTGAGAAAGAATAGTAAAAGCAGGACCTATATAGGATTCATGGGACTGAGGTCTGTCTATGGTTTGATGCGGTTATTGTGGTGATATGATGATTTTATGATGAAGATATGCCGTTGCACTGGGACACCAGTATCCACTAGTAAGAATCGTAGGTTTTTACGTGCACATAAAGGAACATCGACTTAAAATAACAAAACCAAATTATTCTTTATGGTAGAGCAAGGCTGTCAGAAACGCAGGTCTGTACGTCAGAAAATGTCATTGCCAAATTTGCAGACCGCAGGATGTAAGAAGTTTAAAGGTTTTTCTCTCAAAGTCTGTCCACTTAATACGAACATCATTAACTTTCTAAAATGTTATACTGAAGGCGGAGCAGAAACTTGAATTTTATTACTTTCTGCTCAGACTAGAGGTGCTGTTCTAACAATAGTTTGCGTAACTGGCATTTCGAAGTTAGCATAATTACAATCCTATTCAGCTCACCGAACAAAGAATAATTTCATAACGACTGAAAATTTCTTACAAATTGTAAAGCAAAGGTACCGCAGTACCTAATTAAAACTTTTATTACGCATAGAAATATTTTTTCCTAAGAGAAATAGAAAGCTGATTGTATAATGCAGAATGTTGAGTTTTTCTTTGAAATTTTTCCATGTACCTTTATTTCTAAAACTCAGTTATCCTCGTATATTTTCAAGATAACAAATAACTTCCGTTACCGAGAAGCCACAATCATGATCACGAGTTAATCATGAGAGCCGAAATATCAGATCGCTTTCACCGAGTTTTCCAAGTAGGATACACAACCAATCTAACCAGAAAGGCTAAATCTTCTAATCAAGGTATTGTCTCGTGGAAGGAGGTGAAGAGCGAAACTTCGTATTATTATTATTATTATTATTATTATTATTATTTATTCACCACCAAATATTATTCGGGTGATCAAATCAAGAAGAATGAGGTGGGCGGGCATGTAGCACGTATGGGTGAGGGGAGAGGTGCATACAGGGATTTGGTGGAAAGACCTGAGGGAAGGAGACCACTTGGAAGACCCAGGCGTAGATGGGAGGATAATATTAAATTAATCTTCAAGAAGTGGGATGGGGGCATAAACTGGATTGATATGGCTCAGAATAGGGACAGGTGGAAGGCTATTGTGAATGCGGTAATGAACCTTCGGGTTCCATAAAATGGGGGAAATTTCTTGACTAGCTGACGACCTGTTAGCTTCTCAAGAAGGACTCTGATACATGGAGTTAGTTAGTTAGTTAGTTATTATTATTATTATTATTAGTACTATTATTACATTTGTGATATTTCGTTTTAAGAGTGACGTTCTCTGAACTAGTGAAGTATGTGAAGATATTGAAATATGTAATATGAGTGTTTTACGGATACCGACAAATTTAATTAAAGAAACGTGGTAACGTAGCCCCCAAAATGTAGCTAGGCCTTTAAATGAAGTGGCCTTATAATGCGCCAAGTTAAATGAATCTTACACATAATGACACTTCTATAAAATAGTACCATATCTCACATTTCATTAAACTATCTCAAACGAATCGTAAGATTTCAAGAAATGTTAACTAATTACGGACGTTCGCTTATTGCTACGTAATTATAAAGGGTTAGTGTATTTATTAAATATTTCGTACTCGTTAGAAAGAGCGTACACAGCGTGTTCCGCAAAAGGTGTGCCACACTTCAGAATGTTACTACATGAGTCATTTTGAGTACATAAGCTATATGAACATATGCCCAATTATGAACCGTTACATCGCTATGAGCATTACGTTTCAAGATACTGTGCGACACTGTACGGTATCAGACGTTCACGCTGACTGCCACCTCTAGCAAATACTGCTCACTCGCAATTCTCTTATGAGACGCGCAGAATTGTGCATGCTGAACGGGGGAGGCCATTTTGAAGATTAATAAGTGTAACATAAATGACAACTGACATTCTTCGATATTACCTAATAAAAATTCATTTATTTTTTCCGTGTTGTAAAGTAAATACGTAAACTACCTCGGCAACGTAACTAAAAGTTAATATCCTTCTTTTGTGGTATTATCTGACACAACTTTCTTTTGATGTACGCAAAGAATGCTAACACCTAACTGCTGCTCTTGTTTTTACATGTTGTACAGCAGGTAAAGACTTAGTGCATACATTTCTTTCCTGCTCTTATCCAATACATGAAGTACTTTGTAATTTTACGGCATGAAAATTTTGTGTATTGAAAAATTGTTGGTTACTGCATGTACGTACATTAAAATGCTCGTAACTACGTAAATGTTGGTATAGCACTTTTTACTCGGCGCAATACAGGGGTAACGTGATACCAACGTTTCGGACGGACGTACTAGCTCCCTTTCAGGGTCGAAATGATTTTTGTGCGGGAACGGTCAGTTTACATTCGTAAAGCGACAGGTTGGTTGTCACTCATAGCCATGGGAGTGAGGAAGATAAGCCCTGTCTGGGCCAATAGGGAAGTGAGTATTACAAAAGTGATGCTTATATGGACCACGAGTAGAAAAATGATAGAAAACCGCCCTTTTAAGAGCCATTATGGAAGAGAAGCGAGAATAGCGTGAAAATCAGCCCTTCAATCAATTTCCTTTTGCAGTGGACTTAACACAGCTATTCCGTCACTTCATCTCACAGTGCTTTTAAGAGGGGCCTTTCTTTCTCAGCATTCGAATACCTACCATTCACGTTCGCCTGGAAATGTGTCTTACTTCCTCTTTGTCACACGTCTCTTTCAGTGACCACTAGGTCTGTCTTGATACTTAACCGGTATCATGTGACCATATCCTCACACCAAACACACAGACCCTGAAGATGGATGTAGCATGTCCCTCGGAAACTTTGGCAATACAGCCCAATTCCACATTGTGCCAGCACGCCAAAACAGGATCAGCATGATCACTGAATCGCCTTAAAAGCATAAAATCAAAAGTTGCAAAGTGGCGGTAGCATTTTATTCTGCAGTCTCAAGGCTACTGACTAACAAACAAACGTGCCTGAATTCCGATTCATCGGTGCATGTTCTTGCTAGAGCCTCTGACATTTGGTGGTATTCTGTGAATACAAGGGCCTGGGCATTTTCGATAAAGAAGGAAAGACTTGCCTTATTGGAGGGACAGTGCTGACAATAGGGGCAAGCAGCAGTGTTCAGTTACTCTGTCGGTCTAAGAAGACACGAACACAAAACATGTCACATTGTCAAGTCACAGCTACAGGGAAACCACTAAAACTTGGCATCTTTCAGATTGTACATGCTGTTTAAATATGCCACACAGTGCCAGTTTAAAATCAGTCTATAAATCCTTTCCGTTCTAAATACAACGAACTCCACGTTGATAGTTTATCAACTAGAATTGTAGGAGTAGAAGGTGCAACGTCATTTCAACTTTAAAAAAGCTATGCATCATATCCTGTCCTAACCGATGTAAACCGGCCCGTGTCCTCAGACCGTAGTTATATACAAGATTGGGTTTAATACTAAACTCGCGTTTACGCTTACGTCTTCCTATCCTTACAGGTATAGCCAATGTCTTAAGATTTTTACATATTTCTCATCAGTCTTCACTTAACCACTTTAATAATGGTAGAAGAATACAAAGCATGGAGTTATTCATTGTTATTATCACTATCCTGCTGTTTATTTATCTCTCTTGGATCCACAAATTTACCTCAGCACTTTTTTCACAAACACCCTTCATGTGTGTGATTTTTCCTTAAACTGAAAGAAAAAAATTATAATTTTTAAATCTTGGGTTGATACATAAAATCAATGACTTAATTTATTTTATGTTTTCAAAGTTTTAAAGACACATTCAGCTACATGCGTCAAGAGATAGCAGAAAAATAAATTAGAGATGTAACAGCCTATTTTCAAACTCTACAAGAGTAGCCGGGGTATTCGAACGCCAATCCTCGATTCGTACCCCGAAGAGTAAAGGAATCAAATCATCCGCATTACCTGAAGAGGATTTCTGTCCCAGATCCAGATAAGGGATGCGGATTCACTCACACCCAATATGGTTCCGATGCGTTGGGAGACTTCACTTGGTGTGTGTGTGTGTGTGTGTGCCGATTGCAGGCAATATCAAAATGTTCGAATCAATTCATCATTACTATCTTCATGAATCATATCTCACTTTTCTTGAGTAAATTCGCCATTATATTCAACTTAAAGCAACGAAAACTAAAATTTACCTTACAGCTTCTGTTGTGCAAGTCCTCTTACCAATTGTCATTACATAGCTTTAGTAGTTGAAAAGACGAATCATACGGACGCGTGTGTAGATGTGACATCTCCCGTCTTTGTTTATTTAAGCACTTCGTGAAAGAAGCGCACAGTAACATACCTGTGATCAATCTTTAATCTTAATTCACCGTGCATTTTTATTATTTAAGATTTTGTTGGTGTTTTATCTTAAATACCTATGATCAGTTTATTTAACACTGTTGAATCTTTCAATTCCGGCCTCGGTGTTCTGTACGGACCTTTAATTTTCGACATACCACCTCTCTCGGTGCACCTTACGGCGGTGAAAGCATTTAAGGGTACTGTGAATTTAAAAGTCCTCCGTCCTGGACTGTAGTTGGAATTTCGACCCAAGCATCTTTGAAGGCATAAATATGAAATGTCGTGATATAGTGATTAGCCTTGGGACTACGAAGCTTGTGGATTTGAATCTCGGCCTAGACTCTGGATATCATGAAACAGTTCATCGCAACACTCCCCCTGCCCTCCTGCCAAGTGCTGGAGAGTTCTTAAAGAACGTTGCGACGGCTTCTTGTAACAAAATTTCCTACCACTCATCAATGCACATCCGCATTCTTTGCTATCCGTACTATTGAGCTACGAAATGTCAAATGACAGAAGGACCAAATAGCCTGTTTTACTGCAGTGCCCAATTTCATCGTAACTAATACTGTAATCGCCGATCCCAGTGGCCGTGCGGTCTAAGGCGTGGCTTTTCGGCCGCTCGCTTACTAGGATCGTGGGTTCGAATCCCACCGGGGGCATCGATGTCTGTCTCTTGTGAGTGTTGTGTGTTGTCAGGTAGAGGTCTCTGCGACGAGCTGGTCCCTCGTCCAGAGGAGTCCTGCCGACTGTGGTGTGTCTGAGTGTGTGACCATGAAACCTCGACGAAACGAGGAGGCCCAGGCCCATATAAGGCTGTCGAGCCATACAAAAAAGAAACCTGTAATCGTATTTGCCACCATAAGTTTTCACATGATCATAGACCACCACACATTCATAAAAAAATTGTAAAGGTAATTTTAAAAGCAAAAATACTTTCCAGAGCAGAAGGGCTCCCCAATAATTCGAGACAAACCTCTGGAGTGAAATATATTGATTAAATATACACAAATGTAGGAACACTGGAATCAATAAATAAAATGTAAGTATATTTTATTTCAGGCTTCCCCGCGATGTAAATGCGTTCTTCACACTTTTACGATGTTACGCAGCGTAGACTGGTAATTAGTTAT
This sequence comes from Reticulitermes speratus, assembly GCA_021186555.1. Classification (NCBI taxonomy): domain Eukaryota; kingdom Metazoa; phylum Arthropoda; class Insecta; order Blattodea; family Rhinotermitidae; genus Reticulitermes; species Reticulitermes speratus. The sequence goes on from JAJKFL010000002.1 coordinate 19,697,195, forward strand.
CGACGTTTCGGGACAATATATCCGTCCCATCTGCAAGGGTCACTGCACTGTCTCCGAGAAGAATGGCCCCAAACGTGCAGTGCTTGCAAAGGCATACCTCAGTGTCTGTTAAACAGCAGAAATTCTTCCCCTGCGAGTCACATGTTTCCAAGTCAGTACAGGTATACAGCAAGGTTCATTCCATTTCCACCTCGTCCTTTTGCCACGATCAGCTAGCTAACCTCAAGTATTCATTACACTTTCTTCACCACGTGATTAATTGTAACGTTACCACGGTGCAGGTTAGTAATTGCTGTAAGGTGAAGTGATAAATGGAGACCATGTAGCAGACAACAATGATAAATAACATTCATTGTGCATTAGAAATAATTGATATATTCTGGGTGGAGAAGTCTCAGCAGTCGCAGAAAATACCCTATAACCCTTGCGTAGATATTCACAGAAAATGTAAGAGTGTCAGTCAGAAAATAAGTTCACATAGCGTAGAATTTTGTAACTAAAGAACTTACACAGACCGTGAACATAATCAAGGAATTTTTTCGCCAAGCTTTTATAAATTTCCTGCGCTGAAGCAAAATGTTTTTGGCCAATAAATTAAATATAGTTGAGATGTGGAAGGAGTTGAGACACGATGGCTGATAACAGGACACAGAATAGGAAAGCTTGTCTCACGGTAAGATAAGTGTCTCATTTGTGGCAGAGACAATTTTTGAAAAGATGAGATAGCAGCAGAATTAAAGCTTAACTGTTGTTATTAATGATGGAAACACAGAAGTCTAAATAGAGGCACAACAGATATATTTTCTACCTAAGTCTCACACTTTTCATACTGTTACTATTGCCGATATCCCGTGTAACCTCTAAGAATTTAATATAAAATGTTACCGTAAAACTTTTTCGTTGAAGCCACATATGAACTATTACGTACGAAACGCGAGGACGATAAGAAATTTGGAATTACATTCGGTCAATTTAACTTTTAGTCTTACACAATATGAAATAAAGTAACAAGTTCCTCAAAACACATGATGAAGATGATGATGATAAAAACAGATCTGTAGAACTAGAAATCTATGCAAAATGAAAGTACGCCTTATGAGTTCTGCTCTAAATTTCTTGTTAACATTGCATCGAAGAGATTTATTCGCCTTTTAGACGCCTGGATGCAAAGAAATACTGACAGGAACTAATAACAGTATTGTAAAATTTTAACCTTATTTTCATAAGGGTTTAATATTACATATTGATATTTTAACAATTTAATTTTATAATTTACTATTTACCAAGTAAATTGGTGACGATATATTTTAGCATCAAATGCTCCTTTGTGTCAAAAATCTGCCTGAGGATGGCTCTTATCATCAGTCGAAACATGTCGGAGAAGTAATAACATACATGTTAACCAACAGACGTGCAATTAGTTGGAAATATATTCTTATATGAAACAAACACACTTCCCGCAATTGTGTTGAAGGGTCCCGCAGCAGATGCTACGGACGCACATCAGCCTTAGGGCTTATTGTGCAACCCTGTGACGAAGATGATGAAGATGATTAGTTTTTTTTCGTTTTTTTCTTGTAATGGAGCACCAGTGGAGTGAAATTGACAGAGGAAAACGGAAGTACTCGGGGAAAAACCTGTCCCAGTGCCACTTTGTCCACCACAAATCTCATATGCAATGACCTGGGATCGAACCTGGGTCTTCGCGGTGAAAGGCCCGCAACTAATCGCCCGAGCAATGGCAAGGCCCTCCCGTAGTTACTAATATATTTGGTTGTACCAGTCACATGGGCTAAGGTATATGCGTACGTATTCAAAGTGACGGACGATTGCAGCAATTTGTGCACATTTCTGCAGTAGGCACTTTTGAGAGCAGGGAAGTCCCTACCGCTGCCTAGGGCCATAATACCCTCTCGGACAGATGACTTGAGACTTGTAAGCTACTTAAGGAATGCGCATCGAGTGGGTTGGAATTCCTGCCTCGCGAGACAGCATGTGTCAGCAACTACTGTCTGTGCAAATACATTTGTCTGCGCATGACAGAAATTTATTTTCAACTCTTCTAGCGGCCAGTGTATTCGAGGGCGGTGATATTCATTGATTCGATATATATTCAAACTGGTACTGACCTCATACCCCCGGCTTCCTTCTCCCTCCTTTTTGCACCACTTCCTCGCCACGAACTTGTCAATCTTTCAGTGCTAGACAGCATACAATTTTGCATTGCTGCTTCGTTTAGACAATTTAGACAATTCAGTGTAAATATCAGTACGATCAACCCTAGTACTCATCTGCCGTTATGTGCAATTTATAAAAATAAGAGGACAGGTCCTGAGGGTTCCAGGAGGTTGAGACTCCCAGACTTCAAGACAATGGGCACATGAAGGTGCCAAGGTTGTCAGCCCTACGCACCGGCCGCCTTTACTCTCCAGGAAATATTCCTGGTACTCATTTCTCTTAGAGGGTGAGTTGACCCCAGGGCCATAGCGCGGCCGGAAGATTATGTGAACGAAAAAATTCCAATGACACCATCGGGAATCGAACGCGCACCCTTCTTACTTGTAGCGCAGTGCCTCAACCAACTACGCCAGGGCGCGCCCCCTTATAAAAAAATAATGTGTATCAAATAAGACACAAAAAAACTAAAAACTCCGCATTTTACGTGTCATGTACTCACGTTTTCAATTATACAGACAAGGCTGATGGTGCTGCCCTCTCCGATGTGATATTCCCCGCTGCCAAGGATGAACGCAGAGGGTACGACGACATGCAGATTGAAATAATGGGACAATGTGCCAGTGCCAGTCGCCACCTGCAACAAATTGTCATGTCCATTCATTCAACACACTTGCTTCACGTGTGGTATATAACGTGATATCACATTTAATGGCAATGTCCACTCCACTGTATTGCACACATTTTACAAACCGTTCCAAAACTATGCATTAATACTGGAATTAACTCACTGTGCAGGGTCTAAGAATTTGGTTTCCTTGTCCTGATTTCAGGCTTCCGCCGCGATGTTCATGACATCTGCGCTCTTCTGGGATATTACGCGGCATCGTGTGGTAATTATTTACTGACGTTTCGGGACAACGTATCGGTCCCATCTTCACGGGCCAAGAGTCCAAGTAGGAAAGAAAGAAAGCCAGCAACCTATAATGTAGATTCTATATGGGAAGGTGCGCGCGGAGTAGCAATTACTAGGCGTGATGACAGGCAAGAGGGTTAAACCAAGTGAGAAAGGGGTGGATACAGACAACGTGAAGGAGCTAGGAGTACCGAGAATGCAATCAGCTAAGACGGATGGAAAAAAAATATAGGAACAAAGTAAGAGTAAGAGAGGAAAATATAAAGAATAAAGCTAAATAAATAGAATACAAATAAACCAACAGTAAAAATTAAAATTAAAATAAATAAATCGAAGAAGAAAAATCAAAACAGCGTGAGGGGGGAGGGAGGCACGTAAAGTGGCTAGTGGGATACCTAGGCGAGAACCGGTCACACATCACTTTAACCAACAAATGCACACTTTTTATTTATTACGCAACACAATTTACAGCAAAACTAGCCCCACATATTTCGAATCCCTATTTGGGACCATCATCGGGGACTCGAATTGTGAATTACACAAATTGTAAATCAACAATAATGGTACATATTAAAAGTACAAAAGTTAAAATGTGGGCTATCTCAGTTGTTTTGTGGGTCCACTGTGTATCAGAAGTTGTGTGTCTACTTATAGAAGGTTAGCACCTGTCTCAGGGTGGCCAGTCGCTGCCGGTGAAGTAGGGTGAGAATAATGGGAGAAAAATATATGGAATGCAGCAATAACAAGGATGGGAAGTAAAACAAATAAACGAATGTATTAATTATAAAGACAGAATTATAAATAAATAATGGAATAAATAAAAATAATAAAAGTAGAAATAGAACAAGTGAGGAATAAAAATAAAAACATAAGAATGATAATCATAAAAGAAATAAAATAAAAATAATAAAAATAGAAATAAGAATAAAGAACTAAATTATATTTCAGCCTGTCAAAACGCTGTAAATAAACGCCATGGGTGTAAAAGACTTTCATACGCTACGTCATGTAATCTCAAGTTCACTGACCGGAGAGAAAGCTGAGTTTTATTAGCATTTTAAGCATTAATTTTGAAACATTTCAGTCTGCCCTTTAAAGCCTAGTGTTCACAGTATGAACCAAGAGGTTTTAACTTTCAAAAATTATATGTCCTGTCCAAAGAGGACGCGTTTTGTATTTTTGAGGCCTTTACTCTTCTGAGACTTTATGCTACTTAGGTTGGCCTGCCTGTCCCTTAAAGATGTGATCGATAGCTGTCCCGAAATGTCGGCAACGAACTACCAACTAAAGGCATGTAAGATTCCAAAAGAGCGGCGGAAGCCCGAAATCTTGCACATAAGAATTTTGCGTCGTTCTCAACAGAAAACAATGGTTATTTCCCTGTACACCACTACCTCGCTGGTTTTCACGATTAAGAAGGAGAGTTTACTGGACTGTACGAACTGAATTTTTGAATATAATTCAGTTAATTTTCGTCTTTGAAGAGTTAATCTTATATGAGACAAGTGTTCTGAGTACTTCAAGTATCTTCCTGCCGCTACATAACTGAGCGTGTCTGTGAATACCCTTACTTCAATGCCGCAGAACATATCAAAATATTCTGATAGGTATATGCTATCAAAATTCTTCATCTAGAAAATTAAGTATTTATAAAACTGAAAGAAAATTAGTACCTTATGTTGTGTTTACTGGGCAGAAAAGACTGTTAGGAGAGAAAGCTCAGTGACCACAAAGATAATCATTATTCATAAGATCCTACAGAACATAATATTCCCATTTTCTTATCCTATAATGTAACGATTACATTTTTAAAATGTTTTGCCTATTTTAGAAAGGCGCATATAGACGTCCATTCCGACGCGCTTTTAAACCCGCGTAAGCCCGTACAAACACACAAAACATACATACATGCGCGTAAACACACTAAATTTTCCAAAAGTTAGGTTTGCCTTTCAAATATAATTACAGTACATTTCCATAGACGACGCCACTCCGCAGCGAATTAAATATGTCGTAATGTAGTGAAAGTCATGTCACGAAAGTGGGGGGTTTTTACCGTAAAAACTGCATGAAAGGGAGCTTACAGTATTACATAATATAAATACAAAATATACAACGCAAACAATTATTTAAATCACATTGTGAAGCAATCCAGATATCAAAGAAAATTTCCTGGAACTGAATTACAATTAAAACGTACCTTCATTCTGATAATATTTAACGCAACGTGTCACATAAACAGAGTATATGGGTAAACTGCAAAGTTCGTAACGTTAAACTTTGCGAGAACTGTACTCATCACTGAGGCTTAAACTGTTAAATTAACATCACGGCAAAAGTAGCAAATGACGCTTTTGACAACAGAGAAAATGCCGGTTACGTTGGTACGAAACCAATTAATATATGTGTACATAAACCGAACAAAAGTTGTCAAAACAAACACTTCAATAGTAACCCTTCACAAACTTATGTTTCATCTAGCGCTAAACAATTCACCCACAAATTCCAATTCATGTAAAGACCTTGCCCCAAACTCTGGCGTTTCATGAAAAAAGATAGACATATAAAAACGCAAGTGATTATTATGGCGATAAGACTAATGTCATCATGCGAACTCTCCGTTTGCACACAAGTTGTTTACAATGGGGCAGGGAGAGAAATATTTTAATTGCTGATCGGTAGTATTAGATTATTACATGCGTGTCGACCAACGCACATATCGATACCAGGCTATCGGATCCAACCAGTACCTCATACAGTCGGACAAAATATTCATTTCATTGTCTTGTAAAAGAACTACTGTACTAAATATATTTTTGCAAACCTGACGCAAATAAATGTAATGGTATATGCAAAATGAAGCTAAGAAAGAGTATCTTTCTCCCACAGATTTCTGTTCTGTCGTCTTCCAGAACGAGTTCCCCTGAGAGTGCGACCTGCCTTCCGTACAAACAGAGTGGCAAGTCACATCACCATGTCTAGTCACTGGACTGCATTTCGGATGTTCGACTTTCCAAAGCCTCAAAGGACTGGCAATTAAGTGATCATTGTTCCTAAGCTATCATCCGACGTTGGTGTCGAGATGCAAGGCTTTGTGACATCCAAAATGAAATTTTCTTGTAAGATTCTTTGAGCTTCTTTATTTAATTTACGTGCATAAATAAAAAGAGATCATCCCTTAGTGTTGTAATAATTAATAGTAATTTATGCATTACCATCAAACACGACAATTTTATTACATTCAACAATGCATACTACATGTTTCGGTCATGTAGTATGCATTGTTCAATATACTAATTTTTGTGTTTGATGGTAATATAAAAATTAATATTAAAAACCTGCATGTCAACGTAATTTTCGTGATCCGCTCTCCATAAAACATCGAAGCAACTGACGTAAATTATATTCTGGTCTACACGTAGCGTCAGCAGAGGTGGCACTATTGTTGTACTTCCCATTGTTATTCAATAGTTCAACTTGGAAGGAAGAAAACTTCTGAGATCGTAAAACGATAAATTGCTAATTTAAGTGTTGGGTGGAACTGGGTCTTAGATAGATATGAGCCATTGTCGTGGTCAATCTGAAATGACTTAAATCAACTTCATGGGGGCCCCACAAATTTTACAAATTATGTGACTTCCGTTCTGATGTCGACGTCTCTTGGTTAATTAATTACTGGATCCAAAATTTCGAAAAAGTTCTCGTAAGCTTACGACTAAGAAACCTGAAAATAATGTGTGAAACATGCATATAAGTTGACTGAAATATGGAGTAGTTACCAAAATTCGAGATATATTTGGGATACGTACTGGAAATCCGAGGAATAGTGGTTCGAAACTCGACAGCAGCAATAATCTGATCTCTTCTCCAGAGCGTATAAGCCGCATCTGGGGGGTTCAATCACCCTCAAATTCAGTAGGTACAGGGACACTTTCACCGGGGCCACGCGGCCGGGACGTGAAGCTCAATAATCAAAGCTATCTAGGCTGAGGTTAAAAGTGATCATAGGCATGCCTTTAATCCACCGTACGCCTTCATGGCATGCACTGTAACACCTCTATCGTTATCACCCAAATGAAACGTAATCATAAACCTTTTCAACCATCCTGAAAAGCAACTCTCCAAACATGGTCACGATATTTATATTTTATTAAACATTAATTATATTGCTAAATGTTTCAGATACTTCCTGATCCAAATTAGTATTCTTCACGGCATATATAATTTTCCTAAAATTAACTTTTTAGAACCTAAAAAAGTAAAGTAAAATGTAACTTACATCTGACCGACACAAATGAACATTACACACCCGGACTCACTACCGATGTAGGCCTCACCACCCAACTCCCCCCCCCCCCCCCCCCACTTTCAACTTCAGGACTTTCCGAGACAAAGATGTAACTATGCAGGCACACGGCCATGACATAGGTCTATCCGTGTAGCATACAACACTAGGAGGCTTAATTGTATTTAAATGTTTCCAGTTGTTCAGTTTTGGCCGTAATACGAGACAACATGTGCGTAGCGAACGCCACTGACGTAATTACTTCTACCATCCCGTAGATGAAATAATGCACAGAAGTGTTCAGCGCACAAACGTCGAACACAAAGTTAAAACATCTCATTAGCGGTTTGTGTGTTGCGAAGAGGAAGGATTCGGTTCATCACAATGAGGAAACGACAAAGAAAACGCGTCGTTTCCATGGGTGAATTATGAGGAATTCGTGACAGAGCATTAAACCACAAAAGTTAATTATCCAGGATTGAACATCTCGTATGTATATCTTCACTGAATATTCATCGTGCTAGTTCAATTGCTTATCACTTTTGTCAAAACGAAAAAAAAAAAACACCGTGGATTTTATCTTATACATGGATGCACTTGATTTCCACAGAAACTACGGCAACTTCCAAGTTAAACCCTTAATAAATTCGCGCATTTTAAGACTATAAATATATTTCCTCTCAGTTTCAAATACACGTCAGCTCTGAGGTTGTTTCGTGTGTAGGGTAGACAGTAGCTGTTGAGTAGTGATGCAGCCGCCTGAGCTCCCCAGTGGAGGTGTATAACATGGCAATTCAAGCGTGAGATTGCTGCATTAAAGAGATAAAACAAAAACGGCTGTTTTATCATATTACGGAAACGAAAGTTGAATCGATTCAAGGAGTTAATTATTAACTTAATTAAAAAGGTACCTTCCTTACTTAAGGCTTTATAAATTAATCTTATCAGAGTATAGCTCATCTCACATAGCACAAACATAAAAGCCACTTTAAATTCTTCAATAATGTTGACTTCAGGAGGCCCCACACTGCCAGACCTCTCTAGATGCCACTTTCTGTGTAACACCAGTCGGCTGACAGATTGATCGCTCGTCAGAGTAAGGGACAACACACGCCCGGTAAGAGTGTATTAATTCATGTTACCACAACAGGCGTTGCCATCTACTTACTCTACACACTTCCCTCTTTAATTTACCCAGCTACTGAAACATCTATCAAAAGATGGACTATAGTTAATCACTTGCAGGCAACAGTTTTAAGTGACCGCCCCCCGAGAAGTTTGACGAAAAATTATTATGTTTTTAAATAAAGGTTGTTCTAGGCCTCACACTAATCTAGTGTACTTCAGGGACAGCCTACCATATATGACTTTCCCTATTATCCGACTAACTCTTTAGTAATCTGCACACCCACACGACAAAAGAAAATAAGCTCACACGTATTAGGGATCCCGACACTTGATTTTATGCTAATGTCTCTACGAGTATTCATTTCATTTACTTTGTGATGCACATAATACTGCGTAAAATATTTTCTGTATAGTGTGATACTTTCTCTAAGCAGTGTGTGATACTGTCGGTGTAGTATGTATGATACTTACTGTACAGCTGTACTGTGTGTCAGACTTCGTGTTTTCTCAGTATGATACTTCTGTAAACTGTGTTTGATATGTTCTCTGTAATATGCACGACACCGTTCGTAGACTGTGTACAGAGTTTTCACAAAGTGTGAAAAAATACTTCTTGGAAGATGTAACACTTTCTGTAAACTGTGTTCATAGTTTTCTATATACTACGATATTGCCTCAAACTACAAACTTTTCTGAGCATTGTATATGTTACTTGACATCAATTGTGCACAACACTTTTTGCATGCCGTGAATTTTGCTTTAAAGGGCCGTACTATTAATAGTCACGAACAACTGCAGAATGTGGAATATTTCAGCTATCTGGCTAGCCAGATAATAAATGATGCAAGATGTCATTCATTCTGTAGTCTGTCTTACGACAGGTCCATAGCCTCTTCCAAAGCGAATTCTCCACAGGGTGCGATCTAGTGCTTCCTCTTTCAATTTCTAGTATCTTCTCTTCTCCTTAAGGTTATCCAGTAGCTGCTTACGCCTTCTTTCTCGTCTTCCCGTCATTTATATCCTTCCTTCTAACTTTCCTTCAATCACATGTTTTAGAAGTAAGATGTGCATGTGAAATTAAATCCAGAATTTCCACGGTAAAAGCAGCAGAAGACTCCTTTCACCAGCAAATCAGACCTAAATTTAAGGAAGGAACTAGTGAAATGCCACACTTAGTGCATAGCTCTGCATGGTGCTGAAACTCGGACATTTCGGAAAGTAGAAGTACCTTGACATTTTTTAAATGTGGTGCTGAAGGATGGAGAAGATCAGTAGGACCGGCTGTGTGAAAAATTAAGTATTACATAGGGTCAAGGAGGAAAAAAATTCTACATGCAATAAAATGAAGAATGGCTAACTAGAGTGGTCACATTTTGCGCAGGATCTGCATTCTAAAAACGTTATTGAAGGAAAGATAGACGGGAAGGAAAGACGAGGAAGAAGACATAAGCATCTACTGGATGACCTTAAGAGAAAGAAAACATACTGGAACTTTAAACAGGAAGCACTAGATCGCACTCTGTGGAGAACTCGCTTTGGAAGAGTCTATGGACCTATTGCAAGACAGACTACGTAATAAATGGATTATTAATGACACTTGTATCTAAAAATATCGCCGAGGAGTGGACTCAGTCTTTCGAGATAACGCGAAATCTATATTTAACTTCCGGTTAAATGGCAATAATATTGAATAATTGGAGCTAGGTATGTGAAATTTCCTGTTTGGAAATGGAAAATAACACATACCTACAAACTTTAAGTCACATAAAATAATTACAAACATAGCGACTATGAGAATATTTCACGCAATATCAGGCGTATTTGACGCAGTTTAATTCTGCTATTGTGTAAATTACTAGTAGGCATTCTTTTCCATGGCGCAACAGCCTCAGTGGACTAGGGCCTCCTCATTATCGGGACTTCACGATCACATTCAGACACACTACACTCGGTAGGACTCATCTGGACGAGTGACCAGCCCGTCGCAGAGACCTCTACCTGACAACAAACAACACTCACAAGAGACAGACATCCATGGCCCCAGCGGGATTCGAACCCGCAATCCCAGCAAGCGAGCGGCGGCAGACACACGCCTTAGACCGCGCGGCCACTGGGATCGGGCACTAATAGGCACATACACAAAAAACTATTACAAAATTATGCAATTCTGAAGATTATAGTTCTCTGAATCATTCATTCGTTGGATTTTGTTCACTAGATCGCAGCCTTTCGCGGAGAGGATCTGTTTCCTTGCTCATTCAAAGGGTAAGGAAAAGACCTACTCATCTCGACCCTAAAAGTAAGACTATTTCTAAACCTCTGGGCCCAGATGGCATCACATATCGAAGGAGGTATCTGAATTGCGTGTTGTCTTGAAGTTTTCTGACTGAAAATTTTTAAGTATTTCTCATCTTGTCCATGTTTGCTATGTGTACATCCCATCTAAACGCTACGGGCTGGACGGTCCGCGGATCGAATCCCGGTGGGGGCGAGATTTTTCGCACCCGTCCAGACCGGCCCTGGGGCCCACCCAGCCTTCTATACAATTGGTACCGGGTCTCTTTCCCCAGGGTCAAGCGGCCGGGGCGTGGAGTTGACCACCCACCCTCATCTAGTGCCAGGGTTAAAGAAAGAGTAGAGCTATACCTCTAATCCCCCTCTGGGCCTTCATGGTCCGTTCTAGGGAGAACGTTACTTTACTTTACTTTACTTACATCCCATCTAAAACCCTTGATTTAATTACCCTAAAATACCACTGAAAACTGTAAGTTATGAAGCATGTCATTACGCAATTTTATACGTCTTAGAGGTGCGTACTCTTTCCTACGACAAAATATAATGGAATTTTATTGCAGATAAATAAAAATTGTACGTTTATATTGGGCGTGCGGCATTTCAGTGACTCCTTGGTGAAACTACGTAACTGTTAGTTCTGAGATTTATCACTTCGAAGCTATAACTACGATAAAACTCAGCTGCTTGATCACTTACTCCGTTGTCACTGATCACTACAAACAATGAGTGTGTGCGTTAACCGTATCAGCAACTAACAGCCCGTTAACATCATAATCTGTTATCGGCAGCTTCATACATATCAAGACCGTAATAAAATCCTATAACCACGTCATGTCATCACTTTTAGCCAATAAAAGCGCAGGGAGGTGAATACCATGCATTGTCAGTCAATGTAGGTGATTAAACGAGCAACGATCCTGTAGAAGCATAACTGAATTGTACACTATAGCACTTTCCAGTTTCAGACTAACTAACTAACTAACTAACTCCATGGAGCAAAGTCCTTCTTGAGAAGCTAACCGGTCGTCAGCTAGTCAAGAAATTCCCCGCGTTTTATGGAGCCCGAAGGTTCATTGCCGCACTCACAAGAGCCCGCCACCTGTCCCTATCCTGAGCCAGTTTCAGACACGCATATAATTTAATTTAATTTCACTTAACTTAATCTTTCTCTTAATGACAAACGTTGACATAAAAATATTACCTGTCAGTTTATATGGGTCTGACACGTACTGTCTTACTTTTAAGGGAAGAAAAATGAAAACAATAAAATGAAATCAATTTAATTACGAGATCAGACAAGAGTTGTGACATGACAGAGCAAGAACACAAATAAGAATTTCTTATAAATATTGAAACGACTCGAGAAGCCTGGGCATAGGAAAATAATGCTGAAATGATTCTGGAAGAAACAGGATATGAAAGTACGGATTGGATACAATTTCCTCTGGACTGGCTTTTCGAAATATTTAATGGGTGTATTCCTTTATGTATTGATAAAGAGTTAAATTAGAAATGTGCGTTACGACATAACTTTTATTTCTGTAAAATTTGCAGAAGTTCTGCACACATCGGATTCACAATTCGGTTCGTTCTCGTGGACCATCTTCATGTCTGATATAGGAATGCTATATACTTCATTCTTTTCTTGTGGAAGCATTGAGATCTTAGTCTCTTGACCCTGTATGACTCTACAGTTTAAATGTCTTAAGGTAATCAACATAATAGTGTACCATGGGGTATTAACTAAAGGCATGAAAACAGTATCGATTTTAACAGCTATGTATATTGCCATGTATTTTTAGAAAAACAAGCACAATATGGGTGGCGCCCTATATACAGCGTGTTTTGTTGCTTTTTAATTTGTGTGATTTGACAATACTTAAGAATATCTTATCGTTCAAGGTTGAAAAAGTACTCGCACATAAATAGCTGCACTTAAATAGGCCGACAGTGCTTAAAGTGAGCAACAAAAGTTTTACTAGTTTCTATCGATATTGCATTCCAACATGGAGTCATACTGATTCAATAGTTTTCAACATTATTACTACGTGTCACGTGAGTTCAAGTGCAAAATTACATGGATAATTTAGTAAACATTTTTTCTTAAGCATTTTCGACAAGACTCGAGTCCTTACACTTGCAAGACCCAGGCGTAGATGGGAGGATAATATAAAATGGATCTTAAAAAAGTGGGATGGGGAGGCATGGACTTGATTGGTCTGGCTCAGGATAGGGACAGGTGGCGGGCTCTTGTGAGGGAGGTAATGAACCTTCAGGTTTCACAAAATGCGGGGAATTTCTTGACTAACTGAGGACCTCTTAACTTCTCAGGAACGACTCTGCTCCATAGTTGGTTGGTTGGTTGGTTGGTTAGTTAGTTATTCTCTCGCTTCCTTGTTTTTTTTTTACAGAGGAAGAAATTTTCACACTTTTTTTGAGTGGAAAAGTAATTCTGAGGAGTGAACAAAACCAATATTCGGGCTGAATGCGACGTGCGTGCCGCGATTTATAGATACCTGGTCTATGTACAAAAGTTAATGCACGTCGGCTTAACTACAGTGACCCAAAAAAAAAAAAACTAGACATGATCCAAATTTGAAAACTTTGCAGTTAACCCTTTAAAGCCTAGGGGTTATTACAGGTATCGCCAGGTTTAATGCTATGAAAACTGCATTGTCTGCAGAGGGTGTGTTCGTGTGTTCCGTAGAATTCTCACAATAAACAGATGTTTTTACATGTAAAACACTCACAAACCAGTCTTACTAATGGAATAGCAATGTTCTTGTGACCTACAAATTTAATCTCTATGTACATGTATCAACTGTCTTCTTCAAAGGGTGCTATTAACACACGCAACTTGTACAAGCAGAGATGATAACATACGGGCCTCATCGTTCCATATCATAAAAGTGTAATTCGATTACAGGACGAAGGATGTCGTTTGGATAACATTATCATCTGCCAACAAACTGGATCAATCGCTTGAAACAAGCACCTGATCCATCGTCAGTAATACGTAATTCCATTTTCTCGTGCCACGATGCAAGCATTCATGAGCCGAACGAGAAAATGATGAACACGGGTCGGAGGTGAAAATCCTGCACACGCAAGGCGATGAGCTCTCAGCAACAGGACGCCGATTTATGTCCCACGTGCACTACTTTATTGTACTGGGGCCCAAATGGTCTCCGATCTCTAAATCAAAGTAAATAGATAGAGGGGTCTGACTAACGCACAGCATTGCGAATTTCGAAAGGAGAAAATTGATTTTATATTGAATTTAAACCATTCTGCCCTTAAAATAAGCAAAGCTTCTTGGACCTCTTGACCCTTGAAGATGGGATCGATAAGTTGTCCCGAAACGTCGGTATAGAATTGCCACTCTACGCTGTGTAATATCCCAGAAGAGGGCAGATTCATCTACATCGCGGTAGAAACCTGAAATCATGCAAAGCAACGCGAAATTAAAACTGTAGTGTAGATAGGTTTCTAACATCTGTTATGAATACGAAGTAAAGATTCTAAACACAGCAGTGGCGCGATCTGTGCAGCAAGTCTACACGGTCTTGGATCGCTCGCAAATGAGCGTCATGAGCTCTCGAGGTCCCGATGTATAGATGTTGGCTTGTGTCTGCATTTTCATATTTTTTTCTATTCAGAGTAGCCTACTTTCCCGTCATATGAAAAGTATGTAAGCTAGTATACTTGGTATACATAACACACATTACTCATAAACCACGCTCGATCATAGGAAACTTTGTGTTGACGTAAAAGATGATCAATGCTCAACTGTTTCTTCAGCCTCAGCCTGTACCTCACACAGAACACAGTCGACGCTTAAATGTTCCTTTGGCCTTAGCGCGTACCTTACAGAGGACATGACAATACGGTAACCATGGCAACGGATGTGACTGACTCACATCACTGGGCAGATGACTTGTGAAGGGTCCTACCAAATATCTATGGATTCACAATTTCAGCATTAACTTTCAATCGCAACTTACCAGATTCCCTAATAAGCAAACGCTTGAGCTGAAAGGACTAACTTGACGGCCTACATATTAGGTTGCTATTTCAACTACACAGGTTAGTTTATGGGGCCAAACAGGCCATGAAGATAATTATGAAGAATGAAACGATTTTGCGAAGACTAACAGTTTTGACTTGCTCCTATGTACTCTACTGGAATTCCCCAGAAGACATTAAGTAATACCATAAAATATGCCAGTCGATACAGCCGTTTCTCCTTGTGATATATCAACCGGGTTTCTACTCAACGTAAGTCAGACCAACGTTTGAATTTCGATGGGTGGAATCATGGGTCAAAGAGTGAGATGCACATATATTTGCGTTTTAATTTTAAGGAATGTACGTACCCTTGCATCCACCATATTTACCGTAAAGTAATAACAATGCCATTAATATTTATGAAGGAGCAAACAAAACGTTCTCCGTAACCGTTCGTAAAAAACACAGAGACTCAATCTAAGCAAACTTGTTGGGAACGTAGGAGAGTTAAAAAAATAGACCAGACGACTGGTCCCTTAAGGAAGGTTGAAACGCTTCCTTCTACATCTTCAGAAGTAATTACTGTTAGCGAACATTCCAGTTGGTATTCGATGTTAAAGTTACAAAAGAAGTACTTGACAAAATAAACATTATTTTTAATCCGACCAAGTACGGGCTCAGAGCCGGATCTGAAAGGAAGGACCAAAATTCTGGAGGTCAGGCCTGTCGCAAATTTTGGGGTTCGGCGAATAAAGACTGGGGAGACTCATAGAGTGGCAAACGGCAAAGACAAATACAGGTCGTGCGTAGTGTTATAGCCGTACAGCAGTGACAAATGTAGGTAGTGTGTGTGGAGAGTTTTAGCCCTATAGCAAGGACAAATGCAGGTTGTGTGTGAAGAGTTATAGCCCTATAGCAACGACAAATGCAGGTAGTGTGTGGAGAGTTATAGCCCTGTAGCGAGGACAAATGCACGTAGTGTGTGAAGAGTTATAGCCCTATAGCAAGGACAAATGCACGTAGTTTGTGAAGAGTTATAGCCCTATAGCAATGACAAACGCAGGTAGTGTGTGGAGAGTTATTGCCCTATAGCAGGACAAGTGCACGTAGTGTGTGGAGAGTTATAGCCCTGTAGCGAGGACAAATGCACGTAGTGTGTGAAGAGTTATAGCCCTATAGCAAGGACATAAACAAGTAGTGTGTGAAGAGTTACAGCCCTGTAGCGAGGACAAATGCACGTAGCGTGTGAAGAGTTATAGCCCTATAGCAAGGACAAATGCAGGTAGTGTGTGAAGAATTATAGCCCTATAGCAAGGACAAATGCAGGTAGTGTGTGGAGAGTTATTGCCCTATAGCAAGGACAAATGCAGGTAGTATGTGGAGAGTTATAGCCCTATAGCAAGGACAAATGCAGGTAGTGTGTGAAGAGTTATAGCCCTATAGCAAGGACAAATGCAAGTACTGTTAGAGTGATATACAGCGAAGACAAACACATATAGTGCTAGAGTGGTATACAGCAAATATACATAGAGGGAGGGTGTATATTCTTACAAGGCAAAGGCAAATAAAGACAATACGTACAGTGTGATGCAGCAAAGATTACTACAGGTAAAAGAGGAGCTCACAGGAAAGACAAATAAAAGTACTGCATAGAGAAGGATATAGCAGATATAAATAAAGGCAGGGCGTAGGGGACACAGCAGAGATAATTACAAATAGTGCGATGATAAAGCTTCCTGGTGTCCCTTTCTTCATACATTCGGTAAAAATACTTCCCGGAGAATGAATGAGGTCTTTCGAGTTTAAAATAAGGCATTTGACATTCAAAGAGTTCGCACTACTCAAACAGTTTCGATGCTTTACACAAACATTTGTGAATTAGATTTATGGATGTAGTTTTTTTCTGTTAAAAGGCATACGAGTATAACGAAATGAAGGTGGAATGAGAATTTATGATTCACTGCATGATGATAAGCTGTGGCAGTACCTTCCATTAACGTGAACAGAGTTGCAGCCCCTGCACGCAGCAACAAAGTTAGTCTATATTATTTGTATTAAACTGCCTTACATTAGGTTTGGTAGTGTGGGTATAAGTTCCTTACTGGAGCCTACTATCACGAAGCGTTATTAGAAACTTGGCATTAGAGAGAAATCTACAAAAAAAGTATTCTTGGGCTAACTGCATTTTCGTCCGCATAGATCCACTAGGTCTACAAACCGGAATTATTATCCTCAAACTAAAAAGGGATTTTATCAAAATTCCCATCTATAAAATTTTATTTTATACACAACATAAACCTGTTTCTCCACTACAGTCAGCAATAATACAATTTTTTTCTGCTACAGAGTTTTTTCGTTGTCAAAATCCTCTTCGTCACAAACTTTTTAATAATAATAATAATAATAATAATAATACCGCACTGCAAGATGAATTAACATAAGTTTATTTTATATATAAAGTACACAATGTGAAAGACCTTTTCTAGCATGAAACAGTACCTTCACAATGACAAACTTTAGTGTTTTACAACCAGCACCCATGTTGCTACGAATACGATTAATGTTTTATTTTTAATTTCAAAAGTGAAAAAAACGCACACAAGCAGATCATAAATCAACTTGTGTTCAGTGACATGTGTAGGGCTATTATTGACATCTCACGCAAATTTTTCATTCGAATGCATAGGACAGAGTGAATTCTGTAGCAGACATCAGTATTTCGGTGAAAAGTACAGAATACCGTACTGAATGTTATTCAGACGCATTAGAACAAGAGTGGAAATGTCCAACTTACAGCGTCAATACATCATTGTCACGTTGTCCATTTATGACAAACTGAAGGACCCCAACTGTCCAATTTCACCCCCATTATACTCAAAGGTATAGCTCAAATTTAACTATATTCTATTTTCTCTAAGGCTTACCACCCACGAATGTCAACGTAGCTTAAATACGGAAATAATTAAGTTTAGAAAAAATAATTTTAAACTTAGATTGTGATATGTCTGCTGTGCTCAGATTTGATGCAATATGTTTGTGACTGCAGTAAACAAAAATTAAAGAACAATATAACGTCTCAAAGCGTCTAAGTGGGCAATAATATTTCTCGAATTTGAAAAAAATATACGGTAAAATTTACACAATAGACATTTTTGTTACATAGATTTCAATAACTACATCTTTATTACTAATATAACCCCTGTTCTGTATTTTAATAACGTAGTTATTTATACACAAATTCGATGCTAAAGTTGTCGGATATAGACCTAACCTCAAAATTTTCGAAACGATTTCATGTTTGTAACTGTTGACCGCGAACAGTGTTTCACATGTAGTTATTTTCATGGTTATGATCTACTAAACTTCATATGCCTAAATCCTGTGTCTTAACTATTGACAGCCATGAAATCGACAGCTGGAAAAACTCTTCGCCTGGTAGCCATATTTCATTTTCTACAAGATACATTACTTAATTAAATTTTCTTCTTTTTCAAATATTTATTATTACGCCAGAACATGAAAATACGCGTCCCCAGTTTTACTCCCAACTCACAAGTACCCACATTCATAATGCCATTACTGACTGTGGGACTAATGAATTCGGCTTGGGTAGCTTCCAATGGCATAGCATACACACAAACTTCTGAGAAAAGCAGGCATCTGTTTCTAAGCTTGAAGGCCGCATCCAGAAGTGTTGACACAAACATACGCATACACACACACGCTCTCTCTCTCTGTGCATGTAGACCTGATGCGAAAGAAATGTAGGCTACAATACACCTTTCAGGGCTTATTACAGTAAACAGAGAAATGTTTTTTTATCATTCCTAGTCCTATTTGAATTTACATAAAGTGTGTTTTCACAGAGGTCTAACGGTGCATTGAGCATTACGATCATATATCAAACTACCCAAAACAGTCGTGATAAATTGTCACTATAGCGCAGTTTTACAACATCTGATGCCCCATTAACGTGACAAATGTGCCGTAAAAGAAATAAAGAAAATCTTTCAAAACATTCATATGCTTTATAACAGTCTCCCGTTTAAAATTCTGGTTGGATACGCGGTGAATCGAAAGCAATTTGTAGAGATCTATTGATTTACAGACGGCCAACGTATTCACTGTATCACTGGCAACCCACCCACCGAAGACAAAAAGACACAACCTCGGAGAGGAAGACGTTCTGGCTATCAAGAAAAGTGAATCAGAAGAAGTAAAGCATGCATCCGTACGAAATTTTCATTTTCATCATTGCGTGTGAAAAACACAAGAGATATCTTTCGGATTACCATGTTATCATAAATGTGACAGGTTCAGGCCTCTCGTCTTAGTGATAATTAAAGAGTTTGCTACTGTAGTAGCGATAAACACTGAGATTATACGTAATATAACAAACCATGACGTCTCCATCCCTCATTGTTAATACACAGTGTAATTATCATTGCCTGAATTTCACAAAGTTCTGCGATCTGAAATTTACTTGCCCTTAAATTTTGAGCCTGACTACTTATTTTATATTTTAAGTTGTGTATAAAAAGAGCATAAAATTAACGTATAATACAGAGCTTGTGTCAGTTCGCATGTCTTATCTTCCAAGGTACTACAAATTGTTATAGAAATTTGGTACGAAAAGGAATCCACAATAAAATATCTGCGAAGTCTTTAACATTGGTCTGAATCGAAAATTATAATACAAATTTTACACAAATGTCAAACGGAGTTCTAACAGTTAGAGAAAAATTACTCATCCTAAAAAAATGTTATATAGCACAAGATATAGGTAGGCTAAACTGAATACCATCTAAGAGACTACATAGAACTGTAAATAAATTGTATACAAAATATTTCCTCTTGTTTTATATTACAGCGAAACTTGGTCACGGAGTCTAAGAAAAGGCCATAGATTGAGGACATTTGAAAAAGAAGGGAACAATGGCTGAAACTGACAGAGATGAATAACAGTAAAATGTAGGATTGGTATTCATCGTCTGATATTATCAGGAACAATAATTAAAGGCACGACTGGCGTGAACTCTGGCAAGAAATATGACTACGTAGAATGTCTACAATATTGACACGTGGAATGTCTACAAAAAGATAGGACAAGAAATGTAAAAATTTATGTTTACAATAGGACGTAAAATTTGAACCTGATTGAATGGTATGACCGCCCACCCGTGGTCGACAGTTCCATCCTCGGTCAGAGTTCCAAAGAAGGGTGCCGTAAACTGTAAATTTAACAATATATTTAATATTGTATTCACCGTGCATCTTGTATAAATTAAAATTGAAATTAAAACCAACTTGATGCACACTCACTATTAAAAAACTTTAATAGTAGATTAATTAACCCGACATGTTTCGGTCAGGTGCCTGACCATCTTCAGGGGTATAGCAGATCTACAACAAAAGGTACACTACACAGCTTCTCTACGAGATATATTCCGATATGAAAAACAGGACGCATAAGTGAATATGCTACAGTATTATACAATAACAGTGCTATAAGTTTTACAAAAGGTGAAACTATTGCAGAATTACAAGTGTTGACTATTAAAAAAGTTTTAGTGATTTTTAGTGATTTGTGAAAACTTTATATACGACGAGACCTTATAGGCTCAAATCTTATGTGTGTCTTAACATATGGTCTGCGCAACTAAATGTAGTATACCCCTGAAGATGGTCAGGTACCTGACCGAAACATGTCGGGTTAATTAATCTACTATTAAAGTTTTTTAATAGTGATTGTGCATCAAGTTGGTTTTAATTTCAATTTTAATTGACATAATTTATGTTAATTACGAGGAAGCTGCAGTTAAGATAATCGATTTGGCGCACGTCCCTTCATTAATTGAAAACTAATGAAATATAATAGTCTCAAGTTTTCGGAATCAGGATTTTCGAAAAAGTGGATTTCGAGTCCTCTAAGCGCGTGTCTGAGAGTGACCAATGCGTGACTTCAGACGGTCAGTTAATGACCAGAGCTTCTGTTTGTCAGCTTAAAATTTAGTCAGATACACTTGTCACGATTTCGAAGGAGAAGTTGATGTCAGTAACAGCACGTAAGGTATGAATAGTATTCTTCGGGCTTATTCGCGGTTTTGCTCTTAGATATGAAGAGCCAATTGCAAACTTCGATTCAAAATTTGATACCGACAAACTTCCTGCTTAGCGCGTTGTATACGTGTGTGTACCTAGAACAAGCCTGGTGGGTGAAAGTCTACACTTGGTATTCTGTGTTCTTCATCCGACATTCGTGTTCCTTACTGAATATTCATCATACGATCTACAATTTGCTTTCCGCCTTTGCATTCTGCGCTTTGTAGTCTATCTTGGACAATCAGTGTTCGGAATTTCTGCACTATTTTTTCAGTTACTTTTCAGTGATCTAATTAGCGGAAATTACCTGCAGGTGAACTAATAAATAGGCACATGCATATATAAAATATATTATAAATTAATCTACAAAGAGCATTGTGTACTTGCATTATCCAGCATCGTACCCCATGATAGAGTTGTCCTTAGTAGCGGTTTGACACTTCTCCGCACATATCCCCTTCGAGAAAGCGTTCTGCTCCCTGAACAGCAGTGCAGCCAATCATAACTGACAGGCGTGGCAGTGCAGAGAAAATAAAGAAAAGTTGACAACGGCACAGGGTATAGAGCGTCCTGTGGGCGGCTTCAGCGACCACCTTGAGTTTGATTGAAGCACATACATATCAAAGAAAGTCCTGTATCTTCCAAGTAGTTATTTTGGATTCTAAAATTATAAGCATTTCTTTATTTATTGCCTACGAACTGCTCCATTTTTTATTAATCTACTTTCATACAAAACAGTCCTGTGATGCCGTGAATGCAAACCTGTGTGGGGTGGAAAATGAAGGAGCTGTGAAAGGAAAGGGTAAAGAAGAGAAAATGGGTAAGAAGTACAAGGAAACAGCGAAGATGGAGAACGGAAACGAAAATAATAAGAACGGATGGAATGAGCAGAAGGAGCTAAAACAAAATTGCATTTCTCATGTCGTCTTGATTCTGTTTGCGCACAAAAGTAGTAACTATGTACAGAAACTTCTTCTTCACTTGAGCCTGGAAAGTTTTATTGGGCAGCGATTTAAGGTTTCAAATAAAGAAGAGTCTTTTCTTGTTGGTATAGGCAGAAATTAATTTTAGATACAGATTTTCAGGAAGCCTCTAATATTCAAAAACCGTTTCAGCCGACGGTAAGTAGCATACCTATATAAATGGATTGTAAACAGTCGCGAGACAAACAGCAGTATAATTTTATTCGTAATTGTGTTTTGTTACTAATATTATGACATAAAATATTTGTTTTATTATCTTCACGAAATAAATGCAATATTTCCACAGGCAAATCTCGCTACAGGGTGATTGTAAAGTAAATACGTAACCCTAAATGGCTGTACCTCCGAAATGGATTGCTAAACATAAATTTATTAAAAAGTTTATAGTACTTTCGGGTCCTTGTACGAGATTCGATATTCGCATAACTATTCTGGTGAAAATTCAATACTTCTGAGACATGAAACTATGTTGATGGGCAAAAATTTAAAGACGTGTTGGAGGGAAATACTGCCTGCATCTTCTGCGTCTATGCAGTCAAGAAGACTGTTCTTACAACCATAAATTTAATTAACATCGTAACGAATCGCTTACACGTTTTCCTAAGCAAATTGCCTAAAGAGAACTATGCAAATTAAATTGGAGAAACGTCCTTTTATGGGCGAATAACCACAGTGTAGCTGCTGTCAACCACAGGATGTTGTATGAAGATGTCAGCTATTTGTAATTCGATATTCTAGTGCTTAGTTCAACTTCGACTGAGAAAGAGCTGATGTTATTTTCACTACTAACAAATTATTGCTAGATACTCGTATTATACAGTAACGCTTGTATGGAGGTTAATTTCAGTGTTCCTCCCATAAGTGCGTGCCAATGCTAACGCCCGATTTACTACGTAGTAGTAAACTCTATTGCAAAGACATTTTTATATCCGTTACTGCCTCGAAAGAAAGACTGGTAAACAAGAGTATAACAACAGAATCATTAATAAAAGTTCTTCTTGTGAGATTAGACACTTACGGGATCTAAAATTAATTATAAGTTTTTAAATTAATCTGCCTACAGCAAAAAAAGAAAATGAAATGGACAATAAAATTCAAGATATTAAGCATCATTCAGCAATGCAATTCTTCGGTCAAAGACATAACGGTCATCTATTTTATACAAGTAAGAATACGATCCAATTACTGCACCTTCGAGAATCACAGTAATTCTTATCAAAATCTTCATATCCAGCCTTTAAATACAGTCTACGCTTCTTGCAAATGTTACAGCATTCAAAGAAGCTCTGCTCAACAATTTTGTCTTTTACTTGCACATGGGTTAAGGATATTACCTATAGAAAATCGAATATACATATTTCCCAGTATACAGACATACACAACACTATTAGGCAACAAGTTTCGGCTCATTACAAATCATCATCAGACCTTCTCTTTTAAGAATCAATCAATAAAATCTTACGACTGCAGTTAGAAAAGATGTCTCTTCCTTCACAAAGTACGTCATCGGAATATATTAAAAAATTATAAGTAAAAAGCGCAAGAAAAATATTTTAAAAATACAGAATAGGGGTAATATGTAAAATTTTGTATAAGCAACTGTTTTTAAAAAAGTATAGAAGATTATAGACGATTGGTATCCCAAGATTAATCCTTCACGTTCTGGAATCGACAGACTCAATATATATATATATATATATATATATATATATATATGAGGCTGCTGAATTCAAGGATGTATCTGAACCACGTAGTAATGTTAATTTACAAATCAGCTTAACATGTTCAATGACAATTAGTAAATTAAGCACCCCGCCATACCATACAGGAATGGAACTACAAGGCCACGCATGTTTAATCACCTCTCTCACTCATTAACAGTCGACGAAAATCCCCTGTTATTCACTTGATACCAGGCTTAATGGGTCGCAGAACCATGCGGATATGATGGTGGACAGTGAAATTCCTGCCCTTATGGACTCGAAATACCCTCTTCGAGCCATAGCCAATCGTTATACTGAGAGGGCCACCCAGTTCCTTAGTGAATTAAAAGGTTCTGAGAAACACTTCCGTACGTTATATGACGAAAATATAAAATCCTAAAAGTAGTCTATTTGAAGAACTTTTAAAACCATCTAAAAATAATTCAAATTCAGTTTTAACGAAACTATTATCTCTGGCTCTTAAAGGACTCTTTTGAAAAATCACTGGAAGTGGGAAAGTAAATGCACTTTTGTGAAGTACTGATTTGTAAGGCAGTAGTTCTACCTAAACCAAAATTGTATATTCTT
Organism: Reticulitermes speratus; assembly: GCA_021186555.1. NCBI lineage: Eukaryota > Metazoa > Arthropoda > Insecta > Blattodea > Rhinotermitidae > Reticulitermes > Reticulitermes speratus. The sequence goes on from JAJKFL010000002.1 coordinate 19,721,378, forward strand.
ACGTGATCACGCACTCGCCATCTGTACGCTTCCAGCCCTGTAACTTAATATTGACGGATTGCCGTTACATACCCAAAACATTCAACTTGAATGCTCCTGACAATTAATAAGCTGTTCCAATCATATTCACTCACGGTAAGCCTCTGGGCCTTTATATGGAACGCACTTGTTTCTTATCTCGGCACGATTAACGGGGAAAACTTGGATTTCTTCCACACATTTCCCATTCTACTAAGAGAATTTCATACCGGTGTTCTTAAACAGACAAGGAAAGAGTTCTTAAAAAGTCTTACCAATTAAACATCCGTGATCCCTTTCCCATCTCAAGTGTTAAATTTTAATGTTTGAATGAGTGTCGTTCTAAGCAAATGCCTCATGTCACTAAACACTCTAAATAACGCCACCAGTAATATATTTGCATGCCTAATTGGTAAAAAGCAAAATGTAATTACTTTGAAAATTTTTATCATGACCTCATTGTGTGACCCTAATCTGACCTGAAACTACACTCTCTACTGGACACAAACGGAACAAATTTTATATTAAAGTGTCACCGGACACACAACATCCCAAGCCACAGTACACGACACTTCACCGGACACACAACATCCCAAGCCACAGTACACGACACTTCGCCGGACACACAACATCCCAAGCCACAGTACACGACACTTCACCGGACACACAACATCCCAAGCCACAGTACACGACACTTCACCGGACACACAACATCCCAAGCCACAGTACACGACACTTCACCGGACACACAACATCCCATGCCACAGTACACGACACTTCACCGGACACACAACATCCCAAGCCACAGTACACGACACTTCACCGGACACACAACATCCCATGCCACAGTACACGACACTTCACCGGACACACAACATCCCATGCCACAGTACACGACACTTCACCGGACACACAACATCCCAAGCCACAGTACACGACACTTCACCGGACACTCAACATCCCATGCCACAGTACACGACACTTCACCGGACACACAACATCCCAAGCCACAGTACACGACACTTCACCGGACACACAACATCCCATGCCACAGTACACGACACTTCACCGGACACACAACATCCCAAGCCACAGGACGAGATCGAAATAGATCAACTGTATGGTTGTATACATGGCCAACAGCCAGTAAAACCTTTTTAAAAACTTTCATACGTTTTAAACGTCTAAGTCTAATCATATAACAATATTTGCATATAATAATTTTTACTGTGTTATATGCAGTATCAGCTTACATCACTGACTTAGACACATTGTATTATTTACTCTTAACATTTAGTTTTATGACTGTAGGCATCTATTCATTTTAATATTGTGAGCGGCACTTGTACTTCCGTTATAATGCCAAATGTATGTGTATCTGGATGCCATAGATACTTGTGATTCTTTTATGTGTCCCCTGAGGATGGCAACTTGGTTGCCGAAACGTATGTAGGGGTTACAAATATACCTTGCCTTGTTCATAATTCTTGTGCATTAGTTGGTTTAACTCAAACTTAAAACAAACGGAACATTTCTACGATCGTTATACACAGTTTATATCATTTCGTAACATTATAACCTGAAATCCTCGATTACCGTCTCTTGTTATTAATACAAGGACAGTACTGAAAATTGTTACTCTTTAGTAAGAACCATAATTTCCTACAGCTCTCGATAAAAAGCGAATATGGGTTTGAAGACTCAGTATTTCTGCTCCTTTGCAGTAAATGTAGTTACTACAGCACCTCAGACGTGTTTGAACATTACGGTGAAATGTCCTATAGGCCTACTAATTGTTCAGATTTAATTTAGTCTACCGGGACCGAATATTCGGCAAAATCGTTATGAAGCAGAAAATTTGATTTTTCTTTGGCTGCATTTTTTCTCCAAATTTTACACAATGTCCTTACTTACAAAATCACGTCGAAAATAAAGAGAACTGGATATTATAATAGTGCTATTAAAACAAATTAAGGTAAGTATAAATGTGTGTAACGTGCAGGAAATTACATAGACATCGAAAAACAAAAGGGACTACAATAAATTTTCACGTCCATTCTTTGCACTTGGTTTTTCCCGAAGTGTAAAGAATGTTGCATCATATATTAAAAATATTTTCTTTTCTTCTTCCACATCAAATAATGATAATAGGTATATGTTTTACATGTATCGAACTGAGATCCTGAGCACAGGTTCAACAGAACACTATTCCCTATACCATGCCCTCAGTTTTACTTAAATGTACAGCCAATATATTCCACCATGACCCTTTAGGCCTGTCAACCTCACGAATACTAACAGCTGGTGGACTTTTCGTCAGATAATTTTTTTTCATGCGCTGCGTCTTGTTTGTCAGTCTATATCTTTCATGTCATAGACACTTCGTTTTATCCTTCCTTATCACTGGTGACATTTAAATCTCTGGCACACATATTTCTTCGTTGGTCTAGAGTTTACACTGATGATAATGTTGCATGTTGTGCACGACCTCTTTGCAAAAATCCATACAATTCCAAATAATTCCGCGCTGCATTCTCCAAATCACTCACTTTTTGCAAAGTATCTTCTTGTATTGACAATCTCTGCGTGATCCTCCTGTTGCAAGTCTGAAGGACGACATGTGTTGAAAGACCAACTCTGGGATTAGTGCCAAATATCTTACTGTGTGGTCTTTGGTTTATACCAGAATGAGAAGATTGGATCTTCATGCACTGGATAAAAGATAAATCTTCAGCCCAATCGTGTCGTTATATCTTGCCTGATATTTTCCCCATCTTGACTCGCTCTTTCAACAAAGGCTCGGCTCTGACTATACTGCTGTTCTATACCAAATATCTTGAGTTCCCTTCAATGTTGCTGTACTTCTATTGTTAAGAATACAACGGTGCGTTCCTGATAAATTTAACGAATTAACTCTCTTTGGCTTAGTAGGCTTGTCTGTTAGATCTACTTAAATAACACTCCTTAGTTGAGTAAGTAAAATAGGCTGAGAGACGTCTAATTTTCTTTTCTTAGTACTGGAAGTGTACAGAATACAGAGGAACGAGTTTGTTATTGCAGTTACTAAATTGCCGATTTCTTTCAATAGCTTGTCGTGGGAAACATGACCAAATGCAAGATGAAAGGATTAAGTGAAATCTTACACAGAATCAAGTTTTATAGATTACAGAAATTCATCAGCAGTAATCCTCGACAGAATTGTCTGCACACCGAGTATTTTTGTTGCATCAATCTGTGTGGTCCTCCTGTTCTGCAATTTGGTTCTCTGACCAGCAGATTCACAATGTTTAGTCCCATATTACAATTTTTGTAGGGATCTCGAATCAGTAAATTGTTATGCCACTTTTTATTCATTTAGGTCTTAAGCAAGTCTGGCAAAATACGCTCTTTCCACTACACATTTTTCTCAACAGCAACCCAACATATCAAGAATTAATCACTTTAATGCACTTCACAGTAACTACCTTGTGTTCACAAAGACAGCAGAAATAGTAAGCGGGGGTGAGAGAGACTACTTATGGGTGCCGCAGCAGAAGAAAATAATTGCTGTTTATAATTGATGAAAGAAGGTTTTAGCTAATGGGCAGCGCTGGAATATGAGACGGGCGATAAATTTCATATTATTACCCACAGAGAGCGAGTGAACAGTACGTGTAAGAAGTGTAGTTTGTTGAACAAATGGTGTTCAACTGAAATGCTTTTGCAAAGGATGCGTAACGGAAAAATGTAGCCGAAACTTTAGCTCAGAATATCCTACGTCAACAGTCCCTTGTGAAGAACAGTATGCATACAGTGGAAAACTTACATCCAACACGTTCAGTGCTGCAAAAAAGAAAGCAATAGAGCGTTATATTTTGACTGAAGAGAAACTGGACAATATAGGCACTCGAATGTCAAAATACAAGAAAAGTCTTTGCTCCTTTTGGATGTTCACAGTGGCGAATCAAAATTCTCAGCTCACACAATAACAAAACTTTCAAAAGACGACCATATACAGTTATATTTGTAAATAACTCTTTCATTCTAGACTAGGAAGCTAGAAGCACGTACTGCAGGTAATTTCAAAAATCGGTTACTGATCGTCTTCTTGATGCTGAACGCGTGCCTTTGAGATTTGGTACAGTTTGATGGAATTTGGTACGGTTTGGTGGAAGCCAAACGTCCATTACTGTGTTGAAAAGCGCTTACCCCTGGGCATTGCCTTGAGCAATCTTACCCCAATCCACATCCTCCCTGCCTGTTTAACACTCACTTGAAATTATTCTTCAACGCCTACCTCTAATTCATCCAAGTGGATACAGAGTATCCAACTTTCCAAGTAAATGTTGTACACAATTTATATTTCCTTCTATCTTTTTCTCCTTGATGTTATCGTCTTAAGAGTATTGTATGAAGAACAAAAATTATGGAGTTGCTGGCTACATGCTTTTGACACTCTCATGTTATTACGCGGAGTTACGTCCAAATGTTTTCCTCGGCACTTTTTATCAGACATATTCAATCTAAGTCCTTCCCTTATTAGAGTGACAGAACAAACTACACAGCAGGCAGAGTTGTTGTTTTGTGCCAACAGGCCACGCTCATATTTCTAATCAGCATGTATACTATGTATTTTTAGCAGATGAATAGTAAGGGCATATATGTAATATGATATAGCCAATTTTAAATATTTTTTATATTCCATCAAATTGCCAATATCACATTTACAGGAATAAGTTTTGTATTATTCCTTGCATTCTTGGTACACATTTATATACAACACAGGAACCACTGGAACACCTGCTTCAATAATATATATTCCCCTGAAACGATGGATAAAAAGGACTTAAAATAATTACATCCTAAAAAATTTAACTGGCTCTGCCTCAGGTAACGTTGTCGGTCCATCATTACTATCATCACATCCCAGCCACTTTATATCTCGAAATAACTACTGTGAAGGTCAGGACAAGGACACGAAACTAGGGGGGGAAGAAGAAGAATAGAATGATGAAACTGCAAGGTAAAGAAGAAGAGGAAAATGTCATGTACCAGGATCAGAATAATAAGCGTGTGAAATAATACACTTCATGAAGAACTACACAGACTTTACCCAGCTTTCTATACCTTCAGAAATTCATAAGGTTCTACAGTAGACACCTAAATGTAATTTAACTAACGTCCAAGAGGAGTACGGCCTTCCCTCCTCCAATTTTCACGAAACTCATCTATGCTCAACAGCATTACTTGAATAACTCTAATGCCAATTTTCACCAACATCGGGCAATAAATGTGGACATTGGGTTAGAAATTAATTTACGCCACGAAATAAAGTAGTATGTACACTGTACCGATTTTCATGAAATTCAGAACTCAATAAATATTTGTGAATATCTCCTATACCGACATTTAGCCAAATCTGACGAAAAATGTAGAAAATACAGGCAAAATAATATTTGCGCTCCGAAGTACAGCATGGCTTTCACTGTACCGAATTTCACAAAACCCATAAATGTTGTTTAGCATTATGTGGAGATCACCTACACCGAAATTCATCCACATCGCTCAAGAAATATGGAAAGTAGAAGCAGAAATTCATTTACGCCCTTAGGTAAAATATGACTCTCGCAGAGTTGATTTTCACGAAAATCGTGTTTGTTCAACAACTTTTTTGTGAAGAAACATTCTACGGAACATCATGAAGATTTGGCAAAGGGTTTAGTGGCGTATAATACGTAATACAGAGAGAGATGATCAGACGGACGGACACATGGACACATAAACAGAGGGATGGAAGAAGACCGTGATCGCCACACAATGCGTTCTTTCTTACTTCGTAAAGAATGCCTCATAAAAACGAGACTGAAGGAAACACAAAGATGGGAGCAGTAGGACGGGTGGAGAGAGAGAGAGAGAGAAATAGAAAGGAGAACAAGCAGAAGGAGGAGGAAGAAGAAGATGGGAGAACTGTACTGTTCACAAAATATCATTCCAGAAAAAAAATGTTATTCCTGACAAATATGGTCTCAGATGCTAAGTATTAAGCCTGATAAGATCAAATGTAATCCCGACAACACATCACCGATTGTTGAAATTAACTGAATTTGTCACCGCGCGAAATCAATCTCTACCCATCTCGTGTGGTGTAAGTTACAGGCAAGTAGATTTACAATAAAATTTCCTATTTGCACTTCTTCGTTTCCTCTAGTTGTACGTCAAACAGCAGCTGTGCTTGGAGTAAAAAGTAGTCACACAGAATTGCAGTAGATTAATATTTTGAAAGGCCTAAGAAATATTACGGACCTTACGAAAACACTTTCAGGACCGGAAGCTCTGCGGAACTGAATCGGGTTTGTTTTGACACGCAGAGTTTGGTATTAGGACTGTTGAGCTTTCGGATTATAAAACTGGAAAGTTCTGAGTCAGGCTTTTTCCTCTTTAAGGCCATCCCGCCTTAAATTTCTTCACGCAGCTTCATTAAAAATTCTAGAAGAAGCGTAGATCTGTACTGCAGATCATGAAATTCATTCCTATGCAAATTCTTCCCTGTGTCCTGCTCTGACCTTCACCCTTACATTCACGGATTTCACACAGTACTATGCATGATGAGTTTCTCGCGACGTTACAGGTGAACACAGAAGTCTCCTAGTATACGATGACATGTCACGTGGTATTCCGTTATAGAAGTTTCAGATAAGCTTTCTGCCTCCATCTTTAGGGTAGTCGAAGAAGAGTAGTTTGAATCAGAATCGTAGTAACGTTACGACAGGCAGTCAACTAATCCGTGTTCGAGTCCAGACCCGTCCTGAGGCTCAAGACCATACATTAGTATGAGACTGAGGAATGTAGTTTTGTGCAGCCTTGGGACACCCCATCTGAGGAGACTGTCTTTTGCCAGAAGTCACAGTGTTATATACAGGGCATACACAAAGAATGGTGCGGTTTCAAAAGTGAATAAAAAATTTATTTCTCACCTTACACGAGCACAACATACACCGTCAGCGGCGGCAACTGTCCAAGTTTCTCATTTGGTAATTACAATCCTTCAATGTGTGCACCATGGGTCACACGACACACATCCACACGGTAATCAAACTCATCCCAGACCCGGTGTAGCATGTCCGCTGTAATGGCCTGCAGTGCATGCGTTATCCGATCACGAATTTCATGGATGGACGTGGGCAATGGTGGTACATAAACGCTGTCTTTAACGAACCCCCAAAGAAAGAAATCGCACGGTGTAAGATCTGGCGAACGGGGTGGCCAAGGGAGAAGGTTCTTGTCTCCATTTGCAGCAGCACGTCCGATCCAGCGCTGTGGAAGAACACGATTGAGAAGCACTCGTACATTCCTGTGAAAATGGGGAGGGGGGGAGCTCCGTCCAGTTGTAGAATGTAATCGTCATAATTGGTATTCAGTTGGGGTAACAACCAGCTTTCCAATATGTCCAAAAATGAGTCGCCAGTCACAGTTGCTTCAGCGAAGAAAAATGGGCCGTGCACTTTCTCGCGGGACACCGCACAGAAAACGTTGACTTTTGGAGAGTCACGCTGGTGCTCTATCTGTGCATGTGGTTGCTCGGTTCCCCAGATACGGACATTGTGTCTGTTCACCTTGCCACTGATGTGGAATGTGGCTTCATCGGAGAAGATCAGTCTTTGTACGAATCCATCTTCCTCCATTTTCAACTGCATCTCCTCGCAAAAGTCACGCCTTTTCACTTTGTCTGCTGGTTTAAGGGCCTGCACCAATCGCATCTTGTACGGTTTAAAACATAGCCGCTTACGCAACACCTTCCACACCGTCATTTTTGGCATGCCCAATTCCCTGCTTCCTTTAGCCACTGACTTGCGGGGACTTCGCTGAAACGCCTCACGCACTCTTTCAATGTTTTCATCAGACACACGAGGTCGACCAGGACTCTTGCCTTTATACAAGCCTCCAGTTTCTACAAACTGTCGGTACCACCTGCTTATGTTATTCTTGTGTGGTGCGTCTTTTTCAAACCGTGCACGAAACGCACGATGCACTGTAATTACAGATCTGGACACCTCAAAACGGAGCACACAGAAAGCCTTCTCCTGCTGCAACGCCATCTTTGAAACTGGCCCCGCGGCCACGCAGTAAGCATGAGAAGCGAACTGCTGGTAGCGCGTAAGAAACTTGACAGTTGCCGCCGCTGATGTTGTACGTTGTGCCCGTGTAATGTGAGACATAAATTTTTTATTCACTTTTGAAACCGCACCATTCTTTTGTGTATGCCCTGTATTTATGTGTTTTGTGCCTATATATATATATATTTTTTTTATTTTTTCCCTGTACTTTGGGCCACTGTTTTCCTTCATTTATACAATAATTCCACTTCATTAAAACTATGTACTTATCGTATTCAATAAAATTTTAGTCCCTAAATAGGAGTAAATGTCTTTTTAAATGAACACATAAATTAATTTTTCTCTAAGTTATTTTGCTCAATTCTCGTCATATTCAGTGAGAAGCGTATGTAGGTTTACCGAGATTCCGTGTTTGTTTATTTGTTGAATAAGCAGCCAATCAGACGTGCAATTCATCGCTGCATCGAAACCGGTGCCAAAATTTAATTGCTTCCTACACAATTGGAAGTCTGTTAATTTAATACTCAAGCCACAGGTAGTGGCACAATGGTTCACAGACTGCAGGAAGTTACACCTACAATAAAACATATACCGTATATCTCAGAGAAATATGGTTTAAAGATCAATGAATTAATGTCATAAACAGAATCAAAATAATTTTGCTCAAAAGTATGAAATCTTGGAAGAAATGCTGTCAAAAAAGGAGAATAATAATAGTACGGTTATTTGGTTACCGTTATTCAAGGTCCATAATACCGCAGGAGAGATTTATGATATCTAAAATTACAGGTCTATGTAAAAATAATTCTGACATTATGATTCTGCTATACACGTTATTACAATTTCATATATATTTAAAATATTCATAAATTTTGAGTAGTCGTCCTGCTGCCATTTTATTTTCTAAATAAAAATAAGTGCAAAAAAACAAATGTGGGCTTTATAATTCAGTCTACTCTAAGAGACAAATACGACCGTAAATCGAAGAGGTCCGTAATTTCAATATATGTGTACGTAAAGTTTCAACTCTTAATCTAAGGTACGAAGGTAGGTTACAGAAATTGAGAGTGTGTACACAAACATAAGAAACCCAGTAGGACATGCCTATAACATACTTAAAATGACATGAATAATTTCCGTTTCAGAGAGTTTTTCCAAGTAACGCAGGTACTTAAGGATTAAGTAGTTCACATTTCACAACATTCTCACAGTCCAAATAGCAACTCACACTTTTATGCTACGAGCATATTTCTGGCCTGCCATATAACATCACCAATCATTACACGTCTTTGTTCCTTACTCTAAATCTTTCTTTCATACTTTCTCCTACCGACGTTGTCTCCTGTCTTTAATTTGTATCTCTTCCTGAATCAGTGTATCCTGAAATTATACAGAATACCCATCTTCATTCCTTCCTATATGTGACAGCAAAGTTCCTCATCCGAATTGAAGATAGAACACACTAAATAAATTGAAAACACTTTTACTTAGGAAAGCACATTAATTTCCGTTACATTGTTGTTCTTCCGTTAGACTTACTTGTTAAACGTTTTCCGTTTATTATACTTCACTCTTAATTCTGAGGGACATAGAACTTTCCCGATAAAACCAGCTTCTATTTCAGACAAGTCTTGGTGTTCCAAAACTATCTAGTGTGCCTCAACCGCTCTTATATAGAGTAACATCTCCTACGAACCGAAGTGGCAGGTTATGTCACAGCCCGACAGCATACTACATACATCGCCTACGGACTGTTGGTAGCTGTGATCGAACGTCGCCTACAGGGACATCACCGGAACAGGTAAAGGTCGACTAGACTGAGTCCCTTTAGGGGACATCGTCTGTAATGCGTCACCGCCCAAGGGAGGGCTCTCGCATGTCAGTTGTGGTTTCCCATTACATGACTGGGTTGCTGTCTAAATAGCGTCTCACTTAACTCCTAAACGTCTTCTTTTTTGCAAGATTCTAGATAGGCTATAAGGCCTACAAGTTAAGGGCATCTGACTTAAAACCCCCTAGCAAGTAGCCTTTAAATATGCCTTATTACATTATTTTTCATCAGATATTTCGAAACAAACATGAGCCCAGCTGTGCAATTTCTGTCGGCTTTCACATATTTTGATAAAATTTTATATTCAACACTAATACTATAAAAAATTACATCGTGCATGGTTTAGTCACCATACATAATTTAGAGGGTCACGCTACGTTAGAAAGTACTTTTACACCTTTTATAGTGTTTCATAAAACTTGATATGCATCACTTCTATTAATGTACCTCGTGCGAGTTGCATACGCAAGGCTAGTGTACTAAGAGTGTTACTAACCTCGTGAAAAGGTACACTCGTAAAATTTCACTGCAAGTTGCACAGCCAAAGAAAATGATGAGATGCCGTGATCTAATTTTAACAGGGTACATAACAAGAATTTATTTTTCAAAATAACTCTACCCATCTATCCAGAATTTGGCTTAGTAAGTATTGTGGTTCAGAAGATAAAGCTACACTTTATACCGTAAATATTTACTTGGACTTGTTTAACCACAATGCTAGGGATGTATTTTTTCGCTCTCTATTTTCATTCAATTATATCTTGCCGATTAGGCACAAAATAAAAAAACAAATTTCTATCTCACCATAAATAAGCCTATAGGCAAGCCACGGGGAACATCAGTTACTTTAGGACTGCTGTGTTGACAAAATTTGAAATTTTCTATTCATTTTCTAGCAGATGCCGTATGTTCTGCACTGTGCTGAATAATCAAGATCCACACTTGGACAACAGCCGACTGTGGATGTCCGCTGGCATCGTACCAAAAGCGACAGTAAATTGTTTCTTTTCTATGCTGTTTGATGCTCGCACGTTCATTGTTTAACGCATCCACCACAATGTACAGCGATGTTATCTCTTAAGCTGTCTTGTTTAAAACTGAATACCAACTTGCATTATCTAACACTGTGCACTCACAAAACAACCAAGTTAATCTGGATCGATCGTTTTGTAGGTTAGTACAAAAATATCATAAATACACACACCACAGTATTTCGTTTTGCTCACGTGCATGCAGAGAATATATATATATATATATATATATATTTTGTCTCCTTCACTTATCTGGGTTAATTTTCGAAACACTGGCTACTTTACTAATAACCTTACACGGCTTAGAGACTGGGCACAGTTTACTGAAATAAGGCAATGCCAAGTTTCATACTCTACAAAATTAAACATTTCATTGATATGAAGTCTCTCCACATCTCATTTTACATTAAAATTCAAAACATGTTTAACAAATAAAATATTTAGTCGTAAAATCTCAAGTGAACAGACGTCATGGGAAACGTGTAGGCCTATATACGTTAGCCTAATACTTTCATTGTAGTGGATCTTAAAGAAATTTTGTTCGAGTGTATGTAATGGATTGAAATTGCTCGGCATAAGGTGCAATGACAAACTGTAAGGCATGTTTTTCTATTTACGTGACACCTATAAAAATCGCTCTGTCCTCCCGTCCACGATGTAACAATTCGAGAAAGGCTAAAAGGACAAGTCACATACATTTCAGTCTGACTTCCCTTCACATAAGACGTACATGCGTTTCTCCTCTAGCCTTGAGTGTAGCTAGCTCTATGATCACTGGAGCGAAAATTGTTAGAAGTCATACAGAAGAATAGAACGCACATGATATATCCAATACCTTATTCCGTTAAGTCCTAAGGATTTTGAATAGTTGCGATAGAGTCAGGGGAAACCCTTATAGGCAATTCCAATCACGCTTGGGTAAACCTATCACTCGGATGGCCTGTGCAGGTAATTCGCATCACGTTCTTCTGTAGCGTGTTTGAGAGTATAGACGAAAACACAAACTACCTGAAGCACCCTATTTCCTTTATTGGCACACGAAATCTGGCGACGATTTCTAATTGTAGAAGAAAGACCGCGCCATAATAATTAAGCTATATATTTCCTAACTCGTATGATTGAACCGTCGGGTTCAACGAAATTTGGGACCCTTTGAACCTCTAAGCGGCTAATAATATTTTAAGAATGACAGTAACAATGGAGTTTGCTGGTATTTGTTAGTCATTTAGGTACCACATTTATATCTGAACAAACTATAACGGGCTTAAGGGGCTCAGTATCTTGTTCAAACGGCATGTGAACGGCCGCTTTGCCATGCGATGCATAAACACATCAGGTGCAAAAAAATACGCTCGTATCCTGCACATATGACCGTCCATCAAGCGGGATACAACCAACACATTTCAAACATGACAGTTACTGAAATTAGATCATTGGAGAAGCCTGCTGTAGCAGTGTGATTCACAGTTCAACGTTCGAAGTTTATGCTAGTCACCGAGTGGCTAAATAAGTCAACACTTGGCAGTGGCGAATTCATGCGGTGTGATGTATAATAAAGGAGGATGCTCAAGTAGTTCTTAACAAACAGCACGCATTAGCGCAACCGACGCGTGCCGACATAAATGGGGGAAGCACACATATACCGCAAATATTGTATTTAAGGATTTGTATGAAATTAGGTAATGTCTCGACAATGGTGTGAAAGAGTGTTAAGTATCCGGGAGAATTTTGAAATATTCATAAAAATGTCTTCAACGTTCGCTGGTAACGGCAAGACAATGTACTTCTCCGATCTATCAGGCGAATTTGTGATCAGTGCTAAGGATTTCTAAATGTTTAGAATCTGATATGTGTACAGTACAAATTTACCGTAATATAAGTAAATCTGGGTAAATTCAATCAAAATAAAGAATCGGATTATTTTATGTTACACCATGCAGACTGGTAAATATTTATGCACGTATCGAAAGAAAAAATCTTTCAAAATTTCTGTAATTAATTACCAATCCACACCGTGTAATATCTTAGAAGACTTCAATCTTCAGCAACGCCGCTGTGAGAACCTCTAATCTGGCAGTTACACATCCTTGACCGATGCGCCATGTAAGTTTAAAGGCATTTGACGAGAGCGTGATATCGTTTCTACGACTTTCCTCTTGGATTCAGTCCATCGTCCTACTGTAAAGCAATCCCATTACAGGCCTGGACAGGTCCTTAGGGTTCCAGGAGGTTGAGGCTCCCAGATTTCTAGACAATCGGCACATCAAGGTGGTAAGGTTGTCAGCCCTAAGCACCGGCCGCGTTTACCCCCCAGGAAATATTCCTGGTACTCATTTCTGTTAGAGGCTGAGTCGACCCCAGGGCCATAGTGCGACCGAAAGGATTATGTCAATGAAAACTTCCAATGACACCATCGGGAATCGAACCCGCGACCTTCTGGCTTGTAGTGCAGTGACCCAACCAACTGCGCCACCGCATGCCCCCGGTCCTATTGTTACATGTAACAAATACAGTGAACCCCGAAGTCCCATCTACATAATAATATTAGAAACGCAAAGAGTTCGCACTTATTAATTATACCATTAGATGTTTGGGCAGACGACCCCCACGCATATCGGGCCCCGTGGGGTCAATTACCAGCCAGAACTGTTTCAAACGAAGGATATTCCAGTCTATATTAATTTAAACAAACAATATTCAATTACACTAACAAAGAATACATAACAAAGCCATATTAATTCAAATTACTAAGAAGGATTCGTAACAAATACTATTGATGCCCAATTCAGTTACACGTCAGGGGCCTAACTATTATCACAATAAACTAGTCAACTCAGCCCCACAACAATGACGTCGGCAGTTTGCTACCGTTACTTATTGTAAACGAAGACAAACCTAGATACATCGCCTCCATATACGTTGAGGTAGGGCAGATTCCCCATCCCTGACTTTCGACTCTCAGTTTGGAGCCCAAAAACACCCAACTCCCATTCTCACCGTAGAGACGGCTCGGTACACAAAAGAACACAAAAGACAAACGTTTAGTCCCCAAAAACGTATCAAAACATAAATACATACCGAACACCGCCTGCCAGCATACCGACCGAAAGACAGTGGAGGAGAGGTACTGTCCCCAACACAGGCCAGTAACAGTAAACTTCCAAACAGGAACAACATGACAAAATCCTAATCATCCCCCCGCCTTTTCCTAGACAGCAAGAAATCACTGCGTGCGTGCCCAAAGGGAATCGAATGGTAAGGAAATATCGATCCACGGACATGTTCTTTGTCATTCAGCCCATGAACTAGAGTCGGCTCAACAGCGTTTGGATAATTGGGTATATTTTCGTAATAGAACACATACCAAAAACTTTGTGATTTTGTGCATAACACTACCATGATGTACGGAGTCCAAAACAATAAGCCTTAAACGTTAAGGCCTATATTATGGTTACAAGTATTAGTGTTTAGAAAACTAATTAAGCCTCACATAAAGCAGAGATTTTATTGGACGGATAGGAAAAGCCTTATAATCGCTCAACAAATCTTGTGTACGTTCACAATAAAAAAACGTAACAGATATTTCTTGGCCTCTTTCGGGAATGATATGGGGATGGAGACATCGAATTTCCCACTGTTTTTTTTTATAAACTGAAGGCGAAGAACGCATAAAAGACTGTATATTATTAATATAAGGTCATTTTCTTATAATTTTGAATCATTTCAATAAATCCAAAGCCCGAATAAAATCCAAACATCGATTTGAAATTAAATATACTCCTAAACTTTTTCACTGAATAAAGAATACGAATAGATTGTTACTGGAATTTCATCCTCTCTGTGCATTACATTTACTCCCTTCAGCATGGCTAATGCTTTAGGGTAAACTTATGAAAGAGAAGGACGGTGAATCGAGACTTGCCGGTGGTGCTATTGTGTATGTGCAACATCGATATTTGTGTTCAAATTGGACAATCAATCAGTTAACACCGAATTATCACTTTTCTTTGAATATAATCGCTTTACGTGGACAATCGAAACGTCATTTGCATTTTGAATAATTATCCATCCTCCCAGTTCCATTTCGTTCTTCGAGAGGGAATGGTTAGTTTCCAGCCGACTTAGCGCCTGGAATTTATCCTAGTGCCCAATATATCATCCGACTACTGGGATGGAACCAGCAGAACGGCTCCGGACGTCGGTTCTATCTTATCTCTTTCCCTAGTCTGCAGCTTTTAAAATGTTCTTGCTCTAGGCAACCACCAGTTCAGGATTAGTTCACTGGAACACTGTAAACATGTCGTTTCTGCAGTCTGCTGCCTGAACATAATACGAATTCAGCAACATCTGCTGGTCATTCTATAAAATTTAACTTTCTAATTTCATTGCAAAATATTCGTTTTCGTAAGCCACGGAATGCTCTATATCTTTCTTTGGTGTCTTTTGTATATCACGCACGATGTGTCAAAACTTACAACTCTTACAAAACTTTCGTAAATTTTGGTGTCATCAACCCATTTGCTTCTTAACCCACATCTGTCTATCTATCAGAACGAGCGCACCTTAAACATGCATTTATTTACTTATCTTCTACAACATCATTCGGCAGTCAATTCATTAAACCAACTAAATGCAAAATACTATTCACATATGGATGTTACACATATATTGCTCCGACACGTGGTGCCAAGTTTAAAACCAACTGTCAGTAAATTGGCACCACGTGCTCCCTGAAGATGATGTATAGACACTGAAACATGTCGGAGCGATATATGTGTAACATCCATATGTGAATAGTATTTTGCATTTAATAAATTGACTACATTCATCAGAACAATGCACGGAATGAACAGGCTTAAAATGTTTCGGCAGTGTTGTATCGGCCATGTTAACAATAACATTCTACCTGATGATGGCCGATACAAATGGCCGAAACATGTTGTAGAAGATAAATAAACGAATGTGTGTTTAAGGAGTTGTGTTTGTTCAGATAATAAAAACTGTAACCCTTTCGTTTTTGTGTGTTGCTTACACAGAACGCATAAAACACAGACTATTCCTTTTATTGTGTCCCTGAGCAGGGCAGCTTTAACTTATGAAAAGCCTGCATCAGCCAGTACATCCCGTGAGAGCTGCCGTAACCAAGACACAATAAAAGAGGCATATCTTATTAGCATAATAGGCAGCATCACCCGTATATACCACCTATGATATTGGAAAAGAAATTTCAAATTTTGCTGCAGGAATTACACATTACACTTGTCGGCGAGGTAATTTTAGTTTTTATCTCTGTAACGTAGATCAACAGTCTATTTTACATAAAACTCAATGTGAAATTTGGAGTTTGTAAATATACAATCCAGCATAAAAATTGGCAGAAACATAAATATAGTATATCTCATTGTGATAAAGAGACAGGCGTCTTTTTTAGCGTTACTAATTAGAAACCTAGAATTTAATTAAGCGCACATCATATCGAAAAAGTTTCAAAGACAAGTTTAAATACGAATAAGTTCCAGCATGTTTTTTGTATTGTGAAACGGCCTGTTTATGAGAACATTTCCAACCGTTTTGTAATAACCGGCGGTTTCGCCTGAGTAAAAATTACTGCCGTCGGTGTGTTAATTACCTGTGTTAGAGAGTTAAACTGTAATGTCCGTCGTCCGCGTTGGTTCTGTACACAAATTGTGGTAATGTGAGGCAGCTTGAATGGCCGGGACTTTAAATGTTAAAAAGATGGTATTAATACTCGTAAGAGTAACGATTCCGAATCAAGAGGTAACGACCTGCGCTTACGGAAGAGGTTAGGTTGAATGCCGGTGTTTGAAATGTTTCTATGTTACTCTTCGTGCTGCCACCATTGACCCATGGTCAATATAAATCACTAGCTCACCTCATATAAACGATTACTTTAATTTACAAAATACGTAAATATTTACAATAAGAAATTATGTAATGGAAAATAATTAGTCCACTCAAAAAATTCATTTAACATCCACCGTAAGTTAATTAAAACTTTATGATTTCTTAAGGAATTCTATTTCCTTTAAGTCTAATCTACAACGTGTCGGTTATCGACTGATACATTGGCAGGCAAGCTTCTCCTATGTCTAGCTTGTAGCAGCCATCTTGTCTTGCGATTTTATATTAACGATCTAACCCATAACTCCAGAAATAATGACGCCGAAATGTGTCTGTTCCCTGTACAGCATATTGTTTTTTTTTCACTGAGATTTTAACATCAGCAATTCTAATTGTGAGTTATGACATTAATGAAAACGCGTGACATCTTCGACTGACTAGCAAACGACTTCCTCAACCGCCATTCACAATTCAGCTAAAAGAAAATACATTACACATAAAATATACGATGATAAATCAGGAAATAAGTTTACAATGCATATGTTTCGGGGTCTTTATGCTCGACTCTGATAAGAACAGTTCAGATTTAAGTGCGCTGCTATCCCACTATATTTCCACATAAATCCCGTCACAATTGAGGTGTTTATCATATCACGGGAAGAACCTACCTATTTCCTGCTGGCACAAGTCTATGTACTCTATTATCAGCCAACTTGTCCCAACTATTTCCACCTGTACATCGTCTTTAAATTGGAGTTTTGTTTCGGCGCTGGAAATGGACGATAATCGGTTGGCGCCAGACCGACGCCTTTGCAGTATATTTCAAGGTTATTTATTTAGGAAATCATACGAAATTTAAACTTACATTGTCACCGACCTTCATACAATTTCAGAATGTGGCTTCCACGCATAGATTCCGTTATCTTTAATTATCTCGAGACCGGAAATATTATGGAATACGTATTATAACGGTTCTAGAGAAGTCAATATGCTGCTCATAGTTGCCAACGCAGTTCAAATTTCTGTTGTAACATGTAATGATACTTTCCCTAGCACAGTGTTTTCAAACACCTTGACCCATGCTCTTCACGCTATTAAATGAAAAGTAATGTTGACGATCAAAACTAAAACAAGGACGGCAGTTATTCTCTCCTGGAATGTGACACCAATCAGGGGTACAAACTTAACAATGATGTGGAACAACTCTCTGTCTCCATCTTCAGAATTCTTACACTACACTACAATGTTGGAGGCAGCCGTCCTTTGAGAAACGATGACAGATATCTACCGGACTACAAGCTTCACATCGCAATTCGTGAGAACCCTGAATCTGACACTGAAATTACAACATCAAGCCTCAGTTAATCGTATTTAGTTATTCAACAAGGCATGTCTGATTTATGAGTTCCACATTAGAAGCCATTCACAGCATATTCATAATCACCTTTTGGCACAATACGAGCTAGGGTGTCGCACCAGCAAGCAAATTCTGGGCTTGGGACATTAGTAGCGGCGGTAGATATATTAATTTGACATTTCAACCTGAAGCACAAAGAGTCAGCTGGATGGAAGAGACATCTACGTAATTTATACGAGTTGACAGGGGACGAATCGAGTTGTAACAAAGATAATGAAGAGAGTGAAAATGATAGATTGCAGCTGGACAAATTGCACTGTGCGTGTTGTGGTGATGGGCTAACCGACTGCCTGCAAACTGATTGAAAAGCGAATTATGATTCATGTTGTCAACTCGGTTAAGGTCGCTGCAAATCCCAGTAACAACACCTGCATTCACGAGCCAGCAGGAGCTTCCTGAGTCACATATATATTTGCCGCATTGTTTTAAGCTATTCATTTGAAAACATAATTTGGGGTGGCCAAGAGAAACATGACGCTTTCAGTCACACCATACGTACATACTCGTACATCTTCATGGACTAAAACCGAACTGCCATTCCGGTTTCGACAGTGTTCAGCTATAATTGCTCATATCGGTTCGTTTTACAATTAGCCAACATTGGCAACCACTTCGCTCATGCATTTAACTTAATAAAAACAAATAATTGGATTACATTTACATTTTAATTACGTCACCACGACAATTTATACGAAACTGACATTTATTATGCGTCTAAAAAACTCAGTCGTTATGGTAATTATGTTACAATCTGGAGGACCGCGTTTATATTCCCGGCGGGACAGCAATGTTTCTCTAGACCTCTGTATCTAGACCCGCTCTAGAATTACACGGTCTACCTGCAACTATTTAATCCGGTACAAAGGAGATACGCCCACATTTTACCACTCACATCTTTACACCTTGACATAATCTCTGTCTAGCTGGGGTCACAAATCTAAGTAACTATACATTCACACCACTAATACATCCTCAGAGTTTGGAAGACGTTTCTTTAGACATTGAAAGAATTACTCTGTGTCATCTGTTGCAAGTTCTCCTACCACAAGTGCTACTACCTACCAAGAAATAAAATGCTTCAGTAACACAAAACTTACAGTATGCAGAGCCTTAAATTTTGAACGTATCTCGTGCATTGAGCACTGATGTTGAAATTTTGTTAGGCTAGGCAAGTGCTGTGGAAAGCGGCTACTCGGAATACCGAGGATGATATAGGTGCAAGGATGACAGGTGGATGAAACTGGATCAGGATCAACCCCTTTGTATGAAAGGTGTTAAATATGGGATTTACTGTACCAGAGTTATTTTAAATAACGAATTTCGAGATAAACTGCTAGCCTTTATAATTACGGATATTCATTGCTGACGACCGTAGCCATTAAGCAGTCGCTCATAAAAAGCAACACATTTCATTAAAATTAAATGCACAAACGTTTTAAAAATGTGAAGCAGTTTCTTTGTACTACCGATGGAAAATATTTGTACAAACCTTATTTAGCATTACATATAATGGATTTTTAATGGCGTAATTTTGCATTAGACCGAATGAAATACATACTGAAAAAAATATTGAAAATATTGCAAATTATGCATTATTGTAGGTTGCCGCTCAGTACAGTATACTCACGATTACCCGTGCACGATCTAAGTTGCTAATGACTAATGACTAAAGTGTCAAAAAACGTGATTTAGCGCAGAGGGCTCGAAAGGAATCCTCAATACAAACAAAAATCACGGACTACTTATGTAAAAAAGAAGCGTAAGCTATGAATGTATTATGTATATAATAAATAAATTACAGGTTTATTTCTTGTTCACAGCTCAATACAGCATAAGTTCTGGATTATCCGCGCTTCTCATTTATCCGAGATTACACTGTGTTCCTTAATGAACTTACCCGAGCACTTCAGACCGAAGTAATCAAATGTGATATTCATTACATGAATTTTAAAACAGAGAATGTGACTGTAACCGCTTTTACTAAATTCAGGTTTCAAACTGAATACAATATCCTGTACAACAGCAAAATCTATGGAGCAGATTCCTTTTTCAGAAGTTCATAAATCCTCAGCTAGTCAAGAAATTCCCAGGATTTTATATAACCCCAAGGTTCATTACCGCGTTCGCTGGAGTTCGCGAATTTTCTCTATCTTGAGAGAGATAAACCCTGTCCACGCCATCCCATCCGTAATTTAAGATTCATTTTAATGTCATCCATCCATGCACGCCTCTGTTTTTAAGCAATCTCTTCCTTCACGTTTCCCCACCCAAATCCTGTACGCATTCCTCTTCTCCCCAGTATGTGTCACATACACCGCCCATCCCATCCGCCTAAACTTAATCACCCGAATAATATTTACTGAAGACTTCAAATCATGCAACCTTCTCCAGTATCCTGTTACTTCCTCCTTCTTACACCCTAACATCTCCCTCAGCATCCTGTCCTCGAACACCATCAACCTATGTTCTTCCTTTAATTTGAGAGACTCCCATACAAAGCAAGAGGGGATAGAGTAAGCGACGACACATCTAATATGCTATAAATGCATAATTTGTGATTTATGCTTCGTAATTTCGTAGATGTACATTTATTGCAGAAAGATTCTAAACTTAAGAAGGAATTACGCTACAACCATGTCTGACAAAATGCATGTCACATCATGCTTACCTATTTTATATTAAATGTTTCGCAAAAAAAATGCTTTAGACACGTAATTCTTAATTATACACATCTTTGTACATACATTGTCGAGAATTGAAACTGATACCTTATGACACTAACTCTATATGAATTAAAAATTACACTAGACCAACATGAACAAAATACAGTTCCCTTGATGACAATTTCCACAGGCTTTTCAGCGCATCATGTTTTATTCAGGTCAGCATATTTTCTCCACATTCATAACCGCAGTCCCTGAAGCAAATTCTTTCTCTTCATATCACAGTGCATTTTCTAGAGCGCTCAGCCGTGAAGCAAACTTTAAGAGACGTGTGTGAGTCCGACCTTGTCGTCTTGGCCCGCGCTTGCAAATATAGCTTACTGTATAAAAGGGTTACTCTTCTTATAACATGTTGATAAAATTATTTCCAATGAGAAGGCTCTGTGTGTACTCTTATCCAGTTTATCTGCCACTGAGTTACAGACCGAAAAGTGCGTTTCCGAATGCCTGTTAGTTAGACCGTAAATTCCTCACAGTTTCACACACTTATTGTATGCAGATCACGCAGACTGATTTCATGATAACACAGTAAACGACAATTTCTTCCAGGAAAACGTGGTTGCCATATAAAATCCGAAAATTGAAGCGTAACCACATTAGAAGTCAGACTCACGAAATCTACACAGATAATTGATTCAAGAATGACAGCATGACGTATTTCGATTAATTCCGACTCAGTGGATTTTTAATTAAGATGAGAAATGTTATTTCGTCCGTCACGAAAGGAGACTAAGAAAATTCTACAGTAATATTCCGCTGACTAATGGGTTTCTCAGAATTGAACCCCGACAGATTTAGGGGCTATCCTGTCTGTGCTCGGTGTCAGTACAGCCAAAGGTTCTCAGATTGATAACTTCATTATGGAGTGCTCCTTCCCCTGGCACTCTTCTGACAGCGACAGCCAGTGTCTTTCAATTTATAACGCGTCACAACTGGCATGGAAGGCGCACTGCAATAGGTTGCACGCCTTTTAAAGTTGTGTCGTGCGATTTCTCATACACCTCCGCCTTTGATGTTTACTTCTTCCAGATATAAATCCATTGTTTCTTGCCAGACTGCAGCCAGAAATTATTGTCGATTATACTTCATTGGATATTCAGATAACAGAATATATTCAAACTGAAAGTTGAGGGCCTTAATGAGATGTTCTGGAACATGTGCCAGCACACAGAGTTATGTTGAAGCTATCTGATAAAGTTAGTGAGCCGGGATAGCTCAGTCGATATAGCGACTCGCTATGGGCTGGACGGTCCGGGGATCGAATCCCGGTGGGGGCGAGATTTTACGCAGCCGTCCAGACCGGCCCTGGGGCCCACCCAGCCTCCTATAAAATGGGTACCGGGTCTCTTTCCCGGGGGTAAAGCGTCCGGGGCGTGGAGGTGACCACCCACCCTTATCTAGCGCCAGGGTTAAAGAACGAGTAGAGCTATAACTCTACTCTCCCTCTGGGCCTTCATAGCTGTTCTAGGGCGAACTTTACCGTTACCTATCTGATAAAGTTAGCTTTAGTTTAATGAAAAGTAGGGTTACAGTACAGAAATAAACTTGCACCACGCCATATAAAGGTCATTCTGCACAAGCACCCACTTTCCGGACGTCGATCAAACATGATGACATACAGAGAGGTACACGTTACTTCGGGTTCGTTTTATGCGCTTTGTGCAAACAAAGCACAACATGGTGTCGGGAGTAGCTTGCTCTTCTTACGAAGGCTTGAACCAATAACATATTCCGCCGATAAAGTATGTTTCCTCCGCCTTTTCCGTGGGCGAAAAGAAATCTTGTTTTTCTTCAAGTTTTCTAGAATAGAGCTCGACATGGATGTAATTCTGATTACGTGGTCACATCAGAAGTACGGACATACGTAGGCCGTAACGTGAAGCGATTACAGGAATGCTATGACAATTCAATTTAACGGGGAAAGAAGTCTATCAAATGCTTGAGTGCCGTACAGGAAGCACTTACACTGGACACAAAAAATGCGACGGTCACAGGTCTTCATCGGATCACGGGAAGTGAAATTTGTAGCACGTGAGCAACTGATTCTCGTGAACAGCGCTATTGTTACAGTCTTGACACATGAATAACACAGCTGCTGCGGTTTGTTGTCAGTCGGTCTGTACTGTGTGCCGAAGCTGCAAACCCACCCTTAACATTTCCGTTGACAATATCTGACTTGTAGACAAAGTACTTCCAAAACGTGATTTCAGGCTTCCGCCGCGATGTAGATGAGATCTGCGCTCTTCTGGGATATTACACAGCGTTGAGTGGCAGTTCTGTACCACTCAACGCTGTGTAATATTTCAGAAGAGTTCAGATCTGCTTTCAGTACGTTTCACAGGTATCTGAATGCTTTAATAATCACTAAGCATATACTGGCAACAAACGAGCAACTGGGCCTACTTTATGAATTCTGATAAAGAAAAGTGTCTGATTGCTAAAGGCAGGAATTATGCATTAAATTAATAAAAGCTTCAGTATGTTCGAGATTATAAACAACTATATGTGAGACATTGAGGATAAGAGGTTTCGAAGCAGTCATTAGACCACGTGGGTGTTGCTGCTGCTCGGAAAATGAACTTGTGACTGGCTGACTAGACTCGAAAATAAACCATTATCATCAATTTTTCAAAAATAATTATCATAATATCATGCGATGATGCACGAATTTATACTAACACCGAGTTACAATGTATTGACACTTTAAAAAAGACCGATTCAATTTAATTTGTTCAGTGTCGGTGAGCTATGAAATTGTGGGAGGTAAAGAGGGAGAACAGCATCTCGTAACAATATTCTCAGTATATCCTTGCCTAACACAAATCCAACCGAACCGAAAGTCTTTCTTTGCTACTTTACATACAAAAGTCAAGTTCCGTCTATGAGTAAGGCTCAAACTTCCTGCATTACATATATATCACATATATTAATAAAAATTAAAAGCTTTCATAAACTCTTAATAACTGATGAAAATTTAAACCAATATCTTTGAAAACGCTAGTGACATAAAGGATTAGTTCTGCAGCATTTTATTTTCGATTATTACAAAACCGTTTATTTTATACCCAAATTAAAACTAGTGTCCCGTCCCAGTACAGGCAGTTTTATTTATTTGTCGAACTATGTGTGATTACTTTGTTCCCCACTTCCCCAGTACTTGCAAAATGCTCCAACCATAAGACTTTGCCCCTTGAATTAAGTACTAAATCCCTTACTTCGTTAGGTGTCACATTATATTCTGTTATGAAAGCGTTAACGTAATACTGTTATGGCTTCACGTGTTTCGATAACGGTGTTGCAACATAACCTGCTTTGTGCGGAAATTGTATAGTGAAGTGACGGGGGGCGTTTTAAGACACATTCATGTTTGTGTATGCTAATGTGTAGGGGTGGTTCAATGTGTACACAGTCACAAGTCAGCATGTTCTCATGTAAGCCGGATCACGAGGCTTTAAACTCAATTTACCACCGGCGAACGATAACTAAAAAGTGTGTACAGGCTGATATGTAGGGGGCATTCCACTCAAGGAAGAGATCGTGCTGTTCACTGCTAGGGGTACTCGCAACATCGAGGACTGCCTACTAAACTCTCTCCATCCTTCCGTCTGTCTGTAGCATAGAACAATTCGGACACCGTTAAAATGTTTTCCGTAAAATTTTATACTGGGCAGATTTAATAAACCTGGAGACAGGGTCCAGTTCGTCCGTAATAAAACAGAATAAAACGCATTTCTTATTCAGACACGAACACTTTTCTGCGAGTCTCTCGAACGGAACTCGCTAAATATTTATCGAAGCAGAAATTTTCCAAATGAAAAGTGTAGGGGAATATAAGACATCTTATTTTATGTCTAATACCATTTCTCCGTGCGTCTTACGTTTTCCGAAGTAATTAGAAAAATTAACGCTAAATGTACGTGTCGTAACCATGGATTCAACATATTTAAATGATTTTCCGAACATAAACGAAGATTATAGAAAATTCTACTTCTCAATTATAATTAATGAAGCTTCCTCCCACCTAAATTTATTAGTTTCCAGTAGGCTTATATAAATATAATTTCATTATAATGTAATTCATCTAGCCGCAGAAATATTTTAATCTCATTTGCAAGAAATGCTAGAGTTACTTGAATTATTTCCGTGATAGATCGCAATTAGGAAAAAGCAGAAGTTCTTTGACTGAGTTTACACTGCTTTGAAATTATTACAATGTAAAAATTAATTAATTAATTAAATTAAAATACGTCTCTGAAGTCCATGTTAAACAAGACAGGCAAGGTACATATAACGTAACATTGAGGCGCGTTCGAGTAACCATTGTTTCCGGGTAAAAGCAATAAGTATTACATATTCTGAGTGTGTGTCTATAGCCTTATATACCCAGCATGCAATGCGCATGCGCTGTATTATATTGTCATCTGTGGCCCGTCCGGCCCTACCATACCTTTCCACATTACCTCTAAACGACTCGAATTTCGAAAAATAGTTATTTAACATAAAATGTGTGTTTTGATTTTCTCCACAACTCTGTCTAAAACATTTTTCATTCTAAGAAGAATTCAGCGAGATATCATCATAAAAGTACTTACGTCTTCACGTAAAGTAGCCGTTATCCTTGTCAGATTTTAATGAAATCTGAATGTTCTGAACAGAATTTCAAAACATATTCAACTATCAAATTTCATTCAAATCCGTCCAGTGGTAGCCGAATTGTTCCATGCGGGCCGCCGGTACGGCGTATGGACGGACGGATATGACGATGCTAATATTCGCTTTTAGCAATTTTGAGAACGCGCCTAAAATTGGCCCAATTCCTGTGTGCAATAATTTTGTAAAATGAAACCATAACATCACTTTTTTATATTCAATTATCATATAGCTCTAAATTCTCGCCTATTTGAGTACATATCGACGAAAAATGGCAAACAAATTTAATTTTTGTTTATTATACGGTAAGAGTGCAACTTAAGGTAAAGGTCACCCCGTAACATGCTATGAAGGCACAGAGTGGAAGCAAAAGTATCGCTCTACCCACTGTCAAGGAAGCGAGAGGTCAACGTCGCGCCCCGGACGCTTTATCGCCGGGAAAGAGACGCGGTATCCCTTGCAAAGACTTGATCTTTGTCTTAATTACTCTGTTTATTTACGATAAGGAATCTATGGAATTACAAAATATTTCTTCCCCTTCCTCACATTCGTTATATTTTCTCTTCATGCAATTTAAAGAGCATGGATGTTGCCATGTCATTTACAAATTCTACTGCAGAACGCGAGCATATGGTATATTTCACAATCTTGTTGACATTAAGAGCAAAGGTATGAAACGAAATAGTTTGTTCAAGCAACGAAGAAAATAACATTCTGAAGAGCAAAATTAATCTAATTTATGTTTGAAAACCCAGTTTCCACCATAATCAAACACTCGGACAGTGCTGCTCTAGGGCCCACTGCCATGCCCATACAGGCCCACATAACCTTCTCTCTAACGTGTAATGGGTAATTTTTCCCGGAGTTAAATCGGCCGATTTCACCACTCACTTCCACTTCATTCAGCGTTCCTTATCTCCAGGTAGTCTACCTTATACCCTGGCACGGTACCTACATACAGCAGGACATCCTAAACCAACTCCATTGCTCAAGATTTCAAGCTGATGTAAATAACTCAGCTGGACAAAGAACCCCCTAATATTACGGCAAAAAAAAAATTCACCTAGTTAATAGGGAGCAGCAATATGACTACGTATAAGTCAGCCAGTTAAATGCGCTAAATAACTTCACATCCTGTTCTCCAAAGGCTCATTTTAACATTATTCTCCCGTTCACGCTCAGGTCTCTCAAGTAGTCTACTTCCCTGGAGTTCTCAGACCAGTATTTTCTTTTTTTCCGTCATTACCAAACAATCTCTTCCTCCTTGATTTAATAACACTCTCAGTATTGCACGAAGAGTAGAAACACTGAATCTCCTCGACATGAAGTTCACTCCAATCTTTTATTACTTCGTCTCCCCTCAGTAAAATTATTCCTCTCTACATTTCATTATGGAATATCCTCAGTGTCCAATCTTCTTCTCTACCAAAAGCACAAGCACAGAGAATCGGAAAGTGTTCAGAAAAGGAAGTATTATGTATGTACTGAATAGCAGCAGAAAATGGGGCGATGTGTGAAAAGCAGCACCACACAGGGCATCTTAGGACGGGGAGAACGGGGGGGGGGGGGGTTCTATAGAGGATAATGCACTGCATACTGGGAAATCGTGTGATGGCCATTTATATTTTACTTTGCTGAAAAGACACGGACGAATGCCTCAAAGACATGGGGATAAGTATTCGAAGACACAAAACATAATTATTTAACATATATACTAAAATACTGTACAGTAGGTCTATACATTCTGACAGTGCTATCGGCAAAAGGTATTTCTGGAACAATCAATCCTTCAGACATGTGTGCTGGGCTCAGTGCACAGTAGCTGGTGCAGCGCCCGGTCACAGCCATAACACAGAGCCACGAGTTCCAGCAACACTAATACAGCCTACGTTGCTGCTGTCAGACTTAGAGTCTTACAGAACTTGCGTTGGTAACATTACGTTTGAGAGATATAGATATACAGTACAAATTAATTTTATTTTATGAGTTATCCCGCTGGACTCGTGTTATAATTACCACAAAATCGAATCCTAGTCGATTCAGTATATGAAATGCTTTACAGTACATTACAAACTTACGACTAAAATTTTATTATTATTGTTATTATTATTATTATTATTATTAGTAGTAGTAGTAGTAGTAGTAGTCCATGATAAGTCGGTCCCTGTCACCACGGCATGGCGCGTCCTCAGGTTGCGGATGGAGGAACGGTCTCCGGATATGGAGGGTAGTTGCGAATACATTGAATAAGCAGTCGCGGACAACCCACAAGGGGTGGTCCTTCAGCTTGGGCATTGGGCGAGGTGCTGTTAGCACCTCGCCGTAAAAAATTACCATGTTACGAAACATATCACAAAGCCTCGGACCTGGACTGATGTTTTGGCTCAGGATAGGGACAACAGGTGGCGGGCTCTTGTGAGTGCGGTAATGAACCTTCGGTTTCCATAAAATGCGGGGAATTTCTTGACTAGCTGACGACCTGTTAGCTTCTCAAGAAGCACTCTGCTCCATGGAGTTTTAGTTTAGTAGTAGTAGTAGTAGTAGTAGTAGTAGTAGTACTAGTAGTAGTAGTAGTAATAGTAATAGCAGTAGTACTTTTACTACTAGTATTAGGAGTGGTAGTTGTGGCAATAGTAACATTAGTAGTAGTAGAAGAATAGTTCTAGGAGTAGCAGCAGGAGTTTATTCTTAAGAAAACTAAACTGTTAGGCTTACCGAAGCCAATCTGTGCTGTTGCCTTACGCACGAATATTTCATACACAGACTTGTGAATATCTAAAACACGTCGCCTTGCATTATTTAATATTTCAGTGTTCCATCAATTATCATTAACAGACGGAAGGACAAATAAAAATTACGTTCGCCAGCTTGTTTTGTGTTCCACAAAAGTTACCTCAACAAAAGCTCCATTACCTTTCACTCACAATTTCTGAACCCTATACTGAGTGCCAACATTGCGGCCCCACCGCCCAGAGTTCGTCAGCGTTGTTGCTATTACTGACTGCTGGAAATTTAAAAAAAAATGCTTGCACAATGCTTGTTATATAAGTTGAAGGAAGGACGCCGCAAGCAACACCTAAACTTAGGTGGCAGATAACATTAATATTAATATTTGGAGTGCGCGGAAGCGCTTCATCTCGCAGTGACGGGCTTTGGTGAATACGTTAATGAGCCTTCGGTTTCCATAAAATGGCGGTATTTCTTGACTAGCTGGGGACCTATAAGTTGTCAAGACTGCTTCATGGAATTAGTTCGTCTTTGAGTTAAATGTATGGCTTTGCGCTTGTCGCTAGTGGCATACCGTTAGCACGTGTTGGAATCGGTCACCTGATGCAGCTACAAAGACACACTTTTTTACCGTCAACAAAAATTTACTGATATTAATGCTTCTTAATGATATCAAAGCAACATATTTCAAGTAATCATGGTCATCTTCAGGCCATCCAGTATCATAAAAATGCTAATATTACAACTGCATTAAAATGTGCGTTAAATAGGCATATTTTAATGCACCTGCAATACTTCCAATTTTTATTACATTGGATGGCCTGAAGATGACCGTGATTGGAATAAGTATTGCCTTATATTCAATAAAATTGTTCTGACGGTAAAGAAGTGCTTCTTCGTAGTCTTACATAAAAAAGGGAGGCATAACATTTGTGAGGTCATTTGGAGCATGGCTTTATATGGTGCTTAAACGTGGGCATTTCGGAAAGTAGATCATAAATACCTAGAAAGTTTTGAAATGTAGTGTTGGAGAAGAATGGAAAAGATCAATTGGACCGATCGTGTGAGAAATGAAGTAGTATTACACAGAGTCAAGGAGGAGAGAAATATCGTACATAAAATCAAAAGAAGAAAGGCTAACTGGATTGGTCACATTTTGCGTAGAAACTGCCTTCTAAAATACGTGGTTGAAGGAAAGTTAGAAGGAAGGATAGAAGTGACGGGAAAACGAGGGAGAAGACGTAAGCAGTACTGGATGACCTTAAGGCAAAGAGAAGATATTGGAAATTGAAAGAGGGAGCACTATATCGCACCCTGTGGAGAACTCGCTTTGGAAGAGGCTACGGACCTGTCGTAAGACAGACTACAGAATGAACGAAGCCTATTTTTTTTTAAGGTAGAAAGGTAGGTTCGAATGTGGTTATACGTCCAAATTCTGAGAGGTATTCAGAAGCACGTGTTTAGTCCTAGAGAGGTGGAAGGCATTATGAGCCTTAGACAAGTGGTCATTGTAATCGGAATATTCTTTTTGTAGTACAGACATGAAAGTACATCCTGGGGAAACGTACTAACTGTGCGGCAGGGAGCTCGACCGAGACACAGACACGTTGCAACTGTTCGTACTTCTCAGGAATTGAACTGTTGAAATTTAAAGGTTTTAAGGAGGTGAAGATTCATGCTTTGGTCTCCTCTGTTATGACAGCGTGTAGTCGACTCCAATAGGTGGGAACCAAAGTTTCGTAGAAAGAAATGTTGTTTTCCTCTTCAGGACTACTCTGAAGACAGAGGCAGCATGCTCACCAAATACTAAGGTACAACAAACCAGAATTTCTTCCTTCCTAACAAGTGTTTGTGTGTCAGTGTCTTATCTTGTTTGCGATCAGAAACAGAGACTGATTATCACTGAAACTGATTATGCTTACAAATATACGCAACAGAAAATTCGACTTTGAACTTGGTGAGATTACTTTCCGTTTGTTTATCGATTTGATTCTGCCACAGTCTTCATTTCCCTTGCAAATGGGAGCAGATGTTTCATTAGACAACCAAATTACAAAATTAATGAGCGCCTCTTGTAGACGGTTGGGAGAGTTAGAAATTGGGGTCTGTACGGTATGAAGCTAATTAATATTTCACCGCAGAATACGCAATACAGTAGAACAAACGATGTTTCATTAACAAAAGGATACCGATACAATACTTCAGTCTCGTGAACGCAAGCCTACAAGACAGAGTGTGACGACGCAGTATTTTCCTAACGACAGTATATCGACATGACAGATTCATTATGTGAAAGCAGGCCTATAAGATAGAGCTTGATGACACAATACTAACTGAAAAAAATGATAATAATAGAAAATTCCATGGCTACATATGCAGACATGACAGACGAAGCGTGAAAAACAAAAGATGTATCTAGTAGAAATGTAAGTTACAACACAGAGCGTGACAGTAGACCTGTTAAATCCCAAATAATGGTTAATTAACCTAATAAAAATTATAATTTTAAAGTAATACATCAATATTACCGAAGAATGTAATAAGTTTACATACATAAGAAATGCCCACAACCTTTCTCTTAGTAAACTCGACAAAATAGATGGGCGTGGAAGGACAATATTAAAACTGAGGTCACATGAATATGATATGTGGGTATGGAGACAATTTGACTGCCTTTGAGAAGCTGCTTCGACTGCGGTTTTAAACCTTCCGTTCCCTAAGGCCCAGAATATCTTAACCAGCTGAGTAAATTACTAAACGTTCAAGTAAGAACTTTCGCAGTGTCATTCTTTACACATTCAGAGTCACTTTCCTAGAACGACTTCCCTCCTCATACAGTATGTGCATCATTACGCACCTCTCCTCTTTGTTGGAGTTCAGGCCATTACGAGAACTTCATGAAGCACTTCTCTTTAAAATCAGAATTGTTGGCATTTTCTTCTGTCGATACCGGTACATTATTCTGCTTCGTCTCCTCTTTGGTCCTCTTGAGCTGGTCCTCTCACGAGTGCCAAGGCCCATGCTCTGTCACTATGGGTGGACGAATGAGTTTCACAGAAGTTTGAAAATCAATTACGTCCCCTCCGAATTCTCTCTTCCTCGTATCACTACCATATTCTAACACCCAAACTCACAAGAGAATAAGAGAGATTTGCTCCCTGCTGGTTTATATTACCATCCAAACCAGAGAGATAAAATCAATACGAGCAATAAAGTATTAAATTCAGACTTAACCTTATATCTTCCATAAAATATTTGATGCAGTAATAATAAATACCCCTACTGGATCAGCATAGAATATTCATGACAAACTTAGTAGGATCTTGTCCATTATATCCTTAAGGCTTTTGTGAAAACCTTTAACGGAGTACTTTGAATCTTTAACTATAGAGTGAAAGTGTAATTACACGAACTTTTAAGTTCAGAAATTAATTGGAACTTCCACATTTTCGGAAGTATATGGTAAGAATGAGAGTTACAAATAAAAATTTAAGACGCAAATTCGACATTACAAACAGGAATAAAGATAATCCAAAAATGTGAAATTGCCAAATTCTTGTGGCAGTGCAGATACACATTTCAATATTTCGTTCAAGTTTCAACAGCGTTAGAGAATATGATGACTGACTTCTTCACGTTTTCACCTCTGGTTCGAAATTAATTTCTGTATCGAAATGTTTGTGTAGCCAGGCGCCTTCCTGCCTTGTTGCCCTGTGCAGTTGCAGCCACTGCGACTGGCCGATCTCTTGTATAAGAACATCCACAAAATATACGAATGATTTATTGCCTCACGATTAATTCTAAAACCATACAGATCAACAGCCACAGTCCGTTTAATCTAAACATAATAAAGAGTAGGAATAATTAATTAGTTAAGTAATTAATTAATGCAGAGCAAAGTGAGAATATTCCCTTCTGGATGGAAATATCTTCCATAATTTTCCGCTTGTTAAAGCAGACACGGATAATAAATATACTCGTCACTTTAAATGTCCTGCAGGTAGTTCCTTACTGGTAGTTCAATAGGCAACCAAGTCCATATCTGCTCTGAAGTCCATCCAGACTCATGTTTAATGGGTATCGGTGGCTTTTCCCCAAGGGTAAAGCGGCTTGCTAGTGAAGTAGCTCATGCATCTCCATCTAATTTCAGAGTCGAGTTTATGCCTCCACACCGCTTACCCGCCTTCCCGTTTTGGTAATTACTTAAAAGTGTAAATTTACTTCTACGACAATAGGGCAAGGGTTTTTTTCTGTACTCCGTGGCGTCCAAACCGGGTCTGGGACCTCTAAGCATCTACTCAATGGCTACACAGGGTTCTTCCTACAGGGATAAGACGGCCGGGGAGTGAAATTGCCCATTCACCTCCACCTACTGCCGAAGTTGAAAGTACGTGGTTTTATGCCTCTAGTTCTCCGTGTAACTTCACAGCCTAAAAAGGGACAACTTTACACTTCACTTTATGATACAGGACTGGTTTTAATGCCCAATACGTCACGTCACATAATTCACAACAGTGCATAACATACCGGTGGCTGTAAACTAAACTTACATCCCTGTGAAAAGCGTTCACATTCCAGCATTCGATGGAGCTAACATTAAGCTAACAGTAAGTCGAATGGCGAGTGTTGCAGAACTACACGTTTAGGGTCCGACTGTATCAAGGGTCATAAGGCCCACATGTACTGAAGGCGCTATCCAGAAAAACTGAAAGTTAGTGCACGACGACATGGCAGTTAAATTACAAATGTTAATAGAATTCTTCCCGTTGTGTCCTTGACGCAATCAAAACAGCATCACAAAAAAAGCTACATGTTTCGGATTAAGTAATCCATCAGCAGGCTAAATACGGACTTAATAAGTCATAATAATAATAATAATAACCATGGCTCAACAGCCCTATATGGGCTCGGGCCTCCTCGTTCCGAGGTTACTGGGTCGTGCGCATTCGTGGCAGTTGGTGACTGCCCAACTGGCAGCGCTGCTGTTCTATCGATCCTGATGTGACCGCCAGAGCCATCTGGCAGGCAGTCAGGAGACTTGGGTGAGAAATTGGGGTTGAATTTTGTTTACGAAACGTTCTTTTACATTTAAATCTACGACATGGGACTGACGGCTTTACTTCCCCTCCGAAGGAAGTGGTGCTCCGGATTTTTATCACCCTTAAAAATCCATCGACCTCGGTCGGGATCGAACCCGCGAACCTTGGGTCCAGTGGCGAGCACGCTAACCACTAGTCCACCGAGGTCGACAATAAGTCACACTACTACATTATAAAATAAAAAAATTATAATGCAGTAATATGAGTTGCATTCCATCTGCAATTTTAAGTCCATATTTAGCCTGATGATGTGATTCAAACAAACAACACCGTGCCTTCCGTCAGACACAACCTTTATGTAATAATTATTTATACACTAAATGTTTCAATCATTCGTTCGTCATCAGGAGTACAATACAAAAACTTAAATCCAAGGTAAAAGGATTTTAAGTTTCTGTATTGATACTCTACCTGCACTTCTTGCTACCATACTATAGTCAGCTTTCTCGTAAGCCAGCTTTCTACAAGGATAAAAAATGTACGTATAAACACGTAATATTGAGGCGCGTTCGCGTAACCATTGTTGCCCTAGAAAAGCAATAAGTATTACATGCTGCCGTATTTTTCCACATTATATCATACGCGGCACGATTTTTGGAAAAAAGGTATTGAACGTAAAATGTGTTGTGATTTTCTCTATAACTTTTGTCTGATAAATTTCTCATTCTAAGAGGAACTGAGCGAGATATCACAAATGTACTTAGGTCTTCATGTAATGTACCCGTTATTCTTGTCAGGTTTTAATTAAACTTTAATTTTTTCAACAGATTTTCGAAAAATAATCAAATATCAATTTTCATGAAAATCCGTTCAGTGGTAGCCCAGTTGTTCCATGAGGACGGACAGACAGAAGGTTGTGCAGACAGACAGACAGACATGACGAAGCTGATAGTCGCTTTTCGCAATTTTGCGAAAGCACCTAAAAAAATTATGCCCATATACGCAAACATATTGCAGTCTCGTAATCTTTACTGTACCAACATATTCATCCTCCTATTCAAACCATGTCTCGAAATCGCTCAAGGCTAATTCATTAATATTTCCAATGTATATATAATAAAAATTTCTGATATCCCTATTACACTTGAATCCCATTTTCCTTCCTATCGCAATCACAACTTATTTCAAACTCACTACCGTCTTATCAGAAATATTCTAATCCTCGCGCTCCAAACAAATGTGAATATCTCACTTGATAATTCCTCAATATTTTCGGCGTTGAACTCCGTCTGTCATCTGAGGGAAAACTACAGGCACATGACTTTTGAAAACAACAGGTTGAGGACAATTCTTGGACCTACAATAGACAAATTAGCAGAAAGGTGTTATAAATATCACAATGAGAAAATTTACAATTCGTAGAGAAATTATTCATTGATATTATAACAATCATCAACTTGATTAATAAAAAGGGGCTCTGTGGGACATGTTGCACGGTTTGGTAGAAATGAGAAATGAGCACGAAGTTTTAACTGGCAAATCTGAACAGTAAAGAAACCACTTGGGAGACTCACGTGTAGGTGGCATTATGATATTAGAAAGGCTCTTTAATGGTAGAATATGAATGCGGAATTCAGCAACCTGGCTCAAAACTGAGTCTAGATGCGAATGTTTACGAACACGATAAAGTTTCGGGTCCAGTAAAACAGATAATTTCTTAGCTTAGTGAACGATATTCAGATTCTGATTAATTTTGCCCCGTAGGTTTAGAGTGACTTATTCTACTGCAATTAAATCCGTCTTGCCTTTGTTCGATATCGAGTCTTCCACTTCACTCTTCCACATTTGTCAATACCTTTACATATCATTTATCTATTTCTTCCTACTGCGCTGTACTTTATCTCCTTCACATTCTCTCACATAATTTCGCCTAGTTCTAGTGTACTCCGTGCTCTAGAATGGCATATCATCTCCTGTAACTTCTAACAGTTCTACCTACTTTAATTCACCTCTGGACACTTTAAGTCTTCACTGTTACCGTTCATATCTTACGCATTGTGATTTTCCTTTGATTTTAGATGTTCGTCGCTGTGACAAGTTGTTGAGATAACCATTTACTCGAAATTTAATTACACGGTGGATGGGTTAAGTCTCGGTTTCCTCTCAACTTCCCTACCCTTTGTACAATTATGAAGTCTACTAGCGCCTGTGACATGTGGTTAAGCGCGCAATAAATCCATGGTCTCACTTATTTCAGCTTTGTTGAGATATCAAGCAGAATTGAAACTGGAACTCAAGCCGTGGAGTTAACTGACTCTAAGTGAAATCAGCAGAATTAGGAGGTTTAGAGTCTAGATTACTTAAAACAATATTCATTTACTGCATTAGTGGATCGGTTACGCGAAGTATTTCAATATAAATATCAAACACAACGAAGCTGTTAAGAGGTTCAAAATGGTATCAAAATATTAGTACCAAGTAATTAAAGCATCAAGAGTGTTTAAGAAAAGAATTACATCCCACATTTTCTTCCCATGCGGCTTCGTATTGTTTTCTATAAATAAAACTGAGGCAAAATTATTTAAGAAGCAGAAGAGGGTGAGTCTCAATCAAAAGGATAAGCAATATACATATATATTGTAACACTGTGGCGCCTTCGCTTGACCACTGTAGCAAAGGAAACGTAACAATGCCTTATGTGCATTTTTGAGCTACTTGTCACTACCAACAACATAATAACATCGAGTGCAGAAAAAAAACGTTCTGTAGAGAATTTGTCGCGTGCTGCAATAAACCCTACTTAGGTCTTCACGTAAAGTGCCCGATGTTACCGTCCGATTTTAACAAAATTTGGAGTTTCTTAACAGATTTTCATATAAGTCCCCAACATACAATATTGCGGCAATCCGTCCAGTGGAAGCAGCGCTGATACATGCGGACAGACGGAAGGATATGACGAAACTAATTGGTGTTTGTCGTGACTATGCCAACGTGCCTAAAATGTCGAGCGGAACGTTTAAACAAAACCACGGCGAGAGAAACGGCGTGACTTCACTGGCACTCCTCGCGTTACGTGATCCTCCTTCATTTCATAACTAAATTATTAGCAATACTTCCGTGAGTCCCACTGACTTCAAATCCTCAAGGTCTGGAACTGAAACATCTCGTAAGAAACGCGTAAGCATTTGCGGATAATTTTAATGCTCTAATTGTTACTTGAGTAAGGACGTACAGCTGACCCGGTGCTGAAACACGATGCCACAATGACAAACGTTAGGTGAAGCCGTACACATTCGTAAATTCAACACTGATTTGGAGTGGTCGGCGTCACGCTCCGAGCAATTTACCATTCACCACGATTCCCTAACACCTACAGGAAAAGAGGCTAGGTGGATTAGCTAAATTATTTAAGACGTATGCAAAACGAGTTTCGCTTGCCAAGTAACATTAAATCTTCACTTATCAAGATCATGCAAATCACATCACGCAGCCGACATGTTATTTTGTTACAAGTTTTAAAACTTTCGCAGCGACATGATTTAATAATCTTCTCGGGCCACCAGCCGCGTCAAAAGATTTAAAAGATACAACATTTCGGGGACTGGCTCCGTCCCCATCCTCAGGCAGAACTGATATAACCAAACACTCGTCTGTCCTGTGTAATATAAACTCAGGACAGGCGATTGCTGGGTTATATCAGTTCTGCCTGAGGATGGGGACGGAGCCAGTCCGCGAAACGTTGTATCTTTTAAATAATTTGACGCGGCTGGTGGCCCGAGAAGACTATATTAAATGTTATTTTGTATTTCCCCTAAAAATGCTATACGCTTTTTAAATGTCTGCAACCATCCAATACCTCATAATACTTAATTTAATCGTACCTATTTTGTTACAGTTTCAATAATCCGCAAGTTGCTACGTTGTTTCTAATAATAAAGGTTAAAACATATAAAAAACCGCGATTTCTAAAGTTAAATTCTTCGGGACAATAAACAGCAACACGGTGAAGGTCACTGGCTGTTACTATTACTTCTTCTAAATGTTTTATCTCCTTTTTTTCTGAAGAAGAAACGATGTTTAGAACGAAGTGATATATGCAACAAAGGAACACACATATTGTTCACATTCATTTGCTGTTTTGCGCATTTCACCGCGTTGTGGTTATCTGTTGTAGACAGCTGCACAGCTCACTGCATTGCAGTGCCCACACTGCAAAAGGCCAGAAATAGTAGTGCCTGTTATTTCACTGCACAGAAATAGTAGTGCCTGTTATTTCACTGCACAGAAAAATTTTTCCAATT
This sequence comes from Reticulitermes speratus, assembly GCA_021186555.1. Taxonomy (NCBI): domain Eukaryota; kingdom Metazoa; phylum Arthropoda; class Insecta; order Blattodea; family Rhinotermitidae; genus Reticulitermes; species Reticulitermes speratus. Next base: position 19,759,070 of record JAJKFL010000002.1, read on the forward strand.
TAAGTCGTAGATCTTAATTTTGTGTGTGTGTTTCACTTTTAAAGTAGATATTTAAAAAAAACAATAATTTGGGCCTCATGTCAATTACACGTCACAATTACACTCGGCTGACACAAGCCAGCTTGTACATATAGATTCTAAATCCAATTTAACACGCGAAATACTTTCCGAAATAAAACACGTGAAGGCACACGACTATTGCGTTCTGTGTCCATTTCACACATTCTGCAGAAACTACACTGAAACGTATCTAAAGCTGTGCCAATATGCGACTTTGTACACCTGTGGATAGAGAGTGACAGCAGTTCAAGTTCTAAATTTTATTGCGCTGGCAAGTATTTTTTGTACCACCCTGTTAAGTTCGCAGTTCTCTCTCCTCAGTACTGAAATACTGGCCCTGCAATAGTTTATTCAAATTGAACGTCCTCTTATGCGAGACAATACACTCTAAACGAAATCTATATTTTGAAAACTTGTTTTGAAATAAATGGACCACTATTTGTAAAACACATGCTGCAAACTCACACGTATAGAATACGTTTATTATATATGCAACATTAAACGTGTTAATTGCCCCAGAGTTAACCTCTGTAAGAGTTCATTAATTGGCAATCAATAATGCAACAATAAAAAGATAGAACCTGACAGCACTCTTTGTTCTCCCCAATCCACAGGTTGTTCATTAACAACTTATGTAATATTCAGCTTCCCCAGGAACGCCACCTCATAGAAAGAGTAATGAAGAGGTCAAAAGTTTCTAATTAGTCTTGTGGTAAAACAGTTTATCGAGTACAATCCAAAAAATACTGAATCCACTGCTTAAATCGCAGTAATTTTCATTATTTCATATTTTAAAATTGTATTATTGTCAGGAAGATAAGTCATGATTAAACATAACATCATCAAACACAAAATTGGTTTATTTGTGCTACTAAAAGTTCTTATGAAATTTCCTGCCCTTGCTCTAAATAAATAAACCTTATTAAGTGGTCAATAAATAAAGACAAAGACCACTGCTATATTGTAAAAAGTTTCGTTTGTCACTTAATCTTGCGCAACATGTTTCGGCCGTACGGCCGACACCAGGCACATTATCACAAAAACATACAAAGGAAAGTGGAATAATACCGAGAGAGCCCCCCCCCCCCGCTTACAGTATCGTTGTACAATGTATAACTGTCTAACGTTACTTGCATTTGTGATTTTTGTACGAAATGGAACAAACCTTTTAGTTTAATGGCAACACAGTGGAAAAATTACATTAAAACAAAGTGTGTTAAAATTTGTTAAAATTATTCTTATATTTAAAGGTAAGACTGTATCTTGATAACGAGAAGTACGCTGACTTCCGTGTATACTGTTGCATGTCGGGTGCCAGAATGTGTAAGCGGATTACCTGAGAAGCTGCAAGTGGAAGTAGAAACTTTTAGGAGAAATAATCCCAGTTATTCCTTACTTTGTTTTGTGCACGGACCTCTCTCGGTATTCTTCCACTTTCCTTTGTATACTTTTGTGACAACGTGCCTGATGTCGGCCTTTAGGCCGAAATATTTTGCGCACAATTAAGTAAAAAACGAGTGTTTTGACAATATAGCAGTTGTGTTTGTTTTAGACACGTTCGCAAAATTGCGAAAAGCGACTATTAGCTTCTCATGTCCGTCTGTCCGTCCGTCCGTCCGCATGGAACAACTCGGCACCCAATGGACGAATTTTCATAAAATTTGGTGTTTGGGTATTTTTCCAAATTCTGAATAAAAGACATACAGCACAAATCGGAAGGATTGAAATAATTTGAGATACTTTTTCGCGTATTAGTTGAATAAGATGTACTGATTTAAAAATAGAATACGCCTAGAGATATATTTAACCTTTATGGTTATCATTTAATTATTAAGTATTAAACTATATTTAATACAATTGTGGCCATATAAAAAGCAGCCAGTCTTTCGAAACTGCAGTAAATGCCTGTTCTTTATACTGGTTCAGCTTTGGTTATGTTCTATAAAAGAAGCATAAGATATTGTAAGGATTCATAAGGTTTATTGTTATGTTACATTGTTTTCGTTCCTTAACTCTACCCTCTCCGTTATTCTTGTTCCTTATTTCTGTGGTAACGTGAAATTTATACTGTTGAAACACCATCAATATTTATCTTCATACATTCATGGCTGTAAATGTTTATTTCACTGACCTCTTCAAAGCCAAATGAACTGAGACAAGGACAGTCGGTGCTTTCAAACGAGACAACTTGTGCGTAGCATCGGAAGTGTTAATTACAGAAAGCAGGATCATATGAGCAAATGTGTAAATAAAGTTTGAATACCCGTCACGTTGCGGGCATGATGGCTTACTGAATGTAACTCACCTGGCACTCGTACGTGCCATTGTCGCGTTTCTGAACGTATTTGATCTGTAAATTCCAGTCGTCTCCTCCCTCTATGTGCACAACCTGGAATCTCTCGTCGTTCGTGTACGTGAAGAGGCCTGATGTAAGTATGTGCCAGTCTCTGCGCCTGATCCAGGACACCTGCAACACAGTCCAGTTACAAGAACGGTTTAACCATGAATGCAACAGCATCTTTTCCGATTTTCCATGCTTTCGTAATGGAAATTTGTGATGGTTTGGTCTTCTGGCGTCTCTGTGAACCTGGCTTGCTCCATCTATAAAATGTACAACCGGTGGCCTGGTTCAAACATCCGCACTGCAGGTTCACAAGAAAATTTTCCATGAAGTCAGTTGTGGTTATTTGGGTAATAATAAGTTGGCTGGCAAAACGGGCAGCTTTTCACGAACATACAAACATTTACAGGTTAAAAAGTATTATTCCTTAGAACTTTATTTCTTACGCCATAGGTCTGACATTTACAACTAAATATAGAAGAAAATCTGCCTGTCATTCTATTCTTGATTAGCTTCGTAAACAATAGGCTTGTGTGTTATCTGTGTTACGAGCTTCTATAGTGACTAGAGTTCAGTACTAGAAGGATAAGATAAACAAGAGAGTCACTGTACGTATAACGTAACACTGTGGATCGTTCGCGTAATGTTTATACCCCCTTGGCTAACCTAACAGCCTGATATCATTTCACTCGAAGACAGCGCAGTTTATGGCGATTTTATGTTGCCGGTAACAATGAAACGTTCTTCGGTCTTCATGTGAAGTGTCCGATATTTTTGTCGGATTGTAATTGTATTTGGATTTTCTAGACAGGTTTTAATGAAAGTCTCCAATAAAAAATTCCAGGAAAATCTGTCCAGTAGGATCCGATCTGATTAACGTGGACAGACGGACGGACAGGCCTGAAGCTATTACGCACTTTTTGCGACTATTCGAAGGCTCCTGAAAAGAGGTTAACCTGTAACTGCAATAAATGTTCACGAAATTCATTGAGGAGTGAAAACAAAACGGCATGCGGAAAGTACGTTGATATGTGTCACACAATTTGTTTGCTCCGTCAGCCAGTCTTCTATAATCGTTAACACGTGTCACACAATTTGTTTGCTCCGTCAGCCAGCCTTCTACAATCGTTAATATGTGTCACATAATTTGTTTGCTCCGTCAGCCAGCCTTCTACAATCGTTAATATGTGTCACATAATTTGTTTGCTCCGTCAGCCAGCCTTCTACAATCGTTAATATGTGTCACATAATTTGTTTGCTCCGTCAGCCAGTCTTCTACAATCGTTAACACGTGTCACACAATTTGTTTGCTCCGTCAGCCAGCCTTCTACAATCGTTAATATGTGTCACATAATTTGTTTGCTCCGTCAGCCAGTCTTCTACAATCGTTAATATGTGTCACATAATTTGTTTGCTCCGTCAGCCAGCCTTCTACAATCGTTAACACGTGTCACACAATTTGTTTGCTCCGTCAGCCAGCCTTCTACAATCGTTAATATGTGTCACATAATTTGTTTGCTCCGTCAGCCAGCCTTCTACAATCGTTAATGTGTGTCACACAATTTGTTTGCTCCGTCAGCCAGCCTTCTACAGTCGTCAGTGTGAACAGGCATTACAGGAAATTCACGCAGCCAGTCCCAAATGTTTTTGACTTTGACGAATATGAAGTCAGATTTGTTTTATCTGATAATACAGTAATGTATTACGACTTTCAAGCATACATTTATCATCCCGGAAACCGTGAATTAAGAAGAAAGTACGTTGCACAGAATGTATTCCCTTTCCTCCTATAAAATATCTGTTCAAAACATTTTTAGTTCAGACGAATTCTTTGCAAGACGCTTTCGAAAAGGACGTGAGAACAGATATTTGCGTGTCTTTAAGTAAATTCTTCATTTTATTTGCTCGATTTAAAGTAAAATTTAAATGGCTCAACATCACATTGTCAAATTTTCAAATATAGAATTTCGTGCAAGCAAATGATCTATGCTCGAGTAGCTACATGCGTACAGACAGACGAAAACAGACATTTTAGTTGACGTTCGAAAAGGACCCGCACCTAGACAAGGAAGACAGCAAGACAATGTACAAATCACACATTTCTGACTGTCAACATTGTAATCAGCGTACCCCGTTTAGCTAAAACAAGCTCATTTCTTATGTGGAATCGTAAAAACAAAAGTTCTTGTGCTGTATAGTTCACGTCAAGCAACAAATTTTATAAGAACAGCCAACTTTTAACAATGTCGATATATTCCATTTCAGGTTGACACAACTCCCTCCGCTTCAAACTAAAATGAAATTAGCCTAGAATTTGGTGTAGACGTCTTACAAAATGAAATGAAAACTTGCCAAATATTCGTTGTGTGGTAAATGGAAAATGTGGACATAACAATATATGACCTCTACATTATGCTTTCAGTTTACGCGCTTTTTGCAGCAGGACCTACTTTCATTTAATATGTCTTTGACTAGTCAAAGGAAATAACGTTATATATGGCGGTTGAGAAAATTATAATGAAAAATAAATAAAAATATTCCACATAAAACTGAAAGCAATTTTCTGCTTTGTGTAAATTCCATTGCTGTTTGTATGACGTGAATTTTCATTTCATTTTTACGCATCATATCACACAGTTTCAGTATGGATCCTTTGAAGAAAAGAGACAGTTACCAAATACCTTGAGACTTTCAAAAACACAAGCCTTTCAGATTTCTGATGAGTGTACTAATTACACGATATCTAAACACAAAACTATGTCAAAGGCGTGGTATTCGTATTCACCTCGCATGTCCTCTCTCGGGGAAATTTAACTTTTAAACAAATTACTGTAGCGCCAACACTTTTGATACACAATTTTGTCGTCTACGCGACCGGACTGTAAAACACTTTGACGAGTGAAAAAAATCAAATTAAAGTGTGACAAATTCATGAGATTCTAAATATGAAGAAAACACACCTCTTGAAATGCTCATAAAATATTTAAAAAGAAGTTGTGGGATGAAATTGTGTTTCAAGCAAGCTTGTCTTACTATTATTAATTGTAGTGTATAATGAATACATACCAATAAAATGTAGCGCGCCATTGCAGTGTTCGCAAACCTCACATAATACCTCAATATTCCAAGTCTGTCACATATAGCCTAATCTAAAAATTTCCAACGTCATCATGTTAGTAACACCATATATGATTGTCCCCCACAAAAGCCTAATCTCTACTAAATTTTCCGTAGTCAGTATGAATTCTCTTCTCCGTTCTTATACGAGGTGACATGGTACAGGGTGATTGGTGTCCGACGGTTCGAGACAGAGCAGTGGTCTCGAAACGTCGCATACAAATCACCCAGTGACGCGGCGCTATATCGCAGAGGAACGAAGACCTAAATGCACCGCTACGAAGACCTAAAAACTCGCACAGTAAGAATGCTATATAACCACAATTTATCGCCATCAAACAACAAATTTCACACAGCTGCCATATTTTTAAATACACTACAAATCTGTTAATAAGGTTTTGAATATATATGTGCACCATTCTAATTTCCTAATTAAGTGGTTTTTTTCGCCTTAAAATTGGTAAGAAACTGAAGGCAAATGTGAGCTAGCTGTAAACGGCATGATATTCACACTGTTTCATGGTATCTGCACAGGGCTACAGTTGTTAATTATGGCGGCGATGGGAGGCACACACACACACACACATATATATATATATATATATAATGACATGTAAACTTGTGATCGAATCCAAAATTGTCATCGAAACTGTGCAATCGACTAGAAACTTTCTTCTCCTTTGGAGACAATCACAGCAGAATACTGCCGCGAACTGCAGTCATGTTTTAACGGACGCAGCAAGAAAAGGAATCAGAAATGTGTTTGTCCTTCTGGGAATTATTACACTTTGGTTATGCCTGGCAGCCCTGTAGGAAGAGTGCGGAGGATGCAGGTACGTAATTTAATCTTGAAACGTGCCAGTTGCCTGAACGCAATCCACCCTCCCCATGGGTCTAATGTTTATGTTGAAATGTGAGCCATGAATCTAGATTTGATCAGTGGGACCAAGCACTCCCATTGGTCGTATTGACCTCTAAAAGTGGTGAGAGACCAAATACACTAGTTGCGTCACAGAAGCATTAATTATCAAGCTTAGTACCGAAGAAGCTGCAACTGCGTTGATTATTATACCTAAACCCCGTCCACATTACATATGTAGAATGTCCCTGTGTATAAAGCAAGATTCAAATGATTCTAAAATAGCCTGCGACAAAATGCAGCGCCATTCACTGCCGGTGTGTTTTAAAAAGTTGCAGCCATGGGAAGCTGTTACACGTTTATATGTCTGTGTGTATAAAATGTTTATTTGATGCACAATGTCCGATACTCATAGGTCTACGTCATGTGGTCCAAATACATCAGTATAGTACAGGGGTGGCCAAACTTGCTTAACGTAAGGGCCACATACGATAAACTTCAGATATCTGAGAGCCGCGAGACATGAACAAATATTACACACACGTTTTTATTGTTACACGCACATTTTCTTACAAAAATTCTTAAATATATTTACTCACCATGAACATTAAACTTACGTTTTAATCCAGTGGACTCACAGTTTATACCCTGTAAATAATTATAAAGCTTGAAAATTTTTTATTTATCTTTATATGAATTGTATTGCAAAAAGGAGCTCAGCCAACATATTTCCGCGAGCCGCATATTATATGTTAAAGAGCCGCATGTGGCTTGCGAGCAGCGGTTTGGTCACCCCTGGTACAGTACGTAGCAGAGCAACACAAAACATAAAATTGCACTCTCCCTGGCCTCATGTAGTAAAATGTTGCCAGCCCACCGATGCGGAGTGCCAATTTTAACAATTGAAACCTGAAACTTAAGTATGTAATTACAGCCTATGTGTACACAAACCAGAAATTGAATTAAAATGGGCAGGACAGGATTTAGCAATTTGTTCATGTGACCCATGTGCCACAGTAGGTTTTATGATGCAGTAACGGTAGTACAGTTATAAACTTTGAAGTTCTGAACTACCTTTACTATACGGTTAAAAGTCTTCAACTGAAGAAAGGGGGGCTAGGTTCCTCTGAAAATTTGGTACTTGAAGAATGAGGCAGCAATTTCTTCCAAAGCCTTGGTACTTGCAGAAAGCGGCAGCAGCAGGTCCTCCGAAACTTTAGTAGTTGAAGAATGAAGCAGAAGTTTCCTCCGAAATTTTTGCACTTGAAGAATAAGGCGGCATATTCCTCCAAAAATTTAGTACTTGAAGAATTAGTAGCAATTTTTCTACAAAGCGTTGGTGTTTGAAAAACGAGGCAGAAGGTTCATCTGAAACGTTGTTGCCTGAAGGATGAGGTAGCAAAAGTACTTCGAAACATTGCTGCTTCAAGAAAGAGGCAGTAGATTCCTCCGAAATGTTGTTACTTCAAGAATGAGGCAGCAGGTAAATCAGAGAAGTTTTTGCTTGAAGAATGAGGCGGACGGTACCTCCGAAACTTTGCTACTTGAAGAATGAGTCACCAGGTACTCCAAAATTTTGTTATTCGCAGCATGAAGTAGCAGTTTCCTCCGCAAAATTGTTATCTACCTTCAAAGCTACACAGAGCCACATCTCAGAAAACCGTGACCTGAATATCAAAAGCCGTGGAAACCTCACGACATATAGACGTTCCTCGCCTTGCCTGCTTAAACTTACTCTTCCTTGCAAGCACTCAGTGCCATCTATTTTCATCAGATTGCTAAAATTGAAGTTCTTCGAAAAAGAAACTGGTAAGAGCATTTCGAAAAAATAAGAATTATATTCATATACAATTTTTGGGAACTGCATACAATGTGGAGAAAGTGCCTGCCAGCCCTCGTTTTTATCTGCGATTTCCAAACCTATTACACGAGGTTCAATAATGACCTGCATAGGGAGGCGGGGGATATGTAAAACAATTGTGTGTCTATTTCAGTTCTGTTTCGAAACTACCTCATAAACTATAACCCGCAATACATATAAAGTTTAAATAGGAATGTTAAGTGTTCGAAAACAGCTTATCGATGAAGAATTTTGCATGTGATATAAAAACCGCTATTAATACCTGAAACTCCTTTGCGTGTATCACAGCACGGATGTGTAATTATGGACCTCATAAATTTAGGACTACCCTTGACTAAATATTCTGAACTGTTCAACATTAGAGCAGGTGACACATACAGGGCATGCAGCACGCTTTGTAGAGATAAGAAATGTATACAGCATTTTGCTAGAAAAACATGAATGAAGAACTAACATTAAAATCGAAACAGGGTGGGAAAGTAAAGTCTGATTCATCTAGCTCGGGACAGAGACCAATGGTGAGCGGTTTCAATCACTGTAATAAATTTTCCTGCTACACGCAGAGACTAGCTGAGAGACTCTTTCTCAAGAAAGACTCAGCTCCAAGGAGTTAATTAAGGGCTGAGCGTTATTTAACAAGAGTACAAAGGAAGAAAATTAACTGTGTGCAGATTTACATCAGTAATGTGATCATTTTTTAACAACAGTTTTTTACAGCAATAAGCGAACAAGAAGTACCATGAAAAAACAACCAGATGTGTTTGTAAAACAAGCGTAGGCCGAGTCAGTTCTTTGCGCACCTTTGTATTCTTGTATAAAATCATACCATACATTCTGGAAGCGAGCTCTGGTCCACAGACCCTCTTAAAGCAACATACTGGACAACCAGGGCGTGATAATGATAGCATTTAAACTAGGGACCATTATCTTATTTCATTAAACCCCATTCAAATTAAAAATAGAGCCACAGAGTTTATGGCAAGCTGGTAGCCTTAAAAGCCAGACCTATAATAATTACGTACGTTTGTCCATGCGGTTTAAATGTACGAGAGCGAAAGAAGCAAATAACATGGGTCTGCTTTCCTAAGCGCAGGAAATTGTGCGTGTGTAATGGCATTTTATAAGTTGACTAGAAAACGAGGGCTTTCGGACGGATGTGAGAAAACTGACTTGTCCAATGCAAAGACTTCCATTCCTACAAACTTTGTATTTTAAACGCTGTATTTAGCTAATGCGGTCTTTACTGAGCAAAGAACTGCAATAAGGTTCATGCTTTAGCGTGTGGAGCTAATGCCCCTATCCTCTACATAAATCAAAATTCTAAATATGTTATAAACTGATGTAGTTATTATGGTTGTTATTATTATAATCATCGTCACTACCTGTCTAAGAAGGACTTATTACTTACGTAAAGATTAAATCGGACACACAGGACAACATCCTCAAATTTTCGGAGAGAAAAATGTATAAGTGTTATCCCATCAGTAATAACACATGCAGAATTCTGAAGAGTGTTTATAAACTATCCTCACACAAAACTTCTTATTCCTACCTCTAATGTTTCATTTGTTAAAGCTGTCAAGTGACAAGCTAAACGAAAATTTCGATACCTCGCTCTGTCGTTTTACGCATTCTGTGTAGAAATAAATGTACAGGGCATACACAAAATAATGGTGCGGTATCAATAGTGAATTCTTTTGAAACCGCACCATTCTTTTGTGTATGCCCTGTACTTTAAAAAAGTTGCATATTTTTCGAAGAAATATTACCATAAATCCCTCAGACACACGAGGCGCTAGTTCTCTCCGTTTTTACAATGTCGTGTGTCTGCCATGTTGCTGTTACTGTTTGTAGGAAATTGCAACGTAAGAAGCTTTACAAGAATACAGTGACAATTTTTCATTACAAATTTTGTGAAAATCGGTCGGTTTGTTTCAAAGTTGAAAATGCATACATAAAAGGGATTGTATGGTGATTACCCGTTAAACTTACTACACTAGACACAAAGTATTGAATTTATTACACCAATTAAGTGCACATTATGAGTTACACATATTTCTTAAAAACGTAGCTCCGACATGTTTCGGTACAAGGGTACCATCTTCAGGGAGCGCAATAAGCCAGGTTTAAAACCACTTACCAGTGATAAGCTATTATTTACAAGGTTTCAGAGTCTGTACTAGGCTCTGTCGTTGATGCCATTTATGTATACAAGGTACAATTTGTACTGTTTTTAAAATCTTATGGTTAAAATATATTTAACCATAAGATTTTAAAATTGTTACGCTACGCCTATATTTCCTAATTCTTTTCCTTAAGAAATCAGAAGACGAAAACAACTTGGAATTCGAGAACACTGCCTAATTGCGAATATAAGATATAAGGATTTTATTTTCTATGATAATTCATTACTGCGAAACTTATTCATCGCTATAATTGATCGAGGACAAATTTAAGATACGAAGAAGATTTACCAAAACCCTCATCTTACCCTACAATTACAATAATTCATTAAACATTCTAAAATTGGTAAATGAAATATATATAACAAAATTAATTTAACTCTACGCCTTCTTACATTTGGGGAAATTGTGACGTCATTGTGGTTCAATAATCAACGAATTCACAAAGCTTACAAAGCACAAAGTTTCATTAACGAACGATAGACACGAAGCTCCGCCAATGGGCTCTGTCTCGATCAGTTGAGCCTAAGTGACGCACTTACAGCGTATTTCATGATCCACCTACGTCTGGATTTCCCATGTGGTCCACGACAAACACAAAGCATGAAATTTTCATTTCTCTGTCAACTGTATATGCCTGAATTAGCGCAGCATATCTTCTTCTCCTTACTCCTGTTACACAATCGTGCGCTGCTCTTAACCCACACAGCCGCCTGGATTTTTGAAAAGCTGCCGTAATTTCCGAAATTATTTAACTGCGCCTTCGTTAAGGGGCAACATATACTTTAAGGGTTAAACGCAAGAATCTCAGTTTTCCAACAGTATAAGGGTAGATTTTAAATAACAATTACCCATCAATGCATTATATTTTTTAAATTTTTTATCATTATCGCAACATATATGAACATAAACTATTGTAAATCTAATATTATACACGTGTATATATGTAATGAATTATTTGGTGGATGTTTCAGGTAAAATACCTAAAATAATTAAGGCGCGCGAATGTGGTGCACACTTTATCTTCAGAACGGTATTCTTAGACGGAGAGCTGTGTGTCACATTATCATAAATGTCATTTTAAATTTAAAATTTAATAGTGTGTCCCCTGAAGTCATTGTACAAAAACAAAATTATTAGTAACGCTGCAATATATATCACATGCACCGCCTCCGGCTGACAAGACTTTTAACCCACTTATGACAAACTTTTTTCAAGGAAATGTTCTCTTACTCTTGTGTTTCAGTGGTAACGGACAGTTGCAATGCTGAAGATATAATTAAATCTTACAGTGCTAAATGCAAAGAAACATTTGTTTTCCTGGTCTTCTGAGCCATCAAATAAGTAACGGACAAGAACCAATAACTTTAAGAAAGATAATTCTAACACAGAAAGAAGAGTGCTAAAGACAGTAGCATTGAATATGTAACTATATTATCGAAAACTATAGCATGAGCTTCGCCGCTTTCAAGAACATTTTGAAATATATTCAGTCCATAACTGAAATCTGCGTTCCAGGAAATCGTGGAATGCCTTTGAAGTCAGCTGTGGTAGTCCGCGGATCTGACACCCCACGTCTGTCAGGTGACCGACCGTCTGTCTTTGAAGAATACTAAACCCGTCGTGGCAAGGTGAGCAGAGCAGTCGGACGCCACTGTGAGCGCACGCTCTTCTGTGGACAGCGGAGTGGCAAAGGAATGCCGACGTATGTAATATTTAAAGCGGAACGTACGTACAAGAGGTTAGCAACAAAATACACATTCACTTTACAGTTTCGGAACATACGTGTGCTGTGCTTACTTCAGAATGTCATGTTTATACACACAAGTACTGAAACAGCAAATGGGGAAAAGTAGTACCTTCGGTTGATAAAAATGAAAAAGAATACATAACTCTCTGAAAACAAATAACTATTAAAAAAATGCATTTTAGGTATAAAAGGTAAAGATATCCAAATACAGGAGGTTGAGGCTCCCAGAATTTCTAGACAATCGGCACATGAAGGTGGTAGGGTTGTCAGCCCTATGCAACGGCCGCCTTTACCCCCAGGAGATATCCCTGGTACTCATTTCTGTTAGAGGCTGATTCGACCCCAGGGTCATAGTGCGGCCGGAAGGATTAAGTCAATGAAAAATCTCAATCACCCCATTGGGAATAGAAGCCGCAACCTTCCTCCTCTAGCGCAGTGCCTCAACAAACTGCGCCACCGCATACCCCTGACTGAGGGAGTGCTAAACCCAATTTTATCGTAATCAGTCAGTTTGAGTGCTGGTAATTGTAAATAGATGGACGGACACACATGAATGTAGGAGGTATTCATCAACATCATTTTAATCTACTTTGAAAACGTAAATCAAGATGGAGAAGTGTTCATTTCAAGACGTTCCCAATTTCTAATATTACACAGCGTCTATGGTACATGAATGCAAATTGAGTATGGAGCATTGCTGGAATAATACTGACAGGGGATAACCGAAGCCCTCGGAGTAAAACCTGCCCCAATGCCACTTTAGGCACCAGAAATTCCACATACACTGACCTCGGATCGAAAGCGGACCTCCGCGGTGTGAGACTGGCGACACACCGCCTGAAGCAAGGCAAGGCCTACGTGGACAACGTCGAGACGTGTCTCTGCCGACGGTCGAGTAGGACGCCTCGCGCGTTCGGTGATTTACGAAGTCGTCACGATATACCAAGCATTCCTCAACAGCAATTCCTAACACAGCCAAGTGGGCCCCCCACAAATTATATTAACACAGTTACATTTTCAAATTATTTGGTAAATTCTAGATAGCATTCACGCTACGATAAATGTAAATTGTATTAAGTTTCTGCGTCACTAGTGAGAGAGACAAGTCGTGCGGAGCAAATGCCTATTGTTCTGTGGCTGAATGAAGAGCAAAGACATCGTGGGAATAGTAACCTCACATGGCAGCTTCAGCCATTGATGAGCTCTCACATTCTTTGTCGTAAAATATACGTAACAAGGTTGTGGAAATGAAATGAAAGCCAAAAGACGTAAACGGGTTTCAGATATAGCTGGGAATCGTCATGGTTAAAGAAAGGTGGATCTGAAAGCACTAGGCGTATAGAAGTTATTTACTGAAGGCATCACAGAAAATCCTATCCACATACTTCATATCCGAAACACCGCGACTTGAATATGTATGTCTGGGTGAAGGAACTTTTATTTGTTACTCTTTTACGAAATTCTTCCATTTCGAAATTGGGAGAGACACCAAAATGTGTTAAATAATGAAGCCTCGGTTCTTATCGGTAGAAAAGAAAATCCCCCATTTTATGGAAAAATAAAATACTTTGTATCACGTTTGTGTAAATTAGGTCTTTTCACGAGAAAATACTGAGACACAATACAGAAGAGCATGGATTTAATTAAGATATTGGCGTCTTTGTGAAAATCTATTCAAAATATTTCGTGTTTAAATAAGCAAGGTAACATTCTGTTACTAAATAACGCCTTGTGTAATACAACTGTTCTGTAAACAACAAAATTTTACTCGTAAGGTAAAGCAATCCCATTACAGGCCTGGACAGGCCCTTAGGGTTCCAGGAGGTTGAGGCTCCCAGATTTATAGACAATCGGGACATGAAGGTGGTAAGGTTGTCAGCCCTAATCACCGGCCGCCTTTACCCCCCAGGAAATATTCCTGGTACTCATTTCTGTTAGAGGCTGAGTCGACCCCAGGGCCATAGTGCGACCGAAAGGATTATGTGAATGAAAAATCCCAATGACACCATCGGGAATCGAACCCGTGACCTTCCGGCTTGTAGCGCAGTGCCTCAACCAATCTTCACTAATTAAACGTCAGGGCGAAGAGGACCCCTTATACAATACCTCAAGTAATATTTTCCGAGTAGACTTACACCGTACCTCCGTAGTATCTAATTTCTCCAGTAGACTTACACCATACCTCCGTAGTATCTAACTTCTCCAGTAGACTTACACCGTACCTCCGTAGTATCTAACTTCTCCAGTAGACTTACACTGTACCTCTGTAGTATCTAACTTCTCCAGTAGACTTACACCATACCTCCGTAGTATCTAACTTCTCCAGTAGACTTACACCGTACCTCCGTAGTATCTAACTTCTCCAGTAGCCTTACACTATACCTCCGTAGTATCTAACTTCTCCAGTAGACTTACACCGTACCTCCGTAGTATCTAACTTCTCCATTTACATTCATTTCTACTCGCACGTAACGCGGTTATATCCAGCTTCCAGCACGGGCACGTAACGCGGTATATCGTTCTCAGTCTCTAAATGTGAAGATAAATCACACTCGGTAGGTGCGAAGCTACATAGTACTACTGACATTTTGGCTTTTGTTTTTGTTGTCTCCCAATCTTTAGTCACTTCATAAGACTACAATTGCCCACATCATGTTCTGCCGTTGTGACAAACCTGACAGATCTTCCTACGAATTTAGCGAACTTCAGTGCACTTAGAAAGACTTGAGCAAAACCCTGGCGTAGAGAACCAGCTACGGCGTACCGCGAAGTATGTATTACAATCTAGCACCCCGTGACAGACAGATGCACTTACCGGTCGTTCTCCCAGGTTCCGCACCCGACAGTGCAGAAAGGCAGTTCCACCCAGTTGTGCGGTCACATTTGTGACCAGATTGTTATCGAACACGGGATCGTTGTTGTTACCACTTCCCCTCCATTTCCCGTGGTCCATGTGACCGGAATTTTTCGATCCAGGATACCGTTCAGTGCTGTCTTTCCCCATTTCATGTGAATCTGGAAAGATTAAAAAGCACAGGCTTTAAGATCGATCTAGGTTTGAGTTCTGTCACTTCGCTATCGAATCAAAGTAACGTTATGCCATTTCCTGTGTTCTTTGGACTAAATTCATTCAATGCATAACAGTTCGTTCGTATGGAACTATTCGCCCGCCTGTGTAAATGCACAGTTCTTCTTTCAAAATACGTGACGGATTTTGATGAAATTTTGTAATGAAGGAAAAAACATGTCATGAGAAGAATTAGTTTTCTTTCGAATTAGTCCGATGAGATTAGTGCTTTAAACGAAACCAAACAAAAGCTATTACCCAAGGCGCAGAGACCAGCTAATAATATTCAAGGCGGTCCTTCATTTCTTCATGCGCATGTCTGTTTCTTTATCTTAAACCACACAACGACTACGGCCCTTCAGTTCTGTCGCGATTTAGGCTATCACTCACTTCTTGACGGACATTTACTTTTAATGCGCCTAATATAGAGCAGGCCAAAACCTGCTTGACACATTCAGTGAAATATTACGTAATGAAGGAAGTCTGCAATGACATGAAACTATGTACACAATACGAGGAAATACTTTATAGCGTTCGATATGAACTCACATAATTATCCTTCAGATGTCCCAACGATAGTTTAACTTCTCCCATATTCGCCACAGCATACCTCTATCAATCAATATTGTCACGGCTTCCTTAATGCTGGAAACCTGGACGATGCTACAGTTACAGGATTGTAACTATAGTATAAGAATTTCTTAGAAAAGTGGTTTACAGCCAGATTCCCATACACACGCTCATGTTCTTATCAACACAATGGTTGTCTTCATGCCTACTGGAGGTGCAAGAGCTATTCCCTGGCCTGGACAATGATCCAACAAGATCTACAATATCAAACGCCTGTACTAATTCCATGTCTGTGATTGCCAAAATATTATATTAAATTCACCCAATCTGCATGTAGCCTATGTTTATGGTGCAACTAGCGCATGCATGGTACAAAAATGCCTGCCTCCAGTGCTTCATTATTTGTCATATCTTATCAGAAGACTGTCGTATTGCTACTTCTTTTTTTCTAATGGCTCGATACCCCCTTGGGGGCCTAGGCCACCTCATTTTTCGAGGCTTCACGATCACAATTTTTAGACACACCACACTCGGTAGGACTCCTCTGGACGAGGGACCAGCTCGTCGCAGAGAACTCTACCTGACAACACACAACACTCACAAGAGACAGACGTCCATGCCCTAGGTGGGATTCGAACCCACAATCCCAGTAAGCGAAGGGCCGTAGACCCACGCCTTAGACGGTGTGGCCACTGGGATCGGCCATTGCTACTTCTAGCCAACAAAAATACATTTATGACAAGAGATTTTAGATATTTTTCGACTAACTTTACAAAAGGCAAATTTTAGAACCATTTTCTTCAAGCGATACAAAAGCCTCTCCTACCTCAGTAGTGAGTACAGGTGACATTTTGGTAGTGCTGACAGATTTAAATATACGAAGTTGAGGCTGTCCCTCGTGACATGATGTTCACACGAGTTTCATCATTACATTTCATAATCACACTTGGCCCGAAAAAATACTACGACGAACAAACATATAAGCACATTACACACTTCCCTGTGAACGAATATGCAGCCCAAAACCTTATCAGTAAAATAGAGATTTCCCTGCTGCATATTAAATCAACTGCTGACAAAATACCACATTTTCTTTAAGGCTAAAATAAATGCATTTTTCTCTACAAACCCGGATTCTCCCGTCTTGCATTTATTATCTTTCCTCCAGGCATTTTCCTCTCTTTCAGTCGTGAGTTATGATTTTTGCATTTAGAGATCACAAGTTAAAATCTCTTCGCCAAAAACTGGGCATGTGGATATGATATACATGTCACGACTACCAGCTAGAAATACATTTCAGTTAAACTGTATGATACCAGCATACATTAGTTATTATGACTTAGCTACTACTAAGCCATTTACTTCGCAATGAATGTCATCTGTTAATTAGATGCAGCCATCGTCATTAAAGAAAGCAAAAAGTAGGTGCGGATCTGAGACAGCGTAGCAATGCAAGCTCTATACTAAATACACATTCTGCATGGTCCTTCACAAAATTCAGTGTGAAGAAGAGGTAAAGAGGAAGCTTCCCGGGTTCATATCTTGCTACAGATTAGATCTATTTATGTGAGAACATGACAAAATAATCCGAAAAAGGATTAAATTTATTTCCTTACTATTTCCTACATTATGCATGAGATGTTGCTTTTAAAATAGGCCTACTAATCACTCCAAAATAATAATAATGTGTTTGCAAATGCCAAATTCTCCTGCATTTCAAACAATAGAAGTAGACCTATATGTTCTGTGAGTGTTAGATTTCTTTCTAAACTTTCATAAAGATAGATTTTTGCTCATTTAACGACTTTGTATTTACTGCATAACTATTATAGATTAAAATGATATTTGAAGGGATAATTTATGATAAATGGTGAGAAAGTCCGTAATGTATAACCGTGTTTCACTGTCACATGGGTAAATAAAGAGAGTATTGTACAACTGTATTTCACTGTCATATGGATAAATAAAGACAGTAGTGTACAGTTGTATTTCACTGTCATAAGTATAAATAAAGACAGTAGTGTACAACTGTATTCCACTGTCATATGAGTAAATAAAGACAGTAGTGTACAGTTGTATTTCACTGTCATAAGGATAAATAAAGACAGTAGTGTACAATTGTATTTCACTGTCATAAGGATAAATAAAGACAGTAGTGTACAACTGTATTCCACTGTCATATGAGTAAATACAGTAGTGTACAGTTGTATTCCACTGTCATATGAGTAAATAAAGACAGTAGTGTACAACTGCATTCCACTGTCATATGAGTAAATAAAGACAGTATTGTACAGTTGTATTCCACTGTCATATGAGTAAGTAAAGACAGTAGTGTACAACTGTATTCCACTGTCACATGAGTAAATAAAGACAGTAGTGTACAGTTGTATTTCACTGTCATAAGGATAAATAAAGACAGTAGTGTACAGTTGTATTTCACTGTCATAAGGATAAATAAAGACAGTAGTGTACAATTGCTTACGGAAGTTCACTTCATTACAAGCTTGTTCTCTTCACTGTTATATTCCTTTCTACGACAGGCGTTTGTCAGGCTATCCCATCTCTCTGCGTCGCGTGCTTCTAGCCATTCAAGACCGGCCCCCGGAGATAGCTACTCGCTGCTTATCACTAAACTAAGTAAGTAATACGTTTCAGAAGTCAGCCGAACCCTACACATACACGTTTAAATCACACACTAGGATAATTATACCACCCCCTGTCACTGGGCTGCATACCCATCAGGAAGTGGTGCAAGATATTACGTGCTGGAGAGGATAGAAGTTAGGAAGGGAGGTTGCTGTGACACTTTGGCTAATAAACTTACGTGGTGCAGAGCATATGCCAATCAAAAACGATTTTTGTATAAAATTCACAATTGTTCAAAGGAATGAAATAACCTGCAGCAGCTCCATTCAGTACTCCAGTCTCTAGGTAGCAGCGCCACGTAATAACAAGCATCAATTTATGACTGTGTTACATAGCTCCAGGTCACCGATCACATTGCAATTACATGCTTTAGACTGTACGAATAGGTGAGTTGGTGGTGCTGATTATTCGATTGTGATACACCTCGATGAGTCGCTGAGAGCTGACCTGTACCTTCCGATCGTGTCTAGCGCACTTCCTGCAATTACGACTATACAAGAGACATGGGAAGAAAGTAATATGACAAGCGACTGATTATTAGTCAATTTTAACCTTTTCTTCAGCTGCAAAGTTAAAAAAGACAAATTTTATGGGAAGATAATGAACAAAGCGCATGTGCGAAGTACGGAATAAGGAAACCATGGCTTATTTCAGTGGACCTTATTGGCACTCATCCAGAAAAAGCGATAAAAGCTACAAGAACACCGATCAGAACGGGTGGCAGATTGAAACGAATTCAGGCCTATTAACCTTTTAAATACAACTATAAGCATTACCGCTACGCCAAGCCTTCCGCAATAAAAAAGAAGACACTTTAAGTCTTGAATTCATGCACAGATATATCCACTTCTTCGTCATGAATCTTCATTATTTCTTGTTTAACTGTTCACAGCCAAACATTCTTAAGTTTCTCAGGATTTTTGGCGGCGTGCTAATCAACAATTAGTTATTACGGCATTGGTCCCCATAATTTTGTTTCCATTGGCTCGACAGTCTGAGTGGGCCTAGGCCTCCTCATAGCCGAGGCTTCGCCATCAAAATCAGACACACCACACTCGGTAGGACTCCCCTTGACAAGTGATCAGCCCTTCGCAGAAACCGCTACCTGACAACACACAAAACTCACAACAGACAGACATCCATTCCCCCGACGGGATTCGAAACCACAATCCCAACAAGCGAGCGACCGCAGACCTACGCCTTAGACCGCACGGCCACTGATATCGGCTCTCATAAATGTTACTTGTAGCAATGAAAATGGTTCCAGATTCGGTTCCGAGGGTTAAGAGTAATCCAAAGTAAAAATAATACTCTGTCAGGCTCATCGCAATCAACAGTCTGATGGCGAATATACAGACACTCTCAAACGACATGTACGATATGGTAAACAGAGGATTATTTCGGAAAATGGGCCTTTCCAACAAACTTTCAATGTCCCTTTTGCATAAAAGAGAGATAATGCAGCTGATACACATGAGACTAGCCATCCACACATACAACGGAATACAGTTCGAAGACATCCGTTACAATGCTGACATTTGGAAGATCGACAGAATCTTCCAGGAACAAGCTGTGATATGTGAATTAAACTGGTCAAGCAGAATGCAGTCACGGGCTGTCGGTTTTCAATCATCGAATAGATTTGTAAGCCCACATATAAGAGAGTTTGGGAAAAGGGTAAAATATCCAGTCAGAATTCGACGCGAAGAGCTTAGCATAATCAAAGCAACAATAGACTAAAGTGCAGGTTTCTAGCGACGGTGCATGTGAACATTTTCGGTGATGTTCTAGACATTGTCCAAGTTTTTAAACCCAAAACCTTAGAAAGCCTTTAGTCTCCTTCAGGAGGTAACAGGGTACAGAATGTCAAACTGTTCGCCTCAGTCCTGAAGTAACACCTTCATACTCAGGCACTGTTAAACTAAACATGGCGTCTCTTTAACATTTTTGAATATCCCCTAAAGACTGATATTCATTTTCTGTGCTATTTTTCAACTCGTGTATGGTTATGTTTACATTTTGAACACAAGAGCGTCTCTACAGTACACACACCACTTCCACTACTTTTTTCCTTCTACTTGATGCAGAAGCTACACTGCACCACACACGTGTATCAATTTGAACAAACCTGAAGGGCAGCAAGAGGACATGTGATACTAAGAAACAGGAATGTCGTTCTAAAATAAAACGTAATTCAACACAACCTTGTCTTCATGGGAAAATATGTGTGGATCTGAGAATATAAAGTGAAATTAAAGTCACGTATATTTTGTAGTTTTTGTAGTCTTAAAGGACGTTATCAGTAAATCAGTCTATATAGCCTTTAATGTTTTTGGTACAGATGGTAATGAATTAGAAATGACGTGGAAGTCAGTGCATTAGTCTCGCTCTCAAGCTGAAAAAGGCACGCCACACTACAAGTCAGTACATTAGTCTCGCTGTCAAGCTGCAAAAGGCACGCCACACTACAAGTCAGTACATTAGTCTCGCTGTCAAGCTGCAAAAGGCACGCCACACTACAAGTCAGTACATTAGTCTCGCTGTCAAGCTGCAAAAGGCACGCCACACTACAAGTCAGTACATTAGTCTCGCTGTCAAGCTGCAAAAGGCACGCCACACTACAAGTCAGTACATCAGTCTCGCTGTCAAGCTGCAAAAGGCACGCCACACTACAAGTCAGTACATTAGTGTCGCTGTCAAGCTGAAAAAGGCACGCCACACTACAAGTCGGTACATTAGTCTCGCTGTCAAGCTGAAAAAGGCACTCCACACTACAAGTCAGTATATAAGTGTCGCTGTCAAGCTGAAGAAGGCACGCCACACTACAAGTCGGTACATTAGTGTCGCTGTCAAGCTGAAGAAGGCACGCCACACTAAAAGTCAATATATTAGTGTCGCTGTCAAGCTGAAGAAGGCACGCCACACTACAAGTCGGTACATTAGTGTCGCTGTCAAGCTGAAGAAAGCACGCCACACTACAAGTCAGAAGCATTACTGCGTGATCCAACGTATTCTGTTGTAACACATATTACTAAACGGAAATGCGTCACCATGAAAAATTAAAGGTGAAAGCAAACATTTATCCGACAACAGTCTGCTTAATTACGTATCATTCATAGCCATGAAATTCGCTACATACTGCGCTTCCTGAGGTTTATCTGAGAAGAAATATATATATGTAACGAATGGGAAAGAATTAACTTCGACCGTCCACAAGTAACGTATACAATAATATAATGGACCGACACTGGACACAAAGAAGGAAAGAAATTGGGAAACTTAGAGCGTAGTAAATTTGGCGCGTTCGTTCTCTTTTGTCCATTTCTCTCGAAAAGTATGACTTACATAGAAAGATTCTGAGCATGAGGTATGTGCTTCACTTTCCTCTACGATATTTTTCCGAAAGTTTTTCGCCCTAACATATAGTTATTTAGCCCACTGCTCTCAATATTTGCGCAGAAACCTGCAGACCACCAAATAAATTGTTCGTATTAGTTTTCAGACATACTAATTCATAATAAAGCCTATTTCATATAAGACCATAAAATGACTTGCCCATATGACCCATCCACGTCCCACAGATTTCGCAGAAATTATATATGGGATATTTTCACTAAATTGCTTTTCATCATTCACATTTTCAGGTAAGCTCAATTAAATTCAAGTAATGTCGTTAGGCAGTTTGATATATGTGTAACATATGATGAAGTAGGCATCTGCCCTTCTCAATCTTCTTGTTTGATTTTGCCAATATTTTAACATGTCGACAAAATTAGCAAAATCCAGTAACGAATCAATTCAGCTGTTCTCGACTTCCGTTGCTAACACATCAGAAATGTGGGAAACACTCTGTGTATGTGTGTTATGTGTATGCTTTTAATTTCGGACTTGGAATCTAAATCAGGAATGTACAGACTGGACAACATCTTTTTAAAAGTGCATCTATATGCATTCTGTAGAAATATAAGTGTAGGTGTATTCGTTCGCGCGCGTGTTTATGTGTGTGTGTGGTATGGATTTCGGACCTGCAATAGATGCATACATGAAGTGGGGAATATTCATTTAGACAGGTATCTTTTCTGCGTTTCACAGAATAAGGGTGCAAGTTATACGCACATACACCTAGTACGAATTTCTAATTGTAAGTTGAATAACGTATACAAGTACAGGAATTTATTGTTATAACATAAATTCTATTGCGTTGCGTAAAAGCTTCCTCACAGAGAAATATTTACATAATATAACAGTAACAAAGAAGAATACGATCATGATACAGAGACTTTTTAACGCGACTCTTTCAAATGGAGACTCCGGATAATATAAAATTAAATGGGAAATTATAATAAATTGTCAGAAAATATGAATTTCTAACTAATCTGTCGTGGTCTAAAGGAGAAATTAAGAAAATGGCGCCAGTCACGAAAGGCAGTAAGCCGGCTGAGATAGGCAGCGAGTGCCTCCCAGTCACAAGGCCAAGGTGTTACCACTATAGTAACCTTCCGACATACTAGAAGATCTCTTCTTCCAGATGACTTGCGTCTCAGCGTGTTAGGCAAGAAGTGCCCAAACAATGAATCTCTTCAGGGAGTACAATAAAACTCCAGTCAAAATACAAGGTCTGAGCTCCATTGCAGCTGCCATGACTAGAGCAGGAAAACAAACGAAAGCGACCAGCTCTGACTAAGAGTTTGTTGTAAATATGGTTTACGTAGCAGCCGGGATAGCTCAGTTGGTACAGTAACTAGCATACTGGTTGGACGACCGCGAAACCGTGGTTCGATTTATGCACAGGTAAGAGACGTTTCTCTTCTCCAGCGCGTCCAGACCGCCTGTGAAGCGCTCCCAGATTCCTATTCAACCTGTATGACTGGTTCGTCTAGCGAGGGTAAAGCGGCCGGGGCATTAAGCTGACCACTCACCTCCATATAGTGCCAAAGTTAAGAATGAGTCGCGTTTTAACGTCATTCGACAGAGGAAACGACGCCAGAAAGTCTGCTGTAACAAAAAGAAAGTGTACAGTTCCTTCCAAAACCTTCAAGGTATGAAATAAAAAATGTTTTTAATAACTGACTTAAAGATTGGAAACTCGTGTTTTGCGGACGAATTATTCTTTAGATATGCCAAAAACAGGATGAAGTTGCTTGACAGCCTAGTGCACTCTAAGTGAGAAGGGGTTTTAAATTACACGTAATTTTGCTGCCGAAATCATCCTCTATTTACTTGGATGAAAAGAGTATACCAGAACTAATCAGCAGCACTAAACGGAAGCTGTGTTTCATTGCTCGTTTGCTGTTAGTTGTGTCATAACTTTGCTTCATTCTGGCAACACACAACGTTCACAAAGACAGCGGTAAGGCAAGAATGGAGCCGAACAGGGTGCTCGAATGGACATCACGTATCCCTGTACTAGAGTTTTCAGTTCGAATCTGGGTCCCGAAATCGATTATATAGACTAGCATAATACTATTAAGTTCATTATTAGATCGCAATGATTTTATTTTTCGGACATTACAAGAAAATAATAATATTTATCATTTCTTTGCGGCTTCTGCTCTGCAGGTAGGGTAACAATATATTTTGCTAATCTAATGTAGTTGTTTAGTCAGTCTAACACAGACTTAGCGCAGTGTAAAAATTTGTCTTCAGTTTTAAAAACAGGCCCTCGCAAATTTGTGTTTTGTGTCTATTATCTTACTCAATTTTTAGAAAATTCTCTTCAAGCATTTTTACCCCCTTGATGTTCGCGCTACCGCCATGTTGGTATTACTATTAAAAAGTAAACGTTTTCCTCCTCACACCAAGAACGTGTAGAGGGGAGCACAAACATAGCTCTAATATTTCAGAACCTCGACACTAGATGGAGGAGAGTGGTCACCTTCACGCCCCGGCCGCTTGATTACTCGAAAAGAACTCCGGTAGCCACTGAATAGGAGGCTGGGTGTTCTGGACGTCTTGGGACAGAGGAAAATCTCTTTCCCCTTCCCGGATTCGAGCCCCGGATCTTCGAGCCCGCAGCCTAGTCACTATACTGACTACGACACCCCGGCTTCCGGTGTTACTGGTAACAGGAGGAAATAAGATAGCAGAAATGTGTCCTGATATTTAGTCACATAATTCTCAGAACATGTTTATTTAAAGTTATTACATACGTCACTTTAAATGTTACCGGTAACAGGGGCCACGGACATGACTATGTGGTGGGTCTGTATTTCCTTACGAAATAAGTAACCGCAGAAGCTATCGGCCATATTGTTGAATGTCATTTTAAAAAATACAGTTTGGCATGTAGGTTTGGCAGTTGTTAACATATTGCTTTGAGAGTGAAGCATGCAAACAAAACTCTCTTGGTAAAACATTCCCGTAAGCTGTCGAACTGACAATGAAATATTCTAACAATTTTTAAAAGACCTCTTTTGAATGAAAATAGAAGTATCTTATATTGCTGACTTTTATCTAGGAAAGGAGACGTTTATGTGGTATATTCATCAGCTAGCATCTTTATAGAGGAATTCAGTTTCTAAAGGAAATAATGAAAACGTGAATCCCGATCCAATCACATCGAATCCCACAAGGCTGGATATTCGCTGAGGCAGTGCAAAAGAAAGGGAGCGTGAATGAGCACGGTAAATTGATGGTGCATAAAACCGACTTCTGACGCAACCCCACCCGATATTCATGAATTAGGAAGCAATTCATCTTCAAATTGCAGAATGTAACTGAATCTAAAGCCACGGAAATTGGTGCTTCCGTGGGTATTTCCACCATTTGCTACTATCAACACATACACCACTGGTGTTTTCCAGCACGTACACGTTCAAATTCTAAATGACTTCTGCGTCTTTTAATACAGCAATTCTGGCTCAAAACTGCAATTTCTCATGTAGAATTGGAGGTCTCGGTAAAGTGAGGTTCATCGTGTTTAAGACTAAGTACCAGTTTGAGAGACCAGTGATTGCAATGAAAATGATCCACCTGAAGGTTCTATCACAGCTATGTTTAATGTCTAGTCTATACAATGAATCAATACTACACAGTTCTGTTTAGAATTATTCTACTTCACGGTTCGCCTTGTTTATAACCACAGACCTCTTTGAAACACTACATATATATATGAATATATATACATATATGAATATATATATATATGAATATATATATATGCATGCTTCAAGATATATATCGTCTACCGTAGCGATCTTCGGAAACATAACACAACCCAAACATGTAGCAGCTGAACATAAAATTATTAATACATGTATTAATTCTGTGAATCGCTGTTAAATGAATGTATGAGTGAAAATGTTGCGCGAATATTGAGTGCATACGTTTACCAAAATCGTTCTTTGCGATTATGCGTACCTCACTGAATGACTGAGTGCGTCTGTTTATTTAATAATCATCGCTGAAAATATTGTGCATCAAGCTTTGGCAGAATGATGTACGAGCTGGAAAGGGTTTCGAAGGAAGTTGTGATGACATATTTTTAAGGTTTGTATTTGATACACTGGGGACATCCGTCAAGAACGTAGCAGCGACTTTGATCTTGGGAAAAATCTGAGCATTTGCTTGAGAAAACAGAAAAACCAAGAACACTTGTGTTAAGATTTCTAGTCGGCAGATAAGATTCGCAAATCGCCTAATGTTTTAACACGTCCGTCGTTGCATTATTAATAATTTAAATTCGTGTCAAACACTAATGATCAGAATTACATGTAGCAACAACAGTGCATCTGTTATACATTTCTTTCTATTTTACCCCGGCCTTCATCAATTATCTTGGCTTTTCGTCTGAGCACCATATGAGTTTACGATTTGGTCCAGAAGAGGGACAAGATAGACCACAGTACGAAGTTTATCTGAACAATATACCAAAATTCTGTACGTATTGCATAGTAAAAACTTCTTCTTCTTTGAAAAGACCGCCATATAAAAGCGCTGTTCAGGAAAATAATACATTTTTATTCTCAGAAACGTACGAAACACATAAATGCACTCTGGACGGTAAATCAGATAAGATCTTGTTAAAACAGCTGGTAAATATACTGACCACTGCACCTCAAGTAATTAAAATTTGACATGTAAGCTTATTAGTATTTCTGTGTGATATTTGTTATAATTAATGCTATTATTGCAGTGAGCAGGAAAGATCAGTGCTCAAGGCCGATGGTTTTGACTCTTAGACTCTAGGATTTCCTCATATCTGCAGCAAAACTCTAGAGTAGGACCATTTCAAGTGGCAGTGCAACGCCCCCCCCCCCCACCCACTCACTCAACTCTCACAAATCTTCCTGCTGAACTCCATAGAGAGGCAAAATATTATTATTCTTTCAGACTATTCGATGCTGTTGGGGAAATAAGATATGTGAATAAAATGTTTAGAACCTCTTCGAAAGCAGCCACTAGGAAACCTGATAGCGAAGCAGTAGAATACTACAAAGCAAATTTAAATAAAATAAAACCTGATCGCCTAAACTGACTCCCCTGCACCTAACACAATGTTGGGCTTTGCGCTGGCAGTGTTGAAGTCTCAAATTATGTTACCAGCAACTGGTCCACGAACTACAACATTGTTACAACGTGACTTCTAAGAGGTAATGATAAAATATTTAAGTTCTGAATTGCCTTGTTAAATTTACAGTAGTCTTTTGGATATTCATGGGTCGTTCATGCCTTAGAGCAAGCTGCTGGCCTTTATTGTGCTGCCGAATAAAAGACTATAAGAACCTGTTCATTATCTGCTTAACAAATGTACAAATATTTGGACACTTTCACTATCTGCTTACAGATACTCTTAAAACATCCCACAAACATAACTATAAAATAGCGTTAAAATTCAGTAAACTAAATGATAACGGAGCTGTTTTCCCGGTGGTTGAGCGGCCAAGGCGTGAAAGTGGCCATTCACCATCTACTGTTGACGTTAAAGGCATCGAGCTAAACCTTCACCCTCCCCATACGCCCTTCAGGTATCAAAAAGGACACCTTTACCTATAAATACTCACCTGTCGTAAGGTGAAGGCTGCTAACTCAAGAAAATGGAAAAAGTAGACAAAAGGAAACAAATGAACCAAACAAAGGAATAAGGTAAACAGAAAGAAAGAAGGAAAAAAAGAAAGAAACTAGTCTAATCGCGTTGCATGAAAGTCATATTTATGTACGTATTTCTAAAATGCCTGATGACGGCTGTAATTAATGCCCAAACATATATAATAAATCACTGCAAAGTATATTTGTGACTGACTGCCCTGTTCCCCTCTTCGTTACTATAAGGTTCAGCCCCTGCTTAATACAATTGAAGACCAAAGACTTATGGAAGAAGTCCGTTACGTTCAGCCGTATCACTGTGTTCCTTACAGCAAGCATCAGGTCAGTGAATAATTCACACTTTGTGGGTGATACAGAACACAAATATCTTGAATTAACTGGCTACAGCGCCTTCAGCTTTAACGCTGCGAACTTGAGAATTGCTTTATTATTACTCGGAAGTACGGCTGTAGTCTCAGTTACCGACCTGTTAATAATCCCCAGTTGAATGTGAAATTTGTCAAATGTCCGTTTAAGCAGCTTTAATTGTGTTAACGAGGGTAGTTCCTCGGTATTCGGAAAGCTTCGGTCATTAAATACGGACTACGGCTTGGATAACCGGCGACAGACATTACATTCAGACTGGCTCTAGGGAACACCCAACCTCCCGTCAAAATGAAACCTGGGGACGTTCCCCAAGAGTATAAGCCGAATCGTAAAACTGGCTGCTACCTCCATCTAAGTTACGGCTGATTTTATGAATAAGTGGAACTTCACAACTATCTTTGTGCGCCCTTTCCCTTCCCTTCGCAAGGCAAATACTAACGAGCTTCATATTCATATTCATATTCATATTCTTACGAAGTTACTCTTATCAAGTGTACAAATTGAAAGCAGCCATTCCCGAAAGAGTACAACATATTGTTGCCGTTCAGAGCAATAGCTTGACTAGCTCGGTGTCGGCGGAGGCACGAGGTCTTATCGTGTAGGAATATTGCGTGGAGGTAACCCAGCGCCCGCACTCAGTTCACCAGTTGTTCACAATTAAACAAGCACCAACCATGCATATATATTTATTGACATTCCCGCAACTCTGCAGTCCATTACAAATATTTGCCTTTCAAGCCTATAATTAAGGACGGCACTTGAAAAACTCGCCCTCAGCATCCACTACGCAGTCCTGTGTCTTCACTTCCCCGCTTCTCACAACCGTCTCCCTTCACGCAACTTTTCTCTACATTGCCGAAATATCTTTCAAATTTTTAACCCTGATTGGCTAAACCTAACAGCTTGCTGGGCCGCCCTCATCTCGGTCGTAGACCCCAAGCTCGCAACCAAACGAATATCATGGGGTGGGTTGCCAGTAACTTTCCCTTGCGGAGCATGGGACCTTACAAAGAAACACCGCGACTTGTCCCTACCGTCCTTGAAGCGGTAGTCGCCTCTGTCGCTTTCTAAATTTACTTTACTTCCCTAATTCGTATGCCAAATAAATAGGGACATCTCGTAATCGACATGTTCGGGGTTTGAACACGAACTGCCGGTTACATACTCCCCCAAAAATAAATACCAAAGTTACGTACAGAAACTGGTGGGATTTATTTCAAATGCCGTCGCTCAACACATACATATGATTACATACTAAAGGAAACAAACTTATGATTATTAGCTTAATCACTACTCTCTACTGACATACATGTAAACTTTTACAATTGAGGAAAAGATCATGATATTCATAAATATCATTGTGCTAAATCCCTTATTCACATCTTGATACATGATATTCTTTTGTAATCCTCATCAATCTATCAAATTGCTTATGTCACACAAGTTTTACATACATCATTAAGATCTTGTGTCCTTTAAATTTAACAAACTTAGTCTATGGTTACACATGTCCTATAATAGCATGCATGACATACCACACAAATTCCAAATTGCTCCATATTTTTCAAAAAGAAACAATTTAAATCTACTAAACAACTCTCTGTCAAAAGTTTCCATATACTCTTCATCCATTATGTGCAATCTGTAGCTTGCTTGTAGGCTTTAAGGGATTTCAAATTGAATTGACCCCTGACCTTTCCTTGATCATCTGCCAGTTCATATGTGGAAGGCGGTATTAATTTACGGACAATATAAGGGCCTGCAAATGGTCTAACAAATTTGGCTGTTATTCCCATGGTCGCATCTGATATGGGTTCAGTCTTGACCAAAACTCTGTCATTCACGGCAGGTTTCCATCCCGAATTGCCGTGTTTCTTTCTACGCTTCCTTTGGTTAGCCTTTTGTTTCAATCTCTCGTAAGCTTTTGTTAATTTTTGCTGCAACTCTTCCTGTCCTGGCTCTCCTTCTGGTAATTTTGGCATTAACCTTTCAAATACGTTGGGCTTCTTGGAACCAAACATTAACTCGACTGGTGCACACAAAGTTGTACTCGCCACTGTATAATTTAACCAATATTCAATATGTGGCACTAGCTCTGCCCATTTCTTATGGTTCTGATAGCAGTAAATACGACAAAATTTCGAAATTTCTCTCATACATCTCTCACTCGGGTTACTTTATGGGTGTCTGACTGCTGAAAATCTACATTTGACGTCATGAGCCTGCAATGTTCGTTTCCACAATGGTGACTGGAACTGAGTCCCATTGTCCGAAAGGATTATCTGCGGTTTAACTACCTCCGCAAAGTAGTTATTAACCAACCTGTTCAAACATGATTTAGTTGTGGCGGTTTTCAGTGAATATAACTTAATATACTTCGAAAATACATCGAAACAAACAAGGATGTATCTTACTCCGCCTCTTCCTGTAGGTAGACTGCCATAAATATCAATCGCACACAAATCTCCAGGCTTCATAGGTAAGTGGCTACGTTCTTCCGCATCAACTGACCTATTTGGGTGTTTTACACGCTGACATATGTCACACGACGCTGTAAATTTGCGTACTTTACGCCCTATGTTTTTCAGGTGGTATGCCTGATTTATTTCATAAGTGCATTTATCCACACCCGAATGCCCTAGTGTTTCATGGACGTATTTAATCACTGGCATTTCAAGACATTCTGGCAACATTGGTTTCCATACTGTTGAGTCTTGGTTGCCCCTCCTGAAAAATAAGTTCCCCTCCAAACGGTGCTGATGGTCCCTTTTGTCGGGGCGCGCGGCTAATTTCTCCCTGATGCCTTCAATTCTGGGGTCTGTTGACTGTAAGTCTGACAACCTCTTCAAATCCTTACAAACAGAGCTGTCCACTCCTAAGTTTATCTTATTCACAAAAATACTGTTGGGTTTTGACAGTTTTTGAATTTCAGTGGTACTGAGACCTGCTGGGTTCCTACTTAGTATGTCTGCCAGATAATTGTCGGTACCCTTAATATGTTTAATTTCAATATCGTATTCCTGAATAGCTATTAGCCATCTAGCAACTCTATTTGACGTAATGGCACACTTGTCTAAAAAGGTCAGCGATTTGTTATCAGTATGCAACACAATTTTGTGACCATACACGTAAATTCTAAATTTCTCTAGTGCGTAAACTATTGCCAATAATTCCTGTTCGCACGTGGAATACTTTTGTTCTACTTGGCTGAGAACACGTGACGCGGTGGTCACAATTTTAATATTATTTTCTTCATCTTGTTGCAAAAGCACAGCCCCGATGGCCCTGCAACTTGCATCTGTGTTAATTATGTACGGCAGGTTGTCGTTTGGTTGCACCAGATGGATAGTCTGAGCGAATTTATTTCTCAATTTCTCAAAAGCTTGTTGCATCTCTGCATCCCATTTCCATTTACTTCCCTTGCGCAATAATACCAACAATGGCGCAGTGTAGTCTGCATAATTCACAATAAAACGGTGATGGTAATTACACGTCCCTAAAAATTTTCTGAGCTGTTTTGGATTTCGAGGCGCAGGATAACTTAAAATTGCCTCTATTCGTTGTGGGTCAGGCTTCAACTCTCGTTCACTTAAAACGTGTCCCAGGAACTTAATTTCCTGCTTGCAAAAGCTGCATTTGTTAAGGTTGATCGAAAATCCAGCTGTGGTTAATTTTTTGAAAACAGAATCCAAGTGCTGTAAATGTTCGTCATATGTCTTAGAGTAGATAATAATGTCGTCGACATAGTGTAAAACATGTCTTCCAGATCTGCCCCTAATACCACTTGTAATGCTCGAATAAACCCGGCTAAAGCATTTCGGTACCCGTACGGCACTCTTGTAAATTGATACACTTGTCCTTCAAACTGAAATGCTGTCCATTCCCTAGAAGCCTTCTCCAGCGGGATCTGCAAGAATGCACAGTTTAGGTCGACCGAAGAAATGAAGCTTGCTCCATGGAATCGCTGTAACATCTCTTGAATAGGTTGTACTTTTACTTTGTCCGGAACCATATATTTATTAACTTCCCTGGCATCGATACAAATACGTACCGATTTACCTTCTCTTTGAACCAATGTTAAAGGGTTAACACACGGCGAATAAGAAATTTCCAAAACTTCATTTCTAATCATTTCCTGAATTTGTTCTCTAACCTCTTTGCGTAATGCGAATGGTATCGCACGGTTGCAGCGTGATTTGGGTACTCCGCCTTGCATTTGGAACTTGTATTCAAATACCTTACATTTACCGGGTATTTTGGTAAAGTGGGTCTTATATTTATGCAACACGTCAAGTAATCTTTGTTTCTTTACCTCTGTCAAACTGTCCTCAATCTTTAGCTTCTCAAAATTTATGTCTAACTCGGCGCTGCCCTTGCCGGAATTGTTCGTGCGTGATTCTGCCCCCTTTACAGTGCTTGAGCCTCCGTTACAGCCATAATTACCATCTATTCCATTCATTGTAACATTAAAATTTCGGACTTCATTGTCACGATTGATTGTAGTAATACTCTGCTCCTCATTGCCCTTAGCAACGGACATCGCTTTATCAACGTACATATTTCGGCTACCTTCGCCGTCATTTAAGCTTCTGCGAGCTTCATTGCCTGCATCCTCGCATGGCATAACACGAACTTCGTTACAACTACTTGTTTTGACATTACTCAGGTCAGAATAGCTGGACTGTTTAGGATCCCCTTCACTAGGCTGTAAAAATGGTGGGATGAGGGAAGCTTCGTCTTGGGTTTGTGTCAGCTGTATGGACCGAAGGGTGGTTACTTCCTTGGCTAGGTCAATGACTCTGACTTCAGGGTGGCCAATTCGGACATCGAAGCTATTCTCTTCTTTCACAAAGGTTATATCAGTAGCACCTTCTTCATTATCCGCATTCAAAATAAGTTTACTTCTAGGGAAGTCAATAATCACTTGATTATTGCTACAAAAATCCATCCCTAATAACATGTTAGTTACAAGTTGCGAAGATATGAGGAAAATCTGATCTACTCGTACTCCATCAAGGTTTAACTCAATCATTGCTTGTTTCTTAACGCGTTTTGTTTTACCAGTAAATGCACTCTGTAAAATCACATGTTGGGTTGGTAACTCGAGGCTTTCCATACCCTTAGATTTTAGGTCAGTATACAACTCTTCTGAAATTATCGAACATTGACATCCGGTGTCTATCAATGCCGTGCATATTTGATTACCAATCACAACTTTTATTCGAGGACATGTTTCCAGGTTATGTTCATTAACAAAATATAGACAAATCACGTCTTGTTGTGTGGGCTGATCTATTGAACCGGACATCTGCAAGCTTTCTTCAACCCCTACAATTTCTAACTTCTGTTTAATAATATCCCCGGCATTAATCACATTATTAATTTCGTCAATACTTTGGTATTGGGCGAGGCTAGATTCTGAAGGACTATGGAACACCCGGTGCCCATCACAGGGTCCCACATTTAGTTTTCCTGACTCTGTGAACTATTTCCCGGTCTGCTGGAAGATCTCTGGTATGCGTCCGCCCTCCTATTATGGTCACTGGGCTCGAACTCCGGAACCTGAGGGTTAAGTCGCCGCTGATCCTGCTGGTTTCCCCTATTTCTGTTTGGATAGTTATCTTGTTGGCTATATTCTGGCCTTGCTTGCCTGTATGCTGGTCTGGTATTATCTGTCGGACGCCCTGCATACCTAACGTGTCTTACATTTGGTTGGTACTCGCGTCGACTCTCATTCCTACCCGCTTCCGAGTCCCGGTTCTGCTTTCGGTTAAAATCCTTTTGATTCTGGTCTTGTTTGAACTTCTTGAACGATTCTTTCTCATCGTCTAGCGTTTGCATTTTCCCAAGGAACGTAAGGGCATCTTGATTGGATTTTAAATTAGCAGATATCATACATTTTTGTATATCCATTGGGTAATGTGAGGTCAGTGCACCCAATAAATCGTATTCGCTTAGCGGTGGCTGTAGGCTTGCAGCTAGATTTACATAGCGCAAATAATGACCCGCTAAAGTCTCATTGCCCTTCCTATCGAATTTATCTTGGAAAACCCTGCATCTTACATTGGCCTGTTGCAAGTCATTCCAAAGAAGCTCAGTGATTTTCACTTTGAAATTGTCGTAACTTCCTAACTTCTGATATTCGGCATTCAGCCATCCTTTGGCGAATGGATCATGAATAGCGCGGGCTGCCAAAGGCAATTTCAGTCTTTCAGGTACAGACTTTAGATCGAAATAAATGTCTAAATCCTTCAAGAAATTTCCAATAACCTGGGTCGAACTATCACTGTAGGTAGGCAATGTCAACTCGTTCAACGAACTACAATTAGCCAGCATATTGGAATTTGCATTTACATTGTTGCGACATCCATGCACTTCACTCATGACATTATTCACACTTTCACTACAGCTACATGTATTCTGACATGCATGTATTCCATTCACACTCGCTTGGTCATTGTTGCTGTTTTTCTCAGCATCGCTACCTGTTTCTGTAGGCCCATTTGCCTCACTGTTAGTGCCTAATCTCCTGACGTCACAATTATGTGTATTAACATCAACTACTGGACTATCACCTATTCTGGTAGATAATGTATTCTTCAACTTATCAATCTCTTGATTAACCTTCAAGATTTCTGCCTGGCTGTTCTGTCTCTCCGCTTGTATCTGACTACTTACTCTGTCTGACACCGTCTTGATTTCGTTTGTTACCTCTGTACTGATTTGTTCCTTAACCTGAGTAACCTGTTGCCTTATAGCCTCAATATCCTTATCTGTCTTATCAATGTGGTTAACTAGATCAGTAGCTAAAATCGTGGTTCTAGCGTTCAACTCCTGTGACATCCTATCAATTCGTCTGTCCGTCTCGTTACTGTGACCAGCTAGCTTATTCTCCCACGTTTCACACACACTTTCTATATTATGGTTTATACTAACAATCTCAATTTCAGTATCCTTGCGCAGTTGATCCATGGATTGCCTAACTTTCATTATTTCTGACCCTAGTTTGTTTGACAATTCTTCTCTGAGTTTAGAATTTTCCTCCCGAAATTTCTTAGTCAAATCTTCAGCCAGTTTCTTATTAGCACATTCGAACTGTTCCGCTAACCTAGTGTTTTCTGCCTGCATATGTTCAGCTAGTTGAGTGTTTGCTAATTGCATTTGCTCCGCTAACTTAGAATTTTCACTTTGGATTCTAGAGTTTAAACTATCCAGGCTTTTCGTAACATTATCCATAAAATTCTGCAGTTGCTTTACTGACATTACAATACATTCAGATGAATTCTGAGGATTACTAACCAGACTGTCGGCTGTTTCTGTTACAGTGTCGCTACTTTCTACTTCACCCTGATTATGGTTTTCAATACTTTCATTAACTTCAATATCCTCTGCACTGTTTTCTGTCGTGGGATCTGCACGGTGAGAGTCACAGCTTTCCGTGTCAGCATTCCCTCCTACTTCAACATTCCTGTTGCGTAACTGTTTACCAGGCATCATGATTTACAAAACTTTGGAACACACACACACACACAGTACAATACAATACCATACAATATAATACAATGATCGACTTACTACTTGTCGTGCAATCGCAACTACGAAGGTTGACAAAATTGCATTGAAGGCTTATGGTGATACCTCACTGTACGTCTGGTGACTGCTATCGGTGTTTGGTGCTCTGCTTGGCGATTCTTCGGCTGCCACACGGGATGTCGTAGCGTAGCGCTGCCGATGTTCGGTGGTGTCTAGTGCTGCTTCCTTGGACGCTGATCGTACCTCACCAGGCTTGCCCCTACGGTCGACGTTTCGGCACACTCTCCCCCAGCCGTCGGTTTCTTGATCTCTCTCTAATGGGAGTTCGTCGCCGCGGTCTTACCTCTATTCGGGCCCCACGTTGGGCGCCATTTCTTTGCTGTTGCCGTTCAGAGCAATAGCTTGACTAGCTCGGTGTCGGCGGAGGCACGAGGTCTTATCGTGTAGGAATATTGCGTGGAGGTAACCCAGCGCCCGCACTCAGTTCACCAGTTGTTCACAATTAAACAAGCACCAACCATGCATATATATTTATTGACATTCCCGCAACTCTGCAGTCCATTACAAATATTTGCCTTTCAAGCCTATAATTAAGGACGGCACTTGAAAAACTCGCCCTCAGCATCCACTACGCAGTCCTGTGTCTTCACTTCCCCGCTTCTCAAAACCGTCTCCCTTCACGCAACTTTTCTCTACATTGCCGAAATATCTTTCAAATTTTTAACCCTGATTGGCTAAACCTAACAGCTTGCTGGGCCGCCCTCATCTCGGTCGAAGACCCCAAGCTCGCAACCAAACGAATATCATGGGGTGGGTTGCCAGTAACTTTCCCTTGCGGAGCATGGGACCTTACAAAGAAACACCGCGACTTGTCCCTACCGTCCTTGAAGCGGTAGTCGCCTCTGTCGCTTTCTAAATTTACTTTACTTCCCTAATTCGTACGCCAAATAAATAGGGACATCTCGTAATCGACATGTTCGGGGTTTGAACACGAACTGCCGGTTACAATATTTAGCGTACATTACAGGACGAAAAGTACCAGCGCAAAGAAATGATTCCCAAACTAAACAGCCATTATCTGCCTATGCAAAATTCACTGATCTGTCTTCCTAATGGAAGCTCATACTCTTCTCTGTGAGGTACGACTGATGCAATTTTATATATTGTAGATTCCTTTTAGTCTTCTAAACGTTAAATTATGTATATTTCCCTTTCCAGATCTTCCGAGCTACTGTTTATACGAGTATACTAGTGGCATTTTAATTTTCATTATTCTACTGAAAATGCATTATTCCTTAAAATTAGTGAAATAGACGCCATCTCCCAACAGCTATTTTTCGTTTTAAATAATGGCAAATTACACATTACTATGGAATTGTGCCAAATGAGCTGTTATCAGTCTTTGAATTGTAACATCTAAATCAGCATGAAAGCTCAACTGAATTTTAGATTCGACAACAAATCTAAGCAAAAAGATAATTTCAATTTAAGGATTCAATGTGCACAGCAGGCTTTCTGATGTTGTGTCCTGCTTTAAACTTGTAAACCAGAAGCAGTTTCCGTCATATACTCTCCATATGTTCTGAATGATAATGCATAAAGATATGCATACGAATGTGAATGGAATTGTCAACCTAGAGTCAGAACGTTAGACGAGTCGGATTACTTTGTGTAGGAGTGATCTTCCTAAAAGCTCATACAAGTTGCAAGAAACGTAGATCAAAACACAAACACACAAAGAGAAGAAAAGACCCACATATTCTCCTTCGCTGTGTCCACCATAGAAAGTTACAAAGTAAAGGAAAGCATATCTGCGAGAATATGTTCTTTGTTCCTCTTAGCGTCTACTAATCTAAACAGTTCTCATTTTATTATTTATTTACGAAGACTTTTTCGAATGTTAATTCCTGAAGATCTGACAACCGTACGTTGGCATGAAAGCTTATACACGGATTACTGTGGAACCGTAACTCCATTGAGCATAAACTCAATAGCATATTCCTCTGAAACACTTTTCATGTGCAAATACTGCTGTACGAGTGTATGTGGGACTTTAACAAGACTTGGGAACACAGAATTAGTCCCAATTAGTTAGAAATATCTTCTGGCACTAAAAATGGAAAAAGTAAGTTTATTTTAAGCCTTCTGTGCCCAAAGTGCACGCAACAAAGGTATACTGGGAGTGTGCACTTCTCGGCAGATTTCCATGAATCTTGGCATTACGTGATCGAAATTTAAATATGTCAAAATCTGTTTAAATTTGATGTGTGCCGGTTAATTGCAATCCCTCATTTATCTCAACATAAATTTATTTATATTTATTTATTTTTCAACAACGTATAAAGTTACAAAAAAAATGTTATTTGGAATATATAAATACATAAAAATTTTGTTAGAAGCAGCTTTCCCCATGAAAAGTATTTCTATTCTGAAGATGGAGTCAGCTGTGTCTTTCGAAACATCGACACATATCTACCAAAACACGCGGGGGTCACATCCCACAAACTCTTAATCTAGTTGTTCATCACCCTGAGAACTTCGAACTCCAGGCTTTCAATACTGTGAAATAGGCACGACCATCTACCAATAAAAATTCGAACCGAGTCACAACTTTCATGATAAATAGTTCCACTAAAATCTCCATCATATAAATGTGTGGAGTGTTAACACCGCCGTTAAGTGGCCTCAAGAACAATCCGTATCTGTGACAGCCTCACTAAGTTCTATGGAGTCATTCAGAGCAGCAGATTTCAACCTGAGGCCCACGCAACACTTCTGCGCATGCCGTTTTGTTGTTTGGAAACTGGACATGCAGAAGGGGGCAAATTTACACATATGGCGAGTGCATCCTTCACTTTGAGCTATGGGCGTAATTAAAACAATAAAAGCAATAACATTTAATTAACTAATACTTAAAATGCTGTGTGAAAGTTACCGATATTAATAAAAACATTTGTGACTGACAGTGAATGGTTAATTATTATTTAAAAAGCGCGCCTCTTTCGAGCACGGGCTGAGGCAAGTAAGTCGGACTCACCGACCATCAAGAACCATAAGGCGTAAACCCGCTTCAGGGCCGCGCTCTATTCAAAACTCACTCTACAACATCGCAGACATCCTAGAAAATATTGTGGATATAACTCAAACATTTTACACCATTGAGCCCTTCGTTTAAACAAATAGAGAGTGGCACAGAATCACTTGACTCTCGGTGTTTAACATGTTTCCTCTAGTGTCCAGTGACTTTTACGCAACCCTGTATAACACTCAGAAACCCTTAATTCAGCTATAGTGTTGGAATACCACAACACTTTAATTTACGTTCACTGTACAGGGGTATGAATTACATTTACCGGAAGTCTCCTACTACACCTCACTAAGTATGCTACCTAAAATGTTTAGCCTTGTTTGGGAGTTATTTTAACATAAGTTCGCTACATATGAAACTTCATCCATAAATTAATTTTATTAGAACACTTCCGCTTTCCTTCTTTTCTCCGAAGTTACAGCCTACTGCTCGAATTCCGGCAAAAAAGAAAGCATTTCGAGAATCGCAGTAACCCAAGATATGACTTTTTTATTTCTTCTTGGTGTATTCAAAGAGAACGAGAGCTATAGAACCTCTTGGTCGGTTTGATTAAACATTTGCCTATATATTATGTAAATACAGGCAAGTGAACCGACATAAGACATTTACATACTAATATAATATTTATGTATTCCTGCAAATGCATAACTCACTACTGTGAGTCTACTGATATGTTTCAGTCTACAACGAATGTAAAGCCATTGAGTTTTATCAGTACAAATATCAGTTTTTCTTTGTTTAATGAACTGAAATACTTTAGCAAAGAAAATAAGACTGTATAATCCAGTTTCTAGTATCAATTCCTTATTTCACGGACCATTTTGGATTCGAGGTGGATGTACTTCATCAAACTCGGTATAAAAGTCACGTAAATAGAGTCCAGTCCATTCCTGTAATTCTCAACTTCCTTAAGTCCCTACTAGCAGCATCGCGAAGGCCTTTTACACCTACGAGGTGAAATATTCACTACCGAAACTTAATTAAGGTTCTAAAATACCGTAGCGCGTGAAGTACCGGTGTTCAAAACTAACACAATTTCTGTAAAGGCAAGGTTTGTAAAAAGTAGCGGACGCGCGAAATACATATTCAGCTTTCCGTTCGATGCAAATGAACTACTGAAGATACAGATCTGAAATACGTGTTGCAACACATTAGAACCATTAAAATAATTATGTTTGGAACATTTTCATTGATCAACTATTACAAAGAAGCAACCTTGCGAGGGTCTCGGTTAACATGAAAACTGAAGTAATAAGAATAGGAACCTTAAACAGATCTACTCGTATACATGCAGACTGAAACACCTGAACGAAAGAAAGAAACATCCTAGATTCTTCCCTCAGATTTCTCTTATACAATCTAATAATTTGCCACGCTACGAAATTTACAGTGAGCGTGATTTGGACTCAGAATTAGTGTTTAGCACTTAAAAGCTTATTATAAATAAATTTAAACAAACATAATGTCCCATTTTTCTCATGATTTAAAATAAAAATACGATTCTTGATTAAGTGATAATTTTGGACATTACACAGGCACATTGTTGATAAATAGACTCTACAATCTTTCGACTCTTCAATAAAAATTTCCAAATCGGCCGCCCCTTAAAATTCTGCAGGGCCTGTTAAACCTAAGTAGGGTATGTGACCCGGAAAAACTATCTTCCTAGGAATTAAGTGAATAAATGATGTAAAGAGATACATTTCTAAACAAATCACAACAGATTTTACAATGTAAATAACAGTTTACATAAAGCCTAAAGCACAAATGAAAGTATAATTATATGAAAGCCATTGTTACAACTACCAAAACCCAACCATCATTTCGTCTTTAGCAAAGCTTATATTAACATTTCAGTATGTTCCGACCAGCATAATACTGCATGTGTACAAGAGGTCATCGTGTATCCACAAAAAGAAATAATGCCTGCACACGGTGGTACCAACTAGGCGACATTTCAGGCTTACTGTATTTCGTGTAGAAGATCCAAGCCTTCAGGGATGTGCATCAACATCGGTGTGAATGCCACAAATGTCGCAGGTACTGTATTGTAAAACGAAGCCTCCGGATTATGGTCGTTCACAACGAAACAAATTTGTATGTTAATAAAATAGAATTTTTTTTACCTGCCAAATACGTTTGTACTTAGACGGTGGTATGTACAGAATTCATGTAACAGCACAAAGGATGTTTTTATCGATTGAGCCAAATAGCTCTATCAAAAAGCATTGTCCAACTCTTGTATACTATCTTCGTTACACGATGTTTTGGCTTTGGGTAGTACACGTGAAACACTACTGTGGGTGAAAAGCAACTGTTGTAGATACGTCATTCATTTTCCCTTCTATGTTATATGTCTATTACAATCATAAGTCGTTCTGCGGGTTTAAATACTTTCATTAGAGCCTACATTTTGTTTACCCCTTATAAGAGAAGTGAAAGTTTTCTCAAATCAAAATCCAATACTTTGATTAAAGCAACATGGCAAGGGGCTAGGAGAACTAATGAACGAAATGTAGTCTCCTCTACCTCCCCACTTCTCCACAAATGATTTAACAGCGAAAAAGCATTTTCCAACATGTATCTACATGCCGAAAAGAAATGTGGCTCTAAATACATTTGTGTAAGAACAAACTTGAGTCATTTGGCTTGGTTTGAAAGACCCCAGAAATTGACAATTCCTAGCAAGTGCCTCAAACTTAGGTCGTTTTCTAAACTTCAAGAGAAGTCCTTTGCCCTTCTGAAGTCATAATGTTATTAGGCACAGCGTGGTAGTAGAAAATAACTTCTCTGCTTATTCTGCGCCAACATGCGGAAAGTGAGGACGTATTTACATAATATATATTATGCTTAAATTACATAATTATGCTAATAACAGCCATGACTTCGATCTTGTGAGATTCGTGGAAGAATATATAATTTTATTAAACATTCACGGAATGCTTCTATCAGTCTTGCTATTCATTCGAAATCTGAAGTACATATATGCCCAGTTCTCCTACTATTCTCCTGCAGAGAACTACGGCACAAGTTCACGGTAGGAAGTCTCCGTGTTAGGCCACATTGAGGAGGAAAACTGTGTTATGGTTCGTACTAGCATAAAGACGCCGATCCCAGTGGCCGCGCGGTCTAAGGCGTGCGTCTGCGGCCGCTCGCTTGCTGGAATTTTGGGTTTGAATCCCGCCGGGGGGCCTGGATATCTGTCTCTTGTGAGTGTTGTGTGTTGTCAGGTGCGTCGGGCTGGTCACTCGTCCAGATGAGCCCTACCGAGTGGGGTGTATCTGAGTGTGATCTTGAAGCCTCGATAATGAGGAGGCTCTGACCCACTAGGAGCTGTTCCGGCATGAAAAAAAATGGTATAAAGACATTTGAAATTTCAAAGGAAAATTAAACAATTTCCATCTCTAGCTACGGTTTCTACAGATCTCCTATTAATCTGCCCTCAGAAATATTCAGAGACTTTTATAACCAACATTTCACCGAGAACTGCGATCTTTTGAGATATTACGCGGCGTCGTGTGGTAATTGTTTACCGACGTTTCGGGACAACGTACCGGTCCCATCTTCACAGGTCAAGAGTCCGAGTAGGAAAGAAAGAAAGAAAGAAAGCCAGCAACCTATAACGTAGATTCTACATGGGAAGGTGCGCGCGGGGCAGCAGTCAGTAGGCGTGATGACAGCCAATAGGGTATAACCAGGGTGAGATAATATAAGCGCTGTGTACATGAAAATCTCCGGAAATTACAGAATAAGTGGTGCTATCACCTATAGGTAAAGGGTTTAGTAAAATACGAGACTGCAATGCCGGCAGAATCATATGTAGGCCCAAATATCACTGCCATAATTCCTGCCATTCTGGCGTCATTTAATTTCGTAAGAAAAATATCTGTCACATAACGACAACATTAAGACAACGCACTCCATGTTTTTATAGTTAAGTAACCAAATATGCGGGCATCAATCTTGCTTCAGAGTTGGGAGGTCCGCGAATAGAACTACGGGCATTATATGTCTTTACTCATCGATTACTTAAACTATTTTTTTAATGACTCACTATATGGGACTGAGTTTTTCTGAGAAGTTCAAAATCATATTAGTATAGCGTAACGTCCCATATTCTGATA
Organism: Reticulitermes speratus; assembly: GCA_021186555.1. Lineage (NCBI taxonomy): Eukaryota > Metazoa > Arthropoda > Insecta > Blattodea > Rhinotermitidae > Reticulitermes > Reticulitermes speratus. Next base: position 19,801,680 of record JAJKFL010000002.1, read on the forward strand.
CAGTGAATTCAGCCCACCCACCTCCCCACATGGCTCATTTTGATATCACAGATGTTGCATATACAGATACTGTCACATCTAAAGATGTTACAGCTTCGGATTAATAACAAGAGAGGCAAAGTACTTATAATGTAGTGTTGAGGCGCGTTTGCCTAACCATTGTGGCCGTGGAAAAGCAATAAGTATTACACACTCTGAGTGCGTGCCTGTATCCTTAGTTGTCCAGCATGCAAAGCGCATGCTCTGTATGGTATTGGCATCTATGGCCTGCCTGACTCTACCATATTTTTCCACAATATCTTATAAATGGTACAATTTTCAGAAATAGGTTATTGAACATAAAATATGTGTTTTGATCTCTCTACAACATTTTTTCTGAAACATTTCTCATTCAAAGAACATTTCAGCGCGATACTAGTCTACTATAAACGTACAGAATTCTCCATGTAAATTACCCGTTTTCTTGTCACATTTTAATAAAATTTGAACTTTCTCTACAGGTTTTCGAAAAATATTCAAACATCAAGTTTCATAAAAATCCGTCCAGTGGGAGACGAGTTATTCCATGCGGACAGACACACGGACAGACATGACGAAGCTAATAATTTTGCGAAAGCGCCTAACAGTGGTTATCAGTGTTAAACGCAGAACGTTCTGTGAGGCAAGCGTTCTCCCCACCAAGGTAACCACCGTCGGCATTTGTCCGGACACACTGTGGAAACCACAAATAGTATCACGCACAAATTCAGTAAGCTTTCGAACCTGTCAATACCGAATGACTGACCGCTGCTATAACCTGCTCAGTAAACATAGACACACACACACACACACACACGATGAACACAACTGTAGCACGTCACAGTTACTCATCAGCTTAATATACAGCGGCTCCTGCTGACTAGTCCCGTAAGTGAGACGTAGTGGCAACGGTCAATGTGTAATCATCGGCAGACTGTACTGCGGATGCCGGTCCCGCAACTCCTTGATTCGTTACCCAAGTTGTATGGGGCGGAAAGAAGAACGAAAATTCAATGGGAGTCGCGCCAAAGGGAGATTAATTTCCCTGCTGTTCTCTCGCCTATCTGAGGTTAGTACAACGGGCTGCAGCGAAACGACAGAAACACAATATACAAGCGGATGTTTACAATAGCAAAATTTATATGTTGTAATCTAAGAACAAACGTCGGAAGGAGAGACATGTTATTCAAACAGCTGTAGTCTTTGCAACTTTACTGACATGACTGGGAGGAAAGTTGTCTTAAATAAGAAGAAAAATTGTAAAGTGACTCATTTTTAGGTGCGTTCGCAAATTTTCGAAAAGAGACTATTAGCTTCGTCATGTCTGTCCGTCCGCATGGAATAAATCGGCTCCCACTGGAAGGAATTTCATGAAATTTGATATTTGAGTATTTTTTACGTCTCTCGAGAAAACTGAAATTTCGTTAAAATCTGACGAAAATAACGGGTACTTGACTTGAGGACTTATGCATATTTATAATCATATCTCGCTGAATTCTTCTTAGAATGGGCAATGTTTCAGACAAACGTTGTAGAGAAAATCAAAACACACATTTTACATTCAGTACACTTTTTTTTTCGAAAATTGTGACGTTTATAAAATAGTGTGGAAAAACATGGTAGAGCCAGACAGGCCACACACAGATGACAATATAATACGGCGCATGCGCATTGCATGCTAGATAACTAAGCCTACAGACACACACTCAGAATACGTAATACTGATTGCTTTTCCACGGCAGCAATGGTTACGCGAACGCGCCTCACTGTTACGTTTATAGGTGCATTGCCTGTCTAGTATACTACAGCACTGGGTACAAAACTGCATTATCTCTAACGTGAACCGCTTTAGTTACGAAACAGTGATGAATTATAGATACGAGCTTCTCATGTCAGCGAATATAAAGGTTGTAATATTCCTAATTACAAAACCACGCAATCTTGTAGATATGTACCGGCCCTCCAGAAGATCTTGTTGACTGGTTAGTTCTATCTTGAAGATGGTGGCAACCGGTTCCGTCGACAGCAGGTGCTAAAACAGGCAGAGACATCTCAGAAGACCGTAATCTTGGCGGTAAGCTTATTTGTATGCCTTGTACATGGAGACTGTAGATATAGCAGCGAGAATAATTGAAGATTTTGGACACACCACTTGGAAATGCATTAGCCTATCTACACATACTGTACGTTCCAACTACGTTCTTTCAAATACCCCTCCTTCTCACAACATTCACACTCGCCTATTCGCAGCTAACCAGCTGAAAAATAAGTAATCGTAAAAGAGATTTATAGGTTGTACGAGTACGAACGGACTGACTGCGGCGGATGCCGCCTATGACCTGGTGTGTTTCCAGGTATTTCAATATAATGCCTTTAATAGTACCCATATATGTGTTACCATACAACTGTTACATGACAATTTACGAGTAATTTATTACTAACAGCAAGACGAAAACTTTTCCCGCAGTAGCCACGCTGCAATCACAACTGTATTCTGGGATAAATTAAGAGAATTTAACACGTGACCGCCAGCTACCATTCACTTTATACACACTTCTCTTCTTGTATACTGTCCAAAATAATGACGATGAAAATACACACAATTAAAATTCAAATATAATTCTAGGTGATTCATATATATAGCTTCCTATAAAACACATTAAAGTAAGGTGTTCACTGTATACATCATATGCACCAGCTTTAACATTAAAAGATTCTGCACTTTTCCTAGACTGCACTTCTGGTTTTCAGACGATTCTCAGAGTAAACAGCGATTATGTCCCCAAAGGACGTTAAGAAAGACAAGCAGTGTTCACTGCGAGATAAGCAATTTTAAATATTTTTTGTAAAACATCCGTTGAATATTCAATGGAAAAAAATAGAAAAATCTACGAGTTTCGAGGTCTTCGCAGCGGTGAAGTTTAGGATTCCGTTCTTCTGGAATACGACGCTGCTTCGATGGTAATGGGCCTTAGGACCTATCCACCCTTGAAGAAGAGCAGTCCGTTACCTCGAAAGGTCGGGATCTGGCTAACCACTGTCTTAGCGTCGTAAGCCAGAAGCATGAAATCCTCAATAACAAAGCTTATCTGAAGCTACTGCCGCCAAAGGCGAGAACATTCGTAACTACGTGCGAGTCAACTAAATCTAAGGGTACAACGTTCGTTTCCATGTGAGAGTTAAGTGAATCCAGGGGTAAAAAAACATTCTTAGATATAGGAGTGATTTCACTGACACCAGCAACGAGAATGTTCTTAGCCGCTTTAATTCCCTGCAACATCCATACATCTGGATCACAAACCTTATTCCAATACACAATACTATGTTTGTTAACATAAGTTAGATGACATATTTTCTTAATCATAAATTATAAGCTAATAATCTGCGTGTTCTAAGTTATGAAAAGGTAAGTCCCCAACAAAATATAGAAAAGAAAAAATGTTCGTTAAAAAAAAAATAACGGAATACAAAAATTCAGCATGAGTGCAACTTACCATCAAAATGTTTATGGTAGAACTCTTCGATTTTGGGGAGATGGTAAGTTTCATTAAAAGACCAGTGGCTAAGATCATCATGAAGGTATGTATTGGCGTCTGGATGCAACACTGAGGACAGGTTACGCGGAGGGACGTCATCTGTAACAATAATACACATGAAGTGGTAAATACATGATTAATACGAGAATTTAAACAGTAAGATTGTCAAATGTAAAGTTATATTTGTTCCTGCGCAACTTAAAGGCGTATGCAACAGTAAAGGAGAAGCTACATGCGTTCTTGAACTTGGCATTCGCACTCCCGCTATACTCGTATAATCTCCACAGCCGGCCAGGACTTGGTTGCAAATAAAGACTCGTGTTCTTGCTGTCATGGAAGTCCCATCGTCCAGGCCGTATCTAGTTACTTTGTTGACTGAGCTAAACGAATCAACATGTAATGCCAAGGCAAAGATATCAGGTGTCTGAAAAGTACGTTCAAAATCGAAGAGCTCCTTACACAAACCGATTTACAAGGTACTCAGTGTGACAAAATGCAGTTAACAATAAAACAGAACCACACTGAGAACGTCGGTGTTGCGGTAACGATGTGTTCAAACTCCGATCGCGTCACCGGATAACTTGATTTAAAAGTCTTATTACTTATCTGAATCTCTCGAGATAAGTTCACAAGTAGTTATGAACAGGGCAGACCACTAAATTCAAAATCCTTACCCAGAAAATATTCAGAGACATCTTGCTAGGCCATTCGACAAACTAATACACTTCAGGTCTAATATCTGGAGTTGAGTGTCGTTAATAAAACCAATGCCTATTAGTCAAGCAAATTATACGTTTAAATACATATTTTAAATATACAGTTGTGTTCGAGGGATAGCAAAGGGATTCATAACCAGCGATCTCTTTCACCATAACATCTTAACAATTCCCGAAAATTGCTCTGGTATTACCATTCCTCATAAAACGTAATTTCACTACTACAACGTTTATGTTCAATCGCCTCTCCGAGCATAAGGAAATAGCAGCTCGATAAAGCAAGGGCAGTTGGCGAAGTACTATGTGATCTTACCTACGCTAAAACACGTGACTATAGCCGAGGCGTGAAGTGTCCCCATTTTCTCTCATATAGAGCAGGTCACTGCATCAGAGAAAATATTTCTGTTGAGCAAAGTTTGTTCACTTGCAGTACTTTGCAAATTACACGTGTGTCACGGAAAAATGTGGCCGCTAGGTTGGCTGAAAGAATCCCGCCTCAACGGGGTCGCCTAAAGGAACAATGTAGAGGGTAATGGGAAAAAATCGAATCACAGGTTCAGTACTGGACAAAATAACGTGGAAAAATGTTTTTCTTCCATAACGCATGGTTCACAATATGTAGGAATGTATAGAGACAAATTGACAAATGCTGGTGTTACGACTAACACCATGCAGTTTGTCAGTTACCTTTACATCACCTTCATGTTCAGTGATTGCAGGCCAAATCATACGGCCCGTGTTTTTGAAAAAAAACAAATTCCAACGTCACGTTCAAGTAATCCTGGTATCATTATTCACGGAATTAACAGGAAAAGAGAAAATGTAGAACAATCCGTACTCGCTAAAGCTCGGGTGACAACTGCCGTGCTGAGGGCAGAAATTAGTGAGACGTTCTGTATATTCTAAACATCGCGTTCTTTAAATTCTCCATAATATTTTAATGAGAAGTTCTGCATTTTGTTGTCACTTCACCTTTGGTTTTTATATTTATTTCTTTATTCACTTCGGGACGTTTCATCAACTGCATATTTCAATCTTTATACATGCAAAACATATCGCAAATAAGTTTACATAAAACATAACAGCTAAGCGAAACGATGAAAAGTGTATTATCACACATTATCACTTACCACATGAAGCGATTAGGACATCATATAGTACGTCTGTGTGAAGGCCAAAAACGCATATAAGGCAATGGAGATATAGCTTCATCCATTATTAACCTCGAAACAAGAGGGAGGCGAGTGGTGCCCATTATAAATTTACCAGATGAGTTCCAGATAATCTGAGCGCTGAGAAGAAGAGAAAACTTTGAGCCGATTTACATTGAGATAGGTCATTATTAAGCGCAAGATCTGTATATGCATATTATCACCACCTCTTAACTACAGTTTCATTCAGTTATCAAAATCGAGTATATTTAAGTACGTGACCACGTATTCTCTATTACCAAACGTAAATGAATTAAGGCCAATATCCGTTCCGTCCTTTTCGAAAACTAAAACAATAGCTAAAACTAGAAATTATTTTCCATTTATTTCGTCAAATAGTTGTCACAAGTATGTTTCAAATAAAAGTTCCTAATCATATTTATGTTTTATTTGATGCATAATTCTTTTGAACTGTTGGCCATTTCTAAGAGACTGATAACGTGCCACTTTGTGTAGGCATTACAAAACGACAAAACCACAACGAAGTCGCCCGACAACGTTTGGTGTTGACGCCCAGTAGATAAGGAAAAGGAAAGTATCTTCAAAATTCAGACGGTCTGACTGTGATCTCGAGACTTACTTCAAATGGGATCTGATCTCGTCTCCTAATTTCTAGTTCTCGTTATTTGCAAGACGACGCATCGCGCATTTTTCGCAGCTCTCTTGTCTAGACTATGGCATAAAAGAATGGAAGTCAACAAGTGCTGCTCTAAATCAGATCAGACGCGCCAATGACATCTCTTCTCTTTTCCACGGTGCACTGCTGTAAATGGGGAAAGACAAAAGCTCAATACTACAGGAAACGCTGCTTCGCCGCTTACTGTGAAGGGCTGAAATACGTTAGTAGCTCAATTTGTTTATCTTCAGAGAATATTTTCTTACAGCAACAGCAAGCATATGTGAGTCTTTCTTCTAATAAGTCACAAACATGGTAAGAATAGCAGGTCATAGAAGACACCCCTTCTCTTTAATTCTTTATGTATTAGCACAAACAAAATCAATATAGCGTACATGCAACTTGTGTTGGGGCAGTGCCATTTAATGTAGGATACTGAAATTTGGAGTGGTAATGGACCTTGGAAAACTCTTCATATTTTAATAAAACAATTTTTTCAAAACTCAAAAACTTCATGGCTAACATAACTATGATAGTGTGGAGTTAGGTTACGAAATATTCCAGATCAATGAATTACAAATATTCCCAAAGATTGTAGGTTACATGGTGACAATTGCAACCACGGTGAACTTAGTGAAGCAAGAAATTTTGATGTCATATTAGAAAAAATTCAACGTAAATTGAATTTACAGCCACAAGTGGAAATTGCTTACAGATGCGTGTCACAGTTCAATTATTATTTTAAAGTGTTTCAAAAATCTCACTGCCGATACTGAAGCATACAAGGGCATGAAGACGTTATACAGTTCTTCTTAAATATTCCCTTAGAGGCCTACATTAAATTTGTAATCAATTAACATTCGATTATATTCGACCACACGGTACACAGTTTTAGTATTATAACATAAGGACATAGGGTCAAGTAGTGAAATGTACAACTTTTTTTTACGGACGCACCGCAGTCTTGAGGCTTATTGTGCATCACTGTGATGAAGATAATTCGTTTTTTTCCTTTTTCCGTGTAATGGAGCACCGGTGGAATGGAATTGACAGGGGAAAACCGAAGAACTCGGGGAAAAACCTGTCCCAGTACCACTTTGTCAGCCACAAGTCCCACATGGACTGACCCGGGATTGAACTCGGGTCTCCGCGGTGAGAGGCCAACGACTAACCGCCTGAGCCATGGCACGGCCCTACAACATTCATTAAATGTGGAATAAAAAACAATACCGCTTAACAGTGAAAAATCATGTAATTTTTAAGTAACTATTTAAGATAATTGTAGCAGATGCGCAGAATCGTAAAATATGCGAAGATCCACCACATTTAAAAACTGGGTAATTCAATAAAAAATTGAAAATAATAATAATTAATGTGGTTGTGAGGTAAATTATATCTGCCTTATGGCACCATAAAAGAACCTACCAGGAGTAAATCTTCTGCAAAGAAAGATTTGTGTCCCACTACTGGTCGAAAAGCAGTGGTTTTATTGATGTCACTAAGCAATTTATTCTAAAACCGAATATAGCATTTATTACTTTAATACGGTAATCAAAGATCCGCCCTTTTACTTTTATTTTTGAATTAGCAACAACAGACGCTGGATTACTGAAGACGGATCGCCCATAGCAGTCAAATTACTATTTATCTTGTGCACCCATCGATAAACTAACTCCCCAGTACCGCCAGAATAAATGTTGACTAGATCTAGAGGCACGGGACAAAAAAGAGAGCGCTGAGGGAAGATGTTGACAAAGACAAAGGAGAAGAAAGATAAAGTTAAAGAATTGCTTCAACGAAAAAATTCTCTTTTCTATCCTCTTCTTTCGCAAAAATCGTTTTGTCTCTCATCCTTATTTCTCTTCTTCGTGTTCTTTCCCCCTTTTCCTCTGGAGAAATATTTTTTCTCGGGTGTAGCTGAGAGGAAAAGGAAACGGTGCACTGAAGACTGTAAAATCAAATTGTGCCCCGTCTGCAACTGTAATGTCCCGTTACCTCTTTCACAGAACGTAGCAAAGTACCCTGAACATGAAATAGAACGACACACATTCTCTGGGCGGAGGGAAGGATGGATCTATGGAAATAGCAGAATGGGCTTCCGCATGAAGACGTGAATTGTAATGAGTCGTTGTACAAACCTGACTGATTAGTCAACATACATGGCCCACGACCGGACTTCATTTCCAACCGAAAGAAGAAGCTATTTATCGTAAAGCTTGGCTGATATTCTTTCAATTATTCAGCATCTTGAAACAGAGGCGGTTGAAACATCGGAACAGATTGCCTTAACAATAAATCTGGTATTCGAGTAGCATCGAGTTTCAGTGTGGGCAGGATCATCAGATTCAAGATGTTATCCACAGGATAGCTAAAAGTAATTTCTTTCGGTATTTTCATCCAGTCGTTTTTCGTGGTTACATACTTATCCCATTCCATAAGACAGTTAGGCATATATGAGCCTCGTGATGACCTTAGGGGTTTTCCAAATACCTAGATAATTCTGTGCATTTAGCACATCAAATGAAACAGAATGTAGAAGTCGTAACTCACCTTCCGGCTGTTTGTCTGTGGGCATTGCACATGTAAATATAAAATATTATTCTGCTTATTCTTCATCTTCTTAAATAATAACAAAGAAATTCCGATGATAGTGCCATCTAGCGGTTTGCATAAATTTTACAATTTCATTTCCGTTTCTTACCTGGCAAGTGTAATCTGTGCGTTACACGAGACTGATACTGAACTTCATTCATGTTCGCAAGAACGGCTCATACAGAAGTATGTGTATGTGACACAAAACATAGAAACGTGAAATACAATCGGGCGATACGCATTCCACAAAGTTTTCACTTAATTCTGTATAAACAAAACTGTTCAGACTGTTTATACTACGTAAACCTACAGTAATCCCCGCACGAGTGAACATTTTTCGAAACATTTCATTTTCAAAATGGTCTGGAAGGAGGAGGTGCGATTTTTATTGTTGTCGTCCCGCTGTGTTTATTAAAACAATGAAGGAATCAGTTGCCGTCAAACACGACTGAATGTCACATTTTTTATTTTGGCAAAATGTTTCATATACGGCTCAGGATAGCGACAGGTGGCGGGTTCTTGTGAAGGCGGTAATGAATCTTCGGGATCCATAACATGAGGGGAATTTCTTGACTAGCTGAGGACCTGTAGCTTCTCAAGAAGGACTCTGTTCCATGGAGTTAGTTAGTTAGTTAGTTAATTTTTTGTTTGTTTCAACCTAAATGGTCATCTTCAGGTCAACAGTATAGAATTCATGCAAGGAAGTGTATACACTTGTTAAAAATGTTGATAATTGAGATTTTAATTTCACATTCAGGTCAAGTACATGTTGCTGTGTCACATTTGTTATATGGAAGTTAAAATGATTAAAATATGGGTAAAAGATGGTTAAAAGAGGATTCGTAAGCTATGCTACTGTATTTCGATGTAGTAGAGTAATGTGCAGCATATGGTTCAGACACCTTTGTCTCTCTTTTAACCCAGTCACCTTTCGTGTGCGTGTGTGTGTGTGTATTCATGGTAAAGAAACTAATTTTTAATTCTGAGAAAATAAAAATATAAAGCTGCTTTGAAATGATAAATATAGACGACAGAAGTATATTGTTAATACCTATTAATTAAATATATTTAATCGGAAAAAGTACGTAGTATTTTTAAGGAAAGTACTTCGTCTGTAGCATGCAAAGAGTTAGAGGCAACTGATTTTTCCAGAAATGCTCACATTATGAGAGTGTTGAAAGAGGTTTCAATTTGTCGCAATCTCATAGCTGTTCTACCCGCTGAAGTGAATACACGAATGAATACTCAGGGTGGGTGCCGCATATGCGAAGAAGACGTACCTCCGCCCGTCTTCTTGAAGGAGTGATAAAGGCACACGTGCAGACGATGAGTGCATTTGACAGCAACGAAGAGACACGGAAAAATGAAAGAGAAAACCAGATTCGATCTAAATTGAGAGCCAGTTGAACGAATATTACGTCGTAGGTTCCGAATTTCTAGTTCCTTTTCTCCTTCTGGCAATTTAAGTATTCGCATCCTCAGATCCAAGGGTCACTGAAAAAGGCTATTCCAGTGCAGGAAATGTGAGTTTATACAGTGTGACGTCGCAAAGCTATCGTGCGTATTGCTGTCTAAGTCAAGTATAACTTATACTTGCATGTTCACTCATAAAATATATACCATTACAAGGTGTGTTTCAAACAGACGTTGTATTGATAATATATTCATTTACGACGTCATATACAAAAACCTTATCCGCAATGAGCTATTTCTGAGAAAAATAACGACTTCCGTATTTTATCTTACATTCACCGTGCATTTCCATTCAATATTTAACAACCAACTAAATGCACATTTTATTTAAAACTATTTTATAGTTTTCTTAGATTCCCCTACATATGTTTCGGTCTGATTTCAGACCATCTTCAGGGGGTCATAAACTACACTTATATCACGTCCATATGTGTTCGTTCAATTGCATATGTAGTGTAGATCACTTGCGTCTAATCGTGTAGGTTGTAATTTCACTTTTTAAAAATCACTTTTTAAAAAAACACAGATTAAAATAGATTAAAAACACGATTAAAGTTGTAAAACACACGTGAAACACACTGTATACCTACTCAAGGTCCCATCTAAGTTGTTTACGAGGTGAAACATAGTAGATCATTTCCTTGTGTCTACACGTCATTGGTTAATTGAAGCGTGAAATCGTGGTTCTGTGTATATTGCAGATCATACTTTTTATAAAGCTGTAAAGCGAATAAATTTATTGTTAGAACTGATTTTCTTCATTAAGTTATTATATTATTATGCAATATACACAGAACCACGATTTCGTGCTTCAATTAACCAATGACGTGTAGACACAAGGAAATGATCTACTATGTTTCACCTCGTACAAACAACTTATATGGGACCTTCAGTTGGTATACAGTGTGTTTCACGTGTGTTTTACAACTTTAATCGTGTTTTTAATCTGTGTTTTTTAAAAAGTGATTTTTTAAAAAGTGATATCACAAACTACACGATTAGACGCAAGTGATCTACACTATATATGCAATTGAACGAACACATATGGACGTGATATAAGTATAGTTTATGACCCCCTGAAAATGGTCTGAAATCAGACCGAAACATATGTAGGGGAATCTAAGAAAACTATAAAATAGTTTTAAATAAAAAGTACATTTAGTTGGTTGTTAAATATTGAACGACTTCCGTGTCAGCTTCATGTAAAATAGTGGTTACTTTTGACAGGGAAAAATTTATTCCCTTGCAAGTTCTGTGTTAAAATGCAATACTGTACAGAGTCCAAATCCGTTCAGTACAGTATAGAACCATGTAATGGACGGACAGGTATAATGTATTATGTTCGAATTTCACGTACCTTCTGCAAATAACATAAAATGTACTATTAAACTTCACTTTGATATGTTTACAGACATCAATAGGATGTCACATTTTATTCTCTGATGATCCTGGTATATTCACATCCATCCAAAATCAATTTGTCCTTCATTATCAAATGGAATGTTATGCTTCGATAGTTTCCCATAGGAAACGAATAAAGTTGATTGCGTCTCCATACAAATGCAGACAGAATGATAGCAATAACAATAACCATGACATACCTTGGGACGGTGTGCACAAGTGAATTATAACGTACGCATCAAATGCACGCGTTTCGAAGGCTGTGGTCTACTTTTCAAGATTTCTATAGGAGATACGTTGGCGCATAAATTTTTAACATTGCATTCAAGCCTATGTTAACCTCTCAACGACACTCACGGGAGGCCAATAGCAAAAACTAAGAACTGTCTTCAGAATATCAGTAAAAATAAGGGCTTAATGAGGCCTAGTTAACATAGCAATAAGGAAGACCAAATAGAAAACTGCACTCGGACCCCAACATTCAAGAACGTCACGCTTACTCCATTGTAACGGAATAACAAAACACAAATATGTATATGCAAGGTCAACTGATCTTTATATGTCAACAAAAACTCAAGTAAAAAAGAGACTAATTGACTCCCATCATGAAAAATCCACGTAGACAGATTCTATGGCTTTCACACCTACAAGGTAATAATTAAAATACTATTGATTATAAAACAATTACATGTGTGCAAGACGTTTTTACTTTTTATGTAATCTAGAATACGTTACGTGGGAATTTTAATACAACAGCGTAAATTGTAATAAAAAGAATTGTAAGGTAGAGATCTGTTGTATAACAATAAGTGTTTTAAATACCATCCTTTATGTATTATCATATTTTATTGCTTGATGATGCCCCTTTGGGGTTCAAACATGTAGCGTTCATAACAAGTATTCTTTATAATAAAGAATATTTGTGCCCACTGTATCAATTTAATATACTGAGTTAAGGGAACACAAAGGGAAGTCCTGTGTTAAATCTGAGAAAATTTACCTAAATATCGGAAGGCCACTACGTAGGAATTGATGAAAAAAGTGTCTGAATATACTGTTCTACTTTGCGGAGCGCCATTACTTGACAGAGGCGGCGGAACATCGCCTTAGTACCTTGTCTTTAACGTACTTCAGACAGCCAACACGTGGACAATGTTGAGAAACTTGGCCTTACTACGTCGTCTGATATTTCAGAACGCTGCCACTTGGAGAAGGCAGACTAACGTCTTAATATCTTACCTTGCACTACAGAGTGCCAAAACGTGCAGAGGTACAGTTCTCCTTGATCTACACCAAGCGCCACCGTCTGCATTTCTCTGAGGAATTTCGGAATGTCTGCAACGGACAAGTGACCCTTACAGTTTTGTGTCCTGTTGTTGAAGTGTGTGTGCTATAATTCTGTTGCGAGATGGATCAACCTCTTGGAAACAGAACCCAGCAGAAATCGCAGCACTTGACTTACGGAAAGGAGTAAATCACGACGGGTAATTCAATTAGAACAAAGTGTCGCAATCCCGTGCCGCCTCATGGCAGAATGGATCGTTAATGCGTTCCGAATACATGTTATAATTAGTTTAGTAACGTTTACTTTATTAACAAAATACAACTGTAATTGTCTTTTTTAACAATGTAACAAACAGGGAATAAATTCATTCATCACAAATCCACATTTAACATTGACAAGGAGAAACAAGCAAACATTTAATGCCTCATTACATGTACGATTTTCAGTTGAAGAAATTTAATGTTAAATTAGGATAATGATAATTGTTCTATCATTTCTAACTCAGCAAATCTCGTCAAACTGTAGGCTTATCAACGGAAAATTCTGTAACTTATTGCGCGGAATTGTATCAGAAGCAGAAGAAAATGTATCTTATGGACCTTAAAGTTATATTTTCATAATATTAGAATATTTTACACAGCAGTTTATCAAAATTCATCACATATATCATATTTTTAAATCCTATACCAAAGGGATACAATGGGGCATATAATGGTCATTATGCCCGTTCTTCTTCAGTGTATTTTCCGTACGTTGCAAAATGACCATGCCTCGTTTATGCTAACCACTTGCAGCGTCCGACAAACTATGATGTACAAATTATCATAAGAAAACAAACGAGAAAACTTATGTCTGACGAAAATGTCAGAATTGAAGTGTTTCACATGTTCCTATATTGAGTTAATTCCTTCACAGTGCACTTCTAGGATGAAGTATGGTAAGAGGCTGCACAACTTGATTGCCTACAGGCACTCTCTCCACTCTAATGAAGGATAAATTTCATACCCTTTATGACAACTGGATCATGGTGAGACGCAATGAAATGAAGACAAAAGAATCTTAGCAAGGTATTTAATACAAAACTTTTGTTTACAAAGGCGGTGAGGGTTCGATTGCAGTCCACCGCGTTGTGACACCATGTAGACTTGTAGTGGGATACAAACAATGCGAAGAAACATGTTGCCTCCAGTTTTACCCACGACCCTTCGAAACGTTGGTATCCACCTAAAAGAATGCACAATGTGTCTTTCGCAACTGGTATCAGTCCCCGTCCCGTGTAATTCCATAAGCTACGGCGTGATGGTGACAACTGTTATATCATATAAAAATTGTTTTAACTTTCCTCAGACAAAACGCGATGTTAAATATTCAGGGCTCAGTAAAGCCGGATTATTGGAGTTGAGCTACCCATATGATTCACCGTGCCATCTGATTACTGATACATATGCGGTGATACGACAAAACACGTTGCGGGCACTAGCTATACAGCATCTGCATAAGGGACGTGTGCTTATTAAATAGCGGGAATACTTCAAGCAATACTTTATTAGTAAAATTTGTGTACTTACGTGCCTTCACCTCACAGCAATGTAACCGTCCTCACACAATTATTCTTAAGATATGAATTATTTCAGTGAACTTGAGACACTTCCCACAGGGAATAAACGGGTCGTATAGTCTCGGAAATTGTTGATCCACACTAATATTTCACACACACAATAAATGTATACACACACAAACGCACAACGCTCCATTTCACAAACGTTTGCTTAACAAATACTTGTATGCGTGTTTTAATATCCATGCAGGTGGTGTATGTGCGTTTCCTCACTCCCACAGTAATTCTTTCAATACAGCACACTGTTGTTATCACAAACTACTTTGACATCAAACAAAGACTTACTTTCCGCAAAATTTATTCCTGCAGCACACGTAGCACATATCCCCTTCCTACGCCATTTACAAATCAACTAACTCTCGTCTTTCCCGCAAAAAAAAATTAATTTTTTTGTTGAAATACCAAGGATCCCCCCTCTATCACCTTATTGGCTCTACTCTCTCTAGTTTAATCAAAAATAGAATTCGCGGGTTAAATGCTAAATATCATTGGATTTACCACAAAGTGTAGCCTTCTCTTTCTCTTTCTCCGTCTCTGTCTCTACACGTCAGCGACCCCTCAAGCCGCTGCCCGAACTCCTTAGCCTCTAACTAGACCTCAAAGAAATGGCCTAGGGTCTCGAAACCAGGGCGATCTGTTACAGTAATTTCCATGACAAGCTACCCATCGGAGTCTCCCAGGGCTCGAAGCACTCCCATACTCATTTTTGTGAAAATGCATTAATTCTTTAAAGCACAATGGTTACTATATTTGCTCCTAGTTCTAAAATTCAAAATTTCTGCATTTTGCCCCCAGACTATATGTATGTCTTTCACATTGCTCAGCGGATATTTCCCTATACTGCATTAAGGGGTTGGTATTTATAACTTAGGCGGGGTGTGTGTACTGCGCGGCACGGTTTGAATCTTTAAATGTAGTTCAGGTTACATCCAGCCTTCAAAGGATTAAGTAGCTGGTCTCTTCTCCATACACCTAACGCAACAAACGAAAGATTTCAGTAACAGTTTTTTAAATCTCACAAGAAATGTTACGTCTTCTCGCTGCTTAATTTTTTATCAAGCGCGACAGGAACAAGGTAAAGAAAACCATTTAAAATTTTATCACTCTATATTACTTCAACATAGAGAAGCGTGGACTGGCATGCAAATGCAAAAATTTTCAGCGGTAACTAGTACACAGATATATCTACTTTGGTGACCACAATCAAGGTTAGGAGCAGCTCGCGGTCTCGTTACTTAATTGCCACACGTCGTATCAGTATAGGGAGAGTGGTCACTCGCCCTCTGGCCACTCTGATGTCCGGAACGGAAGAAGAGGGAATTCATGTCCAAGCAGGAAATAGGCCTATATCGCGCTAATGCGGTCTAACAGTTCCTGGTGAACTACGCAACGCAACATATTGATTGACACGTAATAATCAATAAAACAATGCAAACGACTATTTAAAAACATTTCCACGATTTACAGCTCCCATCTTTAACTTAAATAAAAAGATTTTATGCTGATACCGGCCATAAAGGACACCACTATAAAATTATTAGGGATGCAAGAAAATGCATCGCCAAACGCAGATATGTTTGAAATTTTCTGCCACAGATTCTTCAAGGGAATAATTGGAGTCGTTACGAATTAATTAATACAGAGAATATATAGGTGTACAGAGCAGTGTTGTGCATTAACCGTCCGCATTAAACATAAATTAGTCTGTGACATATATGAGAGAACTCCTTTATTGTTTTGTGCTGTACACAGAGCCTCACTCCGCCTAAACACTCGTTGCTGTGGGGTGTGGTCTCCGATATCATACAGTCCCGTAAAACAATCTGGCATATTACATCAATTATTATCCATCGACAAAAATTCCATTCACCTAACGCACTCTATACGATTATCTCTAAATCTAAATATTATATCGCCAACAATTAACATTAACAATTGTAAAGTTTACGCTTTTTAAAGAAAGACTTTCATTGCTACTGTTCTTCTTTTTCTCACAAATAACCTCAATTCCCTAGTTTCGACATATCTTAATATACTGAACACGGCACGTTTCACTGACACACTGGTATTCTCTGACTCCTGTTCTACCTCCCTTCAACTTCCACACAACTAATTTCCACCATGACGTACCTTTTACCTCCTTTCTACTGCTGTAATCGGCACCACCACTCTAACAAACATATTTGTCTTTCAGTACCATTATACTCATTTTCCGAAAGCCTACAATAATTCTTTGCATTCCTTAAATTTTCTCCCACGCAGAACCAAGCCTAACAGACAATTTATCAAATAAGTAGGCACTGTTTACCTTCTAATAAAACCACTGTGTTTGTTGCAGTTTGTTAAGGTATGTCCGACATACAAAGAAGACAACTAAAATAGTGCAAGAGGGGCACAGGTAAGGGGTAAACAGGAAGCTTAAAACAAAGTCCAGTTGAATAAATGTAAAATTCAGAGAGCAAATACAAAAACCCAACACCCTCCTTGTAAAGAATCACTCTAAGTTATATGATAAATGGTCGGCTATATTAAAATAACTCTACAGCACAAAACACAATCGCATTATAATTATGACTATTACAGACTACGGGATGTACCGGTAGGCACCGAGATATGCACAGATACACTTCAAAACTCTACACAAAATAATGACTAAAACAATGGTCATTTATTGTATGCCGTAAGAAAATCTGTAAAACACACACAGAAATGTAAGGAAGCCCGTGACAATGAGCCAAACGGTCTGAAAGGTACTGGGCCTACTGTAACAAACTACAATAGCTGTACAGGTGGCATTAGACGGTCAATAGTACGCACTCGTCCGACAATACAATAGCACGTCACTGAATATAACATTTGCACTTATTCTACTTCCGCAACTACGGTTCTTCCGATTTTCCATGTGATAACATGCCATATTAACTGCATTTACTGTACGCTACTCAGCTATTACAGGAATCGCTTGCATCCTCAGAATCTACAACACCTCCGGATTTTAATTAATTTTAACTCCTATTTATATGTGCGTATTTTTCCTTTATTGAGAATAATAGCTAAATTTATGTATTTTATCAAGCTAATTGTGAAGGAGGGGCCTCTTCCATAGCATACTTCTCAGATTACGTACTTGTGTTCCTGCCTAATGATGGCCGAATAAAACGGCCGAAACATGCAGAAAAGTAAATAAATGAAGGTACAGTGTTCAAGTGTTGTGTTTGGATAATAAATCGATATATTTTATTACATTTAATCCTACTGACATAGCCATCTACTTCGTCACTAGTAACTTCACATCCAGGTAGAACACATACACATACGTCCGCACAATTACTAATGTCATTCTGCAGGAAACGCTGCTGTAATGTTGTAAGCACTTATAAGGATAAGGGTTCGGCGTGTAATTAGTTGCGTTAGACCTGTTCTGTATATAGACGACTAGCGTTTTCTTGGTTAAGTGATTTAATCATTACTACTCACGATTCCCACAAAATTTCTTACTTTTTAAATATTCTTCTTCAGCAAGACTATCGTTACTGACTTTCCAGTCTGCTACAACATTTCTTCAAGAAATTGTTTTATGTTAAACATTCTTCTTTGTACCACTGATCAATCACTCCCTTCTATACCTCCACCCTACGTTCAACACACTATAAAATTTTTAAAATATGAAAGTTAACACCATACAAGAATATCTGAATTTAGACTTGTTTCAGAGATTTAAAAAAATAAGTGCCCATCGTTCCATTTATATCTCAGTAAGGTATTCCTTCCCCCATTTCAACTGTCACAGGTGTCACTGTCCTGCCGTCTCTCAAAGCAACACCTACTGGTTGTGCTAACTCAGTATCAGATTCATCAAGACTACTGAGAATATCCACTGACGACGAAGCATAATCAGTTACGCTTTGTCCAACTGCACTGACAAAAGTGAATTCACCCATTATATGGACACCAATCTTTCCATTTAAAGTATCCAATTAATTCCTCTCAGAGACTACGGTAATCCTCAAACTCTTGATTTATAACATTTTTCTTATTAACGCGTGTACAGTAGCACGTATGTTCAAATAAAACCTCATCGTTACTGGACCTTATGTGAGGGATACTCGCCTCTTCTCTTCAAACACTAGAACCAACAATTCCGCGGCTGGCCTGGTCCTCGCATTTGCATCAAATCATCAACTACGTAATTTCATATAAAAACCTAAGTCAAACTACTTATAAATTCTGGTACAGCTGTACAAAAATTCCAAAAATAAATACACATATTCGTTATTTTTGGCTTTTACTTTTACCAAAATAACATCCTCCAGCAAGGATTCAACATCCTCTACTCTGCTTCTTAACTAATTCTTACTATACAGCATAATTAGTTTTCTTGAATTTCTACCACAAATTAGCTAACATCAACCATCCATTCACACAAATAATGTCCTTGTATATCACGTACGTAATCACCCAGTTAACTCTCACCTACGGCTACAATGTCATTTTTAGGAACAATGGCGATAAAGACCTTATCCACCTCCTTAGTCTTCAATACTTCTTTGTTCCAGAAGCCCACACGCAGTGCCTTTCTCACCCACTCATTTTCCTGTTTCAAAATGTTTCGTATTCGCCGCCCTACATCCTCATTTTGGACATCTACTTCAGGAAGGCAATTTCCTAAAATATATGGCTTTTTTTATACTTGCACTACAGACCCCGCCGGTGACTGCAACAACTTGGTCCGCTGAGTTCACTAATGCATTTGCTCCCACCACTGCTGGAGATTAAACGGGCATAGACAATGAGGGAGAAGGTGGAGTGTACCTTCCTCTCTGTCACACCGAATTTCCAGCACCTAACATATTGCTCTCTTCTTCCACAGCAAGACGATTCGGTTCTGCTGCCTTATCAGAGTCTAGAAATGTCTCCAAACATCCCATTCATGTTTCAGTTTAAATATTAAATATTAACAAATACCAAGTCATACGGCCGTGCATAATTAGTCTGTCCTTAAAAAGGGTCTTTGTCTCCTAAACTTAGAACCTTTTAAGTAGGAAATCAATTCTTCCCTCATGTTTGCAAACTGCAGATCCTAAAATTACAGCCCACTCATTCCTAACGAGCACTGCAGATCCTAAAGTTACAGCCCACTCATTCCTAACGAGCACTGCTCTGACAATATATGCATATTTCCGTCGGATCTCTTATAAAATGCATTTTAAGGACTCTTTCTAATAGGATTATTTTTTCTTCCATCTAAATTTCTGTGAGACAGCCACGTTTCTAAGGTGGGCATGCAAAATGACATATTATTACGTGATCACATTATAAGTCTGTCTCTCCTTGTTACATAGAAGTAAGATCAGATTTTTCTCTTGTGGTGTGAAAAAAAAGGTAAAGTTTTCCCTGTCCACGCCACGAAGTCACATAGGGAGATTAGACTATAGCTCCACACATTCGTAACCTCGGCACTAGATGTAGATGAGTGGTTAACTTCACGCCCAGGCCGCTTTACCCTCAGGAAAGAAGGCCGTTACCCATTTAATACGAAGCTGGGTGTGCCTCACAGCCCGTCTGGACGTTGTGGAAAAGAGAAACACTAGTCGCTCCTAGCGGGATTCAAACACCGGACCGCACATCCCGTAACCTAGTCGTAATACCGACTGCGGTACTCCGACTCCCTTGTGGTGTGTAAGTAGACAACGTACTTCGTATGAAATCTTCGCATAAATTGCATAAACTGACAGATACAATGATGTATAATTGGCATGTCTGTAGCCCGAATTTTTAATCTGCGAGATTAACCGATTGAACTGCAGCGGCAATTTGGTAGTGAAGCCCACAATATGTCTTCAAGAAATGGGATGGGAAGACATGAACTGGATTGCTCTGGCTCAGGATAGGTACAACAGGTGGCGGGCCCTTGTGAATGCGGTAATGAACCTTTGGTTTCCATAAAATGAGGGGAATTTCTTGACTAGCTGAAAACCTCTTAGATTCTCGGGAAGGACTCTGCTCCATGGAGTTAGTTAAATAGTTTGTTTGTTTATTTGTTTGTTAGAGTGTGTCAGTTACTTATTTAGTTAGTCAGTCAGTCAGTCAGTCGGTGCACAATATGCCTTGTCGGCCGAATGCATTTTGGTGCACACTTCTAAATTATAATAACCCTAGTTTACACGGAACCCAAAGCAAATTACGTAATTTTCTCAAAACCTACTTATCTTGCCAAATTTTACCCTACGCAGGACAACACAGAGTGTAGAACTGATTGAAATCTGGAACTTACATCTCAAGTACAGCCGATGTCGTGAATATTTAAGGAACTGCAAGCAGAATATTTTCTTACTGTGTGTTGTATAAATGTCGTGCAACTAATTTAGCACCAACGTATTTCATTGGGCAATGAAAGAATATCTGAATAAAAGTTGTCCCTACGCAAGCCGTGCTGGCTCATGGGGGTTGCAGAAACAGCTGCGAGGTGAGTGGGGTTGCAGAAACACAGCTGTGAGGTGAGTGGGATTGCAGAAACACAGCTGCAAGGTGAGTGGGGTTGCAGAAACACAGCTGCGAGGTGAGTGGGGTTGCAGAAACACAGCTGCGAGGTGAGTGGGGTTGCAGAAACACAGCTGTGAGGTGAGTGGGATTGCAGAAACACAGCTGCAAGGTGAGTGGGGTTGCAGAAACACAGCTGCGAGGTGAGTGGGGTTGCAGAAACACAGCTGTGAGGTGAGTGGGATTGCAGAAACACAGCTGCAAGGTGAGTGGGGTTGCAGAAACACAGCTGCGAGGTGAGTGGGGTTGCAGAAACACAGCTGCGAGGTGAGTGGGGTTGCAGAAACACAGCTGCGAGGTGAGTGGGGTTGCAGAAACACAGCTGCGAGGTGAGTGGGGTTGCAGAAACACAGCTGCGAGGTGAGTGGGGTTGCAGAAACACAGCTGCGAGGTGAGTGGTCATCTCAACGTTCGGAACCCTTTAACTTCGGGGACAAACCTCCGTTGTCCTTTCAACAGGAAGCTGAACGGGCTTCCAGCCGGTCTGAACATTTTGGAGAAGAGGAAATCTCCTTCCCCTAGCGGGAGTCGAACCACGATTCCTTGATGAGGCATAAAAAGGAGCAAAGACCTCACGGAGAAAGAGCGTCATATTTCACTCTCGTTCTAACAATTACAAAGAAAAGACATCAACATCCAGTTCTCTGAAATAATTGTAATCTATGACTGTAAGCACTGCGTGCGTCAGCGTGACATTATCTTTGTCATGTCACGTCACTTATATTTGGCTCGTAATGCAGAGCTGTTCTTCAGAAAAGTGTATTCGCCTTCCGCTTTGCTGCCTGCATTCTTACACAGCCGACTCGATATTTCTTGACGGTAAATACAATTTATATGAACACTTTCGACACATGTTTATGAAGAGAGTAGTGACAGCCTTTCAAATGCATACACTGATGACTTTGGTGCTGCCACCACCTCCCCACAATCTGAATACAAGGCCATTCTCACGAATTATTTGGACAACAAAAGCTATATAATGGAAGACATTCATCCTTGCCCCCCTTTTTTGGCTCCGACACTACCGAATGAGTTTCATTTTATTGTATTGTACACTAAAATTTGTAGGACGAACTGCGTGTCTGTGTAACATTTATAAGAACAGCAAATCTAACTTTCAAGTTATATTTCACTCTTGTCAGTAATTACAGTCACAACCAACATATATATTTTAACACATTAGGCTACCGGTTTCACCTCTGTAGAGCCATCATCAGGCCCATACAAAACTGTAAAAATCAAATTTTATACATTTTATTAAGAGGAATTCCCTTATTTTGTACAATTATGTGTAAGGTATAAAAGAGTTTGATTTTCACAGTTTTGTATAGGCCTGATGATGGCTCTATAGAGCTGAAACCGGTAGCCTAATGTGTTAAAATATATATGTTGGTTGTGACTGTAATTACTGAACAAGAGTGATATATACCTTGCATGTACATGCCAACGGGGATGTCTAATATTAAAATCTAACTTGCTATCACCTTCACAAAAACACAAAAAAAACCGGTTAGGCTGCATCCCATAAATATTGAATCGCATTAAAATGTATGACGTGCAGTGCTGTGAAATTTAATTTTCAAGAAAAGAATATTACCGGAACTAAAAGAATGGAATTGAGAGTCAAGTATTTATGTAAAACAGCAAACAATGTAGCTGGAAAGTGTATAATTTTCTTCACTGTAAGTCACTTTTCATTCTCATTCAGTGTTTTAAAATTAAAGAAATAACACTAATCATTGCAGCACACAAATATCTAATAAATAAAACATATGTGTATGCGTATGTACATGAACATAAATGTAATATCCACTGACCACCATAAAATATTTAAACTGTAATTACATTGCGAACAACAAACAATTCTTCTACTGTAAACTTCCTCCTGAAAAAAAGAAATCTGCAACTAAATTCAAAGTCTCTGTAGAAAAACGGTTTAACGCCTGAAGGTTTATTGCATTTAACACAGATGTAGTGCACTGAAGAAAACTGTTGGTAATGCAGTTATGGCTTGATCAGTGCATACCAAATATTTGTTCCTTAGTGGAAGTATCACTTTCAATCAAAGGTCTCAAATTGCCTGAGCATCAATACTTTTTACAACGTGGAAATGGCGGGGCGTCACTTTGCAGGTAATCCTTGGAAGCAGAAGATAACGACTTTTACTCTAATGGTCATTTGACTCTCAGAGTTTCTTTTACAAAGAACTTCAATTAAAGTTTTGCAAAGTTAAGTGGGCGATTAAATGCTCCAAAGAGAAATCCAGCACATCCAGAATTAAGAACAGACTAAGCGGTCTCCATTTTCAACGTTGGGTGCCACACGTACTAAGTCAAATTTCCTTTTTTTTTATGTTTTCCACACTATGGTCTAACTGACGTCTCTTGAGTGACGTAGTACTAACAGCGAATTGGGGTTAAGTGATCTGAACAGAAGCTGAAAATTTCCTTTAATATGTATATTACATGTTTGGTGGCCTTTTCAGGAAGTGCACAAAACATAAAAGCAATATAAAATGACGACTATATTGCCAAAGTTTCATCGCAGCAAGTACTGAACAGAGTTGTATGACGTGCAGCATTTGAGACCTAAAACAATAGTTAGTTGGCTTATCTGCCTGCCTGAAAACGACTATAACTGATCACTGAATCCTATTACGCATCGGACAGACAATACATCACACAAGAGGCATGAATATCACTTATAACGTTTCCAAATTAGTTCTTTGAATAAGTACCCACAAATTCATATGAAAACTACAGCCAACGTAACAATTCCACTCATACACAATGCCACAGTTTATTTATAATAGGGAATCCTTGAAGAAATACCTATTTCAATCTTTACAGAATAAACACAACATTATTTTCATGGTATTTTTTATTATCCTACAATATGTTTCGGCCGCGTACGCTGGCCATCGTCAGGTAGAAACTCACAAAATCATAAAAGAAAAGTACACGTTGAGGTGGAGGCCTCTACCTAAATCCACTAGCGACAGCTTAACATAATGCGCTCATCCCAGTCTTAAGTATCCCCCATAGGGGAAAAAAATACTTACGCTTTTCTGCAATGAAAAACAACACCACTCTAGAATCACAAAGTCCTCATTAGTTTTCCATTTGATGTCAATATAGTTTGTGCGGCAACTGAATACAAACGTAACTACTGTCTCTGAATCAAGCAAGCTGGAAGCCACGGTTAACCAACATGGCATTGGTGAGAAATTTCGATGTTATATTGGATAACTTCTATCTCCACAACTGTACTATATATACAACCATTCTAAACACTCCACCTAAACATAAATTACAGGTGGGGTTTCTAGAAGCACACAAACAAACACAACCACACAAAGGTACATTAAGAGCGGATGTTAATATTCCCATGCAGTTTCTTTCCCGGGGTGGTAGAGGCCTTTCACAAAGCTAGCTTAATACTTGGTTTAATTCTAGGAATTTGTGGTATGCTTGCGTATCAAGAACCGCCCTATATGGTCTAAGGTAATTATATAGGATTGATCGAGGTTGAAATTACATCTCGTCTATTTGCTATACGAAGCACAGAACCTAAAGACACACAACATTATTGCCATACTAGTGCATTACGCAGTCTTGGCTATGCATGACCCCTTAGTGGAATCCAGCGGTGTTTATTGGCGAAATTTCGTTCTAAAAATAAAGGTGGATTCTGAGATCACACTTCTGTGGATTTCCCCAAATTTAGATTTTGAACAACCTGGCCGATTTATATATAACTTAAAACGAACTCCTTCTTTTTACTCCCTTGACAACATTTGAGTCTGATGCAAGGATTTCAGGAAAATATAACAAAGCGTTTAGAACGTCTTGGATCGTTTTATTCATATTACAAAACACGTGATTATGAACTACGTAAGACTATAAAGAAATTTATTATTCTTTGATAACTGTGTTTCTCAACACTTTTGTGTGTCTTATGTGCTATGAATCAGTAATAAAAATAACAGCTGGAAATTAACACTTCACTTGCAAAACCTTTCAAACAACCGCCTTTCCTCATTGCTGTTTAGTTACAGAGACGTTCAAAACATAGGTCTGTCCTCGGGACGAGAAATCAGTGGCAGTTAGAACTTTCCTAAAACTTCAACTTTGCTAGGTACGACAGGTCACAATCTATCTGCCAGAGACAGACGGGGCTAGACTAAGCATCGCAGGAGCAGCAGTCTTGAGAGCCTCTGAGTGAACCACGACTTCTATCCATATCTCTAGAAACATCCCTTGGCTAGGAGGATAGGAAAAATTCCCAAATTCACTGTCTGGCCGTTTGTACTAAGTAAAACCAACGACCACCGAAATTGTTATCAGCCCTTCAGAGACCGTATTACATACCTGCAATTGACTAAAATCATAATCAATTGAAATATATGTATATTACAATTTTACATAACTCAGGTATAACATTTGGAAATGCAGTGCCTCCCCGGGGGTGGGTCCCTTCCCTAACTTTATCACTGTCTAGAGGAGGATCTACCGGTATTGTGACCTAGCTGGCACAAGCTGGATCCGTCTTAACCTCTGTAACCTCGGGAGACTGCCACCAGTTGATTTAATTAAAGCAGAAATTAACAACTGCCACAAAACACAATCAAGCAATTTTCAGTTCGTCCCTACGTGAGAACACGGGATGATGCTATTCGAGGTATCGTGTTCTATCCTGCTGACGCGTACGGTCAGACAACACATACAGGAAAAAATATGGTCTGGTTTACTGAAAGTTTGATAACCCTTGAGATGTCAGAATTATAATTTTCTTCATTCCTACATTTCATCCATTATCCCCGAACATAATAATGTAATTTATTAATTACCTCAATTGAAAGCGAGCACAAGAACACACATCACAATTTATACGAACGAAATACACGTTCATCGAGTTCGGTATAAGTTTTGTGAGCCCACAGTCTAAAACCGAGACTTTGAATACAGTGCTCCACAAAGAATGCAATGCGCCTTTCACTTCTGCCTCAGCTCTGGTTTTTCCTTCCAAGCACAGTTTCTTCTTATAACTTCTTTTGTTACTGGAAAGCTTATTTTTCGTCTCCCTCTTCCTTTGTCCTGTATTGGTTGCCTCTCCCTCTAACATTTTAACGATAATTATAGCACTACATAATTTTCTTCGGGTTAGTGTATGTGGACTGCCATCTATACTTGGTAGCGTAAAACTCACTTGACGTTAGACGCAACATGTGAAACATCGAGTGTCAAGTGACTTTTGCGCCATCCTGTATGCGGCGATAGCCATATATCATTCAGAAATCTTACAGTTAACCTCCTCCTGACTGCTGACAACGTTCAAGTCTCAGTGACTGTCTTCGGAATGGGAAATTTCGACTCCTGCATGATAGACAATCTGCATCGCACGTGAATGCAAAATTTTGATACCGTACATTTTTATTTGTCTGTTCATGTGCATGGAAGCTCGTTTCATACCGCATCCATTCTGCATGCCTTAATAAATGCTTAGTCACATTCTTTCATGAATTTATTACACGAATTAGATTTGAATTACATGCCTACGCACTGTAATATCACCGGATTGTTCAACAGGGTGGCTCTCAGCTTTATCATCACGTGTGCGCCAATTTTTATACTCTCAAGCATTCTTCTTCTACATTATAATGAACTAATTTACATGTACGTAATCACGAATACCCTCTATCTGTAAATTAAAAAAAGCACATACTGAAGCCAGTCCTCACCCTCCTCTCTCGTCTGATTTACAGACCCTAATACTCTATTTTCATCCCAGTAGATGAAATGTAACACCTTCATACATACTAAATACAGCGAATCATTTTTCACTCGCTGTGTTTTTCTCGTCTTAAAACGAAGAGTTGTTCTATCAATTGAATTCAAAGCTTCTAAAATTCCATAAGTCCGCAACACACATGTCCCTCCTTGTCTTTCAAATATTCACATATTATATGTTTTATTATAAAATCATCTGTTGTACCTTTACTCTTGACAAAAACCTCTTTCAAAAAAAAAAAGAAAACAATTTGCAATTTGAAGTCCAAACTCTTAATCTGGCAGCCTATACCTCCGAAAAAATATATACTCAAAACCTGTACAAGAGTGGCCTCTGTTACTTCCAGAGCCATGTATAACCCCTCTAATCACAAAATTGGCAAAAACAGACACATTTAGATGAAGTGTAAAACGATCCTTACACTTAACTTCATTAAACAACCCTGTTAAAGGCATTATATCACCACAATTAAAGAAATATTTTCCACATTTCAGCCGGCCCGTGTTCCCGTATTATGTCAATCCACTCTCGTTTCAACTGAGCAAATTTCAATAAATATAGCTGTATCCTATATTTGTGTCGCTATATATCAGTTAGCACAATACACCCTAGCTGGCTCGATTTCACAGGCAGAACAAGCAATACTTATTAATCTGGGTCACTTCTGGGATCGCTGACAACTAACTCCGCACAGTGTTCTCACTTTACAAAGTGACATACAAACCATACACCAAACTGCGTCACTCAACACAGTAGTCCTCATGCCGGAAGCAGAATCTTTAAAGCCTCTCAGTTGTATTCGTATCAACACGGCTAATTGCCGGGAGAGACTTCATGGCACCGAGTGAACGTAACTGTGTGTCCAGATGCTGCGCACTTTGAACTCTATGGCATCTCTTTTTGCAGCTGAAATCTGACATGCCTTCCAGAGATTCAGTTTCTATCGCTTTAAATCCCTTGCTCCAGACATTCTCATTCTACTTTCGTGATACTCAGAAATTATTAATTCTGTTTGTGCACTATAAACTGCTTCTAGCTTAACACAACAAAGAAATACTAAAAGCAACTTCCACTGCAGTGGAGATATCCCTGGCATGTACGTAATGTTTAGTGCAACTATGCCACTAGTAGTGAAGCTATATCTCGGCAGTATTAAGGCATAATAAGAAACAACACGAGGATTAAAAATCTAAAAATAAGACACGTTAATTTAAATCAGACACGAGAGTTGTAATTAGTTAAGTACCTAACTGTTGATTCAGCAAGTAAGCTCAAAAATTATGGCAGAATTATATTAATGACGGCATTATTGTTATCTTTACAGGACTTACTGCGCGGTCTTGCCACAGTGGTTAGCACCAAGAGCATCTTCGCTCGTCTGCCAGATTGTTTTAAAAGCAGAATTTCTTCAAGTTTTAACTGCCTTGTGTTTGGTAGTAATCTACTATTAAAGTCTCACGACAGGTTACGAGAAAAACTTCGCAAAGAATAATTTAGGGTAAGATGAGAGGCGTAGCCATAAAACTCCAGGTACTTGCTCTTGTATATAGTGTAACACACTATGTACACTTTATTGCTACGTGCTAGAATCCAGAGCTTCGTATTTCCGTGACAATAAACAGAGTATCCATTAGCCCTAGAATGCTACGGCCTCATCTACAGCGACGTCAATAATTGTAAAGTAACACACTGCGTTGTGCCTTTGTTGAGGACTCATCCATACAACAGCAGCCTACAACCTGAGGCTCCATGACGTTGTTGCCAGCGGTAGGGATCAGATTGCTGGTCTTGACACGCGTGTTTTGTTATCATATTATTGGTTTGACGTCACACAGAACTGAGTGCAGGGATCTGCGCAAGTTCGGTGAAGGTGGTGTCGGGGTGCAAGTCTAGGTGTTCTCTTCTTACGTGGGCCCTTTATAAAGCGTCCGAGTAAAGCTAAAGCTACAGTTGTCCCTACGCCTAAGCACACCATGAAAGTGATTCTTAACAGAACATTGAATGATAGACTGGTTCTTTAGTTCTACATTCCTGCTTCATCTTCGTTGGTTATAACACGCAGTGATATGGGAAAAAGATTATGATATACGAAAAGGTAAAACCTGGAAGTACGGGACTGTATCATCTATTGATCTGCTACTCCAGTATTACTCTGCATTAAATCAGAAAAGCCGCCAAAAACATTATAACAAACTTAACACATCCATATTTCAGGATAACCCGTATTCTAGCCGAGATTCAAGCCAGGTACTTTCCAATCGCAGGATCGACCTGTTTTGTACACATGTCTGCCTCGACTTCGTATTAGGATCTAATTAGTGATGACCAGCCGCGTGGTTTAGTCATTCATTTTCTGGGTACGGATCTTCACGTTGTTTCGGAGACAACGAGATTCTACCACGCCGAGCAAATAGACCGGTCCCCAGCACGTACTCAGACGTTTTACCGAGTAATTCTCTTCCCATGACAGCTACAACATAAATGTGTGTACTTTATTGGTTGCCTGAGTAGCTACGTACAATTAGGGGCGAACATTTGCCGTTCGATCCTGGAACCTCTGCACATTACATAAAGCAACATAACGTAATATAGTCACCGTAACGTAATACAACACAACACAACAGCACACAATACAACACAACACAACACAATGCAACACAACACAGCACAACAGCACACAATGCAACACAACATAACACAACAGCACTCAATGCAACACAACACCACACAACGCAACACAACACAACACAACACAACGCAACACAACACAATGCAACGCAACACAACACGCAACGCAACACAACCCAATGCAACGCAACACAACACAATGCAACGCAACACAACACCACACTACACAACCCAACACAACACAACACAACGCAACGCAACAAAACACAACACAACGCTACACAACGCAACGCAACGCAACACAACACAACGCAACGCAACGCAACACTACACAACGCAACGCAACGCAACACAACACAACGCAACACAACACAACATAGTACAGCTCAATAGCAACTTAATCCCTGTCCGCTAAGAATGAGTTACATCTTTTCGAAATATTGACCGTTCAAGTCTGGATGTACGCCTATTTATTATGTAATGTACATGAAAGAAATGTGTCAGACAACACTCAAACAGTTTACTTAAAAATACCTACTTAAATATTATGCATAGCCATAGGAATGTTTCCGTACATATAAACCACAAATATTCAACATGACATTCTATTAAAAAATTGTATGCTTGTAATTACACAACGCGTTCCTACAATGTTTCTGACTCCAATTATGCAATGAGCTCTTAAAAATTTCTAATAACAGGGAGTGTGTAGTGTGAACAGTAGGTATTATCGGAAATTCTGAAACAGCAATGCCTACATGCCTTCACTTCGTTATAGGATATCAAAAATTAATTAACATAATACAGTAACGGATTAATTGGCAAGTGGATGCTAGCGGAACAAATCAACGTGAAATTGCTCGCGCTCACTTCTTGTAACAGTGCTGTCTCATGCTGCACAGTTACAAATTAGAGTATTCATATTTAGTTTCTAGCAGATTATTATTTTATATTATTTGCAAATACATCTGATTGATGTTTGGGTAAAATATAGGTATGGTAACTTACATGAGTCACAACAAACAATGCACAGTCAAAATACAATCGTTCTAATAAGCTTAAATACAGTTATTTACAATACAAAATCTAGCCGCTTTATATCTCGTTAAAATAGGAGAAATGCCATTTCATCCGGACTGAATACTCTCCATTAATTAAACAATAACTAAAATGTGTATAATACTCTAACCTCGTAGATTTTAATGGAATTCGGTGCGCCTATAGAGCCTAAAGTGTACGAAATGTAATTTTCTGTATTGTGAAACAGGGTACCATTGCAAACAAATGAATAGGTATTTCATAGAATCATTTACTGGGCAGAGCTAGTGCACGATTTCATTGTATTTTGTGCAGGGTAAATACGAATAATTATAAAATCTTTCAGAAATGAAACACAGCAGGAAGCACTTTCAGAAACAGGAATGCAGTTGAAAGAAAAATTTGAGAATAGTATTAGTAGAACTGAAAAAACAAAGATATCAACGAATGCTCTGCGCATCCTTTCCTTCTGTTTTGAGAAAGACTTTCTCTTGTATGCCGCACTCTTTTCCACTGCTTTACAGAGGAAGATCCTTGACAAAAGAGTTTTACTTTTACAGGCCTACTTGTACTTTTTCAAATTTTTAGTATGGTTATAAACTTCTATGTAAATGGGCTTTCAGTTTCTCATCTTCTTTCATTAACAGAACTTTCATTATCCCTTTTCAAGTCATGGGAGTAATTTTTCTCCGAAATACCCAATTTTTGAAGTTTCTGTCTGTTCGCCGGGTCTTCCTTTTAAAGGAGATTCACCAGTAAAGATTGAAGAACAATCTCTGTAGTGAATATAAAGTTCTGTAAATTAAAACCAGTATTGCCATTGTGATTTAGAAATTGGTTCAGATGCACTTTCATTCTTAATCAATCCTGTCTTTTTGCTTTGAAAAAGTTCTTTTGCAGTTGTCACGGATTTTCGTTTTCCAGGTTCAATGTCAGAATTTAATCCATACAGCTATTGTGGAACACCCAAAGGTGCCTTGAATTTAATATCCTCAGATATTGAATACGTCTTTCCTCTTCCTCTTTTTGATATTAGAAGATCGAGCTAATTTGCCTTTATTGTCTTCAGAGAGCCAATAAAATTCTTTATACGGAACTTCATTCACTTACGACAGTCCTTAAGAAGCTTATTCCTGAGGTCATTATCCATCAAAAAATGTCTTACGAGCAGGAGTCCATTTCTTAGTGGCTTCGGACCTTTTGACGTTTCCACTGCACATGCGTGTCGTCGCACAAAGAGCATTGTGTATTTACTAAAACGTGACGTGAAGAAAGAAACTTGTTCTTCACCGAATTTTTTATTCTGTGAAAAACATGAAAGACTTGATGTATCCGTGAAATTATATGTTTCATGGGCAAAATAACAGTAATGCGTGCCCAAAGCAAAGGTGATTATTTTGTTCATTTTCTGAACTGCACATGGATATTTGTTTCTGTAAAGTGGTTACAACAATCTTGATATTAAAATATCCACAGCCCTGTAATTGTTGCGAACGGACCAATGCTCTAAGACATTTCTGATTTCAAAATATCTGAGGTACGATACCCTTAAGTAATGATATAAAGTCATCGACATTCTGTGTAATGGAACATATTTCTATTCAATATTTGGTTCTTCAGATCTTGAGCTGTGCGGGTGCAAATATTTCATTTCTCGTTACATCTTAGCAACTGTTTTTCTGTTGATGGCATATGTATCAGACAAATTGAGATGTGTAGCCTTAAGGTGTAATTAGCAGTGCCATGAACTGCAATATAAAAGCAGGAACAATTAAATTTTGGGCAACTTTTAACCTCTTCCATTCGTTTATTGTTAAAAAGGGCATCAAGTGCATTAAAAGCACATGAGTATGGAACAAACAAAGAAGGAAACAAAGACAAGTGTAGGCGGAACTAGGCTAATGACATTGGAAGGGGGGCATGTCGACCATGAGTATTAGGAACCTTAATTTACGAGGAGTCAAGTTAGAAAGATGGAGAAGATTCGTTTGAACAAATCCTTACAATGACCTCACGCACAGAGCACAGAGAAATTACAGTGCCTCTCTTCCTTTGTAAACGGGTGACTCAGATGCCTCTATTTTACGTCCCGTAAAACGCAGGTTTTTCATTTTTCTCTGTCTTTACACTACCAAAATAATCGTTTAGAAAATATTTCTATTTTTATATGCCCCTCTTCAACTCAGTAGCCAAAACTCTATTCTTAGGTAGAAAAAATACTGGAGGGGCATTTGCCCCTCCCCCTTCCATCCCCACGTTATGCCTATGAAGAAAAAGTAAAACATAGCGAATGAAGTATGAAGTAAACTTGTCTGAAAATTCTCGTCTACTGGGATGCTCAGACGTGTCAACTTCTAAATATTTACAATGAGCATAGCGCCTAAGAAATTTCGGTAAGTGTTGACTAATTGATAGAGCGTAATATGCCATAAAAATAAATCTTCAGGGACACGGCTGCGAGAAACTCAAATCTTGCACGAATGTCTCCTGTATCTACACATATAAGGGCTACCATACCGCCGTGCTGCATCGGCAACTTCTCAGACATATCAGAAAAGCGGGTCAGCAGGCTTGCCTTTTTCAGGCGTTACTCTTGCACGTTTCTGAGAAATTTTTTACCTTTAAAGATGAGGTACGAGGCTAATTCAGTTACTGATGACAGAGTTCAATGGAGCAAAACTTCTTGGCGAAGGTGGCATGTCTTCCAGCGTAATTGAAAAAAACATTTTCGCATAGCAGAAAGACTATATTTATCCCTGTTTCGGCACGTTTCATCTCCGAACCTACTGAATGGATTTCAATGTACGCTGAAACATGTCAACAAAGTTTCATTTCGCTAGTATTGACCATTTGTACATGGAAATGTGATTCAGCTTCACCGATTTTCTAAAAAATGTCTAATTGTAAATGAAATTGCACGTAATTGAAAATATTTAGGTTACTGAGGCGAAAAACTTTATTTTCAAACTTTTTCGTAAGTACTGAATAAAGCACAAGGAAAAGACTGTTCTGGTCACGTGCAATGTGATTAACTTTCCGAAAATATATTTGTGGCTGAAAATCGTGAACATTTTATAAATTATTTATTGCTTATTTTCCACTCTCTTCCAGAAAATGAACAGTGACAATGTATTTCAATGACAACTGCATGTCGGAATTACACACTTTTATTGAAAATATAATTAAAATCAATATCATTCAATTCCGACTATACATACATACTAATTGCTCAAGACGTTATCTTGTATATAGGGTGATAGAAAACTGCACAAGTAAAAGGTAAACAGAAAAGTTTCGCCTATTCCTGAATAATAATCCGTGCAATATTTAAATGTGAGAACAAATTTAATTACATAAAGAATAAATAATTACATGTAAATTACGTTATGTTACTACATGAGTTTTTTCAGCTACATACGAATATTAGGTGGCAATGAAGTGCGTAAAAATTCAACAAGTGCCAATTAAAACGTATTTACTCCAAATTCGAGTAAACACTTCTACATTTGTTCCCTTGTTTCTCTGGAATCATGAAACTTAAAAATCACTTGATTTAGTTAATTAACTTTTAAGCGACAGAGAAACAAAGTAACCCGAACACACGGAACGCCTTCTTCGAATAGACCTACCAAGGTACAAAACGACATAATCAGACGGCCACAGAAAAACTACTGTCTAGTTTGCCCTTAATTAAGCTGCCTTAGTATATTATGTGTAGTGTGAAATATGCGCCTGCCCCTTATGTAGTTTTCAGTTTCTTTTAATTAAACTTTTATATGACAAATATTTTGTACAATTACACTTTCATGTGAACGTATACTTGCCATTGCATGATGCTTCAGATCTTTAGCTTAAAGTACGAAAAGATGGCTGGGCAAGTTTCTTTACATTAATAATATGACACAATAAATACATACGTGAGTAACAACTGTTTTAAAAGCTATACATCTCTTTTGCGGCAAAAAAAACACCGACACTTCACAGCTCTTTTACGTAGAACACAATAAATAAAGAGGCCATACTATGCGCAGGATCACACATATCAACATTAGCATGCACAAGTAAATTAGTGTTTCAGTTTGGTGAAGAACAAAACATCAATGTCTAGATACTGATTACCGATTGTGCATGTCGAGTGTCATTAAGGAACAAGCCAGTGGAGCTGTTTCCGTAGCAGGTGGTGCAAAGCTTCATTGTGTGTTCTCTTGAGTATTAGTGTCCAAAGAGTGGCAGAAGACGACAGTCATAATTTATGACGTTTTGCACAGATGCACGCAATTAACCCCCAACCGGATACGTGTCTGTCCGTTCGGCACTCTGTTTCACTCATGGAACTGCAGTATAAAGTAATATTTTTGAATTCAGTATTTAGGATTTTAGACAGGACACTGGAAGGAAACCCTTTCTGAAGTGATGTCATAGAAACTTCCATTTACATGGTCATTTGGTTTATTAAGGTAAAAAGTCTCTGGCCGAACACTTATTAGTCGCTTAGTGTAGCTGTGTCATAAATTAAGACTACCTTTATTTAACAACACTTCAATATTTCACACTAAGAAAAATGGGATAACAGGAGAAAGAATAAAGTTAAATGATGGGGAGTATCAAAACTTGTAAACTTGCACTTTCACACAGCAATTAGATTAAGGTTGCCGCAATGGGATGTACGGAAAACTAGACCGGAAGATCAGGAACTGGACACTCGTTTTGTCGTAAATCCCACGGGATAAGGGAGAGGGCCCTACATGCAAATGGGAGGGTATTATTAAAGTGGGGCTTACAGAATAGGGCGTAATGGTTTTTGATTTGTGAAGGGCCCCGCAGCAGATGCTACGGACGCACCTAAGCTTTTAAGTTTACTTATTTTTCGTTTTTCCTTGTAATGGAGCACCGGTGGAATGAAACTGACAGGGGAAAACCGAAATACTCGGGGAAAAAACCTGTCCCATTGCCACTTTGTCCACCACAAATCCCACATTGACTGACTAGGGATCGAACCCGGGCCTCCGCGGTGAGAGCCCGGAGACTAACCGCCTGAGCCATGGTACGCCCTGTGGTGTGTATTTGATTCAAATTCGTCATACCGGGTTCCGATAACTGTATTTGTAAAAACATATATGAATATTCTGCTGTCATACCAGCAGTAAATATTTTGAACAGGTGACGACTATTAGCGCAATCAGTTATTTTTTCCTCCCTTAACAGAACTTCATTATTGGCCTATGCAATAAATGCACCATTGCCTTGTAACAAATGGCGGACTTCGCGTTTCATTTCTGCGCCGTTTGAACGAAGAGAGAAAGGCTTCAAAGCCTTCATACGATTTACGCTCTTGGCACTAAACCTTGCAAATAGTGAAGGTATCCTCAAAGACTGAGAACCTCAGTAGCACATGCCATTTGTCTTGTCACATCTTAGACTCTTAGGTCAGGAAGACGAAGCCCCATCCTGCCCCACGTTTCCAGTCGCTAGGCTACATCACAGAGAAATGGAACCGATTACAGACTGTCGCATTAGAATTTTTAAAATGTGCACTTGGAATAAGATATGAAATTCATCAAAAGAGTACTAATTCAAAAGAGGTACTTCAGAGAATGTGTCACAGCAGAGGCTGCTTTCAGTTTAAACTGAGCTTCATTTGCATTACTTGATGGCAGGACGGCAATGAAAATGAAAACAACTAACGTCAGGGCGAAATTAATCTTTAAAGTATATTAACGCGTTTGGAAGACCAACTTAAAAGTCTGAGGGTCTCTTAACTGCTCAACAAATTCCTTACCTTGACGAAAGAAAGCAATTTCATCAAACAGTCACGAAAGGCGCTCTCTCGCCTTACCATCCTGACCCAGTTCAATCCAGTTCAAACCAGTCAACGTCTTCTAATTCTATTTATTTAAGTTCTGTTTTAATATCACTTGCATTTCCCCGTTCACCTGGGGTTCTGTGATATTTTGGACTATATCTCTGTACACAATTTTAATATCTTCGATGAGTCGCAATAACTTCATAGTTCTTAATTTGATCAGGATGGTTCGCTGAAATGAACCATGACTCTACCTTCCAAATCACATTCAAACCTCATTCTGCGCCATATATGAACTCCAATATTGAAAGAGAACGCCAGAGATGCGAGTGAGGTAACTGACCCAACAGGCTTATTACCGGATATAACCCTTTAAATAATCTTGACTCTATTAGAGGACATTTAGTGATCGTGAAGCGTCGTAAATGACGAGGCCTAGGCCCCCTAAGGGCTGTCGAGCCATAAAAAAGAACTAGAGGACATTTATTTCGATTATTGTGTCCAGGTTTCCTGTGTCTGTTCATGATCTTACTCAGTTCTTCCTCATGAATTGTGGAATATTAACTAAACATAATGCATGACAATCTCCCATTATCCTTCAAAATTTACAATCAAGTCACTCTCCCTCTCTTCCGATGCTGCAAAGCCTCTTCAATTTACACAGCCCTCTTTTTAAGGAGGGGCAGACACACGGAGTAGGATGATACTCTAATGGAGCTATTCATAGAAAGTAAGATAACTAAGCCACGCCGACTCTTTATTTTGTTATAGACTCTCCTACGGTTTTAAATGAGATTTACATCCTAAATGGAGCAAACAAGCGGGCTGTGTGTTTAGCAATTAACCAGAAAACTGTAAAACTAGGAGGGGATTATTAACCCAACCGTCTTCACCCTAAATGTTTAACTAATCTATGAGAAGCCTAGAGACGGTGCAATATCGAACAACCGTTACTTTTATACCCTACGATTCTATCGGGCCACTGATGAGAAGCGATATGCGAGAGGATTATGGAAGGAAATTGGTGGAGATTAAGAGGATTATGGTCGTAAAACTGAGTCAAGAAACGTTAAAAGTTCACGTTGAGAAAATTCATGCGCATTCAGAAAAAAACATCGTAGAAATTACGAAACCTCCGGCATTAGAAGTACACAGAATGTCGTAAATTATCGTTCCAGGTTCGTTCTTTTATTAGTCAGGACACGTTTAAGTGACAACTAAACAATGCATACTACCTGAAATATCACCTCAAAAAGTGATACAGAAACTAATAAAATTAAGTGTGTTTGCGAAGCTTTAAGTTTCCAGCGAGTAGGCTAAGCTATCTTCCAGCATCCGTCATCACCCATCCTATGCAAACCCTCCCTTTCCCTCATTCAAATTAGGAACGTCACATTTCTCACGTACGTCGACACACTTGGTTTACAATCGTATTCATCCTCGTGAATGTCCTTAAATTCCGGTGTTTCTCTTCTATCGTGTAAATGTACCGTCAAATAAATATTTACCATTGCCATGTACTTATTTCTAGAAAAATCACAAGTAGACGTCACGACTTGACACTCTTAAGTAGGAAATAAAATTCCAATAGGAAAGATAAAAATTAAGCCTTGGAGATTCAGTTATGATTTTTATTCTAAGTGCAAAGAAAAGGCGAGCTCCATACTAAGCGCCCTATTTATCAACTGCAAAAGTGACGACCTTCACAAAAGGCCAAGAAAGGCCCTGCCATTGTGAAATCGAAACTTCTTTGTCACGTTCACAGACGTTCACCCCCCCAATTACCGGAATCATGTCTGCCTCTTCACAGCCCACTTCCTTCAGCATCGTTACTGTGTGAAGTTTACTATCTAAAATATCATATGAGACAGCTTCTCTCCGTCTCATTCTCTTTGATTTATTCTTAAGAAAGTCGG
Organism: Reticulitermes speratus; assembly: GCA_021186555.1. NCBI lineage: Eukaryota > Metazoa > Arthropoda > Insecta > Blattodea > Rhinotermitidae > Reticulitermes > Reticulitermes speratus. Next base: position 19,839,861 of record JAJKFL010000002.1, read on the forward strand.
GTATTATAAAATTGAGGAGCAAAGGTTAGTAGCAGAACTTTTCTTCTACTTGATGTCGCGGAGCTGTTGAATGTGCATAAATTGTGTAAAAATTCTCCTGTGACAACTTGACAATGTAGCCAGTCGTGTTTATTACTGTGTTTGAAAGTCACTTTGTTAGTTCTTATGGATAATATGAAATATTATAATGGCTTGACAATCCATCATACGTACGCTTTCAAGGTACCAGAAGCAACCACTAATCCTGTCATATCATTATAAATAAAAAATATGGTAAATTATTCTAACGATGCAAACAAATGCACTCAATTTTAACACACAATTAGTTACCACATACTTTACTTGTACCACAGTGTCATCCGTACTTCCTATTACTCTCACTATACCTCTGGTGTAAAACTAATTCCGGAAGAATCAAATTTCATGTATAACGGAAAGTACATGTGAAAGGCCATAAAATTTTATAATTAAATACTACCACGTATGTTGGTCACGACTTGCATTAGTGAAGATGCTCAGAGAGAAAAAACTGGCTTTTGCATCTTATAATATTGCATGTTCCATGTTTACTCAGTTTCCTCCACTCTAATCACATTACGCGATACGCGAAGACTTCAATTATGACGATCCTCACTATAAGATATTGATATCTTCTCATCTACACTGAAACGAAGCACTAAGATAATAATCTTGAATTACACACTTAGACAGTGCAGTGTGGTGGTTTTAACCTTTCATAAGACCGGATATATCTGAAGCTTCGTGTGATAAATGGATTTGTGTTGCTCAGGTCTCGCTTCGCGTCGTCTGGTTCCACTGTGCGCTTCTAAAAATGCGTCGGGACGCTATTTCCAAGAAGTAATGGCTGCTAGCTGCAGAAAGGATCGCAATACGTCTCCAAGTCTCTGAAAGGTCACAGAGAAACAAGTCTGCAAGTGAGAAATTGTTCAGTCTCAGTACATCAGGACACGTAAGTTGTTTGGAGTTTTGGTTTCTTGCACCTAGGGAAAAGACAAAAACATTTTTTTTTATTTTCTTCTACCTTTCTCCTCCTCCACACACTCTTCCCTCTTCGTCTTTTCTACCTTCTATGCGTTCTAATTTTTGACCAGTTCGCAAAACAACTGACAGCTTCCTCACGTCTGTCTGTCCGTCCGCACGGTACAGAGCGGCTCCCACGCGACCGAAATTCCCAATATTGTTTAAAATCGGACAAAAATAACGGACACTTCGCATGTAGAACTGTGTAAGATTATAACCTCGCGGCGTGACTGGTCTTACAACTGAGATAGAATGTGATCGCTCTAAGTTAAGAGCCGAGGCTGAAGGAACAATGTAGCATCGATCATCAACTTGACTAACAAAATGCACAAAATTAAACTCTTTAGCTGCTTGATCCAGAAGACAGTGACTACGCTCCTTCGATGGTCGATAACTATCTGCAGTCAACATGGCTTAACATTACAGAAGACTTCATCAGCACAGCTCTGGGAATCTCACATCTTGCAAAATGAATTTATGTAATCAACCATATAATACTGATATGTCACGCTTAACAACGCCCTTATAACAAATACTAATGCACGTACACGTACCTGTAACAGCTTTATGTAAGAAAATCTACTGAAAGTCCAGCCAAGTCAGTACATAACTACCCATGAGAATACAAAATATAAAATACCGAAGGCTAATGTGCATGTTTGTTGCAACAAAAGTTCTGAAGACAAAAATATCACTCCAATTTATTTCAGTATAGATATTTGTATGTGTATTTTTTTTTTGCGTGGTGAAGGGCCCCGCAGCAGATGCTACGGACGCACCGCAGCCTTAAGGCCTCTTGTGCAACCCCTGTGATGAAGATGAGCAGTTTTTTACCAAGTTTTACAATTAATGGAGCACCAGTGGAATAAAATTGACAGGGGAAAACCGACAACTCGGAGAAAAACCTGTCCCAGTGCCATGTATGTGTATTATTTGGTTATGTTATGTGCATAAATTATTGCAATGTGTCCATGTACAAGTCCTAAACATTACCCAAAGTCCTATTCCAATTCAGTTCCCCTGTGATGGTCTAAGGGAATGAAAAACGTAGCGGATAATACGTAATAAAGAAGGATATTGAAAGCTTGTGCCATTGCTCTACAAATTTAATACATAGTAAATATTAGATGCATTCAGAATATCCACAAATAATTTAACTGTTATTAAATTGGTATTAATTTCAAATACGGGACCGCAGACCGAAAATCCAGATATGAAATATTATTGTTTTTGTTGGTCCCTCCAGACAAATGCTGGGAGCTGGGGATAGTGTAGTCCATATGTTACGGCCTGGACTATCCTGGGTTCGAATCCCAGCAGGAGCAAGAGGTTTATCTGCTCTCCAATACGTCCAGACCGGCTTTAGGGCCAACCCAGGCTCAAACTCAATATGTGCCGGTAGGCTAATTCCCCAGGAGCAAAGCGGCCGTGGCATGAGGCTGACCACACACCTCCCTCCATCTAGCGCCGAGGGTATGAATGAGAGAAGCTATAACTCCAATCCACGCACATGCCTTCATGGCGTGTAAAGGGACAATTTTACCTTTACTTTTCCAGACAAATATCATGAGGTATCTTGAGTTAGGTCATTAAAGCTTCTTTCCACATCCTTATCAATTACCATTTCGCAGTCACAGCACACCATCATTCGACGCTATTTGCGTTATACATTTAAAAAGCGTCGTTACAATAAATAAAGACTTCGACACCGAAATTACGACACTGCCAATATACACTTCATTGATATGGCTGTTTACTGTGTCGTATGGAGTGACGTGTGGTGCAGGGCACAGGTCGTGAAACGCTTCAGAGGCGACCATAATTGCCTTTACGTGACAATCCTCTTCCGTGCACGTGCGTTATCATTCACTGGCTCATATTCCCAAGCACAGACAATAACAAACTCCCCTTTCAAACTGCGTAGCCAATGTGATCAATCCAATATAGCACGCATACTCTTATGAAATACTAGAACCTGTAGCGTTAGCGTTGCAATGTCTTCAATATCCTCCACCACCATACAGGCTCATTTCAATAGGTCCAGGTAAAAGAATTTGCATTCGATGGTAAAATTATGTGTTGCATACATAAATCGGATAATCGTGTATAGGACGGCAATAATTATGCTTGCCGTATGCGTTAACATTATATAACTGCATAGGTTGAATGCAGTTTAACAAACATCCTAAAATAAACAAAGAAACATACGTACAAATACGAACAAACGGAGTCGAAATGCACGCAGCTATACGAGCTGATACAAAATGCGGTGCCAGCAAACACAGCAGCTAGTTCAGGAGATTAAAAAGACTGAAGATCAGAAGCACGTAACGTCTTCGTAACCCCTTGAACTTCGTTATTTACAAAATGTGTATAAATTGAAGGTGAAGTAGAAAAATAATGAGGTCATGTCTTTCTGCGTTTTTAATCTCCGTGATTACACAACGTCTGTCAATAAAACCTGGCAATGGGATGATCCGTAATGTAATAATGGAGGCAAAGTTAATGTTTACGCCTACTGACCAAATGCAACCACAATTCTAAGTAAGTTCAAACCAAAGTAAACAAACGTTTTATGAAAAAAAATCCAATCTACATAAAGACGTCTGACCAACTAACCAAATTTAAGGAATAAAATATTTCCTGAAAACTGACAGTCCCTAGACTTCTTAGTCCAGATTTTCCTCCCCATTTCGTGGGCTCCAAAGACAAATCTTTTGCCGAACAAACACCCGACTGGATCTCATGAGAAAGATAAATCTAGCGCTCACCTTCCCACACTACTCCCCTAAGGTCGACTGTCGTGTTGGACTTCACGCGTGCCTACGCCTTCCAAACGGTAAATTTTTCACGAATTACCTCCAATACGTACTACGTGCCCCAATTCATCTAATTATTTCTTCATTTTATCATTCTAACAGTATTTGTTAGGAAGTACTCAATATGCAGTTTCTCGAACGTCTTGTCACTTTCTCCCTCTTGCAACCAAATATCTTGCACTGCATCCTGTTCCCAGACATCCCTCGTTCACAGTCTTCACTTAACGTTAGAGACCAAATTTGGTACCCGTATAAAACTACATTTAAAATTACAGCTTTTATATTTTCATATCTACGTTTTTACGCGTAGATAGCAGAAAGTAAAAAAAAAAGGCTATGAACTGAACGATAACAGGCAATTCCTGAATGTAATCTGACCTTTAACTTTCTTTATAAATTCAATGTTAATGTCTTTTGGTCATTCCCAAATATTTTAACACTGTCACAGCTTCAAATTATTTATTAGTACCTTCTTGTAATGCGGTTTTCTAGTCCTCACAAAATGTTGAGCTCAAGTATTAAACAGGATCACTGAAGTCTTAAAAGAATAATAATTCAATCCACAGGCATCTTGAATGTGATCCAGGATTTGATGTGCTGAAATAACTGTTTCGGCCAAACTGCTCAAAACGTTGGTTAGAACCTGCTTAAAGTCAGGAACGTCCTCACAAAGCCCCCTATAGCAGGCTAATTAGAAATGTCATGCTTAGATACATTCGGACTGTAGGTACTATGAATCCCTCAGAAGAACATTTGCATATTTTGGTCCGTGTGATGAAATGGTGCAGCAGTAGAATCCATTTTGTTTTAATTATATTAGAGGTATTCAAATATGCTTAGGAAGAATCTAATGTCAAGAATAAGAAACACATAACCACCGTGGCTCCTCGTGATATCAATTTTTTTACTGTCAAGGAGCTCATATACTAAATTTCTTTTCCGTTACTGTATACGTTGACTTTAAATCCTAAAATTCACTAAGTGTGCCTTCCTTTAAAGAATAAAATTAACCCGAATTATATTTAAAGAGACAGGTCGTACCGCGCAGAAAAATATGTCCATCTCGATTATAAAATCCCTTCTCTTGTGAGTACTACTCTATAGAGAAATAATCGTTGCTTGTTCTGAGACGCATAAAGTACCACATCTATACTTTATGGGCAGAATGTAGAATTTTCGAATGTTAAACCGGGTGGTGTATAGCGTAAACACTGGGCCTGATATGATTCATTAGTAAAATTATTATTGCAGGACGTCTTTGTGATCACAGTTTAAACAATAGAATTCGAGAGTTGCGCTTCCATAGGTGGAAAAAGGCAGCAAATATTTCACATCTTATTATTACATGTAACATATCTACAACCGAACTAGTTTGTGCAGACAGTTTTATAGAATAAATGTCACGTGCAGGGTGTTTGAAAAAGTTACTTTAAACGGGTTCATAGAATAGGTATTGCAATTGAATGCACAACATGATAGTTCAATACAAGGCAGGTAAACACTTCTTCTGAATTTCACATTGTTTCAAATTTAATTTAATTTAACTTCTTCTGAAGTTGGAATCAACATGAAACAAACCAAATAACCTTCAGGCTTACTCTTTCTAAAAGTTAATAAAGAAACTGGTGATTCAGCTTCAGTTTAATGCGAAGAAAACATGAAAACATACTTTTATAAGAATGAACTGTAAATATAAGTTTATAATCTTATACTCTAATAGCCTTCAGCAACGGACTTCTTGCTTCCGACTAAAGCGAATTCTTAATACGAACATCACCTAAATGCATCACGATGTGTGCAGCCACATCACGCAATAAAACGTAGCACACATGAGGACTGTAACTGTCATGTGTTTTCTTTTTAACATCAACCAAGAGAAGTACATGTGTGCTGAAAGCGACGGGTGTGGAGGTCCTACTCCTTCAACGAGCGCTAGAAGGTTTTGCGTCCCCGAATGCGGAGAGTTGCTAAGTTAATTTAAGGTACAGGAGATGATTTTATAACATATAAGAAAGTACTTTTGGCAAGACAATTATTTAAAAATATGTTTTAATACAAAGGAACAATTTTTAAATGGCACCACAAATCACTCTAAAATCTGTCTCTTTCGCGGACCGCAAGCAGCGCAGCTATCGGGGTTCTTCCCCTTCGCCGTTCTAGTTCAAGGCACTGCAGTCACAATTAGGCTTTTATTCACCATATATGACTAAGAAGATGAAGTGTCAGCAGTTGCTGCTTCGTCTTGCTGAAAATGCACACCTTTTGTCGTAATCTAACCATGTGCTCAAAAAGCATGTCAAAATGTGTGTATGTACCAGTGTGAAAATAAGATCTTAGAAAAGGAAAAGAGTCCAATAATCCCAGTTGCATTGCCAACACACTACACACTAATCTTATCATATAGTGACACTCTCTGAATAACACGGAATTTTATTCAGACAAATACCAGACATTTTGGAACTTCACATATCCCCTGAGATGAAATCCAGCTTCGTTCCTAAACAGACACAGCTTAGGGTCTATTTCTCCAGCATGCATGTACCACCTCACAAAACTCAGTTTTCCTCCACGATCTGCGTCGTAGAGTTTGTGATCCCAAATTGCCTTACAAGGATGCAAATTCAGCAGTTTTGTTTCGAATATGCTGTGCAGAAAGCACCAAAAATTTTCTTTGAAATTTCTACAATCTGACATCAATTATGCACTTTTCCCTTGGTTACCACGTGACGTTTAAATGTTCTCTTACTGACTAAAAGCAAACATGTTCCTTGAAGGCTTTCGCGTGTTTGCAAAGTGTTTTTCTGTGTGTAACTGGCACATCTGGAAATCACGATCCGAATTTACGGCGACATGTTTTGCAACAGTTTTATTTAGCGTATATGCAATTTATAAATCCACATCGCGTGTGCAGATAAATCCCAGAGACTTTGTAACCTCTCTGGTAAGTAGAGTGGGATGCATGGGCTTTGCGTACAGCACAAACGACCAGTCAGGAAGTGACCAGGAATCAGGATCAGGAAATCCTCTATTCTAAAAGAGGGACAATTTTGAGAAACACCTGTGAAGAACTGAATTAAGTTCAATATCATATACGAATGACGGGGATTTGTGTGACAGTATAATAAGAAAAAGCAAACACCGAAATCAGATAAGAATTTCTCAGGCTTGTAGGCCCTATATGAAATGATTTGTACATGTGGCATAAGGGATGTTTCCAGAAGTATTTCGACTATGGAAGATTGGTGAAAACATGAGAAAAAGAGGGGTTTACGCAAGTTCCACAGGTATGGTTTTTATTTCTAACATCCACGAAAGTGCTAAATACCATTAAAAGCTACAGGCCTCTCCTTTTCGAAACGCTGTCAGTTATGTTGCAGTCTTGGTAACCTTGATAATGCGGTACATTGAACAGGGGTTATTGTGAATTCTGATTCATTTTAATTTGTTACTTATTTTGTTTCACGTATAACAGCTTAATTTCTTCTGTGGGGAAAATTAACATGCGCATCTAATTACTAAATTTAATTTCAACTCTTATTTTCAAATGTTAATGCCAGGTCGCTTTACCAATATGGATCTAAGGGACAGAATATGTACGGATAGGAACTTGATTTACTTAGTTTGGTAAAGGGCCCTCAAGCCAGATCGAAGTATCTTGTTTTAAACTTCGTAAACTTCCTGAACATGCTCACGCATAATGTTGCCATAAAATTCGTCCAATGAAGCGTGTTCCTTTGCCTTGTTGCTCCCGATTTAAGGAGATGGAAATGTTTGCCCGCTGTCGTTCCCATCTTTCTCTTAGTTTTCATAACTTGCGTAGGAAAACCTATGATGTTCTACATTGTCTTCTTCCTCTCGCTTGTGTGCCCTTTTTATTGTAAAAGCTTCTTTTCTATGGTAAAAAATAAATATAATGACACATGAATTACTGCTTCATATAAATTGAATTCTGCTTCCCACACATCTTCTAACAGCGAATAAAAAGAAAATCTTTACGTGTCAATCACTCTGGTTTTGTATTTTCCGATATGAAAGATCGTAACACATATTTTCGCCTCTTTCGTCTGCCTATTCGCAAAGGGACATGATCAGTTCTGCAAGAACGCTGACATCTGGTTTCTTATTTATCTTCTTCCAGACCTTACTCGATAGGAGATACATAAATAATAAACAGTTAACAGACATACACATTCCGAATGCAGAGGGCGAACGGTTAGCAATTTACTCGGGAGTGCCTGGGTTCAAATCTCCTGTCGAAAGTCCAACTACTGTCTGCGACATTTGCTGCTCTATCCCAGTGGCTTCGGCAAATGAAGAAAAGGAAACTTAAAACAAGCAAAGATAACTTCACTTCCTATCCTATCAAGTTCTTAGTCACAGTCATCCCATCACTCGAATTTACACAAACTATATAGGCCTAATAAAAAACAACGAAAAGATACAAAACTTTTAAATAAATTGTAGCACACATTTCCCTCTGGAACCAATGAGTTCTCATAGTACCTTAACACCCCCTCCCCCTAGTACCAAATTCCTGTCTCTTCAGCACACAAAAATTGCAGTCTCATTTCACTATACATAAACATGCATAGTTTCATAACTGGTACAGAACATATTCTCTATGAGGTACAAGCTGAGGCCAAAGAAAATGTTGACGATCTAAATATAATAATCAAGCACAATTTATCTCTCGCCGTTTACAAGTTAACGATTATAACTCATTTTAATCTCTTGCTAAGATACGGAGAAAACGTATAATGCGTGTGGGTAGAACGTGGAAAAACATGTTTTGAAACATTCACCGCATGTTTCTCGTCTTTGTCGAAAATAGCCACGAATTTAAAATATAGAGAGATCAACAGAGCGTGAACGCCAGAAATGTCACGCTCTGTGGACAAAACGTGTTTCTGCTACAATGAGTTGGTATGTAGCAGCCTACATTACTTTTATCAGAGGAGAGAGAAAAATTCAAAACCAATCATTTGGACAAAAGTTTGGCAATTAATTTCATAACAATTTATCCCTTATCGGCCCGTTTCAATTCCTGTGGTACGTCTACTGAAATCGCTCTGTTCGTCCGTGCGTCTGTCCCTCTGCCTGCATTTATATTTCAAGAACAGCCCAACTAAATTAATATACTTTAATATTTGATAATCTTAGGAAAATTGACTTAACTTTGTCAAATTCGGTAAAATTGTATATGCACGACGGACACTACACTCAGACTTAAATACGCACTTCTCCGTCCACCGTTCTCTTTATATAGTGGGGCAAAATATTTTTCAAATAAGAGTTAAAAGCTGGACGAAAACGTCCAGTGCAATTTTCCACAAGCCTTGTGGCTTCCAAGATAACTGCGAAAGCACGCATTTCAGAACGTGTATATTGAAAAATTCAAAATGTTTCTGAACATAAGGCTACCCATTCTCACAAGCGAAAAACAAAAGACGGTGTTTAGAATGACTTGACAATAGACTTGTTTTACTCCTTTATCGCGTTCTTCTACAAAACATGACTTTAAGACTTTTATTGTAATAGGTAGGCCCTGTATAAGGCCTACATAAATATTATTCCTTTCAGTAGTGGGCCCATAAGTAATAACAGTACGTACACATATGTAAGTTTTCATATTGATTCTTGTTTAGACTTCTCGCCAATTTGGCTAAATATCAGCCACCGGTAAACAGTTGCTTGTGAATGTAATAACTTAGTACTGTGAAGAAATAATTATAGTCTTAACTATGTATTTATAGTTCGCATAATTTCAGTCCTGAAATGTTTTCTGAATAAAAAATGGCAAGGCAAATTCGAAATGCTCCCATCTTTCAGCGCTTGTTTCAACTCGTCAGTTTTACGCTATTTAAAAAGCACATCGAAAGTCAGTATGAAAGGGCTGAAAATCTTGAGGCAAAAAACAGAGCAAATGCGCCATAACTGCACATTTTCCAGCTTGTTTAGGTCACCACTGTATTACTCAACTAGCGTAATAAAGTGCCTTTGCTGCAATGAATTATATAGCACACTGAATTCAGCACGCTCACAACACAGATTTTAAAGATTCTCGGTTCTTCTTTACTATTAAGGTAAGATAAACTGTGTCACTGGAAACTGACTGCTAGTTTTATCAAACCTAAAATAAAATAGTGTTTACGAGCAAAGAACAACAAATTACTGTTTTAAAGTGTTAAACTTTTTGAAGGGTAAAACAAATTTGCATTGTATATAAATATTCAATTCATAACTTACAGGGAAGAGTGCCCTTTCATTTGGAAGATAAATCGGTTGTTGTATGCCGAGAAAATTGTTGTTTGTTCTGACAATCATATGAAAAACACAAATACAATGTGTAAATAAAACACAGACTTCAGTATCAACTTTGGCAGTACGTATAATAACCACTCGGCTTTAAAAGGTTAACTATATTAACAAGAGGAAATTTTACATGGAAAATGTAAGAACGGTGGCGTGTGAAACTGATAAAGTTACCACACTGTTCAAGACTTACAGTTACTGTGGAAATAACGACACCTCTGCAATAAATTATATGCCCACTTTTATGTATGATAAATCTATTACCTCAGGTTATCTATAATTTCAGAGAAGGATATCTGTGTGCCCTTGTTTTGCATTCTCAGACGCATTAATCGCACCCAATGTTGCCATTCTGAGCGTCATTAAAACAGTGTGCTTTTCTAAACATCACACAGGCAATAGGATTATTCTATTCGAGTCATGCGTCAATGACCCCTAACGACTGCATAAGTACATTCGGGCTACAGTGGGGACAATATTCCTATACTCGCCAGGATTCACGTACAGAATGCTGACAAGCTAAGCACATCGTGTCCTAGAGCGTCATATATGCAGAGTGGCTGTCCCGGGGACGATGAAGCTTTGTTACCGATACGTCGTTGTACTTCAGGAAGCTGGTTTTGTTGCGACAGACAGCGAAGTATCACAGATAAAGCACACAAAGCAGAGTGTACTAAACCTACCAGTTACGCTGAACATGAAGCAATGTATCTGCAGCTAATAATGCTTCACACTGCTTGAGAAATAATTTTAACACTGTGAACCACTTGTTTCTTGGACTTTGTCCATCATCTTTAAAGTGAATAAAATATAAAACGTAAAATATACAAAATATATAAAAGTCTAAAATTCACTACGTTTCGAAAGATGGCTCTTCTTCGTCTTCAGGCGGAAGAAGAGCCATCTTCCGAAACGTAGTAAATTTTAGACTTTTATATATTTTGTATATTTTACATTTTATATTTTATTCATATTAAAGACGATGGACAAAGTCCAAGAAACAAATGGTTCACAGTGTTATGTACCATCGTCAAAACCTTTTAGAATTCAAACAATTTTAAGTTTCATAACTGACAATTAATTTGCGTGAGTTGCCATTACTTCCAGTTTACTGCCTCACAGTCGTAAAGTGTGCATCACATACGTAAAGTGTGCATCACATAAGTAAAGTGTGCATCACATACGTAAAGTGTGCATCACATTAGTAAAGTGTGCATCACATACGTAAAGTATGCATCACATTAGTAAAGTGTGCATCACATACGTAAAGTGTGCATCACATACGTAAAGTGTGCATCACATACGTAAAGTGTGCATCACATAAGTAAAATGTGCATCACATACGTAAAGTGTGCATCACATAAGTAAAGTGTGCATCACATACGTAAAGTGTGCATCACATAAGTAAAGTGTGCATCACATACGTAAAGTGTGCATCACATAAGTAAAGTGTGCATCACATAAGTAAAGTGTGCATCACATAAGTAAAATGTGCATCACATAAGTAAAGTGTGCATCACTTACGTAAAGTGTGCATCACATAAGTAAAGTGTGCATCACATTAGTAAAGTGTGCATCACATACGTAAAGTGTGCATCACATACGTAAAGTGTGCATCACATACGTAAAGTGTGCATCACATACGTAAAGTGTGCATCACATACGCATGTATGACGAAAAAACGTCACGGGAAACTTCGTGGTTTACAGGAATATCTGGTACGGCAAAAAATAATGAAACTATAAAATTAGGATGGCTAAGGGGTTGGGATAATTATTGCATGCAGAATTTTGATAAAGGAACTTCTTGGAAAAAGTACATTCACACTCTTATTTAAACGATTTCAAGTTAGGCAATTTCAGACTTCGGCAGTTTTCCGAAGAGTAATAAAAACATATTAAAGTCATACAATTCTTAACGTCAAATTTTTCTTTACGGTAATTAAAGTGCAATTGAGTTTGAGGTGGCAGAGGAATACTGCCGTGCGACAGCGGTGCAGTCACTCGCACTCAGTGTTGTGTTGCATCTGTGACCGTGGGCATGTTCGTTGTATTGGCTCCGTTGTCGTGCTGTTTTAAGGTTTATTTTGACCCACCATTTTCCCATAACCATGACTGGAAATTATGTATAGAATGTATAGTTATATACTCTACACATTATATACACATATACAGTTCACCACATAGACCTACTCATTTCCGACGGGCACAAAATTCAACTTGCACCGGATATGTACTGGACTCAGCTGGCTAAGAATGGGTCGATTCGCTGGCAACACAAGTGCTGGCAAAGCATGATATTTCTGCCCTGTTACGAATCATCGTCTGCTCTTACGTGCGAGTTATGGCGACATCAAGGCTGTGACTGTCATGATAAAGTTCTTCAGAGATGTAATACCGTGTAGTTTGGTAGACAGGTCCAATGTTTCGGACGAACCTGCTGCCATCTTCTTCCGAGTAATCAGCTCCCTATGTAGCCACTAATTCACTTACTCCACGCCTTCTCTGTCCATCCCTCAGCAATCTCTCCACTAGCCCTCGCGCTTGGTATCTACTTCCATACAAGGACGTAACCATTAGTTTCAACAGCGGGAAATTATTGTCGTGTATGTAGGACAGAAAGTATCAAATAAGTTTCTGTTTGAAGATAAAAAACGCTTGCATAAAATGTAATACATTAAATGTTATTTATAGTGACAAGAAATATTTTTGTAATTAGAAATTAACTACAATTTAAGTTAAAAAATTAAGTTTGTTTACAATTATGTTTGCAGCGCAAACCTTTACACCGTGGGGCTCCTTCGCATTTTATTCATGACCCAACTGTAATGAAGAAGTAACAGCAAGTCCGGTATATTTGTAACAGCCACCACAGGACGCCCACACAACCAGCGATGCTCACTGTGTTCATTAAACATTGAGGGAATGTCCTGTGTGACATGACTTTTAACTTCATGCACCAGGTTCCCTCTTCCGAGATGTGATTTAGCCACGTTTTAACTGTGTACACTACCGGGTGCGTCACTCACAGTCCAGGCTCGGCCTGCCTGCCTGTTTAACCGTTGCTTGTTGCCAGACGCCGTCAGATAATTAACAGTGGACGCGCGAACGCCAATGAAGCCATTTAAATGCGCCGTACAACTCCATTCGCATAATGGTTCTGTTCTGGTCTGCAGTATAGCAATCGAAAGCTGAAGTTAACCACTTCTTGTGCTGAACAAGACTGCATAAGTGAAATCCAGCAGGAGACAATCGTTGCTAAATGTGTTCACTGCTACCACACGTATTTCAATCGTTCTATTCTTCACTTACCAAGATTCAGACTGCACAGCCGTACGACTAACGGCACTACGCAGTCAGACACGCTTTTACTAGCACGTAAAGTGCCAAAATCTAAGCACGTCTTTGCAGGAAGCAAACTGGACAGTACGAAATGCAGAGCCTGCCGAAAAACGGAGGAACTCCACTTTTTCTAAAAATAAACCTAAGCTTACCTCTACTCGCCCCAGTGAAGCATATCATGTGTCGCAATAACGCGACAGGCAACCTGTACAATGCAGTGCTTGCAACAAGAAGGCAACCCAAGAACGGTTCGTCGCAAACCGCAAATCATCAACCATAAAATAAATATTAAACCCTGTAATAGTACTAGGGAGTACGAGTTGGGGCAGTTGGTTGACGCACTGCGCTACAATCCCGAAGGTCGCCGGTTCTATTCCCGATGGGGTCATTGGGCTTTTTTATTGACTTAATCCTTCCGGCCCCACTATGACCCTGGAGTTGACTCAGCCTCTAAAAAAGTAGTAATAATATATCTCCTGGGAGTAAAGGCGACCAGTGCGTAGGGCTAACAACCCTACCACCTTCATGTGCCGATTTTCTATTAATTCTGGGAGCCTCAAATTCTTGGATCCCAACGGGCCTGTTCAGGCCTGTAATGGGACAGCTTTGTACTAGTATCAGACGGGTAGCTGAATTCTAAATTATGAATTTCTTTGTGCAAATTAGGCAAGGCTTACTTAATGGCTTTTTTCACTTGCAGAACGCAGCAGGCAGTCAGTGATCTCCATTAACTTAAGGAATCGCGACCTATTACAAAAGAATCCTTAGGTTTATATGAAAATAAAATTGCCTCTTTTAAATTGCTTACTCCATGCATTTTAATCAACTTATGTTCTTTTACTAATGAAACAAAACGCACATACAACATACACAATATTATATTCTTTTATTACTCCATCCCTGAGGATGGCACAGTAGTGCCGAAACATGTTGGAGTGATAAAAGACTATACTATTGTGTATGTTGTATGTGCATTTTGTTGGTTTCATAAAAGAAAAAAGTTGCCTTCCATGAACCTCGTTTTGAGAGGGTATAGGGGACATGAGGGCAAAGTGTCAACTTAAATTCCATATGATATGAAGCTGATTGTTTAGCTTCGCTCTTGGGCTGTGTCCCCTTTCTAGAAAAATCACTCGTTAGATATTGGATGGAAAAATTGGAGGATCCCAGAGACGATATAGACGTGGAAAAAAAGAATGCTGACCCTACCAGGTATCAAGTTTTGGCACTCGAAACTGTATCTCAGCTCTACAAGTACCTCCTGCTCGTGTGTATAATCCCAGAGGTCTGCACTGTAGTTGCTGAACGACACATGAACCGCGATGTGAATGGTTTTCGGTTACGCGCCTGTGTGATGCACTCGACGAACAACAAAGTATGTGACAGATTGCACGTGACATAGAGATGGTATAAATGCGTCGTATAATCGGGCTACCGTAAACATTTCTTAAACGAAAAGCAGTCTCATGCCACACTAATATACGAGTATATAGTCCAAACATTAATGTTATGTGTGTTGTTCAATTTATTTATAACACTGCGAATATAAAATTACTATTTTGCCTGCCGCTCTGTTGCGTGTGGAACTCTGCCTCCCATTCTCATAAAAAAAACACAAATTGGCGGTGGTATAGAAAGAAAACAAAGAGAAGTATTCAGACAAAACGTACATAAAGTAAAGGACTGGCGAATAATACATGACGAAACAATTTATAATTTATAATACGAACGAGACGGGTGGGCATATACGGTACCAGGACTGGGGACAAGCATTTTTGTTTGCAAGCATCAAAAGATGGAAGCAGGAATGTCATACAAATGTAGGTCTTGTTGATGAAACTGGCGTGTAGGTGTGCGTGTGTATAGCGGGGATTTGTTGAAAGTTTGGCTTACACAAAAGCAGGGGAGACTTTTTCCAATTATTTATGAACTTCTCAACAGCATAAAACATTTGGCACCAAATGGGAATTAACAATCAGCTTAGTGCAGCGGTAAAGCTTGTATACGGGAGGCGGCTGCTTCGGGGATAATACGAGTAGTTTCAGTAGGCAAAGTTACAGAAGAAGAATCCTGTGTGTGTTCAACAGTATTTCCGGTGAGGCCTGTTTAGATCCCATGGTATGGGTGTGTATATGAACTGCTGTCAGACTTCAAGAAGTCATAACATACCGCACTTACGTCTTTAAACAATTCCATAATACTGATTTTGAAAGAAAGATACTCAAATAAAAGTGCATATTTTTTTAAGTAATTGCGGAAGCGTGATATAAGTGTGTGTGTGTGTGCTTCCGTTAATTTCTAGTAAAGCACAACATGTTCCAAACTTTTCTTTCTTCTGTCACTGCAGCAGTAACATGACCGACTACGGTCGGCTCATTGCTGACCTCACCGTATAGCAATACATTCAGCACCGATCATTAACAGTAGTCAAAAAGCACAGAACTATTCTTTGGACACTTCCAACTCTGAAATCCGCCAATTTTAGTTACTTTATGTTCCCTCAGAAGGCTTGTCCACATTATTTTATTATTTATCATTAAACACTGAATATTGAGTGTTACTGTTGGTTACGAAGCATTTCGAAAACAGACAATATAAAGAGGAAAATATTTAATGAATTGCTGCTCTCACCTTGCAGCCAACTTAACCCACGATTTCTGAATTTCCCACCAGCCTATGAACGTCGGCATCGCTTTGAAAATTGAATCTACTAACCGGTGACGTGACGCTCAACGTCACTACATTATTGTGACGCACCTGTAGTAGTGTTTTAGGAATAGTCTGCCGACAATCCTAACTGGGGTTCGTTCACAATGAAAATCCTTGCATAACTTGGAAAACACCAGTAACATGCCCTTCCGAATTCCTATCCTCTGATCGGCTTCTTTTTCCAGTCAACCAAACAACTCGTTAACTCAATGGAGCAGGGTCCTTCTTCAGGAGCTACTAGTTCCTCAGCTGTTCAATAAATTTCCCGCAATTCATGGAACCCGAAATCTCATTAACGTTTTAACAACAGCTGACCTCTTGTCCCTCTCCTGAACTCAGATACATCAAGTTCACAACCTCCACCTAATTCCTTTAAGATCCACTTTCAAATTTCTTCCAAGCTTTACTTTCCTTCAGGTTTCCCCACCAAATTCCTGTGTGCATTTCTCTTCTCTCTCACGCGTGCCACATACACCGTCCACCTCATCCTTTTTGATTTTCCAAACACATTCGACGTTATACTTTTTCCGCTGTTCAAGCAGCTTATTTAAGTAAAGCAATAAATCTATAATGCAGTCTCATGCTTTAGTCACCGGCGTCTCACCGTGGACGCCCAGTATCCGTAT
The DNA here is from genome assembly GCA_021186555.1 of Reticulitermes speratus. NCBI lineage: Eukaryota > Metazoa > Arthropoda > Insecta > Blattodea > Rhinotermitidae > Reticulitermes > Reticulitermes speratus. The sequence goes on from JAJKFL010000002.1 coordinate 19,856,709, forward strand.
CAACTTAGTCCACGTGGGACTTGTGGCGTAGAAAGTTACGTTGAGACATGTTTATCTACGAGTACTTCGGATTTCCCAAGTCAGTATCATTCCACCAATCCTCCATACTCATTCTTTCGTGTATCACTGTAGCTCTATAATATCAGCAATTAATAGATTCGTTAAATAACACACTTAAAAATACATAGTCATTTTGTTGCAGTGATTGCAGAAACTCAGAAATTGGCCGTCAGAATAGGCGGCTCACGAATAGAAGATTGATGTCGGACCTTCTGAATACGAAGCACGGGCGCTAAACATTCGGGAATTTCTCCTTCTTTCCTTTTATTTCTTTTGTTTGCTTTCCTCACATAGTACATAAGTGGTCAAATGACGTAAGCAAACATTAGAACCACAAAAAATAATAACGCACAGTTTATCTTTATTATTGTGTCTCATTTAGGAAAGCCGTGTCAGTGTAGCTGAACAAACAATACTTCGGAATTGCCCTACTTCCTTCCATGTACGTCTGTTCCATACCGCTCTAACGTTTCCAGACACTGTACACACAGTAATGCTATCGACCTTCAGAAGTGGGTATATTCCGTTGCACTTCAAATAAACTATGAAGGCTGATAATTTTCTCAGTCGCTGTCACAAAATTATCGCTGTTGCGGTAATGGTATGGCTTTCATATACAGTAGTTCAGTGGGACAGGGATCGAGCGAAAGGACTGTATAGCATGGTGCAATACGAGTGCAGGATATTGACAGCGGTCAATCAACAGTGCGGTGTCCATAACCGCCATGACACTACATCAACATGTCACTTTCTGTCCTCCATCTGGTAAGACTTCATACTAGTGGTTCTTTTCAAGATAAAAAGTTTCATTCATCCTTTCAAGTTGCACGTTTCTTCATCCCATTCGAATCTGAGGACATTCGTGTAAGCCACTTTTGGAATTACGGCTTTAAGAATAAATTTCAATTAATAAATGTCATTGTAATTAAGGTTAATGTTTCCCGTCATTTCCGCTCCTTCCCCTAGCGACATCGAGTCTCATTATTTCGATTCCCCATGCTATAACACCCATTCTCCCCAACTGCGCAAGCCAAGGCGAAAAGAATCGAATGCTGTGGTAGCGGCATTTTCAAAACTGGTAGCTCCTGACGACAGTGTGCGTTGCGAAGAACTCTCAGAAGAGACAGAATCACATCTTATTTCCGAAAGCATCAGAACTATGGACTAGAAAACGGGAATGAAAGAAATTTGTTTTCGCCGACATCAGCTTGTGATTTTTGACATGCCCAACAAATAGAAATAATCCACTTTACTTTAGAGTTTTACTCACTTAAATATGGAAGGACTTTAACCGTCGGTATGACACGCAGGTAGTGTGTGCGCTTGTCAAAGTGTCACTCGAACTCATGAAATAACTACCAGTCTACAGAAACAGTAAATTTCATTCTGATACACTTATTTCACGTCACTAAAATTACCAATTTATGATGTAGTAACGTCAATCACAAAGGCTGATACTCGTGGGTCATGCAGACTTGGACTGATTGTTGGTTGACTTAATGATGACTTCCAAAGGCATAGCTTAATAAGGGAAGACCAAGGACAAGATGGCCAACCAACACAAAAGAAGAAGACACAGCCCAGATGGCTTACACCCTGTTGCTGCTGCTGATGATGATGATGACGTAAAATAGCAGTTGTACTATGCCGGTATCAAGAAAAACTGGATCACCCGGTACTTGACGCGTCCTTTTTTTGTGGTAACGGATGTAACTGAATTCAGTGCTTCCGATGATATGGCAAAAGGCAACAAACAGGCATGTCTCTACACTTTGAATTCATTCTTTATCATGATAAATGTTTGTTTGGAAGAATAATAGTTTCCTGAGATCACAGTATGTCTCAGTGCGTCCGTGTAAGTGTCCCCCATTTCAGAATTTTAGGCAATTGGTTGACTTTCATGAAATTTAGTTCGAATGTAGTAAGACTAAAGGCCACCACAAAAATGCGTTACGAGATCCTACAATCATTAATAACAAAATGGTGGACGCTGGAAGCTGTAACGTGGTAGCAACACTTACTCCGCTTACTGCAGGGCCTTCATATGATATATGCTAATGGTCCTCGAAAAATATGCAGTTCCTATTATGTTTCATATGCAGGAATTAAACAACATGCAGGTTGTATGAACATTTTCATGTAGCTTTAAATTTTGGAGACATAACTAATGGTCCAGTAGAGAGAGGAGTATAAAATTTTGTATGAAGATTGATAGTGAACATTCGCACAAACTATGCATGAAACATTAAGCGTGGTTCAACAATTATAAGCGTGATGATGATACGAAAAATAGCAACAAAATTCCGCATCACATGTACGTTTCCAAGTAGCGAAATACGTACGATTCATGTCTATGACCATCCACACGCGGACATGGCACAAAATCCCTTGAGACAAATTAAATGTCAGCGTTGCATTATAAACTTAAATTACACTAATATAACACCAAAAACACAAGGTTATAGGACCACAAGTCTGTGCAAAAGGAAAATAGGTGTTATGAGTTCTACAGGGACTTTACTGTTAGGCCTACATTCGTAAAAAAAATTACAAAGTCGATTCCAGACGAATGTTTTCCTTTGTGGTCTGTGATATTTCTAGGAGCGCCAGTGTTACGTAGCGTTTTGTGTATTACCTGTTTGAATAGTGCAGTACTGTCAAAGTAAATGCTCTTCGTAACAAATTGAAAACGAGTTCCACATAAGGTACTTTATAAAACTGGAATCTGGTACAGTTCATTTTAGGATAGCAGATATTCTGCTGATTGTTTCTCTGCTTTCTTGCTTGCTTGCTTCTTGTCTTGTTTGTTAGTGACAAAATCTCAATCTCATAAATTATTCAGACTTTAATGCAAAATGGTAAGATCAGAAAGACTGCAGATGATGACAGACCAAACACAGCTGTAAGAAGTCTCACGTCCTTGTGTGCCAGTATTACAATTACGCTTGTAGACTACACCAAAGCTTCAAACCAGAAGACCAAAATCTAAATTTTTGCCACTTCAAAATTCTGTAACTCCATTCTCACAGAAAACCCTCACCTAAGAGCCCCATCAGATCACAATATGTAACTCCGAAAAGTCCGCATATGTAACAGAATAGCCACACAATACACCACAGACTTAAAACAGTGCTCGTTTGGATCAAACATGATCAGACAACAGAACTGAGTTCAGTATTTCGAGGAGTTACAGTATGCTGCAGAAACTGGTTCCTTAGACTGCTTATTTCCTCCGTTTATGAAACTAACTTTAAACCTTATAATACAAGAATAAACGCAGTGCAAACGCGGCTTCGACAGACAGCAAATAAAGCATACTGACTACTTAAACAACTGGTTAACTCGTAAACAAATGCGCATAAACTTCAAAGAAAGAGCATAGCTCAGTACATAATTTGGTATGACAGAACACATAAAGCATAATAGTAACTTTACCATTAAAATGTAAAGTATTTCACTGGAATCGTTTGCGCAGGGCAAATGAAGAGAATATAATATACGAATAAGAAAGCAAATAGAATTGTTAGTTCACTGACTAAATAATGGTACAATATAGACTAATGACATAATGGCAGTACAAATATGGAAATGCATATAATCAATCTAGTCCAGTGGTTCAGCAAATAGACAGTAGGTGAAATGATTTGTTCAGTAAATGTGCTCATATTCGATCAACATCAGAACGGCAAGATGCGAGAGACAGAGAGGTGTACACCAGAATGGAATATCTGTATTTTCAAATTCATGATATAAAGGTTTTGTGGGCCGGAATAGCGTAGTCGGTATAGCGACTCGCTACGGGGTGGAGGGTCCGGGGATCGAATCCCGGTGGGGGCGAGATTTTCCGTACCCGTCCAGACCTGCCCTGGAGCCCACCCAGCCTCCTGTAAAATGGGTACCGGGTCTCTTTCCAGAGGATAAAGCGGCCGAGGCGTGGCGTTGACCACCCACCACCATTTAGCGCCAAGGTTAAAGAAAGAGTAGAGCTATACCTCTACTCCCCCTCTGGGCCTTCATGGCCTGTTCTAGGCTGAACTTTACCTTACCTGATATAAGGTTTCCCACGTCACATTGACATTTAAGTTCAGAAATGGTGCCTGGTTTTAGTCGTTTCAACCTTGTCCAACATGGTTTAAAACATAAATATGGCTGTCTTCAGGGATCTGAGGCCGAGTAGTCAGTGTGCAGAGAATCCTGCATTGAGGTAGCATGAACCTCTGAAACGTCGGTAAAATGCTAACAGACTATAAAGTGTCACGCTCCAGAAGATGGAAATGTTAGGCAGAGCTGTGACAACCTAAAATCGAACTTTCTACAAAGATGGAGTCAAAAGTTATTCTCCTAGTACTTACACAAAAACTTGTCATATCGTTTTCGTTGAAAAATTTGGCAAATCATATACATTTGTGCACTACAGGCCAATTTACAAGCTAGTCAACAAATCTGGCAAAACTTGTGAGTAATAATGTTGTTCCCATGATCTAAAGTTCTAAATTTTTTATGGGGGTTGCAGGATACACAGACAACACGGCAATGTGTTCGTAAACATAACGACAATTCTACCGACTGGAATAACGGCGTGTGTACTATGAAAATATGGACTGATCGTTCATTCACGTAACGACAGTGTTGACGAGGCATCTGACTGGCACTGGAACGAGGCAGGGACCACATAGCCCGTGGTCAGAGTCAGGATCAGGACCTGAGTCTCAGTCACGTTACGGCTGACGATCAGTCGGCCAGTCTGTCTTGGTGTCGAGGGCCGTTTGGGGTTCATGCCCAGATATTAGTCTAGTGAGGTCTCAATGCCTACTGTATGCGACATTTCTACGAGGGACAGTTCAGTCGAAAAACTGGCGGTGCGCGAGCTGGTATATACCCGTTAGAATGAAGGTATGCAGTAGACGTTCTTGAAATATTGGGTACAGAGGGCTCTTTGTATGGGACAAAATTACTGGAGTATGACTACAACCATGTAGTGCCGAGGTCTATAATGAGTGGATGTTTATCTCCATGCCTCTATGGTCCTTAGGCATAGGGGAAACGTTATCTTGTCTTCGCCTTTTCATTTTATCAGTGGTTCTCACACACTTGTGTGCCTGCGCAAAATGTACTTTGATATCAGATTTGCGGCACACTTGGAAACAACGGTGAACAATGAACACGTCAACTCCCCGACGTCTTGAAGCACGAAAGAAAACGCCAACGCGTGAAAATAAGAACTTTCACCTTCCCCCATCAGTCATGCAACTTTATTAAGTTCTGTAACCCTACGTACAGCAAGTTTTATTCGCTTCTATTTATGCTTTATTTCCAAATCACTTCAAATTAAGATAAAGAAATACACCAGAATTACACCTTATCAGTTTTACGTAGCTGCACACAAATTGCATTAAAGAATTCCGAAATATAGCCTACGTAAGACGCGCCTTTAGATCTCCGGACAGCTGTCGCCAAACAAGCTTGCTGTGGGTACATTCTCTACTGGGTACGCCTGCTGTTGCAAGATACTAATAAAGGAATAGAGCACTTATAATAAAATACACAGGGCACACTGAACAGGCGCGTTCGGCGAAAAGAATTATGAAGAGCATGCTAAAATCTGAGCTGTCCAAATTAAATTTGAAGGTAAAAAGTGCATTTAATATAAGAAAGAGAAGAAATATTTCGTAACTTACTTAATGCATACAAATAATTAAGCCCACACAGTGCAGTTCCTGCCGCAGAGTAGTCCTGTAGCCGTGTATTCCTGTCACCATGACAAAGGTCACCCAGTTAATGCTATTGAGCCAGAGTAGTTATTGGCCTTCTTACCGAACATAGCATCTTGAGAAAACACCTTCACATTATGGGACTGAGAGACAGTCCCTTGTGTAGGAGGTGCAGAGCAGAGGAGGAGACCTCAGCTCATGTTTTGTGTGAGTGTGAAGCCTTGGCGACACACGGACATACATATCTGGGTTCCTTCTTTTTAGATCCTGAGGATGTCAGAGAACTAAGTCTGGGGGCGATCCGGAACATTATTAAAAGGACAGGGCTCTCATGACTTGGACTTTAGTTAAGGGGCACAACGGGCCTGTTAAAGGCCTACGTGCATCGGGACCGCAAGGGCTCGACCCATTATTTACTCATACTCATAATGCTATTGAGGGAAATAATCTCTACTTATTTTGAGAATCATAAGAAGTACAGAGTGGCGCCAAACTCACTTGCCACTCTATGTTTAATATGTTGGCTCTAGTGGCAAGTGAGTTTTTCACCATCGACTACACATATATATGCATTCTGTGTAAAAAAAAATTTAGCGTTAAAGTATTAAAACTTTTTTACTTGGCATCATCCGTGAAAATGAAGCTTTTCGCTAAAAACTTAGTAACAAGCGTCACGACAAACACTCTCATTATATTAAAAAAAAAACGTGAAGTTCACTAACAACTCTTAGTTGAAGCTTAAACCGAAACAAGTCAAAACTAGACACTGAACGAATAAACGGTGGGTATTACGAAGTAAATCCTTTGTTACTGCACACACTAGAAAAATGCTAGATAATTTTAATACTTATGTAATATATGTATCAAAGTCTACTGCTAGAGAGTAATATGTTAACAGGATACACCAAATCTGAATTCGAGGATGGATATGTCCGCAATAATATTCTCAGCTGTTCCAACATACAGGTACATAAATGTACACACAGAGGACATTATCCTAAAATATCTCGAAACCGCAAGACTTGGAAAGAAAATACTCTACACAAAAATGTTTACTTCTTACTTCTGTATGGAGTTTGTACGTAATAGTTTTTGCTCCCATAATTATTTAGCGAGTCACACTCGAGATATGCATAGAAACACAATGAGACCCTTATTTAAAATAATCTTTAAAACTGTAAGAACTAAATGATGACTTTACATTTCTCGATCATTGTCCACAATATTTCCCAAATTCAAATGTAATGAAAATCCTTTGAGTGGCTCTCCAATTTTTATAATCCTACAGACAGACTGAATGAGTACGTATGCGAACGCGCCTAAAAATATGGCAGCTACATCTCGAAAAAAAGGCATGCATTTATTTACAATTCATCCTCGACCGAGATACTTGCCCAGAAAACACAGAAGTCCTATTTTCCATTAAACATAAATTAACTTTCAAAATATTACGAATAAATAAAAAGCCTATGTTTTTACACTTTCACTAAATTTATCGATAGTAATATATAATAAACACAAAACATTGTGAGCAAGAATTAAGCCATGATATCAGAAGATTATTTGCTGTTAGCTATACGCGTAAAATATTGTGTAGTGGTAAAATGTCGATTAAAGTAAAGTGTTACATTGCATATTTATGCCTTTGAGTTTTTATTACTTTACGTATTACTGTGACATCACACGACAGCAAATGTATTTTATCTGAATTCAAAAGCAGCCTTATTTGTGAAATTGCCTAGACAATAGGTGCACAAATCCCTGGCGCCCGACTGCAGCGGCGACGCCTAATATTTCTGTGTCCTTAGCATGCAACTCGCTTCATGTCACCTTTCTGGAGTCCAGAATTTTGAGGTGAATCCTGGATTTTGGAAAGTTTGTGCATCTCTGGACTGCACCGAATTTTTTCACATGTTGGATGAATTCCGATAGGAAAATTCTTCAGAGGCCTTGTTATCCTGAACACGAAAATCCGTGCGGACTAACTGTGTTTGTTTCTTCACTTATTTAGTTCATATTCTTCCTTCTTTATTCCTTTATCCATCTCCTCCTAGTTAATTTTCTTCTGTTAATTTTCTTATGTTAATTTTATTTTCTCCGTTGCTTTAAAATTTAAGAGTGACTGACTCTGATACAGAACCTGACAAATTTAAACCCTGAGTGTTAAGTTTATTGACTTCATTACTACACATAAGACTCACAGAGTAAAATTAAACCAAATGTGGACTTATTATGGTATAACTTCACCGAAATCACGGCGAACAAGCAGTGCCGATGCATGCCAAAACAATCTCGTCAGCTGAAGTTAAGCAAACCATTGGCGAACATGCGATTCATTGAGGTGGTATGTTTTATTAAAACACAAGCAGCCGGATTGTTTAGGCAGATATTATTTATTCGGAAGTTTACCAACTAATTCTTTAATGAGTTCAGTTCCAGAGATTAATGCATAAGCATAAGAGTATAGCACAAAAGACACGGATCCTTAAATTATTAATAACGCTTGTGTCGGCAATCCACTGCGTCATTCAAATTCCAAGCTGCAGGTTACCTCAGCCGCTATCATCTTTAGTACCTTCACTGTTACACAGTCATCGGGTCAAAATCGATACTTTCCTAGCTAGCCAAGCCAGAAAGGTCGAAGATTATAGAACATAATTACACACACAGACAGACCTATTATAACTTGTATGAATGTTATTACATAATTATAGCCTTGGACACTTTTTTATGGCTCGACAGCCCTAGTGCCCCTAGGCCTCCTCTGTGAGTTTCCTCGATCACACTCAGGCACACCACACTCGATAGGACTCTTCTGGACGAGTGATCGGCCTGTCGCAGAGACCTCTACCTGGCCACACACGACGCTCGCAAGAGGCAGACATCCATGCCCCCTGCGGGATTCGAATCCGCAATCTCAGCAAGCGAGCGGCCGTAGACCCACGCCCTAGACCGCGTGGCCACTGGGATCGGCTTGGGCACATCTTAGCACAGCAATTTTACCGTACCAGGCTGCGTTAAATAGAAAGTTGTAGCATGCGTCGACTGCCACAATAAAGAACATGGATGCAACGTCAAATTGTAAAGCATTAAGTGATATGAAAAGAAGCAGAACGGTTTAAAATTAACCAGATGGATTAGAGTTATCCTTGAAATCTAACAGTTGCTCAGCTTATCGAGAAACTCCTCACGTTTCATAAAAGCAAATGTGCTGGATTCTCTTGCTGACTGCATAACTCCAATCGGCCCTATGAAGTGATGTGAAGTGAAGTGCTTTGGTTTCGAAGTGAAGTGAATTAAGTTCTTGGGGGATATAATTATCATGTACTTTGGTCTGACTTTATACTGAGGATATTCTAAGGCATTGAACTTAATTAATATGTGGGTGATTTTTTAATGTGCGTGTTTTTTTCTTGTTTTGTGTATGGGTGTTTTTGTAAGGTGTGGATGTTTTTGTAAGGTGTGGATGTTTTTGTCAGGTGTGGATGCTTTTGTAAGGTGTGGATGCTTTTGTAAGGTGTGGATGTTTTTGTAATGTGTGTAAGGTGTTCTAATGTGTGTACTTGTATTTACTGTATGTATTTTGTTTTGTATGTGTATGGGTGTTTTTGTAAGGTGTGGATGTTTTTGTAAGGTGTGGATGTTTTTGTAAGGTGTGGATGCTTTTTTAAGGTGTGGATGCTATTGTAAGGTGTCAATGTTTTTGTAATGTGTGTATGGTGTTCTAATGTGTGTATTTGTATTTACTGTATGTATTTTGTTTTGTAATTGTGTATAGTTCGTTTTGTATTGTTATTTTTATGTATACTATATGTCCATTTGTATTGTGTGTACTAGTGTTAAGACTACTGCCACCGGGTGAAAACCCAATTGCAGTAAATAATAATAATAATAATAATAATAATAATAACCTGAACGTGATGAATCCAGCCACGTCCTCATACGCTGTTTATGTTGTGTCTGCACATAGCACCGTAAGGACACGTAGGCTAGCACGATTGTGCAAAATGCAACAACTTCAATCACCACTTACAAAGAATTAAAAGAGGATATTTCAAAAAAACAGAAGACGACACACAAATCGCAGTATTTTAACACTGTAAGAGCATTAAGGTTTCAGCTGATCTCTTTTCAATCAAGAGAATAATCAGCGTGACCAACTGACGAATACCTAACTGTAGCCCTTGAAGATGACGTCAAGTGAGGTTAAAATATGTTCCAGCAGGGCTAGCCCCACAACGAATCCCGCACTTGTGACCCAAAGACGAATGTTTATTAGTGCTCCTTAATAACATGTTTATTTACTTTGCTGATTGTCATCCCGTTGTTCAGTTACTGTCACTCGACACAAACAAGGTTCAGTCTAAACACAACTCATATTTTATTCCAGTTGTTAAGCTATATATCTCGATCCTTCGTATAAAAACAGAATGTAATTTGTAAAAGGTGCATATTCTGTTATGCAATAGGATTATAGATCTCATGATTTAGAGTTTTTATATATATACTGAGGTTCCTTTTAAAACATTATTATAGTAGCTATTGTGTGCTTTTGTCTGTTCAAACTATTTTAACTTAACTCAGTGTATATGAAAACCAATTCAATCGACATGAAGAGGGAGGCAATACGTTCCTCTGAAACTTCGGAACGTTTAACCACTGCAGAGAGTTCAACAACCGCCATACAAACCTGAAACCTTATATAAATTTATTAACTTAAATTGATTAAATAAGTATATACCAGCTTTATTTCACACATGTCAGTTATTCTTAAGTAAACCTTTACTAGCATCGTGCTGAAGCTCTGCCTCTTAGGCCCAAGCCAATAGAAAGTTGTCTCACATTTTGGAGACGTAAGCTTTCAAAGATTTTTTTTAAGAATTACTATATAGGACTCCATAATTCAAAACTTACATCATGTACATGAAAGCTGAAGTTTGAAAGAGAAAGACAAAGCGTGGTGTTAGTTGTCATCGCTGCTCACTGCATTCCAATCCGAAACTCCAAGATATGCGGCGAATATGGAGTATTATTTGTGCCGAAATTTTCCTCAGAGTCGAAGTTAGAACGTATATTAAGTGATAGGAGAAAACGGTGAAAGGGGGCGCCGAGCGGATGACACGTAAGTTATATGACGTGACAACTCAGGAAAGATGTGACAGGTGCATAATAATAGCTCAATGCCAGCATTAGAGACAAGAAAGGCACTAAGTCTTAGAGAAACCTGTTCAACACCAAGTCAAGTCAAGTCAAGTCAAGTCAGTATTTGTTAAATGCAGTGAAAGTGATTGCATAAAAATCCAACAGCTTAACTATGTAAAGCCATGAACTATATGGAAAGAATTTTATGCAGCACGCATACAACTAACAAACACAGCAAGGGACCCCTAAGTAAGCGATTACATAAGGACTCATTTGTTCTAAAAATGTGGACTCGGTTTTGAATTTCCATCTGTGATAACCAACAACTTCGAATGTATGATCCAATGAGACACGCATATTTTCAAAATTCGGTATTTAATATTTTATGTACATTGTGCATCTTTATGTTTTGTGCTTTACAGATACAAACGCATAAGTTTACACCTCATCGCGCTAAGGATATTGCAATCCACGCAGTTATGTATGGTATTGTTTTCCTTATATTTCCTGAATTATTAAAATTAAAATATATATAATGTTTAAAATTTAAGCTATACGTCATCTAAAGCTTATATACCTAGAAACATTAAGCTATAATTAGGCTATTCGCCGGCCAGTCATCGCGTAGGCAGGCCAGTCCATGTGAAATTTATAGCGAACAAAGTGGCATTGGGACAGGTTTCTGTCCATGTGCTTCGGTGTTCTCATTCCAACAACGCTCCAAATTCATTCATCCATTTATTCATCCACTCTTTCACCTGTCACCGACGCTACAAAATCTCCGTACATGGGAGCGTCATTAAATAATATATACTCTCCAAGGCCGTCAAGTTGGTTCCATTTACCAGCTCGTCAACACCGCCTTTGTACGCTATTTAGGCCTATAAGAGCGCATCACAAGCTAACACTGGAAATCTAGAAAACATTGGCCTAAAGAGAGGAAGCACTATAAGTTGCGCTGTGTGTACTTTTGCTTTTCTTCTTTTAAATAAGTTAGTTATTTTCTTTTTCAATCTAGGCTTCATGTAGGACATAAATACACAACAAAACTAAATTCTCCCAAATCTGTGTGTGAAAAAGTAGCATCAAATTACACCTGAATGCGTCAAACAGTTTTAGAAATTATATATATATATGTGTGTGTATATATATATATACATATACTAGCGACAAACAGACGGACGCACACAACACTGCCATTATCCGTTCAACAATGCGCTCACTGTAGATGACTCATAACAAACAATTTCACACAGAGAGGGTGGGACTGGGTCACTGTGTCGGACATCAAGACAGCCACCGATAATTTACATATTGATTTTGAAGGGAGTGTCACCAGAGGCTCGGCTCATTCATGAGGCATATTCACTCTAGCGTTGAGAACTGCAGCACAGCGGTTGACAGCTCTCCACCACGCTGCAGAATATCACATCGCATTTTTTTTATTTTCCCTCAGCTCTGTTAGAGCTAATGTACCGTAGAACGAAGCGATGTCATTTTTTGTTTTTATTCTGTGTGAAGTTTAACGTGCAGTATTGCGAATCGAAAATGTACGGAATATGAACCTGCAACTGAAGTGGCTGGTCTTGGAATGTTGTTATTAGTACACATTCTTTGCACAAAGTAAATAAACTAAAGGGCCAGCGTCTTGTCGGACCATTCTTCGTTTTCGGCATCAAAATTCCTGAACGGTTTCAAAGAATGTATTATTTCGGAATTTAAATATTATTTAAACATGAAGTCCAAGGGGGGGATTAAGTTTGGTTTATAACGGTCTACTGTACCCGCTACTTCACCAAAAGCTCAAAATTAACCTGATTAAATTTTTAAAATAGTGACCGCGCCATCTAAGAGGTAGGTCTGCGGCCGCTCGCTTGTTGTGATTGCGGGTTCGAATCCCCCCCGGGGACATGGATGTCTCTTTCTTGTGAATGTTGTGTGTTGTCCGGTAGAGGTCTCTGCGTTTTCGGAATTTGCAACTTATCGTCTCAGATTTCGCCCAGCATTCCTAAGTCAGTCGTCGTCCTTTCAACGAACAGGACGTAAGCAGATTTCATTACACATATATTACGAATGGGCAATTTTTTGACCACCGGCTTACAGCTCTCTTGTATTTTTAAGTTTCTACGAGTACAGTAAGATGCGAGACTGTTTGCCCATTTGTTTGTTTGTTTTATCATGCACGCAACATAAGCAGGCAATCATTGAAAACTGGCAAGGCTAGTTAATGTAACATATTTAGAATTGCCAGCGGTTTACGAACATCAGAATAGTTGTTCACCCCAGATCTGACACCTCCGGTCATAGAAAAAGAATTAACTGTCCTCTTCTTGTGGTCTAACCATTAATATGAAAGCACTACGCTCCTTCGAAACACGGGAACCACTGACCCAGTGACACAGTGCCCTATCCCAGAATACCTGAATCTGAAGACTGTCTTCGTTATTGTCATACGTTTTTGCCTTTACTATGGTCCTTCTAGTGTTGCTTCTTTATTTTTAGGACGCAGTTTCGTTATTTATTATTTATTTATTTATTTATAACACCACGTTTCTGCTGTTTAGAATACTTTAATAATTCTGCAGTTTGATGTAAGGACAGACTTGTGAATTTCCAAATATCTTGTTCAAAATTTACATTCAAAAATTCACATTCACTTATTGTCTTCTTATAATTTTGACTTCTTGTTCTGCGCACTCTTCTCTCACACTTAACCCGAAATAAATATTTACTTAGATATCTAGAATACTTTCATTTGTACAAGTCATACGTACCTACTTTCCTATGCGCTAAATTCTCATTCACTACGAGCCGCTTGTTACCCAGTAAATAAATCATTCAGTTGTTTCAGTGCACTTCAACAAAATGTGCAGCTCATCTTCCTTTCCCGAACATAAAGGGCACCTTCCACTCCCCACTACTTGTAGGGGAGTTGGATGACGCTGAGACTGTTTGTACTCTGGTCTCAAATGAGCAAATTACACCAGCCCCTGGGGACAAATACGTAAGGAGTATGGGTGGAACTGGAATCAGCAACTGGCAAACGAAATTCTGGAAGTAAAGCCTTGCATAGAGCCACCTTTCCACAGCAAATCCCACAATGACTACTCTAGGATTAAAACCGGAGCTCCTCACGGATAAACCAGCAGGTAATAGCCTGAGATATGGCACGGCCTCCTCCCAACGCCTGAAGTCGCGGGGATACAAAACTTTCATATGAGAAGGAGAAAGCACGAACAGCAAATTCGCTTTCCACAAAATCAATAATGCAACATAAAGTCGAATGTTTTTGGTCAATTGAGTAAGAACTTGATACAATGAGAAACGGAAAAGTTGTAAAATTCATCTGCATTTTCAATAACGTAACGAATATCTAGGGTCAAAAAGGCTTTCAGTTTCTTCCGAGGTTAACTGATATTACAAGAAACACAAAATAAATTACAGGGAGTTATATGTGTCTTGTAAAAGTCGCAACATCCTTTGCGCCCTTGTGCCTCTATAGTAGAGGTTCCTAAACTTTTTCGGTCCAGCGCCCCCTTGGTTCCATATACACACCCACAGCGCCCCCCTACCTTTTTTAAAAACATAAATGCGCTTTTGTTTCCACTTTTATTTTATAATTAAAAAATCGTTTAAATAAAATTATAAGAGTAAAACTTAATGTTTTATGTGTTAATTAAAAAATTAAAATTTATTGTATTTTTTTGTAATTAACAATCATTCATCTAGCAATCGTTTATTAAAAAATAATATGTGCGTGAATAAGATTCATAAATTAAAATACTAAGAAATGTAGTTTATTTTTTATTTTAACACAAAAATTACTTCATTTGAATTTTATTATAAAAATAAATTCACTACCTGTCTACTAGCGCCCCCCTGTGATAATAACAGCTCTCCCTTCACCCTCTTGTACCTATTAGCGCCCACCTCGGTAATCCCACCGCCCCCCAGGTGGCGGTACCGCCCACTTTGGGAACCACTGCTCTATAGCATGAACTGCTGCTCCTGATATTTATTTCCATCGCAGCACATGCTTCACAGTCAGCTTCATACAGATTTTCGAACGCTGAATAAGAAATGGTGGACTGTATTGCTAGGGTGAAACTATCCCATTACAGGCCTGGACAGGCCCTTAGGACTCCAAGAGCTTCAGGCTCTAAGAATTTCTAGACCATCGGCACATGAAGGTGGTAGGGTTGTCAGCCCTATGTATCGGCCGCCTTTACCCCCCAAGAGATACCCCTAGTATTCATTTCTGTTAGAGGCTGAGTCACCCCCAGGGCCATAATGCGGCGGGAAGGATTAAGTCAATGAAAAATCCCATTGACCCCATCGGGCGTCGAACCCGCGACCTTCCGGCTTCTAGTGAAGTGATTATTGCTGATTAACTTTCATCCGTCAAACACGCCCTAAAATGGAGGCAGTTTTTTCCTCCGAAACGCTGGTAGCTACCTACTGGAATACACGGTGTCACAAGCCAGCAAATATGAATAAAATATTAATAAACACAAAAAGTGTTAACAAATAGTACTTGTAACCCGTCGAACACAAGCTTTATGAGCAAACATACCGTGTTCACATTAACCCTAGCGACATATGTTTCGACTTATTCAGTCATCATCAGACTGATCTATTGAAATTAAAAATGTAAAATTGTATAAAATCAAAATATCATGTATCAGTTTACTGACGATGAGATCTCGATTCCTTAGAAAATTGATATTATTTTTGTTCTTTGTCTTAGCGCTATAAATCGTTTTGTCTGTGTTCAGTTGCATAGAGTTTATCCCTTTAAATCTTTCAAAACATTAGCTGGGTATTTGGGACTTCAATAAAATTTGTCCATTCATCCCGCTTTTGGTTAAAATCGGACAAAATACGCAAATATATATACGATCTCTCTGCATTATCAGTCTTTATAACTAATACACAATGTGTTTTCTTTGAAGTGCTTTCTGTGACCGGAAAATCTAACGATCAAGACGTAACATCCGAGCATGGTCGACTGTAAATATCTCTGTTGACGAGTTATTGCTTACGCTTGATTTTAAGTCTGTTACTCTGATAGGGAGAAACCGTAGTGTGAGTGTGTTGTGTAAAACGTGGAAAGGTACATTTGAAATACTCGAATCTTCAGTTTTGTTCTTCAAAATACCGGTGAATTTAAAATTTAGAGGCAATAACAGAGCGAAGGCACCAAAGGGTTACGCTCTGCTGACATTTCCTTCATTGCTTAAATTAAAATATCAGAACAGTAATTCGCACTTAGTATAAAATTAAAGAATTAATTGTGTTTTATAATAAATTACCCCTTTGAAACCAACAAACCACACCCACCTTAAACAGTACCCTTGGTTATTGCGAAAGTAACACACCAGTGACTTCACAGCCACCGGTTGCCACGATTACCATACAGCGACTTTTCTGTGTGACGTCACAATCGTATTAAAACTAGGAGTATACCGATAAAAGGAGTGACGTCTCAGCTACCGGTTTGCTTGGTTACGATAGATTTTGATCGATATGAACCTCGGTATATTTCGCCCATCCGTAATTAACAAAATATTTCAGTCGAGTCTTTCCAGATTTATTTTGACAGTGATATTTGGACAGTTAAGTTTCGTTGAAATAGTAGTCATTACGCGAGTAACATTTCGCGTTTTCTTCAGTAAGTAAATGTATGCTTCTGTGAACCTGAATATCTAAAACGCTTGGTTTAATACGTTGTAATTATATTACCCGACATATTTAAGGAATCGATGTATATGTTATCCACCCACTTTATTCGAATGTTTCCAAACTATTTTTCACGAAAGCAATATTTATACAGCCTACTGATAAGTTGTCTATGGGGAAAGGAAACACAACTGCAATATCTTAATGAACGTTGTGTAACATTTTAAATTCCTTTTAATATGCTATTAAAACTTCATGCACTATATTTACAAAAAGAAAACAGCTTTCCGTATGCTTTTATTCTGTTTAATCAGATTGTGGCTGTTATTTGCGTATCATAGTTATTTCGAAGCTCCAACTGTGCAAAAGTGCATCTTTTCTAAAGAGTCAAATTACTTTCTTTTGCTTCATGAGACTTACTTCGCTTTACTCCTATCAAAAGTGGTAGGTCTCAGATATGTTACAATATAATAATAATAATAATAATAATAATAATAATAATAATAATAATAATAATAGCCAATACTATAATGACTTCATCAATCATCAAGAATCAATCAAAGCTCGACAACAGACGCCGTAGGTCGCCACGTGAATATTACTTTAAGCCCGTCACACTACAGCCCCATTTCCAGTACTTCCAATAATGTATATGAGAGAAGGTTTTAAAAAAGTCGCTTGCCGCTGAAATTAATGTTTCACGAACAGATATTTGGTTATGGGATGAGGTAGGCTTACTGACTGGGAAAACAGGGAATTAGCGGGAATTCATTTTTAATATATATATATACATATATATATATATATAGACGAGCATATATATATATATATATATATGCTCGTCTGTATTTGGTCACACGAAAATTATTTCCTGGAAATTCCCTCGTTTATTTTTTTTCCCCACATGAAGTTTCTAAAATATAACAAGTACTAATCTAAACACACACACACAGACACACACACACACACATACACACACACACACATACACACACACACACACAGACACACACACACACAGACACACACACACACACACACATTCAGTAAATGAGAAAGATGAAAGCACCCCGATTGATCCTGTGTCTGCTACGATGAGATTTCTGACACTGACATTACTACGTTGGATCCGAGTTTATGACATGTGTCATTTATGTTGACTCAGACCGCTTTTCACAGGCCTAATAGAAGACTGCTGAAAGTTAAATTACTCGTAGTTATAAAACTAGTTCGGGATACGAAGGCAATTTTCGGAAGGTCAGTATGTGTTAGTCGACATCTGATTTAGTGAATGAAAAGTTTTGTCAAAGAACGGAAACAACACACGTATACGGTCACTTCACAATGGAGAGTAGAGTGGCATTTGTGGTCAAACTTGGTCCGAACACGAACACAACTCCCAGACGTGCGTTTCTAAATGCCGAACATCCATATAAGCGTAACAAGAAAATTTCCAAAATTTGTAACGAGAAAGTACAAAATTTACAGCATTTTGAAATACGCAACACTTCAGAAGGTGTAATTTAGTTGCCGGGTAGGCATTTAAAGTTGTTAAGTATAAAGTACAGTTTCAGTAAAGGTAAATTTTAAAATAGTAATCAAAACTAAACAGCTAGAGAATAGCCGTTTTTAGAGAAACTTCTCTCTTCTCTCTGTTTGTGTCAGTGTTGTAGGAAAATCCATGAATACTTACAGTTAAGTGTTCTGGGAGGGCAAAACTGGGTCTCTCACATACATAACATTGATATCAAACCAATTCGCACCAGAAATGTCAGTGATATGGCAGATATGTCTTATCACGTAAAGGGTTAAACGAAGTAGTAAGAAGTTTGGATTCTACGAGAGATAATAAAAAACGGTTGTAAATTTACTAGCAATAAATTTTACGGGAATCGTGTAAGTTAAATAATCAATGGCTTCGTTGCTATCTCGCTGCTGCTGCTTTCATTACTTTTGTTTTTATATCATCCATCTATAAGATGTGAGATTTCTAAGTACACGCTGTTCTGTGGGTGCCAACGTTCCGAACGAGCGTACTGCTTACAGCTTCGGATGGACCCACTGCAAACATGAAAAGTGAAGCTGTTTGTACCTCCGAAACGTCGGCGAAAAAGGCGGTGGCAATATGAATCTACTAAGTACCATCTGTTCGTCACCGAAATTTGTTGTGGCTCTTGATTCACAGAAGATTCAAACTATAATCTACAGTCCTTCAATGGAATACAGCAGGATTATAGCAGTCTCAAACACAACGTAGGCCTATTTCCTTCCAGGGAGGAATTTTGTAACCAAATTTAAAATACACACAACAGAAAGAAGCAAGAAGCATGTGCTGATTTCAAAGTCACAGTAGTTTCAAGCAATTATTAAGAGTATTCATGTGACATTTTAGGTTGTCATGGCGGTGAGTGTAAATACACGGCCTTCTGAAATAGGAACCGATTAGTAATTATGTTAGATAAATACCAAAGTTTCTTACTCACATAGTGCTTTCTTTATGATATACCGGTTCTTACTCTTCTAATCTGAAAGAAAAGGCATGATTTTCTTCCGCAACGTTGGTAATTACCTACCAAATTACACGGCGTGACATTGCAAAGGATGTTAAGCTGAAGTGTCTTCAGATTTCTTCGAAAAAGAATCGTAGGAAATCGCATCCCCGATAATTTTAATTACGCTCGGTCTGTCTGTCTCTTGTGAGTGTTGTGTGTTGTCAAGTAGAGGTCTCTCCGATGAGCCGGTCCCTCGTCCAGAGGAGTCCTACCGAGTGTGGTGTGTCTAAAAAAAATGTGATCGTGAAGCCTCGAAAAATGACGAGGCCTAGGCCCCCAAGGGGCTGTTGAGCCATTGGCAAAAATAAATAAGTAAATAAATAAAATAAAGCACGGATCGACCGAGGCAGAGCAAAGAGACTAACGAGTCTCTGCGCACAAATCCTCGAAGCTAATGACAATAATATGAGATTTAATAGTTCTTACATTTGCACAGCCAAACTCCAGTCATGTGCTTACCTTCTTCACGCTTGTAACATGAATGTAATCCCACGCGACATGCCCTGCAATACAGACTTGTCTCCGGCTCCTACAAATGCATAAGCAACGAAGTGTCCAGAATTGGTAATCAGATTATAATCCTTACGTGCCTCATTATTACGCTGTGGGTTTACCGTCTGTAAGACAGTCGAGTGACGTCTGTGTGTGTCTGTAATTAATCACGTAACATATTCACAGTAGGAGTAAAAAACCACCCAATATTCCTGAGAACATGCTTACAGAAAGGCAGTGGTTCGTCTTTCACCTTTTTAGTCCGATTATTTCGAATTTTCCGACTTTTCATTTGTGCCTGTTTATCGTGTAACAATATATAGGACAACTCTAATTCATAAAACCAAATTCTGACTCACTCTTGCGCTGTTGGTTCTTGTCTTTTAAGTAGAAAAAAAAAAGTTGCCTCTGTTTCCCTCCACCACGACAAGATGAAGTACGGAGAACGGGAGATATTGCTCCACCCATTCTTGGCTGTCATGGCTGGGGCAGTTAACCGCCAGGCTCCGCCAAAAGAGTACGAGTTAGATCCCAGGCCAGTCCATGTGGGACTTGGGGTGCACACAGTAGCACTGGGACAGGTTTTTCTCCGAGTACTTTGATTTTGCCTTTCAGTATTATTCTAACAATGTCCCATGTCAATGCTACTTATTTAGCATCGATGCAATATAATTTTAGCATCTGAGAGACAGTGGTTAAAATAACTCTCCCCCCCTCTCTCCGCTCGGCACTAGATGGAGAAGCTCTTTCTGCTTTCCGTCCACTAGATAGGAGGCTAAGTGGGCCCCAGAGCCGGTCAGGATGGGAAGGCGAAGAGAACTGCACTGTCTGCGGGCAGTTGAGTCACAATCGTTCAGCCAGCAGCCTAATTACTACACTGACTGACCTACACCGACCACCTTTATCGGTTGGTTGGTCTAAATAACGATTCTGTATATTTGGTTTCTTAGGGCAAAGAAGCTGCTCACAGAACATTCTCTACCCCCTGAAACATTTGTCAATTCACGCTAGATGATGTTTGTAGAAGGTACAGAAACTGGATTATTCAAAGTGTCAAGACCTAACAGCCCAAGCGTGAGTTGGCTGAAGCAAAAGGCGAAGAGACAAAAAAAAAAAAAGAAACCTTTCAGAATGGAAGGCGTGGAGAAACTGGAAAATGAAGAGATTGATAGGGTGATATAAAACGTGTGGGTTTTCTGAATGAAACATGCATAATATCAAAAAAAGAAGAGAATGTTAAAAATAACTGGACACAGCAAAATATTTGAACCAATTATTTACACGACAAGATACAAGACAGCGAAAACAAAACACCAGGCAGTGTGGAAAGACGATAAATAATGAGTTTAGATGTTTTTTTTAAATTACAATGATATGTTTAATTAATCTGTTTACTACATGTTAATTATATTTGTCAATTGTACGTGGCAGAACCACACTTTGTCATTCGGATCATAACAAAGCACTGACTATGCCCAAAATCAGTCTCCTCACTGTTGCTGTAGAAAGATTCGGATTTCAGGAAATATTTCAATGTTGGGCTGCTGTCTATTTAGTAACTGTTCTAATGAGTGAGATTTGAGAGTTTAGGAGCGTTGCTGATCCACATTATCTCTGTGATGTATGAAAACTTGCTGATTGGTAATAATGTACCGACGTTTCAGAAGAGCGTGCTTCCTCCTGTTCAGGGTCCCCAAGAGCGGTGTGTTTTCTTGGACCACCCTGCGGCAAGCCCCTCCAAAACTTTACTAATTGGCAAACAACACGGCGTCATATCTCAGAAGATTGTAATTTTTAACACTGGAACTCTGTACAGAAGGGCATGTTCTTAAGGTACAGGGCTGTGCTAACCAAAACTCCTGTTGGCACGATTTCGCATTTCATAACAACGCAATCATCGACCTACCTACGAGAAACTGTGTTAGGTTTCACGTTATGGCTTCGTTGTATGCACAAGCATTGCTTTTTGTCATAAAACATTGTTTATAACAGAATCCACTGTAGCAACTCTTATCGTACAAGTTTAGCATTGTGCCCCTATTAATCACTGTGTTACTGTTTTCGGATTGTCCTGTTAATACAGATAGGCCTCTGTAATGAAGCACTGACGATATCGGAAGCCACTACAGTCACATGCACTGTAGCACTTTATAAATGGCACAGAGGCTCACTATATCCTATTTCCGTGAAGCATTGTGGTACCGTTTATGGAACAGAAACAAATGGAAGACAACAAAATGTTAATTTTATACAACGCACTGCTATCTAAACAGAAACAGTTTTTTTATTACAGGGCCCCACAGCAGATGCTACGGACGCACCGCAGCCTTGAAGGCTTATTGTGCAACGCTGTGATGAAGAGGATGAGGTTTTTTCTGCTTTTCCATTTCAATGGAGCAACAAGGGAATGAAATTGACAAGGGAAAACCGAAGCACTCGGAGAAAAACCTGTCTCAGTGATACTTTGTCCACCACAAATCCCACATGGACTGACCCGGGATCGAACCGGGCCTGCGTGATGAGAGGCTGGCGACTAACAGCCTGAGCCATGGCACGGCGAAACAGAAACAGTTGAACAACGAAGCTAATTTTACAAAAAGACGCCGAAGACAACCGGTTAACCCTTGCTTTCTATTAGCTGGTAAGTTGACATAAATAGCGTGAAGTCTTACCTGGCGGTAGAAGATCTCCTGCAAGGGCTAGTACAAGGCAAAACCAGTGGAAGACAGCGAACGGCCAGCAGAACAGCCACTGCAGTACTCCTCCTGTTGACAAACAATAACATTAAGCCCTCCTTCCAACAGACGGACAAGAAACGACAGTAAGGGCAACGGTTATGTTAGCGGTTACAAATTGATGTTAAATATTAGAAATTCTAATTCATCATAAGTCGGAAAATGTCCACGTCCTTTCCATTGTTTTAAAATAAACTCTTCAGCTTTATTATAAAACGTCTTGACAAACCTTCCATATCCCGAATGCTACAGTTAAGGCACGCACATCTTGATCAGGCTGCATTTCGCAATAGTAATATTAGCTTACGCCAACGGCATGAGCGGACAACAGATGTAGTCAGATTACGCTAACAGAGAATCACGTTCAGAAGGTGTGCTAAAGACGTGAATGTCTTATGATCTAATCCAGATTTGAAATTTTTCAGCCAAAACACTCGTACTTCCTGGACTGTGTCACTAGTTGTGGGCTTCAATGTAAGCTGGAATATTAGACATCATCGCAAACAGAAATTGTCAGTAAGGTCAAAACAAATGAGGGACAGAGCGTCTTGATATACAAGAACAGCACGTTTCTCTACACGAGTACGAGTATGAGTACGGGTCAGGCCCTTATGCAAGTAGGCCTTTGACAGGCCCTCTGTGCCCCTCTCTCCACGAAGAAGACTTTCTCTTGAGAAGACACAAACACTGGTGAGCTTCGAAATTTAAAAACAAAAAAAATTTAGGAAAGACATCAGCGTCAGTGTCACGTTACGACTGAGTGTAGTCAGTCGGTTCGTCTTTCTTGATGTCGTGGCCCTGTTGGGGTTCCTGACCCTATTTCTGTCTATGTTGGAGATTAGTAGCGCATTGTCTTCGGGCGCCCTCTGACGGGATTGCGGGTCTGTCCATTTTCAGAAGTTACTGTCCTTGTCTGCTGTATATATTTACATATTTAAAAGTTGAAAGTAGCCAATTTTTAAGCCTTTTAAACAAGTACTTTCTGTGTTAAGCTTCGCCTTTATTGTCCTTCCTTCACCATGGAAAAATGAGGAGGGTTGATATAGTGTGTGTATGGCACGTCCTCTGTCCAGACGTAACTTACGAGATTCGGAATGTATATATCAGGTTCCTTTGGTTTCAAGTGCCGTGTAATGGCCACGCAGGCACCCAGGCCGGTATCCTTTCGCCCTTCCACCAAAAGACGTTACCTGGTACAAAGGCATCCATGGAAATTCTTTCAAATAGTGCAAGGTCCACAACCATTGTACCTTGTTTTAAGAATATGTATTAATTCAAGTAGATTATTTTAACTAACACAGTCTCCCATTAGTTGACAATGTGATGCACTGGTGCGGCTAATTGTGTCCTGCAAATCGCTCTTGTATTTTACAAGACACAAAACAGCGAACTGTCACATGTTAATGTTACGTAGATGTGGTCCATTCAAAATACTTAATGTCTAACACAAAGCTGATGTATTGGAAACGGGTTGTGAGAACGGTGCATTGATAAAACAGTCTCACGTTTATGTCGAATGACGGGACACGATGTTAGCAATGTTGAAACTCCGAGCTCGCTTGCCGTGCACAAAATAGGATAAGGATTTGATCCTTCCACTGAAAAGACACGTTATGTTAATGTTGTTACAATTCAGCCTGCTTAAACATGTAGGCATCCTTAAAAGTGCCACGACACACGAAAATGTAATTTACGTATTACAGCAAACTGAATCATTCATGCGTAGCACACTGTAACAAGATCACTTACTTAGAGCACATTCACACGCAAGTAAGTGTAAAACCACATTTTGTTTCTTTATACTTGAAAATGGAACTGGGATGTCTCTGAATCCTGCCGACAGATTCGACTATCTCGTGTAACATTAAATTTATGCGTCATATTTATCTCAAAACATTCAGATCAGGGGTTAAAATACAACGCTGAAATATCACTGGATATTTCATAAAAGTATTTACAGTGTTACCTTACTTCGGAGATCTTATATTCATGAATAGTTCAAGCTTAACATTTCTACTCTACTACTTTCCACACTCATTTCCATTTCATTTCATTCTTAGCTCAGTTTCAAAGAAGATTGGAAAATTCATATTATTTTCGTAATTTTCGTCTCCGTCTATCAGCAAGTAACAGTGACGAACTAAGGGAAAACATGTCATAAAAAGAACACGTCAGATCTATTACATTCTGTAAATATACTTTAAATTTGATTTGGGGCTGGTCGTTATAAAGGCTGTAAGGGTCGTAAGAACACTGCCACGTACAGGCATACATTTTGTTCTTGTGGCGCAATAGCCCCACTCGGGCCTAGGTTGCTACACTGTTGGGGTTTCGAGATCACACACAGCTATACACACCACAATCGGTAGGGCTCCTCTGGACAAGGGATCGGCCCATCACAAAAGACCTCTACCTAACAACACACAACATTCACAAGAGACAGATATCTATGCCCGCGGCGAGATTCGAGCCCCTAATCTCAGCAAACGAGCGGCCGCAGACCTACGCCTTAGACCGCGCGGCAACTGGGATCGGCGTACAGGCATATACTCGTATAGGCCTATATATGCATATAATATATATGTTTCGATACATATATATATGTATACGGGATACATAAAAATGTGTGTGTGTTGCGATGGAAATTGATATATGGCATTATCGTATTCACAACTACTGCACACAACCTTTAGTTCCTATACTGGTGCACATTTAAGATATCTCTGTGACAATAGCATTAAATTCCATGTACCGTCTCCACGTTTCCTTCGTTCTTGTTAATTTAAAAGTCATTTTACGTAAGGGAATACACCAACTGTTACATGTATTTTCACAAACCCCAATTCCATTAAAGCAACAATACCGTATGGAAGTTCCACTCGCTTCAATTCACTTTAATTTCTACATAACGTTTTGGCGTATTTCTCGACTAAAAATGTTGGAACTAAAATAAACATAAAATACCGTGCACAGTTACATCTCTACTGATATCAAGAACAATATTAGCGTATTAATACATATAAACTGTTCGCCACTGTAAGTGTTGAGCATGAAAAGCGATTAGTGTGCGGCAAAGTAAGTATAACGTAACACTGAGGCGCGTTCGCATACCCATTGCTGTCGTGGAAAAGTAATACACATTTCATATCCTGAATGTGTGTCTGTAGCCTTAGTTACCCAGCATGCAAAATGTAAACGCCGTACATTTTCATCTGTGGCTTGTCTGGCTCTACCATATTCCTCTACATTATCTCATAAGCGGTATGATTTTCGGAAAAAAAAATTACTGGACATAAAAAGTGAGTTTTGACTTTCTCTAGAATTGTTGTCTGAAACATTTCTCAATCTAACAAGAATTCAGCAAGATACTATCACAAATGTACATAGATCTTCATGTAAATTACCCGTTATTCATGGCAGATTTCAATCAAACTTGAATTCTCTCAGATTTTCGAAAAATAGTCAAATACCAAATTTCATTAAAATCTGTGTAGTGGGAGCCGAGTTGTTCCATGCGGACGGACGGATGGACGGACAAACAGTCATGACGAAGCTAATAGTAGTTTGTCGAAATTTTACGAATGCGCCTAAGAAAAAGAATCGAGATGACGCAGCACTTAAAAGTATTTGAAGGCCGCAGTGATCAGTGTTATTAATAACTAAAGTGCGTTTACCGAGCAAAAATAAATTTCAGAGATAAGTAAATGTAATTAACAGAGTAACAGAATTTCAGTTGATGTTACTTTGTCGTCTGTTCGTATTTTAGTGCCAACATTCCCATAGAAACATGCTTAATGCCTCAAGCTGCCTTTTCAGAACCTCTGATCTTCACAGCCTGCATACTCGGTACACTCGTGACATCTTAAAGTGTCCCTCTAGGGTTATGACGTGTAAAGTGAAACAACGGACAAATGCCTATGGAAACCGTAACTAGAAGCGACACATACTCGTAGACGCTATAATCGAAAGAATAAGTACCATAACATGCCAAAGGATATGTTGCAATTTGTACTGTACAGTCATATTGCAATACAATGTGCCCTGTGGCACACAAAGTTGAGTTATGCTTCCCCGTCACGCCCACTAGTGACAAATTACTATCTAGGGGGTTTCGCCTGGCAGCTCAAGGATTTATATCGTTTACTAGCCGAGAAGGATGTGCCGGACGACAATTCGTCTCCATATTCACATGAACACACACACTATAAGACACGCCGCGCCCACACAAATCTATCCCACCCTTACGGGTCAGGACATATTCGTTTTCCCATTATAACTCATCAGTGCCGTTAAATGTCTAATTACAGCGAGATTTTTGCAGCAGTAGAATGAGGGACCTCCTTCGTCTCGTGTGCCGTATTTTAGCAATAATCCGATTGTAGCTCCTCCAAAAGCAATGGGTTCCCACGTTACAGAATACACGCTACGCCTTGGTTTTAGAAGACAGACGAGTTCTTAC
This sequence comes from Reticulitermes speratus, assembly GCA_021186555.1. Taxonomy (NCBI): domain Eukaryota; kingdom Metazoa; phylum Arthropoda; class Insecta; order Blattodea; family Rhinotermitidae; genus Reticulitermes; species Reticulitermes speratus. Next base: position 19,883,539 of record JAJKFL010000002.1, read on the forward strand.
GCAAAGAAAAAATTGGGGTTTCTTCGTATACTGGAAATGGCGCTAATTCGGCTTTTGCCCGAGTGACTTCCATGCTTCCAATTCCGTTTCTGGGCACCCAGCATGAATAAATCCAAAAGGAATAAGACGTTTTCTCTCAAAGACAAATATTTTCTGTAGTCGTACTTAAAAACCTCAATAATATCTACTTCTCTATAAAAATGAAATCACAGCACCCAGAACAAAATAAACGAAAGGAACCCTTACGGAGAGAGTATAAGCCCCTCCTTCCCGGAGCAGTTGAGCGTTTTACCTGCACCGGCTGGCGTCTGTAGAGAGAGCTCTTGCCCCCAAAGAAACGGAAACATGAAACCAGATAAACCCAACAACTCCAATCCACTATCTGTTGCCCTACACTCTTGCCAACTTTCAGATACAAAAAGAACACCGGGAAGAGCAAAGTAGAACAAGAAAAAGAAGAAAGCCAACAACACGGTCCATCAAACGTAATGCCTGAGATCGCCGGCGCTCACATTACTCCCACATCCAAATGTAAAAATGTACAGTGTTATTAACATAAGAATAGGCCTACGCGATATGAATTATTCAAAACAAATTCATGTACGTTTATTGGCGTCTCTAATAGCAGTTATTATTGTTGTTATCATTATTATCATCATCATTATCACCATAATCATCATCATCATCATCCACTACAAAAGGAATTCACACGTTAGAAGCTAAAGTAAAAGTGGTGGCAGCACTGATAAAGTATGAAGTTTAATTCCTCTGGAGTAAGATTGAGAATTTTCCAAACGTGTTCGTTGCTATTCAGCATAATCTTTCCTGCATATTATTTTACTGCTTAAAATTCTGGACGTAAAGCTACACATAACACGGCATAAAAATCAGTCTTTTTTAAAACACATGTATACTAAAACACTGCAAGATATAAAGTAAAAAACTTACTTTGTGGCTTAGAACGGAATAAGAAAAGGTAAAAAATGGCAAAGATAAAAGTCACTGTGGAGGGACCTAATGCAATTTTAGTCAAATCAACGAATCTTACAGCACTCTTGTCCTTAAACACTGATTTTAATCATGCATATACAAGCAAACGAATTGTTGCTACTTCAGAACCTACAAGACATCACACCATACACGACGGAGCTCTTTAAATAAATATTATTCATTTACGTTATCAAGAGCGTCCTAAAATAAACTACCATAGAGGACCTAATAAATGGCCAAGGTTTCATATGATTCACAAAACTTAGAATAAAAGAAAAAAGTTTCGGAATATGGCTCAGTTAATTTCAAACTATTCCAAGCATCAGCAGCCGGCCTGTACAATCTCTACTGGACTTCAGTCAACGCACTGACAGTCACTTACACCTCTGTGTGTGGCAGGACATAGTATCAATTTTCCAGTATGCAGGTAACTAACAGAATATGTCGAACAGTGCTCTATACGTTGTGAATACACGGTAAATAGCTTAATTATTACCAGAAATTGCCCCATTTTATTTGGGATGAGCAGGACACCGTAATGAATGTAAGGGCAGGAGCAAACTGCAAAGCATCGGGTTTGTGGTAACCGAACTTTTACCCGGGTTGCTAACTAAAGCACGGTATGTTCAAATAACATAGCCTGGCGAGAAATCTCAACGCCAGCTTTCCGTCTAGCTCTTCATATTACATCATGAATCTAACAATGCCTATAACTTAATAACTGGGACTACACCACAATGTATTCTTTAAATAGTTTAATAAACTAAAGGTAAAGCAACCCCATTACAGGCCTAGACAGGCCCTGAGGGGTCCAGGAGGTTGAGGCTCCCAGATTTGTAGACAATCGGCACATGAAGGTGGTAAGTTTGTCAGCCCTACGCACCGGCCGCCTTTACCCCCAGGAAATATTCCTGGTACTCATTTCTGTTAGAGGCTGAGTCGACCCCAGGGCAATAGTGCGACCGAAACGATTATGTCAAGGAATTAATTCCAATGACACCATCGGGAATCGAACCCGCGACGTTCCGGTTTGTAGCGTAGTGTCTCAACCAACTATGCCACCGCGCGCCCCAGTTTAATAAAGCAAACCCTGGAAATCTTCCCGTATCTGCTTAAACTTCTAAATAACTTAAAAATACACTGCTTGGCTTCTCGAGGTAAATTCGGTTTTGAACCCAGGTGGAACTGCTGAAGGCTAAACCAATGTAGATTTCGCATTGGCTTCCTTCAGAGGCAGAATGTTGAAGTTCCCTCCTACATGGATAACGTTTAAGTTGGTTACCAAAATCACTCAAGGGTTGGGAGTATTTCAGTCCAGATTCAATGCGGTCGATACGTTAAATAAGGCCTATACCAAATTTAGAAACTCGCCTTCAGATAAGACTTTACTACCCAACAAGTTACTGCGGAAACCTGCTACGAAACTTATCGAAAGCAGCTAGCAAAGGACAAACGCCTAACGAGTATTCCGTACACATTACATCTGCAGTACGGCTACCAAATAACAAGGATTTACAGTCCTTACGTTTCGACAAAGAAAATACGACAAATGCACACACTGCTTAACAGAGAAAGTAATTTTGCGGAATCAGTTAACAGAAAAAGTCAGTGAACTCAATTTAGTTCTGATAGAATGCAATTTACAAGGGTCCTTAAACAAAGAATCCTACCGTACAGAATATTGGTATTTAAATAAGGCAATGCAGGATAATACTGCCCCGCAGGAAATTTTGTGATTCACACGAGATAAATGGTACTGTTAGGTTTGTAAAATCTTGGAGGATAGCTAGAATGTCTGTGACATAAGCACATGTTTGTGGATGGAATTGGCTTAGGATTATCTTTTCTAAACGTAATTAATTCTAGTATCACTGTTAATTCTATAGCTAATTTATTTTAGTCGAGCTAGCATTGTGTGGGTACAAGAAACAAACGCCTTTGCCTTCGGCAAAAACTATGCATGTCACTGTTGAAAACACAGTGGTCAGATGAACACTTAAACTTCAGAAGAAAAGACGTAACTGGTATATGGAAGCAATTACTTAACCAGAAGTTAATACAATGGCATTCCTCGCGTAATATTTTCCGTATCATTAGCCTCTTGTTTGGGCATTTAAACGGCCCGCTGCACTGCGTAGCGCATTAAATCTGCAGGATGGCTTTTCCGGCCACACAATTGCTTACAACTCAAAGTATAGGTACTGCAAGGAATTGTACAATGACAGTACGCACTCAGCACAAACTAGCTACATGACAAAGAGAGATACAATCCACTGCCACGTTTTGACCGCCTTACACGTCTTAAATCTCGTGCAGCATTCTCACACAGCAGGTTAAATCAAGCAGGATGAGATGGGACGGACATACAGCACGCTTGGAAGGACGTGTACTTGCACAAAAAGTTTTAGTTGAAAGACATCAGCGAAAGAGGCTACTTGGGAGGCCTATGGCTAAGCAAAAGGATAATATTAAAGTGGATCTTAGAAGAAAAGGGCGTGAAGAAATGGACTGAATTGCCTTAGGTTAGGTTCCAACCATTACAATTGCGGATTTATTTCTAATTTTCTGCAAAATTGTAACATAGGTATCGTTATCGAGAGTTACAGATGATGATGATGATGACGACGAGGATGCGACATTAATTTATGTACTTCTGACTCACACAATTTAGAAAAGTCAATATTATCGCGTGCCACGTAATAATTCAATATCAATTCAGCTCTTTATTTTTTACTGCTCATGAAACAACTGAATACAGTAATAATAATAATAATAATAATAATAATAATAATAATAATGTAGTAATTATTATCCTTTTACCCTGCCGGCTCACCAAAGTAGTCTTGACAACTAAACAGGCTAATCAGATCGCCAGTCTTCAGAGCTTAAACAGAATATACTAAAGCTTTGAGTTCTGAAATTCGTCTAAATTATATTTAATAAATTAGTTTATAACTCACAGAAAAAAAAAACTTCCTCCCCGTTACCAAGACAAATCGGTTATGTCTCAAATGCTTACGGACATAACCACAAACGAGGTAAAATGAAACCTTCTGTGATGAAGCAGACGGTATTCCTACCACTGTACTTACGGGCTAAAAATAAGGAAAGACAGCGCCAATGATCAGGAAGGCTCGCTCAATTTCTATTACACTGAGAGCCAGTGCTGGTTGGTCACAACAGTTAGTTGTTCAAATGTTTAGCTCGTACAGAATCAAACACGTGAGGAGAACTTCAACCTAATGTTTTTTCTCATGCTGATACACTTCACGTAGCTTGTCAGTGCAACGCATGTAGCATGTAGCCGAAGCCAATAAATCTCGTCAGCAAGACACTACTCCGAATGATTGGCTTACTTCCGTTGAAGAGAGATAATCGCCAGCAATGGATAGGGTTTGAAACACGGTTACTTGAAAAGGGCAGAAAACTTTCCACGTTTCTCAGATTCTTGACTTGTGACTTCTCGAAAGTGTTTCGCGAATTTCAAAACAGAAGGAAGGCAAATTCGATAGAGTAAAAAATCGTCGATATCGTTTACAGTCCATTTTCGAAATACAATATTCAAGGAGCCGGCGGATCTAAGACTGACTAATTGTCGCTTTATTTTTCTACACCTTTCGAAATGCGCAGATTGTAAATACAGCGTCTAGTGGAAGAAGGTGTACAGAGTGTTGAGCACATGTAGCCACTTGTCTCCACACCAACCTTTGCGAATATTAACCAAAAACATTACTATCAACGTCCAAATAAAAATATGCGCTTCTGCGCAAAGAGAATCTATGCACAAACCCGCCTATGGATTCGATATGTGCAATAATAATAAAAATAATTATTATTATTATTATTGTTATTATTATTATTATATAATCTGTCAAAATTTTGTAATGAACAGGTTTCACACTAAGTAAATTTTAACTTCATAGCAAATGTACTAGTGTTTAATGTGATTTTATTTTATAGATATCAGCATTTCCTGTACACCTCATAACTTTCGTCCTAAGTACGACACTTAGAGGATCGAAATATGTAGGGTATGAAGTGTGTCTTTAACTGCTAAACACATATATAAATAAGATTATTTTGGTTGTTCCGTTTTGTTATGTGCTTTCGCGAAATTGCGAAAAGCGACTATTAGCTTTGCTATGTCTGTACGTCTGTTCGTCCACATGGAACAACTCGGCTCTCACTGGACGGATTTTCACGAAATTTGATATTTGAGTATTTTTCTAAAACCAATTGAGAAAATTCTAGTTTTATTAAAATCTGACAAGAAAGAGGGTTCTTTACATGAAGACCTATGTACATTTATGACAATATCTCGCTGAATTATTTTTAGAATGAGAAATATTTCAGACAAAATTTGTAGAGAAAGGCAAAACACGCACTTTATATTCGATAACTTTTTTTTTTTTTTCGAAAATCGTGCGTTTATGAGATAATGTGGAAATCAAGGCACAGCCGGAGAGGCCACAGATGACAATATAATAGGGCGCATGCGCTTTGCGTGCTGGATAACTAAGGCTACAGACACACACTCAGAATATGTAATAATTATTGCTTTTCCATGGCAACAATAGTTACACGAATGCACCTCAATGTTACGTCAAACGTACGTTGCCTGTCTTGTTTATTAATACAAATAGCAACAACGACACATACACAAAGCTGACGACTGTTCACATGCAATTTAATGTGGTATTTTCTTATGAATTTACATGTATCTCAATTACTTCCCTTTTATATCAGTCTGATCGTACAAAACAATCTTTACCCTGAGATCTGCGCTCTTCTGGGATATTACGCGGCGTCGTGTGGTTATTGTTTACCGACGTTTCAAGACAACGTATCGGTCACATTCTCACGGGTCAAGACTCCGAGTAGCCATGAAAAACAAACTCCGTACATTTCATGGTTTTCTGTATCAGGACTGATGATGGCTCTTTGAGCTGAAATCGGTAGCCTGATCACATGTTGCAAGCGTGTGTGTTTTGGTTCTGACTGTACTACTGAAAAGAGTAAAATATATTTTTGCATGTACATACCAACGGGGATGTCTAATATTTAAAAAAGTAATATTTCTATTGTGAGAGATTTTGTAGAACAGCTCCACATGTTCTCTTATTCTACTTACATTTCAGTATATTCTGTTTTAATATAAATATAAGGTAAAGTTCTCCCTAGAACGGGCCATGAAGGCCCAGAGGGGGAGTAGAGGTATTGCTCTACTCTTTCTTTAACCCTGGCACTAGATGAGGGTGGGTGGTCAACTCCACGCCCCGGCCCTCCCGCCACTCACGCCCCGCCGGGAAATAGACCCGGTACCCATTGTATAGGAGGCTGGGTGGGCCCCAAGGCCGGTCTGGACGGCTGCGGAAAATCTCTCCCCCACCGGAATTCGATCCCCGGACCTTCCAGCCCATAGCGAGTCGCTATATCGACTGAGCTATCCCAGCCCACTCTGTTTTAATATACCTCAATTAAAACTAAAGTCCTCTGTTGTATATTCTCATACCATAAATTATATATCCATTAAGTCTGAATGTATATGACGTTTGTGCCTATACAAAGCGGCAAATATGCGTTTAGAACAGACAACTTACTGCTGTGAAAAGCGTATAGTGTTGTTGATATAAACGGTGACACTGCTAAAATATGTAAAGCCATCATGTAAAATTACACACCGCAATCGCGTTATACACGCAACATGCCCCAAAACATAAATATAACGAGGAGACTGGAAGGTGGTGGTAATTTATGGCATACGGATGAGATATAAACTGCGTTTACTCTTATCGGCCCGGTGCTCTTGGCGTACGTCCTGCAAATGAATGGGCCTGCATTAAGGCATTCTGCACGTGTAATAGACCTGTAAATCATAAACACGTGAAGGGAAGTGCCACAGCGGTGAGTGTAAGACACGTAAAGGCCAGTTTACAAGCCTCTCAGGATCCGAGATGTTTCAAGAATAAACACGCTACGTTAGCCCTTTCACTGTCAAATAAAGTATGAGCCTATTAGCGAAAATGTCCGTAAGCGCGTCAATGCAAACCCTGCTTACAGTAACTCCCACTGAAAAATAATAATTTGCGAAATGTCGAGGTTAAAGCTCTAATAGTGACATCCAGATTAGACAGTTCGAAGTTCAATGTCAAATTGTATTGCGTGATTGTCGATACATAAAAGAATGCCCGCACTTTGGAAATATGTGATCCCACTGTTGTGTAGAGAAAACTACTACTACTAATTTTTCATTGGCTCGACAGCCCCTTGGGGGCCTAGGCCGCCTCATTTTTCGAGGCTTCACGATCACACTTTAGACACACCACACTCGGTAGGACTCCTCTGGACGAGTGACCAGCTCGTCGCAGAGACCTCTACCTGACAACACACAACACTCACAAGAGACAGACATCCATGCCCCTGGTGGGATTCAAACCAACAATCCTAGTAAGCGAGCGGCCGCAGACCCACGCCTTAGACCGCACGGCCACTGGGATCGGTACTACTACTACTACCACTACCACCGCCACCGCCACCGCCACCGCCACCGCCACCGCCACCGCCACCGCCACCGCCACCGCCACCGCCACCGCCACCGCCACCGCCACCGCCACCGCCACCGCCACCGCCACCGCCACCACGCCACGACCGCCCCACCGCCACCGCCACCGCCACCGCCACCGCCACCGCCACCGCCACCGCCACCGCGCCACCGCCACCGCCACCGCCACCGCCACCGCCACCGCCACCGCCACCGCCACCGCCCGCACCGCCACCGCCACCGCCACCGCCACCGCCACCGCCACCGCCACCGCCACCGCCACCGCCACCGCCACCGCCACCGCCACCGCCACCGCCACCGCCACCGCCACCGCCACCGCCACCGCCACCGCCCCGCCACCGCCACCGCCACCGCCACCGCCACCGCCACGCACCGCCACGCCACCGCCACGCCACGCCACCACCACCACCACCTACCACTACCACTACACTACTACTACTACTACTACTACTACTACTACTACTACTACTACTACTAACTACTGCTACTACTACTACTACTACTACTAATAATAATAATAATAATAATAATAATAATAATTTCAGTGCTACAGCCCAAATCGGCCCTAGACTACCCTATTGTTGAGGTTTCTAAATCACACACAATTAGGCACACATACATTCAGCACGACTCCTCTGAAAGAGTGATCGGCTCGTCGCATAGGCTACTAACAACACAGCAGTCAACAAATTCAAGAAACGAGGACCCATTCGCTCAGCGGAATTCAAACCTGCGATCCCAGCAATCAACTACGCCTTATACCAAACGGCCACCGGGATCGGCATTATTATTATTATTATTATTATTATTATTATTATTGAAGGAAATCCATACAAATGGATAATTAGCTGTAGCTTTTACACTTCAAAGAAAACGCGTTTAGATATACTACTAATAATTAAGTGTATTTTTTTATTCTATACAAGCAGGTCAATGTGCTACCAACAATTACAGTATAACAGTGTTTACTGCACAGTGTGGCACAGATGAGCATGCCGGACCATGGAACATCATCAAATGCGGCTTTATCGGTCCATGGATCAGAAATGCGTGGAAGCTACTGTCCTTCACAAAGGCTATTTAGCAACTAACCTCCTACAGCAGGATTCTTTCTGAAAGCGTATATACTCAGTCAGTCAAGAAATTCCTCATTTCAACAGGATAAAACTGTTCATTGCCATCTTCAAAATAAGAAGTTTTTTAATCAATCCTGATCCAGTTCAGTCGTGTCCAAAACTTCCATGTTATTTCTCTAAGATCGATTTTAATATTATCCTCTCATGATCTCTCAGTCTCGCACGTGGTCTATTCCCTGGATATTTTCCACCTAAGGTATTTTACACAATTCTTCCATGCCCCGTACATCTCTGACTTTTTCATTTAATCATCTTGACATCTTTAGATGCAGAGTAGAAATTATGCAGCCACAGCTAAATAATGTTTTCTATCTCCTTCTTACTTTACTTCTTTCTTGAGCCCAAACATTTTCTCAACACTTCTCGAACATTCTCAATACGTCCCCTTTCTTTGCAGGAGAAGTCCAAGTTTTACACCCTTATAATAAACAGGACAGGAAAAATCACCGTATTTCAATAAATGGGATTTGCAAACAGGACAAGGAGTAAATAAAAGTCAAGCTCGCAGCAGTTTAGGTATGGCAGTTGTGTCACTCCTTCTGTCTACACGAACGAGCAGATACGCTTGACGCAATGAGCTTCCGTACAGTGATGGATGGCACTAGGGCTCCAGCTTTATTGAGAGAAAACGTGACGTCTTGTATTGCTCTGGCTAATTATTTACCATCAGCGCTATTCAAAGTGAACCAGCGGATGCTATTAATGAACAAAATTGAACTCTGAATGCAGCCTAAGGGCAACTGATGCTTCACTTGGTTTATAATTATTAAAGAACGTTCCTATCTTAGCAATGAATATCCTATTACATAGAAACTCTTAACCAGGTTCACGTTTAGGTCTTTGGGAATATTAACAGGTTTACGATGAGAATTAGAACATGCTTCAAGGAATAATTGTTATGACTTCCTATGGCTATAATTAGAGACGTGGAAGCAACAGTGGGCTAGCTTTTCAAAGGATAAATAAAACAGAGATACTATTCAGTATCAACAGTACAGCTCTCTTGAAAAGAGAAACAAGTTTTGATGGTTCCACAGTTTAATGCAGCCTCAAAGACCAGACTTACCTAACAAAATCTAACGTCCTCAACGGATCTAGTTCTTTAAGGAAAACCTAACAATTGCTCAGCTACTCAAGAAATGTGCTGTCTTTCAATGAACCCAAATTTTCACAATAATCTTCATAAGTCCTTCCAGAGAATAATCCACATTACAAAAAATAAATAAAAACGAGTTCAAAAATAAAACCTATTTTTCTGTAATAATTGTAGGGAGAATTGACGCTGTTTAGCTAAAAAGAAAAAAAATATCTGGGATACGACGCCGTATAAATTGGAAGATGGCACTAAAAGGCACAGACGCGTGAAAGTGACCGCTTACCTCCATCGTACAAGGAGGTTAAGAATGAGTGGATCTGTATCTCCACCCCACGATATGCCTTCATTATGCACGCAGGAAAAAATGTAACCTTGCCTTTATTAACGAATTGTGTTGTACACTGCATGTTTCTACAGAAAGTCGTTCCTTTCTAAAAACACAAAAATGACTCGGAATGTAATCATTTACTCGAAAAATAAAGTGCTACTTTTGTTATAATGCGTTCATCCATATTTCAGTAACAACGTCTTTGCAATTTCAGAACGTATGAAGTCATGCGAAGTAAAAAAATTATTTTCAGTGAGTGTGATTTCATTCACTCTACATACTGCATTAATAAACCAGGTTATCGCCACAAGTAATTATGTGGATCACATCAGTTAAGGACTCTGTGTCCTTGATGGTCAGTTTGAAACATCACCTGGTATACGTTCCATGACTTCACAAATGAATGACATTTTCCAGTACAGGTTGTGGTCATACCCAACTAACTACATCCGTATTTACTTCACAATAGAGCAACCCGCTCCAACCATGTTTCGCCAACCGCGAAAATCAAATATCTGTGGTTTCCAAATTTATCCAGTTTTTCCCAGCGCAGTATTTAATTCCATGTGTCCACAGTTTTTAATTTGTATACACATGAAAAAATCGGCGGCGTCCGCACCAAGAGATGCACAGACGTCGCAGGCTTGTAATGGCATTCGATGACATTTTTGCTTCCAGCAACTGCACTGCGGAAAGTCGTCCCGTGACACTCGCTGCATTCATATCCCCTCTCTAATGTTTGCGCTTATTTCTTGTGTTTAGTAAGGACCAGGCCACTTAGCTGAATTCCTCTTAGTGTTAAAAGCGACAGTGGGTCCCTAATCGCACAATTTCTCACAAGTCTTGGTACTGACAAGAGCGGTTTTGTGAACTGCGAAAATTTTCAGGGAAGTTCCCACTGGAGGTGTATGACTACTGTACTCCTGAGGTGATTAACATTACATGTACTGCACGATATCACATTCGATCGTAATATTCAGTTTTCTGTACGTGCTGGACATTGAGAAAAGCATATATGGGTACAGTTTACTTAAACCTGTCTTCTTTCTCAGTCGGGATATAAATTCAAGTAGTTGTATAGAGAGTGAATGGAAATTCGCCCAAAAACTCTCCATAGTGTAATTCCTTGTTTTAAAAAAAGTCAAAATTATTACACAACATATGTCCTGAGACGTTTGGTTTTCGAGATAGACATCACCTTCCAATAGGGTAACACACTTTAAAGCAGTGTCAATTGTCACGAAGATAAACCGCGTTGTTAGGAGTGATCAAAAGACACAATACGTAGCAGGGCTCAGCGTTGTTAGAGTACTCAAGACACACAGTGCACAGCAGGGCTCAGCGTTTTTAGGAGTACTCAAGACACACAGTACATAGCAAGGCTCAGCGTTATGAGGAGTAATCAAGACACACAGTACATAGCAAGGCTCAGCGTTGTTAGGAGTACTCAAGACACACAGTACACAGCAGGGCTCAGCGTTGTTAGGAGTACTCAAGACACACACTATACAGCAGGGCTCAACTGTGATCGAATGGCCTTTGAATAAACACATGGCGGTTATTGGAACATGATCCTCGTCCTCGATACCTGTATATTCGGGATGCACCACTGCACATTATTTCTCACTACTTTATTACGGTTGAAGCCATCCAGTCGCTAATGTGGTTCAACGATTGCAGCAGCGTTTCCGTGAGATATAAAGTGTGATGACTAAGACACTCGTGAAGGCAGATCGCCCACGGACTTTACGGACACCAGCCAATGAATGTGCCATAATTTCAGCTGTGGAAGTAGACATGTGTGGAAGCTGACGCGGTAACTCACGACAGCCGGAACTGTCTTAAACTAGAGTCTACTAAACTACTTCTTGACCATCAACTGGATCCACATAAATTCTCGCGGTAAACACCTCTGTTTCCAGACGATCGTCTTTTACGCCTATTATGTAATATGAATATGTAAAGCATCCATGCTGGATTACCCCATTGGACATGATTTTACTGAACTGATCTGTATGGACAGCCTAGATTCTAAGCGTCTGTTCGAATAAAAAATAACAGTCCAAAACATAACTACTTCATATTCCACATGAGACAATGACCTCTCATATACGCACCAAAACGTTATAAATTTTGACAAAATAGAAAAAAAAATGACATCAAAATTAAAGACTGCTCCCTCCCTCATGACCTTCTTGGACTGCTTGACCCTGCAAGATGGGACGGATAGGTTGTCCCGAAATCTCAGTAACAAACCAGTCCCCGCAACATCTCAGAAAAGCGAAAACCAAAATGATACATTTCAAATGAGTGGTCATACACATAAATAGGTTATTCTTTTCGCTTATAATTGCAACTGGGAAGGACCCTCTTACAAATACTACTATAACAAGCGTTGATACAGAATATGCAACAAAGGTTTTGTTTTCCCCATGTTACCCTGCGGGGCTCTTGTCACTTACATTCTCTTCCACAGGAAGGGCTTCGGTTTGCCCAGTCATTTGTCGGGCCTGTGTTCGAAGTTTGCGCTTGTTTCGGAAAGTCTCCATCTATCGTTGTCGCTTACGTTCACCTGCACTTGTTGTGTAATGACATTCCACGCACAATATAAGGAAAACTTGGTACACAGCATGAAAAGGAGTACATTCCCGCCCTAATAGTAACTGCTTAAACACACAAGTGCACCTTGCTCTAACGTAAATTTCATTAGTTTTCACCAGATTCTTAACACCAGCGTCTTCAGCTACTGGATATACATATGTACCGTGTTCCGTGTATCGTCCACGCAATGCCTCCACAACTGGGTCGTCAGCAGCGGCTTTTATAGCAGTGACACCTTATGTCTATACTGGAAACAGTATAACAAAATCATTTGCCAAGGGTTGTGTCTCCAAGAGAAAAGTTCTCTTCTACGTTCCATGTTATGTGTGCCACATTTCAGAAAAGGCCGATTTTGGGATTTACCCAAGCGATGGGATCCTACCGCACAGAAAACAAAGTCCGTCTTGGCTTACCCTCAGCGAAGAGTTCTTACCGCACAGAAAACAGTGAGCCTTCCCCTCATCATAGTAACGGCGTTACTTTGTATTTTCCCCGAACGACTTCGATGAACGAGTTACGATTTTTGGGCATGCAGTGCCCCTTTTCCTGCAATATACCAATTCAGAGCAACACGGTGGGAACGGACAGACAAACAGACTGACATTTGGTTATTATAGGCCTATTGGTATGTATTTGTTTATTGAAATTTAGTTTTTATTATATGTATATATGTACATTACATAATCTTACTAAATTATTCAGTGAATAGGTTGCAGGCGGAAGGATCATGAAGGCGTGTTTCCATTTCCTGCATGCGTAAGACACTTTTCTCCCGTACGAAATTTCCAGACAAGCTCTGGAGCCCATCCAGTCCTTGAAATTCAACAGACACGAGAGACCATTTCCCGGGGGAAAGCGGCCGGAGCATGAAGTTAACAAACCACCACCATCTACTACACAGTTCGGAATGAGTGAAGCTACATCCCCACTGACCCCTTGTGACTTTATGGCGTGCATAAGAAACAACTTTACTTTACCTGGACAATTAATATTTATCAGGAACCAATAAAAGAGCTATTCGAAATCAAACAAATTTGAAATTAAATGTTAGTACTGTTTATGACGCAAGTAAAATTGTGGTTTGTGTTTATTTAATTACGTATTAAATACGAAGTTTAAAAACAATGACATATTCAGAGTCAAAACATACACAAGGCAATTAACTTTTTTGGATTTCTGTTTTGTTGTGTGTTCCAAAGCTCCCGTCAACCATGCAACATCACAGACTGTTAATTACACTTTTAATTTTACCAAGCTTGTAATCAGGTATGCCATCGCGTTGTTTCATTTTAGGTATATTTTAATTAAAGAGCAACGGTAATTGAGATGAAATATTAGTCTCTAATGTAATAACGTTTGTATCCAAGCTTTGTTACAACTCATTACACAACTACCGTACTCTAGAGTTTAAAATACTTCAAATTAAAAAATTACCGGTATTATTCAAATGAACTGGACATCGACGTTCATATAATTTTCTCCCTGTTTGAAAAAATAGCAACAATTAGAATATGCAGACAATATTCTGATAGTGAAGTTATAAATTGACTCCTGAAAACAAGTACTGTCAGGTTCTGATAAGGAAAATAAGTTTCATTGAAGAGATGTAGAAATTGCGCTAAAATATGTAGTAATTAACGTCCATTCAAAAATAGAGCTAAATAAATACATATTTTAGTTAGTTATTAAACAAGGTATCACAAAACTATCATTCATGCTTGTGTATTATTTATATTAATTTTTATGTAAGCCTACTTTAGTTAATGACGCTGTCAGTAACTGAGATCGTGTCGTGTCCAGTGAATAGTAGACTACATGCGAGTTGTAAAGGGTTGAGGGGATGCACTCGTGGCTGTTTTTAAGACATCACTCCGGCATTTGCCTGAAAAATCGGTGTCTTGCCCGAGATTGGAAATAATTACCTCTAGAATTGTTACCGAATAAGCAAAACATCTTCGTTACTGGTACGAATAAACTGGGAGTGCATTATTTCCAAGAGTGTTAAGTTAGGGAATAAGGTGTGTGAGCCTTGGTAGTGTCCTTATTATGTAGCCTCTATACTCTACAGACTCAGACTTTGGATCCATATTGGAAATGTTAAAAATATAAAAATGCATATCACGACTAAAATTAGAAGCAAATCGTGTAATACAGTATGTGGATATCCACCTGGCAATGACACATTTTATTCTCTAAATTTGTGACTGTAGTAACAAACATTTTATTGGCATTATACCGAGAAAGTTGGTTCAAGCTAAAATTCGTCTCATTTGTACCTGGGAGGTGCCCGGTTCGAATCTTTCCCGGAACAAGGATTAACACCGTTGATATTTTGAGTGCTTTGCGTCTGTCCCTCCATGACAGCACTCCCTTACGAGCTGGATGTCAATCTTGGATGTAAAGTTCTTCTGGCTGGACTTTACTTTCAAACACTTAAAATGTTTTCATCCTTCTATAATAGCATTATACGATATCTTATGGAGTACTGGATGAAATTACATAAAGTAAAAAACATACAAGAAAAACAGGAAACCCGTGTAGAAGAAAGGAAACAAAATACAGGCGCAATAAAAGCATAAAATGACAAAAACGAGAAGCGGTAAGGGGCATAATATGATAACGAAAAAGAGACGGGGACGACAAACTTCAAAGGGACGAGAAAACAAGAGAGAAATGAATTGAATATTTTAACGCCACTTTCGTGTTTCTAGTGTCACCCTTCTATACAGCATTATACGATAGCTTAAGGAATATTGGATGAAATTACATAAACTAAAAAATTATCTAACTTCAGATTAAGTAACGAGTACCACAAAGTGGGCTCACAAACTACAGAAATACTATCCTATACACGTCCTAAAATTCTACTCTGATTAAAATAAAAGAAGAGAAAACTCTTGTTTATAAATATACTAGTTAGAAACTTGTAAAGCAGAACGGATGTTGAAGTTTCTTATATATTTATACAAATCAATTTTGTATGTTTTATCTATATTTAAATTAATTTTTTAATACTAATTTCTATTGGACCCAGAAAACAACTGAGATATCCTACATTTTAACTTTGTACTTTTAAAATATACCATTACTGTTGATATGTAATTTGTGTAATTCACAATCCAAGTTCCTGATGATGATCCCAAAATAGGAATTCGAAACATGTCGGACTAGTTTTATGGTAAATTGTATTGAATAATAAAGAATAATAAGTGTGCATTGGTTGGTTAAAGAGATGTATGATAGACTAAAAATGCACGGTATGAATAATATAAAAGGAAATATACTTTCAAAAAGCGTGTTGTTCGGAGGACTGCCCATAAGGGAATCGGGGCTACAAGCTACTAATAGTCTATGGTAAATTTCGTTCAGGTATCTGTACTGCTGCAGACCTTTCACTGTCTCTCACAGAGATACGTCAACAACACCTTTAAGCCCAGCGTTTACAATAACGTTTACAATCTGCCAATTGCGTAAGGTCCAACAGCCACTTTCTTTTAAAACTTACTCTCGATTAAATAGTGTTTGTTATAATAACAGTGTCATATTCGCACATGAAGGTAATGTCAGTGTCCAGATACAAGAAATTAAGCATCACATGACACAAAACAACCCTCTGCCTAGGTACACTGAACATTCAAAACAAAAAAGGCACACAAAACAAGCTGATCTATACGAAAGAATTAACAATATAAGGCTCTACCGATAAGGTGTAGAAGCAGTGACGTCTACCTAGGTAGACTACTGAATGAAACAAGAGAAGCCTGAATATAAGGTGCTTTAAAAGAGTTTAAATTGGTCACCAAATTTGTTTGGTGTTACTCGCGGACATATAGATGAAAGTAAACTTGTAACAGAGCCTTCAATTTATTGTCTAAACATATTTACAAATCCTAGTGGGACTGAAGACCTTACAATTTTTTTTCATCAAGAGAGTTCTAAAAATAGTCCTTACCATGTTGAATCAGAATCACTTCTTTGCGTCACATGACAACCCGTTGTAATATTATCCTTCAAAGCAATCTTTCTTTCAAGCTTTCCGAATAATTCCGTCAGCTCTTCTCATCCCTCCCATGTCCTTCATGCTTTACCCCTCTAATCGTCCTCGTCTCTCTTATCTCAGTACAGTTTGTTGAACATTACAAACTGTTTATGTCGTCCTGCTAAGCACCGGAACACGTGTGACGCTAAACCTCCTACAACGTACCTAGCCTATTAAGAACAAATGATGGTCATTCGAACCACGGCCATCCAAACTTTTAAAGAAAGTTTAGTAATAAACAGGATAACTGATGGTGCAGAACCCAACGGCCAGTGTGGTTGCTCCGATTAGTTGGTGAAATCTAACAGTCATTACAACAATCTGACTACAGTAATTTTTGCAACAAAGTGTAGTGAATCTGCAACACCACAGTGACGTTGATCATGTATGTATGTCCGACTAAACTGGGCACTTCTCCTCCAACTGTGTCTACAGATGTGCATATTTGTTCGAGCACTTGAAAACTGATAAATAAAAAGCCTCAAAACAATATTTCCGCAATTTCTTCTTTCTCTTATACCTCGTACTGTATTCCTATTTTTTCAGTAAATTGCTAAAACACAGTATAAATTTAGCCAAAAAGTGGAATATGTCTTATATTCCATGGAGTAGAATAATATACCTTTTCTAAACAACGATCATATATCCTTCTTTCACTCTATCTATTATTTTTTGCTCATTTCCTCTGTTTTTTATACAGTATGATACGTACTGAAATTTCTTTATCGAATCCAAATAATTCAGACTAAACAAATCGATGTGTGGTTTCTCAGTGTTAATGTGTTGAAGTTAAAATATATCAGCATGTAATTTTACCTTCTGCTTTATCACAGAAATAAAATGCAATTAAAGTTACGTCTGAGCACGTCCAGACGTGAAATGCCGCTTGGAGATAAACTTCGGTAAAGATTTAGCCAGTTTCGGAGTTGCCCATTTGTCACGTAGCAGAAAAGCGGAAGTTATTTCTGGAGCAACTTAAAATTATCCAGAATTTCGTTACTGGGGGTTGACAGAATTATGATCATATTGTGTGACCGGGAAACTTTAATTTTAAAATAACTTTCGAGAGAGAGTTTGTAATTTAACGTAGCCCTACGCTTTAAGCAAATACGAGTATAATTCGACTCTCTTGGTGGAGGCAGAAAACAATTTTTACGTCTATAACTATCAGATCTGAAACAGTTCTCCATTTCACATCGAAATATTGAAAGACAGCACTGCAATATCCTTTGACCGGCGAAACGTATTTACTTAACTGAACCGGGAATATCTTTCCAAAACATCATTCAAATTTACGCAGATATGTATGTTGAACTACATTATCAGTTTCACGTCAACAGTAAACGACGTACGGCATCCAGGTGGTCTTATGAAAGGCTAAATTTAAGTTTAAACCTTCGCCATTACCTGAATTGCAATCAGAATTCCACATACTAACTGAAACTGCACAGCTTTTTTACAACAGGTACGGCTTTCATTAAAAGTAGTCTGTAAGAAAACTATAGGCAACACATCATACTCGAATGACAATAATTAATTCAAACGTAACAACGTTATACAAAATATCCTACACAGCAGAGACCCACAAATTTTCGTAAAATCTAGGAGCCACCTCCAATTTCCAGGGTGACATGAAGCAAGTTCCGTACTGAAGACCCACAGTTCTGGAGTGACCTGTTGACCTCATTATTATCTGGCGCTATCTGCTAGGTACATGTGAACTGACACATTTTTGTATGTAAGGAAAGGCTGCAATAACTATGTTCAAAGTACACACATTTCGCGCCACCATGTAAAATGTAGTGGATAGAAATTTGCGAACCCTGCTATATATATATATATATATATATATAACTCTATTACCACATCTTTCAGGCAATCAGTGTTCGTGACACTTGGTCTCCATCTCTGAACAGCAGTACTGGAACTAGATAGCCCTCTACGTCGACCTGCAACAGAGGGATGTACTGTGTGTCGGCAACGTGCTAACCGAGGATATTCAGTCTACACGTCCTCGTATATACGTGCATTTAGACCTTACAATATTCAGTCTACACGTCCTCGTATATACATGCATTTAGACCTTACAATATTCAGTCTACACGTCCTCGTATATACGTGCATTTAGACCTTACAATATTCAGTCTACACGTCCTCGTATATACGTGCATTTAGACCTTACAATATTCAGTCTACACGTCCTCGTATATACGTGCATTTAGACCTTACAATATTCAGTCTACACGTCCTCGTATATACGTGCATTTAGACCTTACAATATTCAGTCTACACGTCCTCGTATATACGTGCATTTAGACCTTACAATCACCCCGAAACTACGTGCCACAACCTTGAACATATGTAACCCACAGCCGACGCCGATATATTTCAGAGAACGCTTCTGCTGATAACTTTTCTCCCTCGGCCTCCGACAATAACCCCCCAAACTACGTCATGCAAGTCGGGTGATTCAACTTAGGAAACAGTTTTGAGTAACTACTATACTGTAGTAAATAAATGTGTACTGGCTGTTTTGTTACATAACCCCGTTAGTTGTACGCGTGTCATTACTTTCCTTCAGTTTTCACGAAATATTAAGCATTATTCAACAGAAACAGATGTTCTTGCTCCTGTCTATACAATTTATCTTAAATGCTCTGCCCCTTCAAACATCTCTCACTGTTGTTTCACTTCCTTATTAGTCTTGGATCTCAGATTTTCCTTCTGCTGTTTTAGCGCGGTAGAAATATCTTCAAAGACGCTCTGATGGCAATGATAAAGCAGCAGCGAAACTGGTTAAAAGAACATGACACTAGCTTCTATGGATAACTGCTAAAAATTTTCATCCTACGACGACTACATAGAAAAGAAAATCAACAGTCGTATAACAATCTCATAATAAGAAATATTCAAACAGTAGCTTTGATATATACACATATAAGTGTATGTGTTTGTGTTCTTTGTAAATTTTATTACGGACCCTTCAATAACATATTCTAACACAACACAGTAACTTTAAATACTGCATATACAGACCATTTTGACCCTACAGAGTGTTCTAGTACTAGAGTGGTTAAACTTACACTACGATTAATTACCTACGAATTCTAATTCCATTCCACTGAATAGTACCTCAGTCTAGTAATTTAGTAACTTGGAATTAAATTAGAATTTATTTCTATCTTTGATAAACAACAGGAGATGTTATTTGGCTTCCCTTAACTGTGCTTTCTTTTCTTCCTTATTTACCTTTTAGTTTTAAGAAAATTAATGTACAGGGAACAAGATCTCAGTTTTCCTTGGAGAGAAGTAATTGGTCTCTCTCTCTCTCTCTGTTTGACTAACAGGGAAGGCAAATTCCAACATCTGATATTTTCCTTGCCCATTTATGTAGGCGGAACATGACCACATCAGGAACTTGTGGCGCTACAGCTGAGCCGAGGCAAAGAAACTAAGGTAATATTGTACTACACCATCGTTTACTACTTTTTTTTCCTATGGCTCGACAGCCCTATATGGGCCTGGGCCTCCTCGTTTCGTCGAGGTTTCATGGTCACACATATTTTAGACACACCACAGTCGGTAGGACTCCTCTGGACGAGGGACCAGCTCGTCGCAGAGACCTCTACCTGACAACACACAACACTCACAAGAGACAGACATCCATGCCCCCGGTGGGATTCGAACCCACAACCCTAGTAAGCGAGCGGCCGCAGACCCACGCCTTAGACCGCACGGCCACTGGGATAGGCTCGTTTACTACTTACAGTAACGTAATTGTAGGGTTTCAGTTGTATGTCTTGTCTGCATTACCTAAGTACACTTGCTGACACTTGTCTCATAAATTGTGTTCAATAGTTGCGGTGATGATTTAAAATAACGAGCAATTAACGTGAGGTGTGAATGGTGAAAGTAATAGACTACCACAGGGAAATAAATGTGACAAACGATACGATAAATATTGGCAAAAAGAAGACAATCTTAAACATCTACAGTACCTGCTGTTCCTTTCTGTTTCTTAAAGGCACGGTCATAGCAACTTAATATTCAAGGTTTTCAGGTTTAAAGTTCCTCATTTGTGCCACAAATACGTCGAGATTTAAATTTTATTACCAACATTTAAACACACTGTGTTTTATGTCACACATGCATTGATGTAAAATAGCTTGTGGTTTTATATATTGCAAAGAAAGAAACGAACCACTTAACTCCCCTGTTGGCAAAGGTTGTATCTCAGTCCCAAAACTCACCGTTAAAAATACTTGTCAACAAACTTCCTATTTATTTTGACAGAATTTGATAATGGTGCTACCCGTTTAAATCCCGGTGGTAAGTATATGTACCACTTTCTGCGATATTAATAAACTCTGCACTTTATCATACAGTATATCCATGTGTTTTTGGTATTATTCTCACAGTAAAGACCGTAAAATTCCCTGAAAATAATTAACTGATTGGTCTTTATTACGGACAAGTTAGGTAATAGAGTGTAATGCACACATCTTCCAAATTGTTACTCAGTATTTCGAATACCCTATCATAATGACAGGACACTTATTGGAGAGAAATGTTAGTTTCAAAAGTTAATCACACAAATTAGAAACTGCTTCTTTTTTCATTTACTTGAAGAAGAAGTTTAATAAAAAGTTTCAGATCTTAATGAGTCAGTCGCTTGTATAAAATCGATACGTTCGACCTGAGCTTCACGAAGGCCTGAATTTCGGCTATAGACGAACGACACAGACCTAAATTAAACTGCGTAGAAAATGTTTAGTTTAAATCACCCCCAACAAAGTTTATCGAATAGAGCTCAGTACCTTCGCAAATGAAATAAGCAGACAGGAGGCTGGATACCATTTTCTCTACACGCGTTCATTTGTGTACTTCCTGCAGAAACGTGCATGTCGCTGAATGTTTCATGTCTCGGTAGTATGAGACTTATTCTAAAAGTAAGTGCGCCTGAGGATTATTGAAGACAGATCTGCAAGATATAATACAGCAAAGTTTCAAATCGAGCCTCGGAAAACGGCAGTCTAAACCTTGTGCTTTAAACGAAAATTCCCTTCCCCAAGCAGCCGAATGAAAGTGCATATTCCGTGCAGTATATATATAAGCAGTTTTTATTCTTAAAAAGATTATACATTTACGCGCCGCATTCCCTCGTGTACGTAGTTAATTCATGCGATTTAAAAGAACATATAAAAAGAAAGGAAAGCGCTGAATTAAGAGAGTTCCACTTGCACTGCTCCAGATATGACAGAATCAGAACACGATTCTGCTAATGACATCACAACCTTCGTCTCCTACAATTGGAATCCGAAATACTCCCGCCTCCTCTTTCAATTATGCTCATTACATTAATTCCAGAAATTATTTTGTGACTGTTTTATGGAAGGCCTAGACAAAGAACATTTTAATTGTGAACACTTTATTTGTTACCATACTTCTATGTTAACGATATTCAACATAGGTTTCCTTAATGACGAAGAGATAAGCTACGAGATCAACACCCTTTCCTTTTTGTCCCTCGCTTTTAGAACCCGAACAACCTAACAGACTTTACCAAACTTTCTCTCTTTACTCTTACACGCTCAGTAATAAGAAAACTGTATACATAAGAATTTTAGAAAGTAGGGAGACAGAATACCGCTTAATCTGCAATCCTGAAATTATGTACGCTAGTGGAACTTCGAAAACACGTGTATGACACTTCTGAGGTGGTAATTTTTGCAGAATGCAAAGGAGGTCATACGGTGGCGGTAAAAGAATTGCATTTTACTTCCAGCCTCTATCCGCAATTACTGACACACTGGAAGTATTAATATGACGCCTGATATGGAAGTTATAACCACAACACAAGATTTGCGTATGTAAAATAGGTTGAAATATGAATGTATGTCAACATTATTAACATTTCGGCAGTCCGAAATTTTAACATTCTATAAGAAGTATCTGAAGTATCATAATATCTTAATCCTCCCCCACCCCCAAATAATAATAATCATTGTGCATAAGATTTGAAATTGTCATAAATATAAAGAAACAGGTCGCCTAAGATTTGATCCTATTGCCGTCTACAAAACAGCCCATCACGCTAACCCAACCCAGTTTAGATATTGTAGGGAATTAGCGTAACCATGACGGCCGTGGGGGAAAGAAATGGTTGTAACAGGGAGTTTCGAACTTCCGCTGGATTCTTGCACAGTTTTGGCATCAGCGTATGTAAGAAGAGTCCATATAACAGGGCCGTGTTTAAATTTGTCTCATTAAGGTGAAATGTAAGATCAACAAAAAGTCAAGGAACGAAAACGACAAGGTTGCAGTACGAACAAGACCCAGCAACTTAATACATTTAGAAAATATGTGAAAAATATGATGAAGAAAGTAAGTTTCGAATCACGAAATATCCCCAAGCTTTTAATACTCTTACACTCACTACACATAATATAGTATCCACAAAGTCTATCGGTCTTTTAGTTTAACATGAGAAAGTAAAAACTCTACTTTTACTAAATGTTGAGTTTCATGAAATGAACAGAATTCCAACCTCGTACAGAATCCGCTACTATCATCAGGAAATTTGACGGCACGAAAAATTTTGATGTAATCAGCGAGAATATGATGATGGATTGTTGTCACTATGGAACTAGGAAGTAGTATATTAGAATTTATGAGGTCTGTTCATCAGTTATTAACACTGGAGTTACTTATAAAAAGAGCTATTCTTGTATGCATATTCGTGCCATACCACTGCGTTAAAACGTTGTTATAGACATCATGTACATAAAGATATGTCTATGGTCTAGACGGTCTTGAATTTCTGTTAACCTGTCGGCTACTAGTATTTCAGTCGACGTACATCCGGACCAACAATATTTGCTTTACATTGAATTGACATGTGACTGTATAAAAGCGTTCCATTGCAAATTCGCAATTACGGTGTCTGAATATATGATTAGAGGTTTAATGATTATTGTAGCGCTTTCAACACTGCCGCTGTAAATTTCAGACAGAACATAATTATCACCAAACAACCGAACGTCTACTATGCAAATAACAACAGGCCGGGTTTTAACACTAAGATCCAATGTACATTCATATTCTAACCTAATTGCTACAACGAAAAGGGCTCACGAAATAACTCGGTGTGCACATATTTAGGAAGCGGGACGCAATGTCGCCGAGAATAAGGGACCTAATTCTGTTTGCATAAAGCATAAATTGTTAAAGCTATCATCGTCTATTCCATAATTGGTAAAATATCTACCGAAATCGCCATTCTTGCCTGTTACTAAGCTACTAAATGACACGCTTCCTGCCGCATAAACTAGTCTTAACAGGTGGTGGAATATTCCTGAATTGTAAGTAGATAAGGATTAGACAGTAGCCTATCGAGGTCTATTTCAAGCCACAGTCTTGGAATTTATTTCAAAGGACTGAAGATAGCCACAAAATCAACAACCAGAATATCCGGTAACTAGAAATAAATTCACATCTGGTGCCTCCAAAATTTGCAGCCACCACTGAGGTAACGCCAAATGGAACAAAGACGAAATCTCATGACATATATATTATTTTTATGGGTCAATTTTTGTACAGTTACGTTCTTAGACAGAACAGCAAAGTGTCTGCCTGGATGCTGGTAACAGATCCTGCTTTCTAATCTGTCAAAATAAGAAATCGTCTCATTAGTCGTTATTAATGCACAACTTCTTACGATGAGATATTACGAAATCTCCACAAGTAGAGCCCCTATTTTGGATCCCTTACGTTCGTAAGGCTTGAGGTTGCCTGCTGTGTTATGACATCGTGTAGTCTGGTAGACAATCAAGAACTAACCTGTTGTGATTCTCCCCAGTTCCTCCAGTTTCCTCACAGTAGGCCGCCACCGCTTGCTTCCACTTTTTCACATTTCACAGTTCCTATTTTTCTGGATTAATGTGAGTATTTTCTAAATACCTTCCACGTAGCATTAAGACCTATACAGACAATAACGTAGACAACAACGAAGAGAGTAGAGAAACGAGACTCAGAGAACCGGTGTTGAAGAAGGGAGAGGAAACAGAGCAAACGGAAATATCGTATCATTAATTTTCAAACTCCACTGCACGTCCGTAGGGTATGATAATAAGTTTGAGCAGCAACAGGGATGTTGGTGTCAGGAAGGAGTTTGGGCACAGTGAAACTTGGTCATTGTTGCCACAGCCTCCAGAGGGACTCAAATGTTATCAAATCACCTACTGCCTACATTATTAACTGCATCAATAGACGTGTTTGAATATAAGGAGCGCAGGAGTACGTAAGCCGTTAATTAGAGCCGTTATTCTGATAATTAAACTTTCTTCTTCGCCTTTCACAGAATCAACTCGGAAACAATGAATACTTAGAAGGTTTTGAAGGACTCATTTGAAGTAAAATTGGCCTAGCATAAAACACAACGTAACACAAAACGGAAGAAGGCGAACATACAAACACACCTTGAGTCACCACGTCGACATCCTTCTATAAGTCGCCATCTAAATCAGTCCAAAGCTGGTAACTCATCTGGATTTCTCGTCCCTTCAATAAATGCAGAAACAAATAAAGACATCGACATGTATTCGCACTGAGCCACACATTTTCTTCATGATAAAGTTCTTTAAATGCAGTGTTAATTTCAGCATATTTACTTTGTTAAAATCAATAGGTCTACAGCTGGGAATACTGACTGTTAGGTTTACTCGCAAAATTAGGAAAACAGTTTTGAAATCCGCAGACATTGTCATCCGTTTGTACACTCAAACACAGATGTATGGGTCAGGACTTTATTTCTCGTCACACTGTATGATCCATGACGTAACCTGTACAGGAGTGTCCAAATTTTTATCTACGTCTTCAATTTTAGTTTTCACCAACAGTTTACTGTGTAAAACATTAATAATAATAATAATAATAATAGAAAGAAAATAAAAAACAATAACATCTGTAAGAAGAACAGGAAAACGTGGAGAAGAAAGGAAACAAAATATACGCTGCAATAAAAGCATAAAATGACAAAAAATGAGAAGCGGTAGCGGAAATAATATGATAAGGCAAAAGAGAGGGGGAGGACAAACTTCAACGGAAAGAGAAGACAAGAAAGAAATGAACTGAATATTTTAACGCCACTTTCGTGTTTCTAGCGTCTGCAAGTAACATTAGACTCCTGTGACGTGCTATACGTCATTAACTGAACACAATGTCGCTGATGAGGTGTAGCAATTATTCTGACAAATCAGGCAGCCCTTCTCCCCTTACAACAGGATGCTGCAATGCTACGCACAACTGCACCACACTGTTTCATGTCACGAAGTGATGAATATCTTACATCGTATCGGACAAGAAAACAGGGGCAGGCCGCCCTATGCAGTTCTCATATGATCAATATTTCATTCAATTCATGGGAATCAAACTCATGTTTAACGTACGCACTTCTGGCCACATGTAATCAGATAAATATTACTTATCCGTTTAATAAATTCCCATTTTTATGAAAACCAAAATTACTTTACATGTTCGTAAGCACTGACGAGCATGTAAAGTACTTTGGAACCCACACGCATCTACTTCATGGCATACATTTTCACCCCTTGTGCCTCTAAGGTTCTTTTTAATATTGTCCTGAAGAGTACCACTACGTTTACTGCGGGGCTCCTTGCCTAGAATACCCATAAATTTTACTTAACATCCCCTATACGCATACTACAAGCTCACTCCATCTTATGTTCCGTATGCCGACCAGATTTTTGTAATTTTCCCAGTTTACCCAGGCGATGTAAACTTAGTAGCCCGACAGACAACGACCACCTCATTACACATCCTTACCTATTCACAAGTTTTGACCGTACCGTCTCATGCCTCTGCATGCGATAGAATGGTGTTATAGTATGTAATGATTACCGTTATGTGGTACAGTAAAAAGGGAGTGGGGATATTTTACTTTTACCATTTATACTATTTTATTTAACTGTATAAAATTAAAGCACAGTAAAAGTTATTTATCTTAATTACTTAAACTACCATAAAAACGCATTGACATAATCCTTTCGGTCGCACTATAACCCTGGGGTCGAATCAGCCTCTAACAGAAATGAGTACCGGGAATATTTCCAGGGGGTAAAGGCGGCCGGTGTTGCGTAGGGTTGACAAACTTACCACCTTAATGTGCAGATTGTCTAGAAATCTGGGATCCTCAACCTCCTGGAACCCTAAGGGTCTGTCCAGGCCTGTAATGGGATTGCTTTACCTTTTACCATACAAACGGGCAGATACACAAGACCGGTAGGTAAGAGAAGCACGCCCCACTCTGGCGCTACTTGCAAATAGTTTTACGTTATGGAAGTGCTGAGAACTCACAACTCTTACTATGGAACAGTTACTGGGGAACTCACAACTCTTACTCCGTACCCAGATCATCAAGTGGCAGTGGATATTTACAAGCAGGAAAATAAAACAGGCGGTAGATATCAAATAGATACCACCATCTACAGATATTATAAAATGACTTACACGTGTATGTGCACAGGACAATAGTAATACACGGTACGTGTTACAGATAACATACATTCTGCTGGGTGAGTGATCTTGAACATGTTATAACGGAATCACTTCACTGGCATTCTTACCTCATGCTCCATACCGATGATACCTTCTACCAATGAGAATTTACGAATTCCTTCAGCCATTGTAAACGTTTGATAAATGCTTATAATTTAGAAAGATAAATTACAATGTATGTGGCAACAGCTGCAACTATTGTGAATATATTGGTAATAAGCACATGTATACGAAAGAAGTATAAAAAAAGAAAAAAATCCTTTCCGAATGCTCTCCTATTTGCCAGTGCTAATGATAAGGCGACATATTCGTACTTAATACACCAAGTACCGGGGTTTCGGTGCTGTAGTCAATAATCAAACAATTGTCGTATGTCCAAACCAGTTCCTGCACAGACACCGGCAGCTTTAATAAAACTATGCACGTAATGATACGCACACCACAAAGCCTATCCAGTTGAAAGGAACCATCAGATAAAATATGAACTACAAAAATTCGCAGAAATGCGGTCTTCAGTGTAAACCTGAGCAGCAGCAAAGAAGTTGCCTTAAACTGAAACAATATTACGGGGAAGAAAACAGCTTACAATGTAATTCCAAGGGATAAAAACGCCTTACACCGTTACAGACAAATTCCTCGCCGGTACTTAATCCGTGACGACGTAACCTCTACAGTGACGACTATAGCGACCAGGCTGCAGGATGACGGTCCGAAGAATCGTGGTTCTTTTCCGGCACAGGCAAGAACCTTGTCTCCTCTCCAAATACATTTAGACAGTCTCTGGGGACCGCTCAGCTTACTACTCAAGGGGTACTAGGCTCTCTTTCGCCTGGGAATAAGTGGCAGGCGTGAAGCCAACCACTTAACCAATATAGTGCCGAGCTTAAGAATGAGTGAAGGTGTACCTCCACTCCCCCATATGCCTTCATGGCAAGCACAGAAACAACTTAACAGATACTCGAACACGGATAAGAAAATATTTTACACTACACACAGTAATTACTGTGACATATGCTGGAAATCACACATCTGCACTACACTAACTAATATGACACTTATATTCCAAATTACATATAAGCTGTGCACTAATCACTATGGTACTTGTATTCCAAATTGCGTGTTAGTACCACACTAACTACTATGACACGTTCCAAGTAACACATCTGCACTGAACTACTTACTATAACACATATGCTTGATACAACATGCCACACATCTGCACTACACTAACTAATATGACACTTATATTCCAAATTACATATAAGCTGTGCACTAATCACTATGGTACTTGTATTCCAAATTGCGTGTTAGTACCACACTAACTACTATGACACGTTCCAAGTAACACATCTGCACTGCACCACTTACTATAACACATATGCTTGATACCACATACCACACATCTGCACTACACTAACTAATATGACACTTATATTCCAAATTACATATAAGCTGTGCACTAATCACTATGGTACTTGTATTCCAAATTGCGTGTTAGTACCACACTAACTACTATGACACGTTCCAAGTAACACATCTGCACTGCACCACTTACTATAACACATATGCTTCATACCACATACCACACATCTGCACTACACTAACTAATATGACACTTATATTCCAAATTACATATAAGCTGTGCACTAATCACTATGGTACTTGTATTCCAAATTGCGTGTTAGTACCACACTAACTACTATGACACGTTCCAAGTAACACATCTGCACTGCACCACTTACTATAACACATATGCTTGATACCACATACCACACATCTGCACTACACTAACTAATATGACACTTATATTCCAAATTACATATAAGCTGTGCACTAATCACTATGGTACTTGTATTCCAAATTGCGTGTTAGTACCACACTAACTACTATGACACGTTCCAAGTAACACATCTGCACTGCACTACTTACTGTAACACATATGCTTGATACCACATACCACACGTCATGTCTGCATTGCACCCTTCATGGGGTGTAGCTTTCTTTCATTCTTTACTCTCTTCAAGATTTCCTTGTTTCTTGCTAATTCAATTTGTCTCGTAATATGACAACATACATTGCACGTGACCGATGTTCGGACTTCATTATTTTTCATTTATGACAAGACTGTGTCCTTTCAGGTTAAATTCCTGAAACACTGAATCAAACAAAATTTTATGAAAAATAAACAATACCTAGACTATGCTAGGTTTGTGGTTCTTAACAATAATGTTATCGAAAATTCAAGCAGAAATAACATTGCAGTAAACAAATAATTTTCCTGTACTCTGCGGGCCACACAAAAATTGCACAATTCTTGTGGTTTATTCGATAACGCTGTCGGGTCGATGGTTGGATAACGGAGAATAAATGAAAAGGATATGAAAGGAAGTGATCGTGGCCCTGACCTTTAGCGTGGGAAGTTTGGGTAAAACCACAAGAAACCTCAAATTCGGTGTTCCGGCCAAGATTAGTGCCGGAAATCTCTCTAGAACATTTCGCAACAGCAACGTGCTGGGTCTTTAATAAAGTCTTACGTCTCACTACGTTACGTTTAAAGAAGTTTTAATGTAATTTAGTTCCTTCATGGATGCAGCTTTGTCTACATTTGGATCACCTCACTAAAGCACGTGAACGCATATAAAGGCTAATAAGATACATTCTCATTGTGACTTGTCAGCGTGCTGTGAAGCCTCAGGCTGCTCAGACACATTTACAAGCAAGGTAGACAATTTCACGCACACTCTCTACTTTGAAATTAAATCGCTCCGTGCATAGACATTATCGAACACTACACAATTTTACGCACAGACACGCGCTCGCCCGCGCGCACTTACACACACAGGTCACAGGGAGAGCTTAAAGATTCTAATAAAAAATAAAGCAACGGGGTTCAGGGAAACCTACGCTAATGAAAACACTCCGATCTATAATTCCACGCTGTCTGTACAAGCAACAGCACTGAACGTAATTAATACAAACTGAGATTTACTTTGGAACGCCCGTCGTATCAAATAAAGTTTTCTCAGTATGGAAGGCGAACAGTGCATTCTGAACAGCGATATACAGTAAATTACGTACCTGTAACACATACTGGGCATGGTATGTTCTAGTAAGTGTGTTCTTACAAATAACATACTCTGAATAGCGAATGCAGTAAGTCACGTACCTGTAACACATATTCGACATTGAATGTTCTATTAAGTACATTCTCAGAAGTTCCTTTCTTCTGCGTGGAAAGTGGATTAAAATTGATGGTCAAAACAGCTGTACAACAGTGAAAGAATGCTTACTGCTTAGCCGGCTGAAGGTAAGTCAGTAAAATAAGTATTAAAACTATTTATTTCCGGTACCATTGTCGTTTTCTTTACCACGGAATAATTTATATTTTAAAATAAGTATGTTTTACGAAAACTCCATCTCTAACATTATCAGCAACATGAATTAAGAAGACAGGCAATGAACGTATAACGTAACAATGAGGCGCATTCGCGTAACCATTGTTGCCGTGGAAAATCAATAATTATTACATATTGTGAGTGTGTGTCTGTAGCCTTAGTTATGCAGCATGAAATGTGCGTGCGCCGTATTATATTGTCATCTGTGGTCTATCTGGCTCTGCCATATATTCCACATTATCTCATAAACGGCACGATTTTCGGAAAAAAAGTTATTAGTATTAGTGTTTTGACTTTCTCTACAATTTCTGTCTGAAACATTTCTCATTATGAGAAGAATTCAGCGAGATACTATCACAAGTGTACATAGGTCTTCATGTAACATAACCGTTATTCTTGTCACATTTTAATGAAAAATGATTTTTCTCGACTGATTTTAGAAAAATTCTCAGATATCAAATTTCATGAAAATCCGTCCAGTGATAACCGAGTTGTTCCATGCGGACAGACAGACGGACAGACATGGCAAAGCTAATAGTCGCTTTTCGAGAAAGCACGTAATAAAGTGAAACCACCAAAATGATCTTATTAATATACTAGTATGTGTTTAGCAGTTAAAGACAAATTTCATACCCTACAGTTTTCGATCCTCTAAGTGTCGTACTTAGGACGAAAGTTTTATCAACTTATGAGGTGTACAGGAAATGCTGACAATGTATACAATAAAATCACAGTAAACACAAGTACATTTTTTATGAAGTTAAAATTTATTTATGTGAGGCCTGTGCATTACAAAGTTTTGACAGCATAGAAGTAATTCTATTATTGAAAAATCAGTTCGATTGGGCTGAACTGATGTTTCTCAGAAGCCAGCCCACATCTGGTAGTGGTATCTGAAAAGCCTATACCAATACACCAATCTTGCACAAACAGAGGATACATTAAATGTGCGACTCTTATGATTTTCCGTCATAGCTTAACTATGTTTGGTAATTAGAAAACTTTAACGTAAACTACTGAAATGTGTAAAGCCTAGAGGGTGCAGCGTAAACATTTCACAGTATAACTAAAAATATACTACTGAAAATTTTATTTTATTAGAAGTTCAAACAACAGCACAGTTTGAAATCTGCAGAGTATCAGATATTTACATCGAAATTCTTCGTAAAATGAAAGTATATGTAAATACTCTTTCAATCAAATTATTTGTACACGCCCGAATCATCTACTTTTGCGTCACAAACAAGTAGATAGAGATAAACATGTAAATTAAACCAACATGGTAAATATACATCGAATGAGTTTCGTGCTCTTTGCAAAGCCTCGAACGATTTTAAGCTAAAGTTCAGCCGCTAACAAACATCCTTCCAGAGAAATTTAATATATCCACACTGGCACAAAACATCCAGCCTTCGTCTCATTCAGCTACCGTTTTGTACTGTGGGCATTAACAATTGCTATTTATAGTGTTTACTTTACTTGTACTCATTATATGTATAACGAAATAATATACACGAATGTGACATTTCTCCAAACCGACATTTGTGTTGGTAGCAGCAGCCAAGCTGCACCTAGCCAACTGTATAATCTAAAAGGGCTTCTGAGACGTGTGACAGGAACAGATGTCATGAGTTAGTTACTTGTCACTTTATTATCTTCACTTAATGAAGCAATACTTAAAATGCATGTTTAATTATAACTCCATTTGCAATGCAAAATAGCATTTAAAT
Organism: Reticulitermes speratus; assembly: GCA_021186555.1. Taxonomy (NCBI): domain Eukaryota; kingdom Metazoa; phylum Arthropoda; class Insecta; order Blattodea; family Rhinotermitidae; genus Reticulitermes; species Reticulitermes speratus. The sequence continues at coordinate 19,915,991 of JAJKFL010000002.1, forward strand.
GAAACTTGCAGATGTCTTTTAAAAGAGTTCATCCTACAAAAAAAACTTTAGGCCTACGTGACATAAACATAAGTCTAATTAAGAGCCACAACTTTTTATAAAAACAGCAACAACACTCATTATGCTAACAATGAATACATTATAGAACTAAAAATTTTTTATTACAGAGCGCCAACAATGTTGCAACAGTCTTGTGTTCAATAAATATCAAGGGTATATCGAACACTCAGAGGAATAATGCAAATATAATTAACTGAATTTACTGATCGACGGCACGCTGGTGATAGTTATGCATAATTCAAGAATTTACGAAAATTTATTGTATTCGCTGACCTATATCCAAACCAGAGTCGCGCAAGCTCCACCCCTGAATGATGAACATCTACGGCGACAGGACGCGCTATCGTAATTTACATCCTCAGTGACATCACACACAAACTCTGGGCTCTCGAAATTAATGGAAATCGGAATCGCCTTTGAATAAATTTTGCTGTTCTAGAATATTCCATAGCCTGTCACTGGCTCAACATAATCACACAAATGTCACAAATTTAGAAAATTAATCAACTCCACAAGCATTACCAACCTTCATCTAACCCTATAAGGAATAAGACGAGAGATCTGCTTGCAGATTCCCACATACTTTGAATAGGTGGAAGAATCACTGGTGGCAGTTGTTCAGTGTGCGTGGGGTTAATGGCTTTTGGCAGACTGAAGTTGCATGTGCACAGCAGAGCCATTAGTACCCGAGCCTAGTGCTTTTCGGATTGAGATTGCTATTGACACGTTCAAAAGATATAAATCGTCAGGTATTGATGAAATTCAAACAAGCCTGATTCAAGCAAGAGGTAGATCAGTACGTTCTGAGGTATATGAACTTATTAATTCTGTTTGGAATATGAAAAAATTGCCTCAATAGTGAAAGGATTCCGTCATTGTACTTATTTGTACGAAAGGTAATAAAGCAGACTGTAGAGCCTGTGGAGGCATATCACTCTTATAAACTTCTAGAACATACACTGCTTTGTTCAACATCTTTCTCTCTATGTTAACTCCTGAAATTACTGAAATTACTGGGTTCGTCAGCGTGGACTTTGAAATAAAAGATCAATTACTGTTCTGATATTTTGCACTTTCAGGTACTTGAAGAAAAAATGTAAATTCAATTGGGTAGTATACAACGGATTTAGACTTCACGAAAGCCTAAGATTCAGGTAGGAGGGAGGTTTCGTATAATATTCTCTTTGAGTTTGGTATACACATTAACTAATTAGGTTAATAAAATGCGTTAAATAAAACCTATAGAAAACTCCGAACATGGAAACATTTGTTTCATAAATATCCTATTCACAATGATCTCAAATAAGCAGAAGCTATATCGCCACTGCTTTTCAGATTTTCTCTAGAAGAAATCATCAGAATGTCCAAGTAAAGCAGACGGGATTTAAATTGAATTATCCCATATTATCAGCTTCTGATTTACAATGATGGCGTCAATTTGAAGGGCGAAAGCATGCATGAAGAAAATCGCGGAATTTTTTTAGCTAGCAAGACCAGTTTAGAAGTGAATGCTGAAAAAACTAGGCACATGTGTGATTTCAGGCTTCCGCCGCGATGTACTCATAGATGAGATCTGCGCTCTTCTGGGACATTACGCAGCTTTGAGTGGTAGTTGTGTACCGACGTTTCGGGACATCTTATCGGTCTCATCTTCAAGGGTCAAGAAATCTAAGAAGACAAGGTACATGTTCATGTCACATCAAGAGACAGCAGTGCAGATCACAGCGTAAAAATAACCGACGAATCTTATGATGATATGGCGAATTGCAGATATGAAGAAACAACACTAAGAAATAAAAATTGCGTGCATAAAGAAATTAAGAGCTGGGTAAATTCGGGGAAGACTTGCTAACATTTCGCCTAGAATCTTTTTTCTTCCCATCTGCTATTCATAAATATAAAGATTAAAATATACAGAGCTATTTTCTTACCTTCTCTTTTGTATCGGTGTGAAAATTCGTCCCTTACATTAAAGAAAGGACAAAATTAAAGGCGTTTGAGAACATGGTGCTGAGTTCAATATTTGGTCCTAAGAGGAAGGAAGTAACAGGAGGATAGAGAAAAATGCGTTATGGAGAGCTTCATGATTTACACTATTCAACAAGTATTAATTTCGTTATCAAATCAAGAACGAGAAGGGCGAGGTATGTGGCACGCATACCACAGAACATAAATGCATGCTGGTCCTTTTTTGGAAAAACTAAACGCTCGGAAGACCTAGGCGTACATTGGCAAATGATATGATAAGGGATATTAAGAAAACAGGTGGAAGGCGTAAACTAGATTAATCTGGCTCAAGAGAGCGACGAGGGGCGAGCTCTTGTGAACACGATGGTGAATCTGTGGTTTCCATAAAGTGTATTCTTTCCTTGCACCTCTACTCATCTCCCAGCACGCAGTTCCAAGTACATATTTCTGCAGGCGTGACACTCACCACCTTCTAACTCCTTGTCAAGGTCAGCACAGCATTTCATACCACTGTCCATCTGCGCAAACCCCAGTTCACGCAACATGTTCTTTGGGTTCGCTCCAGTTTTCACAGATTTTGCAATCCACTTTCTCTCAAAACGTGACACCAGATGAAAACATGACAAAGTAAGATTTAGAAACTTTGTACCTGTGAAATCCCATAAAACTCATAACACAGGTAACAATATAAAACGGACAAATTAGTATAAATTTTATGTTTGGTTCAGGCGAATCACTGGCTAACCCTCAGTTCAGTTCTCTCGCTAGCGTCGTGCAAGCCTGTCCGGGGTTCAAGCGTCCTGTTCCATTGGTAAGTTTTAAATTTGGATTCAAGACGGGGGGGGGAAGAATTGCCTTCGGGATTAGGAAATGGACATATGTCCAAAATAACAATTTTTTATAATGATAAGTGTTACATAAACATTAAGGCCAATGGCGCATGCGAAATCGCAAATAACTTATTTGGAAAACATAAGTACGTATTAAAGTTATTAAAATAAAAAGAAGTCCATCAAACACATTGGTGGTACATAATCGATTGAATAAAGTGGGTAATATCCCAAAATGTTTCTGACATTATGTAATCACAATTCGGGATGTGCCCTTATCAAATTGCTGTTAATTACATGAGCTAATACGTTGAGCGTGCAGTGCACGTAATATGCAAGATGTTAATTGTACTTGTACTTCACAGCAAATATTTCAACTTATGTAATATACATCAATTTTATAACGGGCCGGGACAGTGTAGTCGGTATAGCGACTCGCTACGGGCTGGAGGGTCTGGAGATCGAATCCCAGTGGGGACGAGATTTTCCGTACACGTCCAGACTGGCCCTGGGGCCCACCCAGCCTCCTACACAATGGGTAGCAGGTCTCTTTCCCGGGGGTAAAGCGGACGGGGCGTGGCGTTGACCACCCACCCCTATCTAGCGCCGAGGTTAAAGAAAGAATAGAGCTATACCTCTACTCCCCCTCTGGGCCTTCGTGGCCTGTTCTAGGGTGAACTTTACATCAATTTGATAAGGTACGCCCTGATGATGGGCACTTGATACTTTGGTATATTAAGAAATTTATTTTAAAAAATTGTGTTTTTCGTTATCTTATATATTTTAATACTTGTAATTATCTAAACAGCAACGGTATGAAAATTAAAGTTCAGATATGTACACCAACTCGGATTCCAAATAACTACTCGTAAATATTTTTGACAACCAACCAAATTTACTACTCGTAAATTTTACCTCAGCCATACATAGGCATTTAACTTTTAAATGTCATTATATTGCTGAATCGAACACGTCAGACAAAGCGTTCTGCGCTTCTAGAAGAGTAGACTATAGCCTGCTTTCTAATAACTTTTGAAATTAATTTTAAAATACTTCACAGTGGTAAAATGATGACACAAAAACAAACATCTCGTATAATGTCAGACACAAAGTTATTTATCTTGCTTATAACGTAGCTGTACGAAAATCCTTGTGATACGGACAGTAATACACGTGTGTCTGCAGAGAGTGCCCTGGAACAAGAGTAAGGCAGGTAGGAAAGCCAGTAAGAAATGCGAAAAAGGCAAAAGATGGGAGAAGAAGCGCCCATCACGTATCTGCATTGCAGGCATCCGAAAATGGAACACAAATTCATAAATTCTAAAATTTTACATGTAGTATATATTCCTCTACCCTCTCCTCATGCCTGCAAATCAACAGACGAGAGGCATAAGCGGCCTAAATCCCTTTTCACTAAGGCTTTACAGAAAGACAAAGAAAACAAGTGTCGAAAGGTGTCCTTAAGACAAAATCAGAAGTTGATCTTTGCGCGAAGAAGTGCAGTAATATGAGTCACATCATTCACGCATTTGTCATATATTGCCATCTACTTTTATCTATTTTAGAGAAAGACTAATCGTTTTACTCGCCGACTTTTAGAAGACACAGGCCACTAATTACACTGATTTTTTGTCTGACAACTCATATTTCTTCTTCCCTTCAGAATATTTCGCGTGATGGCAAAGAGCGCAAAGCTGTCCGCTGTTCCAATTTGCCGTCAGACGTAATCCACGTATCACAGTTCAGTGCACTGCAGTTATTACGTTTTTACTCGACGTATTAAATAAGGTGCTGGAAATATTTTCTTTCGCTGCTCATTGTACGTGGAAGTCTTGTAAGTTAAGCAAGCCAATGAAAAGTGACCGGAGACAGTTTTTAGATAAAATAATGTCCCTATACAGTAGTTCTGGATTTCTATACATTTACATTCCTTTATTTAAAATACAAAGTAAATTCGTCTTTCTCGCTGTGTTCATCTCGTCAGACAAAATCCAGTCCGCAGCGAAAGCTCAAGTTTATGTAACAAAGAGCAACATACAGTGGACAAAGCTGCTTCAGTTTCATTTTGTTCTGCAACCCCTGTGAGTGGGAATGACGTTGCCGGTATAGTGACTGAGATAGGGGCTGGAGGACCGACGAAGGTTGATTCGATTCCCAGTAGAAATAAAGGGATTTTCTGTCAGGAATCAGGCAGGGATTTTGGCCCATACAGCGGGCAGAGGGAAGACTTTCCCTGGGAATAAACCAACCGGGGCGTGAAACTGACCACTCACCTCCATTTAGTGTCGAAGTTAAAAATAAATGGAGCTAAACATCCACTCCTATAAACTTACTGTTTTCGTGGAAAACGCCTCAGTGTTCTCAATTGGTACACTGCACAGGATAGAAATCTAACTAAGATATACATTTCTATTTGCAATTTTTCGGAAGCACTTTATATTTAAATAAAATTAACGGAAAACTAGATTTGTATCTGTAATAAATAAATATCGAGACCGATGATATATGACAAGCGGCAGAGAACATGTTTGTTACATTCATGTTCTGTGACATGTGAACATTCTGTTAGCGACGCAAATTCTTAGACGGACAACTTATGTGTTTGTAGCTTATGTAGCGACGTTGTCAGTATCTCTCACTGCATTGTATAATGTCGAACAAGTGGATGATAATGAACTGTAGCGGTTGCGGCCTACTTTGATACTGTCCAGTTTTTTTTCCTGGACGGACTGAATAAAACCGCTAGAAACCCCACTCAGCCCAGCCGTGGTCCATACCAAGATTCAAACATGGCACCTCCCGAATACAAGTCCCAAGCATTGTTTGGCGACAGTTAAATTCGTACGTCCCTGCTGTAATGCTCATGTCAAAGAGTTCTGAATTCTTAGCTTGCTTTCCTTCCTAAATACGCAAAACGTAAGCATATGACATCAAAGGCTGTTTGTATGTATCTTTTTGTCCTTCTGTTTCACCGTTAGAATGAGTTCACTTCATTTCACAGAACTCGGTATGACACTGGATGTCCCCCGACATAGTACCTCCTGTTTTTAAAATCAGTAACGTAAAATGACAAGAGCGAAGCAGCGCGAAACTCTTTAGATTTCGGTATGATGGTGATAACCAGTGGCGTAGACAAGACCCCTGCCGACCCCAGGGCTCGAGAGTGCCCCGTGAATTAAAGGGGTTCCCAAATATACAGATTATTAGGACTCGTTGTGGGCTCTGTCGAGCTGGATTTCGTTCTTCTGACAGAATACAGTGTTCTGGATCCCTGTTGCGAGAACTGGGAGTAAAGTCACTAACAATTATAAGGTAACCGCCCCCCCTCCACGACTAACAAGTGGCCGGGGAAGTGGGGAGTGGCAGAACGGTTGTCTTCGCCACTGGAGATAACTAATAAAGCACTGGCACGAAGCACGTAAAATTTGGTCATATGATAGGTCAGATAGTGTGTACCCATATGCTATACACTGTGTCAAGCTTGTAACTCAACAATTACAGTCACAACGACGATGCGAATCTTTGCCGTCATATCCGACAACTTTATGTATGTAGAAATTCTTCGTAAGTAGAATTATCTTCACAAGAAGTCAAACAAAATTACAGTAAGGTTACCAATAAATTTGCAGGACCAGAAATCTTTTCAATGGAAACTGGGCTTTGTGATTCGTATACTGGAAAATGCTTCTTTACTTGACCTTTATTATAACAGACCTATTCAAAATATTGTTAGTAAAAACGTTTTAACAAAAAAAAAAGCACTTGGATTGTCAGACTCAACAGCATTTACGACTTAGACTCCGGTTATATTTCAATGAAGTCTACATTTTTTACTGCTAATGTAAGATGCACATGAAATATGCATAAAATTCGAGTCTTCAGCCAAGGAATATATCTGCACTTTGCGACGTCTTAAAACCCTGTCACTTCAAACCTGTTTACTAATGCAAACACAACTTCTCAGTGCTCTTGTTCGACTTAAGCAAAGTCTGACTAGTCTCTCCAGTCAAATTAACATGTATTGTCTCTAATACTTTCATGAAGTATAAAATAAATTTGCGAGCATTACAAGTTTTCCGAGCCAACTGTTCTCCCTTTCTGTCCACTTTCCTAAAGATCTCAATCGTAGGTGCAGTCACTTCCATCGCAACCTTATTTTATATCAATATGAAACAAAAATGACAAGATAAATTCTCAAATGACAAAGACTTAAATTGAATAATCGGACTTAAACCTTCGTCGGGTTAAACTCAAGTAAATAATAGTTTAAAAGTAGGCTCTTACCTCTAGAAAAACACACCGTATATCCGTTAGAATAAACACTGATTGTAAAAGTTTAGAGATAAACATTTTGTTTATACTGGGAACCTAAGCATTCAGTTATTAAATATATTGGCGTAGCATACTGCTGTGTTGATTCTTATCTTGGCACAACGCTCACGAAATGAAAACTTCGTGGGGAGACCCGTTTTTCCGTCCGCATATGTAACATTCTAAACACTTCTGCGGATGTCAGCAAGGTTTGGAACAGGGAATTTTCGCCCAATTCTGTTGCTAAGTCTTTCACTTTCGAGCAAATAAAAAACATATAGTTTAAGGAACATATTAAGCCTCAGAGCTTGTATTTAAAAGAGTTCGAAGACATAGCAAATTTAGCGAAATTGGACGAATCTTAATTTCGCTATGGAACCATCAACTTATATTTACAATTAAACATAAGGAACTATTAATGTTCAAACGCAACTGCAATCATAGGAAAGACTGTGATTTAAAGGTAATGAATGAATGAATAAAAACATATGTACAGACGTAACTGATGACTCAACTAGACCTGCAGTTCTTGCAACAGACCCTGAAAGTCAAATTGAACCAATACAAACACATAAACTTAATAATCCTTGAAGATTTAAATATTATGGCTTATGTGTGATGACAGGATAGAGTAGCCTAAAATAAATAGACTGTCGAAGTAAAGGGCCTAAGCACAATTCAGACACACAGCCTGTGCGTTATTTAAACCATTCCCACACCTGATCCTCCAGCCTCTATGCGAGTATCTTCACCGAGCTCTTTATCCATATACATAATTTGTCTCTCAAACACTACATGAACTGTCCAACTCACTTCGTGATATACCGCATTTCGCGCTACGCAGCCATAATGGAGCCATCTACGGAGAAGTGTTGAAACTAATTTTCGAACACATAATTTCATGACGAATTTAATATCATGCTGTCAATAACTTAGGACCAATTCATGCTTTTTGTATGGATTCCTCACCCTTGGTTTCGCAAGATTTTTATGAATTAAATTATCATCATCCTTTTCTATTCGTCATTGTCGTCATTGTAGAACTAACTAAACAAGAAGACCCACGTGTGTGATAACCAAACTGCTGTGCGTTCACAGTTTTACATACATACAGCACTGGCAATACAAAAAACATAACATATGTGCGGGTAAGATGCTAATTAAAGTGCGAGGCATCCCAAACGTACACAGGCCGCAGAAGAGCAGGGGTTCTCGAATTAAGAACACAAATAATTGATAATTTAAAAAAGTGAGTTTAAAATTTACATACCATGTGTTGCTGACCCACAGTATTGGCTTTATGCCTAATATACCACATTTTGTATTGTTTTAAAAAAGCACATATCAGCGAAATATATGGAAATTTATTCCCTGTTATTCAGTGTTCTAAAAGGGATGAACTACATTGCTTGTAACCTTCCCGCGGATTCCAGTGAGCTATAAAATCATTTGTATAATCTATGGCCTCATAGAAACTTTAAAATTTCACCACAGTATGCAGCAGACAAGATCAACAAACAGAAAATGAAGAAATTCTAGGAAGAATGCCGCTTGACCACTAGCCCTAGTCGAGTATTTCTGTTCTGTGAAATAATGCTATCAAAAATATTATAGAGTTTAGTGGCTTATTGCTGTGCGTAATAAACACTAGTCAATATCAAACTTTATTTTATTTACCAGACACATATTTTAGATTTCAGACTGAGCCATATTTGTAATTTCATACAAAGGTATGTGTTACCGTTCATTCAAGATGTGAAGTTTTAACTGCGGTGAAGTCTTCTCGTATGATCAGCAGTGTCAATCTGGATTAAATTCCCAGCACTTCGGAAACTCGCTCTGTTTAAATCACAGGAGAATTCACTGTGTATTTATGGCATGCAACGTCCCACTTTCATGTCCCCGAGCACGGAAGATGTAACAGGATGTCCCGGCAGTTGCAGGATTTCTATGCGATAGCACTATCCTGCTCAGAGACACGAAAAAGGGGGCAATATGTATTTCTATGCGATAGCACACCCTGCTCAGAGACACGACAAAGGGGGCACTATGTATTTCTATGCGATAGCACTACCCTGCTCAGAGACATGACAAAGGGGGCACTATGTATTTCTATGCGATAGCACTACCCTGCTCAGAGACACGACAAAGGGGGCACTATGTATTTCTATGCGATAGCACTACCCTGCTCAGAGACACGACAAAGGGGGCACTATGTATTTCTATGCGATAGCACTACCCTGCTCAGAGACACGACAAAGGGGGCACTATGTATTTCTATGCGATAGCACTACCCTGCTCAGAGACAACGACAAAGGGGGCACTATGTATTTCTATGCGATAGCACTACCCTGCTCAGAGACACGACAAAGGGAGCACTATGTATTTCTCCGTGCTGAATGTTACGTGCCTGCTTTAATGGTTCAATACTTTTATCATAATGACTAGAAGAGATATGGAATATTTCTCGCGCCCGCCATGTTATTTGCTTTTCAAAAAAAACCTCAAAATAGCTGTAAATATTTTTCAACATATCTAACAATTATTCAAAATTTATGTGGCAAAGTCATCCAAAGCACAAAATTCTCAACTCGGTGCCGACAGTTACCTTGCACTTCACCTGCACACCGTCACGTCAAAGGGAAATTTGCTATAAACATATTACAGATGTTGTCATAGTTTTTTAACTTATGGTTTATTTAACGACGTCATTAGTATTGGAGACTTCAAAGCGAGTGTGGTAAACTGCAGCTCATGAGAAGCATACTGCCCTGTAAAGGCGTTCGTGCGGCTCACAGAGGAAAATATCAGTATCAGATAAAACTTCCGTGACGTGCAAAATATGCACCTGAAGGTCTATGCCATTCCTTCTTCATCAGTCTATACTCAGACTGCATGTTTAGTTACGTTGTTTCGTCGTTACGGCTGCCCACCAAATGGCCACTACTTCCCAGGACGCATCATCACGCCTGTGGGTGCAGAATGGCCGGTGGAGTAACTGCTAAATTCAAAAGGGACATGCCAGTGCTATGCGCCAATCTGTCGTCACGCTGTTCAAAGAGTGTGACAGTAAACGTGCCACACGGTGCCGCGTGGTAGTGCAGTAGAGCGAAAAGTTGCAAATCACAGTTTGTATATTCAGACACTTAAAGAGTTTTCCGTGTCATGCGAATGTTAGACAATGCCTGTCGTGCACACATTTTGTTCCAGGTTTGCTGCGGTTTACTGATTACAATTCTACCTTTTGATAACTTAATTTCAAGCAATATAAATATTACATCATACTGTAAGAAAGGAAAAAGAACACAGTAAGAACCTTGAAGAGTTTTATTGTTCATTTCAAGAGCAGGAACAACATATTTCTTAAAACTGAAGAACAAGGTCGAAAACTTTGAATATACGGAAGTAATTTATAAAGATTTATTAATAAATTTAAAGTTAGGTTTTATGACGTGCAGAGAGTGGAAAACTATTACGCATTCATGCGTTCATAGCTGATGTAATCAAAGAAGGTTTACCACTTTCCCCAATACTGGCAACGAAACGTCCTCTACAGAAACAACACTGTACATCTGAGAACAAGAGTCTCAGGATGATTAAAAACTTCAGGCTGCAGTAAAACTCTAGCAGCTAGTACCAGAGAATGAGTATCAGCAACTACAAAAACTTATTTCTCAATTTATTTCATTTCGTTTCATTTTGTAGTGAAAAATCTCCTGTGAAACACAGTAATCCATCATACATTCCAAGTCGAAACATCGTGCAATACTCACAAATAAAATAACGGAAACAACTTTTCTTAAAAGAATAAGGACATTATTAGCCTCACTCCAACAGACATGTCAAGAATTCCATACCACAAAGCCCCTACATTTCAAAACAAATTATTTTTATTCAAACAAAATTATTAAATCAGATTGACACTGTTAACTCCCACTAACAACAAATTAATAATGTAAATGCAACTGACATTTTGTTGCAATTTGACATTATGACATATTAAGTAACATTCCCAAATTAAAATTGGAAAATAAAGGTTGCCTGTACATTTTTATTGTTTAATTAGTTATGATTACCACTCTACGTCTGTTTGTAACTGAGGAACGTCTGAAAATTATTTTACGCGGCTTGGATGCCCGGAAAATTTGGGTGTCCCTATTAATACATTATGATGTATGACACGGTACCTCCTCCGTGCTAATTACAACCGCACTGCTGGCACCACTGCTCTACCACTTACACTTCAGCCGATGCTTTGTGGAGGGGGAACCTACCAGTACTATCCTGCTTATAAGGCTGTTGTACATCAAATGCTACCAGCAGGGCCCACGGGCCCATCTTGAATAATCTGTTTTCAGTTTCCTGACAAAAGGCGGGTAAATCGCTTGGGTATAGAGAAAGGTAACCTGAGGCAAAGGCAAAGAACCATTGCAGGTATGACACAAGCACTCCCTATCAAAGTCAACATTCGCATATACACACATACATATAGAGTACACAAATGACAAGAGACACTCGCATCTGTGGCCCTTGTTCCCTCAAATTCAACTGCGCTTCTTAGTACTGTTCCGACGGTCACAGCCATTCTCGCCTCCCGTACTTCTGAAGAGCCATAGGCCAAGAAATGCAGGTATCCTTGATATCGACAGGCCATCTTGATCGATAAGACTTGTCGCTCGTACCCCCATGAGCTTCTTCTTGCAGTTTTGGCAGGATCCTCCTTCTGCCTCTTGGGATGTTGTTAGAGAAAGAACCTCGCGGCAACACTTCATCACAGTTTTAATAATTCTCTCCCGTTCCACAGCAGTTATTTCACTGCGTTGGCGTGCTTGGTCGTGAAAGCTGGCAGTAATGCCCTGTTCTCTTAATGTTAATGCCTGCGGTCAAAGCTGTGCTGTGTTGATCCCTGGTGCCGTTTCCACGGAATGAGCATGCCAAGCGTCTACAGCAAACTAGCCATATTCTTATCATACTCTACATTAATATTCTCCATACCCAAATTATAAATATTATTTCCGGTTGAGTTTTGTGACAAAAGAACGTAAGTTAAGCAAATATATTTTGTAAAAAAAAAACTAGATAATATTTTTGTGGACAGTAAATAACAGTACGACGGACGTGAAAATTCGCCTTCAGCTTTCGGTTTCAAGGCGACAATAAATAAAATATTACAGCTATATATATCGAAATTGGTAGGGAAATACACCGTATCAGTGTTTCCCAACATTTTTCCATGGAGGAGCCCCTAAAATAATTTTTATATCCCGAGGACCTCCCTACTATGAAAACGTTTACAGGCCAGAAAAGTAGATAGCGGAGAGCGAAATTCAATTACTACTCAATTATTGTCAAGAAAGTTCATCTGTAAAGAGCTGATATATATATATATATATATATAATTTTTGCTTGCAATATGAGCTGAATATTGCTCATATTGCAAGCAAAAATGAAGCATTTTCCTGCCTCTTTTATTTGCCTAATATTTTTAATAACAAATGTGAAATCACGGAAATTATTCCAATATTGCCAACTGACCAACAATTCTCGCGATATTACAAGGGATAATTGAAACTTTTTGGGGTATTTTAAAATTTCTACTAATTTATTCCACGATTTCCCGCGGAATCCTGAATGTTCTTCTGCGAAACCATGGTTGGGAAAGACTGCATTGTGTGCTTACAGATAAACGTTGTAATATACATAAAATGGCTTCTCCTATTCAAAGTAACAATGATAACAATGATCATAAGTTTTGATTTCGTATCAGACAGACTTAACATGTGGAGAATCCGAACTTAAGAAGTAAGTTCTACATAAGGTAAAATAAGAAGGTAATACTAAGAAATATTCAGGACTATAAAAATCTAGACAGTTTTATTCATACGTTATGATCTTAACAGTGTATTTATTTCAACATAGTAGTCTTCAACATTACGTAGTTAATAACAAAGTTAAAAAGGCTAAGCAACTAAAACACTTCCATACTCTTGTCTGCCTGCCTGCCTGCCTGCCTGCCTGCCTGCCTGCCGCCTGTCTGTATGTATGTATGTATGTATGTATGTATGCATGTATATGTGGATGTCTATGTATATTTACGTATGTATGTATGTATGTGTGTGTATTATGTATGTATGTACAGGGCATACACAAAATAATGGTGCGGTATCAAAAGTGAATAAAAAATATACTTCTCACCTTACACGGGCACAACATACACCATCAGCGGCGGCAACTGTCCAAGTTTCTCATTTGGTAATTACAATCCTTCAATGTGTGCACCCTGGGTCACACGACACACATCCACACGGTAATCAAACTCATCCCAGACCCGGTGTAGCATGTCCGCTGTAATGGCCTGCAGTGCATGCGTTATCCGATCACGAATTTCATGGATGGACGTGGGCAATGGTGGTACATAAACGCTGTCTTTAACGAACCCCCAAACAAAGAAATCGCACGGTGTAAGATCTGGCGAACGGGGTGGCCAAGGGAGAAGGTTCTTGTCTCCATTTGCAGCAGCACGTCCGATCCAGCGCTGTGGAAGAACACGATTGAAAAGCACTCGCACATTCCTGTGAAAATGGGGAGGAGCTCCGTCCAGTTGTAGAATGTAATCGTCATAATTGGTATTCAGTTGGGGTAACAACCAGCTTTCCAACATGTCCAAAAATGAGTCACCAGTCACAGTTGCACCATTCTTTTGTGTATGCCCTGTATGTGTACTTGTGTACGTATGTATGTATGTGTATATGTATTTATGTATGTATGTATGTATGTGTATAGTATTTATGTATGTATGTATGTGTATATGTATGTACGTGTATATTTATGTATGTGTATGTATGTATGTGTATATGTATGTATGTATGTATGTGTATGTGTATATGTACGTATGTATGTGTATGTACGTATATATGTATGTATGTGTATATGTATGTATATATATGTGTATGTGTATATGTATGTATGTGTATATGTATGTATGTGTATGTATGTATGTGTATATGTATGTATGTATGTATGTGTATGTGTATATGTACGTATGTATGTGTATGTATGTATATATGTATGTATGTGTATATATATGTATATATATGTGTATGTGTATATGTATGTATGTGTATGTATGTATGTGTATGTATGTATGTGTATATGTATGTATGTGTATGTATGTATGTATATATGTGTGTATGTATATATAAGGTAAAGGTAAAATTTACCCTAGAACAGGCCATGAAGGCCCAGAGGGGGAGTAGAGGTATAGCTCTACTCTTTCTTTAATTCGGCGCTAGATGGAGGTGGCTGGTTAACGCCACGCTCCTGCTACTACAGAGGTTGTAAGACATTCATATTAAATTTTCTTTTAATGTGTACGGGTCAGTTTACATTCAACCCCTCATAGTCTTCTTTACTCACTGACTTCTCACCAATTCGAACAAATTTGCATGTGAATATAATGTCCGTTTACTGTGAGGGAAGTGTGTATTCTATTAAATATTCAGCATAATGAGACTTTTCTTCCTTTACAATATACCAAACTAAAAAATCTATGCCTGTTTCAGGACGACATCAGTTTCCGTTTTTACATTGCCCACATTCCTCTTTTTAAGTACTTCGAACGTTACCGCAATATCCTTGCCAAACGGGCCTGTGAAGTTTACGCTCTACGATTTTATAATTTTCTTTGGCAAAAGTTTAGTCTAAATTTTACATTGAACTGCTTACTTTCAGTTATCATCGCACGTTCTCCTTTGTACTTGATCCCTTCGCGTTACTTCTAACGCTGATCTCAGAAACCTCGTGTGTGGTGTTCACAAGCACTTCTGCCCTAATCTACCTTCTTCAACGTCCATATTTCATAATCCTCTACCAAGACTGGTTTGGAGAGGACGTTGTGCGGTATTTTTGTTTCTACAATCATAACCTTTCAGAAACATCTTCATATACATCAAACTAATCTATTACATTTTTATAGTTTGTCTTGTGAATCTATATTTGTTTTATATAATAAGATTTACATATAGGATATTAGGTATTCAAGGCAGTCGTTTTTCAAATCATTTGTGATACCTAAGCTTTTATACCGTGCAGTAAAATTTTCTTCCAACGTTTCTGAAAATGTACTGCATTATGCTCCTCCTGAAACGTCGGTGAACAAAGTTTTGCTACCAGGAATGAATACCACCAGATATTACATCCTTGCATCCACTTGTCATTATTATTAAATACACTTAACACAATAACTCTTAAGGTACTTTTTAACACTACATCAACTAACCAGTCGTCAGAGAAGCATCGATGAATATGGACTGCAGTCATTTCTGAGATAGTCACGGCAGTTGGGGGCAGTGACTACTGACAGACTGGCATTTAAAGCTGCGGACTGCACAGCACGAGGCACGAGTCCTGTACTCTAAAGCATGTTTCTTTTTAAGAAAATGATGGCATTCTGACTTGGTAAAACGTAACGAAGATGAAACAAACTCAGGCTACATTATATCGATGCCCCGAGCGCAGTTTTGCTCACAACCCACACACTTATATTACATCACTTCATAACTTCATTAAGAAACGTCTGAAAGTTTGTAACTTACGACAAAATAGTGTACTGTTTAATGTATTGCGGTATTCGGAAAGTAACGTATCCTATTCTTTGCAATAAAGAAATCTCGCCTATAGCATGTGGATAACTTCCATTCTTGTCTCTTTAAGTTTTATTGCGTTGGCTAAAACGAGAAAAAAGTGAAATAAAACAATTTATGAAGCTGGCAACCTCGCACACCTTGTAAGCGTCCTCCAGTTCGCTGGAGGTCATGAATTCAATCTCCGGCCCACAAGCCAATTTTTTTTTTTTTTTCGTAACATGCATTCGTCGACAAAGTTTACAAACTAGTCACAAAGTCCCGCTCGGAAACTGATATCTACTGCCAACTCCTACATCCTGCTTCGTCTTGAATATTTATTGGTAAACAGAATTTCTTCTTGTCCAGACAAAAGCACTCCCGCTATTCTTACCAGAACTTTTCCCATCTGTCAACAGTCTTGTCCTTGTCCATCGTCCACACCCGACCGCATGAATACTACATACACTTTTTTCAAAACTCGTAATAAGTTTAACGGTCGGCCCAGACAACTCGGCACTGACTAAACTTATACTAAGAGAAAAAACAAGATTTATCAGAATATTTCTCGGTCCCCAAGGAAGAGGTGTCGCTGCATATAAAATTGCTAAGGATAGTATTCAACCTTCGAATTAAAGTAACAGGAGAATAGAAGAAATCACATAATGAAGAGCATTATACTGTATAATTTTCACCTAATACTCTTACGGTGAGATGGACTGTACATATACAATATCCTATGTAAAGAAAAAGCAAGAAATTCACAAAAAAGTAGTCGGTAAACCACAACAGCCATCTGGGAGGCACGGAAACAGATGAGAAAGTAATATTCACATGAAAGTATAATATGAATGTGAAAACCGGCTTTACCTGACACAGAATAGGATCTCGGACCCTACAAATATGTTGTATATTTTATATACATTATGTATCACATCAGTAAGTTCCGATATCTCCGACCAGTATTGCAACCTCATTATTTATTTCTTTTTATATTCTTGAGATCGGCCTGATGATAGCTACTAACAGTAGCCGAAACATGTAGCTTATTTCTTAAATAGTAAAGTTATGTTTTTACTGAGAAAACATGCTTTTTTATTTTGTTTTAAACACAACAGATACGATTCACTTTAAGATAATAACTGCTTTTTTATGGTGACGGGCCCCGCAGAAGATGCTACGGACGCACCGCAGCCTCAAGGCTTATTGTGCAACTCTGTGATGAAGATGATTAGTTTTTTCGTTTTTTCCGTGTAATGGAGCACCGGTGGAATAAAATTGACAGGGGAAAACCGAAGTACTCGAGGAAAAACATGTCCCAGTACCACTGTGTCCACCAAAAATCCCACATGGACTGACCCGGGATCGAACCCGTGCCTCCGCGGTGACAGGCCGACGACAAAGCGCCTGAGCCATGCCACGACACTAATAACTGCTTGCTTTTTATAACCGAGACGAAGCGTTCAATGCGCAGTGCGAACGGTACCTTCAAATACAATTCTGGTTAATCTTTGTATTTATAGGGTCAAAGTAACTACAGTTAGCTCAGTGTAACTATAAGCATGGATGACCTCACAGAAACAGTGCACTCTGTCCGAAACCTCTTTCCTGTGCCTCCCAACCACTGTTCTACAATTCAGCGACCCTACAAGACACGACAAATTTCTGGACGCGACCAAATTTGCACTTGAATCCAGATGCTAACGGACTGAGATCTGGGTGACATGGCAGCCGTCAAACTGCAGCACTTCCTACACTTTAAGGTATCTTACCGACAGAATGCTTAATATTTCGTGGTTCAAACTTTGTTATCGGTCCATAAAGGACAAGCTTCAACATGACATAGCAAATGAAATTCCTTCCTTTTGAAGGCAGTCTCTCAAGTCTTGGTGGCTGAGTTTAGAATCCGGAACTTTGGTTATTGTTACGGTGTGTATGAGGCATTATCACGCAGGCTGCCACAACAGAGTTCGGTCTTAAGTTCGGAACAAGTTTCTGTCTTTCCTATTTCTTTTAATTTTGGAGGTTCATCCACTGATTTTAATATCCTGTTCCTTGATGGTATTTCCACTTTAGAGCATTTACAAAAAAACCCCTTTCCTTTCTCTGCATAAATAATAATTATGTGTCGTCCCTCTGATACTGCAGTCTGTGTCTTCGTTCCATGACTGTTTGCCCGCAACAAACGACAATATATGAGACCCATCAGTCTATGGTACGTCTGGTTGTTCAATTCTGTATCGAGCCACTCTCCTAGACAGCAGTTTTGTTTCCCTCGAATACCGCTTTTGGGCTCCTTCGCATAAACAAAGAAAAGTGCCTATTAGCTTTCGTCACGTCTGTCTGTACATATCAGCGCGGTTCCCACTGGACAGATTTTCGTGAAATTTGGTATTGGAGACTTTCAAGAAAATCTGTCATGAAACTCCAAATTTGATTAAAACTGGACAAAAATAGCGGGCACTTTACATGCAGACCTAAGTGTGTTTCATGTTTTTGACAGCGGCTTATGTAGCGCAACAATACACAGAACGCACTGCTGTGGTTCTATGAAAATGTTTCAGTATTTATGACATTGTTGACAGCAACACATTAAGTCAACGACACTGTTGCTTTTCCACTGCAACAATGGTTACGCGTACTCACCACGATTTTAGGTTGTACATATAACGCCTACCTTGTTCAATAAAATCAGTCTTTTTGATATATTCTTCTCCAATGAGAAACCCAGTTTTTTAACAGGAGTTTAAAGACTATTTCCTCCAACTCGAAAGTCAATGGTCTTTTGCAATTTAAAGTTTAAAATACCAAATACAGGTATACTCTCCTTTGTAACACAGAAACTGTAAAGTGTTCTTCGAAATAAAATTTCGTCTAATTCATCTAAATCTAGATTAGTTGTCGCCATGTATTCTTGATTTTGTCGAGGATATTAGAAAAGTCCTATAGGTCCTATTATGCATGGATGTTATTTTCGATATTTCACATCCCATACAGCCGACAGTAGCGTCCCACCAGCGGGAAGAGTTCCGCCATTTGAGAAACACTGTTTGTAATCAGCCTGCAATCTAAGTTTTGAAAGAAGCATGCTGCCAGATTTCCTGAGACTTGAGATTTATTATGTTAGTTATTTTGAAATAATATTAATCGCGAGTACATGAGAATTTTCAAGCAGTATTTGGACCTATGTAACACCAAAATAATAATAATAATATTATTATTAATAATATTAATAAGGAGATTATTCCAAACAAATTACACGAAAGTTTAGAACTACTTATTCTTCGCTCTGGTCTACATATTCTAATGTAGAAAGCAGTAACACTTAATACGTGCCGTATAGTCAGAAAGTTTTTGGCAGTACGGTGACTCAGAAGTGCTTGGTCAGGGAGACCGTACTCTTTCGAAAACCAGCTAAACTGCTGTGAAGTAAGCAATTAATAATAATAATAATAATAATAATAATAATAATAATAAACCTGAGCAACATGCCTGGACATCACGACATCAAAGAATAACATAAAACAGCCATACTGGCACTGCGCACATACTTCGGAAAGTACTGATGTAAAAGTACAAAACATACAACATGGAAAGTAACATTACATGTACCATAAATTGTAACTACAGAATAGCTGCAAGAGTATATACCCTAGAAAAATTGTTTGTTTCAGGTATATAACTGTAAATATCCTGCATAAAGGTAAAATAATAATAATAATAATAATAATAATAATAATAATAATAATAAAGATCACAGTGAAATGAAATAGCTAAAAGTAACAGCACATTGGTCTCTTTAAATTGCATGAAACCCTCTGTCAATATAGAGTGCAACCTATCCGATAATTGAACCAGGTACTTTCAACAAACACATCTGGGCCAGGCACCTCGAGCAGGGGATCTGAAAACTTAATTGCACCTACTGTGCCGCATTTCAGTTTTCACAGCCGGGATATCCATCCAATCTGTAACTGCGATCATTCTTCCAAGAGAGTAATGAACCTATGAGGAAAATAAATTAAACTCACGCGTGAGGATCAAAGGATAGTTGTATGAAGCACAGAAAGATCCAACCAGCTGCCTGCTGGATGAAAACTCATTACTCAAACAGGCGGTGGTATCCCATATATATCAGTGCAGCAAATACGAGTGACAGCGTAATCAGAGGTCGTGTAAGTCTACTTTAAGTAAATTTTATAATATGAAATCTGTGTGCATAGGTTCAGAAGCAACGTGTATAAAATATGAAACATTAAAAGCAAATGATGTTAAATGGCTTCGTATCCCATTACTGACCCTTTATCTTGTATTTCAAATGCTCAATACCCCCTGGCTCTGTTCGTATAGAAAACCAGAATAGGACGATTCACAGTGCAATGTGGTATTCTGTTCAGATAACCCGTAGCACGTACGAGTAATTCAAGTAACTGCCCCGCTTAATGTGAAAACAGTTTATGTTTTGACAGGTTCGGCTGTAGTTTCACTAATTACGGGTAAGATGGGGAGGATTACACTGTTTCAGTAGTTACTTTACAAATATGGAAGACTTATCTTTACACACTAATCAGAGCTATTTTCATGTATCTATGGGTAAGCATTATACCATCACGTTACCCCGGTTTCCCTTAGTACTTTTCAAGGAGACCTATTTATCAGAGCTGCTCCTAAGACGTTAAGTGTATATACGATCTGAAAGGTATTCGGCTCGAAACTAGACAGAATCATCGGCCCGAGATTCTTCAACATTTTCATCAACTTCTCGAGATATACCACGATAGTGGGCCTAGGTTACCATGAAAGAGGCAAATATAACACCTTCCAAATTCTACTTATCATTCCTGACCGTATTCTCATCTCATTCCATGTTACAAAACAGGGGTTCCCAAATTATTCGTGTGCGGGCTGAATATGCATTTACTTTTCCGCTCGAAAGCCAGACCATCCCAAAAAAATGGATTCTTTTAATCTTCTATTAAACTTAGTTATTTACTGTTTCTTGCTGGTTACATAATTATCTATAACTGACATGTAAATCAACCACCACAGAAATGGCATTCTACTCCCTTGGAAATTTTTGTTCAGCCTCCTAAAATGC
Source organism: Reticulitermes speratus (assembly GCA_021186555.1). Taxonomy (NCBI): domain Eukaryota; kingdom Metazoa; phylum Arthropoda; class Insecta; order Blattodea; family Rhinotermitidae; genus Reticulitermes; species Reticulitermes speratus. The sequence continues at coordinate 19,936,879 of JAJKFL010000002.1, forward strand.
AGACTGCAATAGCTCGTGGTAGGACATAAACTACTCAGTCAGTCTTGTCAGCAAACTTTTACATTATCCATGACACAAAGCAAACAAACTGTAAGTTACCATAAAGAAAGGGCAGTTACAACTTTGGGGTTTTAAATTTCTTTCATAGTGATATTAACCTGTTAGTGAGAGTGGTGGAAATGAGGCTTAGCTGACGAAATTTAAGTCGAACTGATGTTCAGAGTCTGTGCTACATATCACTAAAGGCGTCGTTAAATATTCATCAAAGACGACATGCAACGAGACTTCACAAACTTTATACTATACATATTCCGTGCATCACTCATTTACTTATTATATAATCATTCATTCTGCAGTCTGTCTTACGACAGGTCCGTAGCCTCTTCCAAAGCGAGATCTCCACAGGGTGCGATCTAGTGCTTCCTCTTTCAATTTCCAGTATCTTCTCTTTTCCTTAAGGTCATCCAGCGGCTGCTTACGTCTTCTCCCTCGTCTTCCCCTCATTTCTATCCTTCCTTCTAACTTTCCTTCAATCACGTGTTTCAGAAGGCAGTTTCTGCGCAAGATGTGTCCAATCCAGTTAGCCTTTCTTCTTTTTATTGTATGTAGGATATTCCTCTCCTCATTGACTCTGTGTAATACTTCTTCATTTCTCACACGATCGGTCCAACTGATCTTCTCCAGCACCACATTTCAAAACTTTCCAGATACTTCTGATCCATTTTCCGAAGTGTCCACTTTTCAGCACCATACAAAGCTATGCTCCAAATGTAGCACTTTACTAGTTTCTTCCTTAAATTTAAGTCCAGTTTGCTGGTGAAAAGATTCTTCTTCTTGTTGAATGCTGCTTTAGCCATGGCAATTCTGGATAATCCCAACTAATTTAAATTTGTGACAAACAAAATATATGTTACACCATTTTATAGTTTATATTCCCCTACAGGTTTGGCTTAAATAAGCCATCTTCAGGAATACTAAAGCACGAAAAAAAACAGGACGAATATAAATATACGCCGACTATGGTTATTTATGAATTACGTATAAAAGTAATCGATAAGCAACGTCAAAAATTTCACTCCGAAATATGTTCTTTCACAGACATAAATTCCACTGAAAAATGAGTAAAACACAGCCACAAGCAAAGCTTATAAATTAGGGATAGTACTCTCTGGCAACGGAATTCGCGGGTTCGAATCCCGATGCTGTCATTGACATAATCCTTCCAGTCGCACTATGGCCCTGGGGTAGGCTCAGCCTCTAACCGAAATGAGTACCAGGAATATTTCCTGAGGGGTTAAGGCGGCCGGTGCGTAGGGCTGACAACCTTACCACCTTCATTTGCCGGTTGTCTAGAAATCTGGAAGCCTCAACCTCCTGGAACCCTAAGGGTCTGTCCAGGCCTGTAATGGGATTGCTTTAGCTTTACCTTTTACTCCTCTCGCAAACACAAAAGTTTATAAAATTTCCTCCTATGTATTTGTCTTTCACTTTACCATTATAGTACAAATCAATTAATTCCTTCTGAAGTTCTGGTAGCACTTCTTCGAGATTTAGATCAAATTGGTCTTAGAACAATTTTCTTGGCTACTACGAACAATGAGGTCACCCAAAACGATCATGGCTCTGTAACATTCAAGAATGAACTATATTACGAGCAAAACATGTTGACAATTATGATCCATTTTCAAGGTGCAAAATTTCACACCATGGAAAATTACAAAAGATTCTTTCACAATCTGAGTTTCAAAAGCGTTATTTTTCGCCTGAAATATTCAGCATGTGCATACATATCACATACAAGTCCAGCCTCACTCTGTAGCATAGTGCAGAAAACATTCGGTTTATTTGTCGACTCTGCAATAAAAGCTAAGTCCCACAGACATTCACCGTTGGTGATTACAGCAACAGGCATTATTTCACGCGCAAAAGTCCTTCTCGGCCAGCAAGAGAACTTGTAGCATTCCATCACTCGAATTCCACACTTCATTTTACAGGACGGAATATATATTGAAAATGTTTCACACTGAAGACTGTATCCCCCATTCTTGTCAAATTAAACATTAAAAATAATGAGTTTGTACAGATAATTTTAACTTCATAACGAAATGATTGGTTCGATCAGTAGAAAATCACACTGCACACTTTCTTACTGGCTACACTTAATCAGGTTTCTTGTGGTTTTCCTTTCTTCTACGAAAAAGGCAGAATTGCATTTTCAGTAAATCACAATGACTTCATATTCTTACAAACTGTCTACTAAGGAAACCTACCCAAATCTATCGACATAATACGTCCATCCAGCTTAGCATTATCCTTCACTGTCACACATTTATTCTATTATATAACACATTTCTACAATAAGTGACACTTGTATTAGTAGAAACGAATTCTATATTTAACTTCATTAAGATTACGTGGCCTTTGTTTAATTTTTGCCACTTGGAGATTTCTCCTTTCCTCACTGCCTTTCACTTATACTAGGTAAGAGTAACAACTTTCAAGCCGCTGAAATGAAGATGTGTCCCGATCTTTATCGTCAAAACGAAATCTACAGGAACTAGGATTAAAAAAATGTAGAGTACAGTAGATCCTCCACCTATTTTCCAAACGTCTTTCTGCTGTTTCAATTAATCAGTGATATTCGATCTTGCCTTCCCACTCATAGTGTATTTACTTTAACGGTACATTTATACACAATTTCATGTTCATTACAACTGAAGGTATTCCTCGTGCATATTCCTGACTGCAGCAGCTCTGTCAGCCCCACTCGTGATACCTCTATTACGTACGGTAATACAATGATTACAACCATCGTTATTTAGAGAGGACAACTTGGAAGATATATTATACATTACGGGTCGGCCAGACTCTTCACAGAAATTAGCTCTTGCATAGAATCTCTACACGCAAGGTTGTTCATAAAACTGGTGGCGACGCTGTCTGCGTTTTGCAAACTGGCATTTGCGTAAGGATGGTGTTTTAAGCGTAACGTATACTGTTACTTCAATGAAGAATGTTTTTTCCTTACTGTCCTCTGTAAATGACAATTACGAGTTTTAACGCTGGACAATGGAGCCAACAACATTTCATTTCTGAGCATGTTGGCAACCCACGGAAGGCATATTCAAATTTGTCTCCGTCCGTCCGTCTGTCTGCACGTATTAAATAACCTCAGCATCACTGATCTAATTTTCATTACAGTTGATGTTTCGGGGATGTACCTGAATGTGCCTAACAAACTTAATTTTCGTGATTTCAGGCTTCCGCCGCGATGTTGATGAGATCTGCGCTCTTCTTGGATATTACGCGGCGTCGTGTGGTAATCCTTTACGGACGTTTCGGGACAACGGATCGGTCCCATCTTCAAGAGTCAAGAAATTCTTGGCCCTTCTTCTGATCTTATCCCGAGCAAAATTCTCTAAATCTTTATGGAAGTGAAATATGTTTCCAACAACAGTTGTATGTCCGGTACAGGTTGTCTTTACGTTTTAAAATTACAGCTTTCATGGCGATTTAATGTCGCTGGCAACAATAATACTTATTTAGTTCTTCATGTAAAGTGCCCGATATTTTTGTCCGAGTGTAACCAAATTTGGATTTCCTACACACATTGTCATAAAAGTCCCCAACATTAAATTTCACAAAAAACCGTCCAGTGGGAGCCGCACTGATACGGGCGGAGAGACAGACGGCCGGACTTTGCGAAGGTAATAGCCGCTTTTCGTTACTACTCGAACGCGTCTAAATACTGTTTTATATTTCCTCCCCTTCAAAGTGCTTCGCAGTAACTAGATTACGAAGGGACACACATGAAGTCGACACTGTCACATTACACGCAACGTGTAGCGAAGTAGCTACACCTCAGCTGGCTCTCGGCCATCCTGGCCAACGGCTACCATGCTGCGCTAATATTTGTCGAATCTGCGATGCTCAGACTTCACAAAACAGGAAGCGGGCAGAAAACAAAAACATTTGCGATGGCAGTGTTGGTCAGCCTTTTAAGCTTGTCGGAACAATAAGCAAGTCTGTCCTTCGCGACGCTGACAGTGTCTGACTGCACAGTAACGGATGACAGGTGATTAGTGGTCTGTAAGCTGAATATGACGTTGAAGGAAGCAGTCGTGGCCTAATAACAGTACCTTTCTGGGCATTTCTCTGGAGGGACTGAGAAAAAGTCGGTTTGCAGGCAAAATTCAAACTGACCACCTCCAAAATAAAAATGTGCAGATTTGCCGCTACACCAAATTGCTGGTGAAAGGCGCTTATTCTTATTATTTCTTAGCGAATATAAAGTTAAACACGTCTGCGTTTGTGTCTCATTTGTGTCATGAAGTAAGTCCACATTGTTCCATTCAGCCTACTTTCTTGAAGCTTTTCAATTATAATATTTTTTGTATTACGAAAGAGAGTTCTCAGAGCATTCAACAGGATAATAATGTTTTAGAACATGTAAAAAAACTTACGAGAGGAACTGCACTAAATATGAACTCCTCCGAAACGTCGGTAATAATATACAAATCCAAACGGCGTAATATCCAACCTCAACCCTTCTCAATATAGATATGTCAGTGTCATAATCTGGCTTACGCCACAGAAAGAAATTGAGTTCGTGAAATTAGCCCACCAGTAATCCCAACCAGATCGCGTTATTTTATACCAGTGTAGGTCAGCCAAGGAAGGAAAGCACCATCAATCCTGGGCAGAAACAATATCTCAGCAGTGAAGCCTGTGGATCCTATTACACTTGAGTACCCTGGTATTGGACCCTCGTCATCACGCACACCAGAGGGTTCTTGCTAGAAATTAAATAGACCCTGTTTTTTCTCCCCTTTCTTCACTGCATGATTTTCCGAAAGGATACTGCTGGCGCAATCTCTCCAGAAGAAGAACACTTCGTGTCGAAACTTGTCGCAGTTAAAATTCCAGCTTGCGCTTGTATTTCAAGCTGGTTATGCGTCCATATATCAGTACCTCTTTTGTCTACTGTTTCTTCTGCAAAGGTGCCCGTCTGGATAAACTAATCTTCTTCCTTATAATACTTCCTAAACCTATTCACGGTCAAATTTATTCAGTATAGTTCCCATCCCCTCTCTGTTCGCAAGGAACCTAGTAATATCACCAACGTCTCGAAGTTCCATTTTCGTCAAACTGATAGATGTAGTTTAACATTTTTCCAACATCGATCTCATTTTCCACCTGCATTCCATTCCTTTGGCTGGTGTTAGTTCAGAGACTACAGATTCTACTGTATATATCGTCTCCAAGTTGGAGAGTGGATAGGACACAGAGTGATTCCTACCTGTATTCAGCACAGTCACCTCACGATACAAGTAAAATTAAATGGATGATATGTAATCGTAAATAACTAGTAAGGAAAGATGTAGACAACAGAAACTGTGGCCTCTTTCAGGGTACTAATATCCAGATTGCGTCAACAGAGCAAACGAAAGCAGAAGAAATCGGAATTACTTTCTACAACATCTGTAGATAATATGAATATTGTACACCAACATAAATACTAATTTATATTAAATGATAAGGTATTTTACATATGAGTCAAAATAGGGAGATGCCTCAAATCTGGTCACTGGTAAAATTAATTTCCGAAGAGTACGGTCAAAACCGAAGAGATGACAAAAATAATTGCACTGTGCTGTATAAAACTTAAACCTTCGCTATTTTCTCTATTTAAAGAAGCATTTCTCTGTTAGTACCTTTTTTTTGTGAAGGGTCCCGCAGCAGATGCTACGGACGCACCGCAGCCTTGAGGCTTATTGTGCAACCCAGTGATGAAGATTATAGTTTTTTTTTTTGTTTTTCCGTGTAATTGAGCACCGGTGGAATGAAATTGACAGGGAAAACTGAAGTACTCGGGAAAAACCTGTCTCAGTGCCAATTCGTCCACCACAAATCCCACATGGACTGACCCGGGATCGAACCCGGGCCTCCGCGGTGAGAGGCCGGCGACTAACCGCCTGAGTCGTGGCACGGCCTACTCTGTTAGTATACCCTGCACTGTATAATATTAAAAAGTCACAACATAACTGTGCAGAGACTGCAGATCACGTTTCACTCAGTCATCGTCTCAACCAACAAGTAATACAGAGCAAAAATTAATTAATTCTTAGGTACTTACTTGGTGCGTATCTTGGAAAGAGTTGTCTTGCTAAATGATACCACCTAGATGTGTAGCACAGCATCCCTGAAGTTTATGTATATTAAGACAAACTTCATTCAGAAATCTGTGTGAATTCAATTACCCGCGATAGTATGCAGATCAGTCTTCAGTCTCGTTAAGATTCCGCCTTCAGCTATTGGAAACTGCCTTACGATAAACTTGCCTGGAAATAAACTACCTATCGCACAGTGTACGCGGAGATAAAGTAGGCCTGCTGGGAGCCAGAGTTGTAAATTATTGATAAAGACCATCAAGGCAATTTATTTCTTCCCGAAAACGAAAAACATTTAATATTTTAGCGTGATAAATAAAAAATGAGTGGGGTAGGCACATTATGTGAATTTCATACACAATTTTGTTGGACGTGTCCCACGGGTAGTTATTTTCCTAGAAATTAGGCACACGTAAATAAAAACGATTACAGTACCTGGTGAAATAAATCGGAACTGATGATAAATAATTGTTGTAGACTTCCAGTCCAAAATTATGAAGGTATTTAAGAAAACGTGAAGAGTGGGCAAAACGTACCCCACCGCTTACATTGCTACGTTTTAAGACCTAACAGCAAAATATCAAAACACTAATTTATAGCAAATAGGCCTACTAAAAATTACGTTTGTTTCGGTTTCTGAAGAAAGTTTCTGCCTCAGAGAGAACACGCGCTGATGACAAACTTTAAACAGTAGCAAACAGAAAATGGCAAAACTGCATAATCACAGCTCTGCACTGCTTTGCTTATCCCACCATTTTTAAATTCCTGAACTACCTCCAGACATCTAGTTCCAGTTCAACTTCCACGCATTCCATATCTCAGCACTATATAGGGCTGAGCAGTAAGACATAGGGTCCGGCTGTCTGATTCTGAAAGGAGCCCACAGTACCCATGAGATAGGAGGCTGGGTGGATTTCAGAACTGGTCTGATCGTGTTGGGAATTGCAGCTCTCTGGCATCCGGTAACTAGTCACTATGGAAGGCCTATTTAATATATACCGTCATCGTTGGCATTAAAACTACTGGGCATTCCTTTTTCTGGTTACGTTTACTGAAATAATAATAGGAGTGCATTTCAGTGCTTGTTCTCATATTTGAAGGTACACGAGAAAAATCTTCGGTTACAATTACGATGGTTTTTAGCCATGTTATTACATAAGACTGCTTGAACCAAATCGAGTAATTTGTCAATTTTTGAGATTCAGAGCATTAATTAAGGAAAAGAAATTCTAGATGAAGTATTTATAAGATAGAAGTAAGAAAAACGGCTGTTACAATTCTTGTACTATATTCTCACTGATAATAATACAAAAAAACAATTATACCGGTAGGCACAGCCCTACATTAACTGTGCAGTAACCCGCTTTACTAAGACGGTACCTGCAGCATGCCCGATAAGTAGAAAACAGGATCAACTAATGCGACGTATAAAGGGAAATAACAAGATTACGGAAGACTACGAATAAGGAGCTTCACAATTTGAGTAACAACATTAGGGTGACGAAATCAGGATGGACGGGACACACTATATAGCATGTAAGATGTACATTCGTCAGACTAAATGACTCCTCAACTTACTTGTGTTAATTTCAATTACAGTTGGTTCAATTTTAAGCAACCAAACAATGTCGATTCACATTCCACGGACTGATTAAGAATGACAACTTAATAACAGACTATCATGTCCCAACAACGGTGTTACTGTGCCTTTGTGCAGAACAGGTAGATGCGTTATAAATGAAACCTCACTACAAAAATGTCAATCTAACTTTGCCCCATCCCATTTTATTTTCATTAAACATTCCTCTGAGGCCTGGAATTCCTTTTTCGTCAAGATAATTTCATTCAGTTTGGCTTGTAAGGATTACATAATGCATTAATTTTCTTGGCTCCGAATTTACATCCAATTTCTAACCTATAAGAAATCTAAAGAACAATCTACGGATTCCAATTAAAATTTCATGATATATATTTCTGTTTCGTAGGCAAAGAACTTCTGACAAGCTTCTGAACCTTATTAACCAGCTCCGTGTGTCGGTCTCTTCTCTTGCATCGACATTAAACATACCAAATGCCCGACATTCTTAAAACTCCATAGGAACACGCCACTGGCGTACAATATACCTATCTTGAAGCATTTTATGTCTCCCTTCCACCAACACGCTTGTCTTTCAAGATTTACGCAGTGACATTTAATAAGGTTATTGGAGTAATGTTTTGAAGTTTGCTGCATAGATCAGAACAATTACACAAGCTGCGGGCTGCAATGTTGTGTTCAAAGGAAAAGTACCATAGAAATATATAGCCTAGTTACTGTAGCCTAAACATCAGAACGCTGTAAGCAGAAACATTTCCGAATATTCCAAGACTATAATTCGATTTTTCAACATGGAATGATTTAATAACAGTTTCTTACATATTCCAAATCACATATACAGTCGAAACCGGTTATAACGACATCGGTTTGTACGACATCTCGCCTGTAGCGTCAGACTTTCTGTGATACGAATTAATTCGTCACGGTTAACCCATAACCTAATGTTCCTCAGTTATAACGACACTCGTTTATAACGACACAAAATATTCAGTCCCTTTCGTAACGTTATAACCGGATTCGACTCTACTTAGGTCTGTGGAAAGATATATCAATGCCTGAGGGACTGTGACGATTTGGTAATCCTATTAATTGTTCTTTCATTATCGATTCTCTTATGGCTTTCTGCTTTATTTTATTTCTAACGTTTTTATATTTTTACGTACATAATTGGAACTTCTGAGGTTCAATCCTTTGTAATCTGAATTCCCCACGTCAATTACGTCGGTCATGCTACTCGGGAAGAAAAGAATTCAAGATGTATCACGGAATCACTACTGCTTTAGCACTTGAAGCCCGTCGCATGGTCAGACAATAAGTTGAAACAAACTGGTTGAGACACAAGCTCGTTGAGATATAAGCTGGACAACATCGATTAAAATAATACCGACAGTTATGTAAAATAAAATGCCGGTTCGCGTGAACTTTAAAGAGTATACGTTGTTTGCAACGCCACAGTCGCAGTTAAATTGTTGTACTTTCCTTCCGAAAGCTGCGTGATTGCAAGTTGTCTATCAAATTAATTCGCTTCCTAGCAGTCACCCTTCTTCTTCCCATGCATTTCATGCAGCAAGCATAAGTCTGTTTTCCGACTGCATTAATTAATACACCCTCTTCACGTAAGTCGGCAATTTCTTCGTCTTCTAAGTTTATACAGGATGTATTTAAATAACATCAAAAAAATTATGTGGACTTTAGGCGGCTTCAAGGTATATTCCAACAAATTATTCCGCGAGGTTTTGCGTCACCTCATCGCTGAAATACAGGCCGATAAAATGCCTTTGCCCCTGCAGGGTTTGTTACATTCTCTGCGCCTCTGTTGCTGCCTCTGTTTGCATGTTTAGGACTGGTGTACAGGCTCCAAATGATTGGTCCTTATCGAAATAGAGGCACTTGAATGTACTGCTGAGAGCTACTCTGAAAGATGTGCAGGATATGCCCACAATCTGTACGTACCATAGCAAATAACACGAGACCGCAGGGAACACTTTCTTCAGTGGCAGGACTGAGTTTTCGGTGTTACTACAGACCTCATATGTAACTAATGGAGACAATTTTAGTTGCACACTGATAACAATGACACAGTCAGATGATGTTTTTTTGTTTTACTAATACCCTGCATATTATCACAATTCATACGTCAACCAACATAAGCACTCAATAAATTCATGACAAGTATTAAACTCCTACATGTTTCGGCACCGGGAGTTTTTTAGAACAATATAATACAAGCCCAAACCGCTAATATAGGTATTGCATCGCCCTTACTGCAATGATTAAAATATTAAAATTCTAAAAATACAGAAAGTTGATAAGCGTGAAATTACAATGTTGTGATATTAAAATTATGTTATAGTCAGCCGTTCCAAGTGTTAGTTCGTAGTTGACTATATTCTGTACGGACTATGCATTCAAACATCTGCCTCGATCTTATGTTATCTGAAACAGATCTCGTCCAGATGGAGTTTGTGAAGTGTGTCGTGTAGTGCGGTGTAGTATACTACTGCGCCCAATTCGCCGTGCAGGAAAGAGCTTTCGGGCATTCTCGTACGTCAATGCTGAAATGGACCGGAACCACATCGTGCATGAACCGCATCCTTCGGCGTAAGTCCTGTGGTCGTCCAGTCGTGCGCGCAGAAACTACGTAGCAACTTATTAGGAAATCAAGAACAACATGACACCACCAGATACTAATGGAAGACTTTTGGTCATGGTCTTGCTCGACTAATGCACGCGGGTTTCCTTCTACCCAGACTGTTGATAAAAATCTCTTGAGTAAAGAACAACTCGGCCGTGCCATGGCTCAGGCGGTTAGTCGCCGGCCTCTCACCGCGGAGGCCCGGGTTCGATCCCGGGTCAGTCCATGCGGGATTAATGGTGGACAAAGTGGTACTGGGACAGGTTTTTCCCCGAGTACTTAGGTTTTCCCCTGTCAATTTCATTCCACCGGTGCTCCATTACTTGGAAAAATGAAAAAACTAATCATCTTTTTCTTCATCTTCATCCTAGGGTTACACAATAAGCCTTAAGCTGCGGTGCGTTCGCAGCATCTGCTGTGGGGCCCTTCTCCAGAAAAAAAGGACAACTCTGTGTAGGACACAACAAGCCTCATCAACACTAAGGTGCAGAACCACCGACTTATTCCTGGGATAGCCCGATGGGCTCACTGCTAAACTTTTTGACAACGATACGAGTGCAGCTACTGCTGATACTTGACCTACCAACGGAGAGTGTGGGATGCATACATGGCGCGCCCCAGTCGACGTGTTTGGTTGAGGATGTGTCAGTCAGTCAGTCAGCATATTAAAGACCGGTTCCTCAAATCCCGAGGGTGGACAGTCCTCCCACACTCACAGCCATGTTTGTTGATAGTCCACAAGCCAATCTCTCTTAGCCTCCGATTTATAGACGCAGAAGTGCTACGGTGCGGAAGTCTCCGATTAGGAAAATTTTCTTGGAATAACCGCAGAGCCATCCTGCAATTTCCACCTGTTACATCGTACGCAAAGAGCATATTGGTTATTTCGTGCCACGTAATACAGATGTTACTCTACTAAAGTCAGTCAGTCAGTCAGTCAGTCAGTCAAACACCAACGCACACAAACTCAGAACAGAGACGTGGGAGGGCACGACATGGAAACAAGCAACTTAATATCGAGGAATCAAGCGGTTCAGTTTAATGTGGCAAAACCAGTCACGCAGAAACTTGTACAGCAGCCCTAAATGCACAAATACAGACAGTCACAAAGGCGCAGGGAGGATTCAAACCCTTACAGACGCAACGACACCTCATCTATGACAAAGCGATGGAGACATATCGTGGGCTCATTTGTTTTACTACGCCTTAGAATTTTGTTGATGTTATTCAAACACGTTCTTTATTTCAGTGCATTTAAACACATCCTTTATTTCAATGCACTATAGTATCCTATTGTCTATTTTTTACGTCTTCCATTCATTCTTGTCTGCTAAACTATATTTTATCAATAAAAGTGGGTAAATCCGTTTTTCTTCGAATATTCAAGTCTTCTATGTGTTATGCCGTGTCAACTAGTAAATATTTATTGACGATTCGAGGAATCGTTGTGTTTCCATCTTCATGGTGAAGCACTTCACACTTCTTGTACTTTTTGGCCCTCCAGATGAAAGCACTAACCCTTCGGAACGTCCGTATCGATTTCACAGTCGACATGGCACAGCATTCAATAAGACTTTTAATCTTTAGCAACACCGCTGCGAGAATCTCATATCGCGCGCTGTTCTGATTCTTTCAGTAGGAATTCTATCCAGTGCTATATAGTATGCTGTAACTTAAAACGCTACAGGAATAAACACGTCACTGGCCGGTACTCTGATCAATAAGCACCCTCTACAGTACGTACGATTTGGGATCGTTACCCACTTACGTGCTTAAACTGTTGTTACTAAACCATTAGCTTCCCCTTCAGTATTTCCATTTATATTTCAGGGCATATAACAGATACTTGGCTAGAGCCACGCTAATTAAACGTAATAGGAATTTCAGTTCAATCCTTGGATATGAGCGTGTATTTTGACTATTAGTTCAGTCACGTTTAAATCGTCTGAAATTCTGCTCCGTTCCACGAATGTAATTGCGTATTGTCATCATATGCCATCAGGCTGTGACGAAAGTTAGGATGCAATAAAACACACATCTTTCGGACAGTATAATTTGATGATACTCTGAAATAATCAAGTGCACTCTTTTTACTCATTTACAAGTGATTACTGACCTGACACCATTAAGTCTAGGATTTTCAAATTATTATGTCTCTGAATATATTTGCAATACCTCGTTCACAGTTAATCTTTATTTTTCAGCAGCTAAGTGTGTGTGAATGTTCTAAACAAACGAATTCAAACAAAATAAACAACCTACAACAATGTAGGCTATTCTGGGCAGAAATCGTAACACCTACTTCATTAATGCAGACTTCCAGCACTACAGAACTCGTGTCATTCAGGTCTTTATCTAGGACTGACAGATATCGCCTATAACTCAGCAATAATGATCACTTTAGCTCATGGACAGTGTGCTGAATTCGTGCACAGATCGTCAAAAGATCAACTCTCAATCGAGTTGAAAGCTGTTCTCAATTGAAAACACATTACAGAAACTTAATAGGCTTATATTCGTTATTATTCTTATCACTATAAACACAGTCATTTTTCAAGCGCATATTACGTACGTACAAATGTTTCCAACATTTTCATTGAACTGCTTTCGAGCTAACAGTGATCCTGATGATGTGGACACAGCAGGTCTCCGAAACGTTAGTTTTTAATGCGCCATTAATGAAGCTCACAGTCCGCAAAGCAATTTAGTAAAATGTTACAAACATTATATCCACTACTTTCGACTACATTTTCGTTAAAACATGACACTGGACCTTATCCTGATGCAGTTCAATCCTGTCCACACTTTTACAAGTGTTCCTGTCAGAACCATTTTACTAATATTTAGCCGTCTAAACTTTATCCCTAATTTTCCTTTACAGTGTTTTTATAAATGTATGGATTTCTCGTTTCCCCAGTATGTGCTATATGTAGTTCCAGTTCACCCTCCTTGATATAAACAAGACAGGCAATGTACGTACAACATAATATTCAGACGCGTTCGCGTAACCATTGTTACCGTGGAAAACAATAAGTATTTCATATTCTGAGTGTGTGTTGTAGCCGTAGTTATGCAGCATACAATGCGCATGCGCCGTATTATATTGTCATCTGTGGCCAGCCTAGCTGTACCATATTTTTCCACATTATCTCATAAACGATACGATGTTAGGAAAAATGTCGTTGAGCATGAAATGTGTGTTTTGATTTCCTCTACAAATCTGTTTGAAACGTTTCTCATTCTAAGAATAATTCAGCGATATATTGTCATAAATGCACATAGGTCCTCATGTAAAGTACCCGTTATTCTCGTCATATTGTAATCAAATATGAATTTTCCAGACATATTTTCAAAAAATACACAAATACCAAATTTCATGAAAATTCGTCCAGTGAGAGCCGAGGTGTTTCATGGGGACAGACGGACAGACATGACGACGCTAATAGTCGCTTTCGCAATTTTGCGAACGCGCCTCAAAAAATGTAAGAATATTAAGTAAGAGAAAATACGACGAAGCTTGCCTTCTTTACTTTTCTCCTTCCCCCTTTTACTTCGTCCCTTTCAGGTCTAAATATTCTCCTCGGCACTTCATCCTTCCGTTTTTCCAGGCTTTCAGCGAAATATCATGTGACCTCTACTTTGTCTAGTGTTACCGACAAGAACTTATGTCAGACAGTGTGTGCAGTGAACAAGCACTGGGTTCACGTGAACTTTGAGCCAGTCAGCTGTAAATGACGTTAATGGCTTTGGTCTAGTTGAAAGTTTGTCGACCACGCAAGGATGAGAAAGTGTAAAGAGGGCGACAATAATGGAACACCGAAAATTTATTACAGAGGAATTCTGATGGCATAAAGCATAAGATTGTTGTGATAAGGCCACTTTCACGAGCAGCCACTAACTGAGAATCGATACAGCGACACCCTCACTTTCCTGTCTGTCTCGCCACAGCAAATTAGGCATAAATCGTAATTTTGTATGAAACAATCCTTCAAAAGCACATTATCTACCAAGTTACTAAACGCTTTTAGAAATCACGGGTAACAGAAAAAAAGGGTAAATGGATTCCCACACTTCCACACTCTCCATACATCAGAATTCTTCTAGGCTAGTTAATAGCCGCTAAGATAGTCAAGAAATGTCTCGCGTTTTACGTAACCGGAAGCTTTAGTACTATGTTCCAAGGAGCCAGCAACCTTTACTTAAACAACTGCGTGACACAGCTGTACTTGTAATATTGCTCTGATAACATCTCTCACCTTTTGGTCTGTTTGCAGTCAGTCTGATCCCAGAGGAAAATGTGTTCATGCTGATGCCATTTAATGATCAATACCATCCATCGAACACAGAGTCTTTGTGTTTATGTCAAAGTCATTTAACGATTAATTTCATCTATTGGATGCTTGTGAAAGGAACTCGAAAGTGACTCACTCACAAACCCAACGTATTGCATAAGTCAGATAGCCTCATAATTCAGAAACTGTCGCTCTGTTATGGCCTCTAGATTAAACTTTGAAACTCTATTATATGATAACATAGCGCAAAACAGGCTGGTCAAAGGCCGGACCGGCACTTTTATGAAGGGACATTATGTCGCCTAGCATCCCACGAACCCGCACTTAAGCACTCACGTAAAGCACAATTCTGTTGTGCCGATTAACTGCTCTACGGTGGTTCGACAAGAGCATCAAAATCAGTCAGAAGATTATCGGGTAATGAGATGACACAACAATAAAAGTAATTTCGATTAATTCTATGAAAATGCTTACGACTTCAGAAAAAAATGTTTTGGTTACAAAATATG
This sequence comes from Reticulitermes speratus, assembly GCA_021186555.1. Classification (NCBI taxonomy): domain Eukaryota; kingdom Metazoa; phylum Arthropoda; class Insecta; order Blattodea; family Rhinotermitidae; genus Reticulitermes; species Reticulitermes speratus. The sequence continues at coordinate 19,952,082 of JAJKFL010000002.1, forward strand.
TTTCGTTTTTCACTGTAAAGCTTGTTCAAAACATGTTTCGTTACAAGCATGTCACAAATTACGTTCAATATGCGCGAAGACACGTAACGATTTTGTTGCTGCTGTCAAAATTAATGAAAATTGGACTGTCCTGATAATTGTCATTAAAACTTCCAATGTAAAATTCATGAAAATCTTTCAGCGCTTCTCAATTTGTTACACAGGGAAGTACGAAAGGATGGACAGACTTTGATGCTAACATGCACATTCTTAAACTACGTTGTGGCAGTTTCAAAGACCAAATTGTGATATAAACGAAGCAATGTCTTGTACTTCAATAAAGTAGAATATAATTAAAAATAGAAATGATGCTGTTTTTTTAATAGCAGCTAAATTAAGAAAGACTACTCTGTATAAATGACTCATAAACTTGAATATTTCTACAACAATTTACTCCAAATTACTATCCTTACATAAATCATCAAATCTTCTCATGAATTCGTATATGCGGAAGGAATGTCTATCCTGTAACGCTACCAGGTCTAACAAACGTTACCTAATAGTCTCTGAGAGAGGACAGGAAACCTGCATTGAAGGAATTCCAGAGGATCAGTTATGTTTGCTTTGCTTTATGTAGGTTTTAATGCGAAATCGTCAGAGGAAGACGATGAAACTGCAATGTCTTAGTCTCATTTCCAGCGAACCCTCCTGCAAATAACAGCCTTGCAATCCAGAAATTCTTTCTCAAAAGTAATGTTACTCAGAGAATTTAATTTTCTGTTTCAGTTAATTGAAGAGGTAAGTACAAATGGGTACAACATGGGCTAAATAAAACAGCAATTGTCACGAATACCGTGAAAATTAAATGTAATCCAACATTTTGAAGCTTTACAAAAACAACATAATTTTGTTACTATTTTCATTGATCCATCAGTGCGACAATCCCCCATAACACCTCTTTTTTTCAACGTTTGATGGGTTTCTATAATAAGTAGTAAAAATATCGTGTCTCAGTAAATTTTATTTCCTCTCATTAAGAACACAAACATGGTGTCCGTGCGAACTTCTGACAATGAACGACACCAGTATCACGTAATGTGCCGTCTTGAACTTTTCTGTGACTATCAGAGGTTTGGAAAATATATAGTTTTTTATACACGTGAATTATTTTATAGAATGTAAAGTTACACATTGTGACGGCACAAAATCTCTATTTAAATGTTTGTGTGAAGTCGATCATTAACCACTGAAGCTTTACACGTGAAATTGTACAACAAAATATGACATAAACAATAACTTTCGATCCTACAACCATCTGCTATATCGCTTCACTGCACTGGTCATTGGCACTGTCAACATTATCAAAATTTTGATTTGTGGATCCCATTTTTGACTATACAGTACGTTAGCAGTAGGTATGTATTGCAGACCACGTCAGTTTGAGTTTCTTTCGGCATCGGTATCTCAATATTTTTTCGGGTATTGGCTTCATTGTTTTTCTTTTTAACTCCTTTTCCACCTTAATTGTTGTCACAACAGGAACGTCCAAAATTCCGAAATTATTATCCCCCGGTGACAGAATCTGATCCTACGAGCTTACAGTGATACCGTTAATTGCCTGGTGATGTCCAGTGCTTGACGTATCCCTTTCCACCAGATCAAGCTGAAGAGACGTGGTGATGCGTCCTTTTCGAAATACAAGAAGAGGGAAAAATTCCAGAATCCCATGAATTGTAAGTGCGATATGCCGTAACAACAACCATTTAGAACTGCCTGTATTGTATTCACTTCGGCAGATAGAACATCTGAAAACATTACTGTATGAAAGAAATATGATCATGTGGGATTTGTCGTGGATAATGTAGCACTGGGACAGGCTTTTCTCCGAGTACTTCAGTTTCAACTTTTCACTATGATCCCACAGTGCTCCATACCCATTCATTCGTCCGTCACCGACGCTAATAAACTAAGCATTTTATGGCGTCCTTAAAAACACAAAGAAAGAAAGAAAGAAAGAAAGAAAAATAGACATTTTTGTCCGCTCAAAAGTCGTGTTACGGTTTTCATAGATATCATGTCTGAATACATAAGCTAATCATTTTATGTTACTTAATAAAATGTAGTCTGTGGCGTCGTAAAGAGTGTTTCATTATTATGATGCGACTGGCAAGCAGTACAAGCTAATAACCGCGAATAACTATTAAAGAACCTACGGCGTGTTCCACAGGCGGTGATGTGTGATTACAGAATGGCGACTGGTGGCTAAGTAGTGCAACATAGGAGCAAGCTCTGCTAAGAAGTACTTTCTTCAGATGGACTTCTCCGAACCGAATGCAAATCTCCGCCGTGACAGCCCGGCGTGTAAAGGCCTCTGTTACTCTAACAGAATATATTTAAGCCATTTTGAAACAAATAATCTCGTAGTAAACTGTTATACCATGAGCTTTTCCTCTGTAATTGGAAAGCGTATTAATAATCGGATATAATTTATAATTAAATAATTAGGTATTCCTAGGTTTGGACCTTAAAATTCAAATCCATCAAGCACGAGTAAATTAGTAATCGTAACTGCACCTACCATCCATCAAGCAACATATCACAATTCTAACTCATTTCAAATCTTCGTATGTGGGTCTCTGTGTAACGCCAAAACGCCGACTTTTGATGGTTACAAGAAGTTTATTTACAGTTTCTACAATATTATTTTCGCATATCGTACAACTACAACAAGCTATCTTGTACCTTTTATGCACCATCAATCAAGGCATTAGTTTTTTAATTACGGGCCCGGAGTGAATCCAAACGTACAGCTAGATTCATAATTCCATCATTTGTAATTTCCTCGCTGCGTGATAAAAGAAAGGCTAATATCCGGTTAAATTAATATTGATGTATAAGATCTTAAATATATTGAAGATAATGCAATAAACACGCACACAGTATTTATTCCAAATATAAGTATTAGGAAGTATGAATTGCAATAAGGAGAACTATACAAAATGGTCAGTGATTTCAAAGTGAAACTCGTTCATGGTCTAATTTAATAATATGAAAGAGAAAGCGATTTTAAATTTCTCCCTCAATTTCAGTAATAAATATACATCAAGACAACTAATTACATACATTTCAAAGGACACGTTTCGAGAGTACCTGTAATCTAGTTTCCAGTACACATTTTCGGTCTCACTAGCCTTTATTTCTGTCAAAATGACACAACACAAAATGAGAAGATTAAGAACACGAACATGTACAACAATGTGGACAAAAAGAATGGAAAGGCAAGGAGGAAAAAGTAATAATAATAATAATAATAATAATAATAATAATAATAAAAATGAGAAGGTAGATGAGAGTCAAAAATATGACAAGGAAAATATATATATTTAATATAGCTTACACCTTCCGAATATGTAAATCTGACAGGTCAACATCATGCCATTTTTCGGCCTGAAAGAACAATGTCCAAAGTGCACTCTCCCATGTTTTGTGCAACTCTGTAAAGCAAGAGTAAAAACTGCACATCATATCACATCACTTCACATCACATCATCGCCGAGTAACATGGATCAAAGTTTGATATCCGAGTGACGATGCAAGCAAAACAAGGTAGCTACGTTATAGAAGCTTTACTGTTTGCCTGGGCGTGTCGTCAGCACTCTCATCTCCTGACAAGAGAGTGCACGCATTTGGTCAGCGCTCCTCTAATCCCCCCCCCCCCGGAAAAAAAAAAAAAAAAAAAGCATTTTTTGAACTTCAAGTTTTTCAGTATTTGAATGTGTAAGTGCATTGCAAGGCATGTTCTAATTGGAGTACAAACACTGTAGCAAAATGACCTTGTTGACTTGACACAGGCCTACCGCACTGCCGTTCGCTTTCATTTATTAGGCGCGTTCGCACAGTTATGAAAAGCGCCTATTAGTTTCGTCGTGTCTGTCCGTCCGTCTGTCTGAGCGGCTCCCACTGAAAAGTATTTCCGTGAAATTTGATATTGGAGACTCATGAAAATCTGCCGAGAAAATCTAAATTGGCTCCAATATAACAAAAATATCGGGCACTTTACATGAAGACCTAAGTACGTTTCGGTTTTGCCGGCGACACAAATTCGCCATAACAGCATTGTTATGTAACACTTCGTATTTTTATATTGTTGGCAGTGACATGTAGGTCAATAATACAAAGAACTGTTGCTTTACCACTGCAACAATGGTTACGCGAACGCGCCTCTACGTTACATTATACGTACATTGCCATTCTTGTAGACACAAATCACTGTTGCAAGGCTTACTGCGCTATATAGCACTCCTTCTTTGCAAGAATCACCATGTTATCCTTAACAATGATATTTTTGCAAAACGTAACACGCTAAAACACTGCTATTTTTGCTAGACTCCTTACGCTAAATAGCAGAGCTATTGTTGTAAGTGCCAGAGTTACGACGCTGTATAATGCTAATATTCTTGCAAGAGTCATCACGCTATATAACATTCATATTGCAAGGCTTATCACACTGTATAACACTTGCTGTTGCAAGGTTTATCATTCTGTGTAAGAATGATGTTTTTTGTAAGTTACATCACGCTGTATTACACTATGTTATTGTAAGGTTTACCATGCTGTATTACACTGATGTTATTGTAAGGTTTACCATGCTGTATTACACTGATATTTTTTGCAAAGCTTTTCACGCTGTTGTTGTTACAAGGATTATCACGTTTTATAACACTGATAGTATCCGATAATATATATATATATATATACAAGAATAACATCCATGTCGGGTACGTCTGCTTCTTTTTAATACAGTTGTGGGAGCCTGAAGTCCTGCAAGACAAATGACTGGATTTTTTTTTTATTCCAGCTGCGGAAAATGAACATTTTCCTCATTATTATGGTTCTCTGCAAAACAGTGAGAGTATGTGTTTTCATAAATAGCAACGGAATTACGGTTCACTACAGCACTAGTAAATATATGGCGTTTTACAAACAAGCACAAAATTTGCATTTTAAGGAGTTGTGCAGGATACTTTATAGTGGTGGTGTTCCACTCTCTTACTCTGCATCTCTCTTATTACCTTGCTTGTCAGTTTTCCTGCGTCACTAATCCAGGGTTTAACTCTGCTCACTCCTATCAGAGGGCTTACCATAATTTCAGCTTTTTTTTTTGTAACAAGTGGAGTCAACAGCAACTAAATAATGCCTCAGCTTTCTGCAGGTAATGTCTAAAGTACTTTTTATCCTGCTTTCCTGTCTGAAGGTAACAACTCACTAACTCCAAAGAGCAGAGTCCTTTAGTAATTTTGTCCAAGTAGTCCATGCACGATATCACTCTACTAAAACCTTGTTGCGCTAAATGTTCTGAGAGACACCTACCGTGACCGACGCACACGTGGAGGACTTATATCACGGCCTCCAGGCTCACCTGACTTCAGTCTTCTTGAATTCTCTATGCGAATCTTGAAATCCCTTTTTATTCACTTTCTGTTAACAATGTAAGAACACTTCAGCAACGCAGTATGAATGGCTGTCACACCATTCCGAAATCTCTCAGCATCTTTGAGTGTGTTCGGCAGTCAGTGATAAAACTTGTCCAGGCATGTACTGAATCCTATGAAGAACATTTTATGCACGATTTCCATTTGAAAGTCTACAGCTTCTAACATCCCTTCAGGGTTGGAAATCCAAGAGAAAGCTTTTGCGGACAGATACTCATATAAATTCTTTGTGTTTCTGTGCTATGTACAACTCACCCCCAGAACTTGTCCAGGCCTTTAATATACACCCTCCATATGGCTGCTGCAATTCCGATATCCGTTGGGACTGTAAGAAATAATTTCATATCCGAGTAACAATTTTTACTCGACACATCGCCGTTGTGCTACAGAAAAATATACGCACAATAAACCACACAATCTGCAAAACAATTCTCCTTTATTCCACTCTATGTCTCACTGCAAAACAATTCCGCTATTACATGTGGGTATAATTAAGCAGATCATATATATACGTAATTACAGAGAAATTACATAAACATGCAGTCCTAAATATTCGGATAGAATAACTTTGGGATCCCAGAGTTCTTCATATAGCTAAAATTAGAGTTTAAATTAACATAAAACAGTATAGTATTAAAAATCAAAATGTAGGAAGCTCCTCTCTCTTATCTTGCAATGTCGCGTCTATCCGTAATTCGATGTCTGTAGTTATCTGACCTTGTCGCATTTCCTCTCTATCTCCATCAAACTGAAAGTTAGTGTTAGTATCGTATGTTTTGTACTTACTGTGTTCCATGTAGGGGTAATTAGTGGTGTGTGTATATGGGTATGTGTGTGTGTGTTTGTCTGCCTCACTGTGTACTATATATGGGTTTATTGTGTGTGGGTTAGACACAGCCCAGGTGCCAGCTAATTACACTAATTAACATACAGACAGCAAGATTTGGTGCGACAGTTCATCAGTCATTCAAGTGTTCACCTCTCTTACTGATGTTGTATGTGTGAGGTTTATCCAGGCTGCTTTAATATGTTCCCTTTTTAGCCACTGGCACTACTTCCGTTATCAGTTTCCCTTATGGATCATGGCATGTCCCTCTACAAGGATATGCTGGGCAGAATTTGAAGTGTATTTATTATTTATGTATTAAAAAAATATCACATCCATTAACGCGAGAAAAAATGAGAAAATGTGAAGACCATGGATCTCATTTATCTACGTAGTGAAACAAACCGACATGTTACTACAGTTTTCAAGAATGCAAAAACAGGAGAGGCATACAGAAGAAAAACAACACAATAGGCAGACTGTTGATGAAATAAAGAACACAAATTTATAGAATTTCAAAATTAGATATAATGAACATATTCAGGGTTTTGTATAAACCACGATCGCGTCTAATATAATACGATACGACGCGCAATAAAATCATTCCGGGAATTTTATAGTCACACCTTTGCAGTGTTGTTTTAGATTTAACGTATATTCATCCAGTTAAAATACTGCCCTACCTTAACATGCATTTGTTTTCCGTGCGCCTTGCCAGTCTTCCACAACGTCGATTCAACCTCGCGTACAAATTACTCAATCCAAGCACACATACATATGTATACATATATCTATGTGTGTGTTCTGTGTGTGTGTGTGTGTGTGTGTGTGTGTGTGTGTGTGTGTGTACTTGCCGTAATAAGCAACTACAGCGACACAAACACCGAGCCAAACTAACCAGCATTTTGTACTAACAGATTCTATAGAGTTAAGGTTATTGATGTAAAACCGAATGTCGTTTATGACAGAAAAGGAAATTATTTGCTGTAACACTTCAAAGTTTGCATCACTCTTATTACCGCAAACTGAACGTTGGGAGAGTACTGGCGGGGTGAGCGAAATGCTGAGAAGATGTTAAGTACAAAGGACCTTACTATGTCATTCTCTTGTGTTTTTACTCCATATGGTTACGGTATTCATCTTCTCATGTAACGCCCATACACAAAATCCTACTCCGTCAGCGTACGCGTGCATTGAAACGAATCGGTCGGAACGGACTGAAGCACAGAACGGTGAAAAATTATTATTCACGTTATTACTTATGTGGCATCGCACATTCATCTGCAAAGGACAGAACGATATGCGGAAATTCCGCTCAGGATTCTCGGGCAAGAATATTTTTCCGTCCGGCTGTGAATATTGATGATTCACTGGTAAATTGCCTCTCTAAATTATATATTTTCCCTGATATATTAGATCCCAATATATCCAGGTGCGTCACAAATTTCCCATATATCTTTCGGAAATACTCAAAAATGTTTGCCTTATCTTCTAATGGGTAGGAATATAAAGAATGAAATTCGCCATTAATCATTATTTTCTTGCAGATATCATGACCCACAATCGCCGTCTCTTCCCCTACTTCCTTTATCCTTCCTCAGTTAACAAACTATACTTTCTCCTTCGAAACTGCTCATGCTATCCACTAATCAGCAATCTGCACTAAATTGAAGCCAATCTGTGAGCGGTATATCCGGTACAGATTGCCTGCTCAATACAAATAATTCGACTCTTATGATATGTTCGTTACGTCCTATGCGGTCCATGTGTGCTCGCACTAAACCGCCTGAGATAGTCTTTTCGCGCTGCGTGACTTGGAGAGCGTGAAGAAAACACGCTAACAGCAACGTGTGGTACTTCCGCGAGGGATACTGCAGCAATGACTGCAGCCAGTGTCTCACTAACATCACAATTAATGTGGAACTTCTTTAGAACACTAATATGATGCAGGCTACAAAACTAGAACATCTTCGGTTCGGAAATGCATGTAAAATACAAGCTGTGGCTCGGCAAAATCGACAAAGTTATTTCAAGCTTCAGCATTATTATGGCTTAGGAATTAATAAAGCTCTCTATATTCCGCAAACTTTGGACGAAATCGCCAAAGTTGTGACTTCTCTCATCTCCGATATTACAGCCCGCAGAAAGAATTAGATTTGTGGAATTAGTTTTTGAAGTATTTAGCATTTGATGTGTAATAAAGCTGTCTAAAGAGATCAGGCGTTTCAGCGTTACAATATCAGCGCTGTACAGATTAAATATTTTATACTCGCCCTTCTAAATGTGACAGAAATGCGTGTTGGCCTCAGTCGCAGTACATTTATCCGATCTCGTTAGAATCATAACTAGGTATTATTTTGCTTGCTGGCGTACGCACCCCAACTTTGCTATTTTACATCACAAAAATATTCATATTTTCTGAGTTCTGAGAAAAGGAATGTACCCTGTGGCAGTCGTGTATGTCCGCAAGTTCAATCTCATAAATTACTAAATGAATTTGTTGGAAATTTAGTATTTTGGGCACGTTCTAAACATCGCCCGGCACATTTCAGGTTCGCTGTTATAAGATTATAAACACAAAATAATGCAGTAAAATTAATGTGACTAGGATGTTATCTTGAATACTGTGCGCCATCTTGAGCTCTTTTAAACATAATGTTTCACACACTAAATCTCTTTCCATCATCAGGTGGAAATGGAGGAACCTTCGTATTCAGTTGCTCTCTTATCAATCATTGGACTCCGGAAGTTCTGTTAAAGTCAAGTGTCATCAGTGAGAGACAAGAACAAACAATTTTCCAGTAAGAATTATGGCGCTTACTCCATGAGGCAGTGACCTGCTTAAGAAGCTAATAGTTCCTCACCTAGCCAAGAAATTTCCAGCATTCTATATTTAAAAAGATGTTCGTGACCATTTTCACAACAGCCCGTCATTCTCCCTTTCCGGTAGGACCGAAACACGTAGCTTATCGTTGCACAATGTGTATATGGCTGTGACTGATGGTGGTCTGCTAATTGATTGAGTAATCTTTTAAACACAATAGAATACAATCTATCGCGTTCCTAAAGGCCAGTTTGCAAATGGCATTTAAAAAGAATGTAATGGATTCAACAAGAAAATTTCATATTTCAGTAGTAAAAATAATATATCGGGTTACAGAAGACTCAGAAATGGTTTATGTGTTATGTGGGAAGGTACATCTATGGTCTTACATGAAATTTTTTGTAACTGGCTAAAACTCTCATATCGCACTTCACGAAAACTTGTCTAGTGGTTTACGATAAATCATTACATAAAAAGTCAATTCATGGTTTTACGTAAATATGCCTTGCTAAGGATAAATATGTTTGAAAATAGAATTTCACAAGAAAGTTGAGAGAAATTCTTTCAAATCCTATTTAAACAAAATCCAAGAAACGGTTCGTGGAATACAGATATTTAGATTTTATTGACGATCCTGTGTAAAGCAGTCTTTCAATCAAAATGGCAGATTAGTATTATCAAACATTTCACATACAGAATATCACCAAAATCTGAATAAAAGTTTATAACATACGCGTATTTGAAAATGTAAAATTTACGGAATTACGTAATGTTCGCATTCTTCAGTATGAATAAAAATCAAAATTATACCCTGAAGCTCTGCATAAATATCTCATAATTGAAGTGTAAGGGCTCTGGTTGTTGGTGTGTAATATACACAAGAACGTTGTATATGACCTTAGGTAAATTAGGCTTCATAGTCATTCAATAATGCTTATGAGCAACAAAGAAATGACCAATTAGCATTACGCATATGTCTTGCATACTGAATTTCAAACTTTGACCAGCATTTCACTATATAGAGGGTATCCTGCATTTTACCACATGTAAAGCAGGTTTTGTGATATGTCATTATGGCTAGGAGGAAAAGTGACCAACGAATAATATTCAAAATTTTCTACCATGCAACGCAACGAACACTGCCTTAATGGACTGTGGTACAGACTAAGATAAAATGTTGGTTTATAACTTTATGTAAAGCAGGTTTGTTGCAGATCAAAATGGCTGAAAATCGGAAGTTCCCGACACATTTTGCGAAAGTATCCAAGGCTTGAGTTTAGAAAAAAATAAAGTTTGGGCGCTTATACCAGTTTACATATAAAGGATGGACAGACGGGAGAAGAAATATGATCTCCACACAAACGTTCTTTTTAAATTTGTAAAAAAGGCCTAAAAACTGGCCAAAGCTTGTTAAATTTGTCGCGTAATGCTCCTTTATTGAAACGTCTGATTGAAAACCTAGTCACATGTCACGAATGAACAGTAGGGTCGATTTAGTGACCAGGAAATGCTGAAAGACAATACACGAAACAGAGAGTTTGTGCATGATTCCTGCATAAACGTACAATATTATTTCTTCTCCTGAAAGGTGATGTTGGGTAAATGAACCCTCTTCAGTGGAAACACAAGAATAACCTTAAAAGAGCTGAAGATATGATCGAAATAAGTTTATAGAGTCCCTTCTTTCCTTTATTTCAGGCAAGTAGCCACTTCACTCACACAGAAGCACCATTACGTTAAAGCACTGTTCAGATGTTTTACGAAGTTTGAATATTTTAAGTCCCACTCTATTTTCATTGCTCTTTTTATTTGGCTAGGCCATACTGCACGCGCATTCATACACCTCAGCCAAGTAAGACCCTTGAATTACATGATCAACGTAACAAAGTTCTGGACTACCTAATCTTCACGTACTGCAGTGCTACGCGAACTTGAGAGCCAAAGGCTCAAGTAGAAGTATAGTGGAGTGTGTGCCTGCCTGCAAGCATAAAGTATCTCCCTCTCGTTCCAGAACAGAACGTACACCCTCCTGAAGTCTATAAACATAATCATAATGAGAGATTTGAATCATAAGCGACGGGAGATGGAGTAACGTCTACAGAACTGGTTAGAGACGTATCAGGTTCACCGGAGCGCATACAAATCAGTGCGACTAGCTACTCCAATTACGCTTCCATTTCGGCAATGTACATGTAGAAACACGAACATACTCAGGAGATAACTGCCTAGCGTAAAGTCACTGTACTGTGACCCAGAGACACATATTTCCCATAAGTTTCTTTATGGGGCTCAGAAGTACAGCAACATATGTTCATGTTAATATTTCTTATGTCCAAATCAGTTAAGGTACTTCACTTCTGAACAGCGTGGTTGAAATCTATGTACTTGTATGTTTGAGGTGTAAAATCACCTCTTGGTAAATTGGGTAGCCCCAGTAAGGGTTACTTCAACTCACAACGTATTTTAAAAGTGTAACCTCAGTTGATGCGAGACAGCAGAAAGCAGAATGATGGAATTTTGTAAATACGTATACACAGACAGTAGACTAGAGCAAATGTGGGAAAAAACTATATTTGTACTAGAGAACCCGGAACAAATTCCTGGTACACATAATTATAAAAATAGTACAAAGTTCGTAGTTTCGGGTGTTTTCTATGAAAACCTTTTAGCAAATAAATCAGGGTAACTTACAACTTATATTACAGACTAAGAAACGGAAAAGTATTAATCTAATTCATTCACTTAAACAAAGAGAAAACTGTGACAATAGAAATATTCAAATTAATTGGCATTTTTAAGTTCAGACACTGGGGATAAAAACTTTTTATTGCATTTTCTGAGAAATGTTCTTTTCCATGTCGTCATTTGTAAAATACGCGCATCTTTCCTTTAGACATTTTTGCAACTCCCATTGCCCTTCTCAATGCTATCAACTACCGCTCCCTCTTCAATCACAGAAGTAATAACACCTGGAATTCATTTTATTTCCAAACTGCAAGGACAGAATTTACTAATTGAACATACTTATCAGCAAGAGAATTTACTTTGAAGGTGATTTCTGCTCTGATGATTTCTCTTCATTCTGCCGGCTGTCAAATGATTCCATACTCTCCCGTTGAGGATGTGATAATTAAATACTCGTAGCTAGAATCTTTGTCTGATGAGCTTTCAGGCGGAACAGGTCTGGATGGTCTGCCTTATTTTACCGGAATGTTCTGGTGTTGTTGTAAAGACAGGCCTATATAAGTGGTTTATTTAAACGTACCGTCAATTGCTACGTTTACAGAGTACAGCAGCGGTGGTAGGTGAATTAACATGAGTGTACAGCATTCGTGTAGTGATACTGACAGCGGAACCCCGAAGTACTAGAAGAAAACCTGTCCCAGTGCCACTTTGGACCACCACAGATGCGACATTGAGAGGACGGGAATCAAACTCGGGCCTCGGCGGTAAGAGGCTCGCGACTGACCGTCTGACCTATGTAATCGTCCAGTGCTGTTGTAGGCATATTACCCTAAGTAACTTGCACATCACTATGGCAAACGTTATGGCCAGGTAAAAATATTTTTCCCCTACTATCGGTTTTTGTATTAAGAGTTTCATTCCTCTTTCTCGAAGCCAGTGCAAGACTTCTCCAGTCATATCTAAATTACGTTTTCGATCCTAACTAGGAGGTTTTCACAAACTGTTCTTTATGTACAGGAAAGACTACCAGTATTTCTGAACCCGGTTATTAAATTCTGGCTTATTCTCGGCTCAGTCTTCTCCATTATATTTTTCAGCAAGCCTGAGAACAGTCCTCAGCAGTGTGGTAAACTTTTGCCACTCGCTAGCGCCTTCTATAAAGTTAGCACTACTCTGCACTTTATTTTCAAGGATCTGAGGTATGCGGAGTCCATGGGTAGAGTCAGATGTGTGGCTTTTGGCAGTAAACATAAAAACTACATTTCCTTCTCATGACACAATCTTAAAGTACTGGAACTGACACGTGAGCTAAGTTCGTCTTCTATTACAATTTATCCCAGTTTGTCACTTCAGTATTGGCAAGCAACTTATTTTCAAATACAGTGCAGTTCAACTATCCATGCTTGTAGAATAGCACCTTACTCCTTGTGACCTACTTTCGGTCCACGTAGATCAAGTACGTACGAGTATATTCAGTTTGTAAACTGCACAGGACAGGGCATCTAGGCCACCCGTATTTCCAAACAACATGAAAGACATACTTGATCTCATTGAGTTCAGAATTCCTTCAGAATGTTTATATCGTCAACAGATTTTGCAACTTTTTCTTGTTTCGTCGCTAAGATCTGTCTAAATATAATCATACATACACTCTTTCAAGGGATACATTTTCCACGAGTCCACTTCATATCGCCAGCGTAGACAGAACCACAATTTACATTTCGCCCGATCAAGTCCTGCCGCAGCGGAACTTCCAGTCACATCATGGTGTCTCTTCAAGCACAATCTTACCCTTTCTCGGTCAGGGACGTTGTTCTGAAACTGCCTAAAAACTGGAATTTAATTGGCCAGACATGAGTTTTACAGCACCCTGAAATCCAATTCATCTACTAGAAAGTGAAACTCAGAAAGTGATAAAAAAAAAAGGCAGAGAAAAACTAGTCCCTCATCCTCCACGAGGACTGTGGGACATGCTAGTTTTCCAAAGATGTATGCTGCAGATTACTTTTAATTTACGAGTACCTCTGCAAATTCCATAATAAACTGCTCTCTTCCTTTTGTTCATTCCAACCGATGTAACGGCTTCCACGCGTCATTAGACCTTGAAGTTTTAAGTTTTCTGGGATGTGACGCCATGTTTATGGTAAGTAGTTACCGACGTATGGTAGAAGCTTCCAGCATCCAGCTCCACGATCTAAGCAGTCCGTAAGAACCTCAAGTCCCGTATTTTCGAAGTTAATTTCGGCGTCTTGTCGACAGCCTAGATTCTTACATGGCATTTTAAGCAAGAGCTAAACAAATTCCCATTTCAGGCAATGTAATGATTTTTTACGCTCTTCATCCCGTTGTGTATAGAGAATTACATAAATAACACAACTTCTATTTATTATTATTTTCTCAAACACTAGATGTTTCGATCAAGCCGATCATCATCTGGTGTTTCTTATTTACAAAACCTTAAAACTCAAGACAGGAACGTAAACTTTTGTGAGATCTCAAAAATGATACAATATATAAATTACAGTCGACTTGTAATTCTTGACGGTGTGTCATTTAACACAAAGGGTGTGGTGTATAATTTAAAACTTAAAGATTTAAAAATTTTAGGATGTTAGTTCCCAATTAAAAAGTGTTAAAATGACGGTTAAACTTTTCCTCTTCTTTTTTATGCTTTTAAACGCATTATTTACGTCCAATATTAGTCGAGAAATTAGCTGTCCAATTCAATGTATGTCGGTGTAGGCACCGTTGAGGTTATATATTTCGCACTATATTATCCGTTGCTGAGTCTATTTACTTCTTATATTACCTGTAACTATATTGATATTTAAGGTTTTTAATAAAATTAATTTAAATTGTTTTTCCTATGTAGTGTATAGTTTATATTTAAACCTTACTTACGATTTTGCCTTCAACTCGCTTTTCACGGCGCTTTATTCGCTATCGGAATTTTAATGCCATTTAAAGGCCTTATTCTAGGGTCAATCACCGCGTCCTACATTTGATGTTTACTCCGTGGGTGACAGTTTCTTACTTTCGTCTGCTCGTATCTATCTGTTTGGTTGCTTCTTACTGTGTGATCTGTGTAAGCTTCCTAGCTTATCGTCTTTCTGAATGATTGCATCGAATAACGTACTTTGCATGACTGTGTTCGTACCATTTATTTGGTTATCCGGTTTTGTTATATATATATATATATATATATATATATATATATAGTTTCTCCGTAGTATTCATGCGATTACCTTTATTTGTTACTGTGTTTGAGAAAATTATAATAAATAAGGGGTGTGTCAGACGGAATATGTAGGGCAATTTATGTAATGTAATGATAATTGCGATTTCATTACGAAGCTAAAGGTCTAGCCTCTAACAGAAATGAGTACCAGGAGTATTTCCTGGGGTAAAGGCGGCCGATTTGTAGGGCTGACCTTACCACCTTCATGTGCCGATTTTCTAGACATCTGGAAGCCTCAACCTCCTGGACCCTAAGGGACCGTCCAGGCATGTAATGGGATTGTTTTAAAGGTCTATAGCGTTTCATACGCTTTTGGAGAAGAGAGGTTATATTTTCAGTTAGGATTTGTATTTGCGAGTTATTTGGCTCAGTGTTCATGAGCAACCCAAGAGTACTGTGTTAAGAGCACAGCTCACCCAGGCCGTGAAGGCCCAGATGCAGAGTAGAGGTATAGCTCTACTCTTTCTTTAACCCCGGGGCCAGATGGGGGTGGGTGGTCAACGCCACGGCCGGGCCGCTTTACTTCCGGGAAAGAAACCCGGTACCCATTGTACAGGAGGCTGGGTGGGCCCCAGGGTCTGTCTGGACGGGTGCGGAAATCTCGCTCCCACCAGGATTCGATCCCCGAACCGCCCATCCCGTAGCGAATCGCTATACCGACTGAGCTATCGCAGACCACGTGTTAAGACACAGCTTTTGTAATCACGTATTGAAGTAAAATACTGGGCACTAATTAAATCATTACTATTATCGCCCTTCCCTCATAACACAAAGTACTTGGAACGTCCTCTTATGCGGCTGCTAAAATTCGTTTCACCATCTCAACACACAAGAGTTTGAAGAAAATAGAAATGTCATGCCCATGTAAGCTATCATACTGTTCTACAAATGCCGGTTTTATGGCTGTGGAAGTTACGCGCTTTACGTTGTGCTCCTAATTAGCAAATACAGAAACAAATTTTCTTCTTGCAAGTCCCCATTCCTATACTATCACAGTACCCAACACTAGGCCGAAAATTATAGCACCGTAACGGGCAGAGTTATCCGAGTTTACGTAACATCCATAACAGTCTCCCCTTATGCTTCAACTAAATAGGCATATTTGAGCAGGCTCGCCATCCGTTTCCTTGCACCGGTATGAAATTTCGATTATCGCTCGAAGTTAAAATTATAGATTCAGAGTGACGGAGAAGAGCGTGTTCCATAACTAATATACTAAACTCCCAACAGTATTCTTTTAAATTCATTGGAATTAAATTTTCCGGCCCGTTTATAAAAGTATTTCAACCACAAAATTAAAAAAAAAATTAAACGTGCAAAATTAATGTTTTAACAGGATAATAACTCAGAATATTGAATGAAAATGTAACTTATAGAAATGTATATGGAATAGTTCATTAATGTACATATGTAAAGTTGACCTCGGAATCAGTCAATATGGCTAAAATTTCACAGTCATTGCACCAATGCTTCATTAGTCACCGTGATCAAACCGAAACCTAAAAAAAATTGTTTGCATGACCACCATGTTCTCATTTTCATTTCACCACAAAATTACCTTACCGATGTTGCACACTTTTAAAGATGCCTCACCACACATTAGTGCAAAATCCTACTGTTACAAGCGCGAGTGTTGCGACCACTACAGAAATTCGCACGGTCGCCCTGTTTGTATTACTAACTGTAGAAAATTAGAAAGCTCGGTGCTGGGGATGACCTTGAATGGTATAACTTTCACACCAAATTTCGTAAAACTCAGTGAAATAATTCAACAATTGAAATAGAGGCTCAAACAGGATGGTGGCCCTACAATCCTATCATTATCATCACCATCATCTTCTTCCTCTTCTTATAAGAAAGAAAATCTGGCTCTAAATACGTGGACAAAAACTACATAGTTTTCGAATGCCTATTATGTCTATTGTCATGCAGTGTTTCAGTGCTCTGCATACAATTATTTTAGTGTTTCAAACTCGGAAGTCGCGCGATCACAAATTTGTTATTACTCATGGCAGAAAATTGGATCGCAGAAGAATGTCAGTGGCATCTAATGGTATTATATTCATACTAAGTTCCATGAAGATCAGTTTCTCCAGACGTCATTCGGAGAGACACGCGCAAGCCTAAAAACACAGCCTGTTTTGCCTCATAAATAAATACTTAGACTATAAATAAATAAGTTTGCAATAAGCAACAACAAAAACGGGCCTCATTGTCACAATTATCCTAATAAATATAGCATTTGTAACTAATCACAATACATTTGTTTTTACTCCTCGATAAATTCTCATACATCCCTTCAGTGGCCTAACAATACCAGACGACACGTGTGACACACGTCTTTATGTAAAATCTTTAAACTGTCGACCAACACATGTAATTTTTAGACCACTTGATTTCAAATATTCTCATACCTTTTGGTCTTTCGACAGAATGTGTGACCAAACTTCACAAACCACAAAAAGCGACTTAAAAAGTATTGTTTTAAATATATGTCGACTTTTTTTGGAAGTAGAAAAGGTGATGTAATTTTTCTTACCCGAGTAACGTCAACATGAACCTCAGCCCTATTTTGTTGCAGGTGTGCGCCAAATACTTTTAAATTTTAGAACATTTTCAAATTATAAATTAAGTTTTATCTATCCATTAAGAAACAAGATTATGTGAGCGAGTGTGTGAGTGAACGAGTGTGTGAGTGAACGAGTGTGTGAGTGAACGAGTGTGTGAGTGAACGAGTGTGTGAGTGAACGAGTGTGTGAGTGAACGAGTGTGTGAGTGAACGAGTGTGTGAGTGAACGAGTGTGTGAGTGAACGAGTGTGTGAGTGAACGAGTGTGGTGAGTGAACGAGTGTTGTGAGTGAACGAGTGTGTGAGTGTAACGAGTGTGTGAGTGAACGAGTGTGTGAGTGAACGAGTGTCTATTATTCGACGACGCTGTCAATTGCTAACGTTATATGGCGTTGGTGATAAGTGAGTGAATGAATAAATGAATAAAATAAATAAATAAAGAGCACTGTTGCGTGATAATGGCAGGGAAGGAGAAGCACTTGGATAATAAAAAGGCCAAGTGACAAGTTTTCCCACCACAAATTCCACATAGACTGACCCAGAACTGAACCCCTGTCTCCGCATTGAATGGCCAGCTACTAACAGCCTGAACCACGGCACGTCACAGATATAGGATGATTCTGTTCTAAGTCCTGGTTTCGTCACATCAACATATCATATATGACTATTTCCTTTTATCATATTTTATTTTCTAGTATATAAAAATTTCCTTTATTGTCATATTCTTCTAAAGCCCATAAAAATAATCATGGCTAAAACTTGGAACTTTTGAGATAAGGGCTACGGTTAAATTTATTTTCTCTGATAAAAGATAAAAGAGCGACTCTTGCTTTGTGTCGCATACGAAAACACTTAGCCATATATTAAACAAGTACGCTTCTCGCACAGTTCAGAAATTGGGTACTCATGTGTGAATGCTAGTCTCTGCTATTATTCTAATTTATACGGAGTACACTCAAGTAAAGTTATTCAATTAACGGAATGAAACTGAAAAATAAATATTCACATCGTGCCATTCTACATCAGTATTGTCTCCGAAGTTTTGCAATTTACACTAAACGCCTTCACTTGTTTGAGGAAATGAGAAGCAGTCTTCACTGTGTGCTTGTTTACACAGGCACCAAAATTCAGTTTTCAGACACGATTCGGTGAGATACTGGGCGTAATTTGAATTGATTTTTATATCAAGTAGGTTATATACTGATGCTTTCCAACAGCTGAAGTTACAGGGTAGAATGAAATGGGAAAATGATTATTAATAGTGAGTAGACAAGTATTCGAAATGGGCAAATAACGGCCTATTTTGAAGTACTAGTCTAGAATTAAAAGTCGATTGACTAAGACGAAAGCCTAACAGACACTGTAACTCGGCACCCATTGAAAGACGATCAGTAATGAGGCTGTAGGAATTTCAGCGGTTTGTTCGCCCTCCTCAAGTTACTGCGGTTCTCCTTAATCCATGCATGACATAGTAACGTGAAGTATTACCCCTCATGTCATCACCAAGTACAAAATACAACTGTTAGTCTATTTGAATTATAGTGGTATTATACTTAATAGACCTCTACTGGTGGTGTGTATGCGTATGATACATCCAATTAACTACATAATGCTATGGTATTAGAAACAGGTGATTAATCACCGCCAACACGACATTTCGACCGAACGGGTTGGTGTAGTGTAACGCTCCGTTTGTACTTGTAAGACACCCGTTCGAATCCCAGCAGCTTTTCTGGCACCTCTGAGAAATTTCCTACGTTTCTTTCAGGCGAATTCAAGGAACTTCCGTCATAATCGCCTCCCTCCAAACCTTCCACCTACTTACCATTCAGAATAACATAGCCATCTAATGGTACGCTATACAATCTGTGCAACTGGAAAAACATCGTTAAAAAACGTAATATGCGATATATATAATTCTAAATTAATTAAATCTATTTACGTTATCAAAGCCAATTCCCTTGACATGTAATTTAATATCAAGGAAAAAATCAGTGTCACAGATATCCGTTTGGGCCCCACCCCCCTAAGATTTTTAGCGATGTTACGCCAAGATTTCATAACAGGGATCCACAATTCTGTCTTCTGTCGGATGAACGGAATCCAGTCCTAAAGAACCCACAGCAAAGTTTAGTACTTGTATATTCGCGGACGCCGGTAACCCAAGGGGCCACCAGCGCCGCGGGTCTGCGGGATCCTTGTCTACGCCACTGCATACAATCTAATATCAGTGTAGACTAAATTACGAGTAGGTCATCCCTTTTCTAAACACTTTGGACTGCCCTTCAGAAGTAAGACTCATGCCCTAAAACGAACAGAATTCGCACGCTTGTGGAACCAGATTCTATTTGACAGCTATCATGTAACTGAATTTGTAACGCCAAACGGACACTGTGAAGGGAGATAAAGTCGAAGCATTTGGTGTCTTCATCTTTTAAACGTTGTGACTGTGTGTGAACGATCGATGTTCTGTATAAACACATCCGCCATAAGCGGATCCTCGTGGCCTAGCAGAGGCCGCTAGTAGCGGAGTGAGATTATCTTTCGCCCAGGTGCAATTTATCATTTTCAGCTATACCTGTGAGACGAATATTTCACCGTTCATTTTTGTTACTTAATAATATGGATGAACACTGTGGCACTAAGTTGAGTCTATATTAATAGGGGTAATTTTCATTTATATACGACATGATACGTTGGTTATGAGAGAATACCGTTTGAGGGTTTCTAAAATGACACGAGTCTTTAACGAAGGAGGATGAAATGCTGACTTTACCGGGACGGAAATTAAACTGTCCACGGAAGTCTCTGCGGCCAATCATTTACATCTGGATTTATCTTGTCATTACAGTTCCTTTTAAATTAGAGCTGCCATTTTGCACGATGGATGACTCAATTCGGTTCCCAGAGATAGAACAAAAGTGTTTCTGTGGTTTGCATTTCGCAGTTCACTTCTTCAACATTTCAAACTTACGTAACTCCCACCCATTTCTAATTTCAAGGGGAGATAATGCAGCCACAGTCTCAGCTTCGCTTTCTGAATTAAGAACCTCAACAATGTGATATCTTCCCTAGTTACTTTATTGTTTAGATATAAATATATTAACGGCACTAAAAGTTTACCGTTAGATTATTCCGTACCAGGGTCTTTTCTTTGTCAGTAACAACTAAACATTTAACAAAATATTAACTAATAATTATCATGAGAATACTATAACCAACTTATTTAATGCAGAACTACAGTTCACAACACCCACAATACCCTTAACAAATCATTAAGAAATATCGATTTTTTTCTCGAACATACCAACATCTCTGCAACAGCATTAGTAAATGTTGTGCAAGACAGTAGAGAATTTTTGAACCAGCACTATACAAGTAAAATCTCTGAGGATTCGAGTCGGAAATTGAAGGCATAATACAATACTGCTATCATTAAATTTCAGAATAAAAATGCGTCTGCTATTGTTTTACTGCATGTGGTCACCCTTTGTATTCATACGCTGCGGCAAAGGTAAACCCGAGGAGGGCATGTTTAATTAACCAGGCTATGTTTGCTTTGTGGCGATCCAGGTAGCAATCACGCAAGGCAGCTACAATACGCCCCTTCTTTCCCCTCTAAATTTAGTACAAATTTTTGCTCATGAAACGCAACTCAAACGTCAGAGCAGTTAGAATTCTGCAGTGAACCTGAAGCTTCTCATTAAGTAATTAATATCACTGCCGGCAATTAGCAGTTAGTTACAAAAGTAAAATTCAAACTCTTTGGAAAGAGATTTCAATCGACAGTAAAAAAGGTATCCTTTCTTCTACACTTCTTTAAAAGTACTTAAAAAGGGAAAGTTGTCCCTGTACAAGACGTAAAGTCATATAGAGGGACTGGAGGTATAATTCTACTCATTCTTAACCCCGGCGCTAAATGGAAGTTGTCAGCATACAGCACCGGCCGCTTTACCCCGGGGAGATCAACCCCTCTCCCAGTACCCATTGAACGACAGGTTGGCTGCGTCCCAGGGCTAGACTGGACGTTTTGTAGAAGAGAAAAATAACTTCCCCTGCCGGTATTTGAACCCTGGATCGCCCAGCCCGTAGCCTAGTCCTTTAAAAATACATAAGACATACGGTCACCCATTCAAATGAAAAATTTTCGATACTTTTCTCATGGCAAAATTTCAGAAAATGTGATTTCACGCATTGAAAGCATCTAGCTCTCACAATCATGCCCCATGGCTGTAAATGATGAGCCACTGGTCATGTCGCGTAAGTGTTCAGATTGAAGTTATTTAAAAACAGTTTATTTTAAGAAACGCCTGCTCGAACACGGGCAGCTTCGGTAGCATACGATATTTGCATGTTTGTTTCTACATGTAAGCATAGCATTTCTGAATGGAACTTCAACAATCACATAAAAGACAAATCAAAAGCAGGGTTACGTAACTCCTCTAACCCACGTGGGATGTCGGAGAAATACATAAGTGTCTCTGGCATGTGAGATGTGTAATCTCTGTCGGTCTCTACTCACGTAATGCATGCGACGTCTGAGGCTGTCTTATTTGCAATGAAAAAGTAAAACTTAATTAAAGAAAATAAATAATTATGTAAATTTATGTAATATCACAGCATGCAGTACAACTGCACAGTGCGTCCTCTCTCAGTTAATATATGCCCACAGACTTTTCTGGAGTTGCTTCTTCTCTAGTCTGCACGTAACTGGGACGTCATTAATATATGTATTGCTTCTTATTTTCGGGATAGAAGCAGGCAACCAACCAAAAAGCCAACAGAGAGCGAGCGACGACTTGCACTAAAAGCACGTCGTCATCCCTTGTTAAATTAAACAATTCCTAAGTACGAAAAGCAGATTTTGGATGCCAAAATTGTGTCTTATAATCTACGCTGCATTTGCCAGTAGTCTGCAGTATCACTTGATTTTCTTCAAAGTAGCTTAGCAATAAAGGCCCTCTCGTTTCTTCCGTAACTCCAAACCACAGCCTTTGGCACATAGAGAACAAATTCTTAGAATAACGGCAAAAGATTCCACTGACTCGGAAGTAATTCAACACTTCTAACTTTAAAGACTCTACGAATGATAGTGAATGGCGAGCATTTCGAACAAGGTGACCAAGGCATTATCCCAGAAGTGCTGGAAGAGACATAAAAATTATGTGAAATCTAAAAAAGATAGCTTTCAGCCCGCCCTATATTTGAACAAGTACCTATGGAATACAAGTACACAAGGCTGCTGATGTCAAACTTCTCGAAAACTCCGTTTCAGGGGGATGCTTCATATTTAAAGGCGCCCTTAAACTTTAAGGCTTTCAACAGTGTAAGAGTTGCAGGTGTCTTTGGATGATGTGTCATTTGCTCCAATAAAATTTCGAGTTCTGAATTAATTGTTACGTCAGATATGTACAAGTTAATGTCGTCAGCAATTACATGACCAAATACAGGAATGAGCTACAATCAGCATGATATAACCACTATTGAAAGACATCCGCTTTAATCAAAAAATATTCCAAGGAGTTTCTGTAGCCTTATGCCTCTGCATTCGGTAGTTTTAAGCAGCTTAGGCCTCATATACAATGCCTCCATCTAGTACCAAGGTAAGGAACGAGTGCAGTTACATATCCTTTCCCCCATGTATCTTCATGGCCTGCACAGGGACAATTTTACCTTTTAACTTACACTAACAATTAAAAATATGGCAACAGTGCGAGTCTTTACGTTATGTTCATTTAATGCAGTGGGATCACTACTAGTAAGTCTAGGTGTTACACGCACAGAAAAAGACAGTTACATTTTATAATTTTTAGTTTACAGGTCTTACCAGGCTTCTGCACACCAACTGAGGCCGTTCTTCGGGCACACTCAGCCTCCTGTTAAATGGGTACCGGGTCTCTTTCTATGGGTTGAAGCAGCCCGGGCGTGGCGTTGACCACATACCCCCATCTAGTGCCGATGTTACGTCTACTCCCCCTCTGTGCCTCCATGGCATGTTATAGGGAGACATTTTACTTTACGTAACTCACCCTATTAATCCAGAATTCAAACTGTTTGCAGCCAGGCCGTGCTGAGAGCACGCGGACGTGCACTGGACTGGCAGTACGCAACTATGTTCACAGACTGGCAGTACGCAACTATGTTCACAGACTGGCAGTACGCAACTATGTTCACAGACTGGCAGTACGCAACTATGTTCACAGACGCCATTCAGAGCATTGCCTACGCAATGCAACTGCATAAGCTTGTAGCCCGTTTTTAAACTAAACGTCTGTTTACCGAGCAATGTTGCACCACTACTTGCGGACGACAGGGGACAGACCTCTGACTTAGGGATATGTTCAGGGCATTACAAAAGAATGGCGCACGACAAAGTAGCCCCGCCCACGGATAAGCGGCCTTGCACCGCTTTGCGTCGCTGCCGGTGGATACTATCTTCAGTACAACCTTTAAATCTGTGAAACGTAAATATGAGCCTACATATTGTGTATAAAAGCCTCAGAAGAACATAAGACAGAAACAACCTATAAAAAGTTATGAATCCTTCTGCAGCGTTACAAGATTACGCGACATGTAAAGTAATGCAGGATATTATGCAATAGGAATGTAAAGTACAACCAAGCCTAGAAAAGAGAACATTATGATCGTAACTCGGTGACGACACGACAGCGAACCGAATTCTGAAAAAACAATATTTTGTTTAGAAGATGTTGTTGTTATTGTTGTTATCGTTGTTATTGTTATAAGTTTGTTATTGCTGTTGTCGTCTTCGTCTTTGATAATGATGATGATGATAATGATGACGACGACGACGATGATGATGATGACTATGGTTATGGTTATGATTATGATTATAGTGATCATGGCAGTGGCTGTGATGGTGGTGGTGACGGTGATGATCATGATTATTACTGTTATTATTATTACTATTATTATGAAGATGATTATATTTGTACTGTTGTTATGACTTCGTTCAGTTTTAATTTTCTGCTGAGGTGAATAACACGAACTGGTCATCCCGAACGCGCACCATTTCAGTCTTGAATTTCAAGAACGTTTCTTGTAATCTTAAATTTCACTGTAATTTGGTCTCCTACATTTTATAGATGTGTTAAATACGCATAAAGAAAGAATACTGTCCATGTTAACATAGATTCTTGGACGCTTTATCTGCGAGTTATGATCCATTGTGTTTGAGAAGGAGAAATACAAAAAATAAAGGTAACCCCCATTCAAAGAATATGGTTTATTTACAAATCGCTGATTTCAAATTGGCATCTTTCTCTTTTGGTAACAAAACATTAAAAAACAAACATTACCAGAGACTGAAGTAATGAACCGCAGAAGCCGCCATCTGTCCTTCGGTGTCAATGAAGTCCATCGTGTCTGGCAGTACCTAAATATTCAGAACGCCCTGCAGAGAGGCCTTCACTGCGCGGGACATTTGATTGAGTGTCTGTTCGCTTGCACAACAATGTGCGAAATGGTCAACGATGTACGACTAACAGCTAAGCAAACTGCGGATAACTGGAAAGAAAACCAGTGACGTTTGCAGAAACAGTTTCAAGTATAAGACCATGACACACAAATTACGAGAAACAAACGACATGCACATTTTACCATTTTAACATTTCATACACTGTCATTTTAAAATCAAGTAGGATTATACACCACTAGATCATCCCACTTTCTCTACATACACACAACAGAGGCTTGGCAATAACTGTACGTTTTATATAATTTTGGCAATATATTGACGCACAATTATACTCTGTAATACATGAGCTGACTTAACGCAATAACTTTTAATATAAATCTTTAGTAATTTCTACTTTGTATTCTATACGTTCTCACCGTCGGTAACCCAGCCTGCCCGAAACATGTAGCAGGAATATTGAACCTACGTTTGTTCTCCGTAGCACGTTATGTACTGTATTGTCCTTCATTGCAGAATTACTGTAACCTACTTTATTCAAAGCATGGAATTTTCATCAGCCAAGAAAATATATATCTTTCATACTTCATGGGGTTATGTTTATGAAATTTAAGTAATATATCAGCATGTTCTCTTCATTTTACAAGCGTCGGTTACACAAACGTGTCTGGGGCCTGGCCTATCCGTGTTCAGAATCCATCACTGCAGACCATCACTAAACGCCACACAAATTTCCTAACTGAAAATTTACGGTGGGAATGCAGGCACACACATGACTCTTGTCGGAAAACCGCATGCATACCTCTGACACACATACTCTACATATTTTTGGTGAATCT
Source organism: Reticulitermes speratus (assembly GCA_021186555.1). Lineage (NCBI taxonomy): Eukaryota > Metazoa > Arthropoda > Insecta > Blattodea > Rhinotermitidae > Reticulitermes > Reticulitermes speratus. The sequence continues at coordinate 19,977,968 of JAJKFL010000002.1, forward strand.
GAAGTTCCATATACACAATTTTGAACCTCGAGTCTACATTGACGTTATATGCTTACTAAAGACAAACTTGCAACAGTGTTAAGGTAAATTAAAAAAAAAATCAGAACGTTAAGCTATAGACAGCATATCGTATGTTATTCACAGCAAGTTTATAAAAATATACACTCGGAGGGGGGTCATATCCCCCCCTCCCACGCCACATATCTGGTACCGAACGGAGTGTCTACAATAAAACTCGCTGGAGGATTATTTTTTTTCGAATCTGTCGAATATCACTCGTACAAAACAAGATTCTTATATTAGTGTGCATAAATATCACAAAAACGGCTCATCGTGTAAAATTTTACACATGGCATAAAATACAGGTCTCATTGACAAAAACGTTAAAACATTTTTCAGCGTGCAGAATTTTTAATTTCATTTCCTTCAGTTTCATTTAAGGAAAAATAGGCCGTGCCGTAGCTCAAGCGGTTACACACTGGTTTAATCACTACGGAACCTCGGGTTCAGTCCCGGATGACTTTTTATGAGACTTGTGGTCAAAGAAGTGGCTATGAAGCGCAGCTTTTTCTCACAGCTTCTTCTCCTGTCCCCTACCAGTCACCATTCTACAACTGCTCCATAGCACCGTACCATCGCCTCTGTCGTGTTAAATAAATAGCCCCAACCAGTCGACACATTATAATATGTTGGGGTTTAGGCTGGGGAATTATGTGTGCCATGGCATCGCAAATTACGTCCATGTCTCTTGATTCTGTGTGTCGTGGCAACTTTAGTGCTAATAGATTTGCAGCGAAAGAATTTTATTGGCAATAAATTAACATTAAGGTCACTGAGGGACGGAAAACATGAAGCAACGTATTTGTAAAGCGCGTGTAACACATAATTAATTTTCTAATTCTTCTTCAAAATACATACGTTAAAAATTCCTTAATGTGTTATTTGAATGGTAGCTTATAGGAATATTTTTCATGACAATTAAGACTTCACTCTTGTTATCCTTAACTAAAGAGTCGAGATTTCTGGTTCTCACAGCAAGATTGATAAATACGCAAGTCTTCTGGCATATGGGGCAGTGTCGACTGGCAATTAGTTACCGACGTTTCGGAGGAGCGCGCTACCTCAAATTTCATGGTCTAGTAGTCAGGTTCTTGGAATGCTAGTGTCACATAATACAATGAATAAAATCATAATATGAACAATGGAATGATAAGTTACCATTTTGTTATGGCTGTATAGTAATTTTAGATATCACTATTGGTTTTGACATAGGTACACAATCTTAACAAATTGCTACTTTATTATCATGTTTAAGTCTTTAATAAGTTTACTCAATCACATACTTTTAAGTCAATGAGTGCTAGGTTTCTTTTCAGAATTGTAAATATATGTAAACCCTCAGAGATAATTGTGTTTTTAAACGAACATCCTGATGATGGCCAGATGAGGTCGAAACATGTTGGGGTATTAATCATAAATTGCTAATTTATGTAAATGTCGTATGTTGATGGTTGTGACTTGCATTAATGTCAAACAGTGCAAAGAAATGGAATGGAATGTGAAATTTGTCTCGCTTTCTAACATACTTTTCGTTATTTGACTTTTGGTTGCTACATCCTGTCGCCACACATGTGATATAATAGCCTACATAGACTTCGGTCTCTAACCGGTTAAATAAAATGTATTTGAACTAGCAATATCAATTGTTAATTATTTTCTTTTAACAACCTATTTATAAACCGCTATCATAAATTCCCTTCCATGTACGATTGATGCAAACTTCAGTCACAGTAGGCTGTATTTTATCCCGTCGGAAAACTTACTTTCGCTTAACATGCCATTTCTTCGTTCAGTGATTTCCTTGCATGTCTTTGTCAGGTTTCCTGGCTACCAATAACGCTAAAAACGAGCTAAGTTCGCCGTTGTTGCATTGCTTGGAAAAAGTTTAATGAATATTCATCAGCGATATGTGTTCACTGCTGTTTCATTGCTTGGCAACAGGCGTTCAGGTAGTAAATAACAGAATATTGGGTATATGTATTCATAGGACCGTCAGAATAATTACTCGTATTTCAGCAGAGTTTATTTTAGAAAACCAGCGGTAACGTACTGGTACTTTACTCAATTTTGTGTCAATGGGAAAACTTTTATACCATAGAACACCACTCGACGTGGGTACATAACCATAAAGTTGACATAATAAAAAAAATAAATACCTTCTTTGTTTTAAATACAGTTTACAGTCAATTTCGGGAAATTCTTTTGGTCAAAGAGAATATAATACAGTTACAACCTTTCAGCAACATTTGTGTTCGAGTAACAGCCACATTAAGTGAACAATTTCATTATTTCAGTACAGTTTACTTCCAGAAAAACCCGAGCAAGTACCGTACACTTTTAATAGTATGGTAAAGACTCGAAGTACACACATCCATTTTACAAAGTCCAACAGCCACGCCCACCCGTCCAACCTGCCCTAAGGCCCAAAACCTGTCACTGTATGCAAGCCATTCTTCTCAATTACATCTCGAGCGCTGCCCGTGATATCGGCGCTGCGACGTCGGTCGTGTAAATGTGTTTGTTGGGCCTCAAAACCCGTTATTTTTTCTAAATAATAGCACTTCTTGTGTTCTCAAAATTACTTCGACAGAAAGAAGTGATAAAGTGACGCATTCGTCGCTTAATACAAGCATCAAATTAGATAGGTCTATATGAGGTGTTAGAAGCTGGTGTATCGGTTGATAAGACCTACGGTGAATTTCATAATGCAACACAAACTGTGTCTGACGTAAAGAAAAATCATGACAATTTCAAGCAACTCGCTTTGAAAATTGATGTTGGGTCTTCTACAAGTCAAAGTGATGTGCATAGAAAAGGCATATATAGTCACCTAAAGACAAAAACCTGGAAGAAGTGACTTGTAAGATAAAGCGGTGTTTTGCGTGTAGCTGAACTGCAGGCTGATGCTTAAAAGGCTTGCAAGATATATGGATGACGCCAATTTTACAAATAGCAATGGTTAGCTGAGGCACTTTCGCAGCAAAAATGACGTCCTCAATCGAAAAAAAAACTGTGCTGAAGTTTGAGGGCTGATGTTGAGAGTACAGAACCCTTCAGAACGAAACTAAATGATACGCTAAGTAAAAGAAAGAGTGTACTTAACTTCAGCTGTTCGACATAGAACAAACTGGACGTTCCTGGAGGTCTTTACCAGCAAACACACGCGAACTTAAACAGGATACTGCAACGCTCGCAATAAAGCTGAGTCAGGTACATATTCATCTAGTGCGTGTGCCAAAGTACAGTAAATCCGTTTAAATCTCGTGTGGTGGACAAATTAAGATTGCTTCTACAAGAATATATTCATGGCAGGCGAATATGGTGCTGCAGAAAGTGCTGCAAAATGGTTGGATGCGGAGGAGAGAGAACCTGAGTAAGATAACGAACAAAGAGGTAATACAAGGTATCGACGCTTCTGCCAATAAAGAACCAAAGATTGATAAGGGAAAAGAAGAGGGAGAGGAAAAATAGGACCAGAAATTTGTCCAGTTAGATTGCATCTGCCTGGTGGCCAACTCAACCGCCACTGCACAAACGTTTTATCAGTTCTGGCTATTACTGTATTAGTAGTAGTAGTAGTAGTAGTAGTAGTAGTAGTAGTAGTAGTAGTAGTAGTAGTAATAGTAGTAATAGTAGTAGTTAGTAGTAGTAGTAGTAGTAGTAGTAGTAGTAGTAGTAGTAGTAGTAGTAGTAGTAGTAGTAGTAGTAGTAGTAGTAGTAGTAGTAGTAGTAGTAGTAGTAGTAGTAGTAGTAGTAGTAGTAGTAGTAGTAGTAGTAGTAGTAGTAGTAGTAGTAGTAGTAGTATCATCATTATTAATGTACTTCACTGTACAATAAACTACAGTGCAATACACGCAAATAAGAACTCTTATTCCTAACTTGTTTTTGTCGTTGTGTCGACGGTGCTTTACATTTACATCTTGCAGACCGTCACCTAATACGGCCAGAAGTCCTCCTATATAGGCCTATAACTGTGGTTTTACTGCACATAAGCCTAAACACAATCTGCTCTAATAACCAGTAATTCTCAAAATCTACATAAATTTAATCTCATTTGCCTATTTGTTTCCAATATTCCTATACTATGTCTTGCTACAGCAATTTTCTGATATATCGTAATTGTAACATATTTACATTAAACAACAGAGAATGAACGAATAAACACCAGTAGTACAGTCCATTACAAGTATTACAGAAAACCACATTTAACAGCTCATCAATCAAGCGGAGTAAATATGTGGGGGCCAACAACTACAGCCGGCCTTATTTTCTTGTAGAGGGACTTCTTTTCCACAGCCATGCTTGGCTACCAATGGATCCGTAAGCAGACCTATACATATACAGTTAACAACATTTCTCTTCTCAGATTTTCCACAGGGCTTTCTTTCACATGCGCACCTGCATTATCCCATTTACAATACTTCAGGAAGTAAGCTCATGAAAATGGAAACAATTCAGCCCTTTTAAAAAAAGCTTGGTAATCATTTTGAACGTGTAAACACAAACTAATGTGACAAATCTGCCGTACAGTGTGATGTACACACACATTCATTCTGTAGTCTGTCTTATGACAGGTCCGTAGCCTCTTCCAAAGCGAGTTCTCCACAGGGTGCGATCTAGTGCTTCCTCTTTCAATTTCCAGTATCTTTTCTTTTCCTTAAGGTCATCCAGTAGCTGCTTACGTCTTCTCCCTCGTCGTCCCGTCATTTCTATCCTTCCTTCTAACTTTCCTTCAATCACGTGTTGCAGAAGGCAGTTTCTACGTAAGATGTGACCAATCCAGTTAGCCTTTCTTCTTTTTATTGTATGTAGGATATTCCTCTCCTCCTTGACTCTGTGTAATACTTCTTCATTTCTCACACGATACAGCTCTCCCAAAACTTTGCTTATTCAGGGCCGACAAAAGAGCAGTGCGTTTACCGCGTACTGTCTGACTTACACTGCAAAATCCAAAAGGACACTCTGCAAACCTAATTATTACCTGTAAATTTCTTGTGCTTATACAAGTTCACTTACAACATAAAAGTTAATACCTTAATGTGCTAATAAAATCAGGGATTCTTCATGATTCTCTATACTGGAAATTGGGAATTACAAATCCTGCAACGTATGTGAAATACATGCAAGTTGTAAAACATTTCTCGTATTATAAGTTTTGAATATAACGCAATCTAAAGTCGATTTTCTGAATTTGTGGAAGGAAAGTGCGCATTATCTTCACATAAGTACGTCTGTTTTTCTGTGTTTGAATTGAAAAACAACTTCAATGCATTCAAGTTGGCCTACATGCTTGTCACGTATATTTACCTACAAATAAGCTACTAGAGTCGTAATATTTTAAATGGATTATTGGAATAAATTTTCGCTAAAAATGAGGGATAGAATATAGTAACGACCTCAAACAGTTTCGATCAGAAGATCCATACGTGTCTGCCGAGGAAGTCGGTCACAGTGCAACCAGCTTCTAGTGAATTGGCTTTGTCAAAGCCAGGATATTCAAAACATAAGAGAACACCTGCCTCTAAATAAGACGTCCGGTTCTTAGCACTGAAAAGTCTAAAAGACAGGCACTGAAACGTATGTATAGAACTCGTGTCTCCTTTCACACGTTACATACGTATTTACTCCTGTCATACTGTATTAGGGCGACGCAAAGTTGCACAAGCCTGCGTATGGGGGAGGCTTTTCTACTCCACTGGATCCTGACACGCCTACAAGCTGAATGGTTTTATTCTCTCATTTTATAACAAACCTAACCTCTGCAAAGTGTCTTCTCAAATCTCCGGGTTCGTATACATTTTTTTGCCACACAGAAATGTTGAAATGGGTAAGGGTGTAGTCTGGAAGTCCAAGCATAGCTCCTCCTTCTTAAGCACAAAATTTATGTACAAACTCTGAGCTTTATGGGCTTAATTTTTAACTGAATATTCCGCCCTACGTCATTTAAATGTCATGCATGTTTTTTGTTGTATTAAATAATATTGTTCTATAGGCAGCTCAATACCAAAAATAAATACAGCCTTCTTGACTCGACTCCACTAAAATATTTCAGTCCTAGCTTAAAACCGAATTCATGTGTTCATTTTAATAAACTGCACAAAAAGATCGCGTAATGCGGATTTAATTTTTCTTCGTTCACTTCGTGTCCATATCCTGTGAATGGATTCTGATGAAATTTAGTAGAAACGTATACATAGGAATTAATTCAATGTGTCTGGATAAGACAAACGTCTTGCCCTTTATTCAGAAAACTCATAAGAAGCTATCTCACTGCTAAGGGAAAAGTTCTGAGCACTACTCACAAATTAAACACGTTTGTTCCTTGCGTTTTTGACAGTGTACATCGCACCCAAGTCCCGTGGGTGTGGTATCAAGTGATAGCTTATCCGTCACGTCGTCAATGAGGAAACAGATTGGTCTGCTCATTAAAGCTCCAGTTACCCTTCGCATAATGCAAAGGAAGCTGCTTGAAAGAGCCAGAACACAAGGAGAAGTATCCTTTTCCATTCGGACAACTAAAACAAACACAGTCCTTTGTGTTTTATATAGTAGCTTGAAGTTTCCATTGTTAAAATTCACGGATAATTAGGCCTACTTGGTGATTTCAGAATCTCGCAAAGCAGCCACGACTCATAAATCCATGGAGCAGGTCCTTCCTCGGAAACTAACAGTTCCTCAGCTAGTCAATATATCCCTCATATTCAAGAAACACGAAGATTCAATACCGTGTCCACAAATGGCCGCCAATAGTCCTTATCCTGAGCCAGAACAGTCCAGTCAGCCAACACCCTTCCATCTTGTTAAGATCGACTTTATATTCTCTTCCCATCTGCGTCTAGGTCTTCCAAGATGTCTCTGTAATTCAGGTTGTCCAAACAAAAAAGTGTGAATTTCTACTTTCTACCATGTCTGCTACGTGCCACCATCACCTCATCCTCCTGTATTTAATCACCTTATCAGTATTTTATAAGGATTAGAAATTACGAAGCTCCTCACTATGCAATTTTTCCAACTTCCTCTTACTTCCCCCTCTTAGGTCCAAATATTTTCCTCAGCACGCAGCCACAGCAGGGAAATAAAAGTATAAAGATGCAGTCATCTCCGATTTTGGAAAATGGCACTCGGCTGCTGGATGGTTAGAAGCTTATTAGAGAAAGGCAGAAACGCAAAAGATTAAGACCATAAACCTCTATTTCATTATGAAGCACGTAAAGCAGGATAAATGTTTTTACTCATAGTATTTTTAGGTGTACACCAAGGCCTTGTTTTACGCCCTATTTGTGTTCCTGAAAACGTGGGCGTAGATCAAAAGGTGTAAATCAAAAATATTATTCCCATAAGAGAAAAAGGCTTAAATAAAATGAAATAAATCATCCAAAGGTCGTTAAACCGAAAACGAGAAAACGTAAATATATAAGTGATGTAAATTGGCAAGGGGCATGAAAGCAAAAAGGCAAAGAACACACGGGCGCAAAACAAGCCCTTGGTATATAACGAAAGTAATGCCTTCCTAATGCATACTTCGCGATTTTTCAGATCGTCTCGGCCTTCATGTTCATGCACGTGTCTACTTTTTTGCTAAAATTCCTAAACAACGCACAACACTGTTAGTAGCGTAGATAACCGGTCGGGGGCCCCCCGCGACTCGATAACCGGAAACCCATCTATAATCATTAGCGCAATTACCCACAGAGATCACAACAGGGATCCAAAATACAGCCTTCTGTCAGAAGAAAGGAATCCAGTCCGAAAGAGCCCATCACAAAATTTAGTATTCTCTAAGTTTGGTGGCCCCACGGGACCCTACACCACGCGGCGGGGTCTGCGGGGACCTTATCTATGCCACGGAGCTCTGCGTTATCATACATACCTATTTCTGTATTTCATTAAATGGAGCATTACATTCACAACTGTTACATATGCAAGCTGCTATCAAATACCACTGTACAGCTAATGTATACATGTCATTACGGTACATCAAAGGTGCCAAATGTCACAGATACTGCTTGCCTGTTCGCAGACTGGGCTCCCACAATTAACAATCACTTGAACGGTCTTCCGATATCTCTAGTCATTTGGTTTCTGGTAACGTGCAAATTTCGCAATTCACTTCAGTTTCAGCCACACTACGGGTACGTTCACAGTCATCTCAGGTAAAACCACGCGCATGGGCGCAGTTCATTTTGCTTTAACCTCTTTCAAAACATAAAGATCTGACGGTAATCGCATTTCTTTCGGGTCAAGTACTTTTTAGAAGAATACAGGCATTCACTTGGTCACTTCGAAACGTCAGCGTCACTTCTGGTGTCAAGATATGCATTTAAATACAGGCAAATAATATTTTCCCTCACCGTGAGTTGACCGTTGCGTACCGTAAGGTGAATTAAGCTTCACTGTAACTGCAAATAAGTTGGCCAGTTTTCTCTACACTAATCTTCCCTTCGATTAAATATTTAGCTCATTCCATATATCTTCCTTCTCACCTTGTCCAATTTTATACGTTCCTAGAAGCCTCTCAAAAATTCCATTTCCGCTATTTGAATTTAATCATTTATCCTTCTGCTTAACTCAAGGTCCACTTCCATTTAAAGTGCAGAAAATGTGATCATTTTAATATCTACATTTACATGCCTGTTTTAAAGTTTTGTTTATCACCCCACGCATTCCTTGACGCCGACGTAAAATCTGTGCAGGGGCTGTGCATAAAACACAGACAGACACAGAAGTCCAGATCAAAACAAAGGCACAGTCCTTAATTCGCACGTGCAAGGCAAGCGGCAAACAGATCGGACTTTTCCGTAATGATGGTATTCGCGACACGTGTAGAATGTTGTTTAAAAGGAATTTATGAAGCTACTAAGGCTTTCTCAGAAACTCGCAAATTTTGTTTTAATCAAAGGGGACGTTATTTACAATTACAATTTCTAATATTTGAGAAGAATTTTAATGTTTCTTAACCGTTAGTATCCTGGCTATCATACGTAACGCTTATGAAAGATTTTATTCATGGCTTGACAGCCCCTAGTGGGCCTAGGCCTCCTCTTTGAGGTTCCTCGATCACACACGCTTAGACACTCCACCCACACTCGGTAGGAGTCCTCTTGATGAGTGAGCGGCCCGTCGCAGAGACCTCTACCTGACAACACACAACACACACGAGACAGACATCCATGCTCCGGCGAGATTCGAACCCCAATCCCAGCAAGCGAGCGGCCGCAGACCCACGCCTTAGACCGCACGGCCACTGGGATTAGCAGCACGACTCTTATTGTTAATAAAGTAACTTGTTAATTACACTAGCAACATGTTTCGATTATAATACCGCGCGACCACTGGGATCGGCTTATGAAAGAAAATGGGTACTGAAAATAAAAACCACTGCATTGATCGTCGCTACGTGTGCCACAATACAGTTCTGTTTTTAGAAGAGTATCATCTCGAAATCCTTGGTAATGTAGGCCCAAAATGAAAATCACGTTTTCAAGTAAGACGTAATGACCGATTTGCTAATTTAATTATCCCAGATTCCCTTTCCCAAACATTTCATTTCAAGGCGTCTGTTTCACCACAGCAGCTGTAGTGTTTATTTTTCTTGACCGATACTGCTATCCCACGAAGTGAGGGAAAAAGACTGATAGAGCGTCACAGCATCACGCTTTGTGTCAGCAACGACAATCTCGGATAGAATTCGCTACTTGTTAAATGCAAAGATAACTTTTCAAACATTTGAAAGACGCCTTCTGTGGTAAAGTTCTTCACTTTGGACACGACATCTGAGTTTTTCAATTTGTATGTGGAAAAATACTGAAATAAAATGTGTATAGTAACACTGACTGGAATCGGTTTTGTATCTTCGATCCCACGGTAGGTAACTAAGGGTGCTGGAAATAGACGCTACGTTTGCAGATGGTTACACGCTGTTTCAGAAGTGCCTTACGCCTTCCTTAACACCCTACCCTAGCTTAAGAGGCAGACGTTCTCTCATCTCCAGTTGTCTGGTAGGTCTAGTTCTAAAATTTAATAATTATCCTGTCCGATCACATGTACCATTCCGTTTTCGAATGATTTCGAAAGAACAGCGTCTAGTCTATTTTGTCTGACTTTTCCCTTAACAATATTACAATTAAGAACTGAAGTAGAAGTTTGCCTGCTATAATGAACGAGGATGAATTCCCCTTAATCCCGCATTGTATTATAACTCGGACGGCAGAGCTGAGAATGCAGGAGGCCTTCACGCCCACTCGTAACTGTAATAACCATTTCTTACGTCAGAAGTGTCAGTCTGGTGCAATTCTAAGCCTCCCAAGGCTCTCAACGCCAATAAAAAACAAATTTTTATTGTGCAATTTTAGACGTTAGCACCATCATAAAATTCATTAAGCCTTTCACGTCTCATTCCTGTGTTTAGTTAAGAATCACGCTATGAAGACGTAAGGCGAAGTGGAGTTCCAGCTCCTTAACCTCAGCACCAGATTTATTAGGTAACCAATGTTTAGCACTGTCGCCTAGCCACTATACTGTCTGCACAGAAATACGCCTCAGTGAAGTACATGGCAGCTAGGCTAAATTTTTAGGTACTCTCTAGTAACGGGTTTAGGAACCCCTCCCCCCATCAATTAAACTAAATTACAGTTGTCTGCCCCCTCACTCCACTTCTTTCATCCACTCCACATTCCTCTCCTTTTCTTTACTAAGCTACTTCACCAAATTAAACTATGAGGCATGTTTTAGCTTTTGGTTAGTCACTGATTTTCAAATAACCCCACTAAGCATCATAAAGCCCCATTAAAAATGTGTTCTAGAGGATGAATTAAATAAGACTGCAACAAAGGTAATTCACACTGTGAAATATGCAGATGATCTTGTGCTACTGGCTAAAGAAGAAGCGGTACTATAGGGCATGCTTAATAGACTAACTGAAGTTGCAAGACGGTATGGAATGGAAATGAATGTGGAAAAAACTAAGGTAATGAGAATCTCTAGACCAATATTCCCAGTGCAGATAAAAAAACAACTAGAGACTATGGAATATTTAAACTATTTGGGTAGCAAATGATGCAAGATGTACTCGTGAAATTAAGTCCAGGATTTCTATGACAAAAGCGGCATTCAACAAAAAGAAGGCTATTTTCTCCATGAAACTGGACTCAAATTTACGAAAGAAACTAGTGAAATGTTACATTTGGAGCACCGCTTTGTATGGTGCTGAAACGTGGACACTTCGGAAAGTAGATCAGAAGTATCTGGAAAGTTTTGAAATGTGGTGCTGGAGAAGGATGGAGATCAGTTGGACCGATCGTGTGAGAAATGAAGAAGTATTACACAGAGTCGAGGAGGAGAGGAATATCCTACATACAAGAAAACGAAGAAAGGCTAACTGGATTGGGCACATCTTGCCTTCTAAAGCGCGTTATTGAAGGAAAGATAGACGGAACGGGAAGACGAGGAAGAAAATGTAAGCAGCCACTATATGAACTTAAGGAAAAGAGTATATACTGGGACTTAGAGAGGAAGCACTAGATCGCACTCTCATGAGAACTCGCTTCGGAAGAGGCTATGGACCTGTCCCAAGACAGTAATAAAATGAATGAAAAATAAAGATAGAATTTAAGCCCAATAAAGCTGCGCATAAAAATAAATGCGTCCTCATGCCGTTTTATGGAGCCACGACTATAATTAGATGATAGAAGTCCCCGACATGCCGACATAATCGTAATTGCTATTAAATGAGTCTTCAGAAAACAAGTGGAACAGTTGAGAAACAATGTCTAGTTTAGGCTTCGACAAAGTATTTAGACACATCTCTGGTTCTCTCCACTGAGCCACACAATTTGTATGGATGGATTTCCCTCGTGACGAATATTATTTTGTAAATATTCCACTACAAATAAAGCTACATTTTGTGTTAAATATTGCAGCAAAAATGAAACATTATATTGGCTTTAATACATCAAATTAGGCAGAAACGTTATAATTTTTAACCATCCTTCAACTTTCGTATGTGAAATGCCTTCAAGCTAAATTCTCGTAAGCGTGAAGAAAAATTTTTATCGCCTGATTTTAATTATCCCATGTGTTACTGTAACCTACATCTCGTATCGTCAGGGGTAGGATCAGACCAAGTAGATGGGGACAATATTAAAAGATTCATCGGTTTCAAGTGAATTAAATAACTCACATTTTAACATACATCTCTTTCACCGACGACCTTCTCCTTGCACACGACACATGATGGCTAAAAAGGCCCTTATTGCTCCACAGAAAGTCTAAGCATCTGAAACGTACCCAAATCTCCTTCTGTGTCTTAGTTTCTTCCTTTTCTTGTTTCAATTCATATTTTGTTGCCAGAGAGTGATATTTTTAACCCCAGCGCTTACATTAATATTACTGAAACTCTACATATATAGGTGGCCCTGTATGTGAAATTGTTTGCTTCATAATGTAAACCGAACTGTGCCATGGCTTAGGCAGTCACTCTTCGGCCTCTCAACACGGAGGCCGGTTGCAGTCCCAGGCCGGCCCATGTGGGGTTTGTGGTGGACAAAGTGGCAGTGGCATAGGTTTTCTCTATCACTATGATTGAACCAAAGCTACATACTCATTCACTGATCTATCTTCAACGTTACATGTAATATTAGTAGCTGACAACACACTTAAAAATGAAGAAACTTACAACAATGTTTCAAAACATGAAAATCTTTCTTCTTTTGCTGTATTTGAATCTAAGTCGCCTAAACAAATCTGTACAGTTGGGAGAACTATGAAGAAAAACCCCCGTTCGCCACACATTGTCATGAATCTAGTGTCATTTTAATGAATGTGATGCCGCGTAGTCTGGTAAAAATTCACGGACATTTCGAGTAAATCTATTGCCTCCATCTTCCGGCTAAAATGATCTTCTACTGTGAAGACTGAAACAGTGGCTTTCTCCAACTCGTCGGTAAATTTATACCAGACTACACGGAGGCACATGCGCGGAAAAGGTAGACTATTCTTCACAATCACAATTTAAATCTCAGGCTGGTTATCTTTTCGGTTTCTGCACCGTGCAGCACATTTGGTTTGATTAATCGTTTCAGAGGAACCAAATGTTCTACGTGGTGTAATAACCGAAAATACGACTGCAGTTGAACAACTCTTAGCATGGTAAATTAAAAATTTATACACAAATTTCATGTCGCCATTTTGTTTCACTCCCCCAACAACTTGTCTGTGACGGATGATTATCTAGTGTTCAAATGCAAAATATCACACATCACTTGGACGTGAACCGCAGAACAAATCAAGTGGTCGAAAGAGTCCCGCAAGTAAATAAACATAATCTCAACAGCACAGTTTGCAGCGGCTTCAGTCGCATGGCCACAGGGACAGCCAGAGTTGAGGGGTTCTTGCAGCCGCAGCAAGAGCAGCCTGGGCACAGTGGGTCATGTTTCACAGGTCTATGAACTTGCTCAAAATTTGTTAGAGGACGCATGGGCATTACCATCACATAAGCGTGCATGTCTAATTAAATTAAAGTTGCTATAAAATGCTAGAACTTGGAGAGGAAAGTCGCGTCTATTAATCCAGACAGTGTCTACGGCAAGAGTGGTGCTTCGACCCCACAAAACACATAGCTCATCTAGAGCAATTTGCTACAATTGTCGTTTACTGAACGAACGCAGTAACACTTCACGATTGTATAAACAGTTAACATTCTTCATTTACATACGAAAACAGGCAACATGTCTGTGCCCTGTTCATTACAAATGACAGTACAAACAAAGGTGAGTGTCAGAACGGGCAATCGTAGGTAAGCGAAATATCCAGTGATGCATTCAACTCAGAGTCTTGCTGAGATACAACAGCGTCATAAATATACTCGAACCAAAATCCGTTATTTTATAAAATCTAATTATTAAGCGTTACTTGCACGCAGTACATAAAATGCATAATAATAAAATTCAATCTGCGCATCTGTCTGTCCGCATGTTCCTTCTCTTCGACGGATTTTTAATAAACGTGACATCACTGCCTATATTGTACAAGGAACTTATTTTACCAAATGGTTCAAGGATGAAATTAAATACAGGTACCATTAATGGCTTCAGCCTTCGCTTGAAACATTTTAGTATGGTTAGACATAGTAATACGTATGTAATGAAACACCTGAAAAATATTGTATTACGTGCAGTGCGCTATACACAGAAGTATACACTATGATTACCTCTCTAAAGACGTCTGTTTCCAGTCAAAGAACAGTGAGCCCAGTGGGCTATTAGAATAATAATAATAATAATTGTGTGACAAAGAAAATATTTTAGCAACTGTTTTTTACGGTTTTCAGTCCCTCCCACACCCATAACGTCATTCAACATTTCTTCCTGACCTACAATCATCTTTGTTATTTCCAACATTTCTCCTTTGTAATATCATTTATTACCAAAACACATTCTCTCTTGTTTTCCCATTTACGCCTAAGGCTACACGTTTATCTGTAACGCCTACACGCGATCTGTTTTCTGAATTTGTTACTATTTCTCTATAATCTCCTGTATTCATATTTAGTCGTCTTATTCATAATATATTCTCTGCTTTTATATTTCTTAGCAACTCCTTTGTGTAGGTTTAGGATTTACATTTTATAACATAAGGACATTTTCCATAATCTATTCCTCTTCTAGCTTCCAACCCCTGCTTTAATCTTCCATTTCGGTATATCTCGGTATATTCTCCCTTACCCCATTAATGATTCGTAGCTTGGTAGAAACACTAATTAAAATTTTGCTTTCGGTACATTATATCGTTCTTTGATAACTACACCTAGTCTGTTTACTCTGCCAAATATATGCTACACCTGCATTTTATATCTCCTCTTTCATCTTCTTTGCCTAGCCTTTGCACAACTCTCCACCTGTTTGCTATTCACGACACTGCCTGACAGGGTCTTGAATGCCCACACACACAAATCTTTACCACTATCCTTTCTCAGCCACATCACCTTTACCCTTCTGTCGTCCCTTTCTAACCCTATGTCTGTCTCACTATGCCTAATGCCACTGATTTCTTAAAAACGCCCACGATGATTAAGACTTTCTGTCCACGTTTCATCTAACTCCCATAGTTAAACATCATACATAAGCCTAGAATCACACAATATTTCGTACATACTTCATAGAGTCTAAAGTTTTATTAGGAGTTCCTGCTAAACATTCATCAGAAGCTGTTAATTCCTGAATATATTTTGCTTACATTATTGCCTTTTACGTGTTAGCTGTCTCGCATTTTCTAAAGTTATTCACAAGCACTTAAATGTAACCATCACCTATAATTACATTTTGACCTTACATATTCTGCCTTTCAGTGTTATGCAGGTTATCCGCTTTTAAAACAATACGCTTTTAAACATATTCATATTATGCTTAAAATAAGATTATTTGTAACATTTTACCAGTTGGTAAATTTTCGTTCTGTATTTTATTACACCACTATATCATTCACAACCCGCAAGCCGGAATGCGATAGGCCTACTGGCTCTACTACTGCTATATCATCTGCCTTTTCTGTAGTCCACACTCTACACATTTCGCACACCTTGCACATTCATTTATTCACTTAATACAATTTACCACATTTTAAAATCTCTTCTTATTTTAAATAATGAGGCTTCTCTATGAACTGAAGCAAAACCTTTTTAAAAGTCCACAGAACACCAATATATATACTTGTCTCTCTATTATTCATCAGCTGTTCTTCGTATGAAAATATCCAACATCCCTTTCCTTTAACACATCCTCCTGTATGAAACACATGTTCTATAGATTATTTTGTCTCTCCCTCTGCCAGTAACGATCCCAAAAAAATACTTTTCCCAAAACAAATAGCCGTTAAATTTCTATAAACCTTCCTGGTTCTTCTTGACGGACAGGTACACTGGATGCTAGTCGCAAGAACCCGGTTTTTTCTTATTTGTAATTTTATCAAATAGGTCCACTACAAATTCTAAGACCTCTTTTTATTTGGTATCCTATCTTTTCAAGGACTCAGATCAAATACCACACAGCGACATATAAAACCACGATTCTGATGACTGCATGTAAAGACGCTGGCTGACTAAACTGCAGAGATACTATGGGCTCGGAGAAGATCAAATGTGCAGCACTGCATGGTAAGTAGATAAGGATTTGGGAGGAGGAATTATAATGACTACTGCATAGACTTCATGCCTATGAAGACTCTACCATATACAGACCGTCAAAAGTGGCATGATGCCAACTGAATACACACACATATACAGATATTACGATGCCATTAAATAACAAAGGCAGAGGGATGACCTCTGAGTTTTTAATTTATTTTATACATCTATAGTAGATAAAATTAATCCTTCATAACATACGTATACATAATGTGCTCAATGACCTGAAGATGGCCTACTGGACACCGCTTTTTCTCTCGATTACGTGACTCTCTTCAAGCCTTACATTCAAGCCTTAAGGTTCATCACCACGCAATTCCACTCTATAGCCTAACAAACAAAAATATTAACCGGTCAGATAATTAACTAAATGTTGAACGCACTGTAACGAGAAAGAAATTGGCCATCAGGAGGTTTATTACTTTCTTCCGATTAACTTCTTCGTTCCCACAAGGCATTAGAAGAGTGAAGCCCGAGCTGACGCACTGTTATTAGTGAGCTTATATTTCAACACAAAATCTGGAGTTCAATTCGAAAGATTCGTAATTGGGGGCGTCCTATGGAACAGAAGCCTATGTACGACAAAGTCCTATTATACCCAGTTCATTAACTTTATGGACTTTTTCCATCGTATGTAGTGAAATTTAACACACTTTTAACACAACGATTCGGGGACAGGATCGGTCCCCGTCTTCATACTTACTTTTTCCATAACAAAATTTTGTTACAGATTAACTATTTATTTATATTCTGATTAACCACAGAAAAAAGTCAAAATTAGTGAATAAAACATATTTCAATAAGAGTTCAAAAACAGTGTCTATACAAATCTCACTGAACATCAGATACATGAAATACGTCACTGAGAACCAGAGATATATTCTTCCACTAATGAGCAGCATCCGTCACTGTATGAGGACGGCAGTGTTTGTAGGATCATTGCTAGTAGTAACAGTTGTTCTTGACAGTATTACTGAAATATGTTTTATTCACTAATTCTGACTTCAGTCAGTGATTAATCAGAATCAAAACAGTTACTATGTAGCAAATTTTCTTCTGGAAAAAGCAATCCTGACGATGGGGACCGACACTTTCCCCGAAACGTAGTGTCCTAAAGTGTGTTAAATTTCAATAAATACGAAGGAAAAGTCCACAAATTTAATAAATTCAGATGGCATACACCATCGTCAGAACCCTTACACAATCCTCTCATATTCTTTCCGTTCGTTTGTAACTCTTAAGATCCTAGGCTGATATTGG
Source organism: Reticulitermes speratus (assembly GCA_021186555.1). Lineage (NCBI taxonomy): Eukaryota > Metazoa > Arthropoda > Insecta > Blattodea > Rhinotermitidae > Reticulitermes > Reticulitermes speratus. Next base: position 19,995,465 of record JAJKFL010000002.1, read on the forward strand.
CCCCCATTACCGTGATCTCTCAGTTCTGCAAGTGCCACTTCTATCATTTCAACGGGGTGCTACACCTATAATATACGGTGGGATTTACTTTGTTATTTTCGCCTACTGTACCTACGTCTAGGTACGGTAAACTTGAGTTAGGTCCATTCCAGATTCAGTTCAGTGTGTATGTCATCATCAGTTGAAGTTCACAGCAACCTAACTGATTGTGTCAATCACCATATGACGCCGCAATAGTAAATGGATACTGGATAAATCTGTGCTGCAACCTTTATTCATTAAGCCTGAACTTAGCTGCAAGCAAGCATATCTCAATGTTTGTTTCTTGCAGTACACTAACATGCAAGTATATATTAAGAATTGAAAGTACAAACATATGTTTTAAAGAATCACGGCCATCCTATTCACACTTGTACAATAATTATTGTGGTATCACATTTGTGACGCTATTTTGTCTTCTGAAGTCTACGTTTGGCTTTCGTTCTTCGTAGCAATTCTTAGTAATTGCTGCAGATGTTAGTCTGTTAAATTGGAAGAAAATTGTCTTCCTCAAATTCAGGAATGAAAATATTTCCTTGCAAAATTAAGCGCTCGCAAATATTTTCAACATGCGTGCGGCGAATTTAATAATTTTAATACAACACCCTCGGATGTGGTGGTTGGAAAGCATTCTTTGATTAATTAGTTATCCCTGGTTAAACTATTGATTAGTTTCTAAACAAATATTTGGCTACGCAGAATTCTTTTCTCTAAATGTTTCGAAAATTCTTTTACAGGAACCAAAATGGCCGAAATTTTGATCATCAACACGCCTTTTCATTAATTTTGTTTCACTGTGATATGTTTAGTATCTAAAAATATATAAGAAAATCTCCCGCGAAGCTTGGTATTTATCCTCATTCGAAAGAAATATTATAAATCCTGAAATTACCATACCAATAACCCCTTCTCTCTCTGAAATTTTGGGTATTAATCAGTTCCTTGTATTCATGAATATCCAACTCCTGTTCGCAAATTACATAACACTCTAAGCGATCTTAATGCAGTGCAATAAGACGTCACCAAATTCGACATCAATTCACTCCAAAAAATGTCTGAATTGACGATAATTTAAATCATAGTTTCCTATAATTTTGACCGCAAAAAAATTACGCCGTGATGGAATTCCGACTCAGAATTTTACTGACGAATGATACAATAAAAATCACAGGTGTACTTGTACACAGACGTGTCTTGCATTATCAACAATGCCACTAATAGCATCAGTTTCATGACCACACACTTTCTTTACACCGTCCGTCATTACACACTTTACGGTGCCCCGTTTTATTCATAAGAAACTGTGCGCTCCTTTCGTTTTCATCAACAAATCTTCTCCAGTTGCAGTCTTATGAAACCTTGAAAGGGGTGCAAGTTTTTCTTAAGGGGAAATTTCTCTTCTATACTACCGACGATTATGGAGACTCGAATATTATTCAAGATATTACTTTCATACAAATCTACAGAAAATAAACACGTGATATCGCTCTTTCATTCAACAGATCAACTAAACTGTTCATCTTATCAACAGCAACCTCTGAAACACCAATGCCTTCAACTTAATGTTCTTAATACAGGGTTCTTCAATAGCTGCAAAGATGCACGAGTTCGGAGATTCAGCATCCAGAGAGTCTCTCATTTCTTAAACAAGCTTTCGACCACTCTGTAAATAGCATAGACCCAGGCTGCGTATTTACTGCAGTGTTTTGGAAATACACTGTTTGTTGACATAAGAAATTCAATCAAATAATTTAACACTTCTTACATGCCCCGTAAAACAGTACAATTGATGAGCTCTGCGCTCTTCTGGGATATTACTCGGCATCGAGTGGCAATTCCGTACAGACAACCTGTCGGCCCCATCTACAAGGGTCAAAAAGTCCAAGCAGTCTTGGACTTCTTTACCCTTGAGGATGGGACCGATATGTGTCCCGAAACGTCGGTGCGGATTTATCACTCGACGCTGCGTAATATCCCAAAAGAGGGCAGATCTCATCTACATCACCGCGAAAGCCTGAAATCAAGTATAATTGGCCGTTATGTTCCTTTTCTTAGCAAATATTTATGTTATTCTCTTTGTTAGCAGAAAAGTTTCGCTGCAAATAAGTTATTTAGATTTGAGATTTCCTTTCTTCTGGAATATGGAACCGCGTCACTGGGTGACTGGTGCCCGGCGTTTCGAGACATTGTAGTGGCCTCCTCTTGAAGAGTCGACAGTTTAATACACTTGGACTTTCGACCCTTGAAGACGAGACAACTACGCTGTCTCGCAACGCGCGGCACCAAACACCCAGTGACGCGGCGCCGTAGCTATTCCAGAAGAATGGAGACCTCAAATGTGCCGCTGCGAAAGCCCAAAAAACCCATACATAAAGATTTACCATTGTAATATGTGCAGTGATTTTAATTGACATCCCGTTGTGACAAAATATACAAACGTAAAGAGAGTATCGTCAATCACAACAATCCTCGTATATTAATTAAGTTTAAATTTATTAAGATTATCTGTTGATGTATGAGGCCTGAATGGCAGGAAATGCTTCTGAGTGTGATAGCCCGTTGTTATTTCAACTTGATCAATATACGAATATAGCTGAGACTGACAATACTCTCCTTACCTTTGTATATGTGGAGAAGTATACCGTAATCCACTCTCATTCACATATTCCGCCTTCGTCTGCAGCGAGACTGTCAGTATGCAGACTAAATATTATCAGAAATACATGATTAAATATGGATGCGAAGTATCTGTTGAATTTAAAACTGAGAAAGCAAACCGAAATACTCGGAGACAGTATCCATTGCTGGTGCCACGCTGTCCACCAAGAATCTCACATGGATTGCCTTGGAATCAGACCTGGCCTTTTGCGGTGAGAAGCCGACAACTAACGGTCTGAGCTACAGCACGGCATTGCCTTTGTCTGTAACTTCCTCCTTTTTGAGTAGTCTTTTGACTTCAGGTACTAACCAGGTCAATTCAGTGTTTTTGTTGAAGTTATAACAGCAGAAATCCGTGAATAACATCAAACAAAAGTAAATTGAAATACATTGTGTATTTCAAATATTATACCAGGAACTGCATAATTCTGACTCTAAGCAAAGTTTAATTAACAATGACTTCAAACTGAACAGAACAGAATAAATTTATGATAATCGGAAACGAATGTCACAACACCCAACTAAACACACTACAAAAGGAGGCTTTTAAAACACTATTCCTTGACCTGAATAACACTGACTGTAAGAGAAGTGTAATTAAAATAGCTTAAAATATGAAGGTAAAGGCAAAGTTCACCCTAGAACAGGCCATGAAGGCCCAGAGGGGAAATAGAGGTATAGCTTTACTCTTTCTTTAACCTCGGCGCTAGGGTGGGTGGTCAACGCCACGCCTCAGCCGCTTTACCCCCGAGAATAAGCCGGTACCCATTCTACAGGAGGATGGGTGAGCCTCAGGGCCGGTCTACATGGGTGCTGGAAATCTCGACCCCACCGGGATTCGATCCTCGGGCCGTCCAGCTCGTAGCGATTCGTTATACCGAATGAAGGCACAGAATAAATTTATAAAATCCGAGAATGTAATTTCACAACTATTTTGATAGAATTCATCCCGTTGAGCTGTGACAAATTAGTAGTAGGCTAATTTGTACATTGCCGTTAAACTCAACAAGCTCATTAGATCTAGCACTGCATACCACATGTTTCGGTCGTCCTCGACCAACTTCAGGCATTAAAGTACATAATTAGAACCCAAATGTACAGACCTTAAAAGTATTTTGCAGTTTGTGAAATCTCACCAATTTTACAATTGTCATAATATAAGATTATTATGGATTTTTATTCCTTAAGTATCTTTTTTTATTATTAAGGCCATGCCGCATTGTTTCTATGAACGTTAAAAACTTTTTAAAGAGTTTTTGTCTACACTATGTTTTGTTTGAGTTCTTTGAATATCTAGTTCCCTGGTGTATTTATATATATATATATATATATATATATATATATGTACATATATATGTGCGTACGTTCTCTGGACACCGATAATTTCCTGGTGTACGATTAGTTATCCTTTTTAGTGTTGAATATTTGAATGTTTCTGAAGTTATTACACTTTTTGTGTATTCACGCTGGTTTATTTAGCATTTTTCTATACAATATCGTTTTATGCTGTGCACGCTGGTTCTTGTGTCGTGTCGTTTGTTGTACGCCAGGCAACTGAAACGACCGAAATATGCAGCATGCAATTTTGCTTTCCTTGCTTTGCTTCCACGGCTCGACAGCCCTAGTAGGCCTAAGCCTCCTCATTATTGAGATTTCGAGATCACACTCATACACACCACACTGGGTAGGACTCCTTCGGACGAGTGATCGGCCCGACGCAGAGACCACACCTTACAACACACAACACCCACAAGGGAGAGACATCCACGCCACCGACGGAATTCGAACCCGCAATCCCAGCAAACGAGCGGCCGCAGGCCCACGACTTAGACCGCGCGGCCACTGGGCATAATCTTTATTCTCTATTTTTTATATTAGGCTATATCCATAAAATATACTTGCTTTTAAAGGTTTTCATTATCATAACCGTGGAAAAAAAATTTAAAAAGATCAACATGACGGCACTCACTTAAAATCCTATGTTCCATAAGTGCAACTCATAATATGGCACATAACGAGACGACAAACAAATTCAAAAATGACCGGTGTTATGATTTTAACAGCTACTGTATGTTTTAATGATTCAACGCAGTTTACAAGACCAAAGGCTCCATAACAAGCACCTTCTAAGTACTCCCCAGAAAGAAGGTCGAGGGATAATGAAACCAGGAACCTACAACATAGGACAGCCTTTACCTAACCAGCAACCTGGAAATTTTACACACAGCAGGAAGAACAAGTTGCCAAAGCAGGAGTTTCACAAACGTGCTAAAGCGTTTCAGCTTCCTCTCCTACTTGTGACAACAAGAATAATCTTCATATATCTACTGCATTAGAAGGAGTGCTCGTGTGGGAATTCAATTACATAAATTGTATGTCTTCCCTCTCGTTCCCTTTCATTCAATTACGTAACATGTCTACGAAAATACATGACTTCAAATCATTTAATGTATTTTGCGAACATCTTGTATTACAATGCTACATAGGCGACTTGGCAACAGCGTTTACAAATTCACTTTTCTATGCCTCTTGCATCAAATCATGTCTCTAGCTCCTTGCTCCAAAACCATATGTTCTTTCCAGTCACACTTCATCGTTCTCTCATCTGGCAGACCTACAGCCACGGCAAACTAATAATACTGTACACACACAGCTGTTTTAATCCAGCGCTAAGTGTAGAGGTATGCTGGACTTCAATATACCACCGAAGAATTTCCTTAATATTGAGCGTGCTTTCGTATCGGCTTCCACATTCCAGACGTGATACTGAGAAGTGGATTTTGTGCAGAGTTTAATACTTTAGTTACCCAAGCTATGCCCTCACAACCTACGAGCATGCTGTATGATCTTCTTCCCAACTTTTCCAAAGCAAACTTATTTTGTAGGCATAGAAGAAGTTGACATGTGCTACACTAGATGATGCATATTTTTCAGACACGTTCCTTGACATTTCTGTACTTTATTCTTCCTGATGTCTGTTTATGGCAGACACAAATCTATTCCTGCGAAGCTACTCACACCACAGACATTACGCTGAACACTATCAAATATTCGCCAAATATCTCTTTTATTTATTTTTACGTCTATAAATATTCACCATATCCAAGAGCGCTTGAATGCTGAACAACAAAAAAACACAAATACTTGATTCATTGTCAATTCTAACCTCGCCACCGATGCATAAATAAATTCTGAATAAACAGTCGAATAATATAACTGCATGGTTTAAATGAGTATCGTTGTGTACACAACATATACAAAAAAGGCTTATGCCGATACCACAACGCGAACTGGCACAGTTGTCGACCAGCGAATGGGTGATGCCATGCCGAAACACACAAAAAAAGTATATTTATTTTCTTAACTTTTGGACCTTTGGAAATCTTGAGGACTTTCTTGCTTGAAGTTCGAGCCCTCTAGGTTTATTTGTTATTGAGAAATTAAATCTCGAATGTTCAAATTTGGTCAAACTCGTCCCGCGCGGAGACTTATTTCCAACACAATATTTTCGGAAACTTTTAAAGTAGATAAAAATCAACTAGAAGACATATTAAAGCTAATGCCACGCGAGTTACATCAGTACAAATAATATCTTAAATACTTCATTAAAAGTACAAATATTTGCCATTAAATATTCGACTTTTGTTTTCACCTTCCTTTCCAAACGGATATCAGAGGAAAAAATACGAAGGGGTTCCTTGTTTTCTGCCCTGCAATAAGCCTTTTGTAATTGAATGAGGTCGACGATAACAACATGCCAAAACATTAAGTTTCGCGCGCTGCCCGCCGCGCGGCGGATGTGTGGGCGGTTACATGCCACATCCGTTACGGGAAAACTCCATGTCATCTGGAAAGAGCGGTTGTATTATTATATAGTTATGAGGCTTCTGAGGATAGAAGAGGGCAAATAGGAAAAATGGCAGAGAAAAAAATATTTCGAAAGGCGCTAAATAGGAAAAGCTATAGAATAATTATGTCTAGTTACCGTTACAAAACAAGTCATTGGCACAATTTATGACGCCCATACTTCTTTCTTTCTTTATTTCTTTCTTAGTCTAAATTTTTCTACCTACTCATTGTAGGTGTAGAGGGTTATTGTTGCGCGCACCTAACCACACTCAATGACACACACACACACTCGGTACGGCTGCTCTGAACGAGTGATCGGCCTGTAGCTGTGACCTCTACCTGACAACACACAACATTCACAAGCCACAGACAACCATGTCCGCGGTGGGATTCGAACCCGTAATCCCAGCACGCGGCCGCAAAACCACGCCTTATACTGCGCGGCCACCGGGATCGGCTAATGCCTATAACGACGGCATTTTTATTCCGGTACATTAGTCTGTACGGGATTAAATTTATACAGTTTTTATAAAGGTTCTGCTTCCATCTGGTGGTGCTACGTTAACTCACCATCGCATTCCGTCTCACGTCGCTGGTAACCACAAAACGTCTCATTTGCTTAGCGTATTTTTCGACAGCATTCCTTGCGTTATGCATTTCGGGAACTCATTAAAGAATCTTGATTTTAAGATTCATTAAGCTGAACCGGCGATGTATCATCACTTCAAAACTGATGTATACTATCAGTAGTAATTATTTATTTTTTCATTACGGCCTTTTAAAAATTAGAAACAATTTCCAGTAGCTTTTCAAGGAGAATACGTTCCTCTGATATTTACATAAACACACGCTATAGGATTTCCCCTATCTTATAAACGATTCATTATTATTGGTATTTATATTTAACAATGCTAAAAATCAACAATACAAGTATACTTAATATTATACAAATTATACATATTATACATACACAGTACAGAGATATCACGTACTGAATAACTTCGGGTACGGCAGCCAGGGGTCTCCACGACCACAAAACTGCAAGTGGTTGCGAGACAGATGTTTGGAAACAGACATTTATACACATGTTTTATATCTCAATATTTTATGTAACAACACACTGAATTGTATTTTATAATCACGGCTGTAATATATGTACATTTTACCATTCAGTGACACGCTGCACGCTGTGTAAGTCTATAGAAGATGACTCACTGATGATGGCTGAGAATGTCAGCCGAAACATGTATGAGCATATAGAATGAATATATGGAATTGGTGTGCAGTAGTTGGTGTAAATAAACTTATATATTATATAAAAATACAAGTATTTGTAATGGGCCTTTAAATGTTTCCAGCAACACGAGGTATAACACTGTCCAATATCTTTGCAACAGGATACACTATACGAAACAATTCTCTGGTGTCTCGGTCGCTGTTTGTCGTCAACATCTGCCCTGTTTCTATCGGAAGCATCGTACCATACCCACATCTGTGTCCGCGACATTCTTCACAAGCAAAAATATAATTACGTTGCATACACGTACATTAATGTGTGACAGCGTTTCTAGTAGGCCTGTCATCTTTAACCTGCGTGTACGGACATATGATAACCTTTCGCTGGGATCTCGTGGCTGTACAACGACACAGGCTATCTACATGTGCCCGTTATATGGTGAAATACGTGATCGGATAAGGCCATTTCGCGTGAGATGTGCTGTTCCTTATTATTTAAAAATTCCTTTCGTTTCATATCAAAAGTGCCAATTTCGTAATGTAAATTAGACTTACGATACGAGTGCCTAAATCGACATATGTAAGTTATCTCGAATATATAAAATTTAAAATACCCGGCGCAAAATAATTTTTTTACTTTTGTTTGTTTATTTATTTACGCCTTTCTGTAACACTGCATTTGTTCTTAGTTATGTTACTTATGTACCTACGTTTTAATATTATCTTTTCGGGTCTCCTTCAGATTTCTTTTTCCACGGTTTGCATTACTACATCCTCTGGCTGAGTTTCCCCCTTCGTGGGGAGAAACGCTTCGAAGTATCACGTGGGATGGTACGGAATGCTCCTACATAAAATACCCTAGGCTAAAATATACACGGCCTAAATCACTAACTATAATGGGGAAAATGAAGTTAGCCGACCACGAGCTACATAAGGATAATGGTGTAATTATTTTTCTTTGAAATACGCTCTAACTTGGAACAATAAAGAACATGGACGCTGTACGTTATAACGACTGTCGTTTTAGGAACCGAGAGCAGACTTCTGAAACAGGACATGTAATGAGATTTCAGTTTTTCCCAAGAAAATTAGAATTCAGCAGAAACACACAACTGATGGAGAAAAGCGTGCACTCCCATTGTTAAGAAGATCTCAAAAACAAATCACTGTACAGGACAGAATATATATACTCCAGTCGAGTACACGTTCTAAAATACGTTACTTCCTACTTCAAATATCGGCCTAGCGTTAATATAAGCTCATTTGACATGCAAATTTAATTTTTCGAAGTAAATCACACTGTATGCGCAAAACCATAAAATGTTTTCCTTGTGCTTCATGTTCATCTTGTCGAACAACGTTTCAAACAAAAGTTGTAAATGTTACAGAATACCCCCACTTTACGTAATGCATGAACTTTTTCATCATATGCATTTTTTTAAATTATAAAAGCAGTATACAAGCCAAGCGCAGAATTCAAGGAAGAACTGAATACAAACGCATTATATAGTTTTGTATTGAAAATTCTTCAAAAAGTATTTGGGTCTTGGTACAATTAATCAGAAAAGTACACTACTCGTACATAGCGAAAAAGATGTAACGTTGAATTTGCCCTGCTTCCTTAAAAGGCAACACCAGCAATTCAATTAAGCTGTTGCTCAGCCCAAGCTTCTTTCAAGTGACTGTCAGGTACGTGAACAGACTGCAACGTTCGAGTCCACCAGCGGAAAGCAGGATTGCGTCACAAAATCTCGACCCTGTGTAGCTATAAGGAAATATCCGGTTTGTGAGTGAAAATGCAAGAAACATAAAGAGATCTCTGAAGTTAATTTACTTTTTATGACAAGAAACTTACAGAATGCAGAAAAGTTCAAATATGCTATTTGGAAAGGACCATCAAAAATTAAAATTGCTTCCACGCAGAAGCAAATTAAATCCTGAGCAAGCTTTATCTCAATCAGTTCAGGATGTTCACAATTCGCGTCTCGTACCTAAAATACTCGTAGCAAACACTAACGTACATACGAACATAAATTTACCTTTGTTTTAAGTGGATGTGAAATTTGGTCTATCATATTAGCCAGTGGGAATGACATAAATTAAGGATATTTGAGATCCGGCTTCCGAGAATATATGGACCTAAGTGTTTGAACGTGAGGGGAGGGACGAGAGTTGTATAGATGATTTTCATAGATTTTAATCTTTACCAAATATTATTAGAATGGTCAAAATAAAGAGAATGAATGAGACGGGCTGGGGATGTAGCAAGCATGGAAGAGTTACAAATTCATACAAAACACTCATTTCGAAACCTGACGGGAGAAGACCACTTGGAAGGCATAAGCATGAATGGAAATCTAATTCTATTAAATTAAACCGTCAACTGGGTTTAAATTGCTCAAGACAAGGACCAGTGGTGAACTCTTCTGAACACACTACAAACATTCACATTCCATAAAGAATTAGCATTTCTTGATAAAATAGTAACTATCAGATTTTCAAAGGGCCCTCTGATCCGTGCGATTACTTAGTCACTAAGGTAGGACATAATTACTGGGACGAAACCCGGCCTAATAAAGTCTCACTTTATCACCCTCCATGCTACAGAAGAAATTTATCTCTTTGGCTGTCTACATCTGTAGTATGTTTTACTGACAGTAGAAAAAAATTCCTGACACCTGACACTTCAAGATAACAAGCTCAAGTACCTCGCGAAGTAAATGTGAATGTCACCCTTCCATGACCATCCTGAAGATTGAAGAAACAAGTTTCTCCGAAACTTTGGTAGCTATACACCAGTCTACACGGCGTCATAACCCAGACGTCTGGCATGTTCATCAGGACCACTGCGACAAACTCAGCCTCTCTTATCATGAATATGTGTGCAACAACACCAAATCTGTCTTCTAAAAATCTCAGCTTGGTAAGGATTCTTCTATGGTTGTCAGGATCGCATTTTCTATAACTAAGAGCTAACATTATGCCAAAATTAGCAATTTAAACACAATTATACAGCTGAATGTTTTACGTAGCCTTTAAAACAGGGTTTCACTACTGTCATGGCGTGATGGACACTGTAACTACATGTTGCAGCCATTATTTACTTCGCTTCCAGCACCCGTCAGGACAGCAAACCAGAAACTAACACGGCGCGTTGTTTAATGTTACCAAACAGGAGTGAAGATAGTATGCGGGAATTACACGTTAATATTACAGATAGTGTCAGGCCTCGGAAGTAAATGGCGTTAATGCGTTAAACAGATTTAATGATCCGACCTGGTGAGCGTTGTCACGACAAATATGGTTCTACATAAACGCCAAAATTTGTTTGCAAGATCTACAACAGGCGAGCTAATGCCACGGTCGAGCGGGTAACAGTATCATTTCTTATTTGGCAGCTAAATCGCGGCCTGGAGACGGGTATTCTCTGGTTTTTGACGGTTCCCGTCAGTCCCTTCAGGAAATAGCCTGAATTGGACGCCAAATTACATTACGACTTGTTCCTTCCAATTAATTATTCACTATCATACACTTAGATGCTATATACGTTGCCCTAGAGACAGCATCGTTAAATAACCGTCTTATGCATAAAAGTCATTTGCCATTTTCATCAACAGAAGATGCAGGAACTCGCTGTCTGATACGTGGCACTGATGTATTTTTTACTTGCTTTGTAAGGGCTTATTTCGAGAGATGTCCACGTAGCCTGTTTAAAGCAACACAGATAAGCATTATATCACACTGGGAATCACCATGAATTTTGTTCTACGGGTGAATACTATAGCAGCGTTCAATCTACGTTTGTCTTAACTTCTGCACAGAAGATATACATTTTTGCATTAAAAAATCCGGTTAACATTTTGGAGGCTAAAATTACTCTGCATTACACACAGAGACTCATTTCGTACGTCACATAGAACGCTGCGCTTCCATCACAAAGATTAATGGGTTTTTGTATAGGAAAACAGCCGCTGTTTATTCTGAGAATTTTAAGAAACACGTAAGTACATTACGTAGACAAAACGCAGAGATTTTACTACCCCGTAACAATCACTCTATTTTGGCTTTAAACCTCTACCTTTCTTCTAAAAAATCGAAAACGCGATCAACCGGAGAACCTGCGTTGTTTTCAAATGTTGTACTAAGGGATTTACCTTGAATGACATCTGCTCGCACTTCACAGCGTTATCACACACTGCAGTCTTTCCTATCCATTAATAATTATTCACATAAACACACGGTTTACGCACATTTTCCGGGCTCTTTCTTTTTCCTCGCCTATTGTAATGGCACCGCCATATGCATATTTCATTACCTGCAAACATGCTGAACACAAACGTCACATCAATATTTAGGCGTGACTCAACTGTCAAGCAACACGTTCAATACTGAACCAGATATCTGGAGTAAACTGCAGAATCAGGCAAACTGTCACTGTTGTGGAAAGGGCCAGTCATAATTCTTATATATCATAATTGTTTATAATTGTTTAAAGAAAGCTAATTAATAGTAATTCAACCCCATACATCAACAAACGTGCAACTGATTCTTTACGGATACATAATCACAACTTTACAACTTTAAATTTACCATTATATGGTACCTCCAAAACGTTCCGGGGCAGACGGGGACATTGCGACAATGCAGCAGGTGGGCTGCAGCCTCTCCACAACACACATGAGTCTCGTTTTTCAGTCAACGTAATGACAAGTTGACCCTCAGATAAAGTGCGCGAAAATGCCCGAGTTTCACAGAGAGCGGCAAAATATGTCAGCTGTTCGGAAAATCGGCGACGAAGGCACTGCTGAGGCTTCGACCGGTGTGTGTCCAAGGAGTTTCGGGAGGCATTACAGGTTTAAAGTCCGTGAATCGTTTTAAGACGATCCGCGCAGCCAAAGATCTGCAACACCGGCGAACGGAGACGGTGCGGCGAGAGTGGTTAAAGATGGTGCGCTCTAATCGTATGCTTTCAAAGAATGCAATGCAAGGATCGCTTCAAGAATGTTTCGAAGGTAAAGATTAAGGTCTCCACGTAAGTTGCCATACAGGCACAGAGGGGACTAGATGGGGGTAGGTGATCAACGTCATGACCCGGCCACTTTATCCCTGGGGAAGTGCTCCGGTCCCACTGTACAGGACGCTTGGTGGGCCCTAGGGCCTGTCTAGACGGTTGTGGAGAAGAGAATATCTCTTGCCCCCACCGGCGCTCGAACCCCGAACCTTTCAGCCCGTAGCGAACAGCTATACCTATTACGCTATCCCCTTCCCGGACTGTTTCCAATACTAACAGAAATGCATAGTTGGGTGTTTTGAAGGCAACTGGGTCTGAGAAATTAGTGCTGCTGGATGCGAGATGCGGCTCCAGCCACGGAACGTTTTGAAACTGTCACATATTTTATAAGTAGTTCATTAATCCATTTCAAGAACTGGCAATTAACTTAATGTGCTAGTGCTACGATTGCAAATGAAAGAGGTCGTGGTAGAAGACACGTTGAACCACTCGAACACTTCGACAGTCATTTCAAATCCCGCACAGAACGTGGATTTACGTCAGAGTCTTCCTACACTGTCTGTGTGGCGTGGACTGAGGCCATGCGATGAGAAGATCCCCCGGTCAAGTGGCCATATAAAATGTCTAAAAGATTTATTTTTTGGAGTTTATTCTGAAACGAAATAGATCGGTAAGCCTAACCGGTAAAAACTGGAGGCGTACAACAAGTGGAAAGATAATTCTAAGAAAACGCTTTTAATCACACATACGATTACGTAGCTTAAAACGTGTAGTCTCCTGACGACAAATAAACTAAATTTTACAAAAGACACATTAAAAGAACTTTAGAAGATAAAGCTCTTAATGACACCGACATAAAGGCTTATAACAGCATGAAGAGAAGACGATATTAGAATGGACTTACAAACTAACAAAATTACAAACAGAATGTAATATTATAAGGGTAAAAAAAGTCGCATTGAAATCGAGAGCTCAATTACAGTCCACGATGCAAACGGCATGTTTGAAAACTCATAAACAATAAAGTGACCAAATGAGATTTTAACAAGAAGGAAAAACCCCACTGGGTCTAGTGCCTGAAGTTCATAATGATGATAATTTTAACAAATCAGATGACTGAGTAGCATGGACTACACATACTGCATTGAAGATACTTACGTCCACATGTATTTCTTGGTACAGTGTCTTTCTCGAGGAACGGATAGTTACTTAGCTGGTAAACAAACACCTGTTTTAATACTGTCATCTCCTACACTTTTAGATTTCTTATATGTCTTTCTATGCAAACTTCGCGACAGAACTTTGTTCTTTCACCATGGTCCTTATACTGAAAGGCCAAGAGACGACGAGGGGTTACAATAAAAATAATTAATAGTTAACGGCGCGATGATTTATTAACACGTTCCCCATCAGTCAAGGTATACTAAGTACATCTCACCGAGAAAAGCAATTAAAAATAACAAAGGAATAAAATGGAGTGGTATACTGAATACGTGATCTGCCTATTTAATTACCTGTATGAACAAGAGAGTGATATATGGCAAAGGCAGCTGATTAATTTTAGCAGAACACAAAGGTTTGCATTCGGGAAGAACCACTTGCGAAGCCAAGGTAACGGTAACGTGGGCCACAGTGAATTCCCAAATCCCCTAAGCAAGAGTGCCACTTGTTCAGAATTAAATATACGACATCCTTAACAAATACGCCGGAGAATTTCCCGATGCATAACAGTCATTACTTCAGATAGCGGCAATGGGTTTTAATTAAAACGACGTTATCACTTCACACAGGGCCGGAATTAACTTAATAAGACCAGTTAACCTAACTGGTGTATTTTAATTTCGTTACAGGTAATACTATTGCCGGGGAACATTAAAGAACACGTTCTTTAAAAATTCGGCATTTCAGGAGCTGTTTCAATTACAGTAAAGTATGCAGTTTCGAATACGTGGTAATTTCGATAATTTGCGACAGAAACAGAAGCACCTTGAAGCAACCTCTCATTTCTCTACGCGCAGAAGTTATTATTTACGGAATTCTGTACCTAAATAGAAGACTCTGATATATTTAAAGTTATCTAAAACCTTTTTTCGTATTTTGTCGGCTCGAAGTGAGGTTACGGTTTCAATAGCGATACCGGCGCAGCAGTGGAAAAGAATGTGTTGGTATTTATTAACCTCCATTATTTCTTGAACTTAACTTCCTTACTCTGTGACAAGCCAAGTTCCGAGTAAGAGATAAAGTCTACAATCTGAACACCGAGCGTATGATAACATGTTATCTGGTCAGGAGTATCGCAAAACTCGGGGACATTTACTCATAAGTTTGGGGCACTAGAGTAATGGTTAACATAGGAAAAACGAACCTCTCGGAGTATAACCTGCTCCTATCCCATTTCGTCCATCTCGCAGCTTACATGAAGTTAATCGGGACTCAACCGGAGGCTTCGCGGTAAGAAGGCAGCAACTAACCCCCTGATCTATGGCATAGCCTCCTCTGTGAACAGTAAGTTGTAGAGTTTCAGTTTACGAGTATTTTTGGTCAACTAAGAAGGTTAATGAACAATAAGGTATTAACAGGTAACTTCAGTCAAGAAGAAGCAAGTATATCTGGGATGGTAACATTACGATTGGTACCGATCTTAGGGAAGCAGTGCGTGAGAATCAAACCCGTAGCCAGGGGGTCAAAGTTGGTGCAAGGCATCCGCTATAAATCTGTACGCACGCACTAGGAATTTGCGAAATATCAAAGACACCGCTGATCAGCCCGATAAAAAAAGTGAGACACCCTACCGCAACCACGTGTTGCCTCTGTTGAACCGACAGTTGTTGGAAAAAACTCATTTTCAGAATGTATGTATATGCTGTGTGCAATGTTATACAGCGCAATATGCAATTACAGTGTCGATTTTGTGGTCCTGACAAAAGCGGCTTTCACGCTTATGCATAAGTAATATATACACACCTGGTATGTATAACACAACGTTATATAGGGCCTACGTACATAAACGTATGTACGTATATGCACCCGCACTGGACGCCGGTGCACTCACTGTGTTCACGGTCTGGCTACGTGCCTGATGAGAATGTAGAATGAATTCGGGTAGTTTAGGACAGTATCCAACTGCGGGCTTTTGTGAAAAGCCATAAATCTTCTGGTCCCATGAATGCAGGGAGCTTTTCCATTGGATAAGTAATTAAAAAGCTTGCAAGTACGAATCAGTAGGACTGGGTTAGTTAGCTAGTTGGTGTGTTAGTTAATAAGTCAGTCGTCCAGCAATAAGCTATATAACATATGTTCCAATTGAATTAATTTTGGGAAGTCGTAAGGTTTCTTCGTAAAGCTGTCGGTTAAATCGGCCAGCACAAAAGTTGATCCTGTCTGCTCAAAATACGTATCTTGTGTACAATTAATTTTAAAATGTAAAAATGGATTAATCAAAATTATTACAAAATATCTGCAGCTAATTATAAACCGCCTGCTGCTCAAGATGTAAACTAGCCGACTTCCACGCGGTGACATACCACAGCCGCCAAAGTAACTGATGTCACCTAATAGAGAAGGAGGAGTTGTAGCCGGTTTCCTTACAAAATTTTCTTTCGAACCCAGGCATATTACTGTTGTATGAACAGACAAGCAGCATTACAAACAGGGGTATCGCAGCTGTGTTTCCAGTCCACATACATGTTTTGTGGCGACAAGGGACGCAGTTCTCAAAGAACACGTACGGTGACCCAGATGGACTTCAGTATCTTTCCAGAGATTCTGAGGGTTTGACACCCAAAACTGTACAGCAGTGGTGGTTAACTGGTCACGCTTAACAAACTTCAGAAATTAACTTTGACAATTTGAAGCATTCATGCATATAAAATGGCAGATTTGGTTATCCGCCTACTGTCAAATTCCGTACCGTTGCTAATGAAAAATGCCTGCCTAGCAACCACGAATTCTTGTGCCCAAGTTTTGATATTATGACGAATGAGAGAGGTCGATCTCCCTCATCTCTTAAAATTTGGGCAAAAGTGGTGTACCCGCAAGTTCCGCGCAACCAACCAAATTAGTCAGGTTCTCATAATAATCACAGTGACTTTTCCCACCAGAAACTGGGTATTTTATGTCTAAATTATCTCACGGTAAGCCAAGTGAAAAACTAAGATCCACGTTAGTTTAAATATTAGACTACTTCAAATGTATGACATATAGGACCTACATTTACGTCCCAAATGCGAGCGATCAAATAAGAATACTTATTTTGGCACAAAAAATTTTGAACTAGTAATTATTCATTATAATTAATAATGACTAAATAATATATATTATAATAATATTATATTATATATTATATTATATTATAATGATTATAATTAATAATTACTGCGCAAAACTAAATTAGTTTTAACATCGTGACACAGACAGCCGGAGACGACGTGTAAAGTACACCTGTGTAAACTGATGAAATGAATGTAACAGCAGTAAAATTGTTTAAATCTATCAGAGTGTGTGTGTGTGTGTGTGTGTGTGTGTGTGTGGTTACAAGCATTTACAATTAAGTCATTAACCTGTCCCTCCAGTTACGTATTTATTTCCGCAGCTACTGGATGGATTTAAGTGAAATTTGGTACTGGAGTTCCCACATTCCAAATTAGCAAATCTTTTCTCTTCGATACCTTCTTCTGTTTAATTATGTCCTCTCTGCTTTACGGTAAATCCAATTATAAATTTTCGACCTATATCAAAACTCGTAAAACGGCTTATTGTACACAAACATTATGCCTGGTACAAAATAAATACCTATTTCTAACTTGCACTTAAGACTTGAATTTGAGAACGTTTCAGTGAATAGAATTTCCCCCTGTACTGATTTAATCACCTCGCCATTATGACGTACAGTGTGTGATGTTTAGTTCCACGAATTATTAACCTCAGCACTAGAAGGACATAAATATCAGCGACACGCAGGCCTCATTTACTCTAGAGAAAACTTAGGCTGGGTAGACCCTGAAGCCAGGAGGAATGAAACGGAAAATTCCATATATATACCAACCACTGCACTAATACGTAGATACAATGATACACAGCCTGTGGTAAACCTGCTACATGTTTCGGCCTTCTTCGGCCATTTCAGGGGAGGCATTCAACAAAGAAACAGACATTAATTGCTAGTTATGAGATAGATGTGCAAGAATAAAGGTAAAATACAAAATCTTAAAATGGTTAAAAATATTTTAAAAACTATAGTACAGAATGTATATCGTAACAGGTATTTGAACTGCAAACAAACATCTGTAGCAGCAATTCATATTCGTTTTCAGGGATATGCCCCTGTGTCTCCTGCGGTTGTCCATATCACACTTAGAATGTTGATAAAGGGAGTTCATACATGTCCTGCTTTATGACTGAATACTGATAATGAATTTCAATCAGAATTTGGCGTGGTAATATCTTTACCGCCGATCCCAGTGGCCGTGCGGTCTAAGGCGTGGGTCTGCGGCCGCTCGCTTACTAGGATCGTGGGTTCGAATCCCACGCCGATCCCAGTGGCCGTGCGGTCTAAGTCGTGGGTCTTCGGCTGCTCGCTTACTAGAATCGTGGGTTCGAATCCCATCGGGGCATGGATGTTTGTGTTGTGTTTGTTGTAAGGACGGTAGCATGGAACGTAAAGTGACATGAAGGACGAAAGGATTTAAAAAGTACAAAAATGGATCAAAGGGGAAAAACCCCGGACAGGTAAAAGAAAAAAAAATCCCACCGGGGGCATGGATGTCTGTCTCTTGTGAGTGTTGTATGTTGTCAGGTAGAGGTCTCTGCGACGAGCTGGTCCCTCGTCCAGAGGAGTCCTACCGAGTGTGGTGTGTCTAATGTGTGTGATCATGAAACTTCGAAATGAGGAGGCCTAGGCACCCGAAAAGGGGTTTTTGAGCCATAGGAAAAAAAAATATCTTTACCGCTGTATATCGGTTTCATCTGTTGGCAAGCCTGGTTTATAGCCCATGGCGACGGGCGAGGTTGAAGACTTGTGGGAGAGGAGCTCGAGAGGAGTCGTTCTCAAATACCTGGATATTTTCCTTCAGTTTTATGCACGGTTCGTACAGGGACAAAGTCAAAAGGAATCACACTGCCATTGTCGAAACAAAGCACTGCCTAGGCCTACCATCAAAAAGCGGAAAATTGAAAAGCAATTCCATCTTTTCAAGAGATACTTGAATTGAATTAGGCCTACTGTAGCAGGAAGGTGACAATTAAAATTACTCTTTTAATATTCAATCAGAACACTAGTGATCCCAAAGAAGAAACACACTGGGCACAGTATGAAATATTTATGCAAGAGGTACAAGAAAATAAACCGAGCGCGTTAAATTCCACGTCTTCGTCAGGAACAACAAATGTTTGCTCACGTAACGTAAAGCGAAATTCGTCCCTGTACACGCCCTGAAGGCATACGTGGGAGTATAATTAGGCCTATAGCTCCAATCATTCTTAACCTCGTCTTTGGACGAAGGTGAGTCGTCAGCCTCAGGCGTCGGCCGCTTTAACCTCTGAACCCACTGAGTAAGAGACTGGGTGGGCTCTAGAGCCGGTCTGGACAATTTTCAAAAGACAAAAATCTTTGAAATCCGCCGAAAAAAAAACTCTTCGATTGTGTAGCCGGTAGCTTAGCTCATTCGCCATACTGGCTACGCTATCCCGGCTTGCATGAACGTAATGAAGCTGCAGTTGAAGTTGGTCACATTCTGTTAGGATTAATGGCGCGACATTCAAAGTCGTTCACTGAGGGCAAATTCATAACTGAGTGTATGATTTAAAAACTTGCGAAACTACGAGTCCTGAAAAAGTTAATGCATCTAAAGTCATCTGATTATCAAAAAACACTATGGTGTGAAAGATAAATTAGATATAAGGTGACCTTAGTGCCCAACTGAAAACAAGGTGTCAAATTTTCAAACTTATTCCAGCACCAGAGATAAAAGGACTGGGCATTAGTGATGAAGTGCAATTCGCTTTCTTCATACGTGCGCGAGACCAAAGTTTGAAAGAGACGGAACAACTTCTTTAACTTGTTCTACTGCACGACACTATGACTGGAGAGGATATTCTTGACTTTGTGGAAGAAATTTTGGATACGCATTAAATTCCCTTATCAAAATAAGAGTGTGCAGCAAGCGATGTAAAGGCTCAACAAAGGGTTGCGGCAAAATTTCAGGATAAACCAAAAGCAATTTCTCCACGCTCTTGAGTTCCGTAATGCGCATTGTGATATTCATCAGAAAGTGCTGCGTTCACAATCTATTAACATAGGACATGTTCACTCTAGGGGGGTGGAGAAGTCAGTGAAATTCATTCGTGATATGGAGTAAATCAATTCCAGTTTCATTCATTGCTGCCTCAAATTGGAAGCGAGTTTGAATGTTTCCAATGCTACACGGCGGTTCACTCGTTGGCTTTCTTACCATAAACTCTTCAAAAGGTTTTGAAACTCATGCAAAAAATTACGTTTCTGAAAATAAATGGACAGAAGAAAGGAGATATTTCTACAGAAAGTTGCTTACAAGGCTTCGAGTGCTGGATGCTTGTAGATGGGACCGATATGTTGTCCGAAAGGTCGGTAAACAGCTACCAACCTACGCTGTGTAACATCCCGGAAGAGCGAAGACTTCAAGGCTTATTATTCTTTGACGACATTCACACACATTTAACTCAGTTTCATCCAACATGCCAGGTAAAAACAGATTTGTTAGTATAACACGCGGTAAGAAAGGAAAGGCTTTGGAAACAATATTCTGCATTTGAGAAAATCAGGAAAGCAATTTGCCAGGAACATACAGACAGGCACAAAGATTCTGAGTACAAACGACACGCTTAGGATGTCGCGTTACTGGACATGAGTTTGATGCTAGCATGTTTCAAGACTTAAAATCCTCCTCCGACTATTTATTTTCATTTAAAGCTCCATTTCCTTTTGACGCAAAGAAGGCTCTGTTAACGTTGCACTGGAACTCATTGAACTGCAGAGTGCCTCTGGACTAAAAGAAAAATATACTGGAACTGGAATCCCTAAATTTTCTACTTACACGCCCACTCATTTTTTCGAGATGTGTAATTTCCATCCAAAACACTATCAATGCTTGTAGCGTACACGCTTACTAACGGTTGTTCTTGGTTACGAAACCCAACAACACGGCTCAGAGATCAAAGTTAGGTGATTAGTATCTGTCATCCGTACTGAAAACCGTATCAGCTCAAAATGACAAAGTAAATATTACCAAACTTGCCGCAACGCAAGTGTTGTCAGTAGTCCAACAAAATCACGCACAGCTGTACAATGTCATTTTTATATTTAAATTTTAAAATTACATCACAGTCTCTAAAAACCTCATAAGGTTTACTTGCAATTCAAAAAAATCAGTTTCAAATTCATGTCAATAGCTACTTATGCGACGCTCTTTATATTTCGACGACAGAAAGTGGAAATCTGTTTCAATGACATTTGCAGTTGTGAGAAACATCGACAGACAGAAAGAAAGAGTGTGTATGTGGGTGCGACGGGGAAGAAGTGATCGCGTGTGAGCTCCTGTGTGAAAATGGAGGAAAGAAACAGATCTGTTAAGAGAACGCATGCCTGGAATGTGTAAAATCATGCGGTTCCCATTTTCTCCACATATGAGATGGCCCCCGGAAGTGTCGCCTCTATTTCCAGCAGCCCTTGTTAGACACTGTCTTTGACACGCCTAGCGGAGAGTAGTACTAAGTTTTCCGTTATGTGACTGTACATATTGCAGTCGTAAACCCGTACCAGAAATCTATTCAATAAGATACTGATATCATGCGTGTTCTTATTTGCAGTAGCACTATGCTATAATGCAGGTACGTGAACTAGCAACTCCATGCAGCAGGCTTCTAATTGTAAAGAAACCCGTATGTTCACAACCTTTTCATAAAAATGTCCATTTTATCTTACCCTGCGCCACTTTAACCAAATCTCCACCTTCACATCTTTTCTCTCTTAGGTTCTACTATTTGTACGCCATATATATCCAGTTACACCATTTAGATAACGTTAGGCCATCTACATCTAATTACACCGAAAAACTTCCTACCAAACTCTGCTTCCCTTTTTCAAACATTAAGTCTATAGCAACAAATTATAAAATATATTCAAAATGTGAATATTCCTGCCCGTTTCCTACCTTATTTATTTTTATGCAAGGTAGAACTACTGCTACTTCTGCGCCGATTTTGTTAAATTTACGGTGGCTTCACGTAAAATTTGCCCAATATCATCCAGCTCTTCTTGAGTTATGAGACGAAACAAAATAAAATTTAATTTTGTTTCATTATCTCTAAAACCGTAAGTCTTAACTGAAAATGTGTATTAGACATAAAATGCAGACCTATCTTTTTATCTTCCTCTACAACATATCTTCGGAACATTTTTCGCTCCGTTACACATTTAATAATCATGCTGGAGACTCGCTCAGAGTCGCACGTAGGCCTTCATTTAAAGTGTATCTTACTGTTGTCCTGGAAAGTATTATCAAAATTTATATTAACAAGACAGAAAATGAAAGTAGGTTTATAACGTAACACAGGCACTTTCAGATCTTGGCATCCTACTACACTCTTGTCTAACGGCCATACCACTTAATCCACATGGGGGGGACACATTTTTGTTGTTGTCCAAGCTGTATTATTATTATTATTATTATCACCATCATCATCATGGTACCTTTTTATACTTATCTGAAGAACTTATTATGTCTACGTTATGTTTTTGTTAACTTTATCGCTAATAATAAACTCTCAGTTTCAGCCCGTCGAATATTTTGTAATTTTTGACTTACAAACAACCATTCTTACACACATTGTAGCATATTCATAATGTATGTACATACCAGATGTCATAGTCCTATATAGTCAAATATAGTCAAATATAACAAAAATGTTAAATATTGTGATTGCACATTTTAATTTGCCTTAATTATGTATCACGTACACGGCAAGAAAAGAACGGGAAAACTACATAGAAAAGTGACGCCACAATACGAAGTTTACGTCACTCATTAATACGTCACACCAAAACAAAATTCAATCAACCGTATTCGTCGCCATGTTGTTATGTAATTATAATAAAGTATAGTGCTTCATTCATTCTGTAGTCTGTCTTACGACAGGTCCGTAGCCTCTTCCAAAGCGATTTCTCCACAGGGTGCGATCTAGTGCTTCCTCTTTCAATTTACAGTATCTTCTCTTTTCCTTAAGGTCATCCAGTAGCTGCTTACGCCTTCTTCGTCTTCCCCTCATTTCTGTCCTTCCCTCTAACTTTCCTTCAATCACGTGTTTTAGAAGGCAGTTTCTACACAAGATGTTACCTGTCCAGTTAGCCTTTCTTCTCTTTATTTTATGTAGGATATTCCTCTCCTCCTTGACTCTGTGTATTACTTCATTTCTCACACGATCGGTCCAACTAACCTTCTCCATTCTTCTCCAGCACCATATTTCAAAACTATATAGGTATTTCTGATCTACTTTCCGAAGTGTCCACGTTTCAGCACTATACAAAGCTATGCTCCAAATGTAGCACTTCATTAGTTTCTTCCTTAAATTTAAGTCCAGTTTGCTGGTGAAAAGAATCTTCTTCTTGTTGAATGCTGCTTTTGCCACGGCAATTCTAGATTTAATTTCACGTGTACACCTTGCATCATTTGTCATCAAGCACACAATTTCTCATCTATGTCCAACGTCCTGTTCTTTGAAATTCTATGATCTCGTCGCATATGCTCTCCAGATATTCCTTCTTGGCGTTGTCCGTTGCTCTTTTCAATTCGTTCCTCAGTCTTCTGTAGTTCTTCCTTCCTTCTTCCTTGTGCTATGGGTATTAAATATTGTGAATATGTCTTTTACTTTAATTAACCGTCAAGCAAAATAGAATATAACCTCAAAGTTTCACCCAGTGGAAAGTTGTATTAAATCGTCTTATTCGACCGGTAAAAGAATCGCAACTTCTTTGCGCCACAGTGTGTTACATCATCCGTAGCCTGTTTGGCTGTGCCTTCTTTTTCGTAATTGTCTCGTACACGGCACAACAAACCTGTTTTTGTTTTCTCTATAACTCTAGTCCGAAGGGTTATTCCTTTCAGGAAGAATTCAGCCAGATACCATAAACCTATTCAGATCTTCATATAAAGTGCCTGATATGTTAGTCCGGTTTTAAACGAACCTGAATTTCTCACCGATTTTAATAAAAGTCCTCAAGAAAAAGTTCACGAAAATAAGTCCAGTGGGAGAACAGCTGTTCCTTGCGGACGCACAGACATGATGAAGCTAACAGTCGCTTTTTCTAACTTTTCGAACGCGTCTAACAAAACGGCCCAAAATCAAGGTTTATTTTTACAACAATTCAGGTGTTTCCGTCTTGTTACTTGCTAATAAACGGACAAAGTTTATTAAGCCCATGTTTACAAATGTTCATAGCGAAAGCTCCAAAAATGGCAATCTTCTCATTATGAGTTCATATATATATATACTTTCATCCTCCTCTCACTTTATGTTCATTATGCCCAGCATACTCACGGCATCCTCACTATAGTAATGAGTCTAACCACAAAGTCAAAAAAGGCAAGTTTTTAAAGAATTATTTTACAGTATTTATTCAATTTTCCGCGTACAAGTGTCCACAAGTCGGGATATAGTTTTTACAATAATCGATGATGTAGAGAATTATATTAGATTCGTTATATCTTCTGTCCGTTTGTTCGTCCGTCTCTCCTAACTCTACACGAAACAGAACCGGGAGAGATCGCTCACGAGCTGACGCTTGTATTTAGTGGGAATGTTGGTTCAAATCTTGGTCGGGATAACTTTTTTGACCAAATTTTAATGTGGCTTTCCTCAGTCCCTCCAAATAAATTCCAGGACAGTACCTTAATTTTTTGAAGACTGAATTTAATCTACCCTCTATATAAAGATTCAGTTCGTACGTTACAAAGCACGCAGTGTGAGTCCATTCGACAAAAGAAAGGGTGAAATCCGCGTAAGGAAATGCAGTAGAACGTCGATTATCCGAAATAATTGGGACCGAGGAATTTCGGTTAATCAAATTATACGGATAATCAAACATGCATGAGAATACCCAATTTTCAAACGAATAATCGGAAACAAATGCTTTAACCGGCTTCGTAATATTTCAGTACAGGGCCGTGCCATGGCTCAGGCGGTTAGTCGCCGGACTCCCACCGCGGAGGTCCGGGTTCGGTCCATGTGGGATTTGTGGTAGACAATGTGGCACTGGGACAGGTGTTTCCCCAAGTACTTCGGTTTTCCCCTGTCAATTTCATTCCACCGGTGCTCCATTACTTGGAAAAATGAAAAAAACTAATCATTTTTCTCTTCATCTTCATCACAGGTTTACACAATAAGCCTCAAGGCTGCGGTGCGTCCGTAGCGTCTGCTGCAGGGCCCTTCTGCACAAAAAATATTTCAGTATAGTTACCAGTAATTGGAAAATACAGTACTTGGTAACCTTTTCTTTTACCGGCGGTGGTTCGGATAATTGAAGGTTCGGATGATTGACTTTCGGATAAACGACGCTCTACTGTAATCGTAGTTTATTTTCAGAATCATACTAAAGACGTAAATACAAAGGGTTAGCAAACTACAGACGTTTTATTTTTTAAACTAGTGGTAAGTATTGTAACCACTACGATTAAATGGTTGAATCATATCATCACATTTATTTCACATATTTTCGAGTTACTTATTCCCTAACCTACCATATAATCTTTCTAGTCTGAGTCGTTAAATAAACTACAACTACGTACAACGGCAGTGATCTGGCTGGACCAATTTTTACAACATTTAGTATAAGAATAACTACAGACACAGCAATATTTCATGCCCATCGCACTCACGATGGTCATCACAAAACTGGGTGCAGAAGTGCAGGAGTTGAATGTAACGACAAGAAAGTAGCATTTATCTCTTTGTGTCGGCAACAGAAAGAAGAGTTCTCCCAAAAGCAGGATGTAGACAAATAACAGAGGTAGAAACTAATGCGAAAACAACACATTTTCCACGAAGTACAACTTAGCACAGCTTCCGGCCACAAAAAAGAATTCACATCCAAATTCAGATCAGTAAAATATGACCTCGTCCTCAATATTTCGGGCACTACTGTGAATGTGGCAAGGACCGTGTTAAGGTAGGTTCCGAATAACTGCTGCACCGTCAGACACAATCACTGCTGAAACAAAATATAATTTTGCCTGCGACCGTTACTTCGGCCGCTGCACGGTGTCGCATGCGCCCACTGCAAAGGCTGTTCTTGGCACAAGACATCTGCTTCCGACGCCGCAGGTTGTTTACTTGTGATAAGCACGTTGGTTTTCATTTCACAGCGCATCGCAAATGTTTGTCCGTGATGAGAATATTAAGCTGGTGGAGTTGATTAACACTGTGCGTTATGTAATGCATGTTTTAAGCATAAATTTCTTGAACAACAAAACAACAGTTCGCTGGCTTGAGTGTGGTATTTTAGTGGTGACTTCTAGAATGTTTCATGATACCAAAATGAAGCAAAAAAATTCTGTCTCTTCTGTGACGAAAGCAGCAGCTCCACTTGTCTGGCTCTGTCCCTCGTGACTCAAAGATTTGTCACATGACAGAAATGCAAATAAACTTTAAGGATGCATATATAGTCCTTTCAAATGGAACTGATAAAGAAATAAATATATCACGTCGTTCGGAGGTTAATATTTAGCCAGTTTTGGCAGTGCCAGAACAGGTTGCCAGATTGCGAGATTGAGGAGACAGCAGTTTTGGTAAACTGAACATAAAATTCATAAAGTGACGATTGTGACATCCAGTTGTTCAATGAAACCACCCATTGTATTTCATTTCGTTTGTGACCCTGGCACTTTATTCTACTTTCATTATTGATTAACCACAATAGTAAATTGGACAAAATTTACAGTTTTTATGCGTTCTTTACATGGACAGTACAAACGAAGCAACAACCGAGAGAACATTTATGTTCCATCTGACTTTCCATTGGTTTTATTTTTGTAACTGCTAACAGCTCATGATATTTTATATTGGTGTCTGCAGCAAGATATTACAAAAATATGATTTTGGGCGCATCAGTCCACTATAAACGTCACTTACGCATGAAGCTCACATCGCAATTTATAATGTCTCTTTTTCAACAAACAGATCATTGAACAAAATATCTGAGATACAATAAAATGCGGACCTATTTGGAAGATTCAGCTTGTATTTGGAACGTTCTGTGGCACATATTCAAGGAAAATCACATAAAATGATGTTATTATGGAGTGTGATTGCAACATTATATTAGTGCTCAATAATAAGAGAGAAGCCAACCGAGTATGCAGAACTGCAAATAACGCATTTTAAAGACAGGTGTACCCCTTTTCAGTACACACTTCAAATTCTGTTTCTACAGTTTCGAGCTGACCAATTTTTTTTCCGCGAGTAGCAGATGGGACGGATGCCAGTATTTATTATTGTAAATCTTTATTATGCGTTCTTCGCACAAAGTGCTTCAAATTACCAAATAACGGACGGTCATACCTATCTTCAATTACTGGTTGGATAGATATCATTTAAATCTGGTACTTGGAGGGGGGACTAAGGGACAGCGAATATAATTTTGCTTAGTGTCATTTACATGAAAGTTCTGCTTTGATCAAATCTCAAACCGAACGCATTCAGTTGATTCAAAAACAGTTCATCCTAAAAGAAATTGCGCGAAAGCCCTAACGTAATACATGAAATAGTAGTTTCTACTACATACATCGTCGATAGGTTTAGGATAGTGTCCTTTGCTTCTTGACCATGAAATGCACTAACTGCTGGCACTCAATCATTCGCTTTTATATGTGCTGTTGAAAATGATTTGCTATGTATATACGATAATTAGTCATAGTTTATTCATGTTGAAAATTTTCGGAAGAATTATACAAAGGATAATTAAGTTAACGTTCCTCACTGCATGAATAACACAATACTCATTGCCGTGTTGAACACTGCAATGAGCAAGTCTATTAATAGCGAGAGGTTATAACAACCAGATAATAAATTAAGAGGGTGATGGAAGTGACGGAATTTAACCTGTTTCACATACTCGTATACCTTTTTGCAACATTTAAAAGAAAGAGGTCGAAAATTTGATATGAAAACCAATAATATTTTAACTGTCCCGCTATAACATACGTAGCCCTTATGAATAAATGAACACGGTCAATTTACAAAGCAGGCATTTGGAGAATTTTCAGGCACGACACACTTCAGTGGGCTACAGTTCTGTATAAGAAAGTATTTTCTATTTGTTACGTACGCAAGCAGATACGTAGAGGTCCGACCCAGAAATTGTAAATGTCCATACTGACTACTGTTCTTTACGGCATTTTGACATTTTCAGGAGAATAATGTTTTGTTTTAGAAGAGCACAAATGTGCAGTGGATGTTGGTGGCTGTTACTTCATTGTTACTTCATTAAGATATGTCAAATGGTCCAAACATCTGGTGTTACATTATTTTGCACCAACTGATCATTTAAAGTAACAGATCACTACAGTCACTTATTTCGGCTGTAGGATGAACGATATTAGTGACATATTTGTTGGTTCCCCTTTCGGTATCATGTTTCACGTTCAGTGCAATCAAAATATCAAGTACTTTGGATATACGGCGTGAAAACTGCTCTACCATTCACGCTCAACTGTGTCATCTTGCAACAACAAAACACTGTAGTTAAAATGCCACTGTCATGGCCTTATAATTTATTTTACAGGCGAAACTGTTCCGCGTTGAACGTAACAGAGTAATTTTGTAACGTGAAATTTTGTAACAGAGTAAGTTTGTAATAGCCTTTAAGAAATCACGAAGAACTCAGAAAAGGTGGTGGATATCGCCAACGCAAGATATAAACGTACTTGTGCCTCTTCGATATAATTGCAATCCTGTCCGTTTGCAAACGCTCGCATAATTTTTTTTTTCCACGCTTCTCTTTCTGCACCTTAAACTCTCTTCGCCATCCTCGCCACGGAAATTTTAAAAAAGTACCCATTAACTTCGCCACGTCGGTCTATCTGCAATCTGCGTGTAATATATTTTTGTAAAGATATTTTTATAATATTGGACATTTGAGGATTTTATTAAAATTTTAGGTCACATCAGAAAATGTGGGTATTAATTAAAGACGCTGTCAATTGCTAAGATTGCATAGTGTCTGTGATACGAAGGTATATGAATGAATGAGTATACGGCATTGGTTGAATGACACTCAAAAGAGAAGACCGAAATAATCGTATAAAACCCTGTCCCAGTGCTACTATGTCCACCATAAATCCCACATACACTCGCCTGGGATCGAAGCCAGCACTCCGATGGTAAGCGACACAAACCTACGTTTTATAATGTAAATGAAAACTTAAGAACTAACGTATGTGGATTTCTTACCTCAAAAGCCTAAATTTGATGGATTTAATTTTTCAACATCGTTTCAGCGTTTAGCATGGCCATCATTTGGGAGGTATCAAACGAATAATAATAATAATAATAATTAATTCCAATGGTGCTACATCGCTGGGTGGGACTTGTCCTCAACGATAATAATTCTAAGACATGTAAGAGGCACATTGTAAAGTGACAAATTATTATTTCTTGTTAACTGTGCAGTTGTTGGACTAAATGCTGTATAATCAGTTTGCTGCACGGAACATGGAAAACACTAAAAAAGGTTCTCTGAGGTTTACCACTAATTAATAAGAGAAAGCTTCATTTTAATGTTTTAATTAAATGGACTCCTTTACTTAATCTCAGATGATTTACACATTCAACTGCTAACATCACATCGTTGAATATGACTGGAAAATGTACATGAACGAAAGCAGCCGTAGCCTATTTCAATGCAGCGTCATGATATTCACCTTTGACACTGCGGAGAGCCGCGGTAATAATCAGAACCCGCACCCACGCGAGATTCGAGGCGATATCTCACAAATACTACTCCATATTGGATATTTACTGCAAGGCAGACCTGTTTATTATAAAATTTACTAACCTTCTAAGTACCACTAAAGTAAACGAACACATTACAAGTATAACATTAATTTCTTACTGTGCATTAAGTACCACACTATGAAGGCATTGGGGGATGATGGCACAGTTCCACCCATTCTTAACTCAGCACTATAAGGTGAGTAGTTGGCTTCATGCCCCGTCCCCTTAACTACAAGCAAAACCGTCCCCGGTATCCACTGAATGAGAAGCTGGATGGGCCCCAGACTCGGTCTGGAGGCTTTGTAGAAGAGAAAATTTTATTGACCGTAGCGAGAATTAAACCCAGATTCCTCAGTCGTCCAACAATAGCCTAGTCATTACGCTGAATGAGCTGCCCTAGCTCTCTTCACTTTTAATAGTTCTGCTATTTTTTCTTAAGTAAAGATCTGATTAACTATAGAGACAAAATAATATGCATGGCTGAATGTACATGATAATTTCTAACGGTAGAAATAACATAAGACTCACATAACTCATTACAGTCTTCATAAATTTAACACTTCTACCGTATCTGTTACAGGGCGTCGAATTAGGAGTTAAACATACCAGAAAAGGCCTGTGGTCTAGGTACAACAAGCAAAGTCACGTAGCCTTTCTAGCAGGACAATCAGTATCCCGGTCGGGAATTGATGCGGCACCCTTCGGCGTGTGAAGGAAAATACAGTGTTAACCATTACACTGCAGCACTAACAGACATAACATGGCATAAAATCTTCCATTTCCTTTCGAAGATGCTGCACACAACTTCCGCATTACGTTGTCTTAACTGACTGAATGAAAAAATGGATAAAAATATACAGCTGCTCACTGGAACATGAATCCATGCTCTGTGACGTTATAATTCATAAAACTGAATTTTCACTAATGTTATTGAACACCATAGTTATCCCCGCGATTTCCATTATTCCCCAGTCATTTTCATCTATAACGTATCGGATACACAAATGTGGTTTGCATTTTAATGTATCTGCCTTATTAATTCAATGTGCATTAAACGATTGTACTTAATTGTTAATTGCGTGCTTTAACTTATAAAAGGTAAAGCAATCCCTATACGGGCCTGCACAGGCCCTTAGGGTTCCAGAAGGTTAAGGCTCCCAGATTTATAGACAATCGGCACATGAAGGTGGTAAGGTTGTCAGCCCTACGCACCGGCCGCCTTTACTCCCAGGAAATATTCCTGGTACTCATTTCTGTTAGAGGCTGAGTCGACCCCAGGGCCATAGTGCTGCAGGAAGGATTATGTCAATGAAAAATTCCAATGACACCATCGGGAACCGAACCAGCGACCTTCCGGCTTGTAGCGCAGTGCTTTAACTTCTATTCACACAAACTACCACAGGTTCAGATCGATTACATGGAATATTACGGAAAAGCGAAAGTAATAAATAATACATGTCTGCAGTACAATGCTTCTTGTAAAAATCATAACCTCCCAGTCAAATGGAGCAACACAATGTACGCCATGACAGAGCGGTGAGACGCATGCAGTGCGCGACACAAGATTAGAAACAAAACACAAGAACCCCACGTTAATGATGTTCCATCGTACTTATTGTTGTAGTACTTCTCAAATAAAGCCTACCTTCAAACAGGCTCGCTGTAACAAAATTCATCATCTTCTGAGCTTCTAGAAGTGGGAAAGTAATCTCAGCACCAACTTCTTAAACTTCAAAGAATCACTGAAGTTAAGTTTTATAAGAACACCTGAACGGAATCATCTGTCCATTGAATACACTATATGATAGCGCGAAAACCACTTTTAAAACACACTAAAGCACATGTATAATCCCATATTTAAACACACTACATACGAATGTTGTCATTTTTAATTGTAGATTTAAAGTAACTTTTACGGCTAATTTTGGTGCCTTCTTTTCTACAGTTTGTTAAAAGTTCGAGTGGACCACTACACACACACCACGCCACCACAGGCCACGAGCGCCCGGCAACTGAACGCGGATAGTAGTAAGCATAGTCAGTATTGCATATTTCAACGCATGCGCATCTCAGCGTCAGTTTCATTCGTACCATGCATTCTTCTATCTGCGGTTATTCACTAGCGGCTTCGCAACACCAAACTTAAAATCATGTTAACGATTAGAAAGAAACTGTCATATCGCAACGACAAAAAAAATAGAATACTCATTCCAGTTTCACTACGTTTATGAAACCATCGTGTATCCTTGAGGATTCTCTGTCTTGCTGCCTGTTAATTTAGGGTGCAGTGCCGAAAAAATGCCGTCTTTTATGGACTGATTTATATTTAAATTACTCTTTAAAGATATTACATCCTTTCTACTACATTATTTCCTGCGCCTAACCTTCAGCAACAACTCTGCTTTGTCGAGGGTCCTTTCTTCGAAATAGGGTCAAACTAAAAGAGGACTTTTCTTCTTACCGAGAGCATCTCTCGTCCCTGACAACTTCAAAACTATCTAAAAAATCTTTTTATGTTAGATAGTCTTCTGTTAAATGTTTTGGGAAGTGACTTTACGTAACTGTTGTAGTCTTATGTTCAGTAACCTTACAGAATATGCTGTGATGGTAAATAGCGCGTAAAACTTATGTTATTCGGTGTATGTAAGGCTCTTGATCAAGTCTTTGGAGAAGCGATGCCTAACAACTCCAATTACATCCATTCTTATGGATGGGTATATACTAGATTTTGCGGGAAGAGTTTCCATTATGTGTGAACTGAAGTAGAGTAGAGGGAGGGGGATGGAGGGCGGGATTGTCGGATAGGATTGGTAATTCCGGATACCCCTCTCTAGGCGATACTGGTGCTGCAATTTTGCCAGGAACAGATGAATTAAGTTCTGCTACCACTGAAAAGCTTTTGTGACCTGTCGCCATACTGAAGTCAGTTGCGCCCCGCGTAGTTCCATGACAAAAGCCCATACTAAGAAAGCCCACGCGAAAATCCCGCACAGAAGAAACCCCACTGTCATAAATGCTCACATGAAAAACACCCACACGGAAAATTGCTCACACGGATAAATGCTCACCCGGACGAATGCTCACACAGAAAAGTACGCACATAGAAAAATTCTCACATTCACAATACTATCAAGTAATACACTCTCAATAAAGCGTTATGTGCATGCTATGAAGTGAAGTTCAAACATGCAGTATTCTTATTGACATGAACGAAGAATATGTTTATAAATGAAATTATAATAAATTAAATGTTAACCTTGAATAAGTCTCAGTATAAACAAATAAATAGAAAATTTGGATGTAAATGTTTTTAAAGGAAATTACAGGAAATAAAAAGCTCTTGTTTTATTGCAACTAAACCCTTTTATTTTGTTTATGAAAATAAATTATTTTTTCTTTGACCTACAAAGTGAACAGTCAACACTTTTTGGTTTTTTATTTTACTGTAAGTTAGCCAATCTCCGCAAGTATGTCAGTTTGTCTTCCACCTGTTCATATTCCTTAATAGAAGTGGCAACCAAGTCATGCAGTGCATCATATCTTCTCTTTTTCACCTCTAGACGACCTGCCTGTGCATTAGCCAGTGTCAATCTGTGGCAAGCCAGGTCCCTCTGCAGTCCATCAAACAGAAACCACACGCTGGGATGACTGCAGTGGAATAGGGAATTAAGTGCATTGTGAAATCCGTCACAGCAGTTTGTAATTTTAGGCGACGGTTCAAGAGCTGCATCATGATGATTCCATATTCTTATTGGAACTGTGGATCTCTACCTACTGCACCCTCAATGTATGTGGAAAAGAAGTACGTGAGCACCTCATTATAGCTATCTTCGTCTGGAAATGTGGCGACAAGCTCATCAAAGACACTCCTCACATCATGGACTGGGACAAAGGTTAATGCAGCAAGAGACTTCAGCTTGAGTTTTATATTTATATCAGTTTCAAATTCAATCTTCAAGCCAACATTGCTGACTTTCCTGATGAGACTCTGACACAGATGGAAATAGCACCCTTTGACCTCAGCGTGTGGAAAGGCAATCCTCACTGCATTCATGCAAGTCTTCTCAAAATCTACTAGAACCTTTTGAGGCACCAGATTTGGAACCAACAGCTTCATGATTTCAAACATTCTATTATAAGTATCCAAGTTCTTTTTCTGTAACAAAATGTAAATACATGGCGGATATGACTTACCCACCTTGGCATGCCACGTATACAGTTGGTAAAACATGTTTGGAACTTTATCAAAGGTGCCATCTCCATAGATTGTATCTTTGTTCAATTCAACCAAGAGTTCTTTATCATCTAAAACCAGAATTCTGTCTGGATGGTGCACACCTGAATCATGAAGTACCAACTGACTGTACTTCTCAGTACTTCTTACACACACTAAATTATTTACTAAATACGTTTCTCGGCAACCAAGTTGTTATCATCAGTAGATGGGTAAGACTGAGGGGATGGGGCGATGTTCGACCAATAGATCAGAGTCAACGTAGGAGTGGGCGGACTGATTGAGCTGACGTGAGCCAGCGCGGCAAACGCTGACTTTCCATTTATTATAATTTCATTCATAAACATATTCTTCGTTCATGTCAATAAGAATACTGCATGTTTGAACATCGCTTCATAGCATGCACATAACGCTTTATTGAGAGTGTGTTACTTGATAGTATTGTGAATGTGAGAATTTTTCTATGTGCGTACTTTTCTGTGTGATCATTCGTCCGGGTGTGCATTTTTCCTTGTGGGTTTTTTTTCATGTGCGCATTTATCTGGTCACCTGCGCGCAGATGCCCCCAAAGTCCAGTGGACGATACGTGGTTTCTAGAGGTGACGTCATCATTAGCGTAAGTGACGTTGGACGGACGATCGGTGCTCCCGCATGTTAGCGTTTTGCTAGATAATCTGTGGCGTTTTGTGCCTGTATTTTGCCGCCCCTTGGACTGTCGCACAGGGCGTACATACCCACCATTACGTAGCTACGTCCCTGATGGTGACCGTAGAAGTAAGGGCCTATGAGTGCCAATAATTGGTAATAGAAGGAGTTGAAGAATGAGCAGGTTACAGTGATTAGCGGAATGTACTAGCTCCAACGAGAAGAGTAATGGTAAAAATAATGTCGTGTGGCATGTTCGTGGCGCAAGCAGCAGGTAAGATAAGTGGCGACTCGCCGCGGATGGGATGAGTAACAATAGCGCGTTGACTATTATCCGTAGATGACTGTGATGTACGTACTAGATATCTGTTCCGTGCTAGACCACGAGGACTCGAGGAAGTTGGTGGTTGGTGTGTGAGAGGTTGTGTATGTGTGTTTGATAGTCTCGATACAATTCATATACTGCTGCGTATGGAATTTTTTGGTGCTAAATCTGCCATACCATGGAGACGGAAACAACAAAAAATGCTCGTGGCAGTATTTACACGCCAGCCATAAAATTGTGGATCGTTGACTGCCTTCGCATTCCCCCACACCCAGCTGTAGAAAATGCCTATTTATTTCAAGATTTTGTTGTGCACTATGTAGATGTATTTGGTGTTGTCACGACTAGAAAATTAATAGGTGCGTCAGGAGCAGTGTACACAATAGACGATGGAACTGGAGAAATATTGTGCCTTTTTGACTATACAAGAGGTGACATTGAAGAGGATTACCAACAAATAAAGGGAATAACTAGTGAACTGGAAAATGTCTCGGGATGTACGGAAGACGAACACAAGCTACTGAAGTATATGATGAAACCTGCAATTAATACTTTCGAAAACTTGGTTCAATTTAGAGAACTAGGTGATACAGTTCACGTTGTTGGACGGTTGTGTCAGTATCGAGAGTCAAGACAAGTGAAGGCATATCATATGAGTCTTGTTACAGATTTGAACGATGAGGTAGATAGAATACATGAATTAGTGTTGTTGTATGAGAATGGCTACTCTAAAAGCAAAGGACAGTTGCAGCCCAAACATCACTTTTGAAAGTTATAAAGCTCACTAGCAGTACACGCATGAATATAAGTGTTGAGACGAGTACTGACAGACCTGAAATAGCTTTCTACAAAAATTTAAACTCTCTTGTTCAGTAATATAATAATAATAATAATAATGATTGTAGTAGGTCATGAAAGAAAAGAATGTGATATCTAATGACCCTTGATTCTCTAATCAGTGGCTGGCATGATGTCTTGGGTGATAGGCGAGTATAAGAACCTGACAGTTTATAGCTGGCAGTGTGTGTGAAGCTATGTAAAAAGATACACAGACTAAATTAATTAATTAATTAATTAATTAGATTTGCAAGTAGTTTTTGTACCATGTTTTTGTCACGTTAAATGATTTATCAAATTGTTTTGCCATGCACTACTCATTGCACAAACATTACCTCTTAAGTAGTAAAGTCATTTCCTTCCAATATGTTGCCATTCTTTATGTGCAGCAGAACCCCATATTTAATGTGCTGTCTAAACAAAATCTAAACATTAGGAACTAGTCAGCAGTGAACAGAGAGTAAGTTCACAGGGCAAAATGATCACATACTTTGCAATCATCAGTCAGAAATAATTAAATTATTATGAATATTTTAAATTTCTCAAAGGCACCAATGTGCCCCTGTCCATGTGGTTTGCAATTCCGTTCTAATGCATACTATACCGGTTCCCTTTCTCTCATCTAGTTTTATAACCATAATAGAGGAGTAACTGGAATCAATGAAGAATGATGACATATTCCTTGCATTTCTTTTCTGTTTACCATTTTTCTTTCACCAACACCTTGAAATCCCCATTTCTGCAAGAGAAGCAGTATTAGTGAAAATTCTAATTTCATCTAAATAGATACTCTTGCTGTTTTCATGTCTATGTATTGGAAATGTGTGTGGGTTGCCAACATATATAGTAAGCATACAGCTATTATGATTATTCAAATTATTCATAGAGTAATTAATTCCAAAGCTAATAATTGGGGAAAATAACCTGTGATTTGATCATGAAGAAGAGAATTTTACATCACATTTTGAAGAGCTTGAAGTCAACCCCAATTCACTTATGGAAAGTGTGAAAGCATGCTTATAGTCAGTGGACCTTCAGGGGTCACTTGCTATTTGAAACAGCCTTCCCAAAATATCAAAACACTACCCTCATTAGTGTTACATGGTACATGAAATACCAACTAAAGCCATACAGATATACATACACTATCAGATTTTAATATAGTAGGTGTCTGTCCCTAAAAAGGCTGTCTTCAAGGCTAGGTTACCTATAACTGGAAGTCCAGAATTTGTAACCTTCAACCTTGGGTTGCATTAGTCTTGGCCCTTATTATAATGGTTGTTCCCTAAAAATGTATTCTGTCTGTATAATAACACACTTGACTTTACACACACACCTTCACAGGTCATATGTTGTCCTTCAAGGTGGTGTACATATATAAATAAACATGGTTTACCCGGATGATAAGGGCCTCAGAAACACTAAACTTTGACTCCAAAATGACACAGCTGGACACATGCAAAGATTTTATCAATTTCATATTTAGCTTTCATTTTGGTGTCAGAGGCTCAGAAAAGACATATCTTGTGGGAAACCTACATGTAGATGGGAAAGTGGATGTTGGAGAAAAAAGTGAAGCTAGAGTTCCCAGAGACTTTTAAACTGGGACATTTTCAGAAATCTCTACTAAGAACCTAGGGACATTTAGGGAGAAAAGGGGACACATTTTAACAATCAGATTTTCCACATATGAGCTGTCACTCATGCATATGAAAGTGCTTTAAGACCACTAAAGAAGACCCTTTTGCAAATGTGCATTCATTCTATTTCGATCAACACTAAACAGATCAAAAAATAATGTTGTGCATTTGCAAAGCAATGTCAAATGGTAACAGGAAGGCATCCTTATAGTACACACAATTAGTGGCACATTGTCTGTGGACGGTTCACAAAATTTGCTGTTTTGTCACCACTTACATGCCACAACTTCACAACACTGCCAACATTACCAAGCAAACGCCTGATCAATTTCCACCAACACACGTACCAAACCAAAGATAACAAACATTTAACTCGCTAACCATCGGTGTAGGATACAAATTGTATTATTGCAGTGATGCGAATGAAAAATCTACTAAATCAAAAAGTGGGGTATCCGAAAAAAAGTTCTTGGAACACCAGGATATCTCTTTTAAAAACAGGACAGTCCCAGGAAAAACAGGTTGAATGGGAACCCTAAGTGAAAGTGTGCAGTGGGGACTGGATGGATTTGGCTGAGGCTACTGGTCCAATGACAAGCTTTTGTGAATAATCTTCTTTGTTGCATAACAGATACTACACTTTCTTTGCCAACTGAGTAACAACTGGCGTTTTCTGAAACACTTGATAAGTGAAGTCCTGGAGACAAAAATGAACAACTCTGTCTGTATCTGCATATGTAGACTACCTGCCCATGCAACTTTGTCCAGTTATTCCATTCAGAAAATATTGTCTTATTAGATGAATTTGTTCAGTTTATTTCCAATTTAAATAATTTTCTCTTCTACTGGATACATCTTAAGTTATAATACAACATGACAAGAGTTCTATTTATGTGGTTGGTTGTATAACAAACACTTGAGCGAGGTCATCATAATTGTATGTCCTTTTCAAAAATACATCTGTCAGTCGTATTCCTGATATGTTCTGCAAAGAAAAGAAAATTGTCAAATTATGAATAAAATGAAGTATACAATGAAACATTGAGTGTGACACTTCAAGGCAATGTATGTTTCATTTGCAACACAGCATGCCATTTCAGGCACAGAGAAGAGAGCACAATGCAATAATCATTTTGGAGACCAAGAAAATTAATCAGCAAAGCCACAGAAAGAAGGAAAAAATGCAGAGATTTATTATATATTATGTACACACTTTTAAAAAAATGTATTTTTAACAAAAACTAGTAACAGTTCTGTGGAAATGAAAACAGTATTAACAAATGCAGCAATGCAGAAAAAAATTATAACTTAACAGCTAGCCAGTATGAGATCCAGTGATAATTCTGACAACATCCAAGTAAACTAGGATCTATCTCAGACTTTGTACATGGTAACAGCTTGACAAATTCAGTAGCTCAAAGCATCAGGCTCAGCCGGTATGGGTGGAACACAGATGACATCATCGTTAAAACGACTACACAGATTAATCCCATGGGTGTCATATTCTGACATCCAAGGAGCCACATATAAGTCTTTTATGCCAGTTCATCTTCGGGCACCCGTTTATATCACAGAAGCACTGAGTCACTACTGTCATCTCAAACTAAGTCACTTGTTAACTTATAAAAAAGTTTAAAAATTACTGTTTCAGGTGATATTAGTGAAAACTGTATGACAATCAGAATGTTCAAATTTAATCCACATAATCTGTAATAATTTTTAGACTAGTTTTCTGTACATTATGGCATATGCAAATATAATGTCTTCCATGGGTTCCAACTTACCATACTAAACTGAAGCCACCAATGAAACACTCATTACTGTTTGTAAAATAACAATAGCAATACACACCTGTAACCCTGAGGCAAGAGGCATCATACACAAGGGTAAATGTATTGATGCTCCAGGTTCAAGGGTCCCCAGCTGTCGACCTGACACACCACTCCACACCAGGCCTGAGGATGGTATTTGCTCCAAAGCAAGCACTAGGTCCATTGAACGTTCACTGTGAAAACAACTCTACTGCTCAGCTGGCACCATGTCAGTATATTTCTTAGCTCATTATCATCACAGATTTTCAATTCATTACACTTTACATTAACCTCTTAACTATGTGTGCCACCTGCTGTAGACCTGTATCACCATCTGACATAGTGAGTGCAGCAGGCTTGCCATCCACTGCTAAATGTGGGTGTTCTTTGCATGACGTGATTTGTAAGAGTCCATGAATGTTTGTTGTGCTATGAAAGATGCAGATTTTAACCTACTATTCCATTGTTTTAGTATATAATTATTGTATGGGACGTTAAAACAGAGCACACTGTTGCTCTGTGAACAGTTTCTATCTGACTGCCAAATTCTCAACTAAACCACTGATGTAGGCTACTAACAGATGAATGTAAAGAGGACAATATGTATTAGAAAGAGCATATGGATGACGTGTCAATTTGAGCTGGGAACATGTAATGCTATATGTATGGAGATTCATAAAGGCCAACACTTGTATGTATATCATGTATCCTGTTTTACTGTAAAAAGAACCAAACTCTGAAGAGCCTGATAATTCAGGCACCACATTCCACTGAAACACTGGTAACCACCTACCAAGACTACTTGGTGTCACAGTCAGAAAGTCCACCTAAATCTTTGTCATCAGACAACCATATGTTTTATACAGCATGTTACTACATGCTTCACATCTCATCCATCACACAATTGAATTCTTTAATAAAAATGTGACAATTTTACATACATTTTAAGTACAGCAGGTGATACAGTTCTGTTCCTTCAGGTAAATAAGCTAAGAAAAACATTGCACTGTCGGTATGGTGCAGGGAAATTTCTATTAGGCACTCTTACAAAAATACATTACATGGGACAAATACCTGGCTCGTCCTCTCTCTGGTTGGCCTAACATTTTAAGCCTTACAACCCAACAGCAATAACTACTGGTTAACTATGCAAAAAACATGTCAACTTTTTTTTTGTGG
The DNA here is from genome assembly GCA_021186555.1 of Reticulitermes speratus. Classification (NCBI taxonomy): domain Eukaryota; kingdom Metazoa; phylum Arthropoda; class Insecta; order Blattodea; family Rhinotermitidae; genus Reticulitermes; species Reticulitermes speratus. Next base: position 20,035,948 of record JAJKFL010000002.1, read on the forward strand.
CGGGGGGCATTATATATGTGCAACAATTTTCCTTATACACCTTGAAATTTCCACCACGCTCTTAATTACAGACTTACAATCATCTCATTTCCACACATGATTACATAAGTACTTTTAAGCTGGCTGGTGTTTTAAAGAGTTTAATATGTGCTTCTAACTTGCTAAAAAAAAAAGCTTTACCATGTATTTATTATTCTGCATTTGAATGTGAATGCTTCTTCCAGGTGTATAATGTTGGGAAGTTCTTGAATAGAAAGTCTAATATCACCATAATCTGGGGCCTGAAATAAAAATTCAAACTGTCTAAGGTTATCCCATTACTTCAGTTCAACAATGATACAAGTAATTATTAGTAGTTCCTGCAACAGGTTTTCATATGCCTGGTATGAATCGTGAACAGGAAACACTGGCACAGGCATATTTTATGTGTGTGACACATGAATCTAGGCATATTCTATGCAAACTATAGTACTAATGAACAAATAAATAAAGAAATTTATGTACAAGACAGCACCAATGCATGTGAAGGACGCTTTTGTAATTCTGGAGAGAAGTGTTCCCTCCAACTTCTACATTATGCACGTCATCTGGCAAACTTCATTTTCAACATACTGTTTTCTCTTCACCGAAACAACCATACCAGGTCTCACGCCCCCATATGCAGCCTCCTGTTCAACTGGTACCAGGGTAAAGTGTACCTGTTGAATATGAAGCCAACCACTCACCTCCATCCACTGCCAAAGTTCAGAATGCATTGAGTTATACCTCCACTCCCACACACATTTACATAATGTGGTGCTTAAATTACGCACAGGGATACCTTCACCTACTTACTACATTTTGTGAACTGATTCAAATATGTTACCAAAGCCCTTACAGCCCTTAAACTGCTGAAGAAGAACAGATTACTCAATGAACCATAGCTTTATTTTAAATGGTCCAAAGCTGTGGCAGGAAGACAGTTTCCTGCATCTGCATCCTTACTACCAGCTAGCAGAACAACATGATATGGATATTTACATGAAGGCAGATTTGAAAGCGCATTATCAATTAATATCGTGATAGAGCTCACTTGATTAAAGCTGTGTAGACAGCTAATGCATTAAGCACCATAATAAAGACAAAATTATATCATTACAGTGCTGTCATCTGATTCATGGATGGTAGAATTTAATGCCGTAACAGAAATACACAAAATACCTTCCATGAACTGGACCAAGAATGGCTACATCTAATAGTTTTTTAGTTCTCACAACACAGAGATATTATACCAACATACCATTCTCTGTAACTGGCTTGTCTGCAAGCGTCCTCTCTCCCCAAGATTTGATCGCCACACAATGTCAAGTTTTCCAATGTTGGTAGCACCACTAAGAAGGCGCAGGTCTGAGGTCAGACTGGCCTGAGGAGCAAGGCAATATAGAAACTGACGACTGGCCTGGGCTGCAGCACATTAACATGGCCAAAGACAGATTCCTCATTCACTGTTGTGTTTAATGCAGTTACTGCAATAAAGGCATATAGTTGCAATACACATGAACTTAAAATTTCTTGAAATTCAAAGGAACAAGTTCATGTCCTATTGCTATTTACAAAATACACTACCATTAACAGTTATTCACGTTACGAATATTATGAAATTGAGTATCTATATATACAATTCACAAGCATATATGACGGTTGGTCAGAAAATAAGTTTACATGGCAAGTAATTTCACAACTAAAGAACCTACACTGATGGTCATATCAGGGGACTTCATTGCCAACTGATTACCACCTGTTTCCAGCACTGAAACAAAATCTTCGCAGTCACAAAGTTAAAGATGATTGCCAGGAGGAAACAGATGACACAATGGCAGTTATCACAGGCCATGGACTTGTATCAAGAGGGAACAGAAAAGCCCATCCCAAGATATAATAAATGCCTCATTCATATTCTATGTAGAAAATCAGTGGGATAGCAGTACGATTAAATCTGAACTCTTTCTTAGTAGCATTCCAAATAAATAGCCCAAAATGTAGGCACCGTGAACTTGTTTCCTGACCAATCTTCAAACCATGACTCAGATGGGAGCAGGGAAACAAAGTTTTTCAAATGTATTCATTCAATGTGAATGTGCACCTCACTGACCACAATGTTTGTTTACTGCAGATACACATCTACTGCTGCCAAACTAATATACAGCAGACACAACACTGCTTACACATTATTTTCCCTTCCATTTACAATTCAGTACAGAGATGTTTATTCATTCATTCGTGACCTTATTCCATATACTTTTAAAGATTGATGCCAGCCAGTGGGCAGCTTCTTCAGGCAGATAACAAACAAATGCTATCATACAATCTAACCAGAGGTTCTATACAGGTCAAAAAGCATTAGTGGTAAAACCACTTGAACTACCTCATAATACAATAGCTGCTGTCCTCCAACAACCAAGCATATTTTACAACAGTTTAACCAATTCTAAGTAAGTGCACTTTCAGTGGATTTGGATCAGTAAAGCCTCCAACGTGTGTAAGATTGTCTATTGTAAGGGTTAATGTTTAGGTCTCCCCGGAAACAAATACTGTATACATTCAGATTCAGGAACCATGATGGCCTCCACTGATCACTAATCGCCACAGTGAATTGCCTGTAGCAAGTGCCAGTGCACTGTTCTGCTGAAACTACATACAACTCTAATTCTCAACAAGAGACATGCATCGTTCCATATGTCTAACACTGTAGCACACCACAGTTGGACACACACACACCATGTGAACAGCAAACTAGTCACAAAAAATGTACCACCATTCATTGAAATAATCTGAGCACTTCTCATCACAGTGCAAGTCTTAATGCATAAGCCATGCCATTACATTTTCCCAGTCTAAACATATGTGGTTTTAATCTCAGGAAACATAAATAAAAAACAATCTACATGCTCTGGAGGCTCTACAGACTGAAATCTGGAATGTTATTCTATAAAGCTCTGAAGATGAACTTCAACATGTGTCACAGTATTTGTTACTGGTATATGAGTGTGAAATTTAAATGCATATTGGAGGACCCCACTTTCAACAGCTACTGTAACACAAGACTAGTAAAGCTGTTTTACTAGTAACATTTTCTTTCCATGGAAAGGATCTCCAACTGAATCACGCAGTAGTATGTTATCTTCTTATCCTTGTGAAGCCTCCTGGCCGATGTCTTGCTGTCTGAATAAGCAATGACAAGGCTGTGCAAAAACAAATGAATTTCTCTGTACACTTTCCTAAAAAAGGTTTGTAAAAGTGTAATTTTTATATCATATGCCTGTTTCTGTACAATGAGTGATTTCAGAGAAAATTTATGAAGTTAGATTTCAGCTTCATGTAACATAAGGTGCCAACAGATGGGTGCGAGACCAAACTCAGACCTTCCCAGCAACTTTTAGTGGAAACCTGTAATCACTCTGACATTTCTAATGTGATTATATGTAAGTACACAGTGGCAAACTGAGACTGCATAAACCATGAAACAAATAACTGTGAATTAGTCTTACCATTAAATAGATGAGAAGATTCTAAGGAAACTTTCTCCAAACAAATGGGGTTTGCTGTTATGTTCTGAACTTGAGCTTCCAAGTACACTTCATCTGACTACACAATGAAGGAAAACAAAATATGTATTATGTAACAGTCACAACAGAATCCACAGCATATAAATGTAGCAGTCACAAGAGAAATCAGAGCATATAAGGTATTTAATAACATGGCATTTCTATAATTATAATATATATATATATATATATATGTGTGCGTGTGTGTGTGTGTGTGTCATGCTGAAAAGTACTTGCATGTACTGACAGTTGAGAAAGCTTTACTTATAGGTTTCATTAGAACTGCAATTTATAATCACCCTTCAAACTCATTCTGAAAATATTTTAACATCTTGGAACCAATATCCTACTCCTGGCTTTATCACTGACATAAACTTAGTACTTATTTTCCTGTACATTCCAGCATGATGAACCTGTGAATCACAATACTACAAGAAACAAGAAATTTCTTTAACCCCTTCCATGCTACAAAATAGACCTTGATCAGAAACATTTACCATGTCTTCCTTTCAGTACATGTAATTTTATAATACCAACAAACATAAATTCTCCAGTCATGTCTTCACTTTCAACACTTCTGTCTTTTTATCAACAAAAATTATAAACCACTACCCAGCCTCCTGTACAATGGGTACCGGGTCATTCCCGGGGGATAAAGCGGCCGGGGCGTGGTGTTGACCACCCACCCCCATCTAGCACCGAGGTTAAAGAAAGAGTAGTGCTAAACCTCTACTCCCCCTCTGGGCCTTCATGGCCTGTTTTAGGGTGAACTTTACCTTTACAAGTACAAAGCATATGAATGAAAAGAGCTTTTCTGAATTAAACTCGCAGCACAACTTTGGGTTACACATCATGTCATATAACACCTAAAGTATTGCTTTAACAATTTAAAAGCAATAAAATATAGTTTTCACAAAGAAGGGGCCAGATTCTACTCTCATATTGCAAGAAATTAGAAACACTTTCAAGAGTTGAATTTCAGCTAATAATCTACATTCTATCAGCATAAAACTTAATAAAAAAACTTACAATGAAGTCCTTGGCATGCAATGTCGACATCAGCAAGAAACATGCAGTTTAATAAGATGAAACAAAAGAAAGAAAATTTATCAACACAATGTCAAAACTACATGCAGAGCTGTACTTGTTCAACACTGCATAAGGACATTATCTCTCAGCAATTATTCTAAACATCATATCTCCAATGCCAGTGTTAAAAGATACTGCACTTATTACCCCTGTTTACATAGTCATAAATGGATAATTTAATGTTGGAGCTAGGTGCATGGACCCCATATAGCCAAGTACAAGCACATACCGTGTACACTCAATTATCGAGGGTAATGGTGGGGAGGGGGTGCACAGATAACTGAGAAACCTGGATAATCCAGAATCTATACTTTATTCAGCCACAAACAAAAAACTAAACTGTAATTTATTTATTATATATATAACACACATCTTACACTTATTGTTTACTTAAGTAGTCCATGATTTTTGTTTGTAATGATGATTCTGTTCCAGCATTTGGCACTAAATCACATTATTTCCCACCTTCATCACTGGTTGTTACCAACTTAAAATTGGACACAGATAATCCACAAACCGGATAATCCACACACGGATAATTGAGAGTACACTGTAACTAGGTACCAGTTAATAACCCAGAAACAATCATGAAGATACTAGATTAAGCACTCATTCTCATGGTAGCACATTTGCAGAGACAAGACAGTTAATTCTTTAACACTGTATTTTAAACATTTTAGTAAGTTCACAGATGCAAAAATTATTTACTTTTATCAGTCATTTTCCAGTTCAAGTATTGTTTTATAATGCCATCAAAGTTTGACTTAAAATGCTGTCCATTCTAGAAGTATGTAATTACATATTTTTAATTATTATCATTTAAAAACTTAGCATTCTTTAACCCTTGAACAGAGAAAAAGTGAGTATAGCAACGAATCACTTGATAAATTTTTCAAACTCAGTGTGTATGTCACCTTACTTGATATGGTATGACCTTGTATAAATCCCAAAATATACTGATAACTGCTTACTGCATGCAGGAACAATTCAATGAATGCTGTACAACTGATATGTGCAAGAAAACTGTTCAATATAATCTTCCAAAACTCAGATAAATACAGTAATAGGATCTAATGTAAGAAGATCTGACCATCTCCAGTTAATGACACAACCTGGGGCTATACAGACACACACACAGACACCATTATTGACTATTTGCTATGAAGCCTTCACCAGAAATAATGATGTGGCAGAATGTGTGTTTATATGTCACAACATTAACCAGCAAGGTTTGTATTTGTCCAATCCCTCCACCTTGATTTTCTTCAAATCAAATTATATTTTAAAAACATATTCTTCTTGGACCAGAACTGAGCGAACCACAGCCTAGACGTAACAGATGGTATTAATATCAAACAGATAAGCCTACAATGGAATTTATAAGAGTCAGGAACTTGCATAACCAATAATATCATTTCAGATACATACTTTCTCTTGTCCAGGCCACTGAATTACCTGAGTTCACCAAACACAATCCACTTAAGCAGACAACTCAACACTTTTTCTACCATAATCCCCTTTTTACTATTCTGTAAACCTGCAACCCCACATATAAAGAAATTACAATTCTTCAAACAAAGTTTTGAGATGATATTGAGTAATGACTGAACTTTCTTTCTTCATACCCACATTTTCCAATTAAGGTTCACTTGTAAATAAACTCTTCTTTAAATAAAACATTCACAACCCATCAGAATGTCCTCCACAAACCCATTTTGAGTCATAACCATCAGAATGTCCTGTGTGACCCCATTCTAAGTCGCAACACAGGCTGAGATTCTCTGCCCTAAAGAAGTGTTTGCTCATCACTGTTCAGAGAAGTTCCTGTTAGCTCTCCTACTTCATAACCACCACATTATGTACCAATCTGTTACTGTTTCCATCTTCAAAGGCCGCGTAGCAAAGAGTAAGACATTAAACTACAGGAAAAAAGACAGAAGCCAATTACCATACAAACAGTTAAAATAAATCACTCAAAAGAAAATTTTTCAAAGTAAATGCAGACGTGTAAGTGATATGCACCATCAAGCTCCAGAACTATGATTTACAACTTGCTACATGTTAACACAGATCAGTTAAGCACATCTTGGCTTTAGTCTGTGTGCAATCAATAAAGAAGCACAAAACACAGACAGCTTACATGTTTTTCTATAAAGCATAAGCAGAAAGAGCACCAGTGAATAAAACATGTACAAAAGCAGTACTTGATCATTTATGTTTACATATTGACTAATAAAAATCCTGTGGAGAAATAAGGTTGCAAAGTGGGGCTTAGATAACTAGCATGTTTATTGTTCCAACTGCACAGAAAAATACAGCTAGCCATGCATTAAAGCGCCAAGATTTTAAAATTACCTCAGCATTGTAAAACTTTGTTTTTACATCCAATGGTTTGAGAACTTGGAACTTAAAGAACTTGCGAAATGACAATTGAGTCTGTGTTGGTGTTGTGTAACTCACTTCACACACAAGACTGAAAAACAGAAGACAATAACAGATTAACTGCACTTCCATAATTTAAATACATTTTCAGTTCATGCTGTTATATGGTAACTTAGTTTGCAACCAATGATAAACTTCACAAAAATAGATTGTGTTCACATAATAATTACTCCTACTATGATGTATCCAGTGTTTAGAACAGACTACAGGTCTTGCAAGTTTTTACTTCCAGTGAGCATTGACCATACAAAGTCAAATTTTCAGTTCCTGTTTTCTTACGAGTGTAATGTGCATAATTTTCTTCTAGGAATAGAGCAGTGAGAGTAATTCATAGTTTATGCAATAATCACACAATAGTTATAAATAAATTATGTTTAAATAATTCATTTAAAAGTATTTATTAGTGTTTTTCAGTATCTAGAAACCTGTACTAAGCAAGCACCAACCTTCTACAGATTTGTTGAAATCTGACATGCAAGATTTTCATTTATTTGAGATCTATTATTTCAATTTTAGGGAAGTCTAATAAAGTTCAAAGAACACTACTAGTAATCTGTGTACTATACTATGTAAAATGATCTTTCTATTTTCCACTTTTTAACCAACAACTGCACTTTTATTTTCGTATTTCTGTTCAATTAACCCTACATATGTTTCGGCCACAACCCAGCCATCATCAGGGGTACACTGATAAGTTCACAGTGAAGTGAACTTATCAGTGTACCCGTGATGATGGCTGGGTCACGGCTGAAACACATGTAGGGTTAATTGAACAGAAATACGAAAATAAAAGTGCATTTGTTGGTTAAAAAAGTGAAAATTAATGTCAAGATGCACGGTGAACACGTGAAAAATTACCTTTCTAGTGTTGTTAGTATAACGACCATTGAAAACTCCATGGAGAATCTCCTATTGTGTTAAATATACTGTGTTAAATAAACTGTTACTAAAGATTTATATGCTTTAATATTTATATGATTCTGTTTTTGGGTGCTGGTACTGCTCAGTTGAGTGTACTGCTGAAGGCTTGGAGATCCTTGCTGCCTCCATCTTCATAGACATGATCACCAAATAACCCTGCCAATTCTTATTAAACATGTCTAAGGGTCAGTGGGAACAGCTCCACTTGATTCATCAAGTAACAGGAAACAAAGAGTGAGACAGAAGTGGGTCAGTGGGAACAGCTCCATTTGATCCATCAAGTGACAGGAAATAAAACGTGAGACAGAAAAACTGATATTTAGCCTTCTCGTAAGAGCCATTTAAATTCCTCACACTTGCTCATGGCCAGAATAGTTTTGCATTTAAATACTCAATTCAGCAGTGTCCCATAACATAAGTTGTATTTAGTACATTTTTAAGCTATAATCTTCAAATAAAAAGCTGGCTGTTGAGAATGAATCCACCTTCCTGCATACAAAGGTTTGAAATAAACAACATAAAAATACAAGTGATGATCCCAGGCCCTGCATCACTTTGGAGGCAGAGAAAAAACTGGTCATTCAAAAGGCAAAAGTACAAATACATTACCAAGGAAATATACAGTATCATAACTGACAGTGGGAAAGACAGACATTATAGACTACTTCACATAATTAAGGACTGTAGTAACCCAAAGTGCCATACACATGCAAAAGATAAAAATGCTTACTGGTGAGAGCTGAAACAGGTTTCTAGTATTGTTGTACACCTTCCATTAGGACATCAAACTGAGCTTTTAAAAATGGGACACTATGTAACAAAGACTCACATGTGAGTGCCAACTTCCTTCACTTCATGATGGATGACATTATCCACTGTGTCCTGCGGATGAAGCTCCGTGGCAACACTCTCCATCTGATGACCTGATAGTGGAATGCGCTGCGAACTGGTTTGCAGATCAGTCTGCCAGAAAATCAAGCCAATATTGTAACCAGATTATGGTTACTATTTTTTCTATGATGGGAAAAGAAAAAGTATGTTTCAAAGGCATATATCAAGAAGTGAAACATTGAATCCTCAACGCTGTACAACTCATGATCACTTTTACACATAGCTGCTGTAAAATACTTGGACACTATGGGCTAATTCACCCATACAGGACCATGCTTTGACCTTGCTCCTACTGTGCACTAACACTCACACACACACACAGGGCCATGCTCTGACCTTGTTCCTACTGTGAACTAACACTCACATACACAGGGGCATGCTCTGACCTTGTTCCTACTGTGAACTAACACTCACACACACAGGGGCATGCTCTGACCTTGTTCCTACTGTGAACTAACACCACACATACAGGACCACACTCTGACCTTGCTCCTACTGTGCATTAGCATTCAGACATGAACAACTGTGCTGCCGCTGCTGCATAGTGGCAGTCATCAGCATGAATCAGTGCAACAACTGTATGTTGGCTCGATAACTTTTTTCAAGAGAATAAAGCAAGAAAAATGAAAAGTACTGGATCCATAATGTTATTATTTAAAAACATTGTATTTCTTGTTTTTATGCAAATCATGGTAAACAGTGAAAACTGACTAACTTCAAAAATGTTTATGAATCCATTTAATACAGCTTTCAATGCTACCTTTTATCTAACTATGTTATGAAGTCAGTTATAAATTTATAGCATTAAAATATGTAGGCTATATATTTTGTCAACAGTCTGCATAATTATTTGCAGATTCTGGCTTCAGGAATCTCAAAATTATCCACAAGATTCCGTCAAAGAACAAGAACTGCCCCCTAACTGTGCACAGAGTAATCATATGAACTTGGGATACAATTTGGAAATTACTTTCAGCAACAGAATCATTACAACATACAAAAGAAATGTTGAACAAAACTGATAAGAATTTTATTCACTATGTCAATTCCATAACTTCATCAGGGCTACTGATGGGAACATACTGATACACAAGCACCATATAACAGTAGCTCCCTTTCCTTTCATTACTTTAAAAAAGAACATTCATTCTGTCAGCACTAATTGGCATTAGGGGAATGAAGAGTTGTTACGAATGCTTTCAGTATTCTCACTACAAATATTTAGGTTACTGTAAAGTCAAATTCAAATCAGTGCTGAAAACAAAGGAATCATGGCTGCTTGTATTTTGCACAGTTCAACCTATGGTGAAGACCCCAAATTTAAGTTCAAAAGTACCGTAACTAAGTACATTGAAATAAAATCGCTATGTATGTGTGGAAAATCACACACTGTATGTTTAAATGTAAATTACTTTTAAAAATACATATTTTTTAATTTATAATTAGACTAATATTCAAAACAAACTGTATTCAAAACAGGAATATTTTACTGATCATGTGGACATGTGCATTGACTCTTCTGTTAATGAATCACACACAGTCATCACAGTTATGTTTTTCAGAACACTAATAGGCTGTTGCATGTTGAATAAAATACTGTTAGAGTCATTTCAGTATGAAGGTAATGCACCATCTCCTTGCAACTAACTTTTAATTAAATCACTGCCATGGTAACATACATTATACATGCATTTCAAAATAAACAGAATGCAGATCTCACAGACTTCCCTACTGCAGTTCTCCAGTAGACCAGAAGAATGGTTTTATCATTAACAGGTGCTAACTCATCACTTATGACTAACATTAGTGTCTTGTTCTAATACAATATATTTCACCACTCCCTTCTCATTTCATGTCGTACGTGATGTACAATATCTGAACACGATTTTCATGAATGTAAAACAAATGGTAAATGAATGCCACTTAGTGCTTGTAGTTCAATGTGATGTGCCATGTTTGTGTATAGCCCAACTTTCCTAACAATCTTGAAAATAGCTCTAAAATGTGATCCATTTTTGTTTCGCTTCTTTAAGTAATGCATAAACTTTAACTTCAAACTCTTTTGCCTTAGCTTTGCATTTTATGTTTAAGCATATACTGAGAGTTTCATTCTTCTTGTGTTTATGAATTTTTTGTCTCAATCATGTCAACCATGTTGATATGTCATTACATTCAATCTGCAATCCCACTTCAATGTTCACACCTCAAGACATATGAATCCCACAAACCAAAAAAATCAAGGACTGAGAATTCATTGTTTTCAAATTATTGGACATTAAAGATGAAGTTTTTATATGTATCAAAAATGACAACTGATCACAAATTGTGGAAATGATAATACAAGATAACCCCCAAAGCAATCCTTCACATTTTCTCAAGTTTCTTTGGTATAACTTATACACACATTTTTATAAAGAGTCACCTCCAAAATTCAGCAGCAGCCTACAGACTGGCTGGCGATACTTTACTTGTTCTTTCCCCACTCCTTTACGTAACTGCCCCTCCTTCTACCTTCTTTTATCAAATTTTCAATTCAACTCTTCAAGTTACAAGGTTTCTGCAGTGGCATAGCTGACGATTCTGTCCTTCTGAGATATAAAGGTGTGTCAATGGGCAATCGGATCCAGACATTTTGAGGGAACATAGTGCCCTCATCAGCAAGGATCAACATGTCATAGAAGAATTCTCCTACAACCTACTGGAATCCTCTTAATTAATTTTATTTCTATACCCATTCACACTGGTAACGACCTACCAAACTACAGGATGTGGCAGCATGTTCCTTCCAAACACTGGTAACTACCTACCAAAATACAGGATGTGGCAGCATGTTCCTTCCAAACACTGGTAACTACCTACCAAACTACAGGAAGTGACAGCATGTTCCTTCCAAAAATTGGGAGCTACCTACCAGAAGATAAGCTTCAGAGTCATCACCATGAGAACTCAAAATCTCACAAAACCAGTCTATCTCACTTACCTTAACAGATACATGCTTTGCAATTTGGTTGCTATCATTGTGGACACATATGTAGCTTGAGAATGTTTCACCAAGGTAGATATTCCTGAAACACAGTGTCAAATTAAGTGAACGCACACACTTTAAGTCTTTGGATGAAGAGTTTCTGTCAAAATGAAAATGAAATACCTTTCTGTATACACACACTTTGACACAGCAGCCAACCACTGATGTTCAGGTGGTTTCCAGTACGCTGGTAATGTATGAACTACTGAAGTTTTAGCAGGATAAATGGCAAGAGAAACATACATAATCTAGAGATACCAGCATAATACATGTAAGTAAACTGTCTAGATACAGTCTAATTTATAATATGGGAAGTCTACACACTAACCACAATATCAGTTCAGCAACATTCATTGCTATGAAAATGCATTTTACACAGAAAAACCTCAAAAAAATTAATTTCTACTAATTTTAAGGAAATTACAGCAAGATCAGATCAGATATATTTGGTACACAACACCCACAGGTGAAACAAGAAGTCAGTATTTGCATAAAGAAACTTTAATGGAAAGGAATTGCTTGGGATACCAAAGTAATGTTATGAAAGGACAATAATAAAATGGACATTTGGGTAGCTGGTAATGAACTGATTTGAACTAGCACAGCAGAGAATCCAACAGCAAGTTTTGGTGGGCTCCATAATATAATTCCTGAATATGACTGTTCAGAAAAGATTTCTCATCTCTGGGTCTGTGTCTTAGTTTATTCAATGACACTTCCTCAACTACACAGATATTAAAGCATCCAATGTGAAGACAGCTGTCAATAATGTGCACAGGAAAGGTCATGGCCACCTTTAATGCACAAGGCACATCTGCATAAACACACTCCAGCAAACCACATAAAACTTCAGTCAGAACAGACATCATCCAGACTGAGAATCAAATCTCTCCAGAATAAGGAATGCTAACCATCCAGCTGTGTTCTTCAGTACTATCCACAGGAGCTGCTTGACATCTTGGGCACTGTGAGGTTATCCTGAGGCTCAAGAACCCACCAAATGATTTCAGGGACTACTGCACACTCCCCAAATTTCTCTTACCTTAGTTTCACTTTTAAGCAATTTCTCCCTAATTATTTTAGTAAATATTTGGGCACATAGTTGTTCACTGAATTTTTTTCAGTTCTCCTTGCTATTCCCAACTCTGCATTTTCCTTTTGTAATGAGTTTATATAGCCTGTTTTCTCACACACAGAATTGACAGAACGGTACAAAGAACTGCAAAAAATGCAAAAACAAATTTTTCTATGCCCAAATGAATACCTGCTTGGCAAGCTCTACTAATAACAATACACTGTCAATATAGTTCTTGACTCAGCAATGATTAGCTATTTGTGGCCATTCGATGAAACCAGGAGCCAGGACAGCATAGCCACTAAAGTAGCGAGACTACAGACTGGATAACCAAGGGATCATGGTTCAACTCCTGGCAAACGAAAGGGATTTTTTTTTTTCCCAAAACATCTAAACTAGCTCTGCAACCCATCAAGCCTCCTATTCAATGGCTACCAGAGGCTTTTTCTCCATCTGTAAAAATGACCTGGGCAGGAAGATGACCACTCACTTCCATCTACTGCTGAGATTAAAAATGCATGAAGCTGCACCTCTGATCCCCATAAGCCTCCATGGCACACACAGGGACAACTTTACCTTTCAAGAATACCTATAATATAATGCAATTACTTCTTCAGGCAGCATATGTTCCTGAACTGAAATAGTGGTCAATCAGACCAAATACAAATGGAATGTCTAACAATTACTGACCAAATTGGCAATATAACAGTAAAAGAACAAGTTTCCTCTCTTAGTTTGTGAACAGCACAACCTGAAATTTTGAAAATCTGTCACCAACATTTGACATAGTGTGGGCCACTGAAAACGTTTATTGTAATGCTGTACATACAAAAAAACAGTTACCCACACCAATAATAAAGTGTTTTTTTTATCACTGTCTTGAGCACTGCACCTGTCATGGGATACCCAGTGCATGCAGGATTGCTACGCAACGAAGCTGCCATGCTCAGTGTGATGATAAAGTAAAAACCATGTAACTAACAAACTGCTGTGATAGACCCTGTGACAATGACATAGGATGAAATTAATATCCTGTCCACTCTAAACATTTACAATACAATAACACAAATAATATCTGAAAAAGTTGAATGGAACCAAAACTGGAGTAAGGCAATTCCATTTCAAAACATAACTAACTAACTCCATGGAGCACAGTCCTTCTTGAGAAGCTAACAGGTCGTCAGCTAGTCAAGAAATTCCCCGCGTTTTATGGAACCCGAAGGTTCATTACTGCATTCACAAGAGCCCACCACCTGTCCCTATCCTGAGCCCATTTCAAAACATACGACAATAATTACCCAAAACTTTGTGGCAGCAAAAGAAATTGTCCTGCAGACAAAGTTTCTATTCCAGAAACTGAAGTGATGTCATGCTTGAGGTCATTGTTTAAAAGGCTGCCAGGAAGGTCTTTAGAATCACTGGTAACAACAACAGGACTGCACAAAGTTGGTCTTGTGAGTCGCATCACTGAAAGAAAAAATACAAAACTGACAATTACATTTGTCATGGTAGCTGAAATATGTACTGACTCATAAAATGGCTTCCACCATCATGAAACTTCCCTTATGAATGCAGAAGCATATTCTTAAGTATTAAGAGAAGAAACAAAGTCTAACCCATTATGAGAGATCATTAGCCTATCCACACTTAGACAGGACAGGGTTTCCACCTTCTTGGTTCAGTCATTATCAATACAGTAGAACCCCCGTATCCGCGGATTCGATATCCGCGGTTTCAGTTAACCGCGGTTTACCGCGGCCTGAAAATATTAACACATTCACTGCCAAAGTCGACCATGGTCGATTTAAGTATTTATGTTTTAATTTGCCAGCGTTGACTTCTGTCAATCTAAAGTTTACTCTGCGCTTTTATATATAGGGTTCGCTACTATCCGCGGTTTCGGGCATCCGCAGTAGGTCTTGGAACGTATCACCCGCGGATACGGGGCAACTACTGTACTGACACAAGTCAAGTTACAAAATAATGGATTAAACCTGAGACTAAACCTAAATTTTGTTAGAAATATTTCCTATTCTTCAAACTGTGACTTATGTAATCACTCTGCCATTATGGATACAACAATAACAGACCCTTGATAACATATGGCATGGATAATACCATTATAACTTGATCGCAACAACCACGTTTGTGAAAAAAGTTTGTACAGTGGAAAGATAAGAATACAATCACAATACAACAGGCTTTGGGAAAGGTAACCTACAAGTCACACTTTTAGTTGATCTTGAAATACTGAATGTGAAGAAGGTAAGTGTAAGACTCCTCTTTTCACAGTAAAATTGAGTCCAAAGAACATGGATTTATATTGCATAGCCATTTCTCAGTCTGGATATGCTAGCACGTCATGATGTTCTGGATAAAACACTCGAGATTAGATTACTTTCGCACAGACTACATAGGGTTAGGTCTTCAAGTACCTAAATTCCCCTTCAAAGTTGTATTATCTATGCAAGTTGTATTCTTTAATATCTACTAACCCTTTACAGTCAAGTTGCACATAGTCCAAGGTTTTGTGAGTCTAAAAATACTAACCCATACTTCCTGTATACATAAGAAACAAACTTAAAACGTAAAATAAAAGGCCCGTTATAAGTACAGGTTTCCAAATTATGATGTTGCTAACATGCTAGTAAAAGTTAGGTAGTCTAGACCAGTTCAGTGCTTATGCCAGGCTTAATGCAGTGTCATATAATGAAAATCCTGTATAAAACCTTCCTTATGGTAAAACTCTAATAACAATTCAATACATCATAAACTTGAACTCCGTAGCAGTAACAGTCACTATTACAGGCTGTAACTTTTATAATAAACTCCCCACTTGCATAAAATATATCAAAAAAACTAAGTTAACTTCTCACTGTGCACACCAAGATATATGTGGTGAACAGAAATACAGCTCCACTCATTCTTAACCTCAACGCTAGAAGAAAGTGAGTGATTAGCTTCATGCTCCAGCTGCTTTATGCCCAAAGAGACCCTGGTACCCACTGAATAAGAGCCTGGGTAGGGCAAAGAGCCAGTCTGGACACTGCAGAAGAAGACTCCAGAGAAAAGAAAACTTTTTTACCCCTGCCGGAAATCGAATCACGATTCGTCGATCGTCCAGCCCACAGTCTAGTCACTATTACTGACTTTGTTGTCCCAGCTCGAAGTTATCAGAAACAACTGCCTTCACAAAAGACAACGTACAAAAAGTCTCATAACACAGGACTAGAATCATTACTAGATAATTAATTACGAATTAATTACACTTCGTTACTGTTAGAGTATATTTGCACATTCAATCACATTGTCTCCTTTTCGCTGCCCATTACATTTAGTAAACAGCTTTATGTTTGACATGCTGATAGACTGAAAGGCGGCACAGACCCACAGACTGACAGACATGAAATGAATATAATTGTTTTAGCGTTTCAGAGGAACCTGCTGCTTCCGTTTTCAAGAGTGCACGAGGCTCTCTTCTGCCATAAAGACGGAGACAGTAGGCGTTCCTCCAAATCGCTGGTACCTATCTACAAAACTACACAGCGTCATATCCAAAACGACAGTAATCTTCATAACCAGCACCACGAAAACCTCACATTTCACAGTTTTATGACTGTCTTATTTGGTCCCCACGATGAGATAAGCTTTCGTTACTTCCTCCATCAGCACCCTGCACATGCCGCTGTCATACTTGTGACAGCCTTTTACTTCATATTAATTCACATCATGTCACAACAGGAACGATGACAACAAAAGCAACAAGACCTTTCAGTGCTAGGAGATGCTCATTTCGGTCTCGTCCTTCCATTCTCAACGATTTATTTACCGCTACAAACATACACCAGGCTGCTGCGTTCTACATCGTCGCCATCAATCCTCTTTGCGCACAGACGAGAATAAATACCATGGAGATAGCAGATACAGATGGTCATGGATAAGAGATAGTGCTTACCATGGATTAAAGGTGCCAACCACTGGAGTAGTAATCTGTGCACTGGAGATTCTAGCCTCTTCTTTGCAGTACTAACTCCATGGAGTACAGTCCTTTGAGAAGCTAACAGGTCCTCAGCTAGTCAAGAAATTCCTCGTATTTTATGGAACCCGAAGGTTCATTACCACTTTCACAAGAGCCCGCCACCTGTCCCTATCCTGAGCCATATCAATCCAGTCCATGCCCCACCATGCCACTTCTTGAAGATTCGTTTTAATATTATCCTCCCCTCTATGCCTGGGTGTTCCAAGTGGTCTCCTTCCCTCATGTCTCCCCACCAAAATCCTGTATGCACCTCTCCCCTCATCCATACATGCTACATGCCCCGCACACCTCCTCCCTCTTTATTTGATCACCCGAATAATATTTGGTGATGAGTACAGATCATTATGTTCCTCATTATGTAGTCTTCTCCACTCCCCTGTTACCTCATCTCACTTAGGCCCAAATATCCTCCTCAGCACCCTATTCTCAAACACCCTCAGCCTATGTTCCTCCCTCAGTGTGAGAGACCAAGTTTCACACCCATTACAAAACAACAGGCAAAATTATAGTTTCTGTATATCTTAATCTTTGTATTTTTGGATAACAAACTGGAAGACAGAAGATCCTGCACCGAATGATGACCAGCATTCCCCGACTTCAATCTGCTCTTAATTTCTTCCTGAATGGAATTTCGATTCATTAGGGTTGTTCCCAAATATTTGAACTGTTCCACCCTTTCAAAGGATTATCTATCTTTATGTTGTGATTTTGTCCTGCATTCTGATCTCGCGACATGACCATGTACTTAGTTTTCTCAGCATTTACTTCTAGACCAATCTCCTTACTAGCGACTACTTAAGCTTCTGTGTTTTCTTTTATAGCGTGTATGCTTCCGCCCAATATAATAACATCATCAGCATAAACTAGAAGCTGATGTGTACCATTTAATTCAAGCCCTCCTGGTTTGCCTGAACCCTCATAATGGCATATTCCAAAGAAAAGTACTACCAACAAAAAAAATTAAGGTACCAATAATTGGAAACACATGAGCAGGAAGTGTGTCTTTTGACATTAAATTAAATTAAATTGAAATTCACAGGTTTCTTTTTTGTTTTAAATTGTAACTTTAATGCCACAGAAAAAGATCTTCCTATGTAGAATTAATCACAATATGACGCAAAGATTAGTAAATAAGTCGAATCACATAACGCAGTCCGTATTCCACAGATCATCTAGTAAGGTCGGAGAAAATAAATCAGGCTACGAAAGGGACAGCAGTCGGTCCCATGGGCATATTCATTAACCACAAGTGTTCAAATGTATTGTTATTACTACAACTGTAGACACAGCTACATAATTAACGCATAAACATAAGAACTATTCAAGGAACAAAAAGCAAATGGAAGGCAAGCAATCCTGACTCATACTCAAACAGCGCTGGGAAAATATCTCATTTCAACGCTCTTTACAAAACCACAAACAGATTGACGGAGGCTGCTGTACCATGGATAGCGGATATGCAATTTGTGTTAGAAAGAATTTATTGACGTTTATAACCCTAAACAATCTGCATACCTTACAGTCTTCATAAATTAGAAGAAGGCTTTACCGGTCTCATGAACAGAAAAATATTAAAGAAACTTGCAGACGACATTCTAGGTGGAAACAACCTGCTGGCCAACGTAATCAGAAACATTCTGTCGTACAAAAAAAAGTGGAGATAATAGTAGAAGCCGAACAAATGAAATCGAGCAAAGTAACGGAGTGCTTCAAGAGGGTCCACCAAGGCCTGTACTGTTTAATACTGATGCCGCAATCATCGTGAACGAAATACAATATCGAGACCCACCAATCACATACAGGTTTGCAGCAACGACATGGTTTTCGGTGCAAAGACAGAAAAGAGTAAATAAGTTGTGTACGTGGACCAAAGACGCCCCCTTTCAAGTAAAGAAAGCGGAGTATAGACGATTTTTCTAAAAAGTAATAAGAGCTCTTACAAAGGAACCATATTAGAAACTAATGACACATTAAAGATAGTAAATTCTCACAGACATCTAGGGTCCACGTAGGACCATAAAAACTTCCTTCGCAGCCCACATCAAAAAAAGAGGAGTAGTAGGCCATTGAGGTCGATAAGATCGAACTGTTGTGTGTCAAAACAGCGATGAAATTTTCAGGATGACGATCACAGCCACAGATCAATCACACAGATTCTCTCTTATGGCACCTATCTAGTCTGGAATTACCTGTCAGCAACTACCTTGGATATTCTGTAAAAGATTAAGGTAGTATTTCTGAAGAAGCTGCTCGGTGTATAAACATTCGACCCATCAAGATTACCATAGGTGCTGGTTACGGAACTTTATCTCGCACACGAAAAGTAAAGAAGAAAATGAGTTTGTCGTGCAGTTGGGCGTGAAGAATACTGTCACCTGAGGAGAAGCGGAGTAGGTAGGTACCATCGTTTCTGAGTTGGTGGTTTGCTTCGAAACGTTGGTACCTGTATACCAATCTACATGGCATCATATCGCAGAAGACTGCAATTTTAAATCAAAACCTACTTAAGCGATCTTTCTGAGAAGACTTGATATGCATTTCACAGCACATGCTGACAAATTCTGATTCGTGTCAACCATGCGACATTTACCGCCACCACATCAAATGGGTACTGGATGAGAGACACGAAAGAGCAATCCCCACCTGGAAAGTGTTATGCCATATTGTGTGGACAGGTGGTAAGAACCAATTTCTAAAAGTCGACACGGCGACAGATGATTTTGCAGTCAGTGATTCCCATGGAATAGAACAGTAGAAAGATCTTCGTGAAGTCCTTGTTAATCCGTTTCAAATGTGCGTCGTTTTGCAAACATCGTAGAGAAGAAAGAAAAATCAAGCTTTTGGGACTCGAACTGTCGTCAGTTGTGACCAATGAAAAAATTGCCTGTGCTGGTCAAACCGTGGCTATTCCGGAGATTGGTAATCCGTGATATAAGTAATCTGTGATGTAGTATGGCGTTAGTGGGGAAAGCCAAAAGGTCGAGGAGGGAGAAAAATGATGCAGAAAAACCAGTCATTGCAAGAACCGCATATGATTTACAGAGGTTAAAATTAGAGAAGTTATTGAAAAATGCGGTATGTAATTCAGATGCATTATTTCTGTTACAGAATTTCTATTGCGCATGACATTCGTTTGCCGTTTTATACCACGACGTGTGTGTTACAATGTGTCAGGTATTGTGACTTGTGACACGCATTTCGGCACGTGTTGATGTCATGATTAGTGTAAACTTTGCTAACGTAGGTTCATTGCAGCACAACATACAGCAGCCACAGTAATCCAGGCAAATTTAAATGTGATTGTTACAGTGGTTGCCTCAAGTGCTGAATGCATGCATGCAGCGGTCATGTGGTTTTACTGTATTTGAGGAAGGTACCATAATGTTATTTCCAGCATACGCGCAGGCGCCCTCTTGCTGCTGTGTTGTGTACATTACATTATGCAATTTATTCAATTTATTGTGCCAACTAAATGTGCAATTAGTTGGTACAGTAAATTGAATACATTGATCTAAAAATGCCCGGAATGGACAACTTTAAAATGCGTTGTGCAGTCTGCCATTCATTTGTATTGTTATTGTTTTAGTTCCTGTGAGTAATCCTAAATTCCAGGAGTGACTTCCTTACTGTGCTGAATAATATGAGTAAAAAAGAAAGGCAACAAAGCCTGCAGTAAATATTTGCATCACGGGAAGGGAAGATGCAAGAGAAGTTTCACACACATACAAAACTATTGGTAAAATTGTAGTATATTTTAACACTTACATTTCTGGGAAGCAGACCAAAGTTTCTGTAATGATAGGTATGACTGATCCTCAAAATTGATTTACTTTCAATTTTTATTTTTTATGGCCATTAGAGCATCGATTGTCCTTCCTCTAATTTAGTGCATTGTTCTTATTTATCTGTTATTCTGAGTTCAATAAACACAATATTTAGTAAGATATTTGTTCACAGGACAAACTTGCACCAGTTCCTGAGAGACCAAAGGAGAAAAATACACCTCATGTGCCGGATTTTGTGCGAAATGTAATGGGTTCAAGTGCTGGTGCAGGAAGTGGTGAATTTCATGTTTACAGACACTTGCGAAGAAAAGAGTATGCTCGACAGAAATTTATCCAAGAAAAGGGGGAAAAGGTGTGTATAAGCAATGCTGTCAGCAGTATATATATTTTCTGACATCTCATTGCATGGGGCATTCAGTTTCTAAGTTTTTACCAGTGAAATTAGGTGTTCTGTCCATAAATGTGATGAAATCCTTAGTATGCAGAGAGAACGGATGGATGCTGTTTTATCTTTCCACGAGTTTTGATTAGGAATTCTATTTGGTCTGTTTATTCACCTCCATCTAATGCTAAGGTTGAGGATGTATGGAGCTTTTCCTTCCCTCTTCTTTATATCTTCATGGCATGGCCCCAGAGCTGGGCGTTTAAATTTTAGCACACCATTTATGTAAATTGTGAATATTTTATGAACCAAAAAACGTAACCTTGTGAAATACATGGCATTTAGTGCAGAAAAAAAAATTGTGCAGCATGTCTCAAAAACTTCAAGTACAGTCAACCTCGGTTATAACAGATCCCAAGGGGAGTCCTAAAAAGATCCGTTATACCCGAAGTTCGGTTAAATTATGTTTTAAAATAACATTCAAATTAATGCCACTTAAGTTACGCTTGTTTTCAGTTTTATTGCGTATGGACATTAACAGATACATTTTGCACATCCAAAAGCACACATTACACTCTACGTACTTTGTTTTAGTTTAAAAATTCAGTAATGTTTGTTTGCTTCTTGGCGCTTGACAGTCGCCTTTGGAGGTCTTCAATACAGAACAGATTAATATCTAAATTGTCATATGAACCATGTGCATCATAATAATGGTTAATGACCTTGAAAGCTCTCAGAGCGTCCTTTGTTGTCACAATTGGGCGTTTGCTTTCTAATTCATAAGCACCGATTTCGTGTTCATCATCGCTGCCATCAATTACGGCATGGTCAGACACAGCAGCAACAATGTCACGATCACTAGGCACCTCAGAAACTGCAGCATTATCATCAGTAGGGACGTAGTCATTAAAGTCGACTCCATCGAGAATGGAAATACAGCGCGTAAGTGCATCCCAGTCATTTTTGTCACAATCAGAGCTTGCAAAATCTGACGAATCATCCGTCTTACCTTGTCCTTCATTTCTCTCATCAGTATCAAGTTCCACTGACTTTTAACAGTTGACGATTGTTTCTGGCTGTACCATATACCAGGCGCGACGCAAGAGTCGCATTGAATGGAGAATGTCGAACTGAAATGAAACTGCTTCTTCATGAGCAGCTAATCGCTGGCGCACTAATTGACTGCGATAATGTAGCTTCAAATTTTTAATTACCCCAGCGTCCATCGGTTGAGTTTTAGATGTTGTGTTAGGCGGAAGGAAATAAACTGAGACGTTTGTCACAGCAGCTGTGTTTACAGAATGAGCAGCACAGTTGTCCTTTATAAGAGCGACGCTGCGCTTTTCGGCCCTCATCCGCTTATCAAATTTTAGCAGCCACTGATCAAATAACGTGGAAGTCAGCCACGCTTTTCAATTGGCCCTGTATTCAACAGGCAGCCTATTTGCATGCTTGAAAGCCCGCGGATTTGCATACTTTCCTATCACAAGCAATGGCACCTTTTCTCCAGCCATACTAGCACAAACTAAACACGTCACTCTTTCTTTGGGCAATTTACCACCTGAAACACGTTCATTTTTAAATGCCAGAGTGCGATCAGGTAATGCTTTCCAGAAGAGTCCTGTCTCGTCCACATTGTAAATGTCACGCAGTGCAAATGTATCCAAAATTTGCCGTAATTTTATGTCCTTCCATTTATGTAGTACGTCGCTTTCACAAACAGTAGCCGATTCGCCGCGCATTTTCTTAGACGCAATGTTGTGTCGAGTTTTCCATCGATCAATCCAGGCTGCAGGAATACTATTTTCACTGTGAGCTAATTCTTTCGCAAAATCATTAGCCTTTTCCAACAGCACTCGACCACTTATGGCCACCTCAGGATTGTTCAGTCTCGTTTTCTTAAACCAGGCCAGCAAAGCTACGTCTACGTCGTCAAGTCTGGTTTTCCTATGTCGCTTTGCATCAGCACTGTAGGTGCTGTTTTCAAAAGACTGTTTAATTGTTGTTGCATTTTTTAGCATGTCTCCTAACGTACTGGTTGGAATTGCAAAGCGTTGAGCAATATCCTTTTGACTGAAATGTTTGTGACTTTCCCAGAAGGAAACAATTTCATATTTCTTAGATAAAGTTAAAGCATGGCGGTGGCGCTTCATGGTTTTACAACTGTAAAGAGAAAAATTGAACAGTTGTTCTAAAGGCTGCTCTGCAAAATGAAGAAAACTTAAAACACATTACGTCTTGTGCTGCTACAAATTTAAGCCAGTGCACGACAGGTGGATGTGTAGAAGTTATGTAACCTACAGTGTATGTACCTGCTATGTACAGATGTATGCGCCGAAATTAAGGAAACTTTCGCTAGTTGCAGCAGATCACAGCGAACCAACTGACGCAAGCCAGTGTTGATACTGCACATACATATCACTTCTTCGCCGAACAGTCAGTTCTGTGTACTGTACGTACAGTAAAAGGCTTACAAATTCGCTACTGTACCTAAAACGTTACAAGTAAATGCACCCAAGTCAAGCCGTAATTGATTTATGACAGGGAAATCTACCCCCAAACGGCATAAAGATGCTCGCATATGGCAATTACAGTACTGTACTTTCCCGCTGGTGCATTAACAAGAGACAGCATCAGGTAGAGACTGTCCCAGCTATCCATTTTAACCGCTAATGCTTGGAATGTGTCATTAGGAAAGCTAAACAAAGCGCACAATTTACAAGTCTCCATGGCGTCTGCGGGTACAAAATGCTATCAAATTACATATGCAGACTTCATGTCAGTCTGACAAGTGAGCCCTCTGTGCTCAAACACACTGTAACCGTTGTGAACTGTACATTATTTTGCCAAAAACGGTATAGCCGAGGAAAATCAACTGTTGGGGAATGCCGGAGAAATCCGCTGTGGCCGAAGATCCGATATGAGAGACCAGTGTAACCGAGGTAGTTACTGTGATAAAGCATAGGGAAACGGCCAGGGAATGAAAAGTGATCTGTTATAACCGAGGTCGACTGTATGTTTGTTGACAGAATATATAAAATGGCGGTCTCTGGAGGGTAGCAGTACACCCATTCTGTATGTAGGACACGTGGTGGGTAAAGGTTAATTAAGCATGAGGCAACTTAAGGTCTTGACCTTCATTTGGTCTGTTTTACAACTGCAACTTTTATAATTCTGAACTGACATTTCTAAATTTTGTTACAAGCTAATTTGACCAGCATGATTGCTTTAGCCATAATGAGTTTTTCATGGGCATGTCAGTCATTTACAGAAATGTAAAGAATCTCATTTAATTCACGTTGTAAAAATTGCAGTCTATACAACTGTTGAATTTGTTCACTGTCATAGGAGCTCATGGAAGAAGCTTATCACAAGAAAATTGAAGAAAACCGTAAAGCTGCAGAAGAAAGAACGGCAAAGAAAAGGGCCAGACGCCTCAAGAAGAAAGGAAAGAAACAGAAGATAGAAGGTACCGTAAGTAACACTTTAAATGAACTACAGAGTGATAGTGAATCTGAAGCTAATAATAGTGATGGTGAAAAGTGAGCACATTAAAACAATATTTATGTTTTTGATGACGTGGACACATGATTGTCGGTACCACAATTATAATTCAAGAGCATGCGGAATTTTCTGTAAATATTATATTGCCTTACACTTGCATTCATTGTGAATAATCATTATATTATGTATCAAAAGTTGTGTATATAAACTGACATAACAGGAATAAACACAATATTTTGTACAGTTAGCAGAGTATGGTGCATGTTTCTCTCTGGTTCCCAATCCTGCTGCCTGCTTTCAGAAACTTACACACATTAAATAGAATTCCATGGCCCTGACTGGACGTCTTGGTCTTCCTTTTGACAGGTTTGGGCCATTATCCATAGCAGCACACCCACTATGCCTGACACGATGTTTTTGCAATGGGCTGACGATACAAACAGAATATTGCATGTGCACAGATATGCAGTTCACTGCACTGTGAGTGGTGTCCTGTACACATGTGCTGTGACATTACAGTGCATCCCAAGTCTGGCTGAACACTTATTTCATGTACAATACACAGGGAGGGTTGAAATATAGCAACATTACAGCTACCATAAAAATTTTTTACTGTGGAGAGGAGTCAATAAACAACTCACAAAAATGTGACCATTAAAAATTATTTCTAAACAGATGTCAGTTGTGTAAATATGTTTAACAAAGTCAGGATCCCATTACATCATTAGAAATCTGGCACAGATCCTGAGACCACTCATTGCTTACTGAGGAAGCTATGGCATTCTCATAAAACAATTATTGTACATGAAATCAAAATGCTGATGAGCAACCATGTCACATACAGACAGACAAGGCTGGAAGACTGCAATGTTGTGAGACTGCTTCCACTCAAGGCTTATGAACTGCAGTGCTAATATGCAACCATCCATTTTCTCAACAGACATTTTTACTACTGTTATCATATTGTGTATTACTGTGTATTTATTCCAGTTATACATGATCTGAGATTCTCCTGGTAGCTAGTTACTAATGTTTCGGGGGAACCTGCTACCTCTCTTTCCACAAGATGTTTTGGCCCCACCACCTAGGTACCACAATCTCCCACTGGCCTGCTCACAGTTGTGTTCTTTCCTCCCTTCCCTATATCTGTATCCACCTTCATATTTGAATTATATTATACCTTCACTGTCATACGTCATTATGCTACACGCTAAAATTGTGTCTTGGTAACAAAGTGCAAAGCCTGAATGACGCTGACTGCTTGAGCTATTACCATAGGACAATCATGCAAATGTGTGTCGTGCACTATTTTGTCCGTCTCGTAACATGGTCTATAGGGCTGTTACATAAAGTCTGCTATTCTTGTGAAGACTCGACTTTAAAAAGGAAGACTTTCTTACATTCAGAATGATGTAATAGCTAATTTAAATAACATTAGCTAGTCTGCAACAATTTGTTATTAAAATTACAGTTTTTATACTATTCATTCTGTACATTGTCATTTGAACACACACCACTTTAACCAACAAATGCACTCTTATTATACCTTGTTATGTTATAGAATACAGTAAATTAGTCCGAAATGTTTCGATCCCTTGTTGGGATCATCATCAGGGACTTTTGATTATAAATTACACAATTACAAATAAGATGTATAAAGGTTAAAATTGTAGGCTATCTCTGGTGGTTCCTGGGTCCACTGGAATTTAATGTTAAAAACATTAAGTTAAATATGGATATAAATATACATAAACATTCTAAGTTATGTGAATGTATAAAAACCATTCTAAGTTATATAAATGTATGAAAAACTTTTTAACGTAGAATGGAGGTTAATAATGATCCACTATCCGCTTACACGGCACAGTTTAAATAATACACACGAGTATAGAAACATCAACGATAACATGTCCCTACTCAAACAGGTAAATAAGGGCCCTTCTGTGAATTCCTTTGAACAGTTTTACATTCAGTTATATTCATGGAATAAAAAAATGTGTCCCTGAACAAAACACGGGAGAATGTAACCCTCTTTTCCAACTTATTTACGATCTCCAACTACGTCACGCCCACACGTGACTTCTGCCTACATTCAGCCTACCCTACCGATCTAGCTTCAGTACTGTCTTGGCCTTCCACATGTAAACAAGCAATTTTCGATACACAGGAATGTACAGTGTTGCCACTGCAACCTCCATTCTACGATAAAAAGTTTTTTGTACATTTATATAACTTAGAATGGTTTTTATACATTCACATAACTTAGAATGCTTATGTATGTTTATATCCATATTTAACTTAATGTTTTTAACATTAATTTCCAGTGGACCCAGGAACCACCAGAGATAGCCTACAATTTTAACCTTTCAACATCTTATACTTTTAATATGTACCTTTATTGTTAATTTGTAATTGTGTAATTTATAATCTAAAAGTCCCTGATGATGATCCCAACAAGGGATCGAAACATGTCGGACTAATTTACTGTATTCTATAACATAACAAGGTATAATAAGAGTGCATTTGTTGGTTAAAGTGTGTGTGTGTTAAAATTACAGTATTTGTATTCATTCTTTACTACATAAATAACATATTCTACATTTATACATGCTGAAGAACTGAATGTTCAGTTTCACTGTTTATTGGGTCTCGAGTTGAAGTTTTGGCAGTTAGTTGCCTCTGCAGTAATGCCATTTCCTGTTTAAGTGAGTCCAAACAGCACTGCAGATTACTGAGAGGCTTGTTATGTGGTAATACTGTACTCAGATGCAATAATTCTGCAATCTGTGTCTCATCGTACTTCACTGGTGGAAGTGGAAGACTTGATGTTATGTCAGGCAGTTTGTCCTTGTTTTCACACCCAAATGTCTCCAACTTCAATCTCAGTACCTAAAAACAAAGTAAAGGCATGACTATATTTACTGCACTAATGCAAAAATGTCCTAATGGTGTAATGATGGGTGTAATTGCTGCACAATTAAATATAACAGGATTGGAGTAAGCATACATTTATGAATGCTGTTAGTACATATACAAATTTAATGTGAGTGAGATGAGCTACTTTAAGGTCATTCAAAAAATATTTGAGGTTTATGTGAAGTAGGGGTCATACTGGACCAATATGAATCAAAATTAAATTCCCTGCCACCTCTTAACATACAGCTTCAATGCCAAATTTAGTGAAAACCCTTTCATTAGTTTTGGAAACATAATATGGGATAGACAGATATCATCTCCCCATGTGTTCAGTTCATGCACTTTGTGCAAAATGAATACAAAAATATCAAATTAAACCACATTTATTAATACTGTACTACAGTATACCAAAATGTAGCAAAATAGTACACATTTCCTGCACACAGAAATGGAAGAGATGAACACAGGACTTGACGTGATAAAGAACACACAGAAACAGAAAATTACACCAATATTTTTCATCATTATTTCTGTGGCAGGAAGTAAAGGAAAATGTGAAATTTCCTTCCATGGAAAAGAGATCCACAGTAAAAATGGGTTAAAATGGTGCAGTTGAAATTTAAAAGGCCAATACACTGAAGGTAAAAGCACTCCCCACTGATCCATCTACCACAGACCCATCTGTGAAAATGGTGTGCCATGGCTACTATGCCAGCACATATGAGAGGAGTACACAAAAGGTATCTGCAGATGTACAAGGTTTGGGGAGTTCACAGAGGCAAGCACCACAATGTGATATGGCATGTCCCAAGGTTGTACACTGCGAATTTTAAGAGGGATGACCTGATGTGTAGAGATATAAAGTACATCCAGCAGCTCTTTATAATCTGATGCCTTCTGGATGACTTGCTATAGGGCTGCAAGCCAACTTTACCAGGAGTGGGCAGCAGTGTAGCTGCATAATAAGATAAGCTGATAGGTAGGAAACCCCAGACAGAGAAGGTATGCTACAGCTGTGTACATGGAAAGTCCACTGCTGTGGGTGGTATGTTGATAATGAGATGATGTGGCAGTTGTTCAGCATGCAAACAAGGCGGCAAAAGTGGAGATGGCAATATGCAGGAAAGGAAACTTGAAAGCCTGCATTCCATTCCCCAATCAGCATGGGGACCATTATACATCTATAGGGTGAATGATGTGTGCAGTAATTCAAACAAATATTCTCTTCAATGCCCTTACTGAGTTGTAAGTTCAGAACACTTTCACAATACTGTGAAAAATAAAATACAGTTGATGCAAGATCTCCACTTCTTGTCCTAATCATAATGCATGTAACTGCAAAATTTACAGTGTGTTTTGTGTTACAGTAAAAAATACACAGCTGTATAATTTATGTACTGTTTGTTTAAATAGCTGCCTATAATAGTCATAATGAAATTCATGACATTTATACTAGACAACATTTAAATCTTTAGCAACCTTCTGCTACTTTGTCTAAATATCAGAAGGGGGTTCACTACATGGGTATAAAGATATTTAATACTCTGCCTGTGCATATAAAACAAGAGTCTGATAATCCTAAGAAATCTGACTCTATCTTGAAGAAATTTTTATATGTGAATTATTTTTATTCTTTGGAAGAAATGTATAGACTGTCAAATTCTTAACATTTATATATTATTATATTGTTAGACAGTTGTTTTATGCAACTTTATTTAGTTCTTTTATATAAGGATACATTATAAATAGTAGTACAAATGATAATCCTGTATCGTATGAAGTAGCCTAAGTGTACACATTATTACTCCTATGTTTTAATACTGTAAATATCTGATTTCTCTGTATCTAACAGTTAATAATCATAGCATATTTGTTTAAATTTGACCATTTCTATATCCATGTGGTCTTCGACCCTGTAATGGATCTACGGAAAGTGAAATAAATTGAAATTGAAATATCAGATTACACTGTATTAATGTGGCCTACAATTTCCTGTACAGTAAATACACAAATCTGAACATGCGCCAAATCTTAACTATACAAATATTCCCCATTCTTTGTTTGTTACATTTTAAGTGTATGATGATGCAGGCAGAACATCTGCAGTAATCCTCAGAATTTTCTAAAACACATTTTTAAGAAAGTGTTTTGTAAGCATAAAATCACAGTTTTATGAAACGTGGTTGTAAATTTCTAGCCATACATGCAACTTGAGTGCCATAAAAACATACTCCTTTAAGAGTACTTTTAATTTCTGCATGTTAGGCTGTGTTCCTTAGTTTCTACAGTCTCGTGTAATTCAGAAAGTGATGAAATTCAGATGTTTTTGAAAATGCATATTACTTCAATATGTTTCAGTGGCTTCATAAAGTGTTTATATAACACAGTTTAAGATAATATTAAACTACCATTTTAACTCTTTCAAAAGAAAAATCAAGAAGCTAGCATTCATAGTTTTCACAGTACTTAGTTTAAAATGTGTAGCAAAATCACAGGTTATTTAAATAGTTACAACAAGTAACTCCAACAAAAGACCTGACATTTTCTCGAATGTCTGTGGTACAACTTCCTACAAATTTTTTTGTCATTGATAAATTTAAAAAAGTGGTCTGACTGCCTGACTGGAGATGGAATGTGGCATAGTATAGGCTATACACACCTTATTCTGTTCAACACTGGAATGAAGGGCAGCTCTTAACTCTGCCGCTTGTGTCTGCAAAGTAAACTTATCACTGGAGACTGAGTCCAGCTCAGCACGCAGTGTAGTAAGTTCATCCTGTAAGGCACTCATACTTTGCTGCAAGCTCTTCTCAGTACACAGCCATCGTTCTTCTGACAATCTTATCTTTTCCTGTAGGCTAGCTGCTTCCTGTGATTTCTGATGCAAATAGTAGTTCAGCATCTGAGACCAAAATAATTTAATGCGCATGTAATGGCATTCACAAAATAAACAACTCACAAGATGGTAATGTAAAAACAAGACAGGCAATGTACATACAAAGATAAGTTTGAGGCATGTTCGCAAAACCACTGTTGCTGTGGAAAAGCAATAAGTATTACATATTCTGAGTGTGTCTGTAGCCTTAGTTATCCAGCATGCAAAGTGCAAGCATCATATTATACTGTCATCTACCACATCTTTCCACATTATCTTATAAATGGCACCATTTTCAGAAAAAAGTTACTGAATATAAAACATGTGTTTAGATTTTCTCTACAACTTTCCTCTGAAACATTTCTCATTCTAAGAAGAATTAAGCATGATACTATCATAAATGTAGATAAGTATTCATGTCAAGTACCCGTTCTTTTTGTCACATTTTAATGAAACCTGAATTTTCTTGACAGACTTTTAAAAAAACGCTCGAACAACAAATTTCATGACAATCTGTCCAGTGGGAGCTGAGTTGTTCCAAGCGGACGGGCAGATGGACAGAGAGACAGACTCAACAAAGCTAATAGTCGCTTTTTGCAATTTTGCAAATGTGCCTAAAAATCAACATTCTGAAGTAACAGTGACAAAAAATTAAAACCATGATGACCACACATCTTGGATTATTGAATCTTTTATTACGTGTAGTCAGCAGTGTAATGCACATAGCACTGAATGGTATGATGAAAGTGAATGATAAATGGGAAAGAATGTGTGTGGATTGTCTTGGTTTATTTTAAAGTACATTTCCAATATTTCTTCTGGGATGAATGAATAATATCACGAAAAATCTTGGAAAAGCTAGTCCCTGAACTATGACTTCAATCCAAAACCTCCTGAGTGTGAAATGGAAGTGCTAAGCATTACACCACACTATTTAGTCTGTGGGGTTATGAAAGTAGCCAGGAGTTAATACATTCTCTACCAAAGCTGTCTACACAATTTATCACAGATGGTTCAATATGGCCAGCATCAACTTACGTCAATCTAGCATAGCCCCCCTTATAACCTGAATCTGACTGTGAATGACTGCTTTAATAATGAACTGAGTTATGGTCTTCAGGAGTTGGGTGAAGACAATGGTGGCAAAGTGTATGGGCAAGGGTGGGTGTGAGCCCAGTGGAATGCTCCTCTACAAGCTTAGTAAATAAAGCACAATGGCAAAATGCTCAGGAATAATAATAAACTATTTGTACTAGCATCAGCACTCCTATACAACTCTATCATACATTAGGAATAAAACTGGAAGTGTGCATATGGACAAGCAGGCAATCTACAGACAAGGCAGATCTGCCCCCATGGAAGTCTGGTAATCATACTGCAATAATGACAGCTACTTTTGCTGTACTGCGAACATCTGTTGCCTTCTTGATCACATTCAGGTTTGCACCTCACCCCCACTTGAATCAAACAGTTCTGGTGCCACTGGTTAATTAATCTAAAGAGCGAAATGCAGACGTCATCAGCACTTGTCTTCAGCTTCCAAGAAAAATGACTGGTTTATATAAAATATTCTCAATTGTGCCAACAAAACAGTTTTATGTTCTGTAGCATGCTCCCCACCTTTTCCTCATCTGCAGTGTGCTGACTGCAATTTCTGCCACATGCACCAAGATCAACACACAAAAGAAAACAATTCTCAGCCACAGAAGAGGAAGCAAGAGAGATAGAGAAAACTATCACACATCAAACATCAATCCACATGGATTTTTATGGAATTTCACTTCCTCTATGAAGTCACTCTTATGTTGAAAAAATGGGCCTCTACACAATGACTGAAACTTCAAATGGACAGGATAATGAAATCTTAAGTGTCACTTTTACTACTGCAAAACTGCAAACAAAATTTGTATATCTCCAAAATCTATTCTTCTCTCATAAGTTCCAGCATGAACAACATTTTTATTTCTTAAATGTTCTTCCCAGCTACTCAAATTTTGACACTGTAGCTACAGTCATAATAGTACATTTTATTCTGATTTTGTAACACACTCAAATACTTAATTTTACCCACATTCATAACAGACACAATACTCCCATAGCTTTGAAAGACACTTCTAAATATTACAGTATGTAATGACATAAGAAAATCCAAACTAGTGTTTATGACTGCCCACATTACTGAACACAATTATATACACGTACAACATCTGACCACCAAAATGTATTGTGCATGTTGTTCAACAGATTTCCACAGTACAAGATTTCAAGCTTCACAGTGACTGAACATGATAAAATCTTGACTGAGCAGCCACACCAGTTCAGAGGTGACGTTCAACATTTTGAAGACTGCTGTGTCCACCATTATGGAATCCGGTAAATATGAGAGCCCCATTTACATCCTTTTTGTCAGGAGACAGCTGACCTACCTCAACAGGCAAACTGTTACACTAGCTAGTAACCCATTTGAGAGCTGAACTGGGTACCTGCGAAATACAAGCCTAAAGCATTACCATTATACCAACATGTTCATATCACAGCCTAAAGACTGACACATACCTCAGACAATGTAGTGTAAAAATGCTGATCTGCCAAATATATCAAGCTACTCTTAGAACACACTAAAACAACTGTGGTATTTATCAACATCCTTCAATGAATATCTACCAGTAACACTCCTACAACAGACAGACAAACAAGTACCTTAATCTGATCAGCCAGTACTGGATCCTTTGCCCTTGTTTCCTCCAAGTTCTCATGCAACTTTTCAAGTTCCTGTCTACATTCTTCATGTGCTTGTTGCTCTGTTTCCAGTTGCTTCTTAAGGTGGGAGACGTTAGTTTGTAGCACACAACACAGAGATTCTGTCCGACCGAGGTCTACCTTTTTTGTATCTAGCAAGTCATTGGCTGTTTCCAGTCCCATCTGAAGGCTAGCCAACTGCTTTTTCAACTGTAATGTCTCACACTTCTCTGAGAAGATCTGTAACATTTACATTTCTGTTTGCAGAAAATAAAGTGATACAAAAATTAATTTCATGTGTTCCTAACATCAGTGGCTGAACAGTTAATTAAGAAGAGTATGAACATGTGTATGTATGTGTCAGAAGGGATAAGGACTCTTCTTGCTACGTATCAAATGTAAGTAGATGTTAGTGGTGAGAGACGATTTCAAGACTGATGTTACTACAAACAATAAAGGAATGAACATAATGGGGACAAACTACTCTGAATGACAGGGTCTTCATAACCAGCTGACAATTATTCACATGGTTACAAAATTTCCTGCCTTTCTATGGGAAACAATCTTCATCACAATGTTCACATAAGCCCAACATTGTATCCCATCCTTGACCAGCTCAATCCAATCCATGCCATAATGCACACAACTCCATAAAGTTTAATTTTAATACTGTCTTCAGTTCTATCTATACCTTGGATTCCCCAAAGGTCTCTTCCCTTTAAGTTTTCCAACCAAAACTTTGTATGCATTTTTCAACTTCCCTGTACATGTTGTGCCAATGCCACTATTATTGGTTCTATCACCCCTGCAAAGAGCTACTATAACAGTGATCATTTTATAGGTTTATCTAACAATCTTTTATTACTTCCTTTTCATTAGGTCCATATACCTTCCTCTACAGTTTGTTCACAAAATACTTCAACTTACATTTCTTCCCTCAGGGTGAATAAATTTCACATCAGTACAATATAAAAACCATGTAAAATTGTAGAGACAAAAGAAGGCATATAAAAAGTTGACACTACATGATTAAAGTAAAGCAGATGTACATTTCATGACTACAGCCATCAAGGAAAGATGACTGAAAATAGCTGGAAACACATCAAAAGCAACTACAGTTAATAGATGTGAGATTTATTTGGATGAAGAGGTTAATAAACAAAGAAATGTTAAGAGTATGTCTAATCTGTAGAGAGGAATATCTGAAGTTGGGCATGGGGTAAGAAAAACAAGTTACAAGCAGCTGTGTGGCTGTCATGAGGCAAAAATGTGATCATGAGAGAATAATGACATTGATCACCAGAAGACATTACACAACCAACACATGTAGCATCATCTTTTGTAGTACTGAAGGCAGATGGCCATTTCATCCACTTTAACTATCAGCATATCTGAATGAGTACAGTCAAACATACTACCAAAGAAGTAACTGAATTTTCAGCACGTGCTGAAAAGGCATTAACCAAAACCTATACACACAAAAACACACAAATTATGCTATACACAATACAAAATGCAGTTTAACATTCTTCTACACTTAAGAATCACAGTGCCTGATATCCTGAATCACACAATTTCTGCTCACCTCTTTCCGCAGTTCCTTGATGATGATGTGTGACTTCCGAACTTCCTCATCCAACTCGGTAATTCTTGCCTGGTACTGAAGTAACTGCAGCTCTCGAGTCTTCTGGTCAAACTCATTACCAGCAGCCATGTCACTGCCCCCTGATAATGAAGGTGCCACAGATAACTTTTCTTTAGAAATACTGCAACTCTGAACAAGTTTCCCTTTTTCCTTCTCCAGTACCAACAGTACTTCTTGGTTTCTATCTGCAATCCTTTTCTGTTCTTCACAACTCTTTTTGCCAGCCTCTAACTCTGCTTTCAGTTTGCCGATCTCACACTTCAGAGTCACTAGTTCAATACTCTCTTTGGTCTTTCCATTAAGTTCTTCAAGAGCACACTCTGCAACTTTCCTTCCTCGCATGTGTTCCTTTACTTTCTTCAGCAGTGTTCGAACATTGGACTCATATCTACGATGTTTCTCGCCATGCTCAATCTCACTCATTTTCAGAGAACCCTTTAATTTGCTGATTTGTCTATGAAGTGCATCAATCTGTTCTTTGTAATTCAAAATGCCAACATTCAAAGTCTGGGTACCAGTGCTTTCAGTGTTCACTTCCTCAGTCTGAGTACTGTATGATATGTTATTTAGTTTTTCCCCAGCAAGAACCTTTACCCTCAAACCTTGCCTCAAATCAAGCAGTTCATCAGTGGGTGCTTCGTTTGACTGTTTCTCTGTTTTCACTTCTGTTCCATGTTTGTTCTGCAATTCCAGAGCCTTGTTTAAAGAATCTCTTATATTTACAAGCACAGAAAACAATGAATCAAATCCAATTATACTGTTAACAGGTACTATATTCACTTGTTCTTTCTGAATGTCTTTTTCTTGGATACCAAATCTTTCTGTCAAGAGTAACATTAATTTGGATTCAGTACTCTGCATCAACCCATACAGGTGATGTAGGTTGGTTTGTACACTTCCATTTTCATATGAAGATAAAGATTTGACTGCAGTTGGTAAAACTTCATGAGATGAATGCTCAGTATTTACAGTTTCTACATCATTCACAGCTACAGGTTTGGATGTTCTAGCTACCTCATTATCTTTTACCAACCTCTTCATTTGCTTCTGAAGCAGATTTTTCTCTTCTTCAGACCTCCTGCACAGCATGTTGAACTGGTCAATGGCACTGTTTGCTCTTGAAAGCTGTTTCTGAAGTGAGGCTGTTTCACCTGCCAGTTTCTTATTTGAAGCTTCCAGATCCTGAATCTTAACCTGGAGCCTCTTAACATGTTCCTCGTGAGCTGTCTTTTCATTCTGTAACTCAACCAGAGTCCGTTCTTTGGCCTTTAGTTCTTCACTGTGTGCTTCAAAATTACGATTTTGGTTAAGAAGTTGCTCTTCTCGTGCTACTATGGTTTCCTCCATCACTGATACTTGTTCTCTGACATAATTGTATGCTTCACTTAACTCCTTTACTTCCAAGTTTAGTTCCCTGTTAACTTTTGACACATGTTCCACCTGCTGTTCCAGTACCTCTGTTTGTGATATTCTACTCTTCAGTTCTCTGTATGCCTCTTCAACCTTCCCAAGTTCATTTATTTTCTCTGTCTGACTCCCCTTTTCTGTTTGAAGCACATTTACATCTGCTTTCAAATTCATGATATGTTGCTCTTTTTCTCGCAGTTCTGTTCTCATTGCATGGTAGCTTGTAGTTATACGAGCAAAGTCATCTCTCAGTTTGCTTATGGCCAAATTAATTTCAGTCTTCTCCCTTTCTGCCGCTGCTAGTGCAACTTCAACTGTCACCTTTTCATTTTTCAACTGCAGCAATGTTTGCTCTTTCAGTTTCAAATTCTCCCCAAGATGAAGGTATGACATCTCAATATCTTTACATCTGTTCTCAAGGAGCTGCAATGCCAACTCCTTTTCATTCAGTGTTTCTTGTAACACTGTAGTCCCCACCATCAGCTTTGCATTTTCTGCTCCCAATTCCTCCAAAGCTGTTTCTTTTGTTTGCATTTCATTTTTCAGAGATGCAACTTCTTCCTTGAGCTCCTGAATTGTTGCATCTGACAAGCTTAATGTTTTCGCCTTCTCTTCTTCCATTCCCTTCAGCTTTGCTATAATTGTGTTGATTGTATCTGCAGTGGATTTGTTACGAATCTGGCTAAAGATGGTAGCCTCCCGCTCCACCATATCAGCTTGTATAACCTCTAGTTTCCTCATCAGTGCCTCTTTTTCTCTCACAGCCCTGTATTGTGTGTTCTCAACCATTTGACGCAAATTTGCAATTTCTCCTTTCATTCTGTCAATCTGATGGCTATAAGACACAACACTGGCTTGACTTGCCATTAGCTCCTGTTGAACTTTCGCTTTGGATGCCTGACATGCATGCAACTGATCTCTGTACCAGTACCCAGACTTCCTTGTGGTTTCTATTTCATTTTTCAAGTTAGTCACATTATTTTCTGCCTTAAGTTTAGCTTGAAGAAGAGACTGAAATTCTACATGCTGGTCTGAGATCTTATTTTTCAGGCCCTGGATTGATCCATCTTTAGATTCAGCTTCTATTTTCAACTCTTGCAATTCAATTCTCAGTTTCCCATTGGCATCTTCAGTTGCTTGCACACATTCGCTTCCACTGACTTATCTCTGAGTCTCTAAGTTCTAACTGCATAGTCAGGTCTTGAATCCGACTGTTTGCCTCTCGTATCACTTGCTGCAACCTGTTTATTTCCAGCACCAACTTCTCAATCTCTTGTAAAGCAGCTTTGCTATCTGCTGCAGTCCTTGACTTCAACTCCTGTTCTAGAGTTTGTGCATGATCTGGAACCTCATTCTGTCCTGCGACCAATGCTGTCATTTCAGCCTGCACTGTCTCAAGACGTCCTTCCAAGTGAGCTTTCTGCCTAAGAACCTCTTGATATTTTTCTTGCCACTGTAAACCTATTCTGGTTTCCATTGCCAAGGCTTCAATTCTGTATTTCTCCTTCTCTTCAAGAGCATTCTGAAGCTGAACAGCAAGCATGTGGATCTGCATGTCCACATTCTCTTTAGGTGTCATTGTCTCAAACCTAGGAGTAACAGGAATTAAATACTGGTCATTTTGTTCATACTTCCCTGAAGGTGGGGTTGGTGTTGGTGCTGCAGAATCTAGAAGCAACAGTTTCTTGATACGAAACAATTCTTCTTCATACCCACTCACATCTGAGATAGATGACATTGTTTCAACTCTTTCTGAGCAGATGGAGTCTAGCTCAAAACGAGATGAACATCCAGAGATATTGGATGCAGAGTCCAACCTATCTCTGGCCCTTTTAAACTCCCAGGCCAGCTGATCAGCTGTCGTCATGGAGCAGTCAAGTTTGCAACCGGGCTCACTAGCCATATTACTAAGGCCACTGGCTAAAAATAAGCTGCTTTTACAATGACCTGAAGCTGTGGTTGTATGTTCATGGCTTGATGTGGCATTTAGACAATGGTCTGAGTTCACAGCATGTATATTGCCTCTGCTTGCTGTGGTATTTGATCTAGGATCTGAATCTGGTGACTCAGTCAGATGTGAACATTTTTCAGTTACCACAGTAACTGTGTTTGGTGGATGTTTCAGTAATTTGTTACAAGGTTCCACTTGGACAGAAGGTTTGGTACCCAGCAACAAACTGTCCATTTCTTGATGAGCCCTTTCTTCTTGTGTAGATAAGTGACTTGAACAATAAGCATGCACTTTTGCAAGAAGTGAAGAATCTGATGTATTTCTTTTCTGTAGATTTTTGAAACCTTCAATACATACAGACAAAAACAATAAATTACAAATACATAAAACATTATGTAGGCCTACAATCAATACTAAATAACCATCAGAATACAACTTAAACTGAGTGATATATGTGCATAAAGGCAATAGGTTAAAGAATAACACTAATGAGAAATAATACACCACCACAAAATGTAAGGACAACTACAGCAGAGAATCTTGGTCCATTCACAACAGAGGGTCCTAAGTGAACACTGATAGTCAATTAGCTGATAAAGAAAGTCCCTGCTTTTAAGGAACCCACAGATTCTTATTTTCAACAACACTTGTTTTCTTAGATCATCTGGATGTTAACATACAAGTAGCAAATGTTAAATGTATGCAACAGTTTGGTATAAAAACTTTTAAAAATGCCAAACAGGCAGGAGGACAAAGAATCTAATAAAAAGGTTAGTGGATAATAATAAAGAGAGACAGACTGAAATAGATTAGAACAGGATCCAATAACAAGCTTTTGTTGAGATGGTAACAAATTTTTGAGTTACATCAAATTTGTTTATTAGTTAAGTGAACAGCAGGGAAGAAAACAGTGAATTTCTCATATTTCATGTTGACTGAAAAACAGACACCAAGAATATCCAATACATGTTCGCTTCACCCAAATAAATGATTATGAAGCTTATACAAATTATAAACACAAAATAAAACATTTAATTAAAACACCCTCCAAATATCTGGTGCACTGAAAAAGATAAATTTTAAGAGTTTGTTTAGATCTTCCAGTGTATTCTGTAGATACCTTCTTATCAGGACACATACCAAATTTTAGCAAAATGTGACAGAGTTCATTGGTTTGATGATACGACACACAGACCAATGTTGTACGATCATAGGCATTCTTTGTTTTACACATATGCATATAGATTCTCATATTGCCATGATGGCCACAAAATACAATTTTTGTCACACTGGTTTGACAAGAAAAGTTGGCAAAATTAAAAAAAAACGTGGTATGGACATGTGTTATGAATGGAAACAATACAATACCTTTGAAAGCATCCAAACTGAAGATGTCAAATAACTATTTGGGAGCAAGGGTAAAAAAAGCGGTAAAAACAGAGCAGGGAGAGTGGACACAGACAAAAGAGGAGTCTTATGGAAGTATGGAGAATAACTCTACCATATACTGTACTGCCTGACTGGTGAAAATGTCAGTGATTACACACACCTTCTAAAGTTTCCTCAAGTTCTCTGTTCAGGCAGTCAGACTGAAGTTGCTGAATCAATTCTCTTGACAAATCCTTTGACTGTAAATGTTGTGGTTCTGTTATCAGCTTCCTTTCTTCCAAATCTTTTGACCTTTTAGCTGTACCATAGCTGTTTGAAGAAGTAACAGAAGTTGCACTTGTCACAGAAACAGTGGTCTATAGACAAAGAAGAAAACTATGCAATTAATTACAGGAAATGAAACAATGGCTCACTGGATACAGCACAGAAAATGGAAATTTATACAAATCAAAAAATTGATGGTGTTAAGCATATTAACTGACAGGACTATTTTATTTACATTAAATACCTGTGATTTTTCATCCTGGGTGGTGTCTTGCACTTGGTTATAAACAGAATGGTCAGACATTATCAGAACCCATTATATTTGCTCATGACTTTCATCATAATTTATAGTAAAAAGTCTATGATTGCTGTGCGATATCAAATATAGTTCTTTCATAAGCGTAAATAAATGGTTTATTGCCAACAAAAATCTGCCTTGTAGCTAGATAAGAGAAACATAACAGAATTTACCAGAGCAGACAATGCCAAAAAAGGTAAAAAGTACCTCATGATCTCTTCCTACCATACAAATGACTACCCCTCCCCCCCACAGCCATCCACTGAAATTGTACAAGTCACATAGACTTACACCACCAACAATCCTATTAACAAGACGCAGATACAACCATCAGACCAGAGGTCAACTACAAACTGAATGTTTGGCTGATTCTCATACAATAACATTGTGACATACAACCCATACCACAGATAACATAAGAATTCACTCTGATCCATTATATGAATTACACGGTACATGCACATAAACATTCACCATTCACTGAACCTGTATATAATACCATTTCTGAAACATCCAATCATACAATAACATTGTGACATACAACCCATACCACAGATAACATATGAATTAGCTCTGATCCATTATATGAATTACACAGTATGTGCATGTAAACATTCACCATTCACTGAACCAGTATATAATAACATTTCTGAAACATCTAATTCCAGGCACCCCAATGAATTTGTGTGAAATATATTTGATGTTGGCATTTGTCTATGTCATTCATACATTCTGACAATGAAATATTGTGTGAACTGAACTGCAGCTGACATCAAAGTCTAATCTTTGTGTATAGGAATGAACCACTGTGTGAGCTATGTATGTCATGGGCATTTTTGAAAGTCATTTGTAGACTGTGTAACAGCAATGCAATATTGTGTGAAATTAACTATAGCTGACAGCAAGCTCTAACCTTTCTGTGATATTAAACAACCATTATGTGAGCTACATACCATATTTACTCAAATGCAAGATGAGGTTTTGTCCTTAAATTTGGTTCTTAAATATGTGAGGTCGTCTTAAATTCACGTATGAAGCACCGCCCCGGATCGCTCTGAACAGGACCATGTGGAGCCAAATCAAGGCTTGTATTGCCAAATTGTCATGTGTAGAAAAATGAGAGAACAGAGCATGACTAAGTTAACTGACACAACTTATTTTATTGGACATCATCTAACTGTTTAAAGAGCAAGACGTTTCAGTAGCCGGCTCTGTTTCCCTCTTCGAGCAAATAAGCACCTAACCTGGTGGGCCCCTTAGATTGAGCTATGTTATCACTGGGTATCACAGAAACAGTGAACTTGTTCAGATATGATAGAACAGATCTAGTCCAACGGTAGTAACACGAAAATGGCTACTGAAAAATTAACTACAAGACTCAAAAATAAAACCTGGACCAATCCACAAATTAAATACCATAAAAAGACCCATGAACTCAAACCGATCAGACTGCAAACACAACACAAAACTCCCGAACACACGATTTTAAATTCTTAATACCACTGCCACCACCTGTGGAGAGAATTGTGAATATTCTTCATGGGTTGAAGTAAGTTTATAAACCAAAAAATATAAATGTATTATTTAGTCAATGCGGATCGTAATGGCATGGCAGCACATCTCACCACATATGATATTGAAGGGTTTTAAGAAGTGCTGTATATCCAATGCAATGGATGAGACAGATGATGATGTGAGATCTGCACTGTTCTGGGATATTACGCAGTGTCGAGTGGTAATCCTTTACTGACGTTTCGGGAGAACATATCAGTCCCATCTTCAAGGGTCAAGAAGTCCAAGAAGACAAGTGATGATGTGTTGGTGGAATGACAGTGAAGAGGATGGGAATGTTAGAAGTGAGTGTGAGGAACATGAAGGCACTGGCTGTGAAGATGGAGACAGTGACAGTGATTGGTAAGGGAAGACAGAATCTGACATGCTTTATGTATTAAGTATATGAAATTAATAGTAAAATATTTTCTCTGAGCAGATGTTTTAGTTTTGGGGGGGTCATTTTATATTTGGATAAATACAGTTTCCCTTGGCAGACATGTTTTATTTGGAGGGGGGGGGGGCATCTTAGATTATAGTCATCTTGCATTCAGGCAAATACGGTATGTAGTATGCACTTCTCCACATCATTCGTACATTGTGCAACAGCAACTTTTCCACGACATTCACATATACTATAACAGCAATGAAATATTATGTGAATGGTACTACTGTTGACATGTTTAACCTTTCTGTGTTCTGAAGGAGACGTATATTCTGTACATGTATTGCACATTTTTTTACATCATACATTGTGTAGAGTGCAGTAATACACCTGAGACAGTGACACTGGTCTCAGTCTCACCACCGTTGTGTAAAAACGGTGACCCACTGTTTTCCAGTAGTCCTAAATACATATGTATGTGTGTATCTGACACACACACATATATGTAGATATGTACATACATATGTAATAAATGACTTAACATTGTACCAGAAATTAACCTTTACCATTTTTAATTTGGATACACAATGAATATCTATCCATAACATATGTAAGACCTTGACTCAAGTCAATTGGGAAATGCAATGAGAAGCATGGAAACTATGGGTATGTTCTCTACTGTTATTAAACTTTTAAAGTAAAATTCACATAAAGTCATGTTAAAAATATGTACTGTAACAGAAAATACTTTTTTATAGTGTAAATTAACTTTCTATGCAAGCAATGCTTAGCTAATACTGCTGTGTGCTGCTGCAAATGTGGTATGACACAGGCAATGACATCCACAATCCTATACTAACAGTAATTCAAGAACACATTATCACAATGGCAGCTCACATACGTAACAGTTTCCACATTGCTGTAACTAAATCAATGAACTATTGTTCCAAGAAGTTCCTATGTAAAGATGTAGTTCTTGAAATCCTGTAACAGTCCCAATTATTTGTCTGGAGGGACTGAGGAAAATCGCCATTATAGTTTTCTGCTCAACAATGAGGTACGAGTACGATACCTGAATGTACTCACAGCTTTACAAGTTGTTTCATGAAGTAACAATACTAAACAACACAGTATGGGCAGTTACAATGTAACAAAATGATTATTACCTTGAATTCTGTATTTGGGTCTACAACATTATTCAATGCCAGTTCATTTTCTTGCCACTTATCTAAGATAGTGCTGTCGGCTTCAGGATTTACTTGTTCCACATACACACTGAGGTTAAATCTGTCCATAATTTGGAGACTAAAATACTCTGGTCACGCTTCCCACTGCGATGTAAAATGCTAATGCTTCGTACTGAAACAGAGAAGTTTACACCACATTAATTTCATAAGAAAGAAAGAAAGAAAAAAGGCAACTTCATCTAGTAATGGAACTCAATTTTTTTTTTTTCACTGACGATCTCCTATCAATCAAATTTCTATGATTCGTAATGCACTGAACTACCAATTTATTTTCAATATGGTACTGTTTGAAACATTAACTTCAACCCAACCTATTGTACAGACGTCACTTTCGTCCACCTAATCTAACATGTTAACATGCCAAGTCAATTCTTAGATTTACGTCCCTACATCCTACTGCACTCTGTAAATAAAGCTCCACTACTCACACTACATCAATCACGACTCGTACTTGTCATCAAACTTCACACATCATTTTCGAAGCAGCCCCACCTCCTACGTGGCTGTACCCACGGATCATCTGCTAGTCCCTTCCTCCCGCTGCGCACGCTCGCAACCACTTTTACCAACCACAGCTGTGACCTACCAAATACGTCATGTTGCGTGGGTGTAAAATCATCCTTGGTAATCCGTGATATTCTACCTATAGTACAGGACAGCATTCCTTGGCCCCCAGAAGTAAGCAGATAATCGTGAACTACTCCTAATACCAGGTAGCGTAATTTGTTGTCCATTTTTGTACCGTGTGATACATTTAAAAAATTGTATAGTGTATTAAATTAAAGTCACTGTACTTTTAAATACGTCAAACATGAATACGCCAAAACAAATACATAAATAATCGGCAACAGCAAATATTTTCGAGCTTCGTGCCTCCAA
Organism: Reticulitermes speratus; assembly: GCA_021186555.1. Taxonomy (NCBI): domain Eukaryota; kingdom Metazoa; phylum Arthropoda; class Insecta; order Blattodea; family Rhinotermitidae; genus Reticulitermes; species Reticulitermes speratus. The sequence continues at coordinate 20,080,231 of JAJKFL010000002.1, forward strand.
AAAGCTTAGTGATTTGAGGCTTGGCATTCCACTGTGTTATCTATATTAGTAAATAGTACTTACACACAGTCAAACACAAAAAAAAATTGTGTTTAACGGTTGTAAATACTGCTGTTGTGGTATGTGGCGAACGTACGATTTACATTTTTATAGGGCCAAACATTTACTTTGTGTACATAAATCGCAGTGGCGTCTTAACACAGGACTCAACGAAAGTGTAAGGAAAGGCAATTAAAAGTAGACTCATCCCAGAGTGTAGTTCTACATTATAAATTGGTCTGTGAAGCCAGTAAGAAATATTTCATAACTTCATGTATCCTCTGCTGCACCTTTCAAGGTTTTTAATCTTGACAGAAGTTCTTAAATTTGTACCAGTAACATTTTTTAAATTATGTATAACTTGTACTTTTAATAATTTGATTCTGGTACATGCAAATCCAAACATTTTTTAAGCTTAAAATAGTTTAAATCTGAATTGCTTGCTTTCTTGAGTGTTCACTCACCTAATTCATATTTTGTCCCTAATGCGAAGATCTCTTTACATTTATCCTGCACTGCTTTCAATGCAACTGTATGTGAAGTACGAGTATGGAAATATGGCACAATACTGCTGGTTTGAACTGCACCTTAAGAACGAAGTGTCTCTCACTCCCCAAGCAAATGCGGCCACAACCACATTACATTACAATCATTTCATCGATTCATCATCCCACAATAGGGCACTGGATATAAAATATGTCACATTACATTTCATGATTACTATAAATCATAAGTCCTAACAGAATATAAAACAAAGCCTCATACAATCAGCATAAATTTTCTCAACAATATACTCGTATATAAAATCATAACAACATAATTTTAAACTTCCTTGTTCATCTTGCAAGGCCCACCAGTCATAATGAGAATGTTTCATTTGACGCTAAAGAACTTACTGTTGACAAAGCACTGAAACACTGCTTTTTATATACAACAATAACAGACGATTACGTTGATCCAGATTCCTGTATGAATGGACAAAACGAATTGGCTTTAAAGTGTTTTACACTTGACCTTGGTCGAAGTTCAGAGCCTTCCGACAGACAGAAGCCTCAGTATTTTTACCTTCGTATACATCAATTCAGATTATTTCGTAGGGCTCCCTTCCCCTCCCATAAAAAGTAATTAAGATGTAGTTATGAGTAAAGTTTCTTGCTTTGAAACTTCATTTAGCTTATGACAGATACCTTTGACGAATATTAATGCCTTTTTTAGTCAAAACAAATAATCACAGGTAAACTGATAAGTAAATATATATTAAAAAGGCAATTAGTTTTAAATAGCGTACACAATTCTGTCATCGCTTGCCACGCTACGCGTAATTCTGAAGCCAGTATTCTCAAGCTCGTTAGACGGTCTTAACACAGCCCAACAAAGGACATTTTTGTTAAGACGTAATTCTGTAAGTGATCTGAAATCTACCGTGCTAAATACCGATCCACTGCTAAAATTTCCAAGCTCCCTAGATGTTCGTGACATGCATTTGATCACAAGAGCTTCTACTGAGGGCAGCGTGCTAATCTTTCAACTTCCGTGGTAGCGTACAGAAGATTCTCAGCCCGATGTAAATAGGGAACATATATGCCAGACCGACTGGATTTCCGTTCACCTCATAAGGAAAATTCTAACACTGGAACGCAGATCGCTCTCAAATATCCAGGAAAAATATCAAATTATAAAATTAAAAGTGTTTTAATTCCATAGAGCTTCAGCTGCGGCTTGTACTCATCTTGAATTTGGTGCTGCGCTGGCTCACCGATCGCCGAAATGATGCACCGCTTGCAGACATAGTCTCATAAAATACTACTCTTCATCTGATCTAAAAACAGCGGCAGAACAGTAGGATAAATTAAATAACTATGCTTCAGTATAATAAAAAAATAAAATAAAATAACAGTATTACACAGAAAATAGGTGCGAAATATTCTCTTGCTCGCCAAATACCTCACCTAAGTTCTACCCTGTGGAGAGACCGAGGGCATGGGGCGTCAGTTTCCAACAGCTAGGCTAGGGATGCCCTGCCTATATTAATATCATACCCTTTATAAAATACCCCCCATTCATCCGTGCATCTATTCCTAATACATGCTTGCATATTTGCAGGAAAATCTGAATAGTGTAACTTGCGCCACATTTTTGCAGTGCATCTTGTCTCTGTTTTGATGTCTGGACATTCGATAATGGGGTGTGTACCTTGCTGAATACTTGACAAGGAAAGCAAAAGAGTGCTTCTTTTGAGATAAGAGTTTCTCATGGCAGTGACTGTGAAGACTGCATTTTAGTGGAAAGTGATGCCGTGTAATCTAATATAAATTTGCTGACAGCCATTGGCAAATTTTTACCACACTACATGGCGGAACATCCCAGAAGAGTGTATTAATGATTCCTTACTTGTATTCCATACAATCCAACCGTAAGATAGTTTTCTGTTATAACGGTGTAAAATTAAGTAATGTATCACCAGAGGATATGAACATCTGACTGCCGCATAACCAGGACAATGTATTATGTAACTGTATTACAATTCAGTGAATTACAATCCAGTCTCTTAGCACTGGTGGGCACATTCTGCTGGAACAGGCAGTAGCTACATAATGGTTTAATTTTGATTCATTTCAACCCATCTGACTTTGTACATGTCAGTAAAGACTCAGCACTTACTTCTGGTAATAAATTCCCCTTTTAACAATTTCTTTACAGCTTACAGTTTCACTTGGCTTTTGGCAGTTCTCAATTCAATACAATTTCCTCTTAGGTGGGCTCCATATGGAATGTTCAGTGTCTTTTAATGTTCTTTTCTGTGAAATAAAATTGAATGGTAGGTTTTTAGATCGGACTAAAACCATTATTTACACACAAATCTCCAACTGGCCTGGATTTGACTCTCATGTCCCGGGGAAAACTTTTCATCCAACACAAATAGCATAATGTATGCAGTGGTGCATCAAATAATGCTCTTTTTCAATGTTTGTGTTAGTTTTGTCAATAAACTTAAATATGAAAGTAGTTAACTCCCCTCACCCTGAGAACCAGCACCACTCTTTCTAGGGAAAAAAAAACACTGGACATTACGGGGGATTTATTTTTTAATTTAATAGGTTAGCTATCAGTTGTTTTATCATCACACCCTTCTGAAAAGTCGAATGAAAAAGGACAATATAAATCCTCACAATGTGATTAATATTTCTGTGCATAATAATCAGTTTCTCATATATGCTCATTTCATGTCGGAATACTTCCATCCATCTATTCAAAATTCTACAGCCTCATGCTACTGGCTTATCAACTTTTCTTTTTTACAGATGCACATCACTCCAGAGCTGAAGACTATGCTTGGTTTGCTCATTACAGTGCTTGTCTTTAGAAGGGTCCTTATGATGGAAAATAGCACGAACTATCATGTATGTATGCATGCATGTATGTATGTATGTATGTATGTGCATGTGTGTGTGTGTGTGTGTGTGTATGTATGTATGTATGTATGTATGTATGTATGTTCCTACCAACAATAATTCCAACATGTCAACCTTCTGAACTTCTGGAATGGGAATGACACTCGTATCACTTAACATAGGATTCTGAAATTTTATGTGGTAAGAGATCTTCAAAATATGCAAGTTGGGTTATGGTAACTTGTTGATAGAATGTACAGCAATAACAAGCCATATGTCTGAAATTAGTACTTAGTATATTTGGTATAGCAACTAGGCTATGTAGAGGATGGTCCAGGGCTTGTATCTTTCCCAGAATACCCAGACTGCCCCCCCCCCCCCCCTGTTTCCTATCCAATGGATACCGTGGTTCTTTCCCTGGGGTAAAGTGGCTGAGGCATAAAGCTGACCACCCACCTTCATCAAGTGCTGAGGTTAAGAATAAGTGGAGCTATACCTCTATTCCCTCACAGTGCGGACAGGGACAGCTCTCCTGTTTTCATTTTTATAAATTGGATTAGATTATGGGGGTGGGCATTAAACAACCCTTCTACCACAACTGTCTTCCAACTACTGTGCATCCACTTTCTAAGATTTAACACTCTAGCAGTCCTGCAGTTCAAAATAAGCATAGCACTTTGCTTATTGGGGCCTTGTGATAGCCACTTGGTTTCATGAGATGAGTTTACAGGTGGAACTCATAATTCACCTAAAACCTTACAGGCATATAGCATATGTAAAGTTGTTTCTTTTTTGTCATGACACTGTTTGCAGGTGGGACTGTTTACCAGTTACAGACTTAACAGTTGCCCTTGCAAAGACAATGTTCTAATATTACTCCTGTCACTTCTCTCAACTGTTTTCTATTCTCTTACCATACAGCCTGAGCCTCCTTTAGTACAGGGCTCATGACAGAAACCCACTGCATGTTTGTGTCCAGATGCAGACTGCCAGTGTTCCTGGTGTTAGCAGTTTCTTCTGAGATACCAGATGCCAGCTCAGGTCCTAAAAATGGATGGGCAAATATTGTTTTAGCCAACCAAGGATTTCATTCCCTTCAGTTCTGCTATGTTCTGCGACCCCTATCAGCCGAATCCCATTATGTTCGGCCAGTTTCATAGGATTGGTGGCAGTTACATGGCAGTGCTGAGTTAATCTGGTAACTGTCAGATTTTTTATCACACCTTGACTGTCCCATGGTGATAGATAATGAACCAGTCAATTAGGGCTTTTTTGTCCTGTTCTTATGTAAGTTACCAAGTATCTTCCTCATATTAAGTAAGAGATACCAGTAAATGACATAACATTTTATAAGCTTTCATACAACCCAGGAACCAATACTGCAGAATGTGACCCTCTACAGCATTGACAACTCTGCCTCTGAGGTTCCGCTCTTTATGCTAAAGGCAGATTCACCCACATTCCAAGCTATATGCTTCAGAAAGTCACCAGCCCAGCAACTGATGTCATTCTCACTGGCTATATGCAGAACACTTGGATATGACGCTCTGCAAAGGTATGGCACATTTTCAAATGCAATGAATGTAAAAGGTTGCAATGCAATGAAATTCTTTTATGTTCCATATTATATTCTCTTTTATATAGAGTCTACTCTGTTGATGCACGTCTCTTGGACAGTATGTACCACAGTAAAGGACTGCTACTAGATATAAACTGCAAAATTCCAGTACCAGAGTTGCAGCACTGCCAGTGGCATCACACAAAGACAGTTTCATGTTTCCTGTATCTTGGAGTTCACTGTGCAGGTATCCTTCATTAAGATAACTGGCTGATCAATCAGTATTTATCCAGCTGATAGAGAAATGTTTCTGTTGTTATGGAATCTAAAGCTTCACTACTACCACCACAGAAACTTGAGCTTGGAAGACACATTCTTCCTCAGAACCCACTTTAATATTATTCTCCAATGTGTGTGGTTAATCCACAGCAGACTCTTTCTATTATGTTTATCATTCAACATTTCGTACATGTATCCTCTTGGTGTATTCATAGTTGTGACTGTAATTAGTTAAAATAATTGTTGACAGTCAGTAGGCTTAAAGTTATTGGATGTAGCCTACATTATGATGTAGGACAAAACCACTGACACAAAGAAGGCTTAATAAATCTTTTGAACACATGGTCAAGTTCAGATATTTGAGGATGACAATAAAAGAACAAAATTACAGCCATACAGAAATGCAAAGCAGATTAGATATGGAGAATGATTGCTATCATTCTGTTCAGAATCTTTGGTCTTCCACCCTTTTATCTAAAAACATACAAACTAAAACGTACAACATCATACTTTGCCTGCTGTTTTCTGTGGATGTGAAACTTGGTCTCTCATTCAAGTAAGAATATGGACTGAGGGTGTTTGAGAACAGGGTGCTGAGGAATATAACTGGAGGAAATAATAGGAGGAGAAAATTCCATAACAAGGAATGTCATGATTTTTATTCCTTGCCAAATACTATTAGATCAAATCAAGGAAAATGAGGTGGGGGTGGGAATGTTGTGACATGGGAGGGAAGAGAAATACATACAGGGTTCTGGTGCAAAAACCCGATGGAAAGAAACCACTTGGACGTGTAGGCATAGATGAGAGGATAACATTAAAATGGATCTTAAAGAAATAGGGCAGGAAGGAGTGACTGGATTAATCTGGCTCAAGATAGAGACAAGTGGTGGAATCTTATGAAAATTGTAATAAACATTCAGGTTCCATAAAATGTGGGAAATTGTTTGAATAGCTGAAAACTTGTTAGCGTCTCATAATGGGCACTGCAGTGTGGAGTAGGTTAGTTAGTTAGATAGCCTACATTCTGAAAGGCTGTACAAAAATTTGATTTCTGTAACACCCTAACATGTTCACTGCACCAGTCAGGATGAAGGAGTCTCAAAAGACCAATGTCAGATACTGCCACAGTAAACCTCAATTGTCTGTTAAGAAGCATATGACAGTTAAATAAAGGTCATGAAATTCTGAACAAACTGTATGCTAAAATACATGTGGGCTCTGTTACAGACTGTCTAAAATATAGACAAAAATCAGTTACCAGTACCATTCACATTTGGCACATTCTGACATTCATGTTACATTCCCTCACAACATTAAATCAGGTATTCCTTTACACATTGTTTTACTGAATAAACTTCGTTCACTTTCAGAATGTCACCGCACGGTAGAAATAACGGAGGACATGGAACAAGAAATTATATTTCCTATACACATGCTGTGTTATCCACGTGCATATTGTGACTTGAATATTCGCAACAACCAAATAATGAAGGTATTATAATTGTAGAAGCTATAGCAATAAAAAGAAAATAGTGAAATAATGATTACTAATCCTTAATCAACACACAAATAATTTCATTTTAGCAAATTAATATGCATATCAAAAGAAGAAGAAACTAGAAAGGTGTCCCAAACTGAGACTGGTGGCCATTTTGTCATTACCTTAAGTGGATCTGTTAATTGATATAGAAATTAGTACTCCTGCTTTATATTCTGGTAGGCCCAAGTTCGAATCTTTGCCTCACTCCTAACTATTCTGACAAGCTTTCCGTGTTTTTCCTCAGGCAATTTAGTCATTCTCAGATAGTATTATGGGGTTTCTGGGCTTTATCCATTGTTTTTGTGTTCCAAACACAACACAAAGTGTACGTGTCAAGTCTTGAGGTAGGGAATTACCAACTCAGATGCGTCTATTACACTGAATTAATGTCGGTCACTGGGCAAGTACGAATTCCCCCAATTGTCATCACAGAACAGAAACAAATCAGATTTCTTAAATGTGTTTTGTTTAGAATACCAAGACAATGGGCAAAGTCCAGAAATCTTTCAAACTTTCCCAGCAACAGCAATTTATAATGGTAAAGAACATTTGTAGACACTGTACAAATTCAGAAATGTATGTATTGTCCCATTTGTTTATGCTGAAAATCAAAGAACTTAGGGAAAAACGTAGTGAATACAAAATGTGTGTTTCATTCTTCTTTAAGCTTTGTTCAAAACATTTTTCTTTTTGCTCTGGTAAATATTTAGAGAGTTACACTGAAGATATATATAGAAATGCTTATATGTCTTAATGTTGTGTCAATTATTTTTCTTTGTAACAAAAATGGAAGTGTTTTTTTTTTTGGGGGGGGGGGGGGGGGGGGGGGTAAATTGACCAGTATTAAGTCTCATGGAAATCTGTACAGCAGTTCTTGAATTGTTCTGTGCATACAGATGGATGGGCACCAATTTTAATAGGTGCTCTTTAGTGACAAGAACACATCTAGAAAGTAGGCTTATGACATCACCATGCTGCCTGTGCATTTGTGAATCCTGCTATTTTGGGAATCTGTGATCAATTTTCACAAAGTTTGGTCCAAACATCATGCTACTGGGCCACTAACATCATACTTGACAATAACATGGTGGATGTGAATTTATGAAGGGAGAGTAATACCAGTGCCACTTCCTGTAAGGTCTTGAAATGATGAACAACAGAACCTGGAAAAATGTGGCAGTGCATTATTTTCGCTTTTGGTTTGATGATAATGAATGAACCATTGGAATGGTATGAACATTGGTATGGGCATTGGGTATAGATATATCTACATAATATGTATGAACAGGGGTGCACAAATCCTGAGCACCAGGTCACAATGATGGCAATTTTTTCTAGTGGTGCCAATTATTTGTGAGTCCTCAGTATGAAAATCGCTTCATGTCTCTCTTCAGGCACCTAGAATTTTAAAGTGGCTCCTAGATTTTTGGAAAATGTGTGCACCCTTGTGTATGAACCACTGTTTGTAAAGGACAGTTACAAACATGGCAATGTGCAGAAGTTTGATGTTACATCTGACAAATGTAACTTACACTGAATCTGTATGTAAGTAATACATTCCTTACATAAATAAAATAAAATAACAATAGTACTTATAGTAACAGAGTTTCAGAGAAATAAAATAAAGAACAATAATAGTATTAATAGACTTGTAGGGCTGCAAGTATATGTAGCAGGAAAGAGTGCTTTATGAGTTCTGGATGGAACTTCCTTTTCAGAAAGCTGTATTGGAGTTTAAGAAGCGAAACACAGACAAATCACTTCCCATTGCTTCAGTGGCAGCCATTGCTGGTGAAATGCTGGAAGTTCGGTGGTTTGATACCGGGAATGGTAATTGGACTACAATAACTGAAACTTTTACCAAGTTTGTTAGTATGGGTAAGATCAACAGTTTTTTTTTTTCCAAGGCATGTTTATAAGCAATTTAAACAAGTACATAAACATGTGTAACTCTGACAGTCATAAATATAAATCTGATTGGCAATAGAGTATGTAGCATAACTTGCAATATCACTAGCCCCACAGACTTCATACTACATTATGTCCAAACAGTACAAAACTTCTGAAATTTATGGGGCCACCAATCCCCTCACTGAATGGCTACAATAAATATAGATAAACCACAAACTATTTGCTTGCTGCAGGTGTCCCTTAATGCCCTTAAAAATAATTTACATTTTTTTACAGGTCCCATAAAGATACAGTCACAGAGCATTATGGTACGCTATTTTTTTTGTGGATTGTCAGTTTTTTGACCCCACAAGAATTACGCTGGGAAATATAGCATCTCTCAAATATTATAATGAAGGTATTGTACCAGATATTGACATGAGAATTTTAATTGAACTAAAAATACATTACTACTTAGCATGATTTACTGTTAACAAAATTATTTATAAAACTGGACATTTACGAAGCATTACACAAAGGCACTAAGTGGTCAAATAAAATCTTATTCAGTTTCAAGCCTGTTCCCAATTTTTGTTATTAAACTCAAAAATATAAACAATAAAGCAGTCTCAGTATGACAACCAGTTACTTTGAAAGCGACAGTTAAACAAGTCTGTCTACAAACTACAGTAAATACAAAAGATGTTGCAGAAATCTGTCAGTTAAATCCAGCTTTGATATTATGTCCATTACCTCATAAACAGCTCCTCATACCAAACACATACACACACATTTGGTGGGCCGGGATAGTGTGGTTGGTATAGCGACTCACTACAGGTTGGGCAGTCTGGGAATTGAGTCCCGGTGGGAGCTAAATTTTTTGCACCCATCCAGACCGGCCCTGGGGTCCACCCAGCCTCCTGTACAATAAGTGCTGCATCTCTTTCCCGGGGGTAAAGCGGCCGGGGCGTGGCACTGACCACCCACCCCCATCTACCACCAAGGGTAAATAAAGAGTAGAGCTATACCCCTACTCCACCTCCGTGCCTTCATGGTCTGCTCTAGGGTGCAATTATGTACACTTGAAAATAAGATGTTCAGATACAACTGGAGTTACATCATACTTTACTATCACCGTGTACTGACATTTGTTATATTTTTTGAAGATTTTATGTTATAGGCAATAAAATGTCACATCAATGTTTCAGAATATGTTCTCCACAAAGCAGAGGCAGTCAGTTACTTCATACCAGTAGCACTGTTCACAATTCTCATGACTTTCATCATGATGCTTGTCACTTGTGCCTGGTAAGACTGAAATAAACCAACTACTTTTGCATGGGTGATTGAATAAGTATTTAATCCTAACAGACTTGTTTACCTTTCTTTCAGCTGTTATATAAGGAAAAGGAAGCAGAAGATGTACAGTAAACATGATTTTACCATGACATACACACCTGGCCTCAATGTAACATATGATGAAGATGAAACAAAGCTTGCAGGTATGAACTGTATTCATATGAGGCAAGGTACTGAGCAGACTACAGGATATTATTTCTTCTTCTCATCCCTTTTGCCATTACACAAATCCGCTTCCCTCAGTAATTCTTTTACAAATTCTGTCTCTCTGTGTCTGAAGTATTCTTTAGTGGGATTTAATGCATTTATTCATGCCAGTAAGTGGTTGCATGGTCCAAGGCATATGCAGTTTTAGATCACTCGAACATAGGGATGACAGGTTCAGATCTGTTGCGTGTCTGAATTTTTTTGTGTTGTATTATCCTGTGTATAAAGAGGCCATCATCCAGTGAGTTCCACCAAATCAATAAAGGAGTCATTGTTTAAGAATTAATTCTATATCAGGAACACAACAAGAGTCATAATTCACTAAAGCCACACCAAGTAATTTATTCACCAACTGAAGTTTAATGTTAGGCTGTCAACTGTCAATAAGTTTCTAATGACACATGAAATGAAAGGTACATTTTAGATGTTGTTCACATCCTGGGCAGATGTGGCTAACACTGATTCCGTCTCACTTTTGGCTATGCATGCTCTGAGCTCACAAGCTGATGAATGACCTATACCTGAAGTACTTGGATCTTTCTTGCCTGAACTAGGTTATGAATGCTATTTTGACAATTAATACAAATGTCACAAAACGAACATTAGTAAAGAATTAAATAGTAACAAACCTTTACTTTCAAAATTCAGACATACTGTTTTATGGAATCAAATAAGTACATGTCATGCTCTTGAAGATAAAACATATAAAGTTAAAAATTCTGTTTTAACACATAATAGTTTTTCACACTGTTGCCACCGTGCATCTTCGTCATATTAAATTAGGTTATAGACCAACTGATGCACACTAAAACCACTTTTTTAAGTAGCTTTATTATTAAAATTGTTAAAAATTGTACCCCTACACGTGTTTCGATCCTAGGATCATCGTCAGGGGTTTTTTTTTTTTGCTAAAAGCTACAGTCACTTCAACACGCAAAAACATTTCATATGGTAAGTCATTCATACACATTAAATAGAAAATCAATAATGATTACTGTTAGCAACCAATATATATACAAATTCTATATTACTTACAAAATCGTTTATTTTACAGCTTTTAATACCACGATCCCACACGCCAGCAGTTCCACAATCTACCATCTACAGTGCTTTTATAATTTTACAACTTTTAACGAATCTTTTTACAAGATTTTAACTTATGTTTTAAAGTGCAGATAGAATATTTTAAATCATGTGTTGAAGTGACTGTAGCTTTTAGCAAAAAAAAACCCCCTGACAATGATCCTAGGATCGAAACACGTGTAGGGGTACAATTTTTAACAATTTAATAATAAAGCTACTTAAAAAAGTGGTTTTAGTGTGCATCAGTTGGTCTATAACCTAATTTAACATATAATAGTATTATTTTACTTTGGAACTTTATTCCAAATATTTGAGATCTATGTATTGTATTTCAAACTCTGCTTTAGATATTAAAATAAGAATAACTGAAAATAAACCAATCAGTGTAATTTTAATTTTTACAATTAACTATTGTGACTTCTTGTAACTATTGCACAGATGCATGGCCAGCTGTTTACCATCATCTCAGTCTGGAAGACCAGAATGTCTGTTTGTCATCACTTATTTCAAATGACTCTTACAAGCCAATAACTAGTAAAATGGAGGTAAGTAACTGTGGTAATGCAAACCACCACCCCATACATTCACTTCTACAGCATGAGAACAAGCAGAAAAAAATTCTGTCTTCACTTGGGGACAGTCTGCTGTCCTGCTTCATGAGAAAAGCTTCAAGTTATTCTGCTCATATTTCAAAGTCTTTACCAGTTTGTAGCATAAGTAATTTGTTAGATGACTCATTAGAACATCAACTTCAGAAGTTTGACTCCCTCATCTTGAGTTTCCAGTGGACTGACTCAACAGAAAGTGCAAGTTCTGACAGTATAACCCAAGCAGACAATCAATTGATTGATTCCGTAAAAGGTAAAACGATAGATTTTTGTTCTGGACAGTTACTAATGGATGCCAAGTTTCGTCATGCAGAGCCTCTGAGAAATGCAGTCACACAGTTTGCAACACAGCATAGAAAGTCATCTGTAAATGCACAGAAGTTTGGGTCAGAAGAAGAAGAAAAAGAGCAAGAAGAAGTATTCTCATGCAGTTCTCGTGGATCACTTCATAGCTTTCATTCTGCATACCCATTTGCACACAATTCAGTCTCAAGTTTAGATTCCTTCATTAGCATTAGATCTGAGCTTCAAGATTAGCATAAAACTAAAATCTATTTTGAGCAACAAATTTATCTTGTAATGTATTTCTAACTTTAATTATTGTTCTTTGTATATAATATTTCCATATAATTACCTTATAATCGCAATTACAAGTTTGTAGAATGAATTTTAAGATCAATGTGTAATATTAATGTCCTATGTTGGTTCATAATGTAACTACTAATTTTACATCAATTCACTGCCAATAAAGGAGTACACATTAGCAATTGGACAAAACTTTCATCTCATTTGCATTATTAAATGCATATTGTAAGGTCCAGATGAAAGAGTCAGTGTAACCATATAGTCTTACATTAATGTCACTGTATATGTACATCTATGAAAACGTTCTTATACAAACACATACTGGTGAATGCATGCACTGACACAAAGGTACTCATTAACAGAAAGGGCTGTTAAAATTTCAATAGCAATTTTAATTCCAACACAAATAAGAACACATTAAATGTCCAGACATGTGTGAAGTAAATTATGAATAGAAAGAGATGGCCTCCACTGAACACAGTGGATTTGTTCATGGAAGAACCACGTTACAAGAATCCCATGCTCATCAGGGGCACTACAGGTGTCCAGCTTAAAGTGGAACCTACTCATATAAAACTACAAGACTGCTCATACAGTGTACATTAACAATCTGTATCAGACAGGCCTCTTTTTTTTTTGGGGGGGGGGGGGGGGGGTTTGTCTGGGTTGTAATGCTGTGTCACTGGATGAGTTGTTCCAGAAATTTCCACCTATAACACTGCTGTGACAACCACACAACCTCAAAACTTGCAGTGCTTTCATTATTGCACGGCTGCTTTTCAATGAGTGGATATCATTGCTGCATAGCAACAGGATGACACTGCCCAGTGCTTAGTCCTGGTCAGTCCCATGTGTGGATAAAAAAAACCCTCTCTGTATAATATCTATTACTAGGATACAAATGCCAAACACCAAGGTACCAAAATTACTTTTAACTTCCAAAATACAAATGCAGGCACATGCAGCAACAAATTTGTAAAAAAATAAAAGGCACTGCTGTTTTTGCATAAAAAAGAAAACAATCATATTAAAACTAACATATGGGGTTGCATTATGAAATATCTCAGAGTTTGTTGCTTAACTACCTATGCCATGGCTTCATCTTCACATTCGGGCTGGGCACAAGTGCGGAGCACCTCCCCGCAGAACAGAAGGGTCACACTTGGCTGGTGGTGGTGCATGTGGCTTGAAAGATGACCCAAAGCATGGTTCACACTTGAAAAGGAGTACAGGGTAAACTGCATATGCTTTTTATTTCTCTTAGCACACACAATTTGTAGCAAGTCAAGCAGTGTGTCAAAGCTTCATAGCATTCTCTAGTGACAAATCATTATCATGCTCCACAACACTCATGCACTCATCATGCAGAGTGTCTCTTCAATGACAGTGGCAGTCAACACCTGCATGACAGCTGACTTACCTTTTCACTTTCCCTCAAAAGCCACATGGTTGTTCTGCAAATTCCTCATTGGTAAGGAACTTTCATGCCATCTGTGCTGACTTCCTCAGTTGCTGTTTCGTGGTAATGTGGCTGATATTTCCATTGGTACTGGGTAGTTTCTTCTCGAAGCCAGGACACTCCTGTATGTCTGGGTACAATCATCAGCAGAACACCAATCATGCAAGGTTGTCTATTAAGGGTCTTTTGTGCATGCCAAATGCCAATTTCAGTACACCATTACTAAGGACAGAAAGACGAAATTCCAAGTCTAAAACAAGTTGTACAATTGCCTTCTCCACATCCGGACAGAATGTAGACTTATATGAAGCCACTTTTTCTTTTAGTTTCATATTTGACAATTTTATTTTTACCTTGACATCAAGTCTCATGGTGGCATGGGGTCCACTAAATTTTGTGCAGCTTTTAGCCAACCCATTTCCTTGTTCTTTATTGCAACAATTGTTCTGTTCATATTTCTTCTGATCATGACAGCCTAGATGGTTTTATTTTGTAATTTTATGTCATTTTCCGCACGAATGTAACACATTGCATAAGAATAAGAGTGGTGCCACCGAAAGTTGGCTGCGCTGTTTCCCGAACCATAAACTTAACACACAAACCAAGTACGAAGTATTAATTATGACGTACCTCCCGAAGTTTTGTTTAAATAAACTGAACAAAAAGTTCAGCATGCCAATTTGACCGTGAAAACTGTAACAGAAATTCCAGAAAACATACTTTTGTACACAACGCTAGCAAACTGCTTTCATTCAAAGTCTTTGACTCTTATTCGTACCAACCTGTCCAACTTAATGGCGCTACATTTAAAATCATTTTATGACTGTCGCGGACATAGATGTTATTTACCGTGCTATGTTACTTTAGGCTAGTCTCCCCTCAGAACACAAGATAACTTAACAATCTAACCAAGATATCACGAATGCTAAACATATGTAAACCAAAGTAAAATAATTAAGAAATTTAACATTGCCCACATTATAAGCGTTGAAATGCATATGTCGATTACAAAATTAAGGGGAAATTTTTAAAATTGATCCAATCTTATCTCAGGGATAGATTTCAAAAAGTAATTATTGAAAATAAAAATTCACACGACAAAACATCCTCCAGGTGGGAAAAGGCGGTAGCAGGAGTTCCACAGGGATCAATCTTAGGGCCACTACTGTTTCTTATATACATAAATGATTTACCAAAAATAGCAGACAAAGACACAAATATAGTTCTCTTTGCTGATGATACTAGTATTATAGTTGCAAAACCAAATCATGAGGAACTTCAAACGACAATAAATAAAACTTTTAGTGATGAAGTTGCATGGTTTAAAGCAAATTTACTATCACTCAATTTTAATAAATCTTACTACATTGAATTCAAAACCAAAAAGTGTCAGGATCCTGCAGTAGACATTAATTACGGTAATAAAATTATTAAAAATGTTACATCTGCAAAATTTTTAGGATTAACAATAGATAACCTATTGAAGTGGGATAATCATATATACCAACTGATTTCAAAACTGAGTTCTGCATGTTATGTAATAAGATCTTTAAGGGCTGTAGTATCCAAGAACTCTAAGAATGATATATTTTTCGTATGTACATAGCATAATAACATACGGAATAATATTTTGGGGAAATACGCCTAATGGTATTAAAATTTTCAAAATGCAAAAAAACGATTGTAAGAATTATGACTAATTCCGGGAAAGTGGATTAATGTAGGGCATTGTTAAAAAGAATGAAAATTCTTCCACTATATTCGCAATATATATATTCACTATTGTTATATATGATGAATAATAAGCATCTATTCATGGATAACTCAAAAGTGCACAACTATAATACTAGAACTAGCAATGACCTACATTTACCTACTGCTACTTTAACAAGGTATCAAAGAGGAGCTTATTACTCGGGTGTAAAAATTTATAATCAACTTCCTGCTTATATAAGAAATGTTGATAATGACACCAGGGTTTTTAAAAAGACCTTAAAAAGGTTCCTTCTTTTTAATTCATTTTATTCGATCGATGAATATATTGAGTACAATAAGCAACATAATCAATTTACTTCAGATGTTTGATGTGATACTGTATTATGTAAATATTATGACAATAATTTTAGTATGGACTGCTGTAATTTACAGGTACAATGCTAATGTGTTTATATGGGATCATTTCTATATCCATAAGTTTTAACTTGTAAATGGATAAATGGAAAATAAATGAAATGAAATACAACAGTGTATAAAATGCAGTTGGTTGATGTAATACATAAATTAATTCATAATTCACGTGGTATGCAAAAGACTGTCATCAGAATATTTCGCTTTCTGCTTGGAAACTTCTGTCCGAATTTTATCAATACCATACCTGGCGAGGTATACTTTTTCAAATTTTCAATAGCAGTCTGTCTAAAAAGCTCGTATCACCTACGTATCCAAAAGAACAAGGCTCAGGTGCTAGTTAATGGCTCGGCCGATGCATTTGCCTTCCTGACACAGTTAACCCGACGTAGCTGTTCTTTTACATTTAAAAAAATTATTTCGAGAAAACTCTGCACGTTATTGCCATTACACCATTTCAGGGTTCTGTATTAAGTAGCGCTATTGCCACATCTCCTGCCTGGAAAGTTTGTACGTTTGCCATGTGCTATCAAGTACGAATGAAAATTGTGTTATTACTGTGGTTATTATGTAGAATTGTGTCTCTGGAATCACAGGACAGTATACTTTAAAGCACGCCTCCTCCATCTTTCATACGTTGCGGGCAACTTCGGCAAAATATGGTCTGCATGTGGGCAACATGAAATTTAACACACAGAATTAAGAATGACTAAGTATATGCATAATCTTACCTACGTATTTTTCATAAATCATGAGGAACAAAGTATAAGTTTACGCTACTAATAACAATAGGAAAAAATGTTCAAAAATGCAATCACTGCATAGGCTAGATTGTCGCTATTTTCAGCACATTTTTTACAAAGTGAATTAGTAATGGAATGTACGACTCCATAAATAAACAGCTCATTTTTCAAAGCTGCTTCAGCGTTGTATCTCGGCTTTGCCAGGGAAAGGGTTAAAAGAGGTTTTCTCATTTCAAATGTCTCTGCGGGCAACATAACACTGTGTCGCGATCAACACTGCCAGCGATCCACGGGTTGAGCGGGAGTGCTTTTTAAAGAGTACGAGGTTGGGGTGGCCTCTGATCGCACAGCGTCCATACCAAGTTGCGAGAATGTTAGCTCAATATTTGGAAAGTCCAAATAGGGGAACATAGACAAATACAGATAACATGATAATTTCACAAATCTGCGGGTCTCCCTAAGTCAGGAAAGGAAAGGGTTGAGCTGTTTCCATGGCAACATCAGTAAACAATAAGTAATAGATACGCCTACGCTACGAGGAATAAACGCCACATTTTGCCAGCTTAGGCCGGACTGACCTAACTTCAACTTACATTAATTTTTGACTATTAATACCAGCAAAAATCCGTGATTGAAAAAATACCACCACTACCTAATTGATGTCTATATTACGGTCAGGTAGACGCAACTCGAAAGTAAGCAAAGTGTCGGCATAGGCTATCTAAAATTGCAAGGTACAAATATGGGCCACTTAGACGTTGACTGATCCGTCCTTCTGATCCCAGTAGCCGGCAGATGGGAAAGACAAAGTTTAATTCCTGCCATCCAGTTCCAAACTTTCGTGTGAATCATAACCATCCTTTTTGCTTGTTGCAATTGACGGAAACGAATTTTGTGAGAAGACATCAAGTTTTCTGTGGATGTGTAACGCCGTGTCTTCCGGTAAATAGTTACCGACGTTTTGAAAGATCGTATGTGGATCGTGGTGCCTTTATTTTCAGGATCAAGCAGTTAGTGAGCTACAGTCAGATACAGCATAAAAATTCTAAAAGTTTCTACACTTAACAATCATTAAGAAATAGGAAACTGTCTTTCAGTACACTGAATTAATTATAATTTATGCAATCATAAAGTACATAAAGTTCAAAAAAATTTTAAGAGTACACAATTACGCACTATCAAATATAGAAATATAAAAATAAATATACACACTAAGGGAATACTCAGAAGTTGTAGCACTTTAGTTCACATCCAGCTAGTACACAGATAAATCACGTCATATTTCCATAAGCTGTTCGTCTGTAGAGTATAGAGCATTCTCTGATAATACTTTTCCCTCACACACGCTTCCGAAGTTAGTACACTACTTAAAAATCAAAGAGAAAATAAAATTATTTATTTGCTTCTTACAGAGACAGTATTTGTAGCCAACTATCAAAGCCTGAAATATCTGAATAGTGAATACAGTCAAGTGAATTAAAAATGATATATACATACTAATTAAAATAAATAATTTAATTATCAGGTTTATTGCTTACTTTTAAGACATCAGATTACTGAGGGTTTAAAGTCCACAATAATGATGATGAAGTCCAGAGCTTTGGTGTCAAAGATACTGGTTTCTTGTTTTCTTGTAAGTGTATGCAAACTAAACACTGCAGTTACACAGAAACCAGATGCTACATTTGTCAATGTTGCAAACAAAAGGGAAACAGAATGCTTGAATCTACATCTGGCAGACCAGAGCTGACAAGAAACTGCCATGTTTCATTTCATCTTAATAAACCCATTCCTTATTCACGATATTCACATTGCATATTTTACAGGACTCATGAAGTAAAACAGTGATGCTGAGAAGTAAAACTGGACTCTTGGAAGGAGTACGGAAACCTGTGAAGCGAATAGAGTCAGTGAGTACTTTCATATATGTTAGACATGTGAGATAGGAACAAATTTTTCTCAACAAAGGTCAATAGAGAAAATAAATATCTAAAACTAAACAGTTCTTTTTCATGGCATCAGTAAAGTTAGGGAAATTTTAGAAAATTTCATAATATGGCATGAAATGAGAATAGTTGATTGTTTAGATCTAAATTCTTGTCACCTATTTTGGAAGATGGAAATCATGATATAAACATTAAGTACTGTATCACTGGGTGATTGGTGTCCTTCAATTAGTGATGTGGTGCCACATCACAGAAGAACAAAGACCTCAACTTCACCACTGTGAAAGCCTAACAACTCACAAAAAATTAGGTATACTGAATGACAGGAACATGGCATGTGTGGTCCCTTTACCACTGCAAACCGCAATTCACTTAGATTTGCTGGTGCATATTATCTGTTGCTCATCTTTGGAATATGGCACATGTAGTCCGTTTACCACTGCAAACCACATTGCACTTACATTAGATTTGCAGGTACATATTATCTGTTGCTCATCTTGACCTTTCTCTCTTACTAGCACACGTGACTGAAGGTATATCCATGTTTTTCCTTTCCTATCCCATATTTTCTTATTAAAAAGACTTTGGATAACAAGAGAATGGAAATGATTCATGTGTGTATATAAACATAGTTCTATTGTAGCTATGCATAATTAATCCTGTCATAAACTGGCTCTTCCAAGCTCTGATTCTTAAAAAAAAGGCAAGAATAATTTATTTAATAATGAATTTAATCAGTTACATCTCAAGAGTATTATTATGTGAGAAATCTGTAATTGTAAATCATTGTTACGTTTAGTCACTTCCAGTGATGATTCTTTTGTCTGTGCTGCTTTTTATTACTTTATATTTATTTATATTGTATCTGGATTAACCAGCTTAAGCAACCTACAATTTAAGCACAATTTCAGGCTTCCACCGCGATATAGATGAGATCTGCGCTCTTCTGAGATATTTTGCAGCCTACAGTGGTAATTCTGTACCGATGTTTCGGAACAATATATCGGTCCCATCTTCAAGGGTCAAGATGTCCAAGACCCTTGAATATGGGGCCGATAGGTTGTCCCACTCTATGCTGCGTAATATCCCAGTTTAGCGCAGATCTCAACCTACAATATAGTCCTATTTGCACTGGTTAAGTTACAGGCCACTGTAATAAAGCATAGATAAATTGATACAAGAAGAATGTGGGAATGAGTGGGATCTTCAGTATTACAAATTCCTTCTCTAGTTCTCTTTACTCAGCTGTTGGCGCACACACACACACAGAGGTAACTTAAAAAATTATTTCTGGAAACTTCTTCTTTTGTTGTCTCATAATTTCTACTAATGCACATTTTCCTGCTCAATTTTTTTCTTTGCAGAAAGACATGAAGAGGGATTTCTCCATGTATTTTACCTAGCGCATTGTATACAGAGAGTATTTTTTATTGCTGGACTGAGCACTGAAGAGTAGAATAAGCAGTAACAATGTCTATGGAAAGCAGTCTGGCAATAAAAAGGGTTTCCTGTCAGTCTCTACTCTCTAGAAAAAAGATAATGTTCTTTCTGTTCCATGCAGATGAACTGTGTTGAGTTCCCAAACTTTGCACATCCTGCACCATACACACTACGCCCATTAGCAGGGGTATACAATCCCTTTCCATATGGGTGTTCCATTCTTTGCAACCATCCAGCAGATTATGAAGCAAAAGACATTGTGAAGAGGGCTAAGGAATCTTGGGTAAGCATAATGTGTCATTCTAGGATTCTTCATTTAGGAATATGGACAAGAAAAAAGTAAAAATTAAGGTGCTATGTTGAGGTGAATGTTCTGCTTTGTGTCACAGGCAACCGAGGGGAAAACACTTCTGCTTACCAAGGAAAATGCTGCAATTGACAAAGGCCTCTTTCAGGGTTCAGTACCTGTTCAATATGATGATGGAGAAGATGCAGTTCCAGAGGAATTGTTCCGTCGTTACACTGACACAGACTCCAGACCCCTGACTCCAGCTCCAACTCTAGCAAGTGTTATGACTAGAGGGTCAGTTCGTCGCTGTGTCACCCCTGATCCTATACCAACACACATTTTGTCTCCAGCTCGGCAGCGAACAGTTCTTGTACTCGATCTCCACCGAAGTTATAGCCAGGACACCTTAAGTTGGCAAGGATTTAGTTTGCCTACTAAAACTTCCCTGCAACCTCTAAACAGAAATACATCCCCTGTTCAAGCAGGAGAGGATTTACAAGTTCCCCAGAAGAAGAAAATCAGTGTTAAAAAGAAAGGAGCTGTAAGTCCAAAGAATGAGGAAAATGACAGAAGTGTAAATGAGAAGGTATGACACTTTTAGACTATCAATCAATTTAACGCTATCCATCCCATTGTGTATATAGACTTACATAAATAACACTATGTATTCCATCTGACACAACCTGTATTTATTATTATTTTTTAAACACCACATGTTTCGATCAAGCCAATCATCATCATTACACAAAAACTTAAAATTCAAGGTAAAAATACAAAATTGTTTTGTGAGATCTCACAAATTACATAAAATGTATAAAATATAAAATATAAATTACAATCGGCTTGTAATAGTGGTGGTGTGTCATTAAACATGAACGGTGTGGCACACAACCCAAAAGTTAAAAATTAAAAACTTTAAAAGATTTAAAAATTTAGGATGCTAGTTCCTAATTAAATATCAAAATGACGATGAAACTTCACTGTGAGTGACAACATCAAATAGTAAGACGAGGTGATTGACCCCACAACAAAGTTGTTAAGTGACTTTAATACCGATTAAAAAGGCCGTGGAGAGCGAGTTGAAGGCAAAATTGCAATAGAAGAAGGAATAACGCAGTAATGGAAATATAGTGAAAAATATGTGATAATAATGGGGCCTACACCAAACATAGTTTGTAATAGACAGCTATCTACTCAACCAACATTAGACAGTTTTAAGTAACGGATTGTTAAATAATGGATTAAATAATGGATTCAAAAGTATAAAAGGAAGAGAAGTTTCATCATCATTTTGATACTTAATTAGGAACTAGCAGCCTAAATTTTTAAATATTTTAAAGTTCTTAAATTTTAACCTTTGGGTTGTACGCCACACTTTTCATGTCTAACGACACACCACCATGATTACAAGTCGATTGTAATTTATATTTTATATTTTATACATTTTATATACTTTGTGAGATCTCGAAAAAAAAATTTGCATTTTTACCTTGAATTTTAAGTTTTTGTATAAACAAACGTCTAATGATGATTGGATTGATCGAAACATGTGGTGTTTGAAAATAATAATAAATACAGGTTGTGTCAGACGGATACGTAATGTTATTTATGTAACTTTTAGACTACGTAAACTTGTGTACCTGCTCATTACATCAGGACAACCAACCTCATTTTGACCAAACTTTCATCACTCTCTTATCTGTGACATAATTAATGAAACGAACATAGACAAGAGAATGTATGCACAAATCATAAAGCATACTTTCATGTCACATTGATTGTTAGTCCTATACATCTGTTAGAATTATAATTAGTGCTGTTTTATTTCCTTTTTGAACACCTTATAATTAAGGTACAGATCCTGTGTATGTTGCAGTTGTCATATGCAACCTCATGGATTCTCATCGTCATTATGTTTGTAGTATCTGGCTTACAAACAATATTTCATATATAATGTACACATATTCTTATGATATATCAATTTATAAACTTCTACACGCCCAGTTCCACTTGTTCGTTAGAATTTCCATCAAACCAAAAGTTAAGAGAACTGTTGCATGACCACCAGCTTCCTATTTTATATCTTATATCAGGGATGTCCAAAATATGACCCATGGTACAGATCTAGCCAATGAAGACATACAAGTTGCAGATAATAAATTAAATCAGGACTCCCCAAATTTAGTGTCACGTCAAAGCCATGTCAACTAGTCCACAGTTATTTCTGATATAATATTCATTCATTCTGTAGTCTGTCTTACGACAGGTCCGTAGCCTCTTCCAAAGCGAGTTCTCCTTTGAGTGCGATCTAGTGCTTCCTCTTTCAATTTCCAGTATCTTCTCTTTTCCTTAAGGTCATCCAGTAGCTGCTTACGTCTTCTTCCTCGTCTTCCCGTCATTTCTATCCTTCCCTCTAACTTTCCTTCAATCACGTGTTTCAGAAGGCAGTTTCTACGCAAGATGTGACCAATCCAGTTAGCCTTTCTTCTTTTTATTGTATGTAGGATATTCCTCTCTTCTTTGACTCTGAATAATACTTCTTCATTTCTCACACGAGCGGTCCAACTGATCTTCTCCATTCTTCTCCAGCACCACATTTCAAAACTTTCCAGGTATTTCTGATCTACTTTCCAAAGTTACCACATTTCAGCACCATAAAAAGCTATGCTCAAAATGTAGCACTTTACTAGTTTACTACTATATGGCATATCACCATATCAAATACTAGTACAATAAACATAAATGAATGAGTAAAGTTACTATGACAGTAAAGGTAAATTCTGCCGCCTAGCCATTATGGAGCAAAAAGTATAGCCGCCTCAGCAACAACTAACCTTCTTAGTCTATGTCCACCATGTTTTTGTTACTGATTGTGGAACTTAAAAAGCAAGGCATTGGAGTGTCCTCCAATAACATAATATTCACATCTATTCTCAAGAGAAAAGCAGCTGATGTAAGTGGGGGGGGGGGGGGGGGGGTATACACGCATGCTCACAGTATGGAAAACTTTAAGCCCGCCTTGTTTTTTATTTGTGTGGGCCGGGATAGCGTAGTCAGTATAGCGACTCACTACGGGCTGGACGGTCCGGGGATCGAATCCCAGTGGGAACAAGATTTTCTGCACCTGTCCAGACCGGCCTTGGGGTCCACCCAGCTTCCTGTACAATGGGTACCGGGTCCCCTTCCCGGTCTTAAAAAGGCCAGGGTGTGACATTGACCACCCGCCCCCATCTAGTTCTGAGGTTAAAGAAAGAGTAGAGCTATACCTCTACTCCCTCTCTGGGCCTTCATGGCCTGTTCTAGGGTAAAAAAACATTACTTTTTTTACCTTTACCCTTTTCTGATTTGTAGAGAAAAGTTCAGGAGAAATTACTGGTTTACTTCAGTTAATTATACCTTTTGAGAACAGTTGAGTACTGTGGTTAAAATAAAACCAAATTTGCTGGATGAATCATTTACTTTTCCAGTTGCAGAAGCAGGTAATGCAAAGTGTGAAGACACTGTCGGTCCCTAGTGACACTCTGACAGACACAGCATGTAGCAGTGGTGAGGAGGAACTGCCTAAACGTCGGGGTAAGCACCGCCGTCATCACAAGAAGTCAGGGAGGGTTGGATCCAGGGAGCCTGAGGAGTTTCACGGACTTCCTGAACCTGGAGAGACACAAGTAAACGACTAAATAAAATATTAAGTTCTGGGAAGAGATTACAGTCCTGAATTCCTTCAAATGCTTCACTCTGTATCCTGAAGCCACCACAAGTTACAAATTCGTGAATAAACAAATTAGCGATCCGAATAGTATTATCTTATAGAATGTAATGCTGTGTAGTCTGGTACAAATTTCCTAAGGAACATATTGCATCTAAATATAAATATAAATATAAACTTCAGGGTACAACAGGTTGCAGTGGAAAATGAGGGTAAGATCTCCATTCTCTGGAGGAACAAAGGAGATCTCCCTGGGCAAATACAGCCTGTCATGGGGTTCTCCAAACCGAGCCTTCTTTTTTTCCTGTTTACTTCCTTCATTGCCTTCATTTGCCTCATACTTTTCTTGACAGACTGGCTCTTGTCCAAAACTGTAAGCAAGCAACATTGGACATTTTCAGTACTTTAATGCATGACCACTCGATTATAAAATGTGATATGGGCTTGAATTCCCCTCCCATGATATTTGGCATGCATCATCCCACTTTCTGCTCTCCATCCCCCTTTAAAACCAGAAAATACTTTCTCACCTCTTCTCCTTATTTAAACATTTTCTTCCCAGTTCTTCCCCTCGCACTCTCCTGCACTGGTTCACACATGGGAGCCATAACCTCTCCTTTTGTCCATATATCTAACTTTTATTTGTCTAGTTGGGTTTACTCTTCTAAATGGAGGCAGCACCTTCCTCTGAAATACAGGTAAATTTCTAACAGACTACACACTGTCATATCCAACAAGACAGCATTCTTCACAATCACTGTTATGAGGATATCCTCATATTTGAAATTAGTGACCTATTTCTGCATAGAAGCTGTACCCGTTATGAACCTGCGGACTGTCTCGTTCGTTTACTCTGTCACTGTGTAAGAGTACATATACAAAATAAGTCACACTGTCAAGAAATCATACTTGACTGGTGGTTAAAGTATTTATTTGTGTAATGCAAATAAGTCATTTAGTTAACCAGCTTGCCTAGTCACCCATTTGACAGACTGATTTAGTGAGGGATTCACATGAAGGTGCTCCCAGCAATTGTTGGTCCATTCATCCTTTCCTAGGGTAGGCAAGTGTTATCCAACCTTTTAACACTAGTTGTAGGAATGCCTGTTAAGTATGTGTGGATGGTGTGGGCAAACCTGTGGTGGAGGTTTTCTCCTGCATGGATTCATGAAAAGGTGGGTCATGGGAAGGTTGACAGCAATGCACCAGAGGACTACTTGAAGGGCTGACAAGAAAGGGTGAACAGTTGGTGGTCCCTCAGCTGGGAAATAGATGATATTCCTTGAATTCACACAGAGATTATTTATGTTAGGGGTAGGAAGGCACTACCTTACTTGAGCACACTACATGGGCACTACAATATTGTAAACTTGTATTAACTTCCCATATAAAACAAGGAAAGCTGGAGAAAGAAGTTACAACAATTGCATCAAAAGGGACAAAATGCTAGTTATGTAGTTCACATCAATACTATATGACACCAAGACTGTAGTTACATCCTAGCACTGGCCTGATAAATTACATAGTTGTGAGAGAGATCTGACAAACTTATAAATAAATTTGTACTTCAATCCTATATTAAACTTTATAACAACTTACACTTGACAATCATTGGTGCTAGGTATCTGCAGTGGTTAATGACTGCCAAAACATCAGTGCTCAAGCTTCCCTGTTCTCAGGGGCCACAACAGGAGAAGTGGAAGTTCAAGACAACCAGGATTGTGACATTTATGCTGTTGAAAGACACAGGTCCAGTCAGAGTAGCAGGTCTTTCATTGATACAGCAACTCTTAAACAATTACGAAGAGAACTAGACCAGGAAGTTATAGACAGTGAGTTTAATCCAAAGGTTTGTCGAAATCTGCATAATATGCACGCATGAGTCAGTTTATTACAGATGATCTAAAGGAAAAACATGTTATGCCAGTACTCTTTAACAAAAAGGAGGCTTCAAGGCCAAGGGAACAAACAATGCACACTCTCCTTTTGGCTAGTTGTTAAAGAGGACTGGTCCCCATTGGGTCCATACAAGCATGCCAAACTCATTACTACACAATGGCCACAATGAATGGTAGATATTTCAGGCAACCTGTATATTTATTTTCATGACCTAAGTACTGACATGGGCCACTGATATTTGTAGATATGATAGGGGAAATGTTGATAAATAACCAATGGATATATACTGTAACAATTACAAATTTGTGGACTTTATATTTTTAACTTTTATGGTGTCAATACTAGTTCAAACATGTAAACAGAGACTAACATTTCAATTACTGTGATTATTCTGAGTCTCCCATATTTCTGTCAGAGATGTCACCCATTTTATCACTACTTGCACTCACCTCACAGATGTTGGGTTTCAGATCTTGTGCTGTCTCTTAATCTTGATCTCTTAGGAATTTTCTCCCATGGGGCAGAACCCTTCATGCATACTCATAATGCTACACAACATACCATTTGGTGAGTTGAATCATTTTTGGAAATCAATCTGCAGGTAAATAAGAATAAACATGACTGCAATTTATTTCAAATATTGAGTCACACTGCATTTCAGAGGGTTCCTTTGTAGATCTTCACCTGCTGTTTTGACATCCCAGTTAAAAGGCGCAATGCACAAGGCAAATCAAAATCTTAAAAAACAATGCTTCAGATTTTCTTAACAATTCAGTGTTTTGTGTGTTCACCGAGTACTAGATGTAACTTGCTCAGACTTAAGGATCTGCACGTTCAAAATGCACCAAATTATGCACACCAGTTTAATTTCCCACAGCCAACATTTTCATTGTTTTTACACTGTCATAACAAGTATATAATTAGTGTGGTTTTACCTTCAGGTTATAGCTATGTTCAACCATGTAAGTGCATTGCCTCTGGGTACCTTAGCTGTTTGGGCACCACTAGTTTGGCATGCCTGGAATACATGTATATTTTATCAGTTAATTTATGTCACTCATCACATTGCTTACTGGTTGTTGAGGACAGTCTCAAATATTATTATTATAAAATGTTAGCAATATGACATTGAATGTTTTCCAGAGACAAAGAGCACTTCAAGAAGCTCTGAAATCTTGCCTTGAGAGAAAGCCAGCAATAAGTGAAGAGATGAAACAACTGAAAAGTGAAATGAGACTTCCTAAGAGTTCTATTGAAAATTTGCTCACTCTACCGAGGAACTTCTCCCGACAGAGTTCCCGGTTTGAACTACCACTGGATAGCAGACTGCTCAACAGTATGTAATAATACTGTTAAAGGTCATATATTCAGAAAATGCGTAATGAAAAAAATCTAACCCATAGGCCACTAGCAATTTTGTGCCTTCATAGGATGTTATGCCTCTTCCATACACATTTTTTAGTACAAAATGTAGACAGAAAGGTCCCAGAATAAGCAACATACAATTTTCATTGTTTCAGCAATGACTCCGATACAGTACATACAGAGGTACGTATCCATTTCAAGTGGTCGCCGGCAACTGTACAATACAGTATTCAATAGGCATAAAGAAGAGTTGGAGGACCGTCGGATTCTTGGCAAGGTATATTAGCATTACTTTATTCAGTGACAGCAGCTATACCAAGATGTCAAGATGATACATTCATAAATGATGCATCGCAAAGTGTTTACACTAGAAGCTCTTAATGATACCAGTTTTGTTCAAATGGCATGGTAAGAACTCAAGCAAGCAGCAGCTAATATTCTTGTACAAATACATTAACACATATGGAATGTAATAAAAGTGCTGGGTTTGCCAAGCGATAAAGAAGGAACGGCTTGGTGCATCAAATACTCTACTGAAAGCACTGTTTACTGAGGACTATGCTAGTTGTTGTGTAACTACTCAGTTAAGGGTCACAAGTAAAGCTGACAGACAACAAACTTTCTTCAGTGGTTTATCATAAGATTGATGCATCACTCAGTGATACAGTGTACTTGGGCCAGAGTATTTTCCAGTCATGTTCAACTTCACTCCTGTTATTGTTGTTTTCATATTTGAAATTTTCAAACACTTTCAAAATATTTATTACATATTATACTGTATATTTGTTACTGACCTTTGCTTTGGGCTATGATTATATATATTTAATCTGTATTTACATATAGACCAATTTCTTTGCCAACCTGTAGGAAAATATCTACATTTTTTAGGCTTCTGTGTTTAGCAACAGAACATTTTTAACAGTGAAGGGTCATTAGTTGCATTGTCAAATATGGCAGTCTGAGACTGCACATTCAATATGTTCACAGCTACACTCCACATGTGGAGGTTCTTCTTTATCCATTAACTTCACATGTTCCAAACACATTTATCCTCTGAAATCTTTAAAACTGTTACCATAGCCAAGAATGTATCATTTCCATGAAGTAAGAACGTTGTGTAAAATGTTCTCTCCTGCAATTTTTAATTCTTGTAACTATTGTCAAAACAAATTTTTTTCTGTTATATTTATTTAGAATGTGGTGGTAGCTCTGGGAGAAGTAATGGGCCGTCCATTAAGTGATGAACAACTTAACTACCTAAAAAATTTGATTGGTTGGGAAGACTCAGATCTCCTAGAATTTCGGATGTGGGGTGGTTTATGTGCACTGTGTGAACGTCTTCTAGGACCCCAATTTGTCACTTCATTTCCATCAAGGTTAATAGACCCCTGTCATGAGGTGGAAAAAGCTGATTTTGAAACTCTGCCTCAAAGACTGCAAGGACTTCACCCAGATCCTCGACTTGTTACCATTCTGCATGATATATGGAAACTGTAAACAAGGATACCTGCATACACAGTGTATTGCAACTGAACATTCATATTCATAAAATTCATTTCTGTATTTGGATATTGAGTTCCCAGTTCCATAGTGCATAAGAAGACATTTGAGTGGAAAGTTATATGAAACAGTCAACCAGTGAAAGATGGGCATGATATGGTAAAAAACAATACCACTTAGCTCCAGTTCGTTATGAATTTCAGCACTTGTCACTCACAGTACATTAAGTACAGAAATTTGTATGACAACTACACATCTCCTATTGTGGGTTATGTTTATTCATATATGAGAACACAGTTCTACCTTTTGTGATTTGTCAGGATCTGAGAAGAAAAGTCATAGGATTCCTGTCATGTCCAGAAGAGGAATTCAGAGTAAGCAAATAAGCACCAAACACAGATAAATCTAAAAAATCTCTCAATTGCATTTCATTCATATCATTTCTCATTTACATCTGTTAACAGGAAATATAATGTGTCATACCACATCACACTTGTTCAATCACCTTAATTTTTTTACTCCTGTAAACTCAACCTGTAGCAAAAATTAGTTAACAATTTTATTCCTGTCCTGCTTTGTTGCATGCATTACACAACTTCCCCCACAGTCCATTTCAATAAAACAGATACCTGTTTCTTGTCCAATAAATAAACACACACATAACTATACATATTACTATAAACAATATAGTATAAAAACACAAAATTACTTCTGTATAGTCTAATACATATGTGGTGACCAAATGCAAAATAATGTGCTGCTGGATAACTGCTGCAGTTTCTTTTTGACTTATAGAATTCAACTGCAGCTTCATTTTCTTCTAACAGGGCCCAATAAGGGAATGAAACTAAACATGTGATAAATTCCATTCAATTTCATAGCCAGAGATTCATGAAGGCGGTTATGTTAGCGTGATACTACATTTCCAAAATTAGGAATGCAACAGGAAGTCAACAGCAGCAGTTATGTAGCACTATTATAAAACCAATAACAAATTCAATACATGTTACAAGCACTAAGCACACTGAATGAAGAAACACTGGCATAAAAGCAACATGATGACAAAAACTTGTTTGAAATTAGGCTTATCAGTGTTGTCATGGAACTAATGAAGACAAATCTTATGGCAAGGGATTATATCCACATATATAAGTTCAACTAATTAATGTAATACTTAGTACTTCTAAATGAGTAGCATTCATTTAATATTTAAATAGAGACCCACTGGCATTCAGGTTGCACACTTCTATAACCTATATTTTGTTTACCTTTCATCAACAGTGAACAGCCTGCTGACAGGCTCACTGTTACAATAATTCAGAGCTTAAATTTGAATACAAATTAAAGATATTGAACATAACACAATCCACCATTTTTTGAAAAAATAACTCTATAAGAATACTCTAATTCTCAAATTTCCAAATACACACCATAATACATAATTTCAGCATTACAGCAAAAATGATTCCAAATTGGATACTTGCATTACTAACTATGGAAATAATGAGAATATCAATGAAGTGTGACAAATAAGTAAAACTGCAAATTTTAATTAGCTGAATCACAAGTCCTATAAACATCACTGCCAAATCAACATGTTTCCTTTGAAAGATATGGGACCATTATATCCAGTTCTGGAACTACATGCATTCCTCATTCTAGCTGATAGCAGTTCTTCCCACATCTGTAGTCACTACAGTAAATACAGAGTGGGCCAAAAGTAACTGCACACATATAATACAAACAATACAACCACCACATTCTTAGTATTATGGTGTACATGACTTGTGGCATGTATGGTGACCAACCATCCCTTCCGCAAGCAAAGTCATCTTGTTTCATTTATGTAACATTTACACTAAGAATGATCTGGTTTAGTAGTATGGGTGCACTTTGACTTTTGACTAACTCTGTATTTTCCCATTCCCCTAATCCCAACTCCTAGTTTGGTAAATATGACAGCACATCTGCCACCTCCATTACCTCCCAACCTGCACCAGTGTATTTTCGTATGCCCAAAGTCAAAACTAAAATCCAGTAACTGCTGGAAGATATATCCTGTCCCTTCATTACTTTTGTATGTGCAGTGTCCTTTAACATGGAAGGGAATTAAGTAGCAAATTTGAGTATCCTACCACTATCATTTGGAATTAATTTAATCTAAACCTTTGATGAGGAACTGAGACTAGCCCCTTCTAACAGGCCAAAACATGTAGGAACCCTGCCCCTTTCAACACCTGATAAAGGAAACATCTAGTTTCATACATATTGCATCTGAACAACATAAGACAATGCACAGTGTCAAATAGTAGTCATGCATTAAATTTTTACCATACTGCAGCAGTGTAGCTAAAGACTACATAATGTTCCTCCGTATATTTTTATCAGGACAGCCTGATGATGCCTTTATTATAAGCCAAAACATGTAGCTATACTGTAAAACAAAGAAATTTGTCTTATCAAGAGAAGTTGTGTACTGAATTACAAGTGATTTTGAACTTCAATTTTGTTCAATTGCTTTACTCTGCAGTTCCACCTAGCACATTGCCATTTCAAACACAAATCACAGTTTTCTCATATATGAATATTACTTACTGTTTCAGACACACATTTTTGATGAGGAAGAAAACTATCTGAAATTAGTCATTATTGGATTACCATCTGGATGTGTGCCAAGCAACACATCATACACCTATTTTACTTACCACACCGTAACTTTAAGAGGTGAAGGGAGCAGCTGGTTTTCTGGGTGTGTGTACAGCAGTTAATACAAAGTTCACGTTTAAAACCCCAGCATGTATTTTTGTCCACTCTATAATATAAAAAATTTGTCTTGCCTATACCTCTTCCTTGCATGTGCAGTTTTCTGTGTGGACTGTATTAGTACTGGTACTTCACACATCAATACTAACTAACACACGTGCTACTTCTGTTCTCCAACTTATTATTTAATGTCACTACAATATTCTGGTTTTGGCAATCACTTCATTTGAACAGCAATTACCAAGAAATGCATGGTCTGTTTCATTTACTGTCGCATCAAATTCAAATTCACAGGTTTCTCTGCTCATAACCAGTATCATAACATAACAACTCACCTGGCATCTATTTAAATAATGTATTTTTGACTTAGATACTGCCAGGTATAATTTTTGACACTGCCCATGTGGTGCAGGGCAGGATTTCCATTCTGTCCCTAATGATAAAAGGCCATAGGATGAACCATGGTGGGGCCTGGTATTACCCCACAACATATACAAAGTTTTGGCTGTGTCACAAACAAGCAGAAGAGAAGGTATGCTGTGTCCAAATGAAACTGAACCAAAACAACTGCACTTTGCTTTATCCTTAGACCATCAAGTCCCCATTAAATTCTTCTCATTTGACTGCATCAAAGGTATCCTGAAGACTCTAGTGATTACTCTTAAACCGATATTCGTTAAGTGGTAAAATATCGAATTAAAGTATGGTTACACTGATGTAAATATACACAATTAAATTAACTGTGAATGCTACTAATAACAAGCTGCATACAATTTAATTGAAAACACTGGTTTGTAAACATGCGGTGAAGTAATAATTCCAGTCCAATCACAAAAGATGGTTTATCTAACAAGATATCCTTCCATATATTGTTGTTTAATATTTATTTCTTTAGCTGTTTAATTTTCATGTTAAATTGTATCAGATTTTGTGTATAGATTTATTTTGGTGGGGGCAGGGGTAGCTGTCTCTTTTGTTGAAGTTGTTCCATTTTGGCATACACTGTAGTTGTTATCTGTAGGATAAATTAGGTGGGAGAAGGATACAGCCTGATAAATTAATGTCACAATGAAATAAAGGGTGAGAGTGTGGTGGTACCAAGTGGGAAGGTGGCATGGCCCAATATATAAGGATCACAGTGGGAGTATGCATGGGGGTGTGTAGTACTGCAACATATATTATATATATAAAGGTAAAGTTGTCCCTGTGCATGCCACAAAGGCATATGGTGTGGTGGAGGTACAGTGTGACTCATTTTTAACCTCAGCACTAGATGAGTGGTTAGCCGCATGTCCCAGTCACTTTACTACTGGGGAAAGAGTCCCCAGTACCCACCGAATAGGAGGCTGCGTGGCCCCAGAAGTGGTCTGGAGATTTTGGAGAACAGAAAACCCTCTTGCCTCTGTCGGGACTTGAATCACAATTCCACGGAGATTTAGCACATAGCTTAGTCACTATACCGACAAAGTTAATATACATATATTACACACACACAAAGCACGTGCACACACACAGGCATGCATGCACAAATGCGTGCGTGTGCATGGAACACACAATTTTAAAGAACTGGAATGGTATAATCATCATTAGTAACCATGTGCTGCCATTAATGACATGTTGCTCGTATAATTTCAAGTCTTCACAATTCCAGCAAGCAGATGTCAAACATAGAGAAGAGAATGCTAGAGACTTAACACCTTCAAACTATAAAACTATAATAAAAATATTTTAAACAATTTGGCAAAAAGGTTTTTACACACGTTGGTAACAACAGAAGTGTTCTGGAACACAGCATTTTCAAGTTTCATTCCTTGGGAAATATCTTGATACATGTCCAGAATACCACTTACAATTAGTGAGACAGACATTAAACTAAAGAACAGAGGGGTTTCCTGTTTAGGATTTTGGATAGTTTGTTTAGAACACATACAAAATTAACTACTTTTATTTTAGGCCAGAACCACACAGCCTACCAGTCTGTCATTGTGCTGCACCCAGCATTAAGAATAGACTGCGCTGTCTTACAGACTTTTACTTCTAATGGCACCACCCAAAGTCCAATTTTCCAGTTCAGTTTTTTAATTTTGGGTTGCACTGTACTTTTGATTTATTCTATAAGATGCCAATGAAAGGCAAGTCAATTTAACTTGTTCTGAAAAGTTTTATACTTGCTTTAATAATAATGCATTTATTTTTATGTGTTTCCAACATAAAGCTCATCACATAAGACAAGAAAAGGCCTGTTTAAAAATGCTGTCATGTACTGATCATGAATGTAGCTTGTGGTCGTGTGTATTTGGCTTGTCTGCATTATATTTCTATTAGCACAATGCATGTTCACAATTCAATGGAAAATGATTGTGGTTATTGTTGTAACTGAATTGAGAACACAGAATCTGTTAAGAAAACAATCTGTGCACACACACAAATCTTTTGCCTATAAAAAAACCTCTGCCAAAAATATCCAACCTAAATAACCGTGAATATTCTAGAGAGTACATATTAAAAGTCTAAACTTAATAGGCTACCAGTATGTACTAAGTGATGTTGCTATCTTGAGGCATGATAAGAAATATATTTGGCAAAGATGGTCAATGTAGTACTGACTCAAGCACTTCTTTCACTAAAACTACTGGTGTCATATTATGTGCCTATTCATAATGACTTACACAGGCAATAACAGAATAGCAAGCACCATCCTTTTACATTTGTGGCTATGGTGCAATGGTACTGTCATGACAGAAACAGTCTATTCTTAATGTCACATAGGCCATAGAAGAAAATGCTATCTCATGACTGCCATTCATAACTGGCTGACGCAGAAATAATTTCTATGTACACAAACATTTTATTCAACAGAGCCATACCACAACATATTCTGGCTAAATCACTGGGACTGCACTATAACCATAGCAGTGATTTACAGCAGTAAACTTTCTTTAATACAGCCAGTTTACATCTGACATGACCAATAAGATACACTTCCAAACAGATGAGAAAAAATTGCAGTCATATCTATGTACCTCAGCAGAGATACCAACATATTTTGCTAGGTTCATGTAAACAGGGGGTAAGGTCACCTTGATGGTCACTTCCTTACATTGCAAGTGGTTTAATTTAAATGAAAATAATCTGCATATATGAAGTGAAAATGAGAAATACTGTGAAGAAAAGTTTCACAGTAAAACAGAATGTTTAACTACAACATTAAATACTCAACTATAGAATGTGTACTGTGTAATGACTGCCCAGAAATCATGGTGGATAATGTCTTATTCTTTAGTACCTTTGGTGATAGAAAAATAAGCAGATATTTACAGAATAATGTTCACATAAACTTAGGCATCAAGTCTTAGTCTAACACTGAAATTATCTTTCCTACAAACCATAAAGTATACAAAAGAAATATGCCATGCCATACTACAAAAGTCAATACAAATAACATATTTCTGAAAGATGTGAGTGCTGGATGCCATGAAACAGAGAAAACAAAATAATGAAAACACAAGTAAGTAGCATTGTGCCTCAGTTAATGTGTGCTCCCCAAGGAAATGATTTTTCTGAGTCAGCAGCTACAGTAGTAACTGAACAAACAGAATTAGTTACTGGTGGCTTATAATGTATAAAATGCACAGAAACTAACTCAGGCTGGTAGAACAACACACAAAATACTGAAAAACAAAAAAGTTTTAATCAGTACACTGCTCACAGATACAATTGAACCCCCTCAGTATGATTTCCATAGGAACAAAAGAACAATTCTCCTTGTTCTGCGACCATTTCATAACACAGATTGCATATCACACCAATAACATTAAAAAATTTTAATGAAATGTCTCTTACTATAATGTATACAGCAGTCATTCATGTAAACAGCTGGCAACGTGTGTAAAACACACACAGATGTCTACTGTCTCATTTCTTGAAGCTTTCACTGAGAATTAATTGAATAATTCTTCTCAGGCTGCCAGCTGTGCCAGGTGGTTCAAGTTAACCACCGTTTTGGAGCTTAACACCATCTCCATCATCATCATCATCATCATCATCAGTTCTGATATAACTCACCATCCAACCTAACCACATTATACTCGTACACCTGCACAAGACCACAGTTTGTGGTTTGATGCAAGTCAGTGGGGCTATTAGGAGTATGAAGGTTGCTATACATGTAGATTGCATAAAGCAACAATTATATCAACTGCATGGTGAAGGAGGCAATACAGATACAATCATATCCAAGCAACTTCCAACAGAACTGAGGGTTTTGTATAGCACTGAGCCTGGCAGTCTGTGGCTAACATGCTGAAACAGATCACAAGAGTTGACCAATGAGAATTGAGCCCAGGCACAATAATCTTCAGACTCCACTCAGTAACCCCACTGGTTTGTGTCCAACCATGAGCTCCAGCCCTACGTAAGTATATAATATGAGACAGTTAGGTGTTAAGTCACATCAGAACACTGATGATGGAGATGGTGGTTTCCAAAACAGTGGCTGCCTTGAACCATCTGATGCGGCTGACAGCCCATGAACATTTTACTGTTTCAGTTCATGCTTGATCTCATTCCCCATCTTTTATTCAAGCAGGATACATGTAAAACATAGATTCAGTGTAGGCGTATGAATGTTTTTAAAGACACAGTACATGTAAGAACTGGAAGTCAAACTGACTCTTGCCATGCAAAAGCCATTTCTTTCTACCTCCAACATAAACATACAGGAACTATCATGCACAAATATTAATAATACACATTTTTCAGCCATGGTAGAACTAAAAGACAATCATTGTCCATGGCAAGTGTACATAATTGTACAAGGAGTGACCATTCAATGAAATCTGGCCACTCACTATGCATTTCAATAGAAACGAATCATCTTGAAGTGCAAGCCTTCTTACACAATTCGACCAATGTCATCAATACTGTGTGGTCTCTTGGTTAATACATCACTGCAATCTTGTCAATGAGACATAACTACGACCATCTCACAGCACAGGCATTTCCCTCTTATAATTTTTTACCAACTTTTGTACACACCTTGTGTATTTTATATGCCTGTGTTTTGAATGTGTGTGTTCTAGTTGGCATCTACTATAATTATGCTCTTCAGTCACAATATTCATCTATAACAATGGGCCACATACTAGAAACTGTTTCACACCAACATGATCAAGCCAGATCAGAGCAGTCAAGGATATAAATGAAGAGACTACACACTACTGGTGATAACATCTGGATTAGGTATGTATGTAAAACCTACTAAAATTGATACACTTTTTGAAACATACAATGGGCAGCCATGTTTAATTAACTGAGTGCTGAATGATCTTCCAAAAACATAAATGAATAACCACTGTTGCTACAGTATATTTGTCAACAGGTCGGTTAATGTGGGGCCACTGCATACTTGAAATAGCTGATATTTTTCATTTTAAGACATAACTTACTAGTTGCCAGCTCCCCAAACCAGAGGCCTGCATTCAGTTCCAAAGAGATTTATGGCAGACAAAGTGGCAAGGGGACAGGACTTTCTTCAAGTACTTCAATTTTCCTGTCTATATTATTCCACTGATGCTCCATACTCATATTTCATGGATCTGCCACCAATGCTCTAATCTTATTAACTGAAGTCATTAAGTGAAATACTTACAAGTAACTTTATATCATAAAACACAGTTGTGAAAATGCTCAGGACTTTTTAAACATGCTTGGAATTGTATTCAAGTGAAAGATATTCCTTTTAAGAGAATGGTCCTATGAGTTCAATGACATAATTTTGTGAACAAGTATTACAAACTAAAATCCAAGCATTCACTGCTACCATAATCTACATCCTCCATCCCATTCCCTATCCTCACTAATCTGACTGGGCTCTGTCAAGGGTTCATCTTATAGAATATAACCAACTTCACAGTCTTATCTCAAGATTTTCAACAATGAATCTTTCTTAGAGCTGCTGCAAAATTTCCTTGTAATAAAGTTAAGTCTTCTGTTTAAAAATAACTACACAACTGTACAATATGAAGGTTAAGGGGGGGGGGGGGGAGATGGACTACAAAGCATGAGAAGTCCTCATGATATCATACTAAGGAAGGTCCACCGTTCTGTAAGTTTCACTGTAGGTGGATGAATACAAATTTTCTGAAGTATGCATGCACAGGGAGTGGTCCTGCATGCAACAAACCGGATATGTTTCCCATTGAAAATCATGACAAAAAGTCTGGTAACATTTTTCCTAAGTAGTTTCATTTTGGTGCTATACCCAGTTTATCTCCTCCTCCTTTCACGTTTTACCCTCTCCCTGTTTTCTTTCCACCCCTTCCCCCCACCTTGTTCTCTTACCCACTCCAACTTTTCTCCATTTTCTTTCCACTCCATTCATCCTCCTTTGGTGCAGGAGGAAAGAAAATGGGGTCAGAGGAAGAAAAAGGAGAAAACAGGAAGTGAAAAAGGGGTCAGGTGGAAAAGGGGCATGTGAAGCAAATGGGGAGAGGAGAACAAAGTGTGAGGACAGAAATTACGAAGCAGAGGAACAGAAAGTGTGCAGGAGACAAAACTGGGCATAGTGTCAAATAAGTCAGTATGATAAAACTCTTTGAGTTTTCTTGTCAACATTTTCAATGGGGAGCACCATCACATAGTTTGTTACATACATTTCAGGACCATCTAGTATATACAATCTCCTTGATACAGTAAGGATTTGTGACGAAGTTCATATCCAATAGTTAACTAAGAGGAATGACTGGTGTCACTTCTAACAGCATTCACTTAATCAGACAATGACAGTACA
The DNA here is from genome assembly GCA_021186555.1 of Reticulitermes speratus. NCBI lineage: Eukaryota > Metazoa > Arthropoda > Insecta > Blattodea > Rhinotermitidae > Reticulitermes > Reticulitermes speratus. Next base: position 20,118,801 of record JAJKFL010000002.1, read on the forward strand.
GTAGGCACACAGGTGACAAAACAATTCCTTTACACACAAGGTCACACAAATCACTGACACTGTGGAAGAACATTTTGATCATTTTGAAAATAATACTGTTACTTTTAACACGATGGCACTATACAGAATTTGTTTGAAGGTAAACTCAATTGAGAAAATTACAATGTAAAGCAAAAGGCATGACATCCAACAGTTGATACATGAAACTTCTACTTTCTGTGTCTGGGAAAATTCTATTTTGTACACATCCTGTTTGAACTTAGGTCCTTTTGTTTACTTGTTCACTGTGGAAACACTAATAAATTAAAGTGATGTACAGTAGTTTGGAAGTGCTGAATACTGGATCCACTGTCGAGTGTAGGGTCTGAAAACCTGGAAACTGTAATAACTACAACATAATACAAAGTTATGCCTTTTGGCAAAAAGGAAAGTTTCCTTTTTGCTTTGTATTTTTTCCTCATACACAGCACAGCACATCCAGTAAGCCAGCCTCAAAGAGAGCATCTACCTTGGTACTAGCAATGTTTGATACAAACTACTTAGGTCTGTTCTTCATGATCAAACATGTAATACAGCAAGTTCTACTGTTATACAGTGGACTCCACGATCCTGAAAAACAGCTGCAATGAGAAACATTCACGATTACTTAATGTTTTCACATGACAAACCAAACGGTTCCAAAACGACTGACCACTCACCTGGACTGTGAAATCAATGGGTGAACCAAAATGGTTACAAAAATGCATATAGAAGTATTACCACAATTCTTATTCTGTCATTTGTTGATCATGTGCTATACTTCCATATAATCCTGTTTCAATTATACATTATGCTGCTCATATGAATATTAAAATGTTGTTTGACAATAAATTATATTGACAGTACTATATAGCATGGTGTAAAACAAAGCAGAGTTAAACTCATGTGAAAAGGTTGAAGAATTATTAGCTAATATTATAATGTACATAAATTTCAAATTTCAGTCATGGTCCAAGATTACTTTCATTAGCGAAGAAAAAAAAAGTTATTCAGTTCGAACAAATTCAAGTTACACCTTGCCTATAATAAGACCTTGTACCCCACAAAGAAACTCTACTATAGTTATATTGTGGGGAGGGGGAAAATACCATGCTGACTGAGACACCTGTGGCATGCAAATAAGTTTACATGAACCAAAATGTGTATCAATGCCCCACTTTATTTACAAGTCCCAGAAAGCAAAATGCTCAGTACAGTATACCCAGTGGAGGATGAAGGAAGGAAGCACATGATGAAGAACTTCATGACATTAGGGAAACAGTTGTGAGGGGAATGGATATACAGCAAAATCCATTAATGTGACTTCCTAGGGACCATACAGGTGCTAAATTATTGAATATTCTGGTTTATCAGATGGTACCTATATGACCTAAGTTCTTAGAGCTAATTTTTTGTTACTGCTCCTATACTTGAGCTCTACAGCTAATCAGAGGAGTATTCCATTTGGATATCTCCATCTGTTAGTTCAGGGTCATTAGGGTCCTCATCTGTGTTTTCTGGAGTCTTCATAGTCCATGAAGTTGAAGGAGGAGACAACGGGTCAGGAGATACAACAGAAGTTGATGTACATACACTTTCAGAAGCCTTTTTGAATATGTCAGAGTTCTTCCTGTTTCAATGATGAAGCTTTCTTCTGGTAAAAAGCAAAACTTCCCAGTCTTGCAACTACTCTCCCCAAGTGCCAGATTATCAGGATTTCTGAATTATCAGATGTTACATTGAATTTTGCTGTAGATGGAAATGCCTCAGGATCATGTCCAATGCCAGGTTTTGGTACTGGTTGTGGCATTTAAAGTCTACTACCAAAATTAGTTATATACAGCCACACCCACTTTATCTGTGTCATGTTAGTAGTCTGACAGTTTCACTGTCTCATGTGACACAAAATTCATTCAGCAAAATATTTCAACATTATTCTAACAGCATACCTTAATGTTAAGCTTTGTATGTGGCAACAAGAATATGTAAGTAAACACAGTGCAGAAATGTAACGGGAATTACAGTTCACTCTGCAAATGCTTCAACAACAGTTGGTTATTAGTCCTTACCATGTAATATGTATTCTGCAATAAAGAAGGAATGCTCTCAACTTATCAATAGCAAAAGATCTTATTATATGGCATAACTAGAATTTCTGAATGCATCAACCTTTACACAGACATTTTTGCATGCACCATTGATGTTCTGAACTGAGTGTAATCATGAAGCCTTGATAATGAGGCCCTGGCCCAGTAGGGGCTTTTGCACCATGAAAAAACAAAATTATGTTCTGAAAATGGTGACTGCTAGAACAAACATGAAAGTCTTATCCACTTGCACTACCAGTATCACACAACACTGTACTTAGTTCACGTAGTTGCTGAAACTTCTATAGCTGCTGCAGAAAATAAAATATAATCCAAGTTGGTGCGATTAATTCATAACTCTGTTACATTAGACTTGATTTCAGTTTTAATCTATAATGTGTGTGTGCATACTATATCTATTACAGGAAACGTTTAAATAAAAAGAACAGTGATTATATGATCCAGAATGCAACACTGTAAGATATATACAGGCACACATTACAGTTAATTGTGTGTCATTACTCATGTTTTGTGTTGACTTAACATCTGAACGATATTCAATTACACACAACCAGTATAATGCAATATATCAGAATAAATTGTACTGCCGATCATCATAATTTAACAATTTATCAGACCTGAAAATAGTATAACCTTCTTTATATCAAAAACCTCAAACACTCTGAATAAGAGTGAGTTCTGTAAAAAATATATATTCCTAGTTGTGATTTATGCCATTCAGGTTTATGGAGTTTTAAAATACATTTCTATACATCACCAAAGCAAGAACTGTATATCTCTGTGTTACAATCATTTTAACTGTATTAATAATCAACAATATGTGGTAAATACTTACCTGTAAACTTATTACAGTGCTATCAGTAATCACATACCTATCTTCCAAGGCAATAAATGGGTTTGATTTTATGACCTTCATAACCCTGTACATGTAATTGTACTAATATGGCAAAATGTGACTTTTGTTATTTATTCTAACAATCTCCATTCAGTGTTTTTCTGTTTGTCTCTACTGTATTTGCAGCATTTCAATTCTGGAGAAGTCAAATCTCTGACATTCAATGCAGCTGTAGGCCTTTCCATTAAAGTGTCAAAGACATGCCAGTGATTTACAAATACTGTACAATACCGTACATCTAACTTCAGGAGTTCAGGGTTTGAAATTGATACTAGACAACAGTTCACCCATCGAGGAAGTTCAAAACAAACACAATACAAACACTCACCAACAACTTTCCATCTCCTCACAAGTGAAATTATTTGAAAAATAACGCTTCAATCAAAGTACTGATAATTACCAACTTATTCTGCGTAAGAGAACTTATAATAAGAACAAAGTCATGTATTGAAACTGAAACCATTTCTTTTCATTTGGCTAAATATTGTCTGCAACAGAGTCCAAGGAAGTTATACTAAATATTGTGAAAATAAATAATAAGAATATACTTCTGCATTTTATGTTTCTCTTAGGCTGTTCATAGCAAGTCATTTTGATGTGACAATGGAATTCAGATCCATAAAGAGCTGTGAGTAGCAAAATGCAACCCAAGATTAAGTAACTGCAGTTGTAAAATAAAGATTCAACTGGATGCACTGTTTAATCTGTCACTACTGACACTTTGTTCTATGAACATTTTTGAATCACACTCTGAACAGAAGCTGTTTTCATACAACACCAAGGACAAAATACATATATCTCAAACATAAAATTATGTATTACCTATCATTAACAAATAACAATGCTCTCATGTGCATCATAAACTAAATATACACAAATTAACATAACATTTATTTTATAAAACCAAAATGATGGTACTGTTTGGGTTTCTGCCCCACACAGTGGTTAAATATTCTGACATTTCAGAGAAGGCACTATGTTCCTCCGAAACATTGGAACATTACCACTATGTGGCTCAGAAAACTAAAAGACAAATCATTTCACCAGCAACCACCATAAGAACATGAAAACTTATACTTTACAAAACTTTAAATTACAACTTAAGATGTCGGTATCGCAACTTTTGATCACAATTTCAGTAACGTTCCATATACAAAATGCACGACATGTTTCACACTATACTTTTACTACAGTAACTGTGTAGCATACATTCACCATTCATAACTCTAACACAGTTAAATTTACAACTGTTTTCAACACTGGCACTGTTTTAAACAGAAATGCAAATAAAAAGAAATTGTAACGTAGGCCAAAAAATTCATTTGCACAGCATTTATAGCAGACAGATTAAACATACAAATGGCCACTACTGCTCTCCTAAGACCTTAGAAAGCATTTAAAATGTCATGCTACAAAGGGAAAAGGAACACACAGACACCTAACCACATTCCACATGTGAAGAACATGACAGTATTGTCAATCACTGTAATCAACATTATAAATGTGCACTGTAAAACTCAAGGCAATTAAAACATGTTCTCATTCTTAGAGTTTTGCAGCTTGTGTTTAATGTGCAACTGCTGGGTTTAGCCACGTCTTATGTTGAAGCTGTTCAAATGTGCAGTGCTATCCAATGGGAAGGGGTCACATGGACAAGAAGAACTGGAAGAAGAGACATGTAGCCAGATTTTCCTCATTTTGTATCTGTCATCACAGCTGAAGATGAAGGGAAGTTTTGAATGTCTTCACTCCTTCTGTCATGATGCACAGACAGTATATGCATATGCCAGCCGGAGTTAATGAAATCAAGGTAGTATCTAGCTGAAACTGATCACTGGTTCTATGGTCTGGTGTCTTGTCTAAAGCCCAGCAACCAAAGTTACACATTACAGATTAAAATATCTTTTAACATCAAGATATGAACAGAAATAGGGAAAAACCCATACCAATTAATGTACTTGACAGGGGATGTGTTTTGTTCTGTCAGCGTTTATGCAAACTATTCTGACACATCTTCTCACACATAAAAACCAAAAGTTACAGATGATATACAACAGAACTTTCTAGGCCCATGATTCAGTCTCTGTGCTCTGTGTCTCTGTTATGCTGCCACGAACAAATAATTACACCTGGTACTGTTGTTTTCTATCATATAAAAGCCATCATATAAAAACAATTAACAATGTTACATAGGACAATGTATTGAAACAATCTGTGGCAAGTGAATTTGGAATTACTTCCACAGACTGCAGTGAAATGTGACTGGCATCTGACAGCAGTAGGCCACGGCATCAAGATCGATAGACAAAACACATTCTGTGACAAAATACAAATGAAAAAACACAGGACTTTCTTCTATGAGCAATCATCAGTACTACCATAACAACATTAATGTTGTACAGTGTGACACATCTCAGTCGAGAAGTTTGTATTTTGTAAGAGAGACAGATGGTAAAAAGAATCAGAACTTTCCAAAAAATTCTAGATTATTTTAAATAAATAATTGTGCAATAATTTCCCACAGTAATAATAACAACAATCATAAAAAAGCAAGCAAATGAGCACGAAAGGTAGAGCATTTTGATTTTTTTTTGTGTACCTACAAAGGCATACAAACACAGAGAACAAACTAATGTAGAAAAAATAACATTCATTCACTCTAAGTTTTAACTACACAAAATTTCATCAAACCTAAATGTGTTTAAATTTCTCACCTGATGTGTGACAGGACACAAAGAAGGGTATTATCAGACACAAAATACTGTATAAAAAGGGATTCATAAATGTTCACTTTGTACACATATAACACTTCTGCCCTTCTGATTCTGTTTTGCAAACTTGCTGAATTTATCTCGAACAATTAAAAAACTGCGACTTCCACCACAAAACACAAAAGACTTTAAAAAAATTTGCATCAAATGTCTACAAAATAAATACCAGGAACCTGGGATAAGATTTACTTTTTCACACAGTGTAAGGACATTAAGAAGAAGCAAGCATTCAACATTTTTCCACACAAATGACATCTGTAAACATGAATTTTACTGCATTATGTACAATAAATCTGAGAATGCGTTCTTACTACCTATATCACAACATACACATACAAATTTTTCACACTTCAATACAGCAGAACCACAGACATACGATACATATTAAAAACGCACACTCACACATACACATGTACATATAGGCTCACGGACTTCCCTACTGGGAAACGGAGGGGGGATGAGAAATATAACATACGACTGCAACTCGTCCTTTCTATTTTGACTCATTATTCTGGATGACATTCCAACTTGTTCTACAAACTGAAATCACACACAGACCAAGTTTTTAGTTTTCCATTTATTATTAATGGGTAGAAGGCTCTAGAAGAATGAGAGTTCAAACCTTTATTTTTGTAGCTGCTATCTAAATACACGAATGATGGTGGTGTGCACTGCATCATCATTCTGGGAGGATGAGACTCCATGTACTAAAACAGGCCATACCACATACAGAACTTCAAAGGGAGGGTAAATGGGATATATAGATAGCAACAAAGATGGGAGGATTTACCAGTAGTGCTTGGTGCTTTCATACTTGCACCCTATGATTACCTTCATCTCTTCTTGAAACCAGCCAGAGGTTGGCACAGCAGGATGAAGGAAAGGGCATGTGGATTCCAAGGTCACCTCATGACTTAAGCCCCATGTAGGGGCATGGCGAGGCAATACAGGATTGGAATAGTTACTGATGCTGCCATCACAGCAGCACAAGGTATTCTGGCTGTCACTAATTGCCATTGGTGCTCCTGGCTGCTATGAAGGGATTTCTGTTGTTTACATCCCGTTCTGTGCCATAAATCTTGCCTGCTTTCTTTGCCATATTACCTAGAAGCTCTAGCGAACACTTATGAGCAGAGCGGAGAGACAACGCCCACTCCTTTAGCCCTATTTCATCCTGAACAACATAAAGAAAAACAAGTGTTAGGAACAAGCTTATCTCTAAACAATTATCAGTATGTAAATTTCATTAGTACAGGGAACAAATGCATTATGGACAGGATGTATGAATACTTCAGTCTGCCATTTCATCTCCAAAAAATACTCAACAATACTGTGAAAATTGGTACTGGGGGAGTGGGTCTATGTTAAAAGTTGTCACACGAATGCAACTTTGGTGCACACTGTCCAATATACCGTATATTCTCGAATCTAATCCGCACCTTTTTTACAGTTTTAGAGGGCTAAAAAATCAGGTGCGGATTAGATTCGCGTGCGGATTAGATTCGCGGTCTAGAGCTGGATTTTGGAAAAATGATTGAGCTGCTGTACAATATAACAATAACGTAATTAACGTAATTAATAAACAACGTAAGAACAATACAATACAATAATCTATTATTTTATTATTTATTATTATAATTTATTATTCATCAGACTCGCCGTCATCACTCATAACTGAATCGTTATCCGTGCTCTCCACCCAGTCACTATCATCTTTATCTTCAACATCGTCCTCCCATACAATGTCATCTTCGGTTCCGTCCAAAGCATTGCTTATGCAACACTTCTTGAAAGATCTGACGATAATGCTCTCCGGGAGGGCTTTCCATGCAGCCGACACCCACCGTGCCACTTCTGAAGGAGCTGCGCGTTTGATTTTTCCAGTTGCTGTTAACTCACGGGCAGGATCCGCAATCCAGGTCAGATATTGTTGCCTCAACCTGTCTTTAAAGGGCTTATTAATGGATACGTCCATTGGTTGCAACACTGATGTCATTCCACCCGGAATGACAACAAGCTCAGTTTTCATCTTGCGGAGCTGGTCCTTCACGGAATCAGTGAGATGCCCTTTGAATGCATCAAGGACAAGCATTGATGGTTGATTTAAGAAGGCTCCAGGCCTACGACTCCATACTATTTTCAGCCACTCCAACATCAGCTCCTCTGTCATCCATCCTTTTTCATGGACCCTGACTATAACGTCCTTTGGAAACGCCTCTGATTTGGGTAAAGTCTTCCTTTTCAAAATTAGCAAGGGTGGTAGTTTTCTCCCATCAGCAGTTGCTGCCAGCATCACTGTTAGGCGAAGCTTTTCGCATCCAGCGGTTTTCAAAAGTACCTCCTTTACACCTTTCTTTTCCACCGTGTAGTTTGGTGGCATATCAAGATAAATAGCCATTTCATCGGCATTGGCAATTTGCCCCATCAGAAAATTTTCCGTCTTCCTAAGGTTGATGATGTACTGCTGATAATTCAACAACTTTTGTTCAAAATCTTTTGGGAGCTTTTGGCATATTGTCGTCCTATGCCGCAACGCCAGCCCCATTCGGCGCATGAACCTTATTGCCCATCCTTTACTGGCTTTAAAACGACTTCGAGGAATGTTCAAAGATCTGGCCTTCTTTATTGCCTCCTCGCGAAGTAGATCATAACTCACAAACAGTCCAGTCTTGCACCTCTCTTGAAAAAACGTGAATACTGCATTATCAATTTCAGGAAATCGTCCTTTCTTGGGTCCAGTGAATTTCCTTCGTGACGCCTCACACCCGCTGATCGCTGCCTTGTGTTTCCGCCATAGTCGAACGTTGCTTTCATCAACTCCAAAAATTGCAGCGGCTTTGCGGTTTCCATTCTCCTCTGCGCACCGAATAACTTCACGTTTGAACTTTGCCGTATATGAGAGTCGTTTAGATTTCAGGTGTCCCTCTTCCATAACTACGGTACACGACAAATTGGAACAAGCACCTCCCACGTTTCAACAACTAAAGATCAGCTGGCTTCAGACGAGATTGTGCACGTCTGTTGAGAAAGGCCCCGTCTCTATTGGTATGACTCATCGGCCACAGGCGCAGCGTCGGATTTTAACGCATTGGTAACATCCAATATTATTCAATCAGTCGCCCCGTGGGCAAGGGGTGGTTGAAGGAAAGGTGCGGATTAGAATCGCGAACTAACTTTTTTTCGTTTAAGAAGTCGCCAAAAACTGGGTGCGGATTAGATTCGGGTGCTGATTAGATTCGAGAATATACGGTAATCCGTTTTACATGAATAATTATTAAATTGCTACAGAAAGAGGGAAGTGCAATGGAGACATTGGACATGGAAGTACAGAAAGTGGAATGTAATTCAGAATGAAAAATTAGATTCAAAGGAAACCATGCAAAATAAATGGATAAAAGTACTTACAGGCTGCCATAGAAGAAAAACTGGTTAGAAATAAATCATAGCAAACAGCAAATAGAATGTGTAAATCATTACTATCTGTTATATAACCTTAAGAACCAACTGAGGTAGCATAAAGTATAGGATTGGACAGAAAAAGAACTTTGGAAGAGCCCCCCCTCCCCCCAAAAGGTCCCAGTGAAGAAGAAACATCATATTCTTACTGGAGACAGTCATGCAAGAGGATATATAGAAGAACTAGCAAGAAACCTTGGAAACTCTTTTGAGGTGACAGGTTATGTAAAATCACGCACAGGTTTAGAGGTGATTGCAAACACAGTAAGAGAAGAAACTGATAATATGACAAGAGATGATGTGGTGGTAGTGAAAAAATAAACTGCCCAAAGGGCTGAAATACATGTCAAACTTTGCACAAAACAGGAGAAATACAAATGTGATGAATATGAGTGCACCCCATAGGTTTGACTCAGAAGTATCATTATGTGTAAACAATGGGGTGAAGGTGTTTAACAGAAAACTGCAAAAGAAAATAAAGATATTTAACCACACAGAGATTATAGACATTAGTTCAAATAGGGAACACTACAGAAAATATGGGCTTCATATGAATGTGATGGTAAAGAAAGGACTCACAAACAAAAGAGCAAATTAAGAAACTTATGTTAAACTCATGCAAAAGAACAGCAAATGTTATCAGAGAAATTATACAGAACCCACAACAGTAATGGATTTAGGATTAGCTGACCATTATGCTCGTGTTATCCAAACCATTTAAAAATTTTAGTAACATGCCAAAAAGAGTGAAATGAAGACAATTTAGAAAAGAAAATGTACAGGAATTTCTTTATCTACTAAATCAAATCACATGGCAAGAAGTGTATGTAAAATCAGATGTAAATACAAAATTTAGTCCTTTTTTGGATATCTTCCATTTTCTTTATGACAACACCTTTCCAGTCAAAACAGTATATCTGAGGGAACAACATGTAAGAAATTGGAGAAAAATTGGATAACTCAAGGAATTAAAAACTCTACACAGTTCAAAATTAAATCCTGTATTGGCAGATGAAGCAGAAAATGTGATAAAAAATCTTACACAACAATTTTTGGCAGTTTTGATGTAGTACCAGATTTAGTTGTAAAGAAACATAAAATTTATATAAAAATGCTCACATATATAATGCTTAGTTGGAGTCAGCCACTTTTCCAGATTAAAAACTGCGATATTATATAAGAAAGGGGATAATGAAAATATTCAAAATTATAGACCCATATCTCTATCAGCTTCTTCAAACATTTTATAAAAGTTAATGAATAACAGAATAACTGCTTTCATAACATAAAATAACATTTTAACAGAACCATCAACATACATACATACATGCCACCTTCGAGACAATGAGTTCCATATCGCTGTATACCTACATCAGTCTTACAAGTAACAGTTTACATCTCACATTTACTACATGGTGTAAAGATATCAAGATACAACTGTTTACAACAAATTTAGATGTTGTTTTATACACAATTACTTGAAGTATATACTCCCTGATGATGATCCCATAGGGATCGAAACATGTTGCAGTCAATTATTTCAATATAATAATAGTAATAAGCATATTGTGCATTTAATTGGTTGTTAAAAATATAAATTAGTAATTAGCAAATTGCATGTATCATGTATGTAAACATGCAAACTATCTGACCTATATACATTTAAATGAAATATATGCAATGTATTTAACTTTAACATTAACCCAATATTTTCCTTTCCCATTTCTTCTCCTATTAATAACTAAAACCATATACACAACATCCGCAAATTTTGCTTTGTGAAGGTGAGCCATCTAATCAATGACTAATTGTTACAGAACTCCTCATTTCACTCCAGTAATGTACGATCTGCGCTCCTGCATGTTCACTAACAGCTGAATCGGCCATCACCATGTTCTTTCTCTAAGAACCAGAAGTTTACTTGCATGTATAAATAAAAGTTTTGTAGTTTGAGAGTTCTTACCAGTCCACTGCTCTCAAAACACTAGCAGACAGCCAGCTTGTCTCGAATTACCTTCATGTCTGAACATCATTGCTAGATACTCTCAATAGAACTCATGACAGTTTACACTCACGTGTACACGCAGCCTTAAGTAAAGCACTCTTCTCACCTAAAAATACCTGTTTTTGGAGTGGGTATGCTCTGAACAGTTTAAGCATATACTTTGTATTGAGCATACATAGGCCTACTGCATACACACTGCCACCATGCATCAACATGCACAGCTCAGGGAGGGGCATCTCCATCCACAATGCCATCCTGAGAATATTGTACAGTAAAGACTTGGATACTGGCATGTTTCTCAATTGATTTACCCCTCAAAGCATTCTGAACATCAAGCATATAACCAAGGCCAGTATTGCCAACTGCACTAATCAAAGCACATTTTTCCATAAGGTGAAGGATAAAAAATGTAATGTTGCCCCTGTGCACATCATAAAGGCTCATGGGGGACACTATATGTAGGTCAGTGGTCAGCTTCATGCCCTGGGGAAACAACCCCTCAGTCACCCAGCCCCCAGCATAGTCACTACACTGATTAATGCTATCCCAGCTCTTCATTACTCCATAAGAATAATGTAAAGGGAATTGCAGTGTCAAGACCCAGAAAATAAAAAAAATTCCAAACATGCTGCTAAATATGTAATCTGATCGAGTTCCTCACACTGCCAAATAAAGCCTTGAATTCCACTTTCATATTTTGGTAAAAAAAAAAAAAAGTTAATAATTTAAGAGAACCCACGAAGTACATTTTTCATCTAGTTCACCGGCACTGATAAATCAATGAGCGTCTGAGGGAACATATATGCTTGTGCTCTTCAATAAATATCAGATGACAGATACATCATCATCTAGCATCCTGTGTCAGCCAATTTCTAGTGAACCATCCAACAGTGACATTGATTTCATTGTATTGGACCAAATTCATATTGGATCAGTGACTACATGAAGGTATCAATTATACTGGTCTGTGTATTTTTAGAGCACCCAACACACACATCAATACTGATACCTACACTACCAGAGCATGTGAAAGCACCCTTGGCATTATGTCTAACATACGCTTGTCAAACAGGTGGTCCACTGCCCCTAACTACACTCATTATCAGTACTAGCAGATTTATTTCTATCCAGTGAGAATCACTGACTGCAACTTATACCTAAAATAATACATGATTCGTACCTGTTACAACCTGGCATCTTAGACAACACAGCTTACCTTCAATTTCATTTTCATAATTGTGTATTTACATGCCACTTAAGTCAGGAACACTGAAATTAACGAGTCCATAGTATCTAGATGTCAATCCGTAAATCAGTACACTTTTACTGTATGCTATAATTAGTAAAGAACACAGCTGAATGTGAATTAGCATTTATGCACAAGATATTGTAAGACCTACTGGATTGGTGAGAACAATCTTGCCATCCCGGGTACGGACCACAATGCACTGCTCATTCTTGACATGTACCAGATCTGCACTGACATCTTCTATCTGGTCCATGAAGATAAGTTCAGGTTTTGTGCTGCCAGACTCTGGGTGTAATTCTAATCTATTTGGATACAGCTTGGCATAACGTGTTTGCCATGCTGAGGCAAACGGTCCACCCAGCTTCTTAATGTATCCATGAAGAATGCAATCAGACTCTGTTCCAACAAGCAAATAGTAAGAATCTAATACAAATTTACAGAATCAATCATGAGTTTCTGAGGTATGTATGGAAAGAAATAGTAAACCATTTTTAGGCAAACTTCATGACTATTATTCATACACACCAACACATATCACATACATACATACATACGAGGTGCTACCCAAAAGTTTGGGGAATTTGAATTCCACGCGCGAACCGGTTGTGGTATGGCCTGCCGCCGCTAGATGGGGCGAGCAGTACCTTTTGTGAATTAGTGTGCCAACAGCCGTGAAGGCGAGAGGCCGCGTTCTTGAGTTTTGTGCGTTTTTGTAATGTTGTGTTGTAGTGGTTAAGCGATTTTTTAAACCTGCATAAATGGGAGCAAAGAATCCGCATCAAATTTTGCTTTAAGCTTTAAAAAAACTGCTGTACAAACCCACCGCATGCTTGTGGAAGCATTAGGTGACAATGCTATGAGTCAAAGTAAAACTTTTTTGTGGTACAAACGCTTCAAGGATGGACGAACGTCTGTCGACGATGGTCAGCGTTCAGGACGACCATCGACAAGCACAACACCGGAAAACATCGCGAAAGTGTGAGAGGCTATGGTTGCAGTTTGTAGAATTTGTCCCCCCTGGTCAAACTGTCAACAGGATGTTTTATTGTGAAGTTTTGAAGCAGCTACGGGAGAGCATTAGGCGCAAATGTCCAGAAAAGTGGGAGAACAACAGCTGGGTTCTCCACCACGACAATGTGCCCGCCCACACATCGCTCGTTGTTCGGCACTTTTTGGCTTCCAAAAACACGACAGTGATTCCCCACCCACCCTATTCGCCTGACCTCACCCCCTGTGACTTTTTCCTGTTCCCCAAAATGAAATTTCGATTGAAAGGCCGTCATTTTGACACAATTGAGGAGATCCAGGCAGAATCGCAGGAGGTGCTTAAAACACTCACACTTGAAGACTTCCAGGGATGCATGGAATCATGGAAAAAACGCTGGGATCGCTGTATCCATGCCCAAGGGGACTACTTCGAAGGAGACGGTGGAAACTAGGAGTTATGATAAGCAATTTTTTTTATGGGCAAATTCCCTGAACATTTGGGTAGCACCTCGTATGTACATTATACATTTAACTGATCCAAAATTTAGTGAAAGTGACAAAGGAAGTGTAAAAGGAGTCCACATTAAAGTATCTTCTTAATTATAATTTCAACTGAGTCCTTTAATTGTAAGACTTGTGATGAAACTGCTGAAAATTTTGATGGCACCACAGTATGTTTTCTGAAAATATGAACATGAACGCGAACATGGTACAGGCATCCCCCGCTATAGTATGATTCACTTAGTGCTATTTCACTACAGTGATCTTGTCAAATGCCACTTTTTTTATATATTTTTCATGGAAATGTTACACGACTGAATAATTTTCTGATTGCTTGCATTTGTGCGTACCACCACTACTGTGCATTAATGGCCAAGCACAGTAAGTCTGCATTAGCAGCTGATTAGAAGCTTGTCAAGTTGAGGGGAAGATGATCATGCTTTCCTAGGAAGAAGCTGAGACAGATCACAGCAGCACATAATCATAATTTACTTGCAGTCTGTGAAAGTTAGTTTTGTGCTTTAAGTTGTGTAGTGTGGTATAAGTTGTGTCTTGTCTTGTGTGTTTAAGTGTACTGTCCCCCCCCCCCCTTTTTTTTTGTCATGATGAGTCAAAAGCATGAAAACACATGCATGATAAAAGCTTATGTAAAGGTGCATAGGAAAATACTGTCAGTAGCACTGAAGTTGGATGTCATTAGCTGTGAGAATACCAGTTCAATAACTGAAAAGCGTTAGACATAGTGGGATTGACAGTATGATCTGTTCTGAAGAATAAAGACAAAATCAAGGAACGTGAAAAGACCAAAACTCCTTCAAAGGCTTTGAAATTAAGTAGTACTCTGTGTACTTCTAATCACTAATCTCATTTCAGTACTAAATGTACAAGATGTTGGGAATTAATTATCACTGAAGTGTAAGCTCAGAGTACAAACTATATATACGAACACAAATTCTTATGGAAAAAGTACCCTCGCTTAGTGCTGTTTTCCTGAAACCAATGTAAGAGCACTAAGTGAGGGATGCTTGTACTTATTTCTAGTATTCATATTGCATACAGATAAATCTGTTCAAAATTTTTCTTGCTTATGTACAATAAAGTTTATTAATGAAAATATATATTCACATGGAAGAGATAAAATCTCAGACCTCTTAAACAGAATTCAATATAAGTTTCTAGGTTTTCTTTTTAGAGTAAATATCTTTTTACTGTTAAATAAACTGCCCTCCAAAAATTATTCCATATTTCATTATAGAGTAAAGACAGGCAAAATAAATTATTTGTGTCAGTGTTGTTGATGTGAAACATTGACGTAACTACATAACAAGCTCCATGTAACACAGAGATCATTTAATCATATGATTCTTCCAACCTAAGTGATTATCATTAAGTAAACTATGGAATTTTGTTATCTACAGACTCTTCTACATTCTTCTTCTTATAACCTCAATACTTAATGTATATTCTGGAGAATATTCACTATCAACTTCAATTTTATTGTATTTGTCTTATCTACATCCAGGACCAACTTACTGGAAGTATAATGTAATTAATGAAAGTATGACAATATTTTTTTCTGTTTTGTTACATTGGACAGCATGAATGTTATCTATTTAATGAAAAGACACATGGTGACTTTGAGGACAAATAACAAACTGCATCTGCCATTATCAATATTAAGAGAATAACTTCATTTTCATTGCTACTGAGTATCACCTTGATGTTTCAGACAAGAAGAAACAAGCCTCAGAGCTATGCAGTGTTTTCATCTGAAGACGAAAGCAGACTGCTTTTGAAACGCTGTGAGTGTTTGTGTTCAGTGATAATAGAAAAAGTCATGGTACATATTAGTGATGTTCCATACGCAGTACTCTTTGACTTACTACGATTTTTTGCAGGATCTGGATATCATAACAAAACACCTCAAGAGAACTGCCATAACCCTATCCTAAGCTCAGTCCAGTACTGAAATTGGAATAAATTACATTTCACACAATAATTAATTTAGAGAAAATGACCTTTCTCATCTGTGTCAAACTTAAGCTTTTGTTTGGCTTTCTTCTTTTGTTCCATTTTGTCTGCCTCTTGGTTGATGGTCTCAAACACAGTTTCTGCCACTTCTGCTTGCCACCTTTCTGAGATCACTAGAGGAAAGTTTTTGTAGAGGTCCTGATCCGCATCTGTCAACTGCAGAAAAGTACAGCACAGAAATAAATATTTTTCCACGTACTTTATATGATCCATAGCCCGTGCATTAACCAAATATATATATAATAGTAGTACCAACAAATGCACACAAGTATACTGAAACTAGTTTATATACATAGTGACCTCCTATATGTTTCACCCAATCATATGGCCATCTTCAGAGAGGTAAAATACAAAGGATACATTAAAGAGTACAAAATGAAATTTCAGAAATATCGCAACCAATCCACAGATATTTCACAGATATCTGTGGACTGGTTCTCATACGTCTGTAATTTCTTTTTTACTCTTTAACGTATCCAACCTTTGCATTTCATCTTCCTGAAGTTGGCCACATGATTGGGTGAAACATGTAGGAGGTCATTATGTATATATAAATTAGTTTCAATATACTTGTGTGCATTTGCTGGTACTACTATTATATATTTCTCCATGCGTTTATAAAAATGATCAAATATTTTTCACTTTTCAGATACTGGGGGAAAAATTAAAGTACAATGTGACAGCACATCAGTTATTTATAGAAACTACAAAACCTATGTCTCTGCTACGACAGGAGTATTATACATTTATTATCACATTTATTGCGGCATTTTACGTGAGAATGTTCTTATGAAATCTACCACTAAGAAGGTCCAAGAAAATCAAAAGGGAACGGAAGTGAATGGTACACATCAGCTTCTGGTCTAAGCTGGTGATTAATTTACTGGGTGAAAACATAAATACCACAACACAGGGTCTACAAATCCTTGGTGCCAGAATGCCCAGATGGCTAAATTTTGTATGATGGCGCCTAATTTTTCCAGCACAATTAATGGATTTCTTTTCCTCATGTATGAAGCATTTAAAATTTACAGCCTACTTTTGTCACTGGCAGCTGTGGCATTACATGTTGCTCACTGGCACTCACTCTTTCTACTTAATGCAAGTTAACAGCAGCCAGCCTAACAGAACATCACCAGTCAATGAAAGAGGTAGGAGTGCAGAATACCCTAATCACATACAGCGTCATGTCATTTTCAAGAATTATGTTTTATATTAAAATAAAAACTAACCAGAATAAAATGTGGTAAACATGAGCATGCTTGTGTATTAAGAAGACTTAAAAATTACTGTGTTTATATTTACTTTTTCCTGGTGACCATGAACTGAGCCGCATCAAGAGGAAAAGCATAAAATATGATACAGTTGTGACTAACAAATCTCATAATTATTCCACAAGAGAAGAATGCTCGAGGACTAATGTTACATCACAAATAGTTGAGATAACAGGAAAAAACACAAGAAGGTGGGAGTTCCAGTTTAACGAGATAAACGCAGAGTGTAAAGAGACAGAAGTTTAAAGAAGAACTGTGTAAGTAAACGCAGCGGACAAATTTTAAATATGTAAAACAACAGAGTTCTTTCAGTGCTCAAAATTTAATGTTTTATTTCCTGCTTCAATAAACTCTGCCAGAATACGACCCAGATACAATGTGTAGCTTCTAAACAGCACTTTCTAGCTACAAGAACTAGGATCAGATACTAATCGCTCATCTGTATGCATTTCAGCCTGCTTAACTTCTTTAACCCCATGTGCACTTAAATATCTGACTGAAAACTTTGTTCACCTGTTAAAAATATTGTCAGAATATGCAACTAAAAGTTTTTTCCTAGAATGATAGTCTCTCTTAAATTCATACATGCCAAGAGAAAAGTCTATAATATTTTTGTTCTTATTGTTTGCTTAAAGCCAATTTATTCCATCATTTGGCTTGGATTCTACAACCATCCTGGCTCAGCTTTATGCTACTGTTGTAATAATTTATTTATTTATTTATTTTATTTTTACAACACATTCTAGCACATCCATACAAGGCAAAAGCCCTTGGATACAGAACTTGTCACACGACATGAACTTGATATAATCAGCAACTGTCATCTAAACAATGCATATAAATACAATTGTAAATAAAACCATGCACATAAAATTTAGTTGTTATGCAATTACTTATACCTACATAACATTTATAAAATATGTATAAAACATAATACAACATATTAAAATATATATATGTGACAATAAGGTAAAATATGACAATATATTCATGACTATCCAAGAAGCTATCCCTGGCTAAAATATTCCTCTAAGGTGTAGAAGGAATTGGAATGTAAGAAAGCACTTAGTGCCACTCCTAATTGTTTAATATTATGCGCTAACTCTTTTATGCTTAAAGGAAGATGATTAAACAGCTTGATACCAAAATAATAAGGCCCTTTCTGATAAGTTGTTAAATTTGACTGTGGGCAATAAAGATCAAAATTATGCCTTGTGTTAACACCATGTATCTGTGATGTCGTATGGTACAAACCCTTGTTATTCACAACAAATGTCAGTAAGGAAAATATGTATTGAGACTGCAATGGCAAAATTCTCCAAACCCTAAATGTATTCCTACAAGAATCCCTGGGCTTCAATCCACTCATAATTCTAATTATTCTCTTTTGAATTCTAAAAATCTGTAGGCTGTAGGAGGAGTTGCCCAAAAAATAATTCCATAGGTCAGAAAGGAATGGAAATAGGAGTAATATACTACTTTTAATGTCTCATTGGGCATAATGGGTTTAATCACCCTCATTAAACAACAAGCCTTGCACAATTTAGACAAAAGTTGGGATGTGTGAGCTTTCCAAGTACATGAGCTTTCAATGACTATTCCAGGAATTTAACGTTTGTGCTACTTAAAATAGGGTTGTTGTGGTAACTAACAGAAATTTCGTTATTAGAACTGGACTTTGCCACAAATTGAACATGTTTGGTTTTGTTATAATTTAAGATTAATAGGCTTAAATTGAACAGTCATTCAGACAAGCAAACACAACATTAACATTAACATTCTAAGCACTCCAGACACAATGGTTTACACTGCCTGCCTTAACTCAAAATAACCAATGATGCACAACCCAAAAATTATGAGAATTCTTCAACCATGATGCCAGTCATAATAATATGTCTCCTTCCACCTAGGTGAAGACAGAATATACTTTGGCAAGTAGTGTGTCTCATATATGCCATTGTATGACAGTCAGGCTGTCATATATGAGAAATTATTTAGTGATAAGCCATGGAACACATTTCATGGTTTCTTCAAATAAGCAATTAAAGACAACAAAGGGTTTGCATAATGTTTCCATACAAGCTTGTTAAACACCTTCTGAAATATGTCATATGAAGAACACTTTCAACAAGAAAAATGATCAAAAATGCGTATAGGCAGGTCGTTTTGAAGCATTTAAGATGAACACACTTCCATCACAGCTGAAGAACATGGTGGAAGACAAGGTCTGGAGGACACTGATAATCTTTTTTGACTGCACTGGAGATGAGCATCACAAATCAGTATCCCCAGGTCAAACAGACTATCAACAGCATTACAATAGAACCTCTACCCATTGTTTCTCAAGGGATCGTGGAAAGAGAAGGACAAATGCAGGAAAATGATAGTTGAAGGAAAGTATTAAAATGGGCCAGAAAAAAAAAACTAAAAAAAACTAAAAATCACAGTTTTCCACTTAGGGCTACAAAATAATAAACAAGTAAGAGGTTAAGTTAATACCTGCATACAAATCACTTTGTTCCAAAGAAATCCATAACTGACAACTGTTTAGTGCAAGCCTTATGTTTCAGACAAAATAGCATCAATTCCAAGTTCAAAATGTTCTATTTGTCATGGTCGCTAATGTTGTGCACATAAAAGAATGGTTTAACAGTCTTGTAAGCAGTGTGTGCTTCAGCAAAACTTGGCACTTGCTCAAGGTCATGTTCATCCCCATCTTCATGTTCCCCACTGCTCCCCCACCCACACAATCATCACAGAGCTGGTCGATGCTGAACAAGCCACATGTTGGAAGGTCACTGTCCATAAATACGTAAGAATTGAAGTCGACATCATTCGGGCTCAGTTGAATCCAGTCGTCATGGAAGGCATCACCATAATCATCTTCAATACTAATGTGCAAGTCAGCTTTCAGTGGTAGCATTCTGTCTGGGAGGCAACTGCACCTTACAAGTTACATTCCGTCTAACTTCTACCACTCAACTACCATTCCACACTTGGCCGACACATGGAAAAATTTTGCATGTACAATAATGACTGTATGGTAATTATCAGTACAGGCAGGTTAGCACTACTGTGCATTCCAAAAACATCATGTTACTTTCATTCCATGCTTGGTTGATGCATGGTACTAGAGCATGTTCCAAAACTTCAAGTAACTTTCACTATTTTTTAAATCTAAAACGATCATTCTGGGCATACTGTAGGTCAGGAATGGGAATTCTGAACAACTGACATGGGAAAATGACACTCTGAGGAATGATGCATCCAATATAATGATATGCTGTTCATATGCGTGATTTTCGGGACTAGAAGAAATAAACAATAATTGGAGAAAAACAATGCATACAGGAATGATGGACAGAGGTTTGACTGCATATAGATATGATATGACATCTACGAAAAAAAACTGTTGAAAAAGTTTGAAGAAATGACAAATTGAAAATGGTTTATTTGTCATGACAATGTTCCTGCTGACACAACTCTGGCTGTCCAATGGTAAATAGCCAAGACCAAAACAGCTGAGGCCCCACAACCTTCTGTACTGTCAAGACCTTGCTGCCTGTGACTTCTTGTACCAAAAAAATAAAACATAAAAAAGACAGAGGTTCAGCAAAACGTGCAGCAGGTGCATAACTATTATAAATGAAGAGTTTCAGACATGCTTCTAACAATGGCATAATCACTAGGCTTGATATGTTAAATTCCAAAGGGAGCATTCTAAAGCAGACATGATGCAAACTTCCATCATTTACATTAATATTTGTTCATAAACATATTCTCATTAGTTTTAGGTACTGCCTTGTATACTTTTCTGGCAGAAGTCAAGACATGCTATTTAATATTTCCCAAGACATACTACATATGTCCAGTTACTCAAAGTTTCTAAACTACAAGACTTTAACCTCCACTCTTCTTTATTTACCACGTCATTTTGCTTCTTGAGATGATGTATTTCCATATGAAATCTTTCTGTTGCTCATTCACTTATTGGAAGTCTATCACTAACTTCTGCAAACACCAGACAGCTGTCAGTATGCAGTTCAATACATGCATAAAAGTCCATTTCCACATGTTGTTTGTCCCAGTGCCATTAATAAGCCACATCACAACAGTCAAACTATACAACTGTGAGTCCTTTTCAATTTATAGAAACTTAACACACCTTTATACCCTTTGTGTCCTCTTCATCAAAAGATCCGATGTCAAAAGCATCTGCTGCATTCACTTCCCCTCTTGGAGGTATAAGAGGTGGTGGGTACTGCTGAAAGTAAACCTGCTGCCAATCCATTTCCGCAAAGAATGAGTGGTCCTTCACTTCATCAGCACTGTTGATTGACACAAGAAATAGTAGAAATCACGTTTAACTCATCTCCTTATTTCTCTCAATACACAATTATACTGAAGAGATAAACAGTGTCTGTTATAAACTTAATATTATTCATTCCGTACATTTTAACTCTATATTTATAGTCTGACAAATGTACAATTTAATCACATTAATTGTGTAATTTCACTGTCCAGTTGCAGATTTTATTGTACCATATTGCTGCATTAGTCTTGTGCAATTTTTCTTTGATGTTCTTGTATTGATAGATTTCTTTTGCCTGCCTGGCGTTAAACTTAATATTATTCATTCCGTACATTTTAACTCTATTACACAATTAATGTGATTAAATTGTACATTTGTCAGACTATAAATATAGTGTCTGCTATATAACACAATCTACCATCATTACCATTATTTGGGTAATTTAAAACAATGAATTAGATTTAAATATCCTAAATAGTAAAGTTTTAATGCAGAGTGTATCTTTGATCAATGCTGTAAGCATAGGGACATACAAGCTCCTGTATGCAATGTGAGTTGGCTGAGAGTTGCTTCAGTTTATCTGTGCCGGAACCTGAGAGGGTGGCCCACCTGTGTGTTGTGTCTCATATAGAACAATTTAATGCATGGTACAAATGTTTGCTGTTGAGCAAAGGGTGTTCATTTGCAAAAGTTTTGTAAAAAAAAATCCTGTGTCAATGGTGCTTTGTAAAAGAACAACACACAGAACAGGAAGAAAATAATGTATCACAAGTTCAGTGCTGGAAAAAAGTAAAACATAATAACCTGAGTTTCTCTCAGATGACACATAGTTTACACTATAAGAAAACATGAACAGCCTGTATAACAGATGTTGTTATGAAAATCCCCATGCAGTTTGTGAAGTTTTTCCTTTACATGACCTCAAGGTGCAGTGTGTACAAAATCATAGGGCCTGTGTTTTTCAAAGAAACAAATTCCACTTCTTACATTATCAATCCTGAATAATATCCAGTGAATTAATAGAAGAAGAGAAAATGTAGGGTAATCCATTTCCCTCGTAAGAACTGAAGGACAATGTTTAAACAGAAACTGCTAGTATTTCAAGACATAACTTTCACTGCATGTCAAGAAATATTTTCAAAAGGTGCAGGGCCAGCTTATAAGCTGGAGATTGGTACTTCCAAGACCATTCTATGAAATATGGTAACCTGAACTGCAAGAGAAATTCATACTTTAAGTTCCCAAAAAATGCAGGCTTTGTAAACAACACAGCTGCCATGCTGGGGAGAAACACTCCATATTTTCAGGTCCTCTATTAGGCACAATCTGACATTTACAGAACTCAATTCCATTATCACGTCAATCTTAAAAAACATAAATTCAATTAAAATTGTCTGTCATGTATTCATATAAACTGACCTCAAACAGGCATTGTGTTTGAATCAGTATGACAGGTAAAAGCTCACGTTCATGTCGCATGTCAGACAGGGCAAATACTTCGAAGCTCAAGCAAAATCAAGTGGATTTAGTGGCAAATCACGTGTCAAAATATATGATCCTCAATTTTATTATGGAAACATCAATAGAACTGATGATGAAAAAATATGTTCACTTTTAAGCAGAATTTTGCTTTTGAAATCATTTATAATTCCCACACATGTAATGATTTATAAGAGTTGTCTGAATAAATAATGTCATCACACTACTGGCTAGGCTTGACTCAAGGGTGGATGAACGTTACTCATGATCCCTATGTCATTGGTCTCTTTATACATGATAGTGAAATATCTCAGATGATCACACAAGAGAAAAAGAAGTGTAGTATCTGTGCCAGTTATGGAACATTTTGTCAACAGCATACTTGAACATGTTAGTGCTCCTGAAAGTTATCATTCCATGACTCATATCAATTTTGTACTGAAGAGTTCAGCATACAGTAGAGATCCGAGATTTTCATAGTGGTGATGATTTACATCACGGTCTTTTGAGGTGTCTTGCAGGTGATGTCAATGTTTCAGAAAAACACACTGCCACCATCTTCATCTCCTGAAGATGGAGGCAATATGTTCATCCAAACCACTGGTAACTATCTACCACACTACTTGATGTTATAACCTACATGACATACTGCTTCCATCTGCACACTTCTGAGGATGGAGGCAGCAGGTTCCTTCTGAATATCGTTAACCACCTACTAGACAACATAGTTTTATAAACCAGAAGACCACAACCTAAATCAGCATCCCTTTATTCAGGTGTTATGAACAAGTGACAATTAATGCAGTTAATAAAATATGAAGGATCAGTACCATAAGAATAATAGTAGGTTTCAGCACGATACAAGATAATTAGTGTTGTGACTGAAATAACTGAACTCAGCCAGTCAAAATATTTCTACAGCCTTCATAACTACTTGTATAAAGCTATCCAGATCCTTGTTTTGGCTGTTATGTAGCTCCACCTACATCTGGAGTTCCATAAAACCAGCAACAGATGTCTTTATAGGTCAACTATAGTAACAGGTCTCTAACAAAGAATCACAACATTATATACGTGTTTAAACATAAATATTTATCTTACACAAATGTTAATTATTGTGGGTAATCATAAGGAAAGAACAAATGAACAAATAACTGGAAACTACACAAACCCCAGAATTATGCTGAAGAGTTTTACCTTTCCAGTGCTGCAGTATTGTGGGCACTGCATTTGACTCTGTGGTGGTTTTTTTAAATAAAACTGTACCTTGCAGTTAACATTACATATTTAAATAATTGCAGCATGCAGTCACAGACAACATAAATGAAGAAAATAAAATGACAATTTATGGTACAGTACTAACACTGTTTTGAGTATGTCAGTATGTCAAAGTCATGTCAGACAATCACATTCATTTATTTTCTACACTCATATGAAAGAAAAAATGGGTAATCTTAAAAGCCTGTGAGCTTTGAAATAATTTTTTGGTGAGAATTCAAAGAGCTGACAGGCCCAAAGAAGGTATGCAGGGTTTGATGCAGAGGGCTTGAATGTAAAAATAATAAATGTATATAGATGACATAAGAGGAAGGTAATAACAGAGGCTGAAGAAAGTTGCATTATGGGAACTTCAACTGTAAACTTCAGTAAGTATTATTTGGGTGCTCAAAAGATCATGAGATAGGAGGAGACATGTAGCATGCATGACAGAATCAAGGAAAAAAATGTAAAACCCTGAAAGAAGCACACCACTTGGGAGGCCTATTCATAAATGGGATGGTAATATTAAATGTACCTTAAAACTAACTGGGTGTAAGGAAGTGGATAGGATTCACCAGAGCCAGGACAGCGTGCAGTTGTAGAAATACGAGAAAACAGTAATAGAACCTCCAGATTCACTGAACATATGAGAGACTATCATCCTCTTAAGAAGGCAGTTCATTCAGTCAGTGTGCATATAACTAAAGAACACAAGTGTTGATTTTATCAGTACAAGTACAATAAAATACTAGTTACACACAGCATACTAATCACTGCCTTACCCATTTCCTTTACATCCCAGTCTTTTGTCAATATCTCTTTGAAGCAGTCCTTCCAGTAATGATCTAAGATCTCTGGAGAATGATTCTGGCAATTCGACATTCTGAAATCACATGAAGATCAAATAAAATTAAATTTGACATACACTGAAATCCACACTTCAAGTTTCTTGATTTAAGGTTTTTCTCTGATTACCAGTAAGTGTTCAACTAGGCTGTGCCATGGCTCAGGCGGTTAGTCGCCGGCCTCCCACCGTGGAGGCCAGGGTTCAATCCTGGGTCAGTCCATGTGGGATATGTGGTGGACAAAGTGGCACTGGGACAGGTCCCCCCCCCCCCCCCCCCCCCCCCCCCGAGTACTTCGATTTTCCTGTAAATTTCATTCCATCACTGCTTCATTATACGCAAAAATTGGGGGGGGGGGGGAACTTCCATCTTCATAACAGGGCTGCACAATAAGCCTTAAGGCTGCAGTGCATCCACATCATCTGCTGTGAGGCCCTTCTCCACAAAAACAAAAGTGTTCAACTCCTCTGGAGAAAAGTTACTTAAATCTCCTGCACTTAGGATTTACTTCAGTTTAGCAATTAAATCCATTATCTGCCACAGAAATATTAAACAAGGATTCTATCATACCAATTTAGGTACCATCTTTAATTACTAGTGAACCTTTTCCTATCAAGTGCTGTTACTTGCTTAAAAGTGTCCAACCACATGATGAATCGCAAAAGTTATGACACAGTACCTGGCTTTTACATTTCTATTACATACTGTGTATGTGTTGTCTTGCCATTTCTTTCCAAGAACTGTTACCATTTCCTCAGTGCTGCATTCACTGAAACATAGCTGCTGTCATGATACTGAACGCAGTGAGCCTTAACCACTTAGAACCCAAAGTAAAACAATTTACTGTATGAACTGTTGTCCAACCTCATAAAACAAAATAATCACCATTCTTCAAGTAATATAGGATAAAAACAAAAGCCACTATAAAATATCCAAACTAGTTATATCAAGGAAAGCAGAAAATTAAGGACAATTTTAGTTTCCATCTCCAGTACTGAAAAAATAAAACATACAAACATTTGCACCTAATTAGTTTGGCCCACAAGTGAAAAATAATAGGATCTTTGAAAAATGACAAATGAAAATGTGAAATGATTCAAAAGGGTGGACAACTGCTGATATGGGTTGTGAACAGTTACCAACTGTAATGTGTGTTGAGGCTGAGAAGTAAACCGGTCCGTGTATCCAAGGCAACTGAAGAGTCAGCAATGATAAAACTGTATCTGAAATGAACATTAGGCACAGCCCTCTCTGCAACATTGTTCATAATAATGCCACTGGATGGATTCCACAGAAACTAAGAGGTTCATACAAATATGGTTGCAGAATACAGCTGAAACCATCTTCAACAGTACAAAAATGGACATGTTTTCCTGAATCTACAGTGAATGGAGATAGGACATGAGCCTTAATGTAAACACACATTCTCTCCAGTTACCAAAATGGTAAAATATCAGCCTTCAGCAGGAAAATAACACGTTTTCTCGAATTCAAGTGGATATACCAATTCATTTTCAAGAGAAAGTGTTTGGCATAGTGAAAATGCAAGACAGGCTGAAGCTGGCACTTAATCCAAATGCAGCAGATTATGGTACCTCAGATTAGACCATGGACGTTTCCTTCCACATCCTTTCCAATTTACTGTTCATTAATGACAGTACCATTTGATGCTATACAGTATGAGCTAGTAACAGTGTCATTAAATAAACAATAAACAAATAATGTAAAAATAAACAAATTACTCCAGAAAATATAATAAATTGTATTACATTTTTTACACTCACCATTGTTAATGTCATCCTATCTATTTCATGCTTGTCTTTTGTTTTGTGTTGTCTGAACGGACTATGGCCTTTGAGCAATTTGTATAGCATACAACCAAAGGAAAACCAGTCAGCACTGGAATCATATGCTGTTCCTTTTGACAGTACCTCAGGAGCCATGTACCCATGTGTTCCTCTGGAACAAAATTTAATATTGGACCTCTGCATAAGTTGACACAGACAGGAGCTGAGAGAAGAACGAAGATGGCTTTGCCATAAGACCAACTTGGTAGGAACTTTGACAAATTCTAATGACAAAACTGGAAATTTACAACCGTAACCCAAAACTGTCAAGTTATTAAAAGCTTAATGCTAGTCATGTGGGTCATCATTCCATGTCAAAATCCAGTTTACAATCCAATCTTTTCAGATTTAAATCCAATTTCGTTATTTTGTATACACTGTAAAGAGAACAAAAAATGACAAACTTATCCTTATATGCCATAGTTTCCTGCAGCAGAAAATTCATTTCCTGCATAGCACAGCTAGTGACAACTGCTACAACTCAGCCTAATTCAGATAGAATAAAATTTAGTTTTGAAAGTGGCATTGCATTCCTATGCGTAACACATTTCAGATTCAAGGTCTCGAAGTTGACCTCTGACTTTAACATACTCAGATGATAAAACATGTAGAGTTAAGAAAAATATAGCCTTCTAGCGCCATCTTGTTCCAAATACTCCCAAAAGTCATGGCAACACAGACAATGCATGATGGGATACAAAGCAAGTTCCCTAACACAGGCCCCATGGAAATACTGTTATAATTCTTGTCACAGTAAGTAACAAAATGTCTTGATTTGACACATTACATTCAAAGACTTCACCAAACAGAAACTAATCCAATTTCAGTCAATGACTTATCAGTTCAATATGTATAACTGCCAACACTCTTAAAAGATGACCAAAGAAAGGACACATAAAATCTCATTTTGACCCAAATGATTACTTTCCAACAGCAGACATTACTAACAGCTATATAATCAATGGAAGCAAGTGTTCTCTGACAAGTCAGACATCAAATGCAGCAACTGTTTATAGCAAATGGTAGCCAGTAACATAAGCCTGATGTTGAAGTGCTGCAAGACTGGTGTTTTTGTTACACCTATGCTGTGCAGATGTGTGCAAACATTTGTGGAAATAACTACAAGGAATGGGACATCTTGCACGTTATTGGCCAATCATGCCAATACAACTACACCAGGCATCATGTAATGTAATGTAATGTAACCCTTGCTGACTGCTGACATTTTTTGCTACCTGTTTGTTTGTTCTTGGTCTGAGTAGTGGTTGGTTGTTGCCATTTCCTTCATGTTATTTGGTAGAGGGCTAACAATGTGAAGTTTGATTAAATGAAGAAAAGTTTAAATGGAAACTTCAAAATTTTCTTATCCTTTTCAATTTATATTAGTACTTCATTCAAGTTTGTAACAAATATTTTTATCGTACTGTTTGCTTTCTAGTAAAAATACCTATTCTTTCAAAAACAGGAAAGAAGTACTAAAATACTGAATTAAAACTAAAATTAACATTAATGTAAATTTAAACCGACGTTGATTTGCTTTTACAGATAAGCGGCACAAATTGATATCAACTAATATATATGTATTGAAACAGGTTTCCAACACAAAGTCAATAAGCTCACTGTCCAATCAATAAAAACACAGGAAACCTAAAAATTTAATATACCTATATGCAAAAACTTAAAGACTAATAATAGAAAAAGCCAACAATGAGGAGATAAAGACCAAAAAGTAAGTTTCATAAATTAGAAGAAAAAATATATCTAATTAATATACATTCCTCCAAATAGAACGACATCTAAATTGATTTATATTTTCCTGTTGTGTTCACAGTTATACAAAAAGTTGCGTCTATAAAAATTTGTCACAAACCTTAGTCACTACACATCGCATAATAAACTTCAATACCAATCTACCGAATACTTCGAGCTGATTACAGTATATATGAGAAGGAATCAACACATATATTTTATACTTAATGGAGTTTTAACTCTGAGCTGTTTACAATATACATGAGAATGAACCAATGCACATATTTTGTACTCAATGAGTTTTAACTATGATTTATCTCAATATTATTCCACTTTTTGGAATAATAATGTTAACATGATCACTGTATTTAACATTTGTAAAGAAGAGGCCTCATCCTGAAATAATTTTCTCTGTTATGTACACTATACTACTACCTGATGATGGCCAATCAAATAGGCCGAAACATGTTGTAGAAATATACAGAATTTACTACATTGTTATTAGTTGTGTTCTTTCTGAACATAAAAAATTGAATCTAGTTCACAACTATCTTATGTCTAAAGGTCCAGGATAAATCACACATTACAAGAGTATCACTTAGAATATCACTAAGTATTTTAAAGAAAGGAAAGAAGGTAGGACTCCTCTTTTTTTTTCTGTACCAGGGAAGAAAGATCAGTACTGAATATTGAAAATGATAGTGATGACATCTTCATCAGCAAGTCATAAAACAATGGACAAAATTCTTGGGGGGCAGTGGGGAGGTTGGAGAGTGAAAAATATAGTGACATATATAATTTAAAAATATGACACTAGGTAGCTATGAATTTCCATTCTAAAAAAATATGCCAGTGCAGAACAATAGGCCCACAAAGACTGAAACAGTTCTAATACCAAAATACATCATCTGTAAAATCTTTCTTTGAACAGGCTGAAATGTCCCAATTCAAAATAAGACAGCCAATAACACTACATGCCAGAGAGGAAACAGGCCTCATCCTAAATGGGTCCTTAAAGTAAAAATCTAGCACACAGTCATATATAGTTACATGAGAAGTTAATTCCCCATTTACTCTGTAACTCACTGCTCTTTGTTGATAACACATCTTAACACTGCATTTGAAGTAAACCTCTTCTGCTTTTAATTAAAGAAAATCAGAATTGTAACATTGGCTATCCACACTAAGTATTCACCACAACTTGTGTGGTTGTGGAATATACTCAGAAATAATAATATGTTATGCTGGGTGGAGTCTAATGATGGGCAGATAAGTGAAAAAGGCCAGTTTAATACTTGGCTATGTGTAGGGCAATCATCTTGCAATCATTATACTGCAGTTACAAATGCAGGACTTGTACTGCTTGCACAGTGAAAGGTACCTAAACCACATTAGTGCACCCCATTGCCTTTTACCCTTCTGTGTAGACACATGCAAACTAATGGAGTTACAAGAGTGGGTGGGGGGTAAACCCTATAATAATCATCCAAAATAAAATTCTGGAAAGAGGAGGATAATCAGTCTCATATTTACCTCCTTATCACCTACATTCAAACCTGACTGACAACAACCACAATAACACAAACTCATCTGTCAAACACAGAGCAAATATAATCAATCAATCAATCAATCAGAATAATCAATATCAGAATAACATACTATCATGCAACTGGGTTCTTCTCCATTTCTCTAGACTACTAATTTATATAAATTACATACTATGGTCTGAGTATATATCACAAATATATAGCATAATGTAAATAATATAACACAGACAG
This sequence comes from Reticulitermes speratus, assembly GCA_021186555.1. Classification (NCBI taxonomy): domain Eukaryota; kingdom Metazoa; phylum Arthropoda; class Insecta; order Blattodea; family Rhinotermitidae; genus Reticulitermes; species Reticulitermes speratus. Next base: position 20,149,366 of record JAJKFL010000002.1, read on the forward strand.
TGATTTTCAGTAAGTAAACAAACAATGGAGAAGTTTAATATGGAGACATCCAATCTGAAGAAGATAAATGATGTGTATGGTAAGGAAAAACATCACATTAAAACTTCAAATAGGTTTGCATTGTTAGAGAACTCATATAATGGGCTTGGGAAAGTATTATGGAGAATATCAAAATTTCGCCCACAAAGTCTGCATAATTACAAAATGAAACACCATAAACTTTTGGTTTGACAAGACTATTCAACATCCTTAGAGCAAAGAAAGCCAAATTGCAATGGTTGCTGGATCTAAAATAAATTCATGACAACATTCTTAATAATGTAAGACAAATTAGTAGACAGCCAGGAACAAAAAGAGGGAATATCTGAAAGACAAAAATTAAGGTGCTTGAAACAGAAACTAATGAGCTTGCAAAATCCATAAAAACAAGAATATTAGAGACATGTATAAAGGCATAAATGAATTAAAAAATGATTACCAACCTAGAAATAACCTGATCATGGATGAGAAGGGTAATCCGCTTGCAGACTCCTGTAGTAGAACAGATTTAAGAATTACTTGCATCACCTACTGTACTTAGGGTTAAGGGTGTCAAGCCAACTGAACTACATAACAGCTCAGCTACTAGTGAACTACTGATCAGACATTCTGCAGTTATCAGATACTGGAGAAAAAAATATGAATTCAATGAGACAGTACGACAACTATTCACAGACTTCATGAAAGCCTCTGTTTTAATAAGGATGGGGTTTAGCATAATATTCTTATTGAGTTTGGTCCGTGAAACTAATTACTATACTTACCCAAATATCAGATGACCCCCTTATGCAATCTTCAATTTTCAGGAAAATACCTATATCGAACAAGTTTAACTTTGTGAGCAATTAAAAGGTGACTCCCACATTACAGACAACAAATTAGAAAACAGTTCTTGTCTTATATTTGGGTAAATATATCAGATGCATTAAAATGTGTTAGAAGAAACACACAGTAAAGTTCAGATACATGAACTTTTGTCTAACATGTTTCCTGTCCAGAATGGTCTGAAAGAAGGGGATGCTTTATCACCTTTGTTTTTCAACTCTGCTATAAAATACACCATTAGGATGGTCAAGAAAACGGCCAGGGACTGAAATTGAATGGTACGCATCACACTCTGTCTATAGTGATGATGTTAAATGTACTGGGTGAAAACAACTACTATAAAGAAAAACACAGAAGCTCTGTTAGTTGCTAGTAAGGAGGTTGCTCTAGAAGCAAATGCTGAGAAAATGTCTTGTCACCAGAAAGAAGGAAAAACATTACACAATAAAGACAGCAAACACATCCTTTCAAAACATGGAAAAGTTAAAAAAGAAGTAAAAATTTCAGTGAAGAAGGACTTAAAGAGATTATAATTAGGGAATGCTTATTACCATTCTGTTCAGATCCTGTTGTCTTCCTGTCTGCTACCTAACAATGTAAATATTAAAATACACAAAACTATGACTGTACCTGTTGTTATGAATGGATGTGAAACTTGGTCTCTCAAATTATAAGACGAGCATAAAATAAGGGTGTTAAGGGACAGGGTCTGAGGAGAATATGTGGGCCTGCAAGACAGACAGTAACAGGAGGCTGGAGAAAACCACATAATGAGATACGCGATTTGCACTCCTTGCCAAACATTATTAGACTGATAAGACAGACAAGATATGTGGCACACATGGGAAGAGAAGAGAATACACACTGTGTTTTGGTGTGAAACGGTGAAGGAACAAGACCATTCGAAGACCTAGCCATAGGTAGGAGGGCATGGAGTGGTTTCATCTACCTCACGACTGGGGCCCATCACAGACTTCTGTGAATGTTACACTAAACCTGTAGTTTCCATAAAATGCAGGATGGGATAACTGATTCTCAAGAGGGATACCGCTCCATGCAGTTAGTTAATTCATATATTTATATGTAGTGACTGCCTTGAAAAACAAACAGAATGCCTGATTGCAATATATGTGAGTTGCACGTTTTGATCTATCTGGTCATCTTCAGGTCCAACTATGTTAAACATGTAATGTATGTGATACCCTTGGTGTGAATAACTGACTGACTGAGAGAATCACATCCCAGTTGCTATGGTTACCAGTGTCATGCCTGACTTGTCACGGTTACAATACAGGTTGAGAGAGACTGTAAGGTATGTGCTGAGGCCAAAGAAAGAGCTCAGCATCAAGCACAACCAGATGGGAGCACTCTGACAGATGAAATTAATGCTTGGTTTGCTCTAAGAATAATGAAATGACTGGTGAAAGAGGCCATGGAATAGCATGCAAATATTATGACAGCCAGTCTTATGATGGGCACGTGGCCAGTTACATATCTATTACAGCAGTATATATGCATAAGTTATGGGTTACATCAAAATTCTGCTGAAATACTTTCATGGTGGCTAATTCCATGCTATACCACTAAAACATACACAATGAATTGGTCAAGATTGTACAAGTTGAGATATTACAATATTATGCAGAGGTAGTACAGCTGTTAACACTCTTCAGTGATACAAGTATCTTCTAACAATAATACAAGAACAGCAGTAACAGAAGAGGACTGCAGTACATGTGTTTCAGTTGCTGAATAATACTGATATCCACATGGGACATATATGTTGCTGGGTTTAGTATAGTGTTTGGCATATTAGGTTGAGAAGGTACGGCAGTGCATCAGACGCAACATACCACCCGAGTACATACACATTCCATACAGAAGTCGATACAATTCAATGACTCAAATTCACATACCGCAGAGTAATCTGTTTCAGCAAAGAAGCAATAAACACATTGTGAAATCACAACTGGTAACTTGTAGCTTTTAATATTTGACACACATTGCCTACAAAGATGAAAGATTGCAGTTCAGCCTATTAGGCTTTAAAAAGGCTGAGGTGCAGACAAAAAAAGTTGATAACAAGTAGTCAATTCTTCTCATGCATTGTTAACATCTCCAGTGATTTGCTGAAAGTCTAAGAAAACTTTGCCTTTAGGTCAGTAACGAATGTGGGATTCTTAGAATCAACACTCTTCTTAAGAATTCCATATAATAAAATCAGGTGGAATTAGGTTCGGTGAATATGAAGGCAAAGCAATGGGTCCAATGCAAGCCCTTGAGTTGTTGATGAATGTATTTTTTAGGCAAGCACAGATTTCTAACAACCAGTCTGGCGCCACTCCATCTTACTGGAAAACAAGGGTTGATGTTTTTCTGTTGTAGCTGAGGCATGAGAAACTGTCCACATATCACAAGGTATGATTCTAAATGCACTGTCTCAGAAAGAAGAGACCATAGTCTGTAATGAGGTACACAACACCAGACAATGACTGTAAGAGTATTCTTTTCAAGTTTCTAGGTGACCTGGTAGTGTCCCATATCATGAGGAGTCACACTTCCGCCAACATCAAATGTTGCCTCATCATCAGTCACTAGCCAACTTTTCACAACAATCCCTGTCCAGATCCTTTCCTTTGCACATGTTACATGCAAAAGTGAAACATGCTTCATAATTCCAATTCCATAAAGCTTGTTCACACTCCATGTGAGAGGGGTATATTTTCAAATATTATCAGCCAATGGGCTAGCATGTCAAGTATGGCACACCCACCTCCAGAGACAGTTGTTTCAGGCTCTTCCTGCAGCTCTTCATCATTACAGCATAAACAACAACTTCTGTCCACCAGTGAATTGTTTCAAAATGTTCTGAATTTCTTCAAACACAGAACAGAACTTCATTATGGAGTTATACTTAAGAACTGTGCAAACACCATAAACATTGCAAAATTCAAACTGCAGCAGTTACAGTCTCAAAATGAGCATGCCATAGGACACATTTCACTTGCTGTTGCGCATGTGCTTCCATTTTAAATGTTTCACTTTTATCTACACCCAGACAAATTATTCTGCAAAGCCCTCATCCCTTTCATTCCCATACACAAATAAGAACTGCTACTGTATTATTATTTCAAGATATTTACATCACTGAAGAATTTCAGTACTTGCACTACTACCCACACCCTTGCACAACCGTGTAATTACTCAACCTGTATCATTATATTATCATATATTAGATACAGTATGTAAGCCATTTTGATATAATTTGTGTTTGTTTATATACGAGGGCTGTCCAAAAGGTATCCGACTATATTTTTTTCAGCGGTAAGTAATGGCGAAAGGGTGGGGAAACTGAGCGTAGTGGTAGAAGGGACTTTCATGCGCATGCGTGATTTTTTGCTGCCTCGCAACACCGCCGGATGCGTCTGTCGCTGCCAGATAGCGAAGTGGTGTAACACGTGTTCGTCGCATTCTATTTTCGCTCAAGATGACAGAATGTTTGGAGCAGCGATACTGCATCTAGTTTTGTCAGAAACTTGGGGATACCCAAGCGGAAACAATCCGCAAAATTCAGCAGGCTTTCGGTGATGATGCAATGGGGGTCACTCAAATTAAAGAGTGGTTCAACCGCTTTAAAGATGGCCGCATGTCGGCGGACAGTGACCAGCGTTCCGGGAGACCGTCAACGAGCCGAAATGATGATGTCATTGACAAAGTGCGGACATTGATCATGGAGGACCGTCGTTTGACCGTCCGGGAAATTGCTGATGAGGTTGGGATCAGCAGAGGTTCCGCAAACACGATTTTAACTGAGGATGTGGGCATGCGAAGAGTGGCGGCAAAATCTGTGCCCAAGCTGCTTTCGCCGGAGCAGCAACAACTCCGCCTTGAGGTCACGCAGGACATGCTGGAGTGCGCCAACAGGGATCCTGAGTTCCTGAAGACTGTGATCACTGGTGACGAGTCGTGGGTGTACGGATATGACCCGGAAACCAAGGTCCAGTCGTCACAATGGAAGCATCCAACATCCCCGAGGCCCAAAAAAGCACGACACGTTCGGAGCAATGTGAAGGTGATACTGACTGTTTTCTTCGATTACCGGGGTGTTGTGCATCATGAGTACGCACCACTAGGCCAAACTGTTAATAAGGAGTACTACCAAGAAGTCCTCCATCATCTTCGTGATGCAGTTCGGCGAAAGAGACCGGAGCTGTGGGACGCACGCAACTGGCAGCTGCATCATGACAATGCCCCAGCTCATTCATCACACCTGATTCAGGGTTTCCTGGCTAAGCACGGCATTTCGCAGGTTCGCCAGGCTCCCTACTCTCCTGACATGGCTCCTTGTGATTTCTGGCTGTTCCCGAGATTGAAGACACCGCTAAAAGGCTCCCGTTTTGACAGCCGCGAGGACATCATACAGAACGTGACGGCGCAGCTGCACACCATTCCAAAACAAGCCTTCCAGAATTGCTTCCAGCGATGGAAGGACCGCTGGGCTAAGTGTGTGGAGTCACAAGGGGCCTACTTTGAAGGGGATTAGGTATTGTAACCACCCAGATACAGAACTTTTTATTCCCGGCCCAAGGTCAGATACTTTTTGGACAGACCTCGTATGTGCCTCTGTCACCATGACATGGCACAACACATCCTCAGGTTGCTGGTGGAGGACATGGTCTCCAGAGATGCTGGGGGATGCAAGTGCATTGAATAAGCTGTCACAGACACCTCATAAGGGGTGGTCCTCCAGGTTGAAGGGTGGGTGAGGTGCTAACTACTTTCACTGGAAAAAACCAACATATTACAAAGTGCAACACAGCACCTCACACTTGGCAGGATTCTTAGGAACAAACTATGAAAATGAAAATGAACGTGGAATTTGGAACTTCGAATGTCAGTCTCTACAGGTCAGGTTCACTGAAAGCAGTCTGGCAGAGAGTTAGCAACGTACAAGTTTCACTCAGTGAGCATACAGGAGGTCAGATGGGATAAGGGCATAACTGTACATGCTACAAACTGCCAAAGGCCCAAGTAAATTAATGTACAGTGATTCCCTGAACAGCACCATTTATTGGTTTCACAAATGCAGAGTAATAAGATAACTGTGCTGAAAGCACATCCTTCCATGAGGATAATGTAAAATGCATTAATGTGTTCTCAATGTCTGAAGAAGTGACACAACAACAACAACAACAACAAACAACAACAACAACAACAATCTATTAAAAATACACAGTAAATACAGTTAAGAGGATTTAACTTACATTATGAAATAACAGTGTAATAAGGAGTAGGACCTTAAAAAAATTATGCAGCAGCCTGCACAGTTGATCCAGCCAAGTGACTGCCTGCTGATGATCACCTGATTCAGACATTTTGACACACCTAACGCATTTCCAGATCTAAATTCCGGCAATAGCAATATTAGTTTCAGTTAAATGCTTGAATCTCATGATACTTAATTTCAGGAGTAAACTCAATGAAGAGAGTTGAGTTTCTTACTGTACAGTACACTCAGAATGGTATCATACACAAAAATGTCCATCAGCTGCGTGCACAATGACCATAAATTTTGTACGAACATTGCTCAGAGCACACATACTCCAAAACCAGTATGATTAGCTGGCAGCCCACGGCATTATACAAGCAGTAACATGCACAAGCATTATAAAAAGTGAGGTATTAATTATTTACAAAGACCATGGTGGAGCAGTGCTATGGGACAAACAATATAATGAGGAATAGCTATAATATAGTCATACAGCCTATGTTCTGACACCCATGTATATCACGTTTAATTGTTGGCATATATTTCAAGGGCACATTTATGTGAAATGAGTTGGGTGGGAGTACCTGAGCACAATAATGCTGTCAGCATTTTGTGGTGTCAACCAACTGTAATCATGACCTGTCATAAAAGCTGCTACTGTTTGTAGTGACACCATTATAATGATATTTTATAAGCTCCAACACTGTTACCATTTAAGGGTCCAATGAAAACACAACAGGATGTCTCATATCAAGACTGGCACCATTATTTTCAAGTGGGCCAGGATAGTGTAGTCAGTATAGCGACTCAGTACAGGCTGGACAGTCTGGAGATGGAATACTGTTGGGAGTGAGATTTTCCACACCCATCCAGACTGGCCCCATAGCCCAACCAGCCTCCTATTTGATGGGTACCGGGTCTTCCCCGGGGGGTAAAGCTGGGGCATAGCACAGACCACCTACTCCCATCTAGCACCGAGATTAAAGGAGGAATAGAGCTATACCTCTACTCCCCCTCTGAGCCTTCATGGCCTGTTCAAGGTAAACTTTACTTTACTTTTACTTTACCATTATTTGCAATGACTCCAATAGTGCCCCAGTGTAACCACTTTCCCTGCCCGTAGTAGTGTCCAAACAACAACCAAGCCACCTGACAATAATGTGAGGTACCAAACTGACAGAGGAGCACAAATACCTGGCACCTTTATGCCTGGGCAAATGAATTTTGTATGGTAGTGCCTAATACTTATGCACAATTATTGCAGTTTTTTCCTTACATCAAGGATATGTATCAGTTCACCTGCACCTAGTAGAAAGTACAAGATAACAGTGAGATTCAAAGGTCACTCCAGTCCTGTAGGTCCTCAGTATGGAACTTGCTTCATGTCACCCTTCTGGCACCTAGAATTTTGTGGTAGCTCCTAGACATTTGGAAAAATCTGTGGACCCCTGCTGTATCATCTTGTCACCAGTCTTCCAAAACACACTCATTTAGTGTAGGCCAGTCTATTCTGAGCTAGCCTAAGAGGTTGCAGCTTTATATAGGTTGCTACATGACACACACCTTTCCAAACTGCTACTAATTGCTTACAACACTACAGGTGATTATAATGAATACATGAAATAACAAACTGTGTGTTTCATTTGTAATAAAGTTTAGATCATGTTCAGGTTTGGATTGTTTAAATCATATCTATCAAATCCAAAACAGTATGTTCAAACACATTATTAGGGAAGTAACAAGCAGATATCAGGAAGATGTATTTCAGGTTTAAAGGAAATTAAAAACAGTGTACCTCACAGTTCAGTCCTTGGCCCAATTCTACTTTTATTATATACTATAACGGATCGTTCCTGTTGGCTACCTAAATATTAATTTGTAAGTGTTGTAGTTAGAGGGTGAACAGGTGTAGATAACCGGATGTCACGTGTCCCCTCTATGCTTAAGACTTTTATCGGTCACAAATTCTTTACCTCGGTATGTATATCTTGTAAGTCCGGTGCGGTCACGTCCTCAGCTAAGTGTTTTCGTGACCTCACCTGGGGCCTGAGGGATTAGTTCACAAGGCTGACCATGGAAGTGCACTTCCACTTCCACCAATGGAAATTCTTAAGTATACATTAATTTCCGGAATCATTTCTGTGGTGTGTGGCCTAACGTGACTATGACCAATCACTGACCGTGTCACTTATTCCAATTTCGTACGGGGAGGCACCTAAGTTAACATAAGGGGTTGCACGCCAAGGCAAGAGATTATTCAGTTCTGGGGGAGAAGACATATTACTTGGTTTTTTTGTTATTCGGTTCTGGTGTGAGACTGATCACGGTGCCATCTTGGTGTGTTCATCTCTGCCCCACATAATTTTTTTTGGTTGAAATCATGCAGATCCAATTCAAAACACAGTCAGTGTGCAGCAAAAGAAGTGTAGGCCAAAAGAAGGCAATTGTAATCACTTTGCTATTTGTATTACGTGGAAGAACTAACTGTGACTCCAAGTGGATTATTTAATAAACTCCATTTCGTGAACAGTGCCAGTTATTGGAAGAACCCAAACAAATCATCAATGACCCTGAGATTACTTCATCTTGGCCCTGGATAACAAGGCCCCGTAACAATACGAACAACAGGGGAAGTCCGTCGACTGAAACGGTTCTTGGGAATCCAGCGCAAATCAGCCGGAGGGTAAGTCCGGTATAATACAAATGATCTTCCAATAAATATACAAGGGGTACAGACAGTACTGTTTTCCAATGATACAAGAAGGCAAATGAAAATAGTCTAAATAAAAAAAAATCAAGTTATGAAAGAGTTACTAATTTGGTTTCATACAAATGGGTTAGTGATAAATACCGACAGAACTAAAGCAACAACATTTCATACTTGGCAGAATAAAAGTTTTTTAAAACCTCAAATTAGATTTTAACAACATGAATATTAAACATAAACATGAAACAAAATTTTTGGGTTTACATCTGACTGAAAATATGAAATGGGATGCTCATATAAAATATTTAAGTTCTAGACTGGATAAAAGTTACTACATAATACAATCCCATAAAGGTATAACAAGTGTAAATACCTTCAGAAGTCACATTTGAGGCAAGGCATCCTTTTTTGGGGGTGGTGGGGGGGGGGGGGGGTGATGGGGAAAGTACAACCATTTTTAAACTACAAAAGAAAGCGATAACCTTACTTAGTAATGCGGGAAGCGTTACTTCCTGCAGGGAATTGTTTAAAATATTAAATATACTCCCAGTGCCATGTACGTACATAATGAAAATTGTGTATTACATAAAATTAAACATAAGTAGGTTTGAAGAAAACTCAGATAGGGATGATTATAATGCACAGCAAAGATCAGATCTTCAATCTATGTATTATAGGATTGATATTTTTAAACAAAGTGAAAATAACATGGGGATAAAACTATATAATCATTTACCAAGTCATTTAAAGATTTTAAAGAATACACAACTTTTTATAAGGAAAATAAAATCATTTTTATTGCAACAGATCTTCTATTCTGTACAGGAATATCTGTCTTACAATTTTTTATCATAGAAAATGTAACTGCATATGATATGATGACTTATTTTAAAGATGTGGAGCCTTTGTAATTCTATGGAACTGTCAAAATGTTGAATCTTTGTCATATATGTTAGTGACAAGTATGATGATCCATACAAACAGTTGTATATATGCAGACTGTACTGATGTGTCCTATACAAATTTTATCAAGGATGAAAATAAACAATTACAATTACCAGTTAAAATTGCAACAGCCTCAGCATGAGAATTCAGGCAAACAAACATTTACTTAAGTTATGTTAAGTTTCTCCATACTTGTTTCAAATTTATCTCTAGTAACACTTACCAGTAATTAGCAGGATCAGCAGGATTTTTATATGGGAAGCACCCTCGATCACTGATATTCTTTAGAACTTTACAGCGCTACAGTACTGATGGCTCTGATTGCATTGTTGTCCATTGGTTGGGTCAAATCCGAGTAACAATTTCCTATTTTATGAAGCTGAATTCACGTCAGCATAAACAACTCACATAAATCAGACCTGACTACTTGCTTACTGAAGTCCAGCAGTACATACAACTTCATTATCTCTATAAAATAATCTTTTGATACAGAAACATTATTGTTATCATTAACAACATTTTTCTATCTCCCATTTCTACAATGTGCTATATAAGTAACCCAGCCTTCCATAAGTGCTTCATTTCCTTTTTAAGATACAACTTGTATGCATCCTTGTTATTTCTTAAAACTCTGACTTGTTATTCCAAATCTGTAGGTGTCTTTACGCTCTTGTTTCAACACTTGTACTGTCCAAAAATTCAGCTGCCACTGTTACTATTACCCATTTAAAGTTTTCCCATCCACACTCTATAACAATCTAAATTACTTGTCACCTAAATAAGCATTCATTCTTTTCATACATCATAATGCCACAGATTCTATTTGTAATACCATGTGCTACACATTAACACAGAAAACAGTCAATGTTACACATACAACTTTCATACCACAAAACTGGGTAAATTCCAGTTAACTGTCTACCCATCAACATCCATCTATCCACCTTTCACTTAAAACTGCCCTTCTGTTAGGGACTATAAAGATGGACAACTGCATGCTATCTGGTGTCAATTAAACAAAACAGAAAAACATCTAGAATGCTTGAGGTTTCTGGATCTACAGCAGACATGACAGGTGATGTACACTTTAGGAAGGTAAATGATTATAAATAAGATTACTTACACACTGGCATGAGGTTTCTTCTTTGAAAAGTCACAGGCAAGACCAAGATCTGATATCCTAACATGTCCATATTCATCCAGCAAAATATTAGCAGGCTTTAAATCTCGGTAGACAATATATCTTCTGTGCATATGTTCCAAACCTGTCAACACATAAAAGTCCAGCCTATGATATTTTAAACAAGCTTCATTATATTCAGAGCTCAAAGGTTATGTCTGAGGTTAGACACATAGATAAACCAAATAACAGACATGCATAATTTTATTAGGCTTTAATAAGCTTGTTTAGCTATTTTGGTGCCTACTGCTTGAAGCTTAGCTTGTTTTGAAAATTTTTACTGACTTGTTAACCGTCAATGGTAGATATAATTTCACATACAACAACCCACCTAGTCTAATTTACTGTGTTCAGTACAATACAAGATGACAACCCTTCACCTATAACTTTCAGGGAAATACTTATACAGAACATGTTTAACTTTGGGTGCAATTATAAGGCAACCTACCAGTTTTCATATGACAAATTTGGACAAAAATTTTCATCTTACATTTGGGTACATGTGGTAGTTTGTTTAATTTTCAAAACAGTCTTTCTCTGTTCTATAATGAACTGAATGTGCTTTTCTGGACAAAACACAGAATCTAAGATTTTGAGTCCATCTACCTGAGCATGATATACCACCAGGACCAACTTTATGTCATAATTAATTTTTAGGATTGTCTGAATTTACTAACTCAGCCTCACAATGGACTGGAATGCAATTCCAGCTGATATGTGACCAAATGTAACTGGGGAACTGAAGGCATTAACAATGGCAGCTCCATGCCATTTTCTCCTGTTGCATAGTGACAACCTTTGGAGGTAATTGAGCTTATGTTCCTCCAAAAGTGATGTGAGTGATGTGTTATAAGCATGCTCTAGGCAGAACACCATAAACAGTTACATGACATGCATTGGTGTTGCAGTGATGTAATAATTTTGATGTAATAAAGGAAGTTACACTTTTGTTTTTACCAGAATGTCATGCAAGCAGCTCAACACTATTCATCTGGAACTCACTGATTCACACACTGTCAATTAAACATCTGTGTATAGCAATGTATTAATAGCACAGGTCCAGTCCCGTTCCTTAACTCCAAAACCACAAGTAACTATAATTCATTTGAACTCAAGTTATGACCTGTACCAAACTCTGAAATTTTTTCTGACAAGAGGAACTTATGAAAACAGTATGGGAGGATGAAGACTCAAGTCTTCTGGGATATTATGTTGTGTTGCTGGCAAACAGTTACTGAGATCTCCACCCACCAGAGAGGGTCACTAAGCTCTGGGAAGATCCCACCTTGGTTGCTGTCCTGCCTTACATCCATACAGCCTTCAACCATATAAGCACGGTACTCTCTAAGATACAAAATTAAATGTGTTGGTCTGCCACCCATGAACTATATATACATTCTATTGTCCCATAGCTGAGGACTCCAGGCACATACAGTATCCCCTGTGAGTCCGTTCTGGTCTATACTGTGCAGACCATCTGTCAATTGAGACCAGTGTGAAAGAACACCACAAACATTTCTGCCGAATAAACAACCAGAAAAGCTGGCAGTGCAGAGCACAGCACCAATAAGGAACATCACATCCAACTCCAGGACATCAGAACTCTTTTCACCAACCTCTACAACATGGAACATGTCATCAGGGATGCAAATGAGACTGAGTTCTATCCCAGCAACATGAACAAGGAGAATGACCTGGTCTTGAGCAGGTAATGGAAACCCCTCATTCACCCCGACACAATGAAGAAGCCTTCCCATGATGGTTAAAAGCAGTCCTTTGCAGGGCCACAAATTGCATAATGGGTCTTTTCAGGAACATGCATATCCATGATATATCCTTCCCTCATCACCTCTGTAACTTCTCTAGTTCCCCTACAAACAGCATCCCAAACCACCCGTGCTCAATTCTCATATCTACATACCCACATCGAAAACGATCATTTCATTTCAACATCTCAAATCCAACCATCCAATGGACGTTGCTTAACATTCCTGACTGGCCAGTGTCGTTTAACTTTCCTGACTAGTCGATGTTGCTTCACCATCCTTTCAGTTCCAATAAGAACCTGGCCCTGCGCATAGCACTAAACTCCCATTGTCTCATAACCCCAATCATCCTTACCTACATACTATACCCACATTTTCTGGCACAGCTATTTTTCTTGGACTGCTCAAACCTGAAGGTGAAGACACTATGATCCTTGAAACGCTGGCAACTATTTACTAGTCAATGAAGTGTAACATCCCAGAACACTTCAATCAATCAATTAATCAATCAATCAATCTTCATTAACGCCACTCTGAGAACCTTAAATAGTTCATTGTGGAAGGTTCTTAACTGTTTTATTATAGATGTAAATAAAGCCCAACAATACAGCATGAGTCAGTACAGAACCTGAGCATTTCCTCCTCTTGCTTTCTAATGCCAAGAATTGTTGAGGAAAACATCATAAATCTCACACATGCATTCTACAAAATGTACTTTGGCCTATTTTCTTTTAACAATTCCATGTTTCTTAATGTCAGCACTGCTGACTCACAGCACAACTGCTTATTAGTATCTGATTTGATGCTATAAATAATAAAACTTTTATTACTAAGCTAAAAAGAAATATTTGCAGAAGAAGTGCATGCCAATGACCACAAGTCTGAACAAACATGTAACTTGGTGAAATGTGGAAGCTCAAGAATGCTCCAAGCTAAAATAAGTTCTGGCAACTGTAGTAAAAGTTTACCATGCCAGATATTTTTGATTATTTTCCTGAAGTACAGGAATTAGCTACACTGGAGAAAAAGATTCCTATGTACAGAACTAAAGGTTGAATTCTGTGTTAAGTACTAGGTACGCCCAGAAAGTAATGCAACACATTTTTTTTCTCATTCACAATTGATTTTATTAAAACTTCAAATATGTCACATCATTACATGAATCTTTGGCTACCTAAACCTATTTTTCAACATAGTCTCCTTCTAAATCTTTGGCCTTACGCCACCGAGATGCGAGAGCCTGTATGCCTTCGCGGTACCACTCTGCAGGTCTCTGTCGCAACCACCTCTTTACTTCAGCAATGACTTCCTCGTCGTCCTCAAACCTCTTTCCGCGGATTGCACCTTTCAAGGGACCGAAAAGATGGTAGTCGGAAGGAGCCAGATCCGGGCTGTACGGTGGATGAGGCAGGACAGTCCACTGAAGTTTTGTGATGGCCTCTCGGGTACGCAGACTTGTGTGTGGCCTCGCATTGTCGTGTTGAAGAAGCACTTTTGTCGCATCTTTATGGGAACGAACTCTCCGGAAACGCTTCTTCAGCTTCTTCAGTGTTTCCACATAGACGTCCGAGTTGATCGTTTGGCCACTGGGCAACACGTCTATGAGAATGACTCCTTCACAGTCCCAAAAGACTGTCGCCATGATCTTGCCGGCTGAGGGAACTGCTTTAAACTTTTTCTTCCGAGGAGAGGTCGTGTGATGCCACTCCATGGATTGCCTTTTTGTCTCGGGCTCGAAGTGATGAATCCATGTCTCATCACCCGTGACAATGGTGGACAAGAAATCGTCACCCTCAACCTCGTAACGAGCAAGCAACTCGGAGCAGATGGCTTTTCTTTGTTGCTTGTGCTCTTCGGTTATGTTTCGAGGGACCCATCGGGCACAGACCTTTGAATATCCTAACTGGTGAATGATTTTGTCTACGCTTCCCTTACCAATACCGAGTACAGCGGCCAGTTCCCTGGTTGTGATTCTCCGATCGTCTCGAATAAGACTGTCGGCTCGTTGCACTGTTGCAGGCGTCACAGCTGTTGATGGGCGGCCCGAGCGCGGGAGATCAGACAGAGTGCCCCGTCCTTGTTCTGATAACGCCAATCGCTTCGCCCAACGGCTGACGGTGCTTTTATCCACTGCCATGTCTCCATAGACCTTTCTTAAGCGCCTGTGAATTGATTCACTCGTTTCGTTTTCTGCCAAAAGAAACTCAATTACTGCTCTCTGTTTAGAACGCACGTCACTTGCAGACTCCATTTTGAAAGCTCACTACTGCGCTGCTATCCAGCAGGAAACATTGCGCCTATGTGCATAAACGCGGGACATTTTAAAGATACAGCACGCAAAATATCATTTTTATCCAACAAAATTGGGCCGAGAAAAAAAATGTGTTGCATTACTTTCTGGGCGCACCTAGTAAACTATGATATAAATGAATATTTATTAACAGACACACCACACCACATGAATCTAAACTCACCTAAAATAACTTCAGCTGCATAGAATTTCATCTCATGTTCATTAAAAACTCCATGCTGAGATAAGTGATAATGCAAATCTCCACCATTCATAAGGTCCAGAATGAAGCAAAGTTTGTCTGGTGTGTGAAAAGCATAGGTCATACACACTATGAAGGGGCAGTCAACCTGAAAATGCAACACATTATTCCCATTTTGGCAGTTACATAGTGTAACTCACTGAAGTGATTCTGACCACCATTAAAGTTCTGTAAAAAATTACAAATAAGGATATTTATAATCCGACAAATGTACAATTTAATCACATTAACCGTGTAACACTGTCCCACATTTTTTGAACCCTTTATTCGGGTTCATCCTCAGGGACCCATCATCTCAAATTACACACTGTTACATTAATTGGTACAATTGTTTACATAGTAAAACATGAATTCTTTACAATGTATATACTGGTTAAAATAAATAAAAGGTGAAAAATTTTTCACTTGCATTTATTTTAACCAGTATATACATTGTAAAGAATTCATGTTTTACTAAGTAAACAATTGTACCAATTAATGTAACAGTGTGTAATTTGAGATGAGTCCCTGAGGATGAACCCGAATTAAGGGTTTGAAACATGTAGGACAGTGTTACACAGTTAATGTGATTAAATTATACATTTATCGGACTATAAATATAGAGATAAAATGTACGGAATGAATAATATTAAATTTACAAATAAGGAATTTTGGGAAGGGCGAAGGCCTTATGTTGATTACTTTCCCAGCAAAAACTACAAATTCCAGTTGAGTGCAAAACACCAGGTTTTCAGTTTATGACACTGTGGACATGCTGGTCAAGACTAGTTTGGTGCAGACAAGAATGTCATGTGCCCTTTCACTAAGTCACACACAAGATATCACTGACCAAATCAGTTGCTTTCTTCTTATCACAGCGGACTGATGCAGAAAATATGGTGTGGAAGAACTGAACAACATGTGTTCTTTGTCAAAACACATATTAAAATTTCCTGGTGTTGGTGTTCCTAACAAGTCAATGATAGAGACATTAATATTAAAAAACATATAATGTGAGAGCAGTGTTGGACAAAAACAGTAACAGGAAATGAAGTGTACTGCCAGAAGAAAGATTACACAAAACTGGGGCTTTCTTAGAAAGAAGCTGAAGGAAATCTTTTGCACATTTAACTGCACAATCTGGCATTATCACTGGAATCTGCTCACACAACAAACATACTTATGCAATTGCATCTGTATATGATAACCGTTATTCGGAGACTCACTAATCCTGAAAACGGCGTGAAGATTCATTTCTGCACCTGGTTACTGGAACTGGTGCATGAAGGAATTGGTAAACTAGAAGTGTTATTTTTTTAGTAATGAAGCATGGCAGCACTAGTTTTGCAGCATCAACTGTTTGTAATTATGAATATAAATTGAATGTTTCATTAAAAATGTGTAGTTACATATATTACCTTCACACTCCACAATTCCGTACACCTTGCTCCAGTAGTTCATTAGTTATTACAACCAAAATGAAACCTATTTAATGTGGCCGACAGGTTATTTTTTACACAAAACCAAGCAACCAAAACAAACTTTAATAAAAGCTGGAACTACTAGATCCCTACATTACGCAGCACTACCGCTGTTACCACCTACTCTTGCATGGCTGTCATGATTGTATTATCAATGACAGGTAATTAACAAGTATAGTCCTTTATTATTATAATACTGTTCATACAGTATACAACAAAATTTGTCAAAAGTGCTGGAGGGAGAGACACATGGAAATGATGACTAGTATCTTACAACAGACCCATAACCTCACCTTACAAGTGCTGACTTAACAAGGAATGTAATACTGTGTTCTCCTCAATAACATGTTATTGAAGTTGCTTGAATTTGTGCCTATTAAATTCACAAAAATGAACTTACCCCTGTACTGACTAGAGACAACATAATCCTCTCATTAAGAGCCAAAGTTTCACCCTGTTTCATTTTGATCCGTTTCTTGTCCAGACACTTCATGGCATACATCTTGCCCGTGTCTGCTTTACGACAGCCATATACCTCTCCAAAACCTCCACGCCCAATGATCCGATGAACACTGAAGTCATTCATTGTTAACTGCAATATCATAAATACAAAAATGAAGAATGTCAGTGTTGAAATTGCTCTCGCCTCTAACACAACAGTTCCTGAATGAAAGCAAGGATCAAGACCAAGTATGACTTGTAACTCTGCTGAACACAGCAGATACTCCAAGTGTATGTTTCTAAGCAGATGGATCACTCCTTGAATGCAGTGTGATTTTATGCCAAGAATACAGGCGTTTTTCCTGAATGCTACCAATGCATTGAGAACATATCAAATTTGAGGTTCTCACGGCAGTGAGGGTAAAGATACAATTTTCTGGGATGGGATGCTGTGTGGTTTGACAAGCAGGTACCAACATTTCAGAGGAATAATCTGCCAGAACGTTGATATCTAACCAACTAAATGGTTTCATATTGCAGAAAATAATGGTCTTGATATTTAGGGAACTATATCGAGAATAAAAACTTTGAAAGACAAAGATATTTTTTATACAAATTTAAACGTGTTTTGACTGGATTTTACTCGTACTGTTTGGAAAATTGACTACAAATATTTGTCAGAATAGGGATGGATGTAAATGCCCAGTACTCCATGGGCAGGTTGACTGCTACAGATTTATGTAAGATGCAAATACAAACTACTCCCATATTCTGAACTCAATCTGAATTCTTACTTTCATGCTTTAGTAGACCACATTTCCATCTAGTAACTTATGTGCTCAACAACAATAAGATTACTGGCCATCAAAACCTTTGGATGGCATGTAACACATTTAGGTCTACCTAAATACACAATCAGATTTCTTTACAGAAAACATAGGGTGTTACATTATATTCACAAATAAAAACAAATATGTAAAACAGCTATCACAATTCAAAATTTTTTTGAGG
Source organism: Reticulitermes speratus (assembly GCA_021186555.1). Taxonomy (NCBI): domain Eukaryota; kingdom Metazoa; phylum Arthropoda; class Insecta; order Blattodea; family Rhinotermitidae; genus Reticulitermes; species Reticulitermes speratus. The sequence goes on from JAJKFL010000002.1 coordinate 20,167,561, forward strand.
GGTGGATGAAAAGACATCTGGTTAATGTGGCATATTTCCAAGCTTCAGGATTTACAGCATACCATATCAATATTAAAATACTTCAAAGAGGTGTCCCTATGCAGGCACTGAGGGCATCCTGGGGAAACAGAGGTACAGCAATACTCCTTCTTGATCTTGGCACTAGATGGATATCAGCAGTAAAGTTCATGCCCTGGCCACTTTAACCCTGGTACCACATGAGTAGGAAGCTGGGTTGGCCCCAGAACTAGACTAAGATGTTTCGCAGAAAAAAAAAAAATGTCTTGCTCCTGCCACAGTTTGAAACCCACATCATCCAGCCCACAGCCCAGTCACTACACTGAATATGCTACCCCTGCTCCAATATTTCAAATGGAGTAATCATAAATTTTTCAACTGCATGAACAACCAATTCAATAAGTTCCATATTTCTGAATCTGTGGCTTGGCCACCAAGATACATTTTGTTAGGATGCAGTGTCAATTAGATAAAAACCCACGGCTAACTCCACGAACAGAATGCTCACTTAGTCAATCATCCATTACTGTGTTTGACAGAGCCAGCAACAAGTCCCTATCCTGAGTCAAGTGAACAACGTCCACATCCTGATATCTAGTTTTAAGATCCATTTTTATATTACTCGCCCATCCATTCCTAGGGCACCCAAGGGGTCTCCTCCCTCTAGGTTTTCTGCATTTCTTACCTCCACCTTACATTATCCTGCCCATCCTCCTTTCATTTCATCATTCTGATATATTTTCAGCCTCCTATTACTTCCTCTCTTTTTGATCCAAGTTCTCCCTTCAGTGCCCTGTTCTCAAACAGTTTCAATCTATACTTAATGTTATACATATTCTGTGCAGTTGCTTTACATATAAGTTTTATATTACCAACCACTGCACAATTCTTTTTACTCCTACATGTTTCGGGTACCTGTAGTAGCCATCATCGGGGAGCCACCTTTTGCAGACATGCGCAGCGTACAGTATGTCAATGAATGGCAATATGTACATTAACTATTTACAGCAGTAGTTGCTATATAGTACCAATTGGTACTATATCAACTAATGCTGTAAATAGTCAGCTGTCCTGTTACATAGTATAAATTTACATTATTATGCTGTCAAAACATTGAATAAAAACCCAAATATTCTCAGTCTCCTATACGTTTTTCTGTGCTGAAACTAGGCTATGTAGTATTGTATGAACATTGTTAATTACAAAGTTCAAGTTAAATTAAAATAACCATACATAAAATGTGTAAGTGGTGAAATATGTGTAGATTGTCAATCAAATGTCACATTTCAGGCAGGTACCTCTACATTGAAAATATTGCCCCTTCTACATTCCATGTATTAATGATCCAAATGACAAGTCAAAAAGACATTCCAAATACGTATGCAACACCATTTCTGAGTACACAAATTTTCATTCTTTCCTGGTTTATTCTTTACTTTGTTCTATGTCTTCCAGTAAACCATCACAGTATTCTGTAAATACTTTGTTAATGCCTCTACGAAATCTTTGTCACTACTGTGGTAGAAATGTTTCCTCTCATAAAAATTAGAGAAAGTACAACAGCAAATATTCAAGCAAACTATTTTGGGGTAAAATGTTTTTTTTCCCCCTTTTTTTAATTCCTGTTTCCATATTAATCTACTTATGTTGTATTTATCACAGGCAATTTTACATTACTTTTCACTCTATGTTCTCAGAAATAGAGAAAGTTTCTGATAAAGACATTTCTGTATAATTCAGCTCCCATTTTTAATAGGTGCGAAAACATGCAATGAAGACATTTCTCAAAATCTGTTAATTACAAAGTCACTAACACAACTCTATGGAGAAACTGAGAAGTGATGTCAATTTTTATACTGTTTTCCTCACACATTCTATTAAGAGGAGTAAAATACATAGTTTTGCCTTTATTTTTGTGATTGCAATGCTTTAAATAATTCTGGCCAGTAATAATATTTAATAAGTTAAATTCTAAGTGCATGCTAATGAAGAACAACTGCAGTATAAGGGCTACTGATTACAAAACTAGCATTTCTTCTGTGTATTAAATAATACACCAAATTCCAAAATGATTCAAGATAAAATTTCAAAACAGCTCAGACATTTCACACACCAACATTTTGAACAAAATTACAGACTGTATTCTTACCTGGATATTTAATTCTAAATTCTTCCATTGACAGAATCTTGTATACTTATCACTGTAAAGAGAAAATAATATATAAGAGAACACAATTGTGTATTCATTTAAGACAAAAAAACTCACAAGGTATTTTCTGATCATCATATATCTGAACGTATGAACTGTATTTACAAAACTCAACAACTATTCAGATTTAAAAAATATAAATTACACTTTTTCAGTTACAAATTCATTCCTGATGTCAGAAAAATATTATGCCCTAAAAATAATTGTGTCAATTTACTTTAACAATAAAATAAATTAGGCATTAAAGGTGTGTTATGGTATTTTAAAATATACAAACACACACAATTTAACCTGTGGCTTACTTCTTTACAACCTAAGAATGTTTAGAGGTAATGTTTTCTGGATGGAGATGATTACAGGCATTTAAAGATTCTACTTCATAATGAATGCAAATACAAGAGGCATTAAAAATTTGTAACATAACAATTATCTGCACGCAACAGTGTACTTCAGCATCAACTAACTGTCAGGTATGAAGTCAAAAACACTAATAAAATAATTTCATTTTTACATACGTTAACAGTTTATAAGTATTCACTTCTTTACAGGGAGTAAACTTAATGTTAGTTCTATTTCACACGGTAAATATAGTTTTCTGTTCATGAATGCATTACAATTTTCACCAGTGTGAAACCCACTGAAAATTCGAAGAAATGCAGATTAAATACAGGTCACTTTTCACATTGAGATTTAAATGCCAATACAAAGGTGAGATCCAAAATACATGCTTAGAAAGGGAGGAAATGACCTTCCCATATTTGCATAGGTAGATGTCCCATGCTTTAATAAATATGGAATTCTTAGGTACATCATATCTGCTACATGATAAGCTGTGATATTTTGTTATGGTGCTTTGGGTGATTTGTCAAATAAAGTGGCTGTGACATTTCCGGTACTATTTCAAGCTTCCATCTTTCTGAAAAGCTGGGAGGAGACAGAAAACAGTAAAAAAATTGTATCCATCAATGTATATAAAATGGAAATGATGCTGCAAGATCATCTTGGCATTTTTGTGGAAGGACTGGGATCAACCAAGGAAAACTGTCAGGATAGTCAGTCATCTGGTCATAACTTTTAGTGCATGTTCAGGTTTAATCTCTCCAGGAAAATAACTTCTGTATCTTTATCCCCCACCCCCTTCTTTCTTTTGTTTCTTTATCCACATCCCTTTCCCTGTCCTGTGTTCCTTTCTCACCCCTTTTGTCTCTTCTCTTACAACTCCTTTGTCCCTTCCTAGCTCCCTGTCTTTTACATTAAAACAGTTGCAGAGTTTAGCTAAATATCACTAAAAAAATGTTACAAATACAGGTAGGACTCGGTTTACACCGCTTCAATTTACGCCCGCTTCACTTTTGTGCCTCTCATAGATCACGATTGGAGGGGGTGATGAGTCACGACTCTTGTCATGTCTGATTGGTCCTACTCCCACCCTTGATGGCTGCTGCTGCTGCTGCTGGACAATGCCCCTGGTCACCCTCCAGATTTCAGTGATTTGAATACCAATAGCCTAGAGGTCAAGACTGTCTTCCTTCCACCAAACACAACCTCACTTTTACAACCCATGAATCAAGGAGCAATATCCACCTTAAGGCTTATTACTTACGGACAACACTCAAGGGAATTTCTGAGGCTATTCAAGTGTCCGATAATGTCACGTTGAGAGATCACTGGAAGTCATACGACATCATGAAAGGGATCTCCAACATTTCAGCAGCATGGAGTGAAGTGTCAAAATCATGTATGAATGGCATCTGGCATAAGCTTTGGCCCGACTGCATTCCGGATTTGCAAGAGCACGACACTACCCTTGCGTCAATAACAGAGAATGTGACAGAGATATCAAAGGAAACAGGACTAGATGATGTAGAAGTTGGTGACACAAATGAGCTCCTTGAGAGTTAAGGTGAAGAGCTTTCAATGGAAGATTTAGAAGAGCTAGCTGAACAACTGTCCAAAGAAGACACAGAGGAAAGTGAAGCTGAATCTGCAATGCCAGTTAGGACACTAACAGTGAACTCAATGCAAGAGGCTATTGCTCTTATTAATAAGGGGCGTGAGATCGTCTGTAGCAACGACCCCAACTGGGAGCAGAGCTCAACCGTTAAGAGAGGAATTGAGACAGTTCTACAGCCATACTATAACTTATTATCAGAAAATAAGAAAACCAAACAGACATCTATTCTATCGTTTTTAGAGCAGTAAATTTTCTTTCTTTTTCTTAAACATTATTATCATAAACATTATACAATTTTCAATACGTAAATTTCATAAAATAAAACATTTTTCAAGTATTTTGTGTTGATTACTGAAAATCTTGGAACGGAACCTAATGTATTTACACATGTTCTCATTATATTTTTGCTTCAATTTACACCGCTTCATTTTACGCCGGAAATCTCAGGAACCTAACCCCAGTGTAAACCGAGTCCTACCTGTACAAAAGATGTGAGAAGTGAAAGAATATGTCTTACTGAATGATGCAGTCTGGCTGCTTGACAACTATGAGTATTCCATCAGATACTGACAGCAATCATGTCTGTGACAGCCATATATGGGGACATTTTTAAAATGGCCCCCACATCACTCTGCACTAAGACCATTTTACATGACAGCAAGCAGGAAAATGATCACCATGACCTCAATTTGCCATGAGTGGGAGTCCATGTGTGTTCAATGTACTGCAGTTAATATTAGGTTTTTAATCACCACATTTAAAGTAGGTGGTGGGAGTGGTTTGCAGTGTGAAGTAATATACTGTCTTGCCAAAAAGAGGAATATGTGTTGTTGTAATTGGAAATGTGTTAAAAACGGTGTCAGAATATGTGTTACACAGCGGTATGAATTTATAAATACACCTCTAAGCATGCAACCCCTTGTAGGGACTAGTTCACAAAATTCACCTCTGCTTCATGATCTGTGTCAAAGAGTTTGTGAACCACAGTTGGCTTACATGGATGCACATGCAGCAGTTATGTTGAATTTCACAGTGATGAAACAGACACACTCATTTGCTGTCCAAATCATGCCAAAGATATGCTTTGTAATGTCTCCAAACCCAGCAGTAATTTCATTCAGTTTTAGTGACTTACCACATCTATTCTACCTATTCTCCTACTGTCTAAAATGGAACCTGTTTCTTAAAGCTTTTTTACAAATTTATAAACTATTTCCTGTGTGAAACCAGCATATCCAAAAATTTTCATATGAATTTATGATACTTCTAGGAACTCTATGCAGCATACGAATCAGGCATCCACAAGATGGGCCACAGGCACCTCATTAAGTCTCAGTAAAGCAGTGTGTAACAAGCTGGTGTTTGGTCAAAGGCAACCTGATTGGAAGGGATGAACTGATACAAATATGTCAACTGACTATGCTAAGCCCTAACGATAAAGTTCACTGAGCCCAAAACAATCCTGATAGAGATCACTTGGCCCCACACAATTCACCTGGCCTGAAACAAACTTGATACAGTTCACCAGGCCAAAGCAATCTTAATACAGTTCCTTAATCCTTTAATATGTATTCTGATCCTATCAGCAGTTAATTTAAATGTCATACACAACACATTTCAGTATGTTCAACACAGTATGTTACCTATAATTTTACACAGTTCTTCTGATAAACAATGGCAAATGCTCAAGACTTTGTAAACATCATGCTGTCCACTCATACTCAATACCACCACTGCCAACAGATTGTTTCAAATTGCTTCAGCAATAAACATTCATAAAAGACTCTGGGCTTCATGTGGGAGAAAAAAGTAGTGGGAATGATTTTACCAAGTAAAGATGCATCTTTCTTTGGAAGGAGGATGCCTCAGTTTGTTTGGCTGTTGTGCTGGCAACACTATACGACATGAGAAACACTGAAGACATTCACCAAGATATATATGTAGGTATATACTATAAGCCTATACTTCAAAACCATTTTCATGAAAGTACACTGCTACGCATAAAGAAATGACAGCATTTCAAGGTGTTAGTGACTGAAGATTAGTACATTACATCTCAGCAGCTTAATCATTCATGCTCCTATTCTTTATCAGTTTAATAATCTCAAACTACAAATTAAACAGGTACTCTTGCTTTATCTCTCTCTTTAAATTTTTCAAATTCAATGCTTGTTCATTTCTATTTTACTGGAAAATAACTGTTACTCCCTAATGTTACAAGAATAGTCTGTTTATTAATAACCCATCAACTACTATTTATAAATCTAAGACTGCCAAGCCTATAATGTGGTGGGGGGATAATAATTCTGGATTTGTGGATTTTTTGAGCAGTTGTTTACTACACAGCGCAACATTATTATGGTCACAATGTATTTTGACTAAAAATTAATCAATGACAACTCTGTTTTCCCCATTAAAAAAGTGTATAGCAAAGAATAACTTTCCTTTCATCATTATGAACAACTTTGGTTGACATGTCCATATACATTCTTCTGCATCTCACTTTATCACATTTTGTTCAAAATCTGTAAACTCCAAGATGACAACCAGCAGAAGAAGGAGACGCAAGGGATTGAACAGAGGTGGAAACAATTATTTCTGAAAGCAGTTGTGGAAGTGGAATATCCAACTGTAGTTCAGATTTCTTTTGTGGTGAAGGGCCCCGCAGCAGATGCTACGCACGCACTGCAGCCTTGAGGCTTACTGTGCAACCCTATGAAGAAGATGATTCTTTTTTTTCCCTTTTCCATGTAATGGAGCACCGGTGGAATGAACGTGACAGGGGAAAAACGAAGTACTCGGGGAAAAACCCGTCCCAGTGCCACTTTGTCCACCACAAAACCCACATGGACTGACCCAGGATCGAGAATGGGCCTCTGCAGTGAGAGGCCAGCGACTAACTGCCTGAGCCATGGCACGACCTTAGTTCAGGTTTAATATGATACATCTCCCATGCAATGAGTAATATACAAACAAGATTTATTCCACCTTACTGCACACTTCATACCATACACAAGTATATGGTATAAAGTGTACAATAAGTTGGGATAAATCTTATCTGTAGTTCACATTTTCCTGGATTCTAGACTCGATGGCCATGCTGTACATATATAACGATCCTGCTTTTCAATGCACAAGTTTCCTGTTTCCATCAGAATCAAGTGCTGTGATGCAGAATCTTAAAGCATTGTACCCTTGGCCATTCTTCCACCACTCTCTTTGATGACTGATGTTCTTTTCAGTGCAATTTCATTTATGCTGGTTCTGCAGCTGCCTAGGTGCAATGACTGGCTCCTTAACCTTTACACATATGAATCTTTTTCACCAACTTGTAAACTTTACTCTGGCTCACACAGTAGGCATTATCAGCTGAATTATTTAATATATTTCATTTGTATTCATGCCCTCTGACTACAAAAATAAGATTTAGATTGTAGTCTTCTGGCCTGTGACACTGATTTGCATTTGCATTTGTAGTATGAATTCACATTTAAACTGAACACATCAGTATTCAGTCAGAAGGTGCAAACAGTCTGTCAGATGGGTAATGATAAAAGGATGACATCCCAGAAACTCATCATCAGTGCAAACATGTATAATAAGTGTGTGGGGAAAAGCTTTCATTTCCCCAGAAAATGGATGAATAATCTGGTGCTGTCCTTCAATCATACTACACATCTGTTAAGTCCTTTCCCACCCTTTCCTAAATAAAAGTATAATGACAAATTATGTATAGGTGCACTGTTAAATTAATGTTTAACTCATAGTCCTGAGTTACATGAGTATCAATGGAAACATCAATTCGACTTTAAACAGTGCCAAATATATTAAATATGAACTCTACTGGCAATTGTGACAACATGCAAGTGATAAAGGAATACATCACAAACTTTCTGTGAGGTTACCTATTCAACTGCTGCAAAGGCTTCATCAAGTTAACGTTTAAGGTCATCAAGCTCAGTTGGTAAAACAAAAACTTGAAGAAAGTTTCTAGAAGTAAGAGCACGAGTCCTAGAGGGTCATGGTTTAGGGTTTTTACGGCCAATTCATATTCCAGGCAGTATTTATTTATATTCCATCAGAAGCAGATAGTGCTTCTTATTAAAGTAAATAACCTGCCAACTGACAAAATAAAACTCTGTAGCTTACTGTATGAACTGATACTACACAATATACATCCATTAATTTGTTCCAAATATGCTCTACATGTGTATACATACACTTCATTTGTAATAAATGTCTGTATATGTAGTTATCGGAGCTCTTTACCAGTCCTTTCATTTCCAGTAATTACAGTAAACGGCATCATGTCATTCAGCAGTCATGACAATGATAGGCCTACAAACCCCATTCTGGCACCTACCTATCCCAGGTATTTGGTTTTCTACTCTCCTCGTTTAGTTTTTACCTTCATTCTCACCTTTCTAAAAACTTCTTGAAAGGTTGCCCTCTAAGATGATTAAAAATCTCCTCAATGTATGGCTAGAAACAAACAGGAGTAGATCAATTACATTATGAAAGTATATTACATTGCATGTCACAGTGAAGGTACATTCACACTGTTTGGTTCGAATTTATACTTACCTCAAATAAATTAACTGGAACTTCATTCTTCATTAAAAACATTTGTACATGTGCCACTGCTTCTTTTGAATAATCCTGTAAAAAACAGTAGACAGTAAATATTACTGACTTTTCTTTCACAGACCATATTTTTCTGTGCCACTCCATTTTAAATTACAGCACAGAAATTAGTCACTTCAGTAGTCTACTGTACAATGAAATTCATTTACAAAATCTGGAATCATGCTTTACATTACAAATCCTGTAAACTTCTTATAGCTGAACCAATATCTGAACAATACATAAACAATGTGTTGGTACACTTGAGTGAACACACACTCAGTCCATTACAAAACTTGATCACACTGAAGACGTTTTGAAAACAACTCTTGGTCACTCTGTGAATTGAAGGAAACAAGTATGCCCTCTTCAAGTAAAAATGTCTGATTACTGACCATTAGAAGAAATGGTACACACACTTACAACTGTCCCATATGAAATTCAAGTGTTTCTCAAAGCCAAACATTAGATATTAATGAATTAAAACCATACACCATTGAATAAACTTAAAATGCAACTACTACTGAGTATGCATAATTAGTGTATTATCATGTCCTATGAAAAATCCATACAGTAACACACAACTGTTTCTAAATTTTTGACTCCTTAAGATGTCATATGATATTCAGGTTTAATTGTCAATGTTTCAATGTTTCAGTAATTTCTAAGTGTATGATTTTTGCTAGCAAATGGGAAAACAAAAGATTCTGAACCAAACAGTAGTAAGCATTCCCTGATTTAATACTCTCTTAATTTCTTTGTGTATGCAATTTTTATTTGTTAGTGTCATAACCAAGATTTGAACTCTGCCACATTTTGAAAGGATTTATTAGCCATCTGTATGTTGTGACTTTGTCCTGCATTCTACTGATGAAATTTGAACAAACATTTAGCTTTCTCAGTATTTACTTCTAGAACCTCCATACTAACAACTGTCTATCCATCCATTTGTCCACCACATGGAACAAAGCAACTGTCCTATTGGACTAATTTTCATGGAATTTCATATTTGGGATTTGCTTACTACATTCTGTCAAAGTATTTCCATTTTGGTTACAACCAGACAAAAATTACAGACACTTTACATAAAAGATAGACGAACATTTTGCAATATGTCGTTATAAGACACACAGTGTCCTCTGCGAGGTACAAACGGAGGCCTAGGAAACAACTGATGATCCATTCATCTAATCTTTTACGAAGTAAGTACACAAAACATGATATCTCGCCATTTACGACAGACGTACATAAGATAGGAAATCTTGACGTTCGCGAGAGACGTACAAGAAATGAGGTACAGCCAGAGAGCCCGGAGTAAAAACTGACGATCTAAATGTAACTGCCATCCCACACGAATAACAAAAGACGGACTGATTTAATTTAGCATGGACTGAAACGTATTCACGACTAATAGGGGCAATAACTGGGCGAAAGCGCCAGAGGTGTTACGCCCTGCAAGCATTTCCTAACTTGTTTTATAGTATTTATGTTTTCACCAAACAAATTACCATCATCAGCATAAATCAGAAACTGGAGTGTGTCATTCAATTTAAATCCCCCTCCACCCCTCGGATTTTTTCTTCGACTTTCCTAACGGCACATTTTTAAAGTGAAGTTGAAAAGCAATGACTATAAAGCATCTCGTTTCAGACCACTCTGAACAGGAACTGTATTCGCCAAACGCCTGCCTATCCGGACTTTACTATAATTTCATTTAAACACATAAACTCAATGACAATATTATTAAAACGCCCCACCTAACTGTATCACAGGCTTGCTTGAAGTTTATAAATAGCCAATGTACTGCTCTAGTATATTCGAATTTCTTCTGAAGTATCTGAAGAATGTAGAATGTACAAGCAGTAGTCTGTTACGTCGAATTTCACACTGATAATCCCCAAATATCTCGTATACGTACGGGGTTAAACTTGAGAGGAGAATGTCGAATAAAATGTTTAAACGTAGACAAGTTACTTGCCTCGGTAATTACTACAATTACCTGTATCGCCCTTCTTATAAAAGGGTACAGGAACAATAACAGACTCATTCCATTGTGCAGGCAATATCTTCTTCATTCCAAACGGTTTGTGGATTTCGGAACGTATTGTTTTACCCCCTAAACGGATTGATTCTGCCAGAATTTGATCACTACCTGATGATTAATAAATGTTAACATTCTCAACAGCAATATCAACGTCAAAGGCAATCGGCTCAGCTATACTTATTTCAGTCTGCCTAACACCATTCAGTAGAATCGACAGAAGCGATTCCTCAACATATTCGAAATACTGTAGGAATCTGCAGGCAATCGTCCTTCTCATCCTTTACCAAGTGAAGTTCTAGGCTGGTAGCTCTTCTTAAATTAATTCATGCCACTATCAAAGTCTCTAACATGCTATTCTGCTTCTTACGTTATATTTTGGCGTCATGTTGTTTATTACACAGGTTTTTAGACATCACTATTCTACGACGCCATCTACCTTATATAATATCCTTGCCTTGTAGCTACCAAATCGGTTTCCATGGTTACGCTACAGCATGCTTTCCGAGTGACATCACAGCCGTGTTAAGGCTTGGTATATCAACACATATCAACCATCTCTAATTAACGGAATATTTCGTTCGAGTGTTTCCCATTTTTTTCACAATGTTGAGTAATTACGCTCCAGTGAAATATTACACAATCATGAGGAGCTGAAAGCCACTGATGCGACCGAAAATTTGTGTTTCAATAACGAAACAAGAGTTCTGTTTCTTTTATTCTATTTAATCGGATTGTTATTGAGGTTAAATATTTTAAAGACCTTTGTTTTTGTATGCAAAAGATGTTACCCATGCGCAGTAATTGTTTTCTTGATATAATTTATGTTCCACATTCTACAATTACTTTATAACCGCTACAACGTCCCGTTCAAATTTCAACGGGTTTAATGCCAGGCATCCACAAATTTTTCAAAAATCTAAGAGTCTCCTCCAGATTCTACGCGCTAGAAGGGTACATAAAACAAGTCACATATTAAAGGCCCCACAATTATGGAGTGACCTGTGAACGTCACTGTTATATGACGCTTTCTGCTCAGTGCATGTGAACTAACACGTTTTTTGTGTAAGGAATAACACTGCAATAATTGAGATCTGCGCTCTTCTGGGATATTACGCGGCGTCGTGTGGTAACAATTACCACACGACGCCGCGTAATATCCTAGAAGAGCGCAGATCTCATCAACATCGCGGCGGAAGCCTGAAATCAAGGTTACTGCAATAATTGTACTGAAAATAGTTGGCGCCACCGTACAAAACTTAGTCGCTGGGAAACCAGGCGCTCGGGATTTGTGCACCCCTGTCTTGTGCTATTATAGACCTGTGTATGTCAGTCAATAAACCAATGAAAACTGAAACGTCTCACCATTTTCGTAGACTTATTAAACATTACGTTTCATGAAAATCGGTTCAGTGGTTCTCGAGTTGTTACATGCAGACTGCTGAGCGTACCGACAGCACAACAGGCGATCCGCAGGGAAGCAAACACGCCTACACAAACCCCGCCATAGTACTCTGGCCGGTCGCCCAGGGCGCTGAGCTCCCATGGGCACCAACAGACTTCGGTATTTTGTGAAAAATTATTATTGATTCCTTAATCAAACGAAGCAAAGTGTCAATTGCGCTATACTGTTTTTAACTCTATGGTTTACTGACATTGAATACATACGGTACTTTAACGTTCATGTGTTTAGTACAAAGCTTCAGTTTGCACATCCAAGCAGGTGGAGATAATTAGAGATGACACTGCGGGAATATTTCTCACTCAAGCCTCCACTGTATGGTAGCGAATGCAGCCAAAAGCAAATTTATCGTCGTGATCACCATCATCGTTCAATAGCTTCAACGAGTGAACACTCGACATAGGAACTGTCACAACCCTAACTTGAAGCACAAGTAATTCACAAGCGGTGGGCACCATGAGTTCCGTTGGCCCAGAGCGCCAACTTTCCTAAGGTAAATCTGTCTAGAACATAAAACTGTGAGCTGAAACTACTCTCCACTTCAGGCTTTAATGTCACAGACCGGTTGTCATTTGTAATGTACAAGCTACAAGTCTGTAAACAGAAAACGCAAATATGTTCTTCAAATTTAAACGCATTTTTTTCACTTGCCGATATGAATGTCAGTCAAAACTGAACTATGCCGAACATTTCTACAACTGCACATCATACAAAAAAAAACCCACACAAAATATTCACTTCATTTAGACCTACAAGTGTTAAGCAGACGCAGCCTTCTGTACAATTTGACTCGGCTGATAAATAGCCTACTTGATCTGATACACCTATCATTCACTCTGTAGTCTATCTTACGACAGGTCCGTAGCCTCTTCCAAAGCGAGTTCTCCACAGGGTGCGATCTAGTGCTTCCTCTTTCAATTTCCAGTATCTTTTCTTTTCCTTAATGTCATCCAGTAGCTGCTTACGCCTTCTTCCTAGTCTTCCCGTCATTTCTATCCTTCCCACTAACTTTCCTTCAATCACGTGTTTTAGAAGGCAGTTTCTACGCAAGATGTGACCAATCCAGTTAGCCTTTCTTCTTTTTATTGTATGTAGGATATTCCTCTCCTCCTTGACTCTGTGTAATACTTCTTCATTTCTCACACGATCGGTCCAACTGATCTCCATTCTTCTCCAGCACCACATTTCAAAACTTTCCAGGTATTTTTTATCTACCTCCCGAAGTGTCCACGTTTCAGCACCATACAAAGGTATGCTCCAAATGTAGCACTTTACTAGTCTCCTCCTTAAATTTAAGTCCAGTTTGCTGGTGAAAAGAGTCTTCTTCTTGTTGAATGCTGCTTTTGCGATACACCTATAAAGTTTTAAAAATAGAATTGTATTTTGTGTACATGTAACAAGATCAACACAACACTTGACTATATATTTAGGTATTCAAATAAAATACCAACCCTAACTGCTTGATATATATCGATATAAAGACCATACAGTGGCTCTTGTTACTCTTAATTGAGGAAACTGCAACGAAGTTTGCATTGTTATGGACGAGTCACACATACGACAGGACACGGAACGCCGAAAATACATTTCTGTCGCAAGTTCACACTATCCGGCAAACATCCGACAACTAGCAGACAGTTTCGGCAACAAAATGGTCCAAGAGTCGCAGCTGTGTTGCAAACCCTCCTACAAGTTAAGAGGAGGTTCTCTGTGAGTGCCTCAAAAGACCAGGGTATCGTGACCTATCTCACATGCGATCCCCCCCCCCCCCTCCCCCGAGCTTTTGAAGGTCTAAAACTTAACACTGTGCAGCTGCAGTGATTAACCAGTCAGGCCTGGCCCACTATGGAAATTGGATTTCACGTCAAAAATAACCCATTAATGAAAAGAGCACGTCATTTGTTTCTCCACCAACTCAGAAAGCTCGTACCATTGCTAAAAGAGTATTCCCAGTAACCGAGAAAGTCTCCAAGGTAGGGGCCAACAGGATGACCAATGAGAGAGGACGTTGAGCCTAATCCCCGACTTTTTTTTTTGCCGACAGTCGGATTCTCCCACAGTTTCAGGCAAACAATGAGAATCAGTCAGACTCTGCATAAATTGTACGGAGTTAGTCTCATGATAACAGGCACACACTCGAGTTGAACTATTTGAAGGGTACATGCAGACAACTTCATTAGTCACTTATAAATTTATGTCAAGGTACAAGTGATTATCCCCGAACATTCACTTTGACAAAGAACATCGCAAAGCTAACCATCATTATTTAAAAGAACTGTAGGCTTATATTTAAAACCGCGGAAAGAAATGTGTAAATAAATTACTAGCCTCGACGCTGACAGCTGGACAGAAGGCGTATTGTAAATCTGTGTAAACGAGTGACGCAGTTTATCACAAGACAACAAAGCCAAACAGTACACGTACTTACTTAAATCAATTACTCAATTAACCGCTCACTATGCACGCCTCAGCATCTCGGAAAGACAGAAGGGAGACAGCCTGCGTAAAACAGAGTCAGTTGCTCGGTATTTCGAAATTGCTTTCGTGTTCGCAAATGTGTATCAGGAATATTTCGCCGGAATTTACGACTACAACGATCAGCATTTGCGCGAATACATGTGCCCAAAAAAACACACCACACCCTGAAGGTACATAATATAGAGGGAATAAGGTATAGCTTCACTCACTCCTAACCTCAACACCACACAGGGGTGAATGGTCAACTTCACGCCCCAAATGCTTCCTCCCCGTGAAAGGACTCCGGTACCCACTGAACAGGAAACTGGGTCGACCCCAGAGCCAGTCTGGACGTTTCCGGAGAAGAAAAAATATCTTACCCCTACAGGGATTTGAACCCGAATCGTCCAGCCCGTAGCCGAGTCACTACATCGAATACGCTACGCTACGTCGTAAACAAGTGTAATGAACGGAATACTGAGAAAAGCCATACATGAATACATAAA
Source organism: Reticulitermes speratus (assembly GCA_021186555.1). Classification (NCBI taxonomy): domain Eukaryota; kingdom Metazoa; phylum Arthropoda; class Insecta; order Blattodea; family Rhinotermitidae; genus Reticulitermes; species Reticulitermes speratus. The sequence goes on from JAJKFL010000002.1 coordinate 20,182,831, forward strand.
GGGAAATTACCACTACGAAAGGCACAGAAAAGCCAGAATACGTGGAAAAATACAGGGAAATTATCACTGATTAAAATTAGCACTTCCGGTTTGGGACTTAGAAAATTTTATGAGTTCCATGTTTGTTGCACAGAGTACGCCTAATGACCTTAAACAATAAGTCAACAAACACTCTGATGCAATTCATGCAGAAATAGAATACTGAAATTTCTGTACTTCCGAAGACAAGTTCTAATCAGAGAATATGAAAAGACTTTTGTAATTTCATACGTTGCCAATTATGGAAGAAACGTGTAACTTAAAATCGCTACAGCTGCTGGGACGCAATGGAAAACGGGGGGGGGGGGGGAGATAATCCCCACAGATATAAAATACGTAAACGGGCTGTTCACTAAATATGTCCGTAAACAGTTTTGAAGATGCTTCCACCGCGATACGAATGAAATCTGCGGTTTTCTGGGCTGTTATGCAGCGTTGAAAAGTAGCTGAGTGTCGACGTTTCGGGAACTCCTACTGGTTCCATCTTCATAGGTTGAATGATCAAAGAAGAATGCCAAGTAACAGGTCGGTGAGTGGTTATACAGGGAGTGGTGTGGCTGGTGATAGGTTCTCGGCAACGAGAATGAAGGCCGTGCACCTCAGAAGGAAGGACAGCGAGGTAAGGAGTTTGGCTTTCTTAATTCGATGTCTTTCGAATCTGCGGGCTTGACGCAGAGTAGCCTCACAACAGAAGTGTGCTATGCATAATTTCAGGCTTCCACCACGATACGAAATCTTCGGTTTTCTGAGCTGTTACGCAGCGTTGGATAGTAGTTGGGTGTGGAAGTTTCGGGAACCCCTACTGGTCCCATCTTCATGACATCTCTAAAATCCCATTGGCTTAGGTTCCCGTTGCCGAGAGCCTATCACCACCCACACCAGTACCTATATAACCACACACCACCTTTTGTCATTTGGCATTCTTCTTTGAACATTCAATCTATGAAGATGGGACCGGTAGGAGTTCCCGAAATGTCGTCACTCAACTATTTTTCAACGCTGCATAATAGCCCATGAAACCGAAGATTTCAGTTCTGAAGATGTTTTATACTATTCAAATAATAAGCGAACAGTTCGCAGCCCTAGAGTCATTCCGGAAGGACTGAGTGTTCAGAAACCCAGGGATTTCGTACTGATGCAAATATTTGTAACTTAAAAGACACCAAGCAGGCTTCCCCATCGAAGTCACTTCGCCGACAATGTTTCGAGAAGAGCTCTTCACCGACGGCTCGTGGAACTCTCAGTCGCGACGTGCGCATGCAGCGTATCACTCGCAAGTTGTACAGCCACTGCCAGACTTACGTGGTGCTTTGTGTATGCTGCTGTATCTGGTGCTTTGGGACGCATCACAGTGCGACAGACCTGTGGCGGACGCCACTCACTAGCGCGCCCGGCTGCCACCGATGCCGGTCGGTATGCGAGGAAATTTACCTGGCCAGCCAGGATGTCTGCCGCCCGTGCACCACGACCACATGCCCTCTCGGCAATAGAAAACAGTTCACTGTGTGACACGGGACAGACGGGTAGCAAGCACGCGGCCGGCTGCAGAAATTGTACGCAAAAACAGCAAAAGTGCAGTGCGCATATATAACGTACCTAGACTGACCATCACTAGTAACGTAACTTTTGATTTTTTATCAGCCGTAAGATTCACCCAGACGAGCCCCCTCTGTCAATCACCGCGAACGGGTACTCACAGCACGCAGGGCACCCATTAATTTATATTCGTGTCGCACGAAATTACGTGGGTACAGCCTCCGGGTGTGCCGCTCCTCTACATCAGCCACCCAGGTCAACCGATATCTCGATGTGATACGCTGCTGTGGAGTATTGTAGTATGCCGGATACACGCAACTGAACCAGGAGACATGGAGGACTTGGCAGAGAGGATCTCCACCGCCGTACGAGTCGCTCAGCGCACGTGTGCCTCTGCAATGAACTTGCACCACGACAGAATGAGGTACAACAACGCTGTACAGAATACAAGCAACGATCATTCAAAATAACCTACGTTTGCATGATCCATGACAAACCAACAGAACGTCAATAAACATCGGAGGACGCACAAAAACACCAAATACGAGATATAAATTTTGAACGATTGCGAAACAACAGACAACCGGGCAACACAAAGATCACAAGTGTATGCAATGTATACGAACGCATTTGTAACACACAAGAAGTGAGTGAAAAATTTAGCATTAAGTGAATACCGACAAAAACATAATGACAAAAAGTACTACGGGTAAAAAAACTTATCTGTATCACTAAATAAGCAAACTGCCACACTGACACACAAGTTAAAGTTGATTATCTTGAAGTTTTACGACTTGAATGATTTTATACTTAAACGATTTTATGGACACAGTTTAAAACACGAGATACACTGTACACGATAAAACACAATGAAGGAAGCTGTTAAGTGAGCTAGTACTAATGGCCAGGCACAAAGTGTCGAAACACGTCTGTCAACTAAGCTAAATAACAAAAGCGTATAATATTGTCCAGTTTTTGGGCGCGTTCGCAACATTGCGAAAAGTGACTATTAAATTCATCATGTCTGTCTGGCGGTCTGTCCGGAACAACTCGGCTCCTACTGGACGGATTTTCACGAAATTCTGTATTTGAGGATTTTTCGAAAATCTATCGAGAAAAGTCGAGTTTCATTAAAACTTGACACGAATAACGGGTACTTTACATGAAGACGTGTGAACATTTACGATAGCATCTTGCTTAATTCATCTTAGAATGAGAAGTGTTTCAGACAGAAGGTTGTTGAGAAAATGAAACACACATTTTATGTTCCACAAGTTTTTCTTTCGAAAATCGTGTCGCTTATGTGGAAAAACATGGTAGAGCCTGGCAGGCCACAGATGACAATTTAATACGGCGCATGAGATTTTCATGCGGATAAATCTAAGGCAAGAATGCAGACACACACTCATAATATTTAATACCTGTTGCTTTCCCACAGCAACAGTGGCTACGCGAACGGCCACAATGTTACATCATACGTACATTGCCTGTCTTGTTAATACTATTATAAATACTGTTCCAGACAAAAATTTCTTTCAGAATATTCGCAAAACATACAGTTTTAGATGGCAGCTCTTCAGCATATTTCAAACTCATAGTGTTCTAGACAAACACTTCCCTCAGCAGATGTCAAAGCCACATCGTTCTAAAAGATCTCCCTCGGCATATTACAAATGAAACGGTCCTAGACAAACATCTACCAAAGAACGTTCCGTAACCAAGGCACCCAACGTTACCCTTAGCAACTTACACCTCTTAGTCAGAAGATCCTTCTAATACAGACATAAAGAGCCTCCTCCGCAGGTTACTATTATGTTGGCATCTCTATCACAGAACGCAACGAAGCAACTTACGTGGGAGTGCGCCAGAAGCTCCTTCATGATGAAGTTGTCGTATATTTCTCGTGCTAGCTTCCTCCTCTCCTCCAAGCACTCCAGCTTCTCGTACTGTTTGATCTGCAACAAATCAATAAAGCCGATGTCAACGTTACCAACATTTACCACCCTCCATTGACAGCAGTCTATATGGATTATAAATGACTGTCATACTTGTAGTGCAGAGTAGTAAAACGCTTCGTTACTTGCATTCTGCAGGAAAAAGGGTGATATTTCACACCATAAAGTTGATGGAGCAGTTTGCCAGTAATCGTAAATACAGCTGGACCCAATTAATTAAAATGAAATCACAAGTGGCACGAACACTTCCATTTCGAGCAGGTTTCCGTTTAGCAGATGTACTTTGCATACAAGCATTCCAAAGAACACACCACACATATTACGATCTAAAACACAAGGTAGAAGAAATTAAGCCACATCTGTAAACTGGACTGTTACTGAGTACTATACCTACACGTTTCCATTTCATTCATCATACATTCATTCAATCGATCATTCGTGCTTTCCGTTCGTTTCTCGTTCTCTCTGCTGCCAGCAGTCCGTGCAGTTTTCATCTTCCTCTTTCATTCAATTCACGACCACTCTACGTTATTTTCGTATTTGCAGTCTACGCGTCGGTTTCCTTTCGTTACACAACTTTTGTATTGACTCTCACTCTACAATCACGGGACCAGAGGCGTTTTCCGACAAACGCAATTTTCTCTTTAGATCAGATTCCATTGGAAAAAGGTCGAAGTATATTTTATTGATCCTCATACCGACAGTATTTAATATCACACAATTCAGGTCTCTATATTACAGATACCTACAAGTAAAATGTCACAGATCAGTGCACAGTTAAAATTAACGAAGCCTTCCTTCAGGTTTGGTACGCTAGGCACCAGCATTCCAGCTCCCCTGCAGCATCCCGTCCCATCTTCTTTTGTCACGGCCATGATTGCATCCGTCTGTCAACTACAGCAGTCCCTCCTGTTTTTTAAATTTCAGGCGGCTCACAAAGCAGTTGCAAAAAGTGACTATTAGCCCCGTCATATCTATCCGTTCGTCCGTCTCTCCGTATGGAACAACGCGACTCGAGCCGGAGGCATTTTGTTGAAATTACGTTTGTACTAAAATCTGTTGACACATTCCGGTTATGGTTAAAAAGGGGACAAAAATAACAGACATTTTACATGAAGGCCTACGTACATTTACGAGGTATTATCTCTCGCCATGACTGGTCTGTATAAGCGAACAAAATGTGTTCTCTATGAGGTACGATCTCTGATTGAAAAAGAGCTGATCGAAACATAACAATTGAGCGGGAAAAACATCTCGCCGTTTCCGAGACAAAGATTGTAATCGATTTTGCTACGATGCAAAGAATACGCACGATGCGGAAAGGCGTATCTGATATACTCGCGTCATCAGCGTTTTCACTGAACACAGTCACGAATTTAAATCTAGGGGCAACCACACAACGAACACGCCAGAACCGTTATGCTATGCCTGACATTTCCGCCGAACTTGTCAATGTTGTCCAGTTGCGCCACAGTGGGTCACAATACACGGCGGTAGTCTCGCTAATGTAACCCCAGATCAACATGGCCGATCTACCGGTCAGTCAGGGAACCCTTTCTGTTCGTTTGCTTTCACCTGTCGAAATACTCTCCTACGCAGAAGCAACAAATAATGCATCTTCTTAGGAGCCATTCGATTATATATCTATTATCGCTTTTCACAGAATATTTTGAAGGCACCTTTTCTAATTGCATTGCGCGATACGGCCATTTTTTACGCAGAATTTACGTCTTTCCGATCATTTACGTGGCTGACACTTAGAAATTGCATGTAACGTTTTGGCGTTACGCAAGAACTTGCTCACCACCGCTCATAGCAAAATGCAATTTGCAAAAGTTATATAAGGTTTGAAAGAGCAACGATGGCTGTATACAACAACGCACGTGTCAAGGTCGTGCGCCACTGCTAGCGCGAACGGTGGGGAGGGGAAGTAGACGCTAGAAATCTGAGTTCGGTGCGACAGTGCGCGCTCATACCTCGCGAACTAAACGTCGTAGAGAGGTCGGGTTTGTTTCGTTTGATAGAGATTCGATTACTTTACTCGTGTTTCAGTGCAAAGAAAAACCTAAGTGTTGTAAGGTGCCTAAACGTGACGATACATACCTCCGAGCTTCACCATGCCTAAGACAAATGCTGCTAAACGCATGAGAGAATACCGCAAACGGAAGGCTTTGGTACATGCCGAAAGTACTAAGGCCCCTAAGGTCCCCAAAACCGGAGCTGAGCGTGTCCGAGAGTATAGAGCCAGAAAATCTGCAGAGCAACCTTCGACGTCTACGGCTCCTCCACCAATGTCGTCCCAACGCTCTCAAACACGCTCGATCACCAACCAACGGCCGTCAACGTCGTCTACAAGAGGTTCTTCGGCTGTTTCAGAACGTCCACTAGTACTGCAACTTACCAGTCGAAGTGTCCAGCGAGATCGCAATCAAGAGGACAACGACAACGTCGATGAACAAGCGCCTTCGACATCTAAACTGCAAGAACTTGAGTGAAATTTATTTCTTTGTACACATGTGTAAAGAAAATAAAGGCTTTAAACTGGCTCATTCTTTTTTTCAAACATTCCAAAAAAATTAACTTACACAACCAACATCACGAAAGTCACCAAAGTAAATTCTACGCCCAAAACCTCTCGGACCTCTCCAACGGAGAGGGCCCCCCCCCATTTTTTTCAATGGCTCGACAGCCCCTTGGGGACCTAGGCCGCCTCATTGTTCGAGGCTTCACGATCACACTTGAGACACACCACAGTCGGTAGGACTCCTCTGGACGAGGGACCAGCTCGTCGCAGAGACCTCTACCTGACAACACTCACAAGAGACAAACATCCATGCCCTCGGCGGGATTCGAACCCACAATCCCAGTAAGCAAGCGGCCGCAGATCCATGCCTTAGACCGTGCGGCCACTGGGATCGGCATACGGACTTCTTCCCCCCCCCCCCCCTATGGCTCGACAGCCCTATGTGGGCCTGGGCCTCCTCGTTTCGTCGAGACTTCACGATCACACTTTTAGACACGCCACACTCGGTAGGACTCCTCTGGACGAGTGACCAGCTCGTCCAGAGACCTCTACCTGACAACACACAACACTCACAAGAGACAGACATCCATGCCCCCGGTGGGATTCGAACCCACGATCCTACTAAGCGAGCGGCCGAAGACCCACGCCTTAGACCGCAAGGCCACTGGGATCGGCATACGGACCATTACCCAACAAAATTCCAAACATACATGACAAGTTACTTGCTGGCTTTTCATGAACAGATTTTTCGTAATTACTTCCATTTATCTGACCGCAATAAATTCCCGCAACTGTTTCAGTTTCGACATTAGCAACACGTTGTCCAAAAAAAAAAATATCTTCACTCCTTACTTGTAAATAACTCCATGCAGCACAGCCCTTCTTCAAAAACTAATAGTTTCACAGCTAGTCAAAAAATTCACCGTATTCCGTGGAAGAGAAGGTCCATTACCGTGTTTACAACAGCCTCACACTCACCCCTCTCCCAAGCCATATAAATCCACGCCCTCCCACCCTATTCCTTTAAGATGCATTTTAGTATTATCCTACCATGTACGCCTAAGTCCTCAAAGTGGTTTTGCCTTCAAGTTTCCCCACCAAAACCCTGCATTACTCTCTTCCACCCCCCCGCCCCATGTACGCCACATGCCCGCTCATCCCATCCTCCTTAATGTGATCACCTCATAATACGTGGTGAGGAGTACAAATTGTGAAGCTCCTCATTATGCAATTTACCCCAGACTCCTGTAACTTCCTCCCTCTTAGGCATATGTATCTTCCTCAGCAGCCTGTTCTCGATCATCCTCTACCTAGTTCTTCCCTCAATGCGTGAGACCAAGTTTCACGCCCTTATAGAACGGAAGAACTACAGTTCTGTAAATGTTAATCTTTATTTTTAGACAGCAAACGGGAAGACATTCTGAACCGAATGGTAGCAAAATTATTGACATTAGTCAAAACATCTTGCCAACTAACAACATAGATTTACGGAAGCACACAATTTAAGTTTACGTTGTTATGGTTGTTAGAGTTTTGATTCAGAGGCGGAAACTGTATATGCCATTAACATTTAGGAGACAGTGGGAACTTATGATTACACATTCTGTTCTGCTTGTATTCAGTCTTAATGAGAACGGCTCTTTTTTTTTCTTTCTTTCTTTCTTTCTTCAAATGAAATGTTTCAGTGGCAAAAGAGGACAGAACAAAATCTGCATTCAATTTTTTTAAACTGACATCCTGAACAAAACCGAAGAAAATAAGGACTTCAGCTGATGAATCAGGGCGTATCGTTGCAGTGTGCTACCTTCAGAGAAACTTCTTTTCCAACTCGGAATAAATAAATGGCTAAAACAGGACACGGCGCATATGAAAAACGTGTATTCCAAAATACTCGAGTACACTTCTCTATCCTTCGTTCTAGAGGACCAATTCACGAGATTTGGCTGTATTTTACTAAGTCACTGGTCACACTGTACCGATTACATATTTTAAGTACAGATTCGTCTCAGACAAGTTTTTAAAAAGCATAATCTGGTACCCCACTTCAGCATCCCGCCTTTTTCTTGCTAATTCTCTTTTTTCATCTCTTTCGCGTGGTGCAGATTTCGGCTTCCCAGAGACAGAAATCAATATCTGAAGCTGGTACTCATGAATTGAGGTCAGTGAACCGGTAGGATGTGTACCACAGCAGAAGGGGAAAATAAATTTCAGTATCGCATTTCTAGTCGTTATCCATACCATACTAGCATACCTGTACAAGTAGGGGTAAGCCGCTCCCGTGCTCAATTAAGGAACACACCATGAAGGCATATGGAATGACGGTAGAGCGTTACGTAATCGTAACTTCGGTACACTGTGGGAATGACTGGTTGGTTTACACCCCGCCATTTTAACCAGGTAAAGTACTGTCGGTACCCACTGTACAGGAGGATGTGTGGGTCCCAGAGCTGGTGTATACGTGGTGGTGAACAAATAGATCCATACGCTTTCGACACGGTGAAAGCAAACATGACTGTAACGTAACGTGCAAACGTGCGCATGACGGTACACACAAGCGACAAATGCACGGTAGGTGTACACAACATAGGTTACACTGAAGTACAAGCTACATCAAGGATTCGTTGAAAAGAATATACGAGGTCTGTCCAAAAAGTATCCGACCTTGGGCTGGGAAAAAAAAAGTTCTGTATCTGGGTGGTTACAATACCTAATCCCCTTCAAAGTAGGCCCCTTGTGACTCCACACACTTAGCCCAGCGGTCCTTCCATCGCTGGAAGCAATTCTGGAAGGCTTGTTTTGGAATGGTGTGCAGCTGCGCCGTCGCGTTCTGTATGATGTCCTCGCGGCTGTCAAAACGGGAGCCTTTTAGCGGTGTCTTCAATCTCGGGAACAGCCAGAAATCACAAGGAGCCATGTCAGGAGAGTTGGGAGCCTGGCGAACCTGCGAAATGCCGTGCTTACCCAGGAAACCCTGGATCAGGTGTGATGAATGAGCTGGGGCATTGTCATGATACAGTTGCCAGTTGCGTGCGTCCCACAGCTCCGGTCTCTTGCGCCGAACTGCATCACGAACATGACGGAGGACTTCTTGGTAGTACTCCTTATTAACAGTTTGGCCTAGTGGTGCGTACTCATGATGCACAACACCCCGGTAATCGAAGAAAACAGTCAGTATCACCTTCACATTGCTCCGAACGTGTCGTGCTTTTTTGGGCCTCGGGGATGTTGGATGCTTCCATTGTGACGACTGGACCTTGGTTTCCGGGTCATATCCATACACCCACGACTCGTCACCAGTGATCACAGTCTTCAGGAACTCAGGATCCCTGTTGGCGCACTCCAGCATGTCCTGCGCGACCTCAAGGCGGAGTTGTTGCTGCTCCGGCGAAAGCAGCTTGGGCACAAATTTTGCCGCCACTCTTCGCATGCCCACATCCTCAGTTAAAATCGTGTTTGCGGAACCTCTGCTGATCCCAACCTCATCAGCAATTTCCCGGACGGTCAAACGACGGTCCTCCATGATCAATGTCCGCACTTTGTCAATGACATCAGCATTTCGGCTCGTTGACGGTCTCCCGGAACGCTGGTCACTATCCGCCGACATGCGGACATCTTTAAAGCGGTTGAACCACTCTTTAATTTGAGTGACCCCCATTGCATCATCACCGAAAGCCTGCTGAATTTTGCGGATTGTTTCCGCTTGGGTATCCCCAAGTTTCTGACAAAACTTGATGCAGTATCGCTGCTCCAAACATTCTGTCATCTTGAGCGAAACGAGAATGCGACGAACACGTGTTACACCACTTCGCTATCTGGCAGCGACAGACGCATCCGGCGGTGTTGCGAGGCAGCAAAAAATCACGCATGCGCATGAAAGTCCCTTCTACCACTACGCTCAGTTTCCCCACCCTTTCGCCATTACTTACCGCGAGAAAAAATATAGTCGGATACTTTTTGGACAGCCCTCGAATACTGTATGACTTCTAACGGGTCTAAGTAGGTCCACCCTCTAGTGGTACAAAGATGCGGTAATTAGATACACGATGAACACCCTCAAATAATCCTACAACGCCTGGCAAAATGTCTACCTTTTAATTATATTAGTCTACACGGTGCACCTGGTAATAGTCAAATTTCACTATGGTTGCTGATGAAAACTTCGTATTTGACGCTAGTCGTTTTCTTCAACCCCCACAGTTCGCGCTCCCTTTCACAGGTCACACAGTCTGCAAATACCTGTAGGTACTGCACGTGTGTTCCCAACGACTAATTTCATGTCGCGTGATTTCATATGCGATAGGACTACTTTTGTCACTGCATTCCTTCACAACATGAAACTCTGTAGGCGCTAGCCAAGATTTCAGAGAAGAAGAATAGGAAGGTCAGACCCATACCGACACAGCGAACATGCTTTCCATACGTGTTTTTGGCAAATTTGTACGACGTTAATTCACTGCACGCGATTATCTATTTCTGCGCTTCTTCCGTTATATCCACTGTGCGTTAAAGTATTACAGGAAATTTACAAGGTAGTACACGCACGCACACCTTAACAATCTAGCACGTCCGATCTGTTGTGCTAGAGATGCGTGTACATTCGAATTTGGGTCTCCATATGAATTGTCCGTTATTGCTGTCCGATTTTAACCTACATTACAATATGTCGAAAACGTTTTTTGAAAATTCTCAACATCACATTCCGTTAAAAAAGCATTCAGCGGTTCTCAAGTGACAGTACGGGCATACCTAGAGACAGACATGCAAATTAGCTAATAGGTGTACTTTTACAAGTTTTCGTTGTGAAAGAACAAAAAGGTACCGGGACCAGGAACAAGTCTAACGCTGAAGATTCAACCTTCTGGGATGTTAAACGTCGTGTCGGGTAAATACTTTCCGACGTTTCGAATAATCGTAGCGCCTTCATCTTCAGGGTCAAACACTTCAAAAAGCCTGTTATTCTACTTGTTGCATTCCGCTGTTATTTAAGCTATGAATTATAAACAATCAATAAATTGATTTCATATATACCTTTTTTTAATCAAAACGTTGAAGGTCTTAGGACGAAACAAGTCGGATTTTACGGTAATGTTTGCTGCATGTAATTTATTTAACTGAGACATGGCTTAATGACGTGTTACGATCACAACATCATTTCCCGACTTCTACGCTGTTTCCCCTTCCGACAAATTGTGTACAAGTACGAAGAGTGGTGCTGAAGGTTTAATAGCCGTATCAACAACAGTTCACGCCTGTAACGCAGGTACAATTTAGAATTTTATGAGGACTGTGTACGGGCTGAAATCCCCACCTATGATGGCCTTAGCTTACTTACTGGAACTCATCATTTTCCCCCTGATTCTAAACGTAAAATTGTTTAAAATTATTTTGCTTTTATAAAACAAGTTACATATTCAAAATTACAGAAGTATTTTCATTGTTGATTTTAACACTCCTGGTTCTGATTGGGAACGCGGTCTGTACCTGGTTGTGTGACTCTTATTCAAAACTTAAGGGACATGCGACTTACACCTCTACTTGTCTTCCTGGCCTCAGTCAGCACACTGATACTCTCCATTGCAGTAATTTGCTTGACCTAGCCTTGGCTAACTTTTAGTAACTTAATTACTCTTGCAGCCTGCCAATGTAAAGACTGATGCATATCACTCCCATTCCGTTATTGACACTGCTTGCCATTTGAAGTTTGTGTTCAAAATTTTGGATATTCCTACCGAAAATTCGCCTCAGGGGATTAGGCCTTTTTATGCAGTAAGCATTTGTTCTACTCATGGTTGGTCTTGTGTATATAAACACACCTCTGTGAATGCTTGTCGCCAGCCTCAGTGCTGCTGTCCAGGGTACTACGGAGCAGGTAATTCTCCGTAGCTTAATCAGAAAGTTTAAATTTCCTCTTTCAGGAATTTACACTTAGAAAAATTTACTTTCATAGACGCTTTAAAACACAGTTTTTACAGTAAGGTTTGTTTTTACAATACGCTCATAGGCTGGCCGGGATAGGGTAGTCGGTAAAGCGATTAGCTACGGGCTGGACGGTCCGGAGATCGAATCCCGGAGGGGGGGGCCAAATTTTCAGCACTCGTCCAGACCGGCCCTGGGGCCCACCCAGCCTCCTATTCAATGGGTACGGGGTCTTTCCCGGGGATAAAGCGGCCAGGGCGTGGCGAAGACCACCCACCACCATCTAGCGTCAAGGTTAAAGAAACAGTACAGCTATATTTCTACTCCCCCTCTGGGCCTTCATGGCCTGTTCTAGGGTGAACTAAGCTCATAGAAGCTACTAATAAGTGTAACGGTGCGAAGTCAGGGCTGTACGGTGGATGTTCGAGTCACTCCCATCCAAAATGCTGCAACAAGGCTGCCGTCTGTCGGGCTGTGTGGGGTCTTGGCACCAAGTGACTTTCATCTTTTCGGTAGTCTGAAGAAGCATCTTGGTGGTCACTGATGCAAAAGTGCAATAAACTGTTTCACAGTGGTTCGGTTGGCACAGCCCATAGTTCTGTGCTGAAGGTATACATTCTCCTGGTAACATGCCGTGACAAACGTATAAACCCTCAGGATGACTATATGGAAAAGTAGGTCATTGTTCTCTTTTCTCGTGAGAAATGTTATTCTGAGGAAAAGGCTGTCGCATAAGCAAGTATTTACTATCTGTTCTTATTTTCCGATTGACTCTCGTACAAAAATGTCTGTGCCTGACCTGTTCAGACTTTACGGAATAGCTGATAAATATGATAGTAAGATTATCGACATATTAAACACCTTTTTCGACTCTTTCGCTGCTGTCGCAATGCAGAAGAAAAACCAATCTAAAAACATGATTTTCGGAGGCAGCTTTCAGAACATCCCAAACAACCGAACGATCTAGATACAAGAAAAAGCAGCAAATTTCAGAACACACAGATTAACAAAGGAGCCTGTTATGTCACACGAAACTACGAAGGACGTGAACAAGCGGATAACATATGCTTACCAGGAAATAAAGACAAGCAACATGCCCCACGACAGGAACAAGGAGATAACAAAAGCCTAATCATATTCGAACCAGCTGACGTCCTAACACACTCTCTTTGTAAGATACAATTTAATACTACCCTCCCATATTCGTGTAGTCATCTGAAGTGGCGTATTCCAACAAAATTTACCATGAAAAAATTGAACACGGATTATTTGCTCCCCCTGTGCGAAATACGCAGAATATCAGACGAAGACCACAAACGAAGTCCCGTGTTACGTAACTTTCTGCCATCAATTCCCTTCTTATCTCAGACTGAACGACCGATATTTCAGAAAATAACCATTTATACTAAAAACTTAAAGACCATATAACCACTACTCTGACAAACCAATGGTCCGGTAAGGAGGCACGGGGATGCCATCAAATTTCCGTTAGTTCGTTTGTCCTCGTTGTTTTAAATTCCTATTCCAATGGCGATGTTTAGAGTTTTGGCAACAGCGGATCAAATTAATGGTTCTGTAAATATGAACACAATTTCCTTTAGCAAGCTAGTTTCTTCAATCAACTTTATACTCACTTCTTCATAGAATCTGAGTTGTGGGACGGGCTCTTCTGCCATCGTCTCGCAGAAGTCCTTGAACAACAGATAGCCTGAAACAACGAAATACAAAGTATCAAGACTCTGGTGGAGTGCTTACGTTTCTGGGAGTATATCATTGCCGTTCTGGTTATTGCAGATACAGCCAGACTACAGCAAAGTTAAAAAAAAACACATAGGTCTATGGCACTACACCGAAGTCACAAAATACATTCCCTTGCATCTTCTCAAATATTGTACAAGTAACGTTATTAAAAACGCAAATTAATTTACCTTTTGTGATATTATGCTGTCTCTGAATAAGGTAATATCAGCAGCACATACGACAAGTAGATGTGTCCAATGCAAATAAATTATCTATAAGCTGACATGATTCAACTTTGCCGCAGTACTAATGTCACTATGAGATGAAGCAGAATGTAACACACGTCAATACACAATTAGTTTCATTCCAAATTACAATAAAAATTTTCTAAAATCACGTTGTTATTTGCATTGCACTACGGTAATAACTCTGTATTCGCCTACTGTATTGGCAGCTTAATACTGAGACAATTTAAAAGGAACTTGTCATGAAGGAAATTTCTGTACTTTATTTATTTTATTGCCGATCTCAGTGGCCGTGCGGTCTAAGGCGTGGGTCTTCGGCCGCTCGCTTACTAGGATCGTGGGTTCGAATTCCACCAGGTGCATGGATGTCTGTCTCTTGTGAGTGTTGTGGGATGTCTGGTAGAGGTCTCTGCGACGAGCTGGTCCCTCGTCCAGAGGAGTCCTACCGACTGTGGTGTGTCTCAAATGTGTGTGGACCATGAAACCTCGACGAAACGAGGAGGACCAGGCCCATATAAGGCTGTCGAGCCACACAAAAAAAAAATTATTTTATTGCACGGTAGGTAGGGGTTATAAGGAGACAGTGTACATGCCGACAATTTTGGTTCGTGCTTAACTTATGGAGAAAAATCTCATACACTGCATAATGAGGAGCTGCATTATTTGTATCCCTCACCATATATTATTTCGGTGACCAGATCAAGGAGATGAAATGGGTGGGGCATGTGGCATGCTGGGGGAAAAGGAAAAAGCACGCAAGGTTTTGGTGGGGAAATCTGAAGGAAAAAGATCACTTGAAGACATAGGCGTAAATGGGAGGATAACATTAAAATTGATGTTCAAGAAAGAAGCTAGGTAGCCGTGGACTGATTTCATCTGGTTCAGGGTAGGGACAAGCAGCGGGCTCTTGTAAACATGGTATGAAACTTCTGGTTCTATTAAATGCACGGAATGTCTTGAAGAGTTGAGGAACCAACTGCTACCTTCGCAGAAAGAACTCTGCTCCATGGACTTCGTTAGGCTTCATTGCAGTCTATATTTCATGTTACAACTTGTTTTCATAACGGACCAGTGTTTAAAAGTGAAACTTGAACATTCGCTTTCAGCTACACGTGAATACGTTACACTGGATACATAACACTTGACCAACAGATGCACTCTTATTATACGTTTTTTTATTTACAATACAGTCGCTGTGAACTAGTCCGACATGTTTCGATCCCTTGTTGGGGCCATCATCAGGGAATTTTTTAATTATAAATTACACAATACAAACTAACAATATAGATACATATTAAAAGTACAAAATGTATAAAGGTTGAAGCTGTAGGCTATCTCTCTGTTGGGCCCTTGATCCACTGGAAATTAGTGTTAAAAGTATTGAGGTAAATACTAATATAAACATACATAACCGCTTTTAAATTATAAATGTATAAAAACTTTGTATTGTAGAACGGAGGTTATGTATGTTTATATTCATATTTAACTCAATATTTTAACACTAATTTCCAGTGGATCAAGGGCCCAACAGAGAGATAGCCTACAGCTTTAACCTTTACACATTTGTACTTTTAATATGTACCTATATTGTTAGTTTGTATTGTGTAATTTGTAATTAAAAAGTCCCTGATGATGATCCCAACGAGGGATCGAAACATGTCGGACTAGTTCACAGCGACTGTATTGTAAATACAAAAACGTACAATAAGAGTGCATCTGTTGGTCAAGTGTTGTGTGTTGATAGCGACAATGCACGGTACGAATGGTATAAAGCGTTACACTGAGTTCATTCGAACAAAAATTAAATTCTCCCGACCACTTTCATGTAGACCCCTAGTATTAAATTGCATCAAAATCCGTTCGTTTCGGAAATGAAACGTTTGGGCGGACGGATCTATCCACGACCTCCCGTCAAGCGTTCATTGTATGCCTTTGTTTCAGAGAACCTATACATAAATTTAAAGACAGGTAATGCACGCATAACGTAACAGTGAGGCTCGTTCGCGTAACCACTGTCGCCGTAGAAAAGCAATAAATGTTACACATTCTGATTGTGTCTGTAGCCTTACTCATCCAGCATGCAAAGCGCATGGGCCGTACAGGGCATACGCAAAAGAATGGTGCGGTTTCAAAAGTTTCACTTTTGAAACCGCACCATTCTTTTGTGTATGCCCTGTATTATATTGTCATCTGTGGCCTGTATGGCTCTGCCACATTTTTCCAACCTGTCTGGCTCTACAATATTTTTCCACACTATCTCATAAACGGCACGATTTTCGGAAAACATTTACTGAACATAAAATGTGTGTTTTTATTTTATCTGCAACTTTTGTTTGAAACATTTCTCATTTTAAGAAGAATTCAGCGATATATTATAAATTTACATAGGTCTTCATGAAAGTACCAGTTAATCTTGTCAGATTTTAATCAAACTTGAATTTTCGCCGACAGATTTTCGAAAAATAATCGAATATCAAATTTCGTGAAAATCCGTCTAATGGGACCCCAATCGTTCATGCGGACGGACAGACGAACGGACAAACATGACAAAGCTAATAGTCACTTTTCGCAATTTTGCGAACGCGCCTTAAGATACCCACATCCACTCGTAATATCACCTTTATCTAAAAGACCAAAATTAGAAGAGGCAAATATACTGTGCATATTCTTCGCGTCTTGCACCCTCCTGTTTACACATACAAACTTCCACCAACACGCCACGTTACCACCGGCTTTTCTGAACAGGTCAATTGGTCGGTTAAAAACAGAACATAAATTCTGGCCCTCTCCACTGGCAAGTGAAAAGAGCTTAGAACTGTAACAAAGGCATGAAAGCACCATTGTATTGCTGTGACAACCAACAACATGCAGACTGTAAGCGAACAATACTCCACGTCCGAACGTTTTCACATGCAATAAGCGGTGTGCACTCCGCGTACTGATCACACACAATTAACTAAACCAACCAGCCAATCCAGCAACCAAAAGAAAGGAAACGATTTCCTAGCAGAATTCGGAAATCCAACAGTTTTACTAACAATGGCCGCTCACAGTCCGTTTCATCTACTCATCATTTTTACAAACAGCTTTCTTAATAACAATCTTAAAGTTATTTCCCACCTCCTTGTCGATCTTTACGTTGCTGAGTCAGTATCAGGTTTTCGCAGCGCTGTGGATGAGATATTCCAGAAGAACAAATACCTCTTTCACGTGACTTTGCTAAGAGGTCTCCCCATTAAAATTGCATGGGCATTCTCTATCTTCTACATCCTAGCCATTATGGGGACGCCACGAGAAGGGACGGAGTGGAGTGTTAGACGGGAGGGTAACTAAACATTGGGCTTTTAGAGAAAGGCACCAACATGCAAAAAAAGCCGTATGTAGCCTGATAGCGGGAAGATTAAGCAGAGATTTTCAAATTTCCCATCTTTTTTCCCCCCCATTCATTTTCCACATTTGTGAACTTGGAGATCCTTGCTCACCTGGAGGCTTAAACCGGATCCTTGATACCGAGTTTCTGTTGGCCGTGCGAAGTCAAGAGACAGGAGACAATGGCATTTTAACCTTGCCTCGTAACACAACGGGTCGTCTGATATCCAGACGACATTGAGAATATTTTTGCGAATGCGGCCACATGTTGTTTGCATGCCCGACATGTTATCATGAATCAAAATACCGGAAGCCACTTATCACTATCATCAGCAGCAGTTTCAATGATCGAGCCAAACTGCCTATTGTGTCACCATTACACACTGCGCTGATCAAACTGGTAAAACCGATTTGTTTCCAGATCGAAACCAGGCTGGCACCTCCATAAGGCAAAGTGTAGTTTCATTAAATTAACTTCTTTGTTGAAGGGTAGTAATGCAAACGACAATGAAACACGAGCCATAGAAGTGTAGTTTCGTTACCGCTTCAAGCACTGTAATAATTTTCCGTCCCATCGGCTTTGAGACACCATGTTCGAGGACGCTTGCATAGAAGGGAGAAATGTGGGGGTGGGGCTTACGGTGATAAACCAATTGTTTTCCATCTTGACTGGGTTGACTAAGCACTAACATCACATCACAAAGCTCCGGTAACGCGTCACTTTCATAGAAGCATCTGGACAGGATGGCTTCTACAATCCCATCCGGTAGACCTGTATTAAAACATGTCGACGATTCCCTTATCCAATCATGGTAAACAAGGGTGAATAAAAGGCCAATAACCAAACTACACTCAAATCTGGTAATTCGCGAACTGAAAATCAAAGCCCGACATGCGCTTGTAGAGAGGCGCCAGCGTCGATGGCCGAATTAAATTCAAAGTGACAAGTCCAAGGCTCTCTTTTACTAATTCGGGCTTAATACGGATTTCTAATAACAAATGTATCCTCTGATAATACTCTTAACACATTATTGAAAAATCTTTCACTAACTTGTTCGTATATATGCACGGTGGTCCGTGCGTTCTGTATGCTAAGTGCGACTGTCACGAAAATAAATTGGACAAATGTCATTAAATAAACAACGACCAATGCGGAAGTTACTGTATCATGTATTAAGGAATCGTCTACCATCAAGTAATAAAGAGAAGTTTGTGTCATATTCCTGAGACATCCTTTGATATTTAGAAGGAAGACTGCATATGTGGCTCTCACTTCCATTTAGGAACTGCAGTAAACGTTGCGTCTTGCAATGCCTACCTGCACGTAAATAGCTTTCAGTAATTTATCTGTCACTGTCCAATATGACCAATGAAACAGTAAACTGTGTTTTAACTCATTTCGAAGAGTAAAAGTGGGAGATTAATTTTTTGTGATTACATCTAAATACATTCTTACAAAGTTCATATATTTTAAATTAACACGTGTATAAAATATCGTATAAATTCAAGGGAAAGCATAATTTTCGTATCCTCACCCCAATGATCACCAAATCACCTTCTTTTTGGGGCAGAAGTTGAACGTGCAAAGTATTTTCTATCATTCGTGGCAATACCCACTGACACATTTCATTCTCAGTAGTGAATTATGTTACATCATACGGAATAATTTCGAAGACACAGTGCAGGTGTACGAACACAGAAGCCATTACGGCGTTATAAGGACATAATATGCACACGATAAGACACATACATGGACACAAATACTCTATTATAATGGTAAAGCTGTCCCTCTGCACGTTACGAAGGCATATGCATACGGGGAAGTGAAGGTATAGCGCTACTCATCTGTAAGCTCGGCACTTCCTTGAAGGACAGCGATCAACTTCTCGCACCGGCCGCTTTAGGGCCCCACAGCCGGTTTGGCTGCTTTGGTGAACAGATAAATCTTACCAATGCCGGAAATCGAACCACATTTTCTTCAACGTGCAGTCACTTATGTTATACAGAAGGATTAATTTTTCTCAAATAAGTTTGTTTTCTGCACACTGATGGGTGTGCAACAAATACATCAGGCCTTGCACGGCCTAAATTATTAATCTCAGTCTACGCGGCGAGAGTTAATTGCGAAAAATTGATGCCCTGTAAATACTTCAGTGTTCTTCATGTTTATCTTAAAACTTCCAACTACTACAATTAAACATTCACAAATATGGCTTTTAAAACAGCTACGTAAAAATGGTTAACAAAATGCCAGCGTTTGAAACGTCAGAAAACGTAAACAGACGTAAGCATAGGCGTAACTTGGCTAATAGCATTGGAGGGGAAGGGGGGGGGGGCAAAATCGACCATGGGTATTAGCAGTCAAGTCTGAAAGAGGGGGAAGATTGGTTTGAACCAGTCTTTAATATACATACACCCCTTTCCTCCACTCTCACCCCAGTTTTCTTATTTGTCCCTCTTCAACTAAGTAGCCAAGCGGCCAAAAAAAAACTAGTCTTAGGTAGAAAAAATATTGGGGGCATTTGCCCCCCCAAGTTAGGCCTATGGATATAAGTCATCCATGAAACACTGTGAGGCTCGCTGTCCCTCCCACCACTCGCCCTAGCTGCGCTGACCCACCGAGCAGTCTGCGTAGGGCACAGCCCGATCGCCTTTCTGTTCTCGGCAGCCCTTACAGTCCGTCGCGAGTACTTGAATTTAAAATGATTTCATTCACATTCTTTTAAAGAATGTACGTATCTCCTAACGAAAACTTTAGATATTTAGTTTAGTTTTTCTCAAAATTCCAGGAAGGGCTGCAGCCCTGCAGCCGTTATGGGTGAGCCGCCTCTGATCCAGTCCACCACAGAAGTATTATCATCACCAAGATGAGACACAAATATTACTGTCATTCTACAGGAATTTAGGGAGGTGGGAAGCCGAAAGACGCGCAGGAAGGTAAAATGATCGAACTGAAGGCCGCGTGGACATTCCGAGACAAGAAGAACTACGAAACTGTCCAAAAGCAACGAGTTAGCCAGCAATCAATTTACTACCGCATCAATTACACAGCGCAGTAAGCATGTGTAACTACGGACCAGACGTACACGGTAACTCCAGCTGAATGAGTGCTGGCAAGATCATTGCTCGACAGCACTGAGTATGCAAGTTTCATTTTAAGGGTGACGGAACAGTGGTGGCTCGTGTGTAAATGCGTGTCATGGGGAACCCATAGAAATGCAACGTACATTATAAAGATAATTACATCCTATGTGACAATAAAAACATACAATGTTGACCGTGACAGTTAAGGAACTGGTTTCAGCAGAACATAATTCAGAAGTGTATACAAGGGTCCGAGGAGGTCCTGCACATACCGGGCTAAAACTGATTATCATCAGAAAACAACCTCCTTTTAGGGAAATAGGGAAACCCTCCCCCAAATCATCTAGTGGTGGCACTATTTGACACTGACCACTACTTCTTGTATTCCGCGGACGAACCATTACAACAAGAACAATAACACTACGGCCATAAGGTAATAACCCGGATGCGTTAAATAACCGGAAAAAACACAACTTCCATCTTATATCAACGTTTCCTCTAATATAGTTTCCACGAATGGGGTTTTCTGATATGAAAAAGTGACTTTTCGTCTACGACGCATAACATGGTTGTACTCTCATAACTCGGTCTTCAGTGTGCCGTTCGTTGTAATCGCGTGGAGGCGAAGGTGTTTCAATGTGAACCAAGCACTGGATTTTACAGACGCATCCCAAAAATTACATTCCAGCTTTCTTTGCGAGATAACAAAATTTGACCCCAAGCAAATCAATGGCCGCATTAAAACTACCATTTGCAAACCAGAAGGATAAGAAACGATATACACACATGAAACAGAGACACCGTTGGCCGTGCCATGGCTCAGGCGGTTAGTCGCCGGCCTCTCACCACGGAGGCCCGGGTTCGATCCCAGGTCAAGTCCATGTGAGATTTGTGGTGGACAAAGTGGCAATGGGACAGGTTTTTCTCCGAGTTGTCGGTTTTGCCCTGCCGATTTCATTCCACTGGTGCTCCATTAATTTTAAAACTTGGTAAAAAAACTGCTCATCCATCTATCATCATCATTGGGTTGCACAAAAAGCCTTAAGGCTGTGGTGCGGGGGCCATTCATCACAAAAAAAAAACAGAGATACTGATCTTCGTAATACCAAGAGCCTCCTTGACGTGGTTGAAATGTACAGGGCGTCATGTAAATAGATTATGCCCCCCCCCCCTCCATATGCTGAAGAGGTGAGAATTGTTTTTGAGAATTGTTTTAAATCAACATACTCATCGCATTGTCGTTTCGTGAATACAATATTAGCTCTAGGGAGTACCTGCAGTTTCTAGGATAGTATCGGCAAGTTTTTATTTATGAAACTGTACTTTATGATTCGTATAAATCCAAGGTATACTGGCTACTATTATTGACATCAAACGAGAGTGGAAAGACATAAAGAGTACTCACAACTACTAACCTGCACTTATATGTTCCAATGTCTCCTTTGCTATGAGTATTCTGAACAAATCGTTGGTTTTGAAGTTAATTCTCCGTAGCTACGAACCCATTGTTCGAAAAGCCAAAAGCACTATAGATCAACATTCAAGACAGAAAATATGTTTCTTTGTGTATTGCTACATACTCGACGCATCGAAACCGGTGACATCAATAAACGTTGCAGACGTAGTGACATGTTATGTCATACGCCAATTTTTAGGACAACGAGAAATGTTTAAAAATCGATGTTTGGTTTCAGCCGAACGTAAAGGGGGGGGGGGGCGGAGGAGGTTATACAAACGGACATGAACGAAAATTTAATGAACCAAACAATAACCACGACTGAATACTATGAGGGAAAAACCTTCAGTTGGTTCTAATACGCTTTTTTCATTGCTGCGAATTATTCACTTGCCCGTTGCAGCTCTATGTTTCAATTTACAAACACTGGGCTGCAAACTTTGAACTAATAATAAACACTGAGACAGCAAGCACCCACGTTACTGTGACATATCAGAGTTTCTGCAATCGGGAAACATTCTGTCCTAAATTCCATTTCAAACACCCACAGACAGCACTTACATGTATACTGTAAACTCGGACTGTTACGTCAACAGCGAATTAGGCCTATAACCCGCTAGTTGACTAGACACAAAGATGTTCCGTAATCAAAGTAACTGGCGTATTTGCTTGCAGAACGCTGACATCCTAGATCAAACACGTTCGGCGTCAAGGTCACAAATATTTACTGCTGTTAAAATGTCTCACTTAAAAATTTCAACTAACCATTTGGGACATACTGGTTATTAAGTGTGCGGTACTAAACTTTCATTATTAATAAACCAAAAATTTACTGTGGTCCCAGTGTGTCTGAATAAGTTACCAAATCCAACACTGTTCTGTACGCATAATCTGAAAGTACGTGTGACATTAAGTAAACTGTGGTGTATATTCTGTAGTGTCTGACTCCAGTCGACAGAAATTCCTCTTGTTTGCACTGTGTTGTCATCATTCAATGGTTATCATGTCTTTCTGCTGTCAATGTTGTATGTCTTACTGAATGTAAAGTCGTTACCCTAACAATATGGCCCCATGTACCGACGAAGGTGTTACATCAGACGACGCTACCAATTGCTAAGATTCTTAATGTCAATAGCAGATGACTGGAATATAAAGACAGAACATTGGTAGAATGATAGTGAGAGGGGAAGCCCGAAGTACTCGAAGAAAAACCGGTTCAGTTGGTTATGAAAATAAGAGCAATAATCGGTCATTTATGCGACATCCCATCCTTTGCTGAACTGACCGATCAGCCTGAAGGAGCGTCATCAATATGTCAAGAGACTAATAGGGATTGTCACTAAATTCCGTCCACTATAAAGGTGATACTACATTCATAACCAACGAAAGATGAGTTCCGTTGCTATGACGTCAATTACCACTTGTCGCACTTTAAACCCGCTAAACTGCTGTAACACATAAGGTCCCTTTATACAAGATAATTGTACGTCCGCAATAAATGACAGACACATGGAACGACGGATATCATGACCACGCATTCTCTGGAACGCCACATGTTGTAGCGCTGCATAATACCAAGTATCCCTAAACATTCTTGTCAGGATAACATAAAATCACAAATGAGAGGGCACACAATAAGCATTATATTCGTAGTAAAGTATTTAACTCCAAGGTCTTCCTTGGAAACCCGATAGTTGGTAGCTACTGAAATTTCCAGCACTTTTTATTACAACAGTCATCGCCACTGGACTCTTGTCTTCTGGCACTTCTATCAAGTACATTCCATCACATCCAATGTCTCTGGGTTTCATTCGAATATTATCATCACGTGTACGCTTGGATCTCCCAATAGGCTCTTCCAATGCGACCTTTCGAGGAAGTAATTTTCTCAGTGTGAAGTACAAGAGGCTTTGCAGCATGGAAATTCTACTACATTTCCTTCTTCCGACCACAGAAGTGATTCCTACGACGTTTCAAGCACTGAACTCCTAGTTCTAACGACAGAAGCAATATATAATCGTAATAAACACGGTTTTGAGAAACTGTGTGGCGAAATATACTCGTAATCTGTCTGTGGCCAACTCAATTTGTTTAACGACATAGTTCTTGTAACTGATGAAACCACTATTACTGCAATGGACATGCAAAGTTTGGAAGGCAGAAGGGACGGCAAGTGTGTTCCCCTGAAAGCCACAATACGTATCAAAGAACGGGATGGTACCGAAAACATTAAAGCTACAGAGTTCAAAGACATTGTTGCTTTGTATCCAGCGGGTAAGTTACATAGAAATGTGGGAAGGGAAGTCCTTCAGTTGAATACATGAAACTAACGTGAGGTAGCTGGAAGTTGGAACTACTGAACTGGTGAATATTAATTAACACTGTTCGCTTATTTGATGAAGTATCTTTGGTACGGATGTTCACTAACCAGCAAGCTTGCGACTGGCACTGAAAAGAAGTGTGTGTCAGAATATTGAAGAATTTCAATAAAGAATGTTTCGCATCTTACGAAAGTTACTGGGCTTGTCTTCTCCCTGCCTGAACAATAGCGCCTAAAGAACGTGCGTTCTTAGTTATGAATATGTGTCCGGTAAAATGACAGAAACCTAATGCATGAGAACGCAGTTCGAGCCTTACCCTACTGCACAATGAATTTTCACCCTTTAAAATGCAAAGAAATTTATGACAAAACGAACGTCAATACAAAAGCTCACAAAATAGTGCGTTCAGTTGGGAAATGTGGATGGATGGTCCAGTACATGAAAAAGCGATAAAGCCTATTAATGACCTCAAAGCTGGAAGTGTTTATCAGATATCTGGGCAAAATTCCATACCTGATATAACTATTGCAACTTTACATTAATATTAATTAACAGACCACATGCGTGCAACAGTGATATGTACATAAACAGCCTCGGTCAGCACGAAACGCAGTCGCGAAGACTGTGTCTGATCTTTTCATGTAAGGAAAGGAGTTTCCCGGTTCGTAATACAAAAAATATAGAAACCTTATATTTAAGTGACACACACCAACTATCATCCCTTACAAAACAAAAGGTGACAGTATATTTCTGTATCGCCTTTAATCAAGACATTTAAAGTAGTCCTGAAGAAAACTGGTGCAATATGCAGTACAATCTTGTAGCACTGTTTTAAAAGTCAGAAATATAGATGGTTGCCTTCCACACTTCTCAATGCTCAGAAAAATACAGATAGGCCTACTGGCATTTCCGAACGGGCCAGACGCGATGCCTATGCCTGTCACAACGCGACGCTTTGGCCCAAGATATGCGACATGTCATGCTGCTAAACACTGACGTCGAACTAACTCTGCGAGGTGATACCCATTCATGCACATTAGCACTGTCCGCCACCATTCCACTCACGGGAAAGGCAATAACGCGGGACGGAATACGATATTGTTGTCAGGATTCCCATTTACAAAGTGCCTGAAAAAAACTGTGGAATATTTTATCTACGAACTATACGCATATACATATAGGCAAAATCGGATATTAATTAGGAGATCCAAATACTACAAAGCACGTCATTTTGTAACATTATTTCTCCTACGCACTGAACAGGAAGCCGCATGGGTACCAGAGTAGTTCCGGATGCTTGGGAGGCGAGAAAACCACCAGTCTGTCTAATCTGAAGAAAAACAATGGTGTGAATACATTTTGAAGAACGTATGACTACGTTTCACATCCGTACTTACTGGCAGACAAGTGGGTTAGACCAGCTGCGATGCGGTAGTCAACTACGCCAATTTGAGTCGTGGTTAACAGCAGAATGCTTTTGCACGTTTCAGAACTTACGTGCGCTGCGCTGGCGAGGCTAGAAGTGCGAGGGAAGGAGGTACTTCTGTGATTTTTCTGTGGCATTCTGATTTAATCGTTACGTTTTCGAACGTGAGTGTAGACAAACAATTTTAACTGTAAAAACACATGCCTTACAAGCGTCTTTGTTCCTTCAAGTATACCACCACTTATACAAAATATGTATTCTGTTAGCACTTGGGGCAGCTGGCTGTTTTGCAAGACCTGGCGTATCTCATACATGTAAAAAATCAACTACATCTAAAAATGCTGCTTGTAACAGCTTGGTATAACTTGCTTATACGTAACTAGCGCCGTGTTGAACACCTTTCTTAAGCCTTAATACACCGTCTGCGATACTGCACTAAAGCGAGGATTTGGTCTGAAATATCAAGAGGTAAACCAAGCATGATGAACAGGCCTGCCTTCAACAAAATCGCGGTGTTAATAATAGACTACTGCATACTGCACGCCATAAAAGGCTTCCGCCGGTAAACAGTGGGACAGTGTAGTATGGTGTTGAAGTTCATACTAAATTATAGGTTTCAGAATACTGTGGAACTATAAGAAACGCATTGCTTGAGAAATAAAGAGGCAAACAGTGTTTTACTTAAACACTCTCGGCAATGTCCACCCAAATACATGGATCAAAAAGTGGGCCTCGACAAAGCAAAACGCAGAAGTTAAAGAGATGTGCTTTTCAACTTCATGGATAGCAGGCATGCCTAGAAAGGAACTGTAAACACTTCATATTAATAAAAGAGTGAGGATATATCAAACAAGAGAGTGGGATATTTTGGAACGGGAAATGATTCCCGTATCCAAAGAGACCCTTATGAATAGCAAAACCACACATAAGGGAGTTCGGACGCCCACTAATGCGATAAAGAGGCCAGTTTCACACGTTTAGAGCTGGAACTCACTTCAAAACGCGAAGTTTCAATACCTTTTACAGTTACACTTTAAACTCCGAGGAGACAGAAAGTTAAAAGCGCAACAAACGCATCTGTGCATGAAAGAGCAATGACGTATTGGGGATAGAATATAACGCACAAGGAAATATAGGAATTTCAATGGAATACATTTTCACTAATACAATGGACCTGAGGATATGGAGTACAAATAACGACACTCGTCTACGTCACACTACCGCCTAATGTGACAGCAATGACATCAACTGCTCCCTGGTTCAACCAAAGTCACGTGTTTTGGTAAACGGATACAATTTGTAATTGTCATTCTACACAAGAGATTCACTGCACGTCATTCACATATCGACGGAGAATGTGGCCTTTCAGATCTACGGAGCAGACAGGCCGAAGAAGAGAAGATGGATGGATATCCGGGCGGACGGACAGGTCTGTTGAGTAGACAGACGGCTGGCACTTTCCATACGCCGACATAAACAGAAGATAACATCTAACTTACGTAGTGACCCATTTAAAATCGTAATATAACAGAAAGCATGTACAATATCGAGGTCACTATTTGGGAAGTTTAAACCAACAAGGTAACCTGCCACGCGGTACGTGTATAGAGCTGTTGCACAGGGTGTTGCTTTTATCGCCATACCGAGCACGAAACATTTATCACAAACAAAACCTGCATCCGCCGGGACATACAGTGGCAGCTGCGGTGCTCAGGGCAGCCATAAAAGACACGCACTATATTTGGCTATTGTAGGGGGCCGGGATAGCGTAATCAGTATAGCAACTAGGCTATGGACTGGATGGCATGGGGTTCGAATCCAAGCTGAGACAAGCGAGTTCTCTTCTCCAAACGTCCAGACAGGCTCCTGGGCCCACCCAGCGTCCTATTCAATGGGTACCGGTTTTCTTTGCCACAGTTAAAGAGGCCGGGACGTGATTTGACCTATCAACTCCATCTACAGCCGAAATTAAGGATGTGTGGAGCTATACCTCTACTCCCCCTATATGCCTTCACGGTGTGGACAGGGGCAAATTTAAATAGGTATTGTTATTGTACGAATGATGTTCAATAAGTAAGGTTATATAGCTCATTTATTTCACTGCAGTTTATTTCAACACAATCCCCGAACACACCTATGCATTATCCTACAATGGCAAAAGTTTAAAAATTCAATCGCTGTACAAACAGGCATATTGCATTCGCAACCATTCACGAACAACAATTACCACTTCCTCATTATTGTAAAATCGGCGACCGCCCAAGTGTTGCTTCAGCGACAGGGGGATGATCCAGCATTTCCCAGGGAAGCGACCGCAACAACTCTTGCGTCCGACGTGCGCATGTCGGGTTGCATTGTCGTGAAGAAGGATAGCATCTAGCAACAGATAATTTGGTTGGGCCTATGAAGCAACACCTGGGTGGTCGCCGATTCCACAACAATCATGAAGTGAAAATGGCAGATCGTGAATGGCTGGGAATGCAAAAGCCCGATTTCTACTGTGACTGAGACTAATGCATCATTGTGTTGGAGGATTCATTCCTCCTGTAGCCTGTCTTACGACAGGTCCGTAGCCTCTTCCAAAGCGAGTTCTCCACATGGTGCGATCTAGTGCTTCCTCTTTCAATTTACAGTGTCTTCTCTTTTCCTTAAGGTCATCCAGTAGCTGCTTACGTCTTCTTCCTCGTCTTCCCGTCATTTCTATCCTTCCCTCTAACTTTCCTTCAATCACGTGTTTTAGAAGGCAGTTTCTACGCAAGATGTGACCTCTCCAGTTAGCCTTTATTCTTTTTATTATATTTAGGATATTCCTCTCCTCCTTGAATCTGTGTAATATTCCTTCATTTCTCATACGATCGGTCCAACTAATCTTCTCCATTCTTCTACAGCACTATATTTCAAAACTATATAGGTATTTCTGTTCTACTTTCCGAAGTGTCCACGTTTCAGCACCATACAAAGCTATGCTCCAAATGTAGCACTTCACTAGTTTCTTCCTTAAACGTAAGTCCAGTTTGCTGGTGAAAAGAGTCTTCTTGTTTAATGCTGCTTTTGCCATGGCAATTCTGGATTTAATTTCACGTGTACACCTTGCATCATTTGTTAGTATGCTACCCAAATAATTGAAATATTCCATATTCTCCAATTGCTTTTGATCTATCATAATTTTATTAGGCATGGTTGCCTTGAGATTCTCATTACCTTAGTTTCTTCCACATTCATTTCCATTCCATAGCGTCTTCCAATTTCAATTAATCTATCAATTGTCCCCCTATTTTGAAGTCTCCAAACCCTTCAAGAGCTTCCTTGGAAAAGGTACTCGCTGTATAAGTTGAACAGAATCAGCGACAAGCAGCAACCTTGTCTAACTCCTCTTCCAATCTTCACACTCCTCGTCTCCCCTTGGTCCAGTCGTAATTTGACACTCTGTTCCATGTACAATTTGCTGATCAATCTTCTTTCACGCCAGTCTATCCCAGTTCCCTTTAGGATCTGCATTAATTTGGTCCAGTTGACATGGTCAAATGTCTTCTGCCAGTCTATGAAGCAAGCACACAATTCCTCATCTATGTCCAAGGTTCGTTCTGATATTATTCTCAGCATCCCAATTGCATCCCTTGTTCCTTTTCCTCTTCTAAATCCAAACTAATCTTCTCCAAGCGCATCCTCAGTCTTCCTTTCAATCCTTCTTCTAAGTATCCTCGCTACTATCTTTGCTGTATGTGCGATGATGCTGATTGTGCGATGGTCGCTGCATTTTGTAGCTTTGGGCTTCTTCTTTAAGGCAATCATTGTAACGTCAGTGAAATCTCTGGGCCACTCTCCAGTTACATATATGCTGTTGATCAGCTGTGTCATTAGTTTGAGACCATTTTCTCCCAACAATTTGAGTACATCCCCAGGTACATCATCCAATCCTGTAGCCTTCTTATCCCTCATCTCCTTGATAGATCTTTTCCACTTCACTTTGCAAAATATAAGGACCTTTCCCTTTTTCATCTACTTCAGCTTCAGGTTCGACTTCTAGGTGTTCTGGTCGATTAGCTCGATCGTAGAGCTCTGTAATATAATTCTCCCAAATTTGCAGTACTCGTCTCTGATCTATCATCATATTCCCTTGAGAGTCTTCGATGCCAATGTTCTGAATCCCATGGTTTTCTTCCCAACTTAGTTCCTTTGTCTTCATGTACATTAAATCATACCGTCTTGTTCTTTGAAATACTATGATCTCGTCGCATATGCTCTCAAGATATACCTTCTTGGCGTTTTCCGTGGCTCTTTTCAATTCGTTCCTCAGTTTTCTGTAGTTCTTCCTTCCTCCTTCGTTGTTGACATTCTTTCATTTCCTTCGTTCATCCATTTTACTGATCATCTCCTGTGTAATCTACGGCTTTCTTGCTCTCCTCTCGACTTTTCCAATCAAATCAGTCATAGTATCTAACAAACATTTCTTGATATTGTTCCACTGCACTTCCACATTCCCATTTTCACATTTGATTGCACCAAGTTTCTTCTAGACTATCGTGTACTTCCTGCCGCTGAGCATACAGCTTTTCCAAATCCCATCTTTGGTTTTCGCTTTTAGAACCTCATGATTTTCTTCAATCTGGTGCAGTTCTTTGCACCAGTAAATTGTGGTCAGAATCAATATCTGCTCCAGGCAGTGTCTGCACATCCTTCACACTGTTCCTGAATCGCAGTTTCTCTCGTACATAGACCAATTGATGTCGACTCCTATCCCCTGGTGATTTTCAGGCGTACAATCTTTTTTAGGTTTTTCGAACCATGTGTTTGTTATAACAAGCCCATTTCTTTTGCAGATGTCAATGAGCATTTTATCTCTGATTCCTCCTTCCCAGGCCATATGGTCCAACAGTGTTGTGATGTGCTGTATCTCCAACCACACTGTTCCAGTCTCCCATTATAATGGTGTTTGTCTCGCCTTGATGAAAATAATACTCTGCTGACTAAGATATCGACCACTGCCACAACCACAAGCCTCCACTGTTTTCAGGGGCACAGACCATCTCGTGCAATACACAACTTGTTCACGCTTACTTTTCTAGCAGCCACAAAATCGCTACACCTATCCTTCAATGTCTGAACCCTCAGGACACAGCACTCCTCACAAATGTGGGGTGGAAGGTTACGGGGAAGGGGCAAGGACCTAAAACAAAGAACTATTTCCAAGCGAGAGAAGAAATGGGAAGATGATATGCGGGCAGGATATCATCTCCTAAGTGCTAACAAAGAAAAGAACGGGGAGAGAATGGATGAGAAACAACAAATTTCTATTTTTATGAGGAACCGGGAGGTTATAAAGCCATTGCAGACACCCAGCAGAACGTAGAAAAGACAGTCACTTTGATTTCAGGTTTCCGCCGCGATGTTGATGAAATCTGTGGTCTTCTGGGGTATTACGGTAAACAATTACCACACGACGCCGCGCGTAATACCCCAGAAGACCGCAGATTACAAGTCACTTTGTTTTGAGTTCCGAAACACAGTACAGCGAAAATCTAGCCGTACTACTATGATCCGAAATCGTGAAAATCGTCCAGTTACCTGTGTCATAATAAACTAATATCATTGAATCTTACAGTGAGAAACTGAGAGCCGAAGCGCAAGGTGGCGAAACAAATGTACTACGACCCCTTCGAAAAACTCACTACACAGCTGTGAATAGCACCGGGAAAGTAGGCAACCCAACTCACTGCACTGTTCTGGAAAAGGTAGTAATACAAGGTGTCACTGCCGACATAAGACACGACGCCCCCTCCGAAGCGGGAAGGGGGAGGGGAAAGATTAAGTTACTGCTTGGTTATTTGTATCTAAAAGATCACACAGTTTTTAGATACAGGTGTCAGAAGGAAGCAGATCTAACGCTTTGCTTACACAGTACAACAGAGTGACAGAAACCCAAAGTGCCAAAATTTATCTGGTTCCAGGGCGATAAATTCATATAATGACGATAAGCTGGCAGGAATTCTCATTGCTGGCCTACTGCAGAAACATAGTTTCTTCAAAGGTTGCATTACAGACGGTAGTTCACAGTCATAATAACGAAAACGTTGATATTACCGAATTACCACTTGAGTAAGGAAACGCACAGGTGTCCGAAAACAGATTCAGACGAACACATATAAGCTACGAAAGCAGTAAGCTCATACAGCGGGAACGCAGCACATCCACTTACATGTAATAATCGTAAAGCACTGAACCACTCGAGTAATAAAAGTTTTGCGAAGAAAAGTTTTCGAGAAAATCAGGTTAGAACAGCTTAACCCAATTTCATTTGGCCACTGAAGCATTTAGCACTCGAAAACGTTGGCTCAAACCCTTCTTATAAAATTATTATATACGATGCTATAAAAACTATACCACAAATAAGAACGGATAAAGATAAGCGACAGATTTTCGAAAAATAATCAAATGTCAAATTTCACGAAAAATCCGTTCAGTGCGAGCCGAGTTGTTCCCTGCGGACGGACAGACAGACAGACAGACACGACAGAGCTAACAGTCACTTTCGGCAATTCTGCGAACGCGCCTAAAAACGAAGCTTACAATAATAAAACAAACACTACTTTAAATAAAATGTACACAAAAATACATTTCATCTACTCGCCAATCATAAATACAATGTTCATAATGTGAAGAAAGTATAGGGAACGGAAGAAAACTTTACGGTGTAACGAACACACTAACTGTATAAAAAAGAAGCACATTCGATACATGGCAAGCATAATATTAGACAGGAAATAAACAAATTCCACGTGTCGCATCACATTTCCTATCAGTAATAAGCAACTATACAAGAGAGCACACAAATACTACGTTCAAATAAGATAAATCACAAAACTCGCCTGAAGATGCAATTAATACAATGTAATTACAGGAAAAACAACAGAAATTTAAATTTCTATTTGTCAGGGTTAAATTTTTAAATACAAGAAATCACGTTACTCTTCCGAAGCCAAACATTCGTAGGTGCGAGGATTTACTGTGTGCGCGCAAATAATCGTAAGATTGCAGTGCAGTACTAACTAGTGGCTACTGACGTAAGGATCTCGACTCACTGAATATAATGCTATTTCATAACTGGAGCAAGAACTGTTTGTTGGAAATCCACCGACATTATAAAGGCACAGTTCCATAAAAATAATTCCCAAAATACGCTTACTGAAGTGACTCTGGTATTACAACGATCAGAATGACTGAGCCGTTGTCAAATAAAAATGAGTTATTTTAAGTGAATTTCGTAATATAATTGAAATAATTCGGCGTTATTTACGGCGTAAAACAGAACGCCTTATGTGCTGACCACGTCTGTCCGTACGTGACCATTTGTAGGATTTTCATGAAATTCGCTACAGGATTTCTGTGCAGAAAAGGTTTTGAGCACTAGCAAGTTTCGTAAAAATCGGCTCAGTGTTAGTCATACTTTACTTACAGGTGTAAATAAATTTCCACACATGCTTTCCGTATTTCTTGACCGATTTGGGTGAAACTCGGCACAGCAGATATCCACGCAATGTCGTGAGCTTCGTGAAAATTGGTGTAGTGAAAGCCACACTTAAGCGTGTACTAAAGTTTCGCCCCCCCCCCCCCCCCCCCCCCGTCCGATATGCATAACATTGTCCACAGAAACTGTTCTGAGTGACTGTGAGCTTCGTGCAAATTGGCGCAGTGAAAACCATACTTTATAGGGGTGTAAATTAATTTCTGTTTATACTTTCCACATTTATTACCCGATATGGTTGAAAATCGGCATAATATGGGACCTCGACAAGCATTGGCGAGTTTCGTGAAAATCGGCGCAGCAAAGACCTACCTTTCTTACAGGCGTAAATTAAACTATATTTATTCTTGAACCGTGTACCCGTATGAAATTTTGAAAGCAAAGAACGCCTTGGTAAGAAGTCTGTGTACTATATCACGGCCGTCCACCACTTGCAGTCTTGTTTAGATACTGCAACAGAATTTTCTTGCGGAACCCTTTGGAAAACACTTGGTTAGAATAAAGAAACAGGAACAAGACAAGGAAACAGTTTGCTTCCGATGTGGTCTCAAATTGCATTAAAAAAGACAGTAAGACAGAACGAAGATTTGCTCGGCGCAGTAACGACGTTTATATGGCGGGTAACGAGAATCGGTTGTCAGATAACACTTGACAGTCAGCTCCGTTCAACAGGCCATGTAAATTCAAATTTTGTAAACTGAAGCTAGACATAAGCAAAGAAAGGGTACTGCATTTCCTGTCATAGGGGCAGACTGCTTCATACACAGAAGCATGGAACTAATACGTACAACCGAGTTCAAAACTGGGCAGACGGTTACATTTAAAAGTGTAAATGGATCAAAAGGTGAAACACGCGTGTCAGGTCTACAGACATCACGGAAGAAAGCATGACAATTCAATTTATATTTCAACTAGTAAAGACACGTAAGCCTCGACGGGAATGGAACTGGTCTCTGGTCTCACGAATATTTAGAACAATTGAGCGCGCTAGTATTATGGTGGATGGACCTTAAAATTGACTAAGAGAAAATTTATTGAAGTATATCATCTCTCCTACTTTGAACGTAGTTACAAAGTTAAGGCTACCGTGAGGAAGGACTACTCCTACTATACGGAGTTTTACAGGGAGAAGACGGTAGCAGGCCGAAGTTTCTTGGAGCAACTTGGACTGTCCATCAAGCGCCCCCCCACTCAAAAATGTCCTTTCAAACGTCCAGCCAGTTCAACACTGGCCAACATTCCTATCTGATGACAATGATGCAGAGAATACTTATGATCCTGACGACCTCTAATCCCGTCACCATCATTTTCCTTCATTCACAATAAAATATACTTCGAACTTTAATACCCTGGAATCACCTAAGCCAAGAGTAAAGAAGAAGGCAAGGAAGATGATCTTTCCCCATTAACGTCTACAGGCCGCACGCCCATCCCTTTTTTTGGTAGCATACGACGGCGTTAAGTTCCCGACCCAGCCGCTGGGACCAAGAACGGTAAGGATTACAGTTTTGTGGCATTACGTGCCGTAGTGTCGCTATCTTCTGAGCCAGTCTAGTGAGCTATGCAGCCATACACCCCTACTGTGTTTCTCAGCGATTTTACTGTTGCGTGTGTTAAGTGCGTTCCGCGACTTCCTAATGGCGTTGCTTGAATGAACAACGAATTTACGCTCGGTTTTGCCCTGAACTCGTTAAAACTGCATCGCAAATGCAGACAGGTTTATTGTTACGACCAACACACCAAACAGCAGTCCTGTCAGCGAAAAAGCCCGTCCTTCCACTTCTGAAGAAAACGTGGCAGGTCAAGCCAAACACCAAGAGCATTTTTTACTGTGGGGTAGTGTTCATCAGACGTATGTTCCGCCAGGCCAGACGGTTAACCAGCATTACTGCCGGGAGGTTTTGCAACATCTGTGCGACAAAGCCCGCTGAAAAGTCCCAAACGATGGCAGATGGAGTACATTATTCCGTCAGC
Source organism: Reticulitermes speratus (assembly GCA_021186555.1). Lineage (NCBI taxonomy): Eukaryota > Metazoa > Arthropoda > Insecta > Blattodea > Rhinotermitidae > Reticulitermes > Reticulitermes speratus. The sequence continues at coordinate 20,217,938 of JAJKFL010000002.1, forward strand.
CAGTATATAATTAATACACACTTGCCATCTACATATACCATCCCCTAAAACACATTTTCTTACCTAAAAATAGGATACGTTCAAGTTAATAATATAAATCCAAGAATCTTCAACTATATATTACTCATAAAGCACCCCAAAAAAACGAGCACAGCTTCACGGTTTAATTTTAAAAATTTCAAGTGGAAACGGATGGTAAAAATTAAAAAAATTTAATATACACAGCTTTTAGGAGTACTGGTTAAAAGTTTTAACATAATAGTTTATATACTTTAATAAAAGCTGAACACGTTACAAAATGTATCATATCAGAAACATTGCATTCTTTTTAAAATTCCTATTCTTCATTCTAAAGAATGAGACCTCATTCTATTGCTGAAGTTGCTGTTGCACCTAACCTTCCTTTAAGTATTATATAAAACTGCAGTACCTGATGATGGCCATACAGGCCGAAACATGTTGTACTAAATACTAAATAACTAAAAATATGAAGCTGCGATCGACGGTCTATTTATTGTTTCAATATATGTCACAACGGGATGTACAAACCGAAGTTCAATGGAGGAAGCGTTAGGGAACTCGTTAACACACACAGTACTAAGAATGAGTACACCGAGAGAGATTCTGACTGACAAAGGGCCTAGCTTCTTGGCTAGTTTACTTAGAACATGTGAGGGTTGATAAAATTCAGGAAACTGTAAAGCAACGATTTCCGACCGGAATAAAATGGAGGACTGGAACTAGCCTACGGCATTATGTGAACAAAGATCAGAGAAATTGGGACGAATGGATACCACATGCAATGTACATATACCATACTACAAGTTTACTCTGCTATATTACAAACATTTGAGCTAGTGTATAGTTTCCAGGCATTATCCTCGATCCTACATGAAACTCCGCGTACAGTATACAGTTACAGAACGATTATGTCCTGGAAATGAGAAGCAAGTTATAACCCACCCACTGACCAGCGAAACGAAAGCTAATAGCTGCAAAGGAAAAGTGTAGAATATAAGATACGAATTCAGAAAAATTCCGGTCAGATGTTGCAGATACCATTCTTTCAAATAATGGAACGACACGAGAGCAATCGGCAACTCAAGTGCCCAATGAGATACAGCCCCATAAAGTTTTCAAGTCGATATCGTTAACACACCCATACAAGAGGGCGGGGGTGCAGAATACAGGAGGTACACGTTAACAGTTTAAATCAGTTTCATTAACCTACCTTTCCAGGTCAAAAACCGAGACACAAATCCAAGTAAACTCATGCCTAAATTCTTTTCAGAAATTGGACAGATTTGCGATAATACTGTTATGGCTAACGCCAACCCAAGAATCAGCACTCACTAAAAGTGAATTGGGTTATCCTTTGGAACGAACGTCGACAGTCCAGGAGTACACACAGTGTAAAAAGAAGGGTCAAACAGGTGTCTGGACAACACGAAAACGATAAACATTATGCGTGTTTATGTGAATCTAAAGAGTATGCATAACACATAAGTGTCAACAATTTTAATTTCAAAATGGGACGGACTGTAAATCATTTTCGGGATTTGTTATGAAATACTGCGAAAGGAATACAAGGATAAAATAACGGGTTGACACAAATAATTATGTACAGTACCAACAGAAAGCTGGCATACGCCCACGCTAATTTTTCTATCAGCAAAATTCATGTCAGAAAACCATCAGTGGATGTAAATAAAGCAAAAGCAAATCATATAAAGTTTAGATATCCCAAAGAACCGCTCGTAAATAATGTGTTCTTTGCAAACATGATTTGTGTTTGCGGTTCAAAAATATTATGCACTTTTTGTTGTACAGTGTACAAACTCGCTGTTAGTTGAATGTTGCGAATTACTCTACGAAGTCTCAGGGCTCTTACTACAGCTTCCAGAGAAATCCAAGCTTCAACGGAAACGAATGGAACCAGCAACGTTGTAAAAATGGATATCAAAAATAGCAAAGAGCCTGGCGATGGCCCCAGAAGAAAAAAGTGCTCCGCAACTCAGTTCAATCACTTCAAAAAGGAAACCATTTCTAAGGGTCCCTCAGAACCCGAGGAAAATCTTACGTTTGAGTCCAATTAAGGTGTACACTGGCCTTCAGCTCCAAGAGAAATGTGTTGTATATAAGTATTATTGCACATAAGCATTACTTTCTTGTAAATCGCGAGATATGAGGCTTTTACAGTGATGTCGTTAAAGAATCAAGTCTTCTGGGCAAGGGTATTCTTATTATCACATAGGCAAATTTTAGACGCCTAGGAAAGTCCCTTAAACCCTATAAATACGAACTCATTGTTACGAAACAGGCACTAAAACTTAATAAATGCACTGAAACTGCAACAACTACACAGGTACCATCATTATCAATAACTTGGAAATAAAATTTACTCATATTATTATTATTATTATTATTATTGGGCACGCGATGGTGCAGTTGGTTGAGGCACTGCGCTACAAGCCGGAAGGTCGCGGGTTCGATTCCCGATTAACATAATCCTTTCGGTAGCACTATGGCCCTGGGGTCGACTCAAACTCTAACAGAAATGAGTACCAGGAATATTTCCTGGGGGTAAAGGCGGCCGGTGCGTAGGGCTGACAACCTTACCACCTTCATGTGCCGACTGTCTAGAAATCTGGGAGCCTCAACCTCCTGGAACCCTAAGGGCCTGTCCAGGCCTGTAATGGGATTGCTTTACCTTTACCTTTACCTTATTATTATTATTATTATCTGTATCTGGGTAGGTAAACTACATAGGACAGTTGGTCTCCGGACCGAAATTCGAACCTGTGGTCTCCTGAGTAAGCAGCACCAATTTTGCCCACTCGATTGCAATGTAAATTTTCAAGGGTACATGGAAGATATTACGTACATCCTTTTCTGTATCACTAGGGCGTAAAGTATTGCAAGGTTACCTCAGAAGAACAAAGCGATAAACATCATGAAGCAAAACCGGTAGCGAATTTCCAGAAATTACACGACGTTGCTTAATAGCCGTAAATAATTAACTGCAGACCTGTGAAATGGCGTCGCACAATAAAAAATATAACTTGCTTTGCTGGACATTCAAACAGGCTTAAAATATCGATTTATCAATTTCCACTGTATGTAAGACAAGGTAAATTTTCACAAACATGAAGCATACAAACACAGAACAATACATGTTTGTAGATTTCGCCTTAGCAAGTCAAGTAGGTTATTTGTTAAGTTCAAGATGATACAAACATGGTCTGTCGCCGGCTTTATGTTTACATACACTTAAGTTTTCATTCTGTTACCAAGGGGCAGCAGACTTTGTATAACCTCAGCTAAATGACAGTAACAATTTTAATTAACCGCGTAATTAGCCGTAAGAATAGTTCGCAGTAATTAGGCAATCAAGAGAAGATGTTGCGTGATTATCAATTTGAAATAAATTATCTATCAAAACGTAAGAAGAGGTCAAAAACAAAAAAGTACGTCTTAATTACTAAAATTACCGCCTGAATTAATTATAATTTAAAAAATCGAGTAATTTGATATCAAGATGTTTGTTGAGCATATGGAAACAAGCAGCAAGTGGGAGTGATGATGTGTAATTAGGTTGCAAAATTATTGATATAAATAATTAATATTTAGAAATTTCTTATAATTAATTCGGTGATCAACGGGTGGTTGCGTCGTAAATAATTTTATGCAAAATTTCGTATAATCAATAATTATTTACGTAAGCGGTCGATGAACCGATGTAAACAAAGAGTTATGTGTGAATAAAATTGAAGACATCAACACAGCTCGTTGCGTAATAATGAATTTGATATTAAAAAGACGGCCCGCAGAAGACTGCGTCATGGGCAAATAACCAGTCACGTGATGTAAACACTGACGACAGGTGGAGTAGTAATTAAAACAGACTGGCTATAAAGCCATCCATGATGAACACAAATGACTGAGAGCGTGTGACAGCGAAATCCTGACAAGAATACTTGGTTTCACATACAAAATTGGACGTAACAGGGGCCGCAGAAAATTACATGAAGACGAGCTTCATAATTTATATTCTACACGTAGTTTTGCGAATATTACACCAAGGAAAATAAGTTGGGCAGAACAAACAAGAAAAGTGGGAAATGCAAGAATTTTTTATCGCGAAAACTCTAGAGAAAGGATCATTTCCGAGTACTGGTTGCAAAGTAATGAAAATAACAAAAGGGATCTCAAAGAAACTGTGTGTGAAGGTGGACACTGGAGAAGGAAAATTCCAATGTCGGCATTTATTTTATTTGCCCCTTCTTTAATGAGACTGTCAGAAGCTCCGACTCTTGTCTGGTGGCAGTAAGACTGGCAAAGAATGTGGAAAAATGTGGAAGGAAGCTGCTGAGGCCAATTTTGAGGTGCTATCCCTGTAGCAGGCACTGCCTTGAAAATTCTGGTTCCGTAAAAAACAAAACCATCAAAATTTCAAGGAAGACAATGCATCACAGAACTAATAACAAGTCAGTAGGCCTAGGCCAACATTTAAACACTGCTTCAGATTTAAAACGTTACTGAAGAATAACGGCACAAAATATACTGAAACTTCTACAACCGATGCCCAGCAGGACAGTCGCGAGTGGGGAAGACGTGGTCATGTGTTGTAGCGTTTCGACTAGATGGACACGAGTTAAACAGAAGCGTTCGAACGTCTTCGTGAATAGGCAGAAGCTTACAAGGGTTTCGCTTCCAACTTCGTGGAAACGGTTCTAATTTCTATTAACGTTACAAATACTTAACCATCACTGTCTACAATTTCGAAACCAGTAAGGAGCACAACTGTAGGAGAACTGACACACTCTACAGGCGAATGGTGGATAAAATGCACAACAATGTAAACTATATATGAGCCAAAATTGTTGTAGCTGCCTGCTATGAGTGGGCCTGGATATCGTAGTTGGTATAACTACTCACTACGGGCTGGACAGTCCGGGGATCAAATCCCGGAGGGGGCGAAATTTTCTGCACCCGTCCAGACCGGCCCTGGGGTCCACCCAGCCTCCTACACAATGGGTACCGGGTCATTCCCAAGGGTAAAGCGCCCGGGGAGTGGCGTTAACCACCCATCCCCGTCTAGCGCCGAGGTTAAAGAATGAGTAGAGCTATACGTATAATCCCCCCTCTGTGCCTTCATGGCAGGTTATATATAGGTGAATGTTTTTTACCTTTACTTTAACTGCCTGTTATACAGGTGCGTCAGTGAATCGGGCGATTTTGCAACACTGTTGCAACATTAAAATCGCCCGATTCACTGACGCACCCTGTAGATACGAGGAGCGGCGGACAGTAGGCCTACTTCTATCAGAAAAGATTGGTCATAGATTCACAACCAAAGCGAAATACACGTACATGAAAGCGGAGTATAAAGAAGCTTAGCTCTAAGACTTGTACAGGCGAGCACAAACACAAATTCATGGGGCAATAAAACAATTACTATTGACACTCGATATTTCGTCATCCTTCAAGTTCCGTCAGATGGGCAGAGAATTACCCTACAATAAAGATACTGGCACGTGTCTAATGTAAACATTCTGCCTGGATCCAGGTCGGAGCGGCAGGGGAACGTACTTAGAACAGAAACGTCTCGTCAAAAACTTATAATCCACCGGCGTCAAGAATTGTGTACCAGTAAAAATGTGACGGTGATGCGTAGTTACTACATAAATGCAGAAGGCGCATATCGGAATAATATGTACTTAACATTTAACAATCTGATTTTTAATGCCAATGTGCCAATACGCCATTTCTAATAGCATACGCGGTGCACCTGCTGCTACCTTGTGTGCCACCACGTGCCGCAGCACACCGATTGCGGAACACTGCTTTACAAATCGAAATGCTCGCAAATGCAATTAAGTGGTATATAGAGTAATTTAAGTAAGTGGTATGCATTTCATCTTTTCTCTGGCATGGCTACAGACCACAGTCAACTGCCAATGCAGTGATTTGAGGGGTGTTTATCTTGGCGAATGTTACAGCATCACAATTTTGAAGTCACATTTTTATCTAACGCTAGTTGAATCACAATAAAGTGGCAAGCATTTGATGTAATAATCTTACGGGAATTTCAAAGTAGGGGTTACACTTCCGATTTCGTAAGACATGGGAAGTGATTGCTGAATGTGTGACTCACTTCGTATGTATCAAATTTGGGAACATAAGACGTAAAACAAACATCAAAATTTACCACAAAAAACGATAAACTACTCCCACAAATGCCAACGCATCTACAGTAACCGACTTCTGTTAACAATCGGCCAACTTGGTATATTTACCTTCTATTTGGCATTCTCAGCTGTCTGCAATACGCAGGTTCTCCGCCCGTATTAAGCATACGATACTCCGTGGTTTCCACTTCCACATTTCTGTTATGAGGCTAACACAGTAATGACTACATTATAACACGTGAGTCGGTCAGAAAATAAGTGTACACGGCAGAGAGGCCCTACTTTTGTAACTAAAGAATCTGCACTGACTGCGATTATATCAGAAGACTTGGTCGCCGAGGCACTATCATGTTTCCAGCGCTGAAGTAAAATCTTGGCGACCACATCATACAGGCTATAAACTGAAGCGTGTTGTCCAGAATGAACGATATGTTTTGAAAGAAGCGCAACGTATGCTATACATCGAGGGCGACAGACGAAGATATCGTTACACAAGTGCTGGCCGGAAAAGGTCCAAGAACGGCCCAACTACTAGGCAACTTGATGGTGGTGACGAACATAATGCCGCTGCATGCTTGAACATCTACTATACTCTGCAGAGGTTGTGATAATTCCATTACTGCACACACAGATGGCCTAACGTTCTTAAACCTAACATTACGAACGAGCATCTTCAAAGCGAGACGGAGACCTGCAGTAAACTGCACCGTCCAGCTTACAACTACCCATTCACAATCGAGCCATGTAATTAGCCTGGAGGTAAACAATGCATAGTTATATATTAGTATGACTTCCGCACTTTAATCTGTTCCTCCTTTGTTCCACTTGTCCTCCTGACGCATGCCAACATCTACGAGATTATAAATTGGTGCACGGAACTTTCTATGGACACCTTGGTCTTTTGTAATGACAACACATTGCGAAGGTACTCACCTATCACTTGGTTGAAAATTTTATCGAAGTTAACTTCGTTCTTCTTCTCCAGATATTTATGCATAACACTCCGCACACTGAAAACAGAAGAGGAACCGGTAAATAGAGAAAGACACATTCCATTACAAATAAATTTCATTTCTGCAGCAGCTGCCAAGTGTACCAGCGTCATGTTTCCAGATCTTTCTTGAAAAGTTAATACTCAGCCCATCAAGAAGCCACTGCTTTTACGGAACCGACAGCCAGCCACCTCACACTATCACGAACTAGCTATACCTAGACCACGCTCTCTGGCCATATTTCTCAAAGAATCATGTTTTTATAATCCTCCTAAGTTTCACACTTAGCTTGCTCGCTTGAAACTTACTTCCCACCGACTCTTTCAATGAATTTACTATTTCCCTCAAGCCTTCTACATGCCTCGCCCAACTCAGTCTGCTCGATTTACCTGCACTAGCCACATTTAGATAAAGAATACAAATTAAGGGACTCATCAGGTCTTTCAATAACTTCTGTTACTTCCTCTTTCTTAGGTCGAAATATTCTCCTCAGCATTCCACTCCCATCCCACACACCCTAAACCTATGTTGTTACCTTAAGATGTCTCCAGACTTGGGTAGTTGGGTAAGAAATACTAACCGGAAAAACGCAGTCAGTATAGTTACTACGCTACAAACTGGACAATCAGGGGTTCGATTCCCGGCAGGGAGAACCACTTCTGTTCCCCGAAAAAAGTCCAGACCGGCTCACCGTCCACCCAGCCTCCTATTCAACGGGTAACATGGGTTTTGTCCCCGGGCGTTAAGGGGTCGGAGCGTCAAGTTGATTGATCACCTCAGTTTATTACCTAGGACAAGAATGTGGGAAGCTATACCTCTACTCCCGCTACATGCCTTCATGACACACGTTTTAATTTACACTATTCAAATAGACCCGTGATTCTATTTCGCGACCGTTTCCAAACAACCGGGATAAATCTGCTAAACAATTGTTCGTGTCCACACGTACCACGGTGCAGCGGTAACAGAAGACAGCATAAGGCAGAAATTACTGTTGCCGGCGAAACTGCCTCCTACAGTGGGGTACGGAAAGTTTGAAATTTGCGAAAACCGACACCCTTATTATAGAATTCACACCAAAACACCAACCTGACGGGTTGCCTTTTTTCACATGCAGACAACGGCCCCTATGTTCGTCTGCCGACTTGTATTTACATACCCATAAATTTTATTCACGTTAAATTCTGTATTACATAAGGAATTTCTGATACTAGCATACTTTGTTTCGATCGGTAAACCTCCGTCGTGCTTTAGACGACTGCAGAATCGACAACTGTATACATCACATACTAAGCTCATAGGGGGGTTTGCAACGTGTTTATGTTTCAATAAGTTTCACGCCCCTCCTCTATGCTTTTATGCTGCGCCGCCAATGAGGCATTCACTGAACGTCGTGAACACGCATGTTTAAAGCTTAATTACCTGTTTATTTCAAAATAAAAAGCAGACCACAACAACCATAAACGATTACCTTCAACAGAAATACAAACATAAAATTAAAATACGTAGTTGTGTAATGTTTATCAGTAACAACGAGCACAAGCTTCAATGACAGACAGATGAAGGCACACAAGGCAAAACAAAAATGTGAAAGACAGCCTCCAGTTATATGCAATATCAACAAAGAAAGCTTGGGTTATTACACTATGTAACACGATTTTTGTTCCTGGGTAGTAAGTGTTATTTTCTGATTGCTTATATCTAAAAAGTATAGCAAATGGCTATTATTCCTCTCAAACTTTGCTTTTGTGACCAGGACAGTAATATTTTGAAATTCACCTATTTCCAATGAGAAAACGGGCGAATTTGCGTCTTTTCCTTCACATAAAGTCAGAAATGAATCAACATATGAATCAAAATTAACATGTATTTATACTACAGTTATACACAAATGACCACAAAACATTTAGAAGTGAGTAGGTTTTCGAGATTTACGACTATACTGTAAATCACTTCCACGAATCAGCCCCCAAGCGTAGTCTCCCACCATGTTTCGTCATACTGTCCTTGGTAGCGACATTCAAAGTCCAGGATATCCTGGTGGAAGCGCCCGCCTTGCTCCTCCGAATACGCTCCCGTGTTCTCCTTGAATTTATCAAGATGAGCATCAAGGATATGAACCTTGAGGGACATTCTGCAGCCCATTTTGCCGTAGTTCTTCACCAGAGTCTAAACCAGCTCCACATAGTTTTCGGCCTTGTGATTGCCTAGGAAGCCCCTAACCACTGCGACAAAGCTGTTCCAAGCCGCTTTCTCCTTTGTAGTGAGTATCTTGGGGAATTCCTTGCACTCCAGGATCTTCTTTATCTGTGGTCCGACGAAGACACCGGCTTTGACCTTTGCCTCAGACAACTTCGGGAAGAAGTCTCGCAGGTACTCGAAGGCTGCCGACTCCTTATCTAAAGCTGTACCAAATTGTTTCATAAGTCCCAATTTGATATGTAGTGGTGGCATCGGCACCTTCCGAGGGTCCATCAGTGGCTCCTACTTTACGATGTTCTTCCCCACAGAGAACTCGGTCAGGTGTGGCCAGTACCGCCAGTGGTAGTGCTTCTTGGTGTCCCTGCTATCCCAAAGGCACAGACAGCAGGAAAACTTGGTAAACCCGCCTTGGAGACCATCACGAATGCCAACATTTTGAAGGTTCCGATGACCTCCCAACCGTACTCATCATACTTCAAGGCGTCTAGCAAGCTCTTGATGCTGTTGTAATCCTCTTTGAAGTGCACCGATTGAGCCAGAGGAAGAGACGGGTACTTGTTCCCGTTATGGAATAGCTCGGCTTTGTGGCTCCTGGATGAGCTGTCAATGAAGAGGCGCCACTCGTTCGGGTTACAGGCGATACCAATTGCCTCGAACAGACCGGTCACATTGTGGCAGAAGCAGAGCCCATCTTGACGGGTGTAGAAGCTGGAAAAAGCTTGATGACGCTTCCTCTGATCTGTGACTTGCACACTTTCATCCAACAAGTTCCACTCCTTGAGCCTAGACATCAAAAGCTCGGCATTGGACTTGGTGAGATCAACATCTCTGATCAAGTCGTTGAGGTATTTTAATTTCAAAATATCACTGTCCTGGTCACAAAAGCAAAGTTTGTGGGGAATAATAGCTATTTTCTATACTTTTGAGGCATAAGGAATTAGGAAATAACAGTTACTACTCAGGAACAAAAAATAAATAAAAATTTGTTACATAGTGTTATCCATGCCTACTGCCATAAAATGACATAACTGCATAAACTAGCTCCTAATAATGAAAGCACTGACCTTACGAACCATAATCCGATACTCAATGCACAAAAAATTAATAAAAACTGAAACGGAAGAGACCTGATATTATTAATATAAGCTTCTGAAGCATACAGACAAAGTTGTCTTCACAAATCTTCGATTTTATAAATGCATCCTGAAAATATGGCCACATACCCAGTGACAAGACAAAAACGGACATAGGATTACAGTAATAATCATGACATAATACCACTGAACACTAAAGTGAAAGCTAAAACTGACAAAAGCAGTGTGACCAGCTGTAAGATACGACGGTCTTACGACAGTGAATATGAACACTGCTGCCTTCTAAGATCTGAAGCTGCATAGTCTGGTAGCAGCACACTGACAGTCGAGAAGATTCTGCTGCTTCCATAATCAGGGTCGAGAAACCAACATATTTAGTTTCTATGACACTTCGATCGTCAGCGGTCCAAAACTCTGGGAAATATTACTTAGGAGAGGGCTCCTCAACATTCAGTGACAGCCACACAAAAGATTTGTACATGCACACAACAATAAAAATTGTTTGAGAATCTGACCAAGAAAAATCGAGAACGGAGAAATAAAAGGAGAGAATTTTACAATGGGATGACAAAAGGTGTTCTTGAACATTAAATCTGGTCACAGTATATGTGTAGATATGCCATTAATAAATGGAAGATAAAAATGAGAACAAACAACTTTAGTGCAGACACACTTTTAAACAGTTTTGAGAATGACAAAGCTGCAGTCACGAATTCCGAGGCATACTTACACAGAGGTATTTACGTTTAATAATACTGCATACAAACATAATTTCAAATAAAGCAAAGTCCTTGCTCTTGACAGAACAAAACACTTAAAGCAAAGATTATAACAAGTAAATGATGGATCAAGCCAATAACTTGCATTTCATTATTTTGGTTGCAGCACATCTTATAGCTGCTCTAATGATGATGATATTACACCACATAGATCCAAAAGCAAATATATTTTTTAATATATCAAGAAACTCTCAAGGTTTTCTGATATCTTGAAACAGTCTCAATGAAGACACCGTTTGTAGTCCTGCAGACATCCAAGTTGTATTTGAGTTCATCCCAGCTAAACAAAGCATGTGCTTCAATGATCATAATTCATTCACTGTCTTTTATGTTATCTTGCTTTTATAAATCAACTGTTAGAAGGCACCTATTCAGTCACTATGTAGTCACTGGTGTGCACAAACCCCTGGTGCCTGGTTGTCTGAATGACTACACTTTGTACAATCGTGCCTAACACTGCTGTCTTGTTTTCCCTAACACACAAAAATGTGTAAAACAGTGAGGTTCACAGGTCACACCACTCTGGGTACTCAGTATAGAACTTGTTTTATGTCACCATCCTGGCTCCTAAAATTTGGAGGTGTCTCCTAGATTTTTGCAGAATCTGTGGACCCCTGGTAGTGACTATATTCTCTGGAAGCTGCTGCAATGTTGATGCCATGTTCAGACAACTAAACAGATGCTTTGTGGTGAACAGGCTATGGATGTAATGACACATTTGTCATTGTGGCTTCTTGTAGACAAGAGTACTCTCATATTACACTATTTTCAGATGACTGTCCTTCATTGTGCCTCATCATTATGTTACAGTAAAGACTACACTTTTGTGTGTGTGTCTATTGTGAAGACCTTACGTAATGCTGACATTACGGTGCTGCCTGTGGCTGATAACTACCATTCTTGTTTATCAATAAGCAGAATGAATAAAACATTCAGGACAGCAGCATACTGTTCCATCAAAATACTTCCATGTCCACTGAGTTTCTACATATAAAATTTCTAATATACAGGGACATTATTTTATCTGATCAATATTGTTTGTGACTTCCTGTCAGTTCGTCTTTCACATAAAACTTAGCCTCCACAGGAGCATTCCCCCACACGTTATTGGAGACACCTAGCCATTTCTGCATGTGTCACTAGTTGAAATATGTAACCCACTCGAGCATTCTGTGTTTCTGTTTTATGACACATGTGCTACAAGCAGTGAATTCTGTGAACTGATATGTTCATGTAGTGTAGATATTTCAATACAAACTTTCAGTGTCAAGGAATAATATTCAATACTCATACATGGGTAAAATATGTATTCAATTTATCGTACCGACTAAATGAACATTATTAGTTACATATGAGTGTTAAACATGTAGCTCCGACAGTATGCTGCTGGCTCCAATACATGACACAGCATAAACACAAAGACCCCCATCCATTTTGGATTGTGACACGCACTAGAGACCTGAACATATAATGCCACAAACCAGAAGTTTCCACCACCAGCCACAATAATAATTTTAATTTGTATAAACCCCATTTATTAAGTAAGAAATGTTTTAATCATATTTTAAACATAAGGGTTTAAAAACAATACAAGCTGTACCTTTTATACATAAATGACATCAACAATGGAGCCTACTACAGACTGTGGAACCTTGTAACTAGCTGCAATCTGTGGTCTCCTGGGATATTACACGGCGTTGTTTGGTAATTGTTTACCAACGTATCAGTCCCATCCTCACGGGTCAAGAGTCCCCTACTCGGACTCTTGACCCGTGAGGATGGGTCCGATACGTTGTCCCAAAAGTCGGTAAACAATTACCACACGATGGCACGTAATATCCCAGAAGACCGCAGACTTCATCAACATCGCAGCGGAAGCCTGAAATCAAGGTTTGTAAATAGCTTATCACTGGCAATTGGTTTTAAACCTGGCATATTGTGCTCCTGAAGATGGTACGCTTATAACAAAACATGTCAGAGCTACGTGTTTAACACTCATATGTAACTAATAATGTGCATTTGGCTGATACACTAAATTGAATACATTGACCTAAATAACGCATAGAATGGACAACTTTAAAGTGGGTAAGATATGTACGTTGATTACCGTGTGAGCACACCACTCTGAATTCTTTACATTGTGTGTGTGGTTTAGGCTCACACATGTTTCCAAAATATCCTGTTAATACTTGTGCTAGTTTTTAAGTTGGATCTTTGGTATAGTTCGCTGTTGGTTGTACAGATTAGTTGGGCTTATGTAAGTTTTACCTGTACAGTCAATCAGGAGAGGAGAAGGGTTCTGTTCCATTATGTATATTTGCAGCTGTCTATAGGTTTACCAATCTGCCTCGGTGGACTAGTGGTTAGCGTGCTCGCCACTGGACCCAAGGTTGTGGGTTCAATCCCGGCCGAGGTAGATGGATTTTTCAGGGTGATAAAAATCTGTAGCACCACTTCCTTCGGAGGGGAATTAAAGCCGTCTGTCCCATGTCGTAGATTTACGGCACGTAAAAGAACCTTACGGGCATAGAGATGTTTCATAAGCAAAATTTAGCGGCCATTTCTCGCCCAAGTCTCCTGATCGCTGCTAGAGGGCTCTAGCGGTCCTATCAGGATGGATAGAATCGTACACGGCGGAAGGCAACGGGAAACCACCGCTGGTAAATTCTCCCATGACAACCTATGGCTTCGTGCCAGTAGGGTCACGACACTCAGAAATGAGTATAAACGACTCGGAAAGAAAAAAAGGTTTACCAAGTAGGCAAATTTATTTATATGATCTTTGACTTCTCACTGGTATTTAGGGGTGGGGTCTTTTCTTTATCAAGTTTCTTGGCAATATTATCATTAACACACTGGTTTCTTTTGTCAATGCACTGCTCTCATTGTGTTACAACTACTGTTTATCTTTGTCCTCCTATGTGGCAATAAGAACATTCTGAGTTTGTAGCTCAATGTTTTCATCATTGTGCAGATGGTTTTCTGTTCTGATTATAACTGTGATTATATTGCTTTTGGCAAATAATCTAAAACCATCATCTATATTGAAAAGTCTGCATTTACATCACCTGTCACCAGTTCCTAACAGGAAACAAAGTGTCTGCAATCAGTCTTCCCTCACACAACTGAATAGTTACCTCTATTGTACTTCTTTTTTTGTAAATGATCCTACATCACATGTGACTCAAAAGCCTGCAGTAAGAACACCCTTGTGTTGACTACAGTGTACAGCTTAACTTAGTATAGTAAAGTGTACAGCTGGCTGGTACACGGACACTGGCTTACATTATTTGTCAGCTACTAAATCTGAAGAGATAACACAAAAACATATTACTCTCTTGTATAAATTATGTTATTCTCACTTACTAAATAGAACAGTTTTATATTCTGCTTAATCACACATGCAGTAGGTGGCTTATGAGAAATACTGCTGCTAATCAAATTGTTAAACTGTACAACCATATTGATTGGTGCCATTACTGTCCCCACAGCTGGCTTTTTAAGACTACTGCACCCCAAAACTGCAGGTGGGCAGATTCAATCACATTTAAAGTTCCTTACTACATAAATAGCAAATATCATAAAACTTTCAGGCTACAATAAAAGCAAAAATAACGAGTACAAGCATCTCCACATGTATGTGTGTATTAAAACACAATATAATTATGCCCCCCATGACAATGTGAAGATCATATTCAAATTCCACGTGCATACTTTTCAAGACTCAGGTCTTCTGGGATGTTACTCTGCTAATTTGTAAATATTTACTGACATTCTGAAGGGTCATAGCACCTGCAGCTTAATGGCCAAGCAATCTAAGAAAATTGAATGACCCTTACAATGAAAGTACAGTAGAACCCAGGTTATCCGAACTTCACTTAACCAAAACGCCTGTTAGGCGCTGCGATTCCCATAACTACCTGCCATGAGACACCTCTGAGCCTCTCCCCGTCAGTTTGTTGCGAAAAGTTGACGAGTGCGGAAGAGTGGCAAATTGACGTGTGTGCGCTTCTTACAGTGCAGTTTTAAAATTTCATTTACACAGTGATTCCAAACAATGTCGGCTAAACGAAAAGTGTTGTAATAACAATTGAACAGAAATTAGAGGCTGTGAGACGAATTAAAAATGGTGAGATCTTATGAAATGTCGCGGCAGATTTCGGTGTTGGCATATCAACGGTTTCAGATTGGGTAAAATCGAAATCAAAACTCGAAGAACATTCGTCTAAAATGCCGAATGGAGGGACACTGCAGCCAAAAAACATTGTGAAAAAAAGAAGTTCAAACCAAACAATCAGACTTTTTTCGTAGAAATTTGTAGTGTTGTATTGTATCTGTAAATATCATACACTTTCTTGTGCCATAAATTTTATTAACAAAAGATGTGTTCCTTAATAAATGTTATTTTTATTGCACCTTATCATGTCGAGCCAAATTTCTGAATTATCCAAAATATTGCTTATCCGAAAGCGGGTCCGCCCCCTTTATTTCAGATAATCGAGGTTCTACTGTACTACAATCTTTCAAAACACTAATAACTACAGACCAACTGGCATGGCATGATACCCCAGAAGACTTGAACTTCGGCAACACTACTGTCAGAACCTCAAATCTTGCATATTTCTCATTAGCCTCAATCCAGAAACAATCTTAAAATTCAGCAACTACATACACTGTATTGAAAAATTAATTTCTGTTTTATTTAACAATATAACATCTACATTCTGCACTTGTCACTAATTTTATTTTTTGAAAGCAATTACCATGCACACACACACAAAATCTTTAAATTCTAAGGTATGCTTCTGCTAGTCCCAATAAAAACCATCCAGTTGTGTGACGCTGCAGTTGCGCCATCAGACACAAATTCTACTACAGCACTTCAACTTCGTACCACTACTGTGGCTGCTACAGGACGGCACCTGTCCACTGGACCGATTCTCCTACAACCACACAGCCATCTACATCTAACACAGCAGCCAGTTCTATTACTGACATAAGGTAGTTTGGTTTTCCTTTTATAAACAGTGGTAAATATTGATGTGTGATGAGGAAATAAAGCAGGTGGAGTACATACCATATAGTAACCGCTTCAACGGTAAATTACACGAAAAAGAACGTGAATTCTGAAGCCAATGCCCATGCAGTGATAACTTTGGCCGACTTTTCTTACGCAGCCAACAAATTTATACAAAATATGGTATGAACATCATTCCATAAAAGGCTATCCCAACATCATTCTTTTCAAATTTCCTATTGTCAATAACAAGGGCATTTGTGAGCAATGTGTTTCTTGTAGGATCAGTATTTAGCACACACATCATAGAGACACATGATGCTGCAATGAGATTCCACTGCAACTGAAGGCTAAGTGACTTCTTGACCACAGACATAAGAACCTCTGGAACAGATCAAATGTTAAGTTGCTCACTGAGTCAGCCAAGTTTCATGTGATATGGTAGCCAGCAGGACCTAACCAGTGACATCCAGAAAAACTACGTACCCTACAAAACGTAAAATAACATGTGAATTTCTTCTTTAATTTTCAGTTTGAAAGCAATAACGAATTATAGGGGCTAGGCATGTGAAATTAGGTCTGTAGATCAAACATAACCACACATCATGAACGAAAAATCATGAGTAAACAATTACAAACGCAGAGACTGCAGACAGAAATTGTACATCAGTTCCTAAAACATGCTAACAATAACAACTATAACATACGTTGGACTCTAAATCCATGCAACAGGAATAAGGAAAGTATCTCATTATTCAGTTTCACACCCACGTTCAGAAACTACGATTACTACGCGAATGACTATTGTAGAGGTAGCCGAACCAACTTGGCATATTGTGTTCAGTACTGCTAGTGCTAGAACTGCATGCAGCAGTCACGGGGTGTTACTGTACCAATGGAAGCTTTTCTTCTATTGTGAGGTTATAACATAATTTGGTTTGGTTTTGTTGAGTTACACATGTACTGCTTGGCTTAATGAGGACTTACAATTCAAATGCTGCTTCCCTAACATACAATTCACATAATTGTTTTCTCGGGTCAAATTATATACTGCAAATCTCAGTACTGAACGTTAAAAGTAAATGACACTGCCTACTGATTGACGATTTAATCACAAATGGTGTAAGCGGCTGTCATTACAAATCATAACCGCATATACCCCAAGGATTACATCAAGTACTAATATTTGACACAATCTTACGAAAAACAATGTCACTAATATTTAACTTCCGGAAAACTTGACAATTTTCTTCAAGCTGTATAATGAAGAATGCTGTGATAAAAAGCTCGGTTTTGTCCAGAAGTGATGCATGGGAAGGAGTGACAGCTGCCTCTTCAACATTCACTTTCGAAGTATATTACCAAAATGTGCAAGCATAATTTGTACGTACCTCGGATCTGGAAGTATAATCTTTTTACTGGCCCTGGCTGCTGGAGTACATTTACTTTTCTCCATTGCCATCAAGTAGCTCACATCCGCGAGCACTGCCTCTAGATCCGCCATTTTGCGACTTTTCTTTCACCTCCGCCTCTCTCAAGCACACATATAACTCTTCACTACAACATAATTTCAAACCAACATGGGAGGCATTCGCTGTATAAGTAATTAGGTTACAACAACAAGTTCATTAACTTCACTCAACTATATTTATTAATGTCGAATGCTTCATTCATTTGGCATCCGCACACAAATTACATCTTCCGTCTTATTTATTATGTCAACACCACTGCCTCCAACCACATACACCTAACTGGCGATGACGATCTTCGCACCCGCTGCATCACGGAATAGAGCATGGATCTAAGCTGTTTGCCCGCTCTCCGGCCGGCTCTGATTGGTCGAATGCATATAGTTCGGGATTTTGCCCATAGGTTTCACTAGCACTGAATCAACAACTGGTTGGGGCGAGGTGGTTCATTCCTCATCACAGATTATCCTCATTGCCGATTACAGCCATGGCGTTGGATGGTAGTATGCCGAAGGAAGACTGCAGAACAAAATTTCAGTATTTAGCATCTAGGTTTGCAAGTTTAGTCCATGGAAGGAGTGAAGGTGATAGACAGCAAATAAATTTATTGCTTGACGAACTGAATGCTCTAGACTTCAAATCACCTATGGTGGTCAACCTAGACGTAGGTCAATTCCTTTTTACTGCCATTAATAAATCTATGCCTGATGTAACGTGGTATTCTATTGCAGCTTCTTATAATTAGGGGTAATAATGAAACAAATAATAAATCGCTGCTTCCTCAGCACCTGTAGGAGAGTTCTCTGTAATAGGTTATGTCTGGACGAAGATCCGGTGGGGGCGAGATTTTCCGCACCCGTCCAGACCGGCCCTGGGGCCCACCCAGCCTCCTATAAAATGGGTACCGTCTCTTTCCCGGGGGTAAAGCGGCCGGGGTGTGGAGTTGACCACCCACCCTCATCTAGTGCCAGGGTTAAAGAAAGAGTAGAGCTATACCTCTACTCCCCCTCTGGGGCTTCGTGGCCTGTTCTAGGGAGAACTTTACCTGGACGAAGATTTTGGCAATCACAAGTACATGCAGAGTTTGACAGGAGCAGGTGGTCCACAAATGAACTCATTCTTAACACGTTATGTTGACAACGTTGGTTAGAAATTAATTTGTTTGACAGCTTTCAACATTCATTAACTAGATCGAGTTTCATTAGAATCATATAAACATTCAAAAATGCAGTGACGTCTTAATGTAGGCAGGGAGTTTTCAGACATGAGCACTTCTTATGAAATTTTAAAAATATATATAAACGACAAGCCTTTTTTACCCCCCCCCCCCCCTGCCCAACACCATACTGTACAAAGTAATTCTTTCTGTTGTCCACACCCATCTGACCCCACTACAGCACTGAATGTTCCATTACCAATACACATACCATACACTCAGAAAGTAACCAGAAAATCACATGAAACCTCCCATGCATCAAATTTGTAAAGCTGTTTTCCTTATAAGTGGCACCACTGAACAAATACAAAAGGGAGATGGATGCAGTTCACCCACCAAGAAATGAACACATTATGTTCAGTGAATTTATGTGCACAACCACTGGAAAGGGAATGCAAATTGCATGAGCTTGTACATGCAAAGGATATTGTCTTCGATATTTTATGTTAAATTTTTAAAGTGGAGCATATTGTGGTATGAAATTGTATGTTAATCATGCATTAATTATTTCAAATGGGTATTATAATTTCAGAATGCTATTCTCATCATAAATAAGTGTTTCTCCATCGTGCCTTCAAATGACACTTTTTTGGTAGCAAAGGGTTGTCAGTTAATTTCAAATTTAGTCTCAAGGCAACATGTGAAATTGGAAGGTAAATCATTGTCTACTGCCATTACGTGGTGTACACAGTCTTTGAAATACTGTGGGGATATTGCTGTTCTGGATATTCTTGCAGCTGTTGAATCTCTGCTGCGTGGGAACGGAAGTAATGTTGGAGAGGTATGTTGTATGATGTTTTGTAAAGCTGATTCATTATTATGTAGGTGTCGGTGTTTATCACAAAAACCTAACTATTCTATAGAGTACAGTCCTGTAAATTTGAAGATTTCTTCTTCTGGCAGTATGAACAGTATACATAATTCCTTTAGTTGCATGGTTTAATTTTAAATTTTTCAGCAAATACATGACTTGATGGGTGCAAATGGTGCATTAACATTATTGCTAGACGTAAAGGACCCAAAGAGGAAGGGAGAGGGACTAGTGTTGGCATCACCTTGGGAGGTGCATCTTATGGCTGTCAAATGCTTTGAATCCATGGTTTTAC
The DNA here is from genome assembly GCA_021186555.1 of Reticulitermes speratus. Lineage (NCBI taxonomy): Eukaryota > Metazoa > Arthropoda > Insecta > Blattodea > Rhinotermitidae > Reticulitermes > Reticulitermes speratus. Next base: position 20,238,004 of record JAJKFL010000002.1, read on the forward strand.
CTCCTGATCCTCCTGTACAAGGATTGAAATCACCTTATCTTGAAGCTTGTGGACATGTTTTCCTGAGACAGTTATATGCTAAAAAACATCCAGAACAAGATGAACTTCTTTATTGCAAGGTGTGTTGTAGGTTTGCTTGATTTAGTATATAGAGCAACAACATTGCCAGGTGGTTAGTACAGGAGTATCACATGGTCTCTTTCTTTGAGGAAAGAATATAAACTACAAATATCTGACAGCAAAATGCACAAGAAGGCAATTGAACTTTAGAAGGATGAAATAACGAGGCAATGTAGAGTATTATTTACCAAGAAATTTCCCTTGTACCCTGATGGTGAAGACTGTATATTGACGTGAATGCACGAGTGCACAAATCCAAGGCACCTAGTGGTGCCTAATATCTGTTACTCATGCAACTGCCCTTCAAGGTATTTACCAATAAATAGTTGTGAAGTTCAGTATTGACAGAGAAATAACCCTTGACATTATATATTTTTCCCTTCATTATAAGGCTACTTTGTCAGCTTCTGTAATTGCATAGCCTGTTACACTTGTATGACTTCCCAGTAAAAGCTTCATTGCCTGTTCAGGAGAACCAGCCACTAATCTCTGCCCTGTGCCACATGAGTAAAGTCAGAGGCTTTCTTGAAATCAATGGCTTATGTACTGTCACATTGTCCTTTGTTGTCTTTTAAATATCTGATGAATGCAGAATATATGAACATAAATTTGTCTATTGCATTGAAATCCACCCTGATGTCATCCAGTATTTTGAGGTTTGTATTTAGTCAACATAGGGAGATGAATATTGCATAATTGTTGCACTTAGTTTTACACAAACCTATTAGTTATAAGACTGTTACATCTCACCATTATTCTTCACAATGATTTTTTCTAAGATTTCTGTCATCAAATGCTCTTCTGCTGTGAACTATGTAGTCAAGCAACACTGTTATTGTAGGTTCTGAGTGCATCATTGGGAGGGCTGCAAAGCATTCTACAGCAGTCTACAGATCTAGTGAAGCAGCTGCTAGGGGAAGCACTGGGTATGGTCAAGTCTTACATGCTGTATGGATTGCACGGCTTTTCTGACTTGCAACCACAGCAGGTGTTTCCTGCAAAACTTTTTGTGTGTGACATTAGACCAACTGCAGTGCGTGATGGGAGAGGTATTAAGGTTTGTAATATATTTCACAGAATTTGGAAAATGGAGAGAAGCCATTTAAAATAAATAAAATGTCTTACATTGAAATCCTAAGGGTTGTAGAAATGTTTCCATTTCAGACATGTCTGTTTAATGTTTGACTATATGTTGCACTGTTGTGATGGTACATGTATGGTCCAGATGGTCATGCCTCACCTCTAGTGGTAGCCAGCTGTAATAGCTAGGACAGTAACATTCCCCACTGCTGTCATCTGATTTTTGTTATGTTTTCCTGCTGTGAATTATTTATTAACAGTGACTGTAGTGGGGGGCATTCGTAGAATGGAAAGCTCAAGTTCCAGTCTCAAACCATCCACATAGTCTTTCTGTCAATATACCATTCATTTTATTCAAGAATTTCTCTGGACTAAAAACCAAGAGTCTTGTCATCCAAACGAGTCAGAAGGAAGACAGAAAAGAAACTGATTGAACCATAATCTTAATTGCAAAACTTATGATATGCAAGATAATTTATAAATTGGTATTTTATTGACAGTTTGTAATTTTCTGATGCGAGAGATGATTCTATGTTTCGCAGGTGATACAACTTCTTGGCTTATTCTTCTTCAGCTTAGACTCATCTTATTGGACACATTACCAACAACTTCTTAACATGAAACCATCTACTGCATCAGTGAACCAAATGTCACACTAAATGTACCATGACCCAAGTCAAAACAGCTGTCATAATTTTAAAAAGTCCTGGAAAAATATTTGCTTTTGCTGTACCAGCAGGAAATTTATTCTTACTCCTAAGGTGTTGGGGGTTTCTGGACTTTCTCAATTGTGTAGTATTTGAAGCAGAACACAGCATTGAAGAAACAGATCCAGTTTCTGACATTAATTCTGTGTGAAATACTAGATGATAGAGATTGTTCAGAAACCCAGTAATTCTAAATGTAATACAGCATCAGCAGAACCCTGTAGAATTGAAACTGTTCCTATTGTTGCATCCACTGGTACACCTAATAAGACTTGGGATTTTCAGAGTGTTCGTGTGAGGAAACAAAATTTGCAACGTCAGAAAAAATTAGGGTCTACCATCAATAAGAATTTTGAAGGTGGAGGGGGACAATACCACAGTGGTCCCATATCGACACAGTCTTTCCATGCCTACACATTGGTTGAATCTGCAAATAATACCCTGGCAACTGAGGAGAGTTTGGAAGTTTCCCTTTATCCAGCCTGGCTGAAAACTAGTGATTCAGACTTTTCAGATGCAGAGGCAGGGCAAGCAGCTGAAACCAGAATTATGCAAAGAAGGGTGCGAAAGTCTGCATTGTCACTACTGGTTGCTTTGACTAAGGTAACACAATGCCTATTATTTCGTGGTTAAAGTGTATTATGCAGTGACATTTTTTATAGTCATTGTACAAAGTGCATGAAATAAATATAATGCAGGACAGGGAAGTTCTTTTTGTCCATCCAATTGTTGTTATCTCCAAAACTGTGTGAATAGATTGCAATGAAATTTATATTCATGGTATACACCAAAATTTGCAACATGACTTTCATTTTGATTCTACTTGGCCCATTTCAGAAGTTTTGTGTATGATTTTATTGTAATAACAAAATACTAGATAAAAATACTACAGTAGAACCCTGTTAAGAAGTCTTTCAAGGGACCAGAGGATTAGGGACTCCTTAAGCGGGAAGACTTATTAAGAGGGAAGCTTATTAAAAGCAATAGGATTTCGGGACTTTAAAAATGAGACTTCTTACAGGGGAAAACTTCTTATGCGGGGACTTCATATCCGGGTTCTACTGTATTAATATTCCTGAATGTATACACATATGTCCTCTACTCAATGTAATCACCAGCACTGTCCACACACATTTCCCATCTACGTGGTAAACGATCAATTGCAGCTCTGTATTCGTCCGTGCTCGGACGCTTTAAAGACACAGTGACAGCAGTGTTGATATCGTCTTCCGATTCAAATCGTTTTCCCTGAAGATGTTCTTTCACACCTGAAAACAACCAATAATCACATGGGGCGAAATCTGGAGAGTAGGGAGGATGTGCCAACACTTTTCAGCCCCAACGTTGCACCAGATTTTGCACATCACGATGGCGATGAGGTGTTGCGTTGTCCTGGAGCAAAATGGCACCACGCTCCAGCAGTTCTGGTTGTTTACGGCGAAGAGGCAGCCTCACCCTATCAGAAGTCGGAATCTCTCCAGCAAGGGTTTACCATATCCTCACCAACAGCTTGGGAAAAAGAAAAGTTTGTGCAAAGTGGATTTCACACGTGCTCAACGATAACCGAAGAGCCATGCGTGTTCCTCCTCGCCACCACCCATCTGCAGCGTTGGAGAAATGAAGGCAATGCATTCCTCGATCGCATTTTAACGATAGACGAGGCATGGATGCATTCATTTGACCCTCAGCTGAAACGACAGAATGCTGAATGGGGTGCCCCAATGTCACCGAGGAAGAAAATTGCACAGCGTAGTCTGGGTGCTCTGTCATATTCTTCAGCGGAAATGGGCTTGTGGTTGACCATCCCGTGCCAGTTGGCACCACGGTCAATGGCCCATATTACTGCTCACTCTTGCAGGATAAGGTTAGGCCAGCTCTTCGTCATAAACAACCAGAACTGCTGGAGTGTGGTGCCACTTTGCTCCACAACAAAACAACACCTCATCGCCTTCGTGATATGCAAAATCTGGTGTAACGTTGGGGCTGAGAAGTGTTGGCACATCCTCCCTACTCTCCAGATCTTGCCCCATGTGATTATTGGTTGTTTTCACGTGTGAAAGAACATCTTCAGGGAAAACGATTTAAATCGGAAGACGATATCGACACTGCTGTCACTGCCTCTTTAAAGCGTCTGAGCAAGAACGAATACAGAGCTGCAGTTGATCGTTTACCACGTAGATGGGAAAAGTGTGTGGACAGTGCTGGTGATTACATTGAGTAGAGGACATATGTATATACATTCAGGAATATCAACAGTATTTTATCTAGTACTTTGTTATTACAATAAAATCATACACAAAACTTCTGAAATGGCCAACGTAGTCTGTCGATTGTAACTCCCACTTAATGTGAAACTCAATTTAGACTTCATAAATTTTCCCAAATACAGCTCTTTGTATGAAAAATGTACACCTGACACAAAATAGATCTCATTGAAACCTACTACGATAGAATTTCAATTGTCCAAGGTGAACAGGACTGAGGTTGCCTCGAAGTACTGAAAAACTTGGACAACATGGATTATGACAATTTAGAACCCATGACTATGTATATACCAGGGGTGGCCAAACTTGCTTATCGTAAGAGCCACATATGATGAACATCAGATGTTTGAGAGCCGCAAGACATGAACAGATATTACACACACATTTTTGTTGTTACATGCACATTTTGTTACAAAAATTCTTAAATATATTTACTCACCATGAACTTTAAACTTATGTTTTAATCCAGTGGACTCTCAGTTTATACCCGGAAAATAATTATAAAGCTTGAAAATTTTTTTATTTACCTTTTATATGAATTGTAATGCAAAAAAGGAAATCAGCCAACATATTTCCGCGAGCCGCACATTATATGTCAAAGAGCCGCATGTGGCTCTTGAGCCGCAGTTTGGCCACCCTTGGTATATACTGTGATATGTACTTTGTATTAATACATAGTATGTATATAATATTGCATTACGATATCAATCAAATAATATCAATGTATACAATAGTACAACAGTAGAATAATAATAAAATATACACTATAATTCTTACCCAATGGTGTAACCTGTGAGATATCACTGATGTGTATTTGGACTTTTTCCATCGTCACTGATTACACAAACACGACATTTCAAAAGCAGTCTGCTTTCAAAACATTGTGTTTGTGTAATCAGTGACGATGTAAAAAGTCCAAATACAAATCAGTGATATCTCGCATATACTGTTAAGTTAGACTATAAAGGAATCAAGGCCCTCCCTCCCATTTAAGACATGAAAATGTCTTTAAGGCGTTGGTTTGATGGTACGAGAACCTCGAACAGTAGGGACTCAGAGAATCGAGACTCACTGTACTTTCATTTCAGAGGTTTTACATCCTCTAGGAAGTGATGCCATGTAGTCTGTAGTCTGGTCCAACTAAATGGTGGCATTTGGTATGATAATGTATTTTACTTTTTATGTATGATGAAGTTATGCTGTAGACTTGTATAAGAGTGATTACAAAATCACACCTCTCTCATTTAGAACACTGTCTCTTAACTGAAGGTGTGTGAACGGAAGATGTTGTTCGGCTACTGGTTGAGCCTCTTGCCTGATGGACCAAACATGCTGCAAACACCTACCCTGTGCACATGTCTTTTCAAAGATCCATCATCACACAATAGGGTGCTGGTACTACAGATTCTTGGTATGATGCTTATAGGCTCCAGACTGTATCTCCTGCAGGCTGAAAAAAGGTGTGTTGTGTATATGCGGTATTATTCTTTAGTCTATTCCTGTACTTCCTCCCCCCCCCTTTTTTTTAAGGGCCCTTGCACCACAGCCTTAAGGCTTTTTGTGCAACCCCAATGACAGGGGAAAAACCGAAAACTCGGAAAAAACCTGTCCCAGTGCCACTTCGTCCACCACAAATGTCACATGGACTTGACCTGGGATCGAACCCGGACCTCCGTGGTGAGAGGCCGGCGACTAAGCGCCTGAGCCATGGCACGGCCCTTGTACTTCCAATACATATTACCATTTATATTTGTACTGTCATTTCTCATCAGGTGATATGTAACCTGTGCAGTTGACACATAATCACATATGGCAGAAAAATACCAGTTGTTACTTTCTCTTTTCTATTGCTAAATTTGTATTAATAGAAGATTACTCTGTTCTTGTACATGACTCATGTTGTGCAGTAGCTTGTTACCAACATTTCAGAGTAATCTACTTTCTCTGTCTTCAGGAAGACAACAAATTGGATAGAAATGTCTCTCACAGTGTTTTGCAACTGAAGTTTCCACTTGTTCTCTGTACATCAAGAAAATGTAACAAGTGTAATTTCATTCTTTTTTAATAATTCAATATGAAAAAGGTTAATTAATAGCAGTCTTCTTTTACTTACAGTTCCAAGAGCTCTATATCATTTACTCCATTCTCAGTAACAGTTGGTAATATGGTGCGTGAATTACACCACTCACTCTGCCTGGCACTTGCAACAGAGAATTCCATTTCTGTCATCATACAGCTATTAAAGTGCCTGGCTGCCTTAATTCAGAACACACCATACCATCGCCTGGAACCTGGACTGATCACTAAACTGGTTGAAAATGTCCAATCATACCTTAGGCATAAGGGTAATCCAGTTACACATTGTGTACTTAATTTATGAAAATGAATAAGTGGCAGAAATTATATTTTGCTTATCTCTTCAAGTTCATGGCACATGCATTCGGCAGTATAAACCAGTGTTGCTAGAAAGCGGTAAATTTGGACCATGCTTCACAGACATTATCTTTGAGTTCACAGAACATGCATTCAGCAGTATAAATCAGTGTTGCATGAAAGCAGTATTTTGGGATCATGCTTCACATACATCACCTTTCAAATGAGATATTCAGAAATCTGGTTCTTACCTATGCTTTGCAATGGACTGCATACAAATTCAGACATAAATATGAAACATACATCAACGGAGTAATGTATACAGTACTTAGCAAATTAAAGATAAAATAACATAAGGTGAAAGTTGTTTTAATTTTTGTGAGGGGATAATATTTTGTAATATATGAATTCTTTATGGTGCAAGGTTATTACCCCTTTATTACAATTGAGGACCTTCAAAATTATTGATTCACATCATACCAATTAGATCAAAGAAGATGAGATGAGTTGGGTGTATGTTTATGGACCCTTGGTTTGTTAAGGCCTCCCATGTGAGTAGCCAAATTACTTTCAGGTGCCTCTCAGTTACTCTGTATAAGCATGCACACTTCATCTTGAATTATATTAAAATATGTTCTAATCAGTATTTTCTCTCTAATAGATTTAAATGTTCAGGTGGCATCTCTGACAGTTTTGGGGTCTATTGTAGCAGTAGACCCAGGCACACCTGAAATTACAGATATTGTTTGCAAAAGTTCAATAATCTCTGGACAGAAAGACCATCGTAGTGTGCTCATGTCAGAATCAGAACAAAAGATATTCAGACGTGCTGTGGACATAGAACAGCAGCATGATTCTGAAGAGGAGAGTGATTATGATGATATACTGGAAGACAATGCTGATGTTCCTCTAGAACATATCAGAACAGATGTTAATAACCAAATGTCTTGGTTGCTGGAAATATGTCTAAAGAATCTTCAACAGCCCTCAGTAACAGAAGGAATAAAAATGAGGGTTGGTGGCAATGCTCATCTTTTGCCCTCTCCAGTTTCTGTGAGGGTTGAATCTCTGCAAGTACTTACAGTTCTAGCAAGAAACTACTTTACTGTGGTGATGAGCAGACATCTTGGACAACTAATGCAGCTACTAGAATGGACACTGAATGATGGAAATGTGACTATTTGTCTTCACTCAGGACGTGTCATTGATGCATTAGGCAATTCAATGAGACAGTATCTTCAAGAAGGAGGTAAATATGAAACAACAGGCAAAAGTATGGTTCAACTGCTTTAATTCATTATAACAAAGGCTCTCATTGGCTGAAATTTTGGTTTCACTTTGAAGTATATACATAGACCCCTGACTTTGTGACCTAATAGTAAAATGACCTCCAGAGTAAGACTAAACCTTGTATTTATGACCAGCATATGGGAAAATCCCAAAAAAAAGCAACAGTTTAAACTAAATCCCTTCAAGGCTCACCAGAATCCCCAGTCTAGTCATCCCCCTACCCTCATAATGAGATTAAATTTTCATGATTCAGATAAGCCAATGCCTTCACCATCTGAATTTCATCAACAAAATTTGCTGAAGTGCTGAAGATGAAGAATTTTCACACATATTTTATATGCTTTGATTTGTTTCAGTTTCTTTTTATTCATTTTTGTAATAAATTTCTAACTTCATGGTATAAAGTGGGTTTCCAGGAATGAAACCCCAATTTATAACAGTGCACATATGGGAAAAAAGGGTTCAACGTATGAGTGCTCACTTTCCAACCACTGTTAAGGAACCATCTGGGTCACAGTTGCAGGGGTTATTTGTATGAAGAAATTCCATTTTTATTATTTTGAGTTACGGTTTCCCAGTTTTATTATAAGAATTTTATTGTTTAATTGATTAGTTAATTCAATTATGTGATTTTATGGTGCTCTTTGAATTGCTTGGTTTATATTGTGTTAAATGAGATGGATGATGATGATAAATGGTATTGTAGGAATTTGAAAGGAGGCAGTTGTGACCTATTTGAACATACTATAGATGTATATACCAGCACAGGTTTTTCAGTACAAAATAACCTCTCTTGAATACTTACCTCAGTTTTAAAAGCACTATGTCCCCAGAAGAACCTCAGGTCACATATTAGTGACATTTTCCAGTGTTGTTCCTCACCATGGCAAAGAAGGGATTATGCATGTGAATGACCTGTCCCTAAAAACAGAATAATTACATTAGAAGAAAATTTTCACTTTTTCTCAGTAACGTGCATGACATAAGCTGCTTCTGACAAAATTGGGATTGGTGATCACAAAAATGAAAGCCAGAAAGTTGTAACATGCAGTTTTTATCCTCTTACATATGTAGCCTCCTTGCTTACCAGAAAGGAAAGATGCTGGCTTTGAGATGTCTCTCTCACACGTGTATGCATGTGTGCATGTCCATTTTGGCTTGTTAACGAAGTGACCAATGACTGATGAACACTGCCTTTGGAGGTCACCCAAGAACTAACTCTCTTATTTCCCATGATGAGTAATAACAGAATGGCGAATGTATGAACTTGTGATTTGGTAACAACACTAGTGGCACTTTATGGTCTTGAAATGGTACATGGTAATAGAGTTTGGAAAGGAAAGTTGTTAATATTTGTGTAGAAAGTAAAATACCAACATGGCAGTCACATGAAAATTTTCTTGAGGTCTTGGTTTGATGGCGCGAACTACTGAACCATTGAAGCTTGGCAAGCAAAATTTGGTATGGAGATAAATCATAAATTTACCTGCGTGTAGTTCATGAAATACTGTGTGTGAGTTAACAAGTACAAATGTGGGGACAATGCAAAGCTCTGAGGTTATGTAAAACTTAAGAGGTAGACAGAACTGTAGTTAAGTGGTTCATTGCTTCACAATGGTAAAGTTAAAAAATACAGTAAGAATAGTACAAATAACAATCGTGTAATAATGGCAGATATGTAGAAGTGTGTGTACTATGAAAGAAGTACACCAACTCGGAGGTTAAAAGTATGTATGAAAAATAGTAACTATAGTTATCTTCAAAACTATTATGATGTAACATTTTGCATCTAGATTTTAAATCTGCACATCATAATTAATATACAGTAGAACACTGTTAAGAAGTCTTTCAAGGTACCAGAGGATTAGGGACTCCTTAAGCGGGAAGACTTATTAAGAGGGAAAGCTTACTAAAAGCAATAGGATTTCTGGAGTTTAAAAATCAGACTTCTTACAGGGGAAAACTTATGCGGGGACTTCTAATCTGGGTTCTACTGTATAAAGTTGGTTTTCTTTTGTGTTACCACAAGCTTGTTAACTTTTGTTATTATTCCCTTTTTATGTGGAACAGCAGGAGTTTCATTACATGAAAGTCTCCAGTTCTGGCAAACAGTTCTGTCAGGATCCCTCCTGTCCCTGGTTGAGAACGTGGAACAAGCAGCTTTGCGAGCTGTTGGCTGTGACTGTTTGGCAACTATTGGAACAGAAGTTTTCGAACAGCTACCAGTAATGTGAACTTCTTTGCATTTAAATAAAATGCTGTAATGTTAACACATATATTGATCGTGTAAGACTAAGTAGTGTTAGTAAAAGTAAGGTTTCTTGTGTGCATAGAAGTATGTAGGGTGCATGGATGCAAGACTGTTCACAATTCTGGTCAAAGTAGTAGATGAAGGTGAGTGTTCAGCTTCATGTTCTCAGTTCTTTACATTTGACTCTAGAGCTTCTATTACACTATGTGGAACAAAAATCAGGTGCTCAGAATTGTATACATCCAAAACTGGAAGTGATGTAAGCATACAGCTGGCATCGTTAATTCCAGTCACTTGTGATTTGCTTACATTTGTCCCATGTATTGCTTCTCTGCTTTCCATTAATTACAGGTGTTTATAACAGATGTCTATTAACCTCTAGCTAACGGAGTTATTTTCTCGAGTTGCCCTTTAAATCGAGATAAGGGGCCTACTTTACGGCACAAGCCCTGCGTGAGCGAGTCTGCGGTCCCTGCGTGGGCCCTTTACGTTTTTGTGCTTTCGTTAAAAAAAATTAATATTATTTGATCCAGAAGAGATAAATGAATGGAATTGCTTCCATTTTGCAGAAAATGAAACAGGCTTTTAAAGTCAGCTTGTATCCTTACTGCCTAAATACACACAATAATGTTCTGTATTCGTATGAATTTGCAGTTCATGTAGTCATATTTGGGGCTGTTCGAGACATCTCTGTTATGAAACAGGCTTTTAGCAGAGCGATTTATAAAGTCAGCTTGTATCCTTACTGCCTAAATACACACAATAATGTTCCGTATTTGTATGAATTTACAGTTTATGTCGTCATATTTGGGGCTGTTCGAGACATCTCTGTTATGAAACAGGCGTTTAGCAAGCGCTTTATAAAATGTCAGCTTGTATCCTTACTGATATCTCGTCTCTCCTACTCAATGAACACAATTTATTTATCTGAAGCATGCACAAACGTAACACTAGCCTCTGCTAGCAGTCTAAACATTGGAAGGTTTTTAGGCGTCACTCATTGCAGGAGCATTCCACACCGCTTATAGCAAAACAGAAGTATATCCTGAAACAGTCTCCAACATCACAGACATACTAAACCTATTTTTGAACCTAAAATGAAAAATCAGAAGACAAAGAGAAATTCTCGCATTCAAGAAATAATTGAACGTTTTAATTTTCAGACAAATAGCGCTTAAAAATAATATAAAAGGATTTGTTTGGCGTTTCTATTAGAATAATGACAATAGAGTTATAGTACATTTTTGCACACGAAATTCTTCTGTCAGGAAGGTTGACGTAATATTTCTTCGCAACGAAATAGAACACTCTCTGCCTGCGATAATACACAAGGCTCCTTTATGACTAGTCCAGTTTGTTTTCATTTTCTCTGGAGCTAACTACACATTAGAAAAATTTCAGATTCATGAACCATACACATTGAGCTGTAGCATCTGAACTACAAGTCTCTGTGTGAACCGCACTTTCCCCTCGACGGTGTCTCGAGTTTGTTTGGTTTTTTTTCTCACTAACGCTAACTACACAGTAGGAAACTTGTGTGAATCACTACGCCTATGTCTAGCTCAGCCATATGATATAAAACTCTCGTACAAGTGAATCGCGCTTTCACAAAGCGGTCGTTTTCAGTCGACTGAAAGCAAACCAACTCCACTGCAGTGCAAAACAAGTTATGTAACTTCCTTATGCTTCCAGAGCAGATCGATAAAGGCTCTTCAATGTTACTTCATGGGTTCTTTCCTGGGGTAAAGTGGTCGGAACGTGAAGCAGGTCAAAAATGTCCTCTAAAGTGGAGGAGATTGGAGATATACACTTTGCCTACCTGAATCAGGGTGTAGGCAACAAAGCAGAGTGGGGGATTTAAATACCTTCTGGGTAATATATGATACGCACGGAAGCGTAAGGTTAAACACAGACACCACTGTGGCTACCTATTTTTAAGAAAATAATTGATTAATGTTAATGACTGTTCTGAGCTGTGACTAGATTGCACAGCAAAATGAAGATGAATAACTTCATGTCTTGGACGTCCATATTAGCTGGTAGAGAAGTGGCTAGTAGACAAGCTTTGCTGTGAAAGTCAAATATGCCAGTTCAAGTTGTGGTTATGGCAGAAGGGTTTGTTTCTCTTTCCTTTGTTCTTCCTTTCTGTTACTTGCACAAGTACCCTTTTCAAGTTCATAATTATATTATTCAACTGTGTATGTTTCAAAAGTTACGTGTGCTGCATTGGTAGGCTAGAAACACAAGTGCAGCAGGTATTTGTTATAGTTCCATAATTTATTGTTCATTGGCATTTGACTTATAAGTTCCATGTTTGAATGTAACTGAATACTAACAATTTTATTTGCACAAAACACACTTTACAAGTGGTTTCTTGAAGTATACAAGGTCTTGAATACAGACACATCAAGGGGTCAACATTCTGATTTACATTTTGTATAAGTGGAAGAAGAAAGGATGAATAGAGGGAGGAGACCCATACAAATATATAACTAATTCTACTGTATTATGTAGGACGACCTCAACATTTAATACGAATTGCATTGGCTTGTTCATATTTTCATCATAATGACACTTTTGTTTTATTCCAGCATGATAGACAGACTCTTATAATCACATCACTCTTCAGATGCAGCCATGATGAAGAACTCAGTGTGCGGTCGTCTGCGGTTCGAGCCCTTGCAACATGCATTTTGTTCCCAACACTTAGAGAAGTACAGTACATCACATTTATTTCAGCATGCTATTAATATAATTATTACGATTCTTTGCTCATAGTTTGTAAAATGAATGCCTGACGCATGTTTAAACTGTAAAACCGGTGGAAGTAGTGGATTTAGATGAAATTTTGTACTGTATTGGGAATCCATATTACAGGTTGCTAGGCAAATTTAATTTCTATGTACCAGCCATTTATAAACCCTACCTACATGAAGCTCAAATTGAGCATCATAATATTTCTCAAAAGCAGCTCACCTTAAAAAAAAAAAGATTTGACACAAATATAAATATAATTAAGATCTAAAACTTTTGTTTGAAACCTTTTTCAAAATAGTACGTATTTAATGAAATACAGACATAAGTAATGGGAGCCAGGATAGCTCAGTCAGTATAGTACATGACATCTGAGGAATACAGTCATGTGAGCCTACATAGCAGATCACCATTACAGAAGGTCATGTGTATGTTGTAATCATAGCAGTGGACCTATCTGGCACAGAGGATATGCAATTTGTAGAGGAACTTTATGGATATCTGTATCTTCAGATGCCTTCTGATTCATACAGTACCAAATGATTGTGTCAGTTCTTTATGTTGGCTAATAAAGCAAGAACTTCCCATAATTTTGTTTTTTCAGGATATTCACTTTATTATTGATACAGCCGAATGCATCATTAGGACAGTTCAGGATGAATCATTACTGGTGCGGATGAAAGCTGCCTGGTCTCTTGGCAACCTAAGCGAAGCCCTGGTTCTCAATTCGTATGTATAACATTCAGCTGCTGTGTGAGGTACTAACATTTTAAATCAACTCGATGTTGCAATGAATCTTTATGATGAGCCTTGTAACAAATTTTATAATCCTGTATTTAACAAATGATAACTGTGGAAATATATTTTCTTCCTTCAGTTATAAAATTTATATACAATTCAAAAGTCTGGGGTTATATGGTATGTGCCAGTCCTCCATCCACAGTCTGCAAACTTCAGACTTATGAAGACTGTAAGCTAGACTATGTTGCAGGTTTCCTCCTGTTGTTTTTTGTAACATTTTGCAAAATCAAACTTTCTGTATAATATATATTGAAAGGCTATTATACACAGAAAAATTAATCATAATCCTTGAGACCTCAGCTGTTTTCATACTGTTTCAGTTCTTTCCAAAGGAACATATTAATTTAACATTCAAGTGTTCTGGGATATGATGCCACCACATTCCAGAAGACTTGGATCTCCATCAACATTTGACATTTTTATTACTTTACTGAAGTTTCATATCTACTGCAGTTTTCATTCTTTATATTCTGAACAACAGCAACAGCAGCAGCAACTACAAAACAACTACTACTACTACTGCTACTACAAATCATTGATTGTTTTATGATGCTGTATGAATTTGAGACATTATGTACTCTTTAAATGAGATGAAAGGGTCTTTTACGTGTAATGATCCTAGGGTTTTGTCGTCCTTACTCAGTTGTAATGGTCCATGATCCACATTCTGAAATTTACGTTAGAAACTTCCACACATTACATATAAAAGATTTAACAGATTGGTGTGAATCTAATCCTGTTACAGAATTTGTATCTGCAACATATTTTCAGGATGGCTGATGACGTGGAAGATATTCCCAGAGAACTACTTCTGAAACTGATGGAGACAAGTATTAAAGCTGCTAATGATAATGATAAGGTATATCAGAGTTATAAATAGGTATCCTTCAACATTCACTGATTCAGCTCTCTGTTGGACAGCTGCTGAGACTCCTTTATTGGGGGATCAGTCCATTGCAGGGCCTTCTCTTACACATGACAGTGCTACACAGAAAAATTGTGTACATGCATGTGCCCTCAGTGAAATTTGAGCCTTTTATGTCATGCCTTAGACCACATAGCCATTGATCAGTTGATCTTATAAATATGCACAAGAAATGCTGCACATTATACAGTCTCTGTAAATAGTGACAAAGTAACTTGGAAGGTCTTGACCCACATGAGACAGATTTAAATCACATTTGTGGAGTTCTTTTGGATGGAGTTTACTTTTGGGACTTTAAAAATTTATGCAAGCTTTTATTATAACTTTAATATCTCAGTAACTAACTACTAAATGAAATGCATGAAACAAAATCATCAAATGAAAAGCAGAAAGAACATCACAAAACCACAGTAAGTTATAATGTACAGAATTAGTGTCTTAGCCACGATATGTAAAATGTAAAAAAAAAAAAATAATAATAATAAAAATAATAATAATAAACTTTGATTTTTAATAAGATTATTTTTACTTTTATCTGTAAATGCATATCAGTGTTACTTCTGGTATGGAACTGTTAAAAGTGACAGTTTTGTGTGATGATCTCCAAAACAGCAAGACACACACAGTTCCACTTTCCACACACTTATATCTTGCCAATTTTGTTCTTTTGGATGCCCCAGTTCAAATCCCCACCATTGGTCCCAGTCAGTAGCTCCTTTTTCTTCTGCATCTCTTTGCTTTTCCTCGTCCATGTCACTCTGCTGGCTGCTGTATGCATCAGAATCACTATGTGAAGCTAACTTTTGTTCAGTGTCATTGCTACCAAGCTTCCTTCCAGTAGCCATGACTTGGAATTGTAACTTCGGCCTGCAGATGTACTCCATTTAGTACAAAGTGTCCCTGTACATTTACACTGTAGAACAAAAGATACAAGGCCTGGACTAGTTTTGTGCATGAGTGAGTGACTGAGTAAGTGAGAGAGAAACAATATGCGTCAGTAAATAAAGCTAGCCATTTGACAAGAAAACAAAGTATAAAAGTCTTGACCTGTTGCTACAGTGTGCAATGTGGTGCTTGAGTGAGCCACACACGATACAAAACACTGTCAAACATTCCTGAAACAGCCAGTTATGTTGTGGCTTTACTAAGGGGTGAAGCTTACTGAAGATTACACATAGTCACATCATGTAAGGGTTAAATTCTAAGGACTGGATTTTCCAGTGCTCATTCAGCCTTCGACTCCCAGACAGTTTAAAGAGAACGATTCTTAATGTGTGCCACAAACACTGACAAGGATTCTGCAAGTCTTAATCTTAGCAGCATATGACCAGCCAATTCGTAGCATGGGTATAATCGTGATGCTGTACTAATATGCCATATAAGGGGAAACTATTTTAACTGCTAAGAGTTAATGATACCTAGAACACACTGATCCATAAACCAAAATATCTGTTCTGAACAGTAACTTTGAGGTTTATAGAAACCTGATGCACAAATAAAAGCAGCGTTGCATCCACAGGCAAGGTACGAAGGCCATTTCAGAAGTTTTGTGTATGGTGGCAGCACCGTGCAGTGTGTCATGTGATTGAACTCAAATTACATGTGTGGTGCCAGTGGCTCTAGTGCTGCTATCACACAGGTGCACTGTCTTTGTGACGTCAGTTGCTGTTTAGCTATGGATCGGGAAAGACTACAAGAAAATTTGTCGCGGATGGACATGAGAACAGTAATAAAATTTAATGTTCTGTTCGGTAAAAGTGCTCTAGGGTGTTACAAGTCGTTGAAGGAAGGTTTAGGGACACATGCTCCTTCATATGAAACTGTTCGCTGATGGGTAAATTTCATTAAGAATGGCCGGGAACAGACAGACGACGCCCCTCGCAGTGGAGGCCCAACGACGGCAACCGATGAACTCCACGTGAACCAAGTGAAATTTGTCCTTGAAGGTACGCGCAGTATTTCATGCACGGCAATTGCTACAGAAGTCGGAATCTCGCCAGCAAGTGTTTACCATATCATCACCAACAGCTTGGGGAAAAGAAAAGTTTGTGCAAAGTGGATTCCACACATGCTCAACGATGACCAAAGAGCCATGCATGTTCTCCTCGCCAACACCCATCTGCAGCATTGGAGAAATGAAGGCAATGCATTCCTTGATCGCATTTTAAAGGTTGATGAGTCATGGATGCATTCATTTGACCCTCAGCTGAAAGAACACAATGCTGAATGGGGCGCCCCAACGTCACCGAGGAAGAAAATTGCACGGCGCAGTCAGGGTACTCTGAAAGTCATGCATGTCATGTTCTTCAGCTGAAATGGGCTTGTGCTTGACCATCCTGTGCCAGTTGGCACCACGGCCAATGGCCCGTATTACTGCTCCCTCTTGCAGGATAAGGTGAGGCCGGCTCTTCACCGTAAACAACCGGAACTGCTGGAGCATGGTGCCATTTTGCTCCAGGACAACGCAACACCTCATCGCCATCGCGATGTGCAAAATCTGGTGCAACATTGGGGCTGAGAAGTGTTGGCACATCCTCCCTACTCTCCAGGTTTCGCCCCACGTGATTATTGGTTATTTTCACATGTGAAAGAACATGTTTGGGGAAAAAGATTTGAGTCAGAAGACGATATCAACGATGCTGTCACTGCCTCTTTAAAGAGTCCGACCACGGACAAAAACAGAGCTGCAATTGATCGTTTACCATGTAGATGGGAAAAGTGTGTGGACAGTGCTGGTGCTTACATTGAGTAGAGGACATATGCGTATACATTCAGGAATATCAATAGTATTTTTATCTAGTATTTTGTTATTACAATAAAATCATACACAAAACTTCTGAAATGCTCCTAGTATAACCATAGAAGTCCTTAAAGTGTTGAATAGTTACAGATATCTGATTTTTTAATGAATAATCATTCAAATATTTTCATTACAGTAATTTTTCCTAGACGTCCAAACAAAAGGACTGTTGAGACAGTGATAAGCATAAGGAATGAAACCTAAACTATCTTGATTTAAGAAATAATCAATATAAATCTAGGAAATAAACATTTTTTGACATACTGATCAAGTCATGACTTTAATCTTGGTACTGACATAGCACATAAAACTCTGTTTTGTGCAGGTACGATCTTGTGCCGTGAGAGCAGTTGGAAATTTTATGAGACTAATAACGGAGGACATGATGAAGGAAAGTAATTTTAGAGAAGGTAATGATAAAGCTATTGCTGTGCTGGTACAGAATGCAACAACAGGAAATAACATGAAGGTATGGAAACAGATCCTTATATTGTGAATTACGTATTGTATTCTGTCATTTGTAACTGTGTGCAAGTCCTTGCGTATTGTGTGGCCCGTTTCTTACATTACTTAATGCTTTCTTAAATACACAGGTTATATAGAGTCTAATTCAGTCATGTAGTGGGAAAGATGTTGAATGAAATTGCCTTGGCTTATTTTAAGATACTGTCTTGAAAAAAATACTGTGGAAAACCATGAAAACCTCTGTCTGGCAGTTCAGTAATGTCATGATTCAACCATGTGTGGGTCTAGGCCTAGTCAGAGCAACCATCAGCATCTTTAAAGTAAACTATAAATAAAAACAAACAGTGTAAATTATTAATAACAGCTCAACTGTAGGTACAAGCGTCATGCTTAGAACTGTTACGCATCCATGCTTAAAAGTTGGTTTTCACACACATTTGCATTCCTATACAGATTTTGAAATTTCATACTGGGGAGTTTAACTAAGATTTGTCAAGTTCTGTTTTGGTTGATATCAGACAACAGGAATGAACACTTTACATAAAGATCTGCATGTGTTTCAGCATGCATCGTGAGCTTTACTCACTAAATATTTATCACATGCAAAACTTTTGGAACAGATTTGTATCATAATCTTCATACTCACCACCGTGAGGAACTCAAATATCATATGGTGATTTTATACTAGTTATGTGTAGTGGTTATGTATATGTATAAAATGGACAGTACCATCTGTAATGTAACTACATTTAGTAAAAATAGTAATATAGAAAGTCTTTACGGGATTCTCCCATTTTCTGTGTTACTTCTTTCTGCAACTTGCTCTATTGTGAAGAGCTTCCCTCACACCTACACCTTCTCGTTACATGTGCCTCATCAGGCCAACACCAGTGCATACTGGGAAGAAATACACTACAGATAAAAGTAATTTTTTATTCCAGGTAAGATGGAATGCATGCTATGCCATCGGAAACATGATGAGAAATAGTGCCTTATACTCAGACAGTTCTGCTTGGCAGGTGAGATGTGCATATCATTTCCTATATGATTTTTGTTCCTTTAACATACAACAATCTGTGTTAAATGTATATGCATCAAAATTTTAGTTTGGTGACTCCAAAAGAACAGATGTATGAAAGACCACTAGGAAGTTAGAACTTTAGAAATTTGTAATATCCCTGGTATTTGGGCTACATTGCACTTGACATATAGCATACCATATCTGCAATGTCTAATGCACAAAATGATGCTACACACACTTTATTTGAAAGATGTAAATCATCAGTTTTTACACTAGTTGCAGTGTTTCATTCCTACCCCTGTCAAATGGAACAGTAAATATAGATTTTGTGCAGCTACCATGATTCACATTCTGCAAAAGAAAATGACTGAGAACATATTCCCATCTCAGAAGTTCATATTCAACAAGGTAAGAATTAACAAGTACAGTGATGCGGCTAGTCTGCAGGTGGGATGGTGTTCATACAAATATTGTGATACCAGAAAACGGGTGAACAGGGGCTATAATGTAGTGACATTTATGGAATATATAATTAATCAATGTGAAAACCAACCACCCCAGGTTAAACGAAATGTTGTAAGGCATGTGTAATTAGGGCAGTGTGAAAACCAGGAAACAGCGCAAATTGTTGAACCAGCATGTATGTGAAGAAACCTTGTAGAGTGTATAAGGAAATAATTGTGCTGATCAAAGGTGGTTGCGACGCTTTAAACGAGGTCGCTAAGCGGCAAAACGCTGACATCAAATGCGAATGCGGAAGACTATGAATATAAAAGAGTAGCCAAAAGTTAGGGAGGGTGTCTTTTCGTCTTTTGTCATCATTCTACGTCGACCGTCGTCTTTCCGCTGGTTGCCGAGACCGAGGTGTATCTCGGTCACGAACCACGAGGAGACCACATCATCATCATCCCGAGGGGGACCAACCGGTCCAGAGATGGAGGCCAACACAGCGCTGCTCATATTAACCATCGTGTCAATTTCACGAGGTAGGAAGGTTTATTTTTCGAGACACTAATGTCCCTGGTGGTTTGGTTGGTTGGGTTAATATGCGGAACTGAAGCAAATATGCCGTTGTCGCCTCGTCCTTACTATGGAAATTAATGTAACTTTTTAGAATTGATAATATTGTTTTAGTAAATTAATATATACAGCATACTACTCTTTGCGCCCTTAAGAAACCCATTCGCTCCGAAAACCCGAGAAATATAATCGTAGAGACCGACCTCCCGCGGCCTCTGCGTCCTTTTATTATTAAATACATATACGGGAGGTGGTGGCACGCTACCGGATCGGGTTTCGGGACTCTAAGCCCTGACGCCCGGTTCTAAGCTTAAAGCGCCCCAGGGAACGATCTTCGAATCAGTTGGGTAATTCGGAGGATCGAACCCTGCGGCACAACAGGGGCACCTAATAATTGTGGGTCCTCAGTATGAAATTTGCTTCATGTCACCTTTCTGGCACCTAAAATTTTGAGGTGGCTCCTAGAGTTTTGGAAAATTTGTGCACCCATGCCATAAAATAAGAAAAAAGGAGATCACGCTGGTGGTTCTTCACTTTAGAAAAATCTGTAGCTCATGTTTAAACAAGAGGTTCACTCATAATTATCTGGTTGCTCATGATACTAAGTAATCATAGAAAAGAGGCCACCAAAAGCACAATTACTGCATCTGCATCATCTTGTATACCCAACTGAGTACTTTATTTTGTTTTCAGAACACTGTGTTCATTGCCTTAACCAAGTTAGTGCAGGATGTTCACAATTTTAAAGTACGGATCAATGCTGCTTTAGCATTATCAGTACCATCAAGTAGAGAGCATTATGGTTCCTGCTACATTATTACATGGATTGCTTTACTCAATGGACTTGATAATTCAGAGAATATGGAAGATTTTAGTGAATACAAGCATCACGACAATCTTCTGGATCAGGTAGTTACTAAGTACAGTAGAACCTCGATTATGCGAAATGAAGGGGGCAGACCCGATTTCGAATAAGCAAAATTTCGGATAATTTGGAAATTCAGCTTGACGTGATAAGGTGCAATAAAAATAACATTTATTCAGAAACATGTCTTATGTTAATAAAATTTATGGCACAAGAAAGTGTATGATATTTACAGATACAATCCGCACCCATCAACTTTTCACAACAAACTGATGGGGAGAGGCTCAGAGGTGTCTCGCGGCAGGCAGTTCTGGGAATTGCGTAAAAAAAAAAAAGGCATTTCGGTTAACCCGAGTTTTGGTTAAGCAAAGTTCGGATAACCGAAGTTCTACTGTATATTTTAAGTACTACTTATGTGCTTGGGAACATGACGCAGGGTAACCCACCTGTTCTTCCTTTTGGTTTACTTTTAAATTTGAAATTTACTACTGATATACAGACTGGATGCTGGAGGAAGCAATGAGCACTTTAGTGACTAGACCCAAGTGCAGCTCAGGGAGACATGTATAATACTACTGCTCAAAGCACAAACACAATAAACCATGGCTGCTGATTTTCTTTGGGTGTTCAGAACCACACATCTGCAATATTGCCCACTACGTACCCTCTAATTGTTCTTTACTTTAATTATTTCTTAACATCTATGAATCTTCTTTCCATAAAGGTACGAAGGGATGCTGATAAGTCTTTGGCTTTGTAAAAAAGGCAACGAGCTACAGGTTTGACACATACTTTATTCAACATACTCCCCCTGAGTTCAACACATTTCTTACTCTGCTGCTCCAGCTTCTTTAAACCATCCACATAGAATGCTGAAGGTTGGGCTGCAAACCAGTCGTCTGCAGCAGACATGGCTTCCTCAGTGGCCAAAAATTTCGTTCCCTTCAGGTGTTTTTTGAAGTTTGGGAACATATGGTAGTCTGAAGGGGCCAGATCAGGTGACTAGGCAGGGTGTTTCAGCACTTCAAAGTGCAGATCTGCCAACTACCGGTGTGACGGTAGCCATGTGTGAGGAGGCATTGTCCTGGAGAAACAGCACTCCTTGTGACAGCTTCCCCTGCCGTTTGGAGACTAGTGCCTGCTTCACTTTGTCCAAGAGAGATATGTATTATCTTGCTGTAATTGTTGCACCCTTTTCAAGGTAGTGAACCACCAGTATCCCATCTTTGACCCAGAAAACAGATACCATAACATTGGAAGCTGACTTCTGTGTTAGAAACTTTTTTTGGACGAGGTGAACCGCTGTGTCTCTACTCCTTTCATTGTTCTTCTGTCTCTGGATCATACAAATATATCCATGTTTCATCCATTGTCACAAGTCGAGCCACGAAACCTGCTCTGTTCCATCTGAAGTGCTCAAGAATTGCCTGTGAAGCCACAACACGATCACGCTTCTGATTCGCATTCAAACATTTTGGCACCCATTTGGCACAGAGCTTCCTCATGTCCAACACACATGGATGATGAAACCTACACGTTCCCCAGATATCTCTGCTATCTTTTTTGGCTGAAATTCTCCAATCTGCCAAGATCATGCTGTAAATGGCATTCACATTTTCAGGCACAGTGACCACAAGTGGCCTTCCTGGATGGTCTTCATCTTCAATGCTGAAATGTCCTGTCTTAAATCGAGCAACCCAGTTTTTAACTGTCAAGTAGGAAGGACTTTTTTCGCCTAATGTAATCATAAATGTCTTTTGCCGACTTCCCGTTGAGGAACAGGAACTTCATCACCGCTCTGCACTCTTTTGTCATAAACTCTACATCAGGGGCCATCTTCACTTCAGATCTGAAAAACAAAAGCTCTAAACAACCAACACGGATGAAATTTAGAACCAAATCAATTAAAAGTAACTACTGTTGTGTGATATAGGTGTCATTTTTCTAGAAATGGAGGAAGTGGTGAAAGCCAAAGACTTATCAGCATCCCCTCGTAACACAAAACTTAAAAGTGGATGGAATTCAAAAATTGCTGAGTATAGATCATACACTGTGGAGAACACTGAAAAATGTTCTGGAAAAGGTTTAGATATGAGATAAGTATTTTTTTGCAGCATGAGCTATTTCTGATAAATTCTGTGGAAATACCTTCAGATATAATTCTGCTGGTATGGTGACGCCAAGCAAATCTTGCAGTGGCTGCAGCACTGGACAAAGTAACTGCTACAGAACCATTGCAATTTGCCCGGTTCTGTTACTGTGCCTACTGCACAGTGTTGCATATTCCACTGTTACAACTACTCTTGGAATGAGACTGCATCTGAAGCAGCAAGTTGTATTCTTGTGATAAAGACATTTGGTTTAATTTCCTATAGTCACTAATAAAAAGGTGGTGGATACATAGACTTGTAACACTAGTGACACTTAATTTAGGGTCCTGAAATGATGAATGATTATATCTTCAGAAAATATTCTTTGTAGACTAAAATAATTACACAGCAGCCATGTAAAATTTGTCTTTAGCATCCAGCTTGATAATGTTAACTAATGAACTACTGGAGTTGGACATGTGAAATTTTGTACAGCTGGAGATGGATCACGAATGCACAACACTATGTACAAAATATTGTTTCCAGATCAATAATTACAGATGCAGCTACTGAAAACTTTGAGGTGATATCCAACAAATATAGTGCAGACAGAATGTGTACTTAGGTAATAAATTCTATGAGGAAATAAAGATAACAGTAATAATGGTGGATCTGCAGGACTAGAAATTTGTGCAATAAGAAGTGTGAAGGTTCACCGTTATTAAGCTGTTCACAACATCCATTCAGAATCTCTATGACTACTGCACGAACAGCTACACTCTGCTACAGTAGCTAAATCGCCTTGGCCAACTGCATATGTTATTGCATGGAGCAGTCACACAGTCTTACTGCACCAGCAAAATCATACCTTCATTGACACTGTACACATGAACTTTGTGACATTCCTGTTTTCTGGTTTTCCAGATATGTCTGACTCTGAGCCATCTGGCAACTTTGGCTACAAAAGATGATCTGACCCTTCTTGATGATGTACTTGTATTTCATCTTGATACTCTGCAGCACCATTTGCTTAAGTTCCATGAGCGAGTGGTCCCTGAGAAGGCTGGAGTGCTAGCCGCTGCTTCCAATCATGCTGCTTGCCTACTTCAACTGCCTGGCCTAACATCCAGTCAACATAGTGCAGCTGCTCTTCTCATCAGCGTGTTTTTACAAGATTCTGACCTACCATTGCAGCATAAGTGAATTACAGAAAGAGAAAATATTATTTTATGGCCTTTTTAGGAACTAAAATTTTAATCATGCTTTGTCATTAAGGGGTATGCAGTATTTGTACAGTAGACAGCAAGCTGTATTTATATTTGTATATGACTACGTTTTAAAAAATAAAATGCACATCTGTATTTTAAACATGAAGTTCCCTTATTTAAGCAAAACATGTTAATTTGTGTCCTTCTAAAACATTGGTTCTTAACCTTTTTTGGGTCACAGACCACTTTGAGAATCTGATGAAAGCGATGAACACCTTCCCTAGAAAAATGCATATGAACATGTGCATGCGTGGGCACACACACAAAGCTTTTCATTCAGTTTATTTTGTTGCACTGGAAGTTCATTTACTTCACACAGACAGAATATACAACAATATTTACAAAGAATTGTCTCTCTGAATTGTGAACTGACCACACCTTTCTTACACACAGGCCACTATCCACCCAGAAGCCCACTGCCATCACCACAAAATATCTTGCAGAACAAATGTCAAATCTTATTTCATTGTAAAAAAAATACTTCCCTGCCTCAATTTCAGTAACTTTTACTGGTGTCTGGCTTTGTTATGGAGTATGACTGTACCTAATATGAAGTGCATTCAAGTCAAACCTGTTTGGGTGAAGGAGTAGAGGCCATTGCAGATAGCTCCCCTGGCTGTTGAGAGAGATATTCCACCAACACATTGGCTGATGGATCCCCACCACAAACAACTCCCTGGACTGCTACTGGAATTGCTGCACCACCATGACCTTGATGTCTTCATTCAATCCAACTCTATGTAGTTAGCACTTTCTTGAAGGGGGCAACTAAGTCACATGGTGTAAAGTCTGGCTGTATGACAGATAGTCCAACACATTATATCACAAATATTTATCATTATATAACAAATATCTCACAGAATTCCACAGTAGTGCTGTGCAATGAATGATGATATCAGGGTCCCTGAATGCCAGCATCAGTGGTACATTTCATGTATTCTGCACTGGAAGTGTTGGCAATTAAACTGGTTAAACTTTCCCCATTTGTTTTAATGCATCAGTTCTGTCATGCAGCTCACTTTATACAATCTACTGAGCTCACTGTAGACTGCAGCCACATGATCACCTGTAACCAACCATTATTTGCTAGCAGCCCTGCAAACATGTTTCATCTGTACAGCCCTCACAGCTGTGCACAAGTCATGATGATGAGCCTGGTATTTGTAACTGCATTTACCTAGGGAAGAGAGAGAAGAAATATTGTAAGAGTTACTGTAGTAGCAATGATACCCAAATTAATAAATGCTCACAAAATAGGAAGAAATAAAATGGATATGAAAATGACTTTTCAATGTTTGTATACTGGGAGGGGTGTCAGTACCAGAGAACTAAAAATCAGTAGCTTATCTAATGTACCATGTTAAGAAAGTCCCCATCCCCAAAGCATGGAATGTCCTCAGATTGTAGATGAAGAAGACAACCTCCAGATATGGAGGACAGCTGCAAATATACTGACTAAGCAGACATGGACAGCTGATATGGGGTGACCACCCAGCTTGGGGGTTGGGCGATAGGCTATGAGTTCCTCCCATAAAAAATCAACACATTATGAAATGTTACGTAGGGCCATGGACTTGGACAGTCTTTGGACAGACCTAAGCAATGCAAAATGGACATTGATTTCGAACTTGGAATGTGAGTAGTCTCTACAGGTCAGGGTCACTGAAGACAGCTGCATGAAAACTGACAAAGTATGGGTTTGATTTTGTGGGAAACAGGAGATCTGATGGGACAAGGGCAGCAATGAACAAGCAGAGGATTATACTTTTTTCTATGGGAAAGGTAATGAAAAACATCACAAGGGGCATGATTCTTTCTAATAAAAAAAATCAGCAGTTAAGACAGTGCAGTCTGTCAGTGACAGGGTGTCAATACAGTGCTAAGTGGTCACTGGAGTCATATTATTGCTCTGAATGCATATGCCCCAACTAAGGATAAAAGTGATGACTCAAATCACAATTTTATGATGAACAGGGGAGGTATTCAATCAGTACCCTAAGTACACATGAAAATTGTGTGTGGTAACCAAATCAAGAAGGATGAGATGGACAGGGCATATGGCACACATGGGGCAGAAGAGAAATGGATAAGGGTTTTGGAGTAAAAGCATGGAGGAAAGAGACCACTTTTAAGACCTATGCAGAGATGTGAAGATATTATTATTAAAATGGATGTTAAAGAAATCAGCTATGAGGGAATGGACTAAAGTAATCTGGCTCAGGATAAACAATGGCAGTCTCTTGTGAACATGGTAATGAATCTTAGGGTTCACAGGACGTGGGGAGTTTCTCCACTATTTGGGGATTACTAGATTCTCAAGAATGACTGTGCCCCAGGGAGGAGTTGTATCTACCATACATAACAATGTAATTTTCCTCTTTCCTGCCATGGACCTAATGGAGAACACTCTTGCCAATATGTATGGTCACCTGTTTTTACGGCAAGGTGCAAGTGCTGTGGTAGAGATTTTGGATGTGATTCATATCCTCATCCCCAGTACTGTCATATTGCATGAGTAAACTTTGAATTCTCAATATAAGTGTTATTGTCTCTTTGAAGGTTTTACTACTACATACTGACAAGGATGGATCCCAGGCCATGAATGGGTACTGGGTACTTACACATGTTAATTATAATTTACATGATCATCTAAATGCTAGAACCTGTATACAAGGCATATGTGGACTTCATGCTTATGTGTCCATGAATTCCCACTGAGTGCCCTGTAGCTAAATTTTCAAATATGAAATCTCCCAACAAACCAGCTTTAAGTTTGTTGTGCAGCTCTAGAATTTACAGCCTACCTTAGGGTTCCACAAACTTCATGTCATGTAAAAGCTCTGCCTTCCAGTTCGCAGTCATTTTTGATAAAATATATGAAAATTTTTGTGTGTCATGGCATATCACCACACAAAATATTACTATAACAGAAACATCTGAATTAGTAAAGTGACTATAATGTTAAATGAAAATGCAGCACGATTTGCATATATCCAACGTGTAGAACCTTTACGAAGCAAACATATAGCCATCTCGCCAATGAGCATGTAACCTTCTTGCTTAGGTCTGCTGCCTGGCTATGTGACCTTTCAGATCACTTTGAAATAATCTATAGATAAAGATATATATATAATATATATATATTTTTTTTTTTTTTTTTTTTTTTCCTCCCCCATTCTAGCTGTGAGATGTAATGTTAGGAGCAACAATAAGGAGAAAAGTTGATTCTAAATGTGGGGTGTTCAAAGAAGAGTGGAGTTGGATTAAAAGTTTAACTTAACTGCTCATTCTTCACAGTGACTTATAACTCGTTTACTCTGTGTGAACAGTGTTATACAATTTTGCCAACAAGACTGACTTCCTAGTTAAATCCTACTACAAGCTACTTGTATGAAATTTAACAAACACTTCTAGGGCAACAGAATGCCATTTCTGTAGCTGTTTATTCACATGCCAGATGTAGTTAATTATGTGATCACCTTGAAACAATAAATAATTTGGTGAAACATAAGATTAAAGTAATTAATTTTTTTTGGGATGTCTGGCCCTCAAGTAATAAAGTAAATGCAGATTCAACCAAAAGACAAGAAAGTGTGAAGACACATGTCATAGCTAACTAGCCCCAGCTCTGACACAAACCTCCCTGGTGCATTAGCTGAGACCTATTCCTGGTCTCGTTACCAGTTTCTTTCCTCTTCTGTCTAAACTACAAAATGACCAACAGAACCAAACTGGATGCTTGATCAGTTACTACTTAAAGACAAAGAAGCATGTTTATTTATTTCCATACATTTCAGGCCATTTAACAAAATAATGTGAAACACATCAAATATGCCATCATCACAAGGACAAAACAGGACACCATGTCAGCTGCAGTCTGAAGTCCTTAACATCAACTGTTAAAACTGAATAAAAGAAACATAACTCAACTGCTGTGTCTGTTTTAAACTGAAGTCAAACTGTAATACCATGACCTGACAGTGCAAATCATGAAATGAATGTGCAGTAGCTATTAGTACAAAGCTCATGCATATACAGTACAATGCAGTCCAAAGCTGTTTATCATGAGAATGACTTTCCATTAAAAGTGTCAAAAAAAAAAAGGTATCTCCATTACGTTCCTTATCTCTACCCATCGCCTCCCTCATCACATAATACCAAAAGTTGATTATCACAACTTTTCATAATGAAATCAGTGACAACATTTTGAGAAACAAACTAGACTAAATAACAAACTGTGTTCAGCATGTCCAGCCACATAACTGCAGTGACTCCCAGCACAAAGTAAATAAGGAACTTGCCTTGTTTTATTACCTGATATTAAAAACACCAAACAATGCTTCATTTCTATGTTCTTGGCCTGTACAACACATTTACATAAATCAAACTTAATGCGCATGTAAAGAGACATATTTGGTATGCAAACATACATCAACAGCCTTCAGGTATCCCTATAACAGAAGTGGGACTGCTACATGCGAGATGATGGCTTACAACAGAAAAGAACAGATGTAGAACTTTCATATATGACATAAGACAATATTTCTTGGGGCACTTCTGAGGAATTCAACCTCGATCAGTCAAATGTCCGCAGTTACATTTGACAAAATGGGAGTCATGTCAGGTTGGGGTTATTGTATAATGATGCTACATGGAATAGTTTCATACAAAGCCACAGGTTCCTAAATACATATTTCATCTATAAAAATACAGCATATTTTCATAAGTCCATCCGGGATTTAGAGGCTTGGCCGTGCAGTAGCAAACCCACATATAAGAGATAAAAGCACGCCAACGGATAGAGGAAATGTAAAAGTTTTTTCGTGACAGATGCGATGGCGTAGTTGCCCGTTTCTCCGCTAGGAGGCAGTGGTGTGCAAACATGGCGTTTTCAGGTGAACAGAAAGCTTTTTGTGTCCTGCAATTTGCTAAAACCCAGTCAATTGTAACAGTGCAACGTGGTTTTCGAACCAAGTATCGTACAGAACCACCAACGGACAAAACAGTAAGAGTCTGGTATAGAAAATTCGAGGAAACTGGCTGTTTGTGTGTCACAAAACGAACAGGTAGGCCGGGACCATCGCCTGGGACTGTGGACCCCGTACGAGTCTGTACATCTGTCGAGTCACCAAAGGGGGACATATTGAACATTTGTAAGGTAGGTTCAAAACTTGGATATGTACTCTTTTCACTGACATGCTCTCATCCCCCGTGTGTGATTTGGCTCCTGAGCTACAGACCTCCGAAATCCCGGAGGGATTTATGAAACACCCTGTATAATATATACATACTGAACGAATAAAAGCAACATCAGGAATTACGAGAAGCTTACGATATGCATAATGGAAGGAAGAGATAGAGGCACAACATGGGTATCAGGTATATGAACAAAAAAATTTAAATAAAATGAGAAAAAACAGACAAAGATGAATTACTCAGAAGTGCCCCAGCTCATGAAACATGTTTGTACGTACACATTAATAATTTAACTACAGAATATAATGCCTTGCATATATTGTGGGACTGACTCGATGGCTCTAGTGATAAAAAGTGACACTCATCTCTATTCCTTTTCAGCCTACAATTGTCATCAAAACATGTCTCTGACGAATCCTGTTTAAAAAGGAATGGTACACTAGGATCATCCAGCATCTGACACTCATCATATTGGTGTAAGTCTCTTGTCAGTTCCCACTCCCAGACTACAACTGATCATGTTAACAAGGTGTCATCAATTTCCTCATCCTTGCCCTCCGGTTGATTTGCGACTTTACGAAGCACTTTGCTGATGACATCACTCAGAGATTCACGGGCACCAACATCCAACAGGTTCATACAACGCTGAAACAAAAGTTTAGTCGTTATCTCAATGACAGTGACATGTCTCATGACCACAGAAGTTAACCTTTACTGGGTGAATGGGAGTTCCACTTCCCACAACATGTATTTTTAAGGAACCAATGGGAATAAACAGACTCATTATGTCATGACACTCTTTATATTTTTATGTCATGACACTTTTTATGTTTCTAAGAAGTGAACTCTTATTCACCATATTTGTTTAAAATGCACCTATAGATTTTATACATAGTCCAAGGTTTACTTCTCACTCAATCACTCACTCATCCCCTTCTGAGGGATACTGATTAACATTTTAAAGACCTGCATTCATGTACAAAAACACCCCTAGAAACTCATTTTATATATTCAGGCAAAAAGGAAACTTACTGCACTTTTAAGACATGCTGCATAATCTCTATTTTATTTTCCACAAAATGCCATCTATTTCATAATTTTATCTCTTCCAGTTCAAATATTCACGTTTTTTGTAAACCATGCACTAAAATTTATATAACCACCCCAGTATGATAAAGGTTAACACTCCTACAATGGTCGCAAAAATCCTGAGACATTTACAGTTCTCTCCAAGCAGCCATTCTTACTTTTGATGTTTCACAAAACATCAAAATGGAAGACAAATACACAAAGATTCATTGCAATAATTTTCCACCAATTCCTCATTCTGAATATTGGAGACAAAACAAACACCAACAGCAGTAAACAGAATTTATTGTGCTTCCTCACAATCAGGGAATATCCCAAAGACAGCCCTCTTCACACCAATAAAGGAATTGTTTGCCAGCTGTGGTAGTCCAAACATTCTTTATTATGCCTTGAATTATAAGAACAGCTGCCAAACAAGGTATCTGTCAACCTGCAGAATACATGGTTGGTTGCTCCCCATCATTATTAGCACAATTACTCTCAGATCTCAAAACAGGCATCCAAAGTAACACCTTCCATCAGAAGAATGGAATCCAGTCTGGAATTGCCCACAAGAAATTTTAGTATTCTGTATGTTTGCAGGTCCATGCACTCCCCCCCCCCCCCCCCCCCCTACTCTCCCCCATGCCATGATATCTGCAAGGGACTTAGGGACTTATCTATGCCACTGTATTCAACACACACATTTTATGGCAGCTTCTCACCACCCGTAAATTAATCAGATCCTGCAGAAGCTGTGTGTCAACACAAAGAAACCAGTTACATGAGGCACTAGTGAAGGCACACTACGTACAGTCTAGTCTAAATACTGTAGCACTTTTCTCTATGAATATTTTCAAGAAATGCAATATGAATGTGAAAATGAAAATGAGCAATTTAAAAATGAAGAATCATAAGCTAAGGAGTACAGAAACAGGCACATTGTTTCACAACGTTGTAGACAGGTAAATAAATTCATTCTTAATAATCTTATTTCTGATTTAAACTCTGTAGCTATAACAAAGGATTACACACAACTTGCAGTATGACCAGCTGCAGACTTTGTCACCTGGACAGAAACAGCCATTGCCATATGTAAGTTAAATTTAAAAGCCTGTATGGTAAAAGTCAATGGCCACCCATGCCAAAGTTCAGGCAGTCAAGATGCCAGTATAATACTTCAAAGGCTCTAGCACAGTTAATCCCAGGTCAGTCCATGTGGGATCTGACACAGATAGAGTTACACAATGGAGCAGGTTTTTCTCCCTATACTTTGATTTCCCATCAATGAGCATTCCTCCAAAGCTCCTTATGCATCTATCACCAACAGCAGCTGGTTCAATAGTCCCACTTGAGGCTGCAGTGTAAAAAAAGACCCCATCTCAACTGATGTGTACACTAAAATTACAACCATAAGAGATGACTGACCTGTTGAGTTTCATCCCCTTGCCTAAGCCTGAGAACCGACACCAGAGCAAACTCACTGTTGGCCTTCACATAAGAATTCTTCTCCTTGGTACCATTTACCAACATAGGAATAAGTAGGCGAAGAAGTTCAGGTGCCATTTGCTGTGGTGGCACTGTTTTGGCCAACATGGAACACACTCTTGCCAACAGCTGTTTCACCTCATTGCTACCATGGTTCATCGACTGCAATTAAAATCCCAAGCACAGTGACATCATCACAACTAAACACCACAAATTCACACAATAACAATGCTAACTAAAGGAAGGACAACAACCATAATAAAACTGGTTGCCTAAGTTTTATATACAGACAGTTCCAAGTACAAGGGAAATTTGGAAAGTATGGACATTCATGTTCAGTTTTTTGTTTATAGTACAAAAGGTACATATGAACACCTGCACTGTATTTTTTTGACAATCCTTCAGCTTTGCCACACATTTGTTACTCGGATCCATAAGCTTCCTGATGCTATCTGTGAAGAATGTTTCCAGTTGCATGTGAAGTGATAATGGCTAGTGGCCTGAGCAGTCTTCATTGATAATGTTTCTTATACAACTCCAGACATTCTTCACCCATTGTTAGATGTTCCTTTGCACAGCAGTTTTCTCCATAGTGGTGATAACATTCCTGCGAGAGTTTTACCCCTTGTGACCACAAAAATCAAATGATAGCACACTGCTCAACAAGAATACAATATAAAAGCAGGGCTGGAATGTTTACAACAAAACCACCACCACCAACACCACCACCATCACCACCACAGATTATCAGAGATCTTCAGGAATCTAGCACAAAAATTGTTGTTCCTACATTTATTGGTCCTAGGCAAAGTACTGTCTCCTGCTTCCTTCCCACATTTTGGCCAAAACCAGTAAAAAATTTTATACAGAATTCAACAGAAGAAAAATATCTTTTGCCCACTCATCTAATCACACACTACTGGGTCAAAGGTAATTCTCATGCTTTCAAACACTGAAATAATAAAACTTCATACAAATAAAAATATGGACATTATAGTAGCATATTTATTGACTTCCTCTTCACTGTCATTTTTGTGATCAGTGTACCTGAGTTAGTCAAACACAGCTTCTTTGCATGTTATCAGAAGAATGTGAAAACTTGTTACTGCATGTAGACAAAAATTCCTATAATTTCTTCTTTCAAAGACTTCACATTACTGGTCAACACATGTTGCTTAATGATATCTTCACTCTTCTGGGATGTTATATGCAGCATTGATTTGTAGTTAGTTAACAATGTTTTGGGACAGCCTATCATTCCCATCTTCAAGGGTCAAGCAGTCCAAGTCTCTTTGGATTGCTTGACCCTTGAAGATGACACCGATTGGCTGTCCCGAAACATTGGTAACTAACTATCAATCAGTGCTGCATAATATCGCAGACAAGCCAAGACCTTATTTACACTGTGTATGCATGTTTCTAGATTTACTTGAACAAGAACTATGAAACCAAAGAGAGATGCAAGCTAAACATGAATGCATCCATAGAGAAAACTTAAAATGATGATAAGTATTGTGTAATTAAAGTATATTTACATACCCTGATGAAAGGAGCCAGAAGCTGCTGTGGCAGAGGTTGGCTTGTTAGCATTAAATGCTGGAAAAGGTACCCACACCCTCGGACTCCATTCATTGCAATTGGCACCTAGATAAAAATGACACAGAGTTCACAATAAGGTGTTTCCTGTCACATTTACAGACACCAGAGAATACTGCGAAACTCTGCAGGCCACAATTTATGTCAAAAATAAAACTGCCCAACATTAAACTAAATTGAAGCAGACTGCTGTCGAAGGGCACGCACAAACAGTTTCCAGCACTTCATAGAGAAGTGCTTTATCTATCATGAAACAACACTCATTTCAGCTTAAACTGTCAATGATGATGCAGGTGTGTGACAGTCAAGCTCAACAACTCCCTTCATCAGTGTGAATAAGACTGATTCTTGAGTTGTTTAACCCTCAGCATACAGCCTTTTAAATGTAAAATTTCTGCTGCCAGCTGAAGCACTATTCAATTTAAATGCCCACTTCAGGACAGAGTTCTCCCTTTCGAACAAAAACAGTGTACATTTAATGTTCCATTCATCCACTAAAGGTTAACAACATTTCTTTCTACTACATTAGCAGAGAATGATGACTGCAAATGATGAAATGGGAGGGATGTGGAAAGAAGTGTCATTACCTATTTCTAAGGTACCATCCCGACATCTGCTTGCAGTGAAAACACACATTCACATTCACATTCATTCACATTCACTTACATTCCGTAAATCCTAACAAGGCGAAAAAAACCTTTTGGATGTGGAATCAGTCAATTATTATATATATGTGTGTTTGCTTATGAAAAGCATGTGTCAAGTTTACAATAAGCAAAGCTGGCAGTCAAAATACAATGTACTATAACAATTTAACATTACAAACAATATAAACTTATTTATCATAAAAGTCAATAAATTAAATTACAAGGTTCTGTATATAAAAAATATGCTTATAAAATAAATCTACTAAATTTACTAAGGACCAAGATTTTTAGTCAAATTCCAGTTAAAATATTCATCCAATGAATAAAATTAATTTGTAAGAAGAATCCTCTTTAAAGCAGGTCTAAATTGATTTTCTTTATGAGATAAATCTTGAACATTAAATGGTAAATGGTTAAAAATTTTAATTCCACAATAGATGGTTCCTTTTTGGAACACTTAAATTTGATATAGGAGGATGTAAGTCAGTTCTGTGACTGGTGTATATACTATGAATCTCAGAATTGGATTTAAATAGGTCCCTGTTCTTAATCACAAATAATAAAAGAGAAAATATATATTGTGATGGAAATGGAAGAATCTTTAGTTTCTTAAATAATTCTAGACAAGAAACTCTACTTCGGGAATTCGTAATAATTCTAATTATCCTTTTTTGTATTTTAAAAATATTACTGCAATAGGAAGAATTACATGATGGCATAACACACAGCCAAAGCTTGAAACAATCACATAACCAATCACATATTGTCCACCAGGCACCTGAGATCTATACCAAACTTTGTACTTTGTTCGGAATAAGGAAGAACTGTCTCAGCAGTGAGTCTATTATCAAGTAGCATTTCAAGCATTCTGATGGAAATATTGAAGAAATTTCAATGTAGGAACATCAGAAACTTTTATTCAAACATGACATGCACCAATAAAAATCTGAAAGGTCTAATGCTGTCTAAATAATTATGCATAATGCAAGTGACATAAGTGGGGTTACCCTGCAATAAATTTAGCACAACATGAAACGAATGTTGGGAAAACAGTGCAGCTATTGATGCACTCTTCAAGCTGGCCCACACACTGTTCTTTGATATGAATCCATATGAAATGCAATGGAACGTAAAGAAACTACAGTATATGAGCATAAAGACTGAGGCAAGTGGATCAAGCAGTAGCAGTTGTAGCATAAATAGTGGTGCCCAGCCATTTGGCCAATTGGTACTAAACAGGTTAAGGGAAGAACACAGGCTGAAGATTAATTTTCATATTGATACCATGTATTAATTACATACATGAATCCATTTATACTAAGTGTTTGAAACAGAACACCAGCGACAGGAACAGTGGTACAAAGACAGAGGACACTTTTTGATAAGGAGTTTCATATTTGTATCCATCACCAAATATTAGGAAGATGATCAAATCGAGGAGGACGAGTTGGCAAGGCATTTGGCTTGTATGGGGGGTTGTAAAACAAAAAAGGCCACTCTGAAGACCTAGGCACACATGGGATAATAATATTAAAACAAACCTTAAAGAAATAAGTTGGATGTGGATGAAATTCAACTGGGACAGGATATAGATTGTGATAAGCACTTTTGGATATGGTAATGAATCTTCAGGAAGCAGGAAAGCAGGAAATTTCTGTCAATAAACTAAATTTGTGGCTTTTAGTCCCCCCCCCCCCCTCCCCTCCAAAAGAGAATCTGATCCATAAACTTAAGTTTCTTAGTTTAACAACATCATTAAGCAAACCAAACAACAAACATGAGACACATCCACTTATAATACAACCTCTACTTCTGTCACTCACATGTTAACCTGCAGGAACATAAATTATGCTAGTAATAACTCAGCACAATTTTTGGCACCTTAGCCCAATAAAATTGAGTCTTCTGTATTCCATGCTACTGCCTTGACATGGCTAATGAAAATGCCAAATTCTTCAATTCCAGTAAAAAGAACTGCCAACTCACCTAGCCACTGATCCTGTACAGCTTTCATTAAAGCACCTTAACCCTTTACTGCCGAACAACAACTATATGCGTCGCCCTTTAAATATGGCAAAAGACCGAACGACCAGTATAGTGGTCGCCAGCAGTGTGTCCAATTTGAAAGCATTTTTTTCACCCCTAACGCAGGTACTGCTAACAATTTATATTCGGTACGTCCAGTGAATGTTAGGGCTTCTTTGTGGAGTGAGAATTACTCCCCTCCACCCCTCGAACCCCTCCAAAAGCCTGTTTAGATGTCAACACTTTTCAATTGCATATTTTTCTTAGGTGACTAATACCATTCCAAACATTGCATGGGTTTGTTTATCTCTTCGAACTGGAGTTTAATGTAGCTTGAATTACAACAGTGGGCTATAACACGAGTACTAATTCACGGGCTGAAAGGTTTTCAGTGGCGTACTGTAACGCGTATTTTTCAGATCAAATTATTACACAAAATCTGGAGATATCCGCGAAAATACATGTTTACAGCTACAGGGGGCTCACAGACATGTCTCGCGTAGTTCTGGGGCACTCTTTAAGCGTTGGGGGCAGTAATATGCAACACACAGTCGTCAAATATAATAAAAACGTCGTAGGCACCCTTGAGTAGCAAGAAGTTTACCCAGCATTCACATTGTGGCTTTAGATCTGTTTTGCTCTCACCATACAAGTTACTTAGCTTTCTGTAGCTGTGCTGCCCAGCACAGAGTATCTAGTATACTGCCCAGTAACACACAACATTCTTTATGAACTAGACGGGTGTGATAGTTGCATAATGGCTACCAAGAAAGTGAAACTGGATAAGCAAGCCATCAGTGAAATTCTGGTTGCTGACACAGACTTGGAATCAGGTGCTGAGGCTAGTGATGTTGAAGAGGAATTTTTTGAATCGGAAGATGAAGAATATGAACAACTACAAGCCTCAGCACAAGAAGACAAGCCACAGGCTGCAACAAGTGGCGGAGAATTACCAACCTGGGGACCGCCTCAAGGAAGGAACATCAATATCCATCCTTTTGTTGGTCTAGCAAAAGGTGTGAAAAACAGTGAGGCTCCACACATCAACAAAGACAGCTCTCCACTGTCTGTGTTGATGCTGTTTCTCACACAAATTTTTCAGCTGCTGGTGGAACAAACTTATACTACCAGCAACACTTGGACAGACAAGCCGGACCTAGCTGCCGACTGCCTGACATTACGTTGCTGGACATGATGACTTCCATTGCCTTAGCTCTGCAGATGGGACACGACTTGAAAGACACACTACATGACTACTGGTCTAGACTTAGACAGTTTCACACTCCGTTTTACGGTGAAACCATGACACGAGACAGATTTTTACACAAACTGCGTTTTATGCATTTTGCAGACAATTCACAGAGACCCAACCAAGGTAAGGGATATGACTGACTTTGGAAACTGAGGACCGTCTTTGACACACTGAACCAGGCCTATGCTAAATTCTATAACCCCTCCGAGCATTTGGCAGTGGACGAGGTAATTGTAAAATTCAAGGGCAGGGTCATCTTCAAACATTATATTCCCAAGAAAAGGAAACGTTTCGGCATCAAAATTTACAAACTGTGTGACGAATCGGGGTATACATATGAGATGAGAGTGTACTTGGGTAAAGACTCACGCTCCACCACTGATGACATGACTGCAACATACTCAATGGTTAGACATTTGACTTGCAGAGTTGAAGGCTTGGGACACAAACTATTTATGGACAATTTTGTTTCATCACCGAGACTTTTTGACAACTTAGAGAGACGTAAAATAAATTCATGCGGGACAGTACGGCCCAACAGAAAAGATATGCCCCCTGACTTTGGACCGAAGAAACTGAAACTGAAAAAGGGCGACGTAAGGGTGAGGACCAGGGGAAATTTGACAGTGTTAGTTTGGAAGGACAGACGAGATGTTTACATGCTGACTAACATGGACCCACCACCGGCAGAAGGAAATTTTTGTGATGACAACAACTGCCCTGTGAAGCCTCACATCGTGGCACGGTATAACCAGCACATGGGTTACATCGATGATTCTGATCGTATGGCCAATAGCTATTTGAAGAGTCGACGTAATTTCAAGTGGACCATGAAACTGTTTTTCCACCTTCTGGATCTAACAATACTCAACAGTTGGATTCTGTTATCTTCATGTGGGGCTAAATATAACTACCGAGATTTCAGACTTCTCCTGGTGAGGAATTTGATTGAAGAAGCTGGAAGAAGCCAAGATCGCCCCACCCCCAGTTTGGTTGGAAGGCCAAGTGCGGCTGCAACAAACGTAATAAGACTCGACGGCCGCCAACACTCGCCAGCAAAATCCAACACACTCCGTTGCCATGTTTGTTCAGCGCGCGGCGTGAGAAAGGGAACAACTTACAAGTGCACGAAATGTAATGTCGGCCTGTGCGTGGTGCCTTGTTTCGCAGACTACCATACAAAAGTAAACTTGTAAAACACCCAAATTTTGTATTGTGATATAATAGTGATCCAAGGTGCCACGGATCGTCTGCAGCAGCCAGAATTATGTAATAAAATTTTTACACTCAATTTTATATAATGCATGCAATTCACAGGCCTAAATTTATTATAAAAATACGTGAACATTTTTTCCCGAATTAATCAATTCATAAACACACTGTGAAATTTTATTTCCTGAAATTTGAAGGAAAAGTGTATGACATATGATTTTTTTTCTAAGAGTAAGTGTTAAAAATTGAGTACCAAATTTAAAAACCTCGGCAAGCTGCCGTTGCGCAGGGGGATTTAAATCCGGCGTTAAAGGGTTAATCATAAACAAAGGGAATCCTATTGCAAAATTATTATTAAAATCTATTCATTTTAGCCCTTTCCCAGCCAAATATAGATGTTCATTACAGAAATTGATAAGGCAACAAATTATTAGGGCAATGGTATATTTTACATATTAATATGCAGTAAGAAATGCCATCCAATTTGACAAAGATATCTATTCAAAATTAGTCATAACAGATTTATCAAGAGAATAATTGGCTATAATCTGGTGATGTGCATTACATTTCTGACAGATGCAAGTAGTTTCTCTTCATCATTACATACAGACAAGCCAGGTTCCATCAGACTCCTGCCTAATGGTAAAATTGGAGATATTTTCCCACAAGGAAGGCAGCCACAGCATGAAGCTAACCATTCACCTCCATGTAATGTGAAGTTAATGCATCAAGCTTTGCCACTGCTCGACCTCCTACAAGTTTTGGGCATAGAGCTTTGGGACAGGGACAACTTTCACAACTTTAACACATCAACCTTCAAAAACAGAAGTTAAACAAACGTTGGTTTAAAATTATTGGACTCTTCACTAAACCACTATATGTACCTTTACACATAAACATACCCTGTCTGCCATAAGGTAAGCCAGCAAAACTCTGCATATCTTGTCCTTGTAATCATCTGTATAAACATGTGGTGTTGCTTCTTTAAGAGCAACTGAAAGAGCAGCACTGCGGCCATGGCGTAAAGTCCAGTCCAAAGGCAAGTCATCATCTGTACAACATAAAAAATTGCACTGCATTTGTGTCATAACAATTTTTAAACACGACAGATTATCCCTGAACTCTGTCTGCAATGAACTAAGTAATGGCTGTACACATATTGTGACATTTTGTAAGAAATATACAAAACAGAAATATAACACACTCTATTTATCCAAGTTGATTTCAAGCTGAACATACCACCTCAAATCAGACATGTAAACCGTGAGAAATTAAAGTTACACAAAACTGATTTTAATAATACATACCATATTTACCTCAATATATGATGACTCCCTGATAATCTTCAATTTTTAGAAAAACACCTATACAGCATGTTTCACTCTATGTGCAATTATGAGGCAATGCCCCATTCTGCACGTGATGAATTACGAAAAATGTCTCATCTTATTTGAGTAAATATAGTAAGAGGAAGTTTCATTATATTACCACTACAATTGTGTCTTTTGAGATGTTATGTAAGGCAGTTTAGTAGAAGGGGACCAACAGTTTGGAGGAACCTGATACTTCCATTTTGAGAGCAGAAGATACTCTATTTTGCTGCAACAACTTTGCTTCTCAGCAGTCTGACAGCAGATAACCCACAACTGGTGTGCTGATCAGCCTTGACCACAACCCTTTTAGCTGTCACTGTCATGGTTCATGTTGCTTCTGCTTCTAAAGCAGTACACAAACACAAATAATGGATACAAACTTTTTGAAAACCACAAACAAAAAACTGGCAAAAAGAGAAACAGGGTATTCAGAGATGGCCTTCACTGACACTGAAAAATGTATGAGAGTGTGAATATGTTATGTTAATTTTAAAGATCCTGAATGTACAATAACACCTAACCAACCAACTACACAAAGCAGGGTCCTGCTTCAGAAGCTAACAGCTACATAGGACACATAGAATTTAAAAATTACATAAAAACAATATCGGAATTACAGTTTCACAAATGGCCATGCCATGGCTCAGGCAGTTAGTCATTGGCCACTCACTGCACAGG
Organism: Reticulitermes speratus; assembly: GCA_021186555.1. Taxonomy (NCBI): domain Eukaryota; kingdom Metazoa; phylum Arthropoda; class Insecta; order Blattodea; family Rhinotermitidae; genus Reticulitermes; species Reticulitermes speratus. Next base: position 20,278,633 of record JAJKFL010000002.1, read on the forward strand.
CCAGGGTTCAATCCCAGGCCAATTCACGTGGGATTTGCAGTGGACAAAGTTGCACTGGGACAGGTTTTTCACCGAGTACTTTGGGTTTCTCCTGGTCTAACATGCTACCAATGTCCCATACTCATTAATTCATCCATCACTGACGCTACATAATCTCAAGAACTGACATACTAAGAAAAGCTACAACCTCTCAAGCACACAGCTTAGTTCCACTAACAATAAAAACTTTCACCCAAAGACAAAACATTTTTGCCCGTCTCACTTATCTAACCACCCTGTAGCAACACATTACTTTATGATAAAATTAGATGGCCACAAAAACAACACTAATGTGGTTTTTATGGGCAGCAGATATGTAATGCATGGTGGCTAACTGGCAGTGGGGCTAGAGAAAGATGCAAAATTTCAAAATGGAGTCTGGTAGGGCCCCAAATACGTTTGAGTATGGGCAGAATGTTCCTAAATATAATTCTGAACAGAGAAGTGAAGTTCCCATTTTCAGAAAAATAGACGCACCAAACTTTCTAAGTACAAAAGTGAAATACAGTTGTATAAACAAACAAGGGCTAATGTATTAGTAAACTCAATATTACAAACCAATGGATCTTCATAAACTCCTCATAATGTATCAATAAAACTCACAAAGGAGATGATCTGTAAGAGCAGCATGAAGTTGTTCAGGTGACAACCAGCGACAAAGTGCACCCAAACAGCCTGCTACTGCAGCTCGTGTGACATCTTCTGGATGGCCCAGCATTCCTGTCAGAGTCACATACACAGCCTTGCGAAGAGGTTCCGTCATCTTGTCTCCTGCTGGAGTAATAACACCTCTCAGTGCTTGCAGCATTGTCTCCCTGAACAGAATTAAAGGCACTCTCTTTACAAACATTGCCTAATTTATTAGACTTTTCAAAACATAAATATGCTCTATTTTGTACCTTAGCAACATACAGACACTGTGAAGTACTATCTGCCTCCATAATCTTTCCAGCTGGTGAAGGAAAGTAAAGTCACCCCACAGATACCGTGCGACAAGGACATTTCACCGCACAGCAGCACACACAGATAACCAACGTACAGCAACACACAAGCCAAAACGCAAGACCTCTCTGCCAATAGTTTATCAGTTACATTAAATCATGTAACCTACCCAATAATTTTATACTTTTTTATACTGTTTTATTAACTTTATTAATATTTTACTATTGTACAATTTTTTATATACAGTGATCATTGATTAACATTGTAACATTATTATACATAATTATGGCTGTTACAATGTATTTTATGAATACTGGTCTATGCTAAATAATTTCAACGACCCCCTGAAGATGGCGATGTAAGCACGCCGAAAATACGTATTGGGGCAAACTACAAATAAAAGATACCATTGACATTGTATGTCTGTGTGCATTTGTTGGTATAAAACTGTTCAATTAAGCAAAAATGCACGGTAAATGCAACGTAAAATTCAGCGAAGTTACAATTGGAGCTTTTCTAGATATTGAGGGAGTTTTTGATAGCACCTCATTTGACATTATAACAAAGGCTGCCAAACGACATGGGCTCGAAGACACAATCTGCCGTTGGATCAGCTCCATGCTGGGCAGCAGGAAAATCACAGCCACGCTTGCAGGAGAAACTCTGGAGGGGTCTGTGGCAAGGGGCTGTCTGCAGGGGAGCGTTCTATCGCCTTTGCTGTGGAGCCTGGTTTTGGACGAAGTCATAGGACTCAATGGGAATGGCTACTATACACTGATGGTGATAGTGCCATTCACCCGGAAGAGAGATTTAAGGGGTCTAAAAGAACCAACCCTCTCCGGACACACTTTGCAGCTGAGTACTGAGGTCAAATACCTTGGACTTATTCTGGACAACGGACTGACATGGAAGGCACAGCTGAAAAATGTGATGAATAAGGCCTACAGGCCTTTTTGGACCTGTAAGGGCACATCTGGTAAAACTTGGGGTCTGAAACCCAGGGTGGTGCACTGCATCTACACCATGGTGATGAGACCTGTGTTGACCCTATGGATCCACGGTTTGGTGGCCAAGGGTCAGATAAAATGTCAGCAAGACAGAGCTCAGTAAGATACAGAGATTAGCCTGTCTGGCTATTACAGGGGCGATGAAGACGACTCCAACAGCTGCAATTGAGGTCCTCCTGGGACTTCCTCCTCTTCATGTGATAATTGAGGTGGAGGCCCAGGCAGGGATCTACAGGCTAATGTGTAACCAGCAGTGGAAACCTAAATCCACTAACCTTGGTTACACCAAAAAATCTCGGGATATGGAGCACCAACCCATCCTACAGATGGGGTCTGACAGGATGCTTCCGAGATATGCATACCACAAGCCATTCACACTCAAGTTCCCTGACAAGTGTGAATGGCACAATGGGTTCAACCCAGACTACAAAGGGGGCCTGGTCTGGTACACAGACAGCCAAGACCAATAAGGTGCTGGTGTGTATAGATGGGGCTCAAGAAGGGAGCACAGCTTCAGTCTTGGGCTCCACACCATGGTATTCCAGGCTGAAATATATGCCTTTAAGGCATGTATAATGGAGAATATAGAAAAGGGCTACACAGGTAGGAACATCTGTATTCCTTCGAACAGTTAGGCAGCCATCAAGGCCCTTGACAGCTACCAGATAAATTCCAAACTAGTCTGGGACTGCCATCAATCCCTGGTGAAACTAGCAGAACATAACAGGATCCAATTGGTACGGGTACAGGGACACATGGAAATTGATGGGAATGAAACAGCTGATCAGTTAGCCAGACAGGGCTCCTCACATCCATTCATAGGACCTGAGCCTGCACTTGGTATATCTGCAAAGGTTGCTAGGAGGGTGATCAGGGACTGGACGAGTAGGAAACGCGAGGAGCATTGGCAGTCCATATGTGGACAAAAGCAGGCTAAACCCTCTGCACGAAAAGCTGGTGAACTGCTCATTCTGAGCAGAAACCAGCTCAGAATAATGACAGGGTTGCTGACAGGACACTGTCATTTAAAAGGACACCTATTTAAACTGGGGCTGGTAAACAGTCCCAAGTGCAATAGATGCAAACAGGCATCTAAAACGGCCTCACATGTTCTTTGTGATTGTGAGGCTTTGGCCACACTAAGATTCAGGCACCTGGGTCATCATTCTATGAAACCAGGTGACTTTGAAGACATCTCTGTCAGTAAGATACTGCACTTTGTTCAAGGTGCGGGACTGCTGAATAAATGAGCTAAAGGGTTGCACAAAAGATTGATAACGGTCGAAGTGCATGGGTCACTGTGGTGCCCACCCTTCCATATTCTATTCTATTCTATTCTACAACACACTCAGTGACAAAATATGAAGAACAGTGTCTTCTGTCACTGTCAGGATTGTTTCCACAATCTGTCACAACAAACCTGATGGCCATTTGTTCAGTTTCTGCTTCCATCAGATGAATTCCTGTCCTGTGAACAGTTTACATTTTCATCACATGTGAAACTGCATTTTCCCTCTCTCTATATATATATATAGACACCCACCCCCACACACACACACATATTTTCAATCACTTGCAATGTAAAGTTTTGTATATCAGCAGCTGTTTAATGGGCTTGTTTCTGTTACTTTCTTTTTAACAACGTCCCAAATAAATTCAATTGTGTTAAGGTGATAGTGATATGGGGGGCAATCTTATGCTTTCATAACCATGCTCTCAAAACGTTCAGTCCACAGAATTTGGGTGGTGGACACTGCATGGATTTCTCCTTGATCCAGTGTCAGCTACACACCCTGTGTGTCTGATTCTCCTTCATCTGAGCACCCTAATAATATTATTTGGTAAAGAGTATAAATAACATGGCTTCTCATTACGCAGTTTTATCCAACCTACTGTTACCCACTTACGCCATCTTAGGTCCACATACACTCTTCAGCACCCAGTTTTCGAACTTCCTCAATCTATGTTTTTTAAAAAAATTGAGTGATAATGCATGGTGATGATAATATAAAATTCCTCAATCTATGTTCTTCCCTTCTTACCAAACATGCTCTGCATTATTTCCATGTCATATCTGTAGTCCAACCAGTGAAAAAATATCCTTTTTTGTTCACTTATGTACAGGGAGACAAATATGTTGTTACATTATAACAGTACCTCACTCTTGTCCTGAGTGCAAGAAAGCCAACTTTGGACGGCAGATGCCTCCTATGTAACACCTCCTACTTCTACCCCAGTCTCCTGGCTATAAACATGTGAGATGTGAGAACATATAATTTATTTATTACTGAACTAGCCAAGTGCCTGTGACACAACAGGCTGCCACAGTGTTCACACTATTCCACAGCCTCTTCATCACTTGATTCTCTATTCTTACAGCATATCACACGATAATTTTATCTACTGGAGTGCTCTACTGGAGTTTCTCTTCTCCAAAACATCCAGACCAGCTCTGGGACCTACCCAGCCTCCTATTCAATGGGTAACAGGCACTCTTTATCTGGGGGTAAAGTGGCCGGAGCATGTGGTTGACCACTCACCTCCACCTAGTGCCAGGGTTAAGAATGACTGGAGCTATACCTCCACTCCCCTACATGCCTTCATGCCATGTACAGGGACAATTTTACCTTTACTTTTACCTTTATTTATGCAATAAATATAACAACATTTTTGATAGAAATTCTTCTATTGGTGGATTTATCTTGTGCTTGAAATTAATTAAAATATCCATTACACTTCTTTTTTTTGTCAAAAAGTGCTACTTAAAACACACAAGTTTGCACTAATTATGTTACCTGATTGCAGGGTCATCTGCAGTACGAACTCCAGTGTGCAGTTCTGTGAAAAGAGGGTCTGCCCGAGTATGGATCACAATCAGATGGCTCAGAGCACTAGCAGCCTTGATGCGTACTTGTCGATTGGAGTCATTCAGAGCTTTGAGGAATGTAGTCTGAAGCTGCGGCAGAAACTGCTTCAGCATCACACCAACCTACAAAATACATCCATATAATAAAGCAGTCACTTTCAGGCCTGGCTTAATCACATTATAACTGCACTATAGTGTAAAGAACAGAAACCTATCTGTATCAGAAAATTTCTGTCATCCTGAGAACACAGAGTGATAATGTGAAAAACACTAAAATTTCTGTTCAATATGAAAACATAAATCAATGTTTTGCATACAGCCTTTTAAATTCCAACTTATTTAATTACAAATGGCCTGGGCATTTTTCAGTTTAGATGCCCACCACTGCAGCTATTATTATTATGCATTGTACTACACACACTTTCTGATCTAAGGAGCTCAAATAAAAGGTACACAGTTAAGATAAAATCCATCTATCTATGCCCATACTTTGAAACACTCCACCTATTTTGATGCCGCTTAGTTTATATCTTTTTTAAACTTGTCACTTTCAACTTTACATTTCACTTTCTGGATATATTCATTATAGCAACCTACTACAGTAAAACCTCTATGCATAATTTTTCAGGGGGATGGAAAACAAAAACAATACATACGGGAAAACAATAGTACCGGGAAACAATTAAAAATTATAGATAAGAACAATTTAATGATTATTATTACTTCTTGCTGAAAAAATCTTTCATTGACGTTTGTTTTGTGCAAACTTTACTCCTCAATTCAAAGTACGATTTTTCAAGGCCTAGAACACTTTCACGATCACTGTCACTCGTGCTGTGCACATAAAAGAAAGATTTTACTTTCATCAGCGCTTCATGCATCTCAGCAAAGCTCGGCACAACTTCGGGTTCGCCATCTTCTTCTTCTCCTCCTCTTTCTTCCCCCTCCACACTCCCGGATGCCACGAGGCTCACGCACAGCTCCTGCACTGTTTCTACACCACTGGTTGCCACGTGACTGTCCACAGAGACGTAGTCCTCGAATTTATCTTTGTTCATGCCACTGAACTTTTCCCAGTCTTGGCGGACAGAAATCGTCGTCATCGTTGGTCAATATGACGTCACTATTGCCTGAAAATTGTCCCTGCACGTAACCAGCTTTCCGAAAACAATTTTCGATTGTCTGCTGGGTTACTTGTTGCAAGGCTGCCACAGTGTAGTGCAACGCTTCCAACACGTTTTATCTTCTTTTTCGTTATCTTTACCTGCATCCATTAAGCAAACAGCTGTCTGCATGAGGCATTTTCTATAAAGCTGCTTATAACACTTTATTACCCCTAAATCAAGGGGCTGGAGCACACTTGTACAATTTGCCAGGTACCGTATGACTTTTACATTTCTTAGAAACGATATATACTTTGGATGTGCGGCACAATTGTCCACAAAGAGAAGAATGTTCCTCTTTTGCACACCCATACTTGCGTCTAATGAACGCAGAAATGAAGAAAAAATGTCTGTTGTCATCCACGCTTTATTGTTCATGTGGTATTTGGAGGGTAATTTTTTTATACTCTTGAAACACAGCGGTTTCAGAGACTTTCCGATAACAATCGGCACTTGTTTGTCACTTTCATCACTGTTAACACAAAGTAAAACAGTAACTTTTCCCGAGTCTTTCGAAGATCTTGTATAAGAATATACATGCATCTCAATCTCGCAGGAAACCAAAATGATAGAAATTAAGGCAATTTTCTCATTCTGGTATTTGATTCAACTCGCAGCAGGCAATCCAGGCGGCACTAAGACAGCAATACATGTGCGTGCAGCGCACTAAATCATCATTTCAAATTTTAAAAAAACTATCCATGTGGAAAAATGTTGTGTCAGGACCGTGATTTTTCAACAATCGATGCGATAAAATGACAGTTCGAGGAACAATGGAGGTGGGGAAAAAATAGTGTTATTTATATGGGGCTATTTCCGGGACCAAATAAGGCAGACGATATATGCGGGAAAACGATAGTCCCGGGAACGATGCAATGAGGTTCCACTGTACTACATTTACAGTATAGATTTAAAAAAAAATAGCTTACTGTATAGAACTTATATGTGACATAAGAAAGTATAAATTTCATTATGATCTACACAATACTGATAAGGTGAATATTAAACAAAATACACAGAAAAATATTTTTCTGACTACAGCATGATATCCAGTGTGACAAGCTTTGCAATGAATAAATATCAGGGCAAACAGAATATTCAAAATAGCCAAAAACATATATGGAAAATATATGTACTGCACTGAAGAACACTTCTACACCCTTGTTTTACCTTGGCAAGCAGCAAAGCAAGAGTCTCTAGCACCGCAGCCTTCACGTTCCAGTTGAAGCGATCTCCAAGAATACGGATGAGTGGACCTGTAATGTGGACCACTGACGGTTGGAGTGCTTCAGCACTGGTCAGCCTTATCACTTCACCTAGGCCCTGTGCAGCCTGTTCCTTTACCTCAGGAAGCCCATTAAGAATGGCCTCACGGAAGATAGGAAGAATTGGTGTGATGCCCTATGAAGAGAAATAACACCAGTACATCTCATCAGCAGCCAATTTTTAGGTGTGTCTGCAAATCAAATTACATGCATCAAACACAGGCCACCAAAGTATTTAATAATTTCCACTTCGATATGAAAGTGGACTTAGCACTACATTCTCCTTCCAATAGGTCCAGCAATGGAGCAGTGTTATCCATTGTCCCTCCTAGATATTGGCTCCAATGTGGGGAAACATAAATCTGCTGGTGGTCACAGAAAATTTTTTAAGTTGGCTCATAAACCTACATTCATTTTCACACACCACTGACAGCAATCACTTAAAACAAACAATATCTGTAACTCAACATGTAACCAGTTTGTGCTTTGGCAACATCTTGTAAACAAATCAGCACATATGACAAACACAAACAAAACACAAAGTTCATCTTGTTGAACATTCAATAAAATTGTGTGAGATATATTTGAATGAGCCCACACTTCAAAAAGCTCACTTTTAAACTATTAGCATTTTACAAGTAAAATACCTCTTCTCCATTCAAAATCAACATTTATTTTAGAATCTGTAATGCTAAGAAAACACACAATACTGATAAAACGAGTACAACTTCTAAAAAGGACTTCATTGTAGCAAGAAAAAATGGCATTATCAATTTCTTAAAATTACATATATGGAAACTTCTTGCATAAAATGAGGGGTTTGCAGAAACTTTTGTCATAACAACCAACTCCTAATTAGTCCTACCTTCCTCTCACTTTTGGCACTGAATGTATTTGCACTTTTGTTTCCAGATTTATACTGCTGGTCCATAATGGTAAACCCACCATCTGCAGTCCTCCCTTACCAAGAGTTTCCTGCAGTGGAGGGAACGGGTGCCAAACAGAGGCTAACAGTACCACTGTATATGAATAGTGATGGCACGGACAAACACGTGCCAACTGTGGTCTGAAAATCATTGAAACCACATTTTTTACGAACATTAAAAACTTCCTGTGAAATACTATGCAAATAAAAAACCTTGAATGATCGAATTTACCTTTGGTAAACAAAAGCCTGGAAGCAATTCTTGTCCTTTTAAATCACTAACAGCAAACCGAACTGCCTGGCGAATGTCTCCAACATGAGCAGTTTGTTGAGATGAGTCCAGTGTCTGTAAAAAATTAAAAAAAAAAATCCATCCAGCATAAACACAGGGAAGTAAAAGTATAAACAGTAACCACCATACAAATTTTGGATGTGTGAACAAAGTTGCTTGAATGTGAACAAACTCTCACAATAGATATAACTTTGAACTTTGAACCAAACATAAACCTCTGAAGCCATTTTTACGTTTTGACAAACTAAATCAGAACAAGCATTACACTGCATTTTGAGCAACTACAATAACATACACGTTGGATGCCTGACACTTAGCTTTATGTTCATGTAAAAAGGGCACATTCATATGAGGAAATAACTGTTGCCAAACATCAAAAAGCGTCTTCTTGAGAAATTATTCCTGTCATTAACCCCAAAAACTTACTGCATAATTATTTCTAAAGCTGCACAAAAATTCTTTTCCACACACACACACACACGTTCATCATCTTTCAATATTGCTACTCACAATGCATAACTACCACACAGTGTTCACAGCTTTCAGTATTGCTATTCTAATTTTAAATCATAAATATTCATGATTAACTGTTTTATTTGCACCACAACTTTTCACCTCCCTACATATTGCCACTTAAAAACATGCCTTCTTTTACGCGATTATCTTGAGAACCATAAGACTCCAGAAAAATGCATACTCAATACAAAATGTTTGATTTGTTTCTCTTTATAACCTTTGTTCAAAATATTTGTTGGACCAACATACAGAGTGAAAATATTATGTAACATATGCCCTGAGATTTTTAGTTTTCAAGACATACATCACCATGAAATGGCGTAGCACAGTGTTATTTATCATGACAATAAAGCACTTTTTTAGTTGTACTTAAGACACACAGTTTACAGCAGGGCTCAGTTGTGATAAAAAAGGTCATGAAATACACACAGCACAAACACTGCAACAGCAACTTTTATGACAATTCATTCAGCAATTCTTGATTCATTAGATGCAGAATGAAAGAGAACAGAAAAGCTGATACCCACATTTCTGCAAATGTAATGCACTTTTTGAATGGAAAACAGGCACTGCAGGCACTGATATATATGTGGCCTAAGTAGTGTTTAGTAAGAGGAAAAAGGGACTGCCTAGACGTTCTGGTGATTATGCAGCAGTCCTACCTCACCTAATGCAACTTCCTCCTTTTGTACTCACCCAGAGAGCCATCAGCCTCAGTCAGCAGTGTTTCGCTGGTCCACCGAAGTACATTATGTTAAAAAGGACCTTCATAATTCACACTTTGTATCTTTATTCAACCAGTCATATCACAGAGTGTGTGATGGACAGGACAAGCCGTATGCATAAGTACATACAAAATTTAAGTCAAGAAATACCATGGCGTGACTACTTGGGAAATGTAACATTAAAACAGATATCAAGACAAATAGGGTACGATGTAAACCAGATTTAACTGGCTCAGAATAAAGAACAATGGTGGTCTTCTGTGACTAATAATGGATTCCATAAAGGCTGGGAATTTCTTGACCATCTGAACAACTACCACAGTTTCATGAAATATGGAGTTAGTTACCTTGGTAACAGCACTGAGTGTTTCCCATGCCATCTGGAGCACATCATGATTTGAATCTGTGAACAAATGTATGAGGCCTCGCAGTAGCTGTGGCACATACTGAGAATAGTCAGCATGCGTATGTCGGCAGAAGGCACACAGTAACATAACAGCTGAACGTCGCAGCTCCACCTTATCTGACCGTGTGGACTCCATCAGTTGGTCCATGATTGTCCGAATGCCAACTTCATCTGTCACTGACAGCACAACAGCCTGACAGTACTCCAACTCCTGTAAGGTCAATAACCATGTGACTGTCTGGATGTCTAGGATCAAAGCAAGCAGCTTGTCAATTAAAGAATCATCTTTTCAATCCCCAAACAGTTGTGTGTGTGTGAGGTATTTTCTATGCCATACAACAGTCTGCTTTACTGATCCACCACGTTCCGGTATTTATCTGTCTGTGATGAACTACGCACTGATATACCTACATTATGCTACACCTGCACCATTGGTCAGTTTTCATTATTTGTAAAGATGCACAATGAACAAAGCTGAGCTGATTGTGCTAAGGTTATACTCCACTTAGTTTCAATTTCCATCTTTATTATAATGTTAAACTTCTTCCTTAAGGTTTTCCTACTCTTACTTCAATTCTCTTTTAAAACACTGCTTACCACATTATTAAACAAAAATAACACTGTTTTCTAAACAAAGCAAACAATCACTTATGTTTAATCAACTCAAGAAATATGGGTGTGAGGACCTGCCAATGTCAGCAGACAGGTAGCCAGACTTTGAAGGCTACGGCAGGAGGATGAACTGAAAAGGCTAAGAGAAAGTATGCAAGAGTTCACAATCAGTGGTGTGCAACTGTTTTTTGCTGCTAGGCCATGGACTGTAGATGTTATGAGTATTACAGACTGCAGCATTATGGTCAAAATAATCATTTGGTTCTCCTGTTTGTTGGCAATTTGTAACTGAAAACACATGATAGTGATCCATGTACTAATAAATATATATATTTTTTATAAAAAATTAAATAATTTGGGATTAAAGGTATACAGTTCCTTTCTGACTAGTACAAACACATCTCTTGAGAACAGAAACTACAGATTCAGTAGCCTATATCAGCAGACAAGTGTGTCCCATTTTTATACAAGCATGAATTTGCCCCATGTGGCACATGAGAATCTTATAGTATCCACAATCCCTCAGTAACCAAAAAACGTTGCTGTTAACCAGCACTGCTTGTGACATGTCACTGCTCAGAAAATCTATTCTTTCATAACTCCAGCCAAAATGCACTGCCTCTATTTTATTACTGACATCTCTGTCACTCCTGCTAAGATTGTGTCAGCCAAGAAGGGCAGACTGATGTCAGGCAATTAGCTGAGCACAGCTGTGAGACAAAGACTGATACATAATATGTGTTACTATGGAACCATTTTTCTTGATTTGTAACTTTTTTGTGACAACCTAGTAGAGCAGCTAACATACCTTCAAAGTACGAGGGCTGTCCAAAAAGAATCCGACTATATTTTTTCCCGCGGTAAGTAATGGCGAAAGGGTGGGGAAACTGAGCGTAGTGGTAGATGGGACTTTCATGCGCATACGTGATTTTTTGCTGCCTCGCAACACCACCGGATGCGTCTGTCGCTGCCAGATAGCGAAGTGGTGAAACACGTGTTCGCCGTATTCTCGTTTCGCTCAAGATGACAGAATGTTTGGAGCAGCGATACTGCATCAAGTTTTGTCAGAAACTTGGGGATACCCAAGCGGAAACAATCCGCAAAATTCAGCAGGCTTTCAGTGATGATGCAATGGGGGTCACTCAAATTAAAGAGTGGTTCAACCGCTTTAAAGATGGCCGCGTGTTGGCGGATAGTGACCAGCGTTCCGGGAGACCGTCAACGAGCCGAAATGCTGATGTCATTGACAAAGTGCGGACATTGATCATGGAGGACCGTCGTTTGACCGTCCGGGAAATTGCTGATGAGGTTGGGATCAGCAGAGGTTCCACAAACACGATTTTAACTGAGGATGTGGGCATGCGAAGAGTGGCGGCAAAATTTGTGCCCAAGCTGCTTTCGCCGGAGCAGCAACAACTCCGCCTTGAGGTCGCGCAGGACATGCTGGAGTGCGCCAACAGGGATCCTGAGTTCCTGAAGACTGTGATCACTGGTGACGAGTCGTGGGTGTACGGATACGACCCGGAAACCAAGTTCCAGTCGTCACAATGGAAGCATCCAACATCCCCGAGGCCCAAAAAAGCACGACACGTTCGGAACAATGTGAAGGTGATACTGACTGTTTTCTTCGATTACCGGGGTGTTGTGCATCATGAGTACGCACCACTAGGCCAAACTGTTAATAAGGAGTACTACCAAGAAGTCCTCCGTCATCTTCGTGATGCAGTTCGGCGCAAGAGACCGGAGCTGTGGGACGCACGCAACTGGCAGCTGCATCATGACAATGCCCCAGCTCATTCATCACACCTGATCCAGGGTTTCCTGGCTAAGCACGGCATTCCGCAGGTTCGCCAGGCTCCCTACTCTCCTGACATGGCTCCTTGTGATTTCTGGCTGTTCCCGAGATTGAAGACACCGCTAAAAGGCTCCCGTTTTGACAGCCGCGAGGACATCATACAGAACGCGACGGCGCAGCTGCACACCATTCCAAAACAAGCCTTCCAGAATTGCTTCCAGCGATGGAAGGACCGCTGGGCTAAGTGTGTGGAGTCACAAGGGGCCTACTTTGAAGGGGATTAGGTATTGTAACCACCCAGATACAAAACTTTTTTTTCCCGGCCCAAGGTCGGATACTTTTTGGACAGACCTCGTATGTCATCAACCACAAATAGTGTGAGGACAAAAAATGTGCACTGCCAATGCAAAAGTCACACTACTATGACAGGTACATTTAAACATCCATCCCACAGCTGCTTCTGACCTGTAACAGCTGCCACCATTCAATAGTGCTGGCACAGTTTTATCTTGTTATATTGCCAATGCACTTCCTTTTGCTGAGACAGACTCATTACTGCTCAAAAAAATGGATGGCTCTTCCAGGAAATTGAAAGTAGGTGGAAAAGGAGAAGTTGTCACACACACAATCTGTTCCTGTTCATGGGACAGACCATCAAAAATGTTACATACTGGGGCATCAAGTGTTCATTACAGTCAAGCCATTCCAGCCATTCATGTGGTCTTACATTAAAATAGCAAAATGACAATGATTTGAGTGTGTCCAACACAGGACACAAAAGGTACAGAGTCAGACAGAAAACTATGGTTATAAATTATGCAGAAAGGAACACGAACTACACTTTTTCTTCACACAACACATATTTTTATCAAAATTATGCACCCATAATTTTCTAGCCTTAACATATGCTTAAATTATCTCTGAAAAGAATTCACCTATTTTACACACCATAAACATCTGGACACAAATTGTTGAAAAAGTGCATGAATTAGATGAGTAAATATGGTAAGTTTTCATGTGATTAAGCTTTAAAATACAAAAAACAGATGTAATAGTGGCCTACCTGGGTCTCTTGTGGTGTGCCTTGAGCTGCAGAGAGAGCTGCCAGAAGTGCTGGCAATATCTTGTGCAAGTATTTTGTAAGAGCTTCACCTGCTACAGAAGCAAGAATTGACAAAGCCTTCGTATTTACTCGCGGAGGAGCAATCAACTGTGGAACAAGGTATGGCAGAACTACACGAGACTTGATGGCCATCACTTGCCGTAACCCATCTAATGTGGACTCAGCAACCTTTGGGTCAGGGTCATTCTGACAAAGTAAAAGAAAGACAGTTTCAATTAATCAAACACAAAGAAAAGCAAGCAGCTATAGTAAGAAACTCACATCCTGCCTGAACCAAAAGTTTCAGCTCCAAACTTTCACTGAGAACCAAATAAAACTAAACAAGCACATTGTATATTACTACAACCAAATGGATATATAAAGGTTAGAACTATGTAACACATAAATTCAGTGTCCATTGTATATTGTTTATTTAACACTGACTACTAAAGATTTCATCAAATCCCCTGCCCCTATAAAAATTAAATGGCATATTTTTTAAAACTAGTTTTGGCCTTCAAACAGCTTGGCACCCCTCACTACCTATTACATGGTTCAAAATATCACCTTAGGCTCCTATTCTTTAAGACCAAGAGGAAGGAGACTAGAATGATCGGATCTGATAGAGAATGGAAACAGGGAACCTTAGGCAACATTCCAAGAAGGAAAAGGATGAAGGGTAGTAGAACAGGAAATACAAAGACTTCATTAAGAAACTGAGAATGTACCACATGACAAAATACAAAGTGTTTTACTGGACTGGTTTCAGCAGATGCATCCCATGAACATTCATGCTGACGGTACCACAGCCTGAAGAACAACTTTCAAATTATAAGTCATGTATTTTAATTAATTAAATGTTCTCAGAACTCTTTCTTCAATAACTGTGTATATGTGTGTGTGTGTGTGTGTGTGTGTGTGTGTCCCACACACACACATACATACATACGTACATATACAGGTACCTTATTTTCACTATGTGTTTCCATCAATTTAATGTGCAAAAAGCATGTGCAGGACTAAACATATACAAATGATACAAAATACTAGTTAAACCTGAACATGGCTATAGTCCACCCAAGCCAAGATATAAGACATCCTGCCATAAGCGCATGGCACAGAGTGGAGATGACAGCGCCACGTATGATGCCCTCAGGGCACGGGAGAGGACCCCGTTGTAAATATGCATTCCACAAGTATGGGTCTCTGCAGGTAATAAAATTTATCTCACCACTACTTGTGGGACGAAATAGGAAACCAGAAGGAGCAAACACATCAAAAAGACCATTATCTCACAGGAAGATACCTACAAGTAATGAATGAAGGTACTCCTGAACAGGATACCAGCAGTTCCAGCACACCATCACAGGGTACTGGCAGCACCAGAAAACCAGCAGATGTTCAGGAGTCACCCAAGGATAGTGACTTGCCAGATTTGAGAGACCTACCACGAAATTTGTTCAAATTAACTTACACTACAGTGAGGCAGTGATGAGAGTTCTTTGCCAGAAACTTGATTTGGGTAAGGTAGATACAGTACTTATGCAGGAACCATGGATTCATGAGAACCACATAAGGGAGGTACCTAGCTCTTGGGGAACAATATGTTCTGTTACACCTAATGGTTAATTACAGATCCTGCATTTATATTAGCAATAAAACCCATATGTTACTGTCAGTGGAACTCTGCTCTATGGACATGACTACAGTAATGTTACATACAAGACAGGAGGGAGCCAGAAGAAACTTAACATTATGTCAGCACACCTTCCCTATATATGCAGATGAACCACAGTCTATAGTAGGAGAAAGCAAGTCATCAATGGAGGCGATGCCAATGCATTATGTGGGGGAGCACGGGCACTAAATCAAGAGAAGAAAGCTTAATGGTGTATTTGATGAGTGTGAACCAGAATAGTCTCAATCAAGGTAACAAACAAACCCCTGCAATTCATAACAAAAAGAAGTTTATGGCCTGATATTAGGGTTCAATGAAACAGGAACCCGATCACTAACTGGCATGCAACTGATTGGCATGTAACTGATAAATCCCCTCTGTCAGATCAGATTACACATGCTTTCAAAGAGGCAGCACAGACATGACTAGAGTCAACTGCAGGGATCTCAACAGAACCAACTTAAGACCTTACAAATATGTCTAAAGGTAGACCTGAAGGTTGTAATGTGGAACATTCGCCTACTGAAAGATGCACAGCTGGTTGCTGAAGGGTTGCAAAAGGCCATTCCTTTCATCCTATCACCAGAACTGTCCTGCTAGAATCACTCACTCACCAAGGAATGTGCTCGAGCAGAAGAAAGACATTAGCGGACCCAGAGCCCAAAAGACACCCACATAATAGGACCAAACAAACATATTACACATCACAATTAAGAAAGCCACTAAGTGCATGAAATATTTACTACATGTCAGATGAAATGGTAGTGGAGAGAATAAATGAGGGAAGATGGCCAAGGATAGCATAAACCTATACACTTAAGAGAAAAGGAGGACGATATGAGGAGTAGGAGGAGAGAAATAGGACAATGAAGCAGAATGGGAGAAAGTTCTCACAATTGAACAGTTTGGATGGATGGATGGATGGAGGGCTGGATGCATGGGTGGGTGGATAGGTGGGGTGGGAGGATGGATGCATGGATAATCAGATAAGTTTCCATTAAACACAATTTCATTGCTTGGTATTTAACTGGAAACATAATAATTTGGATCTATAAATACACATATTATTGGTAAATGATTATTACTGTTTTTCTGCTGTTGTTGTTGTTACTGTCAGTGTTTTATGACACTATTTCATCAATTCACACACTGCCAACAGGGGTACATGAATTTCTTTCTGCTGATGTAGGCTGTTAGTGTTTGTGTGTGTTGAAGGTGGTTCAATCATCTGTACTTGACAGTAATCCCATGCCTATCCTCAATGATGCAGAACCAGCCTTTGAAAACTTGCAGCTTTACTCTACAATAACATGTCTCATTAGCTGCGGCAAGAGTTCCAAGTCATATAAGGAAGAAAGCCTTTCACCCACAGAATCATTAAATCAGAATTGCACTGTACATCCTAAATGCAGAAATGAAAACATACCAACTGGTTCAGCATTGCCGGAAGGATGTCATCAAGTGCTCGAACTCCTACAGTTGAGTGCAGACTGTCAAAAGTCTTTGCAGCGGCTTGTCTCACTTCTGGCAGTGGATCACAAAGCGCTTTCCTTACAGTAGGCACCAAACTATTTACAAATGTGAGCACCATGTCTTTGCTGGTAGAAGCCATTATCTCTGAAAGACCAATACACACTCCCTGTCGCTGATCTGATTGATCTGACTCCAGCCCTTTCTCCAGAATTGGAATAATCTCTGGCAGGACCCGTTCACCCAATTTCCTCACTAGATCTCCTAAAGTACGGGCTGCAACCTGTCACAACAAAAAGAAATAAAATTACTGAACCTTTTGATGTGTGTAGTTCTACAAAATTTCCTCGTCACTTACATTATCGAGGGTAGTTTCAAACAAGACACGACAGACAATAATAAATACAGTGAAACCTGGATTTTACGTTCCTAAGAGGACCATTTAAAATGAATGCAAAATCGCAGAAAATGTGAAATCAAAGAAATTACATTGCTAATGAAATTAAATACACTAAAATAATGTTGTACTACATTAATCATGTAATCTACTTCAATATAGTCACTTAAAAATGTAATCTAGCTCACTTCTTCCACATGTCAATTAAAATAAGCAACTGCTTCTTCGCTTTCTGCTCAACCCTCTACACCTTGTTCTCAACACAACTGAGGACAGCCATCATGTTATTGTTGACACCAAACTGCATGCAGTCATTATAATGAATCATAACCAGAATGAAATTACATAAATAAAAGTGTTTGCCAGTTCAATTCACACTCCTGCTCGCATCAAAAGTCATGTGTAACTATACAGACTTGGCACCAGTATGATGTACGCATGGATCACCTATGATGCAAAGCTCCACTCTGCTGGTGTGACCTTGAAGCCACAGATTATGTAGCACAGATGGGACAGATCATCTAGTATGCATAATGGTTCTAAGGTAGTAAGTGTACATAAAGATAACACAGGTGACAGGAAATTATAACCAAACACCAATTTTCTTTCCTGATTTCCAATTTAAAGTACTTAAATGACACAAACAGGCCAACTTATGCTCAGTTTAAACACATAATAAAGGAAATGGGTAAAAAGAAAAAATTTAAATTCAAGGAATATATAACACTCGTCTTATGGAACTTTAGGCAGGACCAATAAAAATATGCAAAGAATTACAGAAAACGTGGAATCAAGGAACGTAAAATTCAGTTGTCACTCTACTCTTCTATGTCACGTCTCTCAAGAGGTCCAGACGGTGGACACACTTTTGGTGCCAAGCACTGTTCTCCCACTGACATGTCATTCATTCCCTCAGGTTTGGAGCATTAAGGTTAAGGCTGAATGAAGTCAAAATACCAAAGGTGTTAAATATAAAACTAAAAGGAAAATGCCCAAGAAGAAGACTCAGATCAAGATGGGAACAACAAGTACGGGAAGACATCACACCAAACAATGTAGGATGACACCAAGGACCTCTGAGACAGATGAAGAAGCTTGACCTGCATGTTTTGAAAACAATGGTAGTGGGCAAAACACAGAGCACACCCATGCATGCATAACCCCCCCACCCACATAAACAAAAACACACACACACACACAAAAGAAATGGTACACTACACTGACATGTTCAAGTTCTACAGAGTGTTAGTAGAATTGCTTAGAATATTCTCCTGCTTCTTGACATAACCTGCAAACTTCAAATGACCATCTGACATTATTAGGGTCTCCAATATGGTGTTATTCTCCTTGACAATATCAAGAACTACGTCACATAATTCCATCCTTCTTCATTTACCATCACCACATGTGTTCTACAGTGTAACATACCTAAGTAAAAAATACACCTTGACCAAATAGTCACTCTCATGTTCAATGCTAGTAACAGTTTCAACATCAAACAGTAAAGACTAGCATTTCTTAACACAGCAAACTCTTTGCTTCTTCAGAACTCTTAGTGTATATTACAAGTGACTTTGTAATATAACACAATCAACACTAACACTAACACACTTCTAGAATTTTATATGTGTACAATACATAAACATTCCTCCCCTACTCTGTATTAGGCTAGACAATGATTAGTACCTGTCTTTTGTCATAGCTGGTACTGGCCAGGCAGCCAAGCAACAGGCTGAAGAGTGTAGGCAGAATTTCTCGCAGGGTGCGTGGAGTGTTAGTCACAACAACCTTCCATACATGCAGAGCTGCTTGCCTCACCATGAGAGCCACATCTGACCTACCCATGTAGAGGCCTGCCAGAACCCGGTTTCTGCGTCCCCCACCAAGAGCATCAATGATAGCCTGAAAAAATTATGAATATGCTTTGTTTCTAGATGTATTTCATTAAACCCCTTCAGCTGCACAGGCTTTATATACTGAAAAATGGTAAGATAATTATAAGTGATGAATTGGAAAGCATGTACAAACCTACATTAATGTTCTAAATAATAACGAAAAGTGGAAGTACTTTTCTAACCACTGCTTCCCAATTTCTGAAGTTTGCAAGCTTTGTTCCTTTGTCCTGGTGGTATGAGAAGTATGCAGATGAAGATGAGTATGGAGCACTGATGAATTGCCATGGCTCAAGCAGTTATTAACCAAACTCTCACCACAAGAGGTCCAGGTTCAATCCCAGGTAAGTCCACATGAGATTTGCAATGAATAAAGTGGCACTAGCACAGGTTTATCTCTAAGTACTTCAGTATTCCCCTGTCAGTATCATTCAACCAGAGCTTGAAGACTAAAATTAATCTGTATTATATACACAGATTCAGTCTATACCATGCAAAGAATGCATTGTGCTTCCATTAGAAAGACAAATCAGTACATGCTCTGTTGGAAACTAAACACTGGGTACTGTAAGAATCAATGGAGCAACCAAATACACTGTGTGAACAAAATGCAGAGTTTTTATTGTTAAACCTGGAGGTAGATACAGTAACCTCTACGCTTTACAGGGTTAAGGTACTATTCCAATACTTCCCTGGAAAAATCAAGAAAACCAATAAAATACAGCACTCAGTCAAGAAAGCCAGCCTCTGGCCAAGAAATAAATCCAAAACCACTTGACTGCAGCACTCAGTATTATGCCATATTTGTCCAAAAATATGACACATGAAGAAAAATGTATAAAATATGACAATCCAGCAACTTCTGGCAAAATCTGGGTGTGGCAACTGCTCCATACATCAACTCACATATCCACACAGCACTGTATAAACATGAGAGTACTTCCAAACAAGTAATCTTCATATTTTCTTCACCATTATCGCCATACTCAAGTAAAATTTACCCAAACCTACATTCTCAAAGCTGTTACAATATAGCTAGTGGCTCTGATTTGATGTATTATTCCAAAATGACACAGGTGAATATGCATGTCCAGTATCCTTCCTACTAACATAAAACAAAACAAAAAAAAATGAAGAAGCAATATTCTCACATCAGCATATAAATTTAGGTACAGCACTGCTGTAAGGGTTGCTCAATCCTCTGTGGCAACTGTTGAAAGCAGATTTAATGGGTTTACGTACTGTATACAGTATCAGTTCTAATATTCAACAATCATATGTAACTCACATTACTTGCTTCAAACAGTAAATTCTTAAAGTGCTTACTATAAATGTACACTGAAACACCCCCTTAAAAGTTTGTTCAGGGAACCATAGATCTGAATACCAAAGTGACAAAAATCTCAAATAAATGCTATTCACAAATCAGATTATAGGCTTCAGATCACTAACACTGAAAATTAAATGAGGGAAAACCTTAAATTAAGCGAGGACAATCTTCTGTGGAGGGGGACATTTGGACAACTGATACTGAAAACTGGATGAAGGAAACCCTTCAAATAAGTGAAGTCAAAAAATCATCAAGAAAGGACATTTAGCAAAATAATGATCTGTGTGCAAAAGTAGTTAAACATAACCTCAATGTTTCTGTTACATTTATAATTGCAGACAAACTGTTATGCACATTGATTTATTTCTACTGTATTACATAAACACAGCTTCATATTGGTAAACGCTCACCACACAAGAATGACTTACATGATGTGATTGTTCAGTTCCAAAGTTATCATCCTCATCTGCTGTTTCAGTGCTCATCTTTCCTGACACCCTGATATTCTGTACAGCAGATCTCCCAGCAACTGCACTGAACTGTGTAACACAAAGCAGGCCTAATTATCTTCCCTACTCAATTTACCATTTTATTCATACATTATATTTTACAGTATTTGCACATAGCACAAAAAGAAACTTCGATGGGTACTCTTTCCCTGGGGGTAAAGTAAGTAAGGCACGAAGCTGGCCACTCATGTCCAACTAGTGCCAAGGGTAAGAATGGATGGAGCTACACCCCCCACTCCCTCATATGCCTTCATGCCACGCACAAGGATAACTTTACCCTTACCTTAGTGCGAAAAAAGAACATATTACACTGGACAGACTAAATGTGTCCACATGTACACGTCGTCTCTCACATTACTGAAATTATTTCAAGAAAATTTGAAATTGGGAAGTCAAAACCAATTGTGTCTGGCCAAATTTAATTTGATCTGATACAACCCCTGCTTTATGCTATGCTCAAACTGAACTTAACAACTTTCATCAGATCCTGTTTATCTTACCTTTAAAAAATCTGGTACATAATGTCAAATACACAGATTATTCTGCTAACAAACTTCATTTGAAACATTTCAACGTTGTGAATATTTAATTAAATACAAGGAAAAATTAACTTTTCCTGACATAATGCTGTGCAATGGGTTTTACTTGTAATAAGTGACTTTACACCTACAATACATGAACACTAAAAACAACAAGGTATGTAAAATCACACATTTGGGAAACATATTTTCATTACTGGAATACAACTTTTCACTAATTTTTAATAAATACGTATTCAGTGACAAGCAGACAGTAAATGCTTTCAGCTTAATGAATGCTACAAGTACTTTCCACCAACAAACTGAATTACTGAGTTCAATAAATGAAGACGAAACTGAAGTAAGATTTATAGACACTTGCTACACAAATTTAATCAATTACTCTGCCTGTTCACTAAAATTACAAAAGGCTTATTTTTGACATTACACATGCTGATATTCCACTTGTCATAAAGCCAATGCAAGAATATTTTGACAGGAGCCACTTAGATCAACAGAAATTCCACAGATGTAATACACTGCACTAATACCATCAATCATTACTCAACCTTGTGTTTTTTAATGAAAAAAAGTGCCAGTACTGCACACTCTTCCACACACCAGAAAAAACAACTGTATAAATGCATGCACAAACATCTGTATAAATCTCATTTGATTAACAAAAAGAGCAGAATAAAAACTTGGCTCAGTGATTAGGCTCTCTCCAATTTCTTGCTTCAAATATATACACATTTATGTGGGAAGTTCTTGCTGCAGTGAAGCATAACTGGAAGTAATGGTTACTTCTCAGTATGAATAAATACCTGTAACGAATTCTCCAATTATCATCGAACAGTCCTTTTTCAAGTTCTGGCAGCAACAGCATAATAGCTGTGTCTGCATATAAATTCACAATTCTTTGACCTGCTTTCAATGCTGTGTCACGCACATACTCATTCTCATCTGCCAAAGCCTACAAATATGAAACATTAAGGCAATGAGCAACTGAGACAGTAGAGGAAACATAAGGAATACAAAACTCAGAAAGAACTGTGAGACATAAGTGAGTACATAATCAGGAAATTAACAAATGTGCACATAAATAAATTAATACAACAGTGAATGGATTTAAAAAACATACATACTGTATGCAGTACAGCTTTACACTTCTGTTTTAATACAATATGCTAAAACACTGCACTAAAGATGGCAACAAGTACAAACCAAATGAGATTAAAAATTGTTTTAAGTCTAAAGTCCAGATGAAGAATAATAATGACAGTAAAACCTCATTAATTTGATACTGGTTAAGGCATATTGCACTCTCAATGTAAGTGTCTCATCCCCTATCCTTGACAATAATTCTGCATGCTTTTTAATATGGTTCATTCACAATTCAAAGTCCTACTGAAACTAAGTGAATAACTGATTTCAGTGACTTGAAACTATTACTTTGTATAGATGTTGCAATTCAGGCATAAATGTTGTATGCATTCCTGTAATTACTCTGTACATCCCTGGAAATTTCCACTCTGTCATGCAAAGCAGATAATCCAGAACACACAGAATGCACTGGACTGGCTACCAGTTGACAGACCTTGGATGGTGGGTGTGACAACAGCTACCCATGAAAAAAGGACCTGCATGTCATTGTGGCAGAACAGCACCATTTTGTGTAAAATGTTTGATATATTATTCACACATTTGTTTTCCCTGCACATGAAGTACAATCACAGCGAAAAGTGGATAATTCAAAGCTGTTATCTCCAGCACTGAACACTTTGAATTAAGAAACTTTTATTGTACAGGGTCCGGCAAAAAAACTGACGATTTTTAAGTTAAAATGAAATGAAAAGTGTACTATCTTTTTACGTGAATTTATTAATAAATTTAACTTCATCTCAAAGCATTTTAATTACAATATTCACTTCCTGAATATTGTGTCTGTGAGGTGGCGTCCATTGTTGTTAACACATTCCCGCAAGCGTTTCAGGAAGTTCTGCATCACTCGTTGCAGCATGATGGGAGAAATTGCTGCCACTTCGTCCCTGATGTTCTGTTTCAAGTCCATCGTTGTCCTTGGTTTATTTAATTTATTTTATTATAAAAATTTAAGTCCTCATGCAATATTCGGCACACCGTACGATCAGACATTCTTAACGCAATGGCATTTCTGCTTGCTGATGCCGAGGACTTCTGACAAAAGCCTGACGCACTCTTTCGATGTTCTCAGGAGTTCTAAGTGAAGGTTCTCTTCCGGGAGGTTTTCTTTTCACTGCAGAAGCTGTCTCTCTGAAGTTTCTCACCCACAACAGTACAGTATTGCGACTAGGGACACTGTCATTCCGATGAATATTGAAGTGCCGACGAAATATCCGCTGAGTCTTAACAGAATCGCTGTTTTTGAAATACGTCTCCACAGCGAAAGCCCGATGCTGTACCGACCAGCGCTCCATGGCAACTGAAATGCTTTGAGTCTTGCTAGAAGGGCGCTCAAGGACAACTTCCCCACACCAACGGTACCAGTCACAGCAGTGTTACAAAATCGTCAGGTTTTTCTGCCGGACCCTGTATTACTGGCTACTGTACATGTTACAGATATTAAAACCATAAAAAGAATTTACCTTAAGAATCGGATTAATAATTTGTCCTATATATGGAGTGAATTCACTTGTGAATACCACAGGCATGTAAATGAACATCATGATATAACCATCCTTTACATGTGGTGCAATATCAGTTCTTTCAGCAGTACTAATAATTTCTGAAAATGAAGTATATATAATTTCACACAAATGTACAGAACACAGCCACAAAATTCCAGTAACTTCTGATTGTCAGTACAATGGCTAATGATACATACACTGAATCATCTTAGCATGTGAGACTTGGGGTTCTCATGGCAGTAATTATACATATTACTGCCTTTGGGATGTGGCACACATAGTTTGCTAGATAGGTACCAATGTTCCAGAGAAACCTGTCACCTCCATTTTTAGGGTTGGAGCTGCCTTTTTTGTCCTGAAGATGGAGGTGCCAGGTTCCTCCACAACACTAACATCTGCCAAACTACACAGTGTCACATCTCAAATGACAGTAATTTTCAATACCTTATTATTATTCTGGTGCACAATAAGAACTTTGATCTCTAAAGTGGGAAATACAATGCATGAAAAATATATTTGCTGGTATACAAAATACACCATACTCTCATACATAAATATTCACTATATGTGGCATGATCAGCTAGTTTGTGAACTAGTCACAATGATGTTGCTGCAATTATGCAAATACAGAATCCTCCGCTAGGTGGAAGTGGAGTACAATCTTTTGTCATTGGCCATACATTTCAAAGAAGCAGCAGTAAAAATCAGAAGTAACACCCTGTAAAGCGAAGTTGTGTGCAGCACGATGTGATTTGCATTTTCTCAGAAAAAGTCTAATTTTAAAGAACAGTGTGTGTACATCCAGCAAAGCTTCAAATAGGCAAAACTGCTGCACAGATTTATAAGATGTTAAAACTTGCTTTCAGATACAATATAGTTTTCTCAGGCGCACAGCCACGTCAATTCGTTTGAATACAACGTTTCGGGGACTAGCTCCATCCCCATCCTCAGGCAAAACTGATTTAACATACAACTCGTCTGTCCCGTGTTTTTCTACCTGGCGCGGCAGGGAGAATCAGACCGGTTTGTAGTGCCCAAACAGTTGAGTTGCTGGGCGGGCTGTTAACTGATGTGCTCTCACGCCTCGCTGCGAGGTCCTTATCTGACGTATTGCGGGTTGCCAGGCTCTGCTCATTATGAAACCGCCATCCCTGTTGATGTTGTCCGGATGTAATTTTATTTCAATGGCTTCTTTTATTATGCGGTCCATGTATTCTTTTGTCCTGGCTAGTCTGCAGGTGTTATTGAAATCTATCTTGTGGCCTGTTTCCAGGGCATGTTGAGCAACTGCTGATTTATCTGGTTGCCCAGTCTAAGGTGTCATATGTGCTCTTTTCGCCTCGTCTCGATCGTTCTTTTTGTCTGGCCAATATACGTCTTTCCGCATTCACATGGGATGCCGTATACGCCGGGTATTTTCAATCCAGGGTCATCCTTCACTGGTCTGAGCATGTGGCAGGTTTTCTTTGCTGGGACGTGTATGGTTCTGATGTCGTATTTGGATAGAAGTCTGCTGATTTTATTGGAAGTGGATTGTTGGTATGGCAGAAGTGCTGTAGCAGTTGGTTTTTCGTTGTTTTCTTTTTGTTTCCTTTTTGAGTTAAGGGCGTGACTGATATCCCGATCGCTGTAACCATTTTTTCTGAAGGTCTTTTTTAAATGCTGTAGCTCTTCTCCTATGCTTTCCGTATCGCAGATCGTCTTTGCCCGGTGTACCAGAGTTCGCAAAACCCCATTTTTCTGTGCGGATGGTGTGCTGATTCCGCATGTAGATAGAGATCTGTGTGTGTAGGTTTTCTGTATACTGAGTGTCCTAGTGAACCATCCGGTTTCTTCTTTACAAGGACATCGAGAAATGCCAGTCTGTTGTCTATCCCTGTCTCCATGGTGAACTTGATATTTGAGTGTAAACTGTTCAAATGTTGAAAGAAGATCTGCAGTTCCTCCTCTCCATGGGGCCAGACTACACAAGTGTCATCTATGTATCTGTACCATATGGAAGGTTTCTTTTTTGCCGTGTTCAGAGCCTGTTGTTCAAAGAACTCCATGTATATATTGGCCATTACAGGTGCTAGTGGCGAGCCCATTGCTAGTCCATCTGTCTGCTCGTAGGTAGTACCGTCATACACAAAATATGTGGTAGAGAGGGTGTATCTGATGAGATCGGCGAGTTTGTCATCCAGATGTTGTGAGAGAATTTGGATGGTTTCATCCAGCGGTACTTTAGTGAATAGCGATATGACATCGAAACTTACTAGAATGTCTGTTTCGTGTACTTGTATGTCTTTTAGCTTCTGAACAAACATCCCAGAGTTCGTGATATGATGTTCTGATTGTCCCACCTTATATTGCTTTCAGATAGGAAACTATGAGCAAACTCAAACATCCAATTGGTTTTCCGCTTTCAAAAGTAAAATGATGTCAGTATGATGCTGAGCATTCAGGACACCCAGCAATGAGGAAAACAGACAAAAATGTGAAATTAATCAAGGAATTTGTTCATGAAACCAGATGCAACACTATCAATGATCTGGCTAATGAGGTGGGACTTTAATTTAACTCACAACAAAGAATTCTGACATAATATCTACACACGCAATGGATTGCCACAAAATTCATGCATCTGCTGACTGATGAACAGAAGCAGAATCATGTCAATATGTGTCCAGACCCACTG
The DNA here is from genome assembly GCA_021186555.1 of Reticulitermes speratus. Classification (NCBI taxonomy): domain Eukaryota; kingdom Metazoa; phylum Arthropoda; class Insecta; order Blattodea; family Rhinotermitidae; genus Reticulitermes; species Reticulitermes speratus. The sequence goes on from JAJKFL010000002.1 coordinate 20,305,425, forward strand.
TTCTTGTTAAGGTCATCACAGTATCAAACTTCAGGTGGCATTACAGGTGAGGAGATTTAATGACATCATCACAATCCACAAAGAACTGTAAGCTGCATCTTCCACATTCAAAACACAGGACTTCTGCAAATGTATCCAGCAACAGCACAATCACTGGACTCACTACATAGTCACAAGAAAACCATATCAAAGAAACAGCATGGAACAGAAGGTAAATACAAATATCACATGAAAATAATACAATTCTGAAACTGATCTCACCACACATTTGTATCACAAACACTGATGTAGAAATTTGCAAAGTGATATCAGTGGGCACTCTTGAAGGCAGAAAGTGTCTCTGATACACCAGCAAATATTGTAAATTGTATTATTCATATTTCGTATGGACCATGGTGAAATAAACATGACAGGCAGAAATCAAGAGTCACCTTAAAACAATGCAATCTTCTGTGTGCAGCTTCAGTGGCCTATTTGTTTGCACCTAAAATTTTATTTGTAATTAATATGGTACTGTCTTGTAAGCTATGTACTATAGTTACAAATTGGATTGAGAATCATCTCTTTTGATGTAGAACAGACAGTAACTTAAATTATTTTCACAAATGTCTTTTCATTGTCTACAAATTGCAAGTAGACTTTCAAGTTGTAAATGCTTTGTTTTCCTGTTAGTGGTTGAATAGTAAAAATACAGCATAACCTCTGTATAACAAAAATGTATAAAACATGTGAAAATGGTTGATATAAAAGTACCCCCATCATAATCTGAAAATGGCTGAAGTATGTAATCTTCAAGTCTGTCTCTAGCTGATATCACAACATGGCACTAAGAGTTTTAAAAAAAACTGGCACATCAACAATGAAAAGTTGCAAAAATGCAAGTATTAAAGAGAAGTGAAGATGATGAGGGGAGGGAAGAGGATAGAAGAGAACAGACAAGAAGAGAAGAGAAAAGAAGAGAAGAGAAAAGAAGAGAACTATGATAGAAATCTTCTGAGATGCATTCAATGCACTTTTGTACGACCCAAGAAAACTAACAAACAACTCTAATTGTCACAACTGGGCTGTAGGTACTTCCATAATGCTACACATTGCAATCCAATACCTGGCATTAATTTGTGCAGTTTCTCAACACCAAGTCCACCCACAACTTCACTGAGACCCTGAGCAGCACCAGAACGATCTACAGAACTTGTTTCTGATGTAAGCGTCTGCATCAACCATGGAAGCAAATCCTCAAAACTAGATTCACCCATTCCACGTACCATAGCTCCAAGAGCTCTTGCTGATACACTGCGCACCTGAGACATAAACAACCATCATACACAATGACAACAATACCTCATTGACCTTTCAGTCACCTATAAATGCATGCATTATGCTCCAATGTAAGTTTAAATCGTCACAAAACTCAGTAAAATCTCACTGCAACACACTTTTGTGGACTGACAAATGATACTCATTACACTGACATTTTGCTGCAATGAAGGCAATAAAAACAAATTATGAACTTAAAAATGTACAGCCTTTACAAAAGTTAAAGCATTTTTGTCAAATATGTGATGCACTGCATGATCATTGTGATAAGAGCAAGCATAAAAACAACTGTCTATCTTGCTATTATAAAACAAACTACAACCTTAACAAACAGAAGGAGAAGGTAATTTTAGCTTGGCTCATGTGATGACACATCAATAATCAGCAATGCATCTCAGACTTCAAACACACTTTACCACGTGTATGAGAAGCCAGGACTCCACTTTTAAATTTAGCCACATACCTCAGACATGTGAACATATGGGTATTGCCCTTTTAAAAAATAAAACATTCTTTATCTGAAACTGTTGACAACATCACTAACGATCATTCTGTGAAAAGACTTGACAACCAGTGTGTCCAGTCCTGCACCATCTAATATGGCTATTGGCTTACCTTTATTCTGCTCACTGCTTTGTTTTATGTTTCATCATTCATTCATTCATTCATTCCACAGACCAGACCAATCCCATGGCTTGTACTGTAGGCATCACCAACTTTTAAAGTCTATGCTTCCCAGAATACAACTACCACCATGTTACAAGCACTACAGGGATGTGACACTGTACACATCATTCAAGAAAAAAGTAGACCACGTTCTACATCATACTTTAACCCTATCGGCGTAAAGCATTACCACAGTCCCCTTCAAAGTACAATCTTTTCCATTCATTGCAACAGCACATTCTACTCTGTGAGGCACAGAAGTGCATTCTTGTTGGTGTGCAGTGTTGCAAACTAGTCTGAAGAAACTGAAATTGTACCAGTATAAATCAATGGGAGGGTGGTTTCTTCCTGAGGTCATGGAAGCGTCTCATCCACACCCTGAATGAATGGAAAGAGGTCCTTCAAGGACAGAGCAGTTACTCCTTCTTGATATGACACTTTACCACACCAACCGTAATAAGGGCCGTTTATTACTTTTCTGTTTGCAGTAGCCCTGGACAGGGCTATTTTCTTGCAATCATTCCTGCTGGCCCAGACAGGGCTCTATTTCCTTTCACCCATCCCTGTCAGTCTGCCAAAATAACTTGGCCACATCCTCAACCCATGCACTTCACCCTGAAGATGGAGGCAGTAAGTTCCTCTGAAATGAGGCCTTTGGTCTTCTGGGATGTTATGCAGCATATGTAGGTAGTTGGTAGTACTGATATATGCTGTGGAACATCCAAGAACAGCAAAGGCCTCAACTACACTGTGGCAGAAGCTTGCAGTTTTCCACTGAAATCTTAGTACGTACCTGAAAGACTACATAGTGTCAACCCAGAATACCATAACCAGGATAAGACAGCCTCATTTATAATAAAACTGGGATTTACTGTTACAACTCAGAAACCAAACAACTGTCCTCTCAGTGGAAAACCCCATCCTCTCTTGTCTGAAGAAAGGGAGGCAAGTCAGGTTGAACATCAACAGTATGCTCGTGACTTTCTTTACTGTGAGGGCACTGTTCACCTCCAGTTCAAATGGTTAACCAGCATTACTACATGGAGGTTTTGCAACACCCGAGGAAGAAAGTTCGCTGAAAATATCCAAACAATGGCACAATCAGGACTGGTTGATTCGCCACGATAATGCACTGGCGCACATTACTTCAACGATGACAATGATAACAACAACAATCTGTATGAATTCACTTTATTAGACTGTTCTGGCTCCAATACTAAATTCAGAACTAGTCTTTTCCAGCTCTCATGTGACCTACCTCTTTTTCTACTTTTGATGTATACTGGCAAAATTTCTTAGCAACTCTGCCTGATCGATTCTTTCTAGGTGGCAGAATTAATTACAGTAAGAGGTTATACTATCACACTTTACCAAGTATCTGCAATTAATGTGTAACTATAGACATAGGACACATAAGGGTAAGAATTAGTTTTACCTCTGGTACAGGGTCAAGCAGAGATGTCTTAAGACCAGGTATGATAGTGGGCAAGTAAGGAGTCAGATCCTTCTGGTCAGTTAAAGAGTACATATTGCCAATGATCTGGGCAGCCATTTTACGTGTTTCTGTAGAACGATCCATAAACGCACGTTGCACAACAGGCATGATTAGGGCCAAAGATGGAGCATCAATGAAGTGTACAAACTGTGTGTCCAGCAGAGTTTGCAAGCATGTGGCAGTTTTGTTTGACGGGTCTTGCAACGCCTCCAATAACACAGGAACAATTGCTACAAAACACAGATAAAATAATTACCATTAAATATTCCAACAAAATTAATATAAAATTATATATATCTTTTCAATGTTATGTATATAACAGTTCATCCAAGCAATAAGGCATACTTGTGTATAATGGACAAAACTGTTCTCAAGTACACACAGAATGCTGCAATACTGATGAACCTCATGAATTCCACAGAAACATTAGAACTGCAAAAAAATGATACCTTATGTACGAACTGTTTTTAAAATAACAATAATGTATTAATATTTCAAAGGAAAAAGTAATACAGTCATGTGCAAATTATAGTAGGTCAAAAAAATGGCCAACAGAAACCTGACCGAGAACCTGCTTCTTACTGCATGCAATGCACATGTTGCTGCTCCACATTCCTCCCCAGAAAGTGACCACACATATTCTATTTTGTCTTCAATGACAAGATGTGCAAAAACTATTTTCAGTAAAGTTGAATATGCACAATATTCAAGGGCACTTTAAATTCAGGCAAATACACTAACAACAAAAGCATTATACAGTTTATCCCATGTAACTAACTCCACGGATCAGTGGCCCTCTTGAGGAGTACAAGTTGTGACATCTGAAGTTATCACATGGTGTTGTTGAGGATTTTGATCTTCTGGGATGTGACACTGTCATTGGGTGAATGGCTTCTGACATTTCAAAGAACTTCATCTTCAAGAATCAAGCAGTCCAAGAAGAGAGCCTGACCCTTAAAATGAAGGCATTACATTCCTTCAAAATGTCAGAATCCACTTACCCAACAACACAGCGTCATATCCCATTAACACCTCAATCCTAAGGTAAGTTACTTGGCTAGATAAGACATTCCACACATTACAGAATATGAAGGTTCATTAGAATGTTCACAACAGCCTGCCATTGGTACCTAGCTGGAGACAGACAAATCCAGTCCACACCCTCCCACCTTATTTCTTTCAGATCCATTTTAATATTATCCTCCCATTTCTGCCTAGGACTTCCAGGTGGTATATGTCCTACAGATTTTTCCACCAAAACCCTGTATGCATTTATTTTCTCTCCCATGAATGTCACACGTCCTGTCAACCTCATCCTCCTTGATTTGATCACCCTAATAATATGTGGCATGGAGTACAAATCATTAAGCACCTCATGTTCTGTTTTTGCTTTCCTTTATCAAACGCTCAGTATGTATTACGAACTCACCTTGAATTTCTGGATTCCGAATGACAGAGCCAATGAGTTTTAGAGCCTGTGCTCCAGCTTTCTGCACCTTCACATGAGAGTCACTCAAAACTTCGATTAACTTGGGCACTATGCTCGGTAAACAGGAAGACAGCTGTTTGGGAGCACAATATGCCATTGCTCCCAGCAATTCCACAGACCCTAAAATTAACATGTTCGCTGTGAATGATGAGTCAGAATGGATGAACAAATGTGACCACAACCTTTTACAGTGCAGGTATACATCAATTTGTATGCCTTTAGTTTACAGGTTTTCAAATTACTGTCATTTTCATTCTACAGAACATCCCCTGTTTATGCACCATGTCCTCCCTTACATGTTTAATTCAGTAACTAGATATGCTGATCGCCCCATGCATGCACACAAGAGCAGGAGCTTATTACCATATTCCTACTTTCTACATGACTATAATGCTAGTTCATCTTCGAATCACCTAAAACACACTCACGAAGTGCGTTTGAAAATACATCCACTCAGGAACATAAACCCTGTTAGAATATTCAATTTTAAAAAGTCCTTGATATTTCACTTTTCCTATGCTCAGTTTTCCATGATAATGACTAGTAGATAAAATCAGATGTACATGTACCCTCTAAAAATTTGACCATATCACCATTGCACCAATTAATAATACAGGATTTTTTTAAAACTTCATATACACGTGTATGTGCACACATTAATAAGGTAAGTACACTGGACTTGTACTGTAATGTTCACTTCTGTACAGTTACAACTAACATATTTAGATGCTCTGACCCTCAGAGCATATTGTATCTTTGAATATGGGTGTCTCCCTAAAATGTTGAGCACCCTGGATTAAGCACAAAATGGACAGAATGAAAAGCACCATATCAAAGCTTCATATAAGAAATGGATAGTCACCAGTTTTTGTCCTCCATGAGTCCTTTTCCAATGCTGCCAGAAGAGATGGCAAAACTAATTTCACTCCATGAGCAGAAAGTTTGCTCATGACAACCCGAGCCGTGTCATCAGTAGCATCACGGACATACTGACTTCCATCTCCAAAACATAACAGTAAATGTGGCAGAACATGAACTATGTATGGTTCAAACAATCTGCCCAGCATATTACAAAGCATCTCAAATGCAAACAGTGCACCTGAAACAGTGGCAAATCACACAATAAGAACAGGTCAGTGCACACTTCAGGGATGGAACTAACAACATATATTTCACTTAGGCATGATAAATCCATCTGCTGTGTAAGTATGTATGCAATGTGATGCAAATGGAGCCAATTAGATGAATGGTATGATGTTCATGGTCAGTGATTTCCATGGCACCCAACAAACACTGTGACAATACTAGTGGTTTACTTGAAACCAATGACATTCATGCACACATTATATATGGTGAAGTAGATGGCCATGTGATGAAGTCATATAGGGGAAAGAGCCCCTGGCACTCACTGAATAGGAGGCTGGGTGGGTCCCACAACCAGTCTAGATGCTCTGGAGATAAAGCTGCCGCTCCCATCAGGAATCAACCCACACATCCTCCATCATCTAGCCTGCAGCCTAGTCACTATACTGACTATGCTATCCCAGCTGCACAATATTCTATGCTGTCCCCAACATTATGACTAGCTGCTACGCAGCAATTGTTTTTGGTGTTTTCATAGCTGATTTCTGATGGCTGTAGTATGTACGTACATATAGTATCCAAATAATTCACACATGCTCCACAGCAAAACAAGTTTCAACATTGCTCTCCTCCTTTTACACAAAAGGCAAATGCATTATCAACACACAAAGAACAATATCAACCATGACATCCGCAAGTAGGAACATCAAAAATAAATGCACAGAAAAAAGATATATAATTTATACTTGATAGCAATTCTGATGCACGACAAAAAAGCAGACAAAACAAACAAAGAGGAAGTTGACTCGACAGTACAACCCTTAATTCTACCCAGACAACCCAAGGAGGGTTAAGGAGGGTCAACAAATGCTGGATGCACAGGGGTATCGAGGACCATGACAGAATCAAGAGTTCTGACAAGGGACACAGTGAGACAACACAGCCTCCACTTGCACACCAGGGGTGTCAAAGTATAGGTAACTGACATGTGCAATGAGCAGGAGTGTCCATCAACTCACTGCTGGCATGACTGCCAACAAAGATATCAACAAGAGCTTGACTGTATACCCAGCACAAAAAATCAACATATCTAAAACAGTTCTGCTTTTGGTAATCACTGTTCCTAACAAGACATGACACATGAACCATCCTGAAAACTTACTGGCCAGGGATTAAATAGTTCATTACACCTTCTTATGTCAAAACAATAAACCATCATGCATACCCCAGTTTCTACACTCTTTTAAAAATGGCAAAGCTGTTGACATGAATGACCCAAACTCTGAACTGTTGACAAACCACAGAAAGTGAAATCCTGTTTCCACTTTTCCACTCAAATGTTGGACTCCTTCCAAGCACCTAGCAGTGACTTGTACATACTGAAAAGTATCACTAATCATCACAATCAAGTGGCTAGCATTCCTGCTTTATATTTGGAACATACTGGGTTCAAACCTCAGCCCAGATAATGGGTATCATGACAGCTCCTTCATAATATTCCTCAGACCCCACAGACAAAGGCCAGGATAATACCTTAAAATAGGCCATGATCACTTCTTCCCATATCATTCCAAATTCATTGTGTATTATCACACTCAGTTATATGCTGCATGATCTGAGTTACCAAAAGCAGTGCTAAATAAACTAATAAGTAATCAAAGATGAAATAACTGCATACAAAGATATGCTTGAGATCCTCACAGAAATGTGTGTGGTTCATTATGTGACACTGCCTGACAGTGCCATCCAATTTACAACAAAATTTGAATGTGCTGACAAATTTCAGTAAAACTAAAACCAAATTTCATGATGATCCACCTGGTGACTCCCTAGTTGTTACATGCAGGCTGATGAACAAACATACACACAAAGACTGACAGACACACAGACAGACAGACACGGACATTTCATTTTGATCAATTCAAATATTCCACAAGCAATTAACACTTAATACCTTCTCTATGGTGATAATTCTTCTTGTCCTGAATAGCAGTTGTTAAAGTATTCATTATATCAAGTTGTTTGAGGGCAAGAATACCCATTCCCTTAACCAATCCGGCCAACCCATATGCTGCTCCTTTTCTTTCTCCATAATTCTCAGATTCTAGTAATTGGTGAAGCAACTTCTGAACTAGTTGTGGAGCATCATCTCTGATAGCAGGAACCAGTGGTGGAAGACAATTAGCCACAGCCTCTTGTACCTGCAAAAAAAGCAGTTCCTCAGTACACCACAACAAACTCCAAATCCAATTCAATTACATACATTCATCACAACAAGGCAAATTCTTCTGCTCTGCCCAATAGTGAAAATGTGCAGTCTTTGTCCAGACTTTTCTTACAATAAACAGTACTGTACTAATGATATTTACAATTTATGTCCGGTGTTCTATTATTTACCACTGTACAGTGATCTCTGCATGTATTATATAGATATTTCACTGCAGCAACAGGTTACACTTGCCTAGCAACCGGACTAGGGGCAGAGAAACAGGTAAAGAACAGGAAGGAAGAAACTGTATACAACAATTTCACATACAAATACTGATGATCTTTATGTTAGCACAGTTGCATAAAGAAACAATCAGAGCTTATGTTAGTTACCCTAACTGCAAAATGGCGTCATACACAAGAGGGCAAAAATTTAACATTTCGAATAATATGTTATGAAAACATATTACTAATAAGGCATGACAGTTTAAAGAAACAGCATCCATATTAGATAATCTGCAAGGTACTGTTCCAAGTTAGTGAATGATAAAAGCCAAGAAGACAACAGAAATATATTAGACAGCGAAATGAAAGAAGCCCAAGAAAATTAATTTCTTGTGTCTGATGTCAATTAGGAATGCTCTACAACTTCCACCTTTTACAATGGGCCATCTACAGGAATGCCTGCTGGGCCCTTCTACATGAACCACTTTAATAACACCACTTCTACATCCAAATGGTCTGCACCATGCAATGTCTGTTTCACCCAAAAACATTATTGTCAAGAACTGTCAATTTATGCCTCTCTTAATATCTTAACACTGTACAGCTCAATGAAGAATTTAAATTGTATGGCTTACTAATTTCATTTTTGATAATATCTGTCCTTTCATATGCCTTCATAATTTCATACTTTTTAGCAAAATTCAGAGTTCTACGTTCCTTATGCAGTGAAGTGAGGCTTCTCGCAAAAATATTATAACAAAATTAAGTCACTTATTACTGGTAAAACACAGCCCAATAGAAGTACAATACCTCAATGTTATAACCACATATTATAAGACACTATTACCACAGACTGAGCTGCTACCATACCCCCAGGAAATCAGGTGGCATACAACATAAGTGCTTATGATGTTGGGAGAGGTGCTGATTCCACTAGACTCTGCCACAACGCACCTGCCAGTTTTTTGTCTCCTCCCAATAGGCTACACCATTTCTCTTGGACGAACCACACACTGCCAATTTGTTATACTGCTTAAATGACGTCTTCTTTTGGATTTCTGCACTTTGTAGTGGTTAAATGTTCAGATATTTCAGAGGAACCTTCTACTTCCATCTTAAAGGTGAGGGACTTGGTTCAGGTGGATGGTGAAGAGATATGGATGAAGAAATGTGTCAGGTATATATTACAGTCTGAGGGCATCTGACCAAGCACAGCTATGAAAAACAGGAAGAGGGGATAGGATTATCCTGAGCAAATGGGAGTTTTAAGATTTCCAACGACAGCCTTTTTTCTTTGGGGCTTCCCCAGTTCACAAATCCCAATGTCACACACTGTTTATTTTGAAGGTTCAGTTCAGGTTCAGATTTTATTAAATTATGCAGTTCAGTTCAGTTTACAGTCTGGTTCATAGTCCTGGGTAGCATACGTCATAACATATCAAGCGATAAAAAAATAAGTTAAGTGACGGTACTTACCTGTTGTGACGGTGTTGACAGAGCATCAATAAGCTTCCCAACAATTGGCTTCACTTTGCGATCATCTCGTTCCAAATGCCTGGCTAGAGAACCCATCAGAATCACCACAGATTGACGTACAGCATCAAAACTTCCTGAATCTGGAGCTTTATCCAGAAATTCCTCGAAAACAGATAGAAGGCTGTTTACAGTTTCCTGCAATAAAATTGGTACCCAATATAAAGCTAAAAAAATATGTATTAGGTGCTCATAACAACCAAGAAGACAGTGAAGGTATTACGTGAATCCTGAATTTGTACAGAGTTCAGAAACAGGCTCAACAACTTTGTCTCTAATTAATGGCACATTCAAGGTGTCCCTTAGCAACAACACTAACATTTCAATGCCACCCTCAGTACACTGCACATCCCTTTGATATTTCACATACTGATGGACTCAGTACACCGTATGGTCACAAATGCATTTAAGGGTACTGTAACATTAAAACCCCTCCATCCTGGGTGGTAGTTGGAATTTAAAACCCAGAGTTACTGAAAGGCCAAGCAAATTATATCTCAAGTAAAACACATTTAGTACTGAATTGACTGGAGTGGGAAAATAAAAACAGGATGAAACATTAATTCTTGCAGTAGCTCTCCCTATGACCAGATCACACTTTCTCAACTGCAAAACAAAAATGGTAAGAGAACTGTAAACAAGGCCATGGAAAGAAGCAGACACAACGTACTTTAAGGTCTTATCCCGACACGTTTGGAGGGAGTAACATGAGATAAACTATAACACCTTTGCTCAGTTACCCAAGCTCTGGGATGACATTCCCAAATATGAAGAAATACTACCTGCTCAACTACAGTGTTTCAAGATCTGACTGAGGTCAGCACTGTAAGAGTCACCACACTTCCTGTGTCTCACCTTGCCATGTAGATCTACAGCAGCTAGAGCTGCTGCCAGCATATTTTTTCTGACCTCGGGGCTTCTATCTCCAAGTCCCACTGACACAAAAAATGAAATAAGATGGGAAACAGATTTTGGACTGAGAAGGGAAGCAATCTGAGCAAGTGCAAGAGCCACACCACTGCGTGGTTCCCATGTGTCCACAGGCTGCTCAACTATGCGTCCAAAACCGTCCAGTCTGGGAGGCAAAATCTAAAATAACAAAACAACATCTATGAAATTCTGCACTCATACTACAGAAAAAAAAGTCATCCACATTTCGGTAAATTTAACCCACTTCCTAAGCATGAAGCAATAAAGACACTTGAGTGTACGCAGCTTGCAACCTTGGTACTAGAAGAAAGCAAGTGATCAGACCCCCAAAAAAATGGAAACTTTACTCCTGTGGAAAGACCCACCTCCCACTAAATGGATCGGAAAACCAGTGTCCCTGAGTTGTTCTGACAAAATTTATTCCCCATCACACTGGCCTCTATTCTTACACAGTATATGCAGTGCACAGTTCTATCTATGTGACTGGATCTTCATTCAGTAACATCAGATTCTTAGTTTGCTGCATATCATAACTAACTCCATGGAACAGAGATCTTCAGAAGCTAACAGTGGCTCAACAATTCATGAAATGCTCTGCCTTTTATCAAACCCAAAGGTTCATTACAACTTTCACAAGAGACGACATTTGTCATGTGCTCTTTTATTGTAGTTAATTACAGAAGGTGTACATGATACCTTTTACAGTTCCAAAGCAAGAAAAGGCTACAACTACATGTTACCACAGTCATGTTCCTTACTGCAAGCTTTTCATGATATATTGCAAGCAACTGTTCCAGCACATGATCGATGAGGCCTGTTTCTCGTTTCAGTAAGGCAGCAAGAGCCTGGGCTCCAGCCTGCTGGATCTCATCAACTGGGTGCATTACATCATTCAGCAGCTCCTCATACAGTACTGTTGGAAGCTGCAACTGGGCCACATCCCACAATCTGACAGCCAGGTCTCTGTAATTAACAGCATAACTGAAGAGTATGTGTTAATGTAATAAAGGAGGAAAACTACGTGCCTGATACTGAGCTAGAAGAAAGAATGCTGATATATAAAGCTGAAACAAGTGTCATACAATGTCTATTAACTGAAGCACAGTTAGACTAAATACCAAAATATCAGCTCAAGACGCAATAATTAAAGATTAAGCACTCAGCAATGTAAAAGAAACATGGCCACAAAGGCTTCACTACAAGCTTCATCCACACAAATATAAAACAAAGAAAACTGTTATTAGTCTATGCTTCATGGACTGCTTGACCCTGAAGATCAAGCTGTCACGATCCTTCAGAACACTGGTAACTACTTATTTACAGATGTGTTCAGCAACTTATACTAAATAGTGCCATATGGTAAGAAAACTCAGTGAATAATTATTTGGAAAGACATGGAAAAAAGTGGTGATGGCAAAATCAAACTACAATAACCCTCAGGCAGGAAAGGATACTGGTCTACAGACCAAGACTCAAAACTGGGACTGCCTGTATCAAGCAGCAGTACTACTCACTGGACCACAATGTTTGGTGTGCAACTAGTTCCATTTCAAACAGGTACTGGTTCAAAATAACACACAATTTCAGAATCATTTTCTATAAAAGACAATATGAAGTACCTTTATGAAAAAAAAGTCCTAAATTTCAATACAGACTATGTGACAAAAACGTTAGAACTAAAGAATGTATACTGGATAGTCAACTGTACAGCACATTTGCAGATTTACATTAAAGTCAAAATTTTGCAAAGAAAACAATATTATCATTCAATTACTGGAATTAATTATGCTACTCATTAATCACATTAAAAAACATTGTAATACAGTTTCTGTACTTCTCACCTATTCTCTTCAGAAACATCAAACTGAGCCACCCAAATTCTTCTTACAAGTCGCAGAGCTTGATCATAATCTTCCTTCAAAGTTGGAAAGGCACCAACCATAGCAATCAAACCCTGTAACATAGCATGGAGAAATACCACGACATTAACATGGCCTCAGCACAAATGCCATTGCTCTGGCGCTTTAGTACGCTATTTATCCATCATATATAATAAAGACTTCAAACAAGTTTCTTCCTAACTTCATTTCTTTGGACTCACCACTATAGACCACAATACCATGTACAGCTGTGAAACACATTTATAAGAAAAACTCTCCAAAATCCACATAGCCTGATTGATTAAAGGACTGGGGTATACTGGAATATCTCAGGAAGAGTGATAACTGTTTACATGATGTTGATTCTGCTCTTAGGTGTGCTACCAATGTTTCAGTGCAACCTGCTGCCTCCATTTTCAAGGTAGAAGAGTAAACCATAGTGGAAATGGTCCTATAACTGGGCCTGGAACTGTGAGCTACCTAATTTAAAATAGAATATTTAAGCAAAAGGAAGAAGTATAGGAGGAGGATAAGAGCTTAAGGAGAAGGAAATGAGAAGACAACAGAGTCAGAAGAGAAGAATACTGTAATGAGTAAAAATGAAACACAGGAGAAACAAATGTAAAATACATTAAAATAAAAATATATGAAAAGCAAAAGCAAATGCATAAAAGTAAAAGAAGTATGCATCAGTATGGGAGGGGCAGGAAACAAACCAGGCAGCTGGGTCAACTATTTCTCATCCTGGTGCCACAGTAGCAGCTTCTCTGCTCCTTCAGCATATGGTTTATGTTCTTCCAGCCTTCGGCTTACTGGTTGATAACCATTTCACAGATTTCATGATCCCATAGGCTTGTTTCATACTCACCCTAAGAGCTGCATCACGCACAACTGCTGATGGGTTCTGCAATGCAACCAGCAGACTGTCAATTTCATCAGCACTAGCCCGTGCACACCCTGCAGCTCCAGAGCCTGATGTCGCCACATCAAGCAGAGCAGATCCTGCCTGTTGCTGGATGCGACCCCCAGTACGACCTACATATTGCAAGAGAGGAAAAGAATAATTTAAGTAGACAATACAGTTTTCTGTTGAAATTATTAAAAATGTATTGATACCTTAATGTAGGAATTTGTGAAGTTCATACAAATGCTCATTCTCATGCATACCCACAACATCCAAAAATGCTCAACATACATATTCTTAAAAGTCTCCAAAACGTCTCAGTGCTGGCATTCATAATTCAATGGGAACACACCAATTCATGCTAGGAAGGAAGGAAGGAAGGATGAAAGAAAGAAAGAAAGAAATAAATAAAGAAAGAAAAACTAGAAAGAACTATCAAAGATTAATACATGAGACACAAACATTAATTCTGTACACTTTCCAGTGGCTTGTTAAGTTCTGTTCACTGGTTTTAAATGCAACTCTAGTTCCAAAATGGCTCTTCTCTTCTCCCTACTTCAGATAATAAAAAGAACTGCTGAACAGATAAAAAATATTCAAGCTACAGGAAATGAACACATGGATTATGGAGTGCACAGCCTTATGCAAAGTAATGGCATACCACAGTACAAAATTGTTTCTGCCTTTCCTGTACAATTACAATAAAATGCATTTTGACTACAAGAAATTACAAAGAAAATATACTAACATATTCTTCGGCTACAAGCCATCCTCAATAGAAAGAAATCTGATAAGAAATAAAATAATATACAGCAGACCCTCCTTGTTCAAGTGTTTGTGCATCATGTTTTCACTTATCTGCAGAAGAATTATTGTGGCAACCCTCATGCAGTGTGGTGTATGTCCCTTGCTCATTCATAGTCATGCTTACAGAAGCAAGCAGAATAATACACAAGAGGCCACATCTGCCCACCTGTCTCACACAGCAATTACCTAAACACCATGTGATACAAACGTACTTGTACTGTACCTTTCACAATTCTTAAAACAAACTGTTGCCCTCATGTTTTAATTAGGTCTGAAGACAGTGTATGTGCTAATGAAGAGCCTACATATACAAAGAAAAGGAGTCATGTATCTCTCATAAAAATTGGAAGTGCCGGATAAGTTGGACAGGGGAATGAAAACTGCTGCAGTTAAATGCCATTATGGTGTAAATGAATTGACAATTCATTCCATCAACAAAATTGAAGACTAAATCTGGGGAAGCATTAAGGCCAGTGGTCCAATAACTGTGAAAATTTCCTGTAAGTTGTTACAGCCCCTTCCTTGAAAAGATGGAAAAGGCCTCATGCATATGGCTGGAAAGTGAGACATGGAGGAAAGGTTGTCAGTCAGTCATGCTGTGGTGAGCGATAAGGCCATGCCACCAAAGGTTTGTTATAAGACTGCATGTTAAGTCCACAAATATAGCAATCATGGTCCTCCTTGTCCTTAATAATGTCCCAGGGCAGGCACAGGATCTTTGTCTTGCCTACCCAAATATCCAAGCCCAGCATCTGTCCAACAAAACCACCTCACTCCTGCAGCCACTCAACCAGAGTCATCACGATGTTCAAGCGATATTACACTTGCCACATCTCCAGCAGCATCTCTGATGCAAGTGAGAGGGAGACATTTGTTATCATTCAATTAAACTTTCTTGCGCTAGCAGCCGCATCAGGCCATTCAACCACCTGACGCAGCTGCTAGGCTGAGAAAGTTTTATTGAATTTAGTCGCCAAGAAAGCTTTAGATTATACATTCGCTAGCATCAGTGACTGCTGAAAATCACATAGCAAAGATGAATGCACAGTAAATATAAAGCAGACCAATGATGAGCTCAAGTTCATGGCTCTGAATGGCTACTGGAAGAAGTCTTGGCCTGAAGCACTTAGCGATTTTCAGGAATTCTCCAACCAGCTGGATAAAATAAGAAACATCCTTGTGTCAACATGTAAAGTTCCAGAAAAAGGATTCCCAGATATCGAGGAAGCATATATCCGTGAAGTTCTTGACTCATGCTGCTGAGTTAACTGATGGGGACCTTAACATGCTCAGTGGAACAGAAGATGAAGATTGTGATGCTGTGGTGCAGAGGCCTCAGCTGACTACCAGCAATCTAAAGACCTCCAGAAGGCAAACGACTTAATCATTAATTTCAGGTCAACCATTTCAAAGATAGGTGCCTGAAATTTAAGCATGAGATGGAGGCTGTCATGACAACACACAACATGTATAAGGACATACAGATGACAAAGCAATTGAAGATCACCTCTTTCTTCACTAAGTCTTCCATCTCTCCCTCTGCCATGCACTCCATGTCATTCGGTCACCCTGACAACTTCCAGCCAGGAATATGGATGTCATTCCAACAAACACCAATACATAAGTTTTCATGCTTATTGATCATTATTTTATACATTACCATGTTTCACATGTCTGTGGTTCCTCTAACACCATTTTTCCTGTACAGTCTTAACTTTGCACATCACAGTTTCATTATTCGCAGGAATTTTCAAAAACATAACCCCATGAACAAGGATCCGCTCTACTAAAATATACCAGTCACCCAAGTTTAAACAGAATGAATTTTAACAATTAAATGAAAAAAAATATACTTAAATCAAGTCA
This sequence comes from Reticulitermes speratus, assembly GCA_021186555.1. Classification (NCBI taxonomy): domain Eukaryota; kingdom Metazoa; phylum Arthropoda; class Insecta; order Blattodea; family Rhinotermitidae; genus Reticulitermes; species Reticulitermes speratus. The sequence continues at coordinate 20,321,828 of JAJKFL010000002.1, forward strand.
CCAGCCAATTGCAACAGAGCACTTCTAATCACAACAAATAACAATACAAGTGTTTCTCTGCTTATGAACAAGTTACGGTTCATGAGAGTTGTTTGCTAAGACTAACTTTACTCCTGTCAATACCACACATACTGTAAAAAATTAAAAAGGAAAAATGATGCACAGTACACCTGCAGTATAGTGAATCTTACAGTACAGTACTGTACAAAACAATATACCTTACCACATATTATTAGGTTATGACTTTGGGGCAACAGGAATACCTCTAAAAGTTGTACAGTCTCCTGCAGAATAGGCAACAGGACATACAGACAGGTTTCTTTTTGTACCTCTGAAAGTTTTAAGTCGAGTGCTCATTAACCTTTAAAGTACGAATGTTAGATATATCTAACGCAGCCTGCAATCCCCAGTGGCCGAATGTTAGACATATCTAACGCCGTGCATGCATGACGTTTTTCAGCGCTGACAGTGTTTGCTTTAGCAGGAAACCCAAACAAACCCATTGTGGGTCCCACCAGCAGGTCTGGTATTCGTCATGAGCAATGATGTCATTTATGGCTGTTCGGGTTTCGATATTATTTATGGCCGAACTTGACCTTTGGTTATCAGCTGAAGGAAGTGGCAGGCGAAATACAGTAGACCGTTGTATGAGGTTGAAACGTAGAAGCTCGACCACGAAGTGCTCAAGTTTAGTCTTCTGGCAGCTTTCGTAGCAGTGTGGCATATCTGATATTGCTTTGAATTGGCGGACTGGCATATATATATATAATATATATATATATATATATATATAACACACACATACACTGTGACAGTGGCAGATTGGTCATGTTCTGCAATCCACAATTTTTTGTAACATTTATTGACAAAGCTTCAGGTGGTATTTTTCACAGTCGTGTTTGAGGTTACTTTATCGGCGCCGAACTGGTAAATATTGCATAACTTCAGTGGCGGATTGTAAGGAAGTACTACTTACTGGTTGTTATCTCTATTTGTTCTTCAGTGTTTACTCACACAGTTTCATCTGCATTACTTTCCCAGTGACCCAATCATTATTTGATAGACAAAGTTTATATCAGTGGTGAATTGTCAGTAACTTTCATCTATTCGATTTATTTGGGACCCCTTGAAATGGAACCTCAAAAGCGAGCTAGATATTCAAAACCACTCGAGCCAGATGAAATAGAGGAAGTACTGATGGATGAGGAATTGGAAGAGACAGACAAACTGATGGAATCTCGTGTGCAGTCCTCATCCTCAGAAGATGAAGATAGTACTGAGGAAACCGAAGTTACGTTTTGGACTAGAAAAGCTGGGATTCGTCAAATGTCTTTGATTTTACTGGACCTCCAAATGGCGTCAACCAATCAGCTGCCTCAGATATAAATGCAGAATTCTCTCCCTTTTCAATCTTCATTCTCTGCTTCAGGCAGATTTTTCAAATTACACTAGATGAAACGAATCGCTACTTCCATCAATATATGGCATCCAAAGACACAGGAAGCACTTCATCACAACCACCTGATATTATGATCGAAGAAATATACACATTTTTTGCACTCATAATTCAAATGGGACATGACCAGCGTGGCAGCCTCAAAAATTATTGGTCCAGAGAGGAGCAGTATTGCACTCCATTTTATTCTAATGTGATGGCATGCGATCGCTTCTTCCATGTTCTTCGATTCCTCCATTTTGAAAACAATGATGACCTTCCGAACCGTGACGACCCAGACTACGACAGACTTTGGAAAATAAGAAAGGTTCTTGACACTCTGAACAACACATTTTGTGAAATGTACAACCCGACAGAACATCTTGCTGTGGACAAAGTGATTGTGTTATACAAAGGAAGAGTAATTTTTCGGCAATATATTCCAAAGAAACATAAAAGACTTGGCATCAAAATTTACAAACTTTGTGACTCTCTGGGTTACACTTATGACACGAGTGTGTATTTAGGCAAAAAACGGCAACATGCCACAGCCCAAATAACAGCGACATATGGAACTGTGCTGCAAGTAATTCGAAGAGTTGAGGGGATGGGTCACAAAGTTTTTATGGACAGTTACTTCACCTTGCCTGTGCTGTTTGATGATTTGTTCCAACGTATAATCAACGCATGTGGAACAGTTCGCCATGACAGGCGTGGAATGCCACAAGATATTGGACCGAAATCACTGAAAATGAAAAGGGGGGGCATAGTAACACGTGTCAGAGGAAACCTAAGGGCTGTCCGCTGGAAAGATAGGCGTGATGTGTACATTGTCACGACCATGCACACTGACTGTTGAAGGCAATTTCTCCGATGAATCTGGCCGTGCTATGAAACCTACTGTAGTAGAAGACTACAGTACCTACTTGGGGTTTGTGTGACAAGTCAGACAGAATGGTGAACAGCTATGGAATTGCCCGGAGAACGTGGAAGTGGACAAAGAAACTGTTTTCCCACCTCACAGACATGACCATACTGAACACGTTTCTTATCCATAAGTCGTGTGGCGGCAAGATGACCCTCAAAAATTTCCGGCAGGTTCTAGTTTGTGAACTGATTATCCATTCGCATGAAGAAAATGTGACAGCGAGTGACATTTCCAGGGTAGGCCAAGTCCATTTGCGTCCCAGCTAAGTCGATTAGAAGTAAAGCATTCAAACCACTGGCCTTCAAAAGGAAAACAAAGGTGGTGTCGCATGTGTTCGCTGCAGAAGCAAACACGGAGCACGCAGTATTTCTGCAACAAGTGCGACGTTGGTCTGTGTATAGTGAACTGCTTCGAGAAGTGGCATACGCGTGTGAACCTGAGTTGCTAGACACAGAGAGCAGCGTTGAATGTTGTGGCGTGAGCCAACACATACCGTTGTACAGACGCAACAGAATACATTTCCCGGTGCAAATAAGTGCTGTATATTTCTGTGAATGTAACATCACACATTCCTACGGTGTAAAGCAAGGGGTAAGTACAATAAAAATCCACAGAAGTGACATAAAACATATTACTCTAAATAACTTTCGATTTTATCAGAAAGTTCCACGAGTACGTTTTATTGCTAAAAATTGGCACTTCGTCTACAAATGTAGAAATTTACTCTCTTTCAAACAGTTTTTATTTCATAATTTTATGTTATATAGAGCGGAAAATATATCTGTTTGTGTGGAGGTCTGCAATTTTAAGATATAATGCCCAAAAAAGTCCGGCCACTAGGAGACAAGGGGCTTTTAAAAGTCCGTACACTAAAGGTTAAGTAGAAGAGTGTCTGTGTACTAAAACCAGCCATAGGTCATTAAGCCAATTTTTGGATAGTATAAATTTGAACTGTAACACATACAACACAGTGATGCTATGAACTTTGTTACAATGGGATATCATCTCTATAAGTGCATGCAATAACAAAAGCAACTGAAATGCAACTCACTTATCATTTCTATAAGCAGTTCAAACATTTGTCTTCTTGGGAGCAAATTGGGATGATAAAGGTCCCTTCCTTCTGTATTATCTGGATTTCCTCTCATCTGAGCATGTTCAGAAATGATCTGGAGCCCTAAAGTTACCAATGAATCATCTGCCTTGGCCAATGTAGATAGCAGAGCAGAACGTATCAAAGGGAAAACATAACAGAATGCTGGAGCTGTTAGACAAGTTCGTGAAGTCTCAGTGCCTGCTGCTCTTCGTGGCCTAACAGTTGCCTTATGCAATGTTATGATGGTGCGATGCACAGCTACATTTAATTCTTCATCTTCCCACCGTCCATCAAGATCACAACATGGGACCTGAAGCCGGAGAGTCACATGTCCAATAAGATCACCTGAAAACAAAGTGGATGAAGTTGTACTCCAATGTATACAACATACGCCAAATACTATAATAGCTCTACTCCCAGTCTTCAATTAACTGATAAACTCCACTGAGCAATGTTCCTTCAGAAGCTAACAGTCACTTACCTGGTCAATATAATGTGGCCTTTTATAGAATTTATAGAATTTGCAGTTTCAATACCCTGCTCACAGAAGTCCACAATGAACCACATCCTGAGCCAGATGAATCCAGTCCACACCCTCACACACCATTTTCAGTCTTCCACAAGCCTTTTGGCACTGGAATTAAATGCCTGGTATGATGTGCAGGAGATGAGAATTTAAATGAGAGCTGCATAAGGAAGGCCATTAAATGGCCACCATCCATACCTGACATTCAGTATTTTGAGCTCCATACTGTATGACTGATATACCTGACATTAGGCACCAAAGGGTTAAGTTTAAATAAATGATAAGAAATGACAGGCTTTACCTAGATATGTATGTCCACTGGTGAAAAAAACACATTTACTCAGTTCTAAGCACAATGGAGAAAGATATGGTGCAGCCAATGGAGACTGGAGATCCCTCAAGACACTAGGCAGAAGATCTCGAAAATATAATGACAGTCCTTCACCATCGCCGTTTGCTGCTGCCTTTATCATTGACACCACATTCTTGAGCATTTTATTCAACTGGAAAATACCAAGTGCATCATTAAAGAAACATTTCTAATACTTTGCAACAAAAAATTCTGTTTGACATATTCTCAAAATTCATACAGTAATGAATTATGGGCTATGGAAGAGGAAGAGTTCTCCATTACGTATTCTTTAATTTGTCTTTTCTGATAAGGTACCTCATGGACTATTCCCATCTTTGTGTAATCTGTAAGAGATACCTAACAAAAATAAATGTTGTATCAGGATTTCTGTTCAACCACACTGCCAAGCTCTCAAGTGCCGTACATCACAATACTCATAAAAGAACAAAGAATTGACAAGCTCTAATCTACAAGTACTAACATAACTGATACTCAGATCTCCATTCTTCTGGGATATTGCATGCTGTTACTGCATGATTGGTGCCCAATGTTTTGGGACAGTGTGGTGGTCCCATATTCAGGGTCAAATGTCCAGTCACCCAGTGACACAGCACAGTATCCCAGAAGAACAGAGACCTCAACTGCACCACTGCAAAAGCCTAAAAACTCGCGTCACTCAAACTGTATGGGTATGCCTGCAATGAACATGTCCTGACATGTTACTGCATATCCAGGCATATTTACAACTCATTGAATTGTTTCAGTCACTTGTGGTGAGCATTTACATCACAGTGAGTTTATTACACTTCCACTTCAGAGCAGAGGACAATACATATGTCATAAATGTTGTGAGAAGATTGGGAAGATAGTGACAAAAACCTAACAGTGAATACAAATAGTTTTTAGAAATGCAATGAAGAATTGAGGTCAGGCTTTTGAGTGACTGTCATTTCAAAAACAGGCAAATGTCTGTCAAGTGATCAGCTGCCTGGATAATTTGCAGTCATTAAAAATTACAAATTGGTAGCTGAAGCACATCAGTTGGTGTGAAATGACATGACAACTAATTACTTATGGAATGGCTGAAGAGGTAGATTTTCTTATGCTTCATGCCAGATTTTGAAATGCAGCATGTCTTGGCCACATTGGTCCCACAACTGTTGACACAGGAGACAAAGGCAAACCACTTACCAGTGGCTTACGACTAACCTGAATGTGAGGTAACCAATAAAAACTTTAAACGGCCTCAAAAATAAAACTGTGGTGACTGCCAAGTTCACAGTGAGAATATACCTCGTGTACTCAGCACAGTCTGTGTAGCAACTTTTAGCCCAACATAACGCACCATACACAAGACAGTTCCCTCCTTCCAACATGCAAGTCTGTGTGATCATTCAGTGTTCCGCAAACTTAAAGATTTTTAAAAGTCCAAATATTTGCTTAAATGAAAACCACTGAACACAGTGGAACAGAACAGCAAATAATGAATTTAAAGCTAAACTTCAAAGATACCTCCAGCAGTAACAGGAATATTGGATAAAGTGAGTTCAACTAGAATTAATGGGGCCATTTCTTTTCCGAGACAGCAGTACATGCACGTTACACACATAACACACACACACACACACACACACACACACACTCTGACAGTGTTTTCTGAACACCACAAACAATTTTATGCATTGTTTGCACAGTGTTTTTGGTGAAAGAATAATAAGCAGCAGATTGTGCCCTCCATCAACTTTACTTTTTGTTCACCGTGCATTATGGTAATTGGATTGCAGTTGTTGGTAGACTAGTGATTCCTGTGCCCTCCATGTTCACCAGATCTGAATGAATTTTACCTCTGGGGCGCATTAAAGGATAAAGTGTATGTTACTAATCCTTGCACTGAAGACTATCTGAAGCAACGCAGTCAGTATGTCAATTTCACCACCAAAACCTCAATGTCCAACTAACAATGTGTTTAGTGTGGTGTATGTCTAGGAGCTAACAAAAACCACTTCCAGTACCTCGTTTAAATATGATGACTAAAAACCTAATATTAACAACAATACATTGAACTAAGAGTTTCCCATACCTTGCTTAAATATAGTGAGTAAAAACCTAATATTAATGTCAATACACTGGAATAAAATACATGCAGCATAACTCATGGCAAATTAGAATAATGCCCACTGCCATACAAAGTGGTGTGTGAAGTGACCAACAATATGGGCCAGATAAAATAATGATCATGTATTATATATCTTTATAAATTCAATTGTATTTGCATTAATACCATTGAACAATTACAGTAAAATCCCAATTTCACGCACTTTTTGTTCGGTCCCAGCCAAATACCCATAAGAATAATGTTCCCCAAATGTTATGCAATTATTAGGTGGTCCCCACAAAAACATAAAATATGGGTTTTACTGTATTCTGGTTCCCATATCTGCATGAAAGTCAGGCAAGTCTGCTCCCAGCTTTCATAATTGCTATTTCAAAAATGTTTTTAATGACATCAAGAAAATGACATGTGGAGCCAGAACAGGCTCAACAGCCTAATCTGTGATGTTACTGGCAGTGCTAATGTTGATGATGAATGTCTGTTGATATGAAAACAAAAAGACAGCGAAACATGCCCCATAGTTACCTCACTCAGTCTTGCACGTATTGCACTTTCCTTCTCCAACTGAAGCCTAAGGGCTTCCTTTTGTTTTGGTGTCAGTTGAGGTTCCTTCAATTTTCCTTGTTTCCTTCGCTTCTCTTCCAACTCTCGTCGAAGCTGCAACTCTTCCAGTTGCTCCTTATATGAATACACTTTACTCTCCCGTTTCATATTTTTCACGTTCAGTTCACTCTCAATATCCTTCCTACACAATGCAACACATTCATATTACGCACAGAATAAACAATAAAAATATGGTAATGTTTCACAAATAAACTGCCTCATATTTGGGTAAATATGGCATTTCATCATCCTAATAATATTTGGCAAGAAGTATGAATAAAGAATATCACTGGCATCCTGTTACTTTCTCCCTCTCAGGTCCAATTATTCTCCTCAGCACCAATTTCTCAGTCTTAACATAATGCGAGAGGCCTGTTTTCAGCATTTTAAATTTTTCACTTCTGGACAGCAGGCAGGAAAACACAACATTCTGAATGAATAGTACCAAACATTTCCAGAACTGAATCTGCTCTTAATTTCTTCATAAATGAAATAGCAGATCCTCATTATCAGTGGACTATTTGGACCAGAAAACAACATTTGAAGCAAATCCCCTTTAAGCGGGGAATTTCTGCCCAAAACATATAATGTAAATATGGGTTAACATGGACCAGGTTGATGTGTATGTGAAGTAATTTTTAAAAATAAGCATTCATTAAATGTGAGAATTATTTAAAAAATATATTGTTTTGAACATATCATTGATTTTCATCTTACCTCTAGAAGTAGAGGTATTAGGCCTGACTGATGGATGGAGATGGATGATGCAAGAGAATTCAATGGAGGAATTTATTTTTTCAGCATACAGTATAATAAAACTTCAAAGCATTACTCACACCCTGATCCATCAGTTGTAAGAGTGTTGTTGTTTTCAGTGTCATATGGACTACTTCCTTCCTCTCCTTCCCCCTCCTTCATGCTCCACTAACCATACTGGCCAGCATCACATTCTCTGACAACCAACCACTGCCCACACCATTTCCTATATAACTGCGTACCTAAGTGTTCCTGGCATTTTTCTTGGACTGCTTGATCCTTGAAGGTGGGACCAATAGATTGTCCCTAAACGTCAGTAACAAACTACCAATCTATGCTGTGTAACATCCCAGAAGAGCAAAGATAACATGGACTACTTTTACATTCTCAGAGAAAAGGGGCCCCAAGTCCTCATTTGTCAGACATGTTCCCAAACATCTGAACTTCACCATATTTTCAAAGGATGTATTTTCTAACCCCTTTGTTGGTATCTCCACCTTGCCGTGGCACAGGGGCTTGTGAGTTCCAGTGACCGTGAGAGCTAAGCCGGCAGTAGCATTGATACCAGTAGGGTCTCCCAAGCCAGACAGATCAAGAGGGTAGGAACCGGACGAAGAAAGATGCCTAGGAGATGGGAAATCCAATAAAAACTCCCGTGATGCCGGAAGCAACGACATGAGTAGCGACTTGAAGCACAGAGCAAATGATGCTCAAGATGGTTCATGATCGTGTAGCAACAGGAGTGACCAGAGTGGTCTGAACAGCTGCTGTACTACGATGTGGAAAGCAAATGGAAAAACTACCACATTATTACTTTTCCTGGATAGTCTCTTCCAGAAACAGAGACAAATGCGAGATGCTTCCTCTGGAGACAAAACAATCCGGAGGTAAACTACTCCCCCATTCGGATCTCCGGGGGGGTGTTTCTAGGGGAGACACCACGCGGTAAATGTTACAGCGAGGAATACATACAAAAGCAGAAGATGCAGAAGGAATATCACAGCTTCATGATAGGCACTTGGAATGTAAGGACCTTGAATCAAGGAGGAAAACTAGAAAATTTGAAGAAAGAGATGCAGAAGAACGCAGTGTCTGTGCTAGGTGTTAGTGAAGTGCGGTGGAAGGGTGAAGGTGAAATAAGAAGTGGTGATTATACAGTGTATTATTGCGGGGGTGACAGGGCTGAAAGAGGCGTAGCAATAGTAGTGCATAAAAGCGTAGTGAAAAGTGTTGTTAAGAAGAGTGTGTTTGGTGACAGAATCATTGCTGTTAAGTTGAAGGCAGAACCGTTAAGTATTTTGATAGTGCAAGTGTACATTCCAACATCGGAGTATGAAGATGACAAAGTGGAAGAGCTGTATAATTATAACAAACACATGGTTCAAAAAACCTAAAAGAAGATTGTACACCTGGAAATCACCAGGGGATAGGAATCGATATCAATTGGACTATGTACTAGTGAAACAGAGATTCAGGAACAGTGTGAAGGATGTGCAGACAATGCCTGGAGCAGATATTGACTCTGACCACAATTTACTGGTTGCAACGATCCGCACCAGTTTGAAGAAAATCATAAGGTTCCACAAGCGGAAACCAAGATGGGATTTGGAGAAGCTATATGCTCAAAGACAGGACGTACACGATAGTCTAGAAGAAAAACTTAGTGCAATCAAATGTGAAAGTGGGAATGTGGAAGTGCAGTGGAACAATATCAAGAAATGTGTGTTAGATACTATGACTGATTTAGTTGGAAAAGTCGAGAGGAGAGCAAGAAAGCCATGGATTAGACAGGAGATGATCAGTAAAATGGGTGAATGAAGGAAATGGAAGAATGTCAACAACGAAGAAGGAAGGAAGAACTACAGAAGACTGAGTAACGAATTGAAAAGAGCCACGGAGAACGCCAAGAAGGAATATCTGGAGAGCATATGCAACAAGATCATAGAATTTCAAAGAACAGGACGTTATGATCTAATGTACATGAAGACAAAGGAGCTAGGTTGGAAAGAAAACCATGGAATTCAAAACGTTGGCATCGAAGACTCTCAAGGGAATATAATAATAGATCAGAGACGAGTACTGCAAATTTGGGAGAATTATATCACAGAGCTCTACGATCGAGCTAATCGACCAGAACGCCTAGAAGTCGAACCTGAAGTAGATGAAGATGAGAAAGGCCCTTATATTTTGCAAAGTGGTGGAAAAAGCTATCAAGGAAATGAGGGATAAGAAGGCTACAGGAGATGATGATGTACCTGGGGATGTACTCAAATTGTTGGGAGAAGATGGTCTCAGACTAATGACACAGCTGATCAACAGCATATATGAAACTGGGGAGTGGCCCAGAGATTTCATTGAAGTTACAATGATTGCCTTAAAGAAGAAGCCCAAAGCTACAAAATGCAGCGACCATCGCACAATCAGCATCATCGCTCATGCAGCAAAGATAGCAGCGAGGATACTTAGAAGAAGGATTGAGAGGAAAATTGAAGATGCACTTGGAGAAGATCAGTTTGGATTTAGAAGAGGAAAAGGAACTAGGGATGCAATTGGGATGCTGAGAATAATATCAGAACGAACCTTGGTCATAGATGAGGAATTGTGTGCTTGCTTCATAGACTGGCAGAAGGCATTTGACCGTGTCAACTGGACGAAATTAATGCAAATCCTAAAAGGAATTGGGATAGACTGGCGAGAAAGAAGATTGATCAGCAAATTGTACATGGAACAGTGTCAAAATACTACTGGACCAAGGGGAGACGAGGAGTGTGAAGATTGGAAGAGGAGTTAGACAAGGTTGCTGTTTGTCACCCATTCTGTTCAACTTATACAGCGAATACCTTACCAAGGAAGCTCTTGAAGGGTTTGGAGACTTCAAAACAGGAGGACAAGTAATTCGCACTGTGAAATATGCGGATGACCTTGTGCTACTAGCTAGGGAAGAAGCGGTGCTACAGGACATGGTTGATAAACTAAGTGAAATTGGAAGACGCTATGGAATGGAAATGAATGTGGAAAAAACTAAGGTAATGAGAATCTCAAGGCAACCAGCCCCAATGAAAATTATGATAGATCAAAAGCAACTGGAGAATGTGGAATATTTCAATTATTTGGGTAGCATGATAACAAATGATGCAAGGTGTACACGTGAAATTAAATCCAGAATTGCCATGGCTAAAGCAGCATTCAACAAGAAGAAGAATCTTTTCACCAGCAAACTGGAATTAAATTTAAGGAAGAAACTAATAAAGTGCTACATTTGGAGCATTGCTTTGTGTGGTGCTGAAACGTGGACACTTCGGAAAATAGATCAGAAGTATCTGGAAAGTTTTGAAATGTGGTGCTGGAGAAGAATGGAAAAGATCAGTTGGACCGATCGTGTGAGAAATGAAGAAGTATTACACAGAGTCAAGGAGGAGAGGAATATCCTACATACAATAAAAAGAAGAAAGGCTAACTGGATTGGTCACATCTTGCGCAGAAACTGCCTTCTGAAACACGTGATTGAAGGAAAGTTAGAAGGAAGGATAGAAATGACGGGAAGACGAGGGAGAAGACGTAAGCAGCTGCTGGATGACCTTAAGGAAAAGAGAAGATACTGGAAATTGAAAGAGGAAGCACTAGATCGCACCCTGTGGAGATCTCGGTTTGGAAGAGGCTACGGACCTGTCATAAGACAGACTACAGAATGAATGTATTTTCTAAAATTATGTTGTAATTTTGGTTGTCCTACATGCTGTTGAGAGATTTTCCGAACCCATCCATACCGGCCCCGAGGCCCACCCAGCTGCCTGTACAATGCGTGCTGAGTCTCTTTCCTGGGGGTAAAGCTGCTGGGGCATGGCACTGACCACCCACACCCTTCTAGTGCCAAGGATGATAATCAGTAGGGCTACCTCCCCTCTGTGCCTGCTTGGCATGTAACAGGACAGATTTACCTTTTTTACATGCTGTTGATGAGACACAAATTACAGGCAGTCCTGTACAGACTTTGTACATAATTGGTTCCTGAAAACGTGTAGTACGGAAGTTGAGCAACAGACTCATATGTTATAAGTGGGGTTCCATTCCCACACTGCATAAAAGTACATAGAAATCCCTATTTACAGGCAACAAACAAAACAGTTGTACCAGCAATTACAGTACACTCATGCATGAACTCAATGAAAGGTAAGTAGCTGATTTTAATGATGAGAAGAAGTACTTGCTGATGGCATCTTATCAACTTTCTTGAAGAACTCGTCAAGAGAAAGTTGAACAATGGCCTTCTTCTCTTGATACAGGAGCCTAGCAAGCTGTATCCCTATCAATGGCTCTACATACTTGCAAACTTTTCTATGTATTCAGATCACATTCTTCAATTATACTTAAAAATTGTTCGAGGTGATCAAAGGCTTCTTTCAATTCTTTCACTATTAGTCTTAGTTGGAGAACTTTGACAGTCATCATCTTTGGCTTCAGGTGGTGTCTTATTTTCCTCTTGTATGTCAATCAGATCGTCATTCGACATCAGCTCTGAATAAGCAATTAATTCATCCACATCATCAAGTTCAGTTCAGTTCATAAAATGAACTTCCTTTGTGAAGTGTTGGCCTGGCTGACAGACAGTGTCACTTTGTGACAACTCAAAATGTTTGTTCATCAGCTGTGTACGAAAGTCCAAATTTGAAGTATGAAAGATGGATTAGGGGTGAGAATTTATAAAGTACAAAAGTGCAGGTTCTATGAAAGTCAAACATCCGAAAGTCAAGAACCGCCTGTACACTGTATGACTGTATATTAACAAATCAATCATTAACTTCACTCTAAAATTTCCAAAATGATACAAACATGACAAATTTGTTAATAAGAATATTAAAGTGTTTCCTTCGTAATGTCATAATTACAGTGCTGTACATATAAAACTTAAAAATATCAACAAATTAACAACTACAGCATTGACACCTCAAGCTGCAAAAAGATCAATAAGGCTTATTATAAGAATTCCAAGGAGTGAACCACAAGGATTCCTTCAGAAGCCTAATAATAAATTTAAAGTTTTGCTGATTACAGTATACTTCATTAAGTCTATAATGCAGGTTTTCAAAGAGCCAAAGTTCCCATTTACAAAGCAGGTTCAAAAATAATGTGACAATATGTTGTAACATAAAAAGGTGTGAAAAAATGCGAAAGAACATGGTATGTTCCTTCAATCAATGACCTTTGACACACGCTAAGTCAAAGCACCTTACCCTGATATTACGCTCTTGTCATAAAGTTCACCTTCTGGTGTTAGGAATGTGAAGTATTCATCTTTTGTAACAAGAAGAATAGAAGGATCACTCAAATTCTTGCTCACAAATGTAACCATAAGTGGCAAAATGATGTCTGGATTCAAGCTGACTACCGTCTCCAAACAGTTCTCTAACCACTGGAACAAAAATATTTGAAACAAATGTATATAAGAGCCATCTACAGCACATTTTATTTACAACACTTAATTTCATTCGTGACACTAACTCCAACTATGCTGCAAATTAAAAACAATACAGTAGTAAACTCATAATTACCTGAGATGCATTATATTCTTCAATCAACACTTTCTTTATACTCTCTTCAAAGTGTCTGATAAATTCACTTGGATCCTGCTTCAGATATTTCAATAACTTAAGCCACAAGTTTGGGGACGCTGCAACTAATAACAACTCAATCAAAAGAATGAAATCACGTCAGGCAAATATTTGGCACGTGTACCCCCAAGTACAAATGTTTGCCACATTAACCAGCTGTTGAAACAAATGCTTACAAAATTAAAATAAATATGACAAATTCATAGTGCACATAAAGGTGATGGTAGAACGTTGTAGAGTGCAACACACTTTGTTTGGGTTGAACGGGTCACCGAAGGGGTTCTTCAATACAAGAAAGTGGAAATGCCAATATATCAAACATTTGACTGCTTGACAAGTCAATCAAGAGCTGACACACCAGACATTTTTCCTTAAAAGGTTAACATGAATGCCCAATATCATTAAACAGACCCCCATGTGCCACACGAAAACATAGGAGTGTTAGTGGTCTTAGCCCTGAACTATTATCAAATTTTAATTTACATACCAACAGCTGGATGATGGCAGCAGACGAGACTGTCCAGAGCAAGAAGCTGAGCATCCTCTGGCGCAACATTGCTTCCTGAGCAGAAAGTGGTAATGCAATTCACAACCAACTTTGCTGTTATTTCCCCTCCACCCCCACTGCCTCCTGAGCCTGTATCTGATCCATCTTTATTTTCCTTAACATTTTCTCCAGACTGGATTTTGGCTGTTTCTAGAAATCTGGTAAATTCTTTGAGTAAAGAACGTGCAAGCTGGGTTCCTCCCAAAACAGACACCAACTTTTTTACCACAGGGCGACAACGTAAATGCAGAGAAGAACTTGAAGCAGTCAAACAAAATATTATTCCTTTGTGCAGGGGGTTAGCCTTCCCATTTAGCCTATGAGCATGATCTAGGAGAAGCCGCTCACACAGCTGCATGACATGATACAGGGCTGAAACATGAAAACCAAATAAAATAAGATTTCATGTCACAGAAACTATGCTTTGCTTCTGTAATTTTACTACTCTCTTGCTACATTTAGAAAAAAAAACTACAGCAATTATACTTGTATTAAATTTATCCACATTTACACTTTCACAACTCTACTCCGAGACATATTTTGCACAGGCATAATTTTTATTATTATTATTATTATTATTATTATTATTATTATTATTATATAAAAGAGCTTTATTAACATTTCCACATGGTAATACAAGTTTAACACATACACCAGCCATACCACTTAACCAGCTGCTACAACCTCTACATGGGGCAAAAACCCCTCTCTTGGACACAGTTTCCACTAACAGGGACGATGATTGTAGTAGTGAAAAGTATTAGCAAAGCAGAAAAAAAAACACTACCGTCCTCATAACATCTATCAGATGTGAATCCACATACCCATTGCCTTTGCTACTGCTGAACCAAAGACAATGGTGCCTGACTAGCAAATTTTCTCATGTCAATACTCTACATGATACACTATGGTGTTTTTCAAATATGTCATGGCTGCCAGATGTTACTTACATGTCAGTACACACCAGCGATCCCATGTAGTGATTCTTTGGAACCAGTTTCAGATACAGTATACAATATTAGTACTTATACTAAATACATAAGCTCAGCTTCTAAGCATTTACAATAACTGTATTTATTTATTTGTTTATTTATTTATTTGCTTATTTGTTCATTTATTCATTTAGTTATTTAGTCATTTATTCAGTCAGTCACTTGCAGTATTCTGTTATGCAGGAAGAAACTGCTCATGACCAGGCCATTCTGTCATGGCACAGTGACTACTTCTTTCATGAAAGTGCTACTCCCATACAAAGCAACAAAATTTTGTACCACAAAGCAACATGCTGAGTAAGAGTTATGGCTTCTGAATCTCCATATATATTCCAAGAGTATTTATATTTAATATACTGGATGTAACTATGCAGAAGATTCATATTTGCATGTGACTCTTTCATATGTACAGCATGGTCAACAGGGCTGAATGGTAAATCATTTCCATAGTGATGGAGACCTAACTCTGAAGAATCGATAAACAATTACTGATCTTCAGGCTTATGTTCATGCCCTAATCCCCTCATCAGTTCATCAACATTGCTGCAGTAGAGTAAAAGAAGTCTGCAAATTCTTTTTCATAAGTATGAAAAATGTCGAACTTTAGTGTTTTTTTAGACAATTCCATCCTGGAATCTGAAACCAAGAAGCTCTGATCGATTCTTGGGACAGATTTAACACGTTGGCTATCATGAGGTACGCCAGTGGCTCATGCATGGTCATTCAAGAGGTACCATGAGAGCCACCAGTAGTCTCACACCAAGCAAAAGTTAATGGTTCAATATAGTTTTCTCGGGCGCACAGCCGCGTCAATTCGTTTGAATACAACGTTTCGGGGACTAGCTCCGTCCCCATCCTCAGGCAAAACTGATTTGTTGTATTCAAACGAATTGACGCGGCTGTGCGCCCGAGAAAACTATATTGAATCATGTCGCCGCGAAAGTTTTAAAACTTATATAAAAGTTAATGGTGCATTTCAGTTCCCTCCACACCATAAGTACAGCAAAGGCACTGCATGCTGTTTTCCACTAAGCCAGGCTGAGAGATCTACTTCACATAATGAACAACAAATATCAGGAGACCAATTTTCATCCTGGGCACTGACTTTGCACCCAGAAAGCAGTTCAAAAACATTCTCTATTACAGGCATCATCACTCTACATTATAACTTGAGAGTGCACTGCCAACAAATAGAGCAAAACACATTACTGCCACTGGCATGACCAATTAAAAACAAGGAATTCACAAGAAACAAAATACATAAATAACAATCATGCAGCTAAAGACTGGCAATCTGGCTCTTTGGAGTAATATTTGCAACAACAATCAGCAATATTATCATACACCTGTACAGTTAGAAGCCTCCTTCACACTCAAGATAGCAGTAGTACAAACAGTGTCATGAACAAAATAAAATAAAGCACCAAACAACAATGAAAAATATTGCATTCAACTAAATATCCCCACTCACAAAATGTCATTGGAAATGAAAAAAAAGACACTTCTCAAAAACTAAAAATAACAGAATAAACCCATGTCATAAACAGGAAAACAAAAAAAAATTGTAAGCATTACAGCTTATTTCACCCAGGGAGCAATACCTCTGTTTCCCAGTGTAATGGAAGAAAATAACCAAGTATACAAACTTCGTACGGCCCTCTTTTACATGCTGAAAGCAGCAAATATACTTGTAACATAAATTTTTAAAAGATGTGTTTTTTGGAGATACTGAAATCATACATCAACAAATCAGGTCCCACCTGTTCTGATAAGCTGAAACCCATCACAATGTACGTACCATCCTCAGAGGCAACAGTAAGAAACTTTTCAGAAACAAAAAGTTGTTTGTCCATGTCCAGTACTATATTCCAAAGGTTGTCCAATTTTTTTTCAGCACCAATGTCAGCTGATGCCATCTTTAGCAATAAACAGGTAGCACATAAGGCCTCAGTCACAAGGGGTACCTGTGCACGAAAGAACACAAATTATGAATATATAACACAATGTCTCTAACAGCTAACTATCACTCAGCTGGTAGAGATATGCCCTGCTTTTTACTGAAACCAAGGGTTTATTAGTGCATTCACAAAAGTACTACTGGACCCTACCTGAGCTACCTGAAACATAATTTCATATACTAATATATCTGTTATGTTTAAGACAGATTTTCAAACCATCCGCCCAGTGTCCTATCCACTTTTGACCAACATTTTGTATATATCATCACAATTCATAGCACATGCCACACTTCTCTCAAATTCCTTCATTTCAACACTCTAATATTATAATGAGATCAAATTATTACACTCCTCAATATGCAACTTTCTTTCCATCCTTTCACTACTTTTCTCTTAGTTCCAGATATTCTCCTTAGCAATCAATTCCCAAAGGCCCTCAAAGTATGGTCTTCCACACAGTATGAGATCAAGTTTCAAACCCACACAAGACAACAGATGAAATTAGTCTTGTACACATGGATATAAAAAATTCTGAACTGAATGGCAGTAAACATTCACTAAAACTCAATCTTCTCTTAACTTCTGATAAATGCAATTTTGATGTCAAAGCCACCTCAAAATTCTAAGCACCAGAAGGGTGACATGAAGCTAGTTCCATACTGAGGACCCACAAATATTATGTGCCACCATACAAAATTTAGTTAGCCAGATGACCTGGCAGCCAGGATTTGTGCATCCATGTTACCATCATTCAAAAATATCTGAATTGAGACATACTTCATAAAGATTTATTGCCTTACTATAAAACCACATTCATTTGAAGTGCTTGGGGCTGAAAATTCAAGCTTCAAGTTACATAATTTTGAATCATAAAGTTTCTCACTGCAAACTAACCTTCTGGTACATAAAATGGGGAATATAACCACCCCATTCTATTGGGTGTCACTTCCATTACCAAACTACAGTCAGGCGTCACCATCTTACATGCACATCAGCACTGCTAGAGGTTAATTACACCTTGCAGTGGCTGTAATTCCTAATCTTAAGCATATCTCAAGAGTTCCACAGTTAACACACATCCAGATTGGACATATCAAAGCAGATAAGCAGGTCTGCATATGTAGTTCAGCATTATTACCATTACATTAAATAGGATTAATTAGGATAATTAAGGTGGCTTAGGTCAGGTGTTAACTAGTGTCAGAGTCAGAAGGTCTTCTACAGGGATACAGGTATGTAGAGTGGGTGTGAATGATAAATAATAATTAGTAAATAGAATAATGAAGCTTTCATTGTAAATGAACTTGTTCCACTGGCAGTTACTACACTGCAGTTTGCAATGTTACAAGATCAGATGCACAAGTTTGTAGAATGTATCTGTAATAGCAACAACAGAATTTTAATTATTTTTCCAACCATGATCAGCATGAATAACAAATAACAGGAATGATAACACTAAATCACACAAATGTTAATTTTCTGAACCCAAGGGAGCAAACAGGATGATGCAAAACAGTACTGTACTAACTATAGAATGTAGTTCACAGGTTTGCCACTTTACAACTAAGCCTCCCCATAACCCCCACTGCTGAACCATCATTCATAAATGGCTGACGTGTGACTACATTTCATAAGCAAACAGTAGTTACCAGCACAGGCAAGTTACTGCTACTGTACATTCCAAAATCCTCACATTACTTTCCTACATTTCTCTCAGAAATGATCATTCCAAGAATATTGTGGGTCAGCTCCAAGATTTCTGGATGACTGATGCAGTAAAACAAAACTTACAGGAACAAAGCATCTGATGCAATTATACACATTTTATATGGGCAATTTTTTGGGACCAAAAGATGTGAATGATAAATGTGAGAAAATAATGCATATGGGAATGATTGAGAGAGGTTTCACTGTACTTCGTGCTATATCACGTCTTTCTGAACCAAACTTCTTACTAGCTTCTGAGAGTTAAATATTTTTCTGTATGGTATTTATGTTCTCCTCAATTAGTTAACATTACAGCCACAGTAAAAAAAAAAAGGATGTGTTCTGTTCAAGTCTATAACCTCCCAATTTTCTTGCCCCATCCTGTCACATGTATGACCCATCTCAAATGTTCTGTACGGCTGATGGGTCCAACACTATAACCACTATGCTAATTCTGGCAGTAACTTGAAGATGTAATGCCACTAACACCAAGCTCGCCATAGGACATGATCTTCAGCCAATTCCTTCATAATGTTATCCTCCCATCTTCTTCTCTCTCTTCCAAGTGGGCATTTTCTGAGAGGTTACAGCAACTTCTGTTTCACCCATCCTCGCTACAAGCTCGGCCCATCACAGCCTCCTAGATTTCACAAACCTGATAATATTAGGTGACCTGTACAAATCATAAATTTTGTCATGTAATATTCTAAACTGCCCATTTACTTCAACTCTCATTATAGGCTGGATATGGTTTGATTCCCAGCAGGGCACAAGATTTTTCTTTCCTCCAAAGCACCCAGACCACTTCTAAGGCCCATTCACTATCTTATTCAATGGGTACCAAGAGCCATTTTCCTGAAGGGTAGAGTGGTTGGAGCATAAAGATGAGCACTCATTCCATATGGTGAGGAGGTTAAAAATGAGTGGAACTATGCCTCCTTCATGGCATGCAGTGACTACTTTACCTTTATTTTGTTTCCACTTACTTCCAATGTATGTTTTTTTCACACAGCAAGAGACCACAACAATACAAACCCACACAAAATAGCAGAATTAATTAATTAACGTTTACTGTTTTTGAAAACGGACACAAACATAAATTGTAGGTTTATAAACTGCACTGAAGGAATGTGACCTTCTATGCAAAGAGAAGTGACTACTGGGGAGACTTGGGGGTACTGAACTGAATTACAAAATTGCTGGAGTTTATTCTTCACCAAGCCATCACCATAAACCTCACTCTTACATATTCACAGATGAAGAGGTAAAACAAATAATTCACGGGGTGGTCCATGGATCATAAAATGCGACTCTTGGCAAGCAATGAGGAACAAGAACAGAGTGATACATTCTATGGTTTTCACTCTCGCATTGCACAGCTCACTGAGACAGCTGGTCATTTATTTCACACTTCTCATGACTGAAATATAACAAACCACTTCTTAGAATTTCAGATAGAACAACACACAACTGGTCTCAATCTGACAGGGTGACATCTGCTGTGAAGTTTTCCCCTTCCTGCACTTTAAAAATGGAATTCCAACCACAAAATTATTATCAGTATCACAACGACTTCACCATCATAACCATGTTTCACCGTACTTCCACATGAACACACTACAACAGCATACAAACAAACCTGTGCTGACTGAGCAACTGCTTTTTCAACAGTCTTTAATAGAAGTGGTATAAGCTCAATCCCTTGTGCCAATGTATTTCCATGAAAGCAAGCTGACATACATTCAATGTATGCAGTGCGCACAGCTGCTGTTGAAGTCTTCAAACCTGGACCTTTCTGTAATTATCAACAAACAAAAACAAATTATTTTCCAAATAGATTAAAAACATCCTTCAGATCTGCATACACAACTGCATGGCACTGGTCAAACAATTCCACCACTGGACCCTATTCTGAGCCACTGCAATTCAATGCATCACTTCATACCACATTTCTACAACAATTACATTAACCTCCTTCCATCTATGTCTAAGTATCCCAAGCATACACTCTCTGCACCCCCCCCCCCCCCCCCAGGGGATTTACAGTCAAACAAAGTATGTGATTCTCACTTCCCTAAGCATGCTACAAGTCCAACTCACTCTATCCTTCATAATTTAATAAAAATTATAAAGGTCAACATTACAAAATTTTCTCCAGTCCCTTTTCACTTCATCTCCCAATCAGGGCATACACAAAAGAATGGTGCGGTTTCAAAAGTGAATAAAAAATTTATTTCTCACCTTACACGGGCACAACATACACCGTCAGCGGCGGCAACTGTCCAAGTTTCTCATTTGGTAATTACAATCCTTCAATGTGTGCACCCTGGGTCACACATCCACACGGTAATCAAACTCATCCCAGACCCGGTGTAGCATGTCCGCTGTAATGGCCTGCAGTGCATGCGTTATCCGATCACGAATTTCATGGATGGACGTGGGCAATGGTGGTACATAAACGCTGTCTTTAACGAACCCCCAAAGAAATAAATGTTATTCTGTGTGTGCGTCTTTTTTTAAACCGTGCACGAAACTCACGCTGCACTATAATCACAGATCTGGACACCTCAAAACGGAGCACACAGAAAGCCTTCTCCTGCTGCAACGCCATCTTTGAAACTGGCCCCGCGGCCACGCAGTAAGCATGAGAAGCGAACTGCTGGTAGCGCATGAGAAACTTGGACAGTTGCCGCCGCTGATGGTGTATATTGTGCCCGTGTAATGTGAGACATAAATTTTTTATTCACTTTTGAAACCGCACCATTCTTTTGTGTATGCCCTGTACAATATAAGAACTTTTCATTATATAGAATGTCTATCTTTTCCACACACACGGAGCTCT
Organism: Reticulitermes speratus; assembly: GCA_021186555.1. Taxonomy (NCBI): domain Eukaryota; kingdom Metazoa; phylum Arthropoda; class Insecta; order Blattodea; family Rhinotermitidae; genus Reticulitermes; species Reticulitermes speratus. The sequence continues at coordinate 20,343,292 of JAJKFL010000002.1, forward strand.
TTTATTTAGTCAGTCACTTCCCAAAGAAATTGTATTTGTGACAAAAATGGTCACCTGTGTTGTTCTGCTATATTCATATGAGATTACCATACGAAACAACAAAACATAACACGTAAAGAACACTGTACCTTCAACCAATCCACTATTTTCTTTGGTATTTCATTGCTGAATTTATTACACCATAATGACAGCATTTCTAAAGCTTGAATCAGGGTCTTCTCATGAACTGAAAAAATATGTACCAAGCAAACATCATGAATCTTTAATATTTGTGTATCAATAAACCAAACATCAGTAATTTCTTCTTCAGAAAAATCTGCAACATAACATCAAAACAAACATAAACACAAATAAGCAGTTATCAATCTGAAAACACAAGGATGTCATCACTTGGCAGAATTTTTATTTGTAGTTGCAGCAATTAACAGATGTTTACAATATGTACGAGAATGATACAACATACACCTACAGCTCTAAAAATAGAATCTGAAACTTCAACACTGCTAATACCAAATCCCAGAATGGAAACAATCAGGAGCCAGTTCCATCCACATCTTACCTTCACAAACCATTTTCCCAGTATCCACCTTATTATCCCCATCTCTTAATTGGTCTTGCAAGTAGTCACCAAGAGATTTCCAGCCATGCATAAGCACAACAATTTTAAATGGTTGAATGACATTATGTTAAATATAAATAAATAAATGAATATGACAAGTATGATCACTGATGTACACACTTCCTGTAACTCATTTTTCCTTCATGTGTCCACAGATTTCAATAAATGTTAGTTAAGCAGAAACACTATTTTTCTCACCTTCACTATCCAACACTTTAATAAAATGATCTGCTGCAACAGTAGCCAGTCTCTGAACACTGCTGCCAGTCACTGCATTGTAACTCAAACTGCCTGCACCCTGACAAAACACACAATTTTTTCAATAATCAATCACCACAGCAATACTTAATCTCAACTTGTTGGGTAAGTCTATGCATCTCAGAAGCTTACTAGTACAGTGTCTGCACCTACTTAACCATAAGCAACCAGGAACATGATACGTAGATTCATTCTTTTACTGTTAAGAATTTTGGTTCACATGAAAGAAAATATTAATAAAAATTCACTGAAATAAAATTATATGTTACAAAAATGAATTTTAAGAATGTTAACAAGATTTAATTTAGTGATATTGAAGCATTTAAATGCTCCTTGACTGAAGGCATTATCACAACTGCTGTTTTGTCACAATTCAGAACACAGTGCAGAAAGTATAGTCTTCCAGCCATTACTACAACATTATTTAATTCCAAAACAATTAATGATTCCACCAAGTTAGTCTAGTCCGCCAACAAGTTTCGTTCCAAAATATAAACAAGATCTCTAGTACTCCAATCTGATGACCTGGATATATCAACATATTTTCAACTAGTTATGTAAACAAGTTTTCTAAATACATATTATACTATCCTAAATTCCAACAGTCTCACATATTCAGGTAAAAGGTGACACCAATAGCTGGGCATCAAAATTCTTAACACTACACACTTCTGTCTAAAATACAATTTCATAAATATTACATACATGCTATACGCATTTCAACACAGTCATGTCATTTGTAGGCATGTGGGCAAAATTAATGTCGATACAATCCATACACATTGTCCATACAGAAATGTATCTACAAACTAAAACTAAAATTGGTTTGTGTGCTTCAGAATTTATAACCTCACAACCTTTTCCACAATCTACATAAAAAGAGCATCTGAAATATTCTATGTTAAAAACCTATACTTCTGTTGTAAAGCCCTCAAATAACTCATGTAAATAGTGGATTCACATTTAGGACACAGATTTAAATGCCAGTTGTATCTCGTGACTGCCCAAGTTTTTCAGGCTTAGGGTGGACATTTAAATTGCAAGCAAGTAAACACACACAGATAAGCATATGAATGTTAAGCCATTTGCCATTACATTATAAGAGACCAGCATACGAGGTGTGGTAGAAAAGTAATGAGACTGATTTTCTTTTAACCATGAATTTTATTCTTTTTACAAATCAAGGTTATCCCCTTCAAAATAGTTCCCTTGGGCAGCTACACAGCGACGGAGGCGTTGTTTCCATTGTTCGTAGCAGTGCTGGAAGGCTTCTGCTGGAATACCTTTCAGCTCGTCGGTTACGCTCTTCTAGATATTATCCAAAGTACCAAAATGGCGCCCTTTCAAGTGGATTTTGAGCCGGGGGAATAAAAAGAAGTCACAGGGACTGAGATCCGGCAAATAGGGGGGCTGAGGAACCACAGGAATGCTTTTGTCTGCCAAAAATTCATTGATGGAAACTGCCGTGTGACATGGGGCATTGTCGTGGTGCAGCATCCAAGTGCGTGCAATGCCTGGTCGCACACGTGCCACCCTTTTCCGGAGTCTTTCAAGGACTTCCCGATAAAATGTTTGATTGACAGTTTGTCCTGGTGGCACAAATTCCTTGTGGACGATCCCCTGACTGTCAAAAAAACAAATGAGCATCGACTTGATTTTGGATTTGCTCATTCTCGCTTTCCTGGGATGGGGAGAGTTTGCAGTGTGCCACTCCCGACTTTGGCGTTTTGTCTCGGGGTCATACTCCAAAATCCATGATTCATCACCTGTGATAACGCGACTGAAGAATTCTGGCTCCCTCTCAAGGCGGTCCAGAAGATCAAGACACACATCCCTCCGATTGGCCTTCTGCTCAGTTGTGAGGTTCTTTGGAACCATCTTGGCGCACACTTTTCTCATGTCCAAATCCCGTGTTAAAATTTGATGGACGGTAAACCAGTTCAAATTTAGCTCACTACTGATCATTCTCAACGTCAATCGACGATCTGACCTCACAAGAGACCTCACTCTTCTCCACATTGTCGTCCGTTTTTGAGGTTAAAGGTCTTCCCGCACGAGGTTCGTCTTCCACGTGTTCTCGGCCTTCTAAAAAGGACTTGTGCCATCTGAACACTTGTGCCCTGGATAGGGAATGTTCTCCATAAGCCCTTTGTAACTTTTCATAAGCCACAGTAGCGGATTCACCAAGCTTCACACAAAATTTGATGGCACAACATTGCTCAAACTTTTGCCGGTCCATTTTCGTAACGCACCTCACAAACACAACTTCACTTCAGACGCTCTCAACAATCGCGTAGCAACTGTAGCAAGTTCAAACTTGTACTGAGTCTACGGCAGGGGTTAACCTAACTGCCATGTGAAGGGGGAGGCAGCAGCGTTGTCGGTTCGTGGTCTCATTACTTTTCTACCACACCTCGTACGGTCACATAGGATGATAAAGGTTAACTGTTACACAATCTTCATCTCACTTTTCTAATGTCTATATATATCCTTGTACACACACAAATACTGTGGTGTCATCTCACAGGGTGGTCACAATTATGCAGAAACGTCTAAATCACACATGTGCATGGATGCGCGTGTGTGTATGGGCGTGCGCGTGAATGTGCAAGTGCGTGCGTGTGTGTATGTGTGTGTGTGTGGGGGGGGGGGGGGGGGGCACATAATGAGAAAGAGGAAAAAGGATCTAAGTTTAAGGTAAGTGGAGACAAGTAAAGCACACAGTAACGTTTAGACACCAGTTTTTCATTTTTCCACACAGTCACCAAACTTGCTCAGGCATTTTCATACTGTAAAATTAGATTTTCCATTCCATGCATACATGGAAGGTTATCTGACTAGAGTCCACATGATAAAAGAACAACAAAAGCCTGACATCTCACATCCATTTCAGTTTTACACATTTGCCTTTTCACAGCTGCCTTCATTTCACTCAATCCTAATGGCTAATACACAATGCAAGAATGGTGAAAGTGCATTACAATTACCAGTAAGGGCCATGAGGTAGTCACTTCACCTTCAAAAGAGTGAGAGAAACACTTTCCAAAATATCAGCAATAGTTAACTGCTACACAGCACTATAAACCTACTAACAGCATCAAACCACTGTAAAAGTCTGCAATCAACTGCAAAGGAAAGATCTGTAGTTCCATTCCTTTGTACAACAGCAAATACACCCCTGAAGTTGAGAAAAGATAAGAGTCCTCAGGTTGCATACTTGCTGTGTACTTTAAATTACAGCCTGTACTGTACCTGGAAGACCTACATTATTCTGCTACATATTGCACTACTTTTACCATAACAGCAATAGACTATTCTTACATTACGCCAGCATTTCCCTATGTATTTTGGCCATGGAACACTTTTGAAATCAAAAAATGTTTGTGGATCCCGTAATAAAGTTCTTGTATATGAAGCTAAAAAGTTAGACCATAAACAAGCACTGATAATGATAGATAAATGTTAAATAAGCATATGAGACCAAATATTACTTAATGCTTAACTAACTAACTAACTAACTAACTAACTCCATGGAGCACAGTCCTTCTTGAGAAGCTAGGAGGTCGTCAGCTAGTCAAGAAATTCCCCGCATTTTATGGAACCCGAAGGTTCATTACCGCATTCACAACAGCCCGTCACCTGTCCCTATCCTGAGCCATATCAATCCAGTCCATGCCCCCCATCCCACTTCTTGAAGATCCATTTTAATATTATCCTCCCATCTATGCCTGGGTCTTCCAAGTGGTCTTCTTCCCTCAGGTCTCCCCACCAAAATACTGTATGCACCTCTCCCCTCACCCATACGTGCTACATGCCCCACCCACCACTTTATATTTAAAAATAAAAATCACATGTCATGTAGATGTAAAATGAACCTTGAAAACTAATATGTGATTCTATGATAAAAATAATAAAACATTTGAAATAAGGTTATTTTTTTAAGTATTCTGGTACTACAACAATTCAGAAGTCTTTGAATCACATAAATCACTGTCAAAAATTATTTTAAGTGAAGTGAGGTAATGAAAAGCCTGACAGCTTACCTGAAGAACACTCATCTTGTGTGTTGCTACAGTAAGTTTCCCTTCTGAGCCATGGAATACATCAAAAAAATGCTGTAGCAGGACTTCCAATGCACCAGCATCACTGCATTGTAGCGCCAGACTGCGACATGCAGAAACAGACTCTTCACGTGCAAGGTCTTCCTTTGAGTGCAAATTTGCTAAACAAAACATGTAAAGAAATGTTACAAGCAAATTTACATATGACAAACAACATTAACAACAGAATATGTCCTCATTCTATAATGAAGCATCATATTGTTATTCATAAAACATTCAGTAGAATCCAAAACATCCAAGTAAAGAACAGGACACACAAATAACCAAACCTTGAATCCAAAATACATTTTGTTTGGTGCATTCACAAAACAACACAACTTACTTCACAATTTATCTAACAACTGAAACCTACTTTCAGAAACAGTTTGTATTGGTTGCTTATTTTTGTGAACTGTATAGACTTTTCACTGAATGACAGACTTTCCTGACAGTCCATGGGAACTTAAAATGTACACTTCCAGCCTTTTTAAAAACAGTGCCAAAGAAACAACTCTGAACTGTGTACTTATTAAATTACAAACATTTAAAGCAACTAACTTCCTAAATATTGTGGTATTGCATATATTATTGTGTATATAACACAACTAGGAAAGGAAAGTGAGCAACTTTGTTTGCCAAAAAAAAATTCCCTTTTCAAGAATGTCTCAGAATCACTGGGAAAAGGTTTAAAATGTGGCTTGACAACAAAAATCAGTTTTAATGCACAATTTATGTAGAATAATATTCTAATAAAGTGAATATCAGATTCAAGACAGAATTACAAAACAACAACACACATTTTCAGGCTTACACTGTTAAGAAGTTTTCCCACTTAATAACCTTGATTTGTTGAAATTTTCTAAAATGTCCTAAGAAGGTTTCACTGCATCTACTAAATTAAAATATTCAGTAGGAGCAAAAACACTTTTTTGAGAATATCTGAATAAATACTTCAACATGGATGTCAGTATATCATTTATAACTCCTGCAGAACACGATTGTTAAGTGTACACTGTATACTTGTACCATCACGTTCCTTCAACTTACTTGCAAGACTCCTCCCTATATCTTGAGCATACTGACTCAAATCTAGTGACAGGCCCACCATAACATGTCCAACACACTCCAAAATAATTTCTGGATTTCGCAGCATAGCTTTCTGCATGGCAGGCAAAAGCTGATCCTTGAACTCTTCATGTGAGACATGTTTCAGAAGTGATTCAGATTCTTTGATAACATAAACTGCTGGTTTTGTCTTGCAGACAATTGATACTTTTATGAACATTTCCAACAGTGGCACCTAAGAGAAAATTATCAAATTACATTTTTCCAAATTTCAAAATTTCAGCTTTCATTTTACTCTCAAATGATGACCTAATCGCATCAACCATTTCCAGTAATATTACCAGTCATTCTTTCGTACCTGGTATCCATTTTCTTAAAAATACTGAGCTTTAATGTAATGCCCTCTATAATATATTTATAGAATTTTTACTTATTCTTGTCATATTAAAGTAACACTTTAATTAACTCACTGCTTTTCAAAAAGGACTCCTATAAATTCAGCTTTTTAAAACAAACCATGTGTGAAACACTGTATGAACTGTCCAACCCCAAACCATTTCAGAGAAAATAATATACAGTGATGCACAAAAAAAGGTAAGGGGAGCAGAGGTATAACTCTACTCTTTCTTTAACCTCGGTGCTAGATGGGGGCGGGTGGTCAACGCCACACTCTGGCCACTTTACCCCCAGGGAAAGAGACCCAGTACCCATTGTACAGGGGGCTGGGTGGGTCCCAGGGCTGGTCTGGATGGTTGCGGAAAATCTTGCCCCTACTGGGATTCGATCCCCGGATCATCCAGCCCGTAGCAAGTCCCTATACCAACTATAGCAGAGCCTCTACAAAATTTAAGTAAATTGATGTAACTATTATCTTGTGTTATCTGGAATTTATTGAGCCCAATGAGCTATTTAATGGCTTCAAAAAGTCCCAAGATGAGTAAACAATTTGCGGCCAACAAGAGAAAGCATGTAAATATTAATGGTTCTTTAGAAGTTGAAATAATTAAGAGACTTGAAAGTGGTGAAAGCTGCAGTATGGTTATGGCTTCATACAACACTGGCTCATTAACTACCTATGAGAAAAGAAACAGAAGGATCAATTATGATCCTTTGTAGCAACAAGTGAAAGTGCAATGGGCCTTCTAATGCAACAGACACTAAAAGAGCCTAAATTAGCACAATTGGAAAAAGTGTCATATAAGTGGTTTACAGCAATGTGTTCTGAGGGAAAACCCATGACTGGCCTGTGATAATTGACTCAGATGCCAGAATAAATAGAAAGGAACACTGAAACCCCAGATCCAGCAGCTACAAAGATATCAAAATGGAATATTCCTCTGAATAGTTGTGCAACCCAAGTATACATACATACATACATACATACATACATACATACATACATACACATATACATTCACCGATCCAACATCCACGTAAGTGGGATTGAATATGGAATTTGTCAAGAGCAGAGTAGATTGTAATATGCAATCAAGTCAAAACACTGAGATACGGATGAGATACAAAGTTACATGAAATTAGTAAAACACTATAAATAACAAGAGAATTCATACTCACTCTCTAAGACAAGGTAAATATATGGATTAAAATAAAGAATAACAAGTCAACTTTTAAAAATTAAGTAGAATAAAAGACATACACAGAATACACATATATGTTGCTAATAATAATGAACTATAAAAGGAGTGCAACATCAGTTGAAAAATTATTTGTTGCTGCTTAACTATTACAATCTTTAGAAAGAAATTCATCAATAGAATAAAAAGCATTCTTACAAGATAATTCCTTAACATAGTCTTAAAAATATGTATATTGTCATGAAGTTTTGAAATATTTTGTGGAAGGTGATTAAATATTTTAACAGATGAATAATATACACCTCTCTGTATTGTGGAAGATCTCACAGAAGGTACATGCAGTTTATCTTGTTGCCTAGTATTCCAGCCATGAACTGAGGTCTTGGTTTGAGAGTTTCTAGGATTTTTAGCTACAAATAACATCAAAACATAGATATACAAACAAGGAACTGTAAGAATATCCAGTTTTTTTAAACCTTCTCTACAAGAACTCCTTGGACCCAGCCTCAGCATAATCCTAATTGCTCTCTTTGGAATTATGAAAACATTTTTTATTGATGAAGATGAACCCCAGAAAATTATACCATAACTAATTTGTGATTGGAAATGTGCAAAATAAACCATTCATAGTGTTTTTACATTTACAATAGATGATAATTTTCTCAAGAGAAAACAAATAGAACTCAGTTTTTTAATTAAATTGTCTACATGCAAATTCCATGTAAGATGACAATCTAGATACACACCTAAAAATTTAATATTTTCAGCAACAGTAATAGCTTGATTATTGTATGAAACATGTAACGGATAAGTAGAAGATTTAGATGAAGTAAATTTGATCAATTGCGTCTTATTTAAATTAAGTACCAACTGATTGTTTTGAAACCATTCAGAAATGCAACAAAATACCTTATTTAATTTAGTCTTTAGTTCAGTCTGATCATTGGACGAAACTAGAATATTAGTGTCATCAGCAAAAAGAATGGTGTGAGAAACTTTACCAATGATGCTTGGAAAATCATTAATATAAACATTAAACAGTAAAGGGCCCAAGACAGAACCCTGAGGAACACCATGTCTAACAGTTTCCCAGTCCGATAAATTATTAAGTGAGCTGTCAAGTTGCAACTGCACTCTTTGTTTTCTGTTATACAAATAAGATTTAAGCCAATTTAAAATAGAGCCATTTACTCATAAAATTCCAACTTTGAGATCAATTATTCATGACTAACACAATCGAACGCCTTTGTCAAATCACAAAATAACCCCGTTACATATTCTTTGTTATTCCAAGCTTTAAGAATCGAATCAGTAAGTTTAAATATTGCACTTTCTGTAGATACATTATCCCTAAAGCCATATTGCTCAGAGACTAAAATATTGTTACTTACTAATGATGTTTTAGCCTCTGAAAAATGAGAAATTCAAATATTTTAGAAAAACCAGTTAATAATGATATGGGTCTATAATTTGTAATTTGTGATTTTTCACCTTTCTTAAAACAGGGTATAATGATAGCATACTTTAGGCACTCCGGGCAGATACCACACGATAATGATTTGTTACAGATGTACGTGAGAGGTTTAGAAATATGGCTACCACATAATTTTAATATTTTATTAGATAAACCATCATAACCACATGAATTCTTAGTTTTTAATGAAGTAATTGTGCATATGACTTCTGCCTCAGTTATTGGAATATTAATAATTTGTGGGAACTTGCAAGGAAACGATTCCCTAAGTGAAAATACTGCCGATTCAGTTTTTGGCTGCTGTGTGATTAATTCATCTACTGAGTTGATAAAATAGTTATTAAAAGTCTTAGCTGCCTGATTCACATGGATAGTTTTATTACCAAGTTTGAATTCAGTCTGAATAATCTTCTTATTAGGTGTTAAACCCATTTCTTTATTAATGATGTTCGAGGTCGCTCTAGTTTTATTAGTAGATGAAGTTAACAATTCGCTGTAATACATTACTTTTGCTTTCCTAATAACTTTCCTTAACAAGTTGCAATATTGATTATAATGTGCTTTAATTTTTGAACAATTAGTTATTTTATTCATAATGTAGAGAAGCCTTTTGTGCTTACATGACGTTTTAATCCCTGTTGTGATCCATTGATTATTAGTTATATTACAAGTTACATATTGAATAGGAAAACATGAATCAAAAGCAATTAAGAAAGTGTTAAAAAATGAATTAAAATTTTGATTAACATCAGTCTGGTTAAGAATGTTATCCCAGGATTCAATTTTGAGTAACTCGAAATTTGACACACCAGACTTTGTTATTAGTCTCTTTTAAACAAGCCTATTGATACCTGATTGGCATTTGAAAATATTATTTATACAAAGATATTGAGCTTCATGATCAGAAAGCCCATTAATCAAAGGAAATATCTGGAATGAATTTAATCTGCTGAAATCAATGAAAATATTATCAATAGCTGTGCCGCAGTCTTTAGTCGTTCTGGTAGGAAAGTCCACTACATGAAACAAATTATAAGATTGCAATAGGAAGATTAGCTGCCGTGCAGAACTAGAATCAATTAAAAAATTTACATTGAAGTCACCGTAAATAACAAATTCAAATTTTGGTTTATATAAATATTTTAAGATTAGATCAAGTTGTTCAACAATTCACCAAAATGTCCACTAGGAGATCTGTATATGCATAATAATATTATAAAATGATTACTAACTTTGATTTGGGCTGCACAAACTTCAATTACTTTTTCAATACAATACTGTATTGAAAAAGTATAGGTGCAGTAACAAAATATTAACTGTAAGAACTTAGGTCAATACGTGTACCATCTGATAATCTGGAATATTTAATAATGTGACACCTGTCTGGTCCCATGGGTGCCAGATTAAAGGAATTTTACTACATAAATTTTCATCTCATATTACCACAGTTTGTTATTAATTATGCTGTACTATTATTTGTGTGTTGTATTCCTTATTTTTAGTCCATGGTTTTATTTGTGCTCAAACTGTTCCTGTAAGGAGTCTGCACAGACTATATTATTTATTTCTTGTTTGAGCTTCTAAATGTAACACAGTAAACTATTTAATTTTTTGGAATGGTTCATTTAGCTATTCCACTATCAATGCAACAGTTGACATTCTTATCTATTTACGCTGGACATTGTTTTGTCCTGTCTTGCATGGTGTTTGATTACTGTGCTAATCAAATAGTGCTACAGTTTTTCATTAAGTTATATCTGATGCTTTCTATGGCATATCACAGAAAAAGTATAAATGCTTTGGATACTAATATCACACACAGAAACTGAGGCAGAATGGTAGTACGTGGCAGTGATGTGTTGGAATGATCCAAGATGACAAATGAGCACTGAAATTAGTATTCGTATACTCCACTAGAAACACAGTATTCAACAAAAAAGAAAACAAGACTCATTAAAACTACCATTTGAGCTACATATGTGCATGCTCAAATGATGCTGGAAAACAGAAAATGTGGTTGAGGAACAGAAACACTGAAGAAATTAATTTGAAACCCCACCAACAACATGGCTAACTAATACAATGCCCTGTGCACTGCTGTCAAGACTAAACAGCAGTAAGTTACAACTCTTTAGCAACGTCTCTTTACTGCTCCTTGAACATCTGACAGTACACTAGTGTTTGGTCATTAAAATATTGCCTGTTAATAGACATATGGTGAAAGGAATAAGAAAAAGAAGGCTACAGAAAAGATGGACTGATGGTGTTGAAGAGGATCTGAAGATAATGGGAATAAGAAACTGGCATACAAGGCCATAGACCAGAAGGAATGGAGAAGTGTATTGGAAGCCAAAATTCCACAACAGGCTGTAGGGCTCGAGGAGGAGGAGAATGAGCATATGGGCAGACATGCTCATGAACTAAATGTGTAACACCACAATACATAAAGTTGTTACTCTGATGTAAATAAAAGCATTAATTATTCCAACCCCCCCCCCCCTCCCCCACACACACACACACACAGAACTCCATCCAAATACAACAATCCATTGCCTTAATTAATGAGTCAATATTTGAAGCATACCTTATATATCTTGATGAGATCTGATCTTTTTGTTTCTGTCAGGTGCTGGATAAAGTAAGCTCCAAACACTACAATATGTGTACTGGGCTCTGAGCTTGTTATTGCATTTCCATACAATTCTTCACTACCTTTCACAGATCTCCACATAGCTGACAGTATCCGATATGCTTTTGCAGTCTTTTTGTTCTTCCCCACAGCCAGTACAACTGACAAAAGTGTTGCTTGTGTATCCACAAGTCGCAGAAACTCAGCCTTAGTATTGTCTGAACAATTATTGAGGCCATGTTCAATCATTAAGCATGACCATCTTAATGCGTAGAGTCCATTCTGCGACGTGTTTTTCCTGCAAAGACAAAACATTTATTAGAAGAAAAAACAACAAAAATATGTAACACAATCTTTGACAGCAACACAGTAAAACCATTAACATATTTCAGAAAATACAATGTAAACTAAAAGTGAAATTTAAATGCAACACCTTTTCACAATAACGATTAACCTACTGTCAACTAACTCAGCCTCTGAAATATGATTGGGTCCAAACAGCCACATGTCCACAAAACATTTCAAGGTTTACACTTACAATGTGGCAACTTTATGCTCTTCAATGGTCTCCTTTGACTAAGCAATACATTTTAACCTTGATTTTAGACTTCCGCCACGATGTTGACAAAATCTGCGGTCTTCTGGGATATTACGTGGCATCGTGTGGTAATTGTTTACCGACGTTTCGAGGATGGCACAGATACGTTGTCCCGAAGTGTCGGTAAACAATTACCACACGACGCCACATAACACCCCAGAAGACAGCAGATTTCAAGCATTACATTTTATTTATCAGTCTACACCAAACACAATACAAAAATAAAACAACATTACAATACTTTACTTTGTATTGACCGTGCATCTTATCACAATTGGAAGTATTTATTTTCATACCAACTTATGCACAAAATCTTACAATATTATTAATTAATTTACCCCTATATGTATTTCGGCGTTTAAATCGCCATCTTCAGGGGGTCACAATGGATGTATAATCTATGCTTTTAACACTGTAACCCCCTGAAGATGGCAATTTAAATGCCGAAATACATATAGGGGTAAATTAATTAATAATATTGTAAGATTTTGTGCATAAGTTGGTATGAAAATAAATACTTCCAACATTACAATATTGTGGGCGTGCTGCCATTTAAATGCAGCTGCAGACAGGCGGGGTGTCATTTCAAGATGACTTCGAGGGATAAAAAACATCTTTCAAAGTCGCAATACAACAGGCTATACTATAAATTGTCATCTTCATTTGTATATGGTAAAATAAGCATCCTGATTAACTGGCTGTTGTAAATGAATTATCCAACAGATTGTCAGTTCTGTTAATATTCATCATTTGGAGGGAAAATGAAACATTTAAAATAAATGCCACTTCAGATTACACAAATGTGCAAGTCACCTATAACTTAAGTCCTTGACCAGCATGAAGTTGAAATTAAATATTACTACAACACCGTCACAACCCATTACACATATAATCACCACAAAAAAAGTTAAAATATATGTAAATAATTCTATGCTCAGAAATTAATTAAATGGTAGTATCAAGTTTCATATTCTGAAACTATGTAGTATTACATGTAGAGATGCCTACAAATTTGGGAACTTCTATCACATATTAAGTCAAAATTTCCATTAGCACAGACCACTCAAGATTCCTCAAAAACTCCATATTAAATCCGTGAACATAAGATATGTCAGATTCGAAAGACAAATACCCTTTCCTAACTTTATTGATAATCATGCTTAAAGTAGGGGAAGAGAGAAAACAACAATAAAAGAAAATATTACCACTGGCATTATACGTAATGAAATTTCAAGTATTATAAAGTTTAAAGTGCAATACTTCAGCACTCCATGGCATGTCAATATCAGAAATTTTCTTTTATGAACACAAAACCATGCTGAATGAGAATATTTGGCCTGTAATCAAAATGCAGTCACACTACTATCATTGAATCTTCCAATCAACTTTGTTAAGTCTTCTTGTATACCAATAATATTTTCACAGTCTGAAATGAAGGTCTACTGTATTGTAAGACACTACAATTATACACTATACACAGATAAATCACTAACGTTGAAACCAAATTCTTGTGTGCAGCAGCAATATCACTTAATGTCGATGTAAGATGCTTCATGGTCCAGTCTGCATGCTGTTTAACAAGAGCAATGATTAAGTTCCGAATATAGAATTGTGACGTGCTATCTCGGTACCGTGGCAATGCAAGTTGTAGTACTTTACAAATTCCCCGAATGATGCCCTCTGTGATACCTGTAACAAAAATCACACTCATATCACACAATTTCAATAAAGCCAAATTCCAATTTAATGTTTCAGTGAGGAACAACAGATATGAAAACAAAAAACTAAACTCAGAATTAAAACAATTGAAATTGAACCACAAAATGTACACAACATACTGTAGGAAATATTTAACTAAAAAACACAATGAACTGGGATTATTTTATCACTGATGAATATGCTGTCTCAGATTTGTCAGGCATTCACATCTAGACATTGCAATGTGCACTGAAATAATCAAGTGTGAAATCACCTACACCCAGGTCCACTTATTGCCCAATATTTAATAAGAAAAAATATTTGAAGTGTTAATTCCTTTATAGTTTTCAGGGTAACAGCAAACAATGCAAACTGAAGCTAACATACTTTAACAGCTGATTTCAGGATTATTATCTCTGCAAATTACATAATTTTATTTATAGTATATGACCAAATTATAATGAAGTCATTATGATAATCAGAATACCCAACACATTTCAGCTGTGCTCGCCATTTACAGAGACGTGTTATGCAAGTAATCACAAACGTATTAAAGGTTTACATTGGTATACACATCATTGCAAAATTATGGTTATTATCAACTACTTTTCCACTACTATATATAAGAAAACATTATTACACTTAAAAGTCATATGAACTCATGAACATTTTATTAAAAGGTACTAAATCAAGGTTAGGTTCTTGCATAATCTGGAGTTAGTGCACTACTTAAATATGATTTCACACAACCATTAAAATGTATTCTGTATGCCTGATGATGATTCTTAGAAAATTATCTGCATTTTAAATATAAGTTACCCACCTTCAAAACATATCAGTTTAGAATGTAGCCTAAATGTATCTGTTTCAAGTAATACATACATACATACATACATACATACATACATACACATATACATTCACCGATCCAACATCCATGTAAGTGGGACTGGATATGGAATTTGTCAAGAGCAGAGTAGATTGTAATATGCAATCAAGTCAAAACACTGAGATACGGATGAGATACAAAGTTACATGAAATTAGTAAAACACTATAAATAACAAGAGAATTCATACTCACTCTCTAAGACAAGGTAAATATATGGATTAAAATAAATAATAACAAGTCAACTTTTAAAAATTAAGTAGAATAAAAGACATACACAGAATACACATATATGTTGCTAATAATAATGAACTATAAAAGGAGTGCAACATCAGTTGAAAAATTATTTGTTGCTGCTTAACTATTACAATCTTTAGAAAGAAATTCATCAATAGAATAAAAAGCATTCTTGCAAGATAATTCCTTAACATAATCTTAAAAATATGTATATTGTCATGAAGTTTTGAAATATTTTGTGGAAGGTGATTAAATATTTTAACAGATGAATAATATACACCTCTCTGTATTGTGGAAGATCTCACAGAAGGTACATGCAGTTTATCTTGTTGCCTAGTATTCCTGCCATGAACTGAGGTGTTGATTTGATAGTTTCTAGGATTTTTAGCTACAAATAACATCAAAACATAGATATACAAACAAGGAACTGTAAGAACATCCAGCTTTTTTAAACCTTCTCTACAAGAACTCCTTGGACCCAGCCTCAGCATAATCCTAATTGCTCTCTTTTGAATTATGAAAACATCTTTTATTGATGAAGATGAACCCCAGAAAATTATACCATAATTAATTTGTGATTGGAAATGTGCAAAATAAACCATTCGTAGTGTTTTTACATTTACAATAGATGATAATTTTCTCAAGAGAAAACAAATAGAACTCAGTTTTTTAATTAAATTGTCTACATGCAAATTCCATGTAAGATGACAATCTAGATACACACCTAAAAATTTAATATTTTCAGCAACAGTAATAGCTTGATTATTGTATGAAACATGTAACGGATAAGTAGAAGATTTAGATGAAGTAAACTTGATCAATTGCGTCTTATTTAAATTAAATACCAACTGATTGTTTTGAAACCATTCAGAAATGCAACAAAATACCTTATTTAATTTAGTCTTTAGTTCAGTCTGATCATTGGACGAAACTAGAATATTAGTGTCATCAGCAAAAAGAATGGTATGAGAAACTTTACCAATGATGCTTGGAAAATCATTAATATAAACATTAAACGGTAAAGGGCCCAAGATAGAACCCTGAGGAACACCATGTCTAACAGTTTCCCAGTCCGATAAATTATTAAGTGAGCTGTCAAGTTGCAAATGCACTCTTTGTTTTCTGTTATACAAATAAGATTTAAGCCAATTTAAAATAGAGCCATTTACTCATAAAATTCCAACTTTGATTATTAGTTATATTACCAGTTACATATAGAATATGACAACATGAATCAAAAGCAATTAAGAAAGTGTTAAAAAATAAATTAAAACTTTAACATCAGTCAGTAATGATACCAGGACCTTCCTTGCTCTATCACCGGTGTTGAATCTACTGACTGAATGGCACCACCATTTATTGGTTCATGTACTCAGTGTCTCTGGATGCTTTGTGTGTTCCTATTTTATTTGCATTCATTTCTTTGGTTACTTCAGAAAAACAACTTTGGTCATCTTTTTGTCCATCCATGAATTTGTTGAGGTTTATAACATATAAAATAACTTTCTTTACTGTTCATGAGTGAGACTTTCTTGGCACTATCTATTTTTTAATAATCTGTTCTAGTTTCTCATATGGTTGCTGGTTGAGTATGAGTGTCGTATATTTTAAACTATCTTGTGTCTTACACTACATACATGTTTCTCAAATGGTGAGGCCTCGATAACAATCATTAATCAGTTCCTAAGTGCAACAAGTATAGAAACAACACACACAGAGTGATGGACTCATATGCTATAATAACTTGTTCCGAGAAGTCATGATCTTGAGCTTTGAACTTATTTTTCAGGTCAATCAACATCAATAAAGACTAAATTAATAATAATTTTGATGTAAATGTAGAATTTGCATTCTAATTTAATTATCTACTTGTAAGACCAGAAGTTTATGGCTGTAGATTCCTGAAGGCACCATCCCTCTTGCTAAAGGAATCTGAAGTTGAATGCATCTTAGCTTTCTTCATCTCATTCAGAACTACTTTGCAGAAATGAAGATCAGCTCCCACACCCCTAATGACCTTGGAGAATATCTCTGCACTCAAGCCATCACCTAAATGCTCCCTCATTGCCTCCACTGCTTCAAGAAATTTATCAGTGCCCAAGTTCTTAGCTTCTCCTTTACCACCTCTTCATAATACAACTACTCTGAAGCCATTACTTCACTCAATGAGCACGAAGATCTTCAATGACTTGTCTCTGAAAGCTCTTCAACATCAGAGGCTCTAATTCCAAGTGCAAATAATTACATAGCTCAACAATCTTTTCCTGCATTCTTTCAAGTATCTCCTCTCAGTATCCAAGGAAACCGGTGACACATTCCAGACAGAACTTCCTCCATGCAGAATTCACAGAGTATAAAACAGACTTAATCCCATGTGACTGTAATGACAGCGATCACTTTCTTGACACTAAAGCCTTTCCAAAATTCCTTTCAAGTGGGCTTATTTTCACTATCACTTACCTCTAACCATTTGGCTAATATAATCATATGTAGTATCATGTCAAATTACCAATAACACTCTGGACCATAATGCTGCAATGGGGATCAAGAAGATGATCTTCACCATCCTACCAGCTAACCCATCAAGCCTGCCTGGATGACCCACAACATTTGAAAACTGGCAAACCCCTCTCTGTCAAGTTACTCTTGCTGATATAAATCTTCAATGCTGAGGAAAAATGCAGGTAGAATTGTTTCTGGAATGAGGCTCTGGTAATGCAACCTTTCTTAGTTTGCTTCCAACGCACAAGATGTCTTCCTTCCACAAAGCCCTTGAAAACTCCTGGGTTTTCAGAATCGTGAATGAGTGCTGATTTCAACTTTAAATTGCCAGCAGCCATTGCCACGCAGAAGAAGAGTCAGTTAATCCCTAGAAGGCCTACACCCTGGCAAGTTATTTTCCTACTTCATGATGAAAGTTCAACTGGGCATCTTCATTCAGAACAGTGCCAATTTCACTGATGTTGAACATCTGTTTAGAACTATAACCAGCTCCTCAATAATTTGTACAAACTCATTAAGATATAGCTCTCTGCACATGGATATCACTGCTTGCTCATTAACAATGCCTCACACTATTAATTCCAGTCTTTAATTTAAATTTATCAAACCAGCCCTTACTTGCCAAAAATTCAATCTGACATTTCTTTCATCCACCTCCAGATTGTTAAAAAACTTCTCTTAGCCTTGTGCACTATCAAAATGGAGTTTACATCAGGTGTGCACAAATCCTGGAAGCCAGGTCAGCCAGGCAACTAAATTGTGTATGGTGGTGTCTAATAATGATTTGTGGGACCACAGTACAGATCTTGCTTAATGTCACCTTTCTGGTGCCTAGAATTCTGAGGTGGCTCCTGCATTTTTGGAAAATTTGTGAACCCCTGGTTTACACAAACCCCCTTAGCTTGCTGATCAGAAATCCAAATCAAAAATTCCCCATTTTCAGAAAAACATTTTCTTTGTCTTCCTTTAAACGTGCCAGGTACTGCTAATTTACAACACCTTTACACTGTTCTTACTTTTGTAGGTGGTATTTCATATTTAGACTCAATATGGAATGCTCATTTGCAAGATTCTTTCCATTGTTTCCAAACAGAGGACTACACTTGGACTTTTAGCTTTCTTATTTCACTCCACAGACATGGGTGCTGACTCTGTTGCTAAAATAAAATACAAACTCAGTAGAACACTAATTTAAGAACACATTACTAAGACTGTTCCTGAAAGACCAATGCTGTTCACAAATAGGTAGCAACATGGCAATGAAGACAGACACACTAGTGGACAATAGATATGAGACGCAACAAATTGCGAAGTCAATGGATGTCAAGGACCCAATGCCTTGTATGTTTAATGCACATCCTGCTTGACCTATATAAGACTTGTGAGAGTCTGAGCACAAAAGTTTGATATACCCACATCATAGTATTCACACAGAATATTACGACTTACAGTACTTGTTCTAATGATTGTTGTATTTCTTTCCTCAAACAAGTTAGCAAAAGTACTTGTGCAGAAAGGTTTCTGTAAAGCATTACACAAGTCAGTCAGCCACCCAAGTACCTCACCAAAAACAGACCTGCATAAAGCTCTACAAAAATCTCCCTTTGTAATTCCCATAGTACAGACAGTCCCTGACTTATGCAACAGTTATGTTCCGTAAGGTCTGGCGCAAATTGGATTTTGCCCAAGTCAGAATTGAGTATACATATGGTCAACCATACACATGTTGGCAATTCCACTGCCTACTTCATTCGTTATAGCGCATTAGATAACGCACTGTTACCCTGCGGCCAAATTTCATGTTTTTTACTAAATCTTCGTGTTCCCCCTTACACTGCTAGTAGAAAGATAAAATTCAACTCGTCATTAAGCACCAACGGTCGAAAAAGGTCACCATTTGACATGTGATTAACACAATAACAATTTCATTATAATATAATACTACAATCGGGGTACCTGGGTTTGACAACACCGCAACAACATTTTGAAGTACGGCATTCCTCTCTTTCTTACTAGCCGTTTGGATTCGCACAGGCAGATCTCGAAGAGCTTTGGTCAACTGCAACATGCACAGCGAAGGATTAAACACATATAATGGATATGTTTTATATATAAAAATTTCCACGTGACAAAACCTCACCTCGCTATCCGCCATATCCACTATCGTTAGAGGGGGGAGCACGGGTGGGGAATACGGGATATCGAACCGCGTTCACAAACTGTATTACGCTGACGGTGAACAGTATGAAACCGAACACATCAAACACATTAAGGGTAAAAGTTTATTTATTCAGTCACATCCTTGCATGAGGAATGGAATGGGACTTAGAAGTTGATTATGGTGTGTGCATGTGCGTGTATGTCCTTTCAATTTTTGAGCCAATTGACGAAATCACATATGAACACTATACCACTGCATAACACATAAACTTCTTTATTCTTCTATATATGTTGAAAGAGAATTAACAAATGCACTAAACTCTTTTAACATATATATTAACACAATGCACGGTGAACAAAAAATCAAGTTCTTTATTCTTCATTTTGTCTTTTCAGTTTCTCAGGCTATGTAGCGTTGATAGTAGGGTCAGAAACAAATTCCAGGCTGATCTATGTACTTTCACGCGTGCTATTTACAACCGAGCGGCAAAGTATGTCGCGGCTCAGGGTGGGACTTTCGAAAACCTGTTGTAGGCACTGGTAAGTGCAAATTAAAGTCAGTTTTTTCGTGAAGTTAAATTTAGATATTACATTTATCACATGTGTTTGTGTATTGTTTATTCCATAACTTTTCTGTGATCTTACCTTCTATTCTAAGTATCAAGGAGTCATAAGTCCGTATCCGTTCAAAATTGGACACATGTTTATATGCAATTTTTTTAATCACAAGACCTAGGAAATCATTTCTTACAGTTATGTCCCCAACTCATGAAACACGCTGTATATATACACGCAGTGGTCATAGTGAGGCGAGATTCCATGGCTTTAGCGCTGAGAGATGGCAGCACCGTGCTAAGACGTAACCATTGAGTTACGTTGGCTAACCAACGACGATAAGTTTATGCATCTGATTTTGAATTATGGATCCGTGCCCAAGCAGCGGTGATGGTGGGTGGTGCTTGATTGTTTTCATGTATGTGGGGACAGTGTTCGGTGTGGTAAAAACGATGTGTTTGTTATTGTGCTACATGCAAATTACACCAGTAAAGGTGTTTGTGTAAGGAGCGGCATAATACAACAATGGTTTCAGTATTTATGAGGCCGATACCTCTTTTGTAAACGTGTTGTAAACTCCGTAGGTTCTCAGCTGTCTGCTAAATGTGAGGTTAAGTATGTTCGTAAAGTTAACATCTGTTGAAAACGAGATAACCAATATCGGAGCCTTTCTCAATGGCTCTTGCCAGCATAATTATCCCTCGGTACTGTAACCGCAGAGTGTCGTACTCATTGCTTGGTATTGTAGAAGCAAGTCTGAAGCTCAAGAAATGCCAGGCGAATACATGTTGGGTGGGAACATTAATAAGTGCAACATCAGATGCTATGGACAATTTTACTGATGAACTAGTACGGAGAAAGGCTGACAAATGGAAGTATCAGAATATACAGAAATCTCTTCAATGTAAAAATGAAAGACATGCAAACGACTGTTACCAAGAGAGCCTTCAAGATCCCTCCAATTGCATTCGTGTAGATATTAAGTTGATAGATGAATTGATTACAGAGGCTATTCGTCATAAAGAATATAAGCGCATAATACCAATATTAAATTATTCTAGAAGAAACAAATACTGCCCTTCTTCAGAATTGTTACTTGAGGCTGCAAGTATATTTTCAAGACTGGGAGACAAAACTGGAGTACAGGTTGTCAAGTCAGTGTGTGAATGTTTGAATAGGAATGAATTTTACAATCAGGCAGAATATAAGCATTATATAGCTGAAGCTACATGGGTAAGTGGTAATATTGGCGAGGCTCTGGACATGTTCGCGGATGTATATAAACATCATGCTACTCTGCGAAGAAAGGTTAGGAATATGACCAAATTCTTATTTGGAGAGTGTATCTCCAACAGAAGTGCAGCATCATTAGTTTTAATTACAAATTTTGCAAAGAAATTTGCCAATAAATATGGAGATTATTATTTTCTGTCAATTCTGTGGCAGTTTTGCTTCTTAAGTGAGTGGTTTTGTGATCAGAAAATGGCAAATGAACTTCTAGAACAGTATCAAGAACTCAGAACAGTAATAATGGATAGAATAATAGTAATTGCTGTCACTGCACTGAGGCAAGAAGAAATTGAAGTAGTGCAAAGGTTGCTGGAAGTTACACTGCGCTATGAAATGAGGCATAATTACACATACATACTGAGGGGATTCTTTGATCTGAAATGTAAGTTTTTTTTTTACTAATCAGATTATGTAATTGGTGTGTGCATATATTTATTTATTTAGCAGTGGACATAGGTAGTTGTTGTAAACTAACATTGTAATACTAGAACCTGGTGGCATAACACCACTAATACCAGACTCCCACAATTAGATATGAGCCTGGCCAAATTCCAAGTACTTCTTCAGCATCTGTTGGGTCTCCCTAGTGGATGTTTTCCAAGGTCTGTACCAAAGCTTTATATACATTCTGTCTCCACCCACCTGCCCTACCCACCCTAGGCTCCTAAATTTAGGTTTTTTTAACAGTACTAGGTGACCTGTATAAATCATGAAGTTCTCTTTACATAATATCCTAAATAAGCTCATTGAAGCATTTCATAATATATATTTTATAGTAGAAACCCAACCCTACAGCTTGAGGGGCACCCCTTCACCAAATGTGACTGATTATGCACTATATTCAACCCCCTCACAATAACTGGAGGCTGTTTCCTTCCACCAAAGGACTTACTTATAATGTTTAGTCAGTCATGATGTTTACCAACAGACATATGTAGTTGCAGCTGTGAAGTTAAACCAACTGTTTATATTGCATATGGACTTACAAAAGGAATTCAATTAAGGAACAGGTAAGGTTAGCATAGTTTAATTTAATTTGTATCTATTTAATGTAATGCAAAGGTGTGAAATGATCTTCATATGGTAGTTATTCTAGACCATGAATTCTTAAGTGAGCTAATTAATAAACCTTTCACACACTTACCAAGCACTACAAAGCCTTGGGCACTTCAATTTGTACCAGAGTGTATATGCACAAGCAGAACACTGTAGTATGTATGATGTCAAACGATAAATCCTGGGACTGGTCTCTGAGAACAGAGACACATAAAAATTACAGTATTTCATTTTCCTTCAAAGTAATATCCCTTGGCTGCAACACACTTATTACACCTAATAGTTACATAAAAAAAGTCATCAAAGGCTTCCAAAGGAACTGCATTTAATTCAGCGGTTAAATTCATCTTGATGTTCCCATTTTTTCTTCATTTTTTAAAAATCTGTTTGCTTGTTGATCACTATATGTATATTTGATTTATTTTGTATATTGACTTATTCTGTATCCAGTAGGTTTTACAACCTGTTATGGATTTATAGCATGTATGAGAAATAAATAAATAAGTAAATCTTCTTTTGAAGGTAGGTTTTTATTCTGGGTGAAACAAAAAATCCACTGGCATGAGGAAGGTGAATAAGGTGGGTGGTTGATGCCCACCATGCTGGATTTACTAGGACCTGTTTCACTATCATGGCAGAATAAGCAAGGATCATGTACAAGGAACAAACAGCCTTACTCTTGAATTACAGCCTCACTCCGCATATCCATTCAGTAACCTGTCCAGCATATTTGTAGAACTCACCATTTTTTCCTTCAGGCACAAATTCATTGTGGATCATGCCCAGTTTATGAAAAAAGTGATCATTTTGATCCTCCACTTATGCAGCTGAAATTTTGGGGTCTTTGTGATGATTTTGTTCAGTACTCCATGCTCTGACATTCTGTTTCAGAATTGTACTGAAACAGCCAAGACTCGTCTGTAGTAACAGTGCAATTGAGAGTTTGACAGAACTGGATTAAGCCTTCACTAGTTGAATCTGTCCTCCTGTTACTCATCTGTGAGACTATGTGGAACCATCCTCACACAGATCTTAGTCTTTCCCATATCTTCATGGAATCTGATGAATCATCTCCAGGTTAAATGTGAAATTGTGATCCCCAGTCAATTCTAGGGTCATTTGATGGTCTCTGACCACCAGTTCACAAACTTTTGAAACTGTTCCTGGTTTTTGAGCCCCACTCCTTGAATCACCTTCAAGGTCCTCACATCCCTCTCTGATTCTTTTGAACTTTTGAAGACACATGTACAAGATAAAGCTTAATTTCCATGAACATTTTCAAGGATTTTGTGGTTTCTGTAGCTGTTTTTCTTGAATTTGAAAGAAAACTTGATGTCCGATTGATGTCAACAATGAAAACAACCTACCATGGGCTGCTATGGATGAACTGATTGACTAGAACTTTCTTTTAGCTCATCCCTGGCAGATATAACATCAACTAACAAAAACTGAGTTATGATTGGATTATGTGCCAAACCATACTTGCCCAATGCCATCAGTCTGAGACCTTGAATGTTCCAGCAGTTCCACAAGAACTGACAGAAACCACCTACAGTCGGTTTGTGTGCCAAACCGTACTTCTGTCATAGCATCGGACTTTACTGTTTGATCTCGTAGATATTCAGACTGTTCCAACAGTCCACAAACCTGACATCATTATGGAGAAAATCGATATACTAGCTTTAAACTGTTGTAATTTTCCACTTAGAATATTTTCTTGTAATTTTTCAGTAGCAGATTCCCAAATCTTCAGTAATGTAAGCATCTTTTTGAATGATTTTACTCTGTGTCACATCTGATGTTGCAGAAGAAATGTACCCTGCCATGTTCAACACTACAATGTACTGGAAGAGAAAGCATTTAATTAGTCTACTAACAGGATTACTGAATTAAGTGCAGCAAGAGAATATTTCGTTTTAAAGAGGTTGACTTAATTTGTCATGTCTGTGTTCCAGTCTTAATAACTTCAGAACTGACTGAAGAATTTTCATAAACCTTGATATGAATATTATGCCACCAGAGGTTACTTTGCCTCTGTGGTAAATTTTAAATTCTGCCATCAATAACAGTTTCACGATGGCATATAAACTTCTTACATTTTGTCACTTTGTACAGGTGCCCAGAGGGATCTGCGGGTGCTCAGCAATATTACATCAGCATTAGAATTGAATGTGGCCCGAAGCCTGAACACAGAAAAGTTCTTGCCTTTTACTGACTCCACGGAACAAACAAACAACTCTTGAAGACAAAGCAGCAACATTACCACAAGCACTAAAGTTCCTTCTTTCCAACTGAATTCGAATTGAATGTGAATGGTATAGAATTAAGAGTGAGATAAATTAACCATATGTCCATGTATAAACATAGAATTATGTCTTTGCATTTATATTATAACATCTTGATGCGAAACCATTTATTAAAGATTATGGTCCCAGGAATATGAAACCTTGTAGTTTGGTAGATATATACCAGAGATTCAGAGGTACCAGCTACCTCCAGCTTCAGGTAGAGCGGCAGACTTTCCTACCAGATGATGGAGGCAAGAGTTTGCTCTCCAAACACTGGTGCCTATCTACCAAACTGTACAGCATCATATTTTGGAAACTGTAATCGTCATATCAGTGCCATGAGAACTCCAAACTCTCGTTCCATTATATCAGATTTACGTTTTGTTTGCTTTACTGTAATCTTATACTGTTTACTGTAACTACTCTGGACGTGTCCAATACATTCTGTAATGATTTCTAGGATGAAAAATACAATACAATACAAAATGTTCTTCATACTTATACTATTGTCATTGTGTGGTATCTTTTGCAGGGAAAAGGGTGACAGGCAAGTAGGTGAGTCATTCAGCAGTAAGGTGGAAAATTGATATTTGCTGTTAGCTCCGAACACATTTTCCATGGGTGCGGTCAGGTTAAACTGAGTCCAGTTATTACTTCTAATTTAGGTAGCAAATGAGGTCATTACTACAGGATCCAATTACAGAGGTAATTCCAAGTCAGTTACAGTTACACAGTTCTAACCTGTATGACCAGGGAACACATAACCTTATGAAGCAGTGTAGTGTTGTCTTACAGCATTGTTAATTCACCAAAGTAGTAGTACACTCTAGTTCACGTGGCCTGCATATACTATGGCTTTCATGCAATCACACATGGTAATCCAACACTGTTAATATCAGGTTCACCAATGGGCATGATCCTGACCCTTTAAAAACCGCTTGAAACATGACAGTTTCCAGTATTGTTTTGTCATCATCAAGATACTGAAAGTTGATCAGTTGTGGTGGTCATATGTCCCTGCCAGGAATTGAACTCCATTTTGCCCAAAACTTGCCACATAAGTGGTGCTTGGTCTTAGTTACGTCATATGTTTAATTTAATGTACAGGTCATTCCATATCAAATCATGCCAGATGACAGCCTGACCCCTCTGGTTTTAATGAAATTTGGTGAGGTGCCACCATTCATAGAAATGGGACTTGATGTTTTTGCTATAATTTTGTCTATAATTGAGGTATGAAGCTAAAATGCATTGAAAAACTTCTCAAAAGGGGTGTTAGGTATTATATTTAGAAAACTAACTAATTCAAGTCATCTGATTTTTACCCAGAATTTCTCAAAATATTATCCAGTTAGTTAAAATGATGTTATTTTATGCTCTGATGTATTACCTGATTTTAAGTTGGTGCCATCGGTTTCATTGGTATAATCATATAACTTTGCATGTAGTGAGATCACATGTACTTCTGATGCTCCTTTAAAATTGTCATGTTTGAGAATAACCACACAAATCAACTATAATAAAAATATTTTCAGTTTAACTACGTGTTGTTATGAATTAGAATTAATTATTGGTGACAAACTGTTCATGCTGTTTTCTCTTAAGTATTCATTTTAACTTTTTTCTAATAAATTGAAAGTTGGGATACATTTATGAAAGTCTATTATTTTTTCTAATGTTGAAATTTCCCACAGTATGCATAGAAAATTTGTACCTAGAATACAGGAAGTTTCCTGGTTCACTCTGGCAACAATGAGTCCTGCACTTTGTAAGTCTAATCAAGCCCCTCCATTGCTCCTGCTCTTAGATCAGACATCAGGAAGTACCATTTCAGCCACAGAACTGTTAGGAAAAGTTATTCCTGCTCACACCATGGAGGCATATAAGGGGTGTGGAGGTTCAGTACACTCATTCTTATCCTCAGCACTAGATGGACTGTAGGCATCAGTGGCAGTCTTTATTGATGGGGTTTTCTTTTCTTTTTGCTTTATTTCTACTTTCTTCCTTTTATACACACATGCACACACAATAAAACAAAGAATGAACTTTCAGTTTATTTTCCAAGTGAAGTATGGAATGTGTGCTGCAATCCATTTAGTGGGGGCATCCATCATGACGAAAAAAAACTACAAAATGTGCTTTCACAGATGACCAAAAAAATTCCACTCTGAAACTAGAATGGAGAGTTGCCCATTAAAGTTAAATACAGTCCTTCCTGAGAAGCTAACAGGTCCTCATCTACTCAAGAAATTCCCCGCATTTTATGGAACCCGAAGGTTCATTACCAATATTCACAAGAGCCAGCCACCTGTTCCTATCCTCAGCCATATCAATCCAGTCCATGCCCACCCCCCCCCCCCCCCATCCAACATCTTGAAGATCCATTTTAATATTATCCTCCCACCTACACCTAGGTCTTCCAAGTAGTCTCTTTCCCTCAGGTCTCCCCACCAATCCCTGTATGCACCTCTCCTGTCTCCCATTCGTGCCACATGCCTGAATAATATTTGGTGAGGAGCAGAGATCATACAGCTTGTAACATCTTCACTGCCCCGTTACTTCATCCCTTTTAGGCCCAAACATCTTCCTCAGCACCCTACTTTGAAACACACTCAGCCTTTGTTCCTCCCTCAATGTGAGAGACCAAGCCTCACACCCATACAAAATAACAGGCAAAGTTACAAATTTCACGTTACTATCACCGTGCATCTTCACTAATTAAACAATATTCACACCAAATGATGCACTACTAAAACCACCTTTATTGTAGCTTTTGTAAATATATACCCCTACATATGTTTCGATCCTCAGATCATCGTCAGGGGGTTTCCTTTTTGAAAGCCACTAACACTTCAATTACATAATTTGAAGAATCGAATAGCACTTGTGTCTTAATATTGTATAAATTGTCTTGGTTTTAAAATTATAACACATTAAAACTTATGTTTTATAAGTTAAAATTGTTGTTAAAAGTTTGTAAAAAGGTTGTAAAACCTTCAGAACCAAACACGCCATCATAGAACATTCCACTGCACGATGATAGTACACACCGCTCTGCATAAAATGCACACATAGCATACGCTCACGCTTTACCACGATTCAAAACACCAGTACTTCCGCAATCAAAACTTTTACAATCTTTTTACAAACTTTTAACAACAATTTTAACTTATAAAACATAAGTTTTAATGTGTTATAATTTTAAAACCAAGACCATTTATACAATATTAAGACACAAGTGCTATTCGATTCTTCAAATTATGTAATTGAAGTGTTAGTGGCTTTCAAAAAGGAAACCCCCTGACGATGATCTGAGGATCGAAACATATGTAGGGGTATATATTTACAAAAGCTACAATAAAGGTGGTTTTAATAGTGCATCAGTTGGTGTGAATATTGTTTAATTAGGCAAAGTTACAGTTGTGTACATCTTAATCTTTATATTTTTGGACAGCAAACTGGAAGACAAAATATTCTGCACCAAATGATGACAAGCATTCCCTGACTTCAGTCTGCTCTTTCTTCAGGAATGGAATTTTGATTTGTTAGGGCTGTTCCCAAATATTTGAACTGTTCCACCGTTTCAGAGGATTTATTACCTATCTTTATGTCGTGATTTTGTCCTGCATTCTGGTCTTCAGACATGACCATGTACTTAGTTTTCTCAGCATTTACCTCTAGACCAATCTCCTTACTAGCAACTACTAAAGCTTCTGTATTTTTCTTTATAATATGTATGTATGTATGTATATGTATGTTTCTACTCAATATATTAAATCATCAGCATAAACAAGCTGATGTGTACCATTTAATTTCAAGCCCTCCTCGTTTGCCCAAACCGTGCAATTTAAAAGGGCCACATAAACAACTAAGGACACTCACTGTAATATAAACACTCACTTTTCTATGTTTCATTCATTGCTTCCAAATTACTGCATACTGGTGGGTGAGTGGCAGACTGTTTGCATTATGCACAGTTCATCAAAATGTTTGCTGATGCTGGACAGCAGTCAGGTGATTTAACACTACATTCTTTCTTACTATCTATCACTTTGCTACTTATGAATGCTGGCAGGCTCTAATGATTTGCAGGTTGTTGTTTGATTAATGCAGAATTCCATGCACCTACCTAAATTTCCAGAGCATGTTGGAAAAACCTGTTTGAAGAGAAAATTATTTTCAAACACTGGATATCCACAGACTGGCCTACCTGAAAAACAGCTGAAAAATTCAAAGATTTCACTGACTGACTGAAAACTTAATGTTTTGTCACTTGTTCATGCATCTCAACAGATAGTGTTCTTGACAGTATTTACATGTAAGGTACAACACAGAATTTACTGTATGATTTTGCACAAAAACTGTTACACAAGATGAAGCTTAAGGTTTTCACTGGAATAATATGAAGACATGGCCATCCATTTGCCATACTTTGCTGATACCACAGTGAGGCAGGGCCACATGCCTTTTGCTTGTGTGGCCCGTGAAAAGACCACTGTAATACAGTTCAGTGTTGTTTCATTTGTGGGATAAGGCACATTTAGTTTTAAGTTCTTGTCTAGGAGTTGAATCCTTTGCTTCGCTCGTCTAATTCTGGTGCTGTATTTGCATCCATTCTTTTAACATGAATTCCTTCTTATCCCAACTCATTTAAGCATCACTACATTCCTCTTGAATTATCTAATTCTTATTTATGTTTTGGTTTTCCCTGTTCTCCAATGCAGATGGAATTAATTTACATAAGTAACTCAAAACATGCACCCTAATTTTAATCTAGAATTATACTGGTCATTTCAGCTTTGGTGACGAGAGGAATCTAGAAATTTAAAACATGACATGGCCATTTCGTAACATATTTAAATGAGGAACTGAACGCTTAATCTCACGGGGGAAAAAGCAATATGACATTATGCCTCTCTTCCAAACTGTATGTGTTCTTTGCAGAATCAATCATTCATAATGGGGAGGTACTGTCTGTCCAAACCTACTAAATGGATACTCGCACAATCATACATCTATGAACACAAGGTTTCTTGACATGTGTTGTGACCTCATGTAGTATCATTAGTGTAGCTACCAATGCTTATGTTAGCTTCATATTAGTGTCAATATGACTTTTTCTACCATATACAATAAAACATTCTTAAATTTGTCTTAATTAAAATTATTTGGTTTAGCAAATAATTTTAATTAGAACAAAAACTAGATCTCTTTAAAGGGCCTGTCAGTGTAGGTACTTTCCCGTTGCACTTGAAGATTGAGACATCCATTCTCCAAAACATTAGTTATATCAATTAATGATGATGCTTCAACTATACACTGCAAAAAATGGGAATGTGTCATGCAAGGGAACAGTAAGTAAGGATTTGGCAGGAAGTGGCTGTGGTTTATTTGAAATACTACCCTGGCATTTGTCTGAAGAGACTGAAGAAAGTGAGAGAACATCTCAGTGAGGATATCCAATAATTCACCTGAATTTTGAACTACATACCTCCGGAAAACAAGTCTAAAGTGTTATCACTACATCACCCTGTGTGATAAGACTACTGAAGAATTCAGTTTGTTTTATTAGAGTTCAGAGGTCTGAGTAAGGTAATAAGAATGGCATTTTTATTGCAAATTAAGAGC
The DNA here is from genome assembly GCA_021186555.1 of Reticulitermes speratus. NCBI lineage: Eukaryota > Metazoa > Arthropoda > Insecta > Blattodea > Rhinotermitidae > Reticulitermes > Reticulitermes speratus. The sequence goes on from JAJKFL010000002.1 coordinate 20,373,930, forward strand.
ATAAGTACACTCAAACCTTCCTCCTGGAAGGTAATATAAAATATGGGCAATAACAGGTAATGTACAAAATATTAAGATATATTATTTATGCCCCATAGAATTATGTTTTGAAGTGTTTCACTGAAAAGCTTCTTGTGGTTTATGAATAAAAGCAGGAACTGGGGTTATCAGTAGAAAAGATCTCTTAATCCACATGAAAGGCACTTCATCCCTGGAGTCTCCCTAGCATACAAGCCTGCCATGGAACATTTGATGAAGTTCACAATTGATCCCTCTTCAATATAAACACAGGTGATGTGCCACAATGTGACAGACCTCAATAAAAATAAAATATACTAAAGAATTCTGTGTATACTCAGTAATTTATCTTAGTGCTTCTCCCTCTCTAATCCCATGCCATTGGTATAATTTTTTATTAACTTTCCATACTCAGTAAACGATGTAGATAGTTTACATTTATTTTCCATAAACCATCTAACTTACACTGCCACAATATTTACAGTATGGAAATATTAAAACTTATGCCCAAGGGGCATCTCATGGGTGCATGAGATCTGTACTGCATTTAGAATATGGTCAACGAAACCTGCCAATAAGTGACCACCATGTAACCCAATACAACACACTTTCTGGACTAGCATTATATTATATAATATACAGCATACAACAGTTGGCTGTAATACAACCAAAAATTGCAGATAGGACATAATCCAGCAGCCAGTCAGAAGCTGCAAGCAAGAAATTAATGACTTGCAGACTGCAGAGAAAACACACAGTCAACACAGGCACTACAGAACATAAAACAAACAAAACAATGAAGACTGAAAGTGAAAGATTTATAAAATAATCTGATTTACTGGCATAATTTTGAAATACAGTAAAAGCTGGTTTATCCAGCACTAGATTATCTGGAAAGCCCTATTAACTGGAAATTCACTGAGTCTGTTACATTTCACTATTACACGTATTGGCATATCCAGCACTGATTCTGAGGGTTCAAAAAGCAAAAGTTGATTAAAGACTGCTTACAGGCTAAATTTATATAAGCACACAGGTAAGATAGTGAGAGCACAATGCGTGTCTTTGTGTCTTGTGGATTTTTTACATTATATATACACCATGTTATGTAAGTACAGTAAAACCCCGATTTAATGTTCCCGGATTTAGTGATGATTTTTTCATGTCCCGACAATTGCTCCAAATAAACAAACAAACCTCCATTTAATGAAAACCTCGATTTAGTGAAATATATTCCAATCCTCCAGCAATTCATTACATAGGGGTTTTACTGTAGTAATGAAAAGTAAATAGTACATGTGGCAGAGAAAATAGGACAGGATATCACAAGTGACAAATTACAGTAAAACCCCGATTTAATGTTCCCACATTTAGTGAACTCCCGGATTTAGTGATGATTTTTTCATGTCCCGACAATAGCACCACATTAATTGAAAACTTCCATTTAATGAAAACCTCGATTTAGTGAAATATATTCTAATCCCCCAGCAATTCATTAAATAATAGGGGTTTTACTGTAAATGGTTAGGCCTGTCCATGATGTTGCTAGGTACACTAAGATATACATCAGGTATATCATTCTCATATCCACTAAACTGTGATAGCCAGCAACCCTTTGGCCCTGGAGGTGTTGGATAAACCAGCTTACTGCAGTGTGACTGAAAATAGACACATGTTAAAGATATTCCAAAGTTCAACATCTACAGACATTCGGACTCACAAAAATTGTATGGAAATAATAAATAAAATAAATTCCTTGAAATTTTGCTGCCACACATATGCAAAGTTATAGAAGATAAGAAGTTATAGAGTTTTCTCAGCTGATCTAATCTGCAATGATGAGGGCACACGTTGCTGAAATGCATCTGAATGATCCACATCACGAAAACTGTGTAAAGTGTAGATGGTTTTGCAAAATAAACTGTAAACTAGAACAGGCACCAGAATAAATATGTAGACAGCACTCAAGTACTGTTTCATTAACAATACTCACCATGGAAGACAACATTTACTGAGAGTGAAGACATGATGCCTGTTACCGACAAATTGCTCCTACCTTATGAATTATCCTCACTCACTCACCTAACTGGGCAGTGACCATAATGTCAATGTGCTCCCCTAGTATATTTTTAAATTTGGTGAAAATGTTTTACATGACCTTTTTCAACGCATATGCCACTCTCTACACTGCTCTATGCTACGTTTTCGTTCAACAGTTACACAAGACAAAATTAACTGTGCATATTCCGACCAGGATGACAGCATGCATGTGTAACTGGTAACTTTGCAGAATTACATATTGACATTTTGGATGAAAAACATGGCAATTTATCCCCGTTGTGCTTTCAGTATAATCAGAAGTACAATATATTCAGCCTAAACACAACAATTTTGTATGATAAATAAATTGTGTTTAGACTGAAGATACTGTAATTCTGATAATGGTGAAAAAAGAAATTACATGTGTTGCTGTATGTATATTGCTCAATGTCACCTGACACCAGAATACCTCAGTTGCAATGAAAGGTGCACAGTACAATCAAACTGAACATGAAATATAACAGGAGGTGCACAGGGAGTGCACAACTGACACATGTGTTCAACAGGCAACATAAAATCTAGATATTCTGATACACATTTAACAAAACATCACAACTAATGAAAATGAATTATTCAAATTAGAACAAGATAGAAAGCCTACTATCTCTGAGAGCAAACTGTCAGTATACACAAGATATAGCAAAGCAACCAACAACTACCAGTTACCTGTTTCCATCTCCCATAACTGCTTTGTGTCAACAGTTATATCAAAATCGGCAAAGTTCAAAGTATGAAGTGAACAAATGGATACGCATATAAGATCTGATGTTCTCACAGCAATGAGTATTAACATTACAGTCTTCTGAGACATGACAGCATGTAGTTCAGTAAATAGCTACCAACATTTTGCTGCCTCCATCTTCAGAGTAGAAAAATACTTCTTCAATGAAATGGAGGCAGCCGGTTCCTCCAAAGGATACATCATCACACATTAAGGTCTCATTTCATTCCAAAGAAACAACACTTTCAGAAATCGGAATCTGTCATAAATGTAAACAATACTCATGTCACAGTAATGTTTTTATAACTTCTATATCAAGCACAGACTGCACCAATGAGACAATGCTTGTAGAGTACAAGTGACAGTACAGATTCAGTGTTTATAATTCAATAAAATATGACCTTATCTATGGTTCCTGTCCATACCTTGCACATTACTGGGAAATCCATGCCAACTTTTCCTCTACATATATACATATATTATTAAATTTATATATCATACTGAAAATTTATTTACAACCACTGCCAAGGAATTGTGCTAATATACAGATTCCATAAAGTTATCCTCAAGTGTACTTCTTTCCTTGATTTTAAGGTCACTTGCAGATATGATTATGCAGGCCAGAGTTCATAATCATACTGTCACTTTACATTTTCACAGCAGTTCATATTCCTTGTAAAGTTTTCTGGGTATAGTCCTGTGCGGGACTGGTAAAAGTTTGATGTTTCGACAACATGATTTTCCCAGAAGACTACAAGAACAAAATCATATTGTTTTTATTAAAGTTCACTGTCAGATATCTTGAGCAGTGTAGATGACAGCTTTTTTCTTCAGCACTGCATGAAATTTACAAGACTTCACATGTGGTTTACATATGAAACACACAGTAGATGTTTCCTCAACACATGCTGTTAATTGGCTCTGTTGCTTAGCCACCATTTTAATTACATTAAATGTAACAAGTTATGTCACTATTACAGCCATTTAAAGGTTATTACTGCTTGATTTTATATGTGACTGATAAATCAATGTTTTAAATGTCAGTCATAATTCTTCATTCTATGCTGTATTTTAATTAATTTTTTATTGACTTACTGTTCCACCAGATCAGCCAGTTTTTTAATTAACTGCACTTAAAGACCTGATTACACTAGTTAAGTTGGAGTCCTCTGTATTTCCTAATCTTTTTCTGAAGGCACAAAATTGTACTATACAGAATTCAAATCAGACCAATTTCCAAAACTGTAACAAAGACACCATTTCCAGTAATGGTGAATGACGAAATAAGCAAGTCTGTGATGTACGGGTCACCACACACATCTGAGTTCATGTATGAAAAATGAAATATTGCAAAGCCACATTAACAAATTACTGAATAAATAAAGTTACCTTACAAATTAAAAAAGAACATCTTTTGTTGAAGAGATCTACAGCAGCTGCAGACAATCACCAAACGTTTATTTCATGACACAGGCTACTGTTTGTGATCTTCAACACCTTCAGACATCCCATAAAATTTTGGCTGCAAGAAAACAACAAACAGATTGAAATGTTAAGATTCTTTTTTATGTCTCTTTAATGTCATTCCCACTTTCACATTAAATAAGCCCAGTTCTCATTTTAATCAAACTTTCACAAATATTTTACAATAGAATTGTGACAGAAATTGTTATAGTTATGAGATTCAGATTTTGGTCATGTGGGTTATGATACCATGTAGTCGTGTAGTACCAACTGGCAGACATGCTGTCACCCTAACAACCACAATCTAAACTGCTGTACGTACTTAACACAGAGCATATCAGAAAATTTTTACAAGAAAAATGCTGCCAATTAATCGGCACACTGTAACATCTGTGTGCCAGCTGCAAATTAAATGGAGCAGTTTGTGAAATAATTACATGTCCAAAAAAGGACACTATCACTATAAAATCCTTTTGACTGAAAATTTACTAATCTTCAGTCCATTCCTATCATCAACAATTGTCATATTTCAGATTTATTTTAAGGCAATCACATGACTAGCTATATATGATATGCCATGTATCTATAACATAACTTGTGGCATATTCACATAACCATTGTTGCAATGCAATGCAACAATGTGTTTTCTGTGTATTGGTGAGCTACATGTCGCTGCCAACAATATAAAAGTATTGAGTGTTGCACAACAGTGTTTTTATGGTGAATTTACGTTGCTGGCAAGAAGGAAAGGTACGTCTTCATGTAACGTGTGTGAAATTTTTGTCTTAATTGTAGCCAAATTTTTATTCTCTCAGCAGATTTTCATAACAGTCACCAATACCAAATTTCATGGAAATTTGTCCAATGAGAGTTGCACTGATGTGGGCGGCAGACAGACAGGCATGATGAAGCTAATAGGCACTTTTCACAGATATGTGAATTTGACTATAATGCATAAAAGAATGATGTCACATAACACGATCCGTGTACACATTATGGGCAAATCCCAAAACCGATCACACTGCCATATACCCAGGCAAATCATGATGTGCCCAGTTTGTGTTAAAAACATCCTGGTCATGTCTGGAATTGTCCAATCAGTCTGGCCAAACCATTTAAATTTGAACCTGCATTTTATGAACTTATCTTTAGCAAATGTCTTCAGAACTAACACCAAAGTACTGAACATTCATCAATTACCAATACCATATGGATAAACAATAACTGCATAGGTAAATAAATGAACAATACAGAAGTACAAAAATTAAGGCCTTCTATCACTAGTTGCAAAGTGTAGTGGTACTTTTATACCACACCTGTCTTTTGGTGAAGGCCTTTATATGAGCATTCTGGAAAATCTCAATGTGCAAAAAGTGTGTTAACAACACTGCGAAAGTACGAAGTGATAATCAAACATCCATGTTCAAGTGTCTACTGTGATAACCTCAGTTATTTAAGTACTGATTCAGATATGCTCAAAATACATTAACCTGTAATTTTTAATGAAATATGTATTAAATACATACAATATATATACATTCAGACTACGAATTCAGGTGGGAGGAAGTTTTGTTTAATTATTATCTGGAATGAATCAGTAAACTTCCCATATTCAGAAGACCACTGTTCATTCTTTGGTGATCTTTACTTATGTTCAGATGACCATCACTGATTGTTGATTATGAAAAGGATACACAGCATAACAATTCTTGTTTAATTATCTCAGAAACTAACACTGATGGCAAAAGTGTACTGGGCATAAAATGTGTGTTTTATTTCGTTCCACAACTTTGGTGAGAAACAATTTTCATGTTGATATAAATATTTAATGAACTGTGCTTGAAATACATGCGTAAATGCACAGTTCTGAACGTAAAGTGTCCTTTATGTTTGTCCGACCTTCACAGAAATTGGAATGTGCCAACATTTTAGTGAATCTAGCAAATACGAAACCCTCCGGATGGTGTCTCCGCCTGCCTTGCTGTGGTGGTGAGGCCTGTGTGATCTAATGATCTCAAGAGTAGGGGTCCAGACAAAGATAGACACCCTTACCATCCAGGTTTGAGGTTGGGCATTGGGCAGACATCCCAATCCCATAAAAACAAATTTGCTGAGAAAACAATACAATCTAAATTCCAACTGGGTGGATGTTTTAGGACTAAGACATGGGCAATGATCTAGGAAAAAGAAAATAGATACACAAATTGAACGTGGAATGTATAACGATGCTTGAACCTAGGAAATGTAATGAAATTGGACTCGAGATTAGGGATTCATGAGGATTTGAAGACAACAGGAATAAGAAACTGGCAAACAGTGGCCAGAGACCAGAACGAATACAGGAGGATTGTATCAGAAGCCAAGGTCCACAATGGACTGTAGTGCTTGAGGAGGAGATGAAGAAGTCAGTACCAGATTTCACGAAAACCCATTCGGCAATTCTGAAGCTGTTTCACATGTAGGATGGACAGATGGGTGACAAGACAAACACAGTTGTATTAATAGGTTCTTCACAGAAACATGAATGTCCCTATAATGGTAGGACTGCAATATGCATTGAACACAACACAAAATTTCAGTCACCACAGCTGGTCTTATTGATGATGTACAAACCCAGGAACTACAAATTACACAGTGGGAGTGCTAACAACACAGCCATAATGCTGCAATGTGTTACAACAAAGTCCTTTAGGATCTACCACTGTATTCAATAAACTGTGCAAGATGTGGGAGGCAGCAGCAGTGGCATAATTTCAGGTAATATCACAGCAATTGTCTGAAGGTAGTGAGAGAAAAACCTCAATGAGAATAGCCAATAGTCTGCCTAAGATTTAAGAAACACTACCAAGTGCAGCACTGCAACACATTCAAAATGGAGTGATATGCTCTGGCAAATGTGTATGATACGCTCCTTTACTAAACATTCACATCTACCCAAAAGAGTGGTCACATCATGACTGACCATTGTTTCACAATATCTGCCTGTCATACACACACACACACACACAAGTGATGTGTCACTGAAATCACAAGACACCTTGAATAAACATAACAAAAATGACTGCTGCAATTTCTCCTGCCATGCTGCCTACAACATTAAAAAACATGGGGTGTCATGCCCATGGGCTTCCACGCAAGGGGAAACCCCTGTCAACATCTTCTGCAACCAAAACATCACCACATCTACCAATGTACATATCCAGGTTTCATTTTCATGACTGCTAATTATTAATTCGGGGTCTCCTTTCAGTGAATCACCCTGCACTGCTGTTTCATGAAGACTTGCACACAACAAAAAACAATATGCAAGCAAAAACTAATTAAAGTGAATTTCTGAAAACATGCTCAATACAGCTAGGTATAAGCTACCTGACAGTATACAATGAAATAAAATTCCCTGCAGTTATGAAACTGCACGTTTCATCACTACAGTGGAAAATTACTGGTACTGAAATCTGTATTTCAGGAGCCGATATTCTCGCAGCGGTGTTGCTAATGATTCAATTACGCCTTCTGGGGTATTATTCTTGGTCAATGAGTAAACAGTTCCAGGCATTTTGAAGGCACTATAATCCTTCACAATGTCAAGAACTATTTACCCAGTGTCACAGCATAACATCCCAGAAGACTTGAAACTGTACTGATTCTGCTCAATCCAAGCCGTATCGTTAACTGTTTCTTATTTCAGTGGTTGTGAAATGAGGTCTCTTACTATCAGGGTAGAACATGCATTACACACTGAAATAAATGATATACCATTGCACATCATATTTATTTCCTTTATACTTTTCTCCTACACATTTTAATCTTGAAGCTTATGGAGGAGAAAATTATAAAGGAAACAAATATCACACTACAGGTAAATGTACTGTAATGACATATACGTGTAATTTATTTCAATTATAACTAGTATATGGTGAAGTACTTCAACAAATTACACATGACTGAATTACAAAAAGAAAAAAAACTTTCTGTATAACTTTTACCACAAGTATAAACATAAAACCTATGTCATTCTTGATGACTACTGCCTTTTGGGATGTGACGCCACAGAGGCTGGTAGATATGTGTCAATGTATCAGAGCAATTTGTTGCCCATTACCAGGGTAGTTCCTAGGGATGGAGGCAGAAGGTTTCTCGGACACTTGCCTTTGAATCTCCCAGACTACATGGCATCACATTCCAAATGACAGTCATCTTTATAATCACTGCTATGACAACCTCAAATCTAAAATTTCACCCTTATTTAAGCTTCTGTTATTCCCTCATTTTCAGTAAGAAATTTTCTTCTCATAATTCTTACGTTTTAAAAAAAGTGCTTATGTCCTGTACCACTGCAACTGCCAGAAAAAGCCTGCATCCAACATATCATGAAAAGTATCTCTGGATAGTCTTTGCCTACATTCCCACTCAGTCAATCTGTACACTCCTCCATGAACAACAGTGAATGAAATGTCATAAGTTTCTTCTTGCCTTGACTCAACCACCGACTTCCACACACATCTGTTAACTATGAAAGGATGAGGTGGGGGATTAAATCATTTATCATGCAACTGACTGTTAACTACCGATCCAGTGCAAAGCAGGACTTGATGCCTTACTAAATGTCCACTACCATAAAGCGTAAGTCATAGACTGTCTGGCATACTGAAATATGGGATGGGAAAATGAGAAAACATGTATGCTTTTGTAGAGAACAACAGTTTTGCAATGCCAATTCAATGTCCTAACCAAACCATGCATTGACTTGATCATACTTACACAGGATTAGTAATGTAAGATGAAGTAAAAAATGGAATGCTATGCTTTCTCTCTTAATGTGGGTAAAGCAGGGTTGTTAGGTAACTTCCGGTACCAACCTTAATGGAGGAATCTGGAAGCCAGTGAAGCCAAGTGATACAGAATGCAATTCCTCTTAATCTACCTCCTAACTGGAAATTTTATCCAAGTCCAGTGCAAATTCAACCTACAACATATAGTCCAGAAATCCAAGAGGGGTAAAACTGTATAAAACATCTGCAAAATGACAGCAATATTCTTGCTATGTTACAGAAATGTGAATATATTGAGGATAATATGGAATAAATCCCACAGTCTTCTTACTACTGCTGTGGCTTAGGAAATATTGTGTGCTATGGATAGTATCATACAAGAAAGAAATGCACTCAACTGAAGGCAGTGTGTGAAAACCTGACCAACACTATGGAGCCAAGTCCTTAAGCAGCTCTAAGTCACTCAGGTAGTCAACAAAATCCCAGCCTTTTAGGAATATGAAGATTTATTACCATGTTCACAAGAGTCAACCATGGTCATGATATTGAGCCAGAAGAACCCACACACCTCCACACCCTATTTCTTCAAGATCCACTTCATATCATCATCTCATCTATAGCTAGGTTTCTCAAGAGGTCTCTTCCTTTCAGTTTTTGTAACTATAGCTTTGTATATGTTTTTCATCTTTACCATCCATGATGTCACACACTCCACCCTCGTTGATTTTATAACACTAATCATGTCTGGTAAATGGTACAAAAAATGATGTTTCACGCTCAGAACAAGTTAATCCGATTGCATTTCACAGTGTTCTCCATAAAACACTGCATTTACCAGTGATTTAAATAAGCTGGTGAAAATAATTGTCCTACAATATTAAAAAAAAATCCCAGCAACAATTATATTGTGACAGTAGTTCCAAGTTATTTTGTAAGTTCTGCAGGAAGATCCTGAACTTCTATGTCTAAGGGCTACAAACAGTACAACTTATCCCTACAAATTTTTGCTTCAAGTTTTTAGAGATAAAACACATAAATTTGTATACACAGACCATGAGTCACTGTCTTCTACTGGCTATTTGTTCAGTGAGCATTGTCCACACAGTATGACTGAATTCTGTGTGATGGTATAGGTGTACTGTTTAACTCAAAGCAAGCATCACTCCTTTCTCATTCATGTGAGTGTTAAAATTCCAAGCAGTGTTCACAAGACTTCGAGAATTTCTGTTGAGAGTGTATGCTTTGAATTATGCCAATTTTTATCAGCCTAAGTTCAGATTCCTCATCAATTTTGTGCACCTGTGCTGCAGGATATTTCATTCCTCTATTTACTGATGTCAATGTTTCCCCAACGCAAAGCATTACCAACAGCAACACCACCATTATGTCTGCACACTGAACTACTGTGTACACACTCGCTCAAAGAAAAACAATGATATCTGGAATAATTTACTGCAATAAAGATCAGGTTCAGTACTAAATTACTAGTTATGTGTAACAAATCACCACTAATATGCGACTGAATAGAATTAAACAAGAGTGGAAAGATTCACCCTTGCAGAGTCCACAGCTGTTCTGTCCTCAAAACACAATTTGATGCACTAAAATTTGTGTCATCCTATATGTTTCAGGATTATTTACTTGCCATTTTCAGGGCTTGCATTCAGTGTTTCAGAGACAGTCCCTGTCCCTCAAATGTTGGACATCTGCCCTGAATTGATGTGGCTAAATGCATAAGATGATTTTATCATTTTCAGTTGCCATAAAAGATTGAAATCTTGTGGTAATCTTACAAGAGGTGGTCAGAAAGTAAGCTTACAATGTCACTGAACAACTCAAAATATTTTTCTACGTAGACTCCATGGGGATTGAGACACCTACTATATTGTAGAACAGAATGGCATTTTGCTGTCTTAAATTAAGATCAAATGAATGCATCCATATCTTGTCCAATATCAAAAAGAAACCAATGGTGGAACTGTTCTTGTGTTTTCTGACAACACTAATGACTTCTACTGATGATGCAACAAATTTTTACAGTCAGCAGGCACTTGCTCATGGCCTTTCACCATATTCACAACGTGATATGATGCTGCTGAAGTTTATGTTGGCTCTTTATAGCAATACCAATGCCAACAGCATAGGTAAAGACACTTGGGAGGAATGTGACACCATAAAAAATGTGGCAGTGAAAGGGTCACTGAAAAGTATGGCGGCCATATGGTCTAGCATTGAACTGCAAATGCAAGATTTCCACTTTCCTTTCTTCTCTACTGCAGTGAATTTTCTTGTGAAAAAAAAATGACAATGACAAATCTCTTCTTACTGCTAAAAGCAGAATGTACAACAAAAGCAGCGATGTGACAAAGTCTGCAGATGTCTGCATATACTCGGAGACTAGAATACTCAAATGAAATCTATTACTACATGCTATCAAATAATTTATATATTATAATCAGAATGTCTAAAAACAGAATGGGAAAAAAAAAACTATCCACAGTTGCTAATTATCAAACAATTCAAATATGTCAGAAAATAAAACAAACATCTAACCGTTACACTCTGCTAACAGTTCCCAGCGTTATAAATGCTACAATAAATTCAGTATTATTATTCCTGTGAAAAATGAGATGGTACATACAACATTAAGCTCTGTTGCTTTGTGAGTGGAAGAAATTAGAGGTTGAAGGAGGGAATAGTCAAAGAAGGCTCTACAGGGTAGTAAATGGTACAAGCATACTAGAATACATGCTTCCAGAAGAAGAAAAACATGAATGTTTTCACTGTTATGTCCTGTGATGCATTATGCATCACTCCACTGTTGCCCATACATGTTCAAGTGAATCAATAAATGACAAGAAAGCACTCATTATAGCAAACACTCTGTAAACGTACTCTCACAAAATCAAAGAATACTTCTGTACTTAACACAATTAAATTGACAGTGGATAAAAAACTGCCCCTCAATATTAACTTACAATACAGGCATAAATATTACACTAGACTTCCAGTATGTCAAACAAAATTCAAGACATGTACAAATTATAAGAATCAAAGAGGAATTTCTATTGTATTTAATTATAAAAACCAAATTAATTTCTTCAAGTCAGAAAATGACTGTTTTGTCCTGTCAGATGTGATTTAACTACAGTAAACAGCTTACCTCATCATGAGCAGATGAGTCTTGCTGTGATCTGTTTCCTTCATCTTCATCATCAGAGTCTTCTTCTCCAGAGGAATCTCCAGAACCACTGCGCTCCTTCACTTCTGCCAAGCAAATGACGATTTTTAAATGCACAACAGAACATATTAAGAGGCAGTACTAATGACAGCAATAAATACCATTCAGCAGAAGGAATTATGACTGACATGTAAATACCCATGCTCTTCAAATATGAAAGGTAATGTAGCTACTATGATAAAGAGAAAAGATATTCTGTGAGTGACATAACATTTGTTCACTTTCACATGATCTGTGGAAGTAAAGCTATTCATTAACCTTAACTTTCACCTTATAGGACACAGGCATTAAATTCACATGCAGCTTCCCACTAATGACATACAAAGCTTTTCTACAGGCAAACACTTCTGAATGTTTCTGAGACATGTGCTTTGCAAATAAAAACACTAACTTGAAACAATGGATGGTTCATAATATGAAGGCACTTTCTGGATGAGTTAATGTAAGAGATACGCACATAATGATGTTGGGCATTTGTAAATTTCATGAAAATCAGTAGAAGAAAGACTGTACTTTTCCTATGGGCATATATATGAAATTACACGTGTACAGGTCATTATCGTTTTATGCCAGGGTTATGTTCCTGAAAAACGTCGCACAAATCAAAATTGCATGAATCGAACACAAAATTCCCATTTAAAACAACGCAATTCCTGGGGTTTTGGGGACTGACAACCTCATTCTATATAGTGTATGACTATACCACTAGTGGACATATGGACCTGTAGAGATATATATATATATATTACTGTATATACAGTATATATACATTCCTATACAATATATTTATTTATTTTTAATGCAATAAAAATGTAAGAGACTCATATTCATAGTTTTTTTGTACGGTGCATTCTGATAGGACTGTGGTAGTCTTGCTACACAAACAAACACTTTAGTTCCTGATTTATCACTTTCTTTAATTCTATCAGCTTTATCACGACTTGTATGTATGCTACTATGAGCGAGTCTAACATTATTGCATATATCAACAATTCATTCACCTTTTTCAAGTCAGTTTATTACGTGTAATTTCACTTCAATACCAATGGTCTTTCGCTGATTTTTCACTAGGATTGCACTAGGTGATGCAGATTTACGTTTCTCACTCATATTGGTAAGAAAAGCCAATGCTGTTGAAGAGGAAACTAAATGAGCTGCGTGATTATATCACCAATGTAATCAATCCATACACGTTGATTTCAGGCTTCCACCGTGATGCTGATGAGATCTGCGCTCTTCTGGGATATTATGCGGCGTTGTGTGGTAATTGTTTACCAATGTTTCAGGGCAGCATATCGGTCCCATCTTCAAGGGTCAAAAGTCCAAGAAGAAAAGAAAGCGGGCAAGCTGAACCACAGCGTATAAGGTGAAGGTGAGGGCAGTGACTGGTAAAGTTAAGCGTAAACAATTACCACACGACGCCATGTAATATCCCAGAAGAGCGCAGATTTCAATCGATACATGTGATTGATGGCATGACAGTGACATAACTTCCTGCTAGCCTCCTACAGAAGATAAGCGTGACCACGGATTGTCTATGCCAAAACGCGTTAAACCGAAAATTATCACGTAAATTTGATAAGGGCGACCACGGATCGTCTATGCTAAATCGCGTTAAACCGAAAATTATCGTGTGAAACAAGAACTACCTGTACCATGAAACACTATGACATTTTGAAAGTAAAGAACACATCGGCAAAGTATGTGTACACCCAGCCATTGTGCTATGCCCTAGTTGCATTCCTGAAAAAGTGGGCATAAATCAAGCATAATATTCCCATCTGAAATAAGGAGATGCTGTAATAGAACGCAGCCAGCCAAAGGACTTTACACTGAAAATGAGAGAGCCCAAATTAAGAAGTCGTGTAAATTTTCAAGGGGCATTAGAGCAAAAAAGGTGCAAAATAAGGGCTGGGTGTACTACATCACAAAGTACACTACTTGCAGTCTTGTTGACAATAAGATCTTCACTCTTCTGGGATGTTACGCAGTGTAGAATGGTAGTTAGTTACCAACAATTTGGGACAGCCTATCAATCCCACTTCAAAATTGGTAACTAACTACCAATCTACACTGCATAACATCCCTGAAGAGCAAAGATCTCATTTATACCACGGCAGAAGCCTGAAATCATGCATGGTTGATAAAAAATTAGGAATCTGGCAATACAAGTTGACATACATCATATTCACATACCATGTAACTCCTTGAACTCCTTTCAATTTATGACAACTTAGTCAACCACTAAATTGATTAGCTTCAGATGTAATGGGCAAAATTACTTTCTTCACCACACATCCTAAGTAAAGCAGCCAATGTGTGAAGTCGATCACACACCTTTGTGTAATGCCAAGGTTAAGAATGCACAGACATCTATATCCACTACACCTACACACCTGCATGGTATGGTGCTATGGTACAGGAGCAGTTCTACTCCCCTCTTCTAAGTTTCTTATACTGTTATATTACTTATTGTAGAAGGAGTTCTTACCTTTGTTTAGAGAGATATCAATTGGATTTCCCAAATTGTTCTGCTGAACTCTAGCGCAAGAAAGTGTATCATAGCAATTGAGACACACTCTCAGTGGCTTGGAAGATTGGCTAGGTAGGAGGAACCTCTTATTTGAGCATGGGCCACACACCACAGCACCACACTTACGACAATGATGCTAGATAAAAGGAAAAACGATCTTATAAGAACTATCCTTTATAAACGCATGACTTTATAACACAATATGTTGCAGCAGAATCCCAATTATCTGTGTGTGGGTTATCTAGCTTGTGGATTATTTCAGCATCACTTTCTTTTACATAAACACTGACACACGTGAACTAGGCTTCTGTCATTTTTCATACTCTATGTTGCTTCCAGACCAGTGAGGGGGTGAGGGGAGGAAGTTGGCTAATGTACAGAAAGATAAGGTCAAACAGTACCTTCCCCCTTCAGTGCTGTGCAATCAGCATTGGTGGCAGGGTGGGGATGGGGGTTCCAACAATCATGGCATTGTTGACAGAATGCTACAGTGCTTGGCCTTCTAAGATATTTGTGTTCAACAGTCAGTTGCTTCACATTGTCTACTGTGTGCCAGTTAAGTGAAGGCGACAGTCAACGCACCGGTGACCAGGCATGATGCCCTAGATAATATGCCCCCCCCCCCCCATCCCCCCAGGACCAGACCAGTCTAAAAGGGTTTATTACTTCCACAATCACTCAAAGTGGAGGTAAACAGGAAGCTAGAACATGACCTTATACATCTATAGAGCCTCTACTCCAAGCCTATTATTCAGTCCTAAAATATAACAAAGATGGCAATAGCAGTCTACAATACTTGCACGTGTTAAAAGTGTTAATTTGGCATAGCCTGTCAACTATGTACAGCCAATGAACTACATTAAACTATGCAGTCCATCAACAATTTGTAATACTTGTGGATGAAAAAAAAAAAAAAAAAACCCCAAAAACTGTAAGAAAACTGTACTGACTGTAAAACAAAGATCAAGTGAACTGGAATATTTCAGAATGGGGCACCTACAACAAAATCAGCCAAACATATGGGATAGGCATACAAAATACATGACATGAAAAACAACAGAAAGAAGTTAGTGAAATTTGTAAGGAATTTTGACTCTGGGGCTCAACCTTCCAACCTAAGATTATGGAAATGTCTGGACATGAAAAGGTGGATGCTTCCCTTCTTCAGAGGTTCGAAGAAAAGCAGAAGGACCACCAGTCTCTGGTCCCATGTGTGTACAGAAGGCTGCATCATTTCATAAGGCTCTGGGACTCGAATGTGAGTTCAGTGTCTCCACTGGATGGCTAACTAGACTCAAGCAATGATACAGTGTTCATAAAACTACCAAGCAGGGACAGACACTTGGTGTCAATGACACTGCATCTGATTCAGTCGATATGGACTTTCAGAAATCTGTACAGGAAGAAATTTTAAACCACATTATATTATCCTCCCATCCATACATATTACTTCTAAGTGGTCTCTTTCCTTCAGTTTCTTGTTGTTAAGCATTTTCAGTATAATCCAGACTCACTGGCATTGTGTATGTAATGTACTTTCAAATTTCTTCCTGTACAAATTTCTGAAAAATCTCCCTACCCATTCATGCTTCTTTCTGGTTGTAATAATGGACAGGAATACAAGTTTGTGTGTTTCAGTTTGTGATTTCTGGATGCAATCGGGGCTTCAAACACAACAGTTCTGGTATACAACAGACCTTAAAGTAATAGGATAAAAGGCTGTTGCCTGGCATCATGTGGCTCAGGACAGACACCAGTGGCAGGCTCTTTAAAGCACAGTAATGAATTTTAACGTTGCATAAAATGTGACTAATTTGACTAAATGAGCAACTATTAGCTTCTCAAGAGGGACTCTACTCCATGCAGTCAGTTAATTAGTTACTTAGAACTTACTCTCCTATTCAGCACAGTAAACTGTGTCTTCTTGCAATGCATGCAAACAGCTGCCTCTGAATCTGGAACCCATACAGCAGCATGGACCTCAACTGCTTTTTTCCCACCTGAAACACACAAAGACATATATGTAAACTGTGAAAAAAACTTATTACAAATTGATGTGTACACAGTATTGAACACTGCCACCATCATGCCAGGACACCTGTGAATGCATAAACATGACAATGATAAATACTGCATCAGTCAAAGAAATTTTTCCAAGGAAACTACAAAATAGTACCAAATTATTACAAACTGATCCACTGTCATACACTACCATGCAAACGAACATCCATCTGTAAGCCATAAAGAGAGGATCATTCTCTTGCTTTTGCCTCGTTACCACCTGTTCAAAGAGTGACATGCTAGCTATTGTTTAGCTTCTCTCTGGTAATAAAACTAAACAACATTACACGACCTAACTGCAGATTTCATCCATGTTCAACAAGAGTTATCAGTAAAACCGTTTTACTTACCCCATACTACAAGGGCCACTGGATGTGGTGTCCTTCAACATTAATGCACATTTCACACCAAGTGACAATTTCTGTGGCACATGCTTTACCTTCTGTAATTTCTAGAATAACATCCTGATTTCAGTCCACAAAACCTCCAAAATGTGTGCCCCGTTTCTGCGAACTTTAGACTTCATCCACCACACATGCATGCACACTTGCGCACACACACGCGCACACACACACACACACACACACAAAAGAGCTGCCAGTCAACTATACACTCATGAATATTTCTGAAAAGCCAATCAAAATTGGCATGTATTGAAACTGGATCTGCAGGTTGAAGACAGTAGGCCACTGATATTTTGCAGGGATCAAACTTCAGGTTTTTCATGGTTCTAAGAATGGGCACTTTAGAGGCAATGTCTCTGTGTCCTTTGATTTGCATGTAATGGTGGCTGTAAAGAATCACAGTATAGGTTTAAAAACAACCCTATGAGCACCAGCAGCAGCAGGCAATTTAAATTGCCATACATGGGAAAAAGAACAGAAATAGGCCTGTAATTGCCAGAATTTAAACAAATTTAAAGATAGGAACAATAGTTGCCTGTTCCTTTAGTGCAGAAAACTTTTTGCTGAGCTAAACAGAGATTAACAATAAGTTTACGAACTGGTATACAAATCTCAGAATATCTCATAGCAACACTAGGAATGACATCAGTATCATCAGGTTTAGTTTGTCTTAACCCATTGGTGCCTAATATCAGGTATACCTGTCAAAAAGTGTGATGCTCAAAATGCTGAACATCAGGTTACAGTCACAGCAGTTAATGGCCTTCCTCATGCAGATCTCATTTAAATTCCGGTATTCTGCAGCTCTCACTAGGCAATTTATTCCGGCACCAAAGGGTTAAGCAGTTAAGAGCATTCTGAACATCAAAATCGGAAACAGCCACTGAAGTTCAAAGATCTGTGGCATTGAACTGAAGTCCCTCAGGCAAAAACTGTTATCAACTTACTGAATTTGCAATATTCAAGTCTTCTGATAGGATGTGCTTAGCAAGAACCTCAGTTATCACAGGCAGCAAAAAAGAAACCCAGAAATAATTTTATCACACCATTAGGTAAGATGATCATAATAAGATATGTCCATTGTAGATCATCAACAAACAGCTCCGTCAGTTTGAAAAGGTCAGACTGGACCACCTACATCCATTCTCTTGTCACATGAACCCTCAGAAAAGTTGTTACCTACCCAAGGCCTAAGGTGAGGACACAACAAATCAAGTCCCTGGCCCATTCTTCCTACTGTGGTATACCAATTTTGAGAAGAAATGGCTGGTGGGGAATCACTGGCAGTACCAACAGCACCAGCATGCTATGGTAAAATACCTACTCTTTCTAAGAAGATCTACAATGCACTTATCGATATGTGCCATCCATTCCTGCTTCTCAGTTGATGTGGCTGCATACACCGCAAATGATTTAGATGCTGTTCGGATTAGCCACCCATTTCGAAACTCTGAAAACAGGAACAATAAGTTTGTTGGGGGTTAAATGAAGATAAATCATGTAACTCAAATTAGTATAACCAGATATCATTAAAAGTACTTACGTCCATCATCCTCCAAAGACTCTAGTTTCACCTCTTCCAGTGGAATTATGTGCTGCTTAATGTACTGAAAAAAGAATCACTCTTCAGGCCCTTTGCAAGGTCTCCTTGGTATAGCACTAAATTGAAGCAACAAAAATTACCACCATTACCTGGTGTTGTACTATAATGAATATGGGCTGTCATGAAGGTATTAACTTTCGATCTACAAACTGTTCCCTACAGTATAATGAGGCACAACTGATATTCATGAAAATTCCTGATGCCTACCTTCTTCTTATTAATGACAATATTTCCATACACCAGAATGTCATTAAAGAGAAAAAACTGCCGTGCTTTCGGCTTTTTTCGACACATTTTGGTCAGAACTCCTTCTCCAACCAGCACTCGACCAGGAACACCAAGCGGCTATGAATTGCAAAAAAAAAAAAAGGGCAATCACAAATCTTTACTTATAAGTTACAGACTATTACTAATGTGTAGGAAAGAACACAAACCTATTTCAAGTTCAGCTATCTTTAGGAATGCTTCAACAGATATGAGAACAGCTGTTAATTCGGATGTTTTACACAGACTTGTAAACAGCTTTCATACACGCCTTTTTTTTTTAAATTATTTATTGGAGATTATAATTAACAGTATGAACAATGTACAAGGAAAATAACAAAAATTGTACCTGTTACCAATTTAACTAAAATGAGTACATGAACCTTAAAGTTATAAATAGAAAAAAAAAAAGAAATATGAAAATAATATTAGTGAAAAAACTACAAAAAACCCCTATGTTATACATGTCTTACTTTCCCAAATGTAATGCACATAATGCATGCTCTTTCCTCCAGATACCATGTTTGGTTCTCTTTGGTATTTTATTAAGCTATGACTAAAAATGTTATTTATTTAAGTTACTTAATTTCTTCTGTGTTACAACAACATGAAATACAACTGCAGTTAAGAAATATGACAACAGACTAAGACAAACATTACTTTTCAGTAATTGTTAAAAGATTTTATATTTTTCACTTCTCACATTAAAGCTTACCTGAAATATGTACAATATTTACAGACCTCCACTCTATCAAAGACAGTGGGTATCTAATACTGCAAGATGTTTGCAAACAGCTTTTTATATTCTTACATTTTATGTTTTCATACTCCACTTGTACAGGGCATACACAAAAGAATGGTGCGGTTTCAAAAGTGAATAAAAAATTTATGTCTCACATTACACGGGCACAACATACACCGTCAGCGGCGGCAACTGTCCAAGTATCTCATGCGCTACCAGCAGTTCGCTTCTCATGCTCCCCCCCCCCATTTTCACAGGAATGTACGATTGCTTCTCAATCGTGTTCTTCCACAGCGCTGGATCGGACATGCTGCTGCAAATGGAGACAAGAACCTTCTCCCTTGGCCACCCCGTTCGCCAGATCTTACACCGTGCGATTTCTTTCTTTGGGGGTTCGTTAAAGACAGCATTTATGTACCACCATTGCCCACGTCCATCCATGAAATTCGTGATCGGATAACGCATGCACTGCAGGCCATTACAGCGGACATGCTACACCGGGTCTGGGATGAGTTTGATTACCGTGTGGTTGTGTGTCGTGTGACCCAGGGTGCACACATTGAAGGATTGTAATTACCAAATGAGAAACTTGGACAGTTGCCGCCGCTGACGGTGTATGTTGTGCCCGTGTAAGGTGAGAAATACATTTTTTATTCACTTTTGAAACCGCACCATTCTTTTGTGTATGCTCTGTATGTTAATCTGAACAATTTTTAGGAATACTATACACCAATTGACTGTTATATAATGCTAATGTAGACCTGTTTACCATTTACTGGCATATGATGCACTGCTTGTGTCTTTATAATATTACAGCTCCCTGATAATGGCTACAATAGGTAGCTGAAACATGTTGGAGCATAAAAGCTAGCTTTGTGCAGTAGTTGGATATAAAATCAGTGTGTAGAATACAACTGCACGGAATATGTGTAACATTAAATGAGAGAATCAGATTTTTAAAATGCATACTCAACTTCTCCTTGCAGGAATGAAAGTGCAACGAGACAAAGGTGCCAGAATAACACTGCTGGGTGGTAACATACGCGGCAGGGCGGTCACACTGCGGCTGATCAGGTTCCAGAGTGTTGGGTTTTGGATTTCAACTGGACTCCCTTGTATATACATATATAGTTGACCACATGTATACCCAATTTCAACTTGCACAAAATTTGACTTGCACAGGATCTTACAGAATAACTACTGTGGGTCTTCACTCTTCTGAGACGTTACACAGTGTTAATTGGTAGTTACTGACGTATCGAGACTGCTTGACCCTTGAAGATGGGACTGACAGGCTGCCCCAAAACATCGGTATCTAACTACCAATCAACATTGTGTTACATCCCAGAAGAGTAAAGACCTAATTTACACTGTGGTGGAAGCCTGAAATCACGCATAACTACTGCAATAAGTTGGGGAGTGTCCGTATGCTGTAAGAGGTTTACTATGTACTTTCACTATGCCTTACTTACACACTCCATTTCTTTGTAGTTTATGTAACAACCATGTCAGTAAAGCCAGATGACAATGTGTCAAATGATCAGACAGTAGTAAATAATGTACTCTTTCCATCAGAACTTACAAAGCATGAATTAAATGCCCCAAAGCTTCAGCCAAAATTCTGACTGCAAACTTCAAGTCTTCATAACATGCAAGATTACTCTTTTTATACTGCATAAACCCTGAACATGGAGGCAGCAAGCGCCCCTGAAACACCGGTAACTATTTCCCACTCAAAATGGTACCAGAAGAACTGTATCTTCTTCACTCACAACATCTTCCAGTTGTCAGAAATCATCACAACTAGATGTTCTTCAGGCATAACAGACTTTCTCACTCCTGCATCTTGTTTACTTAAGAGATACTTCAACAAATTCCGCAAATACTGAAAAGTCTCTCTCGCTCATCGAAGTTCCACGATTATATTTTTCTATGTTTCACATAACCAACTTTTAACCCATGTAAAATGGTGTTTAGATTATATACCGGTAGATATCCATTAACGATATAGTAGTATTAATGTACACCATAGCACAAACAACACAATGTCCTTTTTTATATGAATACATAATGTCTTCCCTGTTGAAAGAAAACTGTAGATCAGGTTTTTGGCCAAGATAATCCAGGTCACGTTCAAAGGCTTCTCCCAGTTTTTCCACTAACACAAAACTTCAACTGTAACACAGTAAAGCCACTGTCTTAACCTCTTTCCAATAATCACACATTAGTAGCTGACATCACGTTTGGTCCATCACAAACTTTCAACCTTTGGTAAACAGCTTTCGTCAATGAACAGTGTGATGCTCAGAAAATGGAAGGGCGATGAAAGTTGTTGCCACAGAACATGCAACTAATGGGTGGCCATTTATATACCAGGTCTTTTGCAGATTACACTGGGCATTTAATTCCAGTTCCATTAGGTTAACCACAGCCTTTTTCATTAGGTTCAAAATGTGCGTGTATTGCTTGTTGATTCAGATAAACCCTCCACTCTCTTTCTTCCAAGAATAAATGTTAATAATTTACAGGACAAACATACCGAATGGCCTCAAAGTACTTTGTGCATGTCTGTGCAGAATTTTTATAAGTAAAAGTAAACCAAGCAGCAAAATATAAGACATTATACACATACATCATACACAAACTGCCTCTAACACAATTTTCATCACACTGACATACCCATATTTACATTTCCAGTATCCTATATGCTACATTTAGCAAAATGCACCTTACCTGGCCAGACCTGCCAAAGCAGTTTTCAACCATCGCAATGCGCCGTGCATTTGCCTCACTGTTCACTACAAAGAAAGAATAATATGAGTTAATGCTATACCCAGAGATGCAAAGGAAGTTCAACAAATATTCATTTTACAAGAATCTTAAATGACTCTGATGGTTATATATTGCAATGAGCTTGACTAGTGTTGTGAACACTGTTCATTGTCCTGGAGTACAAAGTCAGTTTCATATGAACAAATAATCACTTAGCCTTGTGGTCATTATCTATGTTAAAGCGATATCTGAAAAACTCAAAGGCATGTAAAATTGGTATGATATTAGGACTGTCTTCAACATGAATCATACGCTGAAGCACTAATTTGTACAAACTAACCACCTAGGGATCTTCTAGACACCATATATTGTATTTATAGTACACTCTGTGACAATGGAAGGAGCTATATTTAGAGAAAATAATTTCCCTCTGCAGTTGAAATGTGATGTCATGAGTTTCACCTGCATATATTCATTCTTGAATTCAAATGTGTTATGTTTATAGTGAACGAGACTAGCTTTTTAAATGCACCCACTTCCAGTACCCTACTGTTGCTGTATTTGAAGAAGGGGATTCCAAACAGCATAAAGCCAGCTTTTACATGTTTTAAGGTTGTGACTGACCTAAGTTATTTTCCTAGCCTCTGTCACATAAAAAATAAAGTCTCCAAATCATACTTAAGCACAAAACCCCTGTAAGATGGAGTACTGGATGTCTTCCAAACTGCTCTAAGTCTTGAAACACAGCTAAGTACAGGTAGGACTCGGTTTACACCGGGGTTAGGTTCCCGAGATTTCTGGCGTAAAATAAAGCAGCATAAATTGAAGCAAAAATATAATGGGAACATATGTAAATACATTAGGTTCCGTTCCAATATTTTCAGTAATCAACACAAAATACTTGAAAAATGTTTTATTTTATGAAATTTATGTATTGAAAATTGTATAATGTTTAAGATAATAATGTTTAAGAAAAAGAAAGAAAATTTACTGCCTTAAAAATGATAGAATAGATGTCTGTTTGGTTTTCTTCTTTTCTGATAATAAGTTATAGTATGGCTGTAGAACTGTCTCAATTTCTCTCTTAACGGTTGAGCTCTGCTCCCAGTTGGGGTCGTTGCTACAGAAGATCTCACATCCCTTATTAATAAGAACAATAGCCTCTTGCATTGATTTCACTGTTAGTGTCCTAACTGGCATTGCAGAGTCAGCTTCACTTTCCTCTGTGTCTTCTTTGGACAGTTGTTCAGCTAGCTCTTCTAAATCTTCCATTGAAAGCTCTTCACCATAACTCTCAAGAAGCTCATTTGTGTCACCAACTTCTACATCATCTAGTCCTGTTTCCTTTGCTATCTCTGTCACATTCTCTGTTATTGATGCAAGGGTAGTGTCATGCTCTTGCGAATCCAGAATGCAGTCAGTCCAAAGCTTACGCCAGACGTCATTCATACATAATTTTGACACTTCACTCCATGCCGCTGAAATGTTGGAGATCCCTTTCATGATGTCGTATGACTTCAAGTAGTCTCTCAACATGACATTATCGGACACTTGAATAGCCTCAGAAATTCCCTTGAATGTTGTCCGTAAGTAATAAGCCTTGAAGGTGGATATTGCTCCTTGATCCATGGGTTGTAAAAGTGAGGTTGTGTTTGGTTCTCTAGACACCAGTGCATGCTTGTCAGTTCACTTGCAGTTCTTAGTCCGTGGTTAATGTAATTTGCTTTTTCTTGTCGCATTTTATATTCCATTTTTTGTTTAATTATTTAAATGCTAGGCCGTACTTTATCATTTAGTATTATAGTTTCATTACAATGTAAGTTTTCTTACAATGTCGGGACCATCTGTGTCTAGGAAGTCGGGCAGAGTCATGACTCATCACCCCCTCCAATCGTGATCTATGAGAGGCGCAAAAGTGAAGCGGGTGTAAACCGAGTACTAACGGTAATGGCACATGCACAGTAACACTGCTGACAACCAACTTAAGACGGTCACAGAATACAGCTGATATCAGTAGTAAGCTGTTTACTTTAATTCAACCAGTATTTTGTACTGACTACCTGCGAGTTCTATTTGAACTTTTTTGTGGTATGTTTCAAAATGAGTGAATTTGTAAGTGTAGAAGATTTAGTTGCATTTGCAGAACAAAATAAAGGTGTGCATGAGAAAACTAATGGAAGGAAGAGAAGCATATAGAGTACCCTGGGAAAAAACCTGCCACAATGTGCAAAAAAAAAAAAAAAAAGTTCTTCTGTCAGAGTTTACTGTACACATAATCACATACACTGCAGTCCTGCTGATTTAACCAGTGAAGATA
The DNA here is from genome assembly GCA_021186555.1 of Reticulitermes speratus. Taxonomy (NCBI): domain Eukaryota; kingdom Metazoa; phylum Arthropoda; class Insecta; order Blattodea; family Rhinotermitidae; genus Reticulitermes; species Reticulitermes speratus. The sequence goes on from JAJKFL010000002.1 coordinate 20,398,942, forward strand.
ATTGAGGACTTTTCCTAAAGGTATGTAAATATGAAACAAAGGTGATATAAGCAATTTTTTATAAAATCCATGAAAAGGGGTGAAAGTGGAGGTGGTAGTGATGGCATTCACCAATGGCAATAATAAGATAATAAATACAGCTAAAACACAGTTCCTCATAAATCATTACAAAGTCATATGTTGACTTATTTACATAGAAGATGATCAAAAAGATTTTGTAATTAAATCACCAACATATACATTTGTTCATGACTCATTATGATGACCCATATTGGTAGGAACTTCAACCCCCAAACATGTGCTGTGAATTTCACTCAACCATTTTGAAACATCCCATGGGTGGATAAGTGCACGCGTGTACACACATGCATGTGTGTGTGTATATGTTTTTACACAAAAACACATGTGGTGTTACTGTGTAGTTGGCCTTGCGACAGGTCCACAGCCTCTTCCCAAGTGAGTTCTGCAGAAAGTTTGATCTAGTGCTTCCTTCTTCAAATTCCAGCATACTCGCTTTTCCTTAAGGTCATCTAGTAGCTGTTTACGTCTTCTTACTCTTCTTCTCTTCCCTTCTATCCTTTCTTCAACAGTGTGTTTTAAAAGGCAGTTCTTGTGCAAGATGTGACCAATCCAATTAGCCTTCCTGTGTTTTACTGCATATAAGATGCTCTTTCTTCCTCAACTGTATGTCATACTTCTTCATTTTTCACATGAACTGTCCAACTGATCTTCTTCATCCTTCTCCAGCATCATGTTTCAAAACTTTCAAGATATTTCTGATCTATTTTCCAAAGTCTCCAAATTTCAGCACCATACAAAGCCATGCTCAAAATGTAGCATTTAATTAGTTTACACATGATGTATGTGTGTTCACCAACTCTGTGTGTTTTAATTTTAGTACAGCTACAGACAGATTTTTTGTGGAAGAAAATATGTCTACTCATGAAGTAAAACAAACAACCCTAACCTCACATTTTGCCTCCTTGACTTCCTTTTAAAGAAAGTGCTGGTACCACTTACTGTTACAACAACAACAACAACACAACAACAAAAAAAGCACACTGGGTCCAAATAAATGGCAATATACCCCTGTATCAATACCAAAACACTGTCCACCACACTCTCAACACAAACTGCTTACATACATACATACATTACATACATACATGCTTAGTTTTGTAAATATTTAATTTGAGATTACCTAACAGGTAAAAATCACATGGCAATAGGATTGTGAACCTTGAAGGCCACAAATTATGATTAATCAAGTTCTTCTATTGGCAAACACTTTGTCCAACATATGTGGAATTCCATGCAGAAGAACCTTCAGCAACACTGCATGCAGAAAGTTTTCCCAAGCCAAGAGTATTATTAAACAAGATAGAAAATGTATGTATAATGTAACACTGAGATGCATTCGTATTTTTTGACATTTAGTCGGCATCTGTGTGGTGCCATATTATGGTTTGTTCATTAACCGTTTCTTCAGCCTGTATTTCTTGTACTTATACCACATATGGCAAGATATTAACATAAATGTACAAAGGTATTCATGTGAAGTATCTGTTATGTTTGTCTGACTTTAACCACACTTGAATGTGGTCAACAGATTTTAGTAAAATATATCCCAATATAAGATTCATGAAACTCCATCCAGTGAAAGCCAAGTTGTTTCACATAGAAAGACAAAAGACAGATGGTGCAACATTCATGCATTTTATTCATTTTCCATAAATCCTGCCGGGAGTACACTCATGTGGATGTGGAAATCGTCCTAGTTTACAATACAAAAAAAACACGCACAGCACAACATACAGCAACACAAAATAGAATGTAGAATGCAATTCCAGTGTGCAAGCACATAGTAATTGTCATAAAATTAATCACCATCTGTATGAATCAATGGCAAACTTTATACAATTCTAAACATGATGTCTGTTATTAAAAGTCATTCTTATAAAAACAGTCTTCAAAATTATGAACCCTAACACAATATAAAAGTATTTCAATTATGATTAGAATATTCCTCTAAGCTGTAAAATGAATTAGTGTAAAGAAACCTTTTTAAGGCTGGCCTAAATAATTTTACCTCATTAGTTAGGCATTTAATAGTAGTTGGAAGATGATTAAAAATTTTTATTCCAGAATAATATGCCCCTTTTTGGAATTTTGTCAAATTTGAGGTTGGTGGGTGTAGATTAATGCTGGATCTAGTACTTATATTATGAATCTCTCGATTTGACGTAAATTGCCCCAAAGAATTATACTATAAGTTATAACAGAATGTACATAGGAAAAATATATCATCCTTAAAGCATCTTGAGATATTACAAATTTAACCGTTCTTATTGAAAAACAAGCTGAATTTAATTTAGACAGTAAACCGTCTATATGGTTTTTCCTGGATAAATTATCATCAATGATTAGTCCCAAGAATTTTGTACTAGTAGTGTTGTATATGTGTCTACTATTATAACTGATTTTTATGTTACTATTATGACAATTTTTAGTTGTAAATTGTAAACAATGATTTTTTTTTTAATTCAATGATAATAAATTAGCTTTAAACCATTTGTTTATTTCTAAAAATATTTTGTTCATAGTTATTTTGAAATCTTCTAAGTTGGGATTGGTTACAATTAAACTTGTATATTCACAGTCCGACAAAATGTACAATTCAATCACATTAATTGTGCAATTCCACTGTCCTACATGTTTCGAACCCTTAATTTAGGTTCATCTTCAGGGACTCATTACACACTATTCACATCAACTGGTACAATTGTTTACATGAATTCTTTACATCTGTGTATGTACGTTGTCTAAGACTAATAAAAAATAAAAATTGTGGTTGTTGTTTTATATTGGTTAAAATGCTATAAGTTGTATAAAAGTTGAATATTCTGTGCTGATTTGATATCCTGTTTTATCGGAGTAGGTTCTCTGCTGGGTGTTCTCAACACCCAGCAGACAACCTACTCCGATTTTAGCATTTTAACCAATATAAAACAACAACCACAATTTTCACTTTTTATTAGTTTTAGACAACGTACATATACAGGTGTAAAGAATTCACGTAAACAATTGTACCAGTTGATGTGAATAGTGTGTAATGAGTCCCTGAAGATAAACACAAATTAAGGGTTCGAAACATGTAGGACAGTGGAATTGCACAATTAATGTGACTGTATTGTACATTTTGTTGGACTGTGAATATAAAGTTAAAATGTACAGAATGAATAATATTAAATTAAACTTGTGCCATCTGCATACAAGAAGATTTTGACGTTAGTAGATGTTATTCTGGGTAAATCACTTATGTATAGCAGAAAAAACAACGGACCAAGAATTGAGCCTTGCGGAACCCCATGTGTAACCCTCCCCCAGTTGGAGGCTACACTGTTATTCAAATTAATATTGTCAATAAATACTTTTTGATATCTTTCACTTAGATATGATTTTATTAAAGCTTCAAATTTCCCCACTATCCCATAAAATTCCAATTTTCCTAGTAAAATATTAGGATTAACACAGTCAAATGCTTTCTCTAGGTCGCAGAATATGCCACCATCTAGACACTTATCATTCATAGCTACTAAGATATCGTGTATTAGATTGTATGAAGCCTTTTCTGTCTGTGTTTTTTCTAAAACTATATTGTTCAGTGTCCAGTATATTCTTTATATTCATATGTTCGAGTAGTCTATTATATATAAGCTTTTCAAAAACCTTTGAAAAGGAAGCTAATAATGATAACGGTCTATAATTGGAAGTGATAAGCTTATCTCCATTCTTAATTATTGGTTTGACTATAGAGAATTTCAATGCATCAGGAAAAACTCCTTGAGAAAGAGATTTGTTACATATATATGTGAGTGGAGAAATGATGTAAGGTACACTTAGTTTTAAAATTTTGGTAGAAATTTCATCACATCCATAGGAATTTTTTCCTTTTTTGGGGTTTAATAATTTTTTTGATTTCATGCGTTGATGCAGAATGCCATTTGATTTTTGTAAATGGGTATTTACAGTTGTGAGTCAAATAATTTAACAGATTAATACTATTAACAAGTTCATTTTTATCTTTATTAATATTATCAATAATTGTATCTGCTGCTGTTAAAAAATATTTATTAAATGTATTAGCAATATTTACCTGATTATCTGTTATTATTTTATCAACTTTTAGTAATGGAACTCCTTTTTTGTGATCTTTATTGTCTATTTCCTTCTTGATAATCTCCCATGTTGTTTTATTTTATTTTTTGATTTTAGAATTATACTGTTATAGTGTAATTTCTTTGCCTCTCTAATAACTTCAGCTAATATTTTGCAGTATCGTTTATAATACAACCGGACGTTCGTATCGCTACTCTCCCTACATTTCAAATAAAGATCTCTTTTATTTTTACAAGAGATCCTTATCCCTTTCGTCATCCATGAGTTATTATTTTGTTTGGAATTTATTTTTTTCTTAGTGAAACATGAGTAGAAGGAAATCCTTAAATATATATTATGAAAGGTGTTAAATAAGGTATTTACATCATCTTCAACAAAAATTTCATCCCAATTTTCATAACTTGATTTTAGTTGAAATTTGGCTATAGTATGATTATTGATTTTCCTTATAAGTTGGGTTTCACAGGCTTGTTTTGGTAACATGACATCTTTCAGATTTATCAATTGGGCATCATGATCTGATAACCCATTGATAAATGGACTTATGGTATAATTTCTTGACATATTAACAAAAATATTATCAATTGCAGTGACTGAGCTGTTTGCCATTCGAGTAGGAAAATTGACAGTACTTATCAAGTTATAGGTACTTAGGAGTGTACCAAGTTGTTGTCTTTTACTACAATTGTCCAGATAATTCACATTTACATCTCCACATATAATAAATTCCTCTTTATTACTGTGTAATGTATTCAAAATGGTATCTAGTTTCTTTAAAAAATACTTAAAATTTCCTGAAGGCAATCTATAAATAGATATTATAATAATCTTAGTATTCGACAAGTTTAGTTTAACAGCACAAACTTCAATATCTTGCTCTTTACAATTCCCTTCTAATGGTATATTTGTAAATGTTAAGGATTTGTGACCAAATATACTCACACCACCATTTTTTAAGAATTGTCTACAAAATTTAGCTCCTAAGTTATAATGCTCATTGGATATTTTGTCTATTTCATGATCTTTAAGATGATATTCTGTTAAACATATTGTGTGTGGGAGCTCTGAAAATAAAAAACTTATTAATTCATTAGATATATCTTTTAGGCCTCTTATATTTTGATGATATGCTTTAAAAAGGTTACATTGCACAATATGGGTATGAGTTGATACTTCCATGTTAACACTTATGTTATCAAAATTACAGTTCACTTGATTAAAATTATTATAATTGATCATTTTTCTCCATCTCTGACATTTGTCTACCATAAAAAATCATCTTTTTTGGTAACTGGAGGTTTTCTCTGTCTTTTAGGCATTCAAAGTGTTTCATTTCTCTGGTCTATGGTACCAGTCAGCGATTTATTACTATCTGAACAAATATATGTTTCAATGTTATCATTATCATTATAATTATCCTTCCAATGCATGAGAATTAGGACCACGTTTTTTCCAAAAATGTTGGTACAAATGGCCGCTATATGCTTAGCAATCATTTCCTTCCCTAAATTATTCAAATGAAGGCCATGTTTAGTAAAGTGGTCTCTATTGAGATCATTTCTTACTACTGTGACATGTTCATGGCATTTCATAATTTTTTCCAATTTTGTTAAAGACATCTATCTCATTATTAACACATGACCAACTTACAAGATCATGCCTATGAGGCACATACATCAAAATAATGTTATTATAAGTATTATTCCTTACAAAATTCAACACATGTGTCAACCCTGCCTTAGTATTATTTCTCTTAACATCATTAGTGCCCCCACAAAATATAATCACATCATTTTTTTGTCAAATTGTAAAACGCACATGATAAATACGAGGTGTGGTAGAAAAGTAATGAGACTGGCAACGCTGTGCACGAACCGACAATGCTGCTGCCTCCCCCTTCACATGGCAGTTAGGTTAACCCCTGCCGTAGACTCAGTACAAGTTTGAACTTGCTACAGTTGCTACGCGATTGTTGAGAGCGTCTGAAGTGAAGTTGTGTTTGTGAGGTGCGTTACGAAAATGGACCGGCAAAAGTTTGAGCAACGTTGTGCCATCAAATTTTGTGTGAAGCTTGGCGAATCCGCTACTGTGGCTTATGAAAAGTTACAAAGGGCTTATGGAGAACGTTCCCTATCCAGGGCACAAGTGTTCAGATGGCACAAGTCCTTTTTAGAAGGCCGAGAACAAGTGGAAGAAGAACCTCGTGCGGGAGGACCTTCAACCTCAAAAACGGACGACAATGTGGAAAGAGTGAGGTCTCTTGTGAGGTCAGATCATCGATTGACGTTGAGAATGATCAGTAGTGAGTTAAATTTGAACCGGTTTACCGTCCATCAAATTTTAACACGGGATTTGGGCATGAGATGCTGCACCACGACAACGCCCCATGTCACACGGCAGTTTCCATCAATGAATTTTTGGCAGACAAAAGCATTCCTGTTGTTCCTCAGCCCCCCTATTCATCGGATCTCAGTCCCTGTGACTTCTTTTTATTCCCCCGGCTCAAAAACCACTTGAACGGGCGCCATTTTGGTACTTTGGATAATATCCAGAAGAGCGTAACCGACGAGCTGAAAGGTATTCCAGCAGAAGCCTTCCAGCACTGCTACGAACAATGGAAACAACGCCTCCGTCGCTGTGTAGCTGCCCAAGGGAACTATTTTGAAGGGGATAACCTTGATTTGTAAAAAGAATAAAATTCATGGTTAAAAGAAAATCAGTCTCATTACTTTTCTACCACACCTCGTATAACAGTCATTTGCATAGTGTTTCACAAATGTGCCTAAAAATTATTGAAGAAAAATGTTAAAGTAACTTCCAGAGTTAGAAATTTATATAAATAATTATTGCTGCTAACACTACCCACTTGTCAATGGAGATAAAGGCCATCAAGTGTAGCAGCAGTTGTTCATATATTGAATTAACAGTCACTGACAGGCAATAACCAGTGGTCCTCCCAACTTTAGGATTCAGCATGAGACTAACAGTCTCACACTGTGAAAAACTGGTTATCTTATAAAATATCACAAAGGGTACCATGCTTGAACTCCATTCTCTGACCAACAAACACAACTGAATACTGGCTCCCAAAATGAAACAGAAATTTGATAAGGGACTTCACAACATGTACTCTTTACCTAAGATTATTAGTCACTAAATCAAGGAGGGTATGATGGGCAGGACATGCATCATGCATAGGAAAGAAATGCACACAAAGCAATGGTGCCAAAAATCTCCAAGGAAGACACAACTTACACAACACAAGCATAAATGGAAAGACACTACAATCAATTCAACCAAATGAGGACAACGTACAATGTCTTCAAAACAGTCTGTTGTTACATTGTCTCAAAATATGTATATGTATTTACTTTTGACACATCTTTTATAATGTCTGTATCACAATTGTAAGCTGTAAAAGTCAAGTCACAATGCACTGTAAGGACTGAAACATTCACAAGGCAGTAATTTCAATTATGCCACATAGAAGGCAAAGTATGTATTAAAATATATGCCACAAATGTCTAAAAATGGAGAACAGACACCTACTGTTATGAATGGTATAAGTCATTACATCAGAATATGCCATATTTGCAAAAATAAGTAATTCAACACAGCGCACCAGGTAGTGTTCATAGATCACTCACCTCACTGGTTAGGACCAGTTTCAGACAATAGCACATGGTATTTCCTTCTCCAGAATACACTACATGTTCACGTGTTTTGTTACATATGAGTAAATGTGCCTGTACATTAACGCAGGAACCGTTTTGCATGAAATTATAATATTCCTTACCTCCTCAGCAAGTAACATTTTTATTTTCTTATATGTACATCCAAAGTTATTAAAAATGCTATCCATTTTCTGAATGATGAGTATTTTGGGTATTTTACAATTACAAACCCATCACATTTTAAAGATCCACACGTGTCTTTGAATTACTGTCAAAATACTAGTTATTTCAGACTGCTGGGTGTTTTGTTGTATCACGTGCCTGTTCATATTCCAAATTTATTTCTCCAATTACAAAATACAGTTCTGATTGTTTGTGCCATCATTAAAATCCACCTTGTAATTAAACTTGGATGAGTCGAGACCTAACCTCGCCTAACCTCATTCCGAACTACAAAACCTCACAACACACTCAAACTTCATCGCGATGTAGTTACGTCACTTTTAACACAAACATCAGATTGTTTCTGGATCTTATTCAGCTTCGAACAAGACACGCAACAAACGACAATTTGAAACACCCAATAATAAGTAACTCCCATCACGTCTTGAAATCGTAACTGTCATGTTCCCCAGTCACAAAGCATTGAACAATACTCCTTGACAACCAATTAAAAGAGTTTTAATAAATACAGACTATATTGATACCACAACTACAATCAGTGGAACTGCACCGTTTAAATATGACAGGCACTGGAATTAAATTCCATTGCCACACTTACCTAGTCTATCAACCATATTTACGATGAACTCGTTCACAGGCTTGAGAATGAATCACATTTGCAGCACGTAGTTCATTTTGTAACAAATGACACTATATGAAATAACTGCGACAATTTTATCAGACCTTCCATGTAAGATTTTCTGTAGAATGTACGGTACAAATTAAATTAACGTTTAACATTTCATTCCTGATTTTATATATATTTCTACCAATCTGATGTTTGAGTTCGAGATTACAGGTCACATGAAAACAGGAGAAGGTGCTGGGTCGTTACATGGTTGGTGTTCGGAACGTTAGTTAATAGAAAGATGAAGATTTGTGGCCCGAAGCTCTCCCTCTGTGGGCTAATAATTAGTGTGTGGGGCATCTTTCAGTTGGTATGTTAGTGACTATTAGTACTACTATTATTGTTCCCCGTTCTGAGACTTGTGTTGGTTGGACCATCTTTCCTCTGGTCTTACCAAGTGCTGTTTTGTTTGCCTTTAATAAAATTTCCTCTTGAGAAATCGTGCACGTTCTAATGTTTCCACGTGATTTTTCCAGTGCGGTCTGTATTTTTGAATATCGTTTACAATTAATTATTTTATTCCAACAAATGCACTACAGTATTTTAGTGTTTACTTGTCCCTGCATCGGCACTCCTTGTGCCATCCTCAGGGGTGTCGTCGAGAGTTAACAATTTTAAATGCATCCATTTCACTTTCACAACATATAATTCACTATCACTGAATTTGTTGGAATAAAATAATTAATTATTAAAATGCACGGTATATATAATATAAAGATCGTTTACAATATTTGTTTCACGGTGTTACGTTAAGTGTCACCGTGGAGCACCCGCGAGTGTTCTGAGAAATTTAATTTGTTGACCTGATCACATGATTCTGAAGTTGTGGACAGTGTTGTGCTGTTAAGGGTGATGTCTCATATTAGTAATATTGACACAATGAAATCATCATACGTGCTCATTTTTTACTCTTCAGTGAAATATGGAATAATTTGTTCGGGTGATTTGTGTAACAGTTAAGGATATATATTATTTTTTCCAATGGCGCAACAGCCCCTAGTGAGCCAGGGCCCCTCATTATCGAGGCTTCACTATCACACTCAGACACGCCACACTTGGTAGGACTCCTCTGGACGAGTGATCAGCCTGACGCAGAGACTGCTACCCGACAACACACAACACTCACAAGAGATAAGACATCCATGCCCCGGCGGGATTCAAACCCACAGTCCCAGCAAGCGAACAGCTGTAAACCCATGCCTTAGACCGCGTAGCCACTGGGGTCGGCAAGGCTATTTACTTTACAAAAGAAAATTATGAGAGTAATGACTGGTGACAAACATAAATGTCAGTGTAAGAAGCCTGTTAAGAGAGATTAAGAGATTTTACCTCTTCTGTGCAAATTTTCGTTAATGAATTGTAATTGTTAGTAACCAAAACATTATCAGGATAATTCAACTGTACGCAGTGTTAACACAAGGAATAAGTTATTATCTCTATAAATCAGTTGGCACAATTTCATGTTTCCATAAAAGTGCATTCTGTGCCAGCATCAAAATCTTCCAACGGTTTACTACTGTGTCTCAACATACGTTCATAAAAGGAACCATTTTGAAGTATCATTAAAAGATACATAATGTACACTCCTTTTACTCAGTCAAAATACTCTTTAATGATAAAAATGATTCTTTCAAAGATTCCTTGTACTCATGTGGTATAAGTCTGTTAGGACTTATGATTTATAGTAATCATGAAATGTAATATGTGACATATTTCATATCCAGTGCCCTATTATGGGATGATGGATCGATGAAATGAAGATCAGTGTAATGTAATGTAGTCAGTAGTATAACATAATCATTGTATTTCAAGAACCTAGTGGAACATTTAACATAATTGTGCTTTGCATTGAACTTAGCTCTGTTTTGTATTTTGTGACATACTCCAAACTCTGTAGCCATTCTGTCTGTCAGTTTATGGAATGTATGTATGATAATGGAATCTGTTTATCCTTCACTGGGGTAGGTTTTGTCTTCACAGTGGAAATAATTATTTGTCCTATCTTGATCAGACTTCACAAGGATAGGGCTGCTTGCCTGTAGTTGTTATTCAGACACTTAAACTATGGTGGTGGTGGTGGTGGTGGTGGTGGTGGTATATAGTAGTAGTAGTAGCAGTTGTTCTTGCTCTTCTTTTTCTTCTTGTATGTAGTATGCATTTTTCAGTTGCTCAGTAATTATAAAGCTATTCTTTCTATTACAGGTATTAATGGGTATATTTTATTATGTGAAAAGCATTGCTTTATCTGAAGATCTTCCTGGTGTTGAAGAAGGCGGTTTTGAATCACCACAACAATTCTACAGTATTGCTGATAGAGGTTATGTACAAGTATGTATTTGTGTTAATTACTCACTTGTTTGAAAACATATGTTATATCTGCTACAAATGTGAGCAATAGAATGTAACAAAAATTGGTTATTCCAAGGAACAAAGAATCCAGGACCACGGTCCTTTTATTGAAAGGTATGGCTGTAAAGTTTCCAGAATGATTTTATTTCAAACATTCTTCTATACCTACAAATTAATGAGAGGGGTCACCTTTAAAATAGTCCCGTAGAGCAGCTACTCACTTAGCCTCGTGATGCTTCCATATTTGGAAACATTTCCCCTTTCAGAGTAACCTTCAGCACTGCAGTCGCATTTTTCTGAACATCTTTGGCGTCCTGAAATTGTCGTCCCTTCAAGGTGGACTTTTACTTAGTTGTTACCCACTTCTCGTTTTGAAAGAATATAACGTGATATGATATAGTATACATATTCTTCACAGTCAAAAATTTGAAGTTTAAATTTTATGCCTTGGTCCCAATATTGTTGCCTTATACCGTATATTCTCGAATCTAATCCGCATCCGAATCTAATCCGCACTCAGGTTTTGGCGATTTCTTAAACGAAAAAAAGTTAGTTCGCGATTCTAATCCGCACCTTTCCTTCAACCACCCCTTGCCCACGGGGCGACTGATTGAATAATATTGGATGTTACCAATTCGTTAAAATCCGACGCTACGCCTGTGGCCGATGAGTCATACCGATAGAGGCGGGGCCTTTCTCCACAGACGTGCGCAATCTCGTCTGAAGCCAGCTGAGCCTTAGTTGTTGAAATGTGGGAGGTGCTTGTTCCAATTTGTCGTGTACCGTAGTTATGGAAGAGGGACGCCTGAAATCTAAACGACTCTCATATACGGCAAAGTTCAAACGTGAAGTTATTCGGTGCGCAGAGGAGAATGAAAACCGCAAAGCCGCTGCAATTTTTGGAGTTGATGAAAGCAACGTTCGACTATGGCGGAAACACAAGGCAGCGATGACATTGTATGGGAGGACGATGTTGAAGATAAAGATGATAGTGACTGGGTGGAGAGCACGGATAACGTTTCAGTTATGAGTGATGATGGCGAGTCTGATGAATAATAAATTATAATAATAAATAATAAAATAATAGATTATTGTATTGTATTGTTCTTACGGCATATGGTATATGCTTTAATATATTATTTGTATTTTACCAGGTATACAGTGTCATTTCTGTACCCTGTGTTATAAAAATTTTGGTTGGGTTCACTTTTCGTGATATTAATAAATGCCTCCCTGATGACGGTCTGTAAGATTGAAACTTGTAGGAGAGAATGTGAAGGAAATGAATAATAAATAAATAATAGTTGCTCATCTTTCAACTTTATTTGGAACTTCTTAGGAACTGCAGACCCATCAAGCAGATTTTTATTATTGTTTGAATTTGTGTTTCAGAATGCATACAACTGTTGGATTGCAGCTTGTCTGTACATCTTCACATTGGTTCTATCAGGCCATCAGTTTTACATCAACAGTCGTTCATCGTTGAGTATGTAACTGCTTAAAACTCTAATAGCAGTTTGGTGAAGATTCCAAATTATTATCCAATTAAACTGTAGTTTGCAAAAGTAAAAATTAAAATAAATTTAGATATTCTGTATATGCATTGTGAAGAATATGGTCTTCTAAAATACATTATTTTGTTCATTGTTGGCTAGTGAATCAGGGACAGTGGATTAGAAAAGGTAATGTGGGATTTCTCCAGTCATTAGCCATGCGCAGTTTCCACTCTTCATACATTTTGAAGGAAACTAATCAGTTTATTAAGCTTGCTGGGCACCCATAACAATTCAGAAAGTATTAAAAATAGTTCAAGTAGATGTGCTATTTGTAATATGCTGCATAGGTATTTGTAGGGTTTCATTTTAATTATAAACATTGTAAAAAATTTTCATGTTGTATGTATGTGTATTATAGTTTTGTTAAAAAGATGACCATTTTTAACATTTTGGTTATGTCTTGTTGTATAATGTTAACATTTCCCATAATTTATCATATGCAACCTTTGAATACAAACAAATTATGTAAATTAGATGTGGAGGAGATACAGTTTCATGTCTTCATGAATGTACAGTAAAGTCTGTGAAGCCAGTTGAATGTTATGAGTATATACACTCCTGCATTTTATCGTATCCAAATTAACATTATAATAATAGTTACTGAAATGTAGCCATTTTTCTGGCCATGTGTTTGCAATTGTTTATTGCTAGACCTTTCTTGTAATGAAAATATTGAAATCCTGTTGCATCGTAACTTATAAATACCTATTTGGTTTAAGAATGAACAAAACATTTCTTTTGGTATCTTTTGTTTATTTCAAAGTGTTTATTAAATTGAAACATATGCAATAATCATTTGCTATAAGCAACTCTTAATTATTCTGATTTGAAGAGGGAGAAATACATAATAGCTGGGAAAACATAATCAAGAAACCATATTGTTTGGGAAGCCTCCATTGTCTTCATTATACAGGTAATTTGTGCAGCTGAGTCACAGTGTTCAAAAGCTTTGTAAATGTGTTGTTGTTTCCTGTTACACAGAATGGCAGGACTTCATGCCGAAATAAACAAAAATCATTGTATGTGTATGTATATATATTTACATGTGTACATTGGTGAAGTCAGTAAATGTTGAGTCCTAAATAACATGCTGCAGTTTCTGTATGTTTAATGGACTGGTTTCTTTTCAGTGTAAATAATTGAGAGTTGACTTGAACCAAAATTATGTGGCATAATTCAGGTGTTTATCCACTTATGCAGTTTCCAAGATTCCAGAATTTGTCATTTTTTTCTGGTTGCAAAATATCACCATAAATGACATTCCAGATCCTTTGTAACTAGTTGAAGTACTGAATATGTAATCCTGGATGTTTGTAAATAACCTCAGTTCCAGACAGTAAAATGTAGTGCTGTAAAACAATATCACTGCTGTACAATTATTCATTTTTTAAGTGTTGTATGACTTTATTTTCAATAGAAAATAAGTTATAGCAAGCTGAATGTTAAGAGTGTCTGTAGTATGAAAAATCATGCCAAACTGGAAATAGGAGTCTTCTGGGATTTGACACCATGTAGTCTGTGAGAACCGCAAATCTTACATGGAAGTATAATGTCTGTGAATTAGTACCAAAGGAGACTGGTGGAGGAATAACGCAGAGGTTCATTCACTGCTGGGTAATATGATTCCAGTGACACCGCTTCATATATACATCTACAGAATGTCCCTTTTATCATATCCCAGAGCATGGCAGCTGTCATAAGGTGTCCTGGTGGGTATAGGCTTGCTATACAATGAAGCTGTCATTCTCAAAGACACAATAAAAGGGACATTTTGTATTATAACAGTCACTTGTTTTGTTACAGCAGCATTGTTACACCCCTGATCTTCATCCAGTGTATCATTATTTAAATTGTAAACCATTATACAATTTAGACAAGCTCAGACTAATACTTTAAGCCAGTGTTAAAATGTATCACCACCCTTAGCAGGATTTTGGAGAGGAAAAGGTTCAAATACTGAATGGTATTTCTGTTCCTTTGCAGTTTAAAAGGTTGCTGTGTTAACTGCAATATATAAAATCTGATTAACTAATGAATGACCATCACTACATAAAAATGTCATCCTAAATTCATAACTGGTACAGTTGAGACTGTGATCTGGCTTGTGACACTTTGTAGGTTAGGAGTTAGATACAGTTCATAGGAACATGTTGCTTTGTTCAAGGCCAAAGTTACAGATCCAGGGAATGGAAAATGTGAGGAACAAATAAACAAAAACACTTCTTTTGAGGTTGACAGGAGGGACATGAAAAGTGAGAACAAAGATCACCCTTTTGGGGCTCACAAGAGATGGGGAAGTGGAATGTGAGAGAAGTCAGACTTTACAGTGACCTGGGTCCTTCTGTCATGATCAGCAACACAGCATCCTTGCTAATAAATCCATGTGGAGGGACGAGCTCAGAAGGGAAGCAACAGAGGTCAAGCTTTACCACAACATGAAAAGGAAGATGTGTTCTTCAGTAGGTCATGAAAGTGTGTTATCCACCACCTGAAGGAAAGAAAGAAAGAAAGGAAGATGTATGAAAAGTAGATTTTCAGTTGACACAACTTCATTCACGTATTAAAAATGTATACAGGACTAAATGGATAACTTGTTTCAGCTTGTTGTATTCAAGACATCTTTCAGGTCTAGCTTGCAAGAATATAAGAGGAACCTGTTATTTTACATCAGTTGTGTATATGTAAGGTTCAGATCTCGATATTTCATAGGTACATGGCATATGTACATATAAAATATATATAAAGGTCTTGAACATTTGAACCCTTGAAGAAGAGACCACTACATTGTCTCAAAATTTTGGGAATTATTACTCATTGACGTGGCATCATATACCAGAAGAATGGCAGTCTCAAAGTATAAGTTGTTTAACAATTAGTAAATCAAGCCAAGTGTTTCATATCATTTTGTCCAACACTTTGTCTTATGTGCAGTGTTGTTACCTTTAAAATTTGTGTGGTATCAAAATTGCATTTAAAAATTCCAGTATAACTACTGTCGAAACAGTAGTGCTGCATGAGGTCTAGGTATTCAGCATTAATGAAACTGTTTTTCAGTGTGATTGCTTTTGCAGTGATCTTAGTCATGGGAAATTTAATGATATTGTAACATCCCTTGTGTAGTGTGAAAACTTCCAAAATATTTAAAAACTGAAGTATTATGGCAATTGCACATCAATTTTTCATCATTCATGTTGACACGTAGTAATCTGTATCACATTTATGGGAAAGAGAATGCTACAAGAATTGTATTATTTAATGTGTTGGTTTATATGGAAATATTTGAGGTTCTCACAGTGGTGTTGCTGAAGATCCAAGTCTTCTGAGATGTTACAGTTGATTAGAATGCTTGTAATTGTCACTTGATATTGCAGTGTGGATCGAAAGACCAGAAATGGGTTACACAAGGCAGTGATGAAACAAAGGGATAGAAGCAGTGTCCAGAAATTTGAATAGAATTCACTAAGAACAAAGTATGTTACAAATATCCCCTTCAGGGTTCTGTGTATTTGTTTTTTGGATTTTTAAATTTTGCATTTTATATAGTATGTGTAATATTTTTCGTCAATCTCTCATTATGTCGGGGCTTGAATGTGTTTGTGAAAACGTTACATAAGTACGTAATGCTACAAATGTGTGTATATTTGTAAAATAAAGTTATGGATATTTCACCAATATTTAATAATATGTAGAACCATTATCAGCAAATATGAATAAAATCATGAAATTAATACTGTGCATTCTTTCACACCCATAGCCTGACACCAGTAAGACTGTGGTTAACATTTCTTCTGTCCGTGGGGGCATTTGACCTTGTGACTGTTGCACGTAACTGTTACCAAGTGAACTTGGGAAGTCCATGTGGATAAAACTGCATCCCCTTAATTTAAATAGCAGATTATAATATTCTTACATAAGGAAAATTGCATTGAATTGTGTTTTGTGAGAAGTATATTCTGCAGTTGTGGGTTCTGTGGCTCTGGTATATTCAATACTGATTTCCAGCAATTCATATTGGAAAAAAAGTAAACATTTTTTTGTTAACCTGCTGGTCCATAGTGAGCTTAAATTGTGGGCATAGTAAAAGGTCAAAGAGCTGTACCATGATTCTGATTTAACCCTTTCAAGATAGAGATATCTTTTTAGTCATTAAGTAGGTCCCAAGTCCATGAAATGTCACTTAAAAGCCTTCAGGAATTTAACTTTCTCCATGTTGTATATGACCTAAAAGCACTGGCCGTCTTGGTCTGATGTTTGAAATCACTAACAGAAATGTATTCTGCCATCTCTCACACTTGAAATCCAGCTTTTTAACAATATAAATTATGTACTACCTTACCAGCATGCTGCCAGCTTGGAAGGTTTAGTATGTGCAGCAATTAGTTTAGTATTAACTTCACTGAATGCATTTTCCTGTGGTCAGTGTCCACTGTAAAAGTAGGTGCTTCTTCATCCTAAAAGCAGAGATGTCAGCCACAAAATTGAGACAACAATGTATGGACTAAGAGGCCATACAATCCTACCCTTATGGATGTGATGAAATGCATTCTGCTCCTGCTTCAGTAAATATATATCACAGCGAATTTAGTTTAGAATTTACCGTACCAGATATCTGCAAACTTGTGAAATAGTACATTTTACATACCAGAATTCTAGAGATCTGAATTTCTGACTTCGTTGTATGGGTGGTCTTGTAAGGGAAGTTAACAGCCTTATTACAGACCCAGGATTTTCTTGTTACACATACGTCTTTGTTAACCCCACAGTGACAGGATGTTTCAGTGGCTGCAGTCATCCATGGTCAGATGATATTTCACTTGAGGCATGGTGTTCCCTATTTGTTGAAGTCCCTTGTATGATGTGGTCACAGTAAAATATCATGATAACATTATTTTGTTATGTTGTCATCACTATTCCAGGTCCTGAAGCCTTCCCCCCCCACCAAGCTGCTTATTATGTCTGTCAAGGTCTAAAACAATCTTCCTCCTGGAAAATAATCATAAATTAGGGTGTCAGTTTTCACTGATTTTAACAACACTTGTGGGTCTGAATCCAACTACTTTCAGAACCATTGGTAAGCAATTGTTTTGTTGGATCTTCCTCAAACAATGCCATCTGCTTCTTACCAGCAGATGCTATGACTACAATCTCTTAACTGATTGGACAGCACAGATGTGAGGGTACTGAAAAAAGTAGACTGGGCTACATGTAGGCCACATGGCAAGAATCAATAAATGTGGGGAGGGGGGAGGACACAGCTTCAATGAAATATCATCTCCCTTCTTTGGACACATGGCCATCATATTCAGGCAAATATAAAAAGACCACTGATGACAGCACAATACTGAAAATCAGATATTCAGCACATCAGTAGTGATGTACACTCAAGGACTGCTGAAGAATTCATTACACCACCAAATTGGTAAGCTTTCATTTAATTCTAAGAAAAAGGTGCATACACAATTGCTACCAATCAGTGCCTTGGAAAGTTTTAAAGAGTATGTATGTTCTTGGTTAGCTAAACCTATGGTACTTGAATTCCAGTTCCAAACAGAATGATTAAATCGAAGCTCAGAGTTGCCTCTTTCATTAGACACTATAATATTTTTAATGCCCACCACTATTTGTTTCAAAAATACATGAAGTTTTATGTGTGCTAGTGAGAATGCATGTGTAATGTCAGCATGTGATGTACCACACACATGTACATATAATGTAGGTGGGATTGATGGGTAATGGAGAGGTCTTGCAGAAAGGCTGTAATGAATTCTGAAAATTCATACACTTCAGATTTAAATTCTACTGTATTAGTAAACACAAAGTGAAATACACTGGAGCTGCTAAACTGAAATTTGATCACACGCTTTTACACAGTTAATTCACACAAACACTGAACACATACTGTACTGTATGGGCACATTATAATTGGAATGTGATCAAAGAACACACACATATCCAGTCTTACATGAGAGTTTATGTAACTCTGACTTGACTTGAACTCATCCTTAACTTAAGCATCCATAATGTTAGGCAAAATTTTTTGCTGGCATAACACAAAATTAATTTTAACAATTTAAATGTACAGTAGAACCCCCGCATCCGTGGATTCGGTATCCGCGGTTTACTGCCCGAAAATATTAAATGGAAAATTTCAGAAATAAATGATTCATAAGTTTCAAATTGAGCTCCATTCTGAGTAACATGGTGAAACCTGCCCGCCCCGTCACGCTCACTACATGACTCATCTCTCTTTGTCCTCTGTACCCACGCTGGCCTGCTTTACTCGCATCCACAAGTATAATAATGTACAATGTATTTTATTATTATTTAATGTTTGTAATGTCTTATTGTGCGTAACTTATCAATTAAACTTTATCATAGGTATTGTTTTGCCTGTTGTTTTGTATGGGTGTGAAACTTGGTCTCTCACACTGAGGGAGGAACATAGGCTGAGGGTGTTCGCGAATAGGGTGCTGAGGAGGATATTTGGGCCTAAGAGGGACGGGGTAACAGGGGAGTGGAGAAGACTACATAACGAGGAACTTAATGATCTGTACTCATCACCAAATATTATTCGGGTGATCAAATCGATAATGAGGTGGGCGAGGCATGTAGCACATATGGGTGAGGGGAAAGGTGCATACAGGGTTTTGGTGGGGAGACCTGAGGGAAGGAAGCCACTTTGAAGACCCAGGCGTAGATGGGAGGATAATATTAAAATGGATCTTCAAGAAGTGGGATGGGGGGGCATGGACTGGATTGATATGGCTCAGGATAGGGACAGGTGGCGGGCTCTTGTGAGTGTGGTAATGAACCTTCGGGTTCCATGAAACGCGGGGAATTTCTCGACTAGCTGACGACCTGTTAGCTTCTCAAGAAGGACTCTGCTCCATGGAGTTAGTTATGTATGTAAACGAAAAACGACTTATATATATATATATAGGGTTCGCTACTATCCGCGGTTTCGGGTATCCGCAGTAGGTCTTGGAACGTATCACCCGCGTATACGGGGGGACTACTGTACCACCAGTATTTTTTGTATTTAAATAAACAAACTCGAATTGGAAAGACTGGCTGACAGCAAGGATGAGTTACATAACATTGCAAGCAATACTGTGTATTAACAAATATATATGGCTTTCAGTTTTATTTCTTTCTTAAAATTATCCTCTTTCTTTGTATTTCGATTTTTTTTATTACAGCTGTACCTCAGTAAGTAATACGTGGTGTACCAGTAGTGGTTCACACACTACACTCTGAGAAACCATGTGTTAGATAGTGCAATATGTATGTACAACCAGCACAGTACCTACAACACTGACATTGAGGATCTCTAGACATCCCATCACTCTGGAACTTCTGTCATATTCTTTAAGACAGTACCTCAAGAGTTTACTATGAAGTGGCAATTTGGGGAGTGACTAATCATTTGTTCCCATAAACAAGATGCGATACCACTAAAGTTAATTGAGATGTGCCATATGAATCATCAAGTCTTATTTATATTAATGGAATCACTAAATTCAAGACAACTGTGAATGAAAGGGTATACCAGATCTTAGCAAGATCAGTACTTCAGAATGCCATCATTGTGTTCACTGAATTCCATAATCGTTAGTCCTTTCTGAGAACAGCAATCCAGAATATTACAAGCATGATATGAAGCATATTTCAGTACATTCCAACTTGATTTCTTTATATAAATAAAAGCTTCTGAAAAGCCAGAATACAAAGTAAGGTTTTAGTTTGAAGAGGAGAATGTAAAAATCACTGGACCTGCCTGTTCTTTAGACTTTACACTTGAATAATTAATTACAGAGACATATTTTAACTGGGACAGCACTGCTAACAGAGCCTTCAAATTTACTGTTAATGTTTCACTTTCAGAACTACTACTACTACCGTGTGTGGAAAGTAATATGAATGTTTGAAAGCAATACAAATATTTGGGATATGGCTTGCACATTCTCTGCAGGATATTACAGCAATAATTAAGGGCCATCATTTTTATAATGCAAGAATGTTTATACACAATATTTTAATTCAGAATTATGACCAATCATATATCAGTCTGACAGACTGAGAATTCAATGCATGAAATAGAACATTTCAGTCTATCCATATAACTGATATAATCACAGGAGGAGAAAAGGAGAAGATTTTTCAAAATGTTAAACATAATGTAAAATAAATGGAGATTCGGAACAGGCAAGGGTAGTTCAATGTTAAAAAAAATCACTGTCTACTTTCTTTGTATGATAATGGCATAGGTAGACACCATCACATATACCTGTATGAAGCCTGTTCAGCAAGTTCTCAGATTGTGTGCACAAGTGTCCTTTAAAATCACATGATGAACAAGCCACAAAAATTCATAGAAACTCAGTTATCTTCACTATATGACAATAATTGTTGTAGAAAGGGTACATAAAAGTTGTGAAAATAAAGCATATTATGACGAACTACTATTTGTACTTCATTTATAATACTGTCAGTAAAAAAATAAATCATTAAGACTGGCAAGAATCAAGTAATACAATTCTATATATGAGGTTCTGACAATGGTATATTACATCCAAATTCATTCACTTTATGGACTTTTTCCATTGTCTAATGTATTAAAAGTAATAAAATTAACATGACACTATGTTTCGGGGACAGGATCAGCCCCCATGTTCAGGCTTGTTTCTAAGACACGATGTTACTACAAAATTATTTACACTCTCCTTTAACACAAACTAGAGTCAAATAAGTGAACACATTATGCTCCAAAGGCAGTTTAAAAACTATGTCAATGCAAATCAGAGTTTTTAAACTGTCTTTGGAACATAAAATGTTCACTAATTTGTCTCCAAGTCTGTGTTACTGAACAATGTAAATAACTGTGTAGTAACATTATGTTTTAGAAAGAAGCCTGAAGACGGGCTGATCCGGTGCCCAAAACATAGTACAGGCATACCTTGCAGAACATCCCCCCAATTAATGTTTTCCCGGTAGAATGCCTCTTGGTTTTTAATATACAAACTTCATAAAATGTACACATCTCTCAATACAATGTTTTTCGGCCGATTTTTATATAGGAAAAATTTATATCAACGTTCAAAAAAACTCAATACAACATTTTTAACAAAACGATGTGCATGCAAACTATACATGTTACTGCATACAAAGCAAATGGTTGTTAACAACCATATTAATTGTGTGGTGATCAGGAAGCAATGTTTTAAGCATTCTGCATCCTAACATGATAGTTTGTTATTTACATAGGGGCATTTTACTGTATTTTAGTTACATTTAAGGAAACTGGTTGGGGATTTTGGGCTGAGGTAACACATTATAATTTTTCCCATTTAAAATAATGGGAAATAGGCTCCCAGTTAGTATTTTCGTGCAGAACATCTGATTTTCAGGATTGGATTACTGAAGCAGGAGATGGCTCTACTGTATTAATTTTCTTACTTCTGACACCTGCAATGGTGGAAAAAGTCCATACAGTTAATAAGTTTTTATTAGAGTCAAGTACATGATTTGCTGGAAAATGTCATGGAAAATTTCAGTGCCAGTTTCCAGGAGAAACATTCTGAAGTAAATAAAGTGACTTGTGACTTTTATTTGTGGGTAAATTTAAAGATAAAGCGTATAAAACGAATCCCCAAACTCTGGAAGAAATAAGAAACAACATCCACTGCCAGATTTCAACAATTTGTGGGAAAGAACTCCAGAACACGTTCCATAGACACAATGGCCGCATTCAGTCAGGAGGGCAATATTTTCGGCATCTGCTGTAGCACTGGTGAGTTTTTATTAGACTTTCTAATGGTTATTATCACAGTGATACTTTGTGTAACTACCTTCACCAACTGTTACCCCTCCCGACACGCGGCATATGATGCAACACTGTTGGAGCACCGGGCCACCGCTTCTTGGTCAAGCAGGAAATGGTCCACCCTGTATTTATATGTTATATATTCTTCCAAACTATATGAGAAGCTAATACTTTTACTTAACTTTCAATATGTGACAATTATACATTATTACTTTCGTCACTGTTTTCATGCCAGTTGCATGAAATTTTCAGGCAAAAAGTTGAACCACAATTATCTTAACACTGGCAAATCAATTTTTAATTTCTTTAGGAATCATTGTGTTCCAGCAGTCTACCAAAACTAGTCTGGAACAACAATAAGTGAAGTCACTAAAAACGAACATACATATTGAGGCATTCTCACCCTCACGGAGTGATAGACTTATTTGTGTAACAGCTACCTAATGGAATACTAGAACAAATGTTCTCACTACAGTACTCTAAATTCATCATTACTGCAAACATAACTGCCACTTACTTTGTACTCATCAATGGTTTATATTGCAATACAATGTGCCTCAGACAACCCACTTCACCTGAAACATTTTACATGTCACTACTTGAACATGGGGAGAAATTCCGTAAGTTTGACTGTATTTTTGACTACTTTCTATGCATGCATTCTAATTTTAATTGATTAACTGAGCAGCCACTTAAAAATATATCTCATCTTGCAAATATGTAATTGTATTAAAATGTAAAAAACAGTATTAATGTGTTAGTAATATGGATATAAAAATAATGCATAACAGAGTTAAATAACGCACTTGATATTATGACCAATCTGGCAAACAATTGCAACAGCTAGACATTAAAATCTGTGAGAAACAGGAGAGTGCATACCAGATAAGGACTGCAGATATAATGAAGGCAAACATCATATATTTTGTTGAAAACACAACCAGTACAGGAAATAAATAAGAACAGAGTGTAACTAACTACAAGTTAAATGAAGTTACAACAGCAACAAAAATTTTTCATACAAAAAATTTAGAGTCAAGTAAAATGTTAACAACAGAATAGAGAGTTAAATTAGCATTTATGGCAGCTTATAGCTAATATCATTTCCACATTTATGTGATGATGGAGGCATGGTGTGATGATTAAACAGTGGCCTGGCATTCCTTTCAAAAAATTAAGCCAGAAAGAGACCAAAAATTCCAATATACTTCCCTATTAGCAACATATGTCTCACACTGCAGAATTTGCCACTGCCATGTGGCCAATAACTATATGCTACTGTTTAGTCACTTTGCCTTGAAAGATTGAGTTATTCTGGTTAAATGGACAACACGGTGTCATCAATCAAGAATGGAAATAAGATTAGATAAACTAGTGGTTTGTAATGGAGAAAATATACATGATTTTCCCTTCAATATTTCTTTCACCCCTTGCTCCTGTATGAGCTCTTCCCCATCTCATCTAATCTTCCTCTTCCTCACGTCATAATGTCACAATGAAATGGTGGTAACAAGTAGGTCATTTAACTTTCTCTTTTATATATCTTTCCCATGAATTTTAAGAACAACTTATGGGGCAGTCCACGTGACACTTGCTGGATGTGTGTGCTGATGATGTTGTAACTCTCATCTTCATATGTAGCATATGTGGATGGCAAACCCAACTGTTCATATAATTCCTTCACTGCTGCAACCTTCTCTGGATCCTTTGAGCCATAGCAATCCTAGTAATTAAATAACAAAGAACATTACAATTATAACAATGAAAAATACTGGCCAACATTGTGTAATGTAGCACCACACAGCAATGGAATCTGGCTTTTCTGTCACAACATATCACGACCCAACTGCACAGGCTTTTATATTTTAAGATGGATCACAACATACTTCAGTACTGCTCTGACAAACTCCAATCTCCTCCTTCCTTACACCTTGGTTTCTTTTGATGAAGTGATGGATGTAAATGTGAGGTAAACTAATTGTGATGTTGACTTACATTCATGGATGCAAGCTACAAATGTACACTTGAACAGATATCACAACAGATGAACTGTATGTTTTTTTTAGACTTCTGATGTTCATGAGTATCATAGAGAAACCCACCATCAAATCATATTATGGTTGTGACCTGTTCTTATAAATGTCTATTTTTGTCAAGACCAGTTCAGTAGTCAGGTTTGACTTCACTACAAAATTCTTGCACTGGACAATGACTCAAACACACACTTGGATGAACCACACCTGTAGAAAATTAGCCCCATTCTGCCCACAGAAAATATCTACATCAACAAGTCTGTTACTGTGGAAAGGCAAGCTTGGCATACAAAATACACATCCTTTGTTGCCACTGATACCTACATGATCAGGTATCCACATAAACATTATATTAGCAATGTAAAGGGCAACAGCTCTTACAGAGTTTGAGCAAGAATGGATATATGGAAGTGGGGATTCTAAGCCTTGGTTGTGCTCTGGGAGGCTGTACATGGCAGAAGTGTCCTGGCAGGTGGTTTAAAATGCCTTTCAGAAGGCAAGCAGCTTTGCTGTAAAAGATTAAATAAGAGGGTTCAATCAAAATTTAGAAGCCTGGCTTATATAAGATAAATGCACAACTGCTGATCCATACATCAGACATCAAAGCTGTGAAAATGACTGTGTGCCCTGGACATTGTGAGGGCATTTGCAAGAGGAGCCTACAGACAGTATCAGACACCCTGGGGAAGATACAGAGGTGGGTATCACAATGTCGTCTCATGATGTCACACAGAGATATTGTGAGGATTTTAAAACGGTGAATTAAGGAAGGGCAGCAGCAATACCAAGATCAATGTTTGTGAGAATATCTACACGCAATGCTGAAATAATATTTAATCTTACAGCTAATAAAGCTTTCTGTTCCGGAGAAGCCCGCTGCAATGCAACCACTGCCAACCAGGTACACTTTCCATCTTGAATATCAGTGCCAACTTTTCCAGTGACTTCTGGGTCTCCAAAACAGTCCAAGTAATCATCCTATGAAATAACAGAAAATCACCGAGTATTAAAACAGACAGTATATGCATTCCATAGATCAAAATCACTATACTTAGGCCACAGAAAAAAAATACCATGCATGGTGAGGATGACAGTACTAAAGGCCTACTCTGACTCTGCCAACTTCCCTATCCCCCTCCAGGCCCCTCTGGTTTGTGTCAACCAGTCTGTATGCTTGTTGGTTGGGGTTGTTATATGGTTATCACTTCCAACACTCCTGTGAGCAGAATGTACATAATGCAAGGGAATTTAGTGAAGCATACTGGAGGAAGAAGTACAACAGTTTGAGGAAGATGTGGATATGTTGATCCACGTGAATTCTTTTCATGTCCTGCATATAGAATGTGGAACAAAGGAAGGTATAATACAGAACAATGAATGATAAAACTCTATTAAGATTACATAACATACACACAATTTCTATAAGCATATGCCTACAAGTGTGCAAGCATACACATAACTGACAAGCCAGACAGTAGAGAAGGCACACTGGCTGGGATAGAGAGAATGTCTGAGGTGTTCTTGGTTGAAAGTTTGCAGATGTTACTTGGAATTAACTTATTTCCACAGATCATAAAGCACGTGACAAACCTGAACTTGGAAAAACTGGCCCATTTCCAAAAGAATGGTCTTTGCTTGGCGATGTCTTTCTTCATCAGTTATACCTGCCTGAAATTTAAAAAAAAAAAGGTAAAACAAAGCAAAACATAAATGTCTAACACTCAACATATCACTGAAATCTACTATGGTATTCCAAGTTTATTAGATTAGACATGCATAAATGCAATGCAAACAATGGCATAGTTAAGACAAAGCTCATGGTTTTACCACAGTGCAGGAAATGCAGGAAAAAGATTCCAAAGTAAATATCAGGATGTTACAAGTCCACGTAGAGAAACTACGCACAGAATTTATAAATAAAGGCAGTCAGGGTCATTACTGGGTACACAAAAGAAAACTGAAACATCAAGTGCTCACTGAAAATAAACTGAATTAAACCAGTGATAGGCATAAACATACACCTCAGAAACCCTGCAGACATCTTAAACAAGAGACTAGGACTTAAAAGCCATCAGCACAAACTGCCACAAAACTCCTGAAGCTGACAACATGTACAGCGACAGTAGCATGTAAATGCAACTACCTGTGCTTGCTAAGAGTGAACACCTGTCAAGCAACTTGAGCCTTTAAGCTGTTCATGAAGGTTAAATCAATCCTCACCAGACTCTTTAACCTGACAAGGCTTGGTTTCTCTTACTCTAATACACAAAGTTTTGTTACACAATTCTAAAACCTCATATGGAGCACTGTTAGTACAGACAGCCTAAACGGACCAATTCTGTTCAAGGAACAAATTAATTCTGTATGTGAGTATGTGGAGCCAATACTCCATCCATTTGGTTTTCTGTTTCCAAGATGAATGTCAATGCATGAATACAAACTTTTTACTGGGGTATCAGGAATGCATGCTGAACAGTAAAGAGAATTTCCAGCACCTGTTGAAATATGGATGAGTTCCATTTGTAATGGGTTTAGGCTGTAGGCTTATCATTTTCATTAGTAATCTGAATCTCAGCAGGATCCAGCTGACAGGAACAGAGTCTGACTCTTCCATCTGACCTTGTGGTCACACTTGCAAAAAATTTTTATTGTATTTCTGGTATGACAATACATTATAAGACAACACTTCTCAAAACCTATTACATGTCTAAACCTCACAGAAATTATGAGCCTCATCACACACAAAACATGTTTCAGAAATCTGCTACTATGATTATTTGAAACGCTATGTAATCCAAATTCAGAAGCAATTGACAATTTATTTTACGCCCCATTAAACTGTAAAAATATGGTCAACAAATGACTAAAATTCACCATTCACTAATTAGAAATCCTACTACATTCAAGGGGTGTCAGATTCCAATATCAGCCCAACATCTACTTATCCTGACACATTTTGTCATTTTCCTCACTCCCGCCACAAAATTGATGGAATAACACATTAAATTAGGCCATTACTGCAACCTTCCATATCATTACCACTTCATTATGCACACTACCATTCAAAGGTATATAAACTCTGTGCTGAGAAATCACTGTTAAATAATCAAAGAATCAATCATGTAAACTAATATCATGTTTATTCAATGACTTCAAACAAAATACAATTACAAGTAGTGACAAAGAACATGCTTATCCACAAGATGTCCTCCAGAACTTAACTAATGGCCTACAATTCCTGCTTATGATGTTCCAAAAATAATGGATCTTCCCAAAGCAAAATTTCTGGAGGTAAATACAGTTCCTTAGTCAGAGCTCTGGTGGTGACTATTTAGGCAGCTTTTCACAGAAGAATCCATTTTAATTGCATTAGAACTGCAGATCTCACAAAAGAAATATTACAGAGGAAAGTAGGAGGAATTTTTCAAATAAGTTGAAATTTTTAAAATACAGAACAAAAGGAACACACACTGAGCAACATGGAAACACACTTTATACGCAATCAAATTAAATTATTTGCTATAAAAAATACACGTTAAAAGTATGTATGTGACATCAATTTATAATGACAAATCACTACAACCAACATTCAAATGGTACATACCATATACATGCTGAGGGCAACAGGCAAATGGAAAGAATAGTATGCTGTTTTGTATTTCACAATGGAATTGTACCTGCCCATTGTGAACTTTTCAAAAACTGGTTTTGTACCAAACCGCGTTGCAAGGAGGTCCAATGATACGCCCATTACAGTTTTTAAAGCAACCTGCAAACCAACCAAAACAGGATTTCTTCAAATTCAGTTCCACATAAATGGATATTCAATATTTTATATTTGTGTGAAGTCTCAAACATATGCTCATTCTTCAATATGTGACAATAACACATGATAAAGCATCACACTTTTATCTCTATCCATACTGCAACCTGCACACTTATCTATTTGTCTCGTGGGGTACAGGTTATTTACTTCTCCTGCACAACCCATTTGTACTAATTTCAGCTTCACTTTGCCACCTTCAGGCTAAACTTCCTTAATCTAAAGTGGAATGTTCATGAATGCAATGTTTTGCTCATGGTAAGTGGGTTTTTGGTTTTGTGGTGTATATTGGTTGGTTGTCATGGCCTGTGCTATTTGTGTTTTCACTTATGCAAGGCAGTTATTTGCTAAGCCTTGGAATGGATGGTATGTTTGGTTACTGAAGGTCTACATGGCAATAACAGCAAATGTACCATAATTGTTACTATATATGAAATTCCAAAATTGTTCAAATAAGTCAGAAAGTTTGACAACAGAATCCCACATTCCTTAGTAATCCTTCTTTTTGACCAACCTCATGTACAAGCTTAAGTTCTACAATGATTGTTCACTGTACTTCCTTTTCAATGCCATCCCTACTTGTTACACCCAAACAAATAATTAAATTGACTCTTATTTTAAGTATAAAAATTAAACTTACATCATGAAATAACTCAAGAACATGAACATAATATGGTTTATCACGGAAATATCGGCTAAGCAACTGGTACACGCCATTTTCAAGGAGCAGCCCATCATTAACTGCAGCAGTCCCAAGGTTTTCATACAGATACCAACATGGTCGACCTCTTCTCGTTACAGAGCCATCCATTATATCATCCAGTACCAGAAAGTGTGCTTGCAGCTGTAAATCACAAATATACATAGATATGAATAGATACCAATACATCAACAGTCACACAATCTCCAATATTTCTGCCCTTAATGCACATTTTGAGCTCACCAACTCTGTTTTTCAATACTTTCTTTCTTTGTTTTGTAAAATATGTACTACTCTCACATCTTACGTTGTTCAGATTCCCTCCTTTCCCTCAGCTTGGATCCTGTAACCACTGCAACTTAGCCTGCTTCCTTTATGTCATAACTTTGAATAATCCCCATCAAACCATGGTTTCTGTTGCTTCAATTCATAATAACCTAGGCTCTCTTTGGCTACAATCTTGCTATTCTCTCAAATTGTTTTCCAAGCCTCACTGGTGTCCACACTATCCTCAAAGTTTCCCAAAGCTGCAAACATGTTTGTAATTTTAAAAAATAAAATTCTTTCTTTAAAAATCTATTATTCCCAAGTATACCGAGACAGTTTGCAAAATTTATCAAATAGTCACATTTTCTCTTACCATTTCTACACACCACCCCATTATTTGAGACAGGCGGATGTTTTCTTGAGTGAGTTGATCTTTTGTAGCCAACATGCGATAAGAATAAACCACGGCCAAGCCTCGATTCTTTTTCCCTCCAGGAACATTATACTGTAGTACCTGAAAACATAAATTTATACTGGTTTTAATAACAGCAAGATTTAGTTTTAAAGGCATTTCATACTGTGTACACCACATAATGTTGTTAATCACTGTATCTAGAACATGAAAAACTACAAACGTTTACAAGCAAAAGACCACTTGCAGCATCACACACACAAGCAGATGATAACATTAACACAAATCTTAATATGTGGAAAGATGAGAATAGGATTATGGCACTGTCTAATTGTAGAATTTTGTTATGGTGGTGATAAACCTTCACATTCCATGGGAGGAACGTTTCTGAGTAACTACAGAATATCACTCTACCAACTTACTTTACCCAGCCTATCTACACATACTTCTACGTGAACACATCATTATAATTTGAAAAACAATTTAATACCCATACCAAAGTACAGCAGAAATAGCTTTAGCCCTGGAACACGGAGGTTTTCAACATCTCTCCCAATGCAACCCAGGAAGTATAATATATAGCCCATGCAGCTTCCATGTTATTTTTGCTAGGCAGATGCACATTCCTGCAAAGTGCCTATTAAAATCACAATGTCCAGTCATCCATCTGTATGCACATAACACCTACAGAATCAATGAATGGATCTTCACACAATATGATACTGGAGGCCACTTGACTGGCAGACCTACCTGTATTTCTGTTTGCATTGAGTGCTGGCCTTACTGTTAAACCTCAAAATGCAATAACTCTAGAGGCAAACGGTATAAGAAGGAAAACCTCCATCTTTACAACTTGCACATCATGCCTGTAGGCTTACAGAATTTCAATGAAATCCAAGGTAATCATGTCAAATGCTATGTTGATCTGACACAGAATGACCTGCACAAAAATAGTCGGCAGCCTAAAGTAATCATAGATGTTGAATGGGATTTCACAGTGCTTTAGTTCTGAAAGAATATAAGCAATTCTGTATGAATTGTTTGTTCCTGAAGCCAGCAATGAGGAATGAATATGTGCAACTTTTTTCAAATCTCCTATAGCAACCCCACAATTGTATAATCAAACAATTAACAGACTTTTCTCTGCTCCAGAATATCCAGACTGGTTCTGGGGCCCACCCAGCCTCCTATTCAATGGCTCCGGGGTTCCTCCCTGGGCGTTAAGCGGCCAACACATTTAGTTAACCACTCACCTGTATCTAGTGCTGCAGTTAAGAATGGGTGGACCTATAACTCTAGTCCCCCTGTATGCCTTCATGGTGTGGACAGGGAAAACTTTACCCTTTATACTGACAAAATTACTCCTCAATTGTAAAAGCAATCACATTTTCAAGAGAAGGTTACTCCAGAAGAAAAATTAGTAATCATATTCAGCTACGTAAATGTTTTCTTATAACAGAAAAAAAAAATTATAACTTAAGATTATGGAATACAACAGGTGAAAAGAAACACAGATTAAGTAATTGGTCCTGACATATGTTCGCGTAGAATTTATTTTTTATCTGTAACATCAATTTTAATACAATGTACTTGTAATTAATACTCAGGTAAATTTTGATGCTATATTAAAAGCATAGTCCATGAAATGGCAACAATAATAACTCTGTTAATGGACAGATTATTGGAACATCTAAAAGTAATGTTGCAGATACCTGAATAACGTATTGTCATCAACACATTCACCACGCTTATTGAATGAAGGAACAGGCTGATGAGGTTGAAGGGAGTATTAGTGTTGAGAAATATTTGCTGGATTTTACCTGACATGCATTTTCCTTTCCACAGGTACATTTCATAAAAATGGTCATTGAGAAATGACAGCCTGTATTGTGGTGAATTTCCTTACTTCATTTGAAGTGTTTCAGTTTTACGTTTCCAAAGCAACCACTTTTTCAAACATCTGATGTTTTGGCTTCTTTATTACTTCACCAGCAACTGTAGATTCCAGAATACCATTTCATTTTACATAAAAATGTTCATGATGTTATGAATCAGAATTTCTATCCTGGTCAAAGTCTTGATCTATTAGTACCCTAATTGCCAGTGTTACTATGTGTCTTGCATCATAACTTTCCATCTATCTGCCATGGTTACACTTATCTTTTGGGAACATGTTTTCAAAGTATGCCCAACAAGATTTATTTTCACTTTCATCCTCACCTCCAGACTTATCTATATGTAACTCTCATAATTCTTTGTGGAAAGTATTCTGCAAGGTTTTGGTCTGGTGAGGAAACTTGGGGTGGGAAAGGGTCAACCCTCACCCAATGTGCCTTTGCCCAGATCAGTTTTGAGTGCATGTAGTTGAAATAATTAAATATATGGGGAAAATGCAGGCAGTTACTCAACTGCTGCAGAAGCTGGCAGCATCAGCTACTCAAGCACCATGTACATGTTTCATGATCAAAAATGTATTCTAAGTGTGTGTGTGTGGGGCAGTAGGGGTCCATAAGTGTCTGAATTCATGTAGCTTTATTTTTCTCATAAAAAAGTTAGTGCAACATGGTTTTGCACAACTCGCCAAGGTCACTCCCCTTAACACCTGTGTTTGACATGAGATCACTCTATTGCATTGCTGGAATTTAATTTGTATTTAATAATAGGTATATCTTTTAATCCATTTACTATAGTAAATTTTGCTTTAATAATTCCACGTTTCCATCAACTGAAATAGCATTTTATTCACTTTCATTTTCATTTCATATGGCCATATACGGGAACATATATGATGTCTGTGGAGCCATCTTGGAGCACTGTAGAAAAACATGGCATTTCTAACTCAAGACATGCAGAAAGCAGTGGCAACTGAGGTTTTAATGAAGCGAGGACTTCTTAATTGCATGGTCTCTGGAGATGGCAAACATATAAGAATTGGCAACCAGAAGATTCATTAATGCAGCTTTATAACTATAAGCAATACTTTCACATTTTCCTGCAAGGTACAGCAGATGAAAACTACACACTTATTTGCATCAATGTAGGTGCCTGTTCTACACAAAATGATACAGAAGTGCTGTCTGCATTTCACTTGTATCAACATCTTGAAAACAATACCTTCAATGTGCTACCTTGGCAGCACTTCATATTCTGTCAGCAGATTATGCACACACATAATTTTTATCAAGACTGGTCTTCTGGGATGTGATGGTGTGTACTTTGGTACAGGAGTACCAACGTTTCAGAGAAACCTGACACCTCCCTCAAAAACGTTGGTACCTATCCACCAGACTGTATGGCATCATGTCCCAAAATAGTGTAATCTTAACGCTCAGTGCTGTAATAGCCACAAAAATGTCACATCTATTCTATTATTCGTTGAATGAATATTTAATTCTGCCCATGTAACTTCAGCTTTAATTTTACCTAATTAAACATATCTTTGACAGTTCTAAAGAATTTTACCTCTGCTGCTCTATGTATCCAGGTGTTTTTATTAGCCTTAGTTCAAACTGCCACAAGAAAAGTGTGGCAACTGTCATTACTTTACAAAATTTCAACTTTGTTATATTCTCTTTTCTATTTATCATCCCAAATACTCCTTGAAATGTATGTACCGGTATTCTGCTATTTACATCATAGTCTATTTTATGAGAAGCTACATCCTGCACATCTGAAGCGTGAAACTCCCTCTCTATTAACAGACTTAAAAATAATTACTCTGCAACTGACTGGACATTTTCCTTGTCTATGGCTACCACTTTCCTTTTTATTAAAGAAATATCATCTAGAAATGTTCACCATTTTGCAAACAAAGGGATTTCCACCAATCTTAACCTGATTTCTGCATACAAGTAAGTGTCTGCACAATGTATGTTCTTTGGATTCAACTTTCAACAGTGAAGTATGACAACTGTAAAGTTAAAAAAATCCATCAAAAGTCTTTGGATAAGTATCTTGTATCACATCAATATTAAAAACGACAAGAACTGTGGTTCATTCACTCTATTTATTTAATTATCTGAAAAGAAACAAAGTTTAAAATTTATGAAGCAAACAGTTTTAACAGCATGTTTAGTTATATTTTAATTAAATATACGTGTACCTCTAAATTTATGGGGAGACTTCAGTAATGTTTGTATGTGTTTAGAAGACCACTGGTGACTGCTGAATACACAAGTTTAAAAATGAAAGCACAAAATTAACAATTCTAGAGACCCACTCTCTTTTGTTGAATTACATTGACAACTGTAACGTATATGAGAAAAGTGTATCAGACATGAAACATGTGGTTCATTTCTCTGTACATTTATTCCAAACATATTTTGCTTGGGATGCCTGCAGAAACACGTGTAGGTCTCATGTAAAGCATCCATTATTTGAAACTGATTTTAGTCAGAATTAGAATGTGGTTACAAGTTTCAATAAAATTCCACAACATCAAATTTCATGTAACCTGTTCAGCAGTTCTAAAGTTGTTCCCTGCCCACACATGGTTGCAGTCATTTTAAGAAGTGCTCCATGGCAATACACACTTAAAAATGGCAAGATCAACACACTATAACAAGCAAAAGGACAGAATCTGAATGGTGGAAATCCACTGACACACAATCGCACACTCCAAGCATGGTGAACCCAGTTAAGGCAAGCAAGCTGTACTATGTGGTTGGAATGGGAGCAACAACCCTGCATACAAGAGTGTTCATGTAAGTATGGCCTACAATTGGTGCACTTGGGAGTGGAAGTGCAACCATGAAGTCATATAACTTATCAAAAAGTAATTAAAAATACATAAATATGTAGGTTCAGTTGTCTCCCATTACACAGGGTCCTTAGTTTACCCGACCCACAACACTGGTTGCTTCACAGACCGTCTGGCATGGTGGCAGAGACTGTGTCGATTGTCACTATTCCAGTTTGCCATAAGTTAGGGTTGATGCATTTTATTTCAATGTACAGCAGTTAATATTTGGCTTTTCTCACCATATTTAAAGAAGGTCTTGGAAATGGTTTCCTTTGGCTGAAAGGTATGCAACAGATACAATAAACATGTTTTTCATTGCACATCAGAGTCCTCCTGATAAAGCTGAAGAAACTACATCCTAAATGCCTTGTCTCTCTCTCTCTATGCCCTCCCAGGCTGTATTCCGTGCAAGGATTATTACTACACACTTTATCTTTTAACATGACCCACAAGTAAAAATCAATTGTATGGGTTCAGATCTGGCAAAAGAGACTACAATCCCCTGCTTATTATTCTGTAACCAAGAACACTCTGCAAACAACACACCGAGCTGTCTTCAGCGTTCAAAAACTGGTATCAGAATGTGTATAATCTTAGTTGAACTCAAAGCACATCACACACCAACTTTAGCATCATGTAATGGCACATCGTAGATAAACATGGGATATCTGCAGATCAGTACCTGTTCTTCTGCGAGTTCAAATAACCACTGAGATGAAACCAAGCTTCACCAATATACAGAATGAGTGTGGGGTTTGTTTCTCCACCATGTGACTGATGACTGACTACCAACTACTCTGTACAGACATAACAATGTCTCTGCGATAGCACACACAGTAGTTGGCTCACTGAATCAGCAGAGTTCTATGGGATAAGATAGCCAACAGGAAGTAACCAATGATATAGTGCAGATAAACTAAACACCCTACACTTCATTTTCAGCACCTATGGAGTACATATAAGCATAAACAAGTGAATCCAGTACAACATGTGTACAACACAGTTCACTATAGACTAGCGGCTGTAGTAAAAGAAAAATTCTGAACACCACATATCACAACTAAGTACCATTCACTATCTTACTGACACACTAAAGCAGGGACACACAAATCCCAGGTGCCAGATAACTTTGGAAACTAAATTTTGTATGATGGCACGTAATATTTGTGGGTCCTCAGTATGTACCGTATTTTTCAGCATATAAGACGCACTTTTTTCACCTAAAAATTTGTCTGAAAAATGGAGTGTGTCCTACATGCCGAAAAATACGGGGAATTTTGATCTGTCAAAGTCTATTCTATTCGTTTACGTTCAGATTTGAGGAAGAAGATTAATATCTTTAATGTAACTTAAAATATTTTTGCTAATTAGATTATTTGTTATGTACAAATTCCCTGAAAAATCAATGTATTTTTTATTCAATAAATGCATGATAAAATATAATAAAATTATTTTTTTGCAAAAAATCTGCATAAAAAATGGGATGCGTCATATACGCCGGTGCGTCTTATACTCCAAAAAATACGGTAACTTGCTTCATGTCACCCAACTGGCACTTAGGATTTTGAGGTGACTCCTAGATTTGTGGAACATTTATGCATCCATACACTAAAACATTTAAAGGACATCACTCTGTACATACTGTATTATTCTTCTGATTTCATGACTCTTGTGCTGCATAATGGATAAAAATTGTGCCTGAACCACATTTCTGTAAACTGGCCCATCTGATATTCCATAGGACATGCAACATTTTGTTGCCACTTACTCAGCCGGTATTTACGTTCACTTCACATTTATCATGAAAGAAACATAGTGTCATTCACTTGCATCCAGCATATAATTTAGCTCAGTACTTATCCACTTCATGAGTAATGTACTGGCATTAATAAATATCACCACTCACACTTAAAAGCACTTTTCATTTAACTTAAGTTGCACAGGTTATGATTTCTAGTAGGCAGTCTCTCCTTCCTTAATGCAAATTTAATCGGGTTTTCTAAAATGTATGTAAGTTTCTAACAGAAATGACCTTACAGCACTAAAAAGGTCTACTATTACACATTAATTTAGTTTTTCTTTCATTTTTCATGTCTCAATTGGATGTTACAAATTCTATTCATACAACAGAATCAACAAACACACTGAATACAAATGCTGTCTTACTACTATACTCACTTTCGCAAACCATTTGTAGCATCTGGGATATCTAAGTGCCTTCCAGTTTCTGTCAGATCTCTCACAATGTCAGGAAAAACACTCATAAAATCTCTGCTTTCATCTTTCGTTGCTACCGTCCCACTAGCTGCTAATGGAACAGCTGGTGAACTGACTGTTGATAATGACCTAGAGACAGCATAAACAACACCAAAACAATGAATAAACTACACACATTCATATCCCTAAAAGTAGCAGACAACAGAGGAAACCACCTACATTTCAATTTTTTCCAATTTCATTTATTCACATTTCATGGATCCCTATAGCTTACAGAACCTTATGGATATAGAAATAGTCTAGCGAATATTATAAAGTAATATCAATAATATAACAATAATAGTAACAATAATAGTAATAGGAATAATATATTTTTTCCCGTATGGTTTGACAGCCCCTAGGGGGCCTAGGCCTCCTCATTTTTCGAGGTTTCGCGATCACACACTTTACACACACCACACTAGGTAGGACTCCTCTGGATGAGTGACCAGCCCGTCGCAAGACCTCTACCTGACAACACACAACACTCACAAGAGACAGAAATCCATGCCCCCAGTGGGATTCGAACCCACAATCCCAGCAAGCGAGCGGCCGTACACCCACGCCTTAGACCACGCAGCCACTGGGATCGGCCTAGTAATAATATATACTTGCTAATAATTATCAATTGTCATGAATATATATTTAAATATAGCATATATCAGCATATACAGTATTTGACAATTTGGATTTAACTAGCTATAATATATTATGAATGAGTGAAGTTTTATACTTATTGTACTATAATATGTGCAAATTAAAAATGTTATAAAATATTGAAATGTTATATAGTATTAAAATTTATCTTGTATAAGACCAAGATCGTTAATTGTTGTTGCAATTAAAAAAGTCTTCCATGGAATAAAATGAATTGGAAAGAAGAAAACTTTTCAAAGCGGGTCTAAACAATTTCACCTCATTAGACAAGCTTTTTTATTCTGGATGGAAGATGGTTGAAGACCTTAATTCCACAATAACAGGCTACCCTTTGAAATGTTGCCAAGTTACATTGGAGGGTGTAAATTCGTACTGTGTCTTGTATTAATGCTATGAATCTCTTGATTTGATTTATATTGATCTTTGTTATTTATCACAAATAATAATAGGGAAAATATATATTGTGAATATAAAGGGAAAATATTTAGGTTTTTAAACAGTTCCCTACAAGAGTCTCTATATCTTGAGTTTGTGATGATTCTGATTATTCTTTTTTAAATCTTAAAAATATTGATACTGTAAGGCGAATTACCCCAGAAAATTATACCATAAGTCATAACAGAATGTACATAAGAAAAATAAATCATCCTTAAAGTATCTTGTGACATAAAGGCTTTAACAATTCTGATTACCTAACAGATAGCAAGGATTAAAATTAATTGTGCTTTCTTCCCCCTCCCCCCCCCCCCCCCCACAAATCAAAATCACATAGGGACAAAACACTTAAATAAACTGGAACTCACATGGATTGCAAGTGATTTCTGTTTATATTAGTCAAGGATACAGGCTGAGGAGCAGTGTGGATGGTTGTGCATGAGGTCCACTGGTGGTCTAGTTTTTCTGCCGACCTGTTAGCATAAGAAACGTGGGTATTTTCATTTAAACTCCGGGTTTTATCCACATGGGAGGAACATACCTACACTCCGTACAGTATGTATGACTATTAAGAATGCAGCTGGGAAAACAATTAAGTTATATATACACCTTCATTTCTTTGGTTGGTGCAGGACTTCCCAAAGTCAATTTAATTAGATATACTGATACAGTGTTAAAGGATTACCACATAGTGTTCAAGATTTAAAAATATTATTTCGCTTATAGGGAAATAGGGTATATTGTAGACTGCGAAAATCTGTAACGTAGGTCGCTCTGGCAAATCTGCAGCTTTGAAAACTCACCTGGAATGGCTTCTAAGCTTGTATGATTTATGCTGATATACTGCTCGGCCAAATCCATTAATGGTACAACTATCCTTCATACCATTGTATTTTGTATCTGTAAACTGACCGCTACCAGCAACAGTAGCTGTCCTCACAATATTCCGTCGCACTTCCTGCAAACAGGTTTGTGCAACCACGACACATTTTCTGACTGTTCCCAGCATCTGTATAACTATACCTAATCACGTTCGTTAACACCTCTCTACTGAACGAAACTTATTTCCTAACTCCAAGCTACAATGACAGCCGCAACCTTCTAAGCTTGCCAACTCAAATCGCACGCCACCAGCTCGCACACGTTCAGTCGCAGTCTAGTTGCTACTTGCGACTTGCCTGAAATAAACATCCGAGATACGGTACTAAAGCTGGTAAACAGTGTCAGCCAATGACGCAGAGGCGCACGTTGATTCTACGAAGTGATTCGTTTATACTCGTATCCTAAAGAGTAATCCACGCTCCGGTGTGAACTCATTGAAGTAGCATATGTATTTGCAGAAGCATATGCCTCGTGTTAACTACTACATGTGCTGAGTATCAACGATGGTTAGTACATGTGATACACTCGTGGTCCAGAATCTTAAAATTAAAACACAATATTGTTTTATACATTTATAACGTTACAACCACGTAATTTTTTTAGACCAGAGGAGGGCTGAAATATTTTTAAAGCACCCGATTTACTACGGGTTGTTTTAAAATCGTTTTTATAAAGAATCCAATATTTGTTCAATGTGCTTGCTAGTAAGGAATTTTTAATTTATCTTATTCCGTGCAACACTTACATTTACTGGTATTTAATCCCATAAAAGGTAAAGTTCACCCTAGAACAGGCCATGAAGGTCCAGAGGGGGAGTAGGGGTTTAGCTCTACTCTTTCTTTAACCCTGGCACTAGATGAGGGTGGGTGGTCAACTCCACGCCCCGGCCACTTTACCCCCGGGAAAGAGATCCGGTACCCATTGTATAGGAGGCTGGGTATTTAATCCCATAACCAAATCGAATTACATAGATGTACAACAGTACCTTGTAAAATCATGTAATTGCAATATGGAAATCCAGCAAGAATTTATGCATTCGTCGGTATTTTCCCATATCTTGACTTATACAAAATTATTAAACATTCAGTTTAGACGTAATTTTGAAAAGGTCAATCCATAACCTTCGTCAGAATTAGAACGCAAATGCCAAAATTCGGAATTTTCTAATCTGGGAATTTGGAGGGAACGAAATTATGCACTTTCACAAATGAGAAATTTGAGAGAACATATAACATATTTCTTCTTCATTGCGTATTCACTAAGATGTGTAAGTTCAATTTAGTCGACTTGTAAAAGGAACGCCCAAGGTTGTGAAACGCGTCCTTCTTATCCTCCTACCCCTCCTCTTCACCAATTACTTTCATTCCACATTATTCTAGCTTCACTAAAAGAATAATAAAGAGTAAACCTAAAGGCAACACATGGATAACAACAGGGATAAAGATCGCATGTATAAATAAAAGAAATCTTTATTTACAGTGTAGGAACAGTAAAGACACAAATCTTAAAGAGCATTATAAACAATACTGTAAAACTCTAACTAAGGTCATTAATGCGGCTAAAAAACTTTACTATGATAGAAGAATTTTAAATTCTAAAAATAAAATGAAAACTACTTGGAATATAGTTAAAACTGAAACAGGGAAAAAAGAAAGAAAGGAAGAAATACAGTACCTCGATATTAATGGTAATACAACATACAACCAACAAATTATAGCAAATACATTTAATGATTACTTTTTAACAATAGCAGATAAAATCACAGATAGTAGTAGAGATAGTAAAACAGGACATCCAAATAATAACAATTTTCTATAGTACATGTTACAAACATTTAAGCGCCCTCTGCCAAGTATTAGATTTAGACATACGTCAACTCATGAGATAGAAGAAATTATTAAATCCCTAAAAACAACACACTCACATGGATATGATGAAATACCAACTAAAATATTAAAAGTAAGTGCCCCTTTTATTAGCTCTCCTTTAACATATATCTGTAATAAAACCCCTTCCTCAGGTATCTTTCCATCTAGATTAAAATTCTCAGTAGTAAAACCAATATTTAAAAATGGTGACAAACATAATATTGCTAATTATAGACCTATATCTTTGCTAACTGCTTTCTCCAAAGTTTTTGAAAAAGTAATATATACAAGACTCTACCAACACTTAAATCAAAACAACATACTCATAAACGATCAATATGGGTTCAGGAGTAACTCTTCAACTGATATGGCTTCCTTCAAGCTAATAAATGAAATCTTACTAGCCATGAACAATAAATTAACTGTTGGTGGTATATTTTGTGACCTGGAGAAAGCTTTCGACTGTGTCAACCATAATATTCTACTATCAAAACTGGAACTTTATGGGATAGTAGGAAAATTCAATGCATTAATTACATCATACCTAAATGACAGATATCAGAAAGTGGTAATAGATAACATAAAAACTCATAATAGTACTTCTTCCGGATGGGAGATCATCAAGCATGGTGTTCCGCAAGGCTCAATCCTTGGTCCGCTATTCTTCCTTTTGTATGTCAATGATTTGCCTGAAGTAATAACTAATAACGCTAAAATCATCTTATATGCCGACGACACTAGTGTTATAATACCTAATCCTAGCCTTCAGGATCTTGCAATTAACATGAACAAACAATTTGTAGCCATAAATGAATGGTTCAAAACCAATTTGTTATCCTTAAATTTCAAGAAAACTCATTACCTACTATGTAGGACAAAAAATAGTTTGGAAACCAATATAAGTATAAGCTGTGGAAACAAGCATATTACTAACACGTCAAATACTAAGTTTCTTGGTTTACACATTGATGAAACATTATCGTGGAAATCTCACATTGACCAATTAGTAACTAAACTGAGTTCGGCCTGTTATGCAATTAGGACTGTAAAAGATTTTATGTCACAAGAAACTCTAAAGATGATTTATTTCTCCTATGTGCATTCCATCATAGCATACGGTATAATTTTCTGGGTAATTCGCCCTACAGTATTAATATCTTCAGGATACAAAAGCGTATAATCAGAGTTATTATGAATGCAAAAACTAGAGGCTCTTGTAGGGAACTATTTAAAAATTTAAAAATTCTGCCCATGTATTCACAATATATATTTTCGTTAATACTGTTTGTCGTAAATAATAAAGATCAGTACAAATCAAACCACGAGATTCATAGCTTCAATACTAGACATAGCACGAATTTGCACCTTCCAACATCACGTCTGACAGTTTTTCAAAGAGGACCCTACTACTTTGGTATTAGAGCTTTTAATCATCTCCCACCTAGCATAAAAAGCTTGAGTAATGAAGTGAAACTATTTAAACCGGCATTAAAAAGATTTCTTCTTTCCAATTCGTTTTATTTCTTGGATGAATATTTTAACTGTAAATTTAATTAATGATCATGGGTTTTTAATCCTTTACTAAGTAACCTTTTGTAATGATATTATTTGCTACAGCTCACATATATATAATAATCACATCATAGAATATTTATTACAATAGTTTTATTCATTTTGAATGTAATTACGGACTATGATTTGTTATTCTAAGCTTGAATTGTTTTACTATTGTGTTTTATGTCATGTCTGTTTTTACAAATTGCTTGTATTTATTTTACAATGTATATATTATATAACTTATTAATTCATATGATGACCAAATCCACATCCTGTTTTTGTCTTTGTGACTGTATATTGGATCTATGGATTGTAAATAAATGATGATGATGATGATACTGGAAATTCAAGTAAAGTTACATCACAGTACGGAGGCCGGGATAGCATTGTCGGTATAGCGACTCGTTATGAGCTGGAGGGTCCGGGTTTCGAACCCAGGTTGGGGCGAGATTTTCCGTACCTGTCCAGACAGACCACGAGGTATCGGGTCTCATTCCTCGGGGTAAAGCGGCACTCACCCCCTCCTTCCGCTGAGGTTTAAAGAAAGGGTAAAGCTATACAACTAGCCCCTGTTTTGCGCTCTAGCTGCGTTCCCGAAAAAGTGGACGTAAATTAAGCATGTGTAAATCAAAAATGATATTCCCGTAAGAAATAATGGACTTAAATTAATGTACACAAACCAGCCAAAGGGCGTTAAACCCAAAATGAGAGAGCGAAAATTAAGATGTGTTGTAAATTGGCAAGGGGAGTTAAGGCAAAAACGCGTACAAAATGGCTTAAAACAAGGGTTGGGTGTACATCTATCATGGATCTATCCCCTCCTCTGCGCTTTCATGGCATGCTACAGGGTTAACTTTACTATACATCGCAGTACGCTACCGCTGGGAGAAAGCAGCGTACTTTTTCAAG
The DNA here is from genome assembly GCA_021186555.1 of Reticulitermes speratus. Classification (NCBI taxonomy): domain Eukaryota; kingdom Metazoa; phylum Arthropoda; class Insecta; order Blattodea; family Rhinotermitidae; genus Reticulitermes; species Reticulitermes speratus. The sequence goes on from JAJKFL010000002.1 coordinate 20,441,913, forward strand.
AGTTGGCGACCTGAGACATTTCGTTTTACAGTTGTTTTTAGTTTTGGGTCGCGAATGGAGTCGTGATGAGTCGATTCTTTGAAGTCGAAAGCCTGAACTCGAGTCGATTCCAACGGTACCCATGGCGCCATTTGTGAGGACGTATCAGAAATTTTTGCTAGTGTACTGCCAAACGTTAACATTTGACGTAAGGAAGGTGACATGTGAATCCAATGTAAGTAAAGAACTTTTTAAATAATCCATACTGTCTTTTAGAATTTATCGACAAATAACTTCATAACTTTTTATGTGTAATTTTATACAAGTTGCACGTTTGTAAAATATCAATACGAAGAGCATTTTATGTAAAACTACTCCACATATTGATACGTCTAATCAACAATTCATTATTATTGAATGTATAATTCGATGATAAACCGAAACCTGTTGAAGAATTAAAGCAATTATTACGTGCGCTTTGATGGTCGATTGTATGAATGGTATAAATTTGTCCATGTGCACGCCATGAGAGCATATGTGGGAGTGGAGGTATACCTCCACTCATTCTTAACCTCGCCATTAGGTGGCGAGGTTAAGAATGAGTGGCAGCCTTACCTCCGGGGAAAGAGTCCCAGTTCCCATTGAATAGGAGGCTTGGGTCTGCCTTGCAGCCGGTCTAGACGTTTTGGAGAAAAACTCTCTTGCCCCTTCCGGGAACCGCACGATTCCTGTTTCGTCCAGCCTGTAACCTAGTCAGTGTAATAGCAATTTCCAACTGGCAATTGGTCAACTGGTTCGGTAGTCATTATTATGGAGGAGGTAGGAGGCAGACACACGGTCGTGACAAACGTGATAATAGATCGTAAGTTGAAAGTTATGTCTAACAATTTTTATGTGGCTAGATGCTTGTAGACATAGTGTACATCGCTAAATTATACAGCTGTCAATCTGCAGCTGCAGGTTACTTCAAGAACGACTTGTTTAAAAGCTCATAATTTTAAATTGAAATTCTTTATTTCAGAATTTTGCAGTCACCACAAACCCTGGTGGTAATTATCCTTTCACATAGAATTTAAGTCATGTTTTTACCCTCTCATGTTGGTGTTCTGAGAATAAAAATAACGTCTCTAATTATGCACCTAGGTTATTCTTTGTCATGTAAACAAAACAATACGATGTATGGTTGCAGAAGGATATTGTCGAACCAGGTTTTTTTGCGTCGGGCTTGCGGTAGCGTGCAGTTTCATAACATCGATCTGTTCATCAAAGAGTCACTAGGCAGTATTTGCAAAAAATAAACGACATGAAATAAATTCACGTTTTATGAGGTCTGTATGGATGTTTATTTTTTATATGTTTTATCTATAAATCTGCTGACAATAAACACTGGTCTATGGGAACACGACTTTGCGTTTTCTGTGGAAACAACTAGCGCCTAAATAGGGGCACATACTGTATGACTTGCCCAAAATGCTGTCACAACCTCTGCAACTTAAAAGCAAGCAGAAATTATTATAGCTCAGTCTGTATGCAAAATAAAGAAATTAACACACACGGACAAAATATTCCTCCGTCAGTCGCGTCACAGTCATGCAGTTGATATATCAGCTCGTTTTTTACGTTAGTTGAGTCTACGATGACATATGGAATTGAAGTATGGGGAATTCGCGAAGGGTGAGCGCATATATATATATATATATATATATACATATACATATATATAATTATTTACGTGAGGTTATGATGCATAAGAAGATACTTGGTGTCCAGTTTCCTTGGAACAACATAAGGGATAGAAGGACAATATTAACATGAGCCTTAAGGAAGTAGGATGGGAGGGTAAAAATGTGTTGTTATGCAGCGTTGGTTTGCCAACCAACGCAACCAACGCTGCGTAACACCCCAGAAGAGCGAAGACCTCAACTGCACTGCTGTGGAAGCCTGACATCTCGCATGGATTCATGCGGTTGTGGATAGAGACCAGCAGCGGGCTGTTGTGAAAGTGAAACTGAACCACCAGTCTCCACAAAATGTGGAAATTTTTTTGAATACCTGAGCAACTATTAGCTTCTAAAAAGAGACTCTGCTTTATGGAGTTAATTAATTAGTAATAGAGACTATCTTAAGATTCTAGGTGTTCACATGCTCAAATTTCGAGACACGTGGCAAAGTTGTGTTCAGAGAGTGGATCATATATTTGTAGAGAGTGTCCAATAATAACATATATCCTAGATATCTTAGGGGTAGGTACTGTAGACGTTGATGTTTAAGTCTGCATTGTACTGCACTTCTTATAAGGAGTTCCACAGCTCCTATTCAGGAGCTACGCGTGGAGTCGCAGTTTGGTATATCACAACGTAAAAAAAATTCCTTTACTAGTGATGACGTTCAAAGCTGTTGCATGGTTATGAACATAATCTATCATCATCCCTGACGTGTTTCAAAATACATGATCTCATAGCAGAAATGAAAGAAGATTATTTTCCTTGTGGAGCAACGGATGCAAGCGCAAAAGCTGTTCAAAGAATGTATGCATCTTTGGCATACACTTTCTGAAGAAAGTTAAAGAACAGTTTATGGGTCAACCCCCTTGTGATTTGCTGTATTTGTGTGCACAGTAAGGCATAGGTCTGTTCTTCATATGTCTTGTATGTTGACGGAAGGCCTAGGATGTTGTAGAGCTGCTTTACTTTCGCTACGTTTTCTGGGTGCTTTGATCCATAGCATTCCTGTAAATACGTAAAAGTCAGGGTTAGTTACAAGAATGTAATGTTACAATAGGCTAGCCCACTTGCTAGTTGTCCACACAAGATAATTTTTGCTCTCACCGATGACCCCTAAAACAGTTGTATTTTTGGTAAATTGATGGTATGTAATGTATATTAAAAAGAGTAAACTCATGAAATATAGCAAACGAGGAAACGTTCAACTCAATATTTAGTACACTGGGAGTACCAATTTTATGTGAGCTAGAGCAAGAAAAACACATAAAGTTGAATTATTAATTAATACCTTTCAATTTTTACTCATAACTATCATGAAGTCTGCTGGGACCTCAGAAGTGTAATTTTCCTTTTACACTCCGTATTTTCTTTATGCAGCTATTGGTATGGTGGCCATTTTCAAGAGAATTAATAAAATTGTATTAGAACTACATGTGAATCGGCTATTATATTAGATGCTTCGAAAAGAATAAATATACCCAGAGTTTGTTCTTGTTCTCCTTCTTCTTCTTCTTCTTATTATTATTGTAGTAGTATAGTATCTGCGGAAAGCACTCTGTATGTGTCCGCCTGCTTTCTTACTCCCAGCTCTTTCTTCTCTTCCTGATATATTGTAATACTGGCTGAAACATTTTTTTCTGGGTTGGCCGACATGTCTCCTCCCTTTAGAATTCAATTCTAAAGCCCTTCTTGGTAGCTTTGTTCATCCATTCTTTTACATCGCTAAACCATTGTAATCTGTTTTCTCCTAACTCTGTTAACGCACTTTCAATTTCGATTTATTCTTCACAATCTTAATTTCTAATTCTATTCCTTATCATATTTCTCTAAACGCTCCTGAAAGTTTTACTTTTACTGTTGCATTTTGCTTTTGTTTCACTGTGCAAGTGTTAAATTTCGACGTTAAATGCTGAAGAAACTGTATAAAATGTACTTTAGCTCTTCTCGTTTTACGTTTTTTTTTTTGGTATCTCTCTATTCCATAATGTTCCGTTTACAATTTGATAAAATTCAGTCCTACTTTATTTTCTTCTATCTCACTTCCCAAATAAGTGAAATGATCTCCCTCTTTCACTATTGTGCGTTTAACTTCTCTTCTGACGTTTATATGTAAGTTCCTTAAAATTCTCACAGTCGCCAACTTGTCCATAACCATTTTCATCACGATATTCCACTGATTTAGTTTAATTTCACTTCGCTTTCCGCCTTTCCCTCAAATTAATACGTTGTATGTCAATATTAATGATTTCCGTGGCTAGTCTCTTTTTCTCTCTCTACCTTTTTAGCCATTTTACCCAAAATTCCAATAAACAAAGGTGGCTAATATTTTATCCGCGCTGAATTCCAAACTTCCTCAGTTGTTGTAATCAACGTGTTTTGTAATTTTCTTTAACAATCTGTAAATCGTTGTACATTTGTTTCAGTTTTTCCCTAACTTATTCTGGTAGTTTTAATCTACTTGGGCTTGAATAATTTTTCTCTCTCTTGATGCAGAAATGTTCTTTTTTAAAACCGATAAATACAATTACGCCTGCCGTACCCTTGCCAAATTCCCAGTGTTCCTCAAATAATTCTTTCTTCAAAACTTTAAATAAGTTATTGATCTTACCCAAAAAAAGAATGCACCTTGTTCCTCACGAAGCATTGCTTCCATACCTTTTAAAATGTAATTAGTTAAAACTATTTTTCAAATGTTACAACTGTGTCTTGACTCCCCGCTTCCAGTCATCTGGTATCCCGCTGTGATGTTGGCTAAAGAAAATGCTAAAATTAATCGCAAGCTTTTAAGTTGTTTCGGAGATGAAATATGTGGACAGTCAAACACAACCTCCTATTACGTGTGAAATTTATCCACTGTACGCAAGGAAGGAACGGTTTCCCGTTGTTCACTTGAACTTACAAACGATATGCAATGTGACTTGTTAATCCATGTGCTGTACATGGAAGCTCTTGTTATGCTAACCTGTAAGAGTTGTAGCTGTGGCTCTGAAGCCCTCTGTATTGCGACCACCGCCAACCACGTGCATTTGCCGTCTTCCACATCTGTCCCGACACGACCAGTGAGTTCCGGGTCGCCGTAACAGTTGAGATAGTCAGCCTGAAACACAGTCCTCTTCGTCACTGTGCTGTGTAATATATCGAAAGTATCAAGCTTACATCCTGTGGTCTCGTGTTTTTTTAATTAGGATTCTTCTTACCGTGAATATATGGGCAGCAGACACACGGCGTCACATCCCAGAAGACAGTAAGTAATGTAGAGCTTATGTGACGTTATTTTAGTACGCTAAGTTTATTTTAATTCTGATTGTAATTTCTGTCTTATTTAATGTGGCATTATGACTGAGTGAAGGTGACAGAAGAGTTGTAACGTGAGAAACCTAGCGAGAGTGGGATTTTTTTACTCCTCGTATCATTAAATGGGGTAAGCGGTGGCGCAGTTGGTTGAGGCTCTGAGCTACAATCCGGAAGGTCGCGGGTTCGATTCCCGATGGAGTCATAGAAATTTTTCGTTGACTTAATCCTTCCGGCCGCACTATGGCCCTGGGGTCGATTCAGCCTCTAACAGAAATGAGTACCAGAAATATTGCTGGTGGGTAAAGACGGCCGGTGCGTAGGGCTGACAACCTTACCACCTTCATTTGCCGATTGTCTGGAAATCTGGGAGCGTAAACCTGCTGGAAACCTTGCAGCCTGTCCAGGCCTGTATAAGGATTGCTTTTTTTTTAATGGCTCGACAGCCCCTTCGGGGCCTAGGCAGCCTCATATTTCGAGGCTTCACGATCACACTTTTTAGACACACTGTACATTCGGTAGGACTCCTCTGGACGAGGGACCAGCTCGTCGCAGAGACCTCTACCTGACAACACAAACTCACAAGAGACAGACATCCATGCCCTAGGCGGGATTCGAACCCACAATCCCAGTAAGCGAGCGGCCGTAGACCCACGCCTTAGACCGCGCGGCCACTGGGATCGGCGTCACAATGTTTACTCCATATTAAATAATCTTGTTACTAGGATAATGAAAACAAGAAGGATATGATTGGCGCAAATGGGATGGGAAATTGGTATAGAGTTTTCTTCAGAAAAATTGTAACTAAAGAGTTTTGAGAGACTTAATAAGGGGGAGGATAATTTTAAAACACTCAGGCCATCCATTTCTCTCGTGGACATGGACCAGCAGTTCTCTTCGTACTTCAGAAGGACGGTAAACAGAGTGAAATATCTCGATGTGAAAGAAAAAGGTTAAAGTATTCCATAACCTAAGCACGTGCAAATGAAGGTCTATGAAGGTCAAGAGCATAAAATTCCACTCACTTCTAACCTCGGGAACTAGATAGACGTAAGTAGTTATCTTCAGGTTCCGGCTGCTTTATCTTTGGTAAGCACTTGATAGGAAGTTGAGTGAGATCGAGGACAGATCTGCACGAGTTGGCGAAGGCAACGGGATCGGAAAGGACGTGCACATAATGCAGCACATAAAGCTAGCAATGACGTTCTTTCTGAGCCATTAATCTTACTTTAAAATATACATGTTGAAATGTAAATAAATTAAATTTTACTTACAGAATTTTACAAAACCTGTGTATGATAATTTTTATGGATGAGTTATGGACCATATGAAAAACTCCATTCATGGCCTCATGTAAAACAGCGTTATTATGGACTTCTGTGCCTGAAAATCGGAATTATCCGACAACTTATGCTGGAAGCCTTCTGTATTGAATTTCAGAAAAATTTGAAATGATTTATGCGCTACACGAAATGTCAATTGTAGCCTTGTATGATTCAGGCTATGTTGTCTTTTAATATGTCTAAAAATCAGAATTTCCAAACGAAATTTTCTGGAAATCTGCTATTGAATTTTAATGTCTGTGAAAATTTTATTGGATACACGAAAAAGTCTATTTATATCGTTACGTAAATTAGGCTTTATTAGAAATCGATAGACTGAAAATCAGAATTGCTCGACAATATTCAATATACGCTTCAGTTTCCAAATTTGAATTAAAGAAAGTCTTCATAAAAGCTTAGGCGCTGATTTTACGCTACAGAATGACAGACGGACTGATAGACTGATGTACGGACATAGAGATACAACCTCCACATACGACATTCTTCCTTTATTTTGTAAAGAACACCTTAAATCTTCTTCCTGACGGGAATTCAACCCCTGTCGTCCAGTCATTTCCCCTCCTATTGAAAACCTAGAAGACCCATTGTTATATTCACTGTGGCCTGATATTTGTACTGTATCCTAGACGAGATCAACTTAGTAAACACCTTTCCACCCTGTTCCTTTAGGATACATTTTAATAGCATCCATAATTTAGAATTAGGTCTCACAAGTGACTTCTATCTATGAGTATTTACAATATTTTCTCATGTCTCCCTCTATGAAATGCATCCCATCCAGCACATTCTCATTTTATGTAACTTTCTCTATCTTTCAGAGTGATGCACCTGTATGAAACCCACGACTGTGCTCCAAATAATATAAATAGTTTAAATGCCAGTAAGCCACGCCTCTTTAAATAGCTGAAAATTGTGATCAACAGAAATATGTGATCTGCTTCATTACTTCAAGCTAAAACCTAGCTTATTGTGGTAAATGACTAAGACACAGAGGAATCATGAACATCTCAATATTCTGTCTTATTATCGGATTGCCAATTTATCCATAATCTCCACTTAGCCCTCTGCGAATATTCTATTAAACAAATACAGGCGTTACCAGCACTTGGTAGAACTGTCCCATTTCCATCAGGATCGTCTTAGCTTGACGATGGGTCTCCTCATCTCGTATGCCGGCCTGGAAAAAAAAAGAGCACTTAAGACTTCTAATGATAATTTACAGTCACAAATGTAGTCTAAAGTATATATGATCAATTTATGTGCACTAGAAAATGAAATACATTTCACGTAAAACAAACTGTCAACACGACGGCACGTCTCGAAGAAGGTTTTACAAATTTTGTTTCAACCTGAGGCGGCAAAATTGTCCTTAAGGGAGAAACAAGATTATGAACTTATAGACTGTACATTTCATAGGCGCGTTAGGCAGAAGGAAATACGAAAGACATGCTAACATCCATAATCTTCAATTTAATACACGAAAAGGAAATTGCTTTATTTTTAATAAATATTTATATAAAAACTAAAACCTATACAAAACATGTCCACTTTGAGATGATAAAACAGTAAAGGATATATATATATATATATTTATATATTTAATGACTTCACGACAAGTAGGCCAAACCCCTTTAGACTACTCTAGGGCAGTGCTTTTCAAACATACTTTCCTCGTAAGCAAAGCCTTTACTTGTACCGATATGTACTGAAAGTATTAATAACATAAAATTTGTACTTTTATAGTTTAATTTTGTAAGTACTTCATAAATATTTTTTTCTTCTCATTTAATACATTTAAAACAATTTCAGTAATGCGATAACATCTTTACAATTGAATTATGAAAAAATGATAATTCCCAAATAACGTCGCTTAACAACAGACGACCCTCCACGTAACACCAATGGTACGCATACCAGTTGAAATGCACTGCTGCAGAAATCATTTTAAACAAAAATGGTCGTATAACCCTCAGAGCTATGCGGCAGCTTTGTCTACTTAAACACTAGTGTACTCTGGCAATAAATGCAGAAAAAAATTTCAGTTAACCATTATCAGTATCGATTTAAACATTCACAACGAAATCAGATTTTCTAAATTACCACCTTGTAATTATATGCATTTTGCTAGGTGTCACTCTATTAAGTTTTATCAGTGAATACATTCCAATTCGTTCCTTATGGCCGCATCGGATTTTTGCGATCTACTGCTTTATTTCTCTCGTAACATTGAGATGCACACTAGACTTAGCATAAACCTAGACTAAGAAATCTGATGGCTCTAAGTCGAGTGAAAGGACTAGGTTTTCTCTAGCATTTTATAATAGAAACGCGACTAGATTGTGAGAAAAACATAAAATTAAATTTTGGTTTCTTATGTGTGGCACTGCCGGAAGTAACCCGGTAAGAGGCAGATTTTTCTTATCGCCGGATATGTCATGTAAATTTTTAAGCCAAAGGCTTTAATGTGTTTTATTTCTAATACTAGGGTTGACAATAACATAAAGCCCGCGCTGAAAGTTAGCACGTGAAATAACAATTACCATGTACAGAGCAAGTGAGACAGGCATTTGGAAAGTGTGATATGCAGTTCTGTATTTTGTGATGATCTTGTAGCGTTCCATGGTGAACTGCTGCAATGACTTATCAGCTCGAGTCTCCGTGTCCATCACCTGTCCCATGATAGCTTTGTGGCTTACCTAGAAATGTGGACATAATGAACAGTACTGAAACTGATATGCTCAATATACTTCAGCAATAGCGCAGTGTACATATTTACCAAATTCTTTTGTTGCTATTTTATACATCTTAAAGCCTTTATTTATTGCAACTTAAATACGTTGCCAAAATAAACATACCTCACACATCAGACAGTCTTTGTACGTCATACCTACTTCGGTAAATTTTTTATGCAAGAAAAAATATTTCAAAAAGCGGTAAAATTTCTAGATCTCAACGCGATGAATATTTTATGCTATAATCCAAATTTTTTTTACCTAGCATAAACCATTTTTATGAAATAGACGGAGTTCGAGTTGGAACTCCGCATAGGCTTCAAATAATGGATATTTTGGAAAGCTATAAACCAAAATGCAACTTGTCAGAATAGTTTCAGTGCAGAATAACAAATGTCTTCGAAACTCTTTCATTAGGCTTCCAGAATAAAAATCAAATGAATGGGCGGATGGACCAACCTCACCAATACATATTTATTTTCTATAATTCTCCCGAAGAAGCCAAGGAGTCTGCTTCCAGTACTCGTTTCGAGTACCTGTATGAAGTACCTTTTTTTTAAGGTGTTAGGTGTTAGCGATAAGAGATGCTTCGTTCTATAAATCTGTCTGTCCGCGGAATGAAACCACGAAGACGTAAATTGGATGTGAGGTATATACAGCACACTATCGGATGATTGATTGGTGGTTTCATAAACCGCATTGAATACCTGAATACTGGGAAAGGATGTGAAAGGAAGATGTCGTGCCTTACTTTATTGCAGTATCCCAAGAATATCAGTGGCGACTGGGGGAATGCCACAGAACACATCAGCCTGTACAGTAGGGTGGAGCGAAAATATTAATTTTCTATAAACGGTTCGGAATACTTGGGGAAATATGGGGAGAGTGGTCACTAAGAACTGGTTAAAATACAGTGTACAGTCAGAAAACTCAAATTCGAAACTCAGACCTCCACACTACGAAGGAGGAGTGCTAAACAATACACAGCGACGTTTAGTAAACAGACGTTCTTAATCTCGATTTCTATATGTATTTCAGTCTTATATTACAGAAAGCATTCTTTGTGAGATGGTGATTATTGTGAGTGGAATAAAGAACTAACATTGTCAAAGAGAAGTTACTTACGTCATGGAAGAGTTCCAGCACGTCTACATAGTAAGGTTTATCCTTGAAATGCATCTTCAAGAGTTGGTAAATGCCAGTTTCCACAAATGAGGCATCGTTCAAGGCAACACCCGCATTCGACACCAGGTCAGATGCAAGATACCAGCAAGGTTTTCCCCTCCTTGTGTCTGCCTGCTCCACCGTATCCTGGGTCATCAGCAGTGACGTGTGCAGCTGCAAGACAACACACAGGGTAATTGCATCATTGAGCAGTTCCCGTAAACTGTTTCATGTTATCTTGAATTAATTCATTTCTTGTTAGTTTCTTCGTTTATTTAAGGTTACTTTTTGAACTGAAGAAATTAAGTTGTATGGGCTGTCCCATGGAGCGTCTGCAACATTTCATGTCGTTCGAAATCAAGCTAATGAACAACGCTCTTGAAGTCTGACAGACTTTCCTATGGGAGTCTGTATAGAGCGGAATGGAAGGATGACAATATATTGTAAATTAAATATTGCGGGAAAACACCACGGTAGCTATTTTAAACTTCTGTTCCAGGGGTTTCCTGGAGGGAGTAAGGAACCCTTGCAACAATTAAACCAGGTTAACTGGCACCCTGAAAAATTCCGAAACGGTGTTTTCCAGGATATTTAACCGCTTTTCAATTTTCACTCTTTTCTTATTTTAACAGATTTTTCACCATAATTGTTTGCATTCACTTCTTCTTTGAGAGTGTTTCTTTAAAGTTTCTACTCCGGAAAAAAATGAACATGTCACGACAATTGAAGTTTCAATCCCGGTTTGCTCGGATAATGACAAGTGTAGACATTTTATGCCTAACCATTGTATTCGCGGAAAGTTGTTCATTGCGAGTAGGTCCGTGTCTTTGCTTTTCATAATCTTCCTCTCTACACCTAAGTGTAAGTTTTTCCACAGTCAACTGCTACATTAACTGTACTTGAATTAATTAACTTGCCACGTCATAAAATTAGGATGAGTTGCCCTGAATTTGAAGTGCGTTGTTCCTGAGTTCCTGAGGGATTTTACGTACATAGAAGCCTCCAAACCTTAGCTCTCTAGCAGATTACTTGATGAGAAGAGATCGATTAGAAATGTGGGAATGGCGTAATGCGATTAGTCGGGTTTGGTGGAAGGTTCCGTTTCAACCATACCGGTATCGCAGCGACAATCTTAAGATGGAAATTTATCCGAACTCAGAAAGTCTGTAGAAGTATGCGTCACTTGTATCCCATACATTCAGCTGTATTCAGTATAACTATACCATAATCAGTTAAAGTAATCTTACTAGTCAATGCTCTTACACAAATTGTTTAAGCTCTATTATTAGGCGTCATAACAATAGCTGAGAATCGGGTCACATCAAGATTTCTATAGTGACAGAAATTTAATTCTTGAGTGACTCCTACCAGAATTTGTGAAGATGGCCCCTCTGTTGCAGATTTGTAGTGACAGAAGTGTACAATAATGGAATTTGTACCATCGATTGCATAAAGGAGCTAATTTCAATTATACCACAAGCGCATCAAAATGTATGTGTTTTACACGCCACCCAGAAATCCAGATTGCAAGATTCTGGAGGCTACAACAATGTTTGGTGGTATACTTTTAAACTAGAGAAAAAATGGTGACATGAAATAAAGTGGTTAGAATTATACGAAAAAATGATTTCTTTCAAATATTCACTTCTACAAAGCACTTCTTCAAGGGAATAATATGGTGACACCTAGGATTATTTTAAATGATCTGAGAGAATTCAAGTAAATATTATGATATATGTAAAGACCCTAAATAGAAAATTAAATCACAGGAATGAAGAATAACTGATTTCTTCTGGTATCCAACTTCAATTAAACACTGCCCTGTGGCTCTGTATGAGTTCCTTGGCATTGTATCAAGGCAGGAATATTACCTGCGTAAAAAACCATATGTAGAATGCAGTACTAGGAAAGAAAATAGAGGTATAGTCTCGTTGCTATCTGGAGTCTGGAAGTTGAAAAATTGAACAGAAAATAGGTAAAGGAATAAGTACTTGTATTTAGGTGAAGAGGATATCAAATACGTATTCCTGAACTGTGTAGAAACTATAAACTAGAAAGCGGAATTTTTAAATAAAAAAGAAGAGGTGACTTATTAGAAAATATTGAGGTCGAATAACAAGCTCTAAAAAGGGACTGATCTAGATATTTAAAGTTAAGTGTAAATAGTTTAAGAAGATAAAATATGTGTAGGCCTTAATCACACTTATTTAGTGGAGAAGAAGTTACCACCGTGATAACCCGGTGTTAATTGGTATGTAGTCCCAAGCATTGTAAGGAACTGAATAATAATAATAGTAATAATAATAATAATAATTGGCTATCAAATGTGGATTGTCAAACGGACTACCAATGCCGTATTATATTTTTTCCCCATGGCGCAACAGCCCTTAGTGGGTCAGGGCCTCGTCATGGGAAAAAATATAATACGGCATTGGTAGTCCGTTTGACAATCCACATTTGATAGACAATTATTATAACCTCTACCTGACACATCACAACAATCAAAAGAGACAGATATCAATGCCCCTGGCGGGATCCGAACCCATAAACCCAGCAAGCGAAAGGCCGCAGACCTACGCCTTAGAACGCGAGGCCATTGGGGTCGGCCCGTATTATAAATATGAACCACAGTCCATGTTACAGAATTCCAACTGTAAACTATACTATGACAGATCTATAATAACTGATCAAACTGTCCATAACAATAGGCCGGATATACGATAGTTATACTTGATAAAGTCACCAAGAAAGCTTACTTAATAGTTGCAGCAATTCCTAACAGTCACTAATACTTTTTCTGATAAAGCCCTACAGAAAAGAGTGGCAGGCGGTAACAGATCGTGTGCTGCGGAAATTTCCTTCGAGCTGTCAAGTAATATTTTATGCTTGCCAACTTCTCAAATGTATCATTCAGCAGTCACGTGAACAGCGAATCTGCCTATGTGACTATACAGATGAGGAAGAAGGAACACACTGGCGAAGCCCATGCTTGCAGTGTAAATAATTGTGCTGCATTTCATGTCACCTCCCAAGAAAATGTCAAATAAGTACAGCAAATTTACATTTTTTGAAACCACGCAATTCCATGAGGAACACAATAAACTTAGTACCCTGATAAATACTTAGATGTCTCTTCTTATTCCTGGGAAAATTATCAAAATTAAGCAAGCATAAACGATTATATTATACAGCTGAGTTAATTTTTGTGGTACTGGAGAAGAATGGAGAAGATCAGTTGGACCGATCGTGTGAGAAATGAAGAAGTATTACACAGAGTCAAGGAGGAGAGGAATATCCTACATACAATAAAAAGAAGAAAGGCTAACTGGATTGGTCACATCTTGAGAAGAAACTGCCTTCTGAAACACGTGATTGAAGGAAAGTTAGACGGAAGGATAGAAATGATGGGAAGACGAGGGAGAAGACGTATGCAGCTACTGGATGACCTTAAGGAAAAGAAGATACTGGAAATTGAAAGAGGAAGCACTAGATCGCACCCTGTTGAGAACTCGCTTTGGAAGAGGCTTCGGACCTGTCGTAAGACAGACTACAGAATGAATGAGTTAATTTTGTGTGCAGAAGCAAGAATATATGGATATAGCTTATAAGTATTTAAAAGTTTTCAACTGTTCCTATAGACTGATTTTAACAAGCAGGCTTGCAAGTGTTCTTAAAACAAATACTGTCGAGTATTTAAATTCTGAGTCAATTATACAGACTTTTCCACATATCATGAGGTGGGGTCCGAAAGGTCTTGGACCGTCGAACACTAAAACAGCCGAATCAAATATCTTTCAATGCATGGCTGCAGTTTATGACGCTCTTTGGTAAGGTCTGTCGTGCGTATTTTTCAGAATTGATTTTAAACACTAGACGCAAAATCCTACTCATATTCAGTGCACGTCCAACGCCAACTCTAACATCGTGGCATGGAAATGTTTCTGTAACATGCAACAAATGCTACGCTACAGTACATGTTATCTTGTGTATTCGCCTGTCCATTAATAAAAACAAGGTTTTTTTGAATAAGGCATCAACTCGTGATGAATTTTGCTGTCGTGAAATGTGGACAACACGTGGCAATATTACTGTCTCTCTTTTTTTTAGTCGGACCTCTTCTACTCGTACCTATTCATTGTAGGTGTAGAGGGTATTGTCGCAACTGATCACTCACAATGACACACAAACACTCAGTAGGACTCCCCTGGACGAGGGATCGGCCCTTCGCAGAGGCCTCTACCTGCACAACACAATATTCACAAGAGACAAATATCCATGCTCCCGGCGAGATGCTAACCCGCAATCCCAGCAAGTGAGCGGCGGCAGACCTACGCCTTAGACCGCGTGGCCACCGGGATCGGCTAAATTTCTGTCTCATGTGGCTATAAAATATGAACAACTGTGGTTCTTAGGGTCGCAGTTTCGTTAATTTGCTTCGATTTTAATAGTTCTCATTTTATAATTGATTTTCTTATGCAAGCTGCTTAAGGCTATTACAAGGCGGGTGATCAAGACAAGCCCCGATATCGTCTAATTTTTTTCTTTCTTTCTTTCTTTCTTTCTTTCTTTCTTTCTTAGCCTGACCTCTTCTACCTACTCATTGTAGGTGTAGAGGGTACTGTTGCGCCTGATCTCACTCAATGAGACACACACACACACACGGTAAAATTCCTCTGGACGAAGGATCGGCCCGTCGCAGAGACCTATACCTGACAACGCACAACATTCACAAGAGACACATCAATGTCCCCGGCGGGTTCAGAACCCGCAATGCCAGCAAGCGAGGGGCCGCAGACCTACGCCTTAGATGGCGCGGCCACCGGGATTCACGCGTCTAAATTTCTTGTGTTGATTAATACTCGACATCGAACATTTCGGTTACTCTTTATTTACACGCCATCTCTTCTCACTTCACAGGCCAGATTCTGCGTGGGTAGGTGTTTCTGACCGGAACGTGAACCGCGCGGCATAAAGGTAGCATGTCCCTTGGAAAGGTTCATCACGCGCTACCGGTCTGCACATATCACATCGCACGCGACACAAACTGCCATGAATCACAGTAGTTTAAACTTGTACCATTTCAAGACACCAGCCCATGATTGTTGCTAGGTGGAGGTCCTCGCGGCTTGGCTTTTGGTTCTTTGCAAGGAGAAGGTAGGACTGTAGGACCGCCAGACCACGGTTCCTCTTCCCTCCGGTCATGTTGTACTGGAGAACCTGCAACAAAATGCACTACTGTAAAGAAATGTACCCAAAAACACAGACGTCTCTATCTCTTTCAATACTACAGACGATGTGTCTCGCTTGAAACATATTTTTCAGACCGAATTTATTCAGTGATCCATTTTCCAAAACCTAAATATTTTCAAGGAAGCAAATTCTGCACTGTCATGGCAATACACAAAAAGAAGACTTCTGTACCTGAAATCCAACATACACAGTTTAGAAGAGACGGGAGTCTATGTCCGTCGCCACTTATTAGCATCACGCACAATAACATACGATAAGTAACGGATTCGAATCTCAACTGAATTCCAGCTGGTCCTGTCAGACTTTTTATGTTATTTTCCTCAGTAAATTCAGGTAAATGCCGAGAGTGTCTTGGTTGTAATCCCTTGAGTTGGAAGAGCGTTGTTAAGCGGTAAATAGAACTGTATTCGTTGCCAAACACCTGCGGAGCCCAACAAGATATTTAGAAATAATCTGAGACTTTATACAATCAATTCCACGGCCGTTTAGTGGCTAACAATCCGTGTGTATTCGGAAGACCTTACTTTTAATTTCGGCCGGGTGTCGACTATCTTGAGTGTGTCGCGTCCTTCTTCATTTCTTTAATAAAACACAAAAATGTCCTCTAAAATAGACCACGGCGCCTTCCTTTCACATTCTTTACATTTCGCAATAACCCCACAAGTCCACCTCATTCTATCTTATGCATTTGAAAAGGCATCATTAAATAAACCACCATCAGTCAGTCTGTACACAGAATAGGAGAAAATAGAAATGATGATAAGTATATCGTTTGTATGATGAGGCAGAATGTGGTGGCAGAATGGCTTTTTTTACTGTATAGGTTTACAGGCTTCCACGACAGCTGTTGGTCAGGTGATATACTTCTGGGTTTTGACGCCATCTGGGATCTTGGAGTGACATAGACTTTTCGGAGAAACTTGATGACTTTCTCTTAAAGTGAAGAAACTACCTCCGGCTTGACTTTGTCTATATTCAAATAATTAAAACAACAAGTGCTCTACCTTGACCACTTTTATTGTAGCCTATGTCCCTTCAACCCTATACGTGTTTCGGAACTTTATAGTTCCATCTTCGGGGGTTACAATGTACTGCTAAATTAAGCACATATTAAGACAAATGTACAATATGTACGTATCACTATGTGGTACGATAGTCTGGTTAACATTTAAAACCATAAATATGTGTATATTTAAAACCTGATTAAAATTGTAAAATGTGCGTATTATTTATTCACTGTTGCGGAACTACTGGCGTATTTCTACGTCTCCAGGTGCATTTTATTGTGTGTTATGATGCTGCTTGTGCTATCTTTCCGTGGCTGTGTGTGTAGGGAGACTGTTGTCGTGTTGGGTATCAGGTATGAGTCAACCTGATACCCAACACGACAACAGTCTCCCTACACACACAGCCACGGAAAGATAGCACAAGCAGCATCATAACACACAATAAAATGCACCTGGAGACGTAGAAATACGCCAATAGTTCCGCAACAGTGAATACTACGCACATTTTACAATTTTAATCAGGTTTTAAATATACACATATTTATGGTTTTAAATGTTAACCAGACTATCTTACCACATAGTGATACGTACATATTGTACATTTGTCTTAATATGTGCTTAATTTAGCAGTACATTGTAACCCCCGAAGATGGAACTATAAAGTTCCGAAATACGTGTAGGTTTGAAGGGACATAGGCTACAATAAAAGTGGTCAAGGTAGTGCATTTATTGGTTTAATTATTTGATTAAAAAAATGTACGGTGGTAATAGTGTGAAATTTGTCTATATTCGTTCAAATGTTGTGACTTCAATTAAAGAAATTCGCAGGAATTTATTAAACCCGACGGTTCATTACCTTGTTCACAAGAGCTCATCACCACTCCGTATCCTGAACCAGACAAACAGAGTCCACAAATTTCCATCCCATGTCTTTAAGATTATATCTAAGTTTTACCTCCCATCTACGCCTGTCTTCCAAGCGGGCTCTTAAACTTTTATAACCAGAACCCTCTATGCTTTATTCTTCTCCCTTGTCGTACCACATGCCTCGCTCAGCTTATTCCCTACAACTTTATCATCCTAACTATACTCGTATTTAATGAGAGGTGAAAGTCATGAAGCTTCTCATTATGCTACTCGTTTGTTTTCCACCTCTCTGTCATAGTGACCTTCTTAGATCCAAACACATTCCACGTTCCTTTTACGTAATTTCGCATCCATATAAAGTCACAAGCGAAACTTTAATATTGTGCATTTTAATCTTTATGTATTTAGATAGCAGACGGGAAGACAAAAGACTCTCAGCGGAAAGGTAACAAAAATTCCTCGTCTTTAATCTGCTCTTTACTTTTTTGCAAACAATTTTGATTTATTGGTATTGTTTCACAATACTTAAATTTTGCCTAATTTTCAAAAGATTTACTAGCTGTCTTTGTGTTCTGGTTTTATCCATATTCTGTTAAGAAGGCATAAGTTTAGGCTATAATTATTTGCCTTTACATTTGCTTTTGAACCATTTTTCCTTACAAGCTACTAATCAAGCTTCTGCTTTTTTCTGTATGATATTTTACTTCCAATAAATTAACATCATGAGCGCTGGCCAGGCGATGCAAATTATTTTGCCTTCATTGAATTTTTACACAGCAAAATACATTTGTTCAGATAAATGTTTAAAAATTCACCTGATAATGCCAAAACAATTTGCTGAAACACGTACCGAGACTTAATGAGAATTTTACGGAATGTAAGTAATAGGCATGTCTTAAACTCAGAAAAATAAAACATTAATATTTATTACCAAATACAACATGAGAAAACAATATTTAATATCAGGAGATATTCAACCCGACTGCCTTCAATGTAAGTCTCGTTTTATACTCGTAATTGCCATGAATTTTACACCCAAAACGTTTGCGTCATTAAACGTTCTTTGGTACCTCAACATAAATAGCTCAATTCATTTGATTTAATGGGATATGACTGCTCTGTGTGAAACTGCTAAAAGTCTGTCCCTGTGGCTAGTGACACGCTGTGAAGATGAATCGGTAACAGGAGGTACATTTCACGCAATTGTAACCTCAAAGTGAGCTATTAGTTTCAGGCTGCCCACTGGATTTGAGGCTGGTAAGTCCTCAGGTTTGGTCTGGTTGCTGGGGAGAAGAACCGGGAACCGAGCCATGCGCATCCATTTACCATTTACTTTGTTCCAGCAGTAATGACGATAAAAGCCACAATTATGTGGACATTTAAGACGCCATATAATTTTAACCTCATAGTTGTCAGAACATGGAACACTCGAAGACCAAATGCCGTCTCTTAGCCCAGCACTGCATGGCGACTGATATCGTACACTGCGTGATCAGCTATATCTGGGGAATGGTCACTAATAGAAAAGGACAGCAGAAGTATTTTTACTTATCCTGTAAATTGCAGTTTGAGTTGTTTTCTCCGAACGTGTGATATGTGCTAAAAAGAGATGCGGATCAGGTATTACAAGAACCTCGTGTTACAACGGGCTTATTTTGCTCACGCCAACCTTGGTAACGTGATATAATGTTCACTGTTTGTTGCAAACATCGATGTTGACACACCGTATCATTAGAACGGGTTGGACGGCGTTTCTTTCTATAGAAACAGAATTTAAAATAGATTCGGATAGGAGATTATTACCATTCCTAACTTTCTGGTTTCTTGTTTTATTTATACTGTCCTTACAATATTTTAGTGCGAACATTGAGATGAAGGAGGGGACTGAATTCGGCTGGATCAGAATAGGGTTTAATTGTAGGGTTTTAACGGTGGTGATGAAAACTGCATTCCATGAAAGCGAAATATCTTGCACACAGGATCAAGAATAAAATTGCTAGAAGGACCCTGGACAGTGAAGTACTTCATTAACAGCACAGATGATAGGCAGGTTAAGTAAATTTATCCCTTTGCAAACCATGAAGGCGTATGGGGAAATGGAAATGTAGTTTTACGCCTTTTTATCCTCGGCCTCAGATGGAGATAAGTGATTAGCTCCACCCCGGCCGCCTTTACCCGCGGGCAAATTACCCTCGTAACCCACTGAATAGGAAGCGGAATGATTTGGAGACTATAAAGTATTGGTTTTCATAGTGTTTTATAAAAGTGTTACCAGTCTACTTTAGTCTCAATGCCATAGATAGGAAACTGTCTACAATTTTGCATTCCTGTGAAACGAAATAGACCTACATGGAGAACAAATGCTCAGGCAAGAAGGAATGCGTTGTCCAAAACTCCAACCATTTCGGGAATAATGGAATCAACAAGCATGTTCATTATTTCAACGTCGTTTATGTATTGCCCAGGATAAGAATAAGCATTGTTAATTAATTTTTTGTTGAACAAGAATATATCTTCATAATACTCTCACTGTCGTAACAAATAACCTCATCGCGTCACTTATTTGGGTACAGTTTATTTTGAGCGAAATCGTTCCGAAGAACTGGCGCTTTCGTTATTAAAAAGTAGTTTTCGGGAGGAATAGGTCTCACCGTATTACTTGTTTGCGATCTGCAACTTCTATTATAAATGTGTTTCAATGCGAGATCTGCGCTCTTCTGGGATGTCATATCCCAGAGGAGTGCAGATCTCATCAACATCGCGGCGGAAGCCTGAAATCATGTTTCGATGTTTTGCACATTCAGTAAAGTAAAAGGAGACACGTGCATAATTTATGAGTGTGAATGATTATATTTGTGACTTTGTAACGATGCATTTTTATCTGAAATAATTGAAGAGGAAAGCACATGCAAGGTTTTGTTGGGAGACACTTGATGGAAAGTGGCCACTCGGAAGGCCTAGGCGTAGATATTTTGATAATATTAAAATGCACCTGAAGGCTATAATGTGGGAGGCCGTGGACTGGATTCATATGGCGCAGGGCATGAACAAGTGACGTATTCGTGTGAACACCGTAATAAAAATTCAGGTTCCATATAATGCGGGGAAATTCTTGTCTACCTGGGAAACTAGTAGCTTCTAAAGTAAAACTGCTCTCCTTGTGGTGAATCAGTTATAACTGAACATAAGCGTTAATTAGGCATGAAAGGTAACAAAGAACGCGTTTGGAAATAATGTGCGTCGTAACCCAAACTGGACTACATCTCCACTTTCTCGTAATATTCCCTCAGAGGCCTGCATAGAAACAAGGCGGAAGTTTATTATGACACGTGGATGAGTCCTCACTGTTCTAATAACGTCAACGCTGATAAACAATTCAATTAGATATGCATAACAGCTGTTTTCGCTTGTAGTAACACGGGTGAGTAGTTGTTTTGTTAAGTATGACCATTGCCTGTACAGGGTTGCGAGATCAGTCGCCAAACACACTACACTAGGTACTGCAGCTATCAGAGTGGTACGGGGAACGAAGACCAGTGGGGCGAGGTTTTCCGCACACGTCCATTCCAGTACTGGGGCCCACCCAGCCTTCTGTACAGTGGGTACCGGGTCTCTTTACGGGCGGCAAAGCGGCAGGCGCGTTGTGTTGAAACCCCACTCCTATCTAGCGCCGAGGTTTAAGAAAGAGTAGAGCTATACCTCTACTCTCCCTCTGGGCCTTCATAGCCTGTTCTAGGATGACATTAACCTTTACTTTACGTCACTGAAACTTTCACATGCTGCTCAATAAACACGAGTGACACACAATGGCCAGTATATCACCCGGTTTTCTTCTTATATTACTCCATGATTTGGAGAGATCTATCTATAGCTCCATATGTGAAGGAGCAATAATTGATAAGATCGGGAAATACTTAGGTAAAGGAATATTTTGAAACACTCTATCTACACTTATGTAGAGGAAGTGTGGAAAACCACGAAACTGCATCAGTATCCAGGTCTCTGAACTGACCGATCTCCTTCCAAAGGAGTACCCTAAAAACAGGCACATGTGCTGAGCCCTATGCCGTGACTTTCATTTGTCTACGTACGAAACTGTTTTACATTGGAGAAACTGGCTTATCTGATGGAGGCCAATGACGTCAGTGGTTACAATGCAGAAAGAGAAACAGCCATATAAATGGCACAAATAGATAAACTCTGAAAATGTAAACTACAGAATAATAACGAAGGGCAAATAAGTGACACGTGATTTTGGGCATTATCAAGCCTTACTGCTTCAAGGATTCTGAAATACGTAAGCCCTTTTCCAACCAAGAAAGTTGGTTCCCCCAAAAACGCAGCCATGAGTGGTACTTCGGTGTTAGGGGATCGCTGCCGATGCTCACATTCATCAAAGCCCAATCTGCCTTTCTTCAAAAACATAAAAATGACATAGTAACACGTGTTTAAATAAATGAGACATAAAACATAAAATTTCACAAAATTATGCACCGCAATGCTAATATGGAAATTAGAAAAATAGTTTCAGATGCCATCACAGCCCTGCCTCTAGCAAGTGTGTCTTTGTTGGTGCGGAAGCCACCGGCTTTTCTTGTGTGGACAAAAATTAAAACAGCGTATAGGCGTATATCGCGGTTGACGCCGCCTTAAGCAAAGTATTGTTGTATTTTCTTTTTTTTACGACAACTTTCTGGACAGTTGTGGGAAGCGCGGTTTCTAAAGCATCTGTATTTTAAATAATTACTGCCGATGGGTCACATTTGTCTCAACTGCATTTAGACGTTTGACGTAATTTAGGCTTTAGTGCCACTGTGTTCGGAAGGCTTCTTGCAGCACGCTCGAGTGTCCCTTATGTTAACTGCCATTGTAATAATTAAACCTATGTTTGAGCATTTTAATCACATAAAGAGTCAAATAGGAGCCATTAGAAAACGGCGTTAGCCAGAGTATCTTATGATTCCTCGGGTCGCTGGTCGGGAACTTTTAAGGCGAAATTTAGACTTCCTGACCCAAAAATGTCACTGGCCTTCAAGAAGTTTGATGAAAGGAGGCACGGGTCTGAATTAAGATCACAATTAAGTGAAACAGACCTACTTTTTCAGTAGACTCTACTAACATATAAACGTATTTTAATATTACTTCTTATTTTATGAAGTTACTTTATCAAAATTTCACGGATTGAAGTCATGTATTTATACCATGTTTCTGGTTAGGCATGTATATTAAATGCCATGAAAATTGGTTAATTCTTTGGTTCTTTAAATATGAAGTGTTAATTGTGGGTATTATTTATCACCTAATAAAAAAAATTATTATGAAGGCTCAGTTAGAAAAAAAGTGTTCAGGCACTTTAGTTGCCTATTCCATGTTACTACAATAATATTTAACCTGAGTCAACTGAGGGAAACTTTGAGAAACTCAATTACAATATTTAGTGCTCCAACGTAGACTCGAATCTTTGCCTTATAAGTGCATATTGGACACATCGTCCAATCAGTAGCACTATTCCGTCGCAGGATTTGCTATTTCAGATTCTGATATAATTTGAATTAATTTTAGTAGTTAAATTTTTAACATCGCAGAGACACGAATTTTTCAAAATTAAGAATCCTTCTCAAAATTCTAGGCACTAGAATTTTGTTTCCTCTTACACGCAGTTTGCCGTAAAACAGATGACGACCACTCCCTCCCTAATGTTTCAAATTCACTGCTTAATTCATGCGAAGTTATAAGATCTGTGTAAATCGTCCCTGTAGACATGGCATCCATCATCAGTACCCTATGACTAATGAACCTGACGCTTTATCGTATGAAACGAATTTCTGCAGACGGTCTGCTAAAGTTTTATGGTATTTCCGGTTGGCAACACATGCATCGTCTAACGATAATAAGGTGCTATTAGGAAGCTTCCAATTATTTATGACGTCAGGTTGTTTGGTCAGGCTCAAAGTGCATTATCACTACCGGAGCAGCGTCAAAGTGGCAACACATGCGTTGTATAACGACACTAAGGTGATATTATAAAGATTCCAATTATTTATGACGTAGGGTGTTTGGTCAGGCTCACAGTGCATTACTGCCACCGGAATAGCGTCAAAGTCCAAAATATAACGACAAAAATACAGCGTATCCGAGTGAACTGCAAAGTAAAACCGGGTTCTCATTCTCTACAGCTCTCAAACATGTCCGATACGTAACATCACATTATGTTTGGCACGGTTCAGTATTTGATTTTTTCCTTTTCGCCCTTGTATGACTAGTAATTTACAGCCTCAGTCCACGTGTCTTCAATGACACACCGACTACTACGCTGCCTTCTTAAAATCCCCCCCCCCCCCCCCCCCCCCCGAGGCAAGCACACGGCATGAATAACATCATCTGATTGCCTTTACTTAGCATAGGCCTACTTAAATCAGTAGATATTTTCTTTGCATATTCATCTTTCTTTAAATAATGTAGGTTTGACAGTTAAAATAACATTATTATAGATAATCCACGCAAGAAGTAAACAACGCTGAAGAACACATTTCTCATTCGGGACACTTTACTACAAAGTGCAAGAAATGATCGAAAAACACTGGTCATGTCTGTCCGCATGTATCTTCTCCGAGACTAGTCAATGTATTTTGACTGAATTTCTTGTGGCAGATTACACTGAAATCTGTCGGGAACATGTACGTATCTGTTTACTAAAACCACCAAGTTACTATAAAGTTCCACTGCAAGAACTGTAGCTTCCTGTTTAAACAACTTTTTCTGAGATATTTGTCGTCTAAAATCTACACTAAATATAGATTACTTAAATTGTATTAGTGATTTATTTAATGGCGCCAGTAAAGCAGCTTATTTCACGTATAGTTAATGGGATGGTAGTGAATAATGAACTGGAAATAATGTGGAAGGAAGCGGTCATACCCTGTTTGAAGTTCTACCTCAATATTGCCTGAAGGGAATGGATAAAACTATAAAAATTCTCAGTCAGTAGGTCTTTTGAGCGAGAATTGTACCGGGAACCTCCAGAATACGAGCCAGAATCATCACTGTTTGAGCCAACTTGCACGGTTTATCTGTTTAAGATTTACAGTTTGACATATAACATTTCTCAACGTATCGTACATTTAACAAAATACAAGAAAAACACTTTCTAAAGAGTGTCATATCGGCTCGGACTGTAGCTCGACTGGAACCTAAACATTTATTAATACACAGACGTGTAAACGCGTTTTAATGTATCCGCTGAGTCATGCCAGACACCAGTAGGAGATTCATAGTATTATTTTCGCGTGCTGATAATAGTCTACCAAAGAGTGAGTACGTGCTCGCAAGCAGGCTGGCAGAATTTGGAGTACGTGTGTATTCGTTTTAGCTACATTCCGCATTACAGCTAGAGCGTGTGTGAGTAGGCATGTAAATACACGGCTGTGTAAAGGCAAACTCTTTTTAAAATTAAAACTACGTCTGGTTTCATAACGAATCCTTGGCCTACAGACGAAACTTACATCTTCAAACTTTGAAACTAAAGGCTTTACATGCTCGTGCCGTTACGAATCTCTCTAAAACTAAATCTGAAACTGAAACTGACGAACCTGTTTAAATCGGAACACTTGTCTAATCCCAAACATGCAGCGTGAAAATTAACACGAAAGTATGGCTATGGCTCAGGCGGTTAGTCGCCGGCCTCCCATCGCGAAGGCCCGGGATCGATCCCGGGTCAGTCCATGTGGAATTTGTGGTAGACAAACTGGTACTGGGACAGGTTTTTCCCCGAGTACTCCGGTTTTCCCCTGTCAATTTCATTTCACCGGTGCTCCATTACTTGGAAAAACAGAATAAAAACTAATTATCTCTCCTTCATCTTCATCACAGGGTTGCGCAATAAGCCTTAAGGCTGCGGTGCTTCCGTAGCGTCTGCTGCGGGGCCCTTTTCCACAAAAAAAACAATGCAAGTATATCCAGTACACGAAAACACTTCAGTGTGGAAACGAATATAAAAACATGAGAACGGATAAAAGCATATTTAATTATCAGCTTATATGTGTTTTGGTCCATAAATGTATGTTTCCGGGAAATAGTGAGAACCCTATATACACTAGCATTGAAAGAATATATGAGCAGTAAATAAATGGACTGATAGGAAATGGAATAAAGATGTGAAGTAAAAGAGAACTGTGAAAAAACCTGCAATGTACACATGCAGCATGAAATTCTGAACCCTCATGTGATTCATAAATAAATGGCTTATAATGTGTATTTCGAAAAAGGACCTGGTAGCCTACAGGCTAGTGGCTACAGACTGGTCGACGGGATTTCGACTCAGGCAGGGTTATCGTCTCAAAATCCATTTATCTTTTTGTAGGGATCTGTTCCTCAGATGGTGCGGTATAAGCGACAGTGCTGTAAAGATGACAACCCTCTTTCGGCGAATGAGAAGGTTAATATATTGTGGAGCTTTATTTCCGCTGCACCATGTTTCTTCATGGCCTGGCGCGTAGGCAGTGTGACTATTTTACCTTTGGCGGCATTACTCATATGTTAGGGAATTCTTCCAACGTTCTGCAGACGGCGTTACCTTGGCAAACCATTTTGTAGCTCTGGGAATGTCGATGTGCCGTCCGGTGTCTGTGAGATCCCTTACAATATCGGGAAACACCTTGTTGAACTCGAGGAGATCTGTCTTGTCTAACGTCGGGCTCTGTTCACTCGGGGAAACCCATGGCACTTGTCGGGCCAAGTGGTTGCTGCAACAAAAATATGTCTGGAATTTACTGGAAAAAGTGGTCGTGTGCAAAATCTATGTGTTCTTTCTACAAAGTACACTGACTGAAAATATAAACGATAAATCATGTCTGCTCTTCTCCATGTTTTGCCATTGGAACTACTCAAATAATTCACATTGTAATTAGTATTTAGTGTGAAAACTAAAATTTGTCGGACGAATTTAATTTTAAGCTTACGGCTCACTTTTAATCGATAGTCTACATGGATTGTAAATGCAAATCTAGCCAACTTCTAAAAGAGGTCTCTATCGTAGAAAGTGCAGTACATGAAAAAGTAGGTCCACATTTCATTCACGTCAACAACTTGATCTGAAATATTTTTGGCAAAGTAAATATTTATAAAGAAAAGGAAGAAAATCAGTTTCTCATCCCGTATATTTTTCTGTCTGTTGCGCGATTTGCTCTACAACACTAGATGTTTATGTGCAGTAAATGAACACCTACTGCAGATAGACAAGACACATAGTAAAGAATACAACTGGGCAGTATGTGTGCTCCAAAGGAGTGATGTATTTAAGGGTAGCGGAATGCCTTCTGCATGTGGCTTATTCATCTCAGTATCAAATGTATTGTACTTTTCGACCATGACTTGTGCGGTCCATATTACATTAATTCTTTTCAAGGAGTGAAGAAATGACGACATATCCTTCCGTCTGTCTGTCTACAAATATCATGTTTCAAATCACCTGAAAGATTTCAGTCGACTGCTGCCGTTGAAAATGTAGAATCACTTTTTCTTTGGTCTGTATTCCTCCGTTATAACCAAATAATTAAGTAAAGAGGCACGTTTTTTATCTTTCTTTGCAGTAGTTGCAAATAACATAAAATAGCTTCAATAGCCTCAAGAAATAAATGAGATACTGCTTTATATTTAGAACTGTTTTTTGACGTGACACTGGAGATATTCGTAGAAGGAATTTCGGTGCCTGTTCACGTGCCGCAGAAGAAGTTTTTTCATTTCTGTCTATCAGAATAAAACGTTGAATATATAGGCCACTACAAGACATAAGAAATTACTGAACAGTGGCAAGACTCTTAAGACTTTCGTACTGGATGTGTCAGACTGCAACAGCGACCGCATCGCCGGCTGTCCTGTCTCATATTTCTTGGGGTCTTCCTCTTTCTGTCCAGCGAATAGAACCTTGATTCCATGAAATAGGTGACGGCTTTCTCCAAATTCTCATCTACTCATCATTCATGATCATCTTATAACCTTATTCGAAATACCAGAAACATCGCACTTGAAACAGCGTCGTTGAATAACCTAGCAAACAATAAACTTTTTCATAAACGCCTTCTTAAACAATAAACACTTACAGATTGTGAAGTAAGTTTGACACGGTGCTGAACTCATGACATAAACTTTAATTTTGCTATGTCTTTGGCACATTTGCAGATACGGTGTTTTCTTTTTTTTAATGAACTACGTAAATAGAGACTGCACAAATACACCAGACATGTCAGGTAGATGACGACATGCACGCAGATCTTTATAGTTAACCGAATGAAATTTACTAACAAATTCGTGCTTAGAGAAGTGAAGTAGCATCGATCTTCAAACCAATGAAAAGGCAAGAATTTTTTGTAAACCCACATCGTATTGCTTCTTCACCTTTAATTCCAATTCTCTGAAAAATAATAAAGGTTAAATTTCGAAATATGCCTATCTAAAATTTTTAAACATAGAAGAGGTTTACATTGTCAAAGAACAGATCAGGTCATACTTGCTCAACTAGTCAATGTATTCTTGTATTTAAAAACGGTGCACAATCATTGCCTTGTTTACAAATGTCCTCCATACGAACTATCTCCTTCTGCTTGAACCCACTCTACAATTTCACACACTATCACTCAAAAATCTATCGTATATTTTGATAATATTTATAGACTATTTGCTTTATATCACTTTCCACATAATTACGCACAATAATGAATGACATAATGGAAAGCATGTTTTAGCCCTTTCATCATTTTCTTTCATTAAAAGTGTTAACCTTGCGGACTGATGTTTGAAAATTTAGTGGAGGTAAGGCCATCAAGCATATCGAAAACCTTAAGTCAACAATATGTGGCTTTTGAAAATAAATAAATAAATAAATACTAACCAGAACATAAAATTAAAAGATATTGTTAAAAGAGGAAAGTGTCTGCCGTACATACATTTGTAAACTTTGGACATCACATCGCGGATTTTCAAAAACCCCTGACCTGAGAACAGACTGATTGCGAATAACCACAGCAAAACATTTGACTAAACAATACTGGTGATTATGAATGCCTGATACGAAGATTTGTGGTTCCCAGCACACTGACTATGAAGATTGCAGTCTTCAGGGATGAAATGCTGCATATTCAAGTAGATTGCTATTCATGTGACGTAACGATGGTGAGGACATGATTCTGTGAAGCGTCGATGTACTTCTGCCAGGCTGCCGGGCGTCACACAGCAATCTTCACAGTTCATATGGATGTTAAATAGAGTGTAATTTAACAATTCTATGTCAGTTTTAGTCATCATTCAGTTTGAGTTGTTTATAATGCACGTGAAATGGAGAAGAATAGACCTACTTAATAAAGAGGAAAGCAGTGTATAGTGAAGCGACTTAAAATTTGTACTCTTCCAAAATATTTACGTGCTAGTTCAGCAGCCTTGTGGACAGTTACAAAGACCGCACAAGTAAAAGGCGGCAACTACAACAATAACAAATCAAGACAAGATTAAAGCCACGACAAAACAAAAGAAAATTACCACTAATTTACGTAAACGTCAAAGGTAAATCGAAGAAAGGGAAGAGCCTTATTAGTACAGCGTAATATTTTCTTATAGGCCACCTCCTTCTTCATACAAAATCACCCTTCATTTAAAAATTCCATCTCCAGTTTCTACTTTCTGAAAAGCTCAGCAAGATATGTTTGACATACCTGCGCTTGAACGTAATATGCATTTTACTTTATCTTTTCCTAATACCTCTCAATTTCCACACTCCCGCTAGCAACCTCGCCATCCCACTTTCTCTTTCCTAGTTTAACATTCTTTGAATGGTCTTTTACTCCAACAAAGATTCATACCTCGACGAACATACCAACATTTGATGCAGAGAACAACAGGCTGAACTCTTGCTACTGATGTTGATATTCTGTTTGCGAAATTGTTGAACTTTCGTCACATTTTGAACCGCATCAATTTTTAGGCGCGTTTGCGAAATTGCGAAAAGCGACTATTAGCTTCCTCATGTCCGCATGGAACAACTCCGTTCCCACTGGACGGATTTTCATGACAGTTCATATTTGAGTACTTTTCGAAAACCTGTCCAGAAAATTCAAGTTAATTGAAGTATGACAAGATGGCCGTGTCATGGCTCAGGCGGTTTGTCGCTGGCCTCTCACCGCGGAGGCCCGGTTTCGATGCCGGGGTCAGTCCATGTGGGATTTATGGTGGACAAAGTGACAGTGGGACAGATTTCGCCCTGAGTACTTCGGTTTTCCCCTGTCAATTTCATTCCACAGGTGCTTCATTACTTGGAAAAACGGAAAAAACTCAGTCTTCATCACAGGGTTGCACAACAATCCTCAAGGCTGCGGTGCGTCCGTAGGCATCTGCTGCGGGGTCCTTCACCGTAAAAAGAAACTATGACAAGAATAACGGGTATTTTATGTGAAGACCTATGTACATTTGTGATAGTATCTCGCTGAACTCTTCTCAGAATGAAAAATGTTTCAGACAAAAGTTGTAGAGAAAATAAAAACACACTTTTATGTTCAAAAACTTTTTCTGAAAATCGTTCCCGTTTATGAGATAATGCGGAAAATTATGGTAGTCATACACGCCGCAGATGACAATAAAATATGGCACATACGCTTTGCATGCTGTATAACTAAGGCTACAGACAAACACACTCGGAGTATGTGATACATATTGCTTTTCCATCGCAACAGTGGTTACGCGAAAGCGCCTCAATGTTACTTTATACCTACATTGCCTGTCTTGTTGACAGACAACCTTAATTTATACACACGTTACTATTTCAATTTTGTCCTTTTTCATTCTAGCTATATACTAATCCAGCGATTCCCAGTAGCTGTGGGTCTACGGCCGCTCACATGCTAAGATTGCGGGTTCGAATCCCGGCGGGGGCAAGGATTTGTCTCTTGTGAGTGTTGTCAGGTAGAGGTCTCCGCGACTGGCCGATCACTCGTCCAGAGGAGTCCTACCGAGTGTGGTGTGTCTGAGTGTGATCGTGAAGCATCGATAATGAGGAGGCCCTGGCCCACTAAGGGATGTTGGCCACTGGAAAAAACTTATGAGATATAAACTTGTGTATTGCTTCCACTTGCTGACGGTGCGTGACACAGAAACATGTGTTGCATCGACTTAACGCTGAAATGTTTAAAATGTAGTTTGTGATGCGTCTGAAAATAAATCTTGTTACAATCAGTGTTACATTTCTGCACATTATCACCACCGGCACAGATGCCGAACACATACAATTAGCTACTTACAATTTCAAACTTTCACGCCGTTGCACGTTTATAATTAGCATATAAAAGAAAGTTTTCACGCCAAACTTACTGGTGTATCTGAATCATCTGCGTGCAGTAACTCCAATGTTTCATTGCACGTCGCCGAAGAACCGAAAGTTAAATATAGACTACTTTTGACCACTACTTTGTTTGCATCTACAAAATATACGATCAAATACTTTTGAAGATGTATCACCATATAAAATTGGAGCACGTGGTGGCGCAGTTGGCTGAGGCACTGCGCTACAAACCGAAAGGGGTTCGATTCCCAGTGGGGTCATTGGGATTTTTCATTGACTTAATCATTCCGGCCGCGCTATGGCCGGGAGGTCGACTCAGCTTCTAACAGAAATGAGTACCACGGATGTCTCCTGGGGGGTAAAGGCAGCCGCTGCATAGGGCTGACAACCTTACCACCTTCATGTGCCGACTGTCTAGAAATTCTGGAAACCTGAACCTCCTAGAGCCCTAAGGGCCTGTCCAGGCCTGTCATGGGATAGCTTTAACATTGCCATATAAAATTACATGAACGTCCATTCGGGGATTCTATGCACATTTCAGAGTCAGCACGGTGGGCAAGTCTGTGTTAGTGGTGTGACGTTCACATATATATATATATATATATATAAAATATATATATAATACACCTTTAGCGCTTCTATTTCCTCTTTCCAAACTTTTTGCTCCCTTCTTCCTAGCGCATACGTACAATAGACTGCCCAGCAATGTTATGACATCGAGAAAGCACGATGCGCGAGTCGTGTGGTAAAATTTCTGGCGTGGTTCGGAGATTTATCCCTATTATTGCCTACGTATTTTTATTAAATTGCATGAGTGAACTTTGGTGACTTTTTATCTTCATAAAATATCAAAATATTCATATTTTTAAATTCAACTAAGTCCCAACATAGAGAATTTTTGCATTGCTGATTTTGATCCTGAAAATCATATCCCGATTGAAGTGCGAGAAGGCCTGCTGGTTGCTGGTAAATGTAAAGCCCCGTCCACGCTGGAAGGTCATAGTTTTGCTCCTGAGTAGACAATAATTGCTATTTTTGCTAGTAGGCGTACAAGGCCTGATGGCGTTGTTAGGACCAACTCACGAATTTGTGTTTCTGTTAAATAAAGGCCTAACCTGATATAACACATTTTCAGGTACAGCTACAATTTTTTGGGAGCCGAGATTGCGAAGTTGGAATAGCGACTAGGCTACGGGCTGAACGACCGAGAAAGTGTAGTTTGATTCTCAACAGGGACAAGAGTTCTGTCTCTTCTCCGAAGGGTCCAGACAGGGTCTAGAACGCAGCCAAACCTCATAGCCAGTGGGTAGCTAGGGCTTTTTGGCGGGGGTAAAACGACAGAAGCGTGAAGATGGTCACTCACCTCGATGTAGTGCCGAGGTTAACAATGCATGGAGCTATACCTCCATTCCGCCATGTTCTTTCCTTGGCTTGCACAGGGACATCTTTATGTTTACTTTATTACTACTTGTCTGGGTAGGTTAGGTAGAACCAGTCTCCTGGCTGAGTATCAAACTCGGAATTACCCGATAACAATTCTGGAACCCTGATACTCGCTTACGTCATTCGGTATAAGGTTCATTTACATTTGTTTGTATGAACAGAGACCTTTAGCGGAAATAAATGTAACTTCTGTTATCTGAATGACAACCGTTAAAAACACATTCGGCTAGATGACAACTGTTCAAACACACTCCACGGATCTAATGAGCTTACATCATGCAGGGTTCAGTGACACATGACTGCAAATGCCCCGATCGTAAAACAGACCAGGACGTGGAAAGTCGTTTTCGGCGAATTAATGTACAGACGGTTTTTGGTTAGTATATGAAAAGGTGTAGCCCCATGTAGGTTGTGACAAGAGTGGAAAAGTGCAATGGAGATCACGTACTGTCGAACATGTTTGTTGCTATGGCACAGAGTCTATCGCGTGTCACAATGCAAGATATATAGCTATACATCTTGAATAGTGACATGAGTAATACTTTTACTGTGAAACCATATATTGTATATTTGGATGCAGATAGCACTTGTAGTTCTCTGATACATACTCCCTGAAGACGGCAATCTATTTGTCGAAACATATGTAGGGGTTGAAAGTATGTCTTATACTTGCCAATAATGTTGTGCATTTGTTGGTTGATTTAGAATTAAAATCGCAGTTTATTTAGGTTTTTGGGTAATAAACTTGAAGATAAGATATTCTGGATTTAAGGATGGTAGGCGTGACCCCATGACAAGGAAACCTATAAAATTTTAAAAAGTTCAGTAAATAGGAACATCCTCAACTTTGACTAATGTGATATCAAAAGAAAATAATTAAGGCGACCTGCGTGCTCAGATTTTTACTCAGAGTTCCTGTACGGACAAGTCTCATCGCTTGTCGAGAAAACGGACCGTCTGCATATACCGTCTCAGTAAAGTCTACATCAGGGTCGTTCAACCTGTAGTTCGTGGGCAAAATGTTGTCCGCAACACGGTGTTATTTTGTCCGCCGATACATTAGAAATGAGAAAATGTATTCCAAAACTTTTCCTGACAAAGCCAAGACAGAAAGCCGAAACAATTTTGAAAACTTACGTGTTGTTTATTTATGGCAACATATATTACATTAATAATTCATTTTATAAAAATATGCTAAGAATAGCGACACCCTAGCAAAGGTGTGAATTGCATTCTTTATACAATTGTCTTATTCACAGTATTTCATATTTTTTATTGCAAAAGATGTAGAGAAATCACACGTAAGATTGTACGTATAGTTATTCATTCTTTGTTCTGCATATTCAATTTAATGTTGCCTGCATGCAGACCAAATTTTGCTGAAGTTGCCCGCAACATATAAAAGATTGAGTTTTTTCTCCTCAGACAAATGTAAAACGGTATGGCATAATTGCTGAAATTTGGATTACATATTTGCGCAGTCCAAGGATAAGAGAGGATCTAAGTGGTTTAATCTGTACGGAGGAAACTAAGCCAATCTTCTGGGATAAATTTCAATTTTCAGAAAATTAAAGTCAGAAAAAAGGAAAATCTTGAGCAGCCAGTCTTCAAAGCACTCACCATTTAATTTGCACTTCAAATTAATATTTTCGAAAATAACATTCGTAATGAGAGTTAAACGGATTATTTTGGTATATCATTTCATGTATTCAGCAAGGTGTATCAGTTAACATAAGAGTGAGTACACAACAGACTTTTACTAAAGTGCACAGAAAATCTACGTTAATATTTGTAAGATGTGTGGACAGAAAATTAGTTGTGACTGGATTTCAAAGGTCCTATCGGATATGTCTGCACACACAATTTTAGTAGAAATATGAGCGTGTACGGCACCCTTAAGAAACAACATTGAATAAAGTCAAAGATACGTAAGAGTACACCTTTTTGCCTCAATAAATAAGAAACATGGTATCATCAGCGCGGTCTATATATAGATTGTCAGCTGCATTGTGACACTCATATTCTTGTTCCTTATTACCGATTTTCGAAAGAACCTGCTACCTACATTTTCTCTGAATATATGTGTACTTGTGTAGATATATAAACAGATACCCTAAATAAATAGTTTGTATATATAATGAAGAAGTTAAGAATGTGGGCATTATAAGATTTCCCAAAATGTATTTTATATAGAAAGAGCTGACATGCTTATGCGGATATGCGGAAAGGGTGTAACGACACATTTTAAATTTATTACACAAAAATTAAACAGTAAATTTAAATGTAATAAATTTTCAGCAAAAAATTAACTTTTAGTACCGCCAGAGACCATACGGTTTTCTGATATCTGCATTCAATGTCACCGTTACACACTGCAAGAACAGACAACTCCTAATCACATACCGAGCTACAGTAGGCAAACAGAGCCAGCCGGCAGCATGTTTGAGAGCAACACGTTTGATAGGTCTAGCGTGCACGTGTTCGCAGCATGATTTGTATCATGCCAGAACTGCGACATTGCCCAACACCGATCATGTCTCGTCTCGTGGCTGAATGTATTTTCTATCCTTCCACATTTACAAGCAGTTTAGCACAACTGGCAGCATGCCTGTGTTGTGATCAGGAAATAGGCTATACTTTTCGTTCACCAGTAGAGATTGACCAGCCAGATTGATGAACTTGAAACCGCAGCAACTTTTAACGACTAACTCCATTGTACAATAGTTTCGCTGAAAATTTAGTAGACTGCTAGTTTAGAAAATCCCTGCTTCCACGGAACTCATCGCTATGGGCATAAACTGCCGCCATTGGATTGTGTCCTGAGCCAGGTGAATTCACTCTACCCCCCCCCCCCCCTTTTAAGATGCATTTCAATGTCACCCTACCAGATGCGCCTATTTCAACGAAGTGGCTTCTTGCCTTGAGGTTTGCCGAACAAAATGTTCGCAGCCTACGCAGTTTTGATCTAACACATACTGCACTGTCCACCCATCTCATTTGCCTATAAAGAACTGAACCGAGCTGAATTGAATTGTACGAGTATCTCGGTTTTCTACGTTTAGTGTCGGTTGAAGAAGCAAGAATGTCTTACTGCTAGAGGCACATCAGCTCCTAATGTTGTTCGTAGAGAAGATGTATTTAGAAAATGAAGTGTCTTCAATTTAACTCTTTAAGTCTGGTACTGACAGGTCAATGCTAGACCAATAATCGTTACTGTATGTAGAGAATAGCGTTCTTTTTTGGGTAGCAGTGGTTTTAGGCTGGTTTTAGCGATTTACAGCCATCAGCGTTTCATTAAAACATGTAAATAATTATCGCGGTTTCAGATATTTTATTACAATTGCAACTTTTGTGAACAGAAATTTCATTTTCTCCTTTTCCATACTAGATCTCGCGGTTTCAAACTGTTGTGAGTTACTTATGGGGTGACTGGTACACGTTGAAAAGTACTCTGGTTTTCCTTCATCACGCATAAATCTTTCGCCTTTTACTAAAGATTTCCGTGGAGGAGAACAATTGATGAGTCTTTAAATAATTTTTTGTAGTGCCTGGCGAAAGCTGGGCCAGTAATTGCAATAATACTAAGTCATGATACGTCTCACAAAAAGAATTCTTGTGATGACAAAGTCATATGCTTTCGACTCACTCGCTTTATGATGTCCCACTGCAATTGAAATCCATTGTTATCGTCCAAAAGCAGTATTGAAAAATTAACATTGTCACGCGGGTTACATTCTGATAAGATTTTGTTAATAACATATACATTTAAAAGTGGGAGCAGGAGTATCGTATTGGGTATAGCGACTAGGCTACGGGCTGGATGGTCCGGAGTTGGTATTCCGGTACGGGCAAGAAATTTTTTATCTTCTCCAAAAACGTCCAGACCGGCTCTGAGGCCCACCCAGGTAGACGTGGTAAAGCGGTCGGAGCGTGGAGCTAACCACTGAACTTCATCTCGTGCCTATGTCAATGAGTGAAACTAAATGTGCTATTTATACACCGAAGAGTAAAATTACATACAACGTGAGAAACACAACAGGAAACTTATCAGCTTATTCCAAAATAACATCAGTGATAATTTTGAAGATTTCATTCTGCTTCTCTTTTCACAAAGAATGTGTCCTGCTTCTGAAAATATTCATAGGGAACTGAGATGGTTACAACACAAAGCCTTCGGACTTGCGCCGGAGTGCAGTTTGAGATCTTCGCTTTTCTAGGATGTGCAGCTTGTAAGTTGGTGATCTTACCGACGTTACGGGACAATACGTTGGCGCCCTTCGCTGGAACAAACTGTGCCTACGTGTTATATGACTTTGTCATCACAAGAATTCTTATGGTGAGACATATCATGACTTAGTACTCCACAAGCATCATTGCGATTACCGGCCTAGTTTCGCCAGACACTACAAGAAATTCATGTCATGAACGAAAACCAAACTATATGTTGGCGCGTACCAGTCACCCCATAAGTAACTCACAACCGTTTGAAACCGCGAGATCTAGTATGGACAAGGAGAAAATGAAATTTCTTTTCACGAAAGTGTCAATTGTAATAAAATATCTGAAACCGCGATAATTATTTACATGTTTTCATGAAACTGGGATGGCTGTAAATCGCTAAAACCAACGTACACCACTGAAGGAAGATCCAATTTAAAGCAATTTTACGTATCACTTTCCAAATACAGGGATTAATCAATGCAATTAACATTTCTGAAATATGGAATTTAAACTTGGTTAGAATTTAGTTTTCTGGGGTGTGACGCCGCATAGTCTGGTAGACATTTACTGAGTTTCCTGATGAATCCGAGGCCACCGTCTGCTGTATTGTATATATGGAGGCACCGTGTTTCTCCGAAGTTCTAAACGTCTGCGAGAGTGCAAGGCGTCATATATCCTTCATCATAGTCACTGCCGTGAGAATTTCAAACCTCGAAATTTGTAAATGTTCTAATTGTTGTTTAAATACTGGTCTTACCTCAGAGGAAAATAAATTAATTACGATAATTAAGAAAATTTTCGATGATGTATTCTAATAAAGTAAGTAACAGGAATAGAGTCCGTCGACCATAATATGCAGCCAGTGTTGGGGAGGTTTTGTAGATAAAATATTCCCAGTATATTTGGAGAACGCATGTGATTTTAGCCGTATCGTCAGTATGGAATATAAACTGGAATGTAGCTTCTTAACAGACGACTGAGAATGAACTGCTGGGGACCAATTGATTCACGATATGGGTATCAGTTTTAGTGTGTTGTGAAAAGAATTTATCAGTGTGTAACCCTTTACACTGAGGTCAAATGTAAAAAAACAATCACTTGTTATTGCACGATTCTCTCCATCGACTTTACCAACTTTTATAAGGAATGCAGCAATGCTTCACAAGCCACGGTACTTTCCTTCCCATAACCGAGGTTGGTCAATTTGTTTTCACAGTGAAAAAATATCAGTAGCTTCTACAGAAAGATAAGCACACTTGTTGGGGCAGGGCTGTAATGGCCAAATGAATCCAGTCCGTATATTTACAAACGTTTTGCGTAGAATTATTTTAAAAATTATCTTCCCATCTGCGACTACTTATCAAAATTGTCTCCACTTTCAGATTTTCCAAATAATTTTTTTATGTGGTTGGACTTTCACGAGTGAAAATTGAGGCTGCCATTCCCTTCAAGCAAAATTTCCCGTGTGGTATCGATCTTTCAACCACTTTGCTTTTCAGGAATGTAGCCCCTGCTTTTGGCGAAGGATTGCTTTGTTGCTCCTATAGCAAACAATTCTCAAAGTATTTTGGAAAGATGCAGGCCTTCGAGATGGCCTATAATTCAGAACAGACAAGTACAGGAATACAAAATCTAATTTGGAAAGGGAACTGCTAATCTTATGGCAGAACGGAAATACTCGTACCTGAAGCAGTACTGAACTTATTACGTATTGCAGTGTCATCTGCTCCATACAAACTGCAGCTCTCGAAATGGCAGTGGCTTTAGCAGATTACATCACAACCCAAATATAAATAAATATATATATTATATGGATATCCATGTAGTTAATGTTGTCCCTGTGAACGCCATGAAGGCATAAATGGAAGGAGTTAAGTTTTAGTTCTTCTTCTTAACTTTGGCACAGATGGATATTTGTAATTTGTTTCACGCTTCGGCTGCTTTACTCCCAGAAAATGAGCCCTCGGTACTCACTAAATAGGGGATGGGAGGGGCTTCAGAGCCAGTCTGGATGCTTTCGAGAAGAGATAAATTTTTTGCCCCTGCCGAGAATCAAACAATAACTCTTTGTTGATTTCAGGCTTCCGCCTCGATGTTGATTAAATCTGCGGTCTTCTGGGGTATTACGCGGTGTCGTGTGGTAATTAACCACAGACCGCGGATTTCAATACCTCTTCGGTTACCCAGCACGTAGCCAAGTCAGCATACCGACTGAAATAGCTAAGCGCATTAAACATTCATCGTTTTTGCTCCTCAGCTTATGTCTGGTGTGCACTCTGAAACCAACAGCAACCATTGCCTAGAAACACACGCAGGCTAGTAGCCTATTACAGTAACAGAAAGCGAAAAACGGGGCCTATGGCAGCCCCCCCCCCCCCCCCTTCATTGCTTTACTACAAGCCGGGGCACCTCCTGTAGCTTCTTTTGAAGACATGGATGTCAGCACCAACCAAAACATGATATTAAGTGCACACTCTCACGACTTACAAAAAATAACATAGTATGAAAAGAAGGCAAAGTGCGACAGTTTTCATCTGTTATTCACTTGCCTACTTTATCATTTTTACGGATGGAAGTTAGGAAAGGTAAATACACTGTAAAGGAGGATAAACACGCATTTAAGTAGATAAGAGAGCTTTACCTAAAGATTTCATTTTTTCATTACTATATCCGTACATAAAACCCAATAGTCGACGCTGTTTAAACTGCAAAATCCTTTCTAATTACGTAAGTCTAATGCATTGCTGAAAGTTATTAATTATGCAATTTATTTAAATTCGAATTTATTAGTTTCTCAAAAGTCATTAAATCAATTACATTACATAAACAATTTAAAGTGTTTTCTAATGCTTAGCTTATAACTTGAAACAGGTGTTTCGTTTTGGGCCAGAGAACTGGTTTTCATGTTTGCCCACTAGGCCTACATTCTTGATATTAGAGGCAACCTGTTTACAAAGAATTACAAGTAGCCTTGTGGTAATAATTTCATCTATATTCACCTCTTATGATTCCTGGCCTAGAAGTTGCCGTAACACTAAGCAGTTATAAAATGTGAGCTGGTGTGATATGTAGTTGAAGAAATGACAATATTTTCAGAACGATTTCAAGGGAAATAACAAATATGTTGAGTAGAGATGATACACTGATGCATCGCTTAGCAGTAAGAATTACTGAATAAATGAAATCCAAGTAATGGGAAAGAATAAAACATCGTATCATCTGCTTTTCAACCGGCTTGCAGATATATACGTTCGTATCGAGCTTTTGTCATGTCGTGAGCTAGGACGTCGCTGTGTCACTAGTGAAATTCGCAGAAACCTCTTGTTGTCCCTCTTTAGAGCAGATGTGGGAGAGAACTGAAATGTAACTGGCGATGTGTAAATATTTACAGTAAAGTTTTAAGCTCCTGCTATCCTGAAAATATCAGTAATCAAGGAAGTGGCTATCATCCATTCATCATGTAGAGTACATTTCGAATACCGCTAGGGGCAAGATATTTTTCTCTCCTCCAAAATGTCCAGTCCGGCTCTGGGGCTCACCCAGCCTCATATTGAATGGGTACCGGGGTATTTCCCGCGGATAAAGCGGCCGGGGAGTGAAACTAACCACTCGCCTCCATCTAACGCCGAGGTTAAGAATGAGTAGAGTTGTACCTGTACTCCCCTTACATGCCGTCATGGCGCAGACAGGGAAACTTTATCTCTACCTTTTACCATCATGTGTACTGCAAAACTTTTAGTGACACAGAAACAGCAGTAAAAGTAATAATTAAAGTAATAAAAATGACATTTCGGATTTTAAAGATCAAAGTCGGTCCTTAAAACCTTGTTTTAAAAAATTCCTTATGGTTTTGTTCAAAAATCTATTTCACTTCAATATTAGAATATTTTTTTTATGAAAATACTCGAAATACATTTTTAAATGTTATTTTATTAATGATGTTTCGTACACTGTAACTACAAGAATCTATAATTTGAAGACCAAGTGTCAGCCTATACGAATGTGGGTTTCGTGAGCTGTTTATGGTAGTGTAACATGAAGTAACAGAGAGAACGCCCTCATAACATGAGTCATATCCATTTATATCAACCAGGAATTGTGTCTCGTACCACCCGGCACTTTGAACACTTACCCCCTAGTACTACGTTTGTTTAGCATTAAAATAATCTAAACCAGGAATATATTGCTACTCTTACTACTATTACTATTCTACTACTAATACTACAACTAGACAAAATTTACAACTTTCTTCCGAACCAATTAAATATTTTGGATTCATTTCAGTACCATCTTCTACAATACATACACAGTTGAACTCGGTTATAACGTCATGAAAGGGACTGAATATTTTGTGTCATCATAAACGAATGCTGTTATAACCGAGGAGTATAATGTTACGGGTAACAGTGAGGAATTAATTGGTACCACAGGACATCTGACGCTATAGGCGAGGTGTCGTATAAACCGATGTAGTTATAACGGGGTTCCACTGTATTTACATTACGCCCATTACAAGAGCACAGAAATTGTAACATCGTACTTGCAGTGCTGTTCGAGTTGTAAGCGCGTAAAACCTGCAACACTAATCGTTTCACCTCTCCTCATCTTTACACTCTGTTCCACTGAGATCCTTTTGGATATTATTATCCCTTCTATGCCTTGGTATTCCACGTGCCAATATGTTTCCACACGAAAACTGTGTACACATTTTTAATTTCCTCTTTGCATGGAATTTGTTTTGCCATTGTCGCTGACAGTTACTGCCAATTTAACGCGAATTCCACTTACATCTGTATTTAAAAAGAAGAAAGAGTGTATTAAATTCGCGGAAATGGAGTAAGTGCTTTCATATTGTTGGTTTCGATATTTGTGACTATCGTTCCGGATAAGTGTTGGAAAGGAATCAAAACGCCTGTTTTGTTAGGCGTGTAGTCTTTTGACTACACAAACAAGACAAGAAATCGGATTGAAAAATTAGCACTGACGTGTCAGAAGTACGTCCGTATGGTACCCGTTCGAAAAATAACATAACTGCAGTGAAGTCTACTCGAGCGTAAATATAACTCATTATCCCAGAAGACGTCAGTGCGTATGTTTGCCGAAACATCTTGACACCATATACGTGCACCATATAAACTAACACAGCCAGAACATCGTGGTCAAGTAGTCGGGAGTACCCGGGTTCAAATCACAGTCCGTTGATCAGTTATCCTGACTGATGGGCTTTGTGGTTTTCCTTAGTTTCTCTGGGTAATTGCCGGGAAGCATCTCAATTTATGTTACGATCGTTTCCTTCCGCATTCTTTCCAATTAATTATTCACTAATCATTCTATCTTTCGATGCTATACTTGCTTCGCCTGAGCTACGGGCAGCGTCCTTAAGCAACAATTAATGAATTAAACAACGCTGGAAAAGAGAATTGTAATATTGTTTCAGCGCTGGCTGACAGACGAAAAAAACATCTTGGAGGGAAGGCGTAAATCGACGACGTGCTGGCAGTAAAGAAATAACAAATGAAAAGGACTTTAAAGATGGCAGACGGGAAATCTCATCCCACTAAATGTCGAGTGGTAAGTACTCCGACTTCGTAATAGGGGAGGGGGGGGGGTGCAGGCATAAATTGGTTCTGAGACCAGCTACTGTAAGCTTTTCGTGATTTTCCTAAGTTTATACAATAAAATGCAAGTACAGTGTCTTCAAACATGCTATGTCGTCTTTCACACACATATTTTTTTTTTCACTGGCTCGACAGATTTAGTGGGCCTAGGCCTCCTCATCGTTGAGATTTCGAGAACACACTCAGACACTCGGTAGGACTTCTCTGGACGAGTGATCAGCCCGTCGCAGAGACCTGTACCTGACAACACATACAAAACTCACAAGAGACAGACATTCATGCCCCCGGCGGGATTCGAACCCGCAATCCCAGCAAGTGAGCGGCCGCAGACCCATGCCTTAGAAGGCGCAGCCACTAGGATCGGCCGTTTCACACTACTTGCAGTTCATTATTCATAGTAACCCTGCCACTGGACGCCTCATAAACTAGGCGGTTGATAAAGCATCATAAATGCACCGATAGTCAACATGATACGCGTCTAAATCTCCAGTAGAAAAAGAGCTACATGTACAAAGACGCCATATTTTACTTATTAACTATCTGGTAAATCGTATGCTTCTTAGGCGTGTTACGTGTGGTCACACAACGACCGCGTGTACTTCAGTTATATGAAACCTTTGGTAAAAGGTAAAGCATCCCATTACAGGCCTTGACAGGCCCTTAGGGACCCAGGAGGTGGAGGCTCCCAGATTTTTTAGACAATCGGCACATAGAAGGTGGTAAGGTTGTCAGCCCTACGCACCGGCCGCCTTTACCCCCCAGGAAAGATTCCTGGTACTCATTTCTGTTAGAGGCTGAGTCGACCCCAGGGCCATAGTGCGACCGGAACGATTATGTCAATGAAAAATTCCAGTGACACCATCGGGAATCGAACCCGCGACCTTCCGGTTTGTAGCGCAGTGCCTCAACCAACTGCGCCACCGCGTGCCCCCCATGAAACCTTTGACACTGCCTAAATGTGTGTACATTAGCAATGGCAGCTCCGTGTACAAGAGGCCTTAAACGTGTTTGTCTCAGTTCATCTGCATTGTTCAGTTCATCCATCGTGACGTCCGTTTTGTGATTGCGACCTTTACACTTCCCACTTTGCTATAAAAAATCTACGTTCCTTAGGAGCAAGTTCTCGCAAACAAACAAGACGATCGATTAGGCCTTATCTCTATGTTATTTTGCACGCTTTCAGGCGCAAGCTATCGTGTTGCTTTTATCGGAAGTGGGAACTGTTTTCCAAAACATGTTGTGAGTCATCACGATGTAATGATAAGACTGTATGGTTCGCTTGTTTGTTGAACAGCTGTGTCAGTAATCGAAATTGTGTGCTGATGTTCAGTCATAATTAAAACCAAGGGACTGCACCAGCATTTCCACTCGTAGTGCAGAGAAAATATTGGTTTGCAAAAAGGAAAATACACAAACAAATACAATACAATGAATAAGTAAATCATGGACACTGTTTAAAATTCAAATTTTGGGGTCCCGCGTGGAGTCACTTCGGATTAGGTTTAAAGCATGTTTTACAAGGTGAGAACACCGGTCACAGTTTGGATTACTGTATCGAAATTAATTATTAATAACGGTATTTTTAGGCTTTTGTGTTTTGGTTTGCCAACTCAGCAGGGAGAACTGATAACTAATGGAATACGAAACGTTTCTGTGAAGTTCCTCTGGTCGGTTCTTAATTCAGTCCAGTGTATTGGTGATTTATATGACACGCGATGTTCTAATTGAGAGTAACTTTCAATGACAAAGCTTTTTTTTTTTTTTTTTTCAATGGCTCGACAGCCCCTTGGGGGCCTAGGCCGCCTCATTTTTCGAGGCTTCACGAACACACTTTAGACACACCACACTCGGTAGGACTCCTCTGGACGAGGGACCAGCTCGTCGCAGAGACCTCTACTGACAACACACAACACTCACAAGAGACAGACATCCATGCCATAGGCGGGATTCGAACCCACAATCCTAGTAAGCGAGCGGCCGCAGACCCATGCCTTAGACCGCGCGGCCACTGGGATCGGCAATGACAAAGCTTAGACAGATTAAATGCTAATTTGAAATTCCCGAAACAACTTAAAATATAAGATATGTTTTTCTGTACGGAAGATATGGGTTACTGTGTTGACACCCCGTAAGTTCTGAACCATAAAGGATACAATTAATTGAAAACTTATACTTTACGCCTTGGTTTATTTTTCGTTTAAAATGCCAAGCAATGTATAATATGAAATATGCAAATATACTGTAGGCCCACACCATACTATTTACATTAATTCCAAACTGGACAGCTTTCAGTTTAAATTATTGGCCCTGGAAAGAACAGAGCTGTTACATACTCAGGGAGTCTATGATGTAATCAATACTTCCATTACAGACCTACGTTAATTCATCTTCTTCATTCAGACATTACAAGCGTTTGTTTCAGAATACTTTACGTCATGAATAAATATATTTCGAAACCAGCTTTTGGAACGTTAGAAACAAACATTTACAAAAACACATCCCCGTTAATACCACCTCATAGACCACAGGTCTCCAACCTTTTTCCGACAAAGGGCCACACCCGTTATTGTGGGCTGGTTCGTGGACTGCTCGTGGAAAAATAAAAGTAAGTGGTATACATGAACGCCTTAATTGTTGTGTAATTTTTATAGTAAGGTATATATACTCATATTACAAATGTGGCCGCGGGTCCGCATGATACAACCTGGCGGGCCACGGGTTGGACACCCATGATATAGACTATTCCGTCCACCTTTTCGCGTGTAATGACTAAATAGCCGCTGAAGGGGTTATGTAAAATTTGATATTGGAGAGCTTTACTAAAATGTATTGACATATATTCTAATTTCGTGAAATAATAAACATAACTTTACAAATGCTTAC
The DNA here is from genome assembly GCA_021186555.1 of Reticulitermes speratus. Taxonomy (NCBI): domain Eukaryota; kingdom Metazoa; phylum Arthropoda; class Insecta; order Blattodea; family Rhinotermitidae; genus Reticulitermes; species Reticulitermes speratus. The sequence goes on from JAJKFL010000002.1 coordinate 20,486,756, forward strand.
ATATGTTTCTGCACACATGTTAACTGTAACTCGCTAAATAGCCTATTTATCGGAGCGTGGGTACTTGTGACGAAATTTTACATGGAAAAACACATTTCAGGGGCGCTACATTTAATGTTTATTTCTGCTTTCCGAAGTATCCAAAAAACTGGAAACTAAGGTGCTAAAATTGTTACGCTGTACATTGATCAAGATTTCACAAATTTTTACAGCAGTTTTAGTAAGGTCTGTCACCGTTAGTGTGGGGAGAGTATGTTTCCCAGCTATTTAATGCTATTTACCTCGTTATGTACAATTAATCACATAAATACAGACTATTCCTTCTAACACAACACTTTACTGTTTCCTTCAAACGCTACATGTTTCGATCGAAAACCATCATCATCAGACATTCTTCTACAAAACCTTAAAAATCAAGGTAAAAAGTTTTTATGTGAGAGATCTCTCAAATATTACAACATATATTTACAAAAATATTGTGATTTTTGATAATGTAGCATGTAGTTTGACGGTTGTGTAAATACTATGACTATCCTTTAAACTTTTCAAATTTTACCCTGGACGTAACACCTGTTCTTTCTTTTGCCCATTCAGATTTTTCATATCCGAAACTAATGAACCGATTTCAAATAAATGTTGTGAAGGGGGGTCAGACTGAAAATAGTCGAGCTAATTTAATATGGGTCCGATCCCAGTGGTCGCGCGGTCTAAGGCGTGGGTCTGCGGCCGCTCGCTTGCTGGGATTGTGGTTTCGAAACCCGCGGCGGTCATGGATATCTGTCTCTTGTGAGTTTTGCGTGTTGTCAGGTTGAGGTCTCTGCGTCGGTCTGATCACTCGTCCAGTGGAGTCCTGCCGATTGTGGTGTGTCTCAGTGTGATAGTGAAGCGTCGATAATGAGGAGGCCCTGGCCCACTAGGGGCTGTTATGCCATGGGGGGAAAAATTAATAGTAGTCCACATAGGGTGTCCAATATAACACATAAGTTACGCGAACCTTGATTCAAACTTCACCGATTTTCTCAAAAACGGCTCAAAATATATTATAATATGTAGAAGGCTTTTTAAGAATAACAGCTTTCATTCGAAACACTGTTGTGAACTGTGAATATTTGATGAAATACAGTTAAAAATGTCCTCTGACTATACAGCGTAGTACGTATGTGCAGGGTAACTCTTTATGTAGAACATTTTTATATCCGCAATAAATGTACATCAACACCAGTGATGAATGCAAAATGACTAAGAATTTATTGAGAACTAATTGGTTTCTGGACTTTGTCCATCGTCCGGAAATCTAAAATCACTGGATTGATGATTGAGAGATTAAGGTTAGCTCGGTCTAAGGGACCCAACTGAGTAGGTGTCTCCTTCTCCTTTCACCTGAGGACGGAAGCAGATCCAGCTTCCGAAACCTCGTGATTTTAGATTTCCGGACGATGGACAAAGTCCAGAAACCAATTAGTTCTCAGTGTTACATACCATCGTCAGAACCTTTTAGAATTTACTAAGAATGTACTTTGAACAGTTAGGGGTATATCGCAAATGTGACTATTCCTTTCGTCTCGCGTTCAAGACTGTAAGGATTAGTGTGTGTGTATGTGTGGCTGTTCTTACTTGAGACGGTAAGCCTGGGTCTGATGACACGCCGAGATCCTCGCTCGCGGGCGATCCACACTTGCAAGGACCTTGTTTTGCGAGAGAATTCCTGCAGCGACGCTCGACGACTGGAGCACCAGCCTTCTTGCGCTGTTTGTGGCTATCATTCTGAGGCTGAGAGCGTACTGGTCATATAGACAAGCAATGTAACGAATATAACTTCGTAAGGTACACATGTAGTGTTTGTGATTGAATCATGTTGTTGGGAGAGGACGGAGCCAAGTACGAAGTTCAAGGACACGTTAGAGTTCCAGGCTGCTGGCTGTACCGAAGCACGTACAAAACTGACTACCACTTGGCGTACAGCATGATTTTATCTATTCGAAATACTCATACAAAGTTAAGTAAGAAATGGCTAGGTGTTGTACACCGGGGGCAGGGATTTATTTTACGCCAAAATGGAACTGGAACTCAATCGGTCGAATGAATACCAAAAGAAAGCGGCTGAATCGTGTGGAATTCACCACTTACCTCCTGCTACTTTCGAGGTTAAGAATGCGTTCAGGCCTCCAGTTCTTCTATACGCCTTGACGGTGCAATGCTCAGACTCAAACGTGTTTACTTTGACCTTCCAAAATTAAATCCTGAAATCTATCGCTATTTCTGTGAGTGTACATTAATTATATGTACCGCCCAGTAACGTGATTATTATGTACATCAACGTACCAAAACTGACGACAAATTTCCTGTCACTGAAACTTGTCACTGAATATTCAAGCCCCAGATTTATAATTATTTCTCAGTTGCAACGGTTACCCATAAAATAGCCTTATCAGAAATGCTATTTCCATTATGATATTGCGAACATAAGGTAGCTCCAGCGGCAAATTTAGTCACATTTAAATCATTCATTCTTAAGGCGACATCTGTTTTCAGACACATAATAATGGTAGCCTTATTTTTCTCCTAAAGTCTGAGAAAAAGCATGGGTTCTGCACTATGCTGCAACATTTAAGTATGCCGTAAATCGCGTGATTTTATAATGGCCCATACAAAAGCAGGTCATTTTATTTCGCTGGATTCAGATCTTCTAAGTTTGACTTAAAAATCTATGCAATGAGGTTGGAGGCTCTAACGGCAGTTAGTGTGAAGAAAGAGAGAGAGAGAGAGAGGGGGGGGGGGAGTATTTTATTAAGCGACGCCGCCATTTGCTTGCAGCGTCGATGGTAGATGAATGGAATATGACTATGCTAGTAATAAGGGATTAATGAAGACCTATTTCCACTTTGTCCAATACAAATCCAACGTAAATGTTACTGTATTCTTGGATGCGATTCCGTGTAATCTTGTAGATAAATATCAACGCTTGGAAGGATACTGCTGCATCCTTCTTTAAGACAGAAAAATAATCCGCGTACATTAGCTCTACTCCTGGTCCTTCCTTGTCTGTATGAATTACTGTTTCTTTTTCCTAAAGCGGATTATTACTTTATCCTGAACCTGGAGGCAGCAGGTCCCTCCAAAATTTCGGGATTTATCTACCAATCTACACGGTGTTAAATCCCTGCAGAACGCCAGCAATATTGCCAGGTTTGAAATGTATGTGACTGTGATAATACTCAAACGAGACACGTAAAACTAAACCAACAGTAGATTTACCAATACTTAAAACAATTTAGGAAAAACCTGTCAAAATAAAAAAGAACGATGTACGAGGTATTATATGTAATATTATACGTAATTAGGTATAATGTGCTGCCCATGCCCTGATTTACATTTAAGGTCATAGGGCTTCAAGTGGTCTTTCCCCTTCGGGTTTTCTTTTAAAAAACATGCACGCGTTTCTTCATGTGTGCCACATGCCCCGCACATCTCATCCCCCTTGTTTTGGTCATTATAATGATATTTGCCGAGGATTAGATATCATGACTCTCTTGATTATATTTTTTTTCCAGGGTTTTTTTTCTGTTTAGGTTCTGATAATTTTCACAGCGCTTTGATTATGAACACCATTGGCTGTGTTCTTTCCTTTAACCTGAAACACCAACTTTCACATCCGTACAAAACAACGGGCAAAAATTTAGTTTTATATATTTTAGTCATCATTTTAAGCTAGCGGAGAGGTAGACAAAAGATGCTTTTCACGCTACTGTTCTTGGGTATTGACTGTATCCTTTCTTGGTAGTCTCTGTGTTTATTGCATATTATCGAAGCCTAAATATATTTCAATTTCTAAGCAGTACTACAGTGCAGTGTAGCATCAGACGAAACGCTGAAATGCAATCAACGCATGCGCTATCAAACAGTCGAGCATTTGTTTATGATACTTCAGTAATATAATTGCACAAATCCACGTGATAAACACGTGACTGTTAAAGTGTAGCATCTGTTGAATATCAGGATTGGATAGAAAAAAATGACCATGCAATTTAAAGCACACAATTTGCGGTATTCATAGCTTGCTTCACTTGATCTGCGAAAGAAATTGACGATTTGTCGAGAAATACCCAGCTGGGTTTAGCACCCCTTTCAGCTCAGCTCTCTAAGCAACCGTCGAGTTCCCCTACCCCTAAAATCCGCCCTCGGTAGGTACTCCATTCGAAATCAATTTTTTTCCGCTGTACAGGCCCCCGAACATGTACTTAGGTCTGTCTCTTTACAGCCCATCCATTTTGTTTTCGGGTCATTTGTTATTTAAATATTGAATGAAAGGTGTATAAAAATGGTACGAGTATTTTTAAATTACTGTAAGTTATGTATGAAACCTTACTTTCCTGACCCCCTACACTCATTTTACAAAGAAAGCTCGTCCTACGGAGATCTGTTCATATTCCTCTCCGTGCCCTAATAACGGCTAAACTAACAGGGAGGCTTTTTACGAAAACTTAGATGCAGAGACCACCGCATTTTACGTAATTATGTTACCTAACGCCACTGAGACCAACATGGTGGTTATGTAAACTTCGGAGTTATTAGTAAGACTAGAGTCAGCGTAGAATTTTAAAATTTTATGTGGTAATGTGCATACAGTAAAGTGCCACTTATCTCCAAGTTATTTTTGCTGCATGTAAAATACAAAAAAGGCTGTGTAACAAAACTATACTTAGCTTTCAGTTTGATGGTGATAGGTAATTAATTCTTGGAACTAAGGTTTTGACTTTCGTACATATACCTACAATTTCTTTATGACTAATTATAGATATAGGCCTAGTTATTTTGGAAACTGTGAAATTCATTCTGTAGTCTGTCTTACGACAGGCCTGTAGCCTCTTCCAAAGCGAGTTCTCCATTGAGTGCAATCTAGTGCTTCCTCTTTCATTTCCAGTATCTTCTCTTTTCCTTAAGGTCATCCAGTAGATGCTTACGCCTTCTTCCTCGTCTTTCCGTCATTTCTATCCTTCCTTCTAACTTTCCTTCAATCACGTGTTTTAGAAGGTAGTTTCTACACAAGATGTGACCAATCCAGTTAGCCTGGTCGAGTTATTTTGGTCGAAAAAGAGGATGTATAGAGTCATTTGAATAGTATATGGCATACACACATTGAAATATAAACAAGTATCAAAATGCTGGTACCCGATTTATTACTACAACTCCTATCACTAGAGTGATACTATTAATATTACAGAATAATTTTAATAACCAGAAGTAACTGTCAAAAAAGTTCTGAACTTGAAACGTTGCCTGTGAGAACTACGAACTATAACGTACGTAACGACCACTGAAAAATTGATTGTGACTATCGACAAAGGCCAAAATGGCGGACATTTTTGTAAAATTAAAAAGTCTCCCCGGACACAGTTCTGAAGCCTGAAAAAGAGGACATGTCAGGGAAACCTCGGACATATGGTAACCCTACCATAACCTTCAAATTAAAAAAAAAACAGTGACGTAATGTTATCTGAATGTTGGCTGACCAAAGATCACCTCTCAAAACAGTGCTTACAGTAACGTATAGGTGGCAGCACTCTGCAGTAATTCTTTCCAGCGTAACACTTTCCGTGCATGAAACCTCGATTTTCTCTGAACGGGTTAAGTGTGGGTGATGCATTTCTTAAACGGAGCCACAGAATTCTCCATTAGGATAAATCTCACCAACATGTGTCATGCTTCATTTCCAATTTTCTTCACAATAATTAAAAGCAAGAGAATTCCAGTACTATGTCCTTTCCAGTACTCAGATGTTGCTGTTAATGGCATTTGGCTGTTTCCAGTACTGAAGAAAGGTTTCAATGATAGACGATATTCGTAGCCTGAAGCATGCATCAAGACTGAGGAGAAATTTACAAATGTCGACAAAGAATGATAAGGTTTACGGGTCCTGATCACAGCTTAGGAAATTGGATAAGTTCATTGCTTTCTAAGGTGGATACTTTGAAAAGAAACATGTCGATATGGGCAATTTTAGTAGTGATGAGTAATATCACTCGCACTAAGTATTTTCATAAGTCCTCTCTTTGGACTGGAATGCACTGGAAGAGCGTTCCATGTGACACAAACACAGTAAATTAAAGCTTTGTAAAAGAGTTTCCGTTTCTGCTCCAGTTATTAAAATTTGTGATTTAGGGTACTGACATCTTACGTAATTTTCCAATGCTGTCAGCATATCAGATTATACAGGATGACTAATAAACGAAATATTGATTATTATTATTATTATTATTTATTTTATTTTGTATGAGCTGTGACTTTGCATTTGAAGATCATGAAAGTGCAAATATGTAGAGCTTATAAAGGGCCTCAAAATAACGCATTCTGCTACAGGCACAAACAAAAGGTGGGGGGGTGCCGTCAGCTTGTTCGTCATGAGCCGTTTCTCCTAAAAGGCCGGGCCTGTTGTTAATTCGGCTTATTTGTTCAATATTTAGTGACCATACCTAGCTAACTCCAAGGAGCAGAGTCCTTCTTGAGAAGCTAAACAGGTCCTCAGCTAGTCAAGAATTTTCCCGCGTTTTATAGAACCCGAAGGTTCATTACCGCATTCACAAGAGTCCGTCACCTGACCCTATCCTGAGCCATATCAATCCAGTCCACGCCCCCATCCCACTTCTTGAAGATCTATTTTAATATTATTCTCCCATCTACGCCTGGAACTTCCAGGTGGTCTCCTTCCCTCAGGTCTCCCCACCAAAATCCTGTATGCACCTCTTCCCTCCCCCATACGTGCTACATGCCCCGTCCACCTCATTCTTCTTGTTTTGATTACCCGAATAATATTTGGTGATGAGTACAGATCATTAAGTTCCTCATTATGTAGTCTTCTCCACTCCCTTGTTACCTCGTCCCTCTTAGGCCCAAATATCCTCCTTAGCACCCTATTCTCTAACACCCTCAGCCTATAAATCACTTGTTTACCAACAACTGCACTAATAGTGCAGTTGTTGGTAGACAAGTGATTTATATTGCCATAATGCACGGTGAACAAAAAGTAAAACCCTCAGTCTATGTTTCTCCCTCAGTGTGAGAGACCAATTTTCACACCCACACAAAATAACAGGCAAAATTATAGTTGTGTATATCTTAATCTTTGTATGTTTGGATAGCAAACTGGAAGACAGAAGATCCTGCACCGAATGTTAACCAGCATTCCCCAACTTCAATCTGCTCTTAATTTTTTCCTGAAGGGAATTTTGATTTGTTAGGGTTGTTCCCAATTACCTGAACTGTTCCACCATTTCAAAGGATTTATCATTTATCATTATGTTGTGATTTTGTCTTGCATTCCGATCTCGAGACATGACCATGTACTTAGTTTCCTCAGCATTTACTTCTAGACCACTCTTCTTACTAGCAACTACTAAAGCAATCAAATGTGAAAGTGGGAATGTGGAAGTGCAGTGGAACAATATCAAGAAATGTGTGTTAGATACTATGACTGATTTAGTTGGAAAAGTCGAGAGGAGAGCAAGAAAGCCATGGATTAGACAGGAGATGATCAGTAAAATGGGTGAATGAAGGAAATGGAAGAATGTCAACAACGAAGAAGGAAGGAAGAACTACAGAAGACTGAGGAACGAATTGAAAAGAGCCACGGAGAACGCCAAGAAGGAATATCTGGAGAGCATATGCAACAAGATCATAGAATTTCAAAGAACAGGACGTTATGATCTAATGTACTTGAAAACAAAGGAGCTAGGTTGGAAAGAAAACCATGGAATTCAAAACGTTGGCATCGAAGACTCTCAAGGGAATATAATAATAGATCAGAGACGAGTACTGCAAATTTGGGAGAATTGTATCACAGAGCTCTACGATCGAGCTAATCGACCAGAACGCCTAGAAGTCGAACCTGAAGTAGATGAAGATGAGAAAGGCCCTTATATTTTGCAAAGTGGTGGAAAAAGCTATCAAGGAAATGAGGGATAAGAAGGCTACAGGAGATGATGATGTACCTGGGGATGTACTCAAATTGTTGGGAGAAGATGGTCTCAGACTAATGACACAGCTGATCAACAGCATATATGAAACTGGGGAGTGGCCCAGAGATTTCATTGAAGTTACAATGATTGCCTTAAAGAAGAAGCCCAAAGCTACAAAATGCAGCGACCATCGCACAATCAGCATCATCGCTCATGCAGCAAAGATAGTAGCGAGGATACTTAGAAGAAGGATTGAGAGGAAAATTGAAGATGCACTTGGAGAAGATCAGTTTGGATTTAGAAGAGGAAAAGGAACTAGGGATGCAATTGGGATGCTGAGAATAATATCAGAACGAACCTTGGTCATAGATGAGGAATTGTGTGCTTGCTTCATAGACTGGCAGAAGGCATTTGACCGTGTCAACTGGACGAAATTAATGCAAATCCTAAAAGGAATTGGGATAGACTGGCGAGAAAGAAGATTGATCAGCAAATTGTAAATGGAACAGAGTGTCAAAATACGACTGGACCAAGGGGAGACGAGAAGTGTGAAGATTGGAAGAGGAGTTAGACAAGGTTGCTGCTTGTCACCGATTCTGTTCAACTTATACAGCGAGTACCTTACCAAGGAAGCTCTTGAAGGGTTTGGAGACTTCAAAATAGGAGGACAAGTAATTCGCACTGTGAAATATGCAGATGACCTTGTGCTACTGGCTAGAGAAGAAAAGGTGCTACAGGGCATGATTGATAGACTAATTGAAATTGGAAGACGCTATGGAATGGAAATGAATGTGGGAAAAACTAAAGTAATGAAAATCTCAAGGCAACCATCCCCAATGAAAATTATGATAGATCAAAAACAATTGGAGAATGTGGAATATTTCAATTATTTGGGTAGCATGATAACAAGTGATGCAAGGTGTACACGTGAAATTAAATCCAGAATTGCCATGGCAAAAACAGCATTCAACAAGAAGAAAAATCTTTTCACCAGCAAACTGGAATTAAATTTAAGGAAGAAACTAGTAAAGTGCTACATTTGGAGCATAGCTTTGTATGGTGCTGAAACGTGGACACTTCGGAAAGTAGATCAGAAGTATCTGGAAAGTTTTGAAATGTGGTGCTGGAGAAGAATGGAGAAGATCAGTTGGACCGATCGTGTGAGAAATGAAGAAGTATTACACAGAGTCAAGGAGGAGAGGAATATACTACATACAATAAAAAGAAGAAAGGCTAACTGGATTGGTCACATCTTGCGTAGAAACTGCCTTCTGAAACACGTGATTGAAGGAAAGTTAGAAGGAAGGATAGAAATGACAGGACGACGAGGGAGAAGACGTAAGCAGCTACTGGATGACCTTAAGGAAAAGAAAAGATACTGGAAATTGAAAGAGGAAGCACTAGATCGCACCCTGTGGAGAACTCGCTTTGGAAGAGGCTACTGACCTGTCGTAAGACAGACTACAGAATGAATGAATGAGGGTTGTTCCTAATTACCTGAACTGTTCCACCATTTCAAAGGATTTATCATTTATCATTATGTTGTGATTTTGTCTTGCATTCCGATCTCGAGACATGACCATGTACTTAGTTTCCTCAGCATTTACTTCTAGACCACTCTTCTTACTAGCAACTACAAAAGCTTCTGTGTTTTTCTTTATAGCACGTATGCTTCCGCCTAGTATATTAACATCATCTGCAAAAACTCGGTTGTTTATTGCAACTATAAACCTTAAATTTACCAGCGACTTGTTTCATATTCAATCATCGATAGACAAAGTCTGGAGTTCTGAAACGTATTTATGTAAATGTAAATGTAGAAGCTGATGTGTACCATTTAATTGCGGGCCCTCTTGGTTTGCCTAAACCCTCCTAATGGCATATTCCAGAGGAACGTTGAAAAGCAATGGCGATAAAGCATCTCCTTGTTTCAAACCATTCTTAATAGGAAATGTGTCACATGTTTGCCTTCCCAGACTCTGTTGTAGGTTTCATTTGGACACATTTTTATTAGCCTTACCTGTTTCATGGGGGTACCGAACCAATGAGAATATTATAAGAGACCTCCAACCTAACTGAATCATAGGTTTTCTTGAAGTCTATAAATAGCTGATGCACTGCCTCATTGTTCCCATTTTTTCTCAAGTATTTGATGAATGCAATATTTAGTGACCATATCACAAATATTTGGAAAATCATCAAATCAATTTTCATGAATATTTTATTTCTCCAACTTTATCCTTACACGATCAATATTATTGTCAGCAACACAATATTTACAATAAATGCTGACAGTGTAAATGGCCCTCAACAATGTCCAGAATATTTAGCTGTTAAATATCTATAAATTACTGGCAAGACGGCTATGAGATGGTTAAAGCAGAGACAAAAAGTTCTGAGAGCGAGGAATCGAGGTTGGCGTAAATCTCTAATCCATGATGTAGATAGTCCTTGCCGATAGCTCTTATCCGTTAAGTTTGATGGTGGGCGAAGAAATATGTTGCGTAGTGTTTTATGTCGGTGTACGTCCGTAAATAAATATACGTATTATTATTGTAGGCCCATTTTTTTTAGAAAGACTGTGATTAGATGTTTAAAAAAGGAACTCAGAAAAATAATATTTAAGTATGGATGTTAAATTGTGATTGTATGTTTACAGCTCGACCGGTGCAACAGCTAAGCAATGATTATTTGTTATCCCAAACAAAAGGGACGGCAGCATGTTACGTGCAAATAGAACTTCAGTCCACTGTTCCACAAAAATCCAAATCTGGTTTGTACATTTTTACAATTTAGGGTTTAAAATCTTGTAGATGTGCGGTTAAGGTACGTGACAAAGAATATACGAAAGTATCTCATTTCCAGTAGCGCGATTGGAAGTCCGATTTTCTGTTCTGTTTTCTGTGAGTATAACGTGAGAACATTGGGAAATATTATGGTGTGTGTGTCACATACGAATATGTCTGCTTCATGTAGCTTTACATGAAGAAAATTAGCGTTTGTTATTTACGATACCAGTGATCAACCGCCTCGTCATTCAGCACAGACAGGAATTGCTTGCTTCGAGTAATAAATATAAAATGTCTTGTACATATATTAGCTGACACTACTGTAATTTCATTTGTGTTAAGTTTATAGGAACAGTTCATCTTAAAGGAAGAGAGTGGTATATGTTTTTAAAGAACACATTGAAACTTTGAGGATAGTGGTGCCTATTTGCAGAGTTAGTGGATTGTGTCTGTACACGTCGTGAACATTAAAATAAGAGGTCGTATACATGTCTGTAGAGGCACTATTTGCTTTGAGAAGTGACACTGTTCACAGCAAAATATATTTGCAGATGCTTTAGGAAGGCTGTGGGTTTGTGTTTTTTGCATGTGCTTTTGCTAACTTGTATAGAAAAAAACATTATGTTCCTTCTGCAGTATTTATTTCACATTTAAATAAGTATTTCTGAAATGAATTGTTGGCTGAGGATTTCCATTACTAAAAGCGGCATATTTTTAATATCCATATTGTAATATGACTGCAGCACTGTTGTCATTACAGAGGTTGCTCCAGCAAAACTACCGTACTCGCCTTTCCAGAATACAAGCAATTTGGCAGAATATGCACTGGCTAGATTGGATGACTTACTGAACTGGGGACGGAAGGTAACACATCCAGTGTTTGGTTATGTCAGTATTTTCATATACATTAGCAATTGATATTTGATTGCCTTTGTTACTTCACAGTTGAGTTACTATTGCAGTACGAAATTTTACAACTAAATATGTATTAAGTAGGGTCTAGAATAAGCATGTGGCACTAAACTGACACTTAATTTACCTGAAAGTGTAATTAATGTAGTTTCTGCACTTCATGTAGGGTTCATTGTGGCCATTGACCTTTGGTCTTGCTTGCTGTGCTGTAGAGATGATGCACATTGCTGCTCCTCGATATGATATGGATAGGTTTGGAGTTGTTTTTCGTGCGTCTCCACGTCAAGCTGATGTCATTATTGTTGCTGGAACATTAACAAACAAAATGGCTCCAGCCCTACGCAAAGTATATGATCAGGTAATGAAATTTATTGTGTTGTTTGAATCTTGGTTGTGATGCAGGCTATGCTGACAGGTTTGTTATGGTTTTCCTTAGTTCCTCCAGGCAAATGCCAGGCTGGTTACTTGGATGGTGGTGTGAATTCTTTATGATTCATCATTCACCAGTCATCCTACCATCCCTGCTATGTAGTCTGAGGTACTGTTAGCACTGTAAAATAAACTACAGAAAATTACAAATAATACATGAAGTGCTGGAAGTGCCTTTTTTGTTCCTGTCAGGTAAGTGTTCAAGCCTTGCAAAATTTTCATCCAGTTGTCCTCCAAGTTTGCCCTAACAAATTATTGAACAGCTATTTTGAATTGAACTTAGGCATTATGTGCTGGCTGACTCTTGTGTGAGCTTCATATTCCCTTAATTCGTGATACTGTGCAGTATGTATTGTGTCACATTTTTTACTGTCACAACTTCTTTTGTGAAACTCTTTCTGATGTTTTTTGTGATGTTGTTCAGCAATTAAATTATTTAAAATATTACCTTACAGATGCCAGAGCCTCGATGGGTGATTTCTATGGGCAGCTGTGCAAATGGTGGTGGTTACTACCATTATTCGTATTCAGTTGTTAGAGGCTGTGATAGAATTATTCCAGTTGACATCTATGTACCAGGTATGAATTTTGTTAAGCTTAGCATTAGTTAAGTGTAAGTTATTAATTGAAATCTTTTACTTTATAAAAATACATAACTGTTTCCTGTTTGGAAAATATTAGGGAAGGCATTATATGAAATGCAGGATCCATTCTGAACTGTAGTTTTTCCAGATGTGGATTTTCAGGTATCCTTATGTGTAGAAAATTAATGTCTACTATATCAAGGGCTGCACATTTTCCAGGACAGAAGTTTCTGAAACCAGTTCTGTAGTAGCTTCCATATTATTGCAGTGTCATTTTGTTACACTTCTTATATGTTATCTGTAACTTATTTTCAAGCATGTTTTGTTTAGTGATGGTGCCTGCAACTTAGGTTCTGTTAACAGTTGAGAACTGTTCTTCTGGGATATTGCACTTCATCACTGATTGCCAGTGATGGAGCGCAATATCCCACAAGAATGGGGTTCCCATTTTCAGAAATGTAAGTGCTATGCAAGAAATAACAATGTAGATTGTGGTAATGTATTTTCTCTCAAATGTATTTTACTAGAAAGTTTAGCAGGAATAGTTGGAAATATATATACATTTAAGTACTGCTGCCCACACAAGTTAAAATCCAGCCACCAACCCCCCAAGATTACATCCCGTATTCCACACATTAAGGTTAATGAAAAATTTGGTTTCAGGATGCCCTCCTACTGCAGAAGCCTTACTGTATGGTATTCTGCAGTTGCAAAAGAAGGTAAAGCGCATGAAGACTCTACAGATGTGGTATAGGAAATAAGTTGTACAAATGTAGATATGTGTGAACACAATAATAATAGAATTCATATTTATATAACCATATTTATTGTTTTAGATTATTCAAGGAATGTGACAGTTTAAACTAAAAGATACTTCAGAATCAGTAAAGAATGAGATACATTCTGTTTGTAGAAACAAATTTTACTCATGAGTTGCTTACATGAACAATATAGCTTTCAAGTTGTTAAGAATTTGGTACCACATCCTTTTGTACATTTGAGTATGTTCTGTACATTCCCCCACACAGCACATTAGAATAGATACACTAGGTTTTCAGTCATAAGTTAGATGAAAAGATCTCTCATTTTCCCTCCTGTGAACATCATGCAGTTTTGACACCTGCTCCAAGTGTGTTGCAATCAGAGCCGTATTTTGGTCAATCCATTGCAGTGAATTCATGTGTGCATTCAATATGCGTCCAATCTGAACAATCTGAAACAGACATATTACTTGAAACTTAAGAAGGGCTCTGCAGGTTCAATATACTCTAAGGTATCTTCACTTTAAAAATTAGAAGTGCTTCAAGCAGCCTGAAACTTCAAATTTCTACATTATGGTTCTCTGAATGAATATAATTCTTTGGAGAAACAGATAAATTAGACTAGGAAGTCTGTGACTGAGAAATCTTACCATTTAGAATTGGGATATGACAGAAAACAAAGCTGCTACATAAAATATATGCCCATCATGACATATGGAGTGGAAATGTGTTCATAGACAGATTACATCAGTGGGTATGAAGCATCTATGCAGTATTAAGAAATCAAAATGGTACAATATGGAAGTTGGACATAGGCAACAAAATCTGAAGGCAGAAATACACAAACAATTGGTGAAATTATGAACACCAGTACGTACATGTATGTCCTTATCAGCATAAAAATGTGCAGAGAGTAAGGACTAGCTGTAGGAAATTAGGGAAGATGTACAAAACAGCCTGCATGTCAGTATAAGTTGGCAGAAAAGAATGGAGACTTGTTATCATAAGATGCTCCATTTCAGTAGCAGCAACATTTCACATTTTCATTATGGGAGGGATGACAGATATCCCTGAACAAGTGTGACAAAAGATAACCTAATGAAAATGATTCAAGCCATAACTTACGGGATCACTGGTGTCCTGTGTTCGGTTTGTTTCATTTAAGTGCTCAATAATTTCTTTCAGATCTTCAGACATCTGTTTCAGTTGAGTGTCCACATTTTCAGTCATCTGGAATCTAATAAGAAAACAAAGTATGAAATTGTCTTACTCTGTCCTGAACCACTTCAGTCCTTTTCATATAACTGTTTCCTTCCAGTCTGTTTTAAGATGTTCCTTCCACTACATTGCAGCTGAAGTCTCCCTGTGCATGAGGATGCCCAACCAAAATGTATTAATTTCTCACTCTTCAAATGCACTGCATCTTTTACCCTTCTAAACTTCCATTATTAAACTGATACAACTCTAATGAACATTAATTTTGTGATGGTCAAATAAAACTTGTGGATGTTTGATGACAACATAAATGTAAGTCATTCTACCTAGCCTTTTGGAATTTCTTCAGAATACCGCCAAATAAATAAAACACTGGAACATCATGGCTAGGTGGTTAATACTCCTGCTTTGTATTTGGGAGTACAAGGGTTCACAACTCAGTCAGAAGACTGGCTAGCCTGAAGGTCTCATGTGGTTTTCCTCAAGCCCACCAGGAAAATACTCGCAGAGTACCTCAGATTTGGCTATGACTGTTTAATTTCATGTATTCAATTAATTATTCAATAAGCATCTATTTATTTGATGCAGTATAGCCTGAGCTACTGACACCATTAAATAATCCATACAGTAAAGTGACACATCCAGAAATTGAAAGTTGTTCCATATTATCCTATGAAGTATGGAAATTACTGTAATTTTTGTTATATACTTACATGTGTTCCCTCTCTGGATCAGCCACCCCATTGGAGCCCAGTTCCTTTTCTAGTGGAGCAAGACATTCCTCCAACTCTCGCTGCTGTGCCAAGATGAAATCTAATTCATTATCCAACTGCTGCTGTTCAAGTTTTACTCGTTCCACAGCGTTATTTAAACCAACAATCTGCAGTGGGCATAAACAACATAAAATTCCACTTGGTCTTATTAAGATGTCCTTGAAGTTACACTAATAAAATAAGCAAATACCACATAAACACCTTCAACTAATCCAGTATATATGAAAGTCTCCTACCACAGACCTATTACAGAATACCAAAAGGTATGAATTTTATTCCATTGCCAGTATACCAGGATGAAAAGCACTGTGTGAGTACTGCAGGGAGAACTTACGGTTGTGATTTAAGTTCCCATTCCGTAACATTTTTTAATTACATCAGTATACTTTAGTATCCTTAATATATATACTGGCGACAACGAAAGCAACTGTATCCCAGGAAAAGAATGAGTACTTTGGCACTGTATATTGTTTTTGTATTGATTTTAAGGAGGAAAAATGTGGTTGCAAATTTAACATATTAGAAACATTACACTGAAAGCTGTTATCTATAAGCAGAGTGAAATTGTGTTACAATGAGAACCTAAAAATGTACAAAAAATGTTGCAGATTATTCTGTCTTGCATAACTGTTGTATTTCCTCAAGCCTAATACAATTTTGTCACATTTAGACTGCCATGAAATTCACCTATCTTGTTACTGAAATGCCAACCTGCATGTTAAATCCACATGATTGGACTAAACACTGTGACTGTGCAGACTTGCACACTGAAATATATTTTAGTAATACTCAGTGCACCACTTTCAAGTTCATATTGCCAATGAAAACCTTATAAATTGCCACTTTTATCAAATTCCAGCAGAACTGAGATCTCTTCAATTTTGCTTTTAATCTGGTCATCGTCACTTAACATATGGTTTCAATGCAAGAGATTGTAGAGCCTGTATGAAATTTCGGTTTCGTTCATTTTAATGGTTCTAATGTTGATATTTTTGCTCACTTCATGGGCTGAATTTTATTGTACACCACTAATACTTTAATGGTTGGTCTTGTTCACTGCCACTTTATGGTTTTAACCGAATTAGTGTCCCTGTCTTTTGGATCAATGTTGGAGTTCTTACGAGTTGGTTTCTGTTATCTCCTGCTGTTGATCTTTGACCATTACAGGTTATATATACCCTGACTAGATCTACTGTTGTCCAGAGATAGAAATTAGCTCCAGTTGATGGACCCAACAGGTTTCTTAATTTTACCTGATGACAGAAGCAGAACCAACTTCCATGGTTAACCTTTAAACCAGGATAAAATTATGCAGAATGTCCAGCTTATGTGTTCCTTTAAAGTGAGTGTGTTTGAGAACAGGGTGCCGAGGAAAATATTTAAAACTAATTGGAGAAGTGACAAGAGGCCAGACAAAATGTCATAATGAGGAGATCCATAATTTTTACTCCTCAAATATGTTTAAAATGACCAAGGAAGATCTAGATGATGTATATTGTATGCATGGGATATGAAAAATGCACACAAAATTTCAGTCAGGACACCTGAACGAAAGGTATCACCTGAAAAACCTAGGCATTCATGGAAGAATAACTTGGAAAATGGATTATAAAGCAACAGCATAGAAGGTTGTTTACTGGATTCATCTGGTGTAGGATACAAACTAGATGCATCCTGTTGTGAAGAAGGTAATGTTTGGATACCTTACTGACTATTAGCTCTGAAGGATCATTTGTTTTATAAGACCAACAACTGGCACATGCAAATACATATACGTGATATAAATCTACTCCTACATGTTACGGGAGCCACGCCAATAATTAAAACTTAATGTGTTATGCTATAATTTGTGTTGTTAACATACATAGTATCATAATAAAACTGCAGCTTTCTTAAAATCTACAGGCATAAAAATACAGCTAGATGTGTTGCTTGTGGTATACTTAATATTAAATCAACATTAATGTTTCACAGTGCCCCTGTTGGCATCTTTGCTAATCCCGATTTTTTAGCATATTTGTGACGATTAACATGTTGAGATGTGCTGTTGTCAAAGTCCTCTTCGTATGATGCAGATATGTAGTACAATGGCATGTGCGTGGTATAAAATTCCAGTTATTTGATGAATTATTGTGCACTGCTTAATGGCACAGGAACATCTACGTATACAATTTATGGATCTTGTCCTGTGAATATGTAAGTAGACTATAAGATTTATTCCTTACACTTATATATGATCATATTATACAGTTATAATATGATATTTAACATGTAAAATAAGCTGAGCAGATGTCATTTCCCTGTGTTATGCTGTGTTTTGGTGTGCGATGCTGGGGCTAACTTCCTAATTGTGTCGTTATGTATGTACTAGTGTAAGTGCTCTGTGCGTCTAGGTCATGCACTCTATTAGTAGTCCTGTGTGACCATGAAAAGTGGGTTGAAATCATGCTTTGTTTGTCTATTAATAGTGCTTTCAGCTGGTAAGTCTGTATGTAGAAATTCTTCCAGCAGTTCAATTTCTTTCCTTTTTTGTATGATTTGATCAATTCAGTTCAAACATATAATACTGTATTAATATTAAGTATCCATCCTATGGCACTACAGCCCCTAGTCAAGCCTTGGACTCCCATTTTTTGGGTTTTGTAATAATCAGATTTTACGATGTGGGGTTATTAGCTGCATGATCAACCCCCAGTAATCCTGGAGGGTCGATGGGTTGCTTCTTCGTCTGGCTTCTCCCCACCAACCTGCCTGCCAAGGGAGACCCTACCAGTAGCAAGCTACTGCCAGTACAGCTTGGTGGATCATTGAAGCACACAAGCCACTTCACCTCAACAAGGTAATATTATGTAAACCATAACACATCTTGCTCTATTTTTATACCTGTATATTTTAATAAGGCTGTGATTTTATTATGATACTATATATTTTAACACTACAAATTGTATCATAATGCATGTGGTTTGACAAAGATTTACCTTTTCTCCATTGCCAATCAGAAGGTGGTCCCAGGCATTAACCTGTGTAGCTTGGTTCATGAATACTTTCTCTTGTTCCTCTAGCTCTAGAGTCCATTTGTTAATACTCTCTTCCAGCTGACAAAAGTTGAGAGATGTACTTGTTCCTGATGGAGCACTGGACACACTATAAATAAGTATATATGTGGTCTAACTAGGTAGAATTAACTAGCATGTATCAGGTACCTAATCAAAATGAAATGTCATAATTAACTTAAACATGGCCCATTTGATTCAACTGAAACTTTTTATTTCTGTTAGTGCTGCTGCTAGAGCCAGTGGCTAAACATAAACAGAATCTCAGCAGCGAGTAACTGCTTCAGAAACAATATGAGTACAAGCATAAGTACCACTTTCATTGAACAATTCACAGACCTTAATTTATGTTATAAAATTTGGATAAAATAAAGACTGCACATAACATGCACCCCTTTCATATGTATGACAAATGGCAAGAAATTCTGTATATTTTACACATTGTACTCACACTGTGCCAGTAGCCAGGACAGACAGTGGAGGAGCTGCAGAAGATGTAGTTGCACTTGTAGCTGTGCTTGCTGTAAGGGTAAAGCCAGTGGTACTTGAGGTTGTAGTAGCAGTAGTTGTAGCAGTCTTCAACTGCAAGTCTAATCCTACAAGTAATAGTAGTATTGTAGTGTTTGATGCTTCCAGGTTAAATTTATTCAAGCAGCAAACAATTCTTTAACTTACCCACTGTTGTAGCTGGTGGCAAAAGGGTAAGGGACAATTTTGAAGCAGTTGCATCTCCACCCCCACCAAGGGAGAAACTCTGTGCTGTGGTGGCTACAATGCAGACATATAATGCTGAAATCTCTCAAACATCAGTTACAAATATAACACTTAGATTGAGCGGACAGAGCGACTTTCTGTCCATACTTCCTATTCCCTCTCACTGGCTCACATTTTACTGGAAATCAGTGGACGAATTAACAGTATGATAAAACTTAAATATCCATAAAATGTGACTGGTCATTTTACTTATGGTCTTACCAATATTTGTGTATCCAAGACACCTGCCGAGGTATCTAGCACCTTATACTTACACAGTCATGTCTAAAAAGGTGAATCACTGGTTACTGTATTGTAAACAAATATCTTAACCTTGCTGGTAAAGTTATTTACGTCATCTACATTATAACGGCGTTGAAATCTCTGCCCAGTCTGTTTCCAGATACATTGAAGAGGGAGTCAGTCTGATTACATAACGATTCAAGTGTTTAAGTCTTACTGGTTGCAGCTGGTGCAGAAGTTGACAAAGTAAAACCTCCTGATGTTTTTGAAGTACTTCCGAAGTTAAAGTTCATTCTGGAATCGTAAAAAAACAGACGTAGAAACATGAAAGAAACTCAACGGACTAACATTTAAACACGTGCAGTACAGGACTTCAAAATTGTATGTTCAGTTTCATTTGTCTCTTCTTTATTGATGGTGAGTCCATTCCAGTGATCATAAATCGTTAAAAACTGCAATAACAACATTACCTTCACAAGTATGCATATTACACTACTAGTACTAGACCGTTATTGCAACTACTCTGACAACTTATTAAATCTTAAAACACTGTCTGTCTTAACAAATTATAGCATGTAAAATTTACTACCTACGTTGATATACGTTATCAAATTACCAAACCCTAACCACAACTTCAACGCTTCTAAATCACATACACAAACGTCCAACGTACGTTGTACGTAATGTAAAGTAACGTACCTGGATCTTGCCTGGATCTGTATACTAGTTCATCTGTGTCTCCGCCATCGCCTCGTCTGTGACTAGCTGAAGGTTAGAACCACCCCGGCGAAGATTCCATGGACCCCAGGAAACAATGTCTTGTGGCGCTACAAGCGGTGTCTACGTGCGTTACTGTGGCTATGTTTAGTACAAAATAGGTTGCAGAGAAAGTCACGTTTGATTAACAACAACGGTTCGCCATTAATACTAGATACTCTGTACCCATAGTATTGCTGACTTTCAACCGAGAGAGTAGCGTTAAGATATTACGGTCCTGTCTGCTGTGGCATAGTACACGAGGAGTATATGCTCTCTATACCGTCGTCTTCCCATTGTTTTCTTTCTTCCTCCAGTAACATTTTATACCCGTAGTTTGGTTCCGTTCTGGTGAAAGTGTCTCTGATTTTTGAGATACATTAAGGACAATTGTGTTCTCTGATTAGCATTGTCCGTCAAACGAAACACATGCTTTCGTGATTCACTGCTTCTGTATAGAACCGCTTGATTTTTATTGTATAGTGTACCAACGTTTTTTGACGAGTGTGCCGCTTCCACCTTAATATCTGACTACGGGTAACATGAAGACGGAGGCAGCACAGCACGACGAAGCATTGCCAATCTACGTGTTGTCTCAGTCTGTAGAAAGCAGTCCTAATAGACACCGCTCTGAGAACCTCATATACCGAGATGTGAGGTCCTCAAAGCGGTATTCGGCGTACTGTCTTATAAAACTTGGATCCTAACATCATAGACAACCCCATCATTAACACATCAGCCCTTGGTGCTGCGTTACATACATACATACATATATACATTCCATGGATCCATAATTTTGTCACAAGACAAAAGGATGTGGAATAAGTCATAACATACAAAATCATACAAAATGTACATTGCAAAATGCTTTAAACATTCTATGTGCAGTCTTATACGTCAGTATTATAGGTTAACAGTACTCATAAGAAATTCATCTACAGAGTAAAAGGAGTGTGCATTTAAGTATCTTGTTAGTGCTGCTTTAAATTGTGCCTTTTCATTCTTAAGATTTTTGATATTACATGGTAAGCTATTGAAGATCCTGATACTAGAATAGAATGTACTTTTCTGAAAGCATGATAGGTTGGCAATTTGAAAGTTTTCTTGATTATCAATGAAGAAGTTCATTAATGAAAATATATATTGGCATGGAACAGGCAAAATCTCCAGTTTTTTAAATAGACTTCTGCATGAAGTTCTAGGATGTGCACCAACCATAATGCTGATGATTTTCTTTTGTAATGTAAATATCTTCCTGCTGTTGAACGAATTTCCCCCAAAAATTATTCCGTATTGTACAATAGAGTGAAAATATGCGAAATAAATTGACTTGAGATGCTAATGTTGCTGATGTGGAACATTGACCGAACTGCATAATTTAATCCATTTAATTTAGGTATCATTTGATCAATATGACCTTTCCAATTTAGGTGGTTATCAAGATGTAAACCAAGAAATTTTGAATTTAGTTTTTCTTCTATGTACATATCTTTATAACCAATAGTCAATGAACATTGTGGTGAATTATTTGTTAAAAATTTCATTACATTTGTTTTCTCTATATTTCTCTATATTGTTACCACAGATCAGTTGTTACTTTGCCTTTCTCCAGGCGTGTCATGATATTCAGTTTCGCCAAATCCTTATTCTATAATTTCCGTTATAAAACCAACGGATACCATGGGTTTTTCGGTTGTCATAAAGTACAGTGGCACGAGTGCTAGAGAATCTTTGATGAGAGATGCAGAGAAAGCAAACGGCATGGATACGTTAAAATGGCTAATGACAGTTGTAGTCGTGGTTGTACTTAAACGATGCATTTTAAAATAGATCATATGTGGTAAAAGAGTGCAAATATTGAAAACTATGAATGGATTTGCAACATTTTGCTTACTTTGTGTGCTGCTTTGTTGTAGTGTGTCATGGTAAGTGTAATGTTTTCTGACGGCGCTGTAGTCAACACCGTTACAACCGTAATACAATGCCACCGATTGATCCATTGCGTACGTTTAACAGTGGGGCAGTAGATTAAATTATATTAACCGAAAGACATTTCGACTTTGGTGAAAAAAATCGATAAGCAGCATGCATATAATTACACCCACAGGAATACTACATCGAGTCCGTAATTTATCTCACAATTTTAACAGTTGGCCGAAAAGGGTGTGATTTTTTAAAATTTAAATGTCTTGATTGCCCGTATTCTGCCCGTAGTACCAGAAGCCGGATAATTCTGTTTGGATTGGATATGGTTATATTGCCTATCACATCAGAAACAACAGTGTTCATTCTTGCGTGTTCTGTCTTAGTTTTCATTACATGATGACAGTAGATTTTTCAGTCCTATTTAATCACAACATATTTGAAGCTTAGTTCATGCCAGGATATGTAGAAAAGTTTGCTTCTAGACTGCACAGTTATGTGATATGGATGTACATACAATGTATGGCAGCTGTTTTTCCATGTAAACAGACTGTAATTTGGTAAGTTTTATTTTTAGGAATTGGACTGCATTGCCATTCCTCCCCTCCCCCCTTCCCCAGATGCAGAATACAAAATAAAGTGAAGGAAGGGGGATTATGGAAAAAATTTGAGTACTGAAGTTAAGCGGTTATGTATTTGTACAGGTGCACAGTCAAATGACACATTTTTAGTGACAGTGAAAATGCAAGATTTCAGGTTAGCAGTATTGATGATGATTCTGGGGCATGATACCCTGTAGTCTGATAAATTATTACGGATATTATGGAAGATCTTTCTGTCCTGTATTCCCTAGTCCAAGAAGATTACCCTGCAGTTGGAGGCAGTTTTTGCAGTATCCTATCCCAGAAAACTTGAATCTTAAACACTGAGAACATGTTGGAGGATAGAACTGAAAATATTCACAACTTCGATAATGAACATGTGTATATATATATATATATATATATATATATATATATTTTGCATAGGTTCCCAAATTCTTATTTTCTGTTTACATGTGTTAACTTTGTTTACATATTAGCATTTAAATTGACTAATTTATTAAACTGTGGGATTTTATTCGTGTAGGTTACTGCCAAAAGTTTTGGCTTGGCTTCTGAAAAGGAAGTTCTTCATTGAAGTGCAAATAGGAAGGATTGGAATTCCATATCTGACTTTGAAAGATGTGTACATTTCAAAAAGTGGTTTTTCTATGGTAAGAATTGTTCCCACATATAATCTTACAATCATTGAACGTTCCTGTTTTGTTTTATCATGTGTGCACTTTTGCTTGCTTAAGATATTTTTTTCGTTTTGTTAATCACATTGTGAGCATAGCTGAGTAATAATAACTTGTTGTTGAAATTGCAGTACTTTAATGAAAGCGTGCAGTTTCATATATGCCTATTTTGATATTTCAGCGTATGCTTTCTCTTGTAATTTTTACCGAAAGTCTGTAATTTAACACTGAGTAGTGGCAGCAGACTGCCAGTCTGCCTGTAGCTCATGAACACATCATATGATAGGACATGTCACAGAATGAATTATAATTCCTAAAGTAACTTACATACTGATGGATTTAAAGAGACTTGTAGAATGGAATATAAATATAAAAAAATTGACTGTTTGCATTTAAATCATTTTCATGATCATTTTTACTAAACCAACCTATTTTTTTTGCAATATGTGGTATGTAACTGGACCACTACTGTCATATCATTTATTAACTTACCCATTTATCAACAAGACTGCAAATGCATAATCCATATCAAAGGACAGAGGGTTTCTGTATTTGTTATTTGTACCCTGTCATTCTGAATGCAATTAGTTGTTGAGATAAACTGTGATGAAGATGTTGAAAATGTATAAAACTTGGGTTGCTGTGATTACTATGGTTCCATGTCAGAGCTCATTTATCTGCAGTTTTGTCACTGCAAGTTATAGAAAAGTAAGAGAATGCGAGGTTTCGATGGCCTGTAGGGGCATAACATTTGTATCCGGTTTCATGTATGTTTGTCCAGTGGTTTTTGAGTTGACACGTAGACAGATGACACACAGACATGTTGTCACATCTATACATTTCTTTCATGCACCTCATGCAAAGAACACATAGAAAGCCTTAAAATTTGTTAAGTGTTGAAGAAACTGTGTGAACATTGTCACATGTCTGTAAGTGGGTATCATATAATGAATTTGTGGTTTATGCAGAAATTTGACAAGCATATTTGTCAGAATGATTTTTCAGCCAGTATGTACCAGAACACTTATTTGTACACAATTGTATACCAGTGAATTTTTCAAAAGTTGTGTAGATGTCACTGCTGTGGATGTTTTTTTCTTTCCTTTTTTAATTTTTTTTTTAAATTGAGGTTCCATTTTTTAATTATTTTACTGCATTACTCAGATGACCTGACAACTGCTGAAGCACATTTTTGGTTGCAGCACATTGATGAGATTGGATTCCGAAGCAGCTTTTTCAGCAGTGAGGTAACAAAACTTTTAGCAGTTGTAGTGAGAGATGTGCGTATCAACAAAGATGTGGGAGTAGCCGTTGGTAAGAAAGATCAGAAGTCTGATAAAGCAGAATATCAGCAACAATTTTCTGGCTTGGAAGATGGCAGAACAATTAACTTTCACAACAAGAAGGTTCCTCCAATGATAATCACATTTGCACAGTTCATGGCCATTCATGTTTATAATGTGAACACCATGTTCCTCTGTGCTGAGTCACCAGAATGGTTAGTCTGTGCAGCAGCTGGAGAAGTCCGTCTTGATGGTAGCATTGTCCATAATGCTCGTACATTGTTGGTCAATGTGACTGTGGTAGCTGCTACAGCAAAAATGTTGAGACATGCACAGAAGAGAGATGATACCGTTCAGACATGTCTTGGTGAATTATCGTTTGGGATCTCAATGGAAGCGATACTTATTGCACAAGGACCATTATCTGTAGAGGTACGTCTTCAATTACCATATTTCGCAGATGTACTGAATGTTACACCGAGTAGTTAGCATTCCTAGTTTGGTTTCAGGGGGTCCAGTGTTCAAATATTGGCCTGAAGATTTTTTCCTTACTGAGGTTTTGTATGATTTGCCTCAATTCCTACAGACAAAAGGTTGGATAATACCTTAAAATAGGCTGTGGCCACATCCTTCCATGAACTAATTCTGGTATTTGTGCCTGTATGTCCAACAGCACTAATAACAAATTGCAACAGTGGATACAATACCAAGTCCTGTGTGCTTCTCTGAGGCTTGTCTTTGTGATATCCTGTCATCTCCTCAATCCCTCAGGTGACTTTTTTGCAACAGGTTTCTTAACCAAAATTCAGTATCTGGTACTGTTACAATGATAAGTTGAAGAGACTGGGTGAACTGGGCATGCGGCATAAATTAGTGATAAACAAAGTTTGTGCAGAATATTAACCCTTTGGCATCACAATTAAATGGTGGTGCTGGTGGAGGTGGTGGCGGCACAGTTTGAGGTAGTAGCAGCAGCAACAGTAGCAATTGTAGTTGTAGCAGTAGTAGTTAAAATACCCATACAGATGTGCTGGTCGTGTTCTTTTAAGGTTATATGAAACGCAGAAAAATGGAATATAGTCACTAAGGTCATGGAAGGTCATACTCAGTAAAATTTTTTGTAAATTTTCAGAAACTTATTGTGGGAATGGAGCATACAAAAGCTATCATCAATGAAGGCTTCTATAATTTTTCCCAGGAACGCAGGCGAAAAAGGGAGGCTGTCAGAAGTCCCATGAGATCTTTACGTTCTGCTGACACTGACATTTTTCAAAGGCTGTCTCCAATCATTCCAAAGGTTTGATAATGTACAGTTTTCATCTTTGATGAAGTGCACACATGCAGAGCATGAAAGTTAGTGTTTGGAGTTATGTTTCATTTTCGTCCTTTACAGAATTTCAACTTGAGAATTGAAGACTCGGTCTTAACAGGAATGAGGGATAGTCACACTGACTTTAATGCCACTCTGCGGTGTTTTCAAGTTGATACACAGTTTTCGCCACCAAACTTTGGTTTAGTAGAAACAGAAGGTAAGGAAACAGTTTCCAAACAGTTTATTTAGGTAGCTGGTTAAGTGTCAACTGTAACTCCCCAAGATATGAACAAAATACTTTCCTAAAAATCCATTATACTTTAGTCATTTATAATTCAGCATTTTTTCTCCATAAGCCTAATGTTGTAAATGATTAATATCTTCAACCACCCATTCAGGAATCATAACTGTTAACATTTTCTGAACCTGTTTTTGCCCTTCCTGATTGTTTCAGTTTTTGATAAGTTAAGATTGTAGGGTAGCTGCGAATATGCAGTCGCGGACAACCGACAAGGGGTGGTCCTCCAGCTTGGGGGTTGGGCGAGGTGCTAACAACTCCTCACCGTAAAAAATTACTATGTTATGAAACACTATACAGAGCCTCGGACCTGGACTGATTCTTTGGTACGACTTAAGGCTCAGGATAGGGACAGGTGGCGGGCTCTTGTGAGTGCGGTAATGAACCTTTGGGTTCCATAAAACGTGGGGAGTTTCTTGACTAGCTGACGGCCTGTTAGCTTCTCAAGAAGGACTCTGCTCCATGGAGTTAGTTAGTTAAGATTGTAGACACAATTAGGCAGAAGCTTGTGATATCTTCAGCTTGCCTTATTACATTAAATTCAGTTGTAGTAGATAAAATACTACGTTTTTAGCTTCTGAATTAGGTGCATCATCATTATTAGCATTATTCTTTCAATTTGTACCCATATTGGTGGCACAATGTTGTTAAAGGGGTTAGGTACAGAGCCAACACAGTAAACAAGGGAACATAGTTGTGAATTCTGAACTGGAGAATGCCTTGAGTCAACTTAGTGGTGTCAGAAGGAGTGAACATGTTCTGAAGTAGTGTTTACTTGGGTCTTAATAACACTGAAGCGTATATTCTTAGCTGGAGAAGTTTGTATCTCAGGGAATAATGGTATGTAGAACTGTGGGTACAGATAGCATGAGAATGGCTGTGAAGTCTGAATGATTTATGGATACTCTTGTGTAGAGAATAAAGTAACAACCTTACTCCACTTTCAGATGCTTGATAAGTCATCAGACTCATTGAAAATCAGTTAGTATTAGGTGATTGCAGTAACTACTCTCAGAACTAAATCAGAGGCAAGAAAAGTCAACTTTAGTAACTGTAATGGTAATAATAATATCAAAGACATTATATATTATGTATATGTGTCAGTAAATGCACATGTGCGAATGCATATACTCGTACACATGGGCATCTGTTTTTGAATGTCTTTTATTTTTGTAGTGGGTGACATGTTGCCGCAGGTGTTCCTTGCTGTTCAGATTGATGAACTGAATGTAAAATGCAACAAGGAAACAGTATTATTACTCAGAAAGTTTGCAGTTGAGAGCAAGGTATGTATGTAGGGATTCTCTGAAGGTTTTTGATCAGTTGATTCATTTTATGAATATTAAGTACTGTCCATCATCTGAGGGATATTTAATACAAAAGCATTTCAGAAGTTAGTTTGACCCCTGTTATTTGTGTTTTTCATGTGGTAATTTTATAAGATAAAATGAATCCTAGTGTATAAAGGCACAAACTCAATTCAGGCAAAAAGTGTCATAAATGCTTAACCTATAAAGGTTAAGAAATTAATTGTTTAGGATTTTAGCTAAGTTGTTCAGGAAGTTATGATGTGCAAACTAAGTCAAAATAAAGTTCCAACTTCTGCGTGAACCAGTAAACTGAAGAAATCTTGGTAAGTTCTTATGTTATGTTGTATGGTTATAATGTTGGCTGCTGGTGCAGTAACGAAGAAGTGGCTGGAAGTGGCTGGAATGCATTTCCACAGGGGAACGGCAGGATATAGATCAATTGATAAAAAGACTAAGACGTCTGGTGAGAATTAAATACATCTGTATTGATACCTGCAATCAAAAATACCAAGGCAAATGGCAGGGACATATCATTAGAATGAATAAGGATCATGTACCAAAGAAGGAATTGACTCTCAGACTGTGTATAGGATGCAGTCAGGGACACCCACTACTATGTTGTAACAGACAGACAGATGACAGGCAGACAGACAGACTGACCCACTGACTGATGAACAAACAAACTGACTAACTGACTGATGAACTAACAAATAAGCTGACTGACTGACCAACCGACCGACCAACCAACCAACCAACCAACTCCATGGAGCAGAGTCCTTCCTGAGAAGCTAACAGATCCTCAGCTAGTCCAAAAATTCTCAGCATTTTATGAACCTGAAGGTTCATTACTGCATTCACAAGAGCCTGCCACCTGTCTCTATCCTGAGCCAGATCAGTCCAGTCCATGCCCCCCCATCCTACTTCTTGAAGATCCATTTTAATATTATCCTCCCATCTATGCCTAGATCTTCCAAGTGGTCTCTTTCCCTCAGGTGTCCACAACAAAACCCTGTATGCACATCTCCTGCCTTCCTTATGTGCCACATGCCCTGCCCATCTCATTCTTCTTTATTTGGTCACCCAAATTATATTTGGTGAGGAGTACAGATCATAAAGCTCCTCGTTACATAGTCTTCTCCACTCCCCTGTTACCTTGTCCTTCTTAGGCCCAAATATCCTTCTCAGCACCCTATTCTGAAACACCCTCAGTCAATGTTACTCCCTCAATGTTAGAGACCAAGTTTCACACTCATACAAAACAAGAGGCAAAATTATAGTAGGGCCCAGAACATGCTTAGGAAATGAGACACCCTTTGCTCCCTCTGTCCCCCCACCTGTCAACTTCTGCCAACTCTCAAGTGGAGAAAAGAACACTGGTAAGTGGGAAGTAAAGAGTTAATGTAGGAATGCTATCATTCAAATGTGCTGTTTTTGATCACTGGTGCTGGCACTACCTCATAGCCGTGCAACTCACAGTATGGCAGAGGTTCCTGAAGGTTATCAGATTGGTTTTACATGTATGTTGGAACATAGGCTGTTACATAAACATTGTGCATCATGTCATAAGGCTGTTTTTCATTTCTAATAAACTGACATGTTCTGTTGACTGTAATGAATGGGTACCTGTTTCACTGTGTGTTCTAAATATAACAACAAAGATACTGTGTTTTATTCTAGCTGGAAAACAACATTCTGAACAATTACATGCTTCTCAACACGCTGACTCTTACCTACAACCATAACGATATATATTCCTGGATTCTTTCAAGTTTCAACAACAGTTGTGATACACAGGTAATAATTTTGCCATCAATCTGATTCGCTACTTCTGAATGTTAAGAATGTTTCACTATTTCCTTTTTTAATGAATGAAAGTGACAAAGTTGTGCTTGAATGTACATTTTTCATATCTATGTAAGTTATAAAATGTAAGATATGAAATTTGGTGCAGTGGAATTTTGTTCTGTGAGATACAAGGTTCTCATAATTACTGCCTTTAGGAGTGAGCCAGGATAGCGTAGTCGGTATAGAGACTCGCTATGAGCTGGACGGTCCGGGGATCGAATCCCGGTGGTGGCGAGATTTTCAGCAGCCGTCCAGACCGGCGCTGGGGCCCACCCAGCCTTCTGTACAATGGGTACCGGGTCATTCCCGGGGGTAAAGCGGCCGGGGCGTGGCGTTGACCACCCACCCCCAACTAGCGCCGAGGTTAAAGAAAGAGTAGAGCTATACCTCTACTCCCCCTCTGGGCCTTCATGGCCTGTTCTAGGGTGAACTTTACTTTTTACCTGTTACTGTCTTCAGGATGTGTGCTACTGATATTTGGGTAGAAATTCCCTTCAAAGTCCCACTGTGTCTTTTAAGCTACAGCAGTGGTGTCTCTAGCTGGCCTGCTGTTGACTAAAAGACACAGCCTAGCACAGTACTGGGATTTAAATCGGTCTATCAGGGGATACAGGTCTTCTGATGCCTGGTACTAATAAAGGATATATCATTTGGAGGAACCTGCTCCCTCCGTTTCAAAGTAGAAGACTAAGCCATGTGGGAAAATGCAGGATGTGATGAACAGAACTGGGGACTGAAGATGAGCAGTAAGAGACTGCGGTCCTAAAGTGGGCAGCAGAGTACTGGTGTTAGTGGAGTGTGGCTAGGTGTCTGATGTTTAGTAGATGGGAGACAGGGAAAGATAGTCACGATGTAGGGGATAAGAAGAAGGAGGAGGAGGTGGTTATATTTACATGAAGTGACTTAGTATAGGGTTCAGTGGTGCTTTCTTGTGAACATTGTATTGAACGTTTAGCTTAAATTCAGGGAATTTTAGCTGAGTAATGATCAAGTTTCCATGATAAGTGGGTCCCTGTCAACACGGCATGGCGCATCCACAGGTTGCAGATGGAGGAACGGCCTCTGGATATGAAGGGTAGCTGCGAATACATTGAGTAAGCAGTTGAGGACAGCCGACAAGGGGTGGTCCTCCAGCTTGGGGGTTGGACGAGGTGCTAACAACTCCTCACCGTAAAAAATTACCATGTTACGAAACACGGCACAAAGCCTTGGACCTGGACCGATTCTTTGGTACATCCTAAGCAACGGAAAAGGGATATGAGATTTGGGACTTGGAACATGAGGAGCCTGTATAGGTCAGGGTCACTTATGACAGTGGCCATGGAATTAGCGAGGTATAAATTAAATTTAATGGGTGTACAGGAGGTTAGGTGGGACAAAGGAGGCACAGTAAGAGCAGGGGATTATACTTTTTTCTGTGGAAAAGGAAATGTAAGTCATCAATTGGGAACAGGGTTTTTTGTATACCAGAGAATAGTATCAGGAATTAGAGAGTAGAGTTTCTTAGTGATAGGATGTCATATATAGTGATGAGAGGTCGCTGGTGTAACATCATTGTTCTGAATGCGCATGCACCAACTGAGCAGAAAAGTGGTAACTCAAAGGTCAGTTTCTATGAGGAATTAGAGCAGGTTTTCAATCATTTTCCTAAGTATCATATGAAAATTATGTTAGGGGATTTTAATGCAAAATTGGGGAGGGAGGATACTTTCAAACCGACAATCAGGAATGAGAGTTTACATGAGGATAATAATGATAATGGTGTTAGAGTAGTAAACTTCGCCACATCAAAAGATCTAGTTGTTAAGAGCATGATGTTCCTGCACTGAAACATTCATAAATACACCTTGACCCCTCCTGATGGGAAGACTTATAATCAGATCGATCACGTATTGATAGATAGGAGGTGGCATTCAAGTATACTCGATGTACGATCTTCCAGGGAACCTGGCTGTGATACTGATCACTATCTGGCGGTTGCAAAAGTTAGGGAAAGACTGACGGTAAGTAAACAAGTCGCACAGAACTTTGATGCAGAGAGATTTAATCTCAAGAAGCTAAGTGAACTAGAGGTTAGGAAACAGTATCAGATAAAGATCTCAAACAGGTTTGCAGCTTTGGAGAACTTAAATGTTAGTGAGGACATAAACAGGGCTTGGGTAAACATTAGAGTATCAAAATCTCAGCTAAAGAGAGTCTAGGGCTGTATGAAAGGCAGCAACATATACCATGGTTTGACGAAGAATGTTCAAAATTTTTAGATCAAAGGAAGCAGGCTAAAATGCAGTGGTTACAGAATCCAAACCAAAGTAATGTAGATAATCTGAACAATGTAAGACATGAAGCTAGTAGACATTTCAGGAACAAAAAGAAGGAGTATCTGAAAGCTAAAATTAATGAACTTGAAACAAACAGTAAGAACAAGAATATCAGAGACTTGACTCGATTGCATATTGCAATCTACTCTGTTCTTGACGAATTCCATATCCAATCCTACTTACGTGGATGTTGGATCGGTGAATGTATATGTGTATGTATGTATGTATGTATAGGGGCCTCAATGACTTTAAGAAGGGTTACCAGCCTAGAACCAATGTAGTAAAGGATGAGAAGGGTGATCTGGTTGCAGACTCCCACAGTATTTTGGCTAGGTGGAGGAATCATTTCTTTCAGCTATTGAATGTACATGGGGATAAGGATGTTAGGCAGACTGAAATTCGTACAGCAGAGCCACTAGTGCCTGAGCCCAGTGCCTCTGAGGTTGAGATGGCTATTGAAAAGCTAAGAGACACAAATTTCCAGGTATTGATCAAATTCCAGCAGAATTGATTAAACAGGAGGTAGGACAATTCATTCTGAGATCCATAAACATATTAATTATATTTGGAATAAAGAGGAATTACCTGAGCAGTGGAAGGAGTCAATCATTGTCCCTATTTATAAGAAGGGTAATAAAACAGATTGCAGTAATTATCGAGGCATATCACTTTTGTCAACCACATACACAATTCTATCCAACATCCTTCTGTCGAGGTTAACTCCATATGCAGATGAAATTATTGGGGAGCATCAGTGTGGATTTAGATGTAACAGGTCAACTACTGATCATATATTCTGCATTTGTCAAATACTTGAGAAAAAATGGGAATACAATAGGCAGTGCATCAGCTATTTATGGACTTCAAGAAAGCCTATGATTCAGTTAGGATGGAGGTCTTGTATAATATTCTCGTTGAGTTTGGTATCCTCATGAAACTAGTAAGGCTAGTAAAATGTGTCTAAATGAAACCTATAGCAGAGTCCGGGTAGGCAAACATTTGTCTGACACGTTTTCTATTAAAAATGGTTTGAAACAAGGAGATGCTTTATTGCCATTGCTTTTCACCTTTGCTTTGGGATATGCCATTAGGAGGGTTCAGGCAAACCAGGAGGGCTTGAAATTAAATGGTACACATCAGCTTCTAGTTTATGCTGATGATGTTAATATGTATATTGGGTGGAAGCCTACATGCTATAAAGAGAAACACAGGAGCTTTAGTAGTCGCTAGTAGGGAGATTGGTCTAGAAGTAAATGCTGAGAAAACTAAGTACATGGTCATGTCTTGAGATCAGAATGCAGGACAAAATCACAACATAAAGAAAGATAATAAATCCTTTGAAAGGGTGAAACAGTTCAAATACTTGGGAACAACCCTAACAAATCGAAATTCCATTCAGGAAGAAATTAAGAGCAGATTGAAGTTGGGGAATGCTGGTTATCATTCAGTGCAGGATCTTCTGTCTTCCAGTTTGCTATCCAAAAATACAAAGATTAAGATATAAAGAACTATAATTTTGCCTGTTATTTTGTATGGGTGTGAAACTTGGTCTCTCACACTGAGGGAGGAACATAGGCTGAGGGTGTTTGAGAATAGGGTGTTGAGGAGGATATTTGGGCCTAAGAGGGATGAGGTAACAGGGGAGTGGAGAAGATTACATAATGAGGAACTTAATGATCTGTACTCATCACCAAATATTATTCGGGTGATCAAATAAAGAAGGAGGAGGTGGACGGGGCATGTAGCATGTATGGAGGAGGGGAGAGGTGCATACAGGATTTTGGTGGGGAGACCTGAGGGAAGGAGACCACTTGGAACACCCAGGCATAGATGGGAGGATAATATTAAAATTAATCTTCAAGAAGTGGCATGGTGGGGCATGGACTGGATTGATATGGCTCAGGATAGCAACAGGTGGTGGGCTCTTGTGAATGTGGTAATGAACCTTCGGGTATCATAAAATGCGGGGAATTTCTTGATTAGCCGAGGACCTTTTAGCTTCTCAAGAAGGACTGTGCTCCATGGAGTTAGTTAGTTCAAGTTGCCAAGGAAAGCCTTTTGCTGTGGAGTACAGGTGATAGCTTATTTTATCTTTTTTTTCCCCTCCCCCCTATGGCTCAACAGCCCCTTTTCGGGTGCCTTGGCCTCCTCATTTCGAGGTTTCATGATCACACACATTAGACACACCACACTCGGTAGGACTCCTCTGGATGAGTGACCAGCCCGTTGCAGAGACCTCTACCTGACAACACACAACACTCACAAGAGACAGACATCCATGCCCCTGGTGGGATTCGAACCCACGATTCTAGTAAGCAAGCGGCCGCAGACCCACGCCTTAGACCGCACGGCCACTTGGATCTGCATTTTATCTTGTTGGTACCTAGAATTTTTGTTGTTGTATGGAGTTGTGTGTTATAGAGTGGTCTGTTATGAAGAGAGGTTATTGGATGGAAGCTTCTAGCTGGTAAAGTGGTGTCAATTTAATTCTTTTTGTACCATGGCCACATTGATTTTGAGACCCACCCAGCCTCAATCAGTGAATTCTGGGAGCTGTTATCATCCACAGTTATTTAAAGTGGCCTGAGCATGAAGATGGCCTCTCACCGCCCATCTGTTGCTGAGGTCTGAGATACTTGGAATTGTACCTTAACTTTTCCTAGCTGCCTTTGTGGTCTGGTTCTTTGGCACAGTGACAGCTTTACTGTTTCTACTGAATTCATACATTTATGAGTGTTATAGAATAATTTACTGGTTTGCAATTTTGGAAGGTGGAAGTTAATTGCTATGTTTGGTCCATTTGTGAATATCTACAGTGGCACTATATTTTAACACTACGTAGTTTTGTAACAAAACTTTAAAACCGTATTAATTCTGCTAATTTATGAATTTTTTCCCCACCCATGGTCATTTGTGCAGGAAATGGAGCATTTGCTAGATGAGGCAGTATCTGTAAAACAAGAAACTGTGGGTTCTACTAGTAGTTGGTTGGAAATTCTATCACATCAGTGTCAAATAAAAGGCTTTGTAGAACTCTGGAGTGTGTCTGCTTTAATAAGTCTCTCAGGTGATGCTCATTGTGTCTCCATTGGCTTCAGCCATACCAATGCAAAGTTTCTTCTTGACCAGCACTCTGAATTACAAGGTAATGTACCTGTCTGTGTACTGTATTGTAAATTCATTTGTGCATTTATTTAATATTTGATGGTTTGAGTTGTGATTTGTGTAACTGCCACAAGGGTCTCAATATGTATTTACAATGTTTATACATATATAAGGCAACCTTCCTTCGCAGTCTTCAATATTTAGTGAAATATTTATGTTCACATTGAGTGGGTTTTGATGTCACTTTGTGTTCTGGAATTAAATAATTATCAGAGTTAAAATATTGAAGTATTATTGTAGTCAAAAATTATAAACACATCATTGTTAATTAGTCACTGCCAACCCTTTTATTAATAGGATAAGTTTTCTTTGTGATCTTCCTACCACAGGACATCATCATGTGTTCCATTTACATTATGTGACACAGCACTCTTTAAACCCCCTAATGATGGATTCTGGTGAAGTGTCGTTCCATGCAGTCTTAATCCACTGCCCAAGCAGTGCTTCAGATGGTCTTATGTTTCCTGCTGTTGCTACTGAGCACTGCAATGTGACAATCATTCCCCATACACGTCATGTGGTTGGTATTTGAATGGTTGTTAACTACCATATCAAGAAGGTGTAACTGAGAGGTCATACCTCCCAGTATGGTCACTAGAGTTGTGTTTAGATAGAAGTTAGAATTTTCACTTTCTCTTTTAAGTGACCTTTGAAAGCATCAAAAGACAGTGCTTGTTTTTTCTTCAGAGGAGCAGCTGGTCTTCTGTCCCAGACTTTTCTCAACCATTCAACCATGTGTTCTTATGTCATCTACCCTTTCTCATTACATATAAACATAATTCCACTGTAAAGGTTTTCTTTCAGAAGATTCTTTTTTTTTCCTCTCCCCCCAGAATAACAGATGGTGTTAGTTTGCTCCTGTCAGCCAGAACTGAAAATATTGCAGTTATTCTAAATTTTTCGTGTCCTGTTGCTGCTTTAATAAATGTTGCTTTGGACCCTTGCATCAGTTGTAGTGTTGGTTGGCATATTAAAACAGACTGGCATTTCATCTGCAATACTTGTTTGTCTTAAAATGCAGTCATGTATTCAATGCATATTAATTATGTGGCTCTGGTATGTTACTAATTTTTTGGTTGTCTGTAGGAAGCTTTTGTGCTAATGTAGTTTAGAAACTTAATAAATTACAGTGTGTCACTTACGGTTGCTTATGCTGTAAATGTTTGAAATTTCATGACATTTTGAATTAAAATATCCACTTGTACTCTATTATTTATGCTTCATATCTAAGATTTTGTTGTGGAGAATTTCGAAATGTGGAAATGTTACTGTGTGACAGATGGGACATAATTATATCCTTTTTGCTATTGAAATATGTTCTGTATATGTGCAGAATATGGAGCTAAGTGGGGTTCTCTGAGTTTTCTGCTAGGAGGTTGTCACTGGAGTGCTGAGTTGCTAGTCGAATCGCTCTGGTGCCACCTTGGAAACTCATCACTAGGGTCTGACACACATCTGTTGAAGAAGTACCACACCTGGGGCACTCCTGTGTTTCTTGGAGTGTTTCTGGTGAAGCTGCGTACTCAAGGCTCCAATCAGTCTAAATTAAATGCAATGCTGGACACACTGCGTTTTGAATGGAGTCCACCATTCAGACAGTTCATCACTCAAGGTTTTAGGTAATACATTTATCTCAGAATGTCTATTTATAAAGTTTTACTTATAGATTTTTTATGAATGTATGAAGAAGGAGCAGATGCTTAGAAACAATAGCTATATTAATTATTTAATTCATATAGTTCAGAGGAAATGATTGATAGAAAGATTGTACTATTTTTTAGGCCAAAGTTTTGAAAAAACATTGCCAGTTTTGTGGAAGGTGCTG
The DNA here is from genome assembly GCA_021186555.1 of Reticulitermes speratus. Taxonomy (NCBI): domain Eukaryota; kingdom Metazoa; phylum Arthropoda; class Insecta; order Blattodea; family Rhinotermitidae; genus Reticulitermes; species Reticulitermes speratus. Next base: position 20,523,534 of record JAJKFL010000002.1, read on the forward strand.
CAAGGAATTTATAGGTATAGCATTTCTTGCATAAGAAGTTTTTCCATGGACCAGTGGACAAGAGCTTCTTAAAGGGGAAAACTTCTCACAATGGATATCAAATAATATATTGCTCAGTACATTATGGCATAGTGACTGACAGTGCTGCACCTTGTTTGTTCACTGAGATTGAAGCACTGGTTAACACTAGGCCTGGTCAGGTGTATTGGTGGGTTAGGGTATCAGTGAATAATGACTGTATTAGCAGGCTTGTTGTGTTACAGGATGGTCATAACCCTGGGCATCATTGTATGATGCTTTTTTTTAACTAGAAAAAAATGCTGAAGTGGGGTGGGGGGTTGCATGTGATATAAACACTTAAACTCAAGTTAATGTAAAAAATAAGTTTATTTTAACTTTTGTTAGTCTCTCAGTTTAGTTCACTTTTTTATGGGAAAAAGACGCCAGGGTAGTGTACTGCAGTGGCCTTGCTTCTGTAAGGGAATTAGTGAAAAATGTAGTTACTTTTTCTGCATATGTATTGGTGATTCTTGCTGTTTGCAGGTGTATATGTGAATACAAAAATGCTGTAACTGGGAGTCATTGGTCTTTTCAAGAGGGTATTCCAGCAGTCATAGAGGCAGAAACATCCAAGAAAGTGGATGTTGTGAAATATCTTGAATCCTGCATTATTAGTGTATCTTTAACAAATGCTAATGCTTTTTTTATTGCTGATAAAAGAGGCAAGTACACATGTGTAAATAGAATACAGAGTAAATAATTAAACCAACAAATGCACTGTTTTTTACCACTTTTATTGTGGCCTTTTGTCCCCTCACCCTACACGTGTTTCAGAACCTTACAGTTCCATCATCAGGGGTTACCATTTGCTACTAGTTATTCACATTAAGACAAATACAGTATGTGCGTATCACTGAGTGGTACGTTAGTCTGATAAAACCTTAAAACCATTAATATATGTATATTTAAAACTTGGTTAAAAGTTATAAAATGTTCGTTGCATTCACTTTTTTGCTGAACTACTGGCGTGTTATTACGTCTCCGTGTGCCTTTTCTGGTGTGTTGTGATGTTGCGTGTGCTATCTTACTATGGCTGTGTGTGTAGGGAGACTGTTCAGTCTACCTACACACACAGCCATAGTTAATTAGGATTTGCCTTCACAGAGGTTATGGCATCTATAACGTTACTGAACAGTGTCCTGTGTTTCCACTTGTTGCTGGTACATCAGATCTTTCGTGTGACCCCAAAGATAAAAATCTGGGTGGTTGACATCTGGAGTTGTGTATGAACAATATTATGGACCACAATGACATATCTATTGACCATGGAAGTTGAAATGGAGATAAATTTTCACAGATGTGCCAGGATATGTATTGTGGCAGCTGAGGGTGTTTATTTTGAACACTTGTTTTAAATTTAGCAGTAACAACTTTGCTTGTTGCAGTTTATTTCCATTATGTTTTTTAGTTTCCAGCCTGGCTAGTCATTTTTGGAGGTGGTGTATAGAGCTAAAAAATTGTTGAGGACTGCTGAAATGAAGTACTTTGAACTAATTAATAAAAGAGTACTTCATACAGTACATGCACAGTTCATTTCAACTGTACTCTTCATGTAGCTTCTATCTGTTTAGGCACATTTGCAGAAGTCGTGAAAAGCGCCTATGAGCTTTGTCATGTTCGTCCGTCCGTCCACAGCATGTATCGATGCAGCTTCCACTGGATAGATTTGTGTGAATTTGATGTTGGAGACTTACTTTAAAATCTGTTGAAAAATATCGGGCACTTGACATTAAGAGTGAAGTAGATTTATGTTGTTGACAGCAACATAAGATTGTTATGTGATCGATCTCTTTGAGCTATAGGTATTGGGCTGTGAGGATAGCCAAGGAGATATAAGCAATAAAAAATACTTTGTACCTTAACAGAAATACTAAAGAGAATGTTTTATTGCATTTCCATGGCATTGCTTGCAATTTTTATGTGCATTCGCATCATCACAAAAAGTACATTTTAGATTCATCATGTCTGTCTGTCAGTCTGTCTTTCTGTGTCTGTCCACATGTATCAACACGGCTCCCGTGGGACGAATTTTCCTGAAATTTGATATTGGAGACTTTTATTGAAATCTGTGAAGAATATCCAAATTTTGTTCAAATTGGACAAAAATATTGGGCACTTTACACAAAGACGTAAATAAATTTTACACTGTTGACAGCACCATAAAGTTGCAATAAGATTGATCTCTTCCAGCTAAACAGTATTGGGCTATTAGGATAGCCATGGGGGTATAAGCATTATGAAATATTTTGTAGCTCAACCATAATACTAAGGAGAATGCACTGTCGCATTTCCATGGCAACACTTCCAATTTTTGCATTGTTGACAGTGACATATGTAGCACAGCAATGCGAAAGTAACTAACTGTTGCATTTCCACGGCAACAGTGGTAATGCAAATGTGTCACATTATTACGTTATGTGTACACTGCCTATCTTGTTTATATTATGTGCATTCAAATTGCAATCTTTGTAGATGGGTGGCTGTAAATATTTTAAATCCATCATTAAGATTTGGCAGTTACAATGCTTGTGTCACAGGTTAAAGGTGCATGGTCTAGTCCAACATTATTGTGCCACAGTTTAAACTTTTACTCTTAAGTCCCAAATATATGTGTCACTGGTTAAAGTTTAACATTTCAGTTCCCAATACTCGTGTCACAGGTTAAGTTTTGCTGTTTAGTCCCATTATTGAGGTAGGTTTTTATAGTTGTATTTGTAGTTCATGTGTATTCAGTATTATTTTTATGTTATTTTTGATATATAAACTAGATAATGAGAAATAATAAAGGATTAAAGTCACAGCATTTGTATGGGTAAGTTGATGTCCTATTGCAAGGCAACTGTCATTTATGGATGTTTGGTTTTTTTCATTGACATTTATTTGAGATGTATAAATTAATATAAGTTGTAAGATTATAACAGAGGAAGGGAGAATTAAATGTAGAAATCTTAGATTTGATATTATATGCAATGCCAGGACTGAATCATCTTTTTTTAGTGGGTTTATGAATGAACCATATATTTTCATTTCTTAATTTTTCAGTTTGTATTATGGCAAGAATTGACTCTACATCCATTGAGAGTGTAACATCAAAATTAATGATGGCTCTTGAAGGAGCAAAATTGGCTTCCATATGTCCAACTAAAAGCCATTACACATGTCTGAGGTCTGAAGAACTGAAGGTAAGTCCATTGTAATTCATCTGTGTGACAGTAACAGTGTTCTTGTTAAATTTGGTGTACACATGAAACTGCAGGGAGTATTTTTATATTATTTGTTCTGTGCATTGTAACAAAGTAAGAAACTTATGTAATACCAACAAATGCACAATTCTGTATTTTCTGTGTACAATATTTTACATAGCTCCTACATGTTTTGGCGTTATTATCTTGCCATCTTCAGGGAACAGACACCAAAACTTCTATAAAACTTACAGCAGTAAAATATGTCACAATAAGCATATTTCATTGTGGTATAAGAAATGCAGAATATTACAGTTTCTGGATAAAATGGTATGCATAACAATGATATAATGTTGGTAAAACAGTAATACAGTTTGTTAAAATGGTCAAAAATTGTACATGTTTACATTTTAGTAAACCTTGTTTACAAACATCTATGTCTTCCTGATCCAAATTGGATCCCATGTAAACATGTACAATTTTTGATCATTTTAACAAACAAACTGTATTACTGTTTTACCAACATTATATCATTGTTATGTAAACCATTTTATCCAGAAACCTGTAATATTCTGCATTATTTATACCACAACGAACATACGCTTATTGTGACCTATTTTATTGCTGTAAGTTTTATAAAAACTTTGGTATCTGCTCACTGAAGATGGCGAGATATAACACCGAAACGTGTAGGAGCTATGTGAAATATAGTGCACATAAAATATAGAATTGTGCATTTATTGGTATTACATAAGTTTCTTGCAGGGAGCGTGTTTTATTGTGTTTCTGAGCACTGCGGCCATTGCAGAAGTATGGGATCACTATTGTATCTGACAACGATCCGCTGCCTGTCTGTTTGTTTAGTGTATCAATGTAGTCCACTCAGCTAATCACCTGCATGTGTGGCAGAGTAGTGATGGGAAGTGACACATGATAGTTGTCAGACAAAGTAAGGACCCTGTATTATTCATAGGAAGCCCGCATCTGCGATGAATGTAGAGTCTGTTTTTCCTCTGAAATTCAATTAACTTATTTTATAGAAGAGTCTTGAAGTTCCAGCTATTGCCTTTAAGCAGACCATGCACCTTATCATGAAACACTAAAAATTTGACTCTAAATATTGCATTCCTGTTATTTGCAAAGAATGTGGATTGTTTACGTGAATTATGTTGTTTTGTGTCTTTTTACAAATAGTAATTGCATGGATTGAAACCTGAAGGTCTAAGAGTCCACAATCTGGATTAACAGCTGCATACTGGATGCCTTTTGTGGTGCAGTCATTGAGAAATTTTCTGTTTGGGTCATGGCATTATTCTGCATGAAGTAACAATACATTTACTCTTCTGTTAATTCCACAAAGAATGGTCTTAATCAAATGCAGTGTTTGACATTTTTTGTTGATTCTGGACACATGGGCTGTGTGATTTTGTGTGCTCTCACTGCGTGCCAGCTTCTGACTCTTAAGGTCATGTAAAGGAAGCAAGTAATTACTAATTAACATGCTGGCATATCTGTGAAAATGTCAAACCACAGGTTGCAATTCCTGTCTTGAATTGTTTTGGTTTCTGTGATTACTTGATTTAGTGTTTAAAAGCTTGTGTGTGTTTGGTCTCACATTATACTATAAATCTTGTTATAATTTTTCCTGAGGTAATCTTGCAATGGCTTTTTCTGACCTTCTTAGTTATTGCTGTTATTCATTTGTATGTTTTTAGTTGATGTTTACTCTTCTTTGGTAAAGCCAGTTTATGCTTTTATTATAAAAAATTGAATGTTGCAGTTTTATTCCAAATTGAGTTTTTTTGTTATTATTAAACCATTTTGTAGGTGACAAGACTTCACCTTACAAAACAGTGATTTGTTTCGTTTTCAAGCCCTCTCTGGTGTTAACTTTGACATATTTTATTTGCTTTGAATAGTCAGTTTGTATCACTATTTTAGTATGCAGATATTTAGTGCCATATTTCTATATTTAAATGCAGTTGTTATGTTTGGCAGCATTTTTTCACATTTAAGTAACAAGGTTGCATGACATTCTCTAAGAGTGATGTTAAAAATATTTCCCCAGGAACATATTCCACCTTTTTTAACATTGAGTATATTTTTACATTATGTGGAATTAGCTGCATAAATTGTTATATCCTTTTGTTTCTAATTGACTGCACCGTGGTGTTACAGGCAGTTGTTGGGCATGTAAAGCTGGCACGGCTGAACTACAAGCGTAAGAACTGCGATCTCAGTGTACAGCTCCTGGATGAAGTGCAGGCTCAATGGAGTGCCAACTTGCACCTCAAATTGCTCACACTCATTCAAGAAATTAGTAAATTTACATCTGACATGGAAGGTGTGTATAGAAATACGAAGGAACTACTTTTGGACTTGGAATTTTGGGAGGATAAACAAAAGTTGGAAACTCTTAATCCCATACTCAGCACTCACAAAATACAAAATAAAAAGAAAACTTTGTTTCCTGTATGTTGTTACACATGAATGTTACAAATACAAATATGAGGTTAGTGTGTTATTCTAGATGGGGAAAGCACTAGTTCTCCCATTTTTCTACCATTGATTCCCCCAAGTTTGTTACACACTGTTATACAGAATCAATAAATAAACTGCTAACTTTAAAACCAGGTTGCTTTATTGCCATAAAGGTCAGAATTGATCATGTAGTTCAGCAGTAAGTTATGATGATTTGTCATTCTGTAAATTATGTTTAATTTACAGCTCTTGCAGCCTCATCTGAGGAGTTCAGTAAACAAAAGCCCAGGAATCACAATGCAAATCATAAGAACTTGCATGTACAAGTGAAGGGTCAAGTTATTTTTGGAATCACAATTTCATCTAGACATCGTATGGATTTGGCTTCAGGTTTGTGTATTCACAAACGTTATTTACGTATGTAACAAGTTTTATAAACAATGTAAGCGTGCTTTGTGTAAGTATGGAAAATGAGGTCATAAATGGGATGTACAGTATATTCTGTCCCCCTGTCTAGTGTTTTTAAGCTGCACTTTTCAGCACTTTCAGGAGGCCAGACAATTCATTTTGTCTAAGCATAAGAGTGATTTTGGAATCCCACACAGAGAAGTCCTTACACTTAAAAATCAGCATTGATTTTTCTTTGTCATGGGCTGTGAAGTTTCTTTTCTGGTGAGTAGTTCTGGAAGGAATTTAAAATGGAATCATTTTGAGAAAACGTTAAAAAAATAGTGAAATCAAGTTCAAAAATTTTTGTGTTGGCACAGCCATGACAGAGAGCTAAAATATCAATACTGCTGTGTTTTAAGTGATTCACTCCTATAGTTATAAACTGATTAACTAAATGCATGCATGTTTTCTTTGCAGATGACATAATAGGAGCAATGAATGGTGAAAGCGCTGGAATCAAAGCAATGTCAGTCAAAATAGCAATTGATAATAAAGATATATTTTCAGTAAATGGATTCCAAATGGCAAAGCTTTCAGATTGTGAGGAAGTTGAAACTGAAAGGAAGAATAATGAGAGTTTTGTTTTACCTTGGAATAAAACTTGGTAAGATTGTGTGTGTGGAATTGACATGTTTTGCAGAACATACTACATCCCTTTCAAGATCTTAGGTTCTCATAGCATTGTTGTTGAAGATTTAAATCTTCTTGTATATTACACCATGTTAGTTGGTAAGAAGTCACCAAGAAGTATCATAGGTGGGCATCAGGCATCTATGTGTGAATGTGTTAAAAGCTTATGTGCATGACTCAGAGAATATAAGCACATCAATAAGTGAGATGAAAGCATGAAGCTAATCCTTCCAGGTTGCATCAGAGCTGAGTGATTGACATTGACCTCATCAAGCCTGGAGATAGATCAGGTATCCAGAACAGTGGTTCTTATCTGAAATTTGGTGCTTCCATTGGCCTGAGGGGATTTCAGTGCAAATGTAGTTATGATCTCCCAACACGTATTCATATGTGTAATTCTGTGCTTATCTGTTTCCTTTTTGCAGGAATATCACCATTAGCTCACTGAAAGCTTGCTTTCCATATGAGCACAGTTTTGCTGAGGCTGTTCAGAATGAGCTTGTAAGTGTTGTGAAGTGGCTGAAGTTAGTGCACAAGCAACAGAGGCAGCCTTTTACATCAGATAGTCCTCTACCAGCAGATCTAGTCATTAAGGTAAAGAATCTTCAGCATCTTACTGTCATTCGATTAATCACTTTTAATTGTGCTTTGCATTGTGTACAGTGCTTCTTTGTGCAGAAGTTAACTTTATTTATTATTATTATTATTATTATTATTATTATTATTATATATTATTATTATTATTTACTGCAATTGGGTTTTCACCCGGTGGCAGTAGTCCTTACACTAGTACACACAATACAAATGGACATATAATATACATAAAAGTAACAATACAAAACAAACTATACACAATTACAAAACAAAATACATACAGTAAATACAAGTACACACATTAGAACACCATACACACATTACAAAAACATCCACACCTTAACAAAAACATCCACTCCTTAACAAAAACATCCACACCTTACAAAAACACCCACACACAATACAAAAAAAAAAAACACACGCACATTACAAAAACACCCACACATTAAATAATACAAAAACAACAAAACACACATACTGCAAAAAGAAAGAGTAGCTAAGCCTAACCTAAAACCTAACGTAAATGAATCAGAGTTAAAGTAATTTGGTATACCAAGCAATGAGTCAACCATGCTATACAAAAATAAAATTCCATGTTTTGAAAAAGTGATACACTCTCATTTCAACAGGACATTCACATCTCTACGCTTATATACACATCACGGCATTCCCCGTTTTGCCTCCCTTTACTTCACTTCACTTCACTTCACTGCATTATTAGATGGTTTTCCCCACCCTCTATACCCTTCACTTTACTTCATTTATCACTTTCCTAACCCTCTTCCTAAAAATACTCGGCTTACAAGGGAAAGTCCCTAAAGCATCTGCAGGTAGTTTGTTCCAGAGTTGGATGGTCCTAGTTACAAAGGAAAATTTCCTGATATCCGTCCTTTGCTTCCTGTTCCTAATTTTCCGATTATGATCAACCCTGCTCAGATAGTGTGGCCTTTGTAATCTGTCACCTATAGCCTTCCAAGCCCGTTCGCCAGTGTATGCTTTGAAGAGAGCACATATGCGTGCTGTCTTTCTGCGCTGCGCCAAAGTTTCCCAGTTCGAATCGGTCGTATGATTTGCAAATTTAGCCGCTTTCTGTTGTACCCGGTCTAATGCATTTATCTGTCCCTCCCTATATGGATCCCAGCAAGCAGCCCCATACTCAAGAATCGGACGCACTAGTGACGTGTAGGCTAAACTTTTAGTATTACTATTTCCCTTTTTGAGAATACGCATTATGAAATGAAGTGCCTTCCAAGCTTTTCTCACCGTGTAATTTACTTGGTCAGCCCAGCTTAAATCGCTGCGTAAGATTATTCCCTTATTATACTTGATGTACAATGTACTACAATTTTATTCTGTACGTACCATATGGCTTTGAACAATGTAGGCACAATTAAAGTTCAACTGCCATTACACTGTGTAACTCTAATGTTACAGCGTATGGGTTGTGATGCTCATGCCTGCATCATCTTCATTAGTAATGCTGGTTTATGACTTGTGGCAGGTGTACTGTGTGTAACCAATGTTAGCAATGAAGGCGATGCAGACAAGCTTGTTGTTGTAGCAGAATGGTATATAGTGTCAAGGTAGTTGGAACTTTAGATGTGCCTACATCATATTTATTCATATATACATTTATTTCAACCACTGCTGCAAAATGCATGTAATCCTTGGTTTCACCCTCTTTGTACCTAATATGCTTTTGTTAGAAAGATGGGTGGATTCCAGAACTGACTCAGGACAAAATGACAGAGACTAATCCCTGTGCCAGTTGGTTGTTTGTCCTGTTATTTAACACTTTACTGACTGACTTGTCTGGGTTTTGGGAAAGAAGAAATTAGTACAGAGTTTTGGGAGGGTACCTCTCAGGCATTTTAGAGACTGAAGAATATTGGAGAGAGTAATAAAATTGATCTCAGGGAAATAATTTTTACGGATAGGATCATGATTTTGTTGATGGAGGGTGGAGTTTATTGATTTATTTTTGTGTTCATAGTTTTAAAGTAAAGGAGGGCAGGATGTGGTATACACAGATAAATGAGAAAATCATTTTAAATTTTAGTCAGAAAGCCTCAACTGAAGAAACTGTTTGGGACATATGTGTGTATACTGGAGGATAATACTAAAGTTGATCTCAAATGTGGTTTTAGGTTGTGGAGAGTATTCATTTGGCACAAGGTAAGGTACAGTGGAAGACTTTTGTGGACATGGTAGTGAATTTTTACATTCTGTACCTCTGGAGAAATTTGTGACTGGTTCAGTAAATATCAAGTTTCCAGGTGAACACTCTGTACCATGTAGTTGGTTAAGTTTCAAGGAAGGTACTGCTAGGAAGATCTAGGTGTAGCTGAAAGGGTAACATTGAACTGGATCATATAAAAATGAGGTGTAAAAAGGTGGGGAGGATTGAACTAGCTCAGGAAAGCAGAGTAGTGGTGGGATTTGTAAACTTGGTAATTAATTCATTTTCCATACAAGCATGAGTTTCTTGAACAGTTCAGTAACTATTAACCTTTCAAGAAATACTCTGTACCTTGCAGTAGTGCATAGTGTTCTGTGACCTTGTTCTGTACATGTGTAAGAAGCAGTGGAGACATATGCGTTGTTATTCCTCAGGTAAAGGAATTCCTGTTTGAGATGAGTGATGATCCATTTGAGGTACGACTTCGAGACAATTATGAGTTGCTGGAAGATGAATATAAGGAGAGTTTGAAAAGACAGAAAATGCTAGATGTGAAGGTTGCTGAACTATGTAAGGCTCATCTTCTGCTACCAGCAGGAAAAGTAGAAGAGTTGTATGCAAGTCTTAGCAAGCGGAACACTGAGATCTATGTGCAGCGATCCAAGCAGATGTGTCGTGCTGCACCTGCCAGAACGAGACTCTTTGCATGGCTCATTAATGATGTTGAGATACTGTCACTGGCTGATCCATCTATTCATGGTGCAGAAAATGCAGTCAAGGTTATGACAGAAATAGATCCTGACAGGTTGGTATTATTCATATCCAGTAAAAGTAAATTATTTTAGCATATGTGTTTATATCAGAGTTCCACAAATTTTCCAAAAAATCTAGGAGCCATTTCCAAATTCTAGGCACTAGAAGGGCATTATGAAACAAGTTCCATACTGAGGACCCACAGTTGTGGAGTTACCTGTGAACCTTATTGGTATCTGTCACTTTCTGCTCAGTGCTTATGAAATGCTAACACTTCTGTGTGTAAGGAAGGAAACTGTAATTATAATATTAGGCATTAACTGTACAAAATTTAGTCACCTGGTACCCAGGTGCCCAGGATTTGTGCACCCCTAGGTTTTGTAACTATTCAGTTAGGTTAATAAGAGTTGTAAATTTATATCCTAATAGTAGTTTGTTGTGCTGTGTTGTACATTACAGTTGATCTTTCCATATAATCCCTGGTTATCATACCATGGGGTGCTAGACATTTCAGACACCAAGCTGAGTTACATTATGCCAACAACATTTCAATTGGAATATATTTGTTGCAGCCCATGGCCAGAGGAAGGCCTAGAATTCACAACCCTTTGGTGTCGTGCAGTGTGTGCAAGTTGCAAGGAATGGAAGTTTCAGCTGAGAGACTTTCCACAACCTTTGCTAGACATCAGGGATTTACATATCTGGGGGAGACTTGTGGGAGCTGAACAGGAAGCAACACGGAGGGGTATGACACAGGGAACACAAGTGATTAAACTTACTGCTGATTTTATTTATTACTGAGAGTTAAAACTTTGTGAGATAAACTGTCCTGTTTTGGCTCATGGGTTAGAAACTTGGATGTGGATTATGAGAGTATAAATAAGGAGCAGACACAAAGATTTACCAAATATTAAGAGACTGAGAGGAAGGGATAAAATGGAAATCAGTATTTCAAAGTAGAGCCAGTAGAAGAGAAATTAGTTAAATTGCTGGTAGAGTATTATTGACATATGTTACCCATACATGACCATAACATACTTGTTACAGCCATATGGTTGAAAGCCTTGAATAAGTGACCACTGGGGAGTCAAGGACAAAATGAGGAGACCAAGCAAGGAAAGAGTGGATAGAGGATACAAAAGAAGGATAGAGAAGAACTGAGAACACTTCAGTATAAAAGAATTGCTTTTTTTGACTACATGTTGCTGTTTTTAGGCACGTTTGCATAGAGTTGCAAAAGCACCTATTGGCTTCATGATGTCCATCTGCTTGTCTGTCTGCATGTGTCAGCTTGGTTCCCATTTGATTGCATTTTGGTGAAATTTAATTTTGGAGACCTTTATGAAAATCTATTGAGAAAATCCAAAATAGAGGAAAAATTGGACAAAAATATCGGGCACTTTGGCTTAAGACCCAAGTATGTTTTATTGTTGCTGGCGACATTAAATTGCCATCTTTGAGTGAACTGATATTAGGCTGTTAGGAAACCCAAGGAAGTATAAACGTTATGAAATGTTTTTTATCTTAATAACAATACTAAAGAGGATGCAGTGTCACATTTTCATGGCACTGCTTTATATTGTTGACAGCAGCATGTGGTCAACAATGCGAAGGAAACATTATTGAGTTTCCATACAACAGTTTTGCTGTCACCAATACTGAGAACTCTTTGTTGCTGGCAACATAATTTGAGTGAAATGGTAGTAGTCTGTTATGAAGAGGCATAAACATTACATGGGTGTGCCACTGTATGATGTTATAGGGACATTGCCTATCTTGCTTACTATTGTAACTAGAAATATGCAGTTTGACTCGGAGGTGGAATGTGCAGATATCCACAATTAGCTTGAAACATTATAGCGATTGATGAAAACTTCTTTGGATGTTTTAAAATTAATCTGATAGTTATAATACATTGAATTTGTTATGTAGCAGAATTTTTTATAGTTTGTGAACTAAGATTAAAGTAAGTGTTCTTCTGTTTATTTGTTTGTTTTCTTCATGATTCCAGCAAGGCGTGGTGTTGTGGTTGAGTTAGGTGAACCTTGGGGAGATGTCACTGTCGAAAGAAGCATGACTTCACTCAAGTTCTACCATGACTTCAATTGTGAGGTTCAACACTACAGTTATGCATTTGGTCCCTGCTGGGAGCCAGTTATAGCTCAGTGCAATCTGAGTAAGTGTAATGGTTATGACTGAAAACAGAAGTAGCACAGGTATAAAGGTTAGGCTGCAGGAGGGTGGATGTTTGCAGGTGGTGGTGTGATTTTGAACAATAATAGTAACCTCATCTAGACAGCCACACTGTTAAATACATACTTTTTTTTTTCCTCAAAACTCTGCTTTACCTGTCTCTGCGAGCAGAACACATGTTAGTTAAAATTGCTCTCTGTCTATCAGGTTAGTATCAAAACTATAATGTGTGATAGTGTGTGGTTAGACTTGTATGGAGTGTAGCTATGACACTGGAAGAAAATTCATGATCAAGACTGTGTTTTGTAGAAGGCTACTGGGACCCAAGACGTGTTTTACATAAACATGCTGTGGTTTTGAGTGTGAGAGGAAGTTCTAGAGAAATAGAAAGTTATAGCAGGTTTCTTAATTTATAAACAAGTCTCATATTAGTAAGTCATTTAGACCTGTGAAGGCTGAAGTTTACCAAAATAACATTGAAAATTCCAGTGTTTGCCACAGAAAATGCACAAACTGTTGTGGTTTTACTCTTTAGTATGATGCAGGAATCATGGCAAAATATACCTTTTTTCTGTTTGATGAGATGTTTTCTGGTTTTGAAGACACCCAACACCAATTAAGAAAGACAGAATAAGGCTATGATGAGTAAAATAAGTACAGGTATATCTCAAGTCATGAAGTATGTGTGGTGGTCTTCAAACCACTCATTACATCACATTCCTTGCAGATTATTAGTCCTCACCTTTTGCAGAGTTTACAGTAAAAAGGTGTATAAATGCACCTGTTAGCTTTGCCATATCTGTCTGTCTGTCTGCATGTAACATTATAGAACTGATAAAAAATTATGAAATTTCATAATTGGGAGTGTTTCTAAACTTTGTTAAAACTTTCCAGTTTTGTCTAAAATTGGACAACAGTAATGGACTGGGCATTTAACATACTTTACTGTCTGAGTTTCGAGTGTAACTTGCTCATAATTCATTAAAATTTGCCAGAGTGAAAAAGGGTTCAGGTAAAAGCTGTAGAGAAGAATGAAACACATTTTCTATCTAATGCATATTTTCTGAAATTCTTATGGTTTTCAAGTGGGGCCAGGACAGTGTAGTTGGTGGCGTGGATGGTCCAGCGTTCGAACCCCAGTGAGCGTAAGAGGTTTTCTCTTCTTCACAGCCTCCTCTACAATGGGTACTGGGCCCTTTCCTGGGGGTAAGGCAGCTGGGGCATGGTGTTGACCACCCATGCCTATCTAGCGCTGAGGTTAATAATGAATAAGTGGTCTACCCCTTTTCCTCTGTTCCTTCTATGACGTATTATGGGGTGACCTTTACCTTTACCTTGACGTTTGTCATTTTTAAGATAACAGTCATTTTTAGGCTGTCCCTCATAACTGAAGATACCTAGAGACACACCAGAGTGAACATGTTAGATTTTTATATTATCTCTACAGTTTATAAATTGTTTTCCATCATGCAGAACAGGTACAACAACATACACTGGAGGACTGAACTGGCCAGTGACTGTTCAGGTTTACCTTGAACTGAGTAACTTGCTGAGACATGTTGTTTGGTGTTGTTACAGTGTGTAGGTTTGTACATACAGAAGAGTAGATTTATCATGTTCCCAAGCACAGGAAAGAATGGTCTTGGCTTGTGTAGGTACAATGGCTCACACCTTCTCTGTGTTATCAGTACCAGAATGTGAGCTGGGTACTCTCTGGTGTCTTATTGGTCGTTGTTAGCAGGTGGTCACTGCACATGAGAAATGCATTCATTTGAACAAAGATTTTTCATTTGAATCTTTCTTGGAATTACACATCATGGAAAAAAATGACACTGAAAGTTTTTTTTAAAAAATATCCCTTGTCAACAGTGTCATGCAAAAGTACAGTATGTAGTGGAAAATATTTCAAACAAACAACAGGTAAAGTGCTGGACAAGAAGAAGATAGAAAAACTTGTGTATTTTTCAGAAGAGGCACGGTTTACATTAAGTAGGAATGTAAGCAGCCAAATAACAGATATTGATGTTCAAAAACTTCTCATGCAGTTCATGGAGTTCCTTAGCATGACTTTAGTGTAAGAGTCTGGTCTGCAGTGAGTGTGCACATAATTACAGGGTCCTTGCTTTTGAAGAGGCATCAATTCTGACCATTAAATTTGGTTAATCCTAACACCATTCTTCAGGGAATTAACAGAGGAACCCTTTGACATCCTAATGGGTTCATGTCAGACTCTTAGCAGCTGTGTCTGTCAGAGCTCATATATCACTGACATTTTCCTTACATGGCCTCTTAAACCCTAGAAATATAAGCAGCTAGTTCTTCTGAAATACCAGTACTTACCTACCAGACTGTATGGTGTCAGATCATTTTAATCATTGCTGTGACAACCGAAAGTCTGATATTACACTGTGGGTTATATAAGTTTGAAAATGTAACATTATCAACCACTTACTTTGCTGTATTACCAATTTTGAGCAAAACAATGAAAACAGGATTGAAGAACTTGAGAAATGACTACAGACTAGGTGTTTGGAAATTAGAGAGACCAAAATGTGGTGATGGGACTGATGAAACAAGCTTGAGTAGCTTATGGCTGCACTTTGCTTTAATTTCTTTATTCCTTATGTTTTGAAATTGAGACACAAAACACTGAATTCAAGGATAATGGTTATGACCCTGTTGGCTCATTGTTGCCTGCATTGAAACCCAGATCTCAATGTATACATATAGCCTGTACAAGCTTGAGCACATTGAGTACAAATGCATTGAAAGTGTAACACACTGCTCAAAGAAAGAAGAAAATTATGACAAGAAATTAAAGCACAATTAAGAAAATTGAGAAAAAGGAGGTAGAAAATGGGAGTGCATTCAAGGAGGCTGTTACCTTGTTATTGCTGAGGAACATTTTGCTGCATATCAGGTTACCACATAAAAGGTAGCTTCACACGCAATCAAAATTTCAGAACTTAATTAAAGAATTACAACAAATGGTAAACTACACAGCAAATCTTTATTCAACTCTTCGTTGTAAGTATCCAACATGAAGCCTGTGCGAGAAGAATGGAATTACTTTGTGTCTTCAATTTAGCTCATACTGTCTCCAACTTAGATTAAAATTTAAATAATTTTAATTACATTTTAGAATTATTTATTTTTCAATGCCTCACAATTACAGCCAGTTGTTCTTCAAGAGGAACTGGTTGCTGGAAACAAATGACTGTCACCTTTTCTTTTTGTCACTGTCTTGTGTTGAATTAGGTTTTGAGAAGATACTAGCACCATCACGAGATCCAAGTCCACCATTGCCATTCTGGGACAAAATTAGACTGCTTTTCCATGGGCGTCTTACTATGTATGTTTGCCAAATGACAATACTGCTGCATGCTTCTCTGGATCCTTACAATACAACTGAGGAAATGGAACTGACATGGAGTGAAGTTGCAATGGACTGGACCAATGGTAAGCAGTAAGGTTTACATCAAGTGAAGCAGCTATTTTTGCAGATGACATCTGTCGTATTTATTTCTGATTTGTAGTAATGATTGTGCAGTGCCATGGGCAACAAGGTGAATAAGAGAAATGAAGTTTTACAGGTTTCAGCAAATCATGCATGCCACATTACATATAAAATTTTGATTGTGGTGTTACTTGGAGTGGGCCTATTGTTGTAAAGTTATTGTATATTTACATATTACAGTTGTTAAAATCACAGCATCTGTGATACAGATCACAGCTTCAGCTGATGGCAAAGCTTTCATTTTCAAACTGTTATCAGTTTTCAAATTAGTTTCAGCAATGTGACTGGCAAAACTGATGACTGGTATATGTAATTGATCACAGCCAGTCTGCATTGTCATTATCGAGGCTTCCTTTATGATTGGATGTTACAAACACCTTGCTTGGAATGTGCTGAATGGTACCTAGTAAATTATGATTTGCCTTTAAAAAAGATTAAACTGTCAACTGAACGCACAGAGGGTAAACCTGAAGAAGAAATTGAAACTAACATTCTTCAGGGTAGTATACAAAATACCACTAGTGGAAGTTCAAGAAAAATTAAAAATTACGTCATAAAAATACTTAAAAATTGAGGAAACCGAATTAAACAACTGGCAGAATACATGCAAATAGTTAGAAAATAGATAATAATATAAATTGTAAAAGATTAGTAGTGGTAACTAAGAGGGAAGTTAGAAAACAGGTAATTATCTTGGGAAAAGAGTGTAACAAATTTAGAATGTGGTTTGTAGAAAGTGAGATTGACCGCACACCAAGTTTTAAAACATTTCAATAAAGATGGCAAAGAAATTGCAAGATTATAAGCCAGAGTAACAGAAGCGGTTTTTACAGCTCCCTAGAGATTTGTGGAGCAGTAGCAAATGTGGATAAGAAGAACAGGAAGCAACTGAAATGAGCATAAATGATGATAAAATGTAATAATGCTTGAAAAATTAATAGGAGTTTCAGAAAAAAAAAACAAAAACTAACAAAGCTGCAGAAGAGACAATATAAATTAAGAACTGTTTAATATACAGGGTGAACAAAAAGTGCACAGCCAAACCAACAAAAGGTGAATCTACACTACAGTACAAGAAAAAAATGATATGACACATGGGCCTTTTGAAGTATTGTTTCCAACTTATAGCATCCTGATGATTAAAGAAAATGTGCAAAGTGTTCATCTTGAGTTTTTATGCAGGCATTGCAGGAGACAGGCTTCCGGGACCCTACTTTCTTCCACCATGATTACCTACAAAACGTCCTCCCAGAACTGTTGCAAGATGTGGATCTGCAGACTAGGGTTTGATTATGGTTGTTGCATGATGGTGTTCCACCACATTTTCTTCTTGCATTTCGGGAGTTCTTGAACATATTTCTGGAACAAGGGACAGGATGAGGTGGACCAACAGCACGGCCTTCTCGTCTCCCTGATTTAAATCCCTTAGATTTTTATCTCTGGGGACATCTAAGTCTACTGTTTATGCTAAAGAAGTCAGTGGCGACCAGGATTTGCAACAATGAAGGAGAATGGATTTGAGATGATTTCTACGACACCTGGAATTTTTCAACAAGTCAGGCAGTCACTGTTCAGACATGCGGCTTCCTATGTTGAGGCTCACGGTAGACACTTATGAGCATTTTCTTTAATCCTCAGGAGGCCATAACTCAGAAACCATGCTTCAGAATGCCCATGTTTAAAGAACTTTTTTTCTTGTATCATGATGTAGATTCTCCTTCTTTAGGTTTGCTGTGCATTTTTCATTCACTGTGTATATCAGAATATAAGTTAAAACATGAACATTTGAAATGAAGTGTATATGAACAGAAATGGAATAGTGAGTCCCTTCTTCAAAGTAAGAGATAAAGGAGATTTAAAAAGAACTAGTAAGGAATACATGTATGGGGCACATGCTGCAAAATGTATTTGAAGTTTCGTATTGTCCCCGTGTTTGTAATTGTTGACTTACAATATTTCATACATAATGTGTAATGTTGATGATTATGGAATTTAACTTGCATAGCTCCAGTGTTCATAACTTGCTGACCTTCAGTTGAAAGCTAAAGAAAAATTTGTTTATGACTGTCATGTTGTTATTTTACATTCTACAAAAACATGAATTTAACAAAGATCTGTTACCATACAGCACTTCAGGGCTTTACAGTAAGTGGTGCCAGTGTCACCCCCACCTCATAAATGTGAGCATCCACCATACTGCTATTACTGACTACAGGAAATCAAGAAATTGTGGCTTGGAGTGGCCTCTAAAGATATAGTCAACTGGTTCATCAGCACGATAATCTCTTAAGCTGACCCGTTTTCAATTGCAGAAGGAAAGTGGGCTAAAACCTTATACTTACTGACTCACAGCAACTTTTCATTGGCCACTGAACTGCTTTCTCACCTATGCTTTGTTTTCGCAACATGAAATCATAATGCCAACCTTGCTTTGCATGCATTGTCTCCGGAATGACTGAATAGGTGTTGTAGTTTGGTATTGTGGAGTGGATGAAAAGTGGTCAGATTGATTTTGCTTTTCACGTAGTAGTCATCTGGCTTTTGACATGTGGGACTGTAGGTTAACGCCACTGTTTCAGAGGGTCACTCTACTTCCATCTTCAGGGTGATGGAATTAAGTGTTTAGGAGGAATAAGTGGGTTGATTATATAGATGAGTTTTCAAGGAATGTGGTCATTCAGAATTATAGGATTGGGAGAGGGGGTAGAGCTAGGTCCAGGCAAAGTACAAGTGTGGTTCTGTATTCCTATACAGTGTTAATACTCAGAAAACTGTTGTGTGATTGACACTTGTAGGAGCCTGAAAATGTATATAATTCCACTTTGATTTGTATCAGGGTGTATGTTAAAGGAAATACAAAGAAAACTCATTTCTGACTACCTCGTCTTTCATACCTGTAGTGTGATTGGCTTTGCAACATTGCCTTATAAGCATAATACATAAATGAACATCAGAACCTCAGAGAACATGATCAGAAATTTTATGTGCACCACCGAAATACACTTTTTTTTTTTTTTTCTTCTTGGACTTCTTGACCCTTGAAAATGAGACCAATAGGTTGTTCCGAAACGTCTGTACATAACTACCACTCAATGCTGTGTTATATCCCAGAAGAGCACAGATCTCTTGCCAATCTTGTTACTTACGATTACTATTCTGGAATTGTCTTACCACCATGACCTCATATCCATATTCACCACTGCCACCATTTATTGTGAAGTTAGAAATCATTTTGAAGATTTAAATTTATTTTTATTTGTGAGTGAATATGTTTTCTGTGATTTATACATGTGGCTTGCCATAGACTTTATTTCATTTTTCTAGCTAAGATTGTATTCAAAGGTGAACTGAATATTTATGTGAGAACAGCCTCAAAGTACGATGATTGCCGTCTCCTGCACTTACCAAATTTAAAACTTACAATCAAGCTAAACTGGATGTGTCTTGGTGATCCAAATGATCATCATAACGTGATGCCCTGTGCTCTGGACAAGTTGCCTGAATATTCCAGCAATCAGGTTTGATTTTCATTTTTAGTAACACTTAACATGGACAGTTATGGAAGTAAATATAATGTATGATAACTTACTAGTACTTCTTACTTCACTTTAACGTAAGTTGCAGCTTAGGCTGTTAATTCCAAGGGTGACTTATTATCGACTTTTCTTTTCACCTTTGTTTCCTCATCAGAGTTTGCCTGATATGAACAAAATCGTTAATTAATAATGAACACTGTCAAGGTTTTATCACCATGTGTTAATTTCTCAGGCTGATTATGGCTGTCTTGACTGAGATTTCTTGTGGCAGGTGTGTGGATGAATCATGGGTTGTTCATACTATATTGACTGCAGAGGTTATTTGACTTTATATGATATGAGATGATGATTACATTCCATGAAGATTACTGTCTCTGGGATGTGACAACATTTAGCCTGGTAGAAGTTTACCAACTTTTGTAGGAATCTGCAGCCTTCATGTTGTACCCTGCATTGTACTCCAGTGATTACAGAACCATTAATTGTGGAATAAAAATGAATTCTTTGGTCATCTTTTGTACTTTAATAATCTGCGGTTTTCACGCAGCAACTATATAGAGTTAGCTTGTCAGGTAATTAGAGGCTTTGATGTGGAATAAATTTTCTGATATAATCAGATGTGGTATAAAACACCAGGTGTTTGATATCAAGTTTAAATGCTCTGAACTGTAATACAGGTATGGTACAAAACTGTCACTTTAGCAATAAACCTGTGATTTTATTGTCACAATGACCTGTTTATAATCAGTCAGTTAATAAAATGTTACAGAGCTTTAAAATATATTAGTGAAGATTTCAGTATTAACTGCTACTGATAATCTGTTATGAGTCTCATTAGAGATAGAGTGTGGGTAACTGATGGATTAGTTCTGTTGCATTATTCCCATGGCTTGGGTAGGCCAATACTCCTGTCTTTTTTTCTTGGTGTTTCATTTGAAAAATTGATAAAAAGTAGGCTGCACTGAACCAAATCCTTGTCTGTCCTTTGTAATGAGGTGAACTAATAAGTGTGCATAAAACGTAGGATATCTGTTTTGTGTCTGTGGGATTTTCCTGCCTTAAGGGCCCTACATTTCTCGCCAGTTTTACGTATTGCATGTAACCAAAAATTCTGATTTTGGTTACTGTTTTAGTATGGAATACTTGGTGATGGTTATGTTATACAGACCTTCCTATAGTGATCAGCACTAATATTAATCAAAATTCATTCCAGGAACATGATTCTTTTCGTTCTTTTCGGTCGCAAAATCTGAATGTAAGCATTGCATTGGAGACTAAGCCAGTGGCAAACCGAAATCCAGCAGAGTTTGATTGTCCTGTAGCTGTTCTATATGGCAGTACATTAAGGTAACATTTTATTATAGCTCCTCTGCTTGTTATTATGTTTAGGTAACATGGTCCTGTAGTTCTTGTGTATGGCAGCATATGAAGGTAACATTGTCCTGTAGCTCTCTGTATGGCATTATGTTAAGGTAACATTGTCTTCTAACCCTGCTATAAGGCATTATGTAGTTTAGTTTAGTTTAGTTTGTATTTCATCCTAGAAATCATTATAGAATGATATTGGACACGTCCAATTTAGATGTAAAGGTAACATTGTATTGTCCTGTGGCTCTTCTGTATGGCAGTACATAAAGGTAACATTTTCCTCTAGCTCTTGTGTGGGTCAGTATATTCAGATGGCGTCCTGTATCTTATTGAAGTGTTTTGTGATTTGCATCAGTCTGTCCAGGCCAGTGCCAAGGTAGCTCCTTAAATTAGGTTTTGAACACTTCCTTCCACATTCTTTGCAGTTCATAATTCACTGTCATCTCAGTCATTTGATGCTGTGTGTTCTGAGTTACAGAGGGCATCATTAAATAAATTACAAATAACAATTATAACTACAGCTTTGTATTTAAGTTTACTGCAGTATAACACTATTGAGTGGTAAATAGTATTCAACATTTCTTGAGACCTTACTGCCTCAGTTGTCAGTCTGAAATCAGAACTGATAAAATTGTTGCACAGGTAGTGAAATTAAAATGTTTTTGTGTAAAAGTAGACTGCATAACAAGTACAGTCTCATTGATTTGTATTTAAACAGTAAATGGACTTTTCTTTTTGTAGATGGTTTGAAAATTTGAAGCTGATTTTGTCAGGTGTGACTCGACCAACGAGACGTGGTGCAGTATTCCAAAATTTGCGGCCACGGAAGATTCAGTTAAGTCGCCATTATCGAAAAGTGCATCTTCTATTGGGCCTACACAAGTTTCAAGTGTACTACTGGATGTCATTTGCCATGCAGAGAGGATTTGAACTTCTTGGTGGACGTATTTCTTCCTGTTCAGGTAAAGTACCAAAAATTGTGTCAGTAACAAATGCAGTGCACAACACAATAAGTCTGTCATAAAACTAATTCAGTGTGAAAAGTGGCAGAGAATTATGTCATGTCAAAAGTGCATGCTTTACGTTGTGTAAGAAACACTTGGGCTTTTCAGATGTGTTCAAAATGAAAATTTGCAAAATAGTGCCTGTTAGCTTTACCATGTCCCTCCTGCCATGGACAATTTGAGAATCACTGAATGAATTTTCATGATATGTGATATTGGGTAGGTTTCAAAAATTTTTCAACTTCCAGTTTGGTTAAGATAGACAACACAACAGACACTTTGCGAGGTCCACATTATCTGTGCTTTTGTGTGCTTGTTGTGGACTCTGATCTTCCTGTTATGGGGAAAGAAAAAAAGAAAAAAAAAAAACTACATGGGCACTACCCATTCATTGTCTGTAATTTTAGTACTCGCATATAGTTGGCCAATAGTGATGTCACTTTACTGTTCACTTTTGGTGATGTTTTTTCCCTCTCCAAATGATCATGAACGTTAAGTTTAGTTTGCAGGGCTGGATAAAGAAGCAATCATGACCTGTTTGACAGTGCTTTTCTGGAGGACAAAGGAAGATCATTAAGATTCTGAGTCAGGAGTGCCTTCTGAATTTAAATGACAAATTATTACTGTAATGTACTTATGGATTGGGAATAGTAAAATAATGTTAGTTTGTCTTAATTTTAGTCAGAATGTATGTATTCCCACCAGATGCTATTTTGAAAATTGTAGTGTTTTTGTGTTTATAGAGCACATCTTGACTCTGGTGCCAGTGGATGATGGACTGAAACACCGTCCACAAGCCGAGTGGTCAATCATGTACATGAACTGTGAGTTGAATGATGCTGAGATCTGG
This sequence comes from Reticulitermes speratus, assembly GCA_021186555.1. Taxonomy (NCBI): domain Eukaryota; kingdom Metazoa; phylum Arthropoda; class Insecta; order Blattodea; family Rhinotermitidae; genus Reticulitermes; species Reticulitermes speratus. The sequence continues at coordinate 20,546,331 of JAJKFL010000002.1, forward strand.
CTCAAAAGTGCACTGCAAGAGGAACCAGGCAAGGAGGTACTAATGTTGTTTAGTGTACTGTTTATACCATCCAAGTTTTCCAGAAATTTTTCTTGTGTTTGACACAACTTCACACATCATACCTAGTAAATTGAAGAGAAAACTAGTTTACATATATGTAAAGAAATTTTTGATAAGAATTAGTACATTCACAAAACATTGATATAAATAATTGTGCTTGAAGCATGTACATATGACAGGGAAGTTATTTTGAATGTAAAATATTATGCCTTAAGGTCAGATTTTCCACTGAACAAAAGGAACTTAAAATGTGCCTGGATATGATTTTTTAAATTATATACAAAGAAAAATAACTCATGCTGTGTTAGTAGTACAGCTGCTGAGATTGACTGCACTTTAGAACATTACCATGCTATATTGTCACTGTCCTGATAAAGTAAAATCATTTGAGTTTAATCAGGTTGCTTGATAATTTTCTGAGATTAAAACAACTCTAGTGTCATTTAGAGTACGTTCTTGAAGTTCTTTTATAATTTGGATAGAATAGATTTTGGTGTATCAGAACATGTTCAGGCCTTGTCAATTGACAAAAAACTAAGATGTTGTAGTTATTGAAGATGTTAAGGATACCAAAGAATTGAACAATTTCTGTAAGCAGACATTACAGGAACTACATCGGCACACTTTGCACATGATATGCATATCAATGATACAATAAATTGGAAATGCCATATTGAACATGTTAATTCAAAGTTAAGTGTGGTTTGCTACATAATAAGATCTATTAAACCATACATGTCTGTAAATACCTTGAAAACTGTTTACCACTCCTATTTCAATTCAGTTATAAATTATGGTTTACCATTTTGGGGTAACTCACCTCATAGCATAAAAATCTTCAGAATGCAAAAGAATGCAATTAGAATTATGCTGGTTGTAAAAAGAGGGTCTCATGCAGAAATCTATTTAGGAAACTGGAGATTTTACCTTTGGCATCTCAGTACATACTTTCTGTCATGCTTTTCGTGGTCAAAAATAAGAACAAACTTATAGTAAATTCAGAGATTCATAGTATAAATACCAGACAACATTAAAACCTTCATCAACCCTTATCAAATCTGAGAAAATATCAAAAGGGAATTTACTATTCAGGATTAAAGGTTTACAATAATCTTCCACCACACATCAGGGATACATCATATGACCTTAAGAAATTCGAAGCGCAATTGAAACAGTTTTTACATCTACATTCTTTTTATTCATTACAAGAATATTTTCATTATAAATCCTTCTCAAGGCATGAACTTTCATCCTATTCTATATTAAAATGAGATGGAACTATCAGATACATTTAACAAATGATTTATGTTTATAGTCACCCTAATTTTATAAATTTTTTACAATTTTCTTATATTATTTTATATTGTAATGTTATATCTTATTTTATCAAATTAGTATACTGTTTTGTACTGCTCACAAGCCTTATTGTTGAGGACATTTGACTGTCTCAAGCCACGTCATTTTCTAGGTAATTTCTTTCCCTTTGGCATATAGTGTATTTTATATTTTTGAGACCCTATAGGTCTTGGTACTCTGGCCCAAATTGCTCTGTTATTGTGTATGTTAACACTATCTTGTACCTGACTTGGAATGAATGAGTGTTTTGTTTTCCATATATGTTGCCATACATTTAAATTTTAACAATTTTACTTATTATGCTATTTTCTAAGTACATATGTATGTTGATAGTGTGTATGTGTTTCTGTTGATATGTTCTGTATCCAACATATGACATTTTATGGATTTATGGAATGTTATAAAATAAATGAAATGATGTTGGTGTTGAGTGCTCTTAATAAGTATTACATTTCATGTTTGTTTATACATTTAATAATCTGTAAATTGTGAAAGTTTGTAATTGTATCTTTTTTGGACCAACAGCATATGTCTCTGAGGCAACCTGTTGAGAAATGTTACTGTTTGAGTGTTGCCAAGGTGTCCTATGGCCGTGAAACAATTGTACCAAATCGTGGAGATCGTTTGAACGCTAGTGAGCGTGCAGGCAGCAGTCAAGACACACCAACCCATCGACTTGTTGTGTATGATCTTAAGGGAGCCTGGACAAAAAGTAATAGAGATGTGGCATTTGCCCTTTTTGACACGTTTATGAAGACAAAGGTAAACCAATAAGAAGTTTCTGTCTAGTAACAGGTAGTGAGTCAGTGTGAATATAAAACCCAGAAGATGACACAAAGAAGAATAAACAACATGAAACTAAAAACCTCAGGGAGTTTGTTATGTATTTAATTATGCTTTCTGAACTTGTTATATAGTGCTGCACTCAAGAATTATCCTAAATGGTAAATTGGGAAGCCCCTGTAATAATACCCATCATTGTACTTTATGGATTTGGGGGGAGTGCGGGGAACGAGTCCAGATGGTGGCAGCCTTTATGATGATAAGTGAATCTCTTAGCTTTCAAATACCAAGCAGTAGTGCTCACCAGTTGACTACAAGATTTGGCACAATGTGAAATGATGAAAGTATACCTTTTGTTTATTGATTTAACACATTTATATGTTAGTTGTAATTGGACTTAGAATTGTTTCCCAAATTGGAGTTGAGCCTGCCTTTCATGTTGATTAGACCTGTCTGTATGGGCTGGTAATAGTGAAAAGGAAAGTATTCAGAAGTATTCAGTACAAGGCTTTTGTACTCCACAACAAGGTAGTACAGATTTGTTTGAAATTCTTTATCCTTAATCACAATCATGCACTATGGAGTACTGGAGTAGCAGTACCATGTTGATGATTTTTTCAATTGTGGAGTGGTTATGCGTCACAAATTTGTCTAAACTCTTGTACCAGCAGTATTTCACGAATTTGCTAAGCTAGACGTCTGCTGAAAGTGTCGTGAGAAGTGGAAACATGGGGATAGGTTGACTCATCATAACAGTGCACTTGCCTATATAAAAAAGACTGCACTCCCTCCAGTTACTTGTCCTCTGGACCTTGTTGCCTGTGACTTCCTCTTGTTCTCAAAAAATGGAAAGAGATTTAATGATGTTTTGGAGACAAGGAATGAGTTGCACCTGTTCTGACAAGGAAGGGAAGGTGCACTTTCTCACTTTCTGTGCTGGAACCTTCATGTGTCTGCTTTGACTTTTGACATTGGAGCTTGCTGTCCTGCTTTCCCCATTACTCCTGTCTTCCTTTCCTTGTCATGCATATTGGAGATCACCACAAATTAGTAGTATTGCAGTATTATTTTGTTATTTGCCTTGTGTTAATTGTGTTTGTGGTGGTATTGCTTTAGAATTTAAATCTTATTTCTAAAACTTCTAAACAGTGGATGTTGAAGCTTTTATCTGCTGCTGTTGTTAATGTGTCAATTTTGTCAGTTTTGTAGTTGAAAAACCTGGGATTCTCTTCATTAGGCCCAGTTTTAACCCTTTTTTAGTTATGTATTGTGCCACTAATGAATGTAAAAAGTCTCTTTCTCAAGAGGTAGTGTAATTTAAACCATGGTGTTTATGGATTAGCTATACAAATTACAGCTGTTAAGAACTGGTTGTTATGAAGACTTATGTTATAGCAATTAAAGAAGAACCTCTCAACAGAAGCATTAAAGGGATTTAGAGGGGAAACTTCATCCACACCACTTAAATCACGTGCACGTGCACCAGAAGGGCCTGTAACTCCATCACCAGGCAATTCAATTCAGGTAATATCTGCAGAATGGAATGGCGTTATTAGCAATATAGTTTTGTGATTATTGTAGATTGTCTGGTTTTGTGAGAGCCTGATCAGGAAATATTGTTACATTGTATGTACATTTCCTAAGTTGTTCCATTACACACCCAAGATCTCGTGATACACTTTGATTGTGCTGGTGAGAAGACACGGACTGATAGGAGCTGGCATTTGGCACTGACTGTGGTACTGATCATTGTCAGATGCTTGCAGAAGTTTGGGAGAGACTGTCGGGAAGTAAATGAACACCGCAGAGGTTTTGTATGGTGACATTCAGTCTCAAGAAGCTAAATGATGTGGCAGTTAAGGAACAATGTGGGTTAAAATCTGAAACAGGTTTACAGCTTTGGAGAACTGCAGTAATAATTAGGATATTGACAGGGCTTGGGAAATTATTAGAAGTAATATCAAAATTTCAGCCAAAGAAAATATGTGTTAGGAACTGGAACAGCATAAACCATGGGTTGATGAACAATGTTCAGAATTTTTAGGTCGAAGTTAAAAAGCTACATTCCATTGGTTACAGAATCTAGGATGGACTCTAGGATTTTAAAGTAGTGGACATTTGAGGAAGAAAAAGAGGGAATATCTAAAAGGTAAAATTAAAGAGTTTTTAAGCAGACAGTAAGAACAAAAATGTTAAAAATTTGTGTAGAGGCATAAATGAATTTAAGGAGAGTTATCAGCTTAGAACTAGTATCGTAAAGGATGAGAAGGGTGATATGCTTGCAGATTATCACAGTATTTTGAATAGGTGGAAGAATCATGTCTGTCAGCTATTGCATGTACATGGAGTTAATTTTGTTGGTTGAGCTGAAGTATGTGCAGCTGAGCCATTAGTAATCTGAGCCTCATGCCTGTGATGTTTGAGGTTCCTATTGTGAAGCTGAATTGGTATAAATCATTAGTCACTGATCAAATTCTAGTGGCAGTGATGCAATTACGACATGAATCTTTATGTTATGAGATGCATGAACTTAACGCGGTTATTGTACCTGTTTATAAGGAGGGTGATAAAACTGGCTGTAATAAGTTATCATTGTTATCAGATACATACAGAATTTTATTGCATATTCTTCTGTCAGTGTTAGCTCTGTATGTGGTATGCATAGGAGAGAAGAGGTGTTTAGTGAGAATATGTGAAGGAAAGATATTACGTGGAAGACCTGGGCATAAATGGGAAGACAGTATGAAAATGGACCTTAAAGAAGTGGAATGGGAGAATATGAACTGGAAGATGTAATTGAATTTTCACTGTGTTGTGAAGGTTTATTACTGATTGGGGGGGGGGGGGGGGGGGGTATTTTCTTTGGTCACTGTGTAAATAAGAAAGATGTGGGTTTCAGAGACTGGTCTCTTTGGATGACAAGAGATAGCTTTAATGAGCCCCACACCACAGTTATCTCTAATTTTTTCAGTCCAGAAAGTGGACAGTGCACAAAGAAAACATTTTCATTGCTCTATTAAGATGTTTACTGATTATGTTCCCACCCACAGAACCCTGCAGCAGTGCAGGCCACTCCCTCACCTATGACCAAACTGCAGTCGGGTCATGCAGCAGCAATGCTGCAGCAGCTTATTGCTGAAGCTGATAATAAAGCAGTGGTATTCAGTGATGACCTGTCTGTGCAAACCAGAGAACAGCACTTACAAGGTCTTGCAGCTTGTCAGGAGGATGATGTTCAACATAAGAATTGGCTTAGTAAGTGTAAGGTAGCAGCACATTTTCCAAATGCATTATTTTGGATTTTGCATATTGAATTGGTGTTGATGTTCATTTAGAGCAGACTGGTTGATACCTGTTCTCCAAATGGGCTGATGTTTGCATCAATACACTGTATTTTTGGTATGTCTTGTGGGGGCATGTATGTACACTTGCTCTGTTCTGCCCTTCGAACTCGGGAACATGCTGCGTATGATTGTACATCAGAAAAACAATCAGTCTTAAGATCAACACCTGCAGATTTCAGGGACTGCCCATGTGCTTTTTTTATGGACACAGCAAATGCCAAGCAGAGTGGAAATTGCAGTTGTCTAATTGAAATGGTACATCACTGAGAATCATTGGTATTTTCAGAATAAGTACATCCTTCACTTTTGCACAGCTAGTTAATCCAGCACAAAACCATGCAAATGATTAAACAAAACATCTGTGCATGGTACATCAGGGAAACACATTCTGCTGTCTTGTGTGCAACACATGGACTGCTAACCACTGTAGTGATGAGAGACCCCTTGATGCCGGTGGGCCAGTAACATGTGCAGTACCATCTGTGTAGATTATTCCAAAGAATCCATTAAAGTCCGAGGCTCTGTGTAACATTTTGTGACATACTTTTTTTTTAATGTTAGAAGTTGTTGAATCCTCACCCAGCCCAAAAGCTGGAGGACTGCCTCTTGTCATCTGTGTGTTACTGTATATTCACTATATTCTGATTGCTCTCTATACGTAGAGGCTGTCTCATCTATCTGTAATCTGACGATGTGGCATATAATGGTGACACAACCTTACATATATCTGCATCTAATTGTATTTTTTATAGTAATTCTTATATTAGTTATTTGTGCTTTCTGCATGGAAAATTTAAGTCTGTCAATGGTTGTCCCACTTCCACTTAATATATTTCAAACCTGCTGAATTATTGAAGATTACTGCCTTCTGATATGTGACTTTGAATTACTGATGACATTTTCTTGATGACTTGGTATATACTTCCCCTTTCCCTCTGATCTATAATATCAATAGAATCAGCTTAAGCCTGAAGTTCATTTTTGTCTACTTGACATGAATGTGTTTAAAAAAAAATGCTTAAGAAGTTTTAATGAATTGTGTATTTTATTTTCTTTAGTTGCACTTGTGAACAGCCAAGTGCTGCTAAAAGGTTGTGAGACCAAGGGCTATGTGATTCTGAGTGCAGCTAAAGCAGAAATACTGCAGCGTGTTCATCGTCCAGCATGGAAAGATAGGACATTGGTGTCAAAGACTACGTGGGTTGGGTTGCTTGAATGCATGCAGTACTATGCCACTGTCAGTGCAGGAGAGAATGACTCTTTAGATGGTGAGTTGAAATTTTTGTAGTTACAGCTGTCACACTAACTGTCAGAGAACTGGGAGGGAAAACAAAACCTTTCATCCTCTGTTTCTTATTTTGAGGGTTATGGTGGTGTGTGAGTAAGTTGCATTTGTTAAAGATCTTGTCTTGGCATTAGAAATATAATTCCAGACTAGCAACAAAACAGTCTGTTCTGGGGGTAAGCCACTCCACCGAGCCTGTTTCAGGACCAACCCATGCCCATTTACCAAGCATTCCTTTTGAATAGCACTCTCAAAAATTAATTGAAAAATGTACTTGTCACTTAAGAATTGTTGCAAAATCCACACTCCATTCTGCCTGACCAGTGGAAAATAGGAAAATGGAATTTTTAAAATTAACAAACATATGTTGAGACTGAATTTTAGAGGTTATAATTACAGGATGGTGCATTAGAGACACATTATACCCTCTGTACTCCACAAAATCTTCTAAAACATTGAAATTAATTGCAAGCAGTTAAATAACCAGTGTTCTTACCCTTGTGGAATACAGAGAACATCATGTGGCTGACTGTTGAGAATATTCAAGAAAAAGACTCAACAGTTATTGCTGATTTACCAGACTTGCCACACCTTGTAGGCAGTGGACAGTCTGTTGGAGGTGTTGTTAGTGAGACAGTAGGTGCTAGCAGCAGCATTGGTGAAAATCCTCCTATACAGGTAGGCAAACCATTCTGAGCCTTGGAACTAACATTGGCCTGTGGCTTTCTGTATTGATGTCCAGCTCTTTGTTTCTTTTTCCGTAATTTTTCTTGACGGAATTTGAACTCAAAAGAGAGGTATAAAATGATGGATGTTGCTGTGTTCTAGATTCATTACTAACTGAGGACATTTGTGTGTGTTCCATGACTGTGTGTTTTATTTCATCCTGCTACAATCAACACTTTTAACTGTTTATTTTCATTGTGCATTTACTCTTCTGGTTTATAAAGCTGTTGTCAGTGCTTTATATAATATTGTTCCACATTCCAGGTGTAATTATACAACTTATTTATGTATTATTGTGTAAAAGTTTCATTTTTATTATGTATATAAGCTTATGCCATCTATTGAAGGGAACAGTGCTAGTAAAAAAAATCCAATGTCTTATTTATATCAAGCATTTGGTCAATCCTTTTCAAAGATGAAACTTAGAAATACTACTGCGCATGAAATTGAGAAAATAATCAAATCCTTGAAAAGCAAGAACTCCTATGGTTATGATGAGATATCTACAAGAATTTTAAAAGTCAGTGCTCCTTATGTCTTATCCCCTTTAACTCACATATTCAATAGAGTTCTTTCTACAGGTGTGTTTCCTGAGCGACTAAAATTTGCACAAGTAAAACCATTATATAAGAAGGGAGAAAAAACAATTTTCTAATTATAGACGCATTTCACTTCTTTCATCTTTCTCTAAAATAATTGAAAAAATTATTTACAGAAGATTATATGAACACTTAAATACAAACAACATATTGGTTGATGAACAGTTTGGATTTAGGGAAAATTTATCTACTGAAACAGCAATCTTCACCTTCTTAAATAAGGTACTTTTATCATTAAATGATAAAATTTTGGTTGGTGGTTTATTTTGTGACTTGCAAAAGGCGTTTGATTCAGTTAACCATAACATTTTGCTATCTAAAATGGAGTTTGATGGGATTTCAGGTATAGCAATGCAATTAATGGCATCTTATCTATGGGATAGGTATCAGAGAGTATCAATGAAGGATAATAATTCTAATGGATGTTTCTCAAAGTGGGTACATGTGAAGCATGGAGTTCCCCAGGGCTCTGTGCTGGGACCTCAATTCTTTCTAATATATATAAATGATTTCTCCACAACTATACATAAATTAGCCAATCTGATATTGTTCGCTGATGATGCAAGTATGATTATTTCTAAACTAAATCCAGTGGAATTCAAGAGCAATATTGATGCAGTTCTTACCATAACAAACAATTGGTTTCATAGTAACTTATTGAGACTGAATTATGATGAAACATATTTTCTACAGTTTTTAACTAAAAATCAAAATGAAACAATAATTCCGAAAATTTCTAATAAAAAGGTCATTACTGACACTTGCAGCATTAGATTTTTGGGATTAATTATTGATAATACATTGTCATGGAAGGAACATATTAATATATTGACTTCCAAATTGAATAAGGCTTGTTATGCCATTAGGGCGGTTAAACCATTTGTGTCTTTGGGTGTATTGAAAATGATCTACTTCTCCTATGTACACTCATTAATATCATATGGTATTATATTTTGGGGAGATTCAGTCCATAGTAAACTTATTTTTAAAATTCAAAAAAGGATAATAAGAATTATTACAAATTCTAACAGGCGTGATTCATGCCGTCAATTATATAAACAATTACAAATACTACCACTCAAATCTAATATATTTTTTCATTACTCTTATTTATTGTAAAGAATAGAGATCTTTTCCAATCAAATTCACAAATTCATGACATAAACATACGCTATAATTATAATTTACACTTACCCTCAGCAAATTTAACATTATTTCAAAAAGGGGTTCTATACTCCTGAAGTAGAATTTATAACCATTTACCATTGAATATTAAATTATTATCTAATGTGAAGCATTTTAAATCTACACTAAAAAATTTCCTTTTAGAAAATTCCTTTTATAGTGTTGAAGAATTTTTTCAACAAATATATTAATGATTAGGGATGTAACATTTATATTATTTTATTTAATATTCCATTTACTTATGTTTATATCATTTCTTTTTTCTTATATTTCTTATTGTATACTGACTGTGAATGAAAAATATCGTATGATGAATGATTTGTGTTCCGTGGGAAGTGATGTTGTATATTGCTGTATATTGCGCTGCTGTACTCTATGTGTTAGCATGATAAATTAAGAATTAAGAAGTATACAAACATACATGTCACACTTGGGATCCCAGGTTTTTATCATGTATATTGATTGAGAAGTAAAATATATTTAAAAACTTATTTGACATTTAAAATATGTATCTAGATTTTGTTAATGTTAGTATGAGTAAACTCTTGCAGCATTATTTTTTACAGAAGATTTGTCCTTGTGTTGAATTGGTATTGAAGCACGTACTTCATTGTTTTTATGTTCTTGTTGTATGTAATACATCAGGGTATTGTCCATATGTTGTGTAGTTTCTTCTTTACTTCGATGTTATGTGTTCGTATATCCTGTTGTATATGTGCTGGTCTTGTTTTCCAATCTGTAGTTTCCCATTGTGATGTTACATATGCTGTGCATAGTGTATGACAGTCATAAGTCTGAGCTCCTGGTAAAGTTATAGATTGTTATGTATGCTCAAGCTGTTGCTTCCTTCCCAAATATTTCCAAGATGTTTACCCAAATGGTAAATTCCTTGACTAAATCAAATACTGCTGCTGTGTAAGTTTCTGACACTGCCATGACCAGTAGAACTTTCAAAGCCTTTGCAATCACAAGAATGCCAAAAACAGTTCCAGAGCAGAATTTTTCCAGTTTGTCCCCCGGCTGTGTGGATGGCAAAAGATAGGGTCCCCCACTGAACCCATAGTCACTGTATGGACACCTTGTAGCACCCAGACAATTTTAAGACTAGGACAAGAATTAGGAAGTGTAACAAGCCCAAGTAGGTGCATCCCATACTGTATTCATTAACATTCTTCACTGGAATGCCAATGGATTCTTCACTTGCTACCCTGAACTTGACCTTACTCAGAGGAGGTATTCTCCGGCTTCTGTTAGCAGAAGATGCCTCTTCATTGTGTATGTACTGCTTTCCTCCAGAGGTTATGCTTTGTACAGGGATGACCATCTTGCTGGTGAAAGGGCAAACGGTGGAATGGCAATTCTTGTAGAAGACACTTTCTGTACTCTTGTCAGGTTCAGCTATAAACTGATATGTAGTTGTATGGATATTCTTAGCTATCTCATGTTCACAGTCTGCTTTGCACACTAATCCCACGTTTGTTATGCAGCTACAACGTATAGTGTCACGTTGCAAGTGTGAGTTCTTTTATGCTGGCTATGGGGAGAGTAGTATTGATCCCAGTACTCTCGATGAAGTACCACCTCCTCTGAGTGATGAAGGAGGTCCATGGGAAAAGAGAGAGAGGGCAGTAGATGCATTCACATTAATGCATCATGATTTGGATGTATGCACCAACTCACTGCAGGTACTTAACTTCAATTATTAAATGTTATATGATCTTGTGTACCATTTACTTAAGCTGCATGGCTGCATTGTGAGCTCTAAAATCAATATTTATCAGCTCTTAAACTTCTGTATGGTATATAACCCAGATCTCCATGATCACCTCCATTGGTACATGAGTCCTTGTCCTGTCCCATTTCAGTCCCGTTCTTATCCATACAAACTATTCTTGTGGCATGCATTTTAATCTTTTCCTGTTCTTGTGCTTGTATCTCCAAAGTTACCTCTTTATGTGAGATGTACAAATAATAAATTTATTTATATTCTGTATTTACCTCGCATGTACTACATGTCCTGGTACATCTCATGCTCCTTGATTTACATAGCTTGTAAAAAAGCAGATGAAGAATGCAAATCATGAAAGTGTCCAGTTATTCATGCCCAGATAGTCACTTTCTGCTTCTGATCTTCAGTAATACACTTGGAAATTATGGAAAACTACCCCAACCATTAAAAACAAGCTGAAGGACACTAGGTGGCAGGTTTTTGAGAATTTAAGAGATTATAATCTTTAACTTTGAACATAGAATCTGACATAAAATTTAAAGGTGGTGAAACATAACAGTATTGTGTTTCTAGTATGCAATGATATTGGACATAGTGAACAATTTGCTACTATACGTTGAACCACGCCGCAAGGAAGCTTCTGAGCGACTGCAGAGAATGAGATTCCAGTTGCAGCTGCACAGTGTGGAAGACCAGCGGAGACCCATTCAACAAATGCAGAACCAAGTCAGGTATGTAACAGTGCTCATTTCATGTTTACCGAGTAAATAAACATTTTGAGCGTGGTGGCTTTACTAGTAATATCTGTCGCTTTTAGCCAAGACCCTGGAGGTTGTGGTATTACAAGTGGAACTTTAAAAAATTGCATTTAAAGATGGAACTGCAATATTGACAGATGATTTTTCTGTCTTAAACAGCTTATTGCATCTACTTTTGGTTCTGATCCATAGAGGAGGCCTCTAACTTTTATTACTGAAAGTTATGCCATCTCAAGCAAATTGCTGTAAGTGCTTTGCTTGTAACTGAAGACACAGTTACTTCCCTATGTTATCTTACAGTGATGGTTAAGGGAATGGGCAGTGAAGTAATAAGTCTATTCCAGTATAAATACAGCCTTTACCACATAGGTGGCCAATCATTCAAGGTAAATAATTAGTTATTCACTTACCACAGTCCATGCACGATGGATAAATTGGGTTTGAATACAAACAAAGTTTTTGGTTCAAGAGTGACAACTAGGAATACTACTGATGACAGCACAGTAACAAAAGTAGTAAATTATTCAGATTTAGATCACTGTGAAGGTGGGGCAAATAATGAAGTTGTTGAATGTTTTGAATACTCATCTACCGATAGCAGCACTGAAAAGGAATTAGTTGCGCTGTGTTTGCAGCAACAAATAGGGCAATAGAGGGCATATGATGTTGCAAAGCAATTTATTGTAATAGCGAATTATTTGTTTACTTATTTATTTATTTTTCTTTCTTTACATTTTATCAATCCTTAAGAGGTTGAAAACCCTATTGGATATAGAACCAGTCAATATACAAAAAACAAATATACACAGTAGATTAACAAACAGTTAGATAAAAAATGGAATTGGTTCTAATTTAATCAGTGATTACATTGAATTTAATAATATAAACATTAATGCAAATGCTTATAAATCAAGGCATATGACACCAACATTAAAACAGAACATATCAATAATGAAGTTTGTGTGTCGTTTGGTAACAAATCAGTGCTAATTAAAATGTTAAAATTAACAATTAATTAGTTCAAAAAACAGTGGTTAATAACCAAGAACTTTCAGTCTTTATTATCATTAAAGTATTTGTCTAATGAATAGAATGAATTTGAATATATAAAACTTTTTAAGGCCGGTTTAAGTTGTTCCTATTGCGGGACAAGTTTTTTATATGGTAAGGGAGATTGTTGCAAACCTTGATGCCAGAGTAGTAGGTTCCTTTTTGATATGTTTCAAATTTGATAATGGTTGATAAAGTTTAGAGTTTTGTCTAGTATTAATGCTGTGAATCTCCGAATTTACTTTGTGTTGATCTTTATTATTAACCACAAATAGTAAATGTGAAAGTATATACTGTGATTGAAGAGGTAAAATTTTTAGTTTCTTAAATAATTCCCTACAAGAGTCTCTGCTTCTGCAGCCCATAATAATTCTGATTATTTTCTCTTGTAGCCTGAAAATGTCAGTGCTATATGAAGAACCCCCCCCAAAATATTAATCCATAATTCATGATAGAGTGACAATAAGAATAATAAACCATCTTCAAAGTATCCTATGACATAAATGGTTTGACAGATCTAATTGCATAGCAGGCTGCACGTAGTTTAGGTATAGTTCGATCTATATGGCTTTTCCAAGAGAATGTATTGTTGATAACTATTCCGAGAAATTTTGTATTAGAAATGTTAGCAATTAGTTTGTTATCATAACCCATATTCATGTCAATAAAAGAACTATTTTTGGTTATAAATTGTATGTAATGTGTTTTATCAAAATTTAGTGATAGTAAATTGGCTTTAAACCATCTATTTATATGTTCAAATACAGTAACAATATAATTTTTAAAATTTATGGGCTGGGATTGGTAACTATCATACTGGTGTTGTCTGCAAATAGAATTGGTTTGGATTTCGTATTTATAATTTTTGGTAAGTCATTTGTATAAAGAAGGAAGAGCAAAGGTCCTAGAATTGATTGCTGTGGAACACCATGCTTTATTTTTCCCGAAGTAGGAAAGGTATTATGATTAAAATCCTTATTATTTATTATCACTCTTTGATACTTATCTTTGAGGTAGGATTTAATTAAAGCATTAGCTTTGCCTGTTATTGGAAGGAAGGTAATGTAACAATAAACACACCTGATTTTTCAGGGTTGCCAGAAATAAATTCAGGCTTGCATCTCTGTCATGATAGTTCACCAAGAGGTACATCTTACATGTTCTTCCATAATAATATATTTGAACTGATTAAAAGTGAAACTGGCTTGTGTGCAGAACAGCAAATACCATACTTCTCTATTCGTGAAGATATGAGTTCTATCTTGAATTTTATGGCAATATTTTATAATTTCCAAGAGGATTAAATTCCTTAACCTGAAACATCCATAATGTGAGGGCAGCCTTTTAAAGTAGAAGTGTCCAAACAGCTGATTGGGTCATTGCCCAATCCACAGGTTTCATGCTGTTGTTCGTTTCTAAACTTGACTCAGCTCAACAGGCTCCCTCATAAATAGACTAGGGATGACATGTGGCAAAACTGGTGCAAAATGTTCTGTTGCAGTAAGTGTTCTGTGACCAGTGTTGTACAATTAGAAACAGTCTGCAATTCCTCAACTGTCTAGTAGCATGATGGAGATTTGCAGCCATACTTACAGCAACAGTAGCACAAATTTTGCAGAAACCAGTTATGAACATCAAGAGCTATGCAAGTTGTTTCTCCAAAGCATTCAGCAAGAAACTAAGAGGAATATGTTGCTAAAGAGTAATGTATGTGGTACTTTATCCCACCCTTTTCACCTCATTTCAGGGGGCTGATGGGAAGCTGCCTTGAAGTCATTGAAACATGACATGAAACATGTAGTGGCAACAGTAGTACAGTACACAAGCATAGCAACAGATGTCGTGTATTACAAGTGGTTAACATGTGATAATTGTCTACTCTGACTTTAGATATGGATGTTTGTTTCGAGTGATTTGACATCCCTTACCATTCTGCTTTTTTATGACTGATGTGTGGTTAATTCTTCTTGTCCATAATGCTTTTATGCTGTCTATTGGCTGCAGTTGGTAATGGCATTTGGACTACATTTTTTACCACCACATTTTATCTCCCTGTTTGGAGCATTCATAAGCTTGTCATTATTTTGATAGGAGATTCCAAATCTTGTATGCAAATAATTTCACTTGTGCTTGGAATTTTATAGCCGAAACCAAATCTTTTACAGCACTTAAAAAGAAAAATAGGCTTCCACCACTTTATTTGAAAATATGGCAGAGAGTTGACAGTTATGGTCTTGTGTAAATAAAGAAGTACATTGTTTATTGTGGTTGTAAAATGTATGTGATTATACAGTTTTATTTATGCTGGTATATGGCTTGTGGAACATGTGTTTATATTTATAGATACCTAGTATCAAAACTACGTCGCCTTGAGAAGGAAACTCATTTACTTCAGCGAACTCTTGCAGAGGATCCAATGAATGAAGAATTAACGATGGAGATGGATGATCTGGAACGACAGGTCAGTAGACAGTTCAGATGTGGCAGAAGTAAGGTTTACACCCTGTTAATTTCTTTATTTTCAAAATATGAGTGCCCAGACTGGAAACCAAGGAAATTGGCACTGGATTTAGATACATATGTGCCATATATGCCCCTCACCCTTGATTTGATCACCCAAATAGTATTTTTCTTCATTAAATAATTTTATCATTTTCCTTATTTCCTCGTTCCAAATATGTTCTTCAGCAGTTTGTTATCATTGCTGAATCTGTATTGTTCATTTATTGTGAGAGCCCTGATTCTCAGTACCCTTACTTTCTATTCAGAATTTCTGTACACACACACACACACGTGTGCCATTTGTGTACATGGAGAAATATTTTCAGTAGGTGTGAGCTACTGCTTAGAAGCTGGAAGTTTGTCCTTTGAGACTGCTCTATGAAATGAGGTATGTTGAACTGCTGGGAAGAAATGGACTCAAAATTCCTGGCAACTTTAGGCTTCATTTGTCATCTGTGATGGCTGCCATGCTCAGAGACATGATGAAAAACACTCCGTGTATAAGGTGTGATGTAAACTTTCTTGGCTCTGTTTTGTAAAAAGAAAAAACCTTTTGTGTTCACAGGTTTATGAGTGTAAGGAACTTCTCAACTCTCAGAGTGAAGAACTTGACATGATGCTGTCTTGTTACAAGGAGACACAACTGTCAGCCAACCAGAAGCTAGCAACTATGCGTGGTGACAAGCCTGTCACAACTGTCAGAGCCAATGAGATATGCTTCAAGCATGCTCAGTGGCGACTTACAGAAGCTGACGGTCAGTTAGGAATTGCAGATCTTGTGCTTAGTAACTTCCTGTAAGTAAAATTTAGATCATCATCTACTGACATTCTGCCAGCAATAGACAGCTTATGATGATCTTTCTTCTTATGTATCTTCTTTCTTCACTGTCCTTCTGTAAGCACTTTCATATTTGTGTCTTTTCCACCATGGTACATCCAGTTATTAATTATTTGAAATCTATTTTTATTCTCTTGCAAGAATAAAATTAACATCCATATATGTACAACATGATACTGTCAGGAATAAATCAATCCAGTGACACCAACAGAACTAGTCGCCCATTGCCTGCAAGGGAACCTCCTGAACATGAGCCTATATATGATAAATTAAAAACAACTATGTGCACAAGGTTGGGACTACCCAACTATCTTTATTATGTCTGCAATATGTAATACAGGTAGCTGAGTTCACAAAACTTCATGGTACATTATGAAATGCTCCTGCTTCATATTTGCAAGGTCCAGGGGTTTATTCTCACCACAGAAGTCAGATAACCTGAGGTTTCTCGTGGTTTTTCTGAGTCCCTCCAGGAAAATGCATGGATATTATCTTAAAATTGGCCAGGGCTGCTTTCTTTTATGTCCTTCCCATTTCATCATTCAAAATTATTTTTCCATTTCCTCCTATGTAACCTCTGTGGTTCAGAAAGTGTTGTTATATAATCTGAGGTATATTTCTGTACTTCCTCTTCCGTGTGTTGGCCCAGACAATCAGCTGGGTACTGTGTATATCAGACAGCAGTTTGTTACCAAACATTATGACTGTCACAAAATGCAGACACTGTGGTAGGCATAGGCAAGAATGTTTATCGGTCTAAAGTCCTTATTTTCTAGGTACACAAAGAACTCCAAGAGTGATGATTCAGGAGAACACTTACTTGAAGTGGGCTATGTGCGAATGACAAATCTTCTGCCAAACCAGGTGTATAAAGAAGTGTTGTCTCCTACTGAGATTCAGAGCAACATGCCTGTTGACAGGAAGGTAAGTCCTGTTTCCATTACTGGAGTTTGGTGATAGCATTTACTCCATTAACACAAGTCTACTTGTAAATTTCTTTACCATGGGCCTACATTTGCTAAGTGACTGGCTGTGGTAATGCGTTAAGCAGTGTAACAGTTATTTGTGTGCGCGTGTGTGAGTGGGTACTCACATGCTCGTGTTTTTTAACATATTTTTCATAGGACCTTTAAAGTATTTTGGTGTACTTAAGACTGGCAATGGAATGAATGTTTCAGCGCGCAGTTCGTGTATTTTGCCGAGAGAAAGCTCCAGTTGGTGGCATATCTGTGAAGGAACACTTTGAGATCAACGTGGTTCCTCTTACAATAGGTTAGTATTAGACTACAGCTATATATAGCCTTCCTTGCTGAGGCAAATCCTTTACAAATAGTATTCAACTGATATTTTTTTTTCAGGTCTGACAAAGAAATTTTACAATACTATGTTGAAATTTTGCTTTCCTGAACGTGACCCTGATACTATAGATGGTGATGGCTCTGATGATCTTGATGCTGATAGTAAGGGGAAAAAACTCAAGGGAACAAAGAAGAGTAAAGAAACAAACTTCTATGTTCCAATAGAACAGAAAGATGATGTTGAAAAGATGAAGGTATGTTTCTACTCTATCACCAGTGTGGAAATTGAAAGTAAGTACCAGGTCTTCCAGAGTAATTAAGATGGTGATATTTCTTTTATTTAATGCACCAAAGAAGTTACAAAATTTGTCTCAGCAGTACTAGTACCTTTACTAATGCAAGTGGCATTTGACAAGATTCTGAGTCATTCACATGGCACTTTTCAAGAGGTTTTGTTACTAAAATTCTGCATGCATTTCTGTTCCCTCATCCTAGCATTAAGGCTGCAGAAGTTGGGCATTCATGTATTTTGTCATTAATGTTGTGAATTTGTTGTTTTTCTTTACAGGAAAGAGCAGAGAAGAACAAACTGTTTATTTACATAAAAATTCCAGAAGTTCCTGTGAAATTGAGTTACAAAGGAAACAAGGAGAAGAATCTGGAAGACATTCGTGACTTTAGCTTGGTTATTCCCACCCTAGAATATCACAATGTCACTTGGACATGGCTTGACTTTTTGCTGGCTATGAAGAATGATAGCAGACGTGTAATTCTGTCACAGGTCAGATACTACAGCAGCAGACTACACCTGTCACCCTAAATATACCATGTAATACAGTATTCTGTTCAATAAAACCAATGCTTATCTGTCAAACACAACCATATATTTTGAAAATCAAGAAATCAGCTACATGTTTCGGCTTATGGTTAAGCCATCATCAGGCTGTGTATAGAAATTAAAAAGATACAATTTTACAACAGTAATTATTAAATACTGAAGCTGGGATTGCATACTTGTTATATAAATTAATACTGTCTAATATCAAGTTATAATTGAATCTTTTTATAAGTGTATTAAGTTGATGGCTTAAAGGAGCTGTATGTGCAAAGTAAAATTATTGAAAAAGCTCGCGGACATGGGTCTTTGTAGAATAAAATCGTAGTAGGCCTGAGACAATATGAAATATTTTGATAATAGCTTGTCAGTGCAGTATATATTTGGAGAATTCTAACTTATAAAACAGTTGTAATAGAAATCTAGTAGGAAATTACAAGTTCTAATTTAAAATATATAAATTAGTGCAGGAAAAATATACCTAGTTAGAGTGGGAAATTAGAAAATTAAAAAAAACCGGTTGTCTTCATTTACCATATTACTTGTGCAAATTGCATGATAACAAATGAATCTGTTTACATGCACCAAATTATAAATTGGTGCTTTACTATAGTGCTGTCTTTCAATTTTGAAATAATTTTACTTCCAGGCTATCAAGCAGAAATTACAAATAAAAGTGAATAGAGGGTCAGCAGATGAGGGAACGTCTCCACAGGAAGAAGATAAGGCAAGAATGTTGTTTGGATCCAGGCTAATGGTAAGAAGGGAACTGTGTTTAGTTGCAGTTTCATTTCTGTGATGTCCACTGTTTAACAAGATGCAGCAACAAAGCTCGTTTTTGATACGGACACGTCCGTAGTTCACTTTAAATATTATTGTTAGTGACAAGCAGTATAGATCCTGTCAAGCTATTTGGTATGCATCCAGATGGCAGGATGTAAAGCTGGCTGTCAGTTTTCCTTTCCCTCACTATAAGCATTCTATTACATTTGTGCCAAAATGATCCTTTGTATGTTGTTGCATATTAGCTACAGAAATGCTGTTATCTTCTTGATTCCATGGGTTTTAATGTTTGGTGTACCTGACAGCCATTGCCTTTAAAGTTTGCCTCATTACTGTGAGCAGGTTCCTACACTGAGTTAACCTTTACAGTCCTATGTGACTATTTGCTGGTCTCTGTGTATTTAATTGCGAACACGCTGTAGGAAACTTAACAGTGTAAATCGTTTTTGTTATATACCTGTTTTGAGATGTTTTGTGATTCTGACAACCTGCCATTACCAGTTGATACACCACAGTCTCAATTTAAATCAAGATCTGCAGGAGGGAAAGTCAGAAGTTGGAAGTCTGTACGAGTCATTTTGGTCCCACATGCAGTCCAGAGGAGGAAGCTGTTCAGAATTGTCATGTCTAAGAAGTGAAGACATTTTGCTTATCACCAGTGAACTGATAAGTCCTGGTGTTTGTTGCATTCATCTGTTTTCTCCAAGCGGAATTGCCTAGAAATATATGTGGAAATAGTGTCGTCACTCTGAGAACTTTCATCTATTGTTTTATTCTTGGCCACACCTTTCTGTCTGCTTCGTCTTTTGACCCCACTTGTACACCCTTTGATGGGATGTAACTGGCTGTTCTTTCTTGACATGTATCAGTTATCATACACATCACTATCAGATTGGTCACAGTCAGAAATGTCACCGTCAGAATCTGGGTCTAGTATCAATTCAATAATATCGTCTCTGTCCAGCCTCTTGTCATTTTGTATTCAAAGGCCTATCTTCTGCAGTGTTTGTGAAAACTAACACAAATAGGCACCTGGGAAACTAACAGCATACAGATGAATGTTTATGTCTTTACTAAGAACCTAGCCATCAAAAGAATTTATGAAGGACCAAATTGTCATTTTTGTGATCTATAATGCAACTGGAAGAAGGTTGTAAAATCTGACCCACAGGGCTAAAATTGTAAGAAGAGGAATGTACAGATTTTGTCAAAATTGTCTGGCACATTTCAAACATACCAAAGTAACCTTGTAAAGACTGAAGGCAGGAGTAGAGAACAACAGAATAATATGCGTAAAGATGCAGAGTGAATGATCACACATTTGTATGTATGTAAGTCCATTCACTTTTTATTTGGACCTTCTAACTTTAGAACTCTGATTCACACGATTTATTTCTAAATTGCTGCATTTTGGAAATTTAAATGTCCACACTAAGTGAGAAAAACTCCGGCTGGCAGGAGATACACTGGGCATTGAAACCCGTCCACTAAGGTTAATATTACTATAATTACTGAAGACTGAGAACATTCAAATGTAATTTTTGTTGAGATTTAAGGGGATTTATTCCTTTGTTGCAGCCAGGAGACACAAAGAGCTTAAAGAAGGGTATGTTCAGATTCTCATCAAAATGAAGATGGTGTTTCACAGACATCTGAATGCACAAGTAAAGAAATGCAGTGATCTGAGAATGCGTACTTAAAGAATCTGTTCTCATTTGCTGTGGGATAACTAGATATAATTAATAGTGAGAACAAGAGTTATTCAGTTAGTACTTATTTTTTAGAATAAGCATTTTAAGAGCTATCTGCAAACAATTTGAAGAATGCTTACACTCTTTGATGTGTCAAATACATGTAACAAATGTACTGATAACAGAACAATATTTTCAGTGCCTTAGCATGTGATGTGTCTTGCACAGTGAATTGATGGTATGAGGGTTTAGTGTTTTTTGTTGAGATTTCTATAATTTATTGGTATATCCAAATTTCTGGTAAGGCTTGTTATGGTAGACAACAGTAAATTCCTAACGTTTGCTCCACTGTTGTAAGGCATGAGCTGCCACTCCAGCATTCTAACTTGCATATCAGGAAGGATGGAATGTGTTACAGACAACTTCTGCAGCATGAAAGATGAATTTCTTGACCACATGCACTCAGCTAATTGCAGTCTTATGGTGTGTAGAATTATGCTATTTGAGGTAGACCACAAACAGATTGTATCTAGCAAGTAAATTACAAATAAAACATTCAGTAACTGTTATTTTTGCACAGGTGAAAGGTTGTGAAAACTTCTTCAGCACTTACCAAGTAAATTTCTAAAATTCTGTTCTGTTGCAGACATGTACACTATGTAGCAGTACCATCTTTTCTTATGCTACCAGGGAACACGATGAAAATATGATTCTCTGACAATAAAAGCTGTCTCATTTCTTGGAACAAACAAGAAAGGGGGTTTTAGGGGATGAAAGTAGATGGAAAAAGCTACCAGAATGGTCGTGATGTATATGTAAATATGTAGTAATGTATATTCTAAGTTGAACATACCTGTATATTGATAATCTTCTGTTGTTGCAAAGTGGGTGAATGTGCAGGTACATTCATATTGTATACAATTTAATTGAATTCTGTTATGCCCAATGTTGTATAAAAACAAGTGTAGAAATTTTATATTAGTCTCACCGTGCATATTTCACAATTCACTGTTTATAAAACACCGACAAAATGCACTTCACTTTACCACTTTATTATATTTCAATAGACCCCTACATATGTTTCGGTTTATGCAAGAACCATCATCAGGGGGTTCAAAACTACATACATTTACATCCAATGGTATTTCTGTCCTTATTGTTGTGCAATATCTTAGTGTTCAATTGCCGTTCACTTATAAAATCAGTTTTAAATCAGAGTTTTTTAAAAAATGTATATAGATGCACCAAGTATAAAATCGTTGAGAATTTGTGTCGAAAAGGTAAAATGTAAAATGGTAAAATGCTGCAGTACGGATCACTGTGTTACATCTGGTTATTATTTGTTCTTGGTTTTGTATGTCCTGCTGTTGTCTGTTGTCTATTTCATGTTGTCATGTGTACTGTACACAGTGGACAGTACACACGACAACATGAAATAGACAACAGACAACGAATTCTAAACGATTTTATACTTGGTGCGTCTATATACGTTTTTTTAAAAAACTCTGATTTAAAACTGACTTTATAAGTGAATGGCAATTGAACACTAAGATATTGCACAACAATAAGGACAGAAATACCATTGGATGTAAATGTATGTAGTTTTGAACCCCCTGATGATGGTTTTTGCATAAACTGAAACATATGTAGGGGTCTATTGAAATATAATAAAGTGGTAAAGTGAAGTGCATTTCGTCGGTGTTTTATAAACAGTGAAGTGTAGAAAATTATCTGAATGTCATACATTTTAAAAAAGAAAGGTGGTTTCAGGCCTGCTGAAACAAGAGGATGTTAGCTCTCTGCCACTCAGAACGCCAAGCCCAGTAACAACATGAACGTCTACAACTTTTTAAGATTTCATACCACTGTGTTAAAATTCAAAACTTTCAGTTGAAACATTTTTTTATTTCATGTAATTGACAAGTGTAGTTGTGTTTGTTTTCTAGACACAGCTCATTATCTGAACCATTTAGCCTGCACTTGGTATATCTGCAAAGGTTGCCAGGGGGGTGATCAGGGACTGGACGAGTAGGAAACATGACGAGCATTGGCAGTCCATATGTGGACAAAGGTAGGCTAAGGGCTTTCTTAAAAAAACCCTCTGCAAAAAGAGCTGGTGAATTGCTGAATCTGAGCAGAAACCAGTTAAGAATAATGACAGGGTTGCTAACAGGACACTGTAATTTAAAAGGACACGTATTTAAACGGGCTGGTAAACAGCCCCGAGTGTAATAGATGCAAGCAGGCATCTGAAACAGCCTCACACATACTTTGTGACTGTGAGGCTTTGGCTACAATGAGATTCAGGCACCTGGGTCATCATTTTATGAAACCAGGTAACTTTGAAGACATCTCTGTCAGTAAGATACTGCACTTTGTTCAAGGTGCGGGACTGCTGAATGAATGAGGTAAAGGGTTGCACAAAAGTTCAATAATGGGCAAAGTGCATGGGTCACTGTGGTGCACGACCTTCCATATTCTATTCTATCTGAACCATTTGCAATGACGGTGTTATGTATGTACAGCAGTGTATAAGTAAAGTGAAATTCAGTCTTGGAAGTACTTCTGAATCCATCATTTACGAAGGGACTGTGAAGAGAGAACAATAAATGTAGGAAAACAACAGCTGCAGGAAAGCATTACAGTGACAGAAACAAGAAAACAACAAAAAACAAAAGTTTAAATTTTGTACATAGGCTTACAAAATAATAAGTAAAAGGCTGTATTAATACCTGCATGCAAATAATTTTTTTCTCCCCCCAAAGAACTGTTTAGTTGAAATCTTACATTGCAAATGAAACAGTGCTAATTCCAATTTCAAAACATTTTGTTCATCATGCTGGCTAATGGTGTATGGGTAAAAGAATGATTTAATGGTTTTTGTAAGTAGCATGCACTTTGGTAAAACTTGGCACTGGTTCAAGGTCATTTTCATCTCCCTCTTTATCTTCCCCACTGCTCCCCCACCCACACGATCATCAAACAACTTGTTGGATGGTGCTAATCCAAGATGTTTACTATGCTGATCATATGGTTTCTCGATTGGATTTTTTTCCCACTTCTTCAATGATCTTCAGCCTAGTGGTTGCTGTATCTATAAGTTGTGCTGTCTGAAAATTCTGTATTCTGGTCACAGAGTGCATTTATATGTTTTGTATCATTCTCAGAACGAAAAGTGACTCTTTCCCTCTACGGCATTAACTGATTGGCATTTATGATCATGCTGGAGTGCGTTTACCATGTGGTATATAGCTTTTACAGTCTCAGTTTCCAAGAATAAACAGCATTCCACTTATATTTGAAATGTTCTGTATTATAATGTGTATAATATAATTTGTTCTGATAAAAACTAAGGTTACATTCTTCTGGGATGTGATGCCATGTAGTTTGGTAGACAGATAGTGACACTTTGAAGGAACTTATTGCCTCAATCTTACATTCTATACTGAGTGGGAAGATAGCAGGCTCCTCCTAAAATGTAGGTACATATCTATTAAACCATCATGTCACATTTCAGAAGATCATAACCTTCATCTGTTCAGTGTTGGCTGTCCAGCTGGTTGGCCATGGATATATTTGCACATTGTGCCGTGGCTGAGCAATCAGCCACACTTTGTTTATATGTCTAACTGCTATCTTCTCCATCAAAATAAAGTAGCAATCACATCAATGAGTAGCTTATTTTTCTATTCTGACCAGTAATCAATTTTTATCAGATTTTGTCCTCCCCCTGGAGGCTTACACTACAAGCATTCATAGTCGCCATAGTATGAACCTCAAATTTCACACAGTAAAAATTGTTCATGTTACACAACTGATGAAGTACGAATATTTCATTATAGACATTTGCATGATGTCAGCTTATAAATGATAGTAAATATCTAATGCAAATGCTACAATTCCCATACAGTTACAAGTCCTTGGACCATGGTGTCCTAGCATCATATCCTTTATATTTCTTCTTGTATTTTAAACCGGTAACAATAGTTGACCTTCCTGGGAATGCACTAATTCCACCAAACATTGTATCTGTCTCTGAAATATAAGACAATACAAACAATGTTAGAGCAAATGGATTATTTTCTGTAGCTTTATTAGTAAAAACTTTGTTGTCATGAATATTTAAGAGATACTGATAAATACAGTTTGTACCAATCAATGGTACTGCCAAAGATGACAGCACCTCTGTAAGTACGTTTTAATTCTACTATGTGTTAGTTCTTAGTGTACTCGTGTCAGTTTTTTATTAGCGGGTAGAAACACAGCAATGAATGTGCCTGAAAATTTCATTGTGAAATACATTTTTAACTCATACAGCAAAGATGACAATGGGGACCCTACAGCCAGGCCAACTCTTGGTATGTGCCATGTAATTCATATGCAGTTTCAAGACTGCACATTATCCAGTGGGACCTTGCTAAAGAGAAAATTTTTTCAAGATCTCTTACTGACAATATGTGCAGAGCCTATGACTTGAAATGGGTCTACCACATAAAGACTCTCATCTTCCACATGTACTCCCAGTCATTTTGACATTGTAACAATGACCTACTAAGTTAATGGGAGAATTTTAAGATACTCAGGCATACTACATTTATAAATTAAAAAAGGAGAAGCATAACATTTGAAGATGCTGTCCTTGTATTTGCAGAATAGAAGTGAAGAAGAAAACTACACAGTTATGACATATATTCATGAGCAACTTTTTCCTTTCAGATATATACAAAATATTACATATTTTAATGTAAAAATAGGTAACTTCTAGAGACTGGTACACTAGGAATAAATTATGTCCAAGTTTTCCCTTCTCAATATAAAGGATTCCAGCACATATAGTGTATTATAGATATGCCAAAACTGGCAGCTTTTATAGACACTGGCACACCATGAACAGATTTCATTATGCTGCTATAGACAGTGTAGGATTACTCAACAGGTATGGTAGCATATGCCTTGGGGTTGCCTGCCCCCATAGTTTTACTGTAATATACGCAGTATTATTGAAATAAAAAGAATAACTTTCTCTAAGGAACTGAAATACAGCAACCATAATATTAGAAAACTTTATTCAGAAAGACGCCATACTTCTTTTATACTATTACAAATTACAAAACAACCCCCACAGTTTTGTTCCGTAGGAAGTTTATCCTGTCATGGACTACAGGGATTGATGAATTACCTGGGTGGAACCGGTGGTATTCAGTCTGAACGTGGAGATTTTCGGGTAATTTCATACTCTTCATTGCATCAAGTGGAGCTGTTTTGTCAACAGGGGTCTTGTAGAATTGCAGAATGTCATCTACAATGAGGAAAATGGATTAAATTCAATCTTAAAACAAAACTACCTACAATACGAATAATAAGGGCTGTTCTTACCAATAGTACACATGGTAGAAAGAAGAGAGTTTGGAACACTATACTGGAATTCTTGAAAGCAGGCATTTAAGATCTTGAACTTAACTTCTGATATATCTATAGGTGTTTTTGAAATATTGTTCAAGCCTGTTATTGACTTATATATAGAATGTATTCTGTCTGCAACATCTTGTGGTGGATTGTAGTG
The DNA here is from genome assembly GCA_021186555.1 of Reticulitermes speratus. Lineage (NCBI taxonomy): Eukaryota > Metazoa > Arthropoda > Insecta > Blattodea > Rhinotermitidae > Reticulitermes > Reticulitermes speratus. The sequence goes on from JAJKFL010000002.1 coordinate 20,572,716, forward strand.
TTTTTGTGGTCGATGAAAACTAAAAGAACAGACACAAATACAGCATTAGTAACAAGCAGTACCTTTTATAAACGCACACACATGGCTATACTTAATAACACTTGAGCTGTTCTGTGACAGCAAACACAGTTATGACTATATACGAGTCCATTTACTGTACCCCTTAGCTGCAATAGATTTTCCAGTGGAATCAAGTTGTATTGCTGGTGGTTTCTTCTTTTTTCTATTGTATGGCATCTTGCTTGTTGGTTTATAGCGGGTATAGTTTCTTGACATTATCTGCAAATAGAGAAGTATCACAGAAACTACCTTTATATCTCGGCTAAGCAGAGCAGTCATTAGCTGCGAAATAAAGTTCAAATTTGGGCTTGTAGAAGAACAAAATATGAAATGCCTCCAAACCATGAATATATGTTGACATGTGTTCATTTCTTGCACTGCTTTCTGCAACCCATGCCTTATGAGCGCCGCCATGATACCATCTCGTGTTACCATGTGATATGAGTGAACCAATAGTAATTCTGGATCCTCTGCGCTTGTTGTTTCCTATCCGCCATTTTCCAGTCGCCATTGAAAGGTGAAAAGCCTGCGAAGTGATCGTGTACATTATCAGGTTTCGAGTGGTTATTAGTACGTAAATCGTGTGGGAAGTGATTTAAATGAAATATAAGATGATGGAGAAACCATGACGCATCCAAATCATCAAACAAACGGCGCAAGTTTGGAGGACTGCCATACAAATTTCTTCGCTCTGGTAAGATGATTTCAGATGTTTCGTAGCCTAAGAAAACGAAGTCAAATCACAACCACAGATGACATAGTGAGAGCATTTTGTGGATTAGAGACGAAATATGTATCGAGAAAAATAGTTTCCCGAATTGCTTACTTCATATTGTTGTTGATAGTGGAAAATATTGAAGTTTCATCTGTCTGTAGTGTCACGCTTCGCCTAGCCCGGTAGGAGAGTATGCAATTCGCACCTTTTTGGAGCAGTACCCCAGTTTGTCAACGTCGATGTAAGACATGAAATTCCCGCGTGATTTTGGGGTCATGAACATCGAGATATGGTTGTTTATGTTTAAAAATGTTGACATTGTCAGAGGAACTTTGAATGTAAGGGAATATATGAATATTTATTTGAGAATTTGAATGAAATACCAGGCTGGCCTGATTGAACGTTAAAGGTCATCTGCCTTCTACACGCGTCACCTGCTAGAGGGTTGACTTAGGATGCGTACGCGAAAAGTATTTTGTCAAGGGGGATTTGGATAAGTATCCTGTCGCATTATATATTATGAACTAATCATTTCGGATGTCTTTAAGATTGATAAATAAAGTTATTTTAATTTTGTACTCACCTTAGACTTGGAAGTCAGATTATTGACAGTTCTGCACGGTGTTATTCTTTCACAGTGAAGGAAGAAGCAGTGCGGAAATGTACCAGTATATATTTTTTCATAATATTACACCCGAAAATTACACAGATGTTGTAAATTAATATATTTACATAGCGAGAAAACAGAATTGTTAGGCAGTTTTATGAACTGTTACCGTATTCTTAAGTGTTGTGTTTTTTGACCTGTCTAGTGGTTTCGCGACATGTTGGAGCATGTATATGTAATACACCTGAAGAAGGTGAAATATGCAAATAAATAACTGCATATTATACAGGAGGATGTAATGGGGTACGGCAGATTTATAAACTGCAGCGATAGCATTATTTACTGTTACTCCTATTAAAATGACAGTTCTCTTTATTAAGTTAAAAGACAGCGTTCGACGGATCACCGAAGTTTCAACACATACGATAACGAGATAGTGACAAGAAGGTGCTGCTCCCAGACGGTGCATTAAAGAAACACCGTACCGGCTGCCAGTTCTAAATGCGATGTTGCAAGATGACCTCGCCCGTGCTCTGCATACATAAACCTCGTTGAGAAACTCATATAAAATACCTGACCTCACGATCAACTTTTGTTTATTATTACCCGACGGGCTCTGTCTTTATAAGGCAGAATTCAGTTACCAAACAAAATACTATTTTGTTGTTTAGAAGTGGCCACGATATATGTTTCGTTGTCAGTAGTATTAGTGGTGATGATAGTAGTAGTAGTAGTAGTAGTAGTAGTAGTAGTAGTAGTAGTAGTAGTAGTAGTACAATAAGAAGAAGAAGTAGTAGTAGTAGTAGTAGTTGTTGTTGTTGTTTTGGTGGCGGCAGCCAAAAGGAAGTGGCAGTAGGGAGTATTCTGTCATTTTGGAGATAGGGGTTTGGAAAGGGACAATTGTTATGGTTATCTGCCTTTGAACATTGCGACTAATGGAAGTAAAATGCTAGTACAGCTTCATTAATGTGTTTCTGTGGTAAGAAGTTTGAGGAAATTGGATGATGTTCTTGGAATACACAATGTGTATTGGTATACGTCTATGCATAAAATTTGTGTGTATGTATGTTTGGATTCATAAGTTGAAAACCTTAAGTCAGCTTCTAGAGCCCTCAATAAGTGACTGTCCTTTGACTGCAGTGACTGATTACAAGAAATTTATTATTCACAACAGATAATTTAACAGACTTGAGGACAGAATTTTCATACATCTCATCTCGTCTCTACGCCAAAGATTTTGCTCTGCCCTTGGCAAGGGTCTGATCATTTTCTGTTGCAGTGATATCAAGGAGTGTGTAATTTCACTGTAACCCTCTTTCATAGCCAACATTACATTGGCTTTTACAGACCATGTTGTATTGCTAATTACTTCCAAAGTTTTCTGTTGCTGTAGTTGTGATTTCAGCACATTTCTTTGATGTGTAGATGCAGATAAAAATGTCTTCACATTCTGAACAACATAAAAACTCATCACACCTTCATAAGACTCTGTTACACTGTGTGACTGTAATGGGGAATAATGAGAGTTGTGGGACTTCAGTTTCCCAGTCTTGCTGGCAAGCCTGAGTGATGGTATTGTCAGAACTCTGACCTTGGAAGTTTTTAATTTTCTGGTACAAAGAGTTGGGTCTTTTCTAAGGGAATTTTCATCAGATCTTCAGCTGTGTGAGTTTATAGTCCTGGAACAAGAAAGATTTGTGTGACATTTGGAGTTGAGTCAACAATTATAGAAAATTACTTAGCATTATTTATTTCATCAGCAAAGCATTTTAGGAGGTGGCCATCTATGATTTTGTGAAATTTGTCATAAATTTTTTGAGGTGAAATATCAGTTCTACTAGAATCACAGACTGACAGTTCTGCAGATTCTGTTTGAGAAAATGATCATATTCAGTCATATGTTAAAGGCAGGTCAAGAAATTGCCTTCATGACTCCAAGGCTTAGAATCTATATGACCTGTGAAGGTAAATCCTAATCATTCATGTAGCCACATGGTTGCAGTTGTTCATTGCAGTACTGAGGTCCTAGGCATAAATCACCTCATTTAATTTGCTTCTTATCTATATACAGATTGCATTTTTGTCACATTACAAAATAATCTTGACATGCTGGTTGAGACTTTCTGGCATCAGGAAATAATTGCCAAATGTAGCAGTAAACACATTTGAATGTTTCTGAAAAACTAAGCATTTTCTTTTCTCTTTGTTACAATTTGTGTCACTCTGTAAAATTATTTTTATTAAGACATTATTTTTCTAACATTCTTTATTTGACCGCTTCCAGATAACAAGGTGTACTCTGATTTAGGTATAAGGTAAAACATAACAGCAATAGACAATGAAGGGTAGGAAAAGAAAAGGTTAGAATATGAACAAGACATGACAGCTGAATACACTGAGACAGCATGTGATCAGCATAATGATTTTCACGAAGTTTTGTATTGACAAACACTTCCACATCTTTAATACAATCAATAGAGGTTTCACATAAGCTATAATTGTAAGGAAGAGTGTTGATTTCTCTTGAGAAAGTAATAACCTGCTTACTGACATTGAGCTTTGTGAAATTAACAGTGCACGTGTCTCATACAGATTCAGTATCAGATTGTAGCTGAGTACAGTCATTAGGCGATTGAATGGCGTGAAAAAATTTGTGTGTTATGGGTGAAAAGAAGATACCTGGAGTACTTAATTATGTCGCGTGTCATTTACTGTATTGAAAAGCAGAAGCCCCAGAATGAATATTTGTGAAACACCATAAGGTTGTAAACTGCCACTGAGATAAGCAGGGGCGGAAAATATGTTTAAGAGTAGGTACAAAAATCTCAGTAACAACCGTTTATAATAAAACCAGGAATATTGTCAAGTCCAGCAGATTCTGATGGTTGTAAATATTTCATGTCTTGACAAATATACGACAGAAATACACCTGGACCGGGATTGTTGGCAACTGATTGAAAGTGATCTGCAACAACATCCAGTGCTTCACAAAGTCCAGCGAAATAAGTAGCACCAGCTTCAATCTGAACAGAGGTGAGACTGTTTTGCAAAGTTCACAGAGTTCCTTTGGTTGGGACTTAAAATTATCATTAATAGATTTCATCCAGGGCTGTCACATATTAATAGTAGCGTTTACGAGCTGACAATACAAGGACAATTTAGTGCAAAAATAGTCTTTTTTATTTTTAAAGCGCGTGTGAGAGGAATTTTTCTTCCAAATGTAGTTTATTAAAGCACTGGAAAACCAAGGGGATGGTAGGTGTTCTGATACAGCCGTGGGGAATTACTTGTTCGAAAGCATCTTGAGTAGCAATCTTAAGGCTGGTGACAGCAGCATCCACAGAAGTGATTTATGCACGAGACTGGTCAAAAATAGATCGAATGTTTTAGAACAAGGTGTAATCCCTGAGGTGAATTTTTGCTAGGAATACAGAAATTTTGATTACTAATTTAAACTGACAAAGGAGTGTCAGTACCTGAAGACGGTTAGGTGGTGGCGGCGTCGGCGGTCGCGGTAATAGTGTTAGTAGTGGTGGTGGTAGTAGTAGTATAGTAGTAGTAGTAGTAGTAGTAGTATAATAACAGACAAATGCAGAAAATGTGGCTTTGATAAGGGAACCATGCTACATATTACTTCAGCTGTAAGAGTTTGCGTCTGTAGAAAACAAATAGGCATGATGGTCTAACTAAACAGGTTAATTAGGATATCGTGTTGAAAAACTAATAAGCATTTCGTTCCATCTTACTATAAATACCACAAAGTGTTATAAAAATTAGAGGTACAAAATTAAATGTAACCGAACATTGATAACCGATAAAGAAGTTGAGTACAACCTGGAATTAAATAAACTTCAGGGGAATATCAAGCTGGCGTATGAAATTAAACAGCAGTGGTATAGGGAAGAGCTGACAGTAGTACCAATAGTCTTGTCTGTAACTGGTGTGGTGCCAAACATCTTGCACAAGAGTTTTAAACTTCTAAGCCCGAAAGAAAAACCCAAAGAGCATCCGTGCTTGGAATTTGCCACATTGGCTGCAGATTTATCAGTATTCAATAACAATTGATAACATTTGTAATTGTACTCTTTTGTACCTGTAATCATGTGTCGTCGTAACACGTTAGGGAGAAATAATGATGTTCACTACGATTATGGTTATGATAATGATAATGTAAGCACTACTGCTGCTGCTACTGATAGGCAGTTTTCATGCTTATAAAGATAATCATTGTCAACAAATAATTGTATTGAGAAAGGGAGTACCTCTGATGCGTGCAGAGCCACAAATGTCTCACATACAGAATTTCAGTAGGGTACAAAAAATTGTTGTTACATTTTGTGGTCTAATTTTCAGTGTGACAGTGTTGGGGTATTCGCTTTAAATAAAATTTTTGGAATCGCGTAGATTATTTGTAACCAATCTGTATATTCAGTTAGGCTTCTGTACACATTTTATTATACCTTGCGTGTAAAGAAATTAGGAATGTTTGCGGTTAGTACCTGTCTCATTTTTCGCACGACATATTTGGTTCAGATAAATTAAATAATTAGACCAAAAGTGTGCACATAAAAGTCACCCGTTTGTCCAGGCAGTGGATTCCGTAAATGAATTAGAGTTTTGGAGATACGTACATTAGACCCTGTGTACGCCATGGAGGCGTATAGGGGAGTGGAGGTGTAGCGCCACTCGTTATTAGCCTCGGCACTAGATAAAGGTGAGTGGCAAGCTTCACGCTTCGACCGCATTACCCCCGGGGAAGAACCTCTGTTCCCCATTACATAGGAGGCTGGATGTACCCCACACCTGGTCTAGACGCTTCGGAGAAGCAGAAATCAGTTGCCCCTGCCGCGAGCCGAAACACGATTCTTCGTTCATCCGTCCCATAACCTAGTCACTGTACCGACAAGCGCTGTCGTTGTAGTAGGCATTTATGTAATTTAGCTGAAAACGTACAGGTTTTGGCGTGCTGTTTGCATTCAAAAGTGCACTGATTGCATTATGCCATATGTAAAACTATAACACGGGTTCAGTAGATATTTTGCACTGTATGAGTCGCATACTCTGCTTTATGTTTTGTTTGCAGATCACAGTGGTCAAGTGACATTTTGTGCTTATGATGCACAAGGCCGTTTTGTGCTAGTAAAGCATATGGTAGATGTCAAACTCAGTTACTATTGATGCTTAGTGGGTTGGCTGTGAATATGAACTCCCCACGCACATAATAAAACCTGCTTATAACGTAGTCGAAACGGATCTGAATATTTGTTATTTCAGTCAGTTTTTTTATTATAACATATGTACTTCTAGATGAAAATCATTGCATATCCTATTTATTCATAATTCAGATAAATTCACACACACACACACAGTCACTCTGGCTTTGTCAGCACCTCCCCAGCTGTTTCTGAGTATGTGGAGCCTTTCTTAACTTCAGAAGATTTCGCAGGCCGTCACATGCTAATAGTTGTACTCTTGGTTCCGTTGATGGAGAGAATACGTAATAACAAACAAGTGTTATGAAGCCGGTTATAGTTCTAAACGAACGGAGGAAACAGGACGCTCACTGGAGGATCTGTGTGAATTCACGGACCCACCGATTCAAGATCACTACTATCCTTCGCATTGTTGCTTAGCAGTACTTTCATTGATGGTAGTAATGTTGCATTGCAAAGCGAGGGCATTAATTCGGTTGGTGAGGCAGGCCTTTTCGAGGGGTTAAAGTCCACCCTCTGAGCATTAAGAGAGAGCATTATAGAGGGCAGCATGCCTGAATCCGTATATTGATAAATATTTTTTTCGCGGTTCGACAGCCCTCGTGGGCGTAGGCTTCCTCATACTTCAGATGTCGAGATCACACTCAGATACACCCAACTCAGTAGGACTCTTCTGGACGAGTGAGCGGCCCGTCGCAGAGACCTCTACCTGACAACACACAACGCTCACAAGAGACAGACATCCATGCCCCCGGCGGGATTCGAACCCACAATCCTAGCAAGCGAGCGGCCGTAGACCCACGCCTTAGACCGCGCGGCCACTGTGTGCGGCCGATAAACATTTTAGTAGCAGGTGAAACAACGGGAGAAATAATTACGAAAAGGGTGAAATTTGTCAGAAAAGTTTCATGTCGAATGATTGTGAAAGTAATTGATTCTGTTACTGGAGATACGAAAGTTTCTGCCTTACACGTAATGAAATTTTGTATTCTTGATATAGAACATCCCCGTTGGTGTATCAGATCACAAACATATGTTTATTTAACTCTTCAGTCACACACAACAAGCTGTTTTGTACACGTTGTAATTAAGCGCATACCAATCGTTGCAAGAACTTGAAAAGAATAACATGTACAAAATAGCTTGTCGTGTTAGATTGAAGAGTTAAATAAACATACATTTGTGATTTGATACCAACGGGGATGTTCTATATCAAGATTATTGATGCTAATCAAGCGCATATCCATCGTTACAAGAACTTGATAACGTGTATAAAATAGCTTGTGTGTGATTGAAGAGTTAAATAAACATACATTTGTGATTTGATACCAACGGGGATGTTCTATATCAAGATTATTGATGCTAATTAAGCGCTTATTCGTCGTTACAAGAACTTGATAACGTGTACAAAATAGCTTGTTGTGTGTGATTGAAGAGTTAAATAAACATCATTTGTAAATTTTGTATTGTTTGCCCGTTAATAATCTAAAAAAAATCAGCAGTAAAAATTTCACGTAAATGTGTCCCTCAAGCTGCAGTCAGCACAAACAAAAGGCACGCCAGCGCCTTTGCCACCACCTCTGTAGAATTAAAAGTGGCGCGGCAGTTTGATTGTGATGACACTAGTAAGTAATTTGTGGATGGATGTCTAGATGATAAAGGTACATATATTTTGAGGTGCGTGTAGGTCTGTGTGTCACGGGCCCCTTGTTTCCGGCTTATTAGACGTCAGCTGCCAAGCGGCGACCTTGACCCTGGTACACTGTTATATGGAGGGGCACGCACTACTGGATGTTCGTACTGGGCGCAATATTAACAACCCACGTTTCTGGATTCAGGTACCCTTTGATCCTGAGAAGTTATTTTTGGAATCCTGTGTAGTTGTGTCTGCGCACTGTATCGGTTAAGCGATCCATTAGATTTTATTTGCTATTTATAAACGTTCCCATCCTTCAGGGTACTTACGAATATGGAATTTGTACAAGTAAATGTTATACACCTTTTGTTCACTAAGGAGGAAAGATGCGGCGAGTAGTCTTTCGTGGGTGAATGCTTTCGAGTTTGAGGCTTTTGACTGTTGTGGATTTGTTTACTGTTATAAAGTTTTGTTGCCGTTGTCCTTTGCATCCCTTTCTCGCTCCGAGCGTTAGAAGATACATAACCTTTCATTTGGCAAAAACACAGCCCGCAGTCATAGAGTGTGACTCGAGATTCGTTGTTCATGCAGTTGCACCCGTTACTTCGTGTATGTGGGAGTGTTTCAGTGAAATATGTTTGGAACATTGGTGTTTGCGCTACATACATCGTGTCAGCGTTCGATACATTATTTGCAGCGCAGGTTAATATGTGTCTATTGGAGACAATTGAGTGGTTGCGGAAATTGCGTGTTCGTCAGTATTTCTGCAGTCGTGCCAGTTGTTGCTCGTCATATCTTGTATTAGCCATGTGTTGACAGCTTAAAACGAAGTTCTTGATAACACTGCCGACGTGCTCCTGATTGTAATATCTTCTGTAACAGCTGCGATTGCTTCTGTCCTTTACAGCACGGCGGTTACTGTATGTGCCACTGGCTTCAGCATCAAAGAACTGCCGAACTGCATTTGTGGTCATGCATTTTTTAGCTTTCGGTTTTATGGCGATGACTAATGCGCCATTAGAGCTAGGTTATAAACTTGCTCGTTATGCATGAAATATATTGCTTGTAAGTCAAGAATTACAAACATAGCGACGACGTGAGACTTTTGAGGGTGTATTCTACAAATTTAACGTATGCAGAATTTGTACAAGTAATAAGCTTTTCACAAAAATGAAGTGAATGAACAGTAATGATGTTAGTAAATATGTAGGACTAGAAATCTAAGCAGTAGGGAAATACGCTTCATGATTTTGTGCTCGGAGCACCTTTGTTTCCGGATGGGCAGCCGAGTAGTCGGATTTTGGTTCCCGATAGCGTCCAAACCGGCTCTGCCTCTACAGTGAGTACTGGTGGCTGTTTCCTCTTGAATAAACCCACCGCTGAATGTCATCTAGAGCCACGTTTCATGATGCTTGGAGTGATACGTCCACTTCTCCATACGTCTTCAGGGTATCATAATTAAGGACAATGACAGCTTTACCTTTACCTTTATTTACTTGAAGTTATTTTGGATATAATAATGTATATCATGTAAAGGAGAAAATTATCCGATTGTGGAAATTGTAAATTCCAAAATACTGTGAATTATAAATCAGGTCTTCTGGCCGTAAAGAATGCGAATTTATTAGACACGTGCTGGTCCAACATCATCGTGAATTGTGGACAAGGAGAATTGACGAGAGAAACATGGTTACATTTCATGCGGTCTGCAGGGTATATCTTCCGCACCGCAAAATAAATGAAACTGTGGAGACGTACAAATTCCACACATAACAGATTTTATAACATAGTACATCAGAACTATGAAGAATACGAGATTCCAAAAGCAGTTTGACTACACGAAACGAAGGGGAGAAGGAAGTTGAAACGATGAAGGGATTATGTTTCGCAATGTGCGTAACAGGTGTCAGAGGGCTGATACTAGGTAGGATGATGATACAGATTTATCACCAAGTAATGGCTGTATCTCATTTCGTTGTCCGTCCATTGATTTTTACGAACGACGTGTGATTCGCATGTGGGTTTAAAAGTAATTGTCTCGAGCTTGTAGTAGGGGCTGAATATAGAGCGGGTCTATTGTTCATTTTTAGTGGATTTATTCTTGGTTTATTTAACGACGCTTTCATTTTAAGATGAAAGGTAAAGTTGTCCCGTCGCATAATTCAGGATAACGCAATGAACACAAATGACTGAGTGGGTGCAGTTTCAAGTCCCAGTCGCTTCACCCCAGGGGAAAGGAGTCCGCAGTGCCCAATGAATAGGAGGCTGAGTAGGATTCAGAGTCAGTGTGGAGGCTTTGTTTAAGGTTAAACAGTATTAGATGATTGGATGATCAGTGAATAGTGGTTGAGAAGGCCGTGGAAGTGCTCGGGGTCTGCTGAAGCTACTGTAACGACATTTATCTGGAGGTAAGTAAAATTGCCACTGGGCACACCACGAAGGCATATGAGGCAGTGGATGTATATATCTTCACTTATTCTTAACCTCAGTACTAGATGGATGTATGTGGTCAGCTTTACGCGCTGGTCACTTTACCCCCGGTGAAAGAGCTCCCGGTGGGGTGCTAAGGGGAACCGCGAACAACTTAAGTCAAGGTACCCGGCCTCCGGGCCTAGATGTCAACCGTGGACCTCCCGAATACAAAGCAGAAATTTGAAACATTCGACTGCGTCGTTCGGTACTGTACTTGGCGGAATGCCTGACCGTTTGTATACTTCTTCAGTGCCAGCAGTATACGGCAGCGTACATTTTGTATATAAATATTGTGCCTGTGTTGCCCCCCCCCCCCCCTCCTCTCCTTAGTTGGCGTAGGTGTCTGCCGAATTTGACTTTCTTGTACTGAAATTGAAGGTTATGTGTTGTCTTCTGTACTTCTGTCATTGAAATTTCAAAACTTTTCGATATTTCACGAAGGCGCTTACTGCATTTGTGTTTATTAACGAATTCTTTGTTGATATCTTATTTATTCTTCTTTCAAAGAACGTGACCTTGCCGAGCTTGACCATTTCATTGCCACAAACGAATCGCAAGGGGCGCGTGTTTAAGAAGACAGCACGGATCGACCGCATGAGATGCACACGGTGAAACGGGGAGTGCTGGAACGACTTCGTACACAAGCCCATGGCACAGAATAGGGTGTACAGCTTGTTACGGCTCGTCAAGTGATACCAGGAGCTTTACCCTGTACCTGTGTAAAAAGCAATCCCGTTACAGGCCTGGACAGACCCTTAGGGCTCCAGGAAGTCGAGGCTCCCAGGTTTTTAGACAATCGGCACATGAAGGTGGTAAGGTTGTCAGCCCTACGCACCGGCCGCCTTTACCCCCCAGGAAAGATTCCTGGTACTCATTTCTGTTAGAGGCTGAGTCGACCCCAGGGCCATAGTGCGACCGAAACGATTATGTCAAGGAAAAATACCGGTTTGTAGCGCAGTGCCTCAACCAACTGCGCCACCGCGTGCCCCTCCCTGTACCTGTGTAGAGCAGCTAATTTATGTGGGGGAGCGTAACGTCTCGGAACCTTCTTCCATAAAATAACTCCATGTAGCAGAGTCGTTCCTGAGAAGTTAACGCGTCCTCAGATAGTCAAGAAATGCCCCGCATTTTTTGGAACCCGAAGGTTCATTACCGCATTTACAAGCGCACGCCACCTGTCCGTGTACTGAGCCAGATCAATCCAGTCCATGCCTCCTCGCCCCACTTGAAGATCCATCTTAATATTATCCTTCCATCTATGCCTAGGTCTTTCATGTTGTCTCTTTCTATCAGGTCTCCCCACCAAAGCCCTGCATGCACCTCTCCTGTCCCGCACACGTGCCACGTACCCCGTCCACCTCATTCTTCTTTATTTGATCACCCGATTAATATTTGGTGAGTAGTACAGAGCATGAAGCTCTTCGTTATGTAGTCTTCTCCACGCCGCTGTTACCTCGTCCCTCTTAGGCCCAAATATCCTTTTAAGCACCCTATTCTCGAACACCTTTATTGCTATGTTCCTCCCCCAGTGTGAGAGACCAAGCCTCACACTCATACAAAACAGGCAAAATTACAGTTCTGTATATCTTGATCTTTATGATTTTGGATAGCAAACTGGAAGACAAAATGTTGTGCACCGAATGATAGCAAGCATTCCCTGACTTCAATCTGCTATTAATTTCTTCATGAATTAGGGTTGTTTCGCAAATATCTGAACTGTTCCACCCTTTCAAAGGATTTATTATCTGTCTTTATGTTATTTTGTCCTGCGCGCTGGTCTCGAGACATGACCACACACTTCATTTTCTCAGCATGTACTTCTAGACTAATCTTACTAGCAACTATTAAAGCTTCTGTGTTTTTATTTATAGTATGTGTGCTTCCACCCAGTATATTAACGTTATCAGCATAAACCAAAAGCTGATGCATACCATTTAATTTAAAGTCCTCCTGGTTTGCCTGAACCTTCCTAATGGACCTTATTCCGTGCAGTGTAGAAAATTTATGGAAGTTGCGAACGAAGATTCACCGATTTAAAGCTTTACATAAAATTCGGACATCGTAACAATAATGACTGGATCTGTAGGGAAATCCGCTGTCTCCCGTCCGTGAGATGAAGTCTTTGGAATCGTTGTATTATTGACTGGGTATTATTAATATGAGATACATTTTGAAATCTAATTTTGTGTTGTCTAGTTCCACTGAGACACTACGTTAAGTAATGAGAATAATTTGCTTGGCAGTTCCCGTCCTGTTTAGACTTACATCAGAGTGTCCGTGTGAAAGATATAAATGGCGTCAGCTCAACCAGTGATAGAACGAATATTCAAACCATTGGGCATTTAGGAACCCGAACATATCGGCCCACCGTAAAGAGGTTTTTGGATGTGAGGGGATGCCAATTTTCTGATGAGACAGCTGGTAGCCTTTGGCAAGGTCAGGTTACTCACAAATGACCTTACAGGTTGTACATGCAACAAACAATTTACGTATCGAAGGGGCTGGTAATTCTTTATATATTCCTTTGAGGGCCCATCTTAAAGCACACCGCGAATAGATAATCTTATCTTAAAATGTGCTTGTTTTATGAGGACGCTTCGCGAAAGGTTGTGTGATGTTGAGAATAACAATCGGTGCCAGTGTTATTTTGGGAAGAAGTTATATGCGTTTAATATAGCAATTGATTATAGTCTAAGTTTGCTGTAACCACTAGGCAGTAAATTGATTAATTAACTGTGGGGTGATTAACGCAGCAGTTGCATTTATAGTAAAATGGAGCTGGTTTCTGTCCGGAAGCACTATTGTCAGGATATACTTTTGCGTGTACTTTGGATGGAAGCAAGTATACATTATGTTGCAGATCTTTGTAAATCTAACGTTTCTGTCAATGGGGTTTGAGAGTCACGACCGATGTGATTGTTGACCGAACTGTTTGTGTCTCAACCTCGAATTTAGGCTGGGCGTTGATTCGGGTACCTGTGCCGACAGTCTCGCAATACGACGCCATTGTCGGTAACGCTGGGGCAGGAGATGATGACTGTCAGATTTGATTGTAGTGAGGGAAAGACAACATGCAGGTAGAACGAGGTGAGCGTTAACAGAACCGGACGAGTAGTGCAATGTATATTTTAAATATGATAAAGTAATGTGTTTAAATTGCATGAAACCGGGAAATTGCAGCCGGGATAAAGAAGTCGTATATACGTATATTGTTACACTGTGATGTGTATCTGAATGCAGTCGGGGTATTGTCAGGCAGCACAGCCTGTGGATGTTGTGCCATACACCGAAACATGTAGGCTGTCAATAAGTCATACATTTTTGTTAATGAAATAATGTTTTGTTGACTGAAAAGAACAGATTGTACCCGGGCTAAAGACCACAAAATTAATTTTGTGGAATCCATATTTCACTCAGATGGTTAGACGGTCCGAGTCTTCGCTGAAAAGACCATTTAGTTTATGCTGTATGGGGGAGTGAACAGCGCTTGTTCTGAAAATCATGCAAAATGCAATATGTATGTGTTTTGTATCATGGCGTACTACCCAGCAGCACATAATGCATGATCCTTTAAAGCACAGTGATTGCTCTCAGTCCGCTCTTCTTTAACATAAAATCTCTCCATTTTGCCCACAGCGTGTATTAAATACACTTAGTTAATGCAGTAATCACTGCGATTTAAGGATTATGACGGACCACGAAATGTGTTCGGTCGTGCATGTTAAATCAGGTGGTACCTCTAGTAAACACAGTGCTTTAAAGGGTTGTGGGGACCTATGAAACGTGTCATTAGGTCGTACGCCGTGTAATGGTCTGCAGAGCTTGAACTATTGCACGTGAAGGCTCCAATCTTTCGCGCAGGTTGGCTTGAACGGTAATTGTCTACACTGGTACTTGGATTCGAATGCTGGCTTACCACACCAAGGGGTTTGAAGGCTTTTCTTCGTACTTCCGAACAAATTCCAGTGTTCTAACTTGGAAGTAGGCCGGGACCACGTCATGTTATCCATTTCACGGTACATAAGCCGTTTTCAGGTCCCACGTTACGTAGAATAGTTCTTGCAAGTGACCACTTAATGAGTACATGTGCAGGAATACGCCTAGTGTCCTTGCCTTCGTTCATAGGCATTCGTTGGTATCTGCACGCAGTTGTTGTATTCGCATTTGGAAAAAGTTGTTGTGTCCCAAAATTGACGTGACATGGAGTGAAGAGAAGTTCCAACCCTCAAGATTCCATACATATCCACAAAAGAGATCTGAGTTAAAAATTTCTTTTTTTTTTATTGAAGAACTGTGAAACTTTCGATCGTTACGACCTAAGGCAAATGTGCGATGTGCTTGATTCAGCAATTAATGACATATGGGGAGTGGAGGTGTAGCTCCATCTTAGCCGTCGCACTGGGTGGAGTTGAGTGGCTATTTCGCGGGATTGTGATAGTTATCAGCTAGTTATTCAGTCGTTGCAGGACTCTGCTTAGCCGTACATTAGTCTTACAGTATACTTTCCACTGACATTGCATTTTTTTTTGAGAACGGGCCCGCAGCAGAAGGTACGGACGCACCGCAACTTTATTGTGCAACCCTGTGATGAAGATGAAGATGATCAGTTTTTTTTTTCATTTTTCCAAGTAATTGAGCACCGGTGGAATGAAATTAACAGGGGAAAACCGAAGTACTCGGGGAAAAACCTGTCCCAGTGCCACTTTGTCCACCACAAATCCCACATGGACTGACCCAGGATCGAACCCGGGCCTCCGAGGTGGTAACCTGCGTTCTTTAAGTCAGTACTAAAAGAATTCAAACCATTATGGAGATCATATGTTGATGCTGAATTGTAGATAACCCACCGATTTACTAATGGTTATTATTATTATTATTATTATTATTACTATTATTATTATTACATATTACGTATTATATAATTATTGTAATTTCAGATTGTTATCCTGTAACGAATTTTAAATAACCCTGTGATGCCACTGGTTAATGTCTGAACTGCGTCAGTGGTCATATTTCTTTCATTAGATGTTCAACCGAGATGACCGGTCTTCATAGACTGCGGCATGGATTTGTGTAAAAGTGTATCGAGCATATTTTTATTCGTAAGGTGAAGGTATAGGAAAATCACCTGAGTAATAACTGCTGTTTATGTACGTAAATTTCAATCGTGCTGTATTTATTATTTACCTGTTTTTAGATTGCATTACTCCGTTCTTCTGCAGGCGATAATCCACGTATTTTCAGTATCCCTTCTGTGGGAAAAGAGTAGTCCATAGAATGTGTGTTGCTGTTGTTACAACGTAAAACACTACCAGTCGGCATTTTTGTTAGTACATATTTTGAAAATACTAACACTATTTCAACTGTGTAGGCCCATTGCACGCGATAATAGTCGTGAGGAGACACACGAAAATGCAGGAAACAACACAAAACTAAGATAACGGTATAGTTCTAATCAGTTTAAGACTGATAATGTGGTTAGAGTAACGGTGGAATTGGATCACGCTTTGCGCGACTACTACTTGCGGTAGAGAGGGACCATGCGCGTGGCGACACGTTACTTAGCTCTCCCCACGTGTTGTGTCTAGCATGTGAGCCAGGGGTGTAACAGAGGGGACTGACGAAACACATGAAAGTTTCAAGTATTGTTTGGATTTACGACGACGGAGAACACCCATCACTCTGTGAAACGGGTTTTATAAAGTAGTTGCAATGGATTTGGCTCAGTGATTAAACTTAAAATTTGTTTGGCTTGAGGTCTGTTACAGCATTCTTCCAGACTTCCCTCAGATGAGTGGTCGTCGTCTCTGTGTATCCGTAAATATTTTCCTTGCAGTTCGGCTGTGCAAAATTTTATCAGTCTAAGGACGTCGCCAGAGAGAATGCATTAGGTGCCTGAACGATCTTCAATTTATATTCGTTTCGCACATACTTAAGAATTAAGAAACTGATTTAATATTAAAATATTTAGAATCTAGACCGGTTTTGAGAATAATAGAACACAACGATTAGTGCCTAAACCCTATTCGGCTACACTGACCGAGATTTTTCTTGATTTTCGTCAGTTGTAAGACATATTCCAATGTATAGTTACAAGAGGGCGCGCGGCCCACTTCTCTCTGTTCACTGAGGCCTTCAAGCAAAGCGACTCCCCCCAACACGGTGTCCTTCCTTGTGCAGTCATAACCTTTGTTCAATCCTTCAGTTCTTCCCAGAGGACTAGTTGACAGTTGGGAAGTCCCGTTCTCCACTAGCAGCAGTCCTTAGTATAGTCACTTCCAGGCCCCTCCAGCTGAGACGACAAAACCCGTTAGCGTAACGTAACCTCCTGTTATGCGCTGCTTCATAAGACGCTTCTTTTCGTACTCCAGGTTCGTGTTTCTTGCGTACGAGTAGTACCTTATAACCAGACAAGGGACGACAGTTTGCGCTGTGCGTAAGTTTCTGCCCTTAGCGATCTTTTTGGTTGCTTGGTTGGTTGATTACCTGGTCCTAAACACTTCAACCAGGAAGATGAAGTCAGACGATATCTCCTGAACATTGGTATCCACCGATAAGACTGCACGGTGTCACGATCAAGAAGACCATAAAGTGAATATGCATCGCAGTGAAAATGTCATTTCTTACGAGGATATGCCTTGATGTCATTCCATTCTAAATTTCAAATATTCCATTAACAAGGGCTAAGAAGGCCAGGATCTTAAAGAACTCGGACGGGATGATCTGCCCGGTATTCATGTGTTTCGGAATAGGAACCAGAGGCGATCTGCTGTGAACAATGTAATACACTTTCGGATTCCATAAACGGCGGTGAATTTCTAGCGTATCCGAGTTACAGTTAGCTTCTCCATAAGGAACAGTCAGGTGCAATTTACAGTAGAGGTTTTTCAGGTACATGTTTTTAGTTTTATTTCATTTCGCGCAGAGGATGCGTTGGACATGAATCCTTAGCGTTCCGGACGATTAGGTATCATACCTTATGCGTACGAGCTTAGGGGTAATTTTCTTTCCTTGCGTCAAGCCGTAAAAATGCAACGAATGCTGCTTCAAGTAACCTGCAGGTTCTGACGTGGGTATGGGCAGTGGACCTCGAGATAGGGTATGTGTGGTCCGTGCCCAATCTGCAGGGCCGCTGTGCGCATCCACGTCAGGAAGCTGTAGTGTTTAGCAGATGAAGTGAGTTCTCGTTGCGACTAACTCAACCGTGGTACGTTAGTAGCAAGCATATTCACGAGGATTTAGGGGTTCCATTTTCGCTTACCATAACAGCACTAACCGCGGTTTGGCTGAGAATTAGGTGGTGCGGGGAACCCTCTAGTTCGACAGATTTGAAGGCACTTCTACCGACTGAGGACTGACCAGATTTCTTCCTCACAAAAGGACGTAGTGTCATTAGTAGCTAAGTCCTTATTATGACCACGCCAAAGCCCTCAGCCAAGACGGAAAACCCGTTAGCGTGTAAGCACAGTCCCCGTTATAAGACTTCGTGCCATAGCCCGGCGATGCGTTCATTACGCAGGAACGGCTTAAAACGACCAACTTGCGCTTCGCGCATGCCTCTGCCCATGGTCCACCTTTTTGTGGTTGGTTGGATTTCTGCCCTTAGCCGTATGTTTGGTTACTTGTTTAAACGAGTTGTATTTGAACATACTCATTGTCAGACTTGACTGACATAATCGTGCCCGTCCGTTTACGCCTCCAATAATGTTTGAAGCTGGTCGCTGTTATAACACAGGGGACGGTGATATTATAGTTAGTCTGAAGACCTGCATAGCGTCTAGAGCAGGGTTGCGCAAATCCCGGGCGCTTGGTCGCTGGGCCGACCAAATTGCTTACACTGGTGCCTAGAATTTGGAGGTGGCTCCTGAATTTTTGAAAAAGGTTTGGACCCCTGGTGTAGAGGGATACATATTAAGCATGGCTTCTGTTTTTAGGCAGGTGCGAGCGAGATGGATAGAGTTAGTAGATCGTCCACAGATATACTGCATATTCTGTGGCAGTGGACGTTCTTAGATCACTAAGTTTATAATTCTTGATTTTTTTATGTATTCAGAGAACACTTTTCGGGAGCAGGATCTCTACCAGTCTGTAGGCGAAGGGGGGAGGCACCCACTCACTGGGGTCTGACAGAATGAGCTATTCTGTCACTGAATGCAGTGTGAGAGAGAACAGTCTTGCTTTCGGACCCAACTGAGTAGCTGCGTTCCCATCCTTTCACCCGTGGACAGGAA
The DNA here is from genome assembly GCA_021186555.1 of Reticulitermes speratus. Lineage (NCBI taxonomy): Eukaryota > Metazoa > Arthropoda > Insecta > Blattodea > Rhinotermitidae > Reticulitermes > Reticulitermes speratus. The sequence continues at coordinate 20,591,650 of JAJKFL010000002.1, forward strand.
TATCCATTTTCCGATTCTTTAATGCGAGACTTCGATCAAGTCCATAAACCTGGCAATCCCGAGTATTAATTTATATAGGATATCCAGCTGAACGCAGAATTCGCTTAGACTCTCTACATTAACAATAGGATATATTTTACGTAACACGACTTACCACATGTTAGAACTGGTGTTGGAAATAATCCTTCCACTTTCAGAGTGCCTCGACACCAGACGAAGGAATTATTAAAAACTTTAGTTCCAGTCTGGCAATTATTGTTACTGCGCGATTTGTGATTTGTGATTTGGTCTTTGTAGATTATTTGTCGACTTGTATAGCTTATTTTGAGTCTGCGTCACCATATAAGTAATCTCATTTGTAAAATAAGTTGGCAATATATCGACTTCATCACTACACACTGTTCCACAGAACCATTTACAGAACCGTACATTCCCAACAAAGATTTGGATTTTCACACATCTGTAAATTTGTGTGGTTTCACACGATTTAAGTTTGTGGCTGCATATACAGGTTACTTTGACAGACTTATTTCCTGGGGAATATGCGTATTCAAGATTTTATTCGACATGCTTCTGAACGTACTCCAATACCTTCTCATGTTTCTTTTGACAGAAAACTTATAATCGCTCTCGCGTCCTTCTTAACAAGGAGCCAGTTATTCGAAGTTTTTTCATCAGTCCATATATTACTGATTTGGAAGGAAACGGAAGACCAGAAAATCGACTTTTAAATTTACTACTGTTCTTTTTATAGCATTCTTTCCATATATAGGTTTCCACAGTAAAAATACTTTCTGTATTACACTGCTCTGAATATTCAGGAATAACAACACGCCTGTATTACGCTGTACTTTTATTCACGATCAACGAACAATTTACCTCTGGTACTCCCAACGTTTGGCGGCCGGAATAGCGTAGTTGGTAAAGCGGCTGTATACGGTCTGGACGATCCGGAGTTCGAACCCCAGTGGGGGCGAGATTTTCCGCACCCGTACTCGCTGCAATAAACTGCGGGGAATTATTCGTGTTCTGACTGATCACATGGCCGTGTGCATAGGTCGCACGGTCATGCTAGTTTTCAGTAGTTACTACATACAGACTGAAACACAAAATAAAGTAGGTGTTACCCGGTTCATTCCGGAACCTCTTGCAAGAATATGGATAGTTCCTTCAAGTTCTTCCTTTGTTGAGTGTTGAATTTTTTATGAGTTCGCTGGCATTTCTTGCTGAAAAATATTTTTTAAATGAGACTTTGTAAGACACAGTATCAATATTAATATGTCATCCTGCTTCCCTTATTTTATGTAAGCAATCGTGCTGTCTGTATGTGCGTTCTTCGGAATAATTTTTGTTAAACCAAGCGACTGATTTTCATTAAGCTTCTCGTGCTGTATGAGACGATTCCATCTTTTTAGTTTTAATTCCAGAAGACCTGACCTACCAGTTTGGAAGGAACAGGAGGCACATATAATGGGCGGCACTGATATATTGTGTGCTGGCAAACTAAAAGGTAGAAAGTGAAGTAACACTGCAGAGAATGTTTGCTTGCTTATCTTTTAGAAATAATGGTTGAACACATGTAGCTTTGAATGTGAAGTTCAGTATTACTGTGTAGATTTTATGTATGCATGTTTGCCTGCTTGCTTGTGTATTTGTCTGTGGAGTCAAAAGTTACGTACATGGCGTTGAGAAATGTGGGAGGTACTCTTTTACAACTTGTAGGCGCGTGAAGTCTGTACTGGCGGATCTTAACGCTCGGTCCGTTCGTAGAAGTGTCCTGTGCGTCATAAATTGTCATTAGACTTTGTTCTACATATGAAGCCACGGAGGGTACCGCATCTGGTGTGCAGTTTTTCAGTATTTAATCTTGAAACCAAAATGTATGTGTACCGTACTGTGGATGGTAGAGCTTGGAGTTGCGTGTGACAGTCGTGAATGTAGTGGAAGAGTGAAGAATGCAAGTAGGAATAGGTCAACCTTGGATTGTGAAAGAGAGCCAAGAGCTGTGCCTGGCGGTATTGGTCTAGCGTTGACGGAGAGGAAAGGGTGCTCTGCTGCTGGTATTGATTGATGCGGTGGTGGCTGTACTATAACCAAGAGAAAAGTAGGCAGTCAGGCAAGCGAGGAACGCCACATTATCGAAACCTTGTACTGCACCCCACACAGTGCATGCGTTTCATTTACTGTGGAGTCATCAATCGAAAAAATATTTGTCTCAAGGTTCGGCACATTGTCAAAAGTTTTGTTGCTTAATAGGTCTGAGTTGTTTAGTAGACCTTTTACTCTTAGCATGTTTCTGGTATTCTGCAAGGTGGGCCCGAGTGACCTTGAGTTGTGGGTCCCATGTGAATAAAATACCAGTATTATTAATGCAGGTTCTCAGGATTTCACGGAAGATATTTTTGAGACTGTAGTCTTCAGTGGTTTGACACTGTGTAGCTCTGCAGATAACACTGATGTTTCGGAGGGACATGCTGTCTCCGCCTTAAGGATTGAAGGATATGAGTCCAAGTTGATGCTGAAGTGATTAGGGTGAGGATTTGCATGGAAACGCAGTCTTATCAACCATGATCAGTTTCTTTCAGAAATAGGTTGAGTTTCAATATAGCTTCAGACATTTACTGAGGCACGGACGCCGCCCGTGGCAGTTTATATAAAATTGTGTCTAGTTAGGAAACCGCGGATCCCTTTGTTTTGAACGTAATGAGTCCAGTTGTTATCACTTCATCGGATTATTACGAGAGTTACGAGTTTTCCTATTTCGTATACAGAGTATTGGAACCAAAGGGATACAGAAAAAGCCCCGATTTTCTTTCTAATGCAGTAATCATCTGGTTACTTTGGCAAGATTATTGTATGCCCGTTTCAGCTTGTCCTGTTTGAACTTGACTTTCCTTTGCTTTCGCAGCAGTGCACGTTAGGTCTCTGGTCTTCTGGGTTGTGATCTCGAAAGGTCGAGCATTATTCACCCAGTGACGTGGCGCCACATCTCAGAAGAGTGGAGACCTTGACTTTCCTAATTTGATGTTCCGATCACCGAAAGAACCCAGACTCGTTAGGGGAACAGGTTTCAGTCTTTTGAAGACGGGAAGTATTGTGTGGCACTCCCATCAGAATTTTGTGTTTCATCTATGTGTAGTTTGTCTGTTGTAGACGGTATAGTGGCACCCACGGAATATTGAGATCGTATCTACATACCTCAAAATCCTGTCACCACCCTCAGCATGTAATGGAGAACGGTGCTCGACCATCTACGTTTCCTTCTAGCCTCAGCATTCCGGCCGCAACCACGGATTATAAGAATGAAGAAAAATATAGTAGACATTCTAACCCCTCCCGCCAAAGAAAAAGCGAACATTATAAGCAAATTATATAAAAATTATTTATTAAAACAAAACACAATAATATAGATTTTGCAGAGGAACCCCTGTGTTACTACGGTATACTTGCGTGTACGGGAAACGGCGTACTCGGTCTAATTTCATGTGTAGTCATTAGATGGAGAAAGTGTCTTTAAAGTTACGGAAGTATAAACGTTTTATTTAATCGATCCAGTCATATAGTGAAAACTCTGTACATCGTACATGTAAATGTAAGGGTTAAGGACTGTTGAGGTTGGGAAATTTTTAGTTAAAAATGTGGCTCTGTCATAGATACCAGTGTATTCAACCTTATGCATTTTGTTAGCCCCTTCCACTTGGACCTACATAAACATGTTTTGACAGTCACTTCAGTTCTGACATTGTTAGCAAAAACTTAAATTTGCACCACAGCCTTAATATATACATCCGATATTAGTTTTAATTTAAACCAGTAGAGTACTCTAGAAGGTGAAACGTGCGGTGAAGGAACCGACACAACCTCCGCACTATGCATCCATTCTTTAACATTCTGTTGTAAAATGCGTAGGAGTGGGTTGACTGACGACATTCCTACGCAGTTTTGGGGATTTTCACTGGCTCTTGAGTGAGCGATCCAGGAAGCGCTGAGTGGATCCCGATACTTGTATTGTCTAGTGGTTTTCCCAGTAGGTAGAGCATTTAACGGGTGTAGGCCTAAATGCGAATTGTATTACCTTCGAATTTGAACTGTATTTTGCTCTCATGAACAGAAAACGAATTGGGCACATATCTTTCCAGCATGTTGTGTTGCTATTAGCCCTGAATGTTTTAAGTACTACGACAATGACATTCACGAGTATTGCCGCCAAGAATACAGCATGTTCTCTTTAGATCCTCGCCTGACGAAGCAGAATCAGTGTGACACAATATTTTTAAAGCTGTAGTTACGGCCGTTGTTAGATATTTTGCAGTCAGTTTCTTATATTACGGCAGTCATTCCTTACCAGCTAGCAGGGAACAGCGTCAAATTCTAGTCGTCTTTATCCCGCTGTCTGTTCATTAAGAATACGTATACAAATTTATTTTCCCATTGTAGGTAGTATTGACCTGAGGAGTGATGGCTCGTCAACTTCGCAGGGGGTGAAATTGGCCATGGAAATTAAATGTTTAGTGATTATATTACATAATGTTATCGTCTGTTCTCCGCGCTGCTGGCAAGTTCAGGCATTGACAATCTGTTTAACACTGGTTAAATCTGGGGTGCACAAATCCCGAGCGCCTGGTCGCCGGGCCACTAAGTTGTTACGGTGGCGCCTAGTATTTGTGGTTTCTTGGTATGGAACTTGCTTAATTATTCCCTTCTGACGCCTAGAATTTTGAGGTGGCTCCTAGATTTTTGGAAAAATCTGTGCACCCCTTGGTTAAACATCGATGGTTCGAGAATTGCAATTTTTACACGAAAGGCACGCGTGAAAGTGTCCTGCGTTACGTGAGTACCGTAATGATGCACGTAGGGGGAGTTGATGATTCCTGTGCTCTGCATACACGTCTTTCCTGAATCGACAAACGGATTTTCGCGTACTGTGGTTATTGACCTCTCCAAATCGTAACTGAAATAACGTAAGAGTAGTTGCTCGGAGGGCCGACACAAAGCTTCACATTTTGGAATCGTTACAAGGAAGTTTAAGGTTAAGACTGCTTTAAAACTCGGTAGAATTTATGTACACTAAAATATATTTCCACGTGTTGTTGGTCAAAATATTTGTTCACGTCTTTGTTGTGTAAGCCCACTCATGATTCTGTTAGACGTGTTTCGGGCGGTAGATTGATGCGGAGAAGGGATCTTTCATATTTGTCCCTGTCCACGTCAGCATTCAACATCACCCGATTCTTAAACCTCGTACCAATCTTAGTATCCTTACAATCAGGTACCAGTAGGCAGCATACGTGACACGCAGTTCCATGTTGAGAGTACGTAACACTGCGGATAAGAGGTTTGCCTTGCTTGTGTTCAATTCTGAGGCCAGATGCAAGCAGCACCAACCTGTTGCTTTTCTCAGATTTCAATGGAAGAAGCTCGTAACATCTTCTGGCACTTGAATTAAAATGCGTCAAACGTAATTAACTTTCTACTGTCAGGAAAACTTTGTCTGGGTGTTCAAATACATCTGCACTGTAGCCCTAGATGTAAAACAGGTTACTGTATAATTTTTTTTAGGTTTGAGCAGTAGTTTATTTCACCCTTTAAAGCCCCGTTGCTATGTGCACCACCACACGTAACTGTCAGAAAGACTGCATTTTGACCACAAATTGTAATTGCGTGTTCTCATGTTCTGTATAATTTCGGAATTGACGATTATTTCCGTAACGCCAATAAGCGGACGGTTTTTGTAGTGGAGACGTAGTGTTTTCTTTGAGATATGAACAAATTTTAAATATTATTTGGATGAGCCTTAGGCTTCAAAGGGTTAGCCCTAATGCGTGATGTTAATATATGCGCAAGCGCTCTCGTGTGTTTATGTTTATACATAATGTCCAGCTGTTCGACTACATAACAAGTCGGCAGTTTCTGACCTTGTATCCAGCCTTATGCTGTGCACGCTTGTTTTTATGAGGAATTTCTGTTGCAGGAGCCAGTTTTGTTGGTGGTTATGAAATGCAATTATGTGCTTGTAGACAGGACGAATTGTGTTCAAGGTGCATCATACTCTTCGTAATTAAATCGTGGTGTGTATACGTATTACGATGCTGTTTCATTTGCGGAAGTTCACAGCGTTGAATGACCTGGAAATGTTCTCACGTTTGTTGAGCGGAGGTAATGTTTGGGTAGTCAATTTATTTCAAGGTACCAGTCTTGAGTTTATCTGCAGAGACAGAGTGTAGCAGTGAAATGTCTGAACCGGGATGGCCATTAGGGAGGCCGAGATTAACACCGAGTACGTATGGAGAAGTCTAAATCGTTACCGATAAATAGACCTAATCGTTACGTGGTACTACTAAATGGCACACGTTATGTGTTATGTATTTTTAATCATATTCCCTCTGACAAGTATTTGGAGAAACAGTAAACTTGCCATAGTTCCGATATTTAGGATCCATAGTATTTGTTTCTTCCATATGGCGATCTTAACTGTGGCAAGGAAGGAGAGTCAAATTCTCTGCAATGCTGCCCAAAGGGACGCCATTCGGATGTTCATAAACATACACGAGTCTGAATCCTGAAGAGGTTAATTGTATCTGGATTTGCATTTAATATAATACGTGTTCCTTTTCAGTTGGCTTAAAATTATTCTTAAAACTTGTCTTTTCCATACGAAACCAGAGAAAAAGTTCCTGGAACTCATAACTGTACTCGTATATCCACGACATTCAGAATTTGTACAGTTACGAAGCGCGCTATTTTTACAGGCCTGTAATTCATGGTAACTTAACCAGAGTGCGAACTGTTTTTTGTAACAGGAAACACAGCAGCATCTTGTCAGCCACTTGGCCACGTGTGGAGTTTATATAATTTTGATATCCATCTGCTTTTCATATCTGTGGGCAATACTCTAAAATTTGTGCAGTCTTTGGTTACAGATTTTGTCATATAGAACGTTTTAATGGTGTAATGAAATGAAAAGGCAGGTGTCGCTGACGTTCTAGAAACTCTCAGTCATGTTCATGTTTCCGTTGGGTACGGTTTGTTTCGAAACTGAATTATATTTTGATACGCTTGTAGCTTATGTAACCACCCTGTCAGTAACACAGACTATGCAGCGTCGAATGATAAGATGACTGTGATTAATGAATTGGAAGGAAGTTTGAAGGGAGTGGTAGTCGCCTAATTTAAGGCACTGCCGTGACACTTTTTTGGACGGACTGAGGAAAACAACGAATACTCTCAGTTTGATCGGTGTACGGACTGACGTTTCTAGTTGGGTATCTTCCAAATAGGGGCCAGAAACGTTACTGAGTTGCGTTTCGAACAAACAGTATTTCGAGGCACGTTTACATTAAGTTCCTAAATAGGCAGACGAAAACACCGCGTTTGTAGTCGCAGCACTGCTTGTTTCACAGCCATTTTAGTTACGCCAAACGTTGGCGATTTATTTTCGTGTTCGTATTTCCATAATGCGGTTTAAACATCTTTTACTCATGGAAGATACTTTGATAAAGGCGCTGATCCTAGTTCCATGGTTGTTGTGTGATTATTTAGAATTTTACGACTTTTTATGTATAACAGTTTCTCGTTAACACCATGACGAGAACACTGCAAGTAAATCAGATCACACAGTTTTGAACCACTCCTTCACTGGGGTTTGTTGCCGGCTGGTTAAGGTAAAGGCAAACTTTCCCCTATGCTTCACTAAGCACTACGCTGTGAGGACGTAAGGTGCAAGAGAAGTATAGCTCCACATAGTTTTATCCTCGAAAAGTGTATGGCAATGAACGGTCAGTTTCACGACCGTAGGTAAGGTAGGAGGCTAGATGGGCTCCAGAGCCAGTCTGGTGTGAGTTTCAGTGAGTTAAACTTCTAAGCCTGCCGGGAACCCAACTCCGGTCTTTCGGGCCGTAACGTAGTCAGCTGCCACGGCTCCCGTTGTCGGTTGGTTCTCAACCTTTTCATTCGTATATCCCACAGGTCATGTTGTCAAAGAAACCGTAGTTCCACCGTAGTGAAAGCAAATTGTCATTGCCAGGAGTGTGTTTTTACAGTTACGCGCAGCATACTGTGATATTTAATCATTAATGGCAGTTCTTACTCGTAGACTTTACAACACAGCGAGCCATTTTGAATGTGTAATATAAAATAGATAGCGGCTGCCTGAAATCTCGTTAGCTTTCCCTTTGTTGACTCTTAGCAATAAACCATGGAAGCTGCGTATGTAGAATTTTGGATATTGCCTAGATCAGTGTTTCCCAACCTTTCTTCCATGTAGGAACCCCCCAAAATACTTTTGCACATCCCGAAGAGCCTGTACCTGAGAACATGTTTACAGGCTAGGAAACCAAGAGACAGAGTTGGTAGCGCACGGAGATTGCAGCAGTATTGCAGACTGTCAGGCAAAATGTCTCGCGATATATCGAGGGATGTTTGGAATTTTTCGCGGTATTTTAAAATTTTTGTTTATTCCACTATTTATAGTCGAACCCCTGACTATGTTTTGCGGAACCCTGGTTGGGAAACACTGGCATAGTTCTTAAACGGTCCTATAGAGAGATTCCTTATGTAACATATTCATATATTTACAGTAGCAAAGGTGGCTTTGGTGCGAAACATCGATGCCATAAGTAAGTACGGCAACGAATTAGTACTCTTTGATCTTATAGGTCGAAATATGTAAAGCACCGGATCAGAAAATTGTACAATTATTAATTTACAGTTTTTCGTAACCTCATCATATAGATTTAAGGAAAAGCGGATGTTGTTCTTCCCAGGATTTTTTTTTGTTTGTTTTTGCTCTGCGATTTATCGGACTTGCATCTGAATCGGATTGGTGTTTATACATTGCTTTCTAGCCTTGACCTGATTTCCATTACATTCGTGTTTCCCTCCGTCTATGCACTGATCGAACGTATCTGTGGTGTGAGAAGTTTGGTATGCCTTTGTCATTCGCACAGGCATGTGTATTTCTTTTTCTTGAAGCCTGGTATGTCGGATTTCATCTAATATTCGTAACATTCGTGTGCGTCATTCAGAGAAAATTACGCAATGCGCAGGGAACTCGTAGGTGACCAGTTGGCGTGTGTATTTTTCTACAACAGTTTTCTTGCGTCATAACTTTACCAGCCAACCTTGCGGGAAGGAAAACCCCATGTGATGCATGAGATCTCCCGGACAGTGCTGTTAGTTACCATCGTATTTGTGTTTAACATACCAACCCTTACGAAAATGGGAACACGTCTGTGACTATAAATGCTTGTATCATATACAACTTACATGAAGGGATCTCCCTATAGCACATCTGTTACTAGTAATGTAGGCCTGTGTGTGTGTGTGTGTGTGTGTTTTATAATAGCGTTTGAGAAACATAGTGCGTTTCTGTGATTTATCCTTCTCCTGCTGTTATGATCAGCTGCTTCTTGACACCGTTTTACCGATATAATTGTGCGTAGAAGGCACTAACAAATTTAAAGTAATTTTATATACTTTATGTACCCGTAAGACGTATTTTAATATTTCTTACACTCCGAAGTATTAAATGCTATGTAATATTTGTAATTCGACAACGGAACAGGTAAGGTATTAAAGAAATTTGCCATCATCTTGCAACCATCTAAAGTGATTGAATTGAAATTTTGTCTCGAGTAAAATTCGCTCTGTTTCCCTTGTTATGCTGGCGACTATAAATATTGATGCTTTCTTTCATAAAAGAGAGTTTGAAAATGAAAATTAATCAGCATATTCTGTTGCATAGAAATTTAAAGACGCAAGAAATTTAAGGCATGTAATTGATCAGGCAAGAAAACGATTTCTGTTGTATAATGTAATGGTTATGTGTGTATGTATATATACGTATTATGTATGTATAATTTTCGGAACATTGACATCCGAGATAAATTTCTGTAGTGACTTTGGCCTAATTATGTTGGCCGCCTGAAGTTATACAAATTTGTGTTTAAACATGTAATTGCAACTACTCCGAATAAAGGAAAGACGAGCAATGTAGATGATTTATGCAAAGGCAGTTTGAGCCTTGCTCCATAGAAAGTATTCTGAATGTAAAAAATGTTAGTTGGAAAAGTTTAGTTTGTTTAGAAAAGTAAATACTGAATTTTGACCTCAACATTGCAACTTGTATGATATAATGTGTAACGAACATAAAGTTAATGTGCTTAATGTTTAAACGTTAATATGCGAGGTTTATGTTGTTGTGGCCACCATGATGAACATCCTGGGGCAAAAAAGTTGCAGTTTTGAGAGAGGTAACTAAAGGGGCCGTGTTTGAAACGCGATTCGGCTTTTGTTGATGCAGTTTTACTCTCTATCTTGCTTTCAACTTTGTCAGTTGGCACTGTTTATTGTCCTGTATTCAGACATTTTATGTAATGCAGTAATTGTTGAAATCTTTCAGAGTGGAAGTAATAGTCAGGAAAATTATAATTTGCAAGTCTCTTCGTTCAGAATGGTAATTCTTTGTAAATGTGAGTGTGACTAATGTAATATCTAAATACTCAAGTTTGGTGTGTTCAGTATCTCATTTACGTAATCAAGGAAGCCAGTAATAGTAATAATACTGAACACTTATTATGGACAATTATTTTGCAGCTTTGAAGTTGATGATTTTGTCGAAGAACATAGGCATGAAGTTTTGTCTTCTGTTTATTACTTTCCAATCCAAGTGAACTTTTTTGGATGCCAGAAAAATAGGTATTACAACAGCAACATTGGTCATGATGGGTTTGGAATGGATGCTGTTGCAAGTATGTGAGGAATTATTAGAGGAGGGTTTTATTTTATTTCTTCAGTTTTATTTTTATTTTCGGCTACTGGGCAAAGATTTGCAGTGTGACCTAACGTATTTTTTATTACTTCTATTACTGTTTTAGATTTTGCGTTAGATTGTATAAGCAGTGGTATAAATTTATTTTCTTAACCTACAGGAAACTCCAGCAATATGCATAAAATGTGTGTATCATGCAGAGAAGGTAAGTAAGGGAAGCTGGGAAGTAGAAACATATTTAGAAAATAGGGAAGCTGTAGGTCCTGTTGTTAGCCTTAAAGAGACCTCCAGGAAGAAAGCGAGTCACATGCCTAGCTCCTGTAAATAATTTATCTTGAAAATGTTAATTCACTGAAAAAGGTGAATTGATTCTTGTTGATTGTTGTAGTTCAGGAGAAAATGACTAATCGTTTTACCGGATTCCAAATCACTGGTTTGAATCTCGACCAGGAGACCAGCTATTCTCACTGGAGTATTTCATTTTCACACCCCAGTCCTTGCTGTTCACTGCTGGGATCATACGTAAACAAGACTGTGTCTACGTCCTTCCCTGTCCCTACCAACGTTTCATCGTTCCTTTCATGTGCCAGGTTTAACTCACGGTGTGTAGTTTCTGTAATGGGTATTGGGCTGTTAAATTCAAGTAACGAAGAAACTGTACGTCAAACTCAAACCTCTGACCCTCGTCGGCGTGAGGCACCAACGGCCGCGATTGCTGCGGTCAACAAGTTCGGCTGCCTGTTCCGTGGTGGTTGGTGGAGCAACTGGCACTACCGTACGTACGAAGACCACAAGGCACGGAGACGCTTCCCCCACCAAAGCTGCTGTTTCGTCGGACAATCGTCCTGTGACCGGCCTAGGGGCACCTCGCCAGCCTTTCAACAACATTGAGCGCCACACCACACGTTCGCAGCGCTGCACATCGTTCTTCATCGCATCGTGCAAGACAAACCTGGTCCATTTCAGCAGTACGGAGCACTGTTTCATATTCACAACTTTGTACCTGATTTCTAATCACGAACTCGATAATTAGATCAGGCAGGATGGCGCTCATATCCCTTGAATTGCACATTCGCCTGATATCAACTTGTCTTGAAGTCTTTGTATGGGATAAATAAGGTGAAAGGTTATTTGCATATGCGGCAGATTTAAAGCAGAACATACAGGAATTCATTGCGACGTTTGTGCGTACATAACGACAAGTGGGCACGAGACTGAATACTGAATAAAGATTTATTTCAACCAAAATAAGCTGTGTGCTAACTAACTATCTCGATGGAGCAGAGCCCTTCTCGAGAAGCCAACAGGTCGTCAGCTAATCAAAGAATTCCCCGCGTTTTATGGAACCCGAAGGTTCATTGCCGCATTCACAAGAGCCTGCCACCTGTCCTGAGCCATATCAATCCAGTCCAGGCCCTCCCATTCCCACTTCTTGAAGATCCATTTTAATATATCCTCCCATCTACGCCTGGGTCTTCCAAAACTGTGTACAGTAATGACATTTGTAGAGCATAATGATGAAGTCCTAACTTTCGATTGCCACGTGATCGGTTTTAAATGTGGGCCCCATTGGAGGTTTTACATGCGTCAGAATGATCATCACTTTCATTGCAAAATTTGGGCCCGCGGATCTAACTCCGTTAGATTTTTTGTGGGTGTATGTGTGTTTATATCATGGAGACAGTCTGCACTCCCTCTCGATGCCTCGACATGTCGACGAATTCAAATTTCACATTAGAGATGCTTGTGAATGAGTTGATACGTCAGAAGCGGTGATTACACTGAATTGAGCGACAGTCAAAACTTCGAGCTCTTCTGTGTGCTGTACAAGTTCGTACAAGAAATTGTTAGAAGTGTGAGGATCATTATCATCATCCCGTAGGCTCTATAAAACATGTTGATTTGCTTATTTTGTGTGATTATCAAACTTCACATTTCATATTGAAGACTTTAGATATTTAGGCACAATACTTTCACACTTAGAAGCATTTTCACAATTAGTACCCTCTGTTATACACAACTGTCAGCACTAAACTCTCATCGCTACTTCACACATAAATGCCAACATCATCACAAATTGCCCTGGAAAATAAAAAATAAATAAAATAAAATGCTCATTTCGTGGAGCTTCTTTAGAACATAACAGATTGATTGGAATGGTATGTGCATAACTGTAGCGCGTAGCTATTGCTAATGATCACCTATGACATACTGTTGCTGTCATTGGCATGTGGTGTTCTCAGTACACACTACAGCCAACTACTGCTGTTGCTGGTATGATTGTTTAACCCCTTAAGGACTAAGACTAACCCGAATTATATTTAAAGATTCAGTTCGTACCGCGCAATAAACACATTACTTCTCGGTTGTAAAAACTAATAAACTAATGATGTGTAGGCAAATGTTCGAATGTTTGTTGTTTTTTCTGAGATACAGAACAAAAATGCGCTGTGTGGACGACGTAGAATTCTTGGAATGTTAAACCCGGTGCTACGTGAAGTCACCACTAGGCTTTGAAGGCTTAAATCTTACTGGTGATTCTTTCTGTCTTGTTGTAATGTGTTTATGGGAGTCTTGTTTTTTTCTGAGAGAGAAGCCCTTTATGTCCTGCAATTTTCAAAATAAAGACAGGACAGTGCCATAGCCACCGTATGACATAATGTAATCGATGTAGAAAGTACGAACGTTTGGCATCGCTAACGACGCACACAAATGGATGCTATTATTGATTTTCGGAATATACATTTCCTAAAGAAGCAAATTACCACTAAAAACTTATATAATTTATGTTGACGCTCTGTGCAGTATATTTTCATAGCGTTGATTAGGCACTGATAATTTAACATGTGTTTAGAGAACGTTGTCGTGAAATGTTTTAATCAAGTTTATTAGAAGCAGGATAGCGGCAGGCAAGTTTAAATATTTTCTACATCGTGGCGGCGGTAACATTAAAATTGTGGCCCGAATCTTAGATTGAGTGCATAACATAAACATTGTATACCATTCCAGAAAGGAATGTACGAGTCTAAATTTGTTTTCCATGATGTCTATCCTAAAGAGAAATCAGACTGCGGGAAAACATACTGGCAACTGCGAAATCGGCAGGGGGCAACTCGGAAAATCAGAAGCAATCCATCCTTCACTTATTTTGAGATAACGGCATAACATTACTGTAGCAGCTTTTACTGTGGTGTGTTTGGGCGGGATCTGCCGTAATTATCCAAAAAGTTTTGAAGTACAAATGTAATTAGAGATAAAGTACGTTTAGAAGAGTGTTTCCAAAGTCACGTCTACTTTTAAGAATATTAGTATAACATTACTGTTTCTGAAAATATCTTGAAGACGGCCTGCATCCTGTTGCAAGCATTCTTCGACTCTAATCACAGGTTTTCTGGCACTTTTCATGGCATATCTTCCTGTATTGTCAGATTCTAACATCCCTTCCCCCCTGTTCATTTTTGGAGCTCAATACTCTGAGGACGTCTAAGATAAACCTTTCTTTGAGATAACACGCATTATATTTGGGGATCTTGGAGAAAATGTCATATGCCCATTTCGAGAGAAACAACCTTCGCGGTACGTTAACAAGCAGAACTTCTGGAAATTCTCGCCAGCTATTTCGGTGCCCTAAACACGGTGAAAAGGAGACGGAGTGGTGTGGAGTAGGATCATTTGGAATCATCAGTCCTTATATTTACAAGGCTGACAGTGGCGTTATGGTAACATAGTCGGTATGTTAGCATGCTACAGAATGTTATAACATTGGAATTACACGGATTCCTTCAGAATAGCAAATAGGTTAATGCTGGACGTGATCAGATAGATTACGATGGTGGGTTTTTCGCCGCGCTTCGGATCGGTGTTTCTTGATTACTGCCGGTAGGATGCAAGGTACAGTTCGTTACAGCGTTCGTTGGGTGCTGAGTAGCCTCATGATGGAATTTGGCCCACAAATGAGGATTGTCGGATCTAAGTCTTGCTGTCGAATCTTACTCTTGTGCTTGTTACGGACAGAGTAAATGTACAACCAAATTGAGAAACGGACGCATATTTTAACAATTGTCGCGTTCTGTTATTTCCTCTAGATTTTCAGTTTGTGGATACTAACTTCTGATGCTCTTATCAATGGTGAGAGTGGCGGTTTTAAGCAACAGCGCTGATAAATACGTGCATCCTTTCACTTTTTACACAAGAAATACATAGGGCTGAAATTTTGTGAACTGTAAGTAAGACTTATAATATTCGCATGTGTTCGCGTACAACAGTATTGAATGTACAGAGTATGTACAGCAACATGTATTTTATACTGTTTTCTACATTTCACGCACATTAATTAATCTGGTGTCGAACAGTGGGAGATTTTGTACTGGATAATGCAGCCCGTAGCAGCACATTCACTAACCTGTCGCAAGCAGGGTGGCATATACCACGAGGAAGAGCGTGATTTCGTGTGAAACCGTTTTGACTGGCAGTGTTAGTACGCTGCAACATGCGTTCAGAGTGAGATTTGACTGCAGAAAAAGTCCAGGACGATAGACATCCGAGAGCTTAGTGAAAAACATTTGGAAGACCGGTTCTGCTTTGGGGAACAAAAGAGGTGTTGCTGGCAGACGGAAGTCCTTTTGGACACCTGAAAACATTCCACTTTTCACTGACCTCTCGGATGTCAATCGTTGTGGGCCTTTTCTGCAGTACAGTCTCACTCGGAACTCACGCTGCACAGTAACATTGCCAGTTTGATAAAACCTTTTCACACAAAATATACGCTCTTCGGTAGTGTACGCCATTTTTCTGGTGACTGCTTACTGAATGCTCCGCTAGGGCAGCACTGTCCAAATTTCAGCTTTGAGGCATTGTGTGACACCATATTCCTTGATAAGTGAAATGTATAAAACATACAGGCATTTGCAGGCGCTGCATTTTTTTTGAAGCGCCTGTACATATGCGACTTGGTTAAGTTGTGAAAAGTTTGGAAATGCGCGCATGCTTTAACGATGTTCGGACATTAGCTTACGTTTGTTTACCGAGGCCCAGTAATGTAAGGTTGAAGAAAAGTCTGTTGGGCATAAAATGCATGTTTCTCTCCTCTGTACAGTTCTTGTTCCAGACATGTATCGCTGTGTTAAGTATTTAAGTAGCAGGTTCGAGATGACCGCACAAAACGCATCATCGTGTAAAGTGGTCTTTAGAATTGTCCGATCTGAATGAAAATTAAGCTAGCCTGATAGTTTTTCGTAAAATTTACGAATACTAAACTTAGTCAAAATTGATATATCCGTTTAGAGTTTATTAATGAATACGTTATATACGGAAATACGGAGCGATTTTAACGGAAACTCCGGTGGGATGCGTGCGTGCGCAGAAAGCTGTTTATTCATAAGGCATTGTAGCCTATAACAAGAATATTGGTATACTTTATTCTGTAATCACCGTGCATCTTTTCACAGTCACTATTTACATACGCCAACTGGATGCAACTTTATTTAAAAAACTGTATAGTTTTTTAAAACTATACATTTATTTAAAGAATATTGGTCTTCTGCCTATACGCGGTCTCAATTAGACCTACATTTTTCTTTAACAACAAGTACATTCTGATTAAAAGAAAACTGGGACTGTTGTCTGAAATTGTTATAAAATTATGTAGACGCATGGGAATATAACAACGATTACTCCATGGAATGAAAGTTTGCTCTAAAATAAAGGAGTTTTGCCTTTTTCGATAGTCGGCCATTTCTTCCAACAGTGTTTTGCCGATTGTCATATTTTGTATCGTTGTAAGGTATTCCGTCCTCTAAATGTCTGTTACCTGAGCTCGTAGGTGCTCGGTTAGACCTGACCGTCTGTAAACATGCGTTTTACAGACAGCGCATTTCAGCCGTCCTGATTCCAAGCTATGTGTTTCGTGGTATAATGGACTGTATAACATGAAGGGTTGAACTTACGTTTATGAAGATTCTTTTTAGCGTTAATTGAACAATCACCACTTTATTTGTCACCTTGTAACTTAATTGAATGTTTCACCAACAACAAATACGTTTCTTCTTCCTTCAGACTACCATGTCTGCACCAGTACCAATAGTACAAAACAAAATTTACCTAACTTAACATAATGCGTCATAACACTATGTTTGTTGCACATATTTCTCGTAACAGTAGCCATTCGATTTTTATGCGCACAGATTGATAAAATGTGTATACATCTGTGCACTGAAAGTTACAAATAGTGCACTCAAAGTGTAAAAGTATGCCATTACATGACAGCTGTTTTTCTACCCCTGATATATAAAATTAACCTTCTGTTTTCTTAAAATGCTGGGATTTTCTTGACTGAGGAAGGACTGCTCCGTGGAGTAAGTAATAATTTTGGGGCGGTTGGCCATCAGGGTATGTTTGTTGGCGGAGGACCTTTCAGCGTAAACAGATGCGACAGGTAAGATTCGGCGGTGTCAGTTGTGGAAGCCCTAAGCACTTTTCCTGTGAATATTTCCATACAGCAGTGTCACCCTGTTATGCTTGATTTCTTTGCCAGCGTCGCACAGTTTTTATTTGCTATTTTATTCAGCTTCAGCCTTGATTGTAGCTTGTACTTTTTCACTGACATCCAGTACTATTTAAGGGCATATCACTTTTTTCATGTCCAGTTTTCTTATTCACCTTGGCATAAGCTCGAAATGTGCTTTAATTGCAGTGGGATATTTCTGAACAGCTTTACTGCCCAATGCTTTCTTAGCTGGCACGACTGACACATCCGCACTGGAGATCAGACTGTACATATATGGTTTACTGGAGATCAGACCGTAAATGTTTGATTATACATTTTGAGAATTATCAGAGTAAAATACAGCTGTATCATCCCGTGTTCTCCCACCTGATGAGAATGTCTGCTGGAAACAGACGTCTGGTTATACTCATATGTTTCTTTACATCTCAGGTTAGAGAGAGGGTCCTTTACCAACAGTTCCTTTGTACTTGATATGAAATTGTTGGTTTATGGAAAATTTCCCCAAATTTGCTCAGCTTGCTGTTGTTACCGTGTGCTAAACATGTAATATGAATGAAATGTGCATATGGCACTTCAAAATCCAACACCCACTTTTAACACATCCATACGCCTCTAGAAGTGCCTCCAAACTTGTCTCTACCCGTGTGGTTACAAGAGATGTAGAGATTCTTTGACAAACCGAGCAGTTTATCCCTTCTCAGGTATAGTGTTTTCAGTTAAACTTCATTTAACTAATTGCCGCACCAACACGTGAGCTACGTATTCGTATACTGATGTTATCTTCAAGGGCTGAATGGTAACATTCATCAAAATATATTTTCCTTTGAGTCTATTTTTTTTTGGGGGGGGGATAACACTTTCCCAGAGAAGCTTGGGTAGTTGATTGCATGACATGTTTACAAAAACCATTGTTTCACATAAGTAACGAAAATTAGCATTTGTTTCGGAAAATACAGTACTCTCTGTGTCACTAATGTCTGTTGTCAGGTACCGAATAATTTCCTTGCTGCTACATGGGCACTTATGTGTTGATTTTTGTGAATATTTTTCTCTCGCACGGAATTGGTTTCCTTCGTCACGGTTGAGAAGATAATGTGTAATGTCACCGACAGTGTTATATTTTCCATAACTTCGAATCCGTTGCTTGCTCTAAGAAACCGCATCTACGGGATTTTCTTTTTGCATTTAAATAAGTAACTACGACACGGAAAAGTACACACACTCATACTTCCATGTACTATTCTTAACGGAGACTTCCATATATCGTCCCGCATTATTGACACGTCCCTTAAAGAAATCGAGATTTTAGGTTCTCACAGCGTTGTTGAATTTTCGGGTCTTCTGGGAAGTTACGCCATGTTCAGTGGGAAATAGTTACAGACATTTCGAAGGGACGTAGTTTTTGGACTGCTTGACCCTGAAGATAAAGGCATTGTTTTCCTTCGAAACGACGGTAACTAAACATCAGTCGAAACGGCGTAACACCCCAGAGTACTTGAATCTTCAATTAATAAATAGTTTCTGTTCCTTGAATAACCCCACAGGGTAGAAAAGTACTGTAGTAGGCAACTGTCGACGCGTCGGGATCTAAATTCTGAAGCCCTCTCCCGTGCGACGCAACAGCGCGTTGTACTTTAAGAAATAGAATTAACGTAATTACTGCAATATTTGAAAAGATGCAAGTGTTGCAAGTTGTTACAATTATACTGAACAGAACATTACAAAACACTTTCGAACGGAAGGCTGAGGTATGCTGAATATGTGAACTATACGAAAAATATATCCCAGTTCCTTAAATATGCAGACCTGTGCACTATAAAAGTAAGTTGTATATGATACGTTAAAAGTTGAAATGTTTACTGTTCGTGAAATGTGCTGCTGCATGGAAGGAAACATATTATGCACTTGCTTGAATGTTCGATGTTTAATTACAAGTGTTCTGTCAGTTGATCTTTTATAATCCGTAGAAAAAACGTGTTTTGTGTTAAAGTGCACTTCTCTGTCCTGGACAACCTCGTCAAAACTTTATAACGTATGGACATGATGGCTTTCCCCATGAGTGTTGTAGGCACCGCTCATCTGTGTTTGTTTCCGTTCGTTGGTTTCAATATTCAGAGTATGTATCTTACCTGTTCTCTTGCTTTGTAGAAGTCTGTTGTAAGTAGCCTTTTTTTTGATGGTGAAAGTCGGAACGAAATTGCAACCATGCAAGAAGTCCGCAACACAAGAGGAGGCAAGAAAGTTGGTTGTATTACCGTGTATATGTGTGTCGGGGTCGTTGTCCTTCATGGGTTGGTCCAAACACTTCTCAAGGAAGCTAGTACCTGGTCAACAACAAAGCGATAGAATACCTACTGTGTGCAGCGTGTTTCTGAAGCTCTTAATAGTTATGAAGTACATTCGTAACCTTTGGCGACTTTGATGTAATTGTAACAAGTTGAGATTTCAAGATTCAGTTCTGGTTGTTGTGAGGTAATGTCATTATCATACACAGCGGTCTGTTTCATAGTTTTATAACTGAACAGAAGTTAGACTGGTTACTGAAGCAAAATTCCGCCTGCAGTTGGTACAGCAGGACATCCTTCTCTTTTCAGTTGCAGTGGTAGGTGTATCCCAACGTTGCGTGCACTTTGCTTCGTGTTCCGCGTATTCCGATTTCGGCTGGAGAAGATTTTATGGTTTTCCAAAAACCTCTTCAAGAAAACGATGGCGTAATTAACTCCATTGAGCAGAGCCCGTCTAGAGAAGCTAACAGTTCCTCAACTTGTTTCCCCGCATTTCGTGGAACGCAAAGTGCATTGCCGTGTTCACAAGAGCCCGCCACTCGTTCCTGTCCTGAGCCACATCACTCCAGTCCACGCTCCTCCCAATTGTGTTTGATGAAGTTACACTTTAATATTATTCTCCCATTTACGCCTAGGTCTTTCGTGTCGCCTCTTTCCGTTGGGCTTCCCTACAAATCCCTATATGCATCTCTCCTCTCTCCCCCATACGTGCCACGTGCCCCACCCATCTCATTCTTGATCTAATCACCGGAATAATATTTAATAATAATATTTAATAATAATTTAATAATAATATTTAATAATAATATCATGAAGCTTGTCATTATGTAGTTTGCCACAGTCGCTTGTTACCTCGTTCGTTTTTGGCTGAAGTATTTTCAACACCCTGTTCACAAAACAACCTATGCCTATGTTCCCCCTCACTGTGAGAGACCAAGTTTCGCACCCATACAAACAGGCGAAATTATAGTTCTGCTTATTTAATTCCCTGTATTTTTGCATAGGAAACTGGAAAAAAGAGGATTCTGGACGGAATGGTAGCAGGCATTCTCTGATTTCAGTCTGCTCTTAATTTCTTCATGAATGCAGTTTTGATTTGTTGGGAGTTGTTCCCAAATAATTGAATTATTTCACACTTTCAAAGGATTTATTACCTATCTGTATGTTGTGATATTGACTGCATTCTGTTGACGAGACATGACCATATACTTAGTTTTATCAGGATTTGCTTCTAGACCAGTCTCGCTACTAGTGACTAATAACGCTGCTGTTGTGTGCTTGCACCAGGTAAATTAACATCATCAGCACAAACCAGAAGCTGGCATGTATCATTCAAGTTCACCCCCTCCTGGTTTGCGTGCACCTTCCTTGTGGCATATTCTAAAGCAAATTTGAAAAGCAATGACGGTACGGCGTCCCCTTGTTTTAGGCAGTTATTAATAGGAAATGTATCAGACAAAGATATGCCTATCTGGACGTCGCTGTAGGTTTCATTTAAACACATTCTTATTAACCTTATTAGTTTCATGGGGATACCAAACTCAAGAAGAACAAGCGAGTTGGGAAATATACGCATAACAGTTCTGACATGTTCTGTCATAGCGTAAAATTCATTATTTCAGGAAAACGTTGATGAACAAGCATATTTTGAATGTGCCTCTCCCATTTTTACACAGGAAATGCATCAGGACTGAAATAATTCGAACTATAAATAAATAATTAAGGTTACGGTGAGGTCTTTCCTTTTAGTTGAAATTACATCCGCATGCTACTTAGACACTGTTGTTGGATGCTTATTCAGATTAACGAGAAGTAAAAAATATAGCCTGTGCTGCGTGATTGAACAGTCTGTATTAAAATCACACGCCTCCAACACATTTTCGATGCAGTGCAAGCGCAATGAAAGCTGTCACATTTCTTTTGTTGCGTAGGAGGCTGGATGAGCACGCCTACGTTTGGGACCATTTCTAGTTGTTCAGTAGGATGTTCCCAAGCATACGCATTGTTCGCCTTTTCGTTAATTATTTCGTAAACCTTTGAACTTACGAAAATACGTGTTAAATACTCCTGTACAACTTATCTTCCAAGCATTCTTCGCTCCGATAAATATTTGGCACGTTACGCTGGATGTGCGCGCAGAAATGCATATAGATTATCCTGCAAAGTGTACGGTATTTGTCTTAGATTTTAACCACAATGGAAGTGGGTCGACGAAAGTCGTTCAGCATGCAGGACAGACGAATAGACCGATTTTAACAGGCTTGGGAACGCACCTTAAGAACTAAATACATTTTCCAGACCTATAAACCTATCAGAACACGAGAAAACATCCAGTAAAATTAGGTGTATGACCCACCCCCACATACACACACTGACACAGCATTAATACATCTTACGACCTGCATGAACACAACAGCAGCTTCCGGCTTTTCCCTGTCAGTATCATTCCACCAGTGCTCCGTACCCGTATTTCATTCACCTACCGTCGCCTCTGTGTGACGGGTAACCAGGTGGACGAGCTTCGGGAGCCTCTCTTTAGGAGGCAACATAGGCATGAGCCCTGTCAAACGTACGGTAGCAACACTGCTGGTCAGTGTCGGAGATAACGCGGCAAACTCTGTCTGTTAGCTACACAAAGAATCCATGCTTGTTGGGGAATGTGTTAATGCATTAATAAAGTAGGCTCTATAACGTTTTTTTCTCTCGTTTGATGGTCTATGTGTGCTCGTGCAACTACAGGAGGTTAGTTTCAGTTAGCTATAAATCTCCTCCCTTTAGCACATGTTTTAAAACGCTGTTTGTGGTCCCCCTCAGGAGCATGTAAACCAGTGCTTTTCAAACGGTGGTACGTGAAGAAATTTAGGATTCTTTCAATGATTAAAATTTAGAAACGTTAATTTAAACTTGTTTTAAATGTGTTGAAATGTAGAGAAAAACATTTATGAAGTGTATACGAAGGTACCATTTCATTGTTTATCTATAAATGTAGACTCTTCTCTTTCTAGTAACAACTGCGAAATTTGACGTTTCCACAGCGTTGTCGTTTCGCTGGTCGGCAGGTTTGAAGACTTCAAACCTGCCGACCAGCAGAACATCTCGGAAGACCAGTTTCCTGAACGTAGGCTTTAATACTTGCAGTACTTAGTGGTACGCATACATGTTTTGTATTGTGACAGCGGTATGTGAGAAAGAAAGTTTGGAAAGCACAGATGTAAACTACCTGAATATTATTTATTACATTCAACTAGCTCGAATAGCGTTGTGGCGACCCGTGCTGTTTAACCTGAGTAATGGAGAGCATCGCCAAATACGTCACTTCTTTGTGCCTCACACGATAGACGGAATCAACAACCTTCTCATACAACACGGTAGAGACGAGAAGTCAAAAGTATCAAGCAAGTATAAGATCTCAAGGGATGTACGCAATATGCAGTATACAGTATAATAAAACCGACAAAAGTAAGCAATATAAGGAAAGTTATAACGAACAGTAGAATACTGAAAATTGGGTGAGATCCAATTTTCTTTGACGAAGATGCGATTACATAGAACATTTAAAAACACAAACATAAGAACAGATTGTACGTTAAAACGCCATGAGGAGAGACACTACACCACTAGTATATTGCAGAAACACGGCAGTGACATACGACTATACAAATTTAGGTGCCTCTTTGTTGTTACTATATATGTTGGACAAACTGCTAGACATTTAAAACAAGGTTTTGGGAGCATGTACAAGAAGACGGGGTCAGTATCAGTAGATCGAAATATTCCAGATATATGGGCCTTCTAGACCAAAAGACGAAATTGGGAAAAAGACCGGACATGGGAGATTATCGGCATACCCACGTGTAATGTAGGCCTATACGAGTATACAGTATAGACGCGTATACATAGTTGTGTGACATCCTCAGCGTCGGTACACCGTGGACACACGTTCGGCACCACTCGTGCAGATAGCACCAGCAAGCCCAGTAACTACGAGACACGAACAATTACAAGGTACTTACAAACAAAATTGTAGGCTTCAGTAAAAAAACTCAAGTAACGTTTGACGACAGAAAGCGACAGGAGTGTCATCGGCCATGCAACAAGGACGGCAACGTGGAGTACAAATTACGGTCCAACAGTTAACAACAGACCGGACTGCACATCGGAAATTGGAATGACACAAGAAAATGAGGAGTGACGTACATAACTTAAATCGTGTTTTACGTCAGACCTATATGAGTAATGTTTAGGCTTTTTGTAGAGAGCGAGAAATAAGGAAAGTACGTACGGCTTTAACGATTGTAGTGACGTAACTTGGACAACACTGGTTGTCCAGTTATGCGAACGAGTATTTTTAAACATTTTAAACATAGTTTTAATATGAACGATTTGAATGTAATTGCTACGTCCGTGATGGACAATAACTGGTAACTCGTAGGGTTATGTCATGCTGCTAGTGCAAGTGGAATAAGAGGTGGCTGATAGAATTGTGATTGTTCAGAAGAGCTGCACAGTGAGGAGGGTTACAATTTACTGACTTTTTCGATATTTCACCAGTTTGAATTCGTAGTGTACTACGAACGCATGAAAGTACCATGAAATTTTAACGAATCCGGAGAAGCAGTGTTGACAAGTTTCATGTGTGCCGAAATAATTTGTAATGTCAGTCCCTAACGTTTTAACAACTCTATGTCACCTACGCCGGATATTTACGAACGTCGTTAATGGTATGCGACGCCAAGGCCAGAAGCGAATTTTTTCCCGTTCGTGTATGGACGTGAAAAGTACGTAGGGAATGCAGGTCGCAGAGAAACGCGCGTGGCCAGACGGACGTGAAAATGTCGGGCATGTTTTTAGGCCAAGGCCACACGAGCTATTTTGTTTTCCGTCCTTTCACAGGCATTAAAGTGACACGTGGAATGCAATTCACAGAGAGCAACGCACGTAACCAGATGGACTTAAAAATCTCGGATTCCTTTAAACCGTGATGCATTATGAATCTTGGCTGCAGCCGACCTCATCCCGAGCTATTGGAGGAGGTATGTTTCCCCGAAACGTAAGTACTGATCGGTATATATGGTGTCACAAACCACAAGACCACGGTGTGTGTATACGCTGTAAATTGAAAACTGTGTTCAGTCTGCAGCGCTTTGGAAATTAGATTATGTACACGACACTTCTGTTGTTGTCCCCCCCCCCCCCCCCCCCCATTGCCTTCCGCTTGTGCTGAGAAGTACAAATAAGACAGACTTAATGTAGGGTACATACAGAGTTCATATGGCTGCTTGGGAGTGTGTCGGGTTCATGCAGTAATGGTTTACGAGTCGTCATAATTCAATGTAGTGCATAAACTAAATGCTTTGAAATGGTTATTTAGGATATTTTAGCATTTTGAACTATTAACAAAAACGTCTGGGTTAGAACGCGTAAAGCCTGCTTTCCTATTTACAGATGTCTGCACTGCAACGTCCGAGCAACATATATTAATGTAAAATAAACCGTATATAAAAGTGTCATACAAATTTTGTGCCTTAATGTGTTTTTTGGGTATTGTAAAGTTATAGTCCACTTAAAGGGCGTATGGCGATTGTTCATTACTTGCAGGACATACGTGGCTCGCGTTCTGATCCTAAAGGAAATCCAAAAATTCTGCAAGCATATCTCAGTCGTTTAGTTAGCGAGAACGGGAATGAAATCGGGTTAGTAACCTTATAGTTTACGATCGCATTTGTTGTCAGATTACAGCGGCCTATTGAGTGTTGGGATAAAGTTTTCAAAAGTTGCTGAATGAAACTGTCCTCTGATCTATGCATAACTGAGCCCTCCGACGCCACGAATTTTGGTACGCCGAGAAGTGCCGGCTTGTGTCCTACTGCCGCAGCCGCTTCAATCAAACATCAAAGCTCGCCGTGCATATTGACTTTTTGAGTACACTATGCCCTTCAGATGTCCCCTCAGGTAGAACTCGGCAGGAGTGAGATGGGTAGTCGCGCGGATGCCGCAGAACTGGTCCGTTTCCTCCTGTACATCGATTTGGGAAGTGAGAGTCCAAAGTCACAGCGCAGCGGGTAGAATGAGGGCGCCATCATGCGTAAACCACATAGTATGTCGCGTTACCAGTGGCGCATCCTCTCGTAGTTGAAGTAATTGGTTCCTTGTCATAAGTATCTCGCTGACAATGCGGTTGTGACCGTGTGCTTATTGGCACATTGGCGTGATTAGGGATTGAACACGACCTTGTGATTATTGCAGGCTATTAAGAATCACTGTATTTTCAAAATTTCCGACGAAACGTCTGCCAAACTCCTGGTCTTATTTATTGGCGTATTTTGAGCTAAAAGTGTTACATCAACATGAGTCGTTATCTCAAGCGTTACTGGTTACGTAGTCATGTTTGACATGGGTTGTGACCGCCATGTTGTTCGAAACTATCTGCACCGGCTGTACAGACGAGCTCCTTTTGAAACAAAGCGATCTCATATACATACTACTTCAGTATTGTTCCGTGTGTGGATAACACCATCCACGATGGCGCCGTTAGAGCTGCTGTCGAGCCTGCGATTTCTGTTGGTACACCATATCAATGTATCGCCGCAAGTAGAGATCTAGGGAGTTAAGTCCAGAGATCGGGGTGGCTAGGCATACGGACCTCCGCGACCAGTTCAACAATATTCATGGCACCTATTCAGGTACCATGACTTGTCCAGTGCGCCGTCGTTTGCAGCTACGTGATAAATGCTTGCAGAGGGAGAGGAACGTCGTTCGAAGGAAATGATACCCGGCCCTGTTAGGAGATGCAGGTAATAATAGTGTGGACCACGCTTTAGATTATCCGAAAATCTTAAGGATCCTGATAATTCTGTGCGTAACGTCAGTTCCTGTTATACCCAGAAGGCAGTTTCGTAGTGCTGATAAAACTAGAAATACAGCCTGATGAAGAAAGTTAACGCTGCTGTTCGAAGTAGACAACGAGCAACAAGAACAGCAACTTTGTGGAGCGAATGTCCTGGAGTCACACTCTGTCCGGGTTGAGAGTCATTCATGTCTCAACTCCTGATTGGGACCACTGACTCCCAGGGCGGCATATCTGAGGACATTCAGCCCTCGCTTGCCGACAGGTGTTTGTAAAGAGTATAGACTAATCAGGTAGAACATGGGTGTCCAACTGGCGGCGACATTTGCAAATTATGTATACTTATATTACAAAAATTACACAGTAATTTATGCGGTTATGTATACTACTTACTGTGATTTTTGCACTTGCAGCCCGTGAACCATCCAACAATAACGGCTGTGGCCCTTTGATGAAAAAGGTCCTGCACCCCTGAGGTAGAAGGCTAACAAACCATACCGTCGTACTGTGTTTCCGATTTTGAAGTTTTAACTGTGCTTATGCCAGGAGCCTGTACGTCGGGTACTAACGGGTCGCTCTGCTCGCTGTTAAAATCCCTGTCCTACTTATTTCTTTATTAGCCTGAAATTCGCATACACATACCAACGGTGTGCATGTAGCGTTGTGTGGGGTATTCATGGTGAGAATGGGCACGGCAAGGGCCCAAGCTTCGACCCACCTCACTGCGTCAATTGTTGAGGAATACATCCATCAAGCTACAGAAGGGCTCGTTTGCTTGGGCGGAAAAGTCCCAAGAACTCGGAATGGGGGAGAGTCGTTTCTAGATGACCAGAAAATGTTGGTGGAAGGCAAATCAAAAACCGGAAACCATTCTTCTGACTGTCAGGGCTGACATTCTGACACGTAAGCACCGTTGACCTTGAGGATTCTGATCTTCTGGGATGTTAACCCTGTGTAAATGGTAATTAACTGCCGTTGGAAGACGCTGCGCTCCTTCGAAATGTCGGGACGCGTTAAATTACTGGCAAACAGCGTAACACCCCGGAAGACCTGAATCCTCAAGATCAGCACTATGGAAACCTCAAATTTCGAACATCGTTGAGCTTGCCCAGTCAATGTAACTTATGTTGCTTTTATATCATTTTAGCATTTTAGCTGTATGCCATGTGATTTTTTTTTGAACGGCCATAAGACACTGATGCGTCGAACCTGTACATTCTGGCATTCTTCTGGCACTTAAGTGCTGCCTGGTTTGTAAAAAGTCCAGCGTAATATTGTCATTTATATATTAACCTCATGTTGAGTTGTGAATTTCCATATTAATTTTAGAAAGGCGCAAATAAACAGGGACGCTGAAGCGCCTCTAAGAACACACACAGTGTATCGCACCATCGCTTAGGACGTGGACTGTTCTTCATATGAACATTTGGCGGAGGAGGAGGGAAATCTGCTTGAACGGGCGGTATCTACGTCACGGTTACGATTTCGGCCCTTGTTGATATATTTTAAATTGAAAATAAGTCTGTGAATAACATCCTGAAGTATGGCGGACATTTCGTGGCACATCGGCATGTATTAGGAATGTAACGTGATGTCGATAAATGGATAAGATACCGTAGAAACTATTCGATCTCTGTATGATTTGCGTATTGATCAAGTAATTTATTGCTGTCCTTTGCTCAGTATTTTACGTAAAGTTAGCAATTGCAGTCGCTTTGCGACTTGCCTAACCATGGAACTGGTGAAATCCACAGCCACAAATCTTGAAATTCCGATGCTTACCAATTGCTCCTCATGTAATCTCTCCACCTCAGGTATTTTTCTTAAGTGTTGGTGAGTTGACAGAAGTTTAGATTGGCCTGCTCGTCTGGTGGAAAGCCAACGATGAAACATTCCGGGTACTTGCTGTACAGTACTTGCTCGGTGGTACATGGTACACCGGCCACAAGTGTGTCATCTGTACGTTTATTAGCCGCAGGAGTTGTGGCCAAAGTCACTGGCATCTTATAGGCGAGCACGTAAACGACCTTGTTTCCGAATGGTTTCTTTAGAGGACACAAGTTAGTAATTTACTCGAGCGCTTGTTGCAGACATTCGTGAGTGTTCTGTTCTTTAAGTACTAGTTTTGGACGATATATATTTTATTACGTCGTGTGGAAGTAAATTTTTCATTGTAAGGAAAAAATACGGCATTAATGACAATAAATTTAATGTGGGATAAGGAATGAATGCCTTTATTACTACGGAAACTGATGTCGTAACTGCTACTATTATTATTATTGTTATTAACTTAAAGTTCGCCCTATAACAGACCAAGAAGGCCCAGAGGGGGGAGTAGAAGTATAGCTCTACGCTTTCTGTAATCTCGGCGCTAGATGGGGGGTCACGGTCGCTTTACCCCCGGGAAAGAGATGAGGTATAAATTGTACAGGAGGTTAGGTGGGCCCCAGGACCGATCTGGACGGGTACAGAAAATCTTGCCTCCACCGGGATTCGATCCCCGGACAACTGCTGCTGCTACTACTACCAATAATAATAATAATAATAATAATAATAATAATAAGGTTAAGCAATCCCTGGACAGGCCCTGAGGGCTCCAGGAGGTTGAGGCTCCCAGAATGTCTAGACAGTCGGCACATGAAGGTGGTAAGGTTGTCAGCCCTAGGCACCGGCCCCCTTAACCCCCCAGGAAATATTCCTGGTACTAATTTCTGTTAGAGGATGAGTCGACCCCAGGGCCATAGTGCAGCCAGAAGGATTATGTCAATGAAAAATTCCAGTGAGATCATCGGAAATCGAACCCGCGACCTTCCGGCTTGTAGCGCAGTGCCTCAACCAACTGCGCAACCGCGTACCCCAATAATAATAATAATAATAATAATAATAATAATAATAATAACATATAATTTTCCGTTTCTGCAGTGGAGAAGGACGGAACGACAACCGACCGTGCAAGATCCCCCCAATTTTATCACGGATACGTAAATGGAATGTCTTAATATATTGCAACTGTACATTGCAATGTGAAGTTGTGTGCGACAATTTGTAATACAAGCCATAGCGGGATCCGATGCTTAAGAAATCGTTAACACTTGAATAGGTCCCGGAACAGTTATTTCTTTCAACCGATAAAGTGATTCGATATCGATGTGACGACGTACGGTTGTTGTCACCGATATATAATTTTCGTTTATTGTCTGCAATAGCAGTGAGAGTAAGCTTGAATGTTTTCCTTTTAGCATAGGCCAATAGGTTAGTTTTGACTCCGTTAATTTGAGCAGGTATACAGTAACAGTGAACAGTAGAGCATGAACGTAATGTTTGCTATGAGGGAATAGTTAATCGTGGGTTTACCGGTTTATGTCTAGTTCATATGATTCAATGCTTGCTGGATTTGGGCAAAAAGTGGAAAGACTTACTTAAAGCGCGTTCATTAGTGTTCAGCTTGAAACCACCAGTCTTATTTATACGTGTATAAGGGAGGATCATGAATTGAAAGTGTAGAGGCAGTACCAGCAACACACCAGAAATATTACGCAGTATATACGTTGTAGCACGGCACATACTGTAGGAGCTCTTACTGTTTTAAGGAATTGACATTTTAAGGAATTATCATCAGTGACAGCTTTTTCTTATTTTTATGCACGGTCATTGGCTTGATTGACACTTAGGACTATGTGTCAAAAGATCTTACCAGTTTAACATACATACGTTAAGACCCAAGTTCTCTTAGTGCGAATAATTATGTAGTTATGAGTGAGATCATAACGGCATGCGGACTACTGTATTGTACGACGTGACGCCGTGTAGTGTGGTGGTAGCGTACAGACGTTTCAGAGGATCCTGCTGCGTACATCGTCAGCATGATGACATGAAATGTCGGTACATCTATAGCAGACTCTGCCGCACGACACCAAGACACCTCTCACATAATGGTATGTGACGGTTATACTTTGAGTCACATTTTATTTAATTGCTTGCAGTTGTAATTATTAGTATTATTATGGGGCTGATTTATTCATTAAATACTGTTTGTGTTTATGCCAAGTTTGTTGAACTTTTTGATTGTTGACTATCAGCAGTATAAGTACAGAATTGTTTTGCGTGTATATGACGTCTCCGTAATAAATTTAATGTGCTTAGCTTGAGTGGTTCATTCGTTCATAATCAAAACTGTAGAAGTCGATTTTACACAGCCGCGATTTTAGTTTACATTGCACAAAACTGTCGTATTGCCAAAAGTTAACATACTTTGTGAGTGGCACTAGTTTCACTTCCACGTAACATGTTCTTGCAAGAAAGTAAAGAACATAACGACGTTTGTTTGGCCTACAATGGCGTAACTTCATTCCAAGTTTCCTGAAAACCTGTCAGTTGATTTAAGCAGTGACACCTGACACACCACACACACACACACACAGAGCATGGGAATTTATTGGCGTTTTTTATCCCTTGTCTTAAGAAAGGAAAATGGGCTGAAAATGAAATATGTGCAGGACTACAAGCATATATTGCAGTACCATTCCCACAGAAACAGCCGGATCGATCCCGACTTCACACATCCATAGCATATTATTACGTTTGTCACATTTTGTGCACGATTTTAGTTTTCGTTGAGGTTTTGCATCATTACGATTCATTAAAACAGTGATCAGCAAAATGCAACATTCATAAAATCACCATTTTACTGGAATGCGACATGTTTTGGTTATCTACCTTATATAATACATTTTCTTTGTGAAAGTAACACCGGTGACGTCACAGCCATAGGTTTCCATGGTTACGAGGGAGCTTCGTTTCCGAGTGACGTCACGGTCGTGTTACGGGTAATGGTATCGATATAAGTTATCAGTATGTGTGTGTGTGTGCGTACGTGCACGTATGTATTCATGTATTTATGTGTGTGTGTTATCGCCATTTCTCATTAACAAAACATTTTAATTGTTTTGGAACTCTTTTTCTCAGTGTTGTCTGAGGAATTAAGGTTCATTTGAATGTGAAGTAATGAGGATAACAAGTTGGAAGGATTTGATGGGATTGTCCGTTGGTGTTTTATCTTCTCATAAATAAACGTTAAATTCTGTATATGTGTTTGTTAGTATGCGATTGATACTCTTATTACCCTCTCTGTGTCAATCCGTTATTTTTTACGGATAAACACAAGTAAAAAATCATAATCGGGAGAATTAGTGTTTGAACGCGGATGGATCTCTCGTTCAAAGCCACCCGCTTTTCTGGTCAAGGAGCGACCGCCCTGTCGGGCTGTTGCCTTCCACTTCATAGGCTCACCTCTTGCTGTCGTCCTGTTCGCGAACCCGGTGACATCCTTCCAAGCATTGATATCCTTTGTGTTATTCATTAAGTGTCAGTAATTGTGTGAATTTGAGACAGTTGTTTCTAAGGTTATGTGATCTTAATGGTACTCTCCACAACCTTGTGATTAGTTTAAATGACAAGTAGGTACTGTTATACGCACGTCATAATTTAAAATACCAGTCTTCTGGGATATGACACCAAGGCTGCCTTGAAGATTGGAAACGCTGGCACCCATATACCACTGTGCACCCTGTATATCCCAGAAGATGGGATTTTTCCAGATGATTATTAGTTGTGACCTGATAGCTTTCACTTTTATTACTGTTTGAGACTATGTATATAGCCCTGTGAAATAATTGGGACGGCAATAGCCTTTAAGGATCGCGTGCTTCGTAAGAAGATCGACGGATATGCAGTCCGCACGTAGATTTGAAACCGCCTGTAATGCTTGTAAATTTGTGGTGTTCCCTTAGAGTAAGCAGGTATAAATAGATGAAGGTCCGGATGACAAAGAACCTGAACTTAATTATACCAGTTATTCCCCGAATTTAATCTGCTCTTACATGTGTGTATATGTAGATCTACACACCCAAACAGGGTATTGAAGGACACTTTCCGTAAGGCTCTGTGCGTTTGTGTTCTGAGGACTTGCCTTTCATTTCAGACCGACCTGTGTGGTATCAAATGGCGTAAGTTGGTGTGTGGGGACTGCAGTTTCTCGTCGGAACCTTTGGATGATCCTGTGTTGGCGAGTTTCTCTCGCTGTCTCGCCGGAGATATTCTGTGCGTGTGGCGGCGTGTGGCTACGCAACAACCGGCCCACGCCGCTGGCCCGCACTCCTCAAATCAAGGTGCTGGAGGTCTCTTCGACTCCATCGGTCTTCCCCCGGGACTTGGCGGTCCTGGACCAGCAGCAGGTGGTCAGAATCAACACCCACCATTGTCACTTCATGCTGCAAAGGAACTGTGGATCTTCTGGTATGGTGAGGAGCCTGACCTCTCCGGTCTCGTGTCTCCGGAACTTATCGCTGCCGGTGAGTATAAAGTTTAAGTATTTTTAAGCAGACTTCCTTCCCTAAGAAGGAGAAAATAGGTTATAGAGTGACCATGCTGTTTTTTTTGCGTGCACTTCTCCGGGCGCGCGCGTATATGTGTGTGTGTATAAGCTCGCTCGAGCGGCCAGGCTTGTGTCCCCTCATTCCAAATTTGATTCTGGTGACCCGTGGTCACGAAACTCGGTATGAATAATATGCCATTGGAGTACACACCAACGCCGTACGTTTTTATTTGCTGCGATCAGTAATAACGCGAAGGACTCGCCA
Organism: Reticulitermes speratus; assembly: GCA_021186555.1. Taxonomy (NCBI): domain Eukaryota; kingdom Metazoa; phylum Arthropoda; class Insecta; order Blattodea; family Rhinotermitidae; genus Reticulitermes; species Reticulitermes speratus. Next base: position 20,624,693 of record JAJKFL010000002.1, read on the forward strand.
AGTTTTGAGGAGGTACCAGCACCGGTGCCACTTACCTTGGAGCCCTGAAATGTGTGATCCTTGATCTTGGAAGAATATTAAACTTGTTGAGATAACACTTTTATAGTAAATACAATAGTTAACTGGTGTATATGTGAACGTTTTCTTTAGCTTTCAGTCTGGTGGCTATAAATAGTCAATCATTGGGACAGGTGTATTAATTGATGCCAGTGGGCTTGATTTTTGTGCATTCGCATTTATGTGTTATTAACATGTAGACCTACAATGACCCTCTTAAAGACCTGCCTTCGCGTCCGAACGCACGTAGAAAAACACCCATAGAAATTCATTTTACATATTTAGGCAACAAGGAAATTTACTATATTCTTAAGCCGTTCTGCATAATCTCTGTTTTTATTTTTTACAAAATTCAGTTTATTTAATCATTTTATCTTCTTATGTTTAAATAATGCATTTTTCATAAACCATGCGCTAAAATTAAGCCCCCGCCCACCCGGTAGGACAAAGGTAAAACATACATTGAACATAATCCTGCCCTTAACGAGAAATTTCTGTGACCTGGCGAACGTAGGTTGAAAACTAACAAATATGGAAAGCGTCTAACGCTGAGATGAAACGAGAATATAATTCACTTCAAAACGGTACAATAATTACTATTTTCTGTTGGTCACATTTGTTTTCTGTTTTGAATCGTGTTTTGGGAATACCGGCACAGCGTTCCGAACAATCAGTTAAAATCTTAATTCATACTTACGGATGATGTTTTTAGTTGTCACAAACAATGCGAACAATGCTGTCATGTTAAATATGTGCTGTGATGCGTACGAAACTACGTTAAGCAGATGGGTACAGCACACACCAAGAAGCAACCCACCAGCGTACCGCCAGCGCCATCTGTGAGAGAAAACTGGCACCTACAGAAGAAATCTAGACCGGCGTGCTTGAGGTACGTGTCAGATCCTGCCGACCTTCCCATTACGCGATAACCTCCTTATTGTTCAGGGGAATCCAAATGGGCGACATGTCCAAACTAGGTTGCGGGCTGGATTTGCCAGACACGCCATGTTAGCAAATTGCTTACATTTCCTTTACCTCCTGCTAGTTTCAAGTTGAACATCTTCACTTCATTCGTAAGCATGTTGGGCCAGTTTCGATTTTAGTAGAAGACCCTATCCCATGTTATGCCTACGTATATGTTCCCGGATCCGCAAGTTTAGCGGTTTGCTTGTTTCACCAACGTATCTTTTTTCCCCCATTTCCAGGGAATGCTATAGGCACTGTAGGCACTGTGTGCCGTCTGTTGCGGATCCCTCTACGGTATGCTTCTCATGACCGACCTCCTGAGGGTGTGTTTGTTTTGAAGACTATCCCAGGAATGTGTAGGCGAGTAATACACGTTATGTTAATTTCGTGTTTGTACCGATTTAGCGTTTTGTGGGTTACGTTGATGTTGCTGTCTTGGTTTTAGGTTTTCATGACCACGCTCAAAATTTTTTTTTGAAATTTTATCTCTTTTGGAGAAAACTTGATCGGAGCTGTATACAGTATGGCAGTTGAACTAGCTCGGGTTGTCTAGAAACTGAGAATAGCTTGGTCTCCTCATCTTTTACCTGCGGACGGCAACGGATCCAGTTTTGGAAGTTGTGTTTGTTGTTTGTACCTTTATGTTTTTGGAACAATAAATGGTGGACAAAGTCCGAAAGCTGAGTAGTCATGAACGTAAAACACTGTCGTCAGAATCCTGGAAAATTAACGAATTTAAGTGCGCAAGTTATTTGGAACAAAAGATTAAAATTAAGAAATAAAGGTGAAGAAATGTACTAGTGTAACCATTCTGGCATGTTTGCTGCCTGCGCTTCTTTTCAGTCATTGCTGATTGTGATGAGCAATTAGCCATTTAATCTTGTATTCATGTAAAGTAACCGTTATTGTGTTCAGATTTTGATTCAGAATCGAAATGGTTCGACAGCTTTGTTCAATAATTTTAAGATGAGACATCCCCGTTGGTGTTAAATTACAAGTATGTATATCAAATCTGGTGTATCAAAACTGGTGTTGTGTGTGACTGATTTGGTATATACACTTGTTGCTTATTTGACTCTGCAGTACAAAGTGTCATGGAAATCTGTTTAGTTGTTCTTAAGTTGTTTCGCATATGTAGACAAACAAACGGACAGATTTACAAATAGGCCTTCTGCAGGAATACAAAAGTACGTAGAAACAAAACAAATTGTTATTTATTCTGTATATATTTGTGACTTATCACTAGTTTGTGTATCGGTTAATCGTGAATAAGCTGCTCGTGAGTTTAATGTTTGTTAAAAGGGATGATTTTATCATCGTCTTAGTTATACAGTTTTATTTCATGGGTCAGCTCAACGTGAAAGAGTAGCATGCCAGTTGTGTTTATGCATGTCTAATTAAAAATAAAACAATTATGTGTTTCAAAATAAAACAATTATGTGTTTCAGTGATACACTAATAAATGTGGCTTTGAAGTGTAATTTCTGCTTTAAGGGGTCTTTTGTGTGTACGTGTGTGTGTGTAATTCATAACGTTAGCTATTTAGTTATTCATATTTATTCATATGTCACCTGCAAGAGAACGAGTTGTATACTAGTATATCTTATTATATTTGGGTGTCGATAACAGTAGAACTTGACACGGTAAATGTTAACGTTTGGTGCTTAGTATTCAGCACATATCGCTACAAGAATGGAAGAACTATACTTCAACGTGACCCCCTTGTGGACATAGTTCATATCGGGAGGCCAGATCTTCCAGTTGACAGTATCTCTGGTGTAATTTGGGTGACAGCCGCGGCAGTGTTGGCCGTAAGGCCATAAATATCTCTGGGCGCTGACCATACGCAGTTTTCTGCTCGGATTCCTACACGGACAAATCGGGTCGCGTTGAGTCCATCGAAATTGGGGGCCTAATTACGGATCCTCCGCGAGCAAATGACATGTTGACACGTTTCTCGCCGCTGTTCACATAGTTCATCTTTAGATTTTCCAAGCACACGCGCATAAACATTCTCCCGCCTTTTATTAACATGCAACACGAGCAGTGTACCAGCACCTTTACTGACAATGTTTGCATTGCGTTTCACGTTAATCCATACCGAAACGGACCATCTTGTACTATTTCTTTGTACTTTAAATAATGCATATTGTCGTTCCGCGCAACTTGGTTGCGGGTCCAAAACGCGAGACAAGTTCGCAGAGGGAATGAAACTGTGTTTTAGGAGATACAACATCAACATTAGAGTAGAGCGAGGGAGGGACACGCGTGCCCATAGACTGAAGTAACCGGCATGTATTGGCGGGTCGTGGTGACACGCAATGTCACGTGCTCTGCCTAAACGAATCAGCGTTAGTCAGTGTGAGCTCGATGGCCTAGCTGGATGCCGCAGCAGCTGATGCGCCCACGAAGTCGCTTGTAGCGTTCCGCAGTACTACAGCTGTTGGACGCATGCGTGCACGTGTTGTGTTTCATGTAAATTACGGTGTGAATGGGCAGTGGGTTGTGAAGTATTAGTTATGATTAGACTTATTGTAATTTGTAAATCGAAAGACCAGCAGTATAAGCTCCTGGTCCCACTCAAGCATGCTGAAAGTATATTTTCCAAAGGTCATTGTTATATCAATCAATCTGGAAGCATACTGTGGTAGGCCACCTGACGATGTTGCGAAATGTGACGAGCGGACAGCGAAGGCATGCCGCGTAATGCCTAGACCAGTTCAGTGTATTGTTAGCAGGGGATGGTTTTGATGTGCCATGTTTCTGTTGCCAGGTAAACCTCTGGCAAAGTAGAAAGCTGATCGCCCTGGGCTAGTTATGACCGCAGTGCGTTGTGACGTAAACTGCTGAAACGAAAGAATTTCCCACAGGAAAAGACCCAGTGAGGAAATGTACTCAGCTAAGAATTCTGGCACGTTCGCACTTCTGCATTTAAATGTCTTGAAAAAGACGAACTTTGAATTTCAGTGCATTAACGGCTGTAGCAACATATTGTTTGTATTTTAATTACATATCTAGGCCATATAGAATGAAACTTTCTTCCCTCCTGTCTGTTTCCTGCTTCTTACAGCGGGCATAATGGAGTACAGCTGAATATACTCGTGACAACTCCGGACCCTTGTGCGAGTATTGTGGCACAGTTTCTGTTTCCCGTTTATTTTCAGTTATGTGATTATGCTTTAATTTTGGTGTTGCCTTTCGATCTACGTCCTTGTGTCCAAATTGGTATTTTTCCTTGCGGTTTCTCGACAAACACTTTGTATTTATCATTTCTCTGCGTGCTACATGTCGGGTCCATGCCATCGGTCTTGACTTAAAGACGGTAAGGCGTAGTATGTGAAAGCGTACAAATTATGGTGCTTCTCGTCCTGGAAATCGATCTGTCGTGTTTATTGTGGAGCGATAGTGTTCCAGAACGCGCAACAGGTTCTTGTTGGCAGTAGCTACTTTTGTGGGTTGATACTCCCAAGTTGACGCCGTGTTGTCCTGTTCATGAACACGCCAGGTGCCCCCTCCTTTTCTGGGCAAGATTCTGGATTGTGTTCCTGGGGGGAACTCCAATTTCAGTAAGCATCTTCTGGGTTTCTCACCCACTCCCGAAGCTACGTCCCGTTCACGTAAACAGTCGATGCTCTAGAACAGGGGTGGCCAAACTTGCTTAACGTAAGAGCCACATACGATAAACTTCAGATGTTTGGGAGCCGCAAGACATGAACAGATATTACACACACGTTTTTATTGTTACATGCACATTTTGTTACAAAAGTTCTTAAATATATTTACTCACCATGAACATTAAACTTACGTTTTAATCTAGTGGACTCTCAGTTTATACCCGGTAAATAATTATAGAGCTTGAAAATTTTTCATTTACCTTGTATATGAATTGTAATGCAAAAAGGAGCTCAGCCAACATATTTCCGCGAGCCGCACATTGTACGTCAAATATCTGCATGTGGCTCTCGAGCCGCGGTTTGGCCACCCCTGCTCTAGAATGAGTTTAACCAGTGTCCGTCACAGAGGTAATAGAGCTTTGCAGAACTATCGTTGTGAACGTTTATAACCACATAATCCAGTAGTATCCTTACGTTTAGCGTAGAGTTTTATCCCGAACTGATGTGTTGTGCGGATAAGGCCGCTTTTATTTGAATATAGGCTACACGTTGACTGAAAAGAAAGCTCGCACAGCACGCCCACTGCATATACACGTGCAGTGCGCGGAAAATGGTGTTTGTTGCCCCGGGAATGCGAAGAGGAGTGTCAGTTCAGTGTTCTGTTTAGGTGCATTAACCTCCTAAAGCGTGAAATTCATTCATGAAATATATAAAAGTTTAGTGCTTACTATCACAGAAAACACTATCCATTTAAGAGACCATGCAGTTAATGCTGTTTTGGAAAATAGTCATTCTTGACTCCGAGAAGCATACGAAACCGCGGAGTGTCTGTTAACATTAAAGGGAGGTGATACGTACTATATATAGTAGGGGTCTAAACACTTCTTTAAAGGGGCAATTGTGAAAGACACGTAAGACATGTTTCACGTGGGCCAGTAGCCTTCACTCTCGATGTTGCTGTGTATCCCGACTATTACCGCACCTGACCGGTTAGGAAAAGCGGAACGCAGAACGAGCAGGCATAGCGGAAGAGCCGCGTACTTACGTTCGCAAGGGACATTTATCATACTTTAGACGGGCACGTCGCTGTGCCGTTGGCGAACGTAACAAAAAACTTTGGACAACCCTTTATAATCACATGGCTTGGTGTTGGTGACAGGACTGTGATGATAGGGAGGCTGTTCACGTAATACTTGTACTTGCACTCTCACTGTTTTTAAAGTATTCGTAATTTAGAACTTGGTCATCTGTAGCATGTTACAAAAGTGTTTCAGGTAAGTATGACATGGTCGAAAGCGACGATTATTATTTATCGAGAAAGACCCCGAGCGTGTATCATCGACCGCTGTTGTACCCAAATGGGTGATAAGTCGAGTGCCTTTCTGCGCTTCTGTTTCACTTCATTCCCAACAAATTCTAGTCTATTCTGTTACTAGAACACTCACTTTCGTGTTCTGATATTAGTACTGCTTGTTTTTTTCATACAAGTTTATAGACGGACAGATTGAGTATCGTACATTTTAGGGTAGGGGGACTCTCACCCTCCTTAGCAGTCAGAAAGTACCAAGCTCGAGGATACATGGAGCCTTACCAGCGCATCGCATTACAGTTCATGGCACATTGTTTCTGTACGGGAAGTTCGCATGTACTCGTACAGTACGTACTGGTGCTGGTGCAAGCTGACGTTGATGTCTTCCTTGTGTCGAGTGGAGATAAACTGTTTCCTTTATAAGTTAGTTCTCTTGTACCAGGGCTGCACAGGGGTGTCACAGGAGATACCGTGACTATTTCATAGCCCCGTCTATTCATGGGGTAACCAGACCATCGTACAACGCGATAAACAGATTCTTTTCACTGATGAATGTTTTTAATAAAAGCGAATTTCAAAATTCGGATGTGGTGGAGAGCATTGGCTTGTTCGTTGATAGCCATTTTGCACGTTCTGAGTAGTGTGTGAACGTGGTTGGGGGTCAAAATGAGGGTGGGAGTTCTGCCGGCGGTGCTATCGACCTGCTGCATAGGGCGGCAAGAGCGTTATACTCTGCAATTCAAATCCAGGAGGTGCTTTGCGAGTGACTGTGCGTGGAGATCGAATGTTGGGACCATCAAAAGGCGGGTTGCCGTCATATCAGCCTTGTGTAGTTGCAGGTTAACGTGGATATTATTACTGGCCCTGATATAATGCTCTCTTCCCTCCGAATACGTCGAGGAAACAATGACTTCGCGTTATATTTGCATATATTCAATTCTTTTAGGTATTTAGTTAGAGGTTGTCCAGAATTCAGTTATTTATTGACATAACTTTTCTTATTTGTTGCAGTAACGTGATAGTTTTTTGAATAAACAGCGTTTGCCATACAAGTCGTTCTGTACCGTTTTGTGTAGATATAGCGTGTGTATGTGTTTACATTATACAACTCTTACGTAAATTATTTTCTTTAGTGTGAATTTTAAAGACTGATAAGCCTAGATAGTGTAGTCAGTATAGTGACTAGGGTACGGGCTGGACTATCCGGGTTCGAATCCCGGCAGTGGCAAGATATCTTCGTCTCCAAAGTGTACAGACCGGCTCTGGGACTCACCCATCCTCCTGTTCAGGGGGTGCCGTGTTTGTTTTTCTGGAGTAAAGCGGTCGGGCCGTGAATTTGACCACTCATCACCATCTAGTTGAGAATGAGTGGAGCTGTACCCGAACTCCCCGTATATGCCTTTATGGCGTGGACAGGGAACACTTTACCTTTACTTTTTTATGTGTATTGTGTCCGGGCATGTATCGTTAATGTTGAATATACGGTGATTTTGTTGAATCGCAGTTTTGTCTGGAGAAAACGCTTACAGAATTCCAAATTATTATTATTCCTGCAGCTGTACATAAAATGCACAAGCGTTATAACGACTCGTTTTGGCATGTATCCAAATTCATCGATATTTTTGTTGATGGTGACAAGTGTTTCAATTTTAAGTTCTCAAATTCATCGGAGAGACATCGCAGAGTTATTTAGCCCAGGACTGAAAGCGTCAAGAAAAAGTAAATGCGTCTGTACGATTTTTTAATGTTGCGTTTCTAGTACATCATAGAGTGGCCCACGGGACGTCATTTAAACAGCTTTTTGTTAAAGCTGCTGTTTAAGTATGGCGTACGTGTCTACCAGTCGTAACATTAATGATGTGGCCCGCAGGCCGCTGCAGCACGCTGCTTGGAGAGACCTGTCAAAAGGAGAAGTGTGGTTCGTCCATGACCTGCTTTCATTGGCTCTTACGTGACGGTTTTTGATTAAATTTTGCGATAGGAAATCTTACGAGAATGGAAGACTGCTGTTGGTCTACTGTATTAACTTGGTCGGCCACTTTGTTCTGATAGAAGGCTGGATCTCACTTTTCAGCATTTTATTGAATGAACTTGCAACTTCAAATCTGTTTTTCACAGTTGTTGTGACTTTTAACTGGGTAAATGTTCCGTGTTAGACGCATGCAAGTTTCTTACAGTACGTTCACAGAAGTTGAGGAAGGTCATATCTGGCATCGCTAGAGTAACTTTGGTTTGCTTGTTAAAAGTTGTGTACATTTTATGAATTGCCTCTTCGCAGTTCTCATTCATTCTGTGTGCGAATGTGAATGGCGATTCCATGCTGTCCTGGCATATAGTTACGTGTTTTGCGTCAACAGAAAAAACGGCCCTGCAGTTTCTGAATTAAAACATTCATTTAGCATTTATGGAATAATGCGTGCAGTTGATGGGGAAGGGGGATCTAAAACGAACAAACATATTGTGATAAAAAGACGTGGCTTGCGAGAGAAACGTGTAGCTGTGTTTCGTTAGTGACACCTCGCGATATGCGCGAAAAGAAAAGCCAAGCAAGTGTATGTGTGAAGTTGATGTCGTCGTGTCTTATGTATCAGGAAACTCGTGGATGGATGATATAAGTCAGGGGTTGTGTTGACAAAGATCTAGAGGTGAAGTGTTATGTACCGTACGTAAAGCGGATGCGGTCGGGGAAAATGTATTTAATCGTAATTCTTTGCTAATATCAGTACTTGGTTCAGTTTTGTCACACACCTTGCTTGTTGATTTTCATTTGTCAGTTCTCGCTTGATTTCGCGCTGTGAACTCCATGTATTTTATTCGTCGTTATACCAGTCACATGTACATCTTCCCTCTTCTTCATGTCAGTGCTTGTGTATTTTTTCATGCTAGAATGCCGCGTACATGTGTTGAGTCAAGTTTTAAATCCCAGATGCCAAGTTACAGACTTTTTGTTAAAGAAAGCCAACAGACGTATTTTGGTCGTATGGTAGTAGGTCAGGACAAAGTGTGGACACCACATATCCGTATGCAATTATTCAAAGCAAAGAACTGAACATGTTTGGCTCTTTTACCAGTTTAGTTGACAGCATGCATATTTACTGAAGCAATATAGTGTTCGATAAGATCTGAAAATTATATTAGTGTATGAGTGGAAGGGTTATCTGTCGAAACAGTAGCTGGAGTTTGGATTTGTCAAGTTATGCCTTTGGATTCTTAACGGTTATTCTGTGTTAGGTGACAGGTTGGCTAAGTCGGTCTCGTCAGATGCCGTTCGCAGTTTCGATGAAATGGAGAGAGCCTAAAGACAGTTTATCGGATTGTTATTTTTGTGTAGGGGATCTGGAGTATTACTGCGAAACCTGAACATAAGGCATGTGACATGACTATTTGTATTGCAGTTACAGAATCGATGGCAGTGAAGTGTAACGAAATGTTAACATTCAAATATAGTAATAGAAAATAATGTAAGTGGGTGGGTTGATTCATTTAAATATCTTGGGGTAAAAACTCTACCAGTGGAAAAAATAACCACGAATAAAATAAAGGGAATTATTAAACCAAACCTGGGGAAGAGTATGTCAAGAAGTGCTCAGTTAAGTTTGCACAAAACAAAGTCAACGCTTATGTTTGTATCAGAAACGCGGATACGAAGAAAGAAGTGGGAAAGACTGGACGTGCAAATGAAGTGCGTAATATTATGTGAGAGAGGCTCAAGAAGAAACGGTTTACGTAATGAACAATTATGAAGTAGATGGCTGAAATCGTCACTTATTTTGCTTAGATGTTAATGTCTTTTTTACTTTTGCACTCATCCCAGATTCTTTATACGGGACGGAAATTTGTTGTTTAGAACCTCGTACTTACACGTATATGGCGATTTGCTAATAACAATCAGATTTGCAGGGTCGTTTGTATGGTAGGTTTTTCTGTTGTCACATTGAAGTGCGAATCGAATTTAACGTTAATTCCAGATTCCGAGGACTTTGCAAGGTCGCTTGTAGTCTGTAAACTTAATTATCTATCGGAGCATCCTCAAGTTGCGTTAGGATCCTAGCCTTGGAATGTACTGTTTATATCCAAATGCGTGGAACATGTGTTTAAATTATTTATTTTGTTGCGAAAAAATACATGGATGTCTGAGCGGGTGGTAGTCGAGACGAGGAGTTCGAGAGAGCCACGTGTAATGGTCGTATCGTCTTCAGCAGGACGATAACGATCCAACTCACGGAGTCTAGCAGAGATGAAGTTTGGTGGTTGAGCGTTACAATGTGTAAGGGGAATAGGGAGGAAGGGGTTACTCTCCCTGCTGTGCTGCATTGTCCCCACCACAACCAATGTGCCTCTTGCCGCCCAAGCTTTGCTAGTGGGCCTTGTTCGCTTGCCGGTCTGCCCGTACGCGGTGTTGCTGCTCCAGATATTGATTCAAGTGGCCCGACCGTGTTTCTTTACTTTGTACCGACCCACCTACTGACTGATTCAGTGATAGGTCAACCCAGGATTGGCAGTGATGTGGTAATGAGAACCGGAAGCAGTACTTATGGGAACTATTTATTCCCATTGTAAATGTTTTTTATCATTCACTTACCGGACAAGTTCCTCCCCTCTCGCCCACCCTCATTACCCTGACCACCACGCGAACAAGTGTTGGTTTAGTCGGGGTTATGACACCGTGTAGTGTCCATAGGGTAAATGGTGGTTATGTACCTCCGAAACAGCTTTTGCTTACCTATCACGCTATAGTGCAGTGCATGGTTTTTGGTCGGTGGAATTTTCAAACGGCAGGCTAGGAATGAGTCACTATTGCAGCGATAGCGTTCGTGTTTGGTCTAGTTCTTATTTTCGCCTCCGTAAGTACAGGTGACCTTGTCACACTGAAGTTCCAAGCAAATAAACGCCCACCTCTCGCCCCTTCACCACACTCTGTAGGCTCGTCCGCCAGCTCCGCCAACTCCTCCACCGACCAAAAACCATGCGCTGCACTATACGTAGCGCGGTCAGTAGGTTACATTGACTTGGCCCACCCAGCCTTATTTTCAATGGATACCTGGTGCTCCTTACCCGGAGTAAAGCAACCGGGGCATGAAGCTGACAGCTCACCTCAGTCTAGTTCCTATGGTAAGCGTGCCAGCTTACGTACCTCCACGCGCCTGTGTGTCTTCGTGTTGTGTTTAATTAAATTAAGTACCGGTGGAACTTTTCCTGGCAGACTACACAGTGTTTTAACCCAGGGAACCACGGCATGAGTCTTCACGCCTTAAAAATCTCAAATCACAGGACTTTATTTGAGCTTCGGGCTAAAAAAAACTAGAACCCAAGTATTCAACACTGGCAAGACCAAAATCCACCATTGACACAGTCAGTATTCCAGCTCTGTCCGCCTCCAGTGCTCGCACGCTATTCCCTGAGACCCATCTTAATACTACCATACCACACCGTCGGTCTTCTAAGTGACTTGCTTTAAAAGAGATCCTTCCACATTATTCTGTACATAAACCCAGCTTCACTCCAACCTCATCGTAACCTCACAGATCAGATTATTAGATGACCTGTAAATTACGAAATTCCCCGTTGTTTAATGTCTTAATGTCTCACTTAATTCTTCACAGATTCGGAAATTTTGCTGAGTACTTTGTTTTGAAACATTCATAATTCGCGTTTTTTCCTTCAAAGCAGGGCTACATTTTACACCCATACATAACAGTACTAGTAGTACTGAGTACAATCGAGGTTTCTTTATCCAGAAGATCCACGTGCTGTTCGTGAAATGGCTAATTGCTACTGACAGACTTTCGGCTCGAGACCAGAAAGCCTATGTTGTAGTGCGAGTGAAGGAAGTTTTTACCCTATCCGTGACACTTCAAAGCAAGCCTTTGTTAGTGTACAGACATTAACACTGTAAATGCACATCGCTAGAAGATCCTCGAAATCTGTATGGGCTAATTCGAAAAGAAGTGTACGCACTTCTGGTCTTCTGTCGCCTGTGCTGAACAGGCTGTACCCCTCGTCGTCAGTGCTGTCCGTCATTGATCGTTTTGAAACTAGGAACAAGTAACTTGTTCGGCCAGTATGCCATCCGGATGTTTTGGGCGCACCGTATAGGTCTGTTGTAATAGTTCACACCGACCATACTATACAGACGCTACATAGAGGAAGTGGTAACGAGGCCTTTGGGTCATAATTCTTGAAGAAACATCTTGTCGTTTTTGGAAGAAATAATAATTATCATATTTTGAATTCTTAAGTCGGAAAACAAAACGAATAAGTACCGCTTATAAGTCGTAGGCTAAATGTTGTGGCACTTTGTGAGACGGAAACTTATGTGGCGTTCGCGTCCATCGTAACGTCGGTCAGTCGTCCTCAAGCTGAGGAGCAGAGCTGTGCATCAAGGGAACATGTTTTCAGCTAAAGGGATCGTATGATGTTTCAAATTGTGTACAGTGTTAATTGCACTGCCCTGAAATTTTCCATAGCAGTGAGCGAATGTTCACTGCCGTAACGCATTGTATTAAACTGCCTGTTGAAGTAAGATACAGTCACCTGTAGTGACTGCATGAAGAAACAATTGCTGTTTTGGAATGTGCGTCACCTGATTGACGTCCGTTTGTGAACAGAAACACGTATATCACTTAGTGCCTTGTTCCAGTGTGATACTTCTTATGCAGTACTGTCTCGTCAGATGAGGAAAGTTTCTCAGGTAAATTGTATTTGTCTTGAAGAAGGAATGTCGACGCTTAGCTTTTGTAAGCATCGTTAAATAAAACATAAACTGATTAATTATGCAATACAAATAAATAAAAAGAAAGACTTGCCATAGCAACATTCGGCTTATATTATTATTATTATTATTATTATTATTATTATTATTCACGATCCCAGTGGCCGCTCGCTTGCTGGAATTGTGGGTTCGAAACCCGCCGGGGGCATGGATGTTTGTCTCTTGTGAGTATTGTGTGTTGTCAGGTAGAGGCCTCTGCGTCGGGCTGATTACTCTTCCAGGTGAGTCCTACCGAGTGTAGTGTGTCTAAATGAGTGTGATCGTGAAGCCTCGATACTGAGGGGGCCCTGGCCCACTAGAGGCTGCTGCGCCATGGGGAAAAGGTTATTATTTCGTACCAGACTTTTTATAAAAGTGCAAGATGTATTCACTTCCGAGATAAAATTCTCACATCAGTTGTAATATTAAGTTCATTATGGGTGCTGTTTGAATTGTGCGAAGGCGACCAGTAAGTAATCTCAGGTGAAATTACATGCGCGGTGAACGCACATAAGACGTCTTTGAATCCAGTGTCTCCAGAGTCCTAAATTTAACGCAAGTTGGTTTTCTTTGTTAAGCAGACGAATCCAAGTTTGCCTGCTACAAAAATATACGGTACTTTGTAGGTATACGAGTGTTCGCTTATGCAAGCTCCTTCCTCTCGCAACCGATCGCTGTTACCGGCGCGTCTGCTCGGCCGTCGGCGGTTCCCGAATAGTCGTCTTGAATGCGCAGAACGTCACAGCGTCCCTGAGCGGTCTCGGCGGAAGCAGCACAGTGCAGCGTCTCTCATTGTCCTCGTACCTTTGTTGCGAAGTTCGCCCTTTGTTGATGTTTAGCGTCGACTAAATCTTACGGAGTTTTTGTGTACCATTTTATGAGGATGGTACCTTGTTTTGTATGCGTTTTCCATACAACATTAGTCATGTAACTATTGTTTATGCATAGGTTAATGGATAAGAATGTTATATATAGTATGACTTTGACATTCAGGAGGACTTCTGCGCCCATCGGCGTTCTGGGCAGTTCTTGGGTAAAAATGGCCAGAACGCGAAGTTGACTCTTTATGCCCTTTATTTTCGAGGTTAAAATGCATGTGCGTTTAGGTCGAACCCGTATGTACTAGTTCATGAGGCGGAGCTAAACACGGTTATAATTTTTAATATGCTGTACAGTTATTTATGACGAAGAATTGCTTGCCTGGCCAGTGACTGACTACCTTAACTGACGCATTAGTGACAGTCTAAAACCTGTGAAGACCAAGGTCACGTTAAACTAATTCTGTGTTCATTTATGATGTGTTCTCATTTTCGGTGCTCCTGAACAATCTCGTGGTTGACGTAAATGGTCATCGTGGTTTGAGACAAAATTGCATTAGATTTGAAAGGTCCCAACCAAGATTTGCAATATACGCCCTTTCGTACCAATACTAAAATGTTGCAGTGCGCGTGGAATTCAGTTACCGATATACGTACGTATTAGGCCTGTTACGTGATTGGCAATAGGACGGCAGCAAGGCGTCAGTTCTAGTTGCTTTATATATAATTCCAGAATTGCTTGCTGTCATGTAGGGCTAAATATTACTTTTACGTAACATTAAAGAAATTATGCTGTGGAAGAAGGAATTGGATATGAGCTTATAAGAACGGGAGACAAGATATCCCGTTGCATAGGCACTATACATGATTACGGTGCAGGATTGCAATGTATAGACATCATCGCGCTTCGGTTGCCTCCGAGAAAAAGATTGACTGCTTTGGTTTGTACCTGTAGCCGGCCTGTAAGGAATCAAACGGCGGTAATCCGGCCCACTTCTAATCCCTTGTGTATCCTGGCTTCTGTTTGTGTGGGCAGCAGTCGACATCGTTCGCTCTCTCGGAGAGTTATGAAGGCAAGTGGGCCACGTAATCACATGTCATCGTAGGGTGAAGTCTGTGTCGTGGTTAAGCAGCTGTATGGTAACTCGTGCGTGTGAGCGGCTGGTACCGGTCTAACGAAACATTAAGCAGGGAAAGAAAGGTTCTTCTGCAGTTGTAATTAAGATGTTTTAAGATGGCAGAAAGTTTGCTATAAGATTGGTGTTTTGAGGTGGCTACACTCGAACTGTGTAGTGTCAGTGATATCGTATTGTTAACCGTTCGAATATTGGCGTTCATGTAACATGGTCTCTGTCCATGACAAAGATCAGCTGATCAGTGCTGTTAGGTAAATAATCTGTATAAGTTGTGACAGTCTACGAAATGTGAATGCACTGTGTGGACAAAATTCAAGAGCTTCGTAATATTGCACGGTAGGCGGTACAAGTTGTTACCTCTGGACTTTGAACGGTTACGTACGCGGCAGACGTGTAGCAGATAAGCTGGTGTAGACTAAACCGGGTACGATGAGCACCAAAAAATGGAACTTTTTTTGTTATTCTCTGTTTTGTTGAACTTACTACGCAGTTTTAAATAATGCCGTTATGTGGTTGAGAATAAGTCTTTCTTCAGTAATGACACCATGTTCTCACATCTGTGCGTGATACACAGCCTCAGCCTTCTAGTTCTTCCACATCCGTTAAGCAGTGCTCATTCTTTTAACGTACCTATATGGAAGACGGTTACTGCAGATTTCTTAAGAACTGTGACGCGCTGAAAAATATTTCTTCCACATTTGGAATTAGCACATCAGTGTTAACTTGCTTTTTGTTTTGTGTTACCAGTCTCGTTGGCCTGCGTTAATGACACGTTATTTCTTCTGTCACATTATTTATCGCGATTTTGAATTCATTTCATCAGAACGATTCACTGCCGTTGCGTTGGGTACTGGTATATCTGTTCACAGCGTGTTGACACGTGTTCCTCAGCTGCAGACAGTTGGGCCCTCTTTGTTCCGAAGGACGCGTAATAAATAATGCGATACCATTAGACAAAAGCAGATCTTGTGGTTACTACGTGGGGATAAACTTCGCAAGCTTCAGAAATAGAAGAAATAGAAAATTGAAGTGAAAGGAATTTCTGGCGTAATTCCTCTGGTTTGATGTGAGATTTCTAAGAAGAATGCATTAAGTGGGTGGAAGGTGTACTGCAGTGTGCAGTTCGTCTTATGGCACACATTCTCCAAAAACGATCGTTGGTGTTTTCGATAGGGTTCACATCGATAACCTTCATGTTCACTTATATCACAAGCACGCCCATTGTTGCAAAAGCTGTCACAGTACAGATATACTTCATGTAGCCTAGAATCTTGATATTCATCATTGAAAACTATTAAGATCAGTTAAAGGTTGTGGATCTTAATACATTGCCTTTTCTGTTGTGCACTGGTTTTTCGAATGCGCTGTTCATGCCGCGTTTACAACGAAATTTTACATTAGCTTCCCATGTTTGTCCGTCCGTCAATCCGCATGTAACAATTCGAGAAGCTCAACGGACTTTTACGAAATCTGATATCGGGGAGTTTGACAAAATTTTGTCGGCATGTTCTAATTGGGGTTAAAGTGGGACAGCAATGACGGACTCCTTATGCATTTCGAGTGTAACTCGGTATTTACCGGAGAAAGGAATTCTACCAACGCAGGTTGTGGGAAAAACAACGCACATGTGATGAGACAGCTTTCCAGCCAGTCTTTTGTTTATTAAATCATTAAACGAACGGGAGCGAGAGCCTCAGAATTGTTACGCAATGTGTAGATTTCGGAACTTAACGTATCCAGCATTGAGCATTGGTCTTCCGAACATACTCGAAGATTGCCAAGTGTCTTGTTCTCAGTAACGACGAAACGCAGCTTGTTTCCACGTGAAATTATAGGTCCTTTATGTATATGAATGTGTATTTAATTACAATTTAATGCGCCTTTGCAAAGGTTAGGGCTTCTTTATTCAAATTAAGCCTTGCTTATTGCGAGTTAAACGTACGAGAGTGATGGCGCCAGAATTGTTACGCTACTCGTAGTGTCCCGTTTCTTTAAGCAAAATTGGTAAATTTTGATTGGAGAGTCATGCCAGCCTGAAGCAGGGGATTTGTTGGACTGGTATTAACAAAAATGGGATTCACTGTGCAACTTTTTACCATATTTTTCCTCTTAAGGAGGAAAATAAGTAGACATGTGGTACCGTGCCTTGTGTTTGCGCGTGCGTGCGTGTTTGCTTTTGTTTGTGTTAGCTGTTGAATCACTTGACTGATTATCACAAAATTTGGTTTGAACGTTATGTCATTGGAGGCCACACCAATTACGTATTTATTTTATTTCTTACAATCTGTAACAAGACGAGAGAAACGCGAACCAACGAGGTGGGAGCGACACTTAATTTGGAGTCCCGAAATGTTGTATGTTAATGAATCTTGGAAAAATAAAGTGCATGCGACTTCCTAAAGTAACGTTTTTGTTTTGCATAATGTAGAATTCCACCGTGTTGGCCGTGCCATATTTTATTTGCGGGTTCGATTGGAATAAACCATAGGGGCTGGGCATGTAAAATTTGGTGCGCAGAGAAATCATAGATATACGTACATACATACATACATACATACGTTTATACTACATGCATACATACACACACATACATACATACATACATGTATACACACATTTTCTATGGATCATTGTTGGTCAACATTTGCGAATATGATGACGATGCCTGTATCCGAAGAAAATCAACGTGTGCACAATAAGTTATTCAAAAAATGAAATAAAACAGCAGTAGGTAATCAGCAGTTACGTACTCAATATTGTACATCTTCTGTGCAATTGATACACAAACAAGTTTATCACCAACAAATTGCACTAATTCCTGAATATAAAACCACTCCTACATGTTTCGGCTACAGTCCATAGCCATCTTCAGGGAGTATCAATACCGAAAGACTATACAGCATTATTGTACAGCTTGTCAATTGCAAATGGTAGAATATACAATGCCAATATGATGTTAAAACATCAGCGTAAAAGGTAAGGTAAAGTTCTCCCTATGACAGGCCATGAAGGCCCAGAGGGGGAGTAGAGGTATCTTTCTTTAACCCTGGCACTAGATGGGGTGGGTGGTCAACTCCACGCTCCGACCGCTTTACCCCCGGGGAAGACCTGGTACCCATTGTATAGGAGGCTGGGTGGGCCCCAGGGCCGGTCTGGACGGGTGCGGAAAATCTCGCCTCCACCGGGATTCGATCCCCGGACCGTCCAGCCCGTAGCGAGTCGCTATACCGACCACGCTATTCCGGCCCACAAACATCAGTGTACAGTGTTATATTAAAATTGTGGTAAAAACATTATAATACAAGACAGTTATTAAAATCTGCTGCATCCAAACATCTTGAAATAGGGAAAAGAGTTTAATCGAGTGCTAAATTCTATATGTTGAACACTCCGTGTATACACCATGCACGATCACACTCTACTCAGTACAGTGTTAACATGTATTGTACTTAGTTACATGTTTCGGTTTTTAGCAAACCATCATCAGGCTCTAGAAGAATATAAAAAGATATAAATGTACAAGAGCATATGCAAAAAGTATTCAAGGTTCAGATCTCACACTTGTTACAGTTCTTTATAAAGACCGTCAAAGTCCTGGTGTCGTAAAAGCGTTAGAGCGTTGGTCTGCAACCCGGGGCCAGCGGCCGCATTTGTACATTATGTACATACTACAAAAATTACACACTAATTTAGTGAGTTAGGTTTATCATTTATTGTTACGTCTGTGTGTGTTATGTCTGTTATTACACTGCATATCTGTAACAATAAAACAGTAAAATAGTGAAGTATATGTTTTAGTTTATATACTTCAAGTTTTAAGTTCGCTTAACAGCATGTAGTTCTGAGCTCACTCTTTCGGTTTAACAGGTTTTGTGCCCGGCTGTGGTACATTGTGGTTTCGGGCTAGACTAGTCGATCGTGCACACGCATAGAATCCCACTCTCACTTGGCCATCATGTTCAAGTGGGTGTATTCTCGTGTTTGTCAAGTGGTTTTGTTGATTGATTTCTTTAATTTTGTATTCATATTCTAAGTGAAATAGTAATGAATGCTGACGGTCAGAAGCGTGCTGGCGGTGCTTTTATTGATGATCAAAAGAAGTGTAGAAAGGTTATGAGTAGAAACTCAGTGCGATTAAGCTGTACGAGAACAGCGAAAAACTTGAATGTCACTATCCGCGGTAGCGGCTTCAACGAAGCGACGTTTCTTTCTGTCCGTGCGAATGTTGCCAAACTTACAAGTTTTGCTACTCATCAAGTAGGACTGAAATGATCATCACATTCAGTCATGAAAAGCACGGAAAAACATGCTTGGCGTCTTGGATTGACAGCAGGTGAAGAGGAATTCATCCGCAAACCTCATGCCGTAAAGACAAACATTACACGCATTTTTCAAGACTTAATGAGAGACTTACCTCATGGTACCAATATCGTATTCACAGCTGGCTGGTTCATTAGGTGCAGAAATCGGCAGCAGCTTCACTGCTTAAAATTTACCGCGGAATGGGCTGGTTCACATACCTTTGCTGCTGAATATTTCCTGGAGTATTGAAAAAGCTGTTAGAGAAGGCATTGCTGAACCAAGCAGGTGTGTAACGTATATGAGTTTGGCTTGCTTTGGAAGGAGGCGCCTACGACAACGTGCGTGTGTATGTCCAAAGAGCAGCGTGCACGATCATTCAGTGCAGATTTTAAAAAATGTTAACCAGGTTGATAAATTTTACGTACACAGATTAGTTTTAGTTTGTTGTTTTTAGATAGTCATTTTTATGAATAACGTTTGTGCATTTCATCGTCAGTAATTTGCCCACACGCCTAAAGACGAAACGATCGTGTCGAAACGCTTAGCGTGTATGTAATAACTAACTCCATGGAGCAGAGTCCTTGAGAAGCTAACAGGCCCTCAGGTAATCCAGGAATTCCCCGCATTGTATGGAACCCGAAGGTTCATTACCGCATTTAAAAGAGCCCGTCACATGTCCCTATCCTGAGCCAGACCAATCCAGTCCATGCCTCCCATCCCACTTCTTGAAGATCCCATTTAAAATTATCTTCCCATCTACCCCTACGTCTTCGAACTGATTTCTTTCCCTCAGGTTTCCCCACCAAAATCCTGTATGCACCTTTCCTCTTCCCAATACATGCCACATGCTCCGCCCATCTCATTCTTCTTGATTCGATCACCTGAATAATATTTGGCGACGTGTACAGATCATGAGATCATGAAGCTCTTCATTATGTAGCCTTCTCCAATCCCTTGCTACCTCGTCCCTTTTAGACCCAAATATCTTCTTCGGCACTCTTTTCTAGATCACCCTCACCATATGTTTCTCCCTCAACGTGAGAGGCGAATTTCCACACCAATACAAAACCACAGGCAAAATTATATAGTTCTGTATGTTTTAATCTTTATATTTTTGGATAGCAAACTGGAAGACAAAATATAGTGCACCGAATGATAGCAAGCATTCGTTGAGTTCGTTCTGTTCTTAATTTCTTCATGAATGCAATTTTGATTGTTGGGTGTTGTTCCCACATATTTGAACGGTTCCACCCTTTCAAAGGATTTGTTACCTATCTTTATGCTGTGATACTGTCCTACATTCTGTTTACGAGACATGATCATATTACTTGGTTTTCTCGGCATTTACTTCTAGACCAATCTCCTTATCAGCAACTAATAAAGTTTCCGTGTTTTTCTTTATAATATGTATGTTTTCACCCAATATATTAACATAATGAGCGTAAACCAGAAACTGATGTGTTCCAGGCGTGTATGCAATTGTTATTAATTATAACAATAGTAGTATCCTGTATGTAATAGATTGTTATCAGTAATGCTGTTCATTAGACTGAAGCGTATGACTCGAAAGTGTAACATGAAGTACATGTCAAATTAAAGCCTTATACGTTCCTTAAAGAGCGAGTGAAAAACGGTTCACCTGAAAAGTGTGATGAACCACTTCCATCTCCATCTGGAAAAACACAGAAACCTATTGCCGTATTTTTTCAAACCAACAGAATCGATCGCATCATTTCCCGAAGTTGACTTCCCTTCTAATGGTAGCTAAGTCTTCTGTATCGCCGTGTCTTTTCAGCGACTTGATATTCGCGCTCCAGCATTGCCTACACAGCAGTATTCCACACTTGTTCCCTTACGTTTGGTCATTGTTTCTGACTGTTAAATGACTTCCCTGCGTAACATGTACGTAAATAGACGTTTGAGGGAAGTGTCATAATGAAGCAATAAAATTATGAGTCTATGGACTTGGAACGAACCCCTGCTTATTGATTTTATTTCTTACGGGAAATTCGTGTCCGACAAACACGAGACTTTTGTGTAACACATCTTTGTGTTAGTAGGATCTAGCTGTACAGATGTCTTACGCGTGATTTAGTTCGTGAAAATCGCCTCGTATATCGCATATGCCTAAAACGGGAAACGTAGCTTGTAGTCATAGCGTTAGCGTCCCGAACGTACAAGATTTTGACCTTTAAAGGAAATTAAACATTAATACATACACGTTCAGACACTGGAGCAGCAATTAAATAATACGAAACAAGTAAGGAGTGTTAAGTGGTTTGTATTTCTAGACTTAATATGTCTTAACCGTGAATGGGGCTTGCCGAAGGCACGCAAGCCGAACATGTGAGATGCCCCAGGTGGTGTAGTTGAACGTTTTGAAATGACACTGCGGTTGTACGAAAGTGCGTATAATGAGAATCGCCCGTACAAATTTAATCGTAATTGAGTGTTTCAAAGGTGCAACATTTCGACGGACGTGTAGCCTGAACGAAAATGCCTGTGCTCATTATTTGGTAACTGGTTGGCATAAGACTTAATGAAAGCGTTTAATGAAAATGGTGGACTCGCCCGTGGATATTTAATGTGTTCGTGTATTCGTATCTTATATATGGATTCTCCGAGCGGAGCATATTTACATTACCTACTGTAGCAGTCCGCCTGTGGTTTGAGGGGGAGAAGCTAGAGCAACAGGCTGTTATCAAAACGTTCTCTGGTCTCCGGCCAACAGGAGTCGGCGTAAAGAGTCGGTCATTGACCGGGTTAAGCATCGTCAGCAACAGCTGACATTCCCAACCTCAGCTGACTTCAGTTTCTGAAATGATTCATACCCCGAAAAAGAAATTTCAGCGTTAAATTGTGCATGGTAAGTTAACTGCAGTTAGGTTTGGCATCTTAAAATGCCTTTCTGATGTAGGCCTGTTTCTTGCTGTACCAGGCCAGTACCTTCCTTTGCCTCATTGTTTGTACTTTCAGATACGTACATCTTCATTAACTTCTTAGAGTCTGCTGTTCATTTTTGTGTTATTTGCACGACGTACGTCTAGCGGACGTGACATGTTGCGAAATTTTTATACATGGCTTGCAGTACAGGTCTCTTTAGACGGACAGCTTGTGTTGGATGCAATTGTTGATGTGGCGGAGTGTAAAGAAGACAAGTGTTGCCTCTGTATAGTGTGTATGTGTGGTGCCACTAGATTAGTTCATGTTCAGGGCGTACACAAAATCGCAAAGATAGTATTTAGTTGTGTGGTACTGTACTCAGTGGACAACGCCTTCCTATTTTGTTGCATTTTTCGGTTCATGAAGAACAGCATCTCGTTAGTGACTGTATGCTTGCGCCTAGCAACCATTAACTCTCCAGTGAAAGTGTAGAGTGCCATATAGGTACGGAATTTTGAAAGGAGGAATTTTGGCTGAGCGTGTTGACTGCACGAATTGTCAGCAACGTGAATCAGGGGTTCGCGATCTTCTCGATATTAGTGCAGGTTTGGGAAAACAAGTCGAATGAAGATGTACGTACAACCTGGCAAAGCGAAGTACAGTCGTAGAAAAACTTGATGGCAGTTGAAATATGCAAGCGGAAGGATAGGAGCATGTCACTTGCACACAGTTGGTGTGAGGTTGTCTTCTGCATCCAGGAAGTACATGGCTTGGAAAGAAACCTGGACCTGATATATACGTACCGTACATGGTGATGATCTTCACAAGCATTTTTAAGTAAAAACTTGATTGGTAATAATGATGATGATGATGATGATAATAATAATAATAATAATAATAATTACATTATCGCAACACAGATTGCCTTCTAATTCTCCTACCCCGATATCCCACCCCACCATTCATTAGATCCACTCTCACTGCCTCTGCTACTGCTTCTCATTCCGTTGTCACTTATCTTCAGTCCCCTCTTCCATTATACATTTCCGTTGCCAGTGTTGTTTTATAGTTTGTCTAAATATTAAGAAACACCGACGGACTAATTGCTCCAATTTCTTTGAGTGTCTGCTCGCAAGGAAACTTCAGTTGCCCCTTCCACCCCCTTTTGCACTGTTAAACGGCTGTTTGCTGTAAATCTACTCTTTAGGCTTTCGTGACTGGTGTTCAGTGCGTTTGGATGGACTTTCAGTATCGAACCGCGTAGAGAATTTAAGAGTTCTTGACGTTTCGATGGGTATTGCAGTTGCTGTCTTGAGGGTGAATGAATGTGAGAGTATGGGGGGGGGGGGGGGCTGCGGCGTGCGGTGTGTAGAAATGCGGCGGTATGATTGGTTTTACTCTCACACACACCATCCGCTGCCAGATTTAATAAGGGCCGGCCGATTCCCCCAGAAAATTCGGTCCGAAGATAACTGCAAAGCTTGCCGAAGCGTCGAGAAATGTCAATTTCTGTACGCGGGCCAACCCTGAAAGCCGATCCATCGCATTACTTCTGTAATGTGGGCACTTGTGGTTTTGCCTGTCCTACTTCCATCCTGAAATGATGTACATTAGGAGCAGTTTCCTGCATGTGCCATCTTGTCGAAGAATCCGACTTCGATTTTATTGGTGGCATAAATGATGTGGCAAAATTCACGCCGCTGTCTTTGACACTGGTCTCCTTGTTAATAGCTGCTGATTGTACCGTTGAGAACAGGTTCTTTACAGTAACCCCTGTCGGAGTGACGAACGTAACAAGAATTCCCTGCCAGTGTGATTTCGCGTAGTATGCAGAGTATATCCATCCGCCGTGTGTGTTGGCCAAGAAGTTTTGCGATCACTGTACACTCACGGTGAGACGTAACTACCAAGCATGACGTAATGTTTACTTCCTGTGTGTAGTCGCTTCCAGGGCCAGTACATTGCGGCTTCTCTGCGTTAAGCGTCGCATTGCTAAGTAGACCATTGCAAGGCCAAACCAAGCGTGCAGTGTACAGTGTTAACGCATTTTGCTAAATTCAGAAGGATGGTGTTACAGTTCCTCTAAGGAAACGCGTTTTAAATATGATTCGCAATGTTCAGATTCTAAATTAATGCACTTCCCTTCCCATACGATACGGGTTGTATCACGGTTTCTTTCGTTCCGCTTTTCCTAGTATTCGAGTTTATCTCCATCATTCAGGACGGCTCAACGCTTTGCCAAGTTATGTATTTAATACAGAGGTGCATATCGTCCAGCTGTGTCGTTTGCCTTGGCCTCGATGATCTTTTATTGTAAATAAAATCTTTGTCGCAAAGCTAATCACACTCCACAGCCAGTGGCGTAATTAGGGATATTGGGCCCCTATGCAAAGTTTAGCGATAAGCTCTGACATACCCATGGCCACGTTTTATAAAGTCATATATATATATGTATATATATATATGTAGTAAACGGATTTATTGGGAAACCACATCTATAATATATATATATATATATATATATTATAGACGTGGTTTCCCAATAAATCCGTTTACTTAAATACTGTTTCTTATAATTATATGCAGAATCGATGTGATTATCACACCAAGGATGTCTGTAGATTTTTGGCAAAAAGTATGCATTCGTATGCGCCACTCTGAACATCAACGGCGCGTACGATAACTCATTTCTCGGAAAATTTGAACATGTGTGTTTTTCCAAGAAACCCCTCAGTTAGGTTGTGATTTAAAATTCTTCCTGGCCTTTGCGTTGCAAATTATTGATAAGTTCTGTATTGTTCGTTCTGGCTGCTTTTTGTGCTCGATAGCCAATATAGCAAGGCCATTTAGCTTGGTTTGGCCTATCGAATTTCTCTTGTACTGATTTTATTACTTTTATTTTAATAAATGGCCTCCCAGCACCGGCCAGTGTTACCGGAAGCGTAAAAAACACGAGAAGAGGATATATTCCGGAAAACTGAGATTCCAAACAACTGTACTTTGCAAGACGAAATTCTGAAAATGGCTTAATCGACATTGTTTCACTTAAGCCTTTTCGTAAGAAGGAAACTGCGTGAACAAACTGACTGGGAAATTGAGGAGATACCATTTCCGGATACTCTGTGGTGAGATTTGCACATAAGCTTAAAATATCTGCTTCTGGCATGTTAATGAGGTTTTGGATTCAAGGAAGCCAGAGTTAGTTGTTCACTTATTTTATTAAAAAATGAACAACTTGCACATACAAACATATGATATTCCCTCCTACATGTTTCGGTATAACACCTAGAACTTATATATATAGTAGGCCCTCGATTTAACGGACTAATTGGGGGGAAGGGGTGTCCGCTATTGCCGAAAGTCCGTTAAATCGAATGTATTTTAAAAACATATATTAATAACGAACTTACAATGTACAGGATGTATTAAAATGCTATTATAATGTATAAGTATGAATAAAATATTATTACAATGTACATTGAGTAATTTATACACGCCACTAAAACATCTGTTAAAACTATAAAAACAAATTTACGACGTGCTCTATTCGCGAATAAAAAAAGTTCTAAATTTTTCCTTTAGGACAGACATTTTTTGTCCGTTAAATCCGAAGTCCGTTAAATCGAGGGCCTACTGTAATTTAAAACCAAATGAAGCATTTGTTTATATACGTTTTAAACTATGCAAGTTTTAGGTGTTACTCCCTGATGATGGCAGTCGACTGCCGAAACATGTAGGAAGGAATATCATATGTTTGTATGTGCAAGTAGTCGGGTTTTTAATAAAATAAGTATAATAAATAAACAGTTTCGAAATAATTAGTTGTTCACTGTTTGCACCCGTAAAAATCTTTGATTAACTTGAATATTTGTCTTGTCCTCTACAAATTATCTAACAAAACACAGTCTCATATGGTAAAATATTAAATTTCGCGCTCTGAAGCCAGACGTGGTATGTTCTATTATGCTACGGTTGGCTATCCTGATGCGTATTCGCGCGAAATTTGAGTTTTTGGGAATATGTTCGAATTGGCCCGAATGGCGGGTGATGTTCAGTTAGTGTGAGAACAGTTTGTTGGTATGGGCTCACGCCCCCCTCCCCCTATTGCTGGGCCCCTATGTTTAACATACGCTTGCTTTGTGGTAGCTGCGTCCCTTCCGAAGAGCTCGGGCAGGAATTATTTTGAATTTTGTTCAGCCGTTGGCGTATCGTAATATGTTTCAACTGAAGGTCGGAGATATTAATGAGACGTAAATACTTTTATCGTGTCTCAAGCCGTTTTTGAGACCATCAGTAAAGTTCGATTTTATCTCCATGTGCAGTGTACACTTGTGCGATCGCTACGAATCGACGGTTGCTTAGGATATGTAACCCGAGTTTCACAAACAGGACATTCAAATAATTCTTTCTGTGCCCTTCATGTAAGGACAC
Source organism: Reticulitermes speratus (assembly GCA_021186555.1). Classification (NCBI taxonomy): domain Eukaryota; kingdom Metazoa; phylum Arthropoda; class Insecta; order Blattodea; family Rhinotermitidae; genus Reticulitermes; species Reticulitermes speratus. Next base: position 20,650,960 of record JAJKFL010000002.1, read on the forward strand.
ACAGTTGTCTAAGGCGATAAATGAAGTACGCGCCTTATTGTGTACCGAGCATACCTATGTTTTTTAAAACTTAAAATGTATTACCTGTAAACTTAGGTATTTTGGGCGCGTTAGCCATTGCGAAAAACGACCACTAGCGTCATGTTTGTACGTCTGTCCGCGTGGAACAGCTGGACTCCCACTGGACTTATTTTCGTGAAATTTTATGTTGGGGATTTTTAAATTTTGTCGGCATGCTTCAGTTTTGGTTGAAGCCGAACAAAAATAACACTTTATATGAAGACGTGCGGCTTGTATGACACATTTACTGTCTTGTTTTAATTAACTGGGTCGCTTGTGTTCTCGTTTCTAAATGATTATCGCCGACAATTATCATCATTAGGGTACGTTGGCCCATGCATGTTTATTTCATATAGTTAACAGAGGAGTGTTTATTCACAGAATAACCATTAAAAACACAAAATTGCTATTCCGTTAAATAAATTTTACAGCGAATACAGGGAGATAAATAAAGGGATTAAGTTAAAAATTGACCACAGAATAAACGAGTTTAAAAATGCGTGCTTTTGTTATACGGCATTTAATCCAACAATTGCACAGTTAACAAAAAACAATAATTTGTCACTTTACGCTGTGCCTCTTACAAGTTTTGGCCTTAGCACGACCATTCTCAGTGAGGTCTCCAAATAAAGGAATGCAGTAATGGCAGATTGTTAAAAGATGTACGTAGGTGAAGACAAAAATAAGCTGTTTTCAAATGAAATTGCTAAAAACGTTTAAAATGTAGACTAATTACGAATGCTTTTCATATAAATGTTTTACATTTCATTTGAATGTCTATCGTTTCAAACATATACATAAATATGTCATCTTCACTCTGAGGGAATTATCCCTGTGTTGTCAGTAAGTGCTTATACCATGGCAGGTCCCTGAGTATTCCTTTGTTGGAGACCTCCCTGGCCATGTTGAGACCGAAACATGTAGGAGGTACATCGTAAAGTGCCGATTGATTGATTGATTGTTGATTGCGCAGGTGTTGGATTAAATGCTGTATCAGTCTGTTGCACGGAATAAGGAAAACATCAAGTAAGCGTGTCTGTGTGTTCATGTAACATTCAAGTTCCCCTACACAAATGTGACACGAAGTGGGGCGTGTCGGCCTGTCGATAACTGCGGCCGGAGAATAAATATGTTCACTAATTTCTGTTCTCGAGTGATCAACAGATGCGTGGATATATTTCGCGACTCGATATATGTGGATATATTTTTGGAAGTTGAGCTGCGCATTGCTGGTGTTGTTGAGACGGATCCAGCTAATTTTCAGGAATATTACCGTATTTAATATTACCCATGTTCCTTGTAGTAAGAATATCATCATTCTGTAGTCTGTCCGTAGCCTCTTCCAAAACGAGTTCTCCACAGGTTGCGATCTAGTGCTTCCTCTTTCAATTTACAGTATCTTCTCTTTTCCTTGAAGTCATCTGGAAGAGACTATCCAGGAAAAGTAATAATATGGTAGTTTTTCCATTTGCTTTCCACATCATAGTACAGTAGCCGTTCAAACCACTCTGGTCACGCCTGTTGCTACACGATCATGAACCATCTCGAGCATCATTTGCTCTGTGATTGAAGGCGTTACCGATGTCGCTGCTTCGGGCATCAGGGGAATTTTTATTGGATTTCTCATCTCCTAGGCATCTGTCTTCGTCTGGTTCCTATCCTCTTGATCTGTCCGGCTTGGGAGACCCTACTGGTAGCACTGCTACCGCCGGTTTAGCTCTCAGGGTCACTGGAACTCACAAGCCTCTCTACCACGGCAAGGTGGTGATACCAATAAAGGGGAGTAAGAATAAACACTGTAAAATTACGGTATTTGTTTTAGTTTGTCTATTGGCGCTTGTAGTAGTTGGGACAAGAAAGTGCTGATTTTCTGGGTTAACTTAGGCTCACTTACGACTGTCCCCACAACTCGTACTCGCATGTTACCACGAGATTCGTCATTGCGTTATTCTGCATTGGCTTCCACGCAGAGTGGCTGGCCGGCGTCTTGCTGTTGCTTCAAATAACTGAGAACTCTACAGATAACGATATCTTGTATGCCGTTGTGAATTAGCATTGAAACAACACTATCATTAATATACTGAAACAGCAACTATAAAACACATAAATGTATACTACTGTCACATGAAAACATTTTTTCATCTAGGTGACTACAACTGAAGTAGAACTGATTCGTTGGCTGGAGTCACTGCAGATTTCATTGCTACAGCGCAGCGAGTTGCTGTACTCGTACATCGACAATAAACTTGGGCGAGTACCATATTGGTAACGTTGAGATCGTTTCGTTGGAACGTGCGTTCACTGCTAGTGTGATGTGCGGGCACAGGGACAGCTTTACTGCCACCATTCAAACCCATAATTTCAAACTTTGTAATCGCTGAATCCTGTATAACAACGACTATCGTATTTTTGCGTGGTGTAGTGTGTTGTCCGGTAGTTGCGCTAAGGCGGCAACTTCTTCACCTTCCGCGTGAGGCAGGTAGACTACTTGCTTGACCTTGCAGGCGACATGCAGCATATCGCATCATAATGGAAACGTAGGCCGCAAACCAGTTGCAGACATTTTAACGTATTCGTTTTTACCGTGTACATATTAGCAGTATTCAGTGATATAACTGTTACACAAATTTATTCTTTAACAGTTTGGGGATCATTGGTAGCCCGCTTTCCTGATTTAGCAAATGTAAGGTTATGGTGGCGCCTTATCCGTGTGTCTACCGCTAAAAAGTGACCTTATTTTTAATTAGTGTATGGGTGTTCATGGAACGGTATGAGGGTCATTCAGCCAGATGTCACTTCTGTACGTCATATTCGAGGCGTAAAATAACAATATTACGGCCTCGCAAAGTGTGTGGGGGAAGGGCGCGTAATTCGGGGGGTTTAAAGTCTGTAATACGCATAAAATGGTAGCGAAGTGAAATAATGAGAGATGTTTGTTTTGTCTACCGGCAACGTCGTTATCATCCCCGGCTCGTTGCTTATGTGATACGGTCAAGTCCCCAAACCCCCATTTTGTCTTCCGAGTAGGTTTACGTGTAACTGACTAATTCTGTGGTTCTGAACGCTTGAGAAGCTAGTAGGCCCTCGGCTAGTCAAGATATTCCGCGCATTTTAATTGAACGCGAAGGTTCATGCTAAGGCACGGAGAACGAACACCCCAGAAGTGTTCCTAACTTGTTGATTATGAGGATGTCAGTTCAGAGAGACAGGTCCCCGTAAAGAGATGGACTTGCTTCTATCTAGAAAATTCTGCAGTGTGGGTCTCCCGCAGTCCGTTAAGAGCAGTGGCACAAGAAACAGATGATAAGCAACCGGCGACATTCAATATTGTTATCTCGTGTATATTTACACAAAAATTAGCATGTGTTATATTTTATGAAGGTGCATGTGAGTGGTACTTGCATGCAGCATGTTGCTGAAAATACAATGTCGCATTAGAACTGTTCCTTTTGCATTAGTGATGTTGATCGCAGTGCTGGTGTTGTTAAGAACTTCGTTCCAGCTCCGAAGCATTTCAGGGCACAGCAGGTCCGAGTTGTTAAGCGTGTTAAGTGCTGCTTCCCTTCTTTATCTTTTCCAGTCAACAGGTTATCTAGCAGTTCGAGTGTCAGTCGTTGAATTTTCCTTATCAGTCACACTGCATGTCAGGTAGGCGACCTTTTTAAGAAAACTTGATCTTCGCTGTGGCAAGGTGTCGCTAGTTTGTCATTTTACGAATCCAGTGAAACATTTTTTTGCCTCAGATAGGCCAACATATAATATATATCTGTGAACAAATGAAAGCAGTTACAGGATTGGGGTCTGCAGTTGCAATATTGTACAAGTGTAACCGGAAATGAAATATTATCAAGATAATTAGTATGATTACAATTGTTAAATAAGTATAATTTGCTACAGGTATCGTGCCACAGGAAGTAGTTTCCAAGCCCTATCTTATTTTTCAGTCATGCTACTGTCTTTAAATGTATATAGTTTATTCTTTTCCTAGCTCATAATGACGGTTCATCAGGAAGCCTGCTTCATGCTTTTTCAGAAATACCCTGGAATTGAAGCCTTCGATTTCTGTATTTGTCATAAACTCTGTAGGCATTGTTGTTACTGAGATGCAGAGTGCCCTGCACGTTGGTTAAGCCATATGATGAATCGTTGAGTGGAAGGAACATGACGTGCAACATGAATCGCTAGGCGATAGAACAAATAAGTTGCTTAACATACGAATCGTTTATCGCTTCGGGATACTTGTGACTGCGATATCGCGGTCGTCTGGTGTGAGCGGTTGCCATTGAATTTAAACACTTTGGCGTCCTGTGCTAGGGTTGTTGAATGCACTGTGTGGTGTAATTGAAATACTACACACTTTGTTCTTAAAAGCTGTCTGCATCAGTAGTTGTCTGTTGCTTGTGTCTGGTGTTTAGGCGTTAACACTGTATAAGAACACTGGAGAACTGTCATCACTGCATTACGTCAGAACGTCTTCTGGGCCGGTTACATTGAAGAAGAGATTGCTAGAATGCGCGTTAGTATGTGTTGATCAAGCAGGCTGGTCGTTTTCAGTGTTTTAATTCACATGTACCCAAATGATCTCGTAAAACTGTACTTGAAAGTACACAGGACAACCGTTGACAAAACTGCTGCAACAAACAGGATGATCGCATATATCAGTATAGGTTTATACTACGTATCAGATTGCACACTCACACACGAACGCGCGCGCGCGACAGAAATTCATACAGACGAGGACAGTGGTAATGCTCTTCGATTATGGTTTGATTCTGTTGTATTAAGGGGACCAGACGTACTCTTTTCCGGAATTAGCCTCTTTTTAAGAGTAACTTTTAATGCACAGCCGTTTTTGTTAAATTGTTGAAATACACTCTTCGTTTATTACATTTCAAATACTTAAGAAAGACCTTAATCAGTTCTCTGAAACATTTTGAAAGAAATGAAGGTTTGTGAGGACTTTATTAAAGGATGTATCATGATCAAAAATAATTGTGTGATTGGTTCAAAATACAACAGTCACAACTCCATTGACGTCAGTAGGAATAGCTGCAAAGTACAAATCACTTTGAAGTACAGGTTCCGTTTAGGAAATGTGTGCGCGGTTGGACCATGTCTTGGGCATTTAGGCGTCTCGACTAATTTCTTTTTTTACCCGCAAACATTTGTTAAGATTTTGTAACAGTATGCGCTCTCGGTTTAACAGAGAAAGAGAGCAAGAAAGCGCTGCACTGGCACTTGCGGATTGCATAAGTGTGCAGGTGTGGTGTCATAAGCGTAGTAGTAATCAGTGATACCCAAGTATGCAATTTTTTACTGTGTCGTTCCTTTGCTGAGCCCGGATATTGTATAAAACAGTGTTCTGAACTACATCGTATAGTTCCGTTGCTCATCCAATATTTTACGAGTATATTATTGAAATGTTAGAAGTTAGCTATATCCGAAGTAGATGGCAGGAGGGAGTAGTACATGACAATGTCTCACGTAGAGCGGCCCCCCCTCCGACCCCCCGCTGACGATCACTTCCCCTGGTTGTTTCCTTACGGTGTAAACCGCGGCAACACTGGGATATAGCCTTGACTATCCTGACCGTTGCTACGGGAGACGGAAGAGGAGGCCAGATTTGCCCTACTGGGTACGTCATCTGTGACGTAACCGCTGACGTCAGTGATTCACGTAACGAATAACGTGCACGAAACCGTTGTCGCATCCTGTGCTGGCTGCAGTGTTTAGCACATTGTCAGATACGTAAGGAATTTCGCGACTGACTAAAAAGCGGCGGTAAACCATGTAACAGAACAGGACTGAACAAAATACCAGCAATGTTATCGCAGTGTGTGAACTATTGTTAAATGTGTAGTCTTTTTTAATTCAGTTCACTGGGGTAGAGAAATAATAGAATGCCACTGTGACCACTCGTGCCCTTAATGGAGTACACGGAATTTCAGTGGCATTATTTACAGTGATGGTTCCAAAACGCGTGGCTTATTCTTCCTGTGGAAGATGCGAACCTGCAGTCAGTGTGTAGTATTAAACACTGTAGTAGCCCGCAGACACAAGAAGGAAACTCGGGATTATTTGACATCTCATTTTAAGATTATCGTACGGGGAGTATATGCATCATTAATTTATTTGATCCCTATAATTGTCATCGTATCTTAACCTTGATAACCGGTCCCCTGTCTAGACTCCCCCCCCCCCCCCTGGCTTTTATCAGTGGTGAGAATTCAGATTGTGGCCGTTCGGTTATTGTTCGGTGTGCTTCGAAATGTAGAGGGTTGCCACCGTTTCGGAGGAATTTGCTGCTTCCATCTAAAAAGGGGTTTGAACTGCCTCTTGTCTTCAGGGAACGCGATAGAGCAAGCAGGTCAGTCTAAAACTTTTTGACCCCTTACGAATGTATTCACTTTCATATTGCATTTTCTTTTACCCCTTCCTCCTTCCGTTACTGTGTTATGTTCAAAATTGCCGAGTTCGGTACGGATGAGTTATAGATATGGCGTAGTCCGCTTACATGGCCTATTTATGATACGGTTGTTGAATATAAACAGGTTCAGAATATTAGAGGAAACTCAATACTGTATTTAAAATTCCTGTGGTATTTGGCCAGTAGTTAAGTGTTTCATATTTAATACCAGTTATCACGAATGATTGCAGACATTCGGGTTGAGTAAAGATATTTGGAGGTTGTTCTATACAAGTCATATTTGCGTTGAAAAGCTGTTTTGCACAGTGGCGTATGAATGATTGAATGATCGCATCCAGAATACTATGTACAAGTAAGCCGAAAGCATTGAGCAGGTGTCGCGAATGTGGGGTCATGACATTCGCCGTACCTGTCATTTTGTTATTTTGTCAGTAATGAGCTGGCTGCACTTGTACATCGGTTAAGTTGCCCATTGTGTGCGTAGTCTTCTCTTTGCATGCCACGAAGGCATATTGGGAGTGGACGTACAGCCCCATCCATTCTTAACCTTGGCATTAGATTGATGTGAGTAAGCTTTATATTCTGGCTGCTTTGCCCCTGGGAAAAGAGTCCCGAATACCCATTAGGAGACTTGCTAGTGTATGGTTTGCCGCTAAACCGCCTAGCTGTACAGCTGCTAGACACCGTTGACTGCGCAGACACTAGATGAAGTGGACATACTCAGAATACCGGTGTTGACGATCACCGTGACCGTCTTTATCTTTCCTAAACCGTATTTATGTTGAAGTGAATTCCCCTTCCTGGGTGAACGTAATATGTAACCCGTTTGCTCTACGAAAATACCTTGTCCATAAAAATGTAATGCAGTATGTGCCATGTCCACATCCGCCTGGCAGCACTGTTTTAATGTTTCTCTTCATTGTTCTAGCATATGATTTGTCGATGTTCCCAATTCCTGCCGCATCTCGAAGTTCTTTTATTACCACAAGAGTAAGATTAACTCATTTACTGATGTTAAATGTAATTTATGTTTTCCTTTTGTGTGATTTGAAGTCACATTCAAAATAACAACAAAGATTAACCGTTTAACATCCAGATGTCACTGTTATCGAAAAACCTTGATGTAGTGATAATAATAAACTTGATTTAATGGACAAAACGCTTAAGGCTGTGGATCAACAAGGCGTTGAATTTTCCACTTGAAAGAGTAGCTTTGGAGGATCATCGAGGCCAAAATCAAAGAAGTGATATCTGTAAGCACACAAATTAGACAAGCAATGAGACAGCACAGCGCGTCAATTGAAACTTAATGTGAAAGCAAAGCAGCGTGGAAAACATATAAATCTGTAAACACAAATTTTATAGGAAAATTAAGATCAGAAAATTACGCTACCGTCATCTACACAGTCTGATGCCCGGTATGCAGATAGATACAGTGATGCACCATTTGGATGATCCCTTACGGGAACAACTCGCATCGCTCTTCACTCAAACCATTGCGCGTGACGCCAGGCGGCGCAGTGATCGCCGCTATTCCAATTTGCCGTGAGTCAGGGTCAGCGCGGTTTAGGTGACTATTGAAGCTAGTATTAGGTTTCTAACTCACCATATTTGATAACTGTACAAGTACGATTTCAGTAATAGTAAACGGTATCAGGCCAGTGAGATATGCAAATAGCCAGGAATGCATTTGGGAAGTATGTGTGGATTTATTCCACCCTGCCAGTCTTGTTTCCTTTATAATGTTTATCCGAGTCTTGGAAATTGCAACTCCGCCACTCTTTAAACAGACGTAGTAGACGGTAACTAGCCGTTGAACACTGAGCGATACGCAGGTATGACGTGTCACAGCAATTTGCAATAGCCTGTTGATTGTGTCACTAGCGAGAAGACGAAATGCGTAACGTTCTGTTTGACAGTGCGACAAGCAGGAGAGGTGGGTGGCGGGAGAATAGGATTCGAAGAGTGTTTTGGGATCGATAAAATGGGAATACGTTCATTGCAGGTCTCCCATCCTTGTCCACCGCGGTACAAGTCTTTTAGCTGACGTGGAGTGGAGAAAGTTGGAGTTAGACCGGCCTCTTGCCTGTAGGATGTACCGCAGTGATATTCGATGTCGTTACAAAGCGGCGTAGCTGCTCGTCAGATGGATCGTCCTTCGCCTCGAAACTGGTGGAATGAAACCAGGCGGGCGCGCGGCTTGTCGCTTGTCTTGTCTAGTTTGCCACGCGGATCAATACACACATAACCTAAACCTCAACACGTCACTGGGATATTTGGCCACCGACGACGCGTCTCTGCGTTTATCCCTTCCGCACGTGTTGTGTCCGCATTTTCGGGGAGTCTTTTGTATGGAAGAACAGCTATATTGAGGCGATGCTACAAGAAGTACGATGAATAGTGAGAATGGCGGCTTTCGAAGCTTCCATCTATCTGTCTGCTGTTTTGTTCTTCTCCACCACTGTTTCTTTGGATATGAGAGCAGTTCCTTCGTCTTGCTGAGACCTCCGTAACGTTCGTCATTGTTCAGTAGCCCAACAAACTGGTGCTGCAAGTCCCGGTAGACGTTTCCGTCAACTGTGATCTCGAACAGATGTGATGTCACTCGGCAACGTGAAACAGCACACCATACCCCAGTAATTTTTGAGGATATGAGGGGTTTTCATGAAGAACATGATTTTATATACTCCTTGTCTTGCTGTTTTTTAAGTTATTGTGTTAAATGAATATAAGGATTTAGGCCCAGCTTCTTAACAGCACTTGAGTACTTGAATCAGACATACCTGTTTGCGATATTTGGGCGGTTTAGCATCTTGAAGTTTTTGTTCGGTTAGCAACGACAAGCGTCCAGTTCTTTTTTGTCACAAACGCTACCTGTTACGTCGAAAACCGGTTACTAATTGTGAAATCGTTGATTTATTTGGTGCTAGTAAATCCGGATATTTGTCTCGACATTCGGTTTGAACATTCACATACGGTAGGCCGGGATAGCTCAGTCGGTATAGCGACTCGCTACGGGCTGGACGGTCCGGGAATCGAATCGCGCCGGGGCGAGATTTTCTGCACCCGTCCTGATCGGCCTTGGAGCCCACTAACCTATATAATGGGTACTGGGTCATTCCCGGGGTAAAGAGACTGGGGCGTGGCGTTAACTAGCCACCTCCATCTAGTGCCGACTTTAAAGAAAGAGTAGAGCTATACCTCTACCCTATTCTGTGCCTTGATGGCAGGTTATAGTGTGAACTTTACCTTTTACGTTCACATACTATCGGTGACGCAGCTTCGCAGACCCCGAGGGGGGGGGGGGGAGCTTCTGGCAGCCCCCTCCCCGCCAAACGTATAGAATACTAAAATGTGTTGGGGGTTCTTTTGGCCTGGATTTCGTTCTTCTGACCTGGGAGCAATTACGCTGATAAATATAGGGGCCCCGATTGTCGAGTTGCGGGGGCCTCCTACCGGTTATCTGTGCGACTGCATAGGATGTTGACTAACGGTATTCTTTGACTACAAAACGTGTTGGCGTGGGAAATATTTTATTGTGGCTTCATCACGAACAATTCGGTATGAATGGGTTTGTGTAAGTTAACAAGCACTATTGTGTATTTGGAAGTATGCAGTGTTGCCTCGTATGTGGTTTTGTAATAGTTGCGTAGGGTTACCAACGTGGGTAAATTGTCTGTAACATATTAGGTTGCGCTAATTTTTAATAACTCCGCGATTACTGCTCCCTACTACTAGTACTACTACCACTACCATCACAAACGTGGTGTTTATTTTTGATTTGCGATTACATTACCTGAAAGAGTGCGCTTTTCTGATTAAAATTTTAAAAATTTATGGTCTTAATCTTTTTAGTAAGAACGATTTTTAAATTGCTAAAATGCTCCAGTTTACAGGACTCCGTGGAACGTGCCCACACGTATCTGAGAACATAGTCCCATAATATTATTATTCCTGTGTAAAATAAGTTAAAATTATTTCTCTTGCCAATATGGGCCTCTGTTGTGTTTATTGTGGTGTACAGTTATTGAACTCACCTAAATATAGGTATGGTTCTGTCCTGCTGTGAATATTACGATCAGACTCTTTTACATTTTGTTGCAAATTGTTCATGGTTTTGTCCATAAAGTCTGCTATTTAACTCATTTTACATTGCGGTTTCTTAAATCTGCGTAAAAGCACAAGTGGCGAACTACCGGAGTTGAACCCTTAGACTGAATTTATTTAGGCATTTTGATGACCGTATCAGATTAACTGACGTTCTGGGCAGACTCTGTTCTCTCCAACAGAATATTCGTCGCCCCCTTCCTTCTTGTTTAGGAATCAAACTAGCACATGTCTTAGTTGGGCGCTTGAGATTTGTCTTCGTCAGTTATAAAAATAGTGCACCAGAGGTTGACGACGAGAAACACGCAAAAGTATGTACACATATTTACGTGTACTAAACAAAAAGAGCAACAGTAAATATTGCAGACACTTTCACTTTAAATGAATGGTAAAAATTCCAATATATTAACATACAGATCCTTGATCGCGTTTTAACTTATACGGGATACGTTTTAATTAATTTTAAAGATGTGGGCGTAAAGAGAACAGTGAAAATTAATATACAGAAGTATAGGTAGAACAGGAGAAAGACAGCACACCTGGTTGTTACTTAATTATGCTTTTAATTTTATTACTGTTAATATTGGCAATATTGGTAATACTGGTAATGGTGGCATGTAATTTGTTATAAAAATTGTGTGACGCTGATAATGATTCTGTAGATCGAAATGCGTCTATTGAAATTGTACGATACTTGTAATAGGAGAGTCGAGTTTGTGAGTGCCTAGTCGATATCGTATGTTAGGCGTTATTAGTAATGTATAACAGCCCGACGCAATCATTGACGTCCTGTTCGTTCATAATCTTAGTCACGATTATCGCAATCACTTCCAGCAATACTCCCTTGTGTGTTTTTGTTGTTGTGACTTCACACTCTGAGGTGCTGTTGTTATTTTGCCTCACATGTCTTCCTTTTTTGGTGTATCCGTCAATGTGTGGGTTCTGCCCTGCCGTCTGCTCTTCTGTTGCAAATATTTATTGCTGCAGTCTTGCAGGAGGTATTTTCTCGGGTGAAATAATTTCCTGGCCCTTACTGCAAACGTCTGTCAGTGAAACAGTTGGTGTTTATGGGAAGTCTTACGTGACTAATAAATAGTCCTGCCGTTGAGTCATTTTAAGGTAAGGATCCAGTTGACATTGAAATAGTGATTTTCGTGGCAAGGAGATTGTGTACGTTTTGAAATAAGACTGTCACATTTAATAGCAGAAAATCATCTTGTAGCAAGCTTGAACAACTTACGTTGCTGATACTGAATGCATGAGTGTAAACTTTAGATGAATGCAGTGTGGGTTCACCAGTTTCGTCACACGTAGTTGCTAGCACACACCACTCCACTTTTCACAAACGCAAAGCACGTGACACTACAGATTAACATTAAGCCATTGAGTAACATGCACACTATAAGCTTAGAATACATACATACATACATGTGTATTGTATATACAGTGTTATATAATTGAAGCATGTGCCACACATTTTCACAACTTTGTGAAGCGTCACGGCGTCGTTCCTGAAGTAATTGTGAGTGAGACCTGCTATTTCGAATTTTCAGTGGGTACGTGGCCAGCGTAGGGAACAGTGGCGTGTCGGATGAAACTGTCAGTGACAGTGTAGCAGCCAGCAGGTTGTACAGTTCGTGTGTTGCGGCAGGGCACTGAATGGAATTCCTCGTAAATTGAGTAACGAAGGCTACGCAAATATGCGCTTTGCCTAACGGGTTTGGCAACGGAAACGCGCATGCTGCTGTTGATTGTCCAAGCGATTCGCTGATCGGCGTGTCCATCAACAATTGCGAGAAAGAGGGGCGTTTACCAGTGTGTTGTCGGCCGAACGTGTTGTGGGCGAAACGTGGATGACAAGGAGGACGTATCAATACCCGACGAAATGCCACACGCCTCAGCGTTGCGCACATGCTATATCGTGGCGGTTCTTTTAATGTTGAGTGTGTGTTAACCTTGATTTCAGGCTTCCGCCGCGATGTTGATGAGATTTGGGCTCTTATGGGATATTACGCGGCGTCGTGTGGTAATTGTTTACCGACGTTTCGGGACAACGTATCGGTCTCATCTTCACGGGTTAAGAGTCCGAGTAGGAAAGAAAGAAAGAAAGAAAGCCAGCAACCTATAACGTAGATTCGTATTGAAAGTGCGCGCGGTGTAGCAATCAGTAGGCGTGATGACAGCCAATAGGGTAGAACCAGGGTGAGAGAGGGGTGGATAGAGACAACGTAAGGGAGCTAGGGGTACCGAGAATGCAATCAGGTAAGACAGCTGGAAAAAACATATATGGAATAGAGTAACGGTAAGGGAGGAAAATATAAAGATAAAGCTAAATAAATAAAATACAAATAAACCAACAGTAAACATTAAAAATAAAATAAATACATTAAAATATGGGACCGATACGTTGTCCCGAAACGTCGGTAAACAATTACCACACGACGCCGCATCACATCCCAGAAGAGCCCAGATCTTGAGTGTGTATGTTCGTACTATTTTCCAGGAAATTCAGCACCTCGAACGTGGCGACTTGGGTAGGCGGTTGGAATATATCCTTGGATAGTTGCACACACTGACCTTCATCGATACATCTCCTCACTGACGAGGCTCAGTTTGCCCCGTGATGGGGTAAACAGGCCACGAAAGTCACATCTGTTCCAGATGCGAATCCATGCGATACGGTAGAAGCGAGTTCCCATTGTCGAGTTTACGCTAACGTACGGGTGGCCTCACGTCATTGGAAGGTTCGTCTTGAAGGGTCGGCTGTCAGGTTCCGTCTACTTGGCATTTTTGAACATAGCGTTTCTGGACCTGTTTTAAGTAATGCCTGTGCCTGCCCAGCATGATGGAACGCCCCTGCGTATTAGTGGACAACGCAGTGCCAGAATCAGCAGTTTCTTAGTTGGTGGGTTAGTCGTCGGAGTAAGCAGAATTGGACACCGTGATTGCTTGACTTCAACCCCCCTTTCTTCCATGTGTGGGGGTACATTAAATGTCTTATTTATGGATACAACGTAGGTGCGTTCACTTAATCTGTCGCATTTTCTGTGCTGCCACATGCATCAGTGAACGAGACACTGCGCCGCGTTACACTTCTGTTAGTGAAACTGGCCAGTTTGTGTATGCAAGTTGAAGGCGAACGTTTAGAACATTCGTAAATGTATCCCTTTTCCAGTTCCACGGCACGTAAAATCAAGTACAACTATGAAGTGTCATTTGTTTATAAACGTGTTTAGACACTTTTCCTGTAACCATAGTTTTGTAACAGTTGGGAATCGGGCCCGTGTTGGAATGCCATTTTTCATGACTTTGGGAATCACCTCGTGACGTTATGAGAAAGTCTTGAAATTTCAACTTGTTCGGCATCTCGAATAATGGGACCTGTAAACTTATTTTGATCCACCTTGTTGTAACCCAAACTTTAGTATGAATCCCAGATTTTCTCAAGGTCACCTGACCGCTCAAAGAAACTGCGATCAAATGCGGGTATCATTCATGTCTGCAACTTTCAGAGCAGTGTGTTTGGTATATTGAATATTTATGAGATGTAAGGAAATAAAACATATGAATCTGTTACTGCGCGTATCTTTGCAGCGATAGATTATACTTTGTGTCTGCAGTAAATTTGCATGAAGGCCACTTCAGTATGTAAATAGCAAAGAAAGCATTTAGAAAATACAAGTGCCCCTTTGACGTATATCGAACTCGAGGGTTCTCCACTTTTGCAATCTATGTTCGCTCCCAGAATGCATTCATACTGTATTTTCTCGGTGAAGTTACTGCGGTATACAGTATTCGGGTGCCCGAAGCCTGCACGTATACCCACTCATCGCCCGCAGTGCTGGTGTGTTCATTGTCTTATTCTAGTGCGTGCAGAGGCATGTAACTCCAGTCGCTGAAGATGCAACTAACCGTAACTTTCACTTAGTGAATATAATTGTCATGATATGATGAAAGTTCTAAACTTACAGAGGAAGAAGAATGTCTGTGGAGGGGGGGGGGGCCCACTAATACAACGAGTAGTCGAACTTGTTTTTCAGAGTGAGAAAAATGTATTCCTGCGAAGAAAATTTGCCAGAAATAGTGATTCAGTTGTTGTATTATTCCTGAAAGAAAATTGATGTCCCCTTGGATTGTAATGCTCCGCACAGTGGAATGGCACATCAGTTTTAACCGTCGCATAGTGTATACAGAGTGAGAGTGTTTTCGAACCAACTTCAGAAGTACATGGCCGAATACTTTCCCTGTTCATACATTTGTAACGCCAGTACCATTTGTTACAAATGTGGAGGCAGCTAGGTAATAAAACCAGCCAATTAAATTTATGAAGTGACCAACTTTCTAATCGTAGCAGGTATAATGGTAACGGACTATGAGAATGTGTCATGATGCGCGTGCTTGCTGCAAATCAAATTATTCATGGATACTAATTACTGTACTTAGAAATTTGTTGTACAGGCTCATTTATTTCATGGTGATGCAGCAGTACGTTGCGAATGTCTGCATCACTGTTTCCCGGAGTGGACCGCGCGATTTATTTGCATACGTATACACTCATAGGCGTAACTTTGGGGGGGGGGGGGGAAGGGGAGGGAATGCCCCCTCCCAATATTTTGTCTGCCTAAGAATAGTTTAGTCAGTCAAGAATGTGTGCATTTGGGGTGAGAGTGGGGGAAATGGGTGTATGTATATTAAGGACTGGTTCAGACGAATCCTCCCCGTGTTTCTGACATGACTCTTTCATAAATTAAAGTTCCTAATACTCATGGTCGATTTGGCTCTCCCCCCCCCCCCCCCCCCAATGTTATTAGCCAGGTTACTCCTATGCAGACACTCCCCTACTTACGCAGTAGTTGTGTTCCGAAAGGTCCGGCGCAAGTCGAAAATGAGTATGCCTATGTATATGTCCTTCATTTTCAGAACTGTTTTAGCTTCAACTGAACGTTCCTCCTGCGGCACATCACCCATCTGAAATCACATGTCCTCAACCCCCCTGATCAGATATGAACGTCGTCCCAGGTGTTTGTCTCCGTTGGCGTGTACTCCGATGTTGAGCAAGTGTTTATAAAAGTACTTGGCGCGTATTTGTACCAACACTATGATAATGATGTCGTCTGTGTGATTGTATTATACACATAATGTTCAGCTTAATGTGCTTCATAGGCCTTTATGCGTGCCATTGGAGGGCCCACGGACTTGGGATGTGAAAGCGAGACCAGTATGTGTGGTGTTAGATTTTCAAAAAAGAATAAACTTTAAATGAGGTGATTTTTATGGGATGTGAAATAACAAAATTGCAGCTGCATGAAATGTAGGCCTATATTTAGCATTTGGTTTCGTGGTGAAAACGAATAAAACCTTCGGGGACTAGGCATGTCGATTTTGGACAGGATATTGATCATAGATAGGTTGTACTTCCAAATCCTCTGTGAATATTGTTTGTAAATCAGCAGTTACAAACATCTTGACGGTTCGAAACTTCGAGGTAATGTGCGACAAATCTTACGTTACCCTGTACAAAATCTAGGCAACGTAATTAATGAGGCCGTTCAAAAAATATGAAGGTAGTTGTAATTATAACATGGTAATCTCTGAACTTATTTGCACAAGCAAGCAATAAAAGACTTTTTTGTATGTGTGGTGAAGGGCCCCGCAGCAGATGCTACGGACGCACCGCAGCCTTGAGGCTTATTGTGCAACCCTGTGATGAAGATGATCATTTTTTTTTATTTTTCCGTGTAATGGAGTGCCGGTGGAATGAAATTGACAGGGGAAAACCGAAGTACTCGGAGAAAAACCTGTCCCAGTGCCACTTCGTCCACCACAAATCCCACATGGACTGACCCGGGATCGATTCTAGGGTTCGTTAAGTATTACCATATGAGCACGAGTCCAGCACGATAATTGCATGTGGCCGATCAGTTATAAATGTACGTCTACTCCTATTACATTAGCAATACGCGGTTTATAGGACTGGAAGTCTTTGCAGTATGCTTTAAGAGTTCTGCAGGGAATTCCCTGTTAAACCTGTTGTGATTAACCCCCTTATGAGAGCCTCACCGTCAACAAGCGTGCACATACCGTACTTGCTGTTCTACAATCCGGCAGTGGGAACCGAAAGTTGGCTGGACTGCAGCGTTGCCGACTAGCCGGCTTATGAAAAGCCACTACCGTCAAATGGACGGGGAGAAAGAGTGCGTATTTGGGACGGAGCCGGCCATGTGATGCAAATAGACAGCGGTGGCAGGGTCGTGTATATTGCTTGTATGCAACGCACGATATCTGAACCGGATACCAAACACGCCCTCGGAAAAGTCCATCATACTGTTTTTTTTACACGTCTGTGTGTGCGCAAGAGTAATTACAGTGCTGTCATATCATATGCGAATTTAAATTTTTTGCCCCATGGCGCAACAGCCCCTAGTGAGCCAGGGCCGCCTCGTTATCGAGGCTTCACGATCACACTCAGACACACCGTACTTGGTAGGACTCCTCTAGACGAGTGATCAGCCCGACCCAGAGACGTCTACCTGATAACACACAACACTCACAAGAGACAGACATCCATGCCCCCGCCGGGATTCGGACCCATAATCCCAGCAAGTGAACGGCCGCAGACCCACGCCTTAGACAGCGCGGCCACTGGGTTCGGCGCGAATTTGAAATAGTGATATATAAAAATATCCCACCTTATGCTCAAAATGTGAAGTCATGCGATTCCAAAATTTAAAAAAAGACCCGTCAGACCAGCCTTGAACATAGACCGGAGAGATAGCACGTTGTAATTAGGCGCCAGCTGCATCACCTGTTCCTGCAGTGTTGTAGGAATATGATTTCTTTTTTCAATTTTTTTAAGTAGTGTACTACATTAATTAATAAAATTGTTAGGAAATTGACAGTTATGGTTTGTTTATGTATTTGTACTGTGCGTGAAAATATGTTTAAGAGCAAAAATACGCTACATTTGTTGTAGATCCATGCGCTCCGAGAACTCGTTACCCCCCACTATACATGTATTCTTATGGGAAAATTAGTATTAGAATTATGCGAAGTCTTCAGGAACGCATCCCTCGCATTACACGCGACCGCACTATGTTGGTACTTTGCCTCTTACCCACCGCAAGTGGCTGCGCCAAATATATCCCGATTTCTATCATTCTATCTTTGGTAGACGTAAAATTCACATTTGTCAAGCCATTTTCAATTTTGTTTAATTGATAATTACTTGAAACTTAGTATGCGGCATTTCCCACGATGTGAAACTTCATTTCACATACAGAAGACTTACTGCAGGACCTACTTTGCCCTGTGACATATTTTGATACAACGAACCGTGGCAGGCATAGTCTTGTGTGATTACGCTGTTGCCATGTGCTTTCAAAGACCTGCATTCCGAACGAGTTGACGAAGCGCTAATGCTCTGACGTGTATGCAAAAGTTATCCGCTCCGAATCATAGCTTGGGTAACGACTGTTTTGGCACGTTTTAGCGATTTTCTTCAGTTTCCCCAGGAATATGTCGGGCTATTGCCAATAATTGGGCGAAGACCACCGTATTCCACATTACTTCCAACGGTTCGCTGTCATCCTGTCATTCGATGCCATATAATTTGAGCTGTTAACAGCATCATTTAATAAACACGTACAATTAGACTTGCATTAGTTATGGGCTTAAATGTATTTTTGTCCGTGTCTCGATAAGTAGGTTATTCAGCTGAGAGAAAGAATGTCTTGACTAAAAGATGTCGGTATCCATACAGTATACGTGTTGTGGTGTTATGTTCCGAAAATACGTTCAGGGAAGTTGGCACAGAGTGGGCTGCTCGGTCTGTAAGTGTTAACGCGTCGTCCACATGACCTGGAATCAACTCTATCAGATTTACAGACGTTAGAACCTTTGAAATTGGAATTCAGAAGATGAAATTGAGGAAAATTGTAAACGTATAGGCCTACTCGTAAACATTTTTCAAAACGCCTTCGCTTTTTTAATACGTCACTTGCCTTGGTGTTCATTTATTGTAGACCAGCGAAAGAACCTGTTACTCTCCCCCCCCCCCTGTCGCCGAGAATAGACTGTACAAATTTAACGAAAGTGCTTATTTTTATTACAGTCTTATGAATGCTTGTATTCCTCCTTCGTTGAAGAAAACATCTGGTCTACTACTAATTTATTGTTACTCCTGAATGTTTCGGCCATATGTGACCATTATTAGGGAGGTCATATGAAATTTTAAATGTAAATTACTGAAGTGATACATTAAAAATTCTTTTTAAGTCAGGTGACCTATTGAAGAACATAATTAAACACAAATTTTGTGTTCAAAAATCTATTTAGTAATGTGTCATTATCCCAGACACTTGTATATCGCACTATATAGAAGACAAAAAGAGTAATCTTATGTATAATGTTGTGGAATTTAAGTTCACGTTAAATGGAGTGTATGCAAAGTATTAAAAAGAGGCCGTATACAGTATTTATCATTGCTAGTGTATTACGTGCCATAGAGACATCGTTGAAGTCTTTCCGAGACATTGTCGTGTCCTGTTCATAGATCCACTAGTTTTACTTAGCTGATAATCGTGCATTAGCGTTTCACCGAAGATTGATATAGAGGAGATGCAACATTCAGTCAGATATTCTGTGTGTTGTAATGTGTCTCTTTATGTAACGGGCCCTGGTGTTTGTTGGGGTGCAGCGGGTAAGGAGAGCAGTAAAACTGAGTTCGTGTTTAATTTGCCTATGAGCCAACGTGTGTGTGTGTGGGGGGTGGGGACGTGTTAAATAAACGTAAAAGACAGCGATGAGCACTATAAAAACGTGGTTATGGTAGCCAATTCATCCAAACGAAGTTCTTATATCCAGAGGGACATAATGCTGTGAGTAACAGAAGTGCTTAGGTGTCCACGTCAATGCCCACAGCCAAGACGGGAAGTCCGTTACCGTAAGTACAGTTCCCGTTATAGTTAAAAGGTTTCCATGTGAGCCCAGCCATACGTTTCATACGCAGGAATGAACGACCCAAGGGACTTCGACTTGCGCGAACCGCCATTGGTTTGCTTGGTCTGTTGGTTGTTGTGGCGTGGTTTGTTTTGGTTTGGTTTGGTTTGGTATGGTAGGTGGTAGGTGTCGTATTAATGGGACAGAAGCATTATCGTGGAAACCACTAACCGAAAGCATACTCTGACTTATTTCCTTAAGAAGGGAAAGTGGACTACAAATGAGATACAGAATAAAATGCATCGTTTTTACTTTACAGCATCGCATGCGATTGCCGAAGGAAATGTAAGAGAGACAGGGAAACGACTTTGTTGCTTCTGATGAGCAAATGTCTGAGTGTGAAGTTTTTATTATTTAGTTCGTGAATGTCTGAGGTTAACGACGTCGCAGATAGGCCCTATGCGCACATCATTTGCGAAACGTCTCAGACTTAGTGCTTATAGCAAGGCTGGACAACTTTTCCTTGGTCAGGGGGCCATTCCTCTTACCCGCATTTTACTAGCCAGGTTAACTAGTAAGCGTTTTGGTCACAGACACGTTTTTCTTCTCGTGGTCAGGCCGAATATATGTTCATCCTCCGCAGAAGTGAAATGTTTAATAATTGAAGACGTTAGACATGAGCACACAAATATCTTTTGTGGAATCTCAAAGTTGCCAAGTTTAGCGGTCAAGAAATAATTGACCAGCCTGGAAATAAATTTGATCAAAGTACCTGTTTCTACACCGTACCCGAGTAACTTAAGAACAAGCTGACAGATTTTCGTGAAACGTGGTACAGAGCGATCGTGAAGTCGTGGAAGGCGGATAACATCGCTTCCCACCACACGCCACTAGCTCAATTTGCTTTGAACTTGTAAACGCGTCACACGCGTTCTTCATGTTCTACGTTTTTCTGTATGTATGCGGTTGAGCAGTGGGCCGGGATAGCGTAGTCGGTATAGCGACTCGCTACGAGCTGGACGGTCCGGGGATCGAATCCCGGTGGGGGCGAGATTTTGTGACCGGCCCTGGGGTACAATGGGTACCGGGTTATTCCCGGGGGTAAAGTGGCCGGGGCGTGGCGTTGACCACCCACCCCATCTAGCGCCGAGGTTAAAGAAAGAGTAGAGCTATACCTCTACTCCCCTTCTGGGCCTTCATGGCCTGTTCTAGGGTGAACTTTACCTTTACCTTATGCGGTTGAGCAAATAGCCGTAATTTTTGAATATGCCTTTAAAATGCACGATTATGTTAAAAATTGTCTTACGGTAATAGCATTGTGTAGTGCAACAATCTGGGATGCGACGATGTACAGGCTCATTGGCAAGGTCAGAGCGCGCGGCCCTGTTGAAGACAGCAGATGATCGGTAGGCTGTGGCTGTCTCATCCAGAAGGGAAGTTGTTGAGAAGTCCATGCCGTCTCAGAAATCGGCTTTCGTTATGGGTCTCTGCAGACAATTACGAAGTGCATTTTGAAAATGTGTCCATACAAAATACCTGCCTGCCATGCACCCATCAATTCCGATGTCGATGATCGTATGGTCAGTGCCGACGAGACGGGGGGGGGGGGGGGGGGGGGGGGGGGGAAGCCGGTACAAATTCCCGGGGTCCGACAGTATTACATGTGTTTTTGTCTGTCTGTAACCCCTTGATACCAAGCCCAAGTCACTGTATAACTGACAGGCTTTCGGATTTAGTGTAAAGACTTTTAGCCGGTCCACCCTTCCTGGAGGGACTCGAAAATATTTTTACTAGGGCCCAAACCCGCTCTCAGCGGCCCTGCATATCGTATTTTGCAACTGCATACTTCGTTGTTGAAAACGATAACACTTTCATGAAATGTGTTTCTGGACCTCGAGTTTCGATTCTTTCCACCTTTCCCGGTTACATCAACAGCCAGAACCAACGGTACGGGATGTCAGAGAACCCACGTTGGTTTCAAGAAACGTAGGCATTGCGAGCTTTGGGGTTCTCACAGCTATGTTGCTGAATATTCAACATGGGATGTTACGCTGTGTGGATTTGTAAATAGTCACAAGTTTACCGAGGGAACATGGCGCAACATCCCAGAAAATTTTGATTATAAAATTTCTCCATCCCATCAAGTTGGGGGGTTTGGACGCCAATATCAAGTAAGCACGTCTTTCACAGATTATTTGAAGAAATAGTGACATTCCATGAATTACTGATTTAACGCATATGTAGAAAAAACTTAATGAGAGATACAGGCAGCGATGTCTTGCTCGGACCAGGCTTCCGCATGACAGCGTGACGTCAGACAGCCAGGGGAAGCATGAAGCAGTACGTCTTTCTGTGGGAGTGTACAGCTTTAAAGAACTAAGCAGAGAACCAAAATCCACATTTAACTTTTCATTAATTACCATTGGAAGCATTAAATTAGACCATAAACATACATACAAGGACTGTACGCACCAGCCTTCTTACATTAATCACGAACGTTGCGATGTAGCCGTTGTTTGCATCGTTAATAATTTATAGAGCATAATGTTCTGACCACATAAATTTGAAGGGAAATATGCATATGAAATCGTTGACTGGTTTCCTATTTTAGCCTGGAAGCAGTGATGTTATATTGAAGCCGTAGCTTGATAGTGGTGAAGTCTTAACCACTTACATGCCCTTCTTATAGTTTGGCGATTTTGACATTTTAAAATATAATTTTCTTATTAAATCATTGATTGTTCTTGTTCTAGATGGCGAGCAAGGATCATGGGAGAGTGGCTTATCGTATGAATGCAGGTCTCTTCTCTTCAAAGCTCTGCACAATCTCATTGAAAGGTACCACTCAAGAAACAGGATTATGATCAAAGAGTGAAAACAAATGCAATGAGTAATTAGAGCCAGCAGTGTTTCTAGATGTTGATAATTGATGGATAAACAACTATAACAAGTTCATATACATTTCATTGAGTCCCACACTTCTCCTTATCTTCACAGTACCTACCAAAACACTGTTATGGGTTATGAATTCTCAAATAATTTTCTGAACTGGAAACTGCTCCAGCATTATGCACTGCTTTCTCTTTCTCAGTTCAGTTACGTGTATGTGTGCATGTTAATTGTTCATGTATGCAGACACGTTATTCGTACAATATTTATAGGTATACTTCTCTCACTTCCTTGCTAAGATTTTTCATTCCAAAATATTGTGTGAAGTATGTAAGGAAATTTACACTGTCATATAAACAGTCTATGTCAGTAGAGTTTGTGATCTAATATTCAAATACATGAACCTGTATACAATATTAAATGAAGATTTCACA
Organism: Reticulitermes speratus; assembly: GCA_021186555.1. Taxonomy (NCBI): domain Eukaryota; kingdom Metazoa; phylum Arthropoda; class Insecta; order Blattodea; family Rhinotermitidae; genus Reticulitermes; species Reticulitermes speratus. The sequence goes on from JAJKFL010000002.1 coordinate 20,673,814, forward strand.
GCTGTAGAGCAGTTTGTAAAATGACTGCTGAGCGGTTGAACAATTGGGGTTTACTTTCTGACGGGGACAGGGATTTTTTCATCACTGTCATTTTGCAGACCAGCTGTAGGGACAACCAGCCTTCTTTCGGGTAGATACTGAGGGCCAGAGCATGAAGCTGATCAGCTACTTACACCTAACATCAAGCTGTAGAATGTGTGGGGGCTTATTAAAGCTCTTAAAATACCTTCATAATACAGTACTTATGCATGGCAGCAAGTTTGCCCATATCTTACTGAAGGTGCTGAGGAGGAATATTAATACACAAAAAAGGAGTAGGAAGGGGAGAAAATTGCAGAGTGAGGTCCTTCATAATTTGCACTCTTCAGCTAAATTTGTTAGGGCAATTAAATCAAGGAGGACGAATGGGCAGGGCATGGGAAGAATGACGCATGCATGCATACAGTTTAGTCAGTAGTGTCAAAGGAGGATATATTATAGAAGGGGTAATAACATTAATATGGATCTTACAGAAGTAGGGCATGAATATGTGATTTGGATTTAAGTGGTCCAGAACAGGGTTCATTGGCTGGCTTTTGTTAATATGATGATGAATCTTTGCATACTGCATAAGGAAGACTACCATGCAGTTAGTTACAGACGGCAGGTGTATTCATGCTTAGGTCAAGTGCTGCTTGGCGGCAAATTATATATACTTTGCACACAAGCAGTGGTGTCTGTGAAGGAATAAGGATGTACAGAGATGCAAGCTCCTTACATATATCAGTTTGTCCTTTGGCAGAATAAGTGCTCATTTTACATGCAGGCACTGCCCACTTTGGCCATGATGGCAAGGAGAAAAATGTTTTACTCAAAATTCAAATATGGCATTTTTCAAAACACATTCCACAGACAGGAGGTTATTGTAGGAATCCAGCCAGACTTTGTATGGCAAGTCCATACAAGGCTCCTGTATTTCTGTTTTGAGTTATGTAGTTTGGTACAAACATTTCAGAGGAACATGCTGCCACCATTGTGTTCTGACAAATCTTCACAGTGTCACAGTCTAGAAAACAATTATTTTGAACACTCACTGCCATGAAAACTTCAAGTCTTTTGAATGTTGTTTGTGGAGGAATGTTTTGAACCGGAGCTTCTAGTTCAACCTTTACTCTGTGCTATTTAGCATGAGGATTGTAGAAGATACTGTTTTGTTTACAGCAGCTTCCATTCCTGGCTTTGAAATGTCAGTATATTTATTTTACTTTAGTGTTATAAAATGAACATAATCATTGCCATAAATTAATGCTGTTTTTCTTTTGTCAGGTGTTTGCTGTCACGTGATTTTGTTCGAATCGGCAAGTGGTTTGTTCAGCCGTACGATGGAGCAGAGAAACTTGTTGGGAATAGGTAATTAAATTGTAATGGTCATTGCATTTCATATTCATTTCTTCTACAGTCTCAGTGTTTTTATTTTAATCTGAATTAAATAATTATTTTTTTATCATGCCATTAGAGAAATATATGCACTGGAATTTGCAGTACAGGTTTTGGTAGGCTTAGTGGTTCCCTATTTTAACATCTCTAAGTTTTTTATGTCATACATGTTTTTCAGCTTCAGAACAGAATTTTTGTGAGGCAGGCTGTCACTAGCTGGAGTACTTTCATACCCATGTTACATACCTAGTGGTACATTTGTGATACATGCTGTTTGCAGTTCCAGGTCTGGTTTTTTCTTTGTCGCAGAGGGTTTGGAAATCATCCAGTGCCCACTGTATCATACCATCATTGCTGTGCAATTAATCATTCCTGACCTTCAGCCTTATCATTATCTCATATTGTCACCCAGGTGACCATATGCCAGACAAGAGAAATGAGGTGTTCCAGAACTTTACATGACAGTGTGGAGCAGTGGAATTCATTTACAATTCTTGTACATGTGCTGTTGAAATATAGAAGGATTTTTTTTTATTTTTCTGGTCCCACACATCACTGTACACCCAGGCCATTTCATGTGACAGCAGCCAGAGCAGTGATCAGTGCTATTCTGTTTTCCCATGAGTGGGGGGTCCACGCATTTTAGTTCTCTTCATTGCAGTTAATATTAGGTTTCTACTGCTCATATTTATCGAAGGCATGGAAATGGATTGTGGTATTAGCTGTTGCATTGTTTTGCCGAAACAGACTTACATGGTGAAGCAGTAAAGTTTGGGGGTTGATACTACCATATAAGTATGGTTTGATGCATAAACCATTTGTAGCTAGTTTCTATTAATTCACATTACAACCACTACAGATTAATGAAAAGAAAGTTTTAGCTCAGTTTATCTGTAACCATGCCGAGTGTAAGATGTGTTTCTCTTTGTTGGCATGGAGTGGTGTGAGTGAAGATCAAGTTTTGTTTCAGGCTTGGGGAAAAACAAAATGACAAGGGATGACTAAAACCTCCTTATGGAAGTGAAGCTATGTCTGTATGTATGTCTTCAAATGGTTTGAAAATTTAGAGAGGCACATGAGGACCTAAAAGATGATCCAGGGATTTGGGTGGCTTTGAACTGCTGGCGAGAGGCCATCAATGACCCTAAGATTGATGGAGGATTAGTGGTACATTAACGAGGAGACAATTTATCAGATTCTTATGAATATTTCATAAATAAGATCTGTATGATGTTTGTTCCACACATCTCTTGGAAGAGCTCATTCTGTCATGTTAGGGAAGTACTTCCTGGCAAATAACGGTTTGGTGGAAATTAGATACCCACCTTATTCACCTAACCTTCTGCCAGCCAACTGTCTCCCACTTCCTGAAAATTAAAAATGCCCCAACAGGAAGAAGATTTCAGGATATCAAGGGCATCTGGCAGAACATAACTGTGGAATTAAATACAGTTCCAATTGATGCCTACAGTGATTGTTTTATAAAACTTTTAGAAAGATGTAAAAAGTGTGTTGCAGTCAAGGGAGATTATGTTGATGGAAAATAAAACAGTTTTCATCTATTTCATATGTCTGTGTTGGTATAGCATCAAACCCAGAACCATAATATTAGACCACGTGTGTTTTCTAGTAATTGGACATAGATAGAAAATGGTGTTAGAATGTGTGTTACATATCAGTGTGATTTTGTGGTCTCAGATGAAAGAGATCGGCTCAGTATACTTAGTTTCACTCAGCACACCACACACAAACATGTACACCATGTAATGGTTCTCCATGGATTAACATGGGATGACACGCAGAACAGTATGTGTTTATTATCAGAGCATGAGTGTGGTCAATTTTTTCAGCATACATCCCCTGAAGGTACCAGTTCACAAAATTCAGTTTCGCTCTACCATCTACCAACCACAGTTGTCATATATGGTTGCAAATGCAGCACTTTTATTGCATTTTGTGGTGATGATGCAGACACTTGTATTTGCTGTACAAATTGCACTTATTTTTTAGGTGGTGTTTCAAATCCAGCACTAACTTACCCAGTTTTGCCTCAGTATGTCTACTGCATATTCTGTTCCTGTTTGAAATGAAACTTGCCAAGAAAACTTTTACTTGTAAATTATTTTCCTATGTGGAAGTTGTACACCAGGAAATGTTTGAATTTGTGACAGCATTTCTTCTAGCAAGTCTTCTTATCAGTATCCTTGTTCGTGTGTGTTTCGAGTGGGTCTGACACTTTGACAGTGCCTTCTCTTCCCTCTGTTTCTGTGCCAGAGTGTAATTTTCTGCATATGTTGCCTGCATTCTACAAAATCTTCACTAAGTGCCTGTTTGAATTAAGGCATAAATATTTTTATTTTTGGGTGTACAGAATACACGAATATAAGGAAACCCCCAAATTGATAAGGCATGTAAAATATTATGCCTTCTTTGTGACATCTTTTTCAGTGTTCTTTATGAGACAGGAAATGAGTATTTCCAGCATGATCTGTGAATGTGTCAGAGATCTGACAGTTCACTGTTTTGATATCAACAGATGACTTTGCTCCATAAACACAGAAAAGAAGAAGTCAGAGGAAAAATGTTCCTGTTCAGAAGAATTCAGAGAATAGTGGCAACTTGCTATTGCTTCTTTCTGTTTCCTTGGTTTGCAATAATTTATTTTGTTGTCCCATAAGTAGTGGCGTGGAATGTCAATGAACAGTAATTTATTGTCTTCATTGTTCCCAATGTTTAATCAGAATAAACCTAGGAATCTGGTCTTCTGGGATGTGATGCTACATCACCGGCTAAGTGGAACCATGTACCCAGCAGTTTAGTATCACTTCTCAGACTGGCGGAATCCTTGATTACACCACTGCGAAAACCGCAAAACTTACACTGAATAAATCTGTTAAGGTGCTCTCAGATTCAGAAGCTTTTCTGAATGCATATCATGAAGTACACTCTTTGTTGAACAGGTAAATGAACAGCAAGGAAGACAGTTTGATTGTTCATTTCATATTCTCACAGTATATTTTTTATGCACACTGACAGATCATGTGTCTAAAAAGGTATCAGTTTTAATCCACTGTAACTGACCATCTTCAGTTTGTTCTGTCAACTTAATGTTGACACAGTTCTAACCTTTGTAAACATATTTGTACAATATTTTACAGCTTTGGTAGTGTAGTACACTTATTGTTTATGTGAACACAATACTTTGGAGAAGGTGTGAATTGTATGGACCAATTCATTATGTCAGGCCTCAGGTTTCTTTCTCTAATAACAATATTTATTTATCTGTCTGTCATTTCTTCTGTTTGTACATGGGATAGCCATTCTTATATATAAATGTCCATCAGTAAGTAACTGAGCAAGGGGTTAGTGTCTGTCGTAAGTTGTGTCATATTCTGAAGCATAGTTTGGTCTGTTCTGAGGTTTTCTGGGCGTGCATGATCTTTGACAAAAGACTTGTTCCATTTCCATAAAACACACACTTAACAGAAAGGGGAATTTTATTCTCTTACTGGGCCAGTATTATCTGGTTATGTATTCTGAAATAGTACTCCTTCAGGAGTAGCAAATTTTGTTCCCATAGATGCTGAGGCAAGTGAATTGTTATTGTTTTGATGTCCTCAAAATAGTCCATTATTATTTTCTTCAGTTACTTGCTTAAGAGATTCTGGAATTAAGGGGTCTTACAGTACCTGTATGTTATGGCAGCCTAATCAGAAACCATTTGCTTTCTTTCTGCAGGATAATGAACAGCATTGCAGCGGAAACAACATTTTGATAGGATATGTGTTGACGTAGTATATTTAGTGCATTGAGAAAGGGATTGTCTTTCCCAGCATTTTCCAAAACAACTCGCTGGTCCACTCTGTTGTGCTCATACCAAGCAGTACAGTGCACTGTTCTTTTGTGTTCTTGCTCATGTCATTGGAGCTCAGGATCCTGCAGTAGTATGATGCTCTGCTGTTTCCCATTCCTATCCAGCGAATTAGTGTTATGTCCCTCTGTGTTGTGTGCCTGTTCTTGCTGACAGAAGTCACAATGTTTCCAAGCAGTACAGTGCACTGCTGTATCCAATTTTTGCACTTTTTGTTGGGAGTCATATCTAACTGAGCAATATGATGTGCCTGTTTGTTGCATTTGAGTTCTCCATAGGAGTGTTTATCATTTCCTGATGTTGACTTGCATGTGTTTTTGGACAGAGAGATCTTAAGTAGTTTACAGGCATAATTTTACTACTGTATTCTGTAAATATTAGAATATTTTTATTTGCAGTTTCTCTTCTAGATTAAATTGTGTTTAGATTGTCACTTTGTTAGAGACATCTTTCTAATGAACATATTTTATTGTCATGGTTACTGTGAAAATATATGAATGTTATGTACTCTCTTATACCAGCTTGGATCATTTGTTAGATGCAGAAGGCTACGTGTACAATCCCAAACCTGTTCAGGGGAAATGTGATGCATGATTGTAGTGGTTTTGATAGGATGACAGGGAAGGAGTAAATTAATATTTTCTGTACCATTCCCTATGTAAAAATGAGAGGCTGTTTGTGTGTTATAACACCAAATGCTTGTGTGATTTAATTTTGTAGGAGTATTCACAAATGAAAGAAATTTGTATAGTTCTTCCAGTAGGAATGTAGGCTTTATATTTTCTACCCAGAATTGAATGTGTCTTATCCATTAGCAGAATACTTGTCCAGTTTTTGACTACAGTTTATACAGTCATGTAAATTTTAATTAACACTTGCCATATAAATTTGATATGATATTCAGTTTAATGTGAACTGAAAATGGTGCCTTTTTAATGCTGAAAAATGTGAAAGTAGGTGTAAAGCATTACATCAAAATAAACTGGAGTGTCTCTCTTATATTTTTCAGCACCCATTTCTCATTCTCATTTGCATTCTTTGTGCATGGAGAGAGTACGGTGTGTGCAAGCATGGATGTACGAGTGCATCCTTTGGTACGGAACTTGACACATCAACATATTCTCCAAGCACAAGCTTCCTCTTCAGGCATACCAGGTATTTGCATTTGTTTCAAGTTTGTTGGTTGTGAACACCATGTACTTATTGTATGAATGGTTTAACAGAAAACATGGCTACATATAAAACATATTAGACTGAAATTGTGAGACAGGTCATAAAGTTGCACTAAAATACTATGTCTGTATTCTGCATGAAAAATTTTCTGGAAAGGAAAGGGACTGTGCTTCCCTCCAGACTGTACACAAGCATGTGAATCCCCCCTGCACCCAAAGCCCATAATAAAGCTTTATAATTTGTATTGTGAAGTTAACCATTTACCTCCATATAGTGCCGACGTTAAGAATGAGCAGAACTATATCTCTGTTACACCTATATGCCTTCGTAGCATGGACAGGGGCAGCTTTACCTTTTATTATCATCAAACATGATTAGGGTCATAAAGTCAAGGAAGATGGGATGGTAGGGAGATCTCCCACATGAGGAAGGTTAGAAAATCTTACGGAATATGAAAATGTGAATAGATGAAGCCATTTGGGAAGTGCAGACATAAGATGTGAGGATATAAAATGGATTCACTTGGCTCAGGATAGGTTTAGTGGTAGACTCTTGTGAACATGATACTAGACCTTTCATTTCCATGATGGACTGGGAATTTCTTGACTCTGATCTTCTCATAAAGGATCCTCATCGATGGGCTTTCTTTTCTAGAGTAGGTGGTTTTTCACAAAGTAGCAAGACGTTAGAAATGTTCAAATACAGTACAAGCAGGAGCAGGAGATTTATACGAATTGAGATTGAAAATGAAGCAACTTAAAATTATCTTAATGCTCTTGTCTTTTCAAAAAGATAAAAGATTAATGTAGCCCTTGACAATCTCTCTGTGAAGGAAGTAGATATGAAGAAGGCTTCTTATTTTCATTTATAATTGCCCCTCACCACCGCAGCTCTGTAGCAAAAGATTTAAACTGTTGTCTCATTTCTTGAGTTATTATTGAAAGCTGCAGAAACAAAATGGTCTGCGTATGTTGCATTCACGCTCAAGAATTTTGCAGTTTTTGATGTTAAGAAAATGTAGCAGCGAAGTACTGTACTTTGTTGTATATTTTGCTGCTGATTGGTTTGAAGTACGTGTTGATGTAATGTGTACACATCATAATATGCAAGTCATTTTATTTTGTATGTAGAAGTGTCCAATTATTTACACATGCATTCATGTCTTTTAGTGCTACTTGCACCTTATGGATTGGCGGGATCTCTCACTGGTCAGGCCTATAAGACGTTGGATGTCCAAACAAAGCGTCAGCTCGACGAATGGCGACAGTTTTATCCCATTGACACCAATTTCTCAAGCTGTGAAATTGGGGGTGAAGAGGTTCTTCTTCCTCCTGCTGTTGAAGTTGTGGTGGGAGGTGTGAAAATGCGATACCCCACGTGTTATGTACTGGTTACGGACATGGATGATCCAGCATCATCTCCATCTTCAGCTGTTCGCCAGGGTGCTGTGTCTCCAACAGGCACAACAGCAGCAGTAATGAAGTCTGCTGGGCTCCCATCGTCATCAGCTGCTGTTGTAACTCCACCATGTTCACCTTGTCCACAGCCTATTATCGTGTGCAACAGGCCACCTTGTCCATCTTCACCATTTCCTGCAGCAGCAAGTGGTCATCACCCGGCCTCAATGCAGCTTAGCCCTTCTCCAGCAACCAGTCTACCAGAGCATGTCTGGCAGGACAGTACCCTGAATCCCACACAGCACGAGGTTACAGAACAGAACAGTGCTGGTAATGATTCTGTACCTACTCAACAACCACAAGCAGGACAGTGGGACTTTGCAGACCCTACACGGAAATCCATGTGCAGTTGCTCAAAGTGAGTTGCTCTGTTTAATTGTTAAACCTGCATCAGGTTTTAGGATAGTAAAAAGTGATATGGATAATTTAAATGTTAGTCAGAGGGTTTATACAAGTGTATCAAAGCAACAAGAAAAGTGAAAATACTCTGTGTCCATAGCTTGTAGGGTTTATGACTTTCTACTAACTGTGTTAAATTATGATAAGATTTAATAGTGGTGAGTAGTGGCAGAATGACATAAACGTACAGTTTTCTAGTAGAATTCTAGATAGACCAGATGTTGTTTATCAGTCTTCTTGAGCAGTGGTTCCTAGCCTTTTCAAATGAGAGTTCTGTGTACTCTGACTGAACTTGTAGATACTTTTGTGTGAATACAAACTTAAGGAGTTGTCACATGAAAGTTTTGTTAGGCAGTCTTTGTTCTCTTGATGTCAGATTCTTTAGTATGGTTGCTCATGCTGTTATGTGTGAGAGGATTTGCAGCTGTTCATGTACGAGTATGTCATGTTTTGCTTTGTCTGAAAGCTGCATTTCTGACGTGGTTAAGAAGTATGGAAGACATGATAATGATTTGTATTTTGGTTACATCAGTGAGTCCACACACCTGGTTAAGAAGTATGGAAGACATGATCATGCTTTGTAGTTTGGTTCCATGAGTGAGTCCACACACCTGATTTCTTCATCATAGATTTTTTTGTACTAAACATATTTTGGCTTTTCACTGAAAACTTTTTGAGTCCATTAAGGTAATTGGAAACATCAGTTAAGTATGCCAATTTTGCTGGCCAAGAAAATACCTCAAAGTAATGTGAAAACAGAAAATTTGATTGAAGCAGATTAATTCTTGCTTCATTTGGCAACTTGAGTATTTGAGTAAGAATCCTCCCCCAAGAGAGCCAGTGGATTTCTGCTTGTAGAAGCAGTTCATAGTGATCACTGCCCATCTCCTCACATATATCCCAAACATTCTTGAATGTAAAGGTAGTGCTTTAAAAGTTTTCACATATTCCTCCAAGACTTCATAGCTCAGTGGGAGTTTTCTTCGTTGCTAGTGATTTCCTGTGGATGTGGCAATGGATAGTTTGGCTTCTGGTGACGTTTCACACAAGCAGCAACTCTGCTTATCGGCCTGTCATAGTGGTAGCCCCTTCACTGAAAATTCCAATACATCTTTACAAGTTACTATTGCATTCCTTCGTGAAGTTAACCCAGAATTACAAAAAATGGAGTCGGAAGTTTCTGTTGTGTATAGTGACTTGCAAAAGATGAGGTCTTCATTCATGCTTCCATTGAAGTCATTTAACAAGTCTCAGATTGCTGGATAGTTTTGTGATGTCTGTGAATTTATCAAGCTGAAGAGCATAGAAGCAACTACTGTGTGTCCTGGTCATCTGTTCCTTAATGTTCTCGGTAATTTCTCCAGTGCTGCATTGAACTGTGTTATTTGACAGTGAGATAGCATTTATTTCCATGCAGCCTGTCTCTCTTAGCATTGTACTCACCATTTCCTTCGTTGCTGCTAATATTAACTCTTCGCTGATGGTGAGTAGCCTTTTTGTGCTTTTGCTATTAGAAAAGCTACTCAAAAGAAGCAACCACTGCCTTTGAATTACTATTGACTCTAGCTGTATACTGCAGCACTTTGCTACTTTAATTTCATTCTTTCAGTTTCCTTTAAAAAAATTAAGTTTTATGCACAGTTACTGTGTTTGGTATCTGAAAGTCAGTGAAATTTGGCCAGCTTTAATCCTTCCTTTGAGAGGATCTTCTAACAAATCATGTACAGTGGTCTTTGGTAATGTTCAGAACCACTCCATGTGAAACCTGTCCTGAGGCAGTTGTCATTGTGTTTTTGCAGTTTGTGTTGATTTTGATTGTGCTGGAGTTTCACTAGACATACGATTTCCAGTTTGTTCTCTCCTTTTCAATGCATCTGTTTTCAGTCACTGGTCAGTTATAAATTTTTGATCCCATTGGTGCCAGATACTGAAATAAAAGCAGTGATATATAGTCATGAACATTAATATTTAGGATTGTAATTAGTCTGGGTGAGTCAAATACATACATACAAAAAACAACATTTGTGTTGTGGAAACAAATATTGCATGTGAAAACAAGGTACGTAACAAATCATCATTGAAACACATTGAAAACAAACAAAAATGTTACCAGCAATACAAAAAAATTGCCATGGGTTATGTGTGGCTAACAAATGCATGATGTTCTGCATTTTTGTCGAGTGCGGTCAGAACAATCAGAACCCTATCAAGTTAGTAGATGCAGCTTTGTCTGTTATTCTCTGGTACAAAAGCAATGGGTCTGTTGGGGATAACTGGTAGCACTTCACATGCACTGTGCATAGAATATGACCTAGCACGTGGCATGAGATGCAAGCTCCTGTTTGCTGCATCAAGTTCAAGGATGACAGACAATGGCATGTGTGGTATGTGAATTTACAAACCTTTTGGAATAACCCATTGGGGTCTGTGAACCACAGGTTAGGAACCACTGTTTTTAAGCATAATGTAAAATTCGTTTCACGTGTATATGACAGTAAAAGTTTATAATTTCCATTAATAATCAAATTCTAAATCATATTCAAATCCCGAGTGATGAAATCCACTGGCAAGTCTTTCCAGGTAGTAATGTGAAATTAAAAATGTTTAGGTCTTAAGATGTGCATTTTAAAGAAAACTGAGGGGCAGTTTAGGTATATATGTAATTTTGTATTGCATAAATATCATTTGGCTGTAAACTAAATTTTTGGCATTGTGTTATGATATTTACTTTAGTAATTAATAGCTGTGATAACCGTCTTTTGACAAGATTCACATATTGAGCATATCTCATTACTGACAGGTATTGTCACATTGATATTATCTGGTGGAAGAGTTACTACAGTTTGTTAAAGCATGACTGCATTTTGATTCTCTGTCATACTGATGTGTTATTTTTTTGAGAATGTTATGTGTCTTAGTTTTGTAGTGCCTCTACAAATTAGGCTCTGTTTTAGCAGTAGCATACCATAGTATTCATAGTCATTGCTTCCACACAAAGTAGCTATGATCTGTTGTCTGTTTTTGCCTTATGTTAGTAAATATTGCATTTCATTATCTTACCTTTCTTTAAAATCTTCTTATTCCTAAATATCTTACGTTAAGCACAGCATGCGTCTGTTCTGCTATTGCAGTAATGAAAGTGATTTGCTGGATCTGTTATTTCCAGAAAGTAGTATATCAGGTAATTAAGATGTGAATGACTCAGCACAAACAGTACAAAGTTCACACAGTATCACCCAAAGTCAGTCAGATGTAAGGCCCTTCTACTTTTACTTGCATCTGGATATTAAATTGGAGGACAAAAAGTATGGGGAAGTTAACATTAGATATTATGTAAACTCCTGTTGGAAAGATATTACTCTGGTCAGCTGTAAGTGAAATTGCATATCAGTCTTTTTTACTTTGATCATATTTTCAGTGGCATATAAACTCTTTTTTTTTTTTTCTTTCGAACAGTGCATTTCTTTCTATGACTGGGAATTGCACACTTCTTTTTCCACTAGTTTCACTGTACTGTATATCACAGAGGGTGGTTTATGTTATACACGGTGTTTTAAGTGCAGAGGTACTTGTTAAATCATGCAGCCAAAGAGAACATTGGTTAGTAGCCCAATCTCACTAGCTGAGGTTAGGTGACTGTTCATGAGGCAGCAGTGTGACACATAATGCTTCCAAACTTTCAGGTGTAAGAAAGGTCCAGGTGCAAAACATATGGCTCAGAACAAGGGAGGAGTTAATAGTATCGGGGGTGTGAGAACTCTGAAGGTTGAGAAAACCGAGAAGGGTAGCCGTGGGTCCGGGCGAGGGGGTATGATGCCATTCCACCGGCGTTCACCCCTTACAGAGGAAGGGGCTTGGGCTGTCGAGGTGGCAGGGCCGCTCTCGAGGTTCGTATGACTCGTATGTCACATGAAATAGTGGCGTAACTCGAGAACTAACTATAGTAATGCTGGCATTACTGCCAGTGCTAATTGCTCTCCCTGTGTTGGGACCTACCTGTCTATGCCTTCTTCCACATAACTGACTTATCTTAAAGTTTTAAAATATTTAGCTCCTTCCCCATTCTTTTATGGGCATCATTATTATCATTGTTCTCATTACCGCCACCACCACCGCTGCCACCACCACCACCACCACCACCACCACCACCACTATTTATTTATTTATTTATTTATTTGCTTATTTATTCATTGATATTTATACCTCTCCACAAAAGCTCAACACACTGCTCTATTCTTAATTAATTAATTAATTAAGAATATAGTAGTGTGTTCAGTGTTGGTGGAGTGGTATAAATATAAGTTTTACACGCTTAGAAGAACCAAGCTCACTTGAGCCATGAGCCCTGATGTACACAGCACTGTCTCATTAATTTGATGTACATGGTGTAATTAAATAGTTTCCAGACTGACCACAAGATGACACTATTGTTGCTTGCATGAGCTTCTACCACTAGGTGTAGATAGAGTCTGATGGGTCATTTCCTGCTTGCACTAAGGATGTAGCACATGTGATTGTTGAGTTATGTCTTGTTAAATGTAAGTGCATGTTTTCCATTTGTGATTGTGGCAGAGCTAGAAAATGGCAGACTTGAAAGAACAGCGTATCTGCATCAAAGTTTGCTTTAAAATGGGGCAGAATGCTATGAAAACTTGAAATGTTGAAAGTAGGTTTTGGCAAGCAGACAAGGGGAAGAACACCAGTTCTCATTGGTTTTACAGTTCAAAAGCAGTGTTAGCTCTGTTAAAGATGCTATACATGTGGGACGTCCACCAATGAGCATACCAGATGAAAATGTGTATTGGTGAAGGAACTTGTCCTCAGAAAAATAAGAATCACTATCCTTGAAGTTCCTAACATGTTCAGAATTTCACTTTGGGTCAGTTCAGAGCATTTTGAGAGTCAGTCTGAACATGAGTCAAATTGTTGCAAATTTGTGTCCCGTCTGCTGAGTGAGGAGCAGGAGAGTCATGACAACACTTGCTGGGGCTTTTAAGAGAGGCTTGAAAGAGACCCAGAATTCCTTTCAAAGTTAATCACAGGTGATGGTGTGGGTTTACAGGTAAGCCTCAGAAGCCAAGCAACAGTGTCTGTGGAAGAGCTCGTCATGCCCTTGCCCAAAAAATGGAAAACAAGTTTGTTCAAATGTGAAGAGCATGCTCATTGTCTTTTTTGACATTCATGGAGTTGTGCATTATGAATTTGTTACTCGGGGATAAGCTCTAAACTAGCATTACTACATTGACACCTTATGGCATCTGCAGGAAAACGTGCAGGAAAAATGACCTGAAAAAGGGAATTCAGGGGATTTGTTTCTCCACCATTACAAAGCACGTGCTCACTCAGTTTTGTCTGTGTGTGCATTTCTGGCTAAAAACAAGATGATTGTCGTTCCACATGCTACCTGCTCACCAAATTCTTCTTTCTTTTCCCAAAATTCAAGATAGTGTTAAAGGGGAGGAGGTCTAATGATGTCACCATGATTCAAGCAAAATTGCAGGACACAGTGGCAGAGTTTCAAGCAATAAGTACCAAGGAGAGTATATTAAAGGGGACAGCAATGATTAGAAGGCAAGTGTTGTTATGGAGAAATAAATTTTATCCACAAACTATTTGATCTCACCACATATAATTATAAATGCCAGCATGTTCGTGGGTGACATAGTGGGCTTCATAACACAGACAGCTCAGATATGTCTGCAGTTAATTCCAGGTTCGTAATCAGGTTCAGTGGTTTGTAAAGAAAAAGTATATGGATTAAATGTGATAAAATGATCTGCCATATCACACTGTAGAAAATGTGTTGGCATGCAACATTATATGCAGTTCTCTGATAACCACTATTTAACATGCTGTTTAACACTATTGCAGCCATATTAATTGGGAAATGAAAACAAAATTTGATCCATACTGATGTGAGCATGATTCATATCTGTGGCATTTGCTGAAAGTGTTTGACCTGAGTCTTCATAGGTTTATGCTGAGAACTGGTATCTGAATGTAGGCTGAAACAGTTGAGTAGTTGAGAAGTGACAAGCAGAGTAATGCAGTGTAGAATAAACCCGTAGCTGTCCATTTGTATGGAACTTACATACTACCACTGAAGGTGTATGTGATTATATAATCTCACATATATATATATATACAAAGTTTTTTTGGGGGGGGGAAGGGGGGAACATATTTTTTAAAAGTGTCTTACATTGAGGTAAATTCAGTGTGTGTTCATGTTCAGAAGGAGGGACATGTTTAGTTACTCATCTTGTCTCCTTATTCATCCATTTTCTTCTGTCCTGATGTAGTTTACTTTTTTTTTTGTATATATTAGCATATGCAGTCACCATGTTCTCTTTGTGAACAAGCTTTGAACCATTTGGTTCATTTGTACAGAATTTGTTATGAATGTTATGCCACTGGAGACACTTCCAACCCTGTTCATGTTGTGTAAATTTTCTACAGTCAGTAAGAACATGGCAGATTCAAGAATGTGTGAGATTGGAGCTTCGCTGGAGCCACTTATCAGAGGGTCCTGAAATTGTGTGTTAAAAGTATTTTTAAAAGGGTCCAATTTTGTTAAGGTAATTCCTGTTGTAGAATGTGAATAACATGATGGCACTGCAGAAATTTTCTGTTACCTTGCAGTATGATGTCAATGGCTAGTGGATTTAGGACTAGAAAATGTATGAATATTCGTTATGAAGATTATAGTGTATAACGAGACACTTTCAAGTTACGCAATTTTAAAAAAGTAAGAAAATGAAATAACATATTTTAAATATGTTACAAATTTTTGCTTGTGGAAATGAAAGTGCAGTGAGACAAGGGTGGTAGAAAAATACTGCAGGGCAACAACACAGGCAGCAGGGCTGCCATACTGCACCCAGCCAGGTTCCAGTGTTCCAGTTTGGATGTCGGCTGGACTTCCTTGTATATACATATATATAGTTGACTATGTGTATACTCCATTCTGTACTTATGAAATGATTTGTTACATACAAAAAAAATACTTGTATGTAGTGGGTGGTGGTGCTAGTAGTAGTGTAGTAGTAGTAGTAGTGGTAGTGGTAGTAGTATTATGATTCAGATGAAGTTGCTTCAGTTTTATTGACCTATGATCTTTGTATATGAAGGTGTAACTGACAAAGTGTCTAATTGTCAAGTGTCCAATTGTTAAAACTAAGTGTACTTCATGAAAGATAAAGGTCCTCTGAATCACAAAAGGAAAGTACTGATAACAGTTCTTTGAGTAACCTCACATTAATACAAAATGTCACAAACCTTTTCAGTGTAGAGATCTGAGCTTTTTGGGGATTTTACTCAATGTAAAATGGTAGGAACCACCATTCTGCACTGTGTAAAATCCTAAAAGAGCGCAGATCTTATTTATGTCACAGCGGAAGCTTGAAATCACGTTTTTCAGTATAGAATGATTCAGAACAGTGTTTGTTTGTGCGCTTGCTTGCGTGCGTATTGTGTTGCAAGGTTAATGAGTTAGTAAAGCATGTTAGTGATACTGGCTGCAAGTTGGTGAACCATCTCTGGGATCAAGCTCACTGGGGATTTGTTATCTGGTCATCTTAACACTGATGCCCTGTAAGGGTAGAAGAGGCAAGTGAAGTTGTTCTGTGATGTTAACTAGATGCAAGACATTACTTACATTCAGGGAAGTAGCAATGATTATAAATTGTTCTTCCAAATTATCTGACTGGTTAAGATTTTATATTATTTTAAGATGTGTGTAAATCTTAATCAATTAAGTGTACTTAGCTCGCTTATTCTGGCTGTTTGCCTTTCTACTTAATGTAAACTGGAGTTGCTGGCACGAAAATAGTCCCGTCAAGGTCAAGCCGCTGACTCACATCCCCGCTGCCCTGCGTTGTTGCCAGTTCTTCCCGCAAGGCGCAGCTTTCCATTTAGTTGCACACTGTCTGTCAATGGAATCAAGTGTTGTTTATTTCCGTTTGGCAACACTGCATTTATAGGCAGTGACCTCGACGGGACTATTTTCATGCCGGCCACTATAGGCCTCATTGGGGAAAGACATGGCTTCTTGCTTCCCACTCTAGAGGAAAGAGTTCTTGTATGGCTGCAATTTTATATATGCATAGTTTTAACAGTTTTGTTGCTCTGTGTGTTGAAGATTTTGACACCCAACTTTGAACAGAACCAGCGCAAAGATTTCCTCGGGCCTTCTTCTGTTCAAGTACCAATATTGCCTACTTCTCTCCAGTTAAAATTTAGCATTTCCGTGTTTTCTTTTTGTCCAACAGTGAATCTGTTCAAAAAAATTTTCCTCCATTCTGTATATTGTTCTTTACATGGAACAGTTGGTGCAGGATGCCTTTTACAGAGCTTTTAGCAACATGTTTTTCCATGACACATGTAAATGTATTGCAGATTCACACACGCACACAAACACACACACATATCACCCACCCACTGTCATTGACTCATAACACAACTGAAGATCATCTTATGTTCTGGCACTGATAAGGTGAAAGCCATGTGGGCTGGCTCCATTAAGTGAGTACACATCATATTCCCTATGCTTGGGACACAGAGGTGCTACCTGTAATTCAGATAAATTCACTGTTCACCAGTGAAAGTATAATTTGGTTCTGAATTTCAGGATGAAAGAAAATAAAATTTGCTTGTAATCCCCATGTCTTCCTTCACATAGTTACCTAAGCAAGGACCTGTAACTGAAAGGTGATCTCCAAACGTCCCCTTCATGAAATATACTTCTTCAGTGATGAGACAGAAGTAAACCCATCATGAATATTTGGGGCTATTGTGGGGAGGGGGTTATAATCATAGAAACAGTCTAATGCATTGTAGAGCAACTTTTTATTGCACAAGGGCCATTTGAAAGTCCCCAAACCATGGGAAGGCCACAAACCAATGTGTAACAGTAAAAGTCATTTTTTCAAGGAAATTTTGTATTATACCTAGTTATTAAAGGACTAATTACTATTCATTATTTATTAGTAAATTAATATCACATTTCATTATAATTTAATTTTTAGGACTGACATTCTTTTTAAGAAGAGTAGAATGTCAATGGGGAGTGTTCCTTGTTTTTTGTCAGTGATATTTTTTCAGAAATACATGGAATTCCATTCTATAAAATTATGACTGAAATTCACTTTCACTAATTTTATTAGAATATACTTAGAATTGAAAGTGTAAGGAGGATGGTGGGACTTACTACTCTATATTTTTCACAATCTGTAAAGTGTCCATTGTAGAATGTTCCCATTCAACAGGCACATATCCTATTAAAACTTAAATAACGTTTATAATGTTTAATTATGCATGCAGTGCACCAACTCGCCAAATAAGTTGTCTTTTATTCTGATGTGTTAGCGTAACTTGATCATGTTCAAAAACTTTCACAAGCCACAGATGTATCTTCAACAGGTCATGCGTTGCTCATGACTGGTCTAATGCGAAGGAAGGAGTGAAGTGTTTCTGGCATTATGTCATGTCACATGCACTTCGCACTTCATGTGTGGGTTGATTGAGGTGTTTAAATTGGTTTCATGCATGATGAATTTCAAAACATATCATGATTCATAAAGTGTACCACATTTCTAGGCCTATATTTTGTTTAAGGCAATGCATGTAATATATTAAAACATACTTATGTGGTGTATTTGTTAGTTCTAACATTTTAATTTGAATAGCATGAATTATAGTTATTAACATGAACACAGGTTTGTGAAGTAGTTACATTTATCCAACTCATCAATTCTGAGAAATAACTGTCATGCTGTACAGGTATTTGAAATATCAGGAATGTGGCACATGTTAATGCATCCTGATGCTTGTGTACTGTTTTTCTTTTAAGTGCTGTCCAGACTGTTTTCCTTCCTTTTTATTTGTATACTGATAATGCATAATTCCTTTCAAGCATGTAAATATTAAGTTATTAAAAAAAATATAGTAATTGGTTTCCAGGTGTAGAGAACACATTTTGTTATATAGTATATACACTATGAAGTTACGCTGTTATCACAGAAAAATATTCAACTGATTTTAGAAGCAGGGATGTGTGAAGTGAACTGTTTGAATTGTGAAGTGTTCAAAGTCTTTAAACAGCTTTGTTTTGTTTCAAGTTCACAAATGTAGTCACAAAGTATTAAATCTACCACCAAAACAGACTTGTGATTTGAAGCCACAAGTGTGATGTGCCTGTTTTCCATTATTGAAGAAGCATGCTATTTTAGGTGTTCTTTACACAGTAAGAAGGATAGCTTATGTGGAGCCCAGGTCCATCTTCCTGTGACCTGTTGGCCAGATATTTTAAAATTCTCTATAGCAGATGCTCAGCAAAAGTAGTCAGGTAATTCTGGTTCTTGTTAAAACTTGTTAAAATTTGACACTGTTAAGACACTTCATGTGAAGTCCTACATGCTGTGCTGCACACTTGTCAGCATTTTTTTTTTCATTTATTTTACCTTCCATAAATCCACAGATATGGAAATAGTCATACAACATATAAAGGATATAAACACTAGATTGAGGACATATCTACGTATACATACAATAGAATATAAAGCACTTGTAAAAAATGTTTCAGACAAGACACATCCTACACATTTTTTTTTTATGTATCTGGACATATTTCAAGGTAATGAAATAAAAGTAGTATGTTTGCTTTGTCTTTTCAGAGCTGAATGTTATAGCAACAAAGTATATTGTGTGGGACCACTTACCTGGTAATATTTAAAATGCTAATTATGGCATGATTAATTTCTGAAAAAGACACCTTAGCACTTGGCAATAGTCTCTCCTCCCTTAGTTCATGAACATGAAGTTATACAGAAAGTTACCTATATTTTTTTATTTAATGTTTGATAGATTAAAACTGGGTACGTAGTTTGAAATTATATTTATTGTGAGGACTAAGTCTGTTTGAGTTTAGAAATTTCTGTGTTCACACATTGCTATTTACAAGGTAAGTATCACTAATACTTAAAGTCACTAGACATATTTTAATTCTGAATTTGTTCTTTGTGCAGGTTGGTGGGAGGTTCAGGTACTCCATCAGGAGGCCCCCCATCATATCCCCATGGCCAGTCCATGACTCCTAATCCACTGCCAAATTTGCATGGTGGGAGTGGTCTAGGAGAAACTGTGCCAGTTCCATCAGTGGGCTCTCCTGCCTCTGCTGCTCCATCCCCACTGCCAAATCCTCACTCCCAGCCAGCATCAGTTCCTCCCGCTGATCAAACTATGCCCACCCTCAGCCCTCACCCACCCACCTCCAACAGTGGTGCTGGCCAGCCTCAACCTGCTACCCCTTCAGAATCTCAGGAAAAAGTCACACCTGCTGCTACACCCTCAGATCTCAATGGCCCTAAGTCAGTTTCTTCAGTATCAAATCAGGTGAGTGGAGCCAAAGTTTGTTTTCAGAACAGGTTGTCTTCACTGTAAAATCAGTGGAATATGTTTGAAGAAGCGTATGGAATTTATCAGTATCCATTCAAGTGTATTCAGTTTTAATCTCCAGAATACATTATGCTCACTGTTGTTTCACTGAATTTGTGACAGTGCTCTCAGGTAAGGTCATTCATATTTTGTATTCATAGTGCATTGTCTTGTTTTATGGTACTGAAAGACTAAAGACACTGCACAATGGCTCAGTTTTTAGAAGTATGTGTGCACATGTGTTTGTGCATGTGAACAAATTAAAAATGATAATTATTTACACTGTGAGATAGAAAAATTTGTGTTCATTGTGAATTGCTATGTTTAATAATATCATTTATATATTTACATGCATGGTGAAAATATCTCTCTCTCCCTCTCGTTAGTAGTGATAATTTGTGTTTTTGTAATATAGTTATGTGCTTTCATTTGCTTGCCTTCACCACACAGTATGCTCTTGTAGTCTGCATTCCTTCTTTGTATTCTGGAGGTCCTGGTTTCAGTCTCATTCCTGCATTGGTTATCTTGACTGAGTTTTTCATGGTTTGCTTCAGTTCCTCTTGGCAAATGCCAGGATGGTATGTTAATCTTTATTAATCTTTATTGGCTGTGCATTGTTGTATTGTAATGGTGCATGCACATATCAAATGGCTCAAGCATTGCATTTTTTCAGTCCAGATGTATTTGTCAGCAACTTTAAATCTAGTTCCTACCCCTGTTAACACAGGGTGATTTAAAATTCCCTACTTGTGGAAGATGGAGACCATGAATGCTTCCTTCCACATCTTTTCTAATTCATTATTCATGAATTATTATTTGACTGTCTTTTGACAATGTGTAGTGTGAGCTGTTAAAAGTGTAATTAAGTAAATTAATTCAGATTGTAGTTCTTTATGAAATTTTTTTTGTTAGTTTTCTTGATATAACTTTTACTCAGGAGCACATTATAACACTAGGTAATTTTGAATGATTGAGCCATTTCTGGATGTTGGAGAATTAATATAATTATTTGTATTGCAGGTGTTTTCGCCATATCCTGCCACTTCCAGTGTAGAGCCAGTCACAAAACCAGTGGACAGTGTTGGTGGGGGTTCTCAAGGTCCTGCCAGTGCCCACTCGGTAGTGGCTTCAGCGCCGCTTCCCACTGCCTCATCTGTAGACTACCTGACTCTCAAACGACCCATTCTTTCCTCAAAGGAATATGAGAGTATATTGATGGAGGAGGACCAACCCTCAGACTTACTGTACGATTATACTACCCTTGACGCATGGTAAGTTGTGCTTGACATTTGAATGCATGTGTGACCTTATACCTCCATTCGATCGTACATCTTCGTGCTATGTTTGTAATTAAGCATAGGAATGCATCTTTATATTGTAATGCTTGATGAAGCATAAGGTCAGCTTTACATATGTGTATTATTTGTACATTACAAGCCACATATTCAGGCCAAACTTTTTTTATGTACACTGGAAGTCCTTTATAACGAGAGTTTATAATGGCATGAAAGAATAATTATTGTAGCAGATGCTTGTTAAATCCAGATTTGCATTTGACAACAAATATCACATCCAGAATCAAATGCGTATTTTATAGATACATTGATAACTAGTGACAGCATGGCAGTCTATAAAGGAATATTAGCTATGGTGCAAAACTGAAATTCCGAGTGAATCTGTTGGTAAATTAGAACTCTGTGTACCAGGGAGAAGCTACCACATGGGTTTGATAACACTGAATTTGTGCGTGGTACATTGCACGTGTGTTGTCTGAACATAACATCGTGTCTGTACACCAGTAAATAAGGCAGCTGTAAGGATATGTTGATGTCGATTGTGTTGTGTATATATAGGAGCGTGGTACTGCTGCCGGTTGACGCATTTGCCGATTGTGCTTTCAAATGTACCACCTTCCAATTTCACTCTTGCTGACGTTCATTTCTTCACAGGCCTTCATGATTTCAAAGTTTGTAGCAACATCTGAAGCTCTGTGTTCACTGGTACTCGCCGTGGTATGTGAACACTACAAACTTTTAAACACAATCTTACTGCATAACAGCTTACTACTGTTCACGTGACATGAAGACTCATTAATACCCAACAACTAGCACAGACAACACTACTACATATTCCCGTGAGAAATTGCAGCATTGAAAGTGCAGGTGGGTTAAAGAGGGATGAATCTTCTCTCTGCATGCCTGTCCTCCCTTCTCCTGTTTACACGGTTATGTTGTGCCAACCTGTGCTTGTGCTGCAATTCTGGTTTCCTCCATATTTCCCTCCTCTCTTCAGCAACACCAGTTAACAAACAGAGGTTTTCACACTTTCTTTGTTCTCTCAAGGCTGCAGCCTGGTGTATGTAATGGTATCTTTCTTTCCTCCTTCATAGCCTTGAGAAAGGGACTGCAGCTAGTGCAAGACTGCTTCAACATTGGTTAAGATAGGTCTTGCAGATTTATCGTAATAATGGAGGCGCTCGTTCTTAGCAAATTATTTTACTATACATAATGTACACAAGTTGTCACTGCAGTCTTCAACTGTCATTACAATGGACTTCTCATTATAAACATACTTGTTATAATGGACTTTCACTGTATATTCTGAATGCTGCCAATAATTCCTGTAAATGTTCAGGACATTGCGCTAAATGTCATACATGGTGCAGTAAGTTATGTAACATCAGATTTTGTCAAACACTGATAATTAAACCACTTGCCTGACTTTTTGTCCCATATACATGAAAAGCAGTCTCACAAAAATCATGTCTCATACTAGAAGAACATTGAGCTCTACACTTTATGCCTTATCAGTGTTATATCCACATTTCTGATTGTTTTATAAATGCTTGGTATTCAGTTTTAAAATGGAAATAGTATGAAGTAATACTGACTGGCTGTGTGTTGGGTGATCAGGATTCAGTACCTGGTCAGAACAGGGATTTTTGTCATCAGCATAACCAGACCAGCGTTGGAGGCCCCACAGACGTGTATGCATTGCAGATCAGAAATAGTTATTTATCCCTGGGCATAAAGCAGTTGGAACATGAAGCTGACCACGTTGGTTCATTGATAGCTGAGGTTAATGCATGATGTTTTATCTCCACTCCTCCTGTATGCTTCACAGCACGATGCTAGGCTAAGGGACAACTTCACCCCAGTGTGACAGACTGATCCACTTTGTTAAAAGTAAGCGAGGTTTGACGGAGCAGCTATCGTAAAGAACAAATAGCTGTCATCTTTTCCTCGCAATATTAATGTGGTCAGTATTCTGAAAATTGCTTGTAACCATCAGAAACATGCAGGTAGTAATATAGTGATGAGCTTCCTGTGAGGACTGGATGGAACAGAACTGTGGATGTCAGTAACTGAGTATATAATATTTAACTTTGAAATAACAAATGGGGTTTGTGACCCAATACAGGACATATGATGCCTGTTATAATAATAATCAGAAATGCTGAATAGTTGTGATGGTTTTTCTACTAATCAGGCATTGATAATAGCCACTAGGAATATTAGATACTGCTTTTGCCTTTATAGCAGATATTTTGCAAGTCATGTTAGAATAACAGATTTGTGTGTTACCAGTCTGTAGCGGATAACTGCAGTTCGCTTGTGATCCATAGGTTGAACCATCCGGTGAAAAGGTTCAAGCCATCTGAAACAAGACCTGCAGACCCCGTAAGACCATCACCTTACAATAGACGTGCAAGTACAAATGATCTGTATTCATATCAGTTGCAACAACAGAATGTGGCATCACCACCAAACAACCTGAACCAACCTTTCATCAAGCAGGAGATTAAACAAGAGCCAGGCTGCAGTATACCAGTAAGTTGCATAATTTGTGGATGCTTTTTACCCTTTTTCTTGTTTAGATTTTGTGTATGTAGGTCATCAGTAAATTACGAAGCTTCAATAATAAAATAGGACGCCTATGACAATAGCTAAAACCTGGTGAATAATACAGAAGTGGTTAATGACCAGACCTCACTAGATAAAATAGGACACCGTGACAGTAAATAAGATCTCAAGAATAAGGCAAAAGTGCTTAATAAATTATTAAATACAGTGAAAAAAATGTGGTACAAGTGAAAAATGAGACTTGAATATAGTCGAGGAGAAACATGATGACTACACTGGATATTCAGGTATGAAAGATATAAGACATTTTAAACTTTAACTTTTCCAAAGAAATTTTAATGATTTATGCACAAGTGTTATGTAGTTTATGTTAGATACATGTTTAACTTGCCTCTATAAATCCTAGCACTGGAACTGGTGTAGATTTGTAGAAGACAAGGACATTAATGATGATTTTGTAAGGTTGAAATGCATTTGTGAAGTGCTTGAAATTTTGTATTAAATGTTGTACGGTAGAAGCTATAGTTGGTGTGATACTGGATGTTGTACTAGAGCTTCACAGTGAATCAAAAGTGTAGGTTACTGCAAGAGTCACAGAAATGTGAACCAGGTGTATATAAGTTTCACTGTGTACTCCAAAGTTGCAGTCTGCTGAAGATAGGGGGGGTGCTACATAGGCTGCTGTTATTCACCAAATTGTGAAAAAGTAACATAGACGGTACAGCAAGGACGTAATGGGACTAAAATAAATTAAAATATGCTGCATAAGTATAGTTCAGGAACAGGTTACTAGAGACGTGTGAAGTGTGGCTTCATCAGTCAAGAAAGCTCTGACTAGATGTTATTGCATGGTTTGTATGGACTTGCATTGTTTTACTGTGCTGTCGCAACATCAGATTTTGTGCAAAGTGGGGGAATTACCCCAGTGAAACACATGAAATGTTACAAGTAGCTTATGGGGATAAGGCTGTTTCCAAAGCTCAGACATTTGATGGTTTAAGCATTTTCAAAGGGCAGAGATGACCCTCACAGGACACTACCATGTTGCACTCAGAATGGGGGAAAGTGAAGTAAGTGTGAGTGTTGGGGTTTATAATTACCACACACTTAGGTAGGAGAAAAGTTTGTGTCTCAGTTTGCATGATGAGGAAAAACTCAGACAATTGGTTGTCTAGTGAAATTTTGTGCAAACAGTAGATGGTGAACTTAGCTTTCTGACAGCCATCATAACTTGGGACAAGCCACTTTCACACACACATTGATATTCAAATACTGTGACTGAAGATTAGTTTTCCAAGTGTTTTTTAAAGTTAATATGAATGCTGTAATACATGTGTTCAGTCCATTTGGGACTGTTTTGAAGGAAATGATTAATAAACACACAGCCGTTTATTTCAGTCTCATTACTTTCTTGCCACATTGTGTGCACTTGTTACAAGTGTAGCAAACTGGATATGTAGTCCATTAGTTCATATAGTGTGGTATGTCTGTAAACACAGTTGCCATGGAATTATGAATATATATTCAAGAAAAATGTATTACATGCAACTTGTGCACAGAATGAACCAGTTTGTAATATGTTTGCACAGCGTATTGCCATGAATAAGGGATACTGGAAGGGCTACTTTTAAGGTGATAAAATTTCTACAGAAAATTTGCAGTACCAAATTTTCTTGCATAAAACAGGATTGTAACTTGCACTCATGTAAGTGTGGTAGTTTCAGTGATTCTGCATAGTGATTACAGACCCTTGCAAAGTTATGGATTAAAAGCCAGAAATTGGAATTGTAGAGCAGTTGATATGGTTCTACTAGGTTCATTTATTAGAGTGACTGCCTGTGAGTTTGACAGGTTTGATTCCTGTCAAGGAGCAGACCAGCACTGGGTCTCAGCAGTCTTCTGTCCACTGGTTCCCTGGATGTAAAGCAACCAGAACATGAAACATTCATCTTACAATTAACCACTGACTTCCCTATATGGCTGAGATAAAAAATGCTAGGAGCTTCATTTCATTGCTGATATATGCTTTCATGGCATGATACTTTGGTCTAGAGACAACTGCACCTTTGCCTTTGTAGAGCACTAGATGTCACTCTTTTGCAGTAATTTCACAGAAAATTAACTGTTTGTTTCAGCTTGCTGTTTGATTATATTTATCTGATTTGGGGATACCCTAAGCATTTCCGGCAGTTTTTGTGTACATAAGTGATAATTTCAATGAATATAAACTGTGAAGGCTCATTCACTAAGGTGACTGGCCACAGAATGGTTGGGGTGTAGGAGTTTTCCTCTTCATCACCATATCCAGAATGGCCTGGGGCCCATCAGTTCTGTGCAGTATATTCTTAGGTCTCTTAGCTTGGAGTGTTGTTAACCTTTACCAGCAGTGCAGTAGTGCAGTGGGACATGCACGCAGTCCAACTAACTGCATATTTTAATATCAACATCAGTACCTCGTGAGTTAAAATGTGGTAGTCACTACCATAGTATGGGAAGATTTAAAATCCACTCATACTCTCAACTTAAGATCTGGCTGTTGTGCCAATAATACTGTGAGATATTGAATCCCCTATTCCTGGATGATGGAGGTTGCAGTGGTTAGAGTGTGTTGCTGACTGTACACCTCTGTCTTGTGCAGAAGTTCTGCCTTTTCTAGATCTATCACACCAAGGAAAACAGAGTTTGAAGTTGTTTCCAGAGTGAACATATCTGGAAAACCTATGGGAGAGAGAGCACTTCATTCAACTAGGCTTAATGCAGTATCATAACAGAACATACAGATGCGATTTGGATTCAGCTGTCCCATAATAGGGTTCGGTGATAAGCTGTTGGGCATATATCCACAGAAATAGATAATTTCTTGACCTGCTCAGTCATTGTCATTTGGTCAAGGAAGGTTTGGTATCATGGGTAGTCATTTTATTCCTGTATTTGCTGCCATCTGCAAATAGTAGCTTCATGTATAAACCTTGTTTTTCAGTTGGAAGTAGATAATGTTCACCTGAACAAAAGGTCTGACCCATATGAATTTGAAGATGACATAACTGCACCTGCTGTTAGTATGGAAGGTTTCAAACGAACTAATTCTGTTAAGGTATGTGTTGTTATTAACAAACATGCATGAATAAAACAAATACTATAACACTATATACATTTCTTAGGGTATCAAAATTATATTTTATCACAGTAGTGGTCAGTGAAAGAATGATGCTTGAATCACCCATTATGTTCTACACAGAATTTTAAATAAATTCACTGAAAATGTGTTTCATATGTGTGCAGTTTCTTGGTGATACAGAAAACTGTTTTTGACGTATGTGCAGAAATGTTGAGGATGAAGCTAGTTTGTGTAGTTTCTTTAGGTCATAAATATAAAAATCATAGAAAAGTAGTAAAGAGTTTTCTCTGAAGTGAAAAGACTGGTTCTTCACTCCAAGGGGATGCATGTGTTTATTTATACCATGTGAGGGCATGGTAATTTTCACTTTTCTCATTACAAGTCTGCAAGTCAGATTTGTCTTACGAGTGACATACAGCGTAATGCTGGAGAAAGTTTTCTGTTAAATATTGGCTCCTTATGTTCAACATAATGTTGACTGAGATCTGCTTACATATTTTGTATTATTACATAACATAAGAAATTATTGTTACCCTTGTTAACTGGCTCTCTTGCTTAAATTATTATCCAACTGTAGCAATGTATATATCAGGAAGTAATGCTCCACAGTTTTCCAGCCAACAGTGCTTCTCCATTATGGCTTCCCTATAGATAGCTTAGGCTTTTGTGAATACTTCTTATTGACTTTTTCTTGATCACCAAAAACTTTGTAGAAGCTGCTATGCTTGTAACATATGGCACAGTTGGCTACTCTTTTAATGACTAGTTCCTGGGGAGATGTCTGAAGGATATTTGTATGTGGTGCAATCATAAAGTTTGTGAAATGAATTTATTTATCCATAACATCAGTAGTTACCTGCTAATGAGTGTTGTCCCCTTCAGAGTAGTCTCTGTGGACTTCATTAAGTGAACCCAATGGTCATGTCACTGTTGGAAACATTTTATGAAGTGTGTTGTTTGAAACTCAGCAAGTGCATCCTGTGATTCTGCTTGAGTCATGGTGATGTCATTAATCTCCTTCCCTTCAACACTGTCTTGATATTTGGGAAAAGAAGGGAGTCACTTGGCTTTAAATGTGGTCAGTAGAGAGTATGTGGAACAACAGTCTCTCTTCTTCTTCTTCTTCTTTAAAAAAAAAAGCTTAAGTCAAAACCAACAAATGCACAAGATTATTAACAAGTGTAAGATGTAATTTCAACCCCTACATGTGTTTCAGCAAATGAATTGCCATCCCCAGAGGGTATTTATCAAAGAACTACAAGTGCGTACTGCATCCAAATATGTGGTTTCACAGTAGAAATATTTATGCATGTCACAATTTAAAACGTGTAGATACATAAAATTATAAAATTAAAAATTCTGAACAATAATACACTATGTCTCAAGTAGTCATTTTGTTTTTAGCCAGAAATTCACTTACTGGCAAAGCTGAGTTAGTAGGTGTGTTGTGGTGTAGAAACCAACCCCCTGATTTTCCACTTTTCAGCATATTGTCCTGATGGTGCCATAAAGTGTCAAGGGGGAGAAAAAGTGTTTCATTTTCATGTGTACAGGTTGAATGGACAGTGATTTCTTCATGAGGGGCCATTTTCATAAATTCTCAAGTAACTTACACACCCAAATGTTTTATCATGAAGTTCAGAAAACTGCTTGAATTATGTAATGAATTACAGTACTGTAATAATTTTATGACAACATTGAAAGAAATGTACTGTTAGTAAATAAAGTGTCTACTTTCTTGTTGGGTTGCAGGAAGAAGATCGAAAAGGAGCCCCAGGCAATGCAATGGGCCCATTTGATCCTGTCACTCCAAATGGACCCACTAACAAACCCACATCTCTTTTTACCAATGAAGGTCTTCAGGCATCTTATAAAGATCTTGATCAGATCTTCGATAATTCAGATGACACCTCGAGTGATGAAACTGTTAGTAAATTAAGTTTATATGATATGTAAGATGAATTACTGCAAATTTTAACCTGTATTTGCAAACTACTACCTCTGTGTGTGTGTGTGTGTGTGTGTGTGTGTGTGTGTGCGCGCGTGCGCGCGCATGAAGAGAGAGAGAGAGAGAGAGAGAGAGTTAAGAATGATCAGTGTGAGCTCAACTACACTGTGATGTATGGACATACAGAGGAATCTTGCTAGAAGATACATTACAGGCTGGACTTAGAAAGGGCATTTTTCATCATTAGTCACACTCTACACAGATATCACTGTCTGAAAGTTACTAGTAGTAATATAAAAGTGCTGTTGTGAAAGGACATCCATGTGTATTTTGATACATTCTGCCAGTGTCCCTTCACACAAATTATACAATAGCCCCATGCCAGCCGTTACAAGTTGTTTAATACCAAAGTGTAATATTTAACTGAAGACACTTACAGCAGACTTCCAGGAGATTAAAATCTTCCAGGATATGATGTCACATTGATTGGTAATTAGCTACTGACATTTTCGAGAAGCTTGCTGACTCCATCTTCATGGTACTCCAACAAAAAAAGACTTGGGACTGCTGTGAAGATGGAGGCAAGTTCCTGCAAATTGTTCGTAACTGACACTAATTGTCACAGCATCATATCCGAGAAGGTGGTATGTTCTTCCGCAATGCTCTGAAAATGTTAAATCATCAGAATTTTTATAAGTAGAAAATTATGTCTAAATTTCTAGAAACAGGTCTTTGTAAAGTTCCAGTTTTCCAGGACTGTTATCCTATGAAAGAACTGGTGAAAGAATAAATTGGCTTCAAAAATTTTGGTCTTTCTAAGATTTTCGTATCAAATCTACAGTTTGTGGTTGGGTGACAGTATGGCATAATTGTACTGCAGTAAGACCTGAATATGAAGTCGTGAAGTTCACGTCATTGTTATAGTAAAGAAAAGAAAGTTGATCCTGTCCCTGCCATGGAGGGGAATTGGGAGTAGAGGTGTAGTTCCACTCATTATTTACCTCGGCACTAGATGGGGTTTGTGGTCAACCTTGCACTTCGGCTGCCTTACACCTAGGAGAGAACGTGGGTGCTCATTGCATAGGAAGCTGGCTGGGCCCCAGAGCTGGTCTGGATGCTTTGGAAAAGAGAAAAATCTCTTGGCTCTGCCAGGAATTGGACCTCAGATTGTCCAGCCTGTAGCCTAGTTATTATACCAACTAAGCTATCCCAGCTTATGTTGTTATAGTATTGAATCCCCACCATTAGATTTTCCCTCACTGGAGGTTGTTATTATTCCTGACTCAGTAATACAGACAAATGAATCTTTAGACCTTCTATTCCATTCAATCTGCTTGGAAGTGTTGCCTTGTGTTTAGGGAATGAAAATACGTAGAAGGCTGAAAGTGACTTCACGTCTGCAGGAAATTGCTTTAACATTTAATGTACTTTGCAAGCCTTTGAATTTGAATTCAGATCATTTGGAAAATGCTTGTTATGTTTATTATTTTTGTATGTTGAGGAATGTGTTACTACTTAAGTTAGATTGTCCCCGTAAGCCAATGAGACTGTGATGTATCAAAAGATGACCCTCTGTATTGCAAAAACAGTGGTCAGATAACACCAGAGACTGCTTAACTTCGTATTGCTCACCCATTTAAGTTTATGTATTAAGTAATAGTTTGGTAGGGTCTGCATGCTGTATATATTTTTGGAACCAGACACATATTGCCTGCAGTGACCACTGTTATATAAACGTCACAGTGTATTTTAACCAAAGTAGCTGTCTTAATTTTGTCCTTTCTTCTTTCTTTGTACAAAAAGTTTTCTTTACTTTAAACGTTCAGTGTTTCAATAGTCAAGATCCCTTCTTACAAGAAAGAGTTCATGAGCAGCTGCTTTTATTTAGTCTAGTGACTTTGGTTTTGGAAATGTGTTTTGCACAGTTCAAGGATTTCTGTATGTATATGTACACAAAACTAAATTTATCCTCTTGCAACAATAATTCTAGTGGTCCAGCTGCTTGTAAAATATTTTTGGTACTTATCCTTGGAATGTTTCAATTTCTGTCACATTTTATAACAGTGCTTGGTTAAGAATTTCATGATGGGAAGGTTTACATGAACCAATACAGCATCATGCTGCAGCATGCATAACTGTGACTACCACTTTTTAGGCAGTTCCCTTCAAATTCCATGTCTGTGTTTTAAAACATCCAAAGTAAACCACTTGGCTATCTGTTATTAAGAATTTTTAATCATTATTTCCTTAGTGTTTGATTGTGATGGGTGACTCGGCCATGGATTATCTTTAATAGAAATATGCATTAAAATCAGACAGACCATGTTAATGTTATGTAATTGAAGAGTTCCTTCATGAAATGCAGATGTAGCATTCCATGGATTCCAGTGGTCATCTTTCCAAGTTTCACACAGTAGAACTTGTTGCACACTTAATATCCTTTAGTGTGAGTCACTTCATAATGCAGCAATCTCTGTAAACAAATATTCTCAAAACAATGTTTTCACAAGTAATTCAAAGCAGTGATATCATTGCTGCATAGAAACCAGTGATGCCACCTGCTCTTCAGTGCTCAGTCCAGTGTTAAAAAGAAAGCACTGCAGTTTGTGATGTTCGTGTACCATGATATTAGACCCTGAATGTTATGATCCATTCTTATACCTGATTTGTTTGTGTAGGATTTTTAGAAAGTGTAATTGGCTTTTTTTATTTCATGTGCCACAGAGCTTTTAGAGCTGAGATTCATATGCCAGCATTATTTGTTACAGCTGGATATGTCAGTTGAAATTTCCATCATGTTGCATAGTACAAAATAGCACTAAGTTACTTTGATGTCAGTGTACAGACACAATTGCAAGAGGGCATTACTCATGGTCAGTGTGTATAGTGTCAGAACTCTTGTTGTTTAGGAACAATTTTTGTCTGAAGAATATTGGTAAGCTGATGATATGAAATTACAGTTACAGGTGCCCACTCCTCCAGGTTCAAATAAACCTGCTGGACACTCAGAAGATTCAGTATCAAACAGTGTTGTGGTGAAGCCTCCTCGTGGCAGTGGTGGCAACACATCACTCAATAGTTGTGGTGGAACAGGCATTCTGAGGCCTGAGGAGTTGTCCAAGATGTTTCCCACACCTCCGTCCCTAGAGCATAATCCCATTGCATCACCATGTGGGCATTTATCTGATGGCCCTCTGGGAGAACTTTCTGATGGACCTGTAGGACTCTGTGTGGGCCGTTATAAACAAGAAATATATCCAAACATGGGAAGTCCACAAGAGGAGAATATTGAAGATTGGTCATTTGTGTTCCGGCCACCTTCACTGTGCAGATTTGTGGGTTCCTCGAAGTATGCACCACTTACGAACCTTCCCAGTCAGAGCCTGCCCCCAGTGACACTGCCATCTCACTGTGTATACAAACCTTCATGGCAGACACAGTATCATCAGCAACAGCAACCTGTTGAAAAGTCAGCACCTCAGCAGAGTATTCCAAATGGGAATATGGTACCCTCTGGCTCTAGTACCAACTCAAGACCTAATTCTGTAGTCAGTAATCATCATTCAAGTGCTGTAGTGCCACCTCATCCACATCTTCCACATCCTGCAGTCCATCATCCTCCGATGCCACCACATCCCCATAGCAGAGCTGGTCTCTCACCTATATCTCCAGCAGGGCATTTTCCACCAAGTCCCATGACATTGGCAGCAGTGGGAAGTGGTCTGCCAATCCATTTGCAGCAGCAATTTCGGTCAGGTGGTCCAGGTTCAGTTGGAGGTGTTCGAACTCCATGTCCTGCACCGCCACCGTATGAACTTCCCAGTCCAGCAACCTCAAATGCTTCATCCTACCTCAACAAGAATTTAAATTCAGTGGAACCAGTGCCGACACCAATAATGGCTCGAGCTCCCGAAGCAAATTCACTGGTGGTTAACATTCTTCTAGGTGATACTGCTCTTAATATATTTAGGGATCATAATTTTGACAGTTGTACATTATGTGTTTGTAATGCAGGACCAAAAGTTGTAGGCAATATCCGAGGTGCTGATGCAGGAATCTACCTTCCAACACCACCTCCACAACCACAACCTACCCTACCTTTCCCACCGACCTCTCCATTCCCCAGTATAGGTATAAATGGTCCTCCACCACCATACATGATGGGTTCATCCCCAGGTCATCATGGTGTTACACCTAATGTAATGGCAATGGTTACGGAAGAGGATCCAATAAGGTGCAGCTGTGGGTTTAGTGCTGTAGTGAATAGGAGGCTGTCCCACCGTTCAGGTCTGTTCTATGAAGATGAGCTGGAAATTACGGGCATTGCCGAAGATCCTATTGACCGCAGAAAGGGTTCAATTTTGGCCTACCTTCTTCCAAATGCTGGTAAAAGTGGACAAGAAAACATAAATTCAGGTGATGTTGTGGATCTGGTTCCACAGAATGTTATGGAACTGTTAAAAGAACAGTGTGTGATTATTCAGAGTTCTAGCAATTCTTTGTATCGTGCATCAAGACAGTTCCGTGGCATTTTAGGTCCTGATGTGCCATATGGCACAACAGTGAATGTGTTAGAGTTCATGGATGGTAATGATGTGACATGCATGGCATTAGAACAGGGACGCCAAGCGTTACTGGAAAGCACAACAGTTGCCATGTGCAAAGTGGAAGAAATGCAACAGAGACAACAAATCATGCAACGTGGAGGCAGAAGTTCAAATACACCGTGTGTCCACAGGTGGCCATACCTGAGGGCCATGGGACCTCAGTGTAATCAGGATATTGTGTGGGTCATGAAAAGCCTGAGGCCTGTTTTACAGGAAGTGATACATAAGAAGTGTACAACCAGGCTGTGGGATGCTCCATATACTGTGAAAGGACCCCTCACATGGAGACAGTTCCACAGGCTTGCTGGCAGAGGTTAGTACTACTAGTGCCATAATAGATGTTTTGTAGTTCCAAAAAGTATTGATATAAGTGTTTGCACATAAAAGAATCTAGTAAGGAGGAAATTTAAAAGTAGATAGTGTATACTGTTTGCATTGTGTTATTAGTGTAATGAAATCATGGCAGATATGTTTAGCTGAAAATGTAGCTCAAGTTGGGGAAAGAAGAAATGCATGTTGAATTTTGTTGATGACCCTATTGAAAAGTGTGCAGCTTGGAAGAGTGAGAAAGGTGAGCCAGGAGAGCATGGAGATTGATCTTGGGAAAACAGGTTATATAGCTGAGATTGGGGAAGCAAGATATGTATGCAGAATTTTGGTTGGTGAACCTCTTGAAAAGTGGCCATGTGTGAAGACAAAAAAGGATATAGGAGGAAAGAATGGAGAGATGGATCTTAGGAAGATAGGTTATGAGGTGGCTGAAACTGCTTTACATCATGTCCAATGGCAGGCTTAGGTGTTCAGATTTACTGAACACTGGAATTGTATGGAATTGTATTCAGATTGTAGTGTTCTGGATTGTCACCATGTAGTCATGTCAGAGGCTACCATTTCAAAGGAGCTTGTATGTTTGTTATACACAGTGCTGCAGATGTTAGGTCTTTCCCTCTCTGCAGGTGATTCGTTATTATTATACAAGGAAGTTTTTTTTATATTAAGATCTGTGGTAATGGTTTGTACTGAAGTGAAGTAAAAGGTAAATCGTCCCTGTTCATGCCATGGGACGTGTGGAGAAGTAGAGATGTAGGTCCACACATTCTTAACCTTGGCACGTGATGGAGGTAATTGGTCAACTTCATGCCTTGGCTGCTTCATCTCAGGAAAGAACCCCCAGTGCTCATTAAACAGGGAGGGTGGATGGGCCCCCAAAGCCAGTCTGGGCATTTTTGAGAGGAAAAAATCTCTTTCACCTGCTGGGTTTCAAACCCCCTAGATCACTCAGCCTGTAGCATAGTCACTACACTGACTATGCTATCCCGGCTCCTAGTACTGAACTTAGAACTGCTTGGTGCTGAGCTGATACACTAACAGCCCAACTGGGAAGGCCTGGGAATAGTTGGTGTTTTAATTCTGCTTGCTGTACATTACTTACTTGTAGTACAGGAAGTCACTGGCTTTGTTGTTACGAAGATGGAATTCTTTGGTTTGCTAAGGATCCTGTTTTCTTCTTTGTGGATGATTATACTTTTTCTCGTTCTTTTCAGTGATCTTCATAGCGGGAGTGTTACGCTATCTAGGATCCCCCCCCCCCCCCCTCCCATTTTTGTTTTGCTTTTGTGTTTTTTTATTAGGGTTTGAAGCCATCTTTCTGCATGTTCTACACCTTTCTTGGTGCATTTGCAATGGCAAGGGTTGAAAAAATGAACTTTTCTGGCTTCGCCTTTTTTCTGTATGCAACAACTTGAGAACTGCTGTGTTTTATTCATGAAACCTCATTGCAAATAGTTATGCTAAATTATGTCAACACATTTTAATTTTGATGTCAGTTGAAATAATAGGTAGTTTATATGAAGGCCTACATGAATTTAAGGATGTATCTTGGGCATAGCTTGTGAAATATTTATTGAAAAATGTTTTGCACAAATGCTTTAGAAAAACAGACTAGAACACAGGGCATAACATTTCTGCCATGTTTGCTCCATTATTGTCCCTAGGTTTTAAATTCATGACCGTTTCCGAGAAAAACACTGAAGATGCAAGTACAGGCATACCCCACAGAACATCTCCCAGGTTAACATTTTCTCGGTAGAACGCCTCCTGGTTTTTAATATCCAAACTTTACAGAACATACTTATCCCTCAATAGAATGTTTTTCCACTGGTTTATATAGGAAAAATTTATATTAATGTTCCAAAAACTCAGTACAACATTTTTAACAAAGCGATGTGCATGCAAACTGTACATGTTACTGCATACAAAGCAATTGTTTGTTAACATCTATATTTATTGTTTGGTAATCAGGAAGCGATGTTTTAAGTATTTTACATCATAACATGATAGTTTGTTACTTATAGGCGTTTTGCTGTTTTTAGTTACGTTTTAGGAAATTGGTTGGAGGTTTTGGGTTGACGTAATGTCTTATAATTTTTCCCATTTAAAATAATGGTAAGTAGGCTCCCAGTTAGCATTTTCACACAGAATGCCTGATTTTCAGGAACAGATTACTGACATTAAGCGGGAGATGGCTGTATTTAAAATATGCATTTTCGTGTTTTACTCAGTACACATACTAAGTCTTTTTCATATCTTAGCAGCTGATTTACAAATGATCGTGATCAATATCTTGTAAGCTGAGGTAACATATTTCTTGTACGTATCTGATAATGCTAAGATTTACAGTTGAGTGTGCTCAATTGTTATGTTGGTTCATTGACCTTTTCTTTTACCTCAGCTTGTGTCTCAGACAACAGTCTGTCTCAATTATAAAGATCAGTCAGGGCAAGATAATATCATATATGTATGTAGTGCTTCATGTGAAGTGTCTGTTATTTTTGTTGCATTTTAATAAAAATTGGAATGTTTCAACAAATTGTAGTAAAAATTTCCAATATGAAATTTCATAAAAATCTGTGCTGTGGGAGTTCTGCTGTTCCATGCAGGCAGACAGACAGACATGACTGAGGCCAGTATTCACTTCTGACACCTGCTTTGCAAGTGCGCACAAAAAAAAATTAAACACATTTTTCATGTGTGATACACTTCAGAATTGTTATGCTGCGCATACATCTTTGAACATTGTGTATATTCCCCTGTCAGCAGTGATCATAGGTATTTATTTCTGAACAGCAAAGTGAATGTGAGTTTGTATCTAAACTGCAGGCCTTCTCAGTGTAGTCACTGAAATTAAACATGTGTTTCATCTTACTTTCCCTTACTAATCTGAGACTTTCTTCATTGAGCATAGTGTAGTAGAGTGAGCATGCATGATATAAACAGTGCAGTGGGAGGTGTGCGCAGCTCATAAGTTTTCACCTTTCAGGGACTGATGATCGTTGTGAACCTCAGCCTATCCCATCATTAATGGTTGGCTGTGAGAAAGACTGGCTCTCTCTCTCACCCTATGCAATCCAGTATTGGGAAAAGCTGCTACTAGAACCGTATTCTTATGCCCGAGATGTGGCCTACATTGTGGTTGCACCTGACAATGATTACATCCTTCAGAGGGTGCGCACTTTCTTCAAAGAACTTAGTGCAACATATGAGGTAAGTTAGTTTTTAAATAATATGCAGAATCTGCCATTTACATAAATGTACTGATTTTTTGTGCAGCAGTTGATTATAGTGTTGGTAAGTTGACATATACTGGGTCACATGACCACATGTTTCAGTAGCTTTGTGTCAGACTTTGGGAATTTAGTGGGGGGGGGGGGGGTTATTTTATTTGGCATTCTGTGAACTAACTTGGAATTATATTCTCAGACTTCATGTATTCACTGAGATTAAAGCAAGCTTTAACGCTAAGCAGAATGACTGTGGGGCCTATTTCTCTGGCATACACCCCCATGAAGGTGCCATTTCACAAAATTCACTTCTCGTAGGAACTGTATCCTACAGAGACATGCAGTTCTGCAGTGGGATCCCCATTGCAAAGTATGACACATGACAGACCTGACAAGGGCTCTCCAGTACCACACATGTGAGAAAGCTGGTGATTGGGCGAAGTTTTTTTATGATAAGCGAGGCGATGGGAAGTGGAGAAGGATATTTGTCTGGTAAAGTAATGTCCCTGTACAGTTTATTTATAAACAAAACTTTAATTTTATGTGTTTTGCTATCAGCGAAGAATGTACATTTAGTGTGTATGAGAAGAACATGCAGAGCATAATATGGATCTAAGTACAGGAAATAAAAAATGACAGAAATTACATAGTGAAGAAATTACTGATTTGATGAGATGGTCAAGATGTTTAGACGTCTGGGACAAATGAGAACTACATGTTAAGGTTTTATTTTGGAAGTCTGAAGAGAAGAGGCCACTTTTGAGGTGTAGGCATTAAATAACAGTAAGTAACATTAGCTCTTTGAGAAATAGGGTGTGAATGTGGAGACTTGATTGAAATGCAGAGGATTTCAGTAACTTTATTAACATCTTTAAATACAAGGCAGTAACAACTCAGCTCTCAGTCAATTTTCAGAAGCATGTATGTAAAAGGTGGTGCACAAAAAAGTAGCTCAGTCTTTATGTCAATGGCAGTAAGAGTTTTATTAGTAATAAAGAGAACAACAAATGTTATATTACATTTGGAAAGTGATTTTATTGTTATTAAAGAATGTTAGTCCCCACGTTTACCGTGGGGCTACCATGATCATGTGACTACGCATGCTGCTGCTAAAACTGGGGCAGGGCTACTTGTTTGTATACCACTCTGTATGTCTTGTGTTTTACAAGTAGGAGTGATTACTTTCCAGAACATTTGGTATGACATAGCAACAACTTATCTCACATATGATTTGCTGGATCTGACTGAAGGTCCTGAGGTTTTTGTTATGTCATTCAGGTGTGATGGTGATTAAGGTATAAACATTGGCCATTGTATCCCTTAAACAGCTGAGATATTCTGTACGTGATGACACTGGAAGTGTATAATAATTATAACTTTATTTCATGTGCTGTAGGTTTGCCGCCTTGGCCGTCACTGCCCTATTACCAAAGTTCTGAGGGATGGAATTCTAAGAGTTGGGAAAACAGCTGCTGTCAAGTTAGCAAAGGAACCTGTAGATGAGTGGTTTACAATGCTTGGAGATAATCCAACTACAAATATGCTCAAATTGTATGCTCAAGTAAGTACCTCATTCACAATAAAGATACTCTTTAAAATGCCTTTCTGAAGTTCAGTTATGTAGAGGTTTTAAAACAGTGTTCGGTTCCTTCCTGAACTTCAGGACTTACTCACAGACATCCATGCCTCTGAACTGAAATGGAAAAGCAAATACTTAATATAAACTATGGTTTTGTGATTCATCACCATTCTTTATGTTTATCTCACCTGTTCTTCAGTCATCTCTTACTTTATTACATACTACTTGTGAAATATAATGAACACTTATATTGACATGAAGTACTATGTGAGGTAACCAGAATTTATATAAGTCATATACATCTGCTTGTAGGAGAATCCACAAAATAGAATCCTTACTGTATTAAGTGCAGGTTTAGTATGAAAATCTCAGGTGATTAATAGAGGCCTTGGCTTTTCAAGGAAAGATGCCTCTAGATCTAAAGCAGCGATGAACAATCTATGGGCTCCTGATGGCCTGCCAGACTTCCCAGTGTGGCCTGTGAGTGAATTCCACTAAAAAAACAATTAAAAATATTGAGTTTAAAATAACTCTTAAATGTATTCAAAGCAGTGTATACACACTATTCAAACTGGAAACATTCACATTTGAAACCAAAACTTGTCAGACATTGGAGCAGATATTTTGTTGGTAGGTGTTCACAGTGTTTAATGTTCCATTATTGAAATAAGATTAAGTTCACTGACAGTGCTTAGTTTAACACACATGTCAACAGTTCTTTGTCATTTGCTGTTTGTGAGCTTGAACTCCTTCAGCTGCTGGAACTGGTGTCCTTTGCTGCCTTGAAGTAAGATAAGATTGTTCTGGTTACTAGGATGTTGGCTTTGAAAGACCTTACACTTTCAAATAGTCATGCCATTGGTTTCAAAATGGGTTTTACATATCTGACTAGTGTTTGGCAAAATTAAATAGGGTGGTTTTACATTGATATTTATCGCTGTGAGTGTTCGTGCATAACGTCCCAGAGGACTTGAGTCAGTAGCAACACTGCTGTGAGAACCTCAGTTTTTGCAAGTTTCCAGTACCTGGTGACTATGCATGGCAAATGATAAGTTTTTTCAGGAGCACATGTGTTTGTGAACAGACTTGATTACAGGGTTGAAATCTCTCCCTGTGTTGCTGTTTGATTGATGATCTTCCACTCTTCAGAATAAAACTGTAATTCATAGAACAATTATATTACATTAACACTAATAATTTTATTCTTCAAAAACTTCATATGACATGTTTTGAAAAAAAATATTATTTTCATTTTTGTCCTTTGGCTTCTTACCCACACAGGTTTTGAAGTTTATAGATTATTGTTTATTCAAAAGAGGTTGCTGATTACTAGCCTAAATAATACCTAGCATGAACTGTGCCCTGATCGTACTTTCAAAACTTGACTGTAGAATAAGTTTTCTAAAAAATGAAATCTTGCATTGTGGAGTTAAGTAATTGTTTAACACTGCCAACATTAGATCTATTCACTAATATCTAGCTGTAAAATGTGAATTTCCTTTTTTTAATAGGTGTGCCGGCACCATTTAGCGCCACATCTGTCACAGGTGTCATTGGACAAGACACTGTTGGATCCTCCTGAGGGTTCACAGCCTCCCCGCATCACAGTGGACAGACCTTTGCCTTCACCCATGCCTCCTCCCTCAACTCCAGAGAGCAATCAGGGCAAATACCAGATAAGGGTCCCTCCACACCTAAATCAGATAATGGTATGACTTTCAGGTTGTGTACTTTGAAATCAGTACCCCTAATACCATGGTGTAAAGTGACAGGGTATTCTGTTTTTTCATTAGTTCAGAGCCTTGAAATCTGAGGCCAGCAGGCTACTTCTTCCTCTGGGAAAACAACACAACAAGATCACAAAATGGGTTGTACTCTGTGACATAGTACACAGACATTACCAAGACATTCTTTACTTTCAGAATGTCATGTGGTTTTTATGGTACACATGTAAATATAATTTAATTTATGCCTGTAAGGAAAGTACATCTTTCCTTCCCTATGGCAAATTTCACTGAGATTGGACAGTAAATATGGATAGTACAGATATAAATTCATCTATACCTCGAAGAAAAGTATAGCTTTCAGCGTGCTGATTTTCACAAAACTCAGTCACTCAGGAAGTTTTTGCCAACATTTTTACTGAATTTTATCCAAATCAGGTGACAAATGTAGAAAGTATGGGCACAGTTTCATTTACACCCCAGAGTAAAGTGTGGCTTTTACTGCAGCAATTTTCATGAAACCCGCAATTGTTGAATGACATTATTTGGAGCTGTCTGGTGGATTTCATTGAAAACAGCCAAGAAGTAAAGGAAAGCACAAGTAGAAATTTATTTATACCCTTTAGTAAAATATGACTGTCAGTTGGCTTTTTGAACCTTTAAATCAAGATGTGAATTGTTTAGTTCAAATACACAACATGAATAAAATGAAGAAATGTTATGTCTGTTGGCCATTTCCAAAGAAGAAAACCAAGCAGAGAGATGGCTGCCCAGCAGTACCTTAAAACTGTTCAGTTCTCTGTTTCTCAGACTGCATCATTCACTGTAATTACCTTAAGATACTTCTTTTCTTCCCTGACCGCCCCATTGAACAGTTGCATTCTTAAGACTTGAGTATTATATTTTCTGAGGATTTACTTAATGTTTGTCATGTTTTGTTTCATGTTAATTTTCCTTATATGTATCTGTCATGTGCAGATGGTGATAGTGCTTCAAGCGCTCGTGACCCATTGTTATTGGGTGGCCAGTTGAGTGCTGCTGGCGACAGTAATCATGATGATGATGATGAAGAGCCACCAGCAGTAGTGGTTTATCTTGTAGATCCATTCACCATAGGTAGTGACAGCACAGACCTCCAGAGGTTAGCTTGTCTCAGTCTTCTGCGGTGCTTCACCACTGTTCTCTCTACTGTTCCAGACACCATCCGCAACAATATTAATGTACAGGTATGTTATGTGCTGGTTATGTTGGTGATGTGTGGACTGTAGAGTCCCAGTTATCTGACCGCAGTTGGACTGAAGGACAGTCAGTGAATTTGAAATGTCAGGTAATATGGAAGTTTTCTTTTATAGAAAGAATACTGTAAGGCATCAAATAAAAATGTCTTACAAGCAGAAAGGCCGTTTAACATAATGTAAATTTGTAGATGAGAGTTTATTTTCTTAAGAAGTGAATAATGGGTTTTTCTTTCTGAGCATCCTCCCTTTTCCTTGCAGCTAGCTCATGTCCATGTCTTGAACAGCAATACATGTGTAGCATCTCCCTTTTTGTTCACCACATGCAAGTGCCATCTCAATAGCCTTCTGACCAATAGTGTGACACTGTAACCATGCTCTCCTTTTTTTGTCATCACCATCTAAATGGTCATCACTATCATGGCTGACAAGAGCTATTATGTCATAGTCAGCTGTTTTTGACTTCATTCATCCATTATTTTATGCCATCATAGTTTACCTTTCACAGCCTGGTATAAGTTTTAATAAAGGAACAGCATTTTTGTAATGTTCTTATACTCTTTCCTGTGTTGATTTATCTTCAGTTTGTTTTTTGTCTTTACCAAGTAACTTTCTGCATGATGAAACCAGTGTTTTTGGCTCAATTTCCTGCAAAACTTTGGCATTTTTATGTTTGTGTTCTTCAAATTTTCTGACATGTCCTCTCCTCTCTCTCCCCCCCCCCCCCCCCCCCCCCCCCCCCCCCCCCCCCCAGTATTTAGTGATGTCGTGGTCCATATGTTGACACATGCAGTTGACATTGGGTGATACAAAAATTGCTCATTTCCTCACTCTGTATTCCCTTTTCATTAGGATGAGAAGGCACTATGAAAAGAATTGCTTTCTTTTCCATGCCCTTTGATTTTAAATAACTTTGCACTGAAGGGACAAATTCTGGAAGTAAGCAGTTCTGACAAGTTTTTTTGGCATTCCAATAAAAGTAAGTTTCAGTTCATGTTTACTTGAAGGATTACAGCAGGCAAGAATCATTGTTTGTTCCTTGCTTCTTTTATAGCCAGGATCTGGATTTTGTTCACTGGAAACCAGATTTTTTTGTGTAAGCATTTTAAAATTTGAGCCACTTTTGTCACAGTTGTGGATCTGTTCACAATTTTTCTCCACAGACATTGAGCTTCCTTACTTCATAATGTTTTTTGGCAGTCTACCAAACCTGTATTAGCTTGAAAGCAGAGTCTCTGTCAGTAAACTCCTTGTGAAGAATCAGTACTTTTTCTTGTATAAGAGGTCCAGTTATTGGCTTATCTTTCTCTCTGTTGTATGAACCACAAAAATAACGCTTTACTTGCCTTTTGGTAGTCATAAGTTTTGATAATCTTTGCATGATTTCAGGCTTCTGCCACAGTGTAAATGAGGTCTTCACTTTTTTGAGATGTTACGCAGCATTGATTGGTAGTTAGTTACCAACATTTCAGGACAACCTATCGGGCCAGTCTTCTAGAGTCAAGCAGTCTGGTCATGTAATCCAGACTGCTTGACTCTTCGCGGATGTTATGCAGTGTGATTGGTAGTTAGTTACCGACATTTCAGGACAGCCCATCAGTCCCATCTTCAAGAGGCAAGCAGTCAAGCAATCTGCTTGCCTCTTGAAGATGGGACTGATAGGCTGTCCCGAAACGTCGGTAACTAACTACCAATCACACTGCATAACATCCAAGAAGAGCAAATACTTTATCTCTCTCTCTGTCTGTCTGTCTATCTATCTATGTGTCTCAGGCCTCCATTTGAAGCTTTTGACAGAACACTGCTTTTAAATTTGGCTTCTTTTCCTCTTTCAATCGCCAACAATATCATGACCATCACCATATTCTTCTGCCACGTTCCACGTGGTTTAACATTAGTTATGCAGTGTTTGTAAGGCTTGAAGTTTTTGTTCTGTGGAAATAACCTCTTTCTTTCTGTTTTCATTTGATATGTTAATGAAAAAAGCCACTTTTTTATTAGAAATTAGGAACTTCTGTCAACAATCTAACACAACACCTGCACTTGTGTAATTGAAGTCCACAATGAAAGCATGCTATAGTAACTGACAGAGTACATTCATAAATCTAGACAATAAACAGTGTAAACACATAAATGCAGGCAGTTATAATGTAGACCATGAACGTGGGGGTAGTGTAATTCTTTTCTTTATGTGCCGAGTTGATTGTTGATAAGATAAAATGAATGTTGATAAATGTAATGTAGTTTTCTGACCACGTGGCATGTCAGATGAAAAGGAATTTTGGATAACTGTTGGTTGGATAGTCAGGACTGTACTGTACATGGCAACAGTTGTAACCATATATTGTAATAAGATTTTCAGGTAAGTGACTAGAGAAGTCTTTGTTAAGACAACTCTTTAACTTTCAAACAGTGAGTGAGGCATTCACTTTTCCATGTGGGAATCACTTTATGAAGTTTTTGGGAGTAACAACCATCTGTGTCAAGAGATAGGTGTGGTAAACTGAAAATTAAAATGGCAAGTAACGCGGTTAAAGTTTCATAAAGTGGTGACAGATTTCATACTCTTATATGGAATGAGATTTTTTACATTGTACTATAACTACTCAAAAACCGGTGTTGTACATTAACTGAAGGAGTGTACAATGTGGGCTTATTTATTTTCATGTTTTAACTTCATATCTAATCATCGTCAGGTAAAATATAGGTTTTTTTTTTTCCAAGCAACTGTTATTACCACTAATACATTTTAAATAAAATCATATTATTAGTTTTATATAAATGTTTGATGTTCAGAGCTTTAACAGTAACAAAGATTATGACTTGGATTTTTGTAGTCCAAAGTTCTTCTGTTCAGACAACTGGATTTTGTTAGTATTTATAGGTAGTTAAATTCTGTTGTATAAATTTTAAATGAGTATTCAGTGAATGCAACTAGTCTTGATGATGAGTGTTGTTTAAAATCATACAAGTTTGTTATTATACTGTTAAGTGTCATGTATTTTGCTGTAATGTGTTAGTATGTTTGGTAATGTGTGTTATGTGATGTAGAAATATTTTGGCTGATTCTTGTGGTTTAAAGTACCAACTCTAGGAACATTTTTTGTCATATTTACATAATGTACACTTCTTCATAATTCATGTATGTCTACTTTTCAACAGGAAGTGTTGAGAAGAAATTCCATCTGTATTTTTATGTTCTTGTACACTATGAAATCACAGAACACGAGCACAGGGACCTGTTGATTTTTATGAGCAGGTAGCCAGGTGTAGATGGTTAGGGCAGAAGGAAAATAAATTATATTAAATTATAAGCTTGCAGTTGAATATAATGAGTATTTGTTAGATATCATTAAGATTCATTAGTAATTATTTTTTGAAATTACAGAATCACATTTTAAGCCATTTTTACAGTTTTGGGGGATCTATTATGCTTTA
Source organism: Reticulitermes speratus (assembly GCA_021186555.1). Classification (NCBI taxonomy): domain Eukaryota; kingdom Metazoa; phylum Arthropoda; class Insecta; order Blattodea; family Rhinotermitidae; genus Reticulitermes; species Reticulitermes speratus. Next base: position 20,718,632 of record JAJKFL010000002.1, read on the forward strand.
TTGATATCATGGAAGCCTCAGACGAGAAGAGTTTGGGAACCACTGAACTAGAACAGTGCTTCCCAAAGTTTTTTTTCTGCAGGGCACTTCAGATTTTGAAAATACATGTCAGATAAACAGAGCAGTGAGAGATATGCGCCCTTATTCAAAATTAAGTGCAGGGGAACATGTTAGTGTTAATCAAATGTATTTTGACTTTTCAGTTTGAAAACTGTAAGCTCAATAATTTCTTGGGTTTCCCTTTTTTTGGATCTTTTTTAATGTAAGGGGGTTGTGTAAATTCAGTTTACTAATGGCAGTACCAGTTCAGCATGTTGCATATTAAACCAGCTTCCTGTTTTTTTTAACAGTGTGATATTACTTATTCAGGAATTTGGTAAATTAAATTTCGTTATTAGAGAAGATATCTTGATGATCCCAGGAAACACTACACTTTGAAACACTGATCTATAATTATTCCAGATTAATGGTTAATCTTAAGTAACTTCATTAAAATCAGGTCCTTCTGTTTTCTCATGCCCATTGATAAAAGAAACTATAACCAGATATTATCTTCTACATTGATAGTATTTTAATTTTATCAGCCTGTAGAAGGACCTTGCTTAGTAAGTGTGTCTTTTTTACAGCTGATCTCTCTAGAGAGCATTGTGGAATTGGGAAAGTCACGTGATCGAGTCAGGCAGAATGATCACATGCGAGCACAAGCATTCTCTGTGTTCTCTCAGTGCCGGCGCATGCTCACGCATACATCCAATGTCAAGGCACTCACTGGCTTTGGTACTGCTGCCATGGCTGATCTCTTCCTGAAAAGCAAAGATGTATGTATGATTTAAGATCCTTTGCAAAAGTGGTGTGTTAGCATTTTTTTTCCTGTTGGTGTAAGTGTTATAATTGCCTATAATGAAGAGGAGAATATTTGTATGTACTTTAATGTCTGTAATTCCTTTCTTCATTCTGTTATACATGTGTGAACTAACCATTAGCACTGAATAGGAAAAGTGACATTACAGTTTAGTTGGAAACATATTGGTTGTATTAATATTGGTTAAAGAGTTGTTACAAAGGTTATTTAAGAGCAGGATGGTGTAGGCAGTATAGTGACTGGGCTACAGGTTGGACATCCAAGGAATCATGGTGCTATACCTCCATGTCCCCTTGTGCCTTCATTGCATACACAAGGACCACTGTCCTGACAGTGTTATAAACTGTACCAGCTGGTACACAAATGTTATGGGAATGCAATTGTAATCAAAAGTCTGTGTAAGCAACTGAATTTTCTATCATGTCCCTTTCAAAGAATTGTCCTTGACAGTTACATGAAGATCAGTGATTTTTCCATCATTGGAAGAATGTGTGAAACTTCTCATTCATGGTACTGTTAACCTTTGTGATATGTGAACAGGAGATGTAAATACCCCATAATGTGGCACTGACAGCCAAATTGTAAGTAGGGGATGTTAAATAGGATGAGATTGTAATGTGAACAGTCAGTTGAGTCCCTGTGCTTTTTTCCTTTTCAAATAATACATGACAGCTCTGCATGAATAACGAAGCTTAGGTGTGAGGCTATTTCTGGTTTATCAGTGTAACTGTTTAGTGATTAGATAAAAACTGATTGACCAGCTTGAAAAAGCATAGTATCTGCATTGTTGTGCATTTATAAGATATGGACCCACTTTAGTCCAGTTATATATGCAAGATTTCAGGCTTACAGCACGGTATAGATGAAATCTTCACTCTTCTGGTTTGTTACACAGAGTATATTTGTAATTGTTTACCAATGTTTTGGGACTGCCTGTTCATCCCACAACTTTGTTAAACATCTACCAACATATGCTGCATAACAAACCAGACAAGCGAAGACCCCAGTTACAAATGTTTAAATGCGTGTATGTTGGAAAAGAAAAAATGAATAAGAATCCAAAAGAAAATAATTATCTTTTACCAAAGACTTGCAAGAGCCTGCCACCAGACCCTATCCTGAGCATATTCATAGTCCTTTTGGCATAAAAATGTATCTGTAAATGATAAGAGACAGTCTCAGGTGGTTGGTGAAGTTACTGAAAAAAGGTGGACACATTGGGTTCCAGAGAGTTGAATGTTAACAAAAATAGTACACATAGTCTGTAATTCTTGCATTTAGTTGGAAGAATGATTCAGTAGGTTCAGTAGAGAAGTAGAACCATAGCTGAAGTGACAGAAGAAAGAATAGGAAGAACATTCTTATCTATATAAAGAACACAGCATGAATATGTAGAAGTTATGTTCTACTCTGCTACATAGTTTTGTCATAGAGGGTGCAGGTTTCCCATTCCTTAGTGTAATTTAAAACCATTAAAAGTGGATGATTGAAAAAGTGAGAGCAGGAACCTGCATTCAGAAAACACCACAAGACACTACTTCTGCAGTTCATGGTGTATTTTTGAGTAACCTGAGCTGATTTTGTTGCAGGAGAAGAATCGAGCTCCATATCGGCTGTATACACCTCCCTATGTTTTGGCTCCTGTAAAGGAGAAGACAGAATCTGGGGAATCATTTGGTCAGTGCAGCAGTGAGCAGTGTTCTGTCCTGTATGTTGGCTACTGTCTGTCTGAAGATCAGCGATGGCTGTTGACTGTTGCAACTGATGAGCGTGGTGAAATATTTGAGACGGCGACTATTAATATTGACATCCCCAATCGTAATCGAAGGAAGAAGGCATCAGCCAGGCGTGTTGGACTGCAAAAATTGATGGATTTTATCTTGGGTGTGATGTCACAGAGTGTTCGACCTTGGAGGCTTGTTGTGGGTCGCATCGGCAGAATAGGACATGGGGAGCTGAAAGGTGAAGTGTTATACACTAAAGTATTATTCTGAGATGTCAACATTCAGATCAGTTTACATTCTTAACGTGATGTAATTCAGACGTTTATAATTACGTGTCAGTGGCTGCATGTGTGTTGTATGTAATGTGACTGTGTCCAGAGACACTCAGATGAGGTACCTGACCTAATTCTTTGGATGGATAAGAGTCATCAGAGTTTCCTTATATTTATTGAGCTTCAAGAATTTGTGTGACCTTTTTTACATTTACAATTTTTACCTGTCCTTTGAGTGACTGCTTGAAGCACTGGGCATTGATTGGCCCATGCAGTACAACCATTCTGGGGACCTTCCTGTCCTCTCCAGCAGTCCTCAGCCTGGAATGAAATAACATTTTCTTGCTTAAAATGCCCTGTTAACAGTTACTAGGCTTCATGAAATGAAGTCTTTGGTGCCAAACTGTTGCTTTCCCTAAAACCTCACAGTCCAATAGGACATGTAAAACTTTTTATTTTTGTCATGGCCATGTTTGCAGGTGGTGAGACTCTAGTAGTCCCACTTTGAATAGGTGAGTGCATCCTGTAAGTAGTCTGTCACTTGTCTCTACTGGTTCTTATTTAGTCTTAATGTGGGTAGTTCCCTAGTTATTATGGCTGAAGGTTCTCCAAGGAATCATTTCACATGTTTTTTTCCAGGTACCGACTTGAGTATTCTAGGTTGTCCCTGTGTATTTAGTCCCCAATAGCGTGTTCAGCAACTCTTCCTGAGATACTGTGGTAGAAATACATTTATGCTGCTGAGTGAAGTATGATCATCACAAAGCCAATTTTCACAGAAGTCATGCTTGCTCAGTGACTTTGTAAAGAACTCCTGTACTCTATTTCATGAAAACCTGGCAGACAGTTTACTTGCTGTTATTAGGCCACAGATGGATGGACAGATGGAGGTTCCATTTAAGGTGTTCTTTTAATTCATAAAAATGCCTCAAAATGAATACTGAAACCCATAGAACTGGAAATGAACAGTCAATAGGTCATGTGCAAGTGATGAACTGGTTTGCAATCAATTATCAACTGCAGTACAGTTTGACATGCAAGAAATAATAATGGTTGTAAAACATTTTCAACATATGAAATTGTAAATTTTTGTATAATAGTCTGAAGAAAGTGAACTTCTAAAGTGGGAAACCTTTTTACACAAGCACTTTTTATGCAGAAAAATTTAAGAGTATTCTTATGGGAGGTCTGGCAGTACTTCAGAAATGTAACTTTTTACATGGGAAGAAAGTTTGTGTCAAAAACTCCTTGTACAGGATTTCTGTGAAGAAATGTTAAATTTGTCTGATATGACATGAGAGTTTAATTCCTAGTAGCCATGTTTACATTTGTTGATTCACTTAACAGTACAAGATGTAACAGGTTAGATCCTGGAATGCTTCTGTAGGTGTTGTTTCAAGTTGCGAGCTAGCAGTAACTAAGCGGCTACAAGTTGTGACATGTCTGTTCCTGTGTCTTTTGTGTTTGCTGAAGCAAATAAGGCAGCAATAGCAAAACAGTGGCTGTGTTCATACAAATCTGCAGTCCCATCCCAATGGAAAAAGTGGTTGAAGCAATGCATTGACATCATGTTTTGTGCAAGGTTTGACAAAAGTACAAGTGAAACTAGGCTGATGTGCCAATGCTATGAGAAAGTCGAGAGTGTTTGAGTGGCATAAAAGGTTCAAAAACAGCCAATAATATGTGAAAGATGATGAAAGAACTAGACGTTGAACAACTAAGCAGAGAGATGAGAATATGGAAAGAATATGGAAAGAGTGCATAAATTGATTCATACTCACAGACAGATTTAAATGCCAATTGTATCTTGTGGCAGCCAGAGTATTTCTGGCTTAGCATGAACTTTTAAATTATTACCAAAAAAACCGCACAGAGCCCAGCATATTATTGCGCAGAACGATAAAGGTTAAGTGTACAAATGTTGACAAACTGTGAGGAAGGTTTTGACTGAAGATTTGGGAATGAGGAAAGTTTCAACAGTGGTGGTGCAGTGACCAAAGAAAACAACTTTTTGGGTGGTGAATTGTGGTGCTTTCAATACAGTCTGGAAATGAAATGCCAGATCATGCAGTGGGAAACATTATTGTCACTGAGTGGTTTTTAATCCCACTTTCTCTTACAGGTTGTATAAACTCAGTAGTTCCTTGGCCTGTTGGTTTGTATTTCCAGAAACAGAGTCTTCATGTGAACTTGCAGTGAGTTGTACTTCACAGGCTTACCTCCCTTTGGCTTTGACTTCTTGTCCAACCTGCTTGTGATCTGTGCCTTGTTAAACACAGAAGGGGCACAATACCAGCCTTTCCCTGCAAACATTACTTCACAGAGATGATCACTGTGTATGCTAAATGCACTTCTGTGCACACCATGGATGTTTGTTTAATGTATCAGCTGGCTGCACTTGTGTTTGTGACAATATTATTTCACCTTTGTAATCTGAGCAGTGTCTGCACAACAGAACTATGTGCAGTACACCTAGTACCCAACATTTGCCAAACCTGAACACACTGATCTGCTCGTGTTCCATGAATCTCATAAAGAATCTTTGCAAACACCCAAGCAACAAGTCACAGTTCACTTTCTGTGCCACATTTTTCACCCCTTTATGATGGGCTATTTCATTGTCTTCTGTTGTGTGCCAGGATGTACTGGTCTCCCCTTCAAGGAAGCCACTAACCCTGCTCCCACAGACAGAGCTCAGTCATTCCCACAGCTTGGTTGTAGTAACTGACAGCTGTGTATACCTCCACTGTACCATGTACTTTTTGTAGGCAGACAAGTAGACAGGCACACCAGAAAACAGGTTGTGAGGTGTGAAACGAATGGTACAGATGTGGCAGTTTTCCTTCAGGCCCATCCAGGAAGGAAGAATTGATTGTGCCATATTGCCACATTGATCATGTTAGTCTGATTCATGGATATATAAAGTGAAAAGAAATTTGCACACAGACTCTCCAGGTACAATTTTGAAATAAAAGGCAAATGAATGCAGATTTGATGGTACTTCCACCTGTCAGAGGACTTTTGTCCTAACTGCAGTAGTGTTATATTGTGTCCAGCTAAGAAACTGGGTGATCACACCTTGTTACATTATATTATGAGTTAACGTTAGTGTACCATTTGCTCGTAGGATGGAGTTGGCTTCTTAGTCGTAAATCCCTGCTAAAGGCTTCAAAGCATTTGAAAGAGATTTGTGAGCAGTGCAGCCTCATGTACCCCAATGATGTTCCATGTGTGTTGAGTGCATGTCTCGTGTCACTGGAGCCTGATTCAGCACTCCGACTGATGCCTGATCAGTTCACGCCAGATGAGAGGTTTAGCCAGACATCTGTCAACTGCCAGCTATCAACACCTAATGATGTGTCATGTACACACATCCTGGTGTTTCCCACATCTGCTACAAGTCAGGTGGGTCAATGAACACTCATGAACACACACTGTCATCTGGTTTTCAGAATAATATTTCTAATAAAACTATGTTAATTCTGAGTGCAAGGAACCAAATTATCTACTTAGAATTAATGAAGTTGGTTTTAATTATCTGATTTTCACACCAGAAATGACTTTTTAAGTTTTGTATTTGTTATTCTAGATGTGAGCAGTGGCATGTGTGTATGTGATACTAGAGCCATGTGTGAGAACCAAGTATGAATCTTCAGACGACGTTTATTTTTATTTTTTCCACTGGATATTTTTACTCTGGAAATTGTCTTTGCAAAGGACAGTTATGGTTCAGGCCATGTCCAATCACCATAACTCAGACAGGTGGCTTAGTGACACCATGCAGTAGATTTTGATTCCTGTGTTAACACTTGCTGACTGTCTTTATCATGTTCTGTTCAAGCACCATTTATTGAGCTTCTTGACCACTGTTTTTCCATACAACAAAAATAATTGTTATTACTATTCTAATGGATCATCTGCCACATACAAAAACAGGAACATCATGATCAGCCTAAGATCTAGGGTTTGGTATCATATGGCATTAATTTATTTATCTTGAATTACTAATTTGTGGATACTTCATTGCAGGTCACATGCTGTGGTCTTTATTCCCCATCAATAATTACTGAGACAAACTCCTGCTTTATAAACTCTGCTTGATACTTTATTTTTCTTACAGTGGTTTCACCATATTCATATTATGCTACCTAGAAACATGCACAGTGCATAAAACACAGTAATTTGTCAAAAGGGCAACCTATAATGTTTAGAAACTAATTCCATTTTTGTGACATGTAAGTCGGTGTTAGGACGAATGAAGTGAACTACAGTTCAACCCCATATTTCTGCAGATATACAGATCATGCTCTGTAGCTGTATGTAATGTGTATTACAGCCTAATTGTGGGTGTGAGTGAGAAGGGAGTGAGGTCAATATGAAGACTGTGTTGTGTGCTTTTTTGCCTCTCAGCTTTCCCTTCTGCACAATGCAAATGAAGTTGCAAAAGCTGTACAACAAAAATATTAACTAAGGGAATGAATACAGTGGACAGATGAGTCATACTGTCAAGACCAGAGTTAATGAATACCACTCTCACACAACCTGTATAAGCCAGAGAAGTCAGCCATGGTTGGAACACAGGGCAGTGACCTGGCATCATCAAATGCTGCTTAACCCTTTAAGGCCGGAGTAACACCCCCCCCCCCCCCCCCCCCCCCCCCCCCCCCGGTGCAACGGCAGCCTGCCGAGGGTTTTAAATTTGTAATTCAATTCTTAACGCTTACTCTTAGAAAAGAAATCATATCTCGTACACTTTTCCTTCAAATTTCAGGAAATAAAATTTTGCAGTGTGTTTATGAATTGATCAATTCGGAAAAAAATGTTAACATATTTTTATAATAAATTTAGGCCTTTGAATTGCATGCATTATATAAAATTGAGTGTAAAAAGTTTATTACTCACATAATTCTGTTTGCTGCAGATGATCCGTGTCACCTTGGATCACTATTCTATCACAATACAAAATTTTAGTGTTTTACAAATTAATTTTAGTGTGATAGTCCGCGAAACAAGGCACCACACACAGGCCAACATTACATTTCGCGCACTTGTACTTTGTTCCCTTTTTTCACGCCGCGCGCTGAGAAAACACTGCAGCGGCGTGTGTTGGATTTTGCTGGCCAGTGTTGGCGGCTGTCGAGTCTTATTACGTTTGTTGCAGCCACACTTGGCCTTCCAATCAAACGGGGGGCAGGGATCTTGGCTTCTTCCAGCTTCTTCAATCAAATTCATCACCAGGAGAAGTCTGAAATCTCAGTGGGCATATTTAGCCCCACATGAAGATAACAGAATCCAACTGCTGAGTACTGTTAGATCCAGAACGTGGAAAAACAGTTTCATGGTCCACTTGAAATTACGTTGACTCATCGAATAGCTATTGGCCATACGATCAGAATTGTCGACGTAACCCATGTGCCGGTTATACCGTGCCACGATGTGAGGCTTCACAGGGCGGTTGTTGTCATCACAAAAATTTCCTTCTGCCGGTGGCGGGTCCATGTTAGTCAGCATGTAAACGTCTCGTCTGTCCTTCCAAACTAACGCTGTCAAATTTCCCCTGGTCCTCAACCTTATGTCGCCCCTTTTCAGTTTCAGTTTTTTCGGTCCAAAGTCAGGGGGCATGTCTTTTTTGTTGGGCCGTAATGTCCCGCATGAATTTATTTTACGTCTCTCTAAGTCGTCAAAAAGTCTCAGTGATAAAAAAAAAATAGTTTGTGTCCCAAGCCTTCAACTCTGCAAGTCAAATGTCTAACAGTTGCGTGTGTTGCAGTCATGTCATCAGTGGCGGAGCGTGAGTCTTTACCCAAGGACACTCATGTCATATGTATACCCTGATTCGTCACGCAGTTTGTAAATTTTGATGCCGAAACGTTTCCTTTTCTTGGGAATATACTGCTTGAAGATGACCCTGCCCTTGAATTTTACAATTACCTCGTCCACTGCCAAATGCTCGGAAGGGTTATAGACTTTAGCATAGGCCTGGTTCAATGTGTCAAACACGGTCCTTAGTTTCCAAAGTCGGTGATATCCCTCACCTTGGTCGGGTCTCTGTGAATTGTCTGCAAAATGCAAAAATCGCAGTATGTGTAAAATTCTGTCTCGTCACCGTAAAACGGAGTGTGAAACTGTCTAAGTCTTGACCAGTAGTCATGTAGTGTGTCTTTCAAGTCATGTCCCATCTGCAGAGCTAAGGCAATGAAAGTCATATTTGGCTACTTGTATGGTGACAGCAAAATAGATCTAAAGCCACAATGTCAATGCTGGGTAAACATCCTGCTAGTCAAGGGTGCCCACGACGTTTTTATTATATTTGACGTCTGTGTGTTGCATATTACTGCCCCACAACGCCTAAAGAGTGCCCCAGAACTACAAGAGACACGTCTGTGAGCCCCCTGTAGCTGTAAACATGGATTTTCGCGGACATCTCCAGTTTTTGTGTAAATAATTTCATCTGAAAAGTATGCGTTACAGTACGCCACTGAGAACCTTTCAGCTCGACGATTAGTATTCGATCATAGCCCACTCTTGTAATTCCCACGAATTACGCACTTGAAATGTGTTGACATCTAAAACGGCCTTCTGGAGGGGTTAGAGGGATGGAGGGGAAGTAATTTTCACTCCACAAAGAAGCCCTGACATTCACCAGACCTACCCAGTATAAATCTTTAGCAGTACCTGCGATAGGGGTGGAAAAAATGCTTCCAAATTCGACACCCTGTTAGCAACCACTATAGTGGACGTTCAGCGCATTGCCACATTTAAAGGGCGACCACTATACTGGATGTTCGGCAGGAAAGGGTTAATAACACCAGCCTCCTGACCCCACCAGGGCCTGAGTGACAATTTTGAATTCAACTTTATTATATAACCTGCAGCATCCTCACCCTGCTCACTTTGATCCTGAAGATGGAGGCAGCATGTTGCTCTATAATCTTGGTATCCATCAATGAGTCTGAACAGTGTTATGAAAGGTTGATTGTAATATTCTTGTGAATGATTTGTCTGTATAGCATGCTTGTTTGGGTGTAATGGTGGTTTTCCTTATCCTTTATCATCCAGCCTTTAAATCCCAATGTTGTTAGTGATGACCGAGGTTATTTTCATTTTAAGTGCCCATGCCTACACCTGCATGGGACAGTGTTCTCCCTTTCATCGGTGAAGAGTTACATTTAATGGGATGTGGGCTGCCCGTTCAGCTGATAAAGATGAAGTGTATGTGCTGATCCTGGTTTGTGGCATGTTCAGGCATTACAGAGTGCTCTGGATGTTCCAGTTAGAGATGTCTGTGGTGTTCCTTATTTTGGTCTTCTCCTGTCTGTAGGCTGCTGTAGTGTTCAGCCCCAAATTTTTCATTAATGGATGGGAGATTGATGCACAGTGATAGAGGGGCTAAATATTGTGTCAAGCCAAAATTCTGCTTATCAGCTAGACAACCTGCATGCTTTGTTTCAGTCCTCTCAGACAGCATTCCAGGAGCAGCACATCAATGGTCCAGACCTTGGGATGATGAGCTATTCTCAGCCCTCAATGATGATATGCCAGAAGGAATAGAGGGCATGCAAGACTTCAATGATATATTTTCATGGCCTGAAACAGGGCCTGGTGGTACTCAGAGCCCTACAGGGAGCCCTCGAAGAGGGGATTCCCCTTCACAACCTGGAAGCCCATCTTGTGGTGTTGCTGGTACCTCAGACCAACATAGTCCGTTTCCTTGCAATGGATCTTCACGAGTAAGTCGAATATGCAAGAATATTTTCAGGAGACATTTGCAGAGAACTGTAGACATAATGTGTGGAAAATGTGGGATTTTGCATGCAGTCAGACTTATTTTAATGTAATTGAGGTGGGTGATATGAGTTGTGGCTATTAAATAACAAGACTTTGTGTGCCACTCCTCACCAAAGTACATATGTACTAATTACCGCTGAACCTTGCCCCATTACAATGATGTAGTGACTATTAGTAATTTTTATAAGCGGTTTTAAGAGCAACAAATAGATTTCATATTTCTTGTGAATTTGAAGAAAATTGCCACCAAAACTTTTGGTTTGTTACATGGGACATATGGAGAAGATGACTTATCAAGATCTTGTGTGTTTGAATGACATAAGAGGTTTTCAGAAGGAAGAGAGAATGTGGAAGACAGTGAATGACCTGGCTCTCCAGTAACAATGAAAACTGATGGAAGTGTAGAAAGTGTGTGGACTCTTGTGACAACAGATCATCATGTAGGCATCAGAATTCAAGTTTTAACAAAATTACCAGAATAATGCACTGGTATGCAAAGTGGCTTCAGTCTGCTAGTTTTTAGTTGGAAAAACAAATACCAATGCTCAATCATGCTCTGTGCTCACCAGATATTGCACCGTGAGACTTTGCTTTTGTTAAGATAGGATGAGTGTGCATAAAGGAATAAATTTTCAGACACTTGGAGACATCTATAAGATGACAACAACAGGAAAAGTACTCTCATAAAATTACTTCAGGTTCCTTATTGTGAGTGTATTATTTCAATATCAGCTCCATTTATAGTGCAGCATATATCCAAAGTATACCTCAGCTGTTGCCATGAGTATCCCAGTGGGGCTGTAGTAGTAGTAGCTTTGATAATTCCTCCTTTTAACTGTTATAACATCATAGCTTTTGGAAAATATGTTTTGCTCTTTACTTAATTTCAAGATTAGACAATCAGGGAAGACAAAAATTGTTCCTCCTCTATCTGTGCACCCATTCATTGATTGCCATGCAGGCCCTGAAATGTTAAGCATACATTCATGCTGGAAGATGATGTAGTGCAGCCCTTAAGCTGTTGAAAGAGTACCTTTATGGTATTTCTGCAGAGAAAAGCAAATCTGTCACTTTTTCTCCTTCATTTCTATATATTTATTATTTGTTGAACTAGACCCACATTTTCAACAGTTATGCCTATTTACAGTTTCTGCCATGCGGTATATTGCTGTATTAGGAGATGAAACTTCGTCATTGTCGTTTTCTTTTCCTGTCTTTATACGCATTGTCGTTTTCTTTTCCTGTCTTTATACGCATGAAGTAGAAAGTTCAAAATGAGATGGCGTATCAGCTCTTTAACATGTTCCATCTGCAGGCTGCAGCTTGGTTCACAGCTCTTACTGAAGCATCTTACGAACTGTTGACCAAGGAATACCGAACTCAGAATTTGCAGTGTTGATGTGTATGAAACTAAACAAAGAAGACTGTATGAATAACGTTGCTGAATTACAGGGTGGATGTATACCAAACTACAGACAGTATTTGCACCACAATAATAATACAAATTAGGAAAGAACTTGTATTTGTAAATCACAATTTGTTATGTTATCCTATCTTGTCATGTTCAGTAAATAATTAATTTTAAATACAGTCATTCTTTTATAGAAACCCTTTAAATAAGGCTGTATATACTTTGTTCGTATTGGAGAAATGGCCTAAAACTTGTTTCTGTTTTTCAGGGTGGTGCAAGTCTTGGAGTGGATTCTCAAGAGGAAGTTGGGACACTACACCAGCAGCCATTAGCTTTGGGGTATTTTGTGTCCACTGCTCCCACCGGTCGCATGCCCAAATGGTTCTGGGCTTCTTGTCCACACTTAGAGAATGTCTGCCCAGCATTCCTGAAGAATGCCCTCCATCTCCATAGTCCAGCTATTCAGCAGAACTCTGATGATTTCCTGCAACAGCAGTCATCAGTTACTGTGCATCCTCTTGATTCTCAGTACACCACAGATGTGCTCAGGTATAAATATGCCTTCAGTTCAGGACTTTCTTAAATCTCAGTTTTGGCCTTTGAATCCTAAGAAGAGACCAGACGTCTAAACCCATTTTATATTCTCAGTTTTGGTCATGCAGCTGAAGTCATGCAATTGACCAGCATAATCATGCCATAAGTGATGCTATTAAATGGTAGCAGGTTGTAGTACATTGCTTGGCTGGTGCTCTTGGATTGCCATTGAGATGGTATGGGGTTTTGTCTGAGGGTTTTATTCATGGAATTGATCCCATGGGACACCATGGCCATGACCATTGTGTACATTCTAGTAGTACTCCATAATGAGCATACCTTTACAATCCTTTGTAACGCCTTTCTCTTTCTGGTGTCTCTTGTCTCATACATGAAGCAGCAGATTTTAGAATGTGTGTGTCATATTGTTTAATGATTTTTTTTTTGTGCAGATTTCATGATATTGGTTATATTGTTTTAGTGGGGTGGATTTTTATTGTATTAAAAGGATATTTTTGTTACAGTGGTATTGTGTTAAAAAGGCTTTACATACAAGTATATAGCAAATTTGGGGTACTGATAAAAAATTTTGTTTTGCAAAAATTTAGTTATTTGGGTGCTCATTAAAACGAGATTTTACTGTAAGACTAAGGATTTTCAATGCAGCATGGATGGATAGTGGGCATTTCCAGATTTTTGGATTATCCAGTTTTTAATTATTTGTGCAGTTTCTCCCTTCATTTAAAAAATTGTGAAATCTGTAAAATTTATAATTCTAAGAGGTGCTCATAATACGTAAAAATGTTTTAAATACAGTAGAACCCGGATAAGAAGTCCCCGCATAAGAAGTTTTCCCCTGTAAGAAGTCTGATTTGTAAAGTCCCAAAATCCTATTGCTTTTAATAAGCTTCCCTCTTAATAAGTCTTCCCACTTAAGGAGTCCCTAATCCTCTGGTCCCTTGAAAGATTTCTTAACAGGGTTCTACTGTATTTAGTCTTTGAGTCTGTCTCCTGACTCATAACTACACCGATTGACAAACAAAGAACTTTTTTGTCCAATGAAGGAAGGTAGGTAAAGTTAAAATTGTCCTTGTGCATTCCATGAAGGCATATTGAGGAGTCAAGGTATATCTCCATTCATTCTTAACCTCAGCACTAGACGGAAGCAAGTGGTGATACATAGATACATACATACATACATGCTTTCATGCATACTATGGATACATGTGTCACAAAGACAATAGGATGTTGAACAAATCATAAATACACAAATATACACAATTTTTACAGTGTAAAATACTTCCAAGATGCATTTTTTGGTTAATGGATTTAAATGCACTATCTGTTAACTGTTCCATGACCAGCTGCATGCCACAGCTGTTCTACTCCCCACCCCACCCCTCCAAGAAAGAGCCCCCTGTATCTGTTGAGTTGGCCCTCAGTGCTGGTCTGGACGCTTTGGAGATGAGAAGAATCTCTTGGCCCCACTGGAAATTGAATTGTGTTTTCTCAATCATCCAGCCTAATCACTTACTGACTACAGTACCCAAGGTCATTACAGAAGTGGATGGTTCTTATAAAACTTTAACACTCAGTTCAAAATTTGTCTCAACCACCATACTGCCTTGAGTAAAAATGGAATTTGAAATAATCTAACATTTAGTAGATAATCTTTCTTATTCCAAGCAAAAGCAGATGGCCTGGTTTTTAAATTGCTTTTGAGTTCCTGATGTGTAATTTTTGTTAAAATGGATTATATTTATTATGTTTTTAAGCTAGAAAATAAAAAAACTGGATTTTTAAGAAGGAATCCATTTGCCTTTATGTGAAATTGTTATAACTCTTCATTCCATATGTGGGTTTATTTACTTTTTTTTACAGTTGTTTTGAATATTTTGTCACCATTGCAGTACTTATTTTTTCAATAAGCTGCTGATTTTTTTTTATTGAGCCATTAGTGCCAGAAACTTTCGAGAGTAACGGCATGTTGCATTTCTTTGAAGTGTAGTTTGTAAATTATCATGGCACCATAACGTTTTCTTTAGTTCTGTGTCAGTTACAAAGTTTATATAGTGTCTGTGATAGATGAATGAATGAATGAATAAATGAGCATGGAGCATTGGCAGATTGATACTGACAGGGGAAAACCAGTCTACTGGGAGAAAATCTTTACCCAGTGCCACTGTGGCCACCACAAATCCCACATGGACTGGCCTGGGGTCAAACACAGGCCTCCATAGTATGAGGCTGGCAACCTGAGTTATGACATGACTACTACTGTTGCTGTTGTAACAGTCTTTAAGTACAAGCATTCTCAGTATGGCCACTTCCTGAGAATAGGAAAAGGCAGTAAATGTATTACATATGGGTTCTATATTGTTCCAGAGTTGCTGCCAAAGCAGGATCAAAACTTGCTGGCAAAATTCACCTACCAGTTTTTCAACTTATCTTACTCCTCAGAAGAAACCACCCTTACACATCTGATTGTAATTGCTGCACACCAGCTGACATGACATAGTGGACATATAAAATACTATCCCTCATATTACAAAATATTGATAAAGAGAGCGTTATATGTATTTCTCAATGAATGAGACACTGTCATGCTTCCATTTCTTGACTGATACTAGTACAAACAAATGAGTGGGTTAGCTCAGCTCTTTCTGTATAGTTCAGCCCTCACAATTTTAAGCATTGTTCAGCTTGTAACCTCAACTTATACCCAGACAAAACACAGAACATATCAACCTAAGCCATGTTGTTATGAACAGTTTTTTGTCTGTTAGGGCTTACATATTTGAATAGCTGACAGGAGTAAGTAAATTTGTTGCAGAAGTCAAATATAATCAAATTATTTTTTTCCATGTGTTGGTTTGGGCATTTCTGAACAGTTTTCTGCTCCTGACTTAATGTTGTCTCAAAATGATGGTTCTAGATATACAGCTTTATTCAAGAGAAACAATTCACTCTGATATTTAAGGTTCTCACAGTGGTGACTTCTGAGAGTACTTGCTTCTGGGAGATGATGCTCTATGACAGGGGTGGCCACAGCACGGCTCACGTGTCACTGTTATGACTCGCACAAGTTGTTTGTAAAACATAATACCCAGGTAGTTTACATGCGCATGAAGCTGACCTTCAACCGTCTCATAACTAATTGAAAGTAACCTGTTGTAGTTAGGGTGAATAGAAATAAGAAGCCATCAAATAAGGCAAAAATATTTGATTTTATTAATGCATTTATTTTGCCTTATTTGCCGCCTGACATGCAGCTCCTGAAGCTCATTTGGCTGGGCACCCTGGCTTTATGGTATGGTTGATATACACCATTGTTTCAAAGTAACCTTCTGCCTCCATCTTCATAAAAGCTGTCCTCACCAAGGAGGTAGCACATGCTTTGAAACATTGATATCTATTCACAAATCTACATGGCATCACGTCCCTGAAGAATGTAGTTTTAGCGAGTTGCTGAGCTCAAAGTAAACTTCAGCAATTATTGGCTAGTTCGATCCTCCTGTTATTATTGTCACACGTGTTCCACACAACACAAAACAATGCAGGAAACACTTAAATAACCCATTTACCCTGTTATTGTCTCTAAAATTTCTTGAGTTATAAAATGAGGGCTTAAAAATCCCTGTTTTCTTAAAATACCTAACACCCAGATATTTCTAATGCCCTCCAAAAGATATTATTGTGCACTCTGTACAAGTAGGTGAACATGGAGGGCTTTAGTTCACACAGTTTCTGCATTTGGAGGTGATGTAAACAGTCAATAATTCCTGTATTTATTATAATTCAGTACAGTGATGTGAATGTACATTATGCATCATTGAAAATAGAATCCCCATGAGAATGGCTGTATTGAAGATGGCAGATAATTGTCCATTGGGGAGGCTGAGAATTAGATGCAGAAACCAGGTTAGGAAACCCAATAGTCACTGATCTACCCAGCTGGGAATGTCAGTGGAGGAAAATTGTGGTAGAAAATCATCTATATGTAAAAATAAAACTTCAGATGTGATGATGATAAGAGGCAGAAGTGTTGTTATATATGCACAGAGTCTCAGAAACTGTGTTTTGATTTATTTCAGATATGTCCTTGAAGGTTATAATGCATTATCTTGGTTGGCACTGGACTCAAACACACGAGATCGTCTGTCATGCTTGCCAGTACATGTCCAGGCTTTAATGCAGCTGTATCACATGACTTCTGCACTAGTCTGACCGACATAGTTGCGTGAGACATTCTAGTTTCTAAGTGCAGTATGTCTCTGTACATTACTTTCAGTCCAGTGTTTACAGGGGTAAAGTTTTGTTATTTTTGTGATTGTGCCGAGGGGTGAGTGAATGTATCAGAAGAAAATGCAACTTGAATTTTGAATTCAGCCAGAGGAGAAGGACTTAACGCACAAGCGTGTCTCAGCAATAAATCTGTTACATTGTAGTAGTAAATTTCAAAACATCGGTGGTGGAACATGGAATTTGAAGCCAGTGTAAAAAATTAAGAAAGGCATGTGCAGTTTTATGTTGAATCTTTTCCCCTCCCAAGGAAGATGACAATCATGATGAAAGGATTATGAGATCCATTTTTGGTTAGAAAAATGTCTTTATATTATTATTTATAAATATATTATTTTTGTGACTGGAATGTAGCCAAAGATTCACAAAATATTCTACATTTTTGTATATTTTGTCGGGGACATGTTATAAAAAAACAGTCCAGTCACTCTGAGAACTTACCAAAGGAAAAGCAATCTGTTTTATATTTCTCTGGTTTCTCTGTTTTCTTTGTGAAGTGTGATGGGAATGAAATTCAAGTACGTCAAGTAGACATATTGTCTAGTTTAATTAATAGTGTCGAAAAACTTTTTGTTATTTATTCTTTACAAGAAGTTGAATATATTAAAAATTAGTAAACAGTACATTGGTATTTTAAAGCAGGGGGCCAAATTATTTTATGAAGGTTGCTACCAGACTGCCAAGCTAAAATATGAACTGAAACCATTATGCATGTTTTGGAGATTGGTATATGTTGAATGACAGTTGTTGAAATTGGTTGTGACGAAGTGGTATGTTACATGGTGATTGAAGATACTACAAGAGTGTTATTCTTAATCTGGAAAAATTGTGATTTATTGTAAAAGTTGCAGCAGTTGTCCATGGCAAAGGAATTTTATTTCCTGTGATATAGTACTTTGTCTCGTGATTATCATAAATCGGATTTTACCGGTGATTGTTGTCTCGAGCCCCCTTCAAGATTGTCATGGAAGAAAGAATAAGATAATTGACAGAGCCTACTCATAAAATCCAGACCACCTAAGTGAATTTGTAAAGATGTTATTAGCTTTTATTTCTTCAGTTTTTATATAATTTAGGGACATGGGAAGTCTTGTATTATAACTATAATATATAAATATACATATAACTTTATATATATAATTATGTATGTATAAAACAAATTATATATATATATCGTATATTATGAAATAGTACAAACTGTTGCTTGATGTTAATCAAGTAATTAGTTAACCTCTTCAGTTGGAATGTGTCCTGTCGTGTATATATGAAATATTCAGAGGTTGCATGAATTGATAATTGTGTGAGTGTTTCAGTTTAAGTCCTGTTCATTGTGTACATTTTGTACAGATAACGTCTTCTAGTTCTAAAAAGCTGTGTAATATTGTTAAATATACCACATGAGGTTGATGGAGATCGTCATTTTAAAGAGTAGGAAATCATTTGGGGCATCACATTTTGTATATGTTAAAAATTTTTTTTTTAATAAGAAGACTGGAAATGAGCACATGACATTACGTTTGTGTTCAGCTGTTAAGAAGTTAATGAAATTTGAATGTTTCTGTCACTTTTTTTACCTTGTTCCTTTATAAAAATCTGTTCTTTCTGGAAGTACAATTGTAGACTATGGGCTCAAATGAGTGATGTGCCATGAGTGAAGTGTAATATGAATGTTTCCTGATAGTGAAAAGACCAACCAAGGTACAGTATGTTGCAAAGATTTATTTATTTTGTATATACATAACAGACATAATGGAAGTATTACATGGTTGGTCTCTTTACGCATGTACAGAACATCCTGATCCTTCTCCCCAAGAATGACGTGTACAAAGATTAGAATCTATCAGCTCTGTTACGTAATCACTACAGAACAGGGGTAGTGGACTTGTTGAGAATACATTTTATGAGGAGGAGAGACAGTTGCCAAAGGTGGCTGTACTCATTCCTTTTTGTTATTAGGAATACTATATACCTGATTCTTTTACAGTTATCAGTTAACCCTTTGTGGTAAAAAAATGTACATAGTTATTACTTTTTTGCCACAGGCATAAGGAGTATGGTAGTTTACCCACTTCTCCCTTCCCTGGTCACCTGTGATTTTCAGGTGTAAAGTTATTGCAAAGTTGAACCACTGCAGGGATTAACCAGGAATTGGAACTGAGTTAACATGAAAAAAAATCCACTTTTTAAAAAAAGTAATAAGAATGCTTTATCAAAGCATAGTTTTACAAAATAATAAATGCTGCTGAATATACAAGGTTGCTCTCCCATTTTTTATGGTGCATTTATCTGAGTATGTTGAACAGGAAAATGAAAGAGCTGTTTCCACTTCTGTAGTGAAAGAACATTTTTTCAGGATTGCAAGCAAAACTTAGAAATGAATTCAACATTCTAAACAAAGAATAATGTCAAAAAACTGTGACATCAAACTTTTTATACATGTATTTACTGTGGTAATGTAAAAAATTTCATACAAGCAGAAAATGTTTTTGTTTATGACCTGTTTGGAGGCTCCATAAGGCAGACATCCTTGGACCAAACAATAGTGAAGTCCCTTCACATAACACTTCTTCTTCTCCTGATAGCATAATTTAAAAGACTATCTGCATAAAAATGTAACACCAGGCATTTCTTAAATCAGGACATCATGTGTTATGAAATATTAAATAATTGTTCTGTATCAGTGTTGGAATATTTATGTGAAGGGACAGTAGCTTCACCAAAACCCTGCCATGTTATGTGGCCTGAGCTTTCAACTTCTGTGTCTTGCTCAGCCATTACAACACAACATGAAAATGAATTTTGAAGTTGATGAATTGTAGTATTTATTACTTGGGTAGTAAAATAATGGGATTATTATTATTATTATTATTATTAAATAATACAGTTTTATGTGTACAGAGAAAAAATGAGCTTTTTTTTTTTCTTTGTGTATACTTTCCAATTCACTTTTCACAGGACCACACATGAATAGTCTTCTTATCCTAACTGTCCATATCCACTCCAAGACTGTCATTCCTTAATCCATTTAAGTATATTTTAAAGCTACATGTGACTCACTTCCATTGGATTTTTTTTTAAATCCCTATCCATCAGCCCTCTTAGTAGGTTAAAACCAAATTGTAGCAACAATAAAATTGCAGGACACAAAATCAGAGGAAGTACGAGTATACTAATTTTTGTATTTGACAGCAGAGATCCCTTGATTCACTTAAACTGCAATGTCAGACATTACCATTGATTGCAACCTGCTATAATGTGGACAAAGCATCATGTGTACCCACTCTGTTGACATTTTACATAACATATAAATTTTGCAAGTTTTAAAATTACGTAATGATAGGCCTAAATTACCACAGAAACTCCTCATACTACAAGGGAAGTTAGAAACTGGGTTTCCCTATTTTTCTTTAGGTTAGTTGGGGTAAGTGAAGACAAAGCACATGGTTGTGTTCGAACACCAGTCCTTCACTTGTCCACATAGTTGTTGGACTTGTTCGGGCACTTGTAATAACGTGAGATTTTGTAAGTCTGCTGTCAAACCCACTTCTTGATCTCATCTCTGATGATGTGAAATGGAAATTGCTGACCCAAGAGATTGTTTTCTGCAGTTTGCCAAATGCCTGAAAGTCAGGGGGGCTGTATGGGAACATGCTCTCAGTGCCTGGTGTACAGCAAGACAGTGGTGTTGTGAACAATATGCAGACTAGCATTGTCATATATTAGCAGATCACCTCAGGTAAGCAGGCCAGTCAAATAGCTTTCCTGTCTTTTTCTTTGTGACATCATGCACAGACACACCATGAGGAAATGCACACAAATGTAGACATTCAAGAGAATTTATTTTTGAAGGTCTTACACATAAGAATTAACTTCAAAGCAAGGGGACATTTAATTTCAAAGAATCATAATTTAATGCAGATAATGAATGTTTATTCACAGTTTAAGGGTTATAAAGTCAGACTGATTTTGTTCATTGTTTAGTGTCGCTATGGTAAATGTCAAGTCTCATGATTAATTCCATAAATTCAGTGTGTTTACTGACATTTGGGACCCAATGCTGGATATTCAGCCAGCATGGTACAGTATGCATCACATCTCTCAAGTGCCTTACCAGTCACAATTGTTGTTAAGGCATGAGCACACAACACTATCATCTAGATTGTGACACTATGTCATTTTGTAGGTCAGTACAGAGGCTTCAAAGCAACATAGTTTCACCATCTTTAGCACAGCACAGCTGCACACACATTATGTTATGTAATGCATCGTCACATGTCTACAGCAAGGCACAGTGAGTTTTTTTTCTTCGTGGCCAAGAGTTAAAAAATATGTAAAAGAAAATGGAACAAATCCAGTTTTCTTCTCTCCTCTCCCATGAAAAATAGGCAGAATATTTCTGTAAAGGTTACTAATGCTGCCAATCACCCAGAACTGCTAAAGTTGGTACAGTCTTCTTTTGCTATTCACACACACAAAAGGAACATTGAGTTTTCTCCCTCATGTAGAGTCAATGGACAAAAGAGAGGAACATGTTGTCTGCTGACTCAAAGGAATCGGCACTGTGCAGTACAATTTTAAGAATACGTCTTGCCACGTTTCGTACTTATATTCGTGGTATTCCTGCCTTTCTGAAGAAAATTGGATCCACTGAAATATACGCTTGTGCCTAGAATTGACATACTAAAATTCTTTAAGTGTTACTTTTTGTTTGTTTGTGCCTTCTAATGTTCTTGTGAGGGAAATAAAATATGTCCCCTTTTTTATGGTAGATAAGTGGTAAGTCCCCTTTCCTTGTGCCGAATATATGGTAACCCTGGCTACGGTTCAAAATTTTAAAAAATTCAGAATGTTGTTACCAGCACTCAGATCATATTAAGAACTGTACATCAAGCTTCATTAATGCCCTTACAGCATGTGATAACACTGTGATATTTCTTTCTCACAATACAAATATACCGGCACTAGTGCACTTTACGCCGACCACTGTGTATCCAGTGTGCAGTGACGAAGTTCACTACCCTGAGAGGCGTGGCGCGGTATGGCCTCGCCCCCATTATCCTACTTCAACTTGGAGCGCTCATTTAAATCTTCCCTTGTCGTCGACGGATATTACGTGCATGGACACTGAAGACAAAGTTTGGTTAGGGTGCAGGCTATGCCTATGTTCTGTATATTAAGTACCTGGCTACTCGAGAGAAACTTAGGTTAGGGTGTAGGCTATTCTCTGTTCTGTATATTAACTACATGGCCACTGGAGACAAACTTTGGTTAGGGTGTAGGCTATGTCTCTGTTCTGTATATTAACTACATGGCCACTGGAGACAAACTTTGGTTAGGGTGTAGGCTATGTCTCTATTGTGTATGTTAAGTGAATGGCCACTGGAGACAAACTTTGGTTAGGGTGTAGGCTATGTCTCTATTGTGTATGTTAAGTGAATGGCCACTGGACACAAAATTAGGGTGTAGGCTATGTCTCTGTTACAGTCGGCGCGATATTCTAACCTCGTCCCGGACTGTCAGGCACCCATACCAACACTATACAGGCAACCTGGAAATATGTTAACGCTTTCCTAAACGCGTACAAGCGCCACACAAAATGCATCTATTATCTTCCCGAATACATGTTCGAATCTCTTTGCCGCGAACGTACCATTGACACCTTCACGTCATCCCACCTGTGGACTGGTCGCTCTGGCCCGCGCATGCGTCACCGCACTCTACACCCCACCAAACTCCAACGTCTCATAGCTCCGCCTCTTTCCATCTTCACTCAGTCTTCTAGACTCACTCTGCCTTCCTTCCTACTGACAATTTTCCTACTTAGGTCTGCTAAGCTGCACTAGAGCCTGTTTTCCTGGTAT
The DNA here is from genome assembly GCA_021186555.1 of Reticulitermes speratus. Lineage (NCBI taxonomy): Eukaryota > Metazoa > Arthropoda > Insecta > Blattodea > Rhinotermitidae > Reticulitermes > Reticulitermes speratus. Next base: position 20,741,386 of record JAJKFL010000002.1, read on the forward strand.
TATCATTATTGTTATTATTATTATTATTGCTGCAAATGTTGTTGTACGTACTTAAAGTGATCCTTGGTAAGTAGTCGGAAGTGGGGTCGTATAGAATCCATGACGCTCTGGTGAACGTTATAACTTGTCAACGATTACCGTTATATATTTCGTGGAATAGACGGTTCAGTACCTCTAATCCATGGTTTCAATCACGGATTAACCAACAGCTTCGCCATTTTGTAGCCGTGATTGTAGGGTAAGGTAGGTGGACAGTATTTAAGCTAACAAATTGTTCAATCAGTAGGAAGTAGCAATAAGTTACCAACAAATGCACAAAACAGTCAATAAAGGTATAAATTAACCTTTTATATTAATAAAATACCCTACGTACGTTTCGGCTTGCGAGAAGCCATCAGGGGTTTACAGTTGTACTTATCAAATGCTGTGCTATGGTCTGTCATCAACACTCGCAATATAACTTCACTGTTCGTTTCAGGTGGTCGTAAAACAGTTTGTGTCATATGTTAAAACATAAACGATAAAAGTATAGAATTAAAAGGTATAGTAAAATTACACGGTTCACTGTTTATTCAAACATTCAAGATTTTTCACTGCACTTCTAGGTGTTTCACTGGATTATTACATTGCAGTATGTAAGAGCTGTGGTAGAGCTTGTTGAAAGTACGTGGTGGATTGAAGACGTATCGTATGAATTCGTTGAGCGTCGGCAAGACCTCACACGATAAGAAAGACGCAATGCTCAACGAGTGTCGATGACAGACCATAGCGCAGCATTTGATAAGTACAACTGTAAACCCCTGATGATGGCTTCTCGCAAGCCGAAACGTATGCAGGGTATTTTATTAATATAAAAGGTTAATTTATACCTTTATTGACTGTTTTGTGCATTTGTTGGTGCCTTATTGCTGATTATAGAAATGCACAGTGAATTGAGATTAAAGTCAGTAAGGAGTAATCATTTGTCACTTTTGTCCCTCCTATATGATTCGACCGCTACAAGGCCATCATCAGGGAGGTGCATACAAAGGTGTGCAAGAACAACAAATTCTGTTAAAAGATGCGCGTGTCAAGATAGTTACAATATAGTCTATTAAAAGTGCTAGAAATGTTTAAAATATATAAATCAGTTAAGACATTTTACAGTTCTGTATTTAACTTCCATTGCCGACAAATATGTGTGTCAATTTGTCATCTTCATTCAAAGGGAATATCCCTGTGTTTGGTATGTATGCTATGGTGGACTACTGAGTACTGCGGCAGTAGGGGTCCAAGACCAATAAAAGCACTGGTGCTGGGGTGTGTAGATGGGGCTCGAGAATGAGGCATAGCTTCGGCCTTAGTCTCCACACCACAGTATTCCAGGCTGAAATATACACCATTTAGGCATGTGTAATGGAGAATATAGAAAAGGGCTATACAGGTAGGAACATCTGTATTCTCTCTGATAGCCAAGTGGCCATTAAGGTCCTTGACAGTTCCCAGATAAATTCTAAATTAGTTTTGGACTGCCATCAGTCCCTGGTGGAACTGGCAGAACATAACAGGATTCAACTGGTATGGGTGCTGGGACATGTAGAATTGATGGAACTGGAATAGCTGATCAGTTAGCCAGGCAAGGCTCCTCACTTCCACTTATAGGACCTAAACCTGCCATAGGCATAACTGCAGAGATTGCTGGGGGAGAGATCAAAGGCTGGATGAGTAGGAAACGTGAAAAGTATTGGCAGTCCATTCATAGACAGGCAGGCTAAGGGTTTTCTTAAGAGACCCTCTTGTAAAATTGCTGGGTAGTGAAGCAGAAACCAGCTAAGAATAATGCTGGGACTGCTAACAGGGCACTTTCATTTAAAGGGACATTATTTAAACTGGGGCTGGTAGACAGTTGTGGGTGTGATAGATGCAAATGCCTCCAAAATGGCCTTGCACGTTACATGTGACTGTGAGGCACTGGCAGTAATAAGGTTTACAACATACAACTACTTGAAACCAGGTGACTTTACTGACATGTCTGTCAGGAAGGTACTGCACTGTGTTCCAAGTGTGGGCCTGATGAATGCTTAGGCAAAGAGTTGCCAAAAGATCAGAAACAGTAGAGTTACAAGGGTCATGGCGGTAGAGACCCTAATGCACTGTGTACTCTAACACATTGTTTGGAAATTCAGAATCACGTGGTTTTCCTTGAATTTTGCATACTTATTGGCCAATAGACTTGCAACAAAATTTTGTTTGTAAGAAATTGCATTGCTAATTTTGCAGATTAGTGGCAATAGCAGAAGCTAGAGAAGAGAATCGAGAGTGGCTCTGAGGCCAGGGGCGTGAAGGCAACCCCTTGTGCATGGTGCCAATATCAAGGAGCTATGCTGCTACTCCCCTTGTACACTTGTGGCATGATGCTTTATTTAGCACAGGGTTAGCCTTATTTACAAGTAGTTTTTCATGTTAACAGGTTGTTTAAATGATGGTCATTTTTTGTTTTTGACACTGTGTAGTGTGCGTGGTTTGTTCTGACATTTGGGGGCAACACACTGCTCTTATCATCAGGGTAACATAACTTGGTTCATGTAACCATAATTTTAACAACTGCCATTTTAACCTCAAAGTAATGTACTTTGTATTTCAGGCAGCAGTATGGAAATGCCATTCCAAGTGACGAAGAATGAGACTGCAGTCATTGCCTTGGCAAGTCATCTTCCGGGAGCCCACTGGGATCAGAGTCAGGAAGAAAGGTGCACGAAGATGATTATCTTGTGGAATGTAACCACCTGTAGTCTGGCACAGAGGTATCATTAGATAGGAGCCTGCTGTCTTCATCTGCTACCTTGATGGTGGCTGAAAGTGTCTCTTGAACACTGATACCTTTCTACCAGACTTCATGGCGTCACACACCAGAAGACTGTCAGATCTAACAAGATGCAGGAAGTTCACCTCCATCGTGTACCACATCTACAATCAACTGTCTAGGCAGGGTGTGTGTCATGTCAGAAGTTGGAGTGTGTGTTGTTAGGAAACTGAAACTTAGTGTATCATCAGCTTCGTCATTAATTTGGACATTACAGTAATGCGCTTACAAACAAGGTGATCATGAGTTGTTGCCACTGTAGTAGCCAGTACAAACCTGTGAGCTTTGGGGGGAGTTTGTATGTGTTGGTTTGCATCGGGAATGGTTGTTCGTTGCCTGACCTGCTAGTGACTGTTGAAAGCCCTGCTTATTAAATGGAAGTTGCACATAGTGTCCCTGGCCTGATGTTTTTGGATTTATACGTAGCGCAATAGACATAGCACAAAATATTGCAGATCCACAGTAGTTTTAAATATCACTGGAGATTGTGTAGTTTTCTTTGTAAGACTTGTATTTCATTGTAAGTGCTTTTAAGCATGGCACTGTGACAAAATTGAACAGACATTCTAGGGGGGTGGCATGCTGCATCCTCCTTCAAGATTAAATTATGAATGTCAGAAATGTAAGCTTTATTGTCCACAGTCATGGACACACATCAGTGAAACAATGTTTATTCTAAATGTTCTAGAATCCTGTGGTTTTGGCTGACTGAGGAGCATCCAGGAAGTCCCAGTGTGCACCTATCTTGAGGATGTTAAGACCAAGACAGCAGTGCCCAGTGGACCCAGTGCCCCATCTAGTGCAGTTCAAAGGATGTTAGATCATGTCGTCTCGGTACACCGATCATTTCCCTCACCTCTCTGTGTAACCTCCAATGAGGAGTTGCTGCATCAAAGGTGTGTATCATGTGAGTTGCCAGTTGCATGACATATTGTTTGGAAATAGAGAATCAAGTGGTCATTCTTGAATTGTACATACTCACTGGCTAATACACTTGCAACAAAATTTGCTTTGTAAGTAATTGCATTGCACATTACACAGATTAGTGGCAACGGCAGTAGCTAGACAGAGATTAAAATTCTGTAAGCCCTCACATAATTGTTTTTGTGGGATTGACCCAGCCTTCTATTCAGTAGGTGCACAAAGTGACGAGTGTTCATTACTCACCTCTATCTAGCGCCAAGGTTAAGAATCTGTAAAGTGTAAAGAAATAAAATGTCCATCACAACAAAACTTTTTATTTTTTTCCAGAGATTTAGTGTGTTCTGCAGCATGTTACGGCCAACTTGGCCATCTTCAGTTAAAACAACTGTGCGGAAAATGTGGGAGGAAATTATCGACATAAAGTATTATAAAAATAAATGAGATCTCAAGAAAATAAAAAGTTTTGTTGTGATTGACAGTTTATATATTATCACAACAGGATGTTAAAATAAAGGTTAATAATATTTTATGGTATGGAACAGAATTCAGCACAATAACAGTTTTAACTCGTGACAGTAGACTGGCTACTAGCTGTAGCTAAATGCCATGGAGATGCTTCTGTTACAATATTTCCCACAAGTATAGAGTCTTGATCTGCAAGAGGTTCAGCTGTGTAATTCACAGCCTCACTAAATCGGTGCAGTGATAAGTAGTATCAGATTGTCGCTCGTTTATAATACGAACTTTAGGTCATAATGCCACACATATACCTTCATGGTTTTGAAAACGGTATTGCGACAAACGTAGTCTTCAACCAAAGTACAATATAGTTAAGTGAATTTTATAATATGTGTTTTGTAATTGTACAGTCACACAGAACACGATACACTCAATCAGGCGATGTGTTTCGGCTTCCAGAAGTATCAAGTATCTGGACTCCCAATTAGGCAAGAGATCTCATCCTTTAGAAAAATCTTATAAAATATCATTAAAATGGAATACACTTGCATTCATTTAAAAACAATAATAATAGCTCAGAATTCGCCCATCACCTTTTGGAAGGTGGCCACTCCTTCGGGAAAGTCAATGACATTATGGAAGTTTTACGTTTTAGTGAAAAGGGGGCATACATGGATACTATAGAAAAAATGTTATTTTTATAGGGAAACAGCAAGGGAAAACCAACTAAATGATTAGCATACAATCTCTCCGAATAAAATTTTGGGAAGAGAAAGTCATTTGACTGGTTCTTCCTTCCAACCCCTCCAATGTAGAGCAATCTACATGGCAGTAGGCAGCTGTGCGTGACACAATACACAACAGCTTTCACTTGCAATGTTACGATAGCATTGACCTTCTCCAGTACCAGGCACGTAAAGTTTAAGTGAGTTTCTGTACTATTACACATGAGGTAATTATTAAAATGCTATTACACTTACTGGCCAAAAAATTTAATTGTTTGCAAAATCTATTAAATTTTGATTAGTCTTTTTTAATTCACAATATCATGTGGTAAAAATGATCAACACAAAGGAGAAGTTTTACTAGAAATCCCTCACAATACATCAGTATTGGAAGCCTTGATATTCATCAAGTTTTAAAAAGTAATCAATACTTCACGTCTAAAAACTAGTCTTGTGCCTCAAGATTACAGTCTGGGGTGTATCACTGGAAAAACAATTTTAACTGCCTACAAAACCTGACATATGTATTAGATTTTATGCACTTGTACCATTCTTATTAATTTTATATTTTAATATCTGTTATGTTTTATTAATATTTTATGACAGCTTTTTTGTAAAGGATGAGATCTCATGACTAGTTGCAGTCAAAAAGTTTTATTGATAGCTGTTGAAGAGATAAGGCGTGATGATGGCTTGCAGTAAGCCAAAACTTGTCGCCTGATTGATCGTATCCTGATGGTGTGTGTGACTACCATTACGAAATGCATATTTGTTTAATAACAGAATGGGGATAAATCGTCTTAAGGTTTTATAATGTTTCAGCCCTTATTTTGTTTTTTTTATTTACATTTCTTTGTTACAATATAAATGCAATATGAAATGCAAACACATCTTTTCCAACCAACAGATCTGTGACACTGATAACGTGTTTTCTCTCTGCAGGCTGTGGCGAACAGTGGAGCACAACAAATGGCCAGCAGAGTTCCATTCTCGCAGCACCAAGTACAACAAACAGTGAGTCTTATCAGTCATGTATAATTGTTAGTGCTGCTGCTTCTTGACTTTCTTCAGATATAATAGACAGTTGTATGCTGATAGCTCGTGTTACTGTCCAGACATTACTACTGAACTAGCATTGTGTGGGTAGACAGGTTGAACACAATAACACTGTGTGCATGTTCTATGTACACATGTACACATTTGTAACAGCAATGATAGTCATAGTAAAAGTTGTTGTACTGGGGTCGAATGATATGAAGTGACTGCTGGGTAAAACTGTCAGAGTGTCTGGGAAGAAGAATATAGGTTATGGTGAATAGTAACGAGGAACAGAGTGCATGATGATGATGACAGGGCCTGGGAGGAACTGCAGTGCCTTGTTAGGTAGGGCCTAAGGGTCGGGGCTTGTTTGGCTTGCGGTCTGATGAGAACAGCTTAGGGCAGGGGTCCTTGAAGCTTGTAAAATCCCCCCCCCCCCCCCCCCGCCACCGCCGCCAAGAATACATACAGCTAGTGATTTCATTGGGGTTGGGCAAGAAAAAATATTCCACATACTTTTAATAATTGAATACAAGGAAGAGAGATTTAAGGGGCCGAAAAGAACCAACCCTCTTTGGACAAGGGATTGACATGGAAGACGCAGCTAGGTAATGTGATAAACAAGGCCTATAGAGCTTTATGGACCTGCAAAGGCACATTTGGCAAAACTTGGGGTTTGAAGCCCAAGGAACTACACTGGATTTATACAATGATAATCAGACCCATTGTAACCTACGGTGCAGCGGTATGGTGGACAAGGGTCAACTACAACGTCAGCAGGAGGGAGCTTAATAAGCTACAGAGACTAGCCTGCCTGGCTATAATGGCGGCGATGAAGACTACCCCAACAGCAGCAATGGAAGTTCTCCTGGGACTCCTGCCTCTGCATGTGGTAATTGAGATGGAGGCACAGGCAGGGATCTACAGACTCATGCGCAATCAACAGTGGAGACCTAAATCTACTAATTATGGTCACGCAAAAAAGGCTCGGGACATGCAGCAAGATCCCATCCTTTTAATGGGGACTGATAGAATACCGAGATACGAATTTCATAAACCATTTAAGGTTCACCTTACTAGCAGGCATGAATGGAAGAATGGATTTAATCAAGACAATAAAGGAGGCCTGGTCTGGTTTACAGACGGGTCTAAGACCAATGAGGGCACTGGTGCTGGGGTGTATAGATGGAGATCGGGGAGGGGGCATAGCTTCAGCCTCGGGCACCACACAGCGGTATTCCAGGCGGAAATATATGCCATTAAGGCAAGTATAATGGAGAATATAGAAAAGGGCTACAAAGGTAGGAACATCTATATTCTCTCAGACAGTCAAGCAGCCATTAAGGCGCTTAATAACTTCCAGATTAATTCCAAACTAGTCTGGGATTGCCATCAGTCCCTAATGAGACTGGCAGAACATAAAAGAGTTCAACTGATATGGGTGCCGGGTCATATGGGAATTGACGGGAATGAAATGGCTGATAAACTAGCTAGACAGGGTTCCTCACGTCCCTTTATAGGACCTCAACCTGCACTGGGCATATCTACTAAGACTGCCAGGGAGGTGATCAGGGGGTGGACAGATAGGAAACATACAGAATATTGGCAGTCCATTTATGGACAAAGACAGGCAAGAAACTTTCTTGAAAGACCCTCAGCCAGAAGAGCTGGAGAACTACTTAGTGTGAGCAGAAACCAGCTAAGGATACTGACAGGGCTGTTCACAGGACACTGTCATTTAAAGGGACACTTGTTTAAATTGGGGCTGACAGACAGTCTTGAGTGTGAGAGATGCAAACAGGCATCTGAAATGGCCTTGCATGTTCTTGGCGACTGTGAGGCCTTGGCTGCAATAAGATTCAGGTATCTGGGGTATCATTTTATGAAACCAGGGGACTTTAAGGATATCTCTGTAAGCAGGTTACTGCACTTTGCTCAAAGTGCGGGGCTGTTAAACAAATGAATAAAAGGGCTGCACAAAGGATCAAATAAATGGTCGATGTGCATGGGACGCTCTGACGCCTGCCCAGCTACTATTCTATTCTATTCTAGTGCCTGGGAGGAAGCACACAACACTAGTTTGGTACTGGTTAATGTTAGTGATATGTAAACATGACAGTGGTTTGGTAGGATAGGCTTAATGGTATTACAGATACTGTGAGTTAATTGCATAAAGAATGGAAGTTAAAATGGAGTTTACTGTTGTGATATTTTGCATTGTCCATTTGTTTTGTTGCTGTTTATTACAATCCAGATAAATACACTTAATTAGGATGCATACACCTTGCTATTTATATCTCAGACATGTTAGGGATCATACCAAGCCGTCATCAGGGAGACAAATACAAGAGAGCAGATGTATGAGCGTATGTAGCACTGGCTGTCTAGTGTAATTGTAAGCTCATGCATGTTCCTTCTATTTGTATGCCTGATGGCGGCTCTGTATGAGCCAAAACATGTTAGAGATAATGTGACATAGAAGAGGATGGTGTATGTATCGTAATTGTGTATTTAGTTTGTTTTTAATAAACACAAATATGTTTTGTGTTTTTGAATGTTCTGTTTTTTTTTTGTGTGTATATTTCAGGGCAACTTGCTGCTTCCATTGTTAGGAACATGTTATGCTGGAGGTACAAGTTGCATCTTGACAGGATGCAACTTGTACCTCGAGTGTAGGCAGTTCTTGATGATGGTTAGCAGCAAGTCATTGCTATTAGTGGCAGTGTAAATGACAGGTTTCTGAATTTTTTTCCAGTTTTGGGAGAACACTCAGTGAATCATGGAAGTCTTTGCACTGGAGAGGATGTGTGCTGGGTCTGTGGACATAGACCACTCTTCCACCAAAGCAGGATGGGTTTAGCGCAAGAGTGATCTCGGTCAAGATAGTGCGCGCAGCACCTTCACATTTCAACACAGCCACAAACTTCATTTCAGGTACTCTTTTATTTTCTCTCAACTCTTATACTCCACCTCTTCTTCACTCCATCCTTGCCCTTTCTGCAACCATCCTCAACCTAACTTACATTGTGATTACAGTATATCATATACATACTATGCATTTTCTTGTTCTACTATATACATGTTATACCGCCACACTGTTGTCACTCTTCACGCTCACACTCATTTCTATAACACACGTGGTTTTATTACAGCACATATGAACACAATGCATTGCATGTATCTTGTATAGATTGATGTAGAGTGTAGTAGTATATGGTGGTTAGATATGAAAGATAAATAATAGTTTCTACATGCAAGGAAGAAGAGGCATATATGGACTATAATAGCAAGATGTGTAAAGTACAGTGTATGTTGGAGAATATGTAAGCAGAGTAGGAGGAAAGGTGTAATGTGAAGAAGGTTGGATAAATGTGTCAGAAGAGGAGGTGGAAGTGTAGTAATTGAGAAAGAATAAAGGTGTACCTGAAATTGAGTTTGTGGCTTTGGTGAAATTTGAAGGTGCTGCGCGCACTATCTCGACCGAGATCACTCTTGCGCTAAACCCATCCTGCTTTGGTGGAAGAGTGGTCTATGTACACAGACCCAGCACACATCCTCTCCAGTACAAAGACTTCCATGATTCACTGAGTGTTCTCCCAAAACTGGGAAAAAAATTCAGAAACTTGTAATTTACACTCCCAATAATAGCAATGACTTGCTGCTAACCATCATCAGGGACTGCCTATACTGGTGGTACAAGCTGCATCCTGTCATCAACTTGTACCTCCAGCATAACAAGTTCCTGACAATGGAAGTAGCAAGTTGCCCTGAAATATACACACAAAAAACAGAACATTCAAAAACACAAAAACATTCGTGTTTATTAAAAACAAACTACATACACAATTAGGATACATACACCCTCCTCTTTTATATCACATTATCTCTAACATGTTTTGGCTCATACAGAGCCGCCATCAGGCAGACAAATGGAAGGAACATGCATGAGCTTACAATACACTTAGACAGCCAGCGCTACATACGCTCATACATCTGTTCTCTTGTATTTGTCTCCCTGATGATGGCGTGGTATGATCCCAAACATGTCTGAGATGCTGAGATATATAATAGCAAGGTGTATGCATCCTAATTAAGTGTATTTATATGGATTTGAATAAACAGTGACAAAACAAATAGACAATGCAAAATATCACAACAGTAAACTCCATTTTAACTTCCATCCTTTATGCAATTAACTCGCACAATCTGTAATACCATTAAGCCTATCCTACCAAACATACTTCACATTAACCTTTCACTATCAATCTGTACAACAGGAAGCACAATCCAAACCACTGTCATGTTTACATATCACTAACATTAACCAGTACCAAACTAGTGTTGTATGCTTCCTCCCAGGCACTACCATTACACTGCAGTCTATTTCTGGTCACCATTTACTATTCCCTACGTGTTTCCTCCCAGGCACTACCATCACACTAGTCTGTTTCTGCTCAATATTTGTAGTACCCTCTGTGTTTCCTCCGAGGCACTACCATTACACTGCAGTCTATTTCTGGTCACCATTTACTATTCCCTGTGTGTTTACTATCTTCACACTGCAGTCTATTTCTGCTCAATATTTACTTTACCCTGTGTGTTTCCTCCCAGGCACTACCATTACACTGACGTCTATTTCTGGTCACCATTTACTATTCCCTGTGTTTCCTCCCAGGCACTACCATTACACTGACGTCTATTTCTGGTCACCATTTACTATTCCCTGTGTGTTTCCTCCCAGGCACTATCTTCACACTGCAGTCTATTTCTGCTGAATATTTACTTTACCCTGTGTGTTTCCTCCCAGACACTACCATTACACTGAAGTCTATTTCTGGTCACCATTTACTATTCCCTGTGTTTCCTCCCAGGCACTACCATCACACTGTAGTCTGTTTCTGCTCAATATTTGCAGTACCCTCTGTGTTTCCTCCCAGGCACTACCATTACACTGCAGTCTATTTCTGGTCACCATTTACTATTCCCTGTGTGTTTCCTCCCAGGCACTACCATTACACTGCAGTCTATTTCTGCTGAATATTTACTTTACCCTGTGTGTTTTCTCCCAGGCACTACCATTATACTGCAGTCTATTTCTGGTCACCATTTACTATTCCCTGTGTGTTTCCTCCCAGGCACTACCATTACACTGCAGTCTATTTCTGGTCACCATTTACTATTCCCTGTGTGTTTCCTCCCAGGCACTACCATTACACTGCAATCTATTTCTGGTCACCATTTACTTTTCCCTGTGTTTCCTCCCAGGCACTACCATTACACTGCAATGTATTTTTGCTCACTATGTACTATGCCCTGTAGTTTTTAGTTCTCCCTATCACACTTAGGAGGAAGCAAGCAAGATCTTTGAATTCCATTCATACGAAAAATCCCCTCATGAAACGGTTCTCAAACTGTGGGATGTGATCCACAGGTGTCTGTGAACAACTAAAGGTGTTTGGGGGGGGGGGGGGTCACAACTTCTTTTAGATCTGTCTCCCATATGTTTGTTTAGCTCGTCTGCTTTCATACTTCACCACAGGCACACGGGTTCTTTGAAATACCGTATATTCTCGAATCTAATCCGCACCCAGTTTTTGGCGACTTCTTAAACGAAAAAAGTTTGTTCGCGATTCTAATCCGCACCTTTCCTTCAACCACCCCTTGCCCACGTGGCGACTGATTGAATAATATTGGATGTTACCAATGCGTTAAAATCCGACGCTACGCCTGTGGCCGATGAGTCATACCGATAGAGGCGGGGCCTTTCTCAACAGACGTGCGCAATCTCGTCTGAAGCCAGCTGAGCCTTAGTTGTTGAAATGTGGGAGGTGCTTGTTCCAATTTGTCGTGTACCGTAGTTATGGAAGAGGGACACCTGAAATCTAAACGACTCTCATATACGGCAAAGTTCAAACGTGAAGTTATTCAGTGCGCAGAGGAGAATGGAAACCGCAAAGCCGCTGCAATTTTTTGAGTTGATGAAAGCAACGTTCGACTATGGCGGAAACACAAGGCAGCGATCAGCGGGTGTGAGGCGTCACGAAGGAAATTCACTGGACCCAATTATTATATTATTATAATAATAAATAATAAAATAATAGATTATTGTATTGTATTGTTCTTACGGCACGTACAGCAGCTCAATCATTTTTCCAAAATCCAGCTCTAGACCGCGAATCTAATCCGCATCTGATTTTTTAGCCCTCTAAAACTGTAAAAAGGGTGCAGATTAGATTCGAGAATATACGGTATGTGTCCCCAGTCCCTCTGCCAGCATGCTAAATAGTAGAATACCCAAAGACGAGTACATGTGAGTGAAGTTCAGCATTGTTTCCTGTCATTTCAAAATTCCTGCCTTTCCAACTGGAACAGTTCTGTTGGCTGATCGGAGAAAGGCTACAGATGACAGTTTACTGGTGGTACAAATTAAGGTAGGCCCAAGTGAAGAAGGTATGTAAAGCTGAGGACCCGTTTCATATTGACGATAGCTATACAAATACAAATCTTTTAGAGTGTGAAAGCTGCATGGGGAAACGCACTGAAGGTGCACATTGTACGCTACACTGTCAGAGGACTTCAAGCTATAGTATGTCAAAAATCTCTTGCTGTTTGGGCACACTGCAAGATTCACACACACACACACACACACACACAAGATCTTGCTTTGACGATGGGCTCAGCACTGGAAAATGTACTACAAGCAACTATAAATGTTGTGAACTATGCAGAAACCATTCCTGTAAACAATACACTTTTCATGACATTTTGTGAAGGGACAGACCATGAACAGGCTTCTTTAAATTTTTCATCGAGAATGAACACAGCTGTCTTGGGAAACGTCTTTTGAAGCTGAGAAATGAACTTTACCAGAATTTATCTGAGGAAAGGCACCATAGTGCACACATTTACCGCCTGTGTTTCAGTATGCAGTCAGCACATTATACGCTGAACAGTCTTAATGCTTTATTACAAGGTGGTGATGATATCCTTCGGTGCAACGACAAAATTAAAATTGTTTATTATGAAAGCTGAACTGTGGCACACTGAAGTGGAAAATGGAAATTTTTACATATGTTTCCTATCTACATAAATTTATCGAGAACAGTAACAAGTAAGTGTGGATGTAAACATTTGTATTTCAAGTCACATTTCTTCTCCGGAATTTCACTTTAAGAACTATATGTGCGCTACGCAACGGAAAAATTTGATTGGATATGCAACCCATTTGACGCTGAACTAACAGCTTGTACACTCGCCATTACAAAGGTGGAGCAATTCATTTAAGTCTCTTCTGACACTTTTTGAAAATAAGTTTCCAAGAAAGCAATGAGCATATGTTTCATACTTGATAACAATTTACTGACAACACTGACATACAAATTAGTGAAGATATGAAACTTTGTATTTTAAGTCACCTTTCTCTTATGTTTCTCTGTTCGATGTAAGGTTCTATCATTGCTTTGTTTGATATAACAATTACAATTCAATTATTAAAAGTATGTGGAACATTTTTTTTTTGCCCAACCCCAATGAAATCACTAGCTTTATGTATTCTTGGCGCGGGGGGGGGGGGGGGGGGGGGGGGGATATTACAAGTTTCAAGAACCGCTGCCCTAAGCTGTTCTCATCAAACCGCAAGCCAAACAAGCCCCGACCCTTAGGCCCTACCTAACAAGACACTGCAGTTCTTCCCAGGCCCTGTCATCATCATCATCATCATCATCATCATGCACTCTGTTCCTCGTTACTATTCACCATAATGACAGTCTTTACCCAGCAGTCACTTCATATGATTCGACCCCAGTACAACTTTAGTAACACAGTGTTATTGTGTTCAACCTGTCTACCCACACAATGCTAGTTCAGTAGTAATGTCTGGACAGTAACACGAGCTATCAGCATACAACTGTCTATTATATCTGAAGAAAGTCAAGAAGGAGCAGCACTAACAATTATACGTGACTGATAAGACTCACTGTTTGTTGTACCTGGTGTGCGAGAATGGAACTCTGCTGGCCATTTGTTGTGCTCCACTGTTCGCCACAGCCTGCAGAGAGAAAACACGTTATCAGTGTCACAGATCTGTTGGTTGGAAAAGATGTGTTTGCATTTCATATTGCATTTATATTGTAACAAAGAAACGTAAATAAAAAAAAAAAAAAAAAAAAAAAAATAGGGCTGAAACATTATAAACCTTTAAGATGATTTATCCCCATTCTGTTATTAAACAAATATGCATTTCGTAATGGTAGTCACACACACCATCAGGATACGATCAATCAGGCGACAAGTTTTGGCTTACTGCAAGCCATCATCACGCCTTATCTCTTCAACAGCTATCAATAAAAACTTTTTGACTGCAACTAGTCATGAGATCTCATCCTTTACAAAAAAGCTGTCATAAAATATTAATAAAACATAACAGATATTAAAATATAAAATTAATAAGAATGGTACAAGTGCATAAAATCTAATACATATGTCAGGTTTTGTAGGCAGTTAAAATTTTTTTCCAGTGATACACCCCAGACTGTAATCTTGAGGCACAAGACTAGTTTTTAGACGTGAAGTATTGATTACTTTTTAAAACTTGATGAATATCAAGGCTTCCAATACTGATGTATTGTGAGGGATTTCTAATAAAACTTCTCCTTTGTGTTGATCGTTTTTACCACATGATATTGTGAATTAAAAAAGACTAATCAAAATTTAATAGATTTTGCAAACAATTACATTTTTTGGCCAATAAGTGTAATAGCATTTTAATAATTACCTCCTCATGTGTAATAGTACAAAAACTCACTTATACTTTACGTGCCTGGTACTGGAGAAGGCCAATGCTATCGTAAAATTGCAAGTGAAAGCTGTTGTGTATTGTGTCAAGCACAGCTGCCTACTGCCACAGATGCTCTACATTGGAGGGGGTTGGAAGGAAGAACCAGTCAAATGACTTTCTCTTCTAAGTTTGATCTCCAAAATTTTATTCGGAGAGATTGTATGCTTATCATTTAGTTGGTTTTCCCTTTCTGTTTCCCTATAAAAATAACATTTTTTCTATAGTATCCATGTATGCCCCCTTTTTCACTAAGACGTAAAACTTCCATAATGTCATTGATTTTTCTGAAGGAGTGGCCACCTTCCAAAAAGTGATGGGCGAATTCTGAGCTATTATTATTGTTTTTAAACGAATGCAAGTGTATTCCATTTTATTGATATTTTATAAGATTTTTCTAAAGGATGAGATCTCTTGCCTAATTGGGAGTCCAGATACTTGATACTTCTGGAAGCCGAAACACATCGCCTGAATGAGTGTATAGTGTTCTGTGTGACTGTACAATTACAAAACACATATTATAAAATTCACTTAACTATATTGTACTTTGGTTGAAGACTACAACGTTTGTCGCAATACCGTTTTCAAAACCACGAAGATATATGTGTGGCATTATGGCCTAAAGTTCGTATTATAAACGAGCGACAATCTGATACTACTTAACACTGCACTGATTTAGTGAGGCTGTGAATTACACAGCTGAACCTCTTGCAGATCAAGACTCTATACTTGTGGGAAATATTGTAACAGAAGCATCTCCATGGCATTTAGCTACAGCTAGTAGCCAGTCTACTGTCACGAGTTAAAACTGTTATTGTGCTGAATTCTGTTCCACACCATAAAATATTATTAACCTTTATTTTAACATCCTGTTGTGATAATATATAAACTGTCAATCACAACAAAACTTTTTATTTTCTTGAGATCTCATTTATTTTTATAATACTTTATGTCGATAATTTCCTCCCACATTTTCCGCACAGTTGTTTTAACTGAAGATGGCCAAGTTGGCCGTAACATGCTGCAGAACACACTAAATCTCTGGAAAAAAATGAAAAGTTTTGTTGTGATGGACATTTTATTTCTTTACACTTTACAGATTCTTAACCTTGGCGCTAGATAGAGGTGAGTAATGAACACTCGTCATTTTGTGCACCTACTGAATAGAAGGCTGGGTCAACCCCACAAAAACAATTATGTGAGGGCTTACAGAATTTTAACCTTTAGCTTACGGAGTTATTTTCTCGAGTTGCCCTTTAAATCGAGATAAGGGGCCTACTTTACGGCACAAGCCCTGCGTGAGGGAGTCTACTGTCTCCGCGTGGGCCCTTTAAGTTTTTGCGCTTTCGTTAAAAAAAATTAATATTATTTGATCCAGAAGAGATAAATAAATAGAATTGCTTCCATTTTGTAGAAAATGAAAGAGGCTTTTATCCGAGTGCTTTATAGTCAGCTTGTATCATTTCTGCCTAAATACACACAATAAAGTTCCGTATTCGTATGAATTTGCAGTTTATGTCGTCTTATTTGGGGCTGTTAGCGACATCTATTATGAAACAGGCTTTTAGCAGAGCGATTTATAAAGTCAGCTTGTATCCTTACTGCCTAAATACACACAATAATGTTCCGTATTTGTATGAATTTGCAGTTTATGTCATCATATTTGGGGCTGTTCGAGACATCTCTGTTATGAAACAGGCGTTTAGCAAGTGCTTTATAAAATGTCAGCTTGTATCCTTACTGATATCTCGTCTCTCCTACTCAATGAACACAGTTTATTTATCTGAAGCATGCACAAACGTAACACTAGCCTCTGCTAGCAGTCTAAACATTGGAAGGTTTTTAGGCGTCACTCATTGCAGGAGCATTCCACACCGTTTATAGCAAAACAGAAGTATATCCTGAAACAGTCTCCAACATCACAGACATACTAAACCTATTTTTGAACCTAAAATGAAATATCAGAAGACAAAGAGAAATTCTCGCATTCAAGAAATAATTGAACGTTTTAATTTTCAGACAAATAGCGCTTAAAAATAATATAAAAGGATTTGTTTGGCGTTTTTATTAGAATAATGACAGTAGAGTTATAGTACATTTTTACACACGAAATTCTTCTGTCAGTAAGGATGACATAATATTTCTTCGGAATGAAATAGAACTCTCTCTGCCTGCGATAATAACACAAGGGTCCTTTATTACTAGTCTAGTTTGTTTTCATTTCCTCTGGAGCTAACTACACATTAGAAAAATTTTAGATTCATGAACCATACACATTGAGCTGTAGCATCTGAACTATAAGTCTCTGTGTGAACCGCACTTTCCCATGACCTTGTCTCGAGTTTTTTTTTCTCACTAACGCTAACTACACAGTAGGAAACTTGTGTGAATCACTACGCCTATGTCTAGCTCAGCCATATGATATAAAACTCTCGTACAAGTGAATCGCTCTTTCACCAAGCGGTCGTTTTCAGTCGACTGAAAGCAAACCAACTCCACTGCAGTGCAAAACAAGTTATGTAACTTCCTTATGCTTCCTGAGCAGATCGATAAAGGCTCTTCAATTTTACTACATGCGTTCTTTCCTGGGGTAAAGTGGTCGGAACGTGAAGCAGGTCAAAAATATCCTCTAACGTGGAGGAGATTGGAGATATACACTTTGCCTACCTGAATCAGGGCGTAGGCAGCAAACTAGAGTGGGGGATTTAAATACCTTCTGGGTCATATATGATACGCATGGAAGCGTAAGGTTAAACTCTGTCTAGCTACTGCCGTTGCCACTAATCTATGTAATGTGCAATGCAATTACAAAGCAAATTTTGTTGCAAGTGTATTAGCCAGTGAGTATGTACAATTCAAGATTGACCACTTGATTCTCTATTTCCAAACAATACGTCATGCAACTGGCAACTCACATGATACACACCTTTGATGCAGCAACTCCTCATTGGAGGTTACACAGAGAGGTGAGGGAAATGATCGGTGTTACCGAGACGACATGATCTAACATCCTTCAGTCGAACTGCACTACATGGGGCACTGGGTCCACTGGGCACTGCTGTCTTGGTCTTAACATCCTCAAGATAGGTGCACACTGGGACTTCCTGGATGCTCCTCAGTCAGCCAAAACCACAGGATTCTAGAACATATAGAATAAACATTGTTTCACTGATGTGTGTCCATGACTGTGGGCAATAAAGCTTACATTTCTGACATTTATAATTCAATCTCGAAGGAGGATGCAGCATGCCACCCCCCCCCAGAATGTCTGTTCAATTTTGTCACAGTGACATGCTTAAAAGCACTTACAATGAAATACAAGTCTTACAAAGAAAACTACACAATCTCCAGTGATATTTAAAACTATTGTGTATCTGCAATCATTTGTGCTATGTATATTGCGCTACATATAAATCCAAAAACATCAGGCCAGGGACACTATGTGCAACTTCCATTTAATAAGCAGGGCTTTCAACAGTCACTAGCAGGTCAGGCAACGAACAACCATTCCCGATGCAAACCAACACATACAAACTCCCCCCAAAGCTCACAGGTTTGTACTGGCTACTACAGTGGCAACAACTCATGATCACCTTGTTTGTAAGCGAATTACTGTTTTGTCCAAATTAATGACGAAGCTGATGATACACTAAGTTTCAGTTTCCTAACAACACACACTCCAACTTCTGACATGACACACACCTTGCCTAGACAGTTGATTGTAGATGAGGTGCACGATGGAGGTGAACTTCCTGCACCTTGTTAGATCTGACAGTCTTCTGGTGTGATGCCATGAAGTCTGGTAGAAAGGTATCAGTGTTCAAGAGACACTTTCTGCCACCATCAAGGTAGCAGATGAAGAAAGCAGGCTCCTATCTAATGATACCTCTGTGCCAGACTACAGGTGGTTACATTCCACAAGATAATCATCTTCGTGCACCTTTCTTCCTGACTCTGATCCCAGTGGGCTCCCGGAAGATGACTTATCAAGGCAATGACCGCAGTCTCATTCTTCGTCACTTGGAATGGCATTTCCAAACTTCTGCCTGAAATACAAAGTACACTACTTTCAGGTTAAAATGGCAGTTGTTAAAATTATGGTTACATGAACCAAGTTATGTTACCCTGATGATAAGAGCAGTGTGTTGCCCCCAAATGTCAGAACAAACCACACACTACGCAGTGTTAAAAACAAAAAATGACCATCATTTAAACAACCTGTTAACATGAAAAACTACTTGTAAATAAGGCTATCCCTGTGCTAAATAAACCATCATGCCACAAATGTACAAGGGGAGTAGCAGCATAGCTTCTTGATATTGGCACCATGCACAAGGGGTTGCCTTCACGCCCCTGGCCTCAGAGCCACTCTCGATTCTCTTCTCTAGCTACTGCTATTGCCACTAATCTGCAAAATTAGCAATGCAATTTCTTACAAACAAAATTTTGTTGCAAGTCTATTGGCCAATAAGTATGCAAAATTCAAGGAAAACCACGTGATTCTGAATTTCCAAACAGTGTGTTAGAGTACACAGTGCATTAGGGTCTCCACCACCATGACCCTTGTAACTCTACTGTTTCTGATCTTTTGGCAACTCTTTGCCTAAGCATTCATCAGGCCCACAATTGGAACACAGTGCAGTACCTTCCTGACAGACATGTCAGTAAAGTCACCTGGTTTCAAGTAGTTGTATGTTGTAAACCTTATTACTGCCAGTGCCTCACAGTCACATGTAACGTGCAAGGCCATTTTGGAGGCATTTGCATCTATCACACCCACAACTGTCTACCAGCCCCAGTTTAAATAATGTCCCTTTAAATGAAAGTGCCCTGTTAGCAGTCCCAGCATTATTCTTAGCTGGTTTCTGCTTCACTACCCAGCAATTTTACAAGAGGGTCTCTTAAGAAAACCCTTAGCCTGCCTGTCTATGAATGGACTGCCAATACTTTTCACGTTTCCTACTCATCCAGCCTTTGATCTCTCCCCCAGCAATCTCTGCAGTTATGCCTATGGCAGGTTTAGGTCCTATAAGTGGAAGTGAGGAGCCTTGCCTGGCTAACTGATCAGCTATTCCAGTTCCATCAATTCTACATGTCCCAGCACCCATACCAGTTGAATCCTGTTATGTTCTGCCAGTTCCACCAGGGACTGATGGCAGTCCAAAACTAATTTAGAATTTATCTGGGAACTGTCAAGGACCTTAATGGCCACTTGGCTATCACAGAGAATACAGATGTTCCTACCTGTATAGCCCTTTTCTATATTCTCCATTACACATGCCTAAATGGTGTATATTTCAGCCTGGAATACTGTGGTGTGGAGACAAAGGCCGAAGCTATGCCTCATTCTCGAGCCCCAACTACACACCCCAGCACCAGTGCTTTTATTGGTCTTGGACCCCTACTGCCGCAGTACTCAGTAGTCCACAATAGCATACATACCAAACACAGGGATATTCCCTTTGAATGAAGATGACAAATTGACACACATATTTGTCAGCAATGGAAGTTAAATACAGAACTGTAAAATGTCTTAACTGATTTATATATTTTAAACATTTCTAGCACTTTTAATAGACTATATTGTAATTAACTTGACACGTGCATCTTTTAACAGAATTTGTTGTACTTGCACACCTTTGTATGCACCTCCCTGATGACCTTGTAGCGGTCAAATCATATAGGAGGGACAAAGTGACAAATGATTACTCCTTACTGACTTTAATCTTAATTCACCGTGCATTTCTATAATCAGCAATAAGTCACCAACAAATGCACAAAACAGTCAATAAAGGTATAAATTAACCTTTTATATTAATAAATTACCGTACATACGTTTCAGCTTGCGAGAAGCCACCATCACGGGTTTACAGTTGTACATATCAAATGCTGTGCTATGGTCTGTCATCGACACTCGCAATATAACTTCACTGTTCGTTTCAGGTGGTCTTAAAACAGTTTGTATCATATGTTAAAACATAAAAGATAAAAGTATAGAATTAAAAGGTATAGTAAAATTACACGGTTCACTGTTTCTTCATACATTCAAAGTTTTTCACTGCACTTCTAGGTGGTTCACTGGATTATTACATTGCACTATGTAAGAGCTGTGGTAGAGCTTGTTGAAAGTACGTGGTGTTTTGAAGACGTATCGTATGAATTCGTTGAGCATTGCGTCTTTCTTATCGTGGTGTGAGGTCTTGCCGACGCTCAACGAATTCATCCGATACGTCTTCAATCCATCACGTACTTTCAAAAAGCTCTACCACAACTCTTACATAGTGCAATGTAATAATCCAGAGAAACACCTAGAAGTGCAGTGAAAAACCTTAAATGTTTGAAGAAACAGTGAACCATGTAATTTTACTATACCTTTTAATTCTATACTTTTATCGTTTATGTTTTTAACGTATGACACCAACTGTTTTACGACCACCTGAAACGAACAGTGAAGTTATATTGCGAGTGTCGATGACAGACCGTAGCACAGCATTTGATAAGTACTGTAAACCCCCGATGATGGCTTCTCGCAAGCCGAAACGTATGTAGGGTATTTTATTAATATAAAAGGTTAATTTATACCTTTATTGACTGTTTTGTGCATTTGTTGGTGACTTATTGCTACTTCTTACTGATTAAACAATTTGTTGGCTTAAATACTGTCCACCTACCTTACCCTACAATCGCGGCTACAAAATGGCGACGCTGTTGGTTAATCCGTGATTGAAACCATGGATTAGAGGCACTGAACAGTCTATTCCACGAAATATATAACGGTAATCGTTGACATAACGTTTACCAGAGCGGCATGGATTCTATACAACCCCACATCCGACTACTTACCACGGATCACTTTAAGTACGTACAACAACAGTTGCAGCAGCAATAATAATAATAATAATAATAATAATAACGATAATACCAGGAAAACAGGCTCTAGTGCAGTTTAGGCAGACCAAAGTAGGAAAATTGTCAGTAGGAAGGAAGGCAGAGTGAGTCTAGAAGACTGTGTGTGAAGATGGAAAGAGGCGGAGCTATGTGACGCTAGTGGAGTGCGGTGACGCATGCGCAGGCCGGAGCGACCAGTCCACATGGTGGATGACGTGAAGGTACGTTGTGAAGGGGTCAATGGTACGTTCGCGGCAAAGAGATTCGAACATGTGTTCGAGAAGATAATAGATGTAGTTTGTATGGCGCTTGTACGCATTGAGGAAAGCGTTAACATGTTTCCAGGTTGCCTGTATAGTGTTGGTATGGGTGCCAGACCGTCCAGGACGAGGTTAGAATATCGCGCCGACTGTAACAGAGATATAGCCTACACCCTAACCTAAGTTTGTGTCCAGTGGCCATGTAGTTAATATACACAACAGAGACATAGCCTACGCCCTAACCAAAGTTTGTCTCCAGTGGCCATGTAGTTAATATACAGAACAGAGAATAGCCTACACCCTAACCTAAGTTTCGCTCGAGTAGCCATGTACTTAATATACAGAACAGAGGCATAGCCTGCACCCTAACCAAACTTTTGTCTGCAGTGGCCATGTACGTAATATCCGTCGACAATGGAAGATTTAAATGAGCGCTCCAAGTTGAAGTAGGGTGATGGGGGCGAGGCCACAACGCGCCACGCCCCTCAACGTACGTGAACTTCGTCACTGCACACTGGATACACAGTGGTCGGCGTAAAGTGCACTAGTTTCCCTTATACGTTACGTGATTAACAAAGTTCATGGAATAGTTACCTTTTCGGAAGCTACCATTTACATCCCCCCGCGACGTTCGTCAGGAACCCTAACATTCTCGGATCTCAACCCTTGTATTGAATTTGTAATATCGTAATACAAACAGCAATAATTTTTCAATCAAGTATAATCCGTTCACACTCACGGCAAATTAAATCAGCAGGGCAGATGTCCGTGCCAGTTTGACACATGTAAATATATAATTACACTTTACAAGTCCAAAAGTGCCATGAAGAATCCGACTACCGAATGTCGTAAACAAATTTCGATGTCAAAACCATGTAACCTGTTAACACCACTTCCATTATCGAATACGAAACGCGCCTACCTACTTGTACGCGGGCCTGCATGAATTAATCAAAGATTAAACGACACATATCACACCGATAAAGGTTGATACGTCAACGGTAACAGTACCTGTCCTGTAATCTTTGTTCCACTGTTCTGTGTCCGGAGTTAGTATTAGCACCGCATATATATAACAACGGCAAGTTGGCGGAAAGCAATCTGTCGATGCTTTCCTATATTTGTGCCTCTACCCAAGTGCCAGCCTGAGCGTCTAGCAAGGTGTCCATGACTGCCATCTACACGCTCACTTACATGGCTGGCATTATATGTGACTCCCAGTTACACTGACTATATAGAAGCCATCTTATCTCCATGTTTTAGTAGCTGTGTAGGCAGTTGGATATCTACTTGTCTTATTCTGCATAGTGATGTTTCTATGTCTTACTTTTACGTACACTGGTAGTAAAACGGTCCCTGTCATATGCCGGGATGACAAAATCCTCATGCACTAACTCCCTTTTCATGATTCATGATGATCTTCCAGGCTGTGATGTCACTAAGCTGTATCACAACCATGCGAAAATAGTACCATGAAAATGAACTTATAACTCAATCACAAACCAAAACTGTGGTATCCCAGGTGTGACTAGTCACTCACTCATTGTTTTACAGTGTTTATTCCACTTACTGGACAGTTGCTATCTGGTGGTGCTATTGTAAGTAATTCAGATTTTCATCTGGTTCCATGGAAACCAAGACATATCATAACCATTATAACCAGAAAACCATGGAAACCTGGATATGACTTAATCCCACTCAACCATTCAGTCACACCAATTGCATTATATAAGTTAGATAAAGCCATTTCTAAAACTGTGCGTTATAATAGCTGTAATGACAGCTCCATACAAGCCTGGTATCCCAGCTATACACACTTCCCTACCAGCATTATGTACTGACTAATAGATGCCAGTATATCTGTCTGTCTTATTCGATATATAGACAATTCCACATATTTGAGAACTAATTGTCTTCTAGACTTTGTCCATCGTCCGGATAAAATATAAAAATATAGAATCACGACGTTTCGGAAGCTGGTTCTTCTTTTGTCTTCAGGCAAAGGGAGGGGAGACACCTACTCAGATGGGTCCCTTAGACTGAGCTAATCTCAATCACTAGTCTCGGTCTAAGGGACCCATCTGAGTAGGTGTCTCCCCTCCCTTCACCTGAAGACGAAAGAAGAACCAGCTTCCGAAATGTCGTGATTCCATATTTTTATATTTTATCTGGATGATGGACAAAGTCCAGAAGACAATTAGTTCTCAATGTTATATACCATCGTCAGAGCCTATTAGAATATAACTCCACATCTTCCTCTCATATAGAGTATACAGACGCCTCTGTATCTGTCTCTTATAATGAGTAGTGATTTGTCATTATAGACGTCTGTCATATGGCTATGTAAATGCTTCTATACCCACCTATTACCCTTGCTATGTACATGGATCTGCATATGCCTCTTATGGTTTTGGCAACTACCACCAAACCATCACCCATCTGAATACAATTCCCACCACCCTAACATCCACAAGGAACTCTCCCCACAGATACTAGCTAGTGATACAATAGCAACCTTGTCATGTTCATAGAAGAAGCCAGTTTTGTCTGCAGAGAGAGGTAGTTGAAAAGTGTTTGTTTTATAGTATGGGGGGAAAAAAAATCTTAATGATTAATGGAGCAGCTCCTGAGGGATAGTAGAGAATTGACTGTGTAGTGACATATTACTGTACTTACAAGGCTGCTATTTAGAAGGCTGGCTGCAATTGGAGACAACACTCCAGGAATGAGTGTTAGTGTTTTAATAACACTAAAGAGAGTTCCTGAAACAAGCAATAGCACTGGTTGTATATACCACACGAAGAGGGGCAGGTTACACCTTGCAGCTAGAGGTCTGAGAAAAAACTGACCTAAGGCTTAAGTTTAGGGGAAAAATCCTTATGATAAATGTTGGATGACATATTCAATCCTGAATCCACAAAATTCTGCCATAATATTACATTACATTATATTACATTACATTACATGCATTTCATAGGTCCATCATGTAGCCCATCGGCTCAGGATATAAAACATATCATATAATAATATATGATTGCACAGCAATTGTGTCATATTGGACACACAATATCACACATAACAAAATGACATTGGAATACAAACATAAATACAAATTTGGTGTAATACAAAATAGCAAAATGCAACACACTATAGAATAAAATAATATAAATATTATACTCTCATTGTAAAGCAATATTTCATATGGACACAAAAGACAAACAGGTTAAGATTCCATCATTAAGATATAAATTAATCAATAAAACTCTTAATAATACACCACATTTCTTATCACTCAATGGTCAGCAGTAAACTGAAATACAGTTATTGCATACACAGCCCAGCCCAGCATGCGAAGCCCAGCTGTAACAACCTTCTTCACTGGCCAGTGGTTTAAGTCACTGGTATTCAACCGTTTTTGTTTGTGTACCCGCACATATAATTTCTCTTCAACTTTGTACCCCCAAATTTGTTGGTGCATAATTCAACTTATACATAGTCTATAATCTACATCTAAAATAAGTTAAACAAATTACGTCCAATATCATGTATTAAATAATAAGTTTTAAATGAGAAAAAGGAGAGTCAAGCTATTAAATAACAAATATATTATTGCCTATCATATAAAAATTAATAAAGGAAAAAGGTATTTTAGCAAAGCAAAATTATATCCACAATGTGGAATAAAATGAAACTATCCGCCCAGATAAGAATCACATAAAGGAGAGAGAGAGAGAGAGAGAAAAAATGGCACTCCCAAATCGCATGTCCTTACTTCCGGTCTCTTGTGGCTAACCCTATCTGGCTCTGATGATTCAGTGTTTATCATGAAATAATATATTTATTTTTTTTTAAATTTTACGTACCCCTAAGATGTCTTCGCCTACCCCCGGGGGTACGTATACCTCAGGTTGAATACCACTGGTTTAAGTTATCAATTGCATTTTGTTTCTTTTATTACTGTGACTAATTTCTCCATGACCGTTTCTTTTGAAATGGAGTTGTTTGGATTTTTTCTTTTTATGGCCATGCAAAGAATCGCTTGTGTCTATCCAGCCTCAAATATAATTGTTTTCAGATGCCGTTACCTAAAGGTAAATGTGGATGAACCATAATGCTGACTACTATCTTACTGAACCATTACCCAGTCTCAAGCATTACTTCTACGATTCTTGCATTTCCTGATGACACATTAATATTTTACAAACGTTTGCCATTTTAAAATATGTTTTAGATAAATGTTATGGAAATTACTGTGACAGATATTTTAAATTGTACACTGTACTGAACTGCACTGTACACTACTTTTTATGGCATAGAAGTTAACTACGAGGAAAAGGGACTGGACAGCAAGTGATAGCCCTACACTTCACTTTGTGGGGAAAGAAAAAAAGTACAAAATGCAATAAAATTGGTGGATGACGTGAGGTATGATGATGTTGGGCACTGGCCAACACATGTTGAAAATAGGCAAAGGTGTACACTGAGTATTAAAGCCTATTAAAGGGTGAAATGTGTGAAGTGTGAAAAAATGTTCTCACTAAAGGTAGAAATTGTTTTATGGAATTCCATATAAAGCAGTGAAAACAAGCAAATATTTTTTTACCTTTGTATGTGAGTGTGCGAAAATATTTAATTATTGTGAACTTTTTTTTTCACGAGAATAAACATATAATTTCCTGTAACTACTGATTTTTTATGTTTGTCTTCTAGGAAAATTACCCAATGATACCATTTTTTGCAAACAAATGGCTAAAGGGGATCCACCTTCATGAATTACTATTCAAATAGCTTATTTAAACATAAATCATAAGACATTGATTTTTTCTGTGCACTAAAATTAATTTGGGTTGGACAGGGTTAAGTTCCATATTTCTATGGATCTACCTGTAAAGTTGGGACTGAGATCAACAATACTGGACAGATTGCCTTTAGAACTGGCTCGACCCACAGCACAAGCCAGAGCGAGCAGCACTACAGCAACTGTGGCACTTCCTCTGGTGAGGTATCCAAGTGCTATAAGCAATGCAGCAGGAATGAATTCACCCGTCAAAGAAAAAGTATTCACATAATACTACTACTACTACCACCACCACCACAACAACAACAACAACAATTCAATTCAGTCGGTATCTACTAACGTTCAGGCTTAACAGCACAAGTGCCTATTACAAAGCCTACACAAAGACACAAATAAAGCACAAAAATAGTACAACTACACAAAAACAAAACACTAAACAGACAAAACAAAAACAATATTGCAGGAAAAAAGCAATATAAAAAGTACTGGGGCAAAACCCCTATACCCTGAAAAAACACAAATAAGTTTGTTTAAAAATGTCACATATTAGCACAAAATCTGTTTTAAAGAACTAATGGGTTTCCTAAATATATTGATGTCTTTGCACACACAGTTGGCAGCTGAAACACATCTAGCAGATGGAGAGTTTTTACAAGTAGCAGTAAACAGGGAGGAGTTTCTAAACTTAAGAGAAAGAACTCGAATACCAGTAGTATCCAACAGAGATGGGCATCATTTTAAACCTGAATAAACAGAAATAAAAAATAATGCATCCAAATGAAGTCTTCTGTCACGCAGGGTGTGAAGCTTTAGAAATTTAAGAAAATCCTTGTAAGTAAAATGGTCATTAGTAAAGAAACAATTTTGACACAAGGCTATGAACTTCCACTGAATGTGTTTCAGTTTTTTGGTGTCAGTAAAGGTTATAGGGTTCCATACAGTTGAGGCATACTCAAGTTTTGATCGAACTTGTGTTAAATACAATATTAGTAAGCTATCAAGGGTAGAAAAGGAATAGATTATAGTTCACATTAAGCCCAGCATTTTTATGGATTGGGAAAAAATGTAGTCTGCATGTACATGGAAAAGCAGTTTTGAATCTAGTTGTACACCAAGGTCTTTGATAGTGTTCATTGGGTTACAACAACAACAATAATAACAACAATACTGACTTTAAAGAAGAGCTAGTAAGACCATGGCAACTGAAAATGGCCTATATAATAAAATTAGTACTATGCAATATGGGTATTTTCCAAAACAAATTACACAGAAGTCTGAAACTGCTTAATCTCCACCCCGCTCTATATATTCTAATGCAGAAAGCAGTAATACTTAATACATGCCACATAGTTAGAAAGTTTTTGGCAGAACAGTGAATAAGAAGTGCTTGGTCAGTGAGACCTGTATCATTTGAGAACCTGCTAAACTGCTGTGAAGTAAGGAAAGTTGATGATGATGATGATGACGACGATAATAACAATAAGAAAAATAATAATCCATCATAGTGTACAACATAAATACCCATTATTTATTAAATGAAGTACAATTGACCTTTAAAAATTTCTAACAATTCCTAAAATCAAAATCTTGATTACTTATTAACTATCAATAAAAACCATCAAATAAACCACGAAATACAAAGGACCACACTAAAACAAAAACGAGACCAATAATTGAGAATTTAAAAGTAAAGAACTGTGGCTATATGATAATGGCTGACGGATTGATATAAATCTTTCATGAATTCATGCAAAAGTAAATACAGTACAAAAGAATAGGTCTAGTAAAAACTAACTCATTAAATATGAAATAAAACATAGAATTAGTAAATCTCTAAATTGCTGAGATGTTAGGGATGTTTTGTACCCAAGTTTTATCTCACCCTTAATGACATAATTTCCACATAATTTTCGCTGAAATTTTGTATACACATAAGTTCTGTTAACTGAAGAACAACATTTACTTGTAACTGGATAAACTCACGATTGCAAAAAGGAGAGAGACTGTTTGAAATCTCTAATACAACTAGTAAATCATTCTTTTGCAAACAGCAACATACTTCTACACTACCGATTTAGACTTTCCTATACAACAACAGTGGTATACTAACTTGTGGCTACTGAGATTTTGCAACCTGCAGTGATGGATAAATATTTCTTATGCAGCATGTAATCCGCTGTAGTAGAGAAGACAAGAATGAATGCAAACTTGCAAAGCTCAGGTATACCAGAGACAAAACCATTCTGCAATAGAACAGCACAGTACTTTGCAAGCCTCACTACTAGTCCAGCTGTTTGTTTGTAAGAGAAAACGAGTCGTCAGTCAGAAAATGACCACACCATGTTCCAAATAAGTATAATGCATCAAGGTAAAGTACATAACCTAAATTACAACTTTTTCTACCTATGACAAGTTGTAACTGATCCCATTGAAAATTATTTTTGTGCCTGTTTAACCATTACTGTGTAGTTGGATTAGATTAGTATTTAAATTCCTAATAGTCTCTGCAGCAGTACTTACTGTCCTGATGTCCAGCATTTAAGCACTTTTAAAATGGGCAGGCAGCTGCATTGATGTGATGGTGCCCCACATCAGACCTTGTGAGGCAAGCAGTACACCCCAGAATACAGGTATTTGTGACAGCAAGAGTGATGCCCAAGGTGTTTGTAATGGAGGGCCCTGTATTGAATGAAAGATTACTGTTATTTTGCTTTTGTCTTGTGGTTTAAGAGGAAAAGGAAGCAATTATAACATATTTTTAAGAAGAGAAGAAATTGGTTTGCATACTTGATGATGTACAATATTTTGGATATTGCATTAATTAAAAGTGATGTTTAAGGTATTATGCTGGCAATGGTGTGGAGGGACTGAGAAACCAGAAGACACCTCAGTCAGAATAGCTGGTCTCTGAGACAGCCTGCATGTGGAGCACAAGTGCTAACCACTATCCTGCAATATTTGTGAGAAAGACATCAATGTATATCATCCACATATACAGTATTATACCTTTAAAATAAAAAGTTATCAGATATCCCAAAAGCACTTCTTACTTCTATTCACATGTTAGAATAAGAAGCCTGTTACATCTCCAATTGATATTTTCAACTTTTTCTTGTCTATTTCAGTCCTCTTCTTCCATGTGGTTTGTTTTTCATTATCAACTTTGTAGATTTATTGTTCCCCTTATGTCTTATGTGTGCATACCATTTCTTCCACTGTTCTTTCAGTTTCATTAACATATTGTTTTAACTCCATTATCTACAATCTATACTGTTTGAATTTTGTTTAAAGATGGATGTGGGTGTCTACTTGTGCTTTAGTTTTTAGTCCATTATTTAAAATCTATATTGGAATTTTGTTTAAAAATCAATGTAGGTCAAGTAATCCCTGTCTAATTCAAGCACGTTGGTGTGAGCCACATTATGTATTCTCCATTATATTTCGGTTGCTGCATATTCTTTCTTCAAAATGTTATTTTCCCTTTCCAGTTGCCGCTTACTGCCTTTCTCTATTGGTACTGATGTCACTTATCAGCTTTTATTATGGGGTCAGTCACCTTGTCTTACTGTTCATGTTTCCTCTGAGTGACAGATTTTAAATAATGGAGTAAAAACAAAAGCACAAATAAGAAGAGAATTTGATTGTCAAGTTAACAATCAATTAGGAACTAGCATCCTAAAAAATTTTAAATCCAAATTTCAAAATTTCAACATTTGGGTTACACACCACACTGCTCACGGTTAATGACATGCCAAGGTTACAGAAATTGATTGTAACGTATATTGTATATTTTATACATACGACATTATTTGTGAGGTCTCACAAAAATGTTTACACACTTTTACCTTGGATTTTAAGTTTTTGTATTGTACACCTGATGACGAACGAATGATTGAAACATGTAGTGTATAAATAATTATTAAATGCAGGTTGTGTCAGACGGCATACATGGTGTTCTTTATTTAAGTCTATACATACAGCGGGATGGATAACGTCAAATTTATCAGAAATTTCCACTGGAAAGATTTCTTATCCCCTAAAAATCAGCCGTTACATAAATGCTGTAACTTGTCTAGGCATCGGCCGTCATACAAATCCTTTGCACATTCATTTCTCAGTGCGCTGTGCCATAGGCCTATACAAATTTGAATATAAGCCTACATGTAGTCAGCACAATAGCGGAATACAAAATATGGTCAACTGTTATTCACGGAATGTTCATCACAATTGGCAGGTTACTGACAACACAGGGCAAAATAAAAACATACACAAACTGCTGGAACTTAATGGTGCGGCTACATGTTAAAATTCCACGACAACATACATATCATGCAAGCCAACAGAAACGCGTGTTTCAAGTGCGATTTTTGCGAAGGCGTGCCGCTTCTGATCCCATTCATGTGGACCAGCCTAGCCTTTGATCTGATAAACCGATGGGGGTGTGTGACAGCGAGAGCGGGGAACGGTGTGGCACTTAACAGTGGTAGGCCGATTTGCTGGTCGTCCGGCGTTCAGAACGACGCACCATGTCGCCTACGACACTGCGTCAGTACCGCCACAGCGCCTTCGCTTCTCATCTGTTTCTCCTCATCCTCACAGGTAATTGGAGACCCCTTGCGAATACGATTACGCTATTTTCTGGATCTCAGGTTGAAGGATTTTGTTATATCAGCCTTCAACGAAACGATATATGAGTGTATTTTGATGCAGGTGGTAAACAATTACAGTTTTTAGTGTAGCGTGTTTGGAAAGCATCAGGATAGTGAATCATACGTGTTTCGATCAACATAAGTCTGCTTATAAAATATAATTTATCGCAATAAATACTTCGTCGACTTCTTTTATGCTAAGCGCGCCTTATCTCCCTTAACATACTACAGTCATTTACTGTTTAATAATATCAGTGACGTAAACGTCTTTTGCAGCCTTTCAACAATTAAAGCCAACTAGTCAAATTTAAACAATACATTAACAGAAGAAGAAGTCTTTGAACAGAAACTAGTAGAAACTAGCTTAATCTTAATTAATAATTGGAATAAAAATAGGCCTACATATGGAGGTGAAAATGCACACCACGTATGTCGTCTAGGGTATTTCAGACTCCGAATGAAATAGAAATACGTGCGTGTCATCGGTTTAAGATTAAATGTGTGAAATGAAAGTAAATGCTACAGTGTGCTATTTCATCATATGCATTCGTAACAATTACAGCAGGACTCTCATTTAATGGTTCAGACCTAACTGCAGTTACTGCCATGCTATCACGCTGAAGTGTCGTTTGAGGAACATTTTTAGGATTATAAACATGACAGGTTTTAATTCTTCTTCAGCGCCACAGATTGGGCCTATTGACTTGTCGCGACTACAGATTTTTGTAACTTAATCGATCTGCCCATCATTTTCGAGGATTTTCTGAACGCATCCATCATTTTGCTTTACACGTTACTCTTACTTATTCTGCATAAAAGACATTCCTTCGAATATGGTAAATCCAGTTATGTTTTATACCGTCTATGTTCCAAATTATTAATTTATGTAAACATCCCGTTACATTGCTGTCTTCATATTGCTTCCATAAACGGCGAGTTCCGTGACTTTTAGCCTCCACCACATATAGTTCGGGTGTTTATATGATGCAAGTAGAGACAGGTAAAGACGTAGAACCCATGAGAAAATAATACGGATGTTGAAATGCATCTGACAATTTAGTTGACAGCCAGGGAAGAATTACGTTTGCACTGTCGTAGTATTCGTGCCTACGCTGCAATAGATCACACTCGATCACAAGGGTGGCCAAGTGGAGCACTCACCCCAGACGTAGTATATTTAGGGCAGCAAAATTAAAAAGCAGAAACTTAATATACGTAATATACCCTTTCACTCTCAATATATGTGAAATTAACCACATGCACCATTAGTAAAGGTAATAAAACGATTAAAGATGTTGCCATTTTTGGGCGGGAGGTGGACGCAGTTCAGTAGGTTGCCCCAGGCCTAGAAAACCCTACTCAAACCTCTGGGCCCAACTAAGTGTACTCGTATGAGTATAATCAACTGAAAAACTTAAATATAAAAGATTGTAACGTAATGGTCGGAAGTGGCGTAAATCATTTGAATTGAATTCTTGATACACTTAAGAACATCCAGCAAATGCAGTTCGCAAATGCGAGTCCTTCAAAAGCTAAACAAAACACTGCCACTAAAGAGCTTGGTGATCAGTAACCTTCACAGGTAAGGTAAAGGTAAAAAGGTAAAGTTCAACCTAGAAGAGGCCATGAAGCCCAAATGGGGAGTAGAGGTATAGCTCTACTCTTTCTTTAACCTCGGCACTAGATGGGGTTGGGTGGTCAATACCACGACCCGGCCGCTTTGCCCCCGGAAAGGAACCCGTACCCATTGTACAGGGAACTGGGTGGGCCCCAGGTCGGGCCTGGAAGGGTGCGGAAATTCTCGCTCCCACTGGGATTCGATCCCCGGACCATCCAGCCCGGAGACAGTCGCTATACAGACTACGCTATCCCGGCCCATAGATATTCGACAGGCGACAGACTCAAATGTCAACCGAGTTATCATTGTCTGCACCATCTATCCTGACCGATGTTTGTGATTTACCTCAGTCTTTCCAGGCGATTTCTGATATAGGCCACGACTGCATGCTGTCAAATCTTAACATACTCAGCATTCATAATAATATTACCAATTCATAACCTCTGCATTTGACACAAAGTCGTTAAATAGCCCAGTAATCATTCATATTCTTACTTAGCTTTTGACCTTCAAATGAACATACGTTATTGTAATAGAGCATAACCTGGCTTATCCGATGGAGCTCATCCATTCTGTCTTACAATGGAAGAGCAATCAAGAAAAATGTGTC
The DNA here is from genome assembly GCA_021186555.1 of Reticulitermes speratus. Classification (NCBI taxonomy): domain Eukaryota; kingdom Metazoa; phylum Arthropoda; class Insecta; order Blattodea; family Rhinotermitidae; genus Reticulitermes; species Reticulitermes speratus. The sequence continues at coordinate 20,775,030 of JAJKFL010000002.1, forward strand.
CAGAATAACAAAACCGCCCAATACAGAATTTCTTAATATCTAGTATAGGCTAATTGTCATTAAAATTGATTGCATCCTGCACGTTTTGGTAAGCACACTTGCCATATTAACCTTTTAAAGCCTACTGGTTACTTGATGCACCAACAGGTTCAACATTCAATAATTGTACATTCTGCCCACATTGAATTAATGTGTTTTGTATTTATCTCAGAACAAACAGCGACTTTTGCCTTATATAACATAAACTGATGGGTTTTTGTAACCGAGATGAGAAGTGTTTACTCCGCGGTACGAACTGGGTCTTTAAATAAAACAGTTTACGCTTCGTCTTTAAAGGGTAAATATTATTTTTCAATGGCTCGACAACCCTTTGGGGGCCTAGGCCGCCTCATTTTTCGAGGCTTCACGATCACACTTTTAGACACACCACACTCGGTAGGACTCCTCTGGACGAGGGACCAGCTCGTCGCAGAGACCTCTAGCAGACACACAACACTCACAAGATACAGACATCCATGCCCTAGGCGGGATTCGAACCCACAATCCCAGTAAGCGAGCGGCCGTAGTCCCACGCCTTAGACCGCGCGGCCACTGGGATCGGCAAGGGTTAATATAGTGATATTAAATCATGAATAGAGCGCCCATGGCTTTCCTTCTATGTGAATACCGGAGTAACACATGCAAACATCTGATTAGCTGGGCCATGCCTTCGCCTTTTCAATTCACTCAGCATAACTCCTTATTTCGTTTCGCACTACACTGTCTATGCAGCTGGCAAAGTCACTAAATAACTCACGAGGACACCTGGTGTGTCGACTGTCCAACTATTTGGTTGTGCCTATACGTAGCGAAGCACCTTCAAGCTTTCCGTCGCGACGTGTTTGATATTTTTGTCACCTTTGTGACAGCGATAAGGTTTCCGGTGGGACTATTTTTACGATGTGTGGGTATTATTTGCATCGTGCACAAACCGCTGCTTTCCAAACCTCATTAACCTGCAAGCCTTGTCATCAGACGCCTACCAAAATTTTACATGTCCACATTGCGGCACACAAATATAGTTCAGTATCTTATAGCAAATCAAACGACGTATCCATTATTACGGAGTTACGTGTGTATATGTGTATGCACGTAGGCACGCATTTACTGATCGTTACTCAGGAGTAAATCTGTGGCCTTGACAGAGTGGGTTGGGGGTCCCTCATCTCCGAAATTGGCTTTAAGAGAAAACATGTAGATCCCGTCCAAAACACGTCCATATCGCTTCCTTCTGGTCACCAGACAAATAAAATATTACGATTAAACACATTATTTTGACGAAGCACAATATGCAATAAATTATATACATATCAAAGCATAAATGATCTGACCGAGAGACAGCAACGGGACACAGCGACAAGGCAGGCCTAAAATGGAGTCGAATTATTGTTACTTGTGTAGAAACCTGCTTGAATTCAGAATGTTGCAGCATACTAGTATTCACACTGTAGGAAAACTCGAAAATTGATATGAAATGCATTCAATATGGAACGCTGGGTAGACAGACTTAATTTTAAACGTATATGGATACTGAGGTTGTCAGCTGCAGATGTGGGAGAATAGCGCAAATAACCAAGACATACAGCGCCTCTAAACCTACTACTACCACTACTACTACTACTACTATACAGGAGACCTAGTCTATGCAGTACCATTAACATAATATTCCTTTAGAAAAAATAACGGAAGACAATGGTGATATTACATCATATACAAGACAGGCAATGTACGTATAACGTAACACTGAGGCGCGTTCCTGTAACCATTGTTGCTGTGGAAAAGCAATAAGTATTATACTGCGTGTGTGTGTGTGTAGCCGTAGTTATGCAGCATGCATAGCTCAAGCGCAGTATTATATTGCCATCTGTGGCCTGTCTGGCTGAACCATATTTGTCCACATTATCTCATAATCGGCACAATTTTCGGGAAAAAAGTTATTGAACATAAAATGCGTGTTTTGTTTTCTCTACAACATTTGTTTAAAACATTTATCATTCTAAGAAGCATTCAGTGAGATACTGTCATAAATGTAGATAAGTCTTCATGTAAAATACCCGTTCTTTTTGTCAGATTTTAATGAAACTTGAATTTTCTCGATAGGTTTTCGAAAAATAATCAAATATGAAATTTCATGAAAATCCGCCTAGTGGGAGCAATTTTGCGAACGCGCCTAATAATGTTACTTAATACTACAGTCGAACTCGGTTATAACGTCATGAAAGAGACTGAATATATTGTGTCGTTATAAACGAGTGTCGTTATAAGCGAGGAGTCTAATGTTATGGTTAACAGTGACGAATTCATTCGTATCACAGAATATGTGACTCTATAGGCGAGGTGTCGTATGAACCGATGTCGTTATAACCGGGTTCTACTGTATTTGTTATTCCAAGTCTCAAGCGAGAAAAATATTTTATAACGGAGCATGCGCGGAGAAATAACCATAAAGCAAAGGCAGAAAAAAAAGGTATTTATTATGCAGACTTCACTGACGTAGCCTACAGCGGAAAATGAAATCTGCTACCTACTTGTACCGACAGGTGCAAATTCCTTGTGGTTACTAACATATCCTGAAATACGAGAGGAAAGCCAAGTTCAATAAGTATATATCTTTTTCGCCTGAACAATATTACAACCAGTTCATTCTATCAGATTCAACATTACAAATTGACCACCTGAAATCTAGAAACTCGTACAATGAGCCAATTTTTAGCAATAAGAAAGGAATGCTTGCCTGCGGTTATCCGCGGACGAAACTAAAGGTGTTCTTTCTAAATACACTGCTCGCCAAATAACCAGACAGTGGCAATCGAACAGTCTACCTTGTATGCTTTAAAACTTCTCAGAAAGTGAATAGCGAATCAGTTGCCTATTTCGTCAACAAATAAATATCTTATATCCTAGTAGAGCACGTGGTACAAAAATTCTTCGTCCATAATTAATACATATGATCTGCTTAGCACAGGACCTGTATTGATTGTCAGAGCAAATTATGAACGAATTTCGTAAGGCGAACGCCCTTATTTTATACAGAAGAGGGTATGCCTCAAAACACCAACCAGGATTGTTGTTTTCACAGAGAAACTTCCAATCACCTGCTGCCACCACAGCCTGTCTTTACTCACTGGTGTACGTCATTCGAAGCACTTGAATATTACAGTGGTAACTATGAATTTATTGCAGAAAATTTTCAGGAATTTTCTGACACCGACGATGCAGCTTTTGTAGGTCTGGTGAGAGGAACTGTGAACGGTGTCAATGTAAAAAAGAAATGTTGCACACATCGCATAAAACTTCGCATTTTTGATAGCGGCCATCACAAAAGTGGAAGCATCCGGAATATCACTGCGCGACACGGGGTCTTTGTTGAAAATGTTCACGAATAATCGAAGACCAACACTGAAAAAAGATTAAAAATTAAGAAGGAAGTGCGATGCTGTGTTACTTCGGAATCTTGAATACTTCTCAACGAAAGCATTGCCAAAACATTACGATTGAAAGAAAAGAAGAGATTCCTGAATGGCGGAACTTCAAGAAATTCTAATGAGCGCCATTTAATCCGTGTACTCTGAGAGCTCTATCTCACTGGTTGTGGGACATAAAAGGCGAAAGTCTGAATAAAATTATGATTAAAAGTTTCTTGTAATTTGTGGAAACATATAACTTCCATTCACCGATGTCTGTTTTCCTCGTAACACATTTATTAACCACTAATTGTAATTATAAAAGGTAGAAGGTAAAGCAATCCCATTACAGACCTGTACAGGCCCTGAGAGTTCCAGGAGGTTGAGGCTCCCAGATTTAAACAGTCGGCACATGAAGGTGGCAAGGTTGTCAGCCCTACGCACCGGCCACCTTTACCCCCATAAAATATTCCTACTACTCATTTCTGTTTGAGGCTGAGTCGACCCCAGGGCCGTAGTGCGGCCGGAAGGATTATGTCAATGAAAAATTTCAATGACACCATCGGGAATCGAACCCGCGACCCTTCGGCTTGTAACGAAGTTACTTGTTATTATATTTATCAATATAGAATACGTGGTTATTTTAAACCCATAAAAGCAGCGTTTAAACGTCAGAGGCTTAACATCAGCGTACATTTTTAACAAACAAGTTCACATTTTGAAGTACATTGGAGCCCATTTTAAAGCGACAAACCGCAGCGTTTAGTACCACATCACATGTCTTGTTATTAGACACTATAAGTTCTGTCCTTATTACAGCAACAGTGCTACAATCAAGCGTGACGAACTGCAAATTTGTTGCTGTTATTCGGAGAAAACTTACAGCATGTGTTGTGTACTCGTAAAAAGTGGAACGTACAATTTAAAATGCCTGCATTTATTAGTGTTTTGCTTGAAATAGTTTTACTCAACAGTTAGTATTCACTAATTGAAAATATACAGTCAAGAACAAAAAGAAGGCGCCAAAACTGTTACGATATGCTCACAATTCCCGACGTGTTAGCACCCGAATTGACGAGAAATAGCGGTTTCACTTGCAGTGCACAATTTTCGTAGGCTACTTGCAAAGTTGTAGACCAATGCACATTACATCGCTCCGAAATGAAACGAACAAGCAAAAACATCTACTAGTCTTGTTTTATGAATTGGTTAGTAACCGACAGCTCGGGCCTTGCCATGGCTCAGACGGTTAATCGCCGGGCTCTCACCACGGAGGCCCGGGTTCGATCCCAGGTCAAGTCCATGTGAGATTTGTGGTGGACAAAGTGGCACTGGGACAGGTTTTGCTCCGAGTTGTCGGTTTTCCCCTGTCGATTTCATTCCACTGGTGCTCCATTAATTGTAAAAAAAACTGCTTATCTATCATCATCATTGGGGTTGCACAAAAAGCCTTAAGGCAGTGGTGCGAGGGCCCTTATCACAAACGGTAAAAAAAACCGACAGCTCGATTCAGACCTTGAGGTATAGTTAGAACAGTTTATTTAAGACGCATGCGTTGCCTGAGAAGTAGTTGAAAATCTGGAAGATATTACTTAAACTTATGGGAGAAACGTGGAATGTTTTCTGAGCCTACAGCCTATTGGTTTGCCGTCTGTCCATAATGACTAAAGAACAGTTTAATGTATCCATGTCAAATTTTGTATAAAGATTGGTCTAAAAATATCTATATATCTCATGTGGAATGGGTTTATATGTTAACAATTATGATAACTGCGACGTTGCAGAATTTTGGAACTGCAGACCTGTCTGGCAAGAGTAACGTGTTCAGAATCTGTACCACTAGAAATTATGCACAACATAGCCACTTCCTGAACTGGACTTTAGGCTTACGCACACAGTTTCAATAACTTTTATCAAAAACTGATATTAACTACCCGTCAATGACCTTTGTTCATCTATTATGTAGAGTGCCAGCTTTGGTAACACATTTTTCTGCCTTCCTTCTACGCGCCGTTTCCAGTTTTACACGTACTCCTTTTAACCGCTCAATTTTAGAGAGCATATTACACAGAAGTGTGACATCATACCGCTACTTAGCTTCACACTACAGGCAGAAGCGTTTATGGCAGTTTGAGTTCTTCCTCTCAGAACTTTTTGTTATTTGCTTTAATTAGGCGCCCTGAAAGATCGTACTTTGCCGCAAAATCCTACCTCAGCACGTTGGTGCTTGGTAAGACGTGATGATCAAAATGTCAAGATAAATTAAGGTATGTAATTTATACAGCATGAGCTGTGTATTTTGTGTTCCCATTACGCATGTCGTTGAAATATACGTTAATATCAGAAACATGAAGGACACGATCAAAGAACACTTGTTTAAGGAATATTATCTTATCTTGCTCTTATATTAAAACTTTTAACATAGTTACATCTGCCATATATCATGGTGTACAAATGACTTATTAACCTGAAGTTCGTTAATATACAGCATTTTCGTGTAGAATATTACAAAGCAACACTAACAGAGGAACGGTTCTTAAATCGAAACCAACAAAAAAGCAGCAGTTTTAAAATGTCTTTCAATGGAGTGAGTTCGAGGCCAGAAAATTGCAAAGTCCTTTCAATGGCCGAAGATTTTAAATAGATTATTCTAAAATACATGCCTTCACGTAAATATTTTCAAGCTACCGTACATTCGAATCCAAAACCTTCGAAACGTGGAGGCATGTTGATTTTATAAGTCTAATATCAACCAACAAATACACAAGATCATTGACATGCATAAAATATATTTGAGACCACTACATATGTTTCAGCAAACGAGTTGCCATCTTCAGGGGGTCTTTTTAGCACAGAACTACAAGAAATTTTTACATCCAAGTATACAGTATGGTTACATATTAAAAAGTTTTACAGAACATACATCTGTCATGATATGATTCACAAATGTAAATGTACAAGATTTTAAGTTAAAAACGATCTGAATCATGATCATAGATGTTCCGGAGGAACTTGCTGCTTCCATCATCAGGGCCTGTGGAAGTGAGATAAGGTTGAAGAAATTACATCTTGAAGGCCTTCACGGTTTTTAATCTTTACAAAACGTTATTAGGATGAAAAATTAAGGAGAATGAGAAGGGGAGCAAAAGCAAAACGCACGACACTTCAGAAACGCTTTAAAAGTTGGCCGCAAACCTGAAGGAAAGAGATCAGTTTGGTAATAACAGAACGGATTTTAAAGAAGAGATTTGGAAGTTTTGGCCTGGATTATTGTTACTGACCAGTGGTGTGCCCCTTTGGATGAGGTAATTTATTTTCAGGTTCCACAAAACGCGGGAATTTCTTGACCAGCTGCGCGACTATTAGCTTTTCAAGAATGACTCTGGTCCACGGTGTTAGGTAATGTCGTATACACTGTAAAAGCGGCAGCATAACCGCTGCGTGATTTCTATATTTAGTATACCAATGACTACAGAAATACTGCAGCTAGGCTTCTAAAATATTTTACAAAGACAGATCTTTAACAGATGCAACAATTTTGTGTCAAATATTTTTCACGTATTAAAATACAATTTCGGGCGCGATTCATAAAACTCACTTTCCTGTTTATTCTACAGATTAGACATTAGTCTGCGGTTTGCATCATTTAGTTCCAGACCTACACATCTTGCGAGATCAATATTATGTTCAGGTAATGCGAGTTTATGAACCAACAATAATATGAAATGTAGCTGACGGCTTAGTGTGCTGTGCTTATGAATAAACCGTCACAGGATCGAATTACACTGCAGTGAATATTTTGTGTAATTGTTTGCAGTTTCAACATGTTAAGTGAAATGCACGCTATTATTATTATTATTATTATTATTATTATTATTATTACTACTAGGGATTGTCTCAGGTTAAGCCCGGAGTTGTCAAGCTCCCAGATTATGGGCTTTGAACCAAGTATCAGCTGGAGGGTTGCAGCAGGGAATATTGAAATGAGTGTATAAAGCCGGGAACGTGGTAAAATGACATTGTTATTATTATTATTATTATTATTATTATTATTCACTAGTTATGGCTGTCAACATTTTCGCACTGCCGCCAAATTGTTGTTCTACGTTATAGAAAGAAAGCTTCTTAACAGACGTATAGTTTTCGAAAAGATATTATCATGCAACTCATAAGTTTGTATGTCCGCCATATAGCTTTCACTGATCGCGGGATATTAAGAAATATGGGTAAGGGATTTTTGAATGAAAACCTATGGCTAGGTAGCTAACTAACTCCATGGAGCAGAGTCCTTCTCCTGAAACTAACATGTCCTCAGCTAGTCAAGAAAGAGTGCCGACGAGAAGGCCGGGAGGTGGGGGGGGGGGGGGGGGGGGGCGGGCAAGCCGGTATAAAATACCGGGGCCTGGAGGTCCGGAAGGGGCCCGGGGCCCCTTATGTTCAATATGTTTTTGTCTTTCTCGGTAGTATCAGACGTAATTTGGTTGTGATTTGTCGTGCTGATGGCATTGCGGCCAGCGGCCATCTTGCATACGACGATCTCTGCTTTGTTTCCTTACTTTTACCCTTGCCGGTCAGCCCTTGCTGGGGGCCCCGAAAAAATTTTTTCACCGAAGCCCGAACCCGCTTTCGGCGGCCCTGTCAAGAAATTCCCCACATTTTATGGCACCTGAAGGTTCACTGCCGCATCCACAACAGTCCGCCACCTGTCCCTGTCCTCAGTCAGATCAATCCAGTCCATGCCACCCCATCCAATTATTTGAAGATACATTTTAATATTATCCTCCCATCTACGCGTAGGTCTTCCAAGTGGTCTCTTTCTCTCAGGTTCCCCACCAAATCTCTGTACACACCTTTCCTCTCCCCCATACGCGCTACATGCCCCACCCATTTCATTCTTCTTGATTTGATCACCCGAATAATATTTGGTGATAAGTACAGATCATGTAGCTCCTAACTATGTAGTCTTCTCCACTCCCCTGTTACCTCGTCCCTCTTAGGCCCAAATATCTTCCTCAGCACCCTATTCTCGGACATCCTCAGCCTATGTTCCTCCCTCACTGCGAGAGACCAAGTTTCACACCCATAACAAACCAGACAAAATTATAATTCTGTATATTTTAATCTTTATATTTTTGGATAGCAAACTGTAAGACAAAAAGATTCTGCACTGAATGATAGCAAGCATTCCGTAAGTTCCATCTGCTCTGAACTTCTTTATGTACGTAATATTGATTTGCTTCGGTTGTTCCCCAATATTTGAATTCTTCCACCCTTTCAAAGGATCTATCACTAAAATCTTTAATTAGTAGATTCTACCCATGGATTCCTAATGAACTGCCTTACAAAGAGCAAGTGAAGAGCTGTAGGCGCTTTGTCTCCAACAGGATTTATAAAACTCATCAGCGTACACCAGACATTCTCTGCGTTTCTTGCTAAGTGGAACAGTTATTTCTGTTACATAAGTTGTTTTCAACGTCTGGATAGATTTATTGACTGGTACAAATCAATCACAAGAAGAGAAGCTGACAGTATATCTTCTGGGTTTAATTTTAATTAATGCAGATGGATTAACTGATAATAGGATTCTTCCTTTTTTCGTACAGTTTACAAGGTGTTTGATAAATTATATTTTCAATACCTTTACATCTTCTAGATTATTTCGTTTGAGTCAGTGATTGAAAAGCGCAGACTAATACCGTTAACATGTTCTGTATGTCCTCGCCTTTTTTTATATACCATCTACTTGTTAGTACTTCTCCTTTTATTCAACGACTTTTAGGGTCCAGCCACATCTGCCCTTTATTCAGTTACGTATCAACAAAGTTCTTATTTATAATCTTACAATTTATTATCATGCCCTCTTTTCACAAAACATATAAAATGTATGTGTATTTATCAGCATATTTTACCTCCAGAGTAGCCGACGGATTTCGACATTTGGAATTCGTGTGTTGACATTTTCTTCGGAATAGACCCCAAACTTTACGTGACGCTTCATTCAAACTTTCTCAAGGATCTCAAAAGCACCACACAGATACCGGTACATCACACAGATACCTACGAGATTTACAGTTAAGAATTTATCACTACGGCCAATGTTTAACGACACAATACGAACAAAAATTATCACATGCAGTGGTGTATCTGTAGTGTAGTTAGTTTCGTATCAGTGGGTTTGTTTCTGCAGTGCATATGGACATCAAGGCCAATAAAGTGGGCCTAAGAAAATGGCAGAGATCACAGTCGAAAGGTTTATGTATTCCGTTCTACTCTTGTTTACTGTAGCAAGAATACAAATTCTTGTAGAAAGGAATGTATCAGATATAACAACAAGCAAAACTAGACGCGTGATCTAACTGAGACTAAAAACGGAAGGATAAATCCTGAGGAGGAAGTTGAAAATATTCGTGCGGACAGCTGGAGGGATATTGAGCGCACTGTAATTAAATTGCAGATAGGAGAGCTAATATATGGTAGTATATGGTGCAAAAAATCACTACGCTATCATGTAAAAATGGTTAGAAAAAGTTCTAATTATAGCAGTATATTCCTTCTGGAAGAAATAGGTAACCACTTGAAAGCAAAAGAATGTGGCAGAGACAGGTTGGTCTACACACAGTGTTAAATGGCCCATGCAGTTAAGAGAGTGGAATAAAGAAGAAACACGAATACATCAAATCTGTATAGCCTGTGTGTTACGGGCAGATCCCCAAGATGCGGCCAAATCGCGGTGTGAACACTCCTTTTCGTCAAGTCTAAATATCGTTGATTAAAGGCATATTGTATACATTTGCCCAAGAAAGTCCAGATTTGATCGAGCACACATAGGCAGATCCTAAAGGTGACTCCGTCTTAGGATAAAACATTCGGACCATAATAATTGTGTACACAGCGGTCGGATAATTTAAAAATTCATATACAAAAACTACGTACGTGGTAAAGCATACCAAAGAAGCACACTCATCCCAGAAGAGGAGCTGTAGTTACGCCAATAATTTTCATATACTTAACAAATATCGTGATTATGTTTATGTTTGGAACTTCACGTCTGCAATCACTGGTGAAAAGCTGAGGAAATGTAGAGGAAGTAAGAGTTAGGTAAGTATGGCTCGTACACCTCAGACAGTCGCAAAGTTGGGTCCCGAACTGCACGTGCATTCTGTTCCTTGCGCTGCTTTACGCCCAGGGAGAAAGCTGCCAGTAGTCACACAGGAGCCTGGGTAGCTCCAGAGCACTGCGTGTCAAATGCAGTTTGTAGGTACTAATGAGGTATCTATTCACGCCATGTACCAAATTTGCATCTATTAACCATTTTTCAGAAAGCTGGCAACATCAATTTGAGCGACATGCAAATTTGGTGTTATACTTAGCCACTATAAACCAAAATTAAATTAGCCCTACAACATTTACTGTATACATTCCAAACTAAATTTAATGAAAACTGATTCGGTCATTTGACAGACAGAAAGATCTCTTCCACCTGCAGACATAGAGGCCTATCTTTAGTGTGTGACATACGTAACACGCGAACGTTTATTACCGCATTCACGGAATTTCGACACAGGGTCGTGCCCTGTGCCAGATGAATCCAGTCAATATCTAAACATCCTATTTCCATGATATCCCTTTTGAGATTATCCTCCCATTTACATATGGTTATATCCTCTCCTGTTGTTTTGGGACTAAAACTATGCATTCATCAGCTCTTCTCATGCGTGGTACATGATCCGTCCATCGTATCCTACTTTATTCAATTAGAGTAACATTAGTTATTATAACATCGTAAAATAACCGAATAATTCACAATAATCGAAATTAAAAATTACGTGTTTCATGGAGATAAAATTTTGCTTTAGTTGGATCTTCCTATGAAACAGGACATCACGGGCGGAGACACTAGGAGTTACAGTCCAGTCCTGCCTGAGCCGGCGGGATGGGATCCAAGCTCAACAGACGAAGCCACAACATGACAGTGTTCACGGTGAAGCAAGCTTGCCCACCGTAACTGTGGGGCTTCGGGGTGTATGAAGCACCCCTGTCAACTATAAATCTATAAATGTGTTATTTCACAGGGGGAAATGTGTGGGCATAAAAACTAAAAACACTGCAATCGAAATTTGTACTCAGCTTTGTAGGAGGGGCGGGAACATTCTTCCTAACTACACTGCTTGATATTTAGATAATTCAGTGGCCTTGATATCAATTCGCTATAGATACATATCTTTACACTATTCATACCGTGCACTGTCATTCGAACACACACCACTTTAACCAACAAATGCACTCTTATTGTACCTTGTTATGTTATACAATACAGTCACAGTGAACTAGTCCGACATGTTTCGATCCCCTGTTGGGATCATCATCAGGGACTTTTAACTAACTAACTAACTCCATGAAGCAGAGTCCTTCTTGAGAAGCTAACAGGTCGTCAGCTAGTCAAGAAATTCCCCGCGTTTTATGGAACCCGAAGGTTCATTACCGCACTCACAAGAGCCCGCCACCTGTCCCTATCCTGAGCCATATCAATCATCAGAGACTTTTACATTATAAAATACACAATTACAAATTAACAATACAGTTACATATTAAAAGTATAAGATGTATGAAGGTTAAAGTTATACACTATCTCTGTTGGTTCCTGGGTCCACTGTGTATCGGAAATTGCCTGTTTACATGTGGAAGGCTAAGACAGTACTGTGTACTGTCTTAGTCTACAATTTTAACCTTCATACATCTTGTACTTTTAATATGTAACTTTATTGTTAATTTGTAATTGTGCAATTTATAATCTAAAAGCCCCTGATGATGATCCCAACAACAGATCGAAACATGTCGGGCTAGTTCACTGTGACTGTACTGTACTACACAACATAGTCAGAAACTAATTCCCGTGCATTCCATTAAATATTCACAATACTCTAAAGCAATTCACATAGGCTTAAACATCGTAGATTTTAGTCACGACCGCTTTCTTTCCTGTCACATAACAAGTACTTACAAAATAAGCCGATTTTAAGAGTATCCATTGAGTATGACTCAACGTTTCAGGTAAAATAAGTGGATCGTAAAAGGTAAAGTTCTCCCTAGAACAGGCCATGAAGGCCCAAAGGGGGAATAGAGGTATAGCTCTACTCTTTCTTTAACCCTCGCACTAGATGGAGGTCGGTGGTCAACTCCACACCCCGACCGCTTTACCCCCGGGAAATAGACCCGGTACCCATTGTACAGGAGGCTGGGTGGGCCCCAGGGCCAGTCTGGACGGCTGCGAAAAATCTCGCCCCCACTAGGATTCGATCCCCGGACCGTCCAGCTCGTAGCGAGTCGCTATACCGACTACGCTGGATCGTTACGAATCAAAATTAAATCCGAAAACTTTCAGTTTAGAACGGAGCAGAAGCTGAAACATACCTTCGCCATAAGTAGGGAAAAATCGCTTAGTGAAGTTGAGGCTACAATTTGATTCTCGGCACCCGGCAGGGAAAAGATGTATTTATTTGGTCAGAATGGCTCTGAGACTCTTGTCAGCTGCATGTGCGAGTGGCCTTTTGTTCTGGGTTAAAGCGGCCCGATCAACCTACTTCACTGCATAGGCATTTCCTCATCTACCGAAAACAGAAATACCCTGTTGCAAAACTTTGGACATTACGTAGGTAGCATTGCGTAGTATATTTTCATTGTGTGTCGTTAAATGAAACGGTCGCACCTCCAAACTCATTACTTTAAAGGAACAACAACAGGTGTCAGAAAAAACATGAAGCTGCAAGCAACAGTATTTCTGAAAGATTATAAACCGTGCCCGTGGGGATATTACGGCAGTATTTTCTTCCTCTTGAGTCTTTCACGTATCTGAGAAAATGTACGAATATTATTACAGTTTAGACAAGAGCCCTTTCTAAAATCAGTATAAAACACCGAAATTAGTTTTGACTTTTTAAAACAGTAATTCACATGTATTTTCAGAGAATGTCTTTTCATAATTAACAAAAAATGTTAAAATACCCTTGACACTTATTCAGACATTGTTGACTAACAAAATGACATGATCTGTTATAAACAGGGAAGTTACTAAAACGTCTCTGCAGTTTCTCTTCACTCGTACAAGTGCTGTTTATGCTGCACATTCAACCTGAGTTGGGAACAGCAATATATCCTCCAAAAGGGCATGCAGCAAAGGGCAATGTAAGACATCAACCGATTACAGTCCTCCACCTTGTTTTCATTCTAGGGCAGTGGGCCCTTGTAAGCTGTTTCTAATGTTCATTATACAGATGTACTTGGAATGCTAAGGTCAAACATGTGTCCATCAGCTCCTCCATTGTACCCTGATGCTACTACATGACCAGGCTTCGGTGTGCTTTATTCAAAATACATGAAGCACATAGGCTGAGATGAGATTCTACCAGATTTAGGTATGTTTCTTCCCTGGGTTTCAAGTGACAGACCACCTCTCCGGTAATATTTTGTCCACCAAGGCGTAAAATTCAAAAAGTACTAGGCGGAAACAAGCTCAACAGAGAGTCGGTTGCTTCTAGCAATATTTAAAACCAGTTCAAAGCATTCTTTCATAGAATAAACACAATCAGCCTTCTTAGTACTCATACAAGTCCAAAATTCCTGTCATAGACGTAGGAGTGTCCGCGGAGAGCAAAAAAAAAAAAACTGTTGCACATTACCAAACATGCCACTATCAACTACAGCGATGCGCAAATTAATCACTGTGAGGTTTTCACGTTACCCCACACACCCATCTGAAAACAAACGCAATTCCGTCACACGTGCTGGCACGTTGTGTGTGATGTAACAGTATAAGAAGGAACAAACATCACTTGCACCTTGGCGAGCAGTCCCTTTATGATAAACACACATCACAGATTTTCTGGTTTTCACGCTGCGCACACAGAAGATATTTACCTACGACTTTCTTCAATAAAAGACAGCCTGTATACGTCGCTGCCACAGTGCTATTTTGGACATAAATAGTTCAAATGTTCTGTAAACTTAAAAGCATGGCATTTTGCGTTCTTTGAAAAGTGACACTCAACAGACCATTAAGAAGTTTAAAAATGTAAAAATAGCCCGAAGTTTCGTAATCAACAAATGCTGTTCAAATTACATTTATTTGGGACTGTGATTTTCAATGGAAGAAACCTTAACACGTTTTCGGAAATCAGAGAGCTTCATCACTGTGACGACACGAGACATCAGGGAAATTTACAACAGCAGAAAAGAGAACGGTCGCATTGTGTCACATCTATAAGCATTTGCTGAGAAGTCCTCGAGTGCTCGTCGTGTCTTGATCACTGCTGTTCATCCATTCCATATTGCAATCATCGCTGCAGCCCCATGTATGGTCACACTGAAATCCGTATCAGCAGAAACGCCAAGCATTCGTAAGAAATTCAGAGTGGCTGTCCCAATCATTTCACCACATTGGCTTCGCAGAAGAAACCTCTTCGCAGTGGAAGGCTTGCTTTGGTACCTATTCTTGTACCATCCTTATCTGCAGATGTCCTAATCACATGGTGTTTTTATTCCTTCATTCCTTTTTGTACTGAACATATTTCTTATTCTCTTAATACTGCATCAACTCTTATCCTATCCACTCTTGTACATCTCTAGTCACATAAATACAGGAGATGTTTCGATTATGGTGTATTTACTACTCAAATTAGTTTAATATTCCACTTGTGTACAATATTTTCCAAGAAGATTTTAATCACAGCACGCAATATACACATTATTATTATTATTATTATTATTATTATTATTATTATTATCATCACCATATAATCTCAAATTATTTTTCCTGGTAATTACCCTCTTGAACCAATGGTACACCCCACCATTCAGGCTTAGTATGTGTGATGTTCTCAGCATAGCTGTTTTTGGGAGAGGGTCTATCGAGTGCTTGCCTGCTATTATTTACAAATACATTTCTAGTCCTTTAGTGACAATTACTGTGGCCCCAATAATTACTGGTTATTATTATTATTATTATTATCATTATTATTATTATTATTGTCGCCATCATTGATGTTTGTTCCAGGGTGGTTATTATGTTTACTACCACTTGAGGCAAGTGAATGGACCTACAAGGAAGGCAGCAATGGTGAGTGTTGTCAGACATCTTTGAAATTTATACCGTAAATGCACCAGATCAGAGACAGGAAATTATTTTTACTTAGGGGCCGATAAGCTCGTGACCAGGGAGCCTTAAGAGAAAAATCGTATACTTGAAACCTGTTACCTTCCTATAAATTACACGCGCATGATTGGATGAATTAATTCTGGCATGATATTCTAAACTGATTAGTATCCTCAACTGGTTAAAAACAAACACTAAACCGAATTCAGGGTGGACCCAGGCCCACTTTACCGGATAGGCAGTGAGCAGCCTTCGGCCCTCCACCGCGACAACTAGGTGCTTTCCCAATTATTCCAAATATCCCAAGAGTATATTTTAAAAGGGAAACACAATTTGTTTATATTCGAAACAAATGAATACATAAACAGATACTACAAAAATTAAATCAATATCTGTCAAAACACAACTAAATTCTATTTATTATATAGAACTACAAGTTTCGACGTATTCCACTTCATCCTCGGGTTCACAATTGGTCTTTAAAACATACAATTCTTCCTCAATATGTTTTAAAGACCAATTGTGAACAAAAGGATGACCTGAAATAGGTCGAAACAAGCAATTTTAAATAATAAATAGAATTTAGTTGTGTTTGGACATATATTGATTTAATTTTTATACTATTAACACCACAACTGGATGACGTTCGTTAAAATTGTCAATGCCAGTCAGGCACAAACCACAAATACATATTGTTTCTCTTTTACATACGACGTATAATAGGTAAGCCTATACTCCGATTTACGCAGTACGTTTGTTACTGTCAAACACCGCGCAACGCTAAAACGCACGCATCCACAATACGTTTTGTCCTCACAAACTCAACATAAATGGCATTATATTCCTGACGGTACGATGTTCAGTTGTATGCTTAGCGAAGCATTCGGCGGCTGCAGATCGTCAAAGGCAGAAACCTGGAATGGTTAGTTTATAGGCAGTAGATGAGCTGGCTACAGGTACTGTACCTAGACAGACGTTTTGATAAGTTTGATGTATAATTTTTGAAATCCTTTATGAATTACACGTGAGCCAGAGAGGCGTAGTCGGAATAGCGACTACGCTACGGGATGTGCGGTTCGGGATTCGAATCCCGGTAGAGGCAAGAGAGTTTCTCTTTGCCAAAACGTAAAGACCGGTTATGGGGCCCACCAAGCCTCCTATTCAATGGGTAACGGGGTTTTTCGGGGGGGGGGGGGCAAAGCGACCGGGGCGTGAAGTTAACCACTCATTCCATCTAGTGTCGAGGTTAAGTACAAGAGGAGCTGTACCCCAACTCCCCGTATATGCCTTCATGACGTGGACAGGAACAACTTTACCTGTATTATTTTAATGAATTACATACAAATATTTTGCGTAAAAAAAGCGAAATTCCATACAAGTGACCTAATTTAATTAGCGCAGGAATACAACTTGAAGACTAAATGTTAATATGGTAATTATACGAGATTTGAGGTTCTCACAGCAGTGTTGAGGAAGATTAAAGTCACTGGAATGTTGACGGGCGACACGGCGTAACATCCCAGAAGACTTGAATCTTCATGGTAATTGTAGTAAGAAATATCCACCTCTTACATGAACATGGTGCTGTGCAGCTGTTTGTAATGAACAGGCCGCAAAGGTCTCTCCCCTGAATAAAGCCAGTCGGCCTGCACTGCAAGAAACGCATGTTTGCACTAGACCGTATTTCACGAGCTATTACTGTATCGGAGCTCACTGCCACCATTCAACTCTGATTGAGGATGTGAAAACTACTTAAGTGGATGATAATCCTATCTGGATCATTCAACGTTTTAACATCACGGACTGCTGCCTTAATTGCCGCCGAATTTTCTAAATGATGTACGGCTGTTTCATTCTATCCTGTCCGTCTACTGTGGAACTTCGCTCCCAGAGATGTCTGGTTCGAATCTCGACCGGCACACTCTCTATCCTGATGCTTTCCGTGGCTTTCCTCAGTCTCTCCAGGCAGTACCTCAATCAGGCCGAAACAGGTTCCTTCCAAACCCTTTTCAACTTGTCATTCACTGTTCATCTGATCGCCCAGCGCTCTACAGTCTGAGACACTGAGATCCTCGTAATATAACCACACATACTTTGCCTGCTCATTCTATCAATAAAATCTTCTGTAGACAATCAAAATATTTACGTCGCACCGTAAGTTCACACGGGTGTGTCATCCTTACTTTACTTGTAGTGTGACAGTAAGTTTGTGTAAGACTGCGAATTCCCATTCTTTAACGCAACGCTTTTCAACTTTTACGCCATTTAGCTCAGTACCCAACGGCATACCGTATCATTTTATTGTAAATTTCTGTATAGCCAATACACGAACGTCCACATACATGAAGCTTTTTCAAACTATTATTCGTGTGAGAAATGAAGAAGTATTACACAGAGTCAAGGAGGAAAGGAATATCCTAAATACAATAAAAAGAAGAAAGGCTAACTGGATTGGTCACATCTTGCGTAGAAACTACCTTCTGAAACACGTGATTGAAGGAAAGTTAGAGGGAAGGATAGAAATGACAGGAAGACGAGGAAGAAGACGTAAGCAGCTACTGGATGGCCTTAGGGAAAAGAGAAGATGCTGGAAATTGAAAGAGGAAGCACTTGATCGCACCCTGTGAAGAACTCGCTTTGGAAGAGGTTACGGACCTGTCTTAAGACAGACTACAGAATGAATGAATGAATGAATTCATATCTTTAGCGTATGTTTCGTAACACTGTAGTAATTAAAGCTAACAGAATAAATAAGTAGTCCAACACAATTTTAGGAACTAGTAATAAACAACAAGACTTACAGAAATACGCAATACTGAGATTAAGAAAGGTTATTCTGTAAAAGCACAGTATTTTCAAATAAACGGAAACAGATTGTGAAATGCTGCTACATGTATATAAACACATCTGAGTTCGCGTTAGGGCATACTCAGGCTCGCGTCTAACGCGGGTTGAGCAACACTGAGTTCATGCATCAATTGTCGTGATGACTTATCTGACAGCTTACGGTGCAGTCTGCAGTGTTTGTCTCTTTCCCTCAGTAACCTTTAAAGCCATGCCAAAGGCCAACATCTAATTAAAATTAAAATAATGTCCGTCCAGTTGCGGTCCACAAACGCATAATTAGTCGACCTACTGCTCCACTTTTTGTATTCCTTTGAGATGACTTTGGTATTCTGTATTGTGAACTGTGATTAGAACAGGACACTTAACTTCTCGTTAACAGCTGCCACGCACATTTTGTCTGGTGCTGGTACAGTTCACATTGGCCACACGACCGTCTGCCAGTTTTGTACCAATATCTGATTTTTTTTTTTCCTATGGCTCGACAGCCCCTTGGGGGCCTAGGCCTCCTCATTTTTCGAGGCTTCACGATCACACTTTTTAGACACACACACACTCGGTTGGACTCCTCTGGACGAGTGACCAGTTCGTCGCAGAGACCTCTACCTGACAACACACAACACTCACAAGAGACAGACATCCATGCCCCCGGTGGAATTCGAACTCACCATCCTAGTAAGCGAGCGGCCGCAGACCCACCCTTAAGACAGCACGGCCACTGGGATCGGCACTAATATCTGATACCTTAATAAAACTTCTACTGCTCTGTAGTCAGTATTAGCTCTTGGGGACTCCTGACACACACTATCGTTTAAACCATCTGACTATTCCAGAATTGTAAGCTGCTGCTCGGCTACTGAAACCACCCACCAACATCTAGAGTTACGACAGAATATAATGGGAAGGGATGCTATATGGATGTCCCTTTGTAACAAATTGCCCAGATCAACTGCTCAATGGACATGGGCACACATAATCCATCCGCAAATGTCCTACGGCCATCAAACACGCATTACTGTATCAAATTTACATTGAAAAGTGACGTTAGTGGCACGGGGTAAGGCATAGACGTACAAGTAATTTGTATGAGCCAAATAATTACGTCTTGAAACCAGGGATCAGTTGGGGGGTCAGTACGAACTTCAGACTTGAACAGCCAAAGCACCAACATAATTACACACGCTGCAGAAGCAATTCTAATTTAAAACACTGAAGTCAGATGGCCCATCTCCATATTCTGGACATAGAAATATAATAAACCTTGAAGATTCATCGTAAGACCTTAAATTATTACTAATTAGAAACTCCAAGTAAATTACACGAACATGACATTTCAACGTATTTTAAGGAAAACAGTACACTGTCCATTTTATTCAGTATTACAGGTACTATGTGTGACTGCTATGATACGTTTCGGGCTCACACAACTGAACAGCATTCTGGCAGACTTCCTTCATTACCTCTATACATTATTCCATATAACCCTTTACAGCCCTGTGATAATTAAATGCACCCCTTGCTGCAACATTTAAAAGCTCCGCATTTAGCCCTAAACAGTCCTATTTATTTGTTCCTACTATTTCATATCAGAGATACCTACTTCCCTAAACAGCAGTAATTGACAGGCCTTTGAAGCAGAAATGGCGCGTTCTCCCTGTGATGTAGGAATTCAAATCGTGTATAATTTAGATGTATTATCTCAGAAGACAGTAAGTAATGCCCAACGTACGACTAGGTCGCAAAAAGTTTCGCCATCCGTCGTCTAGGTAGTGACTGCAACGCTAAATGAACCACAAAATGCTAGAAATTTATAACAAAAGCCTGCAACGCGTCTGTGAGATTGTTGGGCAGCGAGATGGGAGTCTGGAGCTGCAAGCACCTTTAGGAAACATTTTGTGACCGTAATTAATATTTTCCACATTGCCTCAGAGTGAATTTAGGAAAAATAGCAAGTGCATTATAAATACCAACAGATAATACCAAGACGTTTTACATACAAAAAAAGACGAAGTACATGGTTCAGTACCGATTCTATGTATGGTAAATCATTTGAAACGAAAACGCTGCAAGATTTTACCGACATTAATGAGATCTTGACACGTATTTTAAACTTCGGACAAGTTTTAAATATATTTAACGTCACAATATCTATACACACGACAAAAACCTGGGATCTCAGGGTAGTGTGGCACTGCACGTTGTATATATAACTTCTTTTTTAATTTTGGCAGTACAACTTGCCTGAAGACGACCGGAAAGGATCGAAACATGTAGCAAGTTATGTTTTAATTAAAATCTAGTTATGCCTGCTGAAAGAGTAACGAGTTAATTGTATATACATGCTACCATAGCACAATGGAATGTCACCCTTGAAGATTACTTCCCACTGCTGAACAAACAGAATATCACTAAATTATACCACACATATTTGCCAAAGTGAGGCCTTAAAAAAAAGACAAAATCGGAAGATTCACTCTTTAATTCTTTTTGTGTGCTGGGGGGAGGGCCTTTCAGTCCCTAGCGTTATACTTCAGTCAATATTTTAACATGCTTTATAAGATTTGTTAGAGCGAGTCAATTCAAGTAAGGTTTCAGTCTAACTCTTTTATGTATCCCTTTTTGTCCTTGTGGTTCTTGGCGGTAACTGTTATCCTATTTTTGGCATATTTTATTGTATTCGCTAAAGCCAGGCCTATCAAACGAAGCAATTCTTGAACTATTTTGTCTAACTTACTCCCAAGTTCTTATCTTTATTTTCTGGTAACTTATGGCTGCCACACACAACATACAAGCGCGCGTGCGTGCATACGCCTTCTTTTATTATATCGATTACACACACATCATAATTTAATACGATAGCAGAACGATAGACTTTGCATCATAGTGTACATTCACTGAAACAGGCAGCCGGCATGCTTTTGTGTTAGGAGAAACAAAAACTGAATCCGGAAGATTACGCACTTTATGACAGGTGCACGTGCCAAGTGCCTGGAGGGGTAAAGTCAGAAAGTGCCAATTGTACGTGCCAGATTCTAAATTTAGCCATAAAGACAACATCTACTTTCTGAGGGGAATAAAAGCTGTGCAAAGAACAGGTATATATATATATATATATATATATATATATAATATATATATATTGCATCTGCAAGTTACAGGTCGTGATGGGTAGTTCCGGTGCGTTACCCGGAGTTGTCAGCCTGCCTAGAACGCGACACCTCAAGTGGTACACCAACATGTCCGTCAATTAATCCTTTAAAATCGTAATTTTATAGCTGTCACAATACACGTATAGGCCTGTACA
Organism: Reticulitermes speratus; assembly: GCA_021186555.1. NCBI lineage: Eukaryota > Metazoa > Arthropoda > Insecta > Blattodea > Rhinotermitidae > Reticulitermes > Reticulitermes speratus. The sequence continues at coordinate 20,796,769 of JAJKFL010000002.1, forward strand.
CAATATACAATATCACAAGTACCTGTAACTTCCAAAATGGAGAAAAGCTACTGCCCGACAGCGGTCCGCAACCAACCGACTAAAAAGCATGGCTCGCCCATGAGACATTCGAATAAACAGGACTGGAATGTGTCTACTGCATGATTTAATACACAAAATTACCAACCGGCGTCCTCTGATATTCATTAAGATCACTAACATATGGGAATAATGGAATGTTAATCACTCAAAGTCTCCCATATCGAATTTCAAGAAGAAATGTGGAGGGATTCCATTGCCACTTCCACCCACGACCTTATCCAAAGCAGCTTTTATTATGAATCAATACGGCTGAAAATCAGAATTATCCAGCAGCTTTTAGCGGAAGTCTCCTATACTGAATTTCATGAATTTCGACGAAATGTGTGAAACAGTGTACAGGATAAATGTAAAGGTCTAGTTAAGGCCTGGAAAACTAGGTTTTATTATGGATCAATATACCTGGACTCTGCCTGACAGCTTTTGGAGAAAGCTTCACATCGAATTCCAAAAAAATCTATGAAACGGTTCACGCCATATATGAACGTACATTAACAGCCCTGTGCAAACTACACTCTACCGTAGAACAATATCGCTGAAAATCAGAAATCGCCAAAATTTTTAAATGGAAGTAATCCATATCGAATATTAACAAAATATGTCCAACACTGCATGGGATCATGGAAATGTCCATTTACAGCCTTGTGTTAAGTGGGGTTTCTTACGGATCAACGTAAAAATAAGAATCTCTTGTAAACTTTTAGTGACAGTCTTTCACATCGACTTGCAGACACATTTGTGAAACGCTCTAGGCATACACGGAATAGCTTCCATTTTGCAATGCTTTACTTGAAGTCGTCGAAATTTAACATTCACGAATTGAACATCCACGAGGCAAAAACAGAGCATGCGATGGAACTGTTAAGCTATGCGTAGTTTCCCAGTTTGGTTTTACTTTTTAAAGAAGGCCTATCAGGAAACTATATTCTACCATCAAATCGCAATATTGTTTCAATTTCAGGTAGGCTACGTATATTACTTGCCTGTCTAGCAAAAGTGATCGATTGTTCCACACTTGGTGTAACTCTGACATATTTAACAAACAACTGTAAATACAAATGAGCGTTTCCACGATCTTCTGAAATGTAACGCCGTCTGACTGTGTCATATACCAAAAGACATTAATCTTAAATAATTCTCAAGCAGGGTTAAGGAGTTAGACAACATTCTACATAACACACCTCAAACAACCATCAATATATAAAATCACAACATAATAAAAAAAACTGATCATAATGAAAAATTAATAAAAATACACTTGCCGTCCAAAATTTCCGAGAACCGCTGCCTTAGATCAAAACGATAAGCTATGAATATTTTATGTTGAATTCAATTTTTTTTTTATTTCAAGGACCTAGTCAATGGCCTGGAATGTGCAAGGCTGGCACCAGACAGTCACCAATAGACCTCGACCCTCAACTTGCTGTCCCTGGTCATTTTGAGCCTTTAGTTTTGCTCAATTACGACCGGCCAGTCGCCGCGAACATAACTAACAATGGTCACACAGGTGAGTGTAAATGTGTTTCGTAAAATACGGAACACAGTAAATCTCGCTTATGTTTCTTGGGCCATTGACCACATCAAATTCCGATTCGCAGTACATGTTCACGTTTCCTTCAATCAGCAGAGCACTGGCTTCACTGAGGCCGGCTCCCACATCCAACGCGTGTAGTCTTTGTAACGAATCATGCTAGGGTTCCTGGCCAGATGGTGACGTAAAGCGAGACACCTGTGCTCCTGCCTTTGTGGTACTTCCTCACTGAGGAGGGTTTGACATGTAGATGTGCGAAATCTCATGCACGTACAGAGGCCCTTATTTTCAGCTACCACTTTCAGCCTAATTCCCTCATAAATCTGATGCACCCACAGAGGTCCTTATTTTCGGCTACCACTTTCAGACGAATTCCCTCATAAATCTGATGCACCCACAGAGGTCCTTATTTTCGGCTACCACTTTCAGACGAATTCCCTCACAAACCTGATGCACACACAGAGGTCCTTATTTTCGGCTACCACTTTCAGACGAATTCCCTCATAAATCTGATGCACCCACAGAGGTCCTTATTTTCGGCTACCACTTTCAGACGAATTCCCTCATAAATCTGATGCACCCACAGAGGTCATTTTCGGCTACCACTTTCAGACGAATTCCCTCATAAATCTGATGCACACACAGATGTCCTTATTTACAACCGAATTCCCTCTATACATTTTTCACGTATATTAGCTGTCTTAATAGGATTTTGTCCTGCATTCTGGTCATGAGACATGAACATACACGTATGTAGTTTTCTCTGCATTTGCTTCTAAACCAACGTCCTTACTAGCAAGTAACACTTTCTATGTTCTTTTTGTACTATTTATGCTTTCACTCTTTAAATTACATCAACAATGTAGAACAGAAGCTGAATGTGTCCCATCCAATTTCAGTTTCTTCTGGTCTTCTTGGACCTTTCCTAACAACACATTCTAAATAAAAATTGAAAAGCACTGGCAATAGAGCATCTTAGTACAGACCATTCTGAATAATAATATATGAGACAAATCTGTGTTCATAGCACTAAGTGCCTATTAGATAACAACAATGGGGCATAAAAATGTTTGGTAATAATCTTTGGTAGGACAACCGCTGGTGATTTAAAAAACCCCTGAAGATGATTCATCATTTGGATCAGAACATGCTGGGTGAATAATTTGTATAATAAATAAACCTTATATTGCATGTTTTTAATTACTCATATCAGACAAGTTCTTATCTGCACATGCTTTATAATAAGTTTAATTTAAATATACTTTAATTTGCTTAACTAGTTTCAGACTTGTACACCAAATGTATTCAGAATATTGTCCAAAATTTCCCTCCTAACTCCATCATAGGCTTTCTCAAGTCTATAAATGGCTAAAGGCTGAGTACTACCCACTTTCTTCCCCTTCCTTCACCACAATCTAACAAATGGACTATGTCTGATCTATTATGTCAAAACCAATAGTAATGATTCACAATTTTATCTATTGCATGTGTGGAGTTACCCTGCAACAGAATGCTGGACAAAACTTTGTATGCAGCTCACAAACAGTGCTTTGCCTTGATAATTGCTACAATAAGTTTCATCACCGTTCTTATACACACGTATAAAAACAGACTCCTTCCCATGCTGAAACAACTTGTCCTTACTCCAGAGTTAGTAGGTTTGTGGATCTCAACAAATTTTTCACCTCCCACTTGGATAAATTCTGCCACAATCTAAGACAGGGATTTATATGTTTTCAACATCACATTGGCCATCTCAACCTAAAAGGCACCAGGCACAGGTGTCAGTAGGTCAGCTGTATGCATTTCAGTCTGCCTAACATCATTAACCCAAGCACATGCACACAGCTGTACAAGTGACTCTTCCACCTGTTCAAAATAGTGTGAAAATCTACTAGCACTAGTTAATACTGCAAGTCTAATTTTGTTATCATCAGTCCACCTATCTGTAACAAGCCAAAATACCCATTCTTCACACTTCACAATACCACAATATATGGGTACAGTGTCCAAACATTTAAAGCAGAAATGGTAGTCAAATTATGGAATGAAAGTTTACTCAAGTACAGGAGTTAAAAAATAAAATAAGTTGAAGTGACAATTCAAATTGCGTAAAGAATCTACCACAATACTTGCACATTGCTTTAACAACTATGGCTACCATACATCCTGCTGACAGTATGGAATAAATTTCATCTATGTAAAAATATCTTTCGATATTATCTATTACATACACGGTAATAAACAGAAAACAGACAGAAAAGTTTACATTTTCCTATAGCATATTACATGATATTGATCTACTTATAGTGATGCTGAACATAGAGCAGCCCTGTGAAATTGTTATGGCAGCTGGCGGTTTGCCAGCTGTCTACCATCTGGAACAGATACATTTCCATTGGAAATCCGAACACACTTTGCAAGGAACAAGGTGAGTCACATGTTTCTTCCATGTCATCATGTTGAATGATGCACATGACCAGGAAGGAACACATGAAAGTACATTCACATGACAGTTAAGTTTTATCATTCTTTATCTCTTCCTGATTTCTCAAGCCTACTCAATCCAGGAAATTATCTCCCCACCAATTCTAAAGGCAAGAGAACCTCCAAAGTCAATGATTGTAATGGCAATGAAAATTGCACAAAACATCCATGCTGTGGATGCAATAAACCGAGAATTTGCTTGCCCTACAGTTGTGCACATCTTGAAATGTGCAGCCACTAAGATTGTCTGTGGTGAATTCCATCAATAACCAAATTACCTTAACTCTGAGTTTCTCAGATGTTACATCTCTGATACCTATTTAAAAACATGCAATATGTAAAAGCTTCAAATGATGGTACTTAGGGATCAAAGCACCACAGTGCTGTTAATGACTGGATGTGCTGAACACTGACACCAGGACCCCAAACAGAGAAGTGGAGAATCCATAATTTTGATAAACAAGTTGGATTAGGTTACAATGATGGTGATATCACAAAATAAGGAAACCCTAAGTGATGAGTTTTGAAGTGCATTTAACAAGGAAATGATGGACATGAAGTTGGGAATGGGTGACCTCAGTACAAAATGAGATCAGATGAAGGAGGCAGTAAGAAATGTGCCAGGTCATACAACAGATAAAACTGAATATAGACAATAGATCCTACAGGAATGAATGTTGGAAGGCAGGGTCAATACCCTAGACATTACTAGAATAAAAAATAATATTATAATATTATGGCTAGTGAGAAAAAGAAATGTGAGATATTTTGACAACTTGAGTATGATACCTCAAATGCAGTAAAGACATGTATAAGAGAGAATATGAAGACTGAGTTAGTGGAAGGGCAGACAATATATATTTTCATTAATGAACTTCCTTGTTAATAATCAAGAAAACTTTCAAACAAATTCATCAATACACAGTATTAATACAAGGAATAAGCACCATCTTCATAGACCAATTGCCAACCTATCATGCTTTCAGAAAAGTGCATTATATTCTAGTATCAGGATCTTCAATAGCTTACCGTGTAATATCAAAAACCTTAAGAATGAAAAGGCACAATTTAAAGCAGCACTAAGAAGATACTTAAATGCACACTAATTTTACTCTGTAGATGAATTTCTTATGAGTACTGTTAACCTATAATACTGACATCTAAGACTGCACATAGATGTTTAAAGCATTTTGCAATGTACATTTTGTATGTTTTTGTATGTTATGACTTATTCCACATCCTCTTTGTCTTGTGACAAAATTATGGATCCGTGGAATGTATATATGTATGTATGCAAGACTAGGAAGATGTACAGGAATGGTGTGGTACTAGTTTGCTTTACAACCTTTTTTAAAGAACATGAAGTTCTGCAAAATAAAAGTAAATGGCTGGTTCCAAATTGAGAAATGATCATGATTACTAGCTTGAAATGTGGAAAGTGAGAAAGCAATTAATTCCTTACCTAATGATCTAAAGAAGACTGGCCATAAGTTGCTTGAAGGAATAACATATAGTCTGAGTTGAAGGCAGTTAAACTGGGCACCTGTAGGAGATAGCAGCGACATGAGGTTTGACCAAACCCATATGCAGTATGAAGGTTGGGCTCTAGGTGTCCATCTTGTGACACTGGAAACAGGAGAAATGCCTAGATATACCAACTGGAGAATAGGTAACTGGGAATCTAGAGGAGCTAATGTATCTGAGTGTAGCATTACAAGGTACTGGGGAGGATGAAGGCAACACAGGAACTGGAAGTGTGATGACTGACAGGTATAAATAGGAAGGACAGACAAACAAGACACCAAAACAGGGGCAATGCAGTCTGCCATATTTGTGTTACCAGAGGATATGGATGCTGTAACACCAGCTGAAGGGAGTCCAGTGTGAGTTAGAGCAATGAATAGAATTTAAGGAACTGAATGGTAAAGGGGAATAAGTGGGGGAAGTACTAATTCAAAATAGGGGAATGGAGTGTGGGCAGTGAGGGCTCACTCCATGTTAAATACTGGAACATGGAAAGGTTTGAAGGTAGAGTTAGTGACAAGCAAGTGACTTCAGTTGTGAGTAATGACATTACTGTGACAGCAGACAGTTGGTTGGGAAAATAAACATTAGAAGGGGAGAAACAAGGGAGGAATTATAATTTATGTAACAGAGTCAAAGAAATCAGAACTGAGCTACATAATGCGGTTGGGAGTTAAAAGTATAAACAACTTATTATATCATACATACTGCTGGTTTATAAGTTGCATACATGATCAGAATATTCTATCCATAACATTTTGAAGCAAAAGAATAGATCATGAATCTAAAAGATATGAATCTGAAGGCAACATATGTTTAGGAAGAATTTAATGGTAGAACTGCTGACAGGGCAGTGAGGCATGTTCACCCCTCCAAATGTGTATTTACAGCATTGAATAGTTTTTATAAGGAGAGCAGATGCATGCAACAATGTGCATACTGCATACTATAATGCAGAAAAGGACACAGAGAAAACAGTCTAAGGAAAGAGATACAGAACAAAGACCAACCAGTATGACAGAGAATGTTTGGCAAATACAAAGACTGTTAAAGCAGCACTATTGGAATGGAGGGTTAGAAATGATACTACAGTATATCAAAAGAAAAATTTACAGTTGTAAGAAGACATAACAAGGACCTGGCTGAATCCAAGAAAAAGAACAAGGAACCAGCTAATAAATATACTTGTTATGCAGAATTTCTCTTGTGACTTAGTGACATGACTAAGGAGGTGTCAAACTGGATTTCGAAAAAAGTAGGATGATGGGCATTGTTTTTGTAACCAAAATGACAGTGGATAATAATACACGAGGTTCAAGAAAGGCCAAGTATACTGTCGTTTTAAGTTGCAACATGACCAACTGCATTACAAGTAGTTGGTAAGAGTTAAGTGACTAATTTAATGAACTAAGTAAGTGAAGTGAGAAATGAATATGTGTTAATGTAATTTCTTATTTAATGTATTTATTGTTGTTGAAATTGAAAAGGTAAGGAGTGTATACGTGCCAACAACTGTTGCAAACACAGGTACAGTAGTGTCAGGACTTCTATGTGCAGATCCTTCAGAACAAAGAGATCACAAAAAATCACGAAATGAAAAGTGGAAAGATACTGGAAGTGAAGGCTACACAAGAAAGATGAGTTGTGTGGTGTCTGAAAAAGGAGGGAGATTGAAGAATGAAGAAAAGTGGATTATGAGGGGGAAAATAATTGAAAAACAATAAAAGAAATAAATTATTTAGGGATATTTTGGATTGTAGTGGTCAGTTCGATAAAGAGAAACTAGACCAGCAGAGAAAACCTGGCTATGATTGTGACGGATGTTTAGCCTAGGTGCCTTAACTATACTGTAGTGTGAGAACACTATGAAAGATTGATGGAATGTTAGTGGAGTGGAGGTATGGGACACATATAAGCAGTGGAAGAATATAAACTCACGACTACACTATGTAAGAAGGTATTAGGGGTTTGTAAACACACAGCAACTGGCTCGGCACATTTGATATGGGAAGTGATAACAATCCAGGTGGAGCAACAATAAAGAGCTTGTAAATACTAGGAGATAGTACTTTTAGATGAAACTGGTACATTAAATAAATGTTTACAATTGATACCAACAGATTAAAAGCATATAGCTGGATACACAGGACTGAAACTTAAGTAAGAAAGATAGGTTTGGCACATACAGCATTTGGGTGGAACAAGAAAATTGTTGGAGTAAGATATATGTGTACAGTAACATTAAAATAAGGTGCAATTGTACTGAAAGACATTATGGATGCAAGGATATCAGAAAAGACTTCTGTAACTGTATATGCTAATATAAAGAAAATAAGGGGGACAGAATGTATTAAATGTTGTAGTAAGAAGGAAGACGACGAGTAAGGTGGAGACTAGGAATACAGAAGTTAAATGTCCATGAAGGGAATGTCTGCAAAGGACAATATCCCATGTCTAAGAAGAGGAAAGGTGGAAAGCTGCAGTGAAAGCAAGAATTGGAGAAAACAATTTGGCATAAATAAAGGTTAAGATTTCATGCAGAAATTATTTAGAAAAAAACAATTCATTGTAATAATAGCTTTTTTTTTCTTAGAGATATTTGGGAATACTTGTTTAAAAAGAGAGTGAGAGAGACATGTTAAATATAATATTACATAGCAAATAAGGAGAAGTATAAACTTTCAGAGCAAAACAGCACAATTAAATTCAGCTAATACCTGTAATAACACTGTAATCAATGAGTTCCTACCCACAAAACAAGCAGGTTGGGAGGATCATGTAATTTTAAAAACTCAATAAATTGCTTACATTAAATTCAAGTTTCGTCTGGATATGGATTAGTGTCTGATGTATGGACAGTCATTCTGACCTGTGTTTGTTCTAGATGGCCTCTAGAAATGCACATGGTACACTATGATCGACGCTTCAAAAAGTTCAGTGAAGCAGCAAAAGTTAATAAGGGTCTGGCCGTGCTTGCTGTTTTATTCTACGTAAGTTATATAACAGAATGTTTACAAGTAGAATGCATCTCAAAGATAATCTCATACTTTAATACAAATAACACCTACATATTTTACAAGTGAGTCTCAGGGATACCTAAATATGCTAAGCCACTTTCCATTCATCTATGGCAGGCCAATACATTCTTGCAGAACACAGTCTGCATTACATTAATTTTCTTCCACTGCTCATACATCCCCCATACTTCCACTCCATACAGCATTCCAGCTGAAACTAACATTTTAACATGTTGGTATAACTTACATCTGGCATGGGGGAATGCAAACAGCCTTCATATATTTTATTCATTTGTGGCTTATTTAACAAAGCTATCAACAGCTCAGAATATACAGCATTAAAACTTAGGCTGATTTATGACTAACAGGATAGAGAAGGAAGAAGTGTGGGCCTAATCTCAGAAATTAGGCTTGTAGTTGCCTAAAGGCACTAAGAAGCAGCGCAAACTAACTGTCAGGATAACCACCCTCTAAGCTGAGATTTGAAGCCTCCTAAATATGACACAGGAGTGCTACTCACTCAGCTCCATATTTTTGAAATTCCTTGTGCCTAAAATGGAAACATGTTGCTTCAAATAGTTTGTTTTCCTTTTGTTGTAGCAATAGTGTTACAGTGAAGAGTGACAGGAAATCAGAATTGATCGTAATACTGTTCCTGGAATACAGAAAAACCACAAACTATCTGCAGCACAAGATAAATAAAGGAGTGAGCATGCCAGAACAGTAATGTGTACATTTCCTAACTGGTTTACTGTGTTGACAGTTGTAAAAAACTACAGAAGGTCTATCTATTTTTAACATATTAACTCAAGTCACTGTACGGCTGCATTTTAATATTATAAGCCTGAACTGCTACATTGGTATATATATGATTCTCAGTTTGCGACAAATGCTGTGTAGGTCATTATGTGAGGCACATTTTAAATAAATTATTAACTGTGTTCAGTAAAAGTGATTCTAGCCTATTTCTATCAACTTGTGACTGAACCTCAGACAAGCATCATAGACATATAAAACTTCATGAAACTCCATCTGGTAGAAGCTGAGTTGTTCCATGCCGACAGACAGACATATGGCCAGACATGACAAGGCTACTAGGCACTTTACACAGTTGCTTTGTGAATGTGTCAAAAAAGAACTTGGTCCAGCAAAGATACAATCATGACCATCTGCACAAAAGCCCATAATGCTAACCACAACATACACTGCACTGCAGTGAAAGTTTATAAATTTAAATTACTTGAATATGACATTAACAAAAGATTTTTAGCACTGCTAGTCTGTGCAGTAGTAAAAGTAATTCATAAATCTTGCCTGAAATTCTTTGTATTTTAAGTAATAATACATACCAAACATAAATATTTCAGTACAAGATTTATTTTACTTTACAGCTCTATTAACAGGTGACACAGAAATATCTGACTCACCAATAAAATTAGACAAGTATACTCTTTGCCAAGGATTTATGTTTCAAGAAGGGAGATCATCTTGTGTTTTAGTATATATGATAACATTTCAGTAAATAATGTTTATAATGTCCATTTGTAACTTGACTGGAAGCCAGTGATGCACCACATTTTCATGAGGAATCCCTGCATGTACACCATAACCTTGTTCCTGTGTCTCAGTAAACTTCACATTTGTCTTTAATTCAAAATTCTTGTGTCACTTTTCAGGAAACAAAGGAGCCAAACACTGGATTCCAGCCCATATTGGAATCCATGTCTAAAGTGAGCCATGTGGAAGGAACCCCATTCAAGCTATCTCAACATGTGATACTCCAAGATTTATTACCTCATGAACTGAATTACTTTTATCACTATGCTGGTTCACTCACAACGCCAAACTGTGATGAATCAGTTGTGTGGACCGTCCTGGCACAACTTGTACCTGTTGGTGAACAGCAGGTAATATCTCAACAGACCAACAGAATTATTATTGACTTATTCCACATAAAAAAAAACCTGGTACACTGTCTTCAATGAATATTCAATAGTTACTGCACAGTTAAAGGATTCATTTATTGTCAGAGAAGTGTACAATCATCATTTCCATAAAGAGACTACACTGACCTTATCTTCTGCCAGTTTGTTCAAGTTCACATCCTCATAACACTTATCATCAAGATTAATTTTAACAGGATTCTTACAAATATTTGCTGGCCTCTCATAAGACAATTTTCACTTAGGTTAAGAAACCACAAATTTTACTCATCTGTTTTCCTTACATGTGCTGCATCTCACCCATAGTGATGTAACTGTCCTACCAGATGTGAAGATTATGTCACTTTCTCCATCCCATTCATTCATTTTTAGGCGCGTTTGCACAGTCGTGAAAAGCACCTATTAGCTTCATCCTGTCCATCCATTCATCCGTCAATGTGTTCACATGTATCAGTGCAGATCCCACTGGACAGATTTCCATGAAATGTTATATTGGGGACTTTTACAAAAATGTGTTGAGAAACTCAAAATTTTGTTAAAATTGGATAAAAATATCAGGCACTTTACATGAAGACCTGAGTATGTTTGATTGTTGCCAGCAACATAAATTCACCATAAAAGCATTTATATATATTTATATTTATTGTATTTATATTATATTTATTATATCATATATTTATTTATATATTTTTTCATATTTAACAAATGATGCAAGACGTACATATGAAATTAAATCCAGGATTGCCACGGCAAAAGCAGCATTCAACACGAAGAAGACTCTTTTCACCAGCAAACTGGACTTAAATTTAAGGAAGAAACTAGTAAAGTGCTACAGTTGAAGCATAGCTTTGTATGGTGCTGAAACTTGGACAATTCAGGAAGAAGATCAGAAATACCTGGAAGTTTTGAAATGTGGTGCTGGATAAGGATGGAGATCAGTTCAACTGATTGTGTGAGAAATGAAGTATCACATAGAGTCAAGGAGGACAGAAATATCCCACATACAATAAAAAGGAAGGCTAACTGGATTGGTCACATCTTGCTTAGGAACTGCCTTCTAAAACATGTTATTGAAGGAAGGACAGAAGTAAGGATAGAAGTAATGGGAAGATGAGGAAGAAGTTGTAAGAAGCTACTGGAAGATCTTAAGGAAACAACAGGATACTGGAAACTGAAAGAGGAAGCACTAGTTCACACTCTATGGAGAACACACTTTGGAAGAGGCTATGGACCTGTTGTAAGACAAACTGTGGCATGAACGAATTTTTATACTGTTGTCAGTAACATATAGCTCAAGGCTACGGTGCATCCAGAGCTTCTGCCAACAGGCCCTTTGGAAGAAGAAGATGTAGGTCAACAATACACACAGAACAAATTGTTGCATTTTCATTGCAACAATGGTTATTCAAACATGACACAATGTTATGTTACATGTACATTGCATATCTTGATCTAATTATTTCCAAATATACTTCCTTCCATCAAACATAGGTATTTTTAAGCTCTGCTTCCATCCTGTCACATTATTGTAGTTTATGAATCATATCTGGATGAATGAACCAGTACTGAACATGCATGAAGCAGTATGGTTTTTAACCTTTGTACATGTACTGAAGCGAATATGAAGTGTTATCGCACTCATTTGAAAGATTATTGACCTATCACATGCCTGACAAGAATAAAAAATGTAGATGACATCACATTCTTGCTCATCTCAAATGTTTTCCACACAGGGTTATTTTCAGTTTCACTGTCATCAGACTTTAAGGATTGTGTTAACACTGTTAAAAATGTTATGTAGACTGCATACTTAATAGCACAGCTAGCTACTTAAAGTTCATACCTGAAAGATAACAAATATATATATATGTTTCTAGGACTGATTTAACTTAATCTCATAAACATTCAAGTCCTCTGGGACGTGATGCCATGTTAATGCTAAATACTGTAGTTCCTGATATTTTGGAAGAGCCTGAATCATCAACAACACCATTGTGAGAACCTCAAATCTTGCACCAATATGATAAGTTACTACCAATGAATAGAATCACAAAGTTCTGGGACAGAAGCAAATACAGCAACACTGTGGGAGGTAGAATGGAGCCAGCTCATGCATGTCTTGACACAAAATGGAATTGTTACGTTTCCAGACTGGTGGGCATGAGAGGAAGTGTGCAGTATAAGGAAAATTTTGAAATGGAAAGATGAATCACCTTAATAAACTGTGTCACTGATTGAGAAAATCCGTGACAGAAAGGCTGAAGATGATTCAGTGTATGACCAAGGTATTTAGGTAGGATCACTGGTACACTGCAAAATGACCCACCCAGCAGATGGTCTGCAGCATCTCAGATGAAACATAATGTGAACAAAATAGCATACCCTTTGATTTTATCTACTTACATAATGTTAATTATGACTGCAAAACAGGGTACTGAAATCTACCACAAAGTTCTGTGCTGGAATACTACCTGTTAAAATAATACCTACGCCTAAATTCAATGCCATGAAATCATGTAGGGGCAGTGGATATAAGTTTATGTGTTGTTAACCTCATAAGTAGATGCAGGCAAATAGCTATGACCACTTTAACCTTGGCGGGCATTGGACAGAATCATGTGTGAGCCCTGTAACACGTCTGGATATGATGGCACAGAGAAAATACCTGCCCCTGGCCTGGAATCAACTACTATCTAATAAGTACTTAGTAAACTATTTTAACTTTCATATGGTGAAACTTCCCTGCTGTTAAGGTAGCTAATAACACAACCATTAACATATGCCAACATATTTATTTCCAACTACTTGCGCAACTGTTAGTCAACATGTATATTATTACTTCTCCAACATGTTTCGGCTAATAATAATAGCCATCCTCAGGAGACCGTTGACACAAAGGAGCACTTGATGCTAAAAAATATTGTAGTCAGTTGTACTTGGTGATACATTATAAAAGTAAAATATCAGTATTTTATACTAATTACTAAAATTAGTTAAAATTTCACAATAATATAAATACTGTACAATTTTAACCTAATTTTAGTAATTGTTCTACAGTCAAATGCTCCGTTGAGTCAACAGTCTCCCTGAGGACAGCTATTATTATTAACCAAAACATGTCTGAGAAACAATAATATGCATATTAACCAACAGGCGTGAAATTAATTGGAAATAAATATATTCTTACATATACTTATGTCAAGGAAGACATATAATATCAAACAGACCAACAGGTTTAAGAATTTCACATAGAACAAGACTGGAACCAGAATCATTTTTATTAATTTTGGTCTAGGTGGCACAATTTCACAAGATTCAGTCCCACCATGAACCACTCATATCCAACTACAGACCGGTCCAGAAGGTGAACAACCGTCTTATCCACTTGCAGCAGCCTTCTGAAGATTACCAAGGAATATCAGCTTCCTCCAGACTGTACCAGTCTTACTTTATTATAACTGCATTGGAAATATTCAGTATTGTTGGTCAGTTTTTTCTTAGTTAATTTAGTCTAGGTGTGATAAAAATCAAGACTACAGAAAACACATACCAGAATTTCTACTTGCAATACATTGTGTGGACCTCTAGTTCTTAACCATGGAATAAATAAAATGGCAGTTTTATTTATAAAAGGCTTGAATGATTTGGAGAACTGTAACACAACGTAGTATTCTTGTCAGCTTCTGTCTACATGATTATCGACTTCAAGTTAATTGGAGATGTTTCAGTCCACAGTATCATCCAATCTTCCACCCCCCCAATCAGCAAATTTCAAGAGCTTCAGCACATCACAGTTTTCAAAAACAAAGTTTTTGAGATACCATAGGTTTAAATAAAATAATGGAGTTCTCATTTTTTCTCAGTTTTTCTCAGTTTTTGTTTTTTGTCTTTGGGTTGAGATGAGATGGTCAGTTGGTCTTTGAGTTTGGGGCGAGATGGTCGGTATTGTTCTGGACTAACTAGTTAAGTAAAGAAGATTGTAATTATAATTGAGTGTATGATTAACAAAGAAATAAAGAAAGGTATAGCAAGAACGAGTATAAATTCCCCTGGAAGCATCCCCGTAGATTCCCTAGAGTGGAGCTCGTGTTTCTGCTGACTATACAGCAGCTAGTCAGTTACAGTATGGAGCATTGGTGAAGTAATACTAACACCAGAAAGCCGAAGTGCTGGTAGGAAAAACTGTCCCAGTGCCACTCTGACTATTACAAATCCCACATGTACTGGCCTGTGATCAAACCTGGGCCTCTATGGTGACAGACCAGTAGCTACCTGCCTGAGCCATGGCAGAGCCCTGTATTATTCAACACTACAATCATTAATCATGCGCCATCTGTCCTCAATGATGACTTGATACCCCTTTTTCACATTGTCATCCGTCCAACTTGACAATGGGTGACCTGAACATTCCAAATCGTCAACCAAAGTATGACTATTTCTGAATTGTAAATACGATTCAAAGGTTGTGTTCTACTCATGGCATCACCACAAAAGGTTTTTTAAAGCACCTCATAAGTCTCATAAGCTGGTTTCTCAAGGTTAAAACAACCCTTATTGCAAATACTTTTATCTTTAAGGTCTGCAATTTCACTGGGCTACAACAGTCACTGAACACACTCAACATAAATATTTAAATGTCCATTGCACAAAAATACAACATTCTGTTGCAGCGACACTCACAACACTAATTCAGAATCAATCAACTCAGCAGTACCTAGCAGCACACAGCTGCATTATATCTGGTTAGCACTCCATGCGGCCAGGCCACAAACTTTTGGATTACACCTCATGTATGTCAACACTACTGCCATAAAAGCAACACTCTCTGTTCTTAATAATGGATATGTCACAGGCATGGGAAATCTATGATGGTAAATTATGTGGAAATTTTGTATGTGGATTTCTGAAATTATGTTTTTAACCTTCACAATGGCAACACACAATACCATGGCATTAAATGTTTGGCCAGATTTCACTACTACTATTATTTCTTATCACCATTACCACTAATAATCCTGAGATATCACCAAAAGACCCTACTGCGAGTATTGTCACTGTCATAAATGAATACATTCACCATGTACAGTTATAATTCTATACAAAATATGGTTTCATGAAGAGGTCGAAACAAAGACCTAAAAACAGCAACACAACCACAAGAAGACTTTTCTCTTTCTTTTTGAAAATATAAAATAATACATGACATGACACATCAAGAATCACACTCCACCGGTAGAGCTTCTTTAACCCACAGAGCAAATAAGTGAATGAAAGAAAGAAAGAAAGAAAGAAAGAAAAAAGAAGAATGAATGAACGAATCACAAATCTGCAGAAGTGAAACAGCGTGTTATTACACTTCCATTTTAACTAAACAATTCATTAATTGAAACAAATAAAAAAAACATACTAGCTGATATATCATTCCAGAGGATTGGACTTCTCCAGGATAAGGGCTACTTGTTGACAAGATGCAATAGTATGTTGTAAAGTGTCTCTTGGTTTTTGGCAAGACTCTCAAGAGCTCCTGCAGCAGCCATAGCAAAGCTCTCCATCGAAGAAGCAATGCAGTTCATCACCTCAAGCTGCTGCTTCTGTTCTTCATGTCGTTTCATATTCAACTCCTCACTGTCACACAGAAAGGGCATTTTGCAAAATTCTCCTTTCAGAGTCACAAGATATTGAAATCCATTGAACAGGGCCCTCCTTCAAAACTTGATATATTTACAGCTGACCAAGAATTTCCCTGTTCTTTTGGAACTTAAGGTTCATCACCATTTTAAAAAAATCTGTCCCTGGACCCTGACCTGAACCAGCTGCATCCAGTCCCCCCTCTCATTCCCCATTTGTTTTAAGATCCCATTATTTACACTTTTGTCTTTGTCCATTGTGTTCTCCAACAGAAATGGTGTTAAGGTCAATATGATTCTCATTTCTTCACGTCTGTCACATAGCACAGCACATCCATTTCATCCTCCTTAATTTCATGACCCCCAGAGCCAGCTTAAAGTTTGAGCTGGCCCAAGTGAAGCAAAATGTGAATATCACAATGCAGTGTGTTATTATTTTATGGTCTAATTTGCCATACCAATCCTGATATTTGGCACATACTGTACGTTAACAATAATATATTTAGCAAGTGAAGTTGTTGAAGTATTATGAACTCATTAATCAAATGTATGGTTTCCAGCTGTTTTGTGTGATGACATTTACCACGTACAATATTTGTCAAGTTCATTTTGTAAGGAAATTTATGTTTTGTTATGTACAATAGCCCCAGAATTGGCACTGACAAAAGAGCACTTTTGGGAAGAGATAAAAGGCTTTACCATAAGATGAATCACTTTGGTGGATATGTTAAAAGATGGGGAAAAATAATGACACATAAATGTGAACAAAAATTATAAAAGAAAGCATTAATGTCATAAAAATAGTGCTTTTCCATCTGACAAAACGCTTAAAAGAAAATACACCACAGATTAATTTAGAGAAACAAGCAACACATAATATACATGCAATTGGTAAATCACTTGATTTCACAAATGCCAAAACAAGTGACAGGATAAATGTACACCCAACTTTCCTTCCTTAAGGGAAAAACAAGGCTTATTGTATGCATGTGCGCGTGCACAAGTGCGTGCGTGTGTGTCACCATTCCAATTTCTAAACCATCTGCCCAACTTTTACACAATGAGGTATGAATGTTGTGTCACTGGAGGCCACACCAGTTACATATTTTTTAATTTTCTACAGTTTGTACTAACAGGCTTGATGAATGAACTTATTGAGTGGGAGTGACATTAGTGCAGTTTAGCCTGCAGCCCTGAAGTGACTGGTAACACATCTTTCAAAAATATGCAACTTTTGTTATGGCACTGAAAATAAAACAAAATGATAGCTGCATAAAATCTATATTTAGTTTTCTGTTGGATGGTGATAACCGGAAGACCAGTTGAGCCAGATATGTGAGATTCGGCAAACATGTCTACAAATACTGCATTACATATAGTTTATAAACCAACATTTACAATGGTAACAATTATGTCTGACACCAAATTTAACACAAACAAAACTACAAAACTGTCCTTAAGTAATAATTTCATCTGAAAGAATATGACAATGATAATGATGACGAAGATGACAACAATGGCAACGACAACAATGATGCCAAGGACGACAAAAACAGCAGCAGCAACAACAACTTCTGCCACTACCACCACCATAATTGCCACTGCCAAGAACCATGACCACCACCACTACTGACAGCATGACATCTGTGCAGATGGTGACCATTAAAGTGGGAGAGAGAGAGACAGTGAAAGAAACACAGCATTCCACACCTGCACATGGCATCTACCCTCCTCAGCTACAACTCGTCATAACAATATTAATCTGTGTAGTTTCCTAGTGTTCTCACGTCATGCTTAGAAGAATGTTAACAAAAAGCACAGTAAGGCAAATTTTGCACTCTCCAACCACTCACGCACTGACATAGTTCACCAACACAGATTCTTAGTGTCTTTATTTCTGCATTTAACTAAAAGATGCTCTTATACCACACTGCTGTGTATCACCAACAAAACTTTATCTTTGGACATTAATTACTTCAGTATGCATCTTTAAAAACTTGTCACACTTACCTGGTAACAATAGTCTGCATTCCAATGTTCACTCTTGAAACACACTCATCATCGTCACCTACAATAAAAAATATATGAAGACAATATATGTAACATTTATACTGTTACATTGTAAATGTCTGTTAAGCATTTTACTGTGTATATGACTATTCCTATTTTCCTTCAGCAACTGGTTAAGTAAGTGCCTGGAGTGACTGAAGGCCACAGTTTTAACTGATATGTGACATAAGGTATCCTACAGACAGAGATTTTCTGCCAATAAGGATTCAGCTAAATAAAAGATGTGATTCCTTAAGGATGTAACCGCAGCATGACACTCCTGATAAGTGTAGCAGAATCCTCCAAATGCAGAGTGCCATATGTGAATAATGTTTTGGTCTGAACTGATCTAGTTGGTGGTAGGATTAGTATTTACTGCTCTTTTGGATCAGCTGTGGAGTCGGTTCTGGTGGCAATTTATGTCTCAAGTTGTCATTTCTTACTTGTGGATATTCAATAAATTTTCTTTAAGTGTTGCATATGTTTTATTCTGGAGCTGTATCTGGTCAAATAACTTCAGCTACGTCTCTTTGTTGGGCACCCTAATTATCAGGAAATGTCAACATTATGGTTGGCTGTGACAACAGAAAAAATATCAACATCTGGCTTTGCTTTCTGTTTCTGGAAGACAAACTGGCAAACCAAACATTTTGTTCTTTGGATTTCTAGTAAATATTTGGTATGCAGCCTAAGGAATTCTTATGTCAAGTGGAGTCTGATGAAAAGGTGACCAAGTTATTCAAGTATTTGTCAGATTTGAGGTTCTCATGGCAGTGAGTAAAAAATTGCTGTCTTTTTGGATGTGATACTGTATAGTTTCAGAAACAGGTACTGTTTTGGAGGTGTTCATACGTATTTACCTCATTACATGGTGTCACATGCCAGAAGGAGCAATGTTCATATTCAAATCTGTGTAGCAGTGTTACTGATGTTTATTTCAAGCTGGACACTTAATGTAGTAATTTGTTCAGGTTCTTTTTTAGTAAAAGTATGGGATCCTCTACTCAAAATGATCTGGACCTGAGGTTTTTCCATAATTTAGAGCACCACGCCTAAAATCTATTAAAACTCATTTAAACACTACAGAGAATAATTAATGGTTCTACCTTCAGAATGAAGGTATACTGGTTCAGTTACCAATTACAAGGCATCATCTCAGGCTATTTTCATCAGGAACATCTAGTGAAGATTGGAGGCCTGCAGAAACACAGGTACCAGAAGCTGAAGGTTGAGGTTCAGGCTCAGAGGCTTGCTTAGAATTATTATGAAACATTTCTCACAACGTAAGTTGTTTCACACGTTTTGGTCTTTCCATGAGGAACCATTCTTTCATACGCATACACACATAACCAAGTACAAAATGTAGTTCTGTGCTTTATAGAACTTGACAAGGATGGAGGATATATCCTACAGTGGCCAGTGGCTAAGGCTATTATGTTATCGGAACATAGAGTAAGTAACAAACGACAAGACGTGGAAGCAAGCAGTCATAGATAGTCTTATCTGAGGTACTACCCTGGTATATGCCTCAAGAAACCTGCCAGGTCGGACAGTCTCTGGGCCAACCAGGATCTCCTGAATATGAAGTTGTTCTGATCACTCAATCGTGACGTTCAGTACATACTGTATGAAAAATAAGTGTACTGAGCAATGGTATGGTAGCTAGACCTGCACTGTACAAATCCGTGTGACACGTAAGAGACAGAAAAATAATGAAAAGAAAAATTAAATTGTCTTCAGCAGTAACTGTTGGACAACATAACAACAAATCATTTGAGCATCATGAACAGAGAAGTGAACATTATAAACCATGTTTATCAGACATTACTCTTTCCAACATTACCTTCTTCATCAATTTCATTTGTCCTATCCCATGCCTGCTGCTCCAGGACCATCTGTTTCAGAGCTATGGCAGCCTTTTCATGCTTAGCACCTGCAGCATGCTTCTCTAGCTCACTCTTTCCTGCATTCAGAATTGTGTTGCAAGCAAGGCAGCGAGCCTTATATTGACTGTCTGGGTCTGGACTCAGCCAGTCCTTAAATTCTGGAACATCAAGCCATTCCATGCGAAATGGCTTACGATAACGCTGTTGTACCAACTGCATCTCATTCAAAGGCATGGTCTTTTTCATTGTGGGAGCAGAAGAAATCACTCCTTCAGAATATTCACTGTCAAACATGCAACACAATCACATTTATACCAAAAAGAAATCTGAACACAATCAAACTTTCATTTCAATTCTGCCTAGTTTGAAGCAGAGCTTGATACTCATGCGCTGTTCTTTGAAATCTGACATTTTATGATAAAAACACAGGCACAACACACATCACCACTTCACAAGGAGCTATTTCTGAATGACTTAAGCCACAACTTGAAATGAAAGGCAAATTACAGCAGATTCTACTCTACCTCCAGCTAGCAGAGACACTTTGTTCTGAATCAAGTTGTGTAATATTGCAAACAGCATGGAAACTAAATGCTTTTGCACTGACAGCCCACATTTCCAGATTCAGTTTGTTGCAAGTTCTGAGATTTTTATAGCAGTGTAACTGAAGATTCTGTTCTTCTGTGATATGGTTCTGCATCAATGGGTAATTGGATCCCAATGTTTCCAGGAAATGGAGCATCACCTTCAAAGGTCGTTATGTCCTGGACATATCCACACTCCCATGGACATATCAATACTCCCAATGAGGACACTACATTACCCCAAACCCTCTGGATCCAATTATCCATTAATGCAGCATCATATCCTAGAAGAATGGAATCCTTTTTTCCAAAATGTTTTTCAGAACTCAGACTGATTCTCAAGTCATTCAACAAGTACAAAAAAATAGTGACTTATTACTTATTAAAGCATCAAGCTAATTTCAGAATAATTTTATTACTAAAAAAACCAATCATCTGCCCAATTGGAGGAAAGAGAGGCAAAGAAAAAAGAAAACAACCGATCTACACTTAAGTTATATTAATAAGCTTATTCACTGCATGCTATACTGACATGATATATACATAAAATAATGAACAAAAAGCTGTTGCAGTTTTCATGTGTTTCACTATCAATGCATCATCAGATGAACCCCTGATATCTAATTGAGTTCACCTGATGATAACAACTCAGCACTGAAATGCAAGCAAAAGACTGCAACGAACTTATAAGCATTGTACATTTTATGTTTTCATTAGTACATTAACTTTAAAATCTCTCTGTATTATGCTGTACTTTGAAATTAATCATTCTCTTCATTTATCACAGCAAGCAACACAATAATACACACCAAGCTGCTTCCCTTGCAACTTCATGCTCACTGTTTGGTTTCACATTCCGTTGCAAGAGTATGACCTTTCGAGGCTGACTGCTACCTCCAGATGAACTGGGTATATTCAGTTTCCCTAAAAGTGAATAGTTAGGTAACTAAAATATTAAGCACATTTCACAACAATTATTTAACCAGCAGAAGAACCAAATCATCTGCCCATTTTGGGAAATATTTCTCTGTGCATATTTGTTTTGAAAATATTTCCCAAAATGGTCAGATAATTTGATTCTTAGCAGAAGTGCCAACTACTTGATCACAGTGTTCAGCAAGCCAGATTCAGTTTGTGGACACATACTTTATTCAACAGTCCTGAGGAGAACTTTATAAAGGACTGATGAATAAAGCATGTGTTCAAAAACTGAACCTGGTTTGCTGAACAATGTAGTCAAACAGTTGGCACTTCTGCTTCATATGCAGGAGGTGCCAGGTTTGAATCTCAACACACAGACCAGCTAGTCTGTTGTAGGTTTTTGTTCTTTGTGTCAGTATTTCCAGATAGAGTCAGTGTTGCATTTCCTCGAACAGTATGTCACTGATAATGCTCACAGACCTTGTAACCAGATGTGCACACATTTTCTAAAAACTACAAGCCACCTCAAAATTCTAGGTGTCAAAAGGCTGACATGAGGCCAGTTTCACACTGAGGATCCACAAGTATCAGGGGCCACCATACAAAATCTGGTCACCACATTGACATGGCACCTGGGATTTGTGCACTCCTGCTTGTAACTAAGTATTTTTCCATAAACATTATATGACTTACACATCAATTTTTAGGTTTGTATTTGTGCAACACATTTTACCATTTTTATGTTCTGCAAACACTGGATGGTATTCTTGCCAGTGAAGGATGTTCTGCTGTTTACAACTTAGTTATCTCTGAATGGAAAGTGGAGAGCGCATTAAATTTCTGTAAGCTATCTAGTGCTGTTACTATTGAACACTAGCTCTCATTTCACACACACACACACATTAAGGGAATGTGACAACTGCTCTCATGTACAAATTTTACACTGACTGACCCACTGACAATAATCATTAACAGCATAATAAAGAAGAAAAACTAGCAGCCTGCTGGAATTCAGGGAAACTACAACTAAATGATAAACATCAACATTCAAAGGGTATGTTGTCATAAACTCTGTTCACTGGAATTGTTACTCACAAAATGTAATAAAAATTAAGTCCAGTACTTGAAATGTGCTATTTCATGTTCATATTCCCAATGAACCTCAACTCTTGGTAATAATAAACCACACATTTAAGAATGTGTAGTTTATACAAAAAACAAAGGCATGTGGCACACAAGTCACATGTCCACCACGACACTTAAGACCTACAATTCTTACCCCTGAAGAAAGAATGTAGTACATCCTGACAATCTGTTTCCACAAGAACTGTGAAGAATGTTACTGACAAGTCCCTTTTGTCTGTCAAGAAGTACGTAGTTATCATGGAAATGAACATGAAGATCACTGTCTTGTGGGATTTGACACTGTGTAGTGATGAAAAAGGTACAAACGTTTCAGAGAAACCTGCTGCCTCCATCTTCACTTTATAACATCATGAACCCATGTTTCTTCATTGCGTAGGGCATCATGTTCCTCCAAACGTCGCTACATTTCAGACACATTCCACAGCATCACATCTCAGAAAACAATAATGTTCACTTGTCAGTGGCCCTTTGGGTTTCGGTATAGTTCACGGAGTTCTGACATAACCTTACGTCCTTACCTATCAACTGTCCTATTACAGATTTTCTCTTTGTTGTATTCTGGAGATTTGTCCAATGTCCTGTACTTGCAGCATGTTTGTTTAATTCCTTTCTGCTACAGTCTAACGTGATATTACACACTGAGCACCAGGCTTTATGTTGATTTTCTGGAACAGGTTCCAGCCAGTCTCTGTACACGTCACTTTTCAACCAGTCAGCACAGAAAATTTCACTTTGTTCTTTCACAGATCCCACTGCATTTACTCTTTTGGGATTTGAATCAATTTTCGAAACCTTGCTCATAATTGTAATATGCCAACAAACGAAGCAATAATACCCGCTGATAACTGAAATTTCTCTTTTGTACCATGGATTGTCCACATCTATCTATGCAACTCGATGCTACTGCTCACTAACACATGACGTTCTGCAACTCTTCTGCCATCTATACACCAATAATATTACGATTACTACGTTCCAGCAATTGCGGCTGGCAACGGTACCCAGTTGGCAAAAAGAATAACCCCTATTCAACTCCCACACCGCCGAAACTCGCCAAGGAACTTAACAACACAGCGTAAAACCGAGCGTGTTTGAACTGGTTTTACTTTACTCGTACCAATCAGAAGGGGAACATTCCTCAACGACATCAGAGTTTCTTTAAAAAAGAGAAAACAAAACATTTCATATCATCAATCAAAAATACCCTTACTAAACATAGGTAACAACATTACAATGTAAATATTTGAACCTTGGTGGATAAATTCGATAATTTTACATAATTTATAGCTGTATTATTATATATAATTTTGCACTGTGTGCATACTTGTATGTTGATGTATGCAATGTTGCATTTATGTACAATTTATTACGACTTTTGACTCCAAGGTAATGGCCCTGTGAGGTCCGAAACATGCAGGAGTTTTAATATAGTATACACTATTAGTGGTTTTCCCTAGACGCAGTGTATTCGGTACTTTAATTACACTTTTAAGGTTAAAATCAAAAGTTCATACACCATATAAGAATGAAAACTACACTGGGGCGCTGGTACGAGTATAATGTTTTTTTATCGCTTTCTTCCCTCCTTCCTTTATTTCCAGTTGCTGATTATATAGGCTAATTATGTACATATTTTGTCGACAGCTGGGTAAGTTTTTCCATTTGTGTTAGGAAGGAGTCAAACTTTTCTGATACTTGCCCCCCCCCCCCTCTTCTGTCTGGTTAACCTCTTCCATCTCATCAGCCCTACATTTCTCCTTAAGATTTTTTTGAATCATCTGTTTCTTCAGCTACAGGCAGAGGCATATCGCTGTGTTACTACACAAACAAACAGAAACAGAAGATTAACATTAATGTTCATCATCACCTGTCATTAAAGGGTAGTTCTTTATGTTCACGTTACACTGCAGGCTGTATTTTCTATGTCAATGTAATAAACATAATTAATTGTTATGAGTGGCATAATTTCTTCTTTGAAAAATAAATATGAAGGAAAAGCTGTCCCTTTGCATGACATAACGACGGATGCGAGATGGGATGTAGAGTTCCACTCATTCTGAACCTTGACTGTGAATGGTCGGCTTCATGCCCCGGCGGAAATACCCCCGGTATCCACTGAAAAGAAGGCTGATGGGTTCTACTGACACTTCGGAGAAGTGAATACCTCTTGCACCTGCCCGTAATCGAATTGTAATTTGTAGGTCTTCCAGCCCCTAGCTTAGTCAGTATTCAATCTAGGGTATCCCGGGTACATAGGATGATTAGACAATAATGAATAGAAAAGTATGCAGAAGGAACCTGTCGTGGTAAAATAGGAAGGAAGCCTACCATCCCGGCCTTTGCCTGACGGGACCCTAGTTCTGAGATTAATTCGGATCTTAAATATATGCCCCCTTTCTTTTCTAATTTTCTGAGGGTAATTAAAGGGGGGAGGTCATAATATAAGGTGACCATTTTTCCCGGTTATTAGAGGTCAGTCCCCGAAACAAGACTTATCTCCGGACTAATTTTTTCCCTGATTGTGTCCATGTTTTTTCAATTTTTCAGATTTTATTCCGTCTTCCTGATAATATTCCTTACAATAAAGACGTTATTGGATCTTGTTAGCGACTTTCCCGACGAGGAGATGTTACCAGTGCTGCACAGTAAAGGCCAAGGAATAAATAGTCACTTTGTCATAACAGTGACTTTATGGTCACCCCTGCAGAATATAATTTGGTCTAAAGGTTAACGAATTCCGAGATAAGGAAGACCGTCGATAACAATTACTTGATCTAGGGACTCGAAGTGAGTATCTGTGTGTAAGTAATTTTGTTTTCATCCACGTTATACATGGTCTCTATCTTCGTAAACAGAAGGCAAAAATCCATCCCCAATATTTCGCTTGACTTTTGTATACTCGTATCCAAGCTTCAACAACGAACCATTCTACAGGTCTTACGGTTGTCGTGTCTTACGCCGCAATGTCACTGGTATTTTATGCAACAAACCCTTATAAAGAGGTCCCTACATTGTTTCTGAATCGGGAGAGGAGTTCAAGATAACAAAGAAATAATCACAGCGCATATGCAGATGCGTTTCAATTAAAATCAAAATTTCATGCTGCATACGAATATGAACACTACAGTGGTGCACTGGTAAAATACATGCTTTCTCTTTCTTTTCACTTTCCTTTATTTTTGTCTTATCCAGCAGTAGACCAGATAGGCCAATTAGATACATGCATTGTCGACGTCTTTCACTTTGTATTCGGAGTGTTCAAATGAAACCAAGACAAAAGTATGTTAAGGAAGAAAATCTAAACAGAAAATAAACAGCAGGGTCTATTTTTCCTCTAAACTCTGGTGTTTCTTTAAAGTCTTTGATTTAGGCGTCAGTGTACCCCTGTAGTGAAGATTAATTAGTTCGAGGTGTAGAGTGCCTGCCTATGATGTTTCAGGCGGGCTATCTAATACTCTGACAGAAGAAAACAAGTGTAACTGTAAATGATTGCTGGGTCTGTTAATGTGTATGACATAGCAACCACTATGCATATTGCATTGTTAAATTCTGGTAGTCTGAAGAGTGACGAAGGATATGGTTCATAAATTATGAACGAAATAACGGAAATTTCATTTGAAAGGGAGATATATTTTTGAAAGTTTACTTACGAATTGGAATTTACTTTTAGCATTGTCATGTAGGCAGTTCAAGTGCCACACATTTGCCAAGACAGCCAAATCACATAACCAGCTTGCAGCTTCAGCATTACCAACTGGTCATCCTTCCCCCCCCCCCCCCCCAAAAAAAAAAAAACTTTTAACTCTTCTAGATTTCTATTTATGTCGTTTATCTGTGAAATTCTGTTGCTGCCGGCATGCCTCTAATTACAGATAAATAACTGCAAAGAGTTATCTTTATAACAATTTTATTCATAACTACCGGCCTTTCAAATTGTACTGCCGTGTATAACTTGTTGCTGTAAAAATGCGTATGTGATGCTGTTCACTCACTTAAGATGTTTCCCCAGTCCACACAGAAATTGCAGTTTCAGCAAAACAGAACAGGATTCCAGGATACTGGTGAAGATGACGTAGACGGATTGCTGGAATCTCATTCTCTGCCATTAACGGATGAGAAACTTGCAGAGTTGGACAGGCAAACATATAAATAAAGAAACAGGGGGCCATAAGGATGAAAAACGCGGTGTCAGTTAATAAGAATATTCGTTAATAAAGGTTTAAAAGAAACATACAACAAAACCGGTTAAGTCATGGATTAGGTTAGAAACCATGATCCTGTCTATGATCGATCGTTCAGCCAAGGTTCAACATGAGCTACAAGAAGTGTTGTTAAGTAATAAAGCAAATTTAAAAATCGAACGTGCGAGCTGCAAACCAAACCATTTTGGATTCATTTCTTGGAAAACGAAAATCAATGACAGAAAGTCGTACCTCAGGTATACCCTTAAATTTTTCAGCTGACATCCCAAGGAGCAGATAAGGATGGAAAGATGACAGTAGATGATCATGCTAGTGGTTCTGCCTCTTCAGTGTCGTTCTCCATCTGATTCTGTCGCAGCATTCAGCTCCATTCACCCAATCAAACCAAACACCCCTACTTTTGAAGATATATAAAAATCACTGATATATTAAAACAACTTATCTCGCAACAATTGTCACATTTAATTAATGTTTATCTGTAAAAAGTACTGTATGTACACACCAACCTGGTGTCCAACACCGCCCCCCCCCCCTCCCAGTTACATTATTTCGTATGGGCGAAAATGTTCCGCTTAAAACGGTTTCGCTTTAAATGGCGTCTTTCTGGAACAAATTAATCGCGGTAAAGGGAGACCCTCTGTACCACAAATATCAGCAACACCACAACAACACTGTGCCAACGGAACCACCCATAAAAAATCAGAGAAAACCAACTTGAGGCAGAAATTAGAGAAGGAAAATTTTTACAATGCGTATAGGAATAAAACCCCAACAGCATACACAATTAGAAGTATATCTATTCCTATCAATTCCACAGTAAATCCAACACTTCGCCTCTAAAACATGTAGGCCTACTTTGGCTACTAGTTTCGGCTCATAAGAGCCGTCATCAGGCCATAGCAGAAACCATAAGTAGCCAAAGTACGTGTTTTAGAGGCGAAGTGTTGGATTTGACTGCGGAATTAAAAAGAATAGATACACTTTTGTAATCTGTATGCCGACGAGGATGTCTTGTATTAAAATTACAATTATAAGGACAAAGATCTGTATTACCTCCGCTATCATAACGAATACAGCAAGTCGATTCAATATCACCAGCAGCATATGTGGTTATATTCATATATCACAAAGTGCTTTATTTCAGGCAAATTAAACAGTTTTTGTAGCTATACTGTGACTGCAAGTACGTAGGTCGTTCAAATTTAAACGAGAATCATTTCTAAAAATTTATTCACAATAAAATGAAACTTTTACACACTACTTTTCAATGTAGTCCCCGTTGACTGCAATACATTTGTGCTAACGTTCTGGAAGCTTCTTAATTCCAGTTTCAAAGAAGGTTTTCGGTTGCTCGTTTATCCAACTTCGCACAGTTGCAATGTCCTCATCATTATTGCAGAATTTCTTGCCTCCTAAAAACCCCTTCATTGGTCCAAACAAATGATAATCAGATGGAGCTAAGTATGGACTGTACGGTGGATAAGGCAGGGCATCCCACTTCAGTTTCAGTAGAGTTGCCATCGTTAAAGCCGCAGTGTGAGGACGGGCGTTGTCTTGGAGGAAGCAAACTGAATCCTGCCTTTTTCTTTGCTTTGAGCGAATTTTTTCATTCAGGAGAGTTGAATAGTACTGCGTATTGGTGGTTTTTTGACTAGTGAGAAAGTACAGGTGAATGATACCCTTTGAATCCCAGAACACAGCAGCCATGATCTTCTCCGCTGAAAAAATTGCTTTCGCTTTTTTTGGGGGGTGGAGAATGGGTGTGTTTTCACGCTTACTTGCTCTTTTTGATTCAGGAGTAAAGTAGTGGACCCAGGTCTCATCACAGGTCACAAATGAGTCCAAAAATTCGGCTCCTTCTCTTTCATATCGTTGCAAAATTTGAGTAACGGCCACTAAACGTCTTTCCCTGTGCTCCGGTAACAGGAGCCGTGGGACCCATCTTGCGCTAACTTTCCTGACTTTCAACTCGTTGTACAGAATTTCTTCAACACTCCCTACACTAATTTCTACTTCCTGTGACAGTTAAAAAACAGTTATGCGACGATTAGCCCGAATAAGTTCACCAATTTTCAAAACGTTGTCTGGATTGACAGAAGTTCTTGGTCGCCGAGCGTGAGGTTCATTTTCAACACGGTCTCGTCCTTCTCGAAATGATTTCGCCCAACTGAACACCCTTGGCTGTGACAAACATTCATCCCCAAACCGTTCTTGAAGCCTGGTAAAGATTTCAGAAGGAATGACACCTTCCTTCGTAAGAAATTTGATAATTATACGCTGCGCAACACTGCTGGATACTGCTTGCACTGCCGTCTTGATTGCACCTGATGGTTGAGGTGGAGAGGGACCCGACTAGTGCGGGTTGCAAGTTTAAACATGTCATAACTTGTCAGCGCAAGCACGTTCATACAAGTTGATTTGTGCTCGAAAGCGAACTAAATTCTCGTTTAAATTTGAACGACCCACGTATAATGAAGAAAGCGGTAGAAATCACGGGAAGATGTACCTTTTTAGTGGCGTGCTTTGACGACATAAACAATGTTTTGGTACTCAGTATGTAGCCTACTGGGAATACCGAGTAATAGAAAGCTGTATGTTATAGAACATTTCCCCTGTGCTGTGATAAGATACGTGCATCGCCTCAACGATATTTCGTCAATATGACGCCTGTGGTAATGAAGCACGTAGCGTATAGAGTAACGTACAAATTCCACAGTGAATATTATTTTAATAATAACAATACAACACGAAGCAAAAATATAAATATTAAAATTATGATTCGAAAGCATGGATTTTCGGCCCGGCCCGGCCCAGCGTGGCGTGGCGTGGCGCGGCAGTCGTGGCATCCCTGATGAGCAGTGGTACTGTACTCATTGACGGGGTCACATCATGTCAGAATTAGATCGTCCGTTGGCGTGGTCGTATCTACCACATTTCACAAAATGAGTTGTGTACGTACAATTGCTCTTTTCGTGACGCTGATGAGTTTGTTCATGCAAGTGGAACATGCTTCTGGGGTCAAAACGAAAACGGTTTACGTTACACAGACTGAAGGTGGCAGCAGGTTCTTTTTGAAGAAAAGAAATGACACTATTTGGCTTGCGAAGGGACATTACGCACCACTCAATAATAACACCGGGTAAGTGCTCGTATATCAATTGCAGTTGTTTTCCAGTTTTGCTGTACTGCTTCCTGCCCCTGTTATTTTCTTTGGCTTCTCTTAAGCTAAACTCCTCCACTTACGTCAGTTCCTGTAATGTGAAAATCGTTGATATTCCGAAAGCGCTTGCAACAATACACAAGACTCTTCGAGTAAATGTGACTGCGTTCCAACTTACTACCATCGCAACAGTATAAACGAAATAAATGTATACCAGTCGTCTCTACAAAATTCGCCTACGCTACCCCAATTTTAACCATTCGAAATACTGCTTATTATTATTATTATTATTATATATTATTACTGTAAATTCAACACACATCTTCAATTATTGAAATTTCATAAATTATAAAAACATAAATGTTTATGAACTTCATAAATTATTATTCCTGAAGCTACGTGTTTTACGTGTTATGTATATTATCAGAGAAGTAAATTGGGGGGTGGAAGGGGGCAAATGCCCCTTCAATATTTTTGATACCTAATAATAGTTTTTTGGCTACTAAGTTATAAAGCAGCCAATAAAAAATAGAAATGTTTTCTAAGCGATCATTTGGATGTTGTCAAGTCAGAAAAAATAAAAAACTTGCGTTTTACGGGTCGCAGAGTAGTAGTATCTGAGTCACCCATTTACAAAGGAAGAGAGGTACTGTATATTTTGCCCCCCCCCCCCCCCCAGTGTTATTAGCCAAGTTACGCCTATGTGTGTTATATAACGCTACGTGGTTCGAGATCTCTAAACACCAACGCAGCTGTAAATATTTATTTTTTTATATTTATATTTTTGTGATCAGCCTGATGATGGCTACCATCATTAGCCGAAACATGTAGCTGGTTTCATCTGTAAAATAAAGTTGTGTTTGGACTGAGCTTGTTGCATTTCTTGTTATGTTGTGAAGACAACGGGGATGAATCACCTTAAGGGCACACAAGAGGCTGGAGCACCTTGATAGCTCACTCATTACAAGGACTAGCAAAGAGCTAGACGATTTGGTTTTGACCCACTTCAGTGGCCAGGATGTTTATCTTCGCCAATATATTTGGGGCCCAGGCAGCTTTCTTTCAGGAGAGAAAAACCGAAAATGACCACTCACATTACTTCACCTAAACTAACAGTTACGTAATTTGGCGGGACGGTGACGCACAGTGTCAGACAGAAGCAGAGAAGGTCTCCGTTATCCGAGTCCCCTATATCCGTCCCAAACCTGTGCGGGGCCGAAGTTTTAAGGAAACATTGCGTACAAATACCGTGTACTCCCGGGTATCACATCCGTGGACCACGAATTTTCCAAAAGCAAATGGTTTCAATCCTCTTCCCCACACACACACGGGACCAAAATATTGAGGAAATATACGCAAATTTACCCGAACTTCCGGGGATCACATCCATGGAGCACGAATTTTCCAGCAGGATACGGTATTTTGTCTCTCGTCTATCCTTCATTGTCCCACTCGCCTGATCATAATCCAAGCTCTTGCGCACAATTTCAGAACAGTCCAAAAAAACAATTTCAAGAGGCGAATAACAATAATAATAATAATAAATAATAATAATAATAATAGGGACTATGTGCACAAAATAAGCAGTAAACTGTGTACAAATTTAGTTACGTTCTTTACTGTAGTTTATAAAAGATAGTTGAATAATTCATTAGAGGCCGTGCCATGGCTCAGGCGGTTAGTCGCCGGCCTCTCACCGCGGAAGACCGGGCTCGATCCCAGGTCAGTCCATGTGGGATTCGCGGTGGACAAAGTGGTACTGGGACAGGTTTCTCCCCGAGTACTTCGGTTTTCCCCCGTCAATTTCATTCCACCAGCGCTCCATTACAAAGAAAAAGAACGAAAAAAACTAATAATCTTCAGGTTGCAGAGTTGCACAATAAGCCTCAAGGCCGCGGTGTGTCCGTAGCATCTGCTACGGGGCCCTTCAATAGAAAAAAACACACCATTAAAATTTTACATTGCAATTGTACACTGCCCGACATATTGATGTTTAAACAGAACTATGATCTGTTGCACCCACTCACGGTTGGAAACGGGAGGAACAGCAAACGGAAACAATGCTTCTTTGTGGCATTTCAAAATATTTAGCTCTGCATTGCAACAAAACTGGTCATTAACATAATCAGCTGGCAGATGTGAGAAATGACCAAATTTTTTAGAAAAAATTAATTAATACTTATTTGTAATAAACGTATAAAAATATTTGTAATAAGCACATCAACCCGGTTGTCATGGAACCATATCTACATTATTTCTTATGAGCGGAAATTACAAGCCAAAAGACTTCTCACTTTAAGCGCGTTTTTCTGGTCCCAAATTACCACGTATGAGGAAACCTGTTCCTGGCAACGTTACACATAACAAGGAATCCTGTTCCTAGCAAGGTTATGACCTTGCTAATGGGACACATATGCTTGGTTTGGAATATGCTATTGCCAGGCTATAACTCACATATAATGTGTCATGTGGATGTTTAATCATATGCTAAAGACCAAGTCTTCAAACACAGGGGAAGGTTATAAAAAATGTAACCTAAGAATATATTTCAACATATTTACAATAACCCAATTACAAGTTTGTTATAGTACAGTCAAGCAATATTTGTGCCAACAGCTGTATGCACCACACAAATACTGACATTTTAAGAATAATAACATTACTAAATAAATGGCATTTATTCCTTGCATTTACACCATTTGAAACCTATCTGGTCATTTTTTCGTCCCAAATGGAAGAATCTGAATCAGATTCAAGAACAGGAAAAGGACCAGAAAACATCATACTCTTAGTGATGTTCAGTTGTGTTTACAATTTGTCACCATTTGATTCATCCAAGCCTAAAGAAACTGAAGCAGTTTTAAAGTATCAGTTTTTAACACAATACAGACCCAAGAAGAACATCATAGAAGTCAATGCTATTTATTTATTTCATATTTATGATATTCGAAATTAGTTATTATCAGCTTCTTCTTCCTAATTTGAAGAATTTCAATTGAATTCAAATAGAGCAGAAAGGCCTGAGAACACCATAGAAGTTAATAATTTTTGTTGTGTTTACCAGTTATTTACAATTAGTTACCATCCTCTTCATTTGGAAAAATCTGAATTAGTGTCAATCAGGTTGACAATGAAAGGCTCCATTTGCAAAATTTCTTTTGGAAACTCCCCTTTCCCGCAGTCTCAGGACATGCTGGATACATCTCCTCCTATAAACATTATGGCATTATCTTTGGACATCCACAGAATTAAATGTTTTGTTCCTCTCACCCAAGTATCTCTTGACTTGTGGCATTGGTATGAAAGTAATACAACATCCTTCAGCCATGCCTTTTTGCAGTTTCCCTGAATTCACGAAGTTTACTTTGAGGCATGCAAACCTTTGCCTTTTGCAACAATTCCAGGATAACAAAATGAATCTGATGAAACCAATTTATTCCATTTTCATATATGTTTCAGTTGATCTACATGGCATATTTTGAGACTATACTTTTCCATTAGGAATACTGTGACAGCTTGATCTGTAACTCTTTTCCAGCAAACAGTGTGAATGCAGTTTTCATATGTCCATATTTCATCTGAATAATAAGTGTAGCTCCTGTTTTGTCTTTAGGAACACTATCCTGCAGCTGCAATATATCTTTGATCTCAGGCTTCCGCCGCAATGTTGATGAGAAATGCGCTCTTCTGGGATATTACGCGGTGTTGTGTTGTAATTGTTTACCGACGTTTCGGGCCACTTTACGTGTCTCTCTTTCCCCCCCTCCCCCCTCCCACTCGCTCATGCTGTTCTGATTTTTCTTCTTCTAATTTATTTATTTATTTATTTTTATTTTTGACTGTTGGTTTATTTGTATTTTATTTATTTAGCTTTTATCTTTATATTTTCCTCCCTTACTGTTACTCTATTTCGTATACGTACTTTCCAGCTGTCTTAGCTGATCGCATTCTCGGTGCCCCTAGCTCCTTTACATTGTCTCTATCCCCCCCCCCCCCTCTCACCCTGGTTCTACCGTATTGGCTGTCATCAAGCCTACTGATTGCTACACCATGCACTTTCCATATAGAATCTACGTTATAGGTTGCTGACTTTCTTTCTTTCCTACTTGGACTCTTTGACACGTGAAGACGGGACCGATATGTTGGCCCAAAACGTCGGTAAACAATTACAACATGACGCCGTGTAATACCCCAGAAAATCGCGGATCTCAGCAATATATCTTCATTCCATTAAGAATTCCTGCTGTCATTGCAATTTTGGAACTTGAAGTTTATTGACTTTGAAATTTGTAACATAGATATAACTTATTTTTCATATTGTACCTCATATAACATACTCAGAATGCACCAGTGTACTACACACACAGATGTTACTGCTAATTCCTGTGTGTATATAGATGGTTCATTCTTAGTGTGTTCTAACATGAAGGTTTCATCAATGCCAAATCCTGTGGATTCCTTCTTTCAGTGTCCAGTTGCTTGCTGTGGGAAATTCTTCTCTGTTATGTGGATCTGACCAGAAATACCCCTATTTGTATTTCCAGGATTATTATCTTTGGGGGCGCATGCTGGATCTAGTCTTTGCAGATGTCTTCAAAACATATGCACAACTAAAATCATGTTTCAAATAACCCCCACTTTCTTAACCACATCACTAATATTCCGTGCTCATCTGCAAGTAGACACTGTGAACAGTCCCTGTACCTTGTTCAATTTTTAAATCACATTTATTTTACTTTCATAGTGAAGTGACTGAATTTTTTCTTTGAAAACCCATGTTAATAGGACTTTTTTTTCAAAATTACTTGATTATATACCCACAAATTTGGCACACTCTTTTTGAATTATCCTGTAGATTAGATTAGGACACAGCTTGCCCAAAACATGTCATCTCATGAAAAGTCATGTCCAATGATGAGACAGCACACAATGTGACTTCATGATACACCAGGCCATTCACATTTACACAAAGTCAACCATGTTGAGAAAGGTCAGGTTCAAATAGATTAGTTTCAAGTATGTTATCCTATCTTAGCTAAGATAGGGTTATTTATGAGGACAGAGTTGAAACAAATATGCACATACTTTTAAATATATTTTTCATTTATTTTTCATATGTCCTTGCCCTAAATGTTTATTCATTGCACACACACATATTATTTCAAAGCAAATCACATTACAAACTCTACACACTCAGAATTTTTCATTGGGTGTGTAATTAAATATTCCACATAAAAGTGATGTAATGTATATATCTTGTTTACTGCACAAAATGTCTGTATAATAGGCAATCTTTGAGAAAATTGATAATATACACATGTGCTTCATGCAAGAAGGCATTATATTGGATTGACATGAATCCCAATTAAGTTCACTTTTAGACAAGTTTTAGCATAGACACTCAAAAACCAAACTTTAATAAATCTATTTAGTCATTGAAAAGATCAAACATTTCAAGAACAGGGTAGTGAGGATGATAACATTTGGATGTAATTGGGAGTAAGTAAGAGGAAGATGGAGAAAAAGTGCATAATGAGGAGCTGCATGATTTGCATTTCTCACCAAATAGTATTGGGATTATCAAACTGAGGGGAATGAGATGGCACGGCATGTGACAAGCATAGGAGAAAAATAAATGCATATAGGTCATTGATGGGAAAACCTCAAGAAACAGACACTTAGAAGAACGAAATGAGGATGTAGTAAAATTAAAATGAATCACTAGAAATTAGGATGGGAGGGAGTGAACTGGAGTCATCTCACCCAGGATAGGGGCCAGTTGTGTGCTTTTGTGAGCATCATAATGAACCTTCAGGTTCTAGAAAATGTGGTGAATTTCTTATCTACCTATGGAACTATTAGCTCCTCAAGAAGGATTCTGCTCCAGAGAATCAATTACATGGCAACACACAGGTGGAAATGGTAATGGTAAATTAAAATCACACAGCATAAAATTTGTGGTCTAAAAAGAATGAATGGGTTTTTTTTTCTTTCTTTTTTTTTCTTTTTCTTTTTTTTGCAGATGGAGTTACCTGCAGGTGAAAACAAATCCTCAGAACAGTGATGTGTTACAGGCCTTTGGTGCCGGTTATGTAGAGTCACTTCTTACATATGATGTCATATACATGCACTGGTACAATACAATACATGGTGTCTGTGCCACCAAGTTCACATTATGTCAGAAGGTACAGAACCACCTGGACAAGAATCTTAATTGGATCAATGGCATGATTGCCAACCACAGCAACACACAGCCCTACTGGCATCAGGTTAGATTATTCTTAGTAATAAATATGGGTTTTATTTTAATGATGTAGCCTTATTAATGAGCAGTTTTGTTTGGACAGCACCAGTTGTATATGTCTGGCTCAGTAATGTGAGAACAACCTGAGTTGTTATTTTATGATATTTCCAGTATTATACAATGTGCACTCAAAGAATAAGAATAATCAGAGTGGTAGTAGTAGTAGTAGTATAGTACTTATGGTGGTGGTGCTAGAGACAAAAATAAAATGGACATTAAAATGATTGTGTCCTATCATATATACTAATGTGCATTAATGTAACTGATGTTAGCTCTTTCATAAAATTCAAAGCAAGTGCCTAGTTTGTGCCTAAGGTAACAAACTTTTAAAAATCTCTCTAATCATGAAACTATTATGGTAAATTATAGAAAATTATTCATTTATTGTCTGTCAATTCAAATTTGTCTCTGATGAAAATGTTTATAAACACTCAGCTGACTAATAATGTAGTTAATTCTTAACAATAAGATCAAAAAGTATTGGCCACAAATATTTGTGCCTGCTTCACTGAAACCTTGGTTACAGGAGGGAAATATCTCATCTGAATGGGCAGCATTTCTGTTTCAATTCAGTGGGCTTTGGTTTTAAATCGAAGATCACAGACTACCTACACTAAATGAGGGGTAGTTGTGGTACTCCTCAATCACTTCTGGCAAATTATGGTTTGTCACCTAAAACATGACCATGCTTGCATCCCTCCACACCCTTTAAAATTAATTCTTTATAATCATCCTACCATTTTAGAATGCATATTTTGAGCTAGTGATAGCATCTTTAAATAAATCATAAATCAACATATACAGAAGTCCTAGTTTTCTCGTATCATCAGTTGATGTGAATATCAAAGACCCATTTGATGGAGTGAGTGTTAATTTGCAACATGGATAGTCCACAGTTTGATAATTCAGTCTTGTGATAGTGAATTTTATTGCACATATTTATATAACATTAGTTT
This sequence comes from Reticulitermes speratus, assembly GCA_021186555.1. Lineage (NCBI taxonomy): Eukaryota > Metazoa > Arthropoda > Insecta > Blattodea > Rhinotermitidae > Reticulitermes > Reticulitermes speratus. The sequence continues at coordinate 20,834,184 of JAJKFL010000002.1, forward strand.
TCTATAAAATTAATTTTAATGTACTTCTGTAGGTGAATCTGTTCTACCGCCACCTGGAAGGACTTGTGTATGGTTATAGAACTGCACGTGAAGCAGAAGGAGACACTTCAAAAAATCTAACTTTCAATGATATTCTGTACGTGGTAATGCCAAACATATTTTCAGGCGCATTTTGCACTTTAAAGAGAGTATTCATCTAAACTTTTGTCTCCCCCTTCTGAATCCATCACTATTGGTCACTACATAAAAAAGGAATTTCTATTTTATGTGAAATATTCTGGTTAAATTTATTGTAAGAAGTATTCAGTGTTGATTTTATGTTTTGTTCTGATAAATGTTAACATTCTAATATTTTAAAGGATGGATAATTGAGAGATTTTAACGCAGTCTTGGCTTATATCATTGAATGGCGCCTGGTATTTTATATAACACAACTGTGTCTAGATTCTGGGTTCCAGTACTATTATTGCTTTGTATAAAATGTGTGAAATGACTACTGAAACTTTTATGCAATTGATTCAAAGATTTTTAATTACTTGCTTTAATTAGAAGGAATTTATTCACTTTATAAGCTACATGAATGACTACACAGTGGAAGGCAGATGACTGGGATGAAGATTCAAAAAATTCCCTCTACATAAATGCTCCTTGATCCAGCACTGTACTGGTCATGTTATGCTGTCATGAGAGATTACAAAAATGTTTATTGTTCAAAGTCCCCAAAGTCCAGTAGTGTGAGACATGGAGAGTGTAGAGAACATGGCAGTTGACTCCTCTGCCAATGAACTGTTCAGCAAAAACCTACTTCAGCATATTTTTTTTGCTGCTTTTTTCATACAAATGGAAGAAATATTCCACATTATAATTTTCTTCAGAAGACACAGTCAGCTGATCAAGCAGCAGACATATTGGAACTATTATTTCTGTCCAGCATGTGTCAAATTGCTTATCCCACACAACTGATATGACATGAGCACAGATTCATGTAATGAATGAACCACAACTGAATATGTTAATAAATTAGTAAATAAATAAATATGCATATTGACACTCACAGGAATGAGGATACTGCATTATACCCACACGTGGAAATCTAATCTCACTGGCAGACAATGGAATTACCTAATATTACATGATTTACTGCTTTGTCTATATATGGTCCACTCATTAAGGGAAACTGCACATTTCTACTCCAGTATTTTTACTCTATTTAAATTACCTTCTTCCATCGTGTAATCATGTAAAAATAGAATGGGAGGCACTGTGAATTAAAAATGGAGCCTGGAGTATGTTACTACACCTGTGTGCAGATGGCTGAATATTCAAGGTGATCTTGAGGACCTATTTTCTGCCCTTGGAAAAAGTAACGATGAAACAACTTCGGTGAGGGAAGCACAGTTACCTGCCTCAACTTCCTGCTCTGCTCTAATCAAACTTTTGCCAGACTCTTCAGACCTCTACACTTCACATGTCACATGGTCCAGGTATTTTCTGTGGATGTTACAGTATATCCTAACCATTTACTAATGCACACATAAAATGGATCAATGTAACCTTGAAAATAAATCTCTTTGACAGGAAAGGAAATTAGGATACAGATTTAGAAGAATACACCAGACCAATTTTGGGTTGGTTGAATATGTATTATGAATTATTTTATCCATCAAATAAAATGTCCTTCATGGGCCTTAATCATCCTGGCAAAATCATCTGCCTAGGCTGCATATCAAATAATGATGTCTAAATTTTTTCAAACAGGCTTTTAAATTAATCATAATGACACACGGGCTGAACATAACTAAATTTAGATAACCATGCTTGCTGTTGGTAACATTATAAGCTGCATTTAATTGATTGTTGAATCAAAATTTTAGAAGTATAAAATAGAGACTCTTACTAATGATTGTATTTACCCACGCACAAGGTTTTGAAACTGACTGTTTATATGCAACTTAGACCCTTTATTTATTAATTATTTTCATATTTATATTGCATTTATTGCAAATATTCGTTACCAAAGTGTGCTACAATATTTAGAATAGACTGTACGTAGAACACTTTCACTAGTGCCTGATATAAATGCCTTCTCTGTGTTGACATACTGCTCTCTGTTGGAAGATCTGAATAGGTCATTGGTGAGTCAGAAGTTTCCATAAAATATGTGTGCTGAAAAATGCTTTGTTTTGTAGCTGTGCTCAGAATTAATGCATAATAAACCAGGTGGAATAACCATGCCAGCAAAAAAGTTCCTGAATCGCCTTTGAATTACCTCATGCAAAGAGGGACTATAGTAAAATTTCCCCATTCAGATAAGCCACAAGAAATATCATTTACAGTTCATGGTTTCTGTTTTATCAGCAGCATCCAGAATCAGGAATTGGTAGAGAGTGATTAGTAATTGAAAACTGCCATGAAAGCTTGTAGACTTGAATAAAAATTTTGTTCAGTTTACAGTCCATGCTTCGAGTACAGAAGAGGTATATCTTCCCATACAAGGTACTGCCTCACTCAAATGATACAGTTCCTGGTCATGTTATCACATTCTCATCATATCCTGGGACAATCCAGTCAGGCGATGACTTTTATGTAACATCTGCAGGACTTGCAACACTTGAGACAACGTAGGCAACAGCAATCACTATCTCTGGCAATATGTGAAACCTGAAGGACAGGTATGATGTGTCTGCCAAGTTAGCATGATCTAGTTCTATGCTCTAAACTTTATTAATAGTTTGAGGAAGCATTTCTTAAATTCAGACTGCTTTTACTTTGTCCACTTTCCTTCATCTAGATAGAGCTTATAAAGCCTTGAATTCAACGGAACAATACAAATCCATAAATTTAGAGAGTAATGGCCTATTTCAAAGTTCTACCTCTGCATGTACCTGCAGTGACAGAAGAAAATCATAAAATATATTTGTCAGACTAGCTCAAAAACATGAGATTCAAACTAAGTACATTGCAAATGTAATTCAGGAGTGTTACAACTACATCAAAATGCTCACTTCATGTAAGTTGTATTTTTGGTGGTGTTAAAGAGTAATGATTGGCAGAATATGCTAAAAGCACCTAAAAATTATCATAAAATGTGAACAACATATAGTCCCATCAATGGAAACATATTTTCTGTTACTGGAAAACTTCACTATGATTTGTCCCCATGCATTAAGGTTCACAAGGTGACTTCATTAAATTCAGCAAATATGGAGGACACCTCTAAATAAGAGCATGTTGATAAAGCAGTAGCAGGCATCTGATAAGGGATGACACTCCAGTTTGAGGTTGGGTGTGGTGCTAAACCCTCATTACAAAAAAACCAGCATCTTCTGGAATGTCTGTAAAGTTTGGACTTCGATAAATTCTTTGAAATCTTTAAAAGTAGAATTAACAGAACAATGGTGAAAACTACAGTGTGGAACTTCATAATTTTCACTGTTTACCAATTATTATAATTATAATAATTATATCAAGTAGGGTAAAATGGGCAGCACATATCTCACACATACCAGGGACATAAGAAGCACAACATTTTAATCAGCAAACCTCAAGGGAAGAGATCACTTAGGAGACGTGGGTATAGATGAGGTGAGAAAATTAAAATGGATCTTAGAGAGATGTGTGGACTGAACTTGACTCAATCAGTATAGGATTCATTGGTAGGCTGCCATGAACATGATAATGGACCTTTGTGTTCCATAATAGCAGGGAGTTTCTTGACAGCTGGGTGACAAAATGCCTCAAGAAATACCCTGCATATAGAGGTAGCTAAAACCATTAAACAAAACTTGCCATATACCAGACTAATTTTAGTTGCGTGTGGCAGGCGTATTTTATCAATGTCTGATGCCTGTTTCCAAACATATGTTAATTATTTTCTGGCCAGGTACTGGAGCAGGTTAGAACAATGGTGGCCAACAGGTTGGGGCACTGTGGAATGAGTTGGAGCAAAATATTCTCTCTACATAACAGTGGAACCTACAACAACCAATGGATGGTAGTAGATTACAAGCACTTCAAAAAGGGAACACCTCAGAGTCAACTCAAAGACAATCTGTTATGGGTCCTCGAACAGTTGCCAGGACACACCAGAGCTGAGGATAAGACAGAAGTCCTCAGAAAACAGTCTTACTGGCCTAGCTACAATACTCCTTACTTTCCAGATATATACAATCTGAGTGGTTCAGGTGAACTTGCAGCAAAATATGGAGATTGGTGAGTACTGAATAATATTGCCTTTAACTCTAACTTCAGATTCTTAGGAATAGCACTAACTCATTTTACAAAAGGGATCAACTCTCTGAAACAGTCCATAAAGTGAAGATTAGTTCAATGAAATTACATTTTCTCTCAATTTATGGATACTGTGGCTTAGCACAATGGTGTAAGAGCGGGGGAAAGTAAACAAATATTATGCATTTACAGTTGTCACTGGGTAGGGGCTGGCCACCTGAGATACAATTCCCAGCAGCAGAACAGTTTTTTCTTTTGCTGATCAAAATTGAGTAGAAAGATCAAAATTTAAGATCATATTTCCAGTGAAGTTTGAATGTGACAATGTATATATTTTTATATCCCTGCTGCCATGTTCCTTATATGCCTTCAGGGTGTGGTGTAGATAAAATTTTACTTTACCTTCATGAAAATAAACATGAAAGCAAAGATAAAGTATAAATTTAAAATTGACCAAAATACTGAAGCAGTACTACTCAGCGTTGACAGGCAATGATTTCATTCGTTCAGTAGTAGAAGCTGAGAAAAACAAACATATGGGTATGCAGGACTTCCGAGTGTTTTCACAGCAGTGAAAATTTATTATCTATACTAAAAAGAGGTACTAATTTTTCAAATGCATTAACATGGAAATTTGTTACTGCCTATAATACAAGAAGTTAGTGTACTCATTTACAAATTTAGATCTTTAACATTAAACATAATTTTGCAGGTTCACCTATGACCAAACTCCACGTGCTCTTATATTCAAACGAGACCATGGGAAGGTGAATGATACATCAAGCATGATGGCCTTAATGCGCTACAATGACTATTTACACGATCCACTATCTCGGTGCAACTGTACACCTCCATACAGTGCAGAGAATGCTATTTCATGCCGCAGTGATGTAAATCCCATCAATGGTACATACCCATTTTCAGCACTGGGACATCGACCACATACAGCCACAGACATGAAACTGACTACAGCAGATCTGATTACTAAGCTTCAGTTTATAGCCATTGCTGGTCCTCCATACAATAAATACATCCCACCTTTCCAATGGAGTAAATCAGATTACCAAAATCTTCCTCATCTTGGACATCCTGATGTTTTTCAATATCAGCCAGTTCTATTTAAATGGAAATGGTAAGAACTGTGCCCCACACAACTGCTGCATTCTGTTAAAATTAATCTGGACTTTCCATTGGGTTCTAAAGACCATAAAAAGAAAAGTACACATACACACACAAAATTATGTATATATATATGTTATTAAATTTGTAATAACTTTATGCAAACACTAGTATAAATTCCAGGTGATATTTCAGTGGAAAATTATTGCACTGTAACTATCTAAAGTAATATATAAACTTGAACTTGACAAATGTAATTTCTGTATACAGGATATATACTGTGTTAGCCATATAAACTTCTATTCTTATGTTGTGTTTCTTTGTATTCCTTCTCTAACATATTCAGAGAAACTTTAGAGAAGTTTTGAACAATAATTGCCTATCTTCCACTACTTTTACTAAAAATTTGTGATTGTTACATGTAAGGAAAATTAGCATCTTTAAAACAAAATACATGTCACATAATGTAAGCAAAATTGTATGTTAAATGTTAGCCCTGGGTATAGCAAATATTCTTCTGAAACCATAATTTGTCCTGTGGCACGTGGATATATCACAGACAGAGATATCCACCTACCCACAGTGAAGGGAAATATAATAAATTGTGTGAATTCAGGGACCACTATTTTAATATATCTCCTACACAGTAACACTGTATCTATAAACAATTATAGTGATAAACTTAAAAAAAAAGTGAACAGTTTATCTTTATTTTAACTTTCCTTGTAATCCAGTTCTTACTGACATACTCTCATATCACCAATTTGTTTTATATGAAAGATGCTTGTACAGTGTAGCACCGTGTACCACCAGAAATATGCATGTATGTGTATACATGTGAGGAAGAACAATGGAAGGTGCCCAGTGTCATTTCCAGTGGGAGCCTATGATATTAGCAGGTTCTACTACCAGAGAATTAGATAGACATAGGGTATCTTAATGTTCCTGTAAGAACACAAAAACACCTCATTGCATCCACACTGTATAGTCAGTATAATCAATCATCATTTGAATGACTTTTACAGGAAGCTTCAAAATAATTCATGAGTATCACATGGAATTTTAGCCAATCAAAAAAGAAGTCAATCCAGCTGAATTGGAATGTAAAATAAAATTTATTGTTGGAACTCTTTATTCAAACCGAATTCCTTGTGCCAGAGGAAGTTCTTTGCTATAGTTGATAGTAACAGTAGAGCGTCTCATATATTGTTTCCATGAATCACTCCCAGATTCACGTCCACCACCTGTGTGCTTCTCCCCACCAAAAGCCCCTCCAATTTCTGCTCCACTGGTGGGTATATTTACATTCACAATACCACAGTCTGAGCCCTTGGGTCCAATCCACTGAAATCAACAATGTGTTTATAATGCATGATATTCACATTCACAATGCCACAGTCTGAGCCCTTTGATTCAATAAACTGAAATGGTCTGAGCTCTGATCCAATAACTGAAATTAATGTTTCTAGGTGAAACATCCCCTTGTGCTTCAGTCAAATATACATATTCCAAACCACCATCATACATAACAAAATTTTACAAATCTACAGGTTACGAGGGTCAGTTTTTCATTTAAGTCATCATCAGACCTATTCAATATCAAGAGCCATACAATCCCACATGAAGGTATAAGTTTTCTGTATGGCTCTTGACACTGAATAGGTCTGATGACAGCTTAATTGAAAAGCCAAAACCTGTATATTTGTAAAATTTTGTTGTGCATGACGATGCTTTGGAATATATATATATGGCATGTGTGTGTGTATATACACACACACATGTTTGAAATCAACGTGTTTATAATGCATGATATTCACATTCACAACACCATGGTCTGAGCCCTTTGATCCAATAACTGAAATCAATGTGTTTATAATGCATGATTTTCACATTCACAATGCCACAGCCTGTGTCCTTTGGTCCAATGAACTGAAATCAACAATGTGGTTATGATGTATGACCTTCCAATCTACAGAAAATGTAGAAATCACTATCCACTAACTTCTTATCAACACCTCAGTTATTTTAACAGTGCCATTTCAACTGCATAAAATTAGTACCACTCTATAACATGATCCCAAGTGATGTTGTTGCTCTTGTTAAAATAATTAAAATTGAATATGTGTATTTGTATTAAAAATTAATACATATTATTTCCTGTAGTATGATGCAATGCACTGTATCAAAAGTGCAAGTTATACTTAAAAAAAATATTACATTACCAGTTTGTCACAGTCTTCTTATTAGTATACTATATACAGTAAAACCCCAATTTAATGTTCCCACATTTAGTGAAATCCTGGATTTAGTGATGATTTTTTCATGTCCTGACAATAGCTCCATATAAATTGAAAACCTCCATTTAATGAAAACCTCGATTTAGTGAAATATATTCTAATCCCCCAGCAATTCATTTAATAGGGGTTTTACTGTATAATGATCTAAATTTTCTGTTGTTGTGTGTTCTAGGTATATAGGTAGTCGTGTCAAATACTGGCTTGTATGACATTAGAACAGCAATTAAATTTCTTCTATGATCTTTGGTTACGTTATTTCAATTGCAGGGAGTTATGTAGGTTCAAAACTTCAATAAAAAAAGTCCACTATAACTTGTCACCTCAAAAATACACCTTCACAACCAACCTTTAGACTGCCACAGGTGGAACACAGACATGTTTCACTGAATTCCAAACTGCCTTACCTTGAATATGGAGTCCAAACCAGCAGTAAATAGGCTTGATGACAGGCCCTGATGTACCTCATTGTTCCACATAATGGCCTGATCTAAACTCTCTGCCTTCAGAACATAAACAATCGGAGCAAATGTCTCTTTATGAACAACACTTGCATTGTGAGACAAGCCTGTTATAATTGTTGGCTCTACAAAGAAGCCAGGCATTCTGATCACCTGCAGAACATAAATGACTTAGTCACATTTTCTGACGTGAAATTTTTATTCCTTTAGTTATCCACGAACTATTGTGGACTTCACTCTTTTTAACAACTTTCATAGGAAAAGATCTCATAAAATAAAATGAAAACCTATTTACAAATAAAAAATATAATTCATTTGGATTTTTAGTCACGTAAATTTCCTCCCATGCTTCATTATTTAACGTCTTTGAATTTTTCCACATTTCTTTTTGAGAACTTTCTTTGTATGATTTTTGTTGACTCATGATTATGCTTATTTACAGACACATATAGAACCTGTGCCAAATGGTTCAACTAGCCCATACTCACAACCTCTGTAAAATTCTCATTAAACTGTTCGTTCCATAACATCTATCATAGAGACTGAACTCCTGCTAACTCTTTTTGGTGAAGTTACTGTATTTATTAAATTAGAGACAATAACACCCATGTTTGAATGGGGTATGTCCAAGGTCACTGGGGTTAAGAAATAAAATATGACTAATGGTGGTGAGCACTTTAATATAGCAATGCAGGAGACACCTCATTGCCAGCCAAACTTTTATCTACCAAGTAACACATTTCCTCCCATCAACTTGTCTCTAAGAGTCCACCTGGAATGCAGTACCATAGAATTGGTGGCTCACTCAACAGCGCTAAAATACAAAGTGCTGGGATATCTAGCTAAGGAAGGCTTCCTAAACGGGTCCTTGCTTAATGAACTGATAACACACCACCATCAGAAACTAGCGTTCCAACAAAATAACAACAATTCGGGTGTCTTTCTAAATGTCCGATAAACAGGAACAGAAGGCATTATTCACTTTCTGGTGATAATACAGAGAGACACATGAAAGGAAGGCTAATTGACTGCAGGAAGTAATTCAGTCATTGCAGTCTGAATAATAAAAATACCCCTTCTCTAACTCCCAGGTAGGAACACTAACTCTTCTCAGACCTAGTATTCTTCCATACACGTTCCTAAACCACAGGCTTACTTCAAGGCAAGTACATACATACATACATACATACATATATACATTCCATGGATCCATAATTTTGTCACAAGACAAGAGGACGTGGAATAAGAAGGAAGAAGAAGAAGCTCTACATTGTGACGAAAATGATAACAGCTTAAAGCTTCATGCAAATTATGGGTCAGATCAGACTGATAATGACAAAAATTACTAGCAAATTTGGCTAACAACTTTTTATGTAGACCTCCAATCTCAAAGTTCAGAGATAAGACATGTCGACAGAGAAATAGACATGACCTCGCTACTAAGCATTCACTTTGAGAAATATGTACAAAGGAAACAAAAGTTAAAAACAAGCAGCTTACATTCCCTCCAAACTCAATAGTTCCTCCAGCCTTCACTGCCTCAGATAATGTGTCCTGATAGCTCTTGACAGCAGAAGCACTGTGTAGAGGACCAATGAGAAACCCTTGATCTAGAGGGTCACCTATACGAGACAGCACTTGTCCATACGCTGCTTTAAGACGCATTAGTACTTGATCGTAAACCTGCAACAGAATGAAATATTATGTCAAATTTGTTTGCTTCTTGCATTTTTCTGCCCAGATTCACCACTAGAAACAGAATTGAGGTAAATGACGATTCATTCTTGACCTTGGCAACAGACAGAGCTACACATCCTGGCCATTTTACTCCACAGACAAATCCCGAGTACACACTGGATATGCCACTAGGTAAGCTCCACAGCTGGTGTAGATGTGGTGAAAGACAGAAATATCCACACCCTTTCTTGCAACTGAAGCTCAGACATCTGACACTGACTTCTGGCTCATGAAGTTAATTACTTTGCAGCAAATTGATTTTATTTGAAAGTACTGTGAGTCACATTTACACCCAAAGTACATATATCCAGACAAGTAATACAACTTCCAAAATTGAAGTAGTTTTGATTAAAATTAATTATCAAAACATGGCTGTGAGAAAAATGATGTAAAGTTAAAATGTCCAGGGAAGAAGAAAAAATCCATCCTTTAAACAAAAATGTTCTCTTTTCTGTGTTATAAACAAATTGAAATAGTTTTTGCAATTTCATAACTTTTCTTGTTAGATGAAGGTAGCAACATTTGAAAATTTTGCATCTTATTTTGGGTTTCAGAAGTATATAACTTTTGGCACCATTTTCAAAAAATGTTGTATAATATGTTGTCTTTGTCATACATATTATTTCTGTCAGCTTCTATTAGCTGAAGTTTACAGCAACATTTTCACCACATAGGAGATCATCATCAGGCTATATACCTATGTTTGAAATCATAGATTGTGTATTCTACAATACAAACTAATTCAGTTAAATTCAACTGTAGTTAACGTGTTATTGTGGCTGTGTGTGTGCTGTCCTTGCATGTAACACTGACAGTGATTTCATTCGCTAGAATAAAGAGTATCTATTACATATATGACTGAATTAATATGTGTATATGTAATTACCTTTGATTTCAATTAGCTCATCTCTAGCTAAATTACAAAACTCCTCACCTTGGTGTGCAGAATGAGCCGTCTAGTGGTTGTGCAGCGCTGACCAGCTGTTCCAACACATGCAAACACAGCAGCTCTGACCACCAGATCTAAATCAGCATCATGATGTACAATCAAAGCATTATTTCCACCAAGCTCAAGCAGGTGACGCCCAAACCTCTCTTGAACCAACAAACCAACCTGCATACAATCCCTGTAGCCATCAGTAACTATATAGACAACGAAGTAACAAGAAAACACATAGAAAATCCTATACATTCATATGGTAACCAATGTTAAGAGACCAACCTGATGTCCAATCTGCGTACTCCCAGTGAAGGAAAGGAGAGGAAGCTTGGTGTCACGAGCCATCATTTCACCAATATCACTGCCACCAGAACAGAGAGCACACACTGCACCAGGAATTCCATTTGCCTCCAGTACTCCAGTGACAACCTTGGTAGTTGCTACAGAAACTAACTGAGTTGAGGGTGCACCTTTCCATAGCACGCTGTTACCACATACCTGAGCAATTCTTTATTGAGAAGAAGGTCGTCTTTTTAAGTCACTATTTACATGTTTCTCCTCAGATACTGAAGAATCCTGGGAGATTCACAGAATAAATATTTTCATCAACTGAGGATGCAAAAAATTATTCTGTGTAACTCCCAGGACGTTTCATGTGCCTGAGAAGGAATCATGTAAATGGCAACTTACATTGCAACTTACCTTTCAGGACTACTGAAAATTAGCACAAAGAAATTGTCACATACCATAGCAATGGCACTGTTCCAGCCATAAACTGCAACTGGGAAGTTAAATGCAGAAATAACACCAACGACACCAAGTGGGTTCCAGTTTTCCAAAAGTACATGTCCAGGCCTTTCCGAAGGCAATACCTGCCCCTTCAAAGTACGGGAGAGTCCACAAGCAAAGTCACAAATATCCACATATTCCTGCACCTCTCCAACACCTTCTGAAAGAATCTTACCTAAGAATCAGAAATAACAAACTTTATGCCATGAACCTAATAAAGTTCTGATGGTTAAATAACATGTATATGATAATGGCTTGATTTCAATGAAGTTGAAGTTATTTTTATCAGTGATAGAATTTCTGGTTATTTAGAGATGCTTTGAAAGATAGTGCTTATTCATGGCCAAATGAAAAGTAGGTAAGGATTTGTAAGGAGGTGGTAGCAGCCACTTCCAAAATCCCAATCCTGCATTCACATGGAAAAACACAGCCAGTAATGCAGTTGACATCTGAAATGCACGCATCCTGAATAAAACTCTAGAGTGTTAATGCAATGCCACTCTGATTAATGATGTAAGAAAAGAGATTACACTTTTCAACATTAAGACAAATAAGCAGAAGTACTCATTTTTCACTCAGGATGTTGTTGTTTTCATTGTCAATACCATGATATAGTTTATGGCAGCTAAACTTTGAAGCAGAACAACACCCATATTAAGAAATTAAAACACATTTGTGTGATTAAACAAGTTCAGAATGGGGGTTCAAACTGGAACCAACAATTTTACTAATGTACACTGCTTGGACATTGTTTTAACAGGCAAGGCTATGGCACACAGTGGCAACAGCATACAGTAAACTTCGTAATATCTCATCTAACCAAGGAATCATGGTTCAGTTCTTGGTAGCGGTAAACAATTTTTCTTTTCTCCAAAGGGCCCAGACCTGCTCCCTAGCCCATCCAGCTTCCTATTCAATTGGTACTAAGGGAAGTGTCACCACAGGCAAAGCAGCTGGGGTGTGAAGCTGACTGCTCACCTCCATCTAGTGCTGACATTAAGAATAAGTGAAGCTATACCTCCACTTTCTCATATGCTTTCATGACATACACATAAAAACTTTAACCTTTAGGACAAATCCTGGGTGAGAAGTCACCATTGTAACAAAATTTTGTATGCTGGCACCTGGCACCTTATGTTTGTAAGTCCTCAGTATGGAACTTTCATCATGTCTCCCTTCTGTCACCTATAATTTTTAGGTGGCTTCTACATTTTTGGAAAATTTGTGCACCCCTACTTTAGGGTGTTACTTATTATAACCACAGCAGGTGACAGTAAACTGACAGGAAGGTTACATCTACTCGTAAAGAGAGCGACCTTAAAGTTGCTTTACTGAGATTCCTGCCTTCCAAATTTCTTTTCAAGTGTTTCGGGTTCTCCTATCTACAAAACCAAAATGTAAACTACAGCTTCAAAACTTTGTAAGGTTTTACCATGTAAGGTATACTTATATACACAGGTAAAGTTTGGCTTACCCATTTCAAGGGAGACTAGTTTTGCCAAGGGCTCAAGCTTTGACCGCAAGGCATCTCCAATCTGCCGCACAATCTCTCCTCTCCTTGGTGCAGGGAGATCAGCCCAAAAGTGCCATGCCTGCTGTGCCGCCTCCACACAACGATTGTAATCAGAGGCATTCCCAGTGCGTACCTTTGCAATAATATGACCATTGGCTGGACAAACAGATGTCACTTCCTGTTAGAAATTTGAGATAAGATGTCATCAACTTCCTAACTTCACCATATTTTCATTTCTCCTTTGTAAGTATTGTTAATTTTTCGCCATTTTCTGCTGTTCTGTCACTGAACTGTATCTTCAAAGCATCATTACCTCTACTTATTGCTTCTGTGAGATGGTTATTCCATCAGGCAGCTATTTTAAATCTTCTTAATGCTGTTCTTTCATATTTCTCCCACTGACTGACTTAAACCTATTTCTTTTAAAGTCCACTGGTCAAAATTCAACTTTAGATAATTTTATTTAACTCACTCAATTTTTTCTTTCAGTTTTATGGTTTCGATTATAAGTACTATCCACTACGGTGGGATTATCAGCAGATGACGATGGTACAAACCAGTTCATAAAAGACTCAAAGCATGGCCGGCCAGTTAAATCCTGAAGTTTATTTTTTTACTTAAAGTCCAGTAGAAGCAGTGGATCAAAGCACATGCTCCAACTCATTACAGGGACGGTCACATGTCCTGGGACAACTTTATATTCAAAACTGAATATTTTTAACAAGATAAATCTAAAACTTCATTTAGGTCTTGATACAAAGTGTCTTCATGAATATATGATACATTTCAAATTCATATTTTGTATACATATGTATGTATGTATGCATGCATGTATGTATGTATGTGTGTATGTATGACAGCATTTTGTCAGAATAACAATATTAAGCCCCATAAAAACTTGACAGAAAACCCTGGTTTTCAGATGAGCAAGACAGATTACAAACAAACAAATGAGTAAATAGGCAGACATGTGTTCATAAAGCATACTTCATGTTTCATGTTTGTAGAAAAGGACCAAAAGTAACACAAATTACTTTTTCACCCTCATTTTCCTTTTTAGCATTGAAGGGTTCCCAAACAAATTTCCTGGTTTTTCTGACAGAGAAAAAATTAAGTTTTAACCATATATTTTCATGAGATTCTAAAAGTAAAATATCTAGTTTCAAAACACTGTTCTCTTCAGCTTTTAGTATGTTACAACACTGTAAATTTAAAAAATCTTGATTGCCATATTTAGAAAGTATTTGAGGGTTTCCAGGAGTGGTAACTTTTAGTCACCATTGTAAATTACAAAAAAAAATTGTTTTTACTTTTTCCTTAAATATCTCAGCATGCAAACAGTTTTCAGTATTACTCCCTCTTCTGTTGCAAAACTTACGTCTCCATTGGCAAACCACGTGCCATCAAACACTCCATCGTTCTCCTCTTTGAGATTCAGCTCATCCTTTAAAAATGCATACTTTGGATCATTTATTAGTGGTAAAGCAGACATGTTTCTTCTTTCAAATGCTCTTGTAACACAATAACAGGAAGAAGTTGGCTGTGCCAGTGCCCTCAGATATGTACCTAGGCCAATGATACACACATTATAAAATATTACATATTTCACAGACATTAAAAAAAGGCTTAAAACTATTATGACATACTTGAAGCAACAAGATTTTTGTAGAACTCATAAAGCATACCTTTGCAGATTTCTAGTCCACAAATTTTGTGTTGGTAATGTCTTATTTCAATAACATAAATATATCCTACAACAATAAAATTCAATTTCTGGTGTGAGAACTGAGGTTCTCTTGGCAGTGTTTTGCTGCCTTTTGGAATGTCATGTAGACTGGTGGATAAGTACCGACGTTTTGAAGGAACCTGCTGCCTCCATTTCTGTGGCCAGAGACAAAGCTGAAAAGGAAGAAGAGTCAGAGGTACAGAACAGGGAGGACAAGCATTAGGGCTAAGACTGCAACCTGAGTAACATCATGTGGCCCTGCAGGGTGCTGTCCAGGCACACCATAAAGACTGTTGACATCCCACCAAGGAAGATTTCCAGTTTCCTTTGGCCAGTGAAGAATAACATAGGCTTGAAGATATCAGCATATGCAACATCCCCCCGTGTTCCACTCAGATCAGGGTGAAGGAGCACCACTAGTACATACGTGTCACCAGAAGAAAGTCACTTGCTGTGCAACATTGCATCCAACTCCATAATTCTAGCACCTTGTCTAACAAATCCAGATACATTGACTGCATCATTATGGGTGTGACAAATATCGAACTCCAGTGCACAATGAACAGGGAAAGTGGCTCCTGCCTAAGCAAGTCACAAATGCCTCTTGTCTACTCCCTGAAGGGAGACAAGAAGCCTCCTTCAAAATATATACTAATTTGTGGTCCCTATAAACCATCCTCAGCAGCTGTCATTTCAACACTTTGGACAATGACCCTTCTCATGGCTTTCATCCCTTTCTTTTCCTTCCCTTCAGTTCAACTGCTATACAGTTTTCTCACTATTTTCTGTCCCACTTGCAACATTATTTTATTTCACTGGAAAGCCTTTTATTTTGTTCTGTCTACTCATCTCCTTTCTAATACATCTTTTGCTCTTTATTTTATTTTCTAGCATTTTGTTTTATTTTAGTTCAGCATTTTTATTCCATTCTCCACCTCTTTACATTTTACCCATTAGCTCTCTTCCTGGCTGGCAACAGTGCAGTGCTTTCCAGGTCCAAAGTTTTCCATTCCATTGGTTCATTCCAGCCTCCTCTGTTGGTGTATGTTGCTACCATTTTCAGTCACAGGATTTTATCAGGTTGCACAACTCCCACTGGTTTCGCCTTAGGCCAAGAATGTATCTCAATATTCTGTATCTCAAACTGTTTTCCTCACCTGATTCTTGTCTTTTAGTCTGAAGATCGGAGTGAGGAAGCAAGTTCCTTGAAAACGTCAGTACTTATTTAATCTTCAAATCTTCAAATTTAGTTTAGTATGATAAGCTTGTACACAGATGGTTGTACGAACAAACAGTAATCAAGACTGAAATCACTGTTCAGAGCTGTAGCATAAGCATCAATCACTGTTGCCATCATTATCTTCATCTTTTGTGGAGGAACTTATTACTTTAGGACAGGTTTTGCCCAGTTAAATTTGTCTGACACTGTCTCTAAGTTTCACACCATTGCCATGTTTGTAATTAATCATATATAAAAAATATTTCATATAGAATTTGTAAGTATGTTTATGATCTATATCCATACCAAATTTGAAATGCATAGGTCCAAAAGTTCATTTCTTATCACTGTTAAAATTGGAAGTTAAATAACACACATTCATGCAGCAGCCATTTTCTTCCTGACACTAAAAAAACTTACAACATAAATTGTGTATTTTTCAGTAATTTATTACCATGTATTGTTTCAGAATCCTACATTAGACGGCTTTAATGTAACTCCCAACTAAAAAGTGTCTGCCATTTTATAAACTGTAGAAATTTAAAGAAATGAGGTTCAGACACCTTTTCATGGCATAACCTGTGAACTCATTACAAGCAGGTATGGACAAAATCACATGGATCAAATACTGAGATCAAAAACATACTTTCTTTCCTTAAGAAGGAATGTAGGCTAAATGACAATAGTTGTTTCATTTACCTGAAGGGAAAGCTAGTAAATATTGTAGATTATCTTATCACTACGGATAAAGAATATGCATGAATGAATGATGAAGAACCTGAATAGTCGTGGGTGTCTACTTCTAAAGCTGAAGTGTCTTATTTCCTTCTGGTTTAGGTGATCAGATCCTTTGTTGTTCCAATTGTCTTATTATACAACCTCTGTCTTGACACTGCTTTCTAGACAAGAGACAGACCAACACAATCCTTACCTACAACATGAGGGTCACCATTCTATTAACACAATAACATTTCAACACCACTTTAATTTGGAAACACCATTACAGTGCATTGCAGAAAATGTCTTATAATCATCTGATAAAACTCAGACTCAAAATAATACCGGTAATCACAAATGACAGACTAACAAGCCCACCAAGAGACTATAGTCATGCACAATCACAATAAAACCCACTCTATACACAAAGATACTGATCACAGAGTGCCTTCAAAATTAATATTGGTACGACAGATAACACATTCTCTAACAGAAAAATTACAAATCAGTGTGTCTGGTTAAACATAGCAGTCTTGATTATTACAAAAAGCAGCCATACATGTGCAACTTTGAACACAGCAAATCAAGCAGTCTCTTGTTTACTGATGACCTGACGCTAAAGTTACAACTGCACTGGAGGTTATGTGTCCATTTGACCCCTCACCTGCTGCTAGTACCGAGGTTAAGTAAGTATGTGGCTGTGCATGCATTCCCCCAAACGTCTTCATAGCTTTGACAAAGACACACATTTCCTCCTCAATGCTCCATATGGAAGGTTTCAAATTTTGTTTAAACTAAACTTCAGTATTCTATCATCAAAGAATACTTTATAACTTATGATTGAAACAAAACTTTGGTTGGAAAACTTCAAGGGAAGAAACAACTTTGGATGCCCAGGAGGCTAATATTAAAACAACTTGTGATAAAAAGAACTGATAATCATGCTCAAGACTATCAATTATAAACCTACGTTATTTTAGAAATATGGTACGAAGGGGTGGACTGGATTTAACTCACTGAGGCTAGGGACCATTCATAGGCTCATATTGACATGAAAAATAAAACTTTGTGTTCCATACAATTGACCTGAGAACTACAACTTTTCACAAAAGACTATGTGCTTTGGAGCTGATCAGTTAATATGGTATATACAGTATTTTTATTTAGTACTATGTAAGATTCTGATATATTTCAGTGCACAGTACTTGAAACACCTACAAGTATATCAATGTCAGTCATAACAAACTCCACCATTTGGCCAAAGTAACGCACAGAACTGATACTTGAACTACATACCAGCTGTGTAGCAATGAAGTACTGTGTTTTGCCATTGATGAATACAAATAATACCAACAGTAACTGAAGACATTTCTTCTTGCATAAAAATGAGCACAGGTTATAATGTGGTGAAAAACAGGATTAAGTTAATATAGGTGACGTGATGTAGTGCAAACTTTGCACATCTTTGTAGAATAAACACAATTTCCTGAAAGAAATATGTCTAGTGCAGAATATTCAAGTCTTCATCATCATCCATATGAGTATTTTACATTTTGCATATCCAGTACAATTACATTTTTTAACATTGCTAGAAAGCTTAATAGTACAATAAAGCTGTCCCTAACCTCAAAACTAGATGGTGTGGAGTGATCTGGTTGCTTTACCCTTGGAGAAGAAGACCCTGGTATCTATTAAATAGCAGGCCTGAGTGGTCCACAGAGCTGGTCTGGATGTTTTAAAGCAAATAAAAATCCCTTGACCTTGCTGGGAGCCAAACCACGACTACTTAGTTTTTCTGTCTGTAACCTAGTCACTATACTAACTATGCTATCTTGGCTCCAGGAAACCTAATGACAAATAATTACTATTCTAAAAAAATTTCAAAAACAAT
This sequence comes from Reticulitermes speratus, assembly GCA_021186555.1. NCBI lineage: Eukaryota > Metazoa > Arthropoda > Insecta > Blattodea > Rhinotermitidae > Reticulitermes > Reticulitermes speratus. The sequence continues at coordinate 20,852,820 of JAJKFL010000002.1, forward strand.
ACTAGTTCTGATTTCTGTACAGAACTTAACCATCTGAATATTTCAACATCTAAGGGATAACCTTATACCCAAACTGGTTTGTGTTCCAAGATTGATTTAAATGGAATCAACAAATTTCATTAACAAAGGCCTTTATTAGAAATTATACATTTCTTGTTACCTTGGGTCCTTAAGGTACACCACACATTATAAGCCATTTTATCACACTTTTTAGAACATAGACACTAACTGGCATATATTTCTCAACAAGTGAATAGTCTCTGAGATTGAACTTTAGACCCTGTTTCTCTCCCATATGTTTAAAAGATAACCTCACTGACCTGACTGTTATCTGACTGAAGTACACAATTTGTAAGCATAAAAAGTACCTCAGGAATAATATGAACTCTGTTCATACGTGTTGAAACACCACTTCTGGTGAAGGTAAATTTCACCCTAGAACAGGCCATGAAGGCCCAGAGGGAGAGTAGAGGTATAGCACTACTCTTTCTTTAACCTCGGCACTAGATGGGGATCACTTCTGGTATAAAATGTAATTCTGTTCCATATTGTTAAATGTACTCTTAACTGCCAGGTCATCCAACAGTGGTCTGTAGCAACCAATACTTTTCTTTTTAATTTCCCATCTGACAGATGACAACATTTCTGTAAACTGTATCATTTATAATAACCACCACTTCTGAAATGCAACCAAAGTAATGATTTTCTGTCCAAGGACAACAAACAGGGTGGATGAAATATGTGGCTGCCCAGGGTTTTGTGGGCCTTGCACCTGTACCAATTCTATGGCAGAAAATGTTGAAGTCTCACAGGCATAAATTTATAGGATTTATATATCTTACTCATAATTTAATGCAATATGTTTGTTTGTCAACAGTGTTCAAGGTAAGTAGAATACATATTTGTTTACTGTCTACAAATGATAACAATGGTGTTGGCCATGCCATGGAGTAGGCACTTAGTTGAGAGTATCTCACCTAGGAGACTCACCTTTGATCCCAGGCCAGTCCAAATGTGGATTTCTGGTAAAGAAAGTAGCACTGGAACAGGTTGCTCTCCAAGTACTTTGGTGTTCCCCTGTCAGTATCATTCCACCAATGCTGCTTACTCATTCATTCATCACAGACACTATATAATATTAGCAATTAAATAACATACTTTAAAAACAGTGGTCAAGGTTCACAAGGAGTGAGGTGGTGCAGCTGATGTTTCACTGCTGCTGCTAAGAGGTTAGACAGAGGAAACACTGCTAACTCTTACACTTACTCACAGCTGTTGTTCAGTGATATGAGTTCACTTACATCCAAAGCTGGAATCTAACAATCTGCTCCAGTTCCAAGAAAATGGTTGTTACTTTGTAATAAGTTTGCCTACATCTAACAAAAGTAGAAAATAGGCAATCTTGGAACTGTGCGGTGCATAATTGGTGACTTAACTGACGGAGTGATATGACTGTGGGTTGAGATATAAGCGGCCAGCTGACCTTCATCATAATCTGGGCTTGCACGAAGAGGGCAGCAATGGAGCAGGGGTAGGCAGATCCATTCCTTCTGATCACAAGTGTCGCAAATCACTTTTCTGTGCCAGCTACTGTCAGCTCACACAGAGTAACTTGGAAACAGCAGAGCAGAGAGGCACATGGTGGGATGGGGTGGTGGAAAGGTACTAGCAGGCAGACCCACAATACACAGTGGTAAGAAGGATTGAATGTGTAATCTTGAAAGCAAACCCAAAAGTAAAAACACATAAGACAATGAAGTTTAAGGAAAACAACAAACTTTCAAAGGAAGTAACATGAAGCCACTGGATGCACTTACATAGCAATACAGCAAGTGGGTAGACTCCTGGCAGAATGTTGAAAACAATACTGAATAACAGCTCACAAATAAAACTGTATGCCTTAAGGTATATACATAGCCCACAAAAGTATCACAATACCCAATATTCACAGCAGTGTATGCTCACCAACACCCACAGTATTGTCTGCTCCCAGGCAAGACTTCTGATGATGCAACAGACTATGAACAGTACTTCACAAACCAGAATGCACCCTTGCCCACAACCAGAAGCAGTGAAGGTAGGGAGGGATGGACAATGGTATCACACTAAGTGAAACTGTACATTGGCAGTGTTAATGACATTAGCCTGAACTGTGTTGTCTTAAAACATAACTAAGATATATAATCAACTGTGCACCAACTTCACTAATTTGTATATTGTGCACATACACACACATATTACTTAATTCTGGATGCATATGGAGTTTATCACAAACTCCACTGTGGTTATACTCCACAGAATGAAGACAATGTAGGATATTTTTAATCACCTTCAAGTCACAACAATCCTGTCACAAGACTGCAGCTGCTTCTTTAATATTGGCACTGCACTGCAACAGACTTTGAAGAAGTTCACAAAGGAAATAAAAACACACATGTGCACACACATGCACAGACACGTATACACACAAACACATGCACACAAACATAAGTGGCACACATGTGCATTATATATAATGTGCAAAGAAGAAAAATAAGAAGTAAACCACTGAAAAGTAATAGCACAACAACTGAATGAAATGGAATGTTAATATGGCAAAGAATGAACATTAGAAACATGGAAAGCTTACTGATGAACTACTAAATGTAGATCCTACACACATGACCAGAAAATATATAAAAGAAAAAGACCAGAGGAACTACAACAGAGGGGCTACATACATGTGAAAAAATGGAGAAAATATATGCACACTAGATATCAAAATCACTGCTACAGAAATGAAGAACAGAGTCTCAGGGGATTAAGTGACAAGAGACACAAAAGAAGCAGTAGGACCAATAGGGATGCAATGGATAGAATCATGAAGAAAATGTTGCAATCAAAGCAGATACTAGTTGCCTGGAAAAGGGGAGCAACAGTACCAATACATAAGATACATGACAAGAAAGTACAATAGTTACAGAGGGAAAACACTTCTCCATCACTGGCATAAAATTTCAGAAACTTTAAACTAAGAAAGTACACACACACACACACACACACACAAATACACTTGGTGAGGAGCAACATGCATTTCACATTTCACTGAGAAAGATCCATGACAGATTTGACCTTTAGAGTGAGAAACACTTGGAATTTTGCACATCAGATAAGAGAAAATTATTACAAGTGTTAGGACAAATTTTTAAAAACAAGAATAATTCAAAATAAGTAAAAGAGTCAGATATGCAAGTTTCATCTCATCCATCTCCTTTAATGTCATGATGGATAAACCGTAAATAAAGTTTAAATAGAATAAAAACATGATATGGAAACAATGATATTTAAAGACAATGCATTGATCTCGGGGAAAGACAGAAAAGAAGCTGAATATGGACAAGACATGGACTATGACACTTGCAAGAAACCTAGACACAACTATCAGAATAAAAGTTACCACAATGGTTAAGAAGGTGGACGAATTTATTTATTTTTGTGGAGTGAAATAAATTCAAGCTTGAGAACTGATGGGGATATCAGTGGAAGAATACAAAATGGTTCTCAATGCTAACAAACTGTAAAAGACACAGAGATTGTGAAACATTGAAACAACACTCTCTACAAGGTACACTTTACACTGACACATTTAATGCAAAAACTTGGACCCTTACAAAGAGAAACAAAAGTAAACTGTAAAGAATGACTAAGAAACTTTTGACAAGTATTGTGTGAAATAAAATGAAATTTTTTACAGAAGCTGGAATTCAAACTTTGTTAATAAAATTATAAAATAAAAAACTACGACCATTTAAAAAGACTGGATGGAAAAGGAACAATAAGGGCATTAAAATCTGAATTTAAGTTTAAGGCAACAAAGCACTGGAATGACCTACAACAAGAAGGTTCAACCAGGAACTAGAAAATATAAAGCACTGGGGAAGGAAATTAAAAAAGAAAAGTGTGTGGCAAGACAGAAGAGAATGGGGATTTTTATCAAATGACACATAAAATGTGGAAGATGGTAGAAGAAAAGAATAACATTTCTGATCTATTTCCATAACAGACTTCAGATGCTTAACACAATAATTCATTAGGTAGCACCATCAAACTGAAAGCTACACACAATTTCATGCTGCAGCAATTTTATTTCAAATTTTACAAAAAATTGTCACAACAAATGTTGCATAGTTTTCCAAGACTTACTACCACACATCACATCAGGACCCTACATTTTTAAGTGACAGAAGGGCCACTGCCATTTCACAGTTCTTGCAGGCACCAACATCCATAATACATTTCAAGAAAACTGGCAAACTGATTCAAAATTGGCATTGGAGGGACAAGGGCGCACGCACATGCACATATGCATGCGTGTGCACACAAAACAGTGCACTCTGATTCCACAAGGAAAATGTTTGTGCCCATCACCTATGCTTCTTCCTCTTCTTATCTTTTTGCAAAATTACAACACAAGCAGTGGAGCACACAACATAAAATTCATCATCTGACACCACTTCAAGAACTGAAGTGTTAAGATACATAAACTCTCTGCTGCAATTTGTTTAGAACAAAATTCATATACGTGATCAAAAACTATGTTCCCAACATTTTCAAGCAAATGGTATGTGCACATTGCTGCACAGAGGCCAGGCTTTAATGCCAGGCCAGTCCGTTTGGGATTTGTGCTTGACAAAGCTGCAATAGAATGGGTTTTTCTCCCCATACTTCAGATTTCCCCTGTCAGTATTATTCCACCAATGCTCCATCCTCATTCATTCATCTGTCACTGCCACTACATAACATTCGCAACTGACATCATTAAATAAAACATCCAAGTTGCCAATGTAAATCTACCTCCATACTAAACCTCATTCCCTATTTGTGAATTTTTTTCTGATTGAAATTAAAAATGTCTTAAAGGTTTTAACAATATAATATTTGTATAATTTAACAAGAAAATATTGGCACTTTATTATAATCTCTTATTAAACTCTGCTCTTAGAATTGAATACACATTGTTCATTCTGAGTTCCATGTTACACTTTTAGCAGACACTATAAATGTATCATAAAAACTTCAAGTTGAAGTTCCAAGTGGAATATCATATCTATACTATCAGACCTAGATTTCTTTAGAGATATAGTCAATTAATTTACTAAATACATTAATGCAGGTGGAAGAAAGATAATGTTCATAATTTCCATTAAAAATAAACATAATATAAAAACAGATTCATTCCACAACAAAAACAGATTTTTGTACTTATCATCAGAAGTCAACAAATGTTGGCTCAGTTCACCAGTCGGACAAAAATACTACTCACTAGACATTTCTCCACAAAATGAATTATGTCTACCCACGGTTCACACCAGCCTACTTAGCATTAAACAACATACACCATATAAAATAGGCCTACTGTTCCTTTTATAACATGTATACAAGACATTATTTACTGTTCAAAATGTGTAAAAATAAAGAAATAAAACAAAAAGAGAGCAAGTTTTAATATTAATTAATACATTCAAAGATTATTCCACCCATTGGCCTTCATTTTTCACTCATCAGGGATGAGGACATGAGTGGGTTTGTTAAGCCCTTCTGATCATGTTTCCTTCACCCTACTAACCCTTTCCATCTTGCAAACTGAGCTTTGCAGCAAATATTTCAAATGTGTAAATATACACGTATTTTTTTTTTTCGCTCATATCAGTCTAGCATAGTATCAGAGCCATTCCTGCAATCTAGGATCACTCACAGGGATTAAATTATGATTGATGTTAATATAATACATTGTGTATAAGCAGTGAAGCAACAAGGTACAGCCAGAATATATCACAAATGCCAAGCAAGATTAAATCTGAAGTGCAATGTATATTGTCTACAATATGGGAAGGGCACAACTGAGACAGCTACTTAAGTTCAACAGCCTAGTACTAATATATGGCAATTATGTTGGTGATGTCCATTGTTTGAGGCGACAATGGTTTGGAATGAACCCAGCACATTTTGAACACTCGTGGTTTGTATAGATGTTCAGTATTCAAACTATGTCTGATTTGTAACTGACTACTGACATTACTATCAAAAAATAAAACACATACATGTTACAATGGTCACTGATCTGCATCCTTTTACTTAGGAAGAGGTTCATACATCTTCTACCTTGCTGACTTCTTGCAATTAAACTGTTATTTGCTACTGATCAAGTCATAAGTGTCCACATCTTAGACTTCTTCCAGCCTTGCATGCATCTAGATTATATACGTCACTACAGCATCCTGTATGGGAGACCACTGCCTTATATTTAACATGTATACCTATACAGCACTCCCCAGCAGTGATGCCAGTTTGGGGACTAAGCCGCTAAATCAAGCAGATTTCAATCTTTGCTTAGCGACAAACCTCGATATCTCAATGCTCAGGTGTCTTGTGAGGTAACAATAACAATTATGTTATGCCGTGTTCTATCTGGTTAGAGATGGGAATAAATTTGACTTCGGACTTGTTATAAACTGAACAATTAAACCCCATTTGTTAAAAAAAACTGTTATGCAGTGTAGTGGTGCTACATATGAGGAAAGAAAAGTGTGATTTGTATAATTATGACCCCTAGGAAGAACCCCTAACCCAAGTGTGATATGACGGAAAAGGGTAGTTTGTAAACAATATAAAGTTACGTTTACAGTTTTTTAATTCAAACTTTCCTGGATCTTTCTTAGCAACTTTCCCCACAAGGACTTGGCAACAATGCTCCCCAGCACCATCCATTACGCAGTGGCTATCCCACGCAACTGGTACATTGCCTCTCTCAACAGTTCAGGATGGCCATGGTAGCATATATGGATGAGGGGCACATATGTGGACCTTCAGTTCCAGAAGCAGATATCCAGCATTACCTCCAGGCACCGAATATCACCGACAACGTTAATAGCACCACTTTACAACCAGCTTCTTAGCCAATCTACCTCACACTTTCTATTGATGCCATGCAGGAAACCATGACTCCAACTCCAACCCACTCTCAAGAACATTCAAAACATCCAGGACCATATAGCAGCTGTTCCTGATGCAATTGATAACATACTTTAATCCATCATCCAGCCACACAAGAACCCTCTGTACAGCGTCACAACTCCCAATGGCACGCTACTCCAAGTGACCAATCCTGCTCTAACTCTATACAATACCCAGTCCTTTCTGCATGGATTACTCTTTGTGGACGAACCCGAAGAAAAAGATGGCAAGCTCCTCCAAAATGATCGTACCCATATACCAATCTACACAGTGTCATAACCCACAAGACCAGTATCTTCACTGAAAGAAATATCAGCCCAGTATCATATGCATCATAAGAAACAGATACAAAGAGTACAAACATTAGCTTCTATTTGTGGAAAGACTACAGGTCCCATAACCTGAAAAGCTTGTGGCAGTGATATTTCATACAAAGCCTAATACTGTGAAATATATAAACATGAATACAGCAAAAACACAATTCTTGTCCTTACAGGCCTTTTAAACTGGTATCTGATGCATCATATCGGTTTCTGTGCTTGAACCACATGGCTCGTTAAGCAGTATCCTACATTTCGTAAACACTGCAGATATCACCGTTACACTGAATGTTTCAGTCACTGTGTTAGAATACACAGGTATCTAGGACAAGTGGTACCTGTTACTGAATACTGTTCTGAACTTGATGTCAGACTGTGAGAAGATGACTGTTTCCTGCAACACAATAGTGATGCCATATGTTGCTGTATCTGTTCTCATCTCCACTGTAGATGTTATATGACTACTTTATTACTTTACTAACATTCCTTATTGTGACATCTATATAACACCATCATGCAGGCCACTGAATCATATAACTATAAAACATTAACAGAGAGGATGGGCACAGAGGCAGCAACATGGAAGGTGAACTACTTCACAGCCAGCAATCATCTTCCACAACTCTGGAGCCAGCTTCTCACCAACTAGCATCTGCATTGGAACACAACCACTGAGAGAGGACCAACCTGCTGCCCATTCTCCTAGATACCTTGAATGTCTTGAATAGCCACTGACTATTCAAGACATTCATCCTCATTAGGCCAAATGTGATTTTAACCAAAATGTTGGATACAGCTCAAACAAGCAACACTGCAAAGCATGGAAGCTTATATCAGCATCAGCACATCCATAAGTCTCTTTATGACAAACTCCTCCACAGAGAACTCCATAAACTGCCTAGCCCTATACAGAATATACATGAATGATTCAGAAAAACAAGTGGCTGTAACTAGCATAGCTCTTGGTACAGGCCTCCTTCATCCTGTGGTACAGTAACGCCCTGAGCTGCTAACTCAGCTAAACAGCGATCCAAGAAGCCAGAGTCAGGAAAACCATGTCCAGTGTTAGACACTCCTGGCACTGTCTTGTGGTGTATCTCATTCCATGTCACCACATCTTCACATCCTGTTGTCACAGAACGACCCACAGTAAACACAAGGCGCCGTTCAAAGGCAATGGACAGAAGTTTGAGAACTTTGCGACCTTTCTCTGTATCAGGCAGATAGCAGACTCGGGGAAATCCCACGGCATAGTATGGCCTCCCTGGGTTTGGGTGCTCTGGACCTTGTATTCCAGAAGCAATGCTGCCAGTACAAAATGAAATTAAATATACATTTGTATAATATCACTATGTAAAAAATCTTCTAACATTCTGCTTCAGTCAATAACTGTATGTAAGAGTCTTTCTTGCAAAGATGATCAAGAAATTACCTGCTTGTATGGAACCTGGATCATCATTACCATTTTCAGAAAAGCCTGCAATTTGACTCTATCCTGAGCTTCTGGAATATGGTACACACCATACTTCGTAGGCGCTTAAAAATATCCTTTCACCTATGCCGTGGCCTTTGAAGTGATATCCTCCTGTTGGATCATTCAACCACACTTTTGTTTGCATTTCTGGTCCCTTCTCTGCAGACATCTTCTACCCATCCCACCCCGCCTGATGTGAACTTAATATCCTCCTCGTCAGTAGTGTACTTACACAAATATCAGACGAGAATTGCTTAAATTATTCAACATCTGAAAAATCCAAATATTTTCATAAGCCCCTTGTTCTCAAGAATTTTCAACATACATTCTCCCCCAACATGTGAGAGACCAAGATTCACAACCACACAAAACAAAAGCATAAACTACATCTCTATACATTTACCTTCAATAGGGCATGTCATGATTTTACAGCTATTGGTATCTCAGACTATACACAATTCACCAAGAAGAAGAGTAAGTATTGTGAAGAACACAAACAGATGTGGAAAGCCCTGTTATGGGGATGATATGGTGAATGTGGGCATGCTATAGTAAATGTTGAACATACAAAGATGGGTCACTGAAGAAGATGAAAAAGACAATAAAGAATAATGTAGATGACACATAAAAATGGTAAATGGTAAGATGATGAAAATGAAAACTTCAGGAGGACGACGACAATGGCAACAACAACAACAACCAGCAAAATGCACAATACTTTGTTATTGTTATATTATTTTAATATAAATAATAGTAAAAAACATTGTGCATTCAGTTGGTTGTTGAAAAAGACTGGTGTATTCGCATTTAAATTATTAGTGTTCAAACACAAGCATATAATTTAAATGGCTCATCATCGCCACAGTGACCCAATTTTTTTTCGATATTCGCTCGCACTCTATGGAGAACTTGCTTTGGAAGAGGCAATGGACCTGTCGTAAGACAGACTACAGACTGAATGAATGAATGAAATGAATTACACTATTATAATTCCCCTGTATTTAGGTTTACTTCAGGTGGTTCAAAAATGTTGTATTCCTTGATGAGTCTATAAAATATGTTCAGTCAGCACAAATCATTTCACTGGTTTCAAAAAACATAATTTTTCTCTCAACACTATTCATCCTGTGATTAAAAATAATTGTTCATACCAGGATTAGAAGGAATGAAAAATATCATACAAGCACTCGCCAGACAAAATAACACCTTTTCTAAGATTTTAACAAGGCATCTCTCAAGTAGAGGTAAAAAAGATAAGAAGCTTACTTGTATGTGATTTGTAGTGTACGTGTCCCTTGATGTCCCGGCAAGGAGTAAGGTAGAGTTGTCCAGTACATGGTACCAGGGGGCTGATTGCCAGTCTTCTCACCATAGATTGCCATGCATATAGGACACTGTATGTAGAGGCTCTGGAGAAAGAATCACAGATCACTGTCCTTCCACATTACCAGACTTCATCATCACTGCTAATTTTCATGCACAGCAACACCATCACAATATGTCAGAAATAAAACAAGCACTAAATGCAGGACTCCAATTTAGTGAGACACACTGACATGAATTATGCTGATGTTGTTAATTTACTGGGTGAAAAAACACAATAAAGAAAAATACACTCTATTACACACTAGTAAACTACAGAAAAGTGCAGAGAAAATGTAAAGTGTACATTCATGTTTCAATAACCAGCATGCAGGAAAAATTCATGATATGAGTTACAAAGGCAGGTAACAAATCCTTTGACAGTGTGGCTAGGTACAGATACTTGATAACAGTAAAAAATGAAGAGTACATTCACAAGGAAGTTAAAATCTGGTTCCATTCATGACTGCTTACTACCATTCACTTAAAAAATTTTGCCTTCCCATTTTCTATCTACGGATAGAAACATAAAGTTTAAAATATTTGTATATCAATACAATTTTACCTGTTGTGTTCTACAGACATGAAACTTGATCTCTCACATTAATGGAATACAGAGTGAGTTTCCATACAATATAATGAAAATACCTGAACCTAAGAAAAAGGAAGTAACTGCAGGATGCAGAAAACTGCACAATGAGGAGCTTCATACTTTTTACTCCTCACCAAATACCAGGGTGAATCAAAAACTAACAGCAATAACATGTGGGACTCCAAGAACATGTCAGAACACACTCCAAATATCATCATGGCTACTTTGTACACAGACAGGTGTAACTATGATTGAGCTGCTGGAAAATGTTCCAAACAGCTTCAGAGTAGACACATCACCTGTCATCTTGTAGTACATCATTCAGAAACAATGAACTGTGATTCAGTTTTTATGGTCACAGAGGGTGAAAACCTCCAAGATTCACACAAAAATGTTGGTAAAATATGGCAAATGAGGCAGCAACCCAGACGCCCAAGAATGTACACTACAGATGACAATGTGTGTAATGTGCAGACGCCCTTACCAGACACAACAAACACATTAAGCTGAACGACCTCAACAAAGAGCCAAAGATTTTGCTGGGGTGTGCACACAGCATTGTCCACAACCAGCTGGATTACAGAAAAGTGTGTGCATGCAGAATGCAATAAACCTCACAGACAATCATAAAGCTGGTTACATGGAACTCTCTGTCATGCATCTGACACATCCCAGCAGTAAAGGTGAGCAGTTTCTGCAGTGCATCATTACAGGGGACAAAAGATGGGTTACGCACACATCTCCAACCAAAAAAGCATCCACAACATGGAAACACCCATCAATTTCCCCATTACAAAACTTCAAACCAATGCCACTGGTAAGGAACATCATGGTAGGTGTCTTTTGGGCCCAAAAAGGTGCGCTTCTTGTGGATTTCACTGACTATGGCAACACTGTAACTGCTGAGCATTGTTGTAGTACACTTGAGAGGTTACAGCAGGCCATTCATCGCAAAAGACCTGGGCTGCTACACTAAGGCCATGGTCATTTTACATGATAATGCCAGGCCCTATACTATTAACCAGAATTGACTTATTACAACACTATGGCTGGAAGGTATTGACCACCGTGCTTACAGTCCCAATCTCCTGCCCAGTCATTTCCATCCCTTCAGGCCCATTACAAAACACCTGGCTGGTAAGCGATTGGCAACAGATGCCTGGCTACAGACACTTGACATCAATTTCTTCCATGCCGAAATACAAACCTTGGTGCCACTGTGGGACAAATGCTTAAATGTCAATGGTGAACATGTGGTCTCATGTGTACCATCTGTTACCCATGTGTTATATACACATCAAAGCAAGAATAAAGTTCTTGGCAGCAGAGTGTTTGATACCTTATTTTTTTAGTCTTTTGTATTTGAGTTTCCAGTTTGAAGAACATAATAAGAAAGTTTATTTCACCATAAAAACTTCACACAGTGCTTTTGATAGCCAAATTAAAGCCATAAAAATGAGCACTGAATTTAAATTCTGTATCACACATTAAACAAGGGAGGAACATAACCTGATGGTGTTTCAGAAAAAAGTGATGAGAATATTTGGACTTGGTTAGCTAACGTCACACATCAAATGAAATGCCAATAATACAACCATCTTGTCATTCCAGAAACATTTGTGCACTAAGAATACACAATTAAAAATCATCCTTAAATTTTAAATTGTCAAGTATTGTACAAAACTGTGCCAAATTACATCAAAAGCTCTCTTTCACCTTCACAGTGCTTACCTTGTTAGTGGAAGGCTGGCTAGACAACATGGCATTCAGACAGTCTAAGTGAAGCTGATGTAAGCAATGTGTCAGAGCAACCACCATGGGAGAACCTGGATTCATATCTTGGAGGCATATTGGGCACCGAGAATCACAGTTTATATCTGATGCTGCTACAACTAAAACAAATCGTGAAATACCAGCACTGGCAGCATCAACTCCCACAATAGAGCCACATGCCACAGACTGCTGTGGCAATGACATGCTGTAACACTTGCTTATAGGTTTTCTTGTGCCTCCTGATGTACTGTTATCACCATGAGGTGGTGGTTCAAACACATCTTCACTGCTTCCACTACAATCCAGCAAGTCACCCTGTACACACAGATATCATTAAATAGTGCATTCCATGCATCACAATCATAAACAAAGAATGTTGTAAATCCTTAAAAAATTATACTCCTTTCTCTCATACAGTGTAGTTTCAATGTACAGTATGTAAATGTTTTCAACTGCTTTTATTACAGCTCTGTCAATATGTTAATACTTCCATTTCAGCCCTAGTGAAGCACTTTTAATGTTCTGCTAAGACTGTAAAATTTAGTTCTATTTATACCATGTTGTCATAGTGGTAATTCTCACTTTTAATTCAAATTTCTAACACATTATCATCACAGATCAACAATGCATGTATCGTAAGTTTAGAATTACAAATTTGAAACTGTACTTCATTCAGGTGCCTTATTTATTACAAACATATCCCCACTTCCTCAATTCATTAAGATATTGCGCAATACACATTAAATCACTGGAACTTTGTAATGTCTGTTTTTTTGGAGCGTTCACAAAATTGCGAAAAGTAACTATTAGCTTCATCATGTCTGATTGTCTGTCCGTCCGTCCGCATGAAACAACTTGGCTCCCACTGAACAGATTTTCATGAAATTTGATATTTGAGTATTTTTCAAAAATCTGTTGAGAAAATTTAAGTTTCATTAAAATCTGACATGAATAACAGGTACTTTACATGAAGACCCAAATACATTTATGATAACATCTCACTCAGTTCTGCTTAGAACGACAAATGTTTCACACAAAAGTTTTAGGGAAAATTAAAACACACATTTTATGTGCAATAATTTTTTTCCCAAAATCATGCTGTTTATGAGATAATGTGGCAAAATATGGTAGATCCAGATAGACCACAGATAAAAACATAATACAGTGCATGTGTTTTGCATGCTGGATAATTAATTTCTTAGTCAGCTGAATAACTACCAACCTTTCAAACCAGATTTTGCACTGTGGGATCAATGAATCATTACAGTAACATCCCTAACAACCAGTATGGTGCTATGTACACCAGTTGCAAAACAAGACTACAATAAAGAGACAGTGTGTAGTCTGGTAGAAATCTACAAACATTCTGCATAAATATACTACATCTATCTTCTCCCTTGAAGATGGAGGAATTACACTCTTCCAAAATGTAAGCTAGTTTTAACAGGCACATCTTACAGATGGTAAACTTCAAAGTCACCACCATGAGAACCCCAAATCCTGTATGAGACACATGACTGTTAATGATGGTAAGTGCAGCTTTCAAGCATATTCAAGTTACCTGTGAAGCTCGTAGCTCACTGTCCTTGGATTCATGACTGAGATATGTTGAAACTGTATCAACACTAGGCCTGCGACCACTCTTGGTACTGCTGGAATCTGCATCCAACACAGAATCACTGACCCCAGTGTGTCTTATTGTAGTGCCAATTGTTTTTGGCACTGCTGCTACTAAAACACGTGGCGCTGGCATTGGAGCAGGAGGCACTCCACCACTATTGGCATTACTTGTGTTATTACTCCCTTTATTACCTGCAGAAACACATAAAATATTCCACATTGATATATCATACCTGTCAACTTTCAAATTAAGTAAACCATCAGACTTTTGTTATCATCATATCTTCACTTCAGTTACATCTTCAAGACACATCAACCACCACTATATCTGTGGCCCACCACTTACGAGTATAAATTAATATATTACCAACAGCTAACTTTCACTTATTCCTCATTCTCATTATTGTAACATACAGCAAGAAGTACAATCATCAAGCTTCTCATTATGCACACTCCTCCAGCCTCCTTTTACATCCTCCATCTTAGGTCCAAATGTTTTCCTTAACACCCTTTCCTCAAACACCCACTGTCTATATTCTTCCTGCTATGTGAGGGACCAAGTTTCACACCCAAGGAAAACACCAGACACAATTACAGCATTGCATATTGTAAATATTACATTTTTAGACAGTGTATGGGATGACAAAAGATTCTGAATCGGATGGTATCAAGAATTCCCCATATTTAATCTGCTCTTAATTCCTTCATAAACATAATATTAAATTGTCAGTGACATTCCCAAATACTTTAACTCTGCCACATTTTCAGACAACGTGTTAGCTATCTTTGCATTGAGGTTTTTCCCTAAATTCTACTCATAAGACATGAATGCGTACTTAAGGTTTCTCAGCAATTACTTCTAGGCCAACACCCTAACTATGGAATAAGGCTACTGTGTTTTTCTTTATACCACCAGCTCACTGCTGCTGCTCTATGGATATTACTGTTACTTATTCAGTCCTCTTTAAGAAACAGTAAAACAAGTTGCTGCAAAATGGTAATATTATTTTCCAACCACACCATTCCTCCAATTTATCTTAGAATAAGACAGCATAACATTCTCAGGTATAATACATGAGTAGCTGACAGACAGTGATTACACACTGCAAACATCACACAGTTACTCTGCCACAGGTTGTAACTAAGAGCATTCCATTGTGAGAGAAGGATAAACGGACTTGACTGTTTTAGGTTGTCATATTATGGGATGATCCTTTTGTCATATCCCTGAACAGGACAGCTGTATTGCATAGGAAGTCTGCATCCACTGGGACATCACATGACAACTGCTGTGTTCAGAGACACCATAAAAGGGACACCTGTACTTTGCATATAGCCATGCTGTAGGAGTGACAAAGCACAAAGTAAAATTTGACTGTTGACATAATGGCTAGCATTAACTTTACTGAGTTAGTGTTTCATGCAAAACGCATCATACTTGCAGCCCTGCATTGCCACTAACATTTAAATTGTATGTAATGTATGTACACATTGTGAGGCCATACTTTACTTTTATTTCAGAGTGCTGTTGTTTAATGCATAACAAACAATTATTATTCAAAGTGAAGTGAATGAATAGATGCCTTTCTTTATTGTGTGCTATGGTAACAACACCCATGTGAAAGAACTGCTCAAACAATGGTGATGAAATGTACATTATCTTAACCATTAACCCTTCAAGCTGGTTCAACATGTATGTGTACTGACATGGTTAGATGCTGTGAAGGATGTCAACTCCCATTCTTACACATCTGTAGATAATGAACTTGCCACTTATGGTGTTTCCAGCATAGATGGGTGTAATGAACATGACTGTGGCAGCAGCAGTAGGGAGGAGGAAGTGGACTATGAGCATGACCTTGAACCAATAAAGAGTTTTCCTGAAGCCCACACTGCTTATGAAACTGTTAAATAATTCTTTTATGTGCACAGCACTGGCAGCTGTAACAAACAGAACAATTTGAACTTGGAATTGGCACTGTTCTGTCTGACATGCGTAAGGTTTCAAACTAAACAGTTTACAACGAAGTTACGTGAATGCAGGTACAGGTAGCCCTCGATTTACACCGTTCCTGGACAAACCAGCGTAAACTGAAAGGATTTTATAATGTAAATCAATGGGAAGTCAATGACATGCGTTCCCGGCACCCAAACGTTGACGAGTTACATAATGGCATTGCATTTAAAGCTCTGAAATAACGTAAATATAATAAAGGGAATTTAAAAAATATATTTTGTACACTTACAACCGGCAATGGTGTAATGAAGCAACGTTAGTTCTCTGATGAAGTCCCTGGTTGAGGATTGTCACGTTTTTTAAAGAAAGCATGCAGTGTGGACTGTCATGATTTCTTCTTTTTTTCTATTAAAATTTCATGATAAGGCCTCATGGATGCCATAACGCTCCTCTTCGCTGTAGCACTCCGCTCCCAGTCGTAGTCAATCTCGCAGAGCTCATCAGTGAGTTTATCTATGTCTGAGACGATGCGCTGGAGATCGCTTGTCTTCATTTCACGTAGAGGAAGTTCTTCTTCCTCTCTTTCCTCCTCTTCCTCTTACATCAGCGATGTAAGAATTATGATTTAGTACAAGAAGCAGTACAAGAAAAAGTGTAAAATGTTATAAATAACAGTAAAATATAATGTTTTCACTTTTTGACCTCCTGGTTTCAAAATCGGCGTTATTCTGAATCAGCACAAATTGGACCGGCGCAAATCGAGGGCTACCTGTATTAAGGTAACTTTTCATTCACTTTTGCTGGCCTAAATGCAAAGGTAAACTCTCCACTTTTGTTTTCTCATGTTTCTGACACATGTAATGGCTTTTCCCACAAATGTCATTTTTGTTCCCTGCAGTCCCTTCAGAAATGATGGATCACGGTTTCTCTGCAGTAATGTTGTATTAATTTATTAATGTTCAAAAACACCTTCTTTCTTGTTCAACCCCCTTTTCATGCAACGTCTTATTTGAGCTAAGCTGTGCACCTTGATTTCTCACCCACTCCACCTACCAAAATTAATAAACTTGGTGTCCATCCCTGTGAAAGGAGGTGTAAAGTAAGGACAGGTGAAACTTGTGTCCACCAGTAGTGAGACTGAACAAGTGGTCATTGTGGACGAGGCCAGGATAGAGTCTAACTGCAGGCTTCTGTCAACATAATAATCATTCAAGTTCCTTAAAGGACAGACACTTCTTGATCAGATGAACAAATATAAGCTCTTCAAAAAAACCCAACATCATGAAAATTGACTTAGTACTCACCAAATATATTGAGGTTACTGAGTATGGTTCGAGCAATGTTTCCTGCAGCAGTATTGCTGTTGCTGTTACTATCTCCATTACTTGATAAGCTCTTGGATGCCTTCTTGTTACCGATTTTCTTAGTTCCGCCTGTGCTGCTGAATTTCTTACTGCCTCCTGACAGACCAGTTGGAGGTAGCTGCGCATTAGGTTCTTTATGATGGTGCCAAGAACTACCCTTAGCTCCTGGGTGCTGTACCGATCTGCGGCCTACATCATAAATGAAGCAGCTGAAATATTACACACACAGGAAGCAGAACTACAAGCTAGCAGAGAATGAATGTTGCATTCAAACACCAATTAACATACATATGCAGGGCCTGTCTCCACAAGTGGTTACCGGAGAATGACCATAATAATAACTTATGAGTGATTCAATACTTTATTTGGACATGTTTCCACAAAAGGAAGCTGCAAAAATAGCAATGCTGTCAAGGGCAGCTGCCTGTCAAGAGCTGGCAGTGTCATTTGGCTGTGCTGCTAGTTTCAAAGAATTACAGCAACTGTTCCATGTAAAACTTTATTACAAACTGCCTGTTTTGGGAACAAACTAGTATTCCATGCTAATCCATTCTGCTGGATATTGACTCACAGCGCTCAAACAATCATCTTTTTATTCCATTGATACAGTTACTTACTGCTGATCTAAAGATGCAATCAATGATCTGGGGGCTTCAGATCATCTTGTTACAGGAATAAACAAGAACAACCAAATACATAAAAGGTTTTGTGTAAAAATTTGTTGAAAAATTTGAACAAAACTCCTATGTTGAAAAAGAATAAGCCTGGTAAGTTTGATTTATATGTATTTATAGACATAATTCAATTTGTTACATGTTTAATTGTTCACAGAATATAAAATACACAGCAACAGGAACATGTTTGTTTCTCACATGACTGTATCATCATTCACATACAAAGACTGAATTGTTTAAGCTGAAAAGCTTACATATAGAATGTCCCACAGCAATTAAGACGGTTAATATTCAGTATATTTAACACACATTAGCAATCACAACCAGACAATAATTTAGATTTGTACAGAAACTCCTCAAGTTGACTGCCACATACAGCAGTTCACTTCCTGGATTCCTTCATCTACCAATAACACCATATAATCTTAGTTACTGCCGACACCACTAAAGAGAGCACTACAAAAGAAGAACTACAGAAATTAGTTCTGCTTAAAAAGAGATACTTCCACCATGTAGCTATTAAAATACCTGCTACAACACACTGTAATTCTTCAGGCTGCACCTTAATGAGGGGGTAAGGTGCTTGCTGTACACGACGTATACTGCGCACATAGCCTGTGTTGTTACGTACTTGGGTCAAGTTGCAGAAGTTTATGATGTATGGAAAAGCTGGGTTTGTCTTACTCACATCAGTTGTCTGATCCCCCTGCATATAAGCATACATGCAAATGTTACATAAAATATAACAGGGATTATCTAACACAGTCAACTGTGAGTAGAATATCTTCCTCCTTACTACCAAACGCACTTGCTCTTTTCCAAAACCACAATACTTTCTTTACACTGTGTAATACACAGTATACAGCACACATATATGAGTGGAAGTAAATAAACATGCAAATCACAATACAGAAATTGATGCTGGAATCACTATCAATAAACAGGATGCTATATCCATCTACTGTATGTTGTGACTTCAAAACCTTGTTACCCTACGTTTGTTGCAAGGTAATTTTCGGTTCATGGGTGGGCAGTCTGGGGTATTTATTGTGATTTGGTGGAGTATAAGATGAATCTCCTGGGTCTTCCCAGGTATAACTATAACAATGTGGTGAAGCCAAAGTCTCTTGACATAGTAAATAAATACTACAATCAAAACACAGCAGTGATGGATGTTTATCATCTCCGGACATGGATAGGAATTTCTAAAGATTCTATCACTATAATACACTGATACTACTATTTACTTGAAATAAAACAATGAAATTAATTTTGCTATAACCTATACAATATGGCCTTTTAAATTCAACCACCTTACTCATAGCCAGAGCTCTTTTCACTTGAAATGCAAAATTCTGCATCTGGTCATACTGTAAGCTGTATTTAATACATTTTTAAGCTAAAAAGTTCAAATGAAAAGTATTTTGTTAAAAACCCCAAGCGGCAAATTCTTGAACAACCAAACTATTTTTACGTTAGTTTACAATCCTCTTCTAAATATTTTTAATTTAGTTCTTGAAAATATTCATTAGACTAATATACTACTATATAAACAGCAGGATGTGCACACTATGCCCTCACTATTTCAACACATAATTTCTTTCTGTTTTGACACACAGTGTCCTGTTGCATATTTTGAACAGCTTACCTGTGGGTCAGAGGTTGCCACAAAGTACATGATGACACCTAATATATTTGGTGGCTATTCCTAAAATGTAAGTCAAAACAATGTGTACCCTTACCACATAATCAGTTCTCGAAATGTTGGTATAAAAAGGAGCTACTTGTTCCTGTCACATGTGTATATTTTTTTACCTGTTAAGTCACAGATTTGCTTACAAGATGCATGCAAAGCACAAATAATACACAGTGCCAGTAATTCATTACATTTTGTGTTCAAAATAGGAGCTAAAGAACAGATTTACTGTAAGTAAAGTTAAATTGTACTGACATGAAAAAATTAAAAGTGTATGGTTCGAAACTTGTTTTCAAGCAAGTAGTGATATGACTATTACAAAAATATCATGCTTTACTGCTGATGTGTGCAAAACTTCAACATTTGTCTGGACCCTTATCCAGATATCATATTGCATTTGAACTACATTATAATGGCCCAACATAGTCAATTACTCACCCTTGCCCATGCTTCCTCAATGAGACACTGGATCTCCATATCATATGTATGCCACTCTCCTGGCGCATCTCCTGCCCATTCCCATTTAGCCCCTTTGCCAGCAGGTGAGTCTGGTAGATAGCATTTTCTTCGCACATTGTGTGGTACACCTAACAGGTGTACATATGTTTCATGTCAATTCAACAAAGAACAGAAACATGTACTCCAGTACAAAGCAAACATATTTTCAATGTATTTAACAGATATATTCATTTGTTACAGGAACAAATCTACTGTTCAGCCAATCACACTTACTGATATCATATGACATGATCAAATTAAGTGGGTCTTTTTCATTTTACATACACCATATAAATCAAGTTTCAATGTCCTACACAGTATGTACCTGCAGTATACTGGACTAATGCAGACCAAAATATGCCATGCAACTATCACCACAGGCCTGCAATACGAGATTAACTCATGATCCGCAAAGCTTCTTTCTGTTTCAGTCCTGGATTTGCCACCCAGTTATTACCTGTCTCAGATGTAACTTACTACAACACTTTATTTACTAATGCCTCCAAATCCTATTACATACTTGTTATCTACAGCAGTACATTTTAATGAAAATGTATAGTAGAGTATAGTACAGTGTAGTGTAGTGTGGTATAGTACAGAACAGTACAGTATAGTATATATGTTCCTGTCTTCAATACTACTTGCATCTCACATTTCACACAATGCTAGATCAAAGTTGCAAAATGAAGACTGTCATAGAAAGACACTTCACAGTAAGATAGTTACACAGCAAAATTCCTTTAATCTGTAACCAGATAACCAGGAAATCCTGATAATCCACCATTTGAGAACAGTAATCCAAGACTGGAAGTTTTGCTTTTCATACCAGAAAAAAGCTTCATCAATGAAACAAAGAGATCTCACACACATGTTCAAAAAGGCCTCCAAGAGTGTCTGCACATCGACTGATATGGTTATCTCCTGACCCCTGTCTCCTACTCCATCAAACTTCTTCAGCTATGAAAACTGCAGAAAACACAGACGAGGGACCTGATGAAGCTGACCCACCAGATGAAGGAGATATCCAAAGGGGATATTCCTGTGATTAGTTATGCAGCCCAAGTACAGGGGCAGTAACAAGACATGCAATGTACATATAACAGAACACTGAGGCGCGTTCGTGAAACCATCGTTGCCGTGAAAAAACAGTAAGTATTACATGTTCTGAGTGTGTGTTTGTAGCCTTAGTTATCAAGTATGCAATGAGCATGCAGCATATTATTATCTGTGGCCTGTCCAACTCTACAATATTTTTCCACATTATCTCATACACAGCACGACTTTCGAAAAAAAAGTTATTTAACATAAAATGTGTGTTTTGAGTTTCTCTACAACTTTTGTCTGAGACATCTCTCATTCTAAGAAGAACTGAGTGAGATGTCATCATAAATGTACATATGTCTTCATGTAAAGTACCCATTATTCTTGTCAGATTTTAACAAAACTTGAATTTTCTAGGCAGATTTTCAAAAAATACTCAAATATCAAATTTCATGAAAATCTGTCCAATGGGAGCCATGTTGTTCCATATGGACGGGCAGACAGGCAGACAGCCATGATGAAGCTAATAGTCACATTTTACAATTTTGTGAATGCGCCTAACAATTACCTATAAGAACTTAGGTCACTATAGGTACTGCATGATGATAATTCAGCACCTGTCCAGCCCTGTGGATGCTGGATTAACGAAACTGTACTGTATTTGGTTTGAAAGATAACTTCTAATCCACTTAAATTATGTTATGGGTTATTCTGTAACTGAAGCTTTATGATGACAAAAGAAAAATAACTTGCAATCCATGAAATTAGGGTATGAGTTTTCACTTTCATGACAGAAATTTTAGGCTCTCAGGTTTCATTATATTGTTACAAACTGAAGTCAGCAAAAATAATTACAAAACTAAGGTTATGTTTTCAAGCTTTACTTCCATTGACAAACACTCACGCAGGTTAGCTACTGATGTTTCATTTTAATGACATAAACTTCAGGCTATCAGAATTCATTTCATTGGTAGCTACTTTTCATCTTCAAATAACTGTGACATGTCCTACAGCCTGGATACTTTCATTAGTTAACCTACCTGTTATGGACATTAGAGTCACTATTAATGCTGGCAACCCCACAATGCTAATGGCTGACTTTCCTTGCATGTCATCTTCCATTCTATTAAGTCAGTTGTATATGCAATTACATTAATATGTTCAGCTGAAAATGTTGTACCTCTTACAATAACAACACTTTTGAGGCATTGGTTCATATACATCAGTTCTGTATAACAAGGGAAATAAGTGGGTGGAGTACCTGAACTGATCCCCTGTTTTTATTTACAATTATCAGACTTAAGCTGCACATACAGAAGTGTCTAGGAGAAAGACGTGATGTCAGACAATTGTGAGATAAGAGATATTCCATGAAAACTTACAAATCAGTATCCCATGTACCTTCCAACCTAACTCCATCATTCTCCATCCATTCATTTCCCCTCCCAAAGCATTTTCATACAAAATTCATATCATAAATATGCAGAAAAAAGATACAACTAACATGAATTAGGATGTGTAAGAGCTAAAATAGTGCTATGTTAAGAATCTAACCAGCACCATGCAGAGATGTCACTTGGATATGAAACAAATGTGGGTAGTCTATGAAAAGGTTGATACATGAACACCAGCTATCCAGAAGGACACAAACATTACATCATCAGCTAAAGCTGAAAAGACAGGGCATACTTGGTGAAGTTTGGCTGAACATGACAATACAATCATAACACACACATGACGCTGAGCCCTTCTGCTTACTGCTTATGTAACAGAAACAATCTTTGAAGCATATTCCAAAACACAGGTAATAACAGTAATTAATGTGATGGCTGACAACATATACACATAAAACTAAGTCTAACCTTGGTTTGTATAAACACAAACCCACACCCAGGCCTGTGGTCTATATACACAAACCCAAACTATAACCTCAGTTAGTGCACAGAAAGACTCTAGTGGAATTTTGTTTTGTTTATGCACATTGACAACAGGCACTTGGGTTTTACAGACCATCATCTAATTTGGTGATAATTGTATAAATGTGGGATAAATGCAACATGAGAAGGAAAGCACTTTATTAACTCAATAGAGCAAAAACCTTCTTGAAATACTACTAGTGTTTCAGCTGATCAAGAAATTCCCCGCATTTTACAGAACCTGATCGTTTATTACTGTGTTCACAACAGCTCTCATCCTCAGCCAAATGAATCCAGTCCATGTCCCCCCATATGTTTCTGTAAGATCAATTTTCATATTATCCTGGCAGGCATGTATATGATTACATTTGCATATACAGTTATAAATACTGATTTACACGTAGTTCAAGACCTAATGGTATCTCAAACTCATAAGTGAATGACGAACTGTACACTAACGAGTGTTACACAAAAATTAGCTACGCTACACATTACACACTAGTGTCAACTAATTAAACTTAGGCTACTGGACCTTACATCTCTTCAGGATTAATAAAAACTGCTGTTACTTACTGTCATCTTCTGAGCACTGTGTTTTAGTCTTCAGATTAATATAGTACTTCTCCAATAATGGATCTGCATCACTTAAAATAACCCGTGTTAGTTTCTTACAATGTGCCCTTTCAAGGAGCTGTGATACCTCTGGACTATAAGGGCGCCATCGTCCTTGTCGATTTTCCCACTCCCAAACCACCACTGCATGTCCAGACATTGTTATTCACTGCATGAAAACAGGTATAAACTAACAAACTAATAAATGCATTTTGGTTATATTAAATCGATTTTTTCCCGAACAATACAATAATCTATCTTCGTCCTTCCACATAACCAATAGTCCCAGCGACTGACGTATATACTCGTAATAATTACATATTCAGTGATTACCCACGTATTACAGACGCCTGTTATATATTTATGAAAACTGCAATTGTAAAATACACAGCAACTGTAAATGAACGAACGATTTCGTACTGCACTCAGCAACCTCCAACCCACACATTATCTAGTAGTAATCTGTGTTATCTACTATACTCCAACCACCGCTACCATAAACAACTGCCAAAGTTCTGCACAGGTGGCAGCGGGTACAGAACCTGTTTACATACATTTGCAGGAATACCAATGTACCAATGGGGTTCTTGGCAATCAGCGTTGGTTCAGATCACAAATCCTTATGAGATCTTTCATTACCAACATAAATTATCGTTAAAGATATCCCAGAAGTCTGAATTCACAGAATTCGAGTCAAAATTCACTGCTACGGTTGTGTGGTAACAACTGAAATAAATGAAAGGCACATTAATAAGTATGTTCACGGTCCTTTGCTTAGCGACTGTTTTCTCATTGTGCAGCTTAAATGGGTACAGTGTTCTAGTTCATATTCATCGCTACATTCTGTCACAGAGAGAGACTGCTTCTTCCATATAGTAATTTCGTATCGTTCATGTGTTTGTCCACAACGAAGGAAACTCCAGTCACTTGTGTCGGCGTATGTCGTAGGTGGAAATTTTCCTTCGTCCACGCGCAGTTGGTCATGGCACGGGTAATGTCGAGATCAATCGCGATCATGGATCATATGTTGTCTATGCTGTCTGCTCGGTAGTTCGTACTGTCAGGTTTGATGGCAAAATAGCTACTTTTCTACTACGTAAGCGAAGTTATCAGGGTAATTCCCAGAGATAAGCATGTGAATTTGAGGTAGGCAAACGGGTATTTACCAAGATCCGGTTCAATCATTACCGGTCCTCGTAGTGATCTGTTCATTTAACTCCTTCACTTTATAAAACCAGAATGTACAGTGATTGATTACATGCTAGGCCCGCCACATATACGTTGCATCATTTGAAATAATAATAATAATGTACTTTACTGGATGGTTATATTGGTAATTAACACCATTTTTGTCAGTATTATGGTATACTCAGGATCTTATCTTCACTCCAGTAGCTTGGTCAGTTGCATATTATTTGCCGGACACTATGCAACCTTACCAACTGACAGCATTGTTAAACAATTAACATGCCCCATATCCCAATAATTTACTGTAGTTCCTAAGTCCTGCTAGTTTTCTCAACCAAAATTTCAAATTTTGACACACCATATCCTTTTTTGATTCATATCTGATCAAGTGCAGTAAAAGTCCGTCCAGCCATTTAGGATTACTGACAGGATGTTAAATAAGTGCAATGTACATAAATGGTAAAATGACAAAGAGGCACAAAAGCATTTGCATAAAATATCACAAATGACATACAAGGAAAATATCAGGTGCAGAATATATAATATACAATGCAGGAAGGACTAAATTTAAAAGTATTCAGCCCTAATTCAGGTAACAAAATGGAAATGCTTAGAAGTGAGCACAGAGCTTGAAGTAATTCAAATGTACCGACATTGCTCATCACAGGGCCAAGCAGGGGAATGGTGTGGATTAACTTCGACAGTGCTCACCACTTTGAGGAAGAAGACCAAAATACAATCAGCTGTTGTTCTATGTGATGGAAGACTTGTGACAGAAAAAATGCACATAACACAGAATGAAGATTCCAATCCACAGTCTTCAAGTCATTTTGCCAAGAAGAATCAGTTGCCATACCTTTCAGTAGATCAATTATTAAGGCAAAACCTAACCATTCTGAAACAAGAAAAGGCATAAGAAATGCATAAAGTGTCAGGAAATCTTGTTGAGTTTAATACTAACCTGAAATTTAGCATATGTAGGCTTACCAGTCACTTCAGCTTTAACTTTGTGCATCACAGATACATGGCAAATAGTGGATGGTACTTCTGTATGTGACAAATGGCCCCAAGTATGTATAAGTGGTCAGTCGGTAAAGAGGTTACATAAATATATGAAAATTTTTAACTTCTTGATTCAGAGAACCCTACAGACATCAAGAATGTTGAATTATTCGTTATTTTCTCATATCTGTGGTCAGCAAATTGGAAACGTACGCATAGTGTGACAGTTAAAGCATGTTCACTCTGTTGATGTCTCTTAGGTTTTAAATTTGTGAATGCTAACTTCTGATGCTCTGTTATCAATGGCATAAAATTAACTGATTTCATCAAAACACTGTTAAATGCTTGTATTTTAAATGTTTCTTTCCATCCTCAGCACAACACATGCTGCAAATTTTCTTAATACGTTAGCAACAAATATGCAATTGATCACATGCAACTGTAATACTGTTCCTAGAACATGAAGAAAACACAGCACACACATACCAGTAGCGAAGTCTAAAGCTTCAAAGTCATATTTTAAGAGCAAAATATTAAAAAAAAAAAAACTTCTCTTCAAGGCAGTCTAAACACCATGAAAACTTTTTTCCCTTCATGTGAGATTATGGGTATGCCTATGTATACTGAAGATGCGACACAAAATCCTGTTTAATTTTAACTAAAACTGAATTTGTTCAACAGTTCCTTGTAAATCTCCTGAGTATGAAAATCTGTCAGCTGTTCCTGAGTAACTGTATGTGTACAGATGGACAGACATGACAGACAGGCAAATTTTAACAGACATTCTGCAGGAAGCAAAAGTGCCTAAGAAGTTAAATGATCACAAATTTCATAAACCTTTTCAAATTTTAGTGCTGTATTTTGATGTATGTAATTTATTAGAAATTAGGAGGCATGCATGGTTATTTATTTAATCATTCTCAGATATACCAATTAGGAGAGCTCTTACAAATCTGAAAAATTCTCCTTATAATGACATTGTGCTGCATCACCAATTGCAGGAAGTTAAAAGGTATGAAATGTGGAGACTCCGGTGGCAATGTTCATACCAAATGTTGTGAAAATTTGTCAGTTGGTTCAAAAGTTAATATGATCTGATAAGCCTACAGTTTTTCCTCAATTAAGAACAGTACGCTACAAATTTATTCACTGTCATTAGTATTCCCATTCTTTGATATTCAGGATGAGTATTAAGCTTGGAAACAGGAAACACAATGGGCAATATGAAAAACTGCCTTTACTGCTTGCAAATATGTCTTTCCCAACAATGGTTCAAGCTTCAGTACGATCAGTGTAAATGAACCCAATGTTTTAATAAGACAATAAATATTACATTATAATCCATGGATATATATGCTGAGTATTACATCAACAAATTAAGCACTTCCAAACCTTCATACCAGTATTAATGAGTATGGGTAAAACAGTTCATATCTAAACACAAGTACTGATCTGAAGAAATGTTCAGTCACCGATATAAGTGAGCTGCTCAGCAAATCAATCCAAAACTTGCACATTTTTCACGAATACAGTTTTGTAGTGTGACTGATGCCAAGAATCAACATCAGAGTAACAACCTCACACAGCTCAACAGACTTTAAGCTGTAACATCACTAACTTAATACAGTGAAGTTTTAGTGAATAGCCTGGCCTGTAACTCAATCCACTCCAAGTACCAATGACAGGATCCCTGCCCCTGGCCTTTTTTTCCTGACGACAGCAATGGAGCAGTAGTCTGACACAGGTCTTAATTTGAGCCATCGTCATCTGGATGTTGCTGCAGCCTGATGGTGCCTTCGTCTGTGCCTGTTGCGATGGCTGCTACTGCTGCCTCTACCCCTGAAGCCCTCACGCCCTCCTCTTCTCCAATCACCTCTACTAGTACCTATGCTGTTATGTTGATGAACAGTTTGTTGAGAGGTAGGAGGTGGCAATAAAAGACTGGGCCCTGGAGGGTCATCTTGCCCTTCTTGCTCCTGCGACAAGTATTTAATTCTTTCTGTTAACAGCCTCTGCATGAATTAGAAATCCAATGAAAGTCAAATAAAAATCAAATAAATGAATGAAATAAAAAAGTGTGGATAGCCATGACCATTTTCAGAATTTTTAAGGGTACTGGATTCTTCCAAGGGTGTGCAAGGTAACAAAATGTTGTTTGTGGACAACTGTGCTACTCATCCACAAAATATGTTATATTTTAGGATGTAAAAGTTGTCCATCATCCACCAAACTGCAAAAGCATGTTATTGGATCAGCATAAAATGTTTTCAACGATTTGTACACAAAGCACCTACCATAAAAAGCCATGTGCTTGACAGACTCACACAAGATGTCAAACTGAAAACCAATGTTTTGAATTTCACAGCAGCAGACAGGTGACAACTCATACAGTCAAAAATTGTGAATTGTTTTTGTCAGTGCAGCTATGGATATGAACTTAACGTAGAAACTGACGCAGACTCCAGTCCTGAAGAATAGAATAATACCTTCCATGAGGAGTGGATTCAGCTAGGCACTGAAAAGGATGTCAGCTTCAGTGCTTATGTAGTTGTAGGCAATGAGCTTTTGTGATATGCAGTATTTCAGCATCAATGAGTTGTGTGACAATCAAGAGGGTGGTCAGAGCAGTGAAGAGAAGGAAGGGAGAGGGAAATGAATGTGGGCCTGAACCAGTGCTCAGCTTTACAGGAGCCCACACTGCTTACAAAACCAACCCCCAATGTAACAGTGATGTATAACACATTTTTTCTCCAAAACAACCAAACACAGAGTGAGTTTTTGTGTACAGCTAACACTATGAAATTTAATGGCATCACTTTATGAGTAAACTTAAAGTCATACTTATGTTTTTTTACTTTCAAATTTGAATTTTGGTTTTTCCAAATGTCAACCACAAAGTTAAGTATTTTTACTTGCACCTCAGATCACTCTCACTTTAAACATTCGTATTCTTAGAGAGAATGAACATTTCAAAAACATTACTTGCAAACTCTGGCAGATAATTCTTTCTGGAAATTAGTCTATGAAAGGTATACTTAGTTTGTATGACTGAGTAAATAAATTCTGTTTCTTTCACAAATTCAGGACTTCATCTGGGAACCCAGACTTGCTGAGAATATAAATCAACATCTAGTGTCACTTACCACAGTGTCTGTTACTAAGAGTAGCTTGGAATCCTCTGCTTCAGGATCGATGATACCACCTCGACGCTTCTGGTGGCTGAAGAGAGATGCCATTTGTCTTTGCAAGCTACGGAGCTCATCACTTAATTCAAATTGTCGAGCATTCTCTACATCAAGAGGAGGTGCTGCACTTGACAGTAAATTCATATCACACTGTATTGGCTCCCGACATACAGGACACAATACCTAGACATAACAATCAAGTCATTATTAAGTAACAATTTCAAAGCAAAAAATTGCCATGTCTCAAATACATAAGACAATTTGTGAAATACAAATCAAGCAGTTCCTGGTAATTAACACAACTGCATGCTGTATAAAATCATTCAAATTCCAGGTAACTACACTTTAAAACTTATCAGTGTTAACCGAGAATATGCTAACTGGACAGTTCTCTGTAAAAAGGGATTTGGTGATTGAACCTTTGGGTTCTGTTATTGGAGGGTAAGGTAGAGAAGTGATGTAGAGAAAACACATGGCCTGTATCCCCACAGTACATGGTCCAATAATTTTGATATATATTCATTTCAGAACTACAGTTCTTGTTGTATTCATTTCTAATCACCAATAGAAAGTACAATTTTTCTCAATTACAAATATGGAATTGTAACCAACAGCAGAGCTCGAATCTCATCAGCTAAACTTTTTGTTTATATTTAGTACCAAATTCCAACTTGATTTTAACATCAGTAACTGCAATTCAACACACAGGTAAGCACGAGACAGACCTGACAAGGAGAATGTGCACGCTGGCTGCGTTGCCATGCTGGTAACTTATCTAGTTCCTCCTGGTAACTCTTTTCACTACTTGTTACATGACCTGCCAGACAATGTGAATGGAAGTAGTGATAGCATTGTGTCTTGGTGAAGTGGTCGCCTTCCCGAAAGCCGTACAGACAAATTGCACACTGACATGATGGCAGGTTACTGGAAGTCAGGTATTCCTTAACCAGCTGTCAAATTTTTGAAACGGACAACACATTAACATTCAACTATGTGGATCAGTGCAATTCAGATAAGACTGTCTGGGTATGTGAGACTGGTAATACACATAAAATATAAACTTCTTTACCACAAAATACATTAATAGTATAACATTCATGTTAAATTATATTAAACCTTCAATGACACTGGGGTTTTAAATTACAACTGCTTTCCAGGATGGAGAGGTTTTAAATTTATAGTGCCCTTAAATGCATTCATGATAGCATGGTGCACCAAGGCCAGCAGCATGTGAATAATTAAAGGTCTGCACAGTGCACTGAGGCTGACATTGAATAATTAACTAGGTGTTTCATGCAGAACTTATAAAACATACTTTTCAGTTGTGACATCTAAGAACTGAATGGGGGCAGCAAGTCTTTTGGAAAGACTGTATTGCTTAACCCTTTGTGTGCTACACTTCTGTTAAAATGCCAACACTTAGTGCTACACATTTCTATTGGATTGCTGACACACAGCACACACTTCTTTCATGTGCAGAATTCCCCATATCAGACCAACCATACTACAGAAGCAACACAGCCATCTGCGGCAGAGGTGTAGAAACTTCTAGTGATTCAATTCAGCCTCTCTGGCTCACTAAAAAATAGTATTTTATGTTTCAAAAACATCCTTGTAGCTAGCAAAACAAACTCAGTACACAGTGCAGGGAAGGCTATTTAACACTCAGCCCTCAAGGGGATAACAACAGATACTGTCCACATTAAATGATCATTAGATATACCACTAAGTTTCACACTATCAGCAGGTTTGTAACGATCATCTTATAAACAACATTTTATACAGAATTTGTCAGTATAGTTTTGATGTACATATTTCCATACCAAGTTTCACTTGCTTTGCTCCTATGGTTAACTAATTTTCAAAGATGAACCTTATATCAGTGAGATGTGTCATGCAACAGGTGGATGCACAAAGCAAAACCAAACACAGCTACAGCTGTTATCACCCAGAACAAATGGTGGTGGCAGAATATTAAATCAACCACAGCCACCAAATGCAGTTGGATAATGTGAGGACATCAGCAAAGTTGAACCACTTCAAAAGCAACCATTCATAAAGCCACCAAAATACATCCACACCAAGACCCTATAATACAGACTGGGGGTACTACCAGACAAACCTTGCTGGGAAGAGGACCATCCACATACTTCAGTAGCACAGAAGATGTCACAGCCATGGACAACCTACAGAACCCTCACTGGGGACAGGAACAGTGGCATAAACTGCTTAATTTAACTTTTACCCTTCTCCCTTTTTAGGCCCAACTTCTTTCAAGAGTTCAACATTCACTAATTCATTTCATTCCCAATCCCCCCACCCTCAAATGAACAGTGATCTCACTGTCATATCCCATGCTGCTCTATCAACAGTGGAGATTGTTAGGCAATAGTACGTGTGGTAAGCAACAGGATGAGCGACAGCTCAAGAATACCCTTTTACACTATATGCTGTTGACCGTTGGTGTGCATGGTGGCTCTTAAAAGGGCCCATTCTGTCACCATCCCTATTGACCTGGACCAGGTAGTAGCACCTGCCCTCCTACTGTGGGTCTGAGGGGACTGTCTGCCTATGTAACCTGAACCCTTTTTTCAGCAACTGGGAAGGCTCTTCTGCTGATCAACAACTGTCTGAATTCACCTGAGTCTTAACTAAACATGACTGAAGCTCAACAGTCCAGTCAAGGCTCCCTGTAACAAGCTGGCTATTAAATGGCTACCATGGTGGAGGTATTCTATGATTTTCCTCGGTTGCAAGGTAAATGCCAGGATACAGTCTAAAAGGGGCATGGCCCCCTTCCCCTTCGTGGAGGTCTTCAGCCAAACTAATCACCCCCAAAATTGTGGAGGCTTTCACCCAACATGATCACAACCTTGCTGGATTCAACTTCCAGACATCCATCCAACCAAAGTTTTATTCCCAAACAACTAAGTGCCAGAAGGGTGTCTTCTCTTGCCAGTACCAACAGCCCCTCGCATGAAAATATTTGACCTTCAGCCAAGCCAATCATACCCATTAACCAAATTCACTCCTTGTTTAAGTTCAGAAAGCACTATTTTCACATTCTGGATATTCACTTAGCACACACAAATGGCTTTACCTAACAAGGGACACCATTTATTAGATTTTTGGTTGACTTGCATATAAGCATTCCAGCTGTTCCCAAATTTTGGACATTAGATTGGCAAGTTAAGGTGGAAGCTCACAATAACACACATGCAACCATGGTGAAACTACACAGCCACAGAAGACTGGGTGCCAGTGACTGGCACCAAGGGCTAGCAGGAACAATGTTAGTGCAAAAAACAGTGAAACTACAACTTCATCCTCCTTGCTACTATGTACATAGTGCTTAGTGTTGAGCGTACAATGTACACAGACAGGACTGCTGTGTCAGCCCTCTTGTTCAGCAAAAATACATGTAATGGAAATATCACACGCAGTACCAATCTACGAACAATACTGGATGCGTGTATTGAATTTGTTGCAGTCTAAATACAGTTACCTTTTGACTACGCACCCACCAGCTAATAACATGCTTAAACAGGTATACAAAGTGCTGGCTGATACTGTCAGACTATCAGGCTGTATACAGAGAAAACAAAAACCGGAAATGCACAGTGGAGAGTGCAAAGCAAAACAGGATTCACCTATGCAAATTTCTTAATGGAAAAAGGCCACTTAAGTGCCTTGTGTGGTAACTACAGAGTCACTCTAAATGAATTAAAGGCAGGCAAAGACTAAAAGTAACACTAGCTCCACCAAGACAGAAAGCGCAGCGGAACCACTCCAAATGAAAGCGCCTGATGAAGGCTGCAAAGGACAGTGGAGGAGAAACCACAGCAACTCATCAGATATACATCAAGTAAGAAGCAGCAAGAAAGCTACTCCACAGAAGACATCAACTACCTGCCCCACTGGTATCAGTAAGGTCAGTAATAAAAACTCCAGGGATGGGGGAAAACACAACCCAACCAAAAAGAAACAACAGCAGGAGCCCTCAACCAAGATGGATAGGCTGCCTCCTTAGTGCTGTCAGCATCAAAGCTAATTCACCTCCAAAAAAAATTAAAATCTACTGTGAAAGGCCATTTTGAGTTCGAAGTACACACAAAGCCTCAATGGTGACCTCAGAAATGGTTGACTTTTCTCCCATTTTGGTTCAGTTTGACACTATGAATTGTATTACTTCATCTTCCAACCAAAGTCAGGAAGTCCATTAAGGCTGTAATGAGAACTGCTGGATCAACCTCTTCCTGTTCTTTGTAACCCTAACCAAGAACAAAAAATTCAAAGAACTTTTAAAATTGACCAGCCTGTGCTACATAGCAATTAGGGTGGGGGAATACAGGGCTCAAAATGGTTTAACATGTAAATGAGTGGGTTGGTATTTAAATTTTAGTGAATGGTTTATGAAAAATGTGAAGATTATTTGACCAAAAAAAGATAAAATTATGAGATAAATGGAAGTCTGTGGAAAATAAACCAGATTATGCACGATGTCTTAAAAATGCAGTTAGTTTCCTTGTTGCCTAAATATATAAAATGAATTTCTAGGGGTTTTCTTTTACATGTGTTTGCATAATGCAAACACAGATGCAAATGCAGGTCATTTAAAGGTTAACACAGCCATAAATGTAAAAAATTCGGCCATATCTGGACATACTACAGGCAACCACCTCAACATTTGTGTTGCAGAAGCAGCAGCTACCTTCACCAAGAGTGCTGTAAAGCTGAGATGTAGGAGACTTCTAGACCCAGCTACAGCAACTGTAGCTTAAAATTGGAAGACAGACCCCACTCTGCCAACTACCAAGTTTGGAGTCAAACAAAAAAGGAAACTGCAATGAAGGAAAATATGGAGGTCTTTCAGCAAGAGGTCAACAAGAAGGATGCTTCTCTTTAAGTACTTTTCCCCTGGGCAATCCTTCATAGCAGCACTGTGTAGCAACAGCAGCCACAACTCAGTCACCTTCAGCATAAGTTGTCTTCAAATAGAATACAGCAACAGGACTTCAACCATAGGCAATGTTTATTGAGGTAATTCTTAGGGCAGACTAACTGTCAAAGCTGAAATCCTGTCCAAGTCCATTACTCTGTAAAACAGCATGGTTGCTGCATGAAATTCATACTGAGCTTTTGCTATGTTGGCAATGCCTATAAACCACTCAAGCTGGGCATGTGAAATCTGGTATGGAGATAAGACTAAATGCCTATTAATTCAGTACGAAAAACTGCTTATAAGGATTCACCATCCACTTGCTCAGCAGATTTAATGATCAAACAAATCCTACACAAAGTCTAATAAATGTACAGAAGTTTGGTAGCACAAAATGTTAAAAATAACATCTCATAATAAATAAAATTATAAATGCAAGGTATTCAGTCAGTAGGTTCAGTACAATAGCTATACAATACCAACTGAACAGCTTAAGCAGCTAGACGCTTGTTTGTACATTTAATGACACTTCCTCATCAAACTTACAGCATATAACTGATGAGTGAATGTGACCAATCTAGTGAAATTATGTGACTGTGGTCAATTTTAAGATACTATTCCAACAACAGCCTAGAGAACTGTGGATTCATGAATAACTTCATTATGATAGCCAGACTCTAGAAAGACTAGAATGAAACCTGGAACCTTCAGAGTAAGAAACAACCACTTTGATCACATCATTCTGTTGTTAAAGGACAGTAGAAACATGCGACAAGGCTGAACATCTTTCAAATTCAAGGACTCTAAAAGATATTCATAAGTGAATGTCCAGACTGACTTTTATTTCATGATAATACTTATTCCATACAATGTACACAAATGTGAAAAACTGTAAAATGTAGACAAATCATAAAATAAATAAAACCATGTTTGTACTTAATGTTGTGTCTTTCTTTTTGCAAACATACCTCAATAAGCTCATAGATGACGGCTTGACCACAATAACTTTCACACTTTTCTTTTACTTCCCTATCTATCCTGCCAAGCACTGAATCATCCAGGCCACGAGGATTTCGTAGCGAAACAACTGGTGCTACATCTGGGTAGCCAGGAGGTAACTCAACCACCAATGTGAGGCAGACATACTGCTGTAATGTATCATCCGCAGTTGAAGGGAATATCACTGTCTCAACAGCTACTGGGTAACCACTACAAAATTAAGAATATGCATCACAAAAAAATAAGTGGAATGATGTCTTAAATTCATCCTGGCAATCAGCAGCAGAACTAGATGAGGACCAAGGAAGAAAAATACATTTCATGGAAACATGCCATCCCTGTATTATTTACACTATTAATTTCAGCCTGAAACATTCAATATTAAGTTGCACACATGGGAAAATATTATTCCACAAATAAATTTTGGCACTATGGTCTGAGCTACTGACAGCATCATTAAAAACCTACAAATAACAAAATACACAGCAATTATAAGTAACGTCATTATTCTATACTCAGTGCTACCAGAGGGGTGAAATATGCAGGACAAAATCCAGAATGTTTTCAGTATGACCCAAGATCTTCCTGCTACCTTCTTACCAGACCCATGACCATAACCTGTCAATGACATTACCAAAGACTTTCACTCTACAAAAGTCAGCATACTATGACATAAAGCACATCAAAATAAGTCCAAAATACAAAGTTTTGTACAGTTTATTCTTTCTGACCTTCCAAGAATGATGTAATGACATACTACACCCCAAAAGCCAAAGTTACACATTATACCTATGATGTCCATAAAGATTCCAAAGATGGGATAAAACCTCAGAAGGCTGCAAAATTATGTACTGAACAATTTCCAATAGTAAATGTTAACACTTAATCACTTATTGCATTACAACATATTCACACCATTCACTTGAACATTCTATCAGATTAATATATTTCAAATATTATAGGGGTTTTTTCTTTGTCTTTAAAGAGAAGTTGCTACATTTCTTACAAAAAAAAACTTAGTATTAAAAACTTAAAATTAGACTGTATGTTACCATATATCTCGAATTTGTACAGTCAATATATATTCTTCAAAGAACATCACAGGTCACTGGTTGGGAAAACCTCCTTCATACTGTAGAATTTCAAGTACTGTTATTACTGTGACATATCCCATATCAATTGTATGTTGACCTATAAGATGAACATAGTAAAAATGGAATTAAAATTAAAATTTACAGTTTCTTCATTGCACTCCTTTTCTGTTGGCTGTTTTTATCATTACCTGTTTGGGACAGTCCTAATTCAACTCTCAACATGACAAAATTAACAAACAATATACAAATAGAACAATTTAATGATAAGAAAACATCATGGAAAATAAACCTAATGGAAATGCTTTACAACACAATTTACACCAAATTATGTAAAAAAAATTACTTTTAATCTTATTTAATTTTAAACTTTTAACGTTGTTATTTATTATAAGAAAAGTGTATCAACTTGCTTATGAATGAGAGTTAACATGATGATGACTGTGTAACAGTCAAAATAAGAATGCTCAAAAGAATGATGTGAAGCTCTTGTAATAAATATTATTCATGATTAATACATCCTGTTGTAAAAAAAACTCAGTATAACCATATATTTAATATCATATACACAAGAAGACTGATGAATTTATCTCAATTGAAAATTCTTAAGCTATATGAAGACATATGTAAAATAATTCTTGGGCCATAACATATTTAGAGTTACATAATACTGTACATCTAGTCTTAATGGTGTTTTGTGTATGATATTACTCTTATAACTGTATGTGTCATGTTATGCAGTGTCTGTAAAAAGACTGTATACCTATATAACATATATATTTATATTTACATAGTGGTGGCAAGTAGATATTTCAGTTTATAGGTGAATGACATTTTGCATAGTCTAATACATGTTCTACGTCCGTGACTTTGTCAAACGACGGATCTATGAAATGTAAATAAATTGCATTATATCCTGTTATATACATAATTACAAAACAAAAAGTACTAGAGAAAAATTCTGATGGTACACAGGTATTTCCATTGCCGATATTAACCACTACAAAAAAACGAAATCTAGTAACCCTTAAAACATGCAAATAAACATCAAAACTAACCTTTCATTACTTCTCACTATTAACTCGTCCATTAGAATAGCTTTCAACGCTCCTACCTCGTCGACCACCCTGCCAAATGAAAATAAGAATTGACAGAGTGTATGTCTGTCCAAACGTAGAGCAGGATAGAGCCACTTCACTAGTTTCCTTTATCGTTACGAAATACATACCTCTCGTCCACATCGTTCGACATATTTCTCCTTTTATTCAAACTTGTACAGTTTCCAAACAAAATTCAAGGTAGAGTACCAACTAAATAATCAGCTGTATGTGGCAAACAGAAACATTCACTCATTCTGAGCATTGTACGCAATGTTGATCAGTACGAAACTATTTCTCTCTTACAACGTAGAAATTTCCCCGTTTTACCGTCTTGGCGCAGAGTACGTACATACATTATAAGCACTGAACAGGGAGGCATCAGCGGCGGCAGGAGTTTTTGCAAAGTCGTGCACATTAATTACACGTCAAGTGACCAGACTTTTTAATGATCAATTCTGGACAAGAAAGTAACACAGTTGTCGTTTAATTAAAACATTTAGACTAAAACTGTAGGAACTGTACGAAATGTAGTTTTGTTTTTGTAGAGTTTTTATTTTTGATTTAATACATTAGGAATTACAAGTGAATGAATTAAAAGAAATGTCAGCTTTGAAGGTTGAAGATTAGTGCTCAGAAATGCCAAAACCTGGGTCACTTGTTTGGTCATTGGTGTACTTCGAACTCTGAAACACGTTGTGCATATAATAGAAATTAACAAATACTACTGTCCCACTGCACAGAATCCAGTCCTACAAATCTAGCGTTAAACTCCGAATATCTGAGATCCTCTCAAGATGGCACACGAATATTGTCAATGAAAATACTGGATTTTGGAAATGACCGCCTCAGCCGACGGAAGTGGCCACGTGTCGTGTTCTGACTGCACAGAGACTGCTTGGAAATGGATAAACATTTGTTCGGTGGCTGAGAGAGTGAGACAGAAGGCAGGTGCCCAAGTCGACAACATCTATAAACGGGTGATAAAGGCAAAGTTAGCACTAGAACAGACCATGAAGGTCCGGAGGTGTCGCAGAGGTATAGCTCTACTCTTTCTTTAACTTCGGCGCTAGATGAGGGTTGGTGGTCAACGCCAAGCCCCAGGCCGCTTGACCCCCGGGAGAGACCCCATACCCATTGTACAGGAGGCTAGGTGGGCTCCAGGGCCGGTCTGGACAGGTGCAGAAAATCTCGCCCCCATCGGGATTCGATCACCGGACCGTCCAGCCCATAGTGAGTCACTGTACCGACTACACTATCTTGGCCCACTCTTATAAACGGGTGACAAACCCTAATCGTAGTATCACTGATGGGGACAGAGTAAGGGTGACACTGAGGACTGACCCCTGAGGAGTGCTGTTCTGCATATGAAGGGGATAAAACCGTACAAAGCCGGATTCTGAATCTTCCTAATCAATGACACAGAAAAAAAGCACTAGATGCTGCTTGGATGAAAGGTCTGTCTGATATGTGCCACCAGGGTTATGAGATGAGAGGAGTCCTACCAAGTGTGGTGTGTCTAAAAGTGTGATCGTGAAGCCTCGAAAAATGAGGCAGCCTAGGCCCCCAAGGGGTTGTCGAGCCATTGGGAAGAAGAAAAAAAAAAAAGGAGAGAGAACATTTATTTCTATCACTTTTTCATCAGCATAATAAGACCAGGAAGTCATGGTTTAAAATATAGTTCACTACCCTTACTATCCATAAACTATAAAAATGTGACAACTTTCAACCATTCTGACACTTTCCCACTAGTATCAGAAGATCTGCAGTTAGTGTCCGACTTCCAAATTTCTAATGGTGGTCTACCCCCACTCTCACTACCACTCCTCCACCAACTACAAACATGTGATGTCTATTTAGTTTTGTCTTCCTTCTGACTCACTCAGAAACCCCTATTAAGAGCTTAGAAAACTGCAACAATGTGAACTGACCAAATGATCACACAGACTATATGAATGGAACCTGATCCTTCATGGTAACAAGGCTCCTGGTAGGGTTGGTGTTTATAAGTGCACACAGAGGAAAGCATAACAGAAATCTGTATATGGCAGAGCAGAGAATTAAGAGCAATAACAGTGTGAGATTTCAGGCTTTTGCTGTGGTGTGGAACAGGTCTTTTGCTCTTCTGGGTTGTTATGCAGTGTACCAGCCCAGGAGAGCAAAGACCTACTGCCATAATTGCTATATGCTCACTCCAAATAACTACACAATAATGTGATGCACAACCAACTGGACCACAAGCTGTGAACTCACTAACATTATGTACAGTGGATAAAAGTTAATTCTACCCACCCAAATGTTCCAGTCATTTTTATTCACCATTTAATTACCATATTTCGCCAGATTTTTGCTACTTCCTATGCTGAAAGGTTTGAGGTTCTCACAGCAGTGTTGCTGAAGTCTTCTGGGACGCGACACAGAATGGACTGTTTAACCCCGCAGATGAACATTAAGAATTACTCACCCAAAAATACATCACATTTCAGAAAAGTTGGATCTTCCTTAGATTATTTACAATGCTGTCAGAACTGCTGATCTTATACAGCACTGAATATGATGGAAAGATGATTTCCTCTATGGTGGGATACATGCCTTGGTACCATGGCGGGAACACTACTTACATATCAGTAGTGACTATGTGGCAGTCCAGTATGTACCATCTGCTATCCATGCGCTACGTATCATCAATGTGACAACAGAGTTCTTGGCATCAAAGCATTTACCTTATTTTTTAAAACCTGCATTACCACACTTGTAAAGTGAGTATTGTGTATTATCTTAAAATATACCTTGGACTTTAACATTAAAATAAGGACATCCTTGACTACACAAAACATGAAACTGATATACGGGTAAATTGACTGGGCCAATAGGAATGGAGAACTAAATGAGGGAAAGTTTTGCATTAAGGAACCCTACATGGAAATTTCAAAATACAGCTTTTGTTTTTGCACAAACATAGAAGAGGCTTCTTTCTATTCTTAAGAGCAACACTACATCTACCATTGGTTTGCTGAGCCTGACACAACACTGCAGCACCTTTAGCCATTTTCTCTACAGTTCCAGTCTCATGACTCCACCACACTGGTGCCAATTTACTTCACACGTTTGGAGATTCCCCCACCTTGGCAGGAATTACAGTGAAAGTCTATAATGCTGAGAAATTTTACCAGACTATTGAACATATAAATTGGGATTTGCAAACATCAGAAAATCCGAACTGATCTCACAGCTAAAAGGAAAGGTCTTGTTGGAAAACAGAGAAGATGGACAATTCTCTTGTAAGACAGACCATACTGGTCTTAATATCTAACACCTACAGATCGTGATGATGAGAAACAAGAGAAGGGTGAGGGTTCCTTTGGCAGAAATTTACAAAAAAACAGCAGTCCAAGCCATCTAGCACTGTCTATAATGTACAAAATGTATTACATAATAGTAATAATAAAAGCAAGGATGTGCAAACAGTTTGAAATTTGAACTGTTCCCAGACTTTAAACAAGTACAATTCTGAGTTTGAATTTTCAATTTCAATCACAAATATTAAACCTACTGTCAAGACACATTCATTGCGTGAAGCCACACTAAAATATCACATATGCCTGTTTTCCATTATTTTATAAGGACAACATTTTTGTAACCCTTTGGAGCCAAACGCCAGCTTTAGTT
This sequence comes from Reticulitermes speratus, assembly GCA_021186555.1. Taxonomy (NCBI): domain Eukaryota; kingdom Metazoa; phylum Arthropoda; class Insecta; order Blattodea; family Rhinotermitidae; genus Reticulitermes; species Reticulitermes speratus. The sequence continues at coordinate 20,893,882 of JAJKFL010000002.1, forward strand.
GACCTGCAGTGTGCTGCTGAGAAGGCCAAAGGTTGGTTAAAGTTGCCACCAAGAACATGCTAATCATGGCATGTTCTTGTACAGCCCTCAGCTGATATACAGTACTATGATATATAAAGCTGTGTCCTCTGAGGTTTGTTTATTCAGAACATTACCTCCCCACCCACCTACCCAACCCCTCTCTGACTGCTGAAATAATTCCATAACACAAATTTACGAAGCAGTCTGACTGCTGCCTTTGCTGGCATGGCTAGTTGCTTGGGACATGAGGTTCTTATTGCTTACACTGGCATCCAATGTCAGGAGAATATGAACAAATATCTAAGGAATGCATTGTTACCTGACACACTGTCACAAGTGTTTGGCGGCATACTGAATGTGTATTGACCAGACAGAAGTATATATACCTATGTATATAAACTTGGTGATAGCTTTAAGACAGTTCCTAGGGGTAGTTTACAGTAGTCCTGGGGCTTTGTCAGATGGGTCCTGGGAAGTGAAGTGCAACACACAGCCCTCAACCCCTCTAAATTTCCTGAATCACAGCAAAGTTGACAGAGCACTTACATCCTACCTTATATATCTGTTTTGTTCTTGCCACACAAGTGGACAGTAACTTTATGGGATTATAGTACACAGGACACAACGTACAACACACAGATGAGTTTCAACTGTGGCATCTAGACAATGGACAAAAACTGAAGATGAAACCATAAGGAGGGGTGTATAAAGTAACAACAGACAATGAAATACTGCAAACACAATGATTACAAATGGGGGGGGGGGGGGGGGGGGGAAGAGAGAGAGAGGGAAAGAAAGAAAGAAGAAGAAGAAGAGAGAGAGAGAGAGAGGGAAAGAAAGAAAGAAGAAGAAGAAGAGAGAGAGAGAGGCCAGAGAACAAGTGAAAGAAGACAAACCACAAGCTGGAATAATGACAGTGGGGTACTGGTGAATACCACACCATAATGAACTTGTAAATACAGCGACCAAAATTGTGACTAGTAATTTAACATGTAAGTAGTATGCAGTTAGTTATAAAATAGTGATCCAAGGTGCCAAGGATCTTCAGCACCAATTAAAAGTATGTAATATAAATATTCACACCACACTTTAGACAATGCATGCAATTCACAAGCCTGAATGTAGTATAACATATGTGCATATTTTTCCCACCTTAATTCATAAACACTGCTACATTTTATTTTGTTAAATTTTAAGGAAAACTCTTAAGAGATGTGCCTTTTTTTGGTAGCAGTACACATGAAACATGCTGTTTAATTTAAATTTTGGGCTTATGTATATTACATTGGGCATTTAATTATGGCATCTAAGGGTTAATCAAGCTGAGGACCTGTTAGCTTCTCAAGAAGGACTCTGCTCCATGGAGTCAGTTAGTTAGTTAGTTAAGGGTTAATCATGTGAAAGACACCAGCTAGCACTAATTTTGATGAGGGTTTGATTCTCACATTGCAATGTATCATGTCTGCACACGAGCAGAAGTATGGGAATAATTACGCTCAAAGAAATGTTTATAATTTAAAACCAAGAAAAAATGTTTTCCTTCAAAATAAAATGAATCACTAATAACTGCAGATACTTTAATGTTGTGTATTTGTGTAAATACAATGTAGTAACAAAAAAAAACTTATGTCAATACAATGACTCAAACTGGCACATTTAATCATTGCAACAATGCTAGTCTCCTACCCACTTGTTTGCCAGTAACCATGAATGTCCAACTGAAGTACAATCTACACACTGTGTTTCTCGGGAACCTAGTCAGCCTTGTCTTGGGAAAGTCATTAGCATTAATCCATACTCTTCTCCAAATTAAGGAGAAATACTAGTATTTTTACTTGATATCTGACATAATTAATTGCAGTGGATGGCAGGTACAGAAAAGTCACACGGAGACTAACACACATTATGATTCAAATTATGATGCCAGCTGTACACTTACTTCTACTTTCATGCTCAAAATTTTTAAGTATTTGGATTTTTGTTATACAGGGCATAAACTCAGATGGATATCCTACCCTGTCAATGACACTAATATGACTTCTGATGTGTAAAAGTACTGAAACAGTGTAATGGAGAAAACCACAGAAACTACTTCAACATTTTCCAGAAATGTTTCAAAAGCAATGAGAGTATGTTATCCACAATAATGAATCCATGCTTCAACAATCTGTTGTCAGAGGCAGAAAGAAATTTGACCAAAAATATTGCAAAGAAAAGAAGCAGTATGGAAAGAGTTGAAGATAATTATCAGACAGGAGCTGTTCCTTCAACAGGCACAAACACATTAGTGTGGCTAGTATTCAAAGAAGTTTTAAAAAACTACCTTAAAAACTTCAAAATTTCAAATTTTCATAGATCAACTTCATCAATAAAAGTGGCAATCTATTGTGGTGGTGGAAAAACTAGCAAAAAGTACAACTTCCCAGCCAAAGCTGTTCTCAAGTACCAATCTGTTTCTTCTTCATATGTAGCAAGTGAGAGACTGTTTGCTGCTGCTGAAAATGTAGTGAACTAAGAAAGAAAAAACTCATTTCTCACCAGTGTTCAGAGATGTGTGTTTTTAAATATAAATATGTAAACACAGAATGCTAAGCATTTTATGTATCACTAACAGTATACCACATATCTAATGGAATTTAAAATGCTAACCATGTCATGAATAATTTATAAAAAGAAACTCAACAGTCAGCAACTGACATCTCCTCACATGGATACCTCATTTGTTCATGAATATAAAGATATGTAGTGTCCAAAATATAAATGTAGTAAAGCATTCATTTATAACTGAATGTTTCATAGATCAACAATGAGTAGATATTTAAAAATGTTCAGTTTAAAGTTTGAAGTCAGTTCAATGTCATACTTATAGTGACATTCAAGTTCATAATTTATATGTTTGCACGCCCCTAAATAATAATAATAATAATAATAATATGATATATGTATAATTGTACATATGATGTATCATAAAAACATATGGAACACTCCAGATGGTTAATATTGGTTTTTAACTTTGTTGGCCCCTTCTGAATTGTATATTACCTGAACTGAAGCACAAAATCAATTTTTCAGACTTGCAAGTACCACAATTTTTAAAAATCCTAGGTAAGAGTCAATGTCTGAGATTTCACAAGCTTGTCCATCATTAGCAACTTTCAAGGGCTATCCAAAAGTTACAATTATCCATTACATGTCTGTATAAAATAACCATATACAATTAATAAAAATGTTCATTTTATATTAACAGGTTCATAACCACATTTTAGGCATTCTTTGTCACTCATCGATACACACACAGAACTCTTTCTAAATGCACGCTGCGCACTTTCCATATAATCCATGGACAGCTCCTACATACAAAAAATACAAAGATAATAAATACTATTGCATGTCCTCATACTCTTCATGTTTAATACACATAGCATCAGCTGCCTATAAGCACACAAGTAATGTCACTGGAATAAAACAGCTGCTGGTATCCACTGCCACAGGGAGCAAACTGTTGTATGACTAGATGAAACGATCAGCAGTATTTGTCAAAATACAATAATACTTAAGAAACATACATATATATAATATTTATATAAACTGGTACTGCTGATGAAAAAATCACATTATGAAGTACAAACTATCTCTAAGGACAATGTTTCACTCAGGTAAGTACAAACAATCCATAAAAAAGCTTACAAGTACATCACAAAAAATGAAAATGGAAGTTCTTTTAGTTGGTCACCTCGTGTTATGATGCAAATAACTAGTGAAGTAACTGTAATAATAATGGTTCCCTGCTCACAGAAACTTAAACACTGCCACTGTTAAAGCTGCAATTGAATAAACATTACAACCACCAAATTACTGCATTTTTATGCTGGCACCACTGCTGTTTGAATACTTCAATGCTGTAAGCAGTTGTGGAATTAAGTTCACTCATCATGTTGGCAATGCATCTACATCACACAGCAATGATAACAGAAGTTCAACATGAAGTACAACAGCCATGACATCAAGTACACACCAGTGCTGCAGAACACAAACCAACATATCAGTACAACACATGCAGTCTATTTATTATCTTCCTGACCAGGTTTCAACCCACTAAGAATCTTATATAAACTTAGACTAAACTGTTTCCGGTCTTTGCCAACATGGAAATCTTTTCAAACAGGTACAACAAATGGCAAGTTGTGGGGTGGGGGTTAGGAACATGCATAATTGAATGGGTTAAAATTAACATGTTTAAATAATTTACAGTCTGTCAGGTGTTCATGTAAGTTACATGGCATTCTGTAAGAAGTAAGAACAGAACACCTTATGTTGAGATCATGTTCATCCATCTCTCTGTGACTTGTATCAGTGACTAAATTGGTATAGGAGTTCTTTACAAAAAGCTGTTAAGCAAGCATGAATGTCAAGAAAACTGGAGGACAGTCATACTTTACTTAAGTGCAAAAATCAATTTCCACACATACTTCCCATATTTCTTGATGATTTGGAAAAAAATTTGGTATAGAAGATATCCACATAAATCTATTGAGTAATTATGAGTTTCATGAAAATCAGTGCAGTAAAAGGCATGTTACATGCAGGGCAGAAATGAATTTCTATCCATACTTTCCACATTTATTGCCCAGTTTGGGTTAAATTCAGAGTAAGAGATCTACTCATAATGTTCTTCAGCATTTGTGAGTTTTGTGAAAATCAGTGCAGGGAAGGCCATACTTTTCTAATGGGCATAAATAAAATTACAATTATACGTGTACTGTACAACTGTATGACTTTTGAAAATAAAGAATGCCTGGGTGAAATATGTGCACCATGTCACAAAGTACACCATTTGCAGTCTTGTTTATACATAAATGGGGGGTTAGGTGACATACAATATAGCATGCCATTAATAAAATTAACAACTTCAGTAACATTTTCAATGTTACATCAATTTTTGAGCTTGTGGTTCATATTTACATTATTTATGGGCCATGAATGGGTCATTACAGGGATCCAAATTATGACATGATAACAGTTTTATTCATGTCATCCCTCTTATAGTAAAATACATATGTTTAATTCCTTACTTCCCTAACACTTATCATAAATGATGAGTGTTCTTACCCATTACAATCACATATGTAAAAGATGAGATGGTATGAATAAGCTTAAGAAATGTTCTGGAATAAAACTTTTTCCACAGCTGGTACTCATATTGGATAAACCCTTATAATTAGGATGTTAATGCAAATTTATCTCAGCTGTGTTGTTGTGGCTGCCCTGCGCTGGCATGGAACTGAAGAAAGTCGTGCAGAATGCCAGCCTGAGCCATCACATCCACTGTACTAGCTGCCAGTGGATCACATCGCTGCTGTCGTGAAGCAGATTCAGACTTCCCAGAGCTTGAACAGCCAGGACGGAGTAATGTTGGGCCAAATACTGTGGCCAAATTGTGCATTGACATTTTGTTCTGAGCTTCATGTTGATTAACCCTGCAAATATTGTAAAAGGTCAACTAAAGTGCCTGACCAAGCAAATGTACGAGTATGCCAACTGAAATCAAAAGAAAAACCAAATTCATTAACAAAATTTACATTAAGAACTAACTAACTCCATGGAGCAGAGTCCTTCTTGAGAAGCTAACAGGTCGTCAGCTAGTCAAGAAATTCCCCACGTTTTATGGAACCCGAAGGTTCATTACCGCTCTCACAAGAGCCCGCCACCTGCCCCTATCTTACATTAAGAACAGGTACACTATAACAAATAAACGATCTATGTTGTTTAAGCATTTCAAAGATTTTAACAACTCATATTTTGAATCTGTGTACTGAACTCTACGTCTCTGTCTGTTTCCTGATATAACCACAGTTCCTATCATGACAATATAAATTATAATATTCTTTTTGATGTAACAGAATGCTCTGTGTTTTTATTCTCTTTGTATGTATAACAGCAAAACTTAGTACTGGCCACATTACAGACTGCTGTCACCATTACGTTACATTCAGTGACAGGTAGCATGTGTATGCTGGTGACTGTGAGACCTTCATTTTAGAATACGACTGTGCAAAAGTGATGGATGGATCAAACTAAAAGAAATGGAAACTGTTCATATTCTGTGAGAAAGAAAAAATCATGGCAGAAGTTATTTCAGTCAACAGCACTTTCTTTTTCTGTCCACTGTCCATTTTTCAAACTCAAATAAAAATTACTCTTACAGTGTCACTTGGGTAAAAATTAGAAAACATAATTCTGCACAAGTACGTGGTAGTGAGATTTTACTACATTTCCTCTTTACTAACTGTCTTACCTGATAAGATGAGTCAAGAGATAGTTGATAATATTCTGATTTTGTTGTGGTAACATCATAAAACACTGGTGCAGCATGGCATGCCTCTTGCTATCATCACCCCTTGAGTTAATGAATGCCTCAAGAAACTTAGGATAAAGATCATCTGTAAAAAGGGCTTCAGGTAACTCTCGCAGGTACAGTTTCAAAATTCCAGTCACAGAGTGGATGTCTACTTCCTTCAGCAGCTGCTCTGCTTCATATAAGTCTGTAGAATATATAAAACGTAAATACTATTACAAATACCTTACACTACAGCAGGATGCATGATGTAAGCGTTTAGCACATTACAAGCATGACATCTGAAGCTGTTATGGCAAACAAGTGCAACAAACACTTCTTGGGCAATCAGGTACATCATTCCGTCAATACTAACCAGAACTAAAGAGTCTTTTTTAAGACCTGGCTACAATCCAACTATATATTTAAACAGAAATGCGGCATACGTTAATCACGCATCCTGGAATAATTCACATCTGTTCCATATTTTAATTTAAGCAACACTCAGGTACACCAGCGGCAAGATGAGTGATATTAGATAGCACTCACTGTTACCCCATGTTAAGAAACAGGGAACTAGGTCAGTTCTGGGAAAAGTGATCAACTGACTCCATCTCCTGCTCTGCCACTGGGTAGTACCTGGCCAGTTTTCCTGTCCGTAATCACATCAGTCCATGATCATGGTGAAATGTTCGGACCATTACTTCATATCAACATGGCTGACTGAAAATACTTAATTGCCAATTGCATACAGTACAAATAAAATTTCTAAGTAGTATTAAGCACATCAGAGTTCCATATCACTATATATGTTTACATCTGTTTTACACGAAACGAGCCTACTCTCTACTTCCGCTGCTACCACAAGATGCTCCAGCTGTTCAGTATAATTTTAAAAAGTGTTTCATACACAATTATTTGATGTGTATAGTCCCTGATAATGATCCTACAGGGATCAAAACATGTAGGAGTTTTTAATTTTAATTTTTTAATGTAATATAATTGTGAGAGAAAAATTGTGCATTTAGTTGGCTTTTGTAATATTTTAGTTATCAATGCACAGAATAAATAATATTAAATTAATCTTAAAAAATATTAAGCCCACCTTTGCACCACCTTCATATGAAAGTAAGTTTTCACTGCCAATGCAGTGAAATGTGTCTTAAACAAAACCTGGTCATAACCAAAACCTGTCATTAATGGAAAACCATTACAGTCCCAAGGATCCAAACTTCAAGTACTTGTACTAAATGGAACGAGCCTAAAAAAAAAGTCCCTTGTAGTTCTGCTATAGGCAGGTTTCACTGTATAATTGAGTGCTTTTGATTTCTAATATAAGAAATTTTAAAATTCTAACATTCATTCAATGTAACAGAAGTTCACTGAATAAAATGCCAATGAATTTTAAAACATATTTGAAATATTACTTAGTTATGTGTATTTGGGAAGTTCATGAAGTGCTACTATACACAGGTGCAAAATATCTGCAATGATTTACAAGGAAAAGTACTTTAGAAGGTAAGAGTAGTACAAGTGAACTCCATTATCAGCTTCACAATACAAAGGCTATTAAATTGCTTCTGTACCTAGGCATGATGCCAAGAGATCAAAGGGCGTATCAGTCTCTACCCACACGCTACACAAAGATAGATTAGAACTTGATGATACACAATCTTTCATGATTTACCAGCAACACATGCATTTACATAATTTATGAACCCTCCCTTCTTTTCTGAAATCTAAAAAAAAGAAAATCCCTGTTGATTTCATGCATGATACTGTAGTGTGAAAAATATCAAAACAACTATGTATGGGGAGCAAACAGAAAAACACAGTATTTGGTAAGAAATGCTTTCTTTCATAGTTATACATCCAGTGATCAGTAACTGAATCTGGCCACTGCCATTACAGAACACTCACTTGTCTCAAAAGACTTCTTGAGTCGACCCAGATCAGAGGCAGAACCAGATACACGGTAAATTCCAACCTCAGCCATACCTCGACGCTCAACTTCCCTTACACATGCTGTCACAATAAATGGAATTTCTCTTTTCTGACGCCTGTAATTATCAGATTAAGAAATTCCATGATTATATATCGTGAGGAAGAACCATTTAAAAATAGCAAAGGAGTTGCAGGGAGTTATGGGTAGAAGTCATAAAGTCATCTTTCTGACTTCACAGATTTTAGTCATGGTTTACTGACAGTAAGGTGGCCCTAAATCTAGGTAAGAGTACAATAAAATTTATAACAATTAATTCTCCACAACATGCATTAGGAACTGGTTGTAATGAAAAGTATATAGAAGAGTCCATACATACAAAATTCCTTTATGTACAAATTGATAACTGCCTGAATTATAAGAATCATATTAATAAACTGACTCCTAAGTTATGCGGAGGAAGTTATGCTGTTAGGTCGGTGTTTCACAACAGTAACATCAACAATCTCAGAACAATGTATTTTGCCTATTTTCACTCTATAATAAAATATGGTACAATTTTGGTAGGTAATTTGTTCACAAATAAAAACATATTTACTCTACAAAAGAAAATTGCTACAATTATGGTAGCTGCAAAACCTAGGAATTCAAGAAGAGGTCTGTTTAAGAGATTAGAAATTTTACTTCTTCCATGTGAATATATACTTTCATTAACCTTTATCGTCCTATGAGAGCATATGCTGGTCTCTAAAATGTACTGGCGAATGGCCTAGCATGCCATATGCTGGTCTTTGTGTGTATGCTTGGTAGCAATTTAAATGTCCATGCTACGCCAGAAAAACTCAGGCTGTCAAGAGGCACAATTGGCATTTAAATCCATCTCCTAAAGTTCAATAAACATCATTGTAGATAATCCAGAAAACTTTCAAATTCAGCTGTACACAGCATTAATACAAGGAATATGTACCATCTTCAAAGACCAGTTGACAACCTTTTATGTTTTCACAAAAGCAGACAGTGTGACGGCGTCTTACGAATGAAATGGCTCAGTTACAAGTAGCATGAAGAAGACACTTAAATATACACTCCTGGTACTCTGTTGATAAACCTGTGACGTTAAAAAATGACTCATAATCTTATTACCTGCTGTATACAATGGATTTGGTGTAACATTTGAATACTTTAAAAGTGAAATCCTTATATTTTTGTACTATAGTAGGTCTGTCTATTTTGTATTCATCATGAATTATTGCACATTCCATTCTCAATCTAAATTCTGGATCCATAAAATGAATGAATGAATGAATAAATGCATAAATGAATATGTGTGTGCATGTGTGCATATGTACAAATACAAATTCAGTGCTGTTAATGTGATAATTATGTAACAAAATTACAAGGCAACAATGGAGTGCAATTTAGCTCCATGATGACATGCTCATGCCCAGATGGTCATATGATCAAATGCTAATGCAGTCAAAATTTGTCAGTTATTGACAAATGTAACAAGTCAGAGGAAGTGAGAGGAGTAGAAGTAGAAAAAGAATGTGACAACAATGATGTGGCAGTGGTGGTGGGTATGTGGTTCTTTGGTTGATTGAAGTATGTACCAACAAAAATTCTTTTACATTTGGATTTTCCCCCTCCTTCCCATCCCATATTATGTGGTGAATGCAACTGACACCAACTTTTGAGGATAAGACCAATATCCTCCTGAAATTTCCGAGAGGAGAAAGAGAGAGAGAGAGAGATATGAAGTAAAAAGCCGAAGAGACAATTTTTATCTGCCAGTATGACAACCAATAAACAGAAGATGATAGTATAGCCAAATCCTCAAACACTGAGAAAATCAAGCACACTTTCAAATCTTGAATATATATCAGTCAATATACATGTCCAACATTCTTACTGTCAAAGAACTTCACAGAATATGACTAAATATAATACTATAATTTACAAAAATAACTTACTTGCAAACTTGCTGGAGCTTGGCCCCAAACAGGCCAGCTGTACGGGCAGTTGGTACACGACGAAGAGTTATTTCACTTGGTACAAACTGCAGCATAACCAACAGTGAGCAGTTGTGCATAGGAAACAACTTATCTACAGCTGTTTCCCCCAGCCATGACCTGCTCAACTGAAATAATATTAAGAACTATTCATTACAACACACCAATGAATTAATAATCTGAGAACTTCCAAATTTTTCCAAAACAGTCAAGTAAATTTGTAACTCCAAATCAAAACTAAAAGCTGCAGATATGAAACATACAAGGAGTTCCTAGCACAACGCATAAAGCATGTTTTCCTATTACATCATTTTGAGTGCCACACATTTATTATTACAAGTGTTGTTGTTGTTGTATTTTAAGTTCATGAAAAACCAATTATTCTTGTTGGATATAAGCTCAATGTTTCACATCACTGCCATCTTTTTAATTGTCCACATACAAACAACATTCTCATAAAACATGTAGGTATGTTTATACTCAATGCCTGTAGCAAATTTTGTATGCCTAGATCCAATAGTTCATTAGTTATCACCACAAAGCCAAAAACTAAAGAACGTATTTGCACAGCCATCACCTGGTTATTTCACATTTACAAAAATATTACCTCAACAAAAGTTGCATATTTTTCCAAGATCTGTTACCATACATAACTTCAGCACTCTAAAATAGCTGCAATAATTTTGCTTCCACTTCACAAGTTGTGTGTCCACCATGTTGTTATTACTGTTGTAGGAAATTAAAACATAGACCATTAAGGTGTCCTCCAACAGCATAACTTTTCATTACTATTGGTAATCTGGTTCAAGACCTCAAATGTGGGGAAACACAGCATTTTGTTTTACACGGGTAAGTAGGCTAACAATATTGAGTACAATAAAACTCTATCCACCATTCACATATGTATCATTTTCCTGCAGTTATCGTTCAGTTCTTCTAGTCTAAAAAAATTGCCCATATAAAAAAATGTATAATTATATCACTGCAATGTTCCTCAAAGTGTCACTTTCCCAAATAAATTGTTCATAATTCTTGGTCCTCACCCATTATATTGCCGGAATGATCGTTTCTTGGGGGGAGGGGGGGGGGGGAAGTAAAAGTAATGTAATATTTTTGGAAAGCAAAGTAGTAATAACCTGCCCATAGTGGTTAAGTACTGTTACAGAAGTAAGTAACAGTATGTATGAAATGCCACTACGCCTCAGCCAGGTGAGAGGAATGCAGGTGGAGTTGTGGGGGCAAGGAAGAGTTGCTGAGAAGGCTGTCAACATGTGCATCAATGTTATTTTACATATGCCCATATGAAAAGTATGACCTTCACTGTACCAATTTTCATGGAACTCAAAAATACTAAATAGCATTATGTTCAGATCCCTTGTAACAAACTGTACCCAAATCAGACAATAAACATGGAAAGTACGGATATAAATTAATTTACAACCATAAGTAAAGTGTGGCTTTCTCCATGCAGATTTTCATGAAACTCACAATTATGCAATAACTTTTTGTGGACATCTCCTGCTCCAAATCTTATCAAAATCAGATCAAAAATGTAGAAAATACTGGCAAATTTTCATTTACACCGCTACATAAAGTATGCCTTTCACTTCACCGATTTTCACAAAACTCAAACCTGATCAACAAATTTTGTAGAAAAAACTCCTGTAACAAATGTTTTGAAAATCATAAAAATGGTTTGTCCCTGATACTAGGCCATGGATAGATGAAAAGACATGATCTCCACATACGGGTTTATTTTTTACTTTGTAAACTGCACCTTCTTTTACAATCTTCTTTTAGGTTTTTTGAACCAAGATTGTACACGTGGAAATCACCAGGAGATAGGAATCGATATCAGCTGGACTATGTACTAGTGAAACAGTGATTCAGGAACAGTGTGAAGGATGTGCAGACACTGCCTGGAACAGATATTGACTCTGACCACAATTTACTGGTTGCAAAGATCTGCACCAGATTGAAGAAGATCATGAGGTTCCACAAGAAAAAACCAAGATGGGATTTGGAGAAGCTATATGCTCAACGACAGGTAGTACGCGATAGACTAGAAGAAAAGCTTGGTGCAATCAAATGTGAAAGTGGGAATGTGGAAGTGCAGTGGAACAATATCAAGAAATGTGTGTTAGATACTATGAGTGGTTTGGTTGGAAAAGCCGAGAGGAGAGCAAGAAAGCCATGGATTACACAGGAGATGATCAGTAAAATGGATGAACGAAGGAAATGGAAGAATGTCAACAATGAAGAAGGAAGGAAGAACTACAGAAGACTGAGGAACGAATTGAAAAGAGCCACGGACAACGCCAAGAAGGAATATCTGGAGAGCATATGCGACGAGATCATAGAATTTCAAAGAATAGGACGTTATGATTTAACGTACATGAAGACAAAGGAACTAGGTTGGAAAGAAAACCATGAGATTCAAAACATTGGCATCGAAGACTCTCAAGGCAATATAATAATAAATCAGAGACAAGTACTGCAAATTTGGGAGAATTATATCACAGAGCTCTACGATCGAGCTAATCAACCAGAACATCTAGACGTCGAACCTGAAGATGAAGTAGATGAAGACATGAAAGGCCCTTATATTTTGCAAAGTGAAGTGGAAAAAGCTATCAAGGAGATGAGGGATAAGAAGGCTACAGGAGATGATGATGTACCTGGGGATGTACTCAAATTGTTGGGAGAAGGTGGTCTAAGGCTAATGACACAGATGATCAACAGCATGTATGTAACTGGAGAATGGCCCAGAGATTTTATTGAAGTTACAATGATTGCCTTAAAGAAGAAGCCCAAAGCTATAAAATGCAGCGACCATCGCACAATCAGCATCATCGCTCATGCAGCAAAGATAGTAGCGAGGATACTTAGAAGAAGGATTGAGAGGAAAATTGAAGATGCACTTGGAGAAGATCAGTTTGGATTTAGAAGAGGAAAAGGAACTAGGGATGCAATTGGGATGCTGAGAATAATATCAGAACGAACGTTGGTCATAGATGAGGAATTGTGTGCTTGCTTCATAGACTGGCAGAAGGCATTTGATCGTGTCAACTGGACCAAATTAATGCAAATCCTAAAAGGAATTGGGATAGACTGGCGCGAAAGAAGATTGATCAGCAAATTGTATATGGAACAGAGTGTCAAAATACGACTGGACCAAGGGGAGACGAGAAGTGTGAAGATTGGAAGAGGAGTTAGACAAGGTTGCTGCTTGTCACCGATTCTGTTCAACTTATACAGCGAGTATCTTACCGAGGAAGCTCTTGAAGGGTTTGGAGACTTCAAAATAGGAGGACAAGTAATTCGCACTGTGAAATATGCAGATGACCTTGTGCTACTGGCTAGGGAAGAAAAGGTGCTACAGGGCATGATTGATAGACTAATTGAAATTGGAAGACGCTATGGAATGGAAATGAATGTGGGAAAAACTAAAGTAATGAAAATCTCAAGGCAACCATCCCCAATGAAAATTATGATAGATCAAAAACAATTGGAGAATGTGGAATATTTCAATTATTTGGGTAGCATGATAACAAGTGATGCAAGGTGTACACATGAAATTAAATCCAGAATTGCCATGGCAAAAGCAGCATTCAACAAGAAGAAAAATCTTTTCACCAGCAAACTGGAATTAAATTTAAGGAAGAAACTAGTAAAGTGCTACATTTGGAGCATAGCTTTGTATGGTGCTGAAACGTGGACACTTCGGAAAGTAGATCAGAAGTATCTGGAAAGTTTTGAAATGTGGTGCTGGAGAAGAATGGAGAAAACCAGTTGGACCGATCGTGTGAGAAATGAAGAAGTATTACACAGAGTCAAGGAGGAGAGGAATATCCTACAAACAATAAAAAGAAGAAAGGCTAACTGGACTGGTCACATCTTGCGTAGAAACTGCCTTCTGAAACACGTGATTGAAGGAAAGTTAGAAGGAAGGATAGAAATGACGGGACGACGAGGGAGAAGACGTAAGCAGCTACTGGATGACCTTAAGGAAAAGAAAAGATACTGGAAATTGAAAGAGGAAGCACTAGATCGCACCCTGTGGAGAACTCGCTTTGGAAGAGGCTACGGACCTGTCGTAAGACAGACTACAGAATGAATGAATGAAAGTGCACCTAACAGGTGAAATGCACACAAGTATTAACCTTTAGAGTCCGTGCGGCTCCTATAGTTGCCAGGGCCCTTTAAACCGTCAGTCGTCCTTTCCTGCCCAGGACCGCGGGGGATAGCTCCCACAGCTTTAAAAATATGTAGGGAACGTGTATACTTTCACATTCTGCATTAGATGAAATGTTTGGTTTGCTTCACGCTCCGACCACTTTACCCCAGGCAGGAACTCAGGCTTTAACATTGAAGAGGCTTTATCAGCTTTGAGCTTCATAAGCAAAGCTAACTGCCTTGGAAGTTCTTTTCCTGCCGTTGCAACTGAGTATCGTGTTGGCCATAAATTGACCACAGGCTAAGTGATTCATATAATCGGGCTTTATATTTCAAAGGGACACCACACATTGGCCCTTTCACTACACGTGGAGTAGACAAGCGCCTGTCAACTTTCTGTTTCTCGTAGCCAATGAAAAGAGCAATTTCTGTAGATAAGGTGGGTCTAGAATAACAAACTTATGTGACTGTAAGCTCTACTGGAATTTCGACAGCCATAAATTAGTCTCTGTTTATTATCACAAGCGTTGCATGGGATTTCGTTCTAAGAAAATGATGTCAGGCGACGTTCCCATTCGTCTGCAAAAGTGTACTATAGCTGTGCTGTCTTTTTCCAAATAGAACTTCAAACATATATTTTATATTTTTTAAGTGATATTTTTCTTAAATTTAAAAAACCCTTCAATAATTTCTTGAAGGCGAGAACTTCTCTTTGTTTTCTGAACCTTCATTTTAGGTTCAAAAACGCGTATAAGTTTGTTTGTGGGGTTGGAAAGTCTTTTGGCGTTTAGTTCAGTTTTTCTCTAAGCGTTGTTGGTACCGGATAGAAGCCAATATGTGTAGTATTTAGTCTAGCGAAGTGTTATTGAAACAGTGTTTTATTTCAGTTGGGTGTGCATTCATTATGAGTTGTGTTGGTTAGTAAAGGCAACACTGCAATAGTGAAGTGAGTAGTCACAACATCTTTTCTTGGTGTTGAGTTTATTGCGTAGTAAGGTGGACTGATTTTTTCCTTCTCGGTCAGTCATGTAATGACGCTGAACAAACCTTACATTGTTTAGACTAACAGCAATCACTTAGTGTTACTAATAAGAACTCATTACTGCTGAATGATAGGAACGAATGTGACTCATGAAAACGAGAAAAGGGAATTCAGTAAAAGGAATGTCTCGACCAGCCACAAACATGAAGACATAAAATTCAAATTCACAAGAATATGAAATTGTATTATGTTTATTTAGGCAGTAAGGATACATGCTGAATTTCTAAAGCGCTCTGCTAAAAGCCTGTTCCATTTTCTACAAAATGGAAGTGATTCCACCATTTTATCTCTTCCAGATAAAATAATATTAAAGTTTTTTTAACAAATGTGCAAAAGCTTAAACGGCCAACGCGGGGACCGCAGACCCGATTCCACAGGGCTTGTGCCGTAAAGTAGGCCACTTATCTCAATTTAAAGGGCAAAGCTGAGAAATAAGTCCGGCCGCTAAAGGTTAAAGTAACTTGTTGATTATTTTTGTAGGTTTATGTGTAAAATGTATAATTTTCATTGTTGTTGCTCTTTTCTCATGTTTCTGACACATTTAATGCTTTCCCATAATTATTGTTTTCCTGCATTTTTCTTCCCCCCCCCCCCCCCCCCCCCCCCCCAAATGAAACAGGAACTGAATGATACAAGCTTTGCTTCAAGTTCAATCCAGTGGTACACTTCCAGGAAAAAAGTGGTGAACAATCATGTTTCAACCATCAGAGTAACTATCAGGTTCTCAAGAAACACTCTAATAGTACACAACTTACATAAAGGCATAAGAACTGTGCCATGAATATATACAGTTATTGACTGTTAAAAAACCAACAAAATGCACTTCACTTTCACTTTTATTACGTATTAATCTACCCCTACACGTTTCGGTTTTATGTAAAACCATCTTCAGGGGGTTCAAAAACTACGTTCATTCCACATCCAATGTTGATTCTGGCAATATCTTTGTATGCAAGTTACAATCACTTATAAAATCAGTATTTACATGTTTTAAATACTTATTTTATAAGTGATTGTAACTTGCATACAAAGATATTGCCAGACTCAACATTGGAAGTGAAATGAACGTAATTTTTTAACCCCCTGAAGATGGTTTTACATAAAACCGAAACATATGTAGGGGTAGATTAATACATAATAAAAGTGAAAGTGCATTTTGTTGGTTTTTTAACAGTGAATTGTAAAAATGCACGGTGAGACTAATATAAAAAATATACAGTTATGTTACCTTCTGTGTAAATTTGGCTCGAAGAATAGCACGGTCCTGACTTTCTTCATACAAGAGGACGCGCAAATTCTGCGACCCCTCCAGTTCAATAATAAACTGTTCATTCCAGCGAGGATTAGCAGAGTTGCACACCAGTTTTGATTTTGCCTTACGAAAGTAGTGGCCATATGAATCAACCTCTACACAGACAAACAGGTCTGTTGACAAACAAAACAGACAAAAAGGATAATGAAAACACCCACACATAGAAAAGCACTTGTAAAATCTCTTCATAAAAACTGACATGAAAAGCCCAACATCCCCATTTGATATGTCTCTTAGGGGACACAACACATAAAAAGGATTGGGAAATACAGAACAAATATTACTGTCATATATTATATATGAACTATATAATGCTGCCAGCAATGCTGCATATCAGGAAATATATGTGTCTTATGTTTTATATTTTTTTAAAATTTGTCCTGTTTTTATATTTCAATTCTTTTTATTAAGACCACGTACCAGTAAGCAATAGTTGGCGTACAAGTAGTGGTACACATACCACAGTTTGAGAAACCATGCCTGAGGAATCCATAGCCAACATAAGAACAGCATTCAATTAGATATTTGACCTCTTTCTTAAAATTTCTCCAAAACTATCAGTGATAAAAACATGTAAAGTAAACACAACATGGCTCAACCAAATGTGGCTCATAGAACTGCAAACATTTCATACCCATAGTTAATTTTATCCTACTGACTTGGGTGTGAATCTGTTACAAGACCAAAGGAACAAAATAGCACATACTTTACTCACACAGCCACCTTGTAACCCCTATGTTTATTCCACACCAAGAGTCCTCATAAATTTAGTTTTAGTACTAACTACAAAGAATGTGAAAATACACAGGTTGATATCACATTCTTTCACAATGTTAAGATGTATGTATCTTTTAGTGGGTGGAAGATACATCACCACCAATGTTCTGCTTTGGCAGGTTAACACTGCTAACTGCTGACTTTAACCTTTAGAGTCCGTGCGTCCTATATAAATGACGGGGCCCTTTAAATCGTCAGTCGTCCTTTGCTGCCTAGGACCGCTCAAGAGAGCTCCCACAGCTTTAAAAACATGTAGGGAACTTGTATAGCTCCCAATTCCGCGTTAGATGAAATGTTTGGTTTGCTTCACGCTCCGACCACTTTACCCCAGGCAGGAACTCAGGCTTAAACATTGAAGAGGGTTTATCAGCATTGAGCTTCATAAGCAAAGCGAACTGCCTTGGGAGTTGTTTTTCTGCCGTCTGCATACAGTATCGTGTTGGCCATAAATTGACCTACAGTGATTCATATAATCGGGCTTTATATTTCAAAGGGACACCATACAATGGCCCTTTCACTCCACGTGGAGTATGCAAGCGCCTGTCAACTTTCTGTTTCTCGGAGCCAATGAAAAGAGCAATTTCTGTAGATAAGGCGGGGTCTAAAATTACAAAGATACGTACTGTAAGCTGGTGTGCAAGCCATAAATTAATCTGTGTTTATTATTTTATTATGGCAGGCATTGCATTCAATTTCGTTCTAAGAAAATGATATCAGGCGACGTTTACTTTCGTATGCAAAAATGTACTATATCTCTGCTGCCTTATTCCAAATAAAACATCAAACAAATCTTTTATGTTTTTCTTAAATTTAAAACACTCTTCAATAATTTCTTGAAGACGAGAACTTCTCTTTGTTTTCTGAACCTTCATTTTAGGTTCAAAAACGCGTATAAGTATGTCTGTGGGTTTGGAAAGTCTTTCGGCGCGTAGTTCTGTTTTTCTCTAAGCGTTGTTGGTACCGATGGAAGCCAATATGTGTAGTGTTTAGTCTAGCGAAGTGTTATTGAAACAGTGTTTTATTTCAGTTGGGTGTGCATTCATTAGGAGGTGTGTTGGTTAGCAAAGGCAATACTGTAACAGTGAAGTGAGTCATCACAACAACGTTTCTTGGTGTTGAGTATTTTGCGTAGTAAGGTGGGCTGATTTTTTCCTTCTCGGTCAATCTTGTAATGACGCTGAACAAACCTTACACTGTTTAGACTAACAACAATCATTTAGTGTTACTAATAAGAACTGATTACTGCTGAACGATAGGCAGGAATATGTCTCATGAAAACGAGAAAAAGGAATCCCGTAAAAGGAATGTCTCGACCAGCCACAAAAATGACGACATAAAATTCAAATTCACAAGAATATGAAATTGTATTATGTTTATTTAGGCAGTAAGGATATATGCTGAATTTCTAATGTGCTCTGCTAAAAGCCTGTTCCAATTTCTACAAAATGGAAGTAATTCCACCATTTTATCTCTTCCAGATAAAATAATATTAAAGTTTTTCTAACGATAGCGCTAATGTTTAAACGGCCAACGCGGGGACCGCAGACCCGATCACACAGGGCTTGTGCCGTAAAGTAGGCCACTTATCTCGATTTAAAGGGCAACGCTGAGAAATAAGTCCGGCCGCTAAAGGTTAAGGAGTTTCTTTTTCTTCACAGCTGAAAGCTCAATGGGCAGGTGATTATCACTGAGGAGCCTGGCTGCAGAAGCCATGTTTCTGTTCTAGACAACAACTGTAGATTTTAGTGCATTTCCATTCTAATCAAAGTAATTTCCAACACTTTCTAGATCTGGCATATTTACATTTTATTTAACAGTGCTATAAGTAGTTCAGACTATTAGTTTTAAACAGCAGGCTACTCAGTGCATAACAAGCAGGATGGATGTGGAAGGAAACAGTCATGGCCTTACGTGAGCTACTTTCCCAGCATTTGTTGGAAGGAACTAACAAAAACCATGACAATCCTCAGTCACAAAAGCCTGAGTCATAATCAAGATTCAAACCAAATGCCTCTGCATATACAAGTCAGAATCATTGCCACTTGAACCAACTTGTTCAATATACTCGTAGTACACACCAATAAGGACACCAATGCCTCAAGTTAATGTGGATCATGGTTGACATCGTTATTGATAACCTGTTGCTTCCAGACTTCCATTCTCCACCCCCCCCCCCTTCCCCTCAGCTGCACTTCTGTGTCCCAGAATTCATCCCCCCGTTCCATTCCCTTCTGCAGGTGAATACTTAAGTGTCCACATCCAGCAAGACTTCATTCACTCTTACAGCAAATACCAGGTCCACAAAGGCAGCTGGTCTACACATGGGTTTGTATATCCACAACATGGACGGTGTTCTCTAGTTGTGTCTGATTGGTTGATTTTAAATTCTCTTTGGTTTTAATTTAATTAACTGCTGAACCTTTTCAATTAGTGCCCTTTGTTAGCACTCATTATGTTTGCTATTGTGTTTCTTTCTGATTTATATAGTTTGTTTCTTCACCCACATCTGATTAATTTACAGAATGAAACTACACCAAGACCTCAGTTTTTTAGTATCATGACTGTATGTGTGTGCACAATGTATCTGCACTGCTTTGTTCAGTGCACTCGATTTTAAAAAATACGAACACTCTCTCTCTCTCTCTCTCACACACACACACAGCTGTTTCTGAAATATGTATTAACATTTAGGGAAATGTTCTATGTGTGAAGCCCACCTCACACAATGACATATTTGCTGTGGCACACAGTTTCTTACTTTATTATTGCAGAGATCTGTGACAGGAGTCCAAACACATACTCTACCAAAACAGATGCCATAATCAGGGAACA
The DNA here is from genome assembly GCA_021186555.1 of Reticulitermes speratus. Lineage (NCBI taxonomy): Eukaryota > Metazoa > Arthropoda > Insecta > Blattodea > Rhinotermitidae > Reticulitermes > Reticulitermes speratus. The sequence goes on from JAJKFL010000002.1 coordinate 20,914,327, forward strand.
CATGCCACTGCTAGAAATAAAAGAGGTGGACACTATTATTCTGCTTGCCTGCAGACGTTGTGGCCACCTCGCACATCAGACGTTGCTGTGAGGGATCTGGATACAAATATTGATCCCTACTCTTCACCACTCTTCCAGGAATGTATCCTCAGTGTTCAGTTGCCAACAAGTTGTTCTCAGAGCTTATGTCTCGTTGATCTCTATCACTCATGAAGTCATAGCCTTGGCTCCAGAAACCTTGGACTTGGTCAAAGGTAGACAGAGGAGCTATGGTCCATACAGCTCATGTAAGTCAGGCTAAGACATTTAATCCTAGTAAGCACTACAAATCTACTGACCTGCCTGTGCAAAACTGTGAGCCCCATAACACAGAATCCAGGGCATGCTGAGTGGCAGCCAAAAGTTAGACAAGTCCAGACACCCAGCAATATTGCATAGGTAGGGGTTAGCAACCATGTTAATGCAGAAGTATCAGTTTCAATCCCTGCCTATTTTACCCATGCAAAAAAGGAGGTGAGGTGTTCAATAACTTCACAACAGAGAGATGGAATAATTATTGCCTACCTGCAGGTTGGTCAAGATCTTGCAGTTCCTTTAGCGTAAGATGAAGGTCACCAACCAATAAGCTTTCATCCCGACCCGTTCGCAAAAGATATGAGCCCATGTTTGTCTTCAGAAATGTTCTGCAGGCAGTGATCCACGCCTGAAGTTCCATCATACTGACTGTGTTTGTTCCACCAGGACTGGGAAGTTGAAAAGACTGAGAAAGAAACAGATACATCCTCTCTTACCATATTCCTATAAAACTGTTGTTCTAAGTAAGTTCACAAACTGGAAACTTTTTGTAAATTGAAAGATCCTAATTTGATATATGGTAAATTCAGATTTCTGAGATCTGGATCATATCAGTAACAAGACAGTAAATCAATAATTTTGCCATTTATTTGCAGTCATGAAATCTGTCTCTTACTTTGAGGGAAGAACATAAATTACAAGTGGCTCACAAAAAGTAATTACAAAAACATTTGGGCCTAAGAAGTGGAAGGAAGTAGGTACTAACAGTTAGTTGTAAAAAAAAAATAGTCAACAGGAAACTGAATCTCCTGGCACACATTCTGGCATTTAAACAAGCCTGTATATACATGATGTTTGCAAGTCAGAACAGGTTGCCTCTCACAGCTTTATCCACAGAAATTGAATTCTGTTCTCAGAATGTCTGAATGTCCCCAGTCAGCCCACAATAACCAACTAACTTCACCCATAATTAAGATTAAATGCACATTTGTGAAGAGGATTTGTTAAAAGCAATATTTTTATAATATAAGAAATGAAATGAAGAAGCACAATCAATTAAACAGCACATAAAGCGAGAACCATTTGACATACATTTTTATAAAATTTGGCACTGGGAAGTGTTACCGGTTACCACGTTCCAGTTTTCATAAAACTTGGACAACAATGAAGGCACTTCACATGAAGACCTACTTGCATTTCTGCATGCATCTAAAGTACTGAACAGTACCTGCACAGAAAAATGAAACACACACTTTACTGTTGATTCATTTTTTTTCACTCCTTGGGGTTTTCAAGACACTCATAACTAAACGTTCATGTTGTGTAGAACCATGTGGGGCAGTGGACACCCCTACCTATGCCTGACAATTCATTAGTATAGCTACAATACAGTAACCTGATCCAACACTGTTTACAGTCTATGTTGACAGTCTGCCAGCACTTATAAACTACGCGCAGTGATGGTTACTCGCCAGATGTACCTGTATAATGGTAAAATGGTAAAGCAATCCCATTACAGGCCTGGACAGGCCCTTAGGGTTCCAGAAGGTTGAGGCTCCCAGATTTCTAGACAATCAGCACATGAAGGTGGTAAGGTTGCCAGCCCTATGCACTGGCCGCCTTTACCCCCCAGGAAATATTCCTGGTACTCATTTCTGTTAGAGGCTGAGTCGACTCCAGGGCCATAGTGCGACTGAAAGGATTATATCAATGAAAAATTCCAATGACACCATCGGGAATCGAACCCGCGACCTTCCGGCTTGTAGCGCAGTGCCTCAACCAACTGCGCCACCGCATACCCCCACCTGTATAATGGTAATGATTTTAAAACAAGCATGCACAAAAGATTTTATCCATTTGTAATACAAATTATTTCATACAAAGGAGACTAATTCCATAAAGTATGACCCACTTTGTGCTTTTCTTCACTAAGTCTGAAGTCAGACATTCTTTACTCCACTGAATTTTGTCCAGTAGTTCCACATATATCATTTTAATAATGAAGCTTGCAGAAATTTTTCAGAATCTAAAAATTAACTCAATCCAGATCATCCATACATTCCACACTTACGTCTGATGCATAAGGGTTAATGAAAAAGAGAAAAAACACATCAAAACTGTTACAATATGCACATACTGCCTTACTGGTTTGAGTACTTACTTGAATTCTTGCACTACTTTCCTCCTTAACATAGTTGTTTACTGGGAAAGAGGTTTATTTAGAAAAGTATAAGGAGTGGAATTTCATGCCTCACATCAAACCCAGAAAAGCATAACCACTGTGCTGCAGAAAATCCGAAGCTACATTAACTGTACACACAACCTAGTAATTGAAATTAACGTTAAGTAATACTTATCTCTGTACGTACTGGATCTTTCTAAATTGACTTGCCATAGATATGTAGCCAAGTTTATGATGCCCAAATGTTTAATTTCTATGTTGTGATATTAAAAATTCAGTTTTAAATTTGATTATACCAACACCCAAATTCTCAAAATCAAAACATAAACTTTGCATCAAACATGACTGTCAGGTTCAAGGAGTTCAGCAGTTTTCACCCATTATAAATGGGAACGGTTACTTTCATGTCCCACATTATTACAACCAGAAAGTCTGCTGCAGTAAATACAAATCAGGGCAAATCAGGGTTCAACAGTCCTACAATTCAGATCATTAAAGGAAACCAATGCATCAATTAAATGTATGTCACATAAGATAAAGAGTTCCAAGAAAATTGTCTCAAACATTTTTTGAATTAGAGTGTATTAAAAAATGTCACATTTATGCACAATGCAGCTCCAAATTTATATGACCCAAATACTGCAGCTAATTGGTTAGCACTGCCACTCTGCATATGGGAAATCCCAGGCTTGAATCTCGGCCTAGCAACAGGCTATCCTGACAAAATTTTCTTGTATTTCCCCAGCCATTTCAGGCAAATATGTAACAGGACCTTAACAACTCACTTTCAACTTGTTCCATGTCCTTCCGAATTCAGAAATCATCCTTCCATTCAATGCAACATAATCTTTGCAGCTAAAAAAGCACCATTCAGTAAACCAAGAATTCATCAACCCAGTTTAGCTGTATGAGGGAGGATCCCTTATTTGCTGTTGTAAATATGACATAAAAGACTAACATATTGAACCAGAAATGATACACTGACCATTAATTCTTATATCTGGTATTGAATGTCAACAGACACAGTGCTGTTTATGTGTAGTAGGCATCACCCAAACTCTGCAAGTGTAATCATAAGCACTGCCCTACCAAATGATTAAATAATTATTTAATTATACCGTATATTCTCGAATCTAATCCGCACTTTTTTTTACAGTTTTAGAGGGCTAAAAAATCAGATGCGGATTAGATTCGCGGTCTAGAGCTGGATTTTGGAAAAATGATTGAGCTGCTGTACAATATAACAATAACGTAATTAACGTAATTAATAAACAACGTAAGAACAATACAATACAATAATCTATTATTTTATTATTTATTATTATAATTTATTATTCATCAGACTCGCCGTCATCACTCATAATTCGAGGAATGTTCAAAGATCTGGCCTTCTTTATCGCCTCCTCGCGAGTAGATCATAACTCACAAACAGTCCAGTCTTGCGTCTCTCTTGAAAAAACGTGAAGACTGCATCATCAATTTCAGGAAATCGTCCTTTCTTGGGTCCAGTGAATTTCCTTCGTGACGCCTCACACCCGCTGATCGCTGCCTTGTGTTTCCGCCATAGTCGAACGTTGCTTTCATCAACTCCAAAAATTGCAGCGGCTTTGCGGTTTCCATTCTCCTCTGCGCACCGAATAACTTCACGTTTGAACTTTGCCGTATATGAGAGTCGTTTAGATTTCAGGTGTCCCTCTTCCATAACTACGGTACACGACAAATTGGAACAAGCACCTCCCACGTTTCAACAACTAAAGCTCAGCTGGCTTCAGACGAGATTGCGCACGTCTGTTGAGAAAGGCCCCGCCTCTATCGGTATGACTCATCGGCCACAGGCGTAGCGTCGGATTTTAACGCATTGGTAACATCCAATATTATTCAATCAGTCGCCCCGTGGGCAAGGGGTGGTTGAAGGAAAGGTGCGGATTAGAATCACGAACTAACTTTTTCTCGTTTAAGAAGTCGCCAAAAACTGGGTGCGGATTAGATTCGGGTGCGGTTTAGATTCGAGAATATACGGTAATTTGAAGTAATAATTCTTTAAGAACCTATACTGTACCTGGAGGGCATGTACTGCCTCTATCCACTGTGTGCGTTCAAATTCCGAGGATAAGAAAAATGTGTATGTGCGACCAGCTGAACGGTTTCCAACACGGAAGACCAAATTGGGTGACGCCAGTACCAGCTGTGCCTCAAGGTCTGCTAGCTTCTTTCGCTGCTTATCTGAACCTCGACTCCCTAGTTTTGAACGCTATGAAATAGATCAACAGAAAAATAAAATTTGACACCTCACTGTCAAAGCATTTATAGTTCAGGCAGCAAATTTAAAATGAGAGATGTGTCGCAAGTGCATAACTTCATACTAAAGTATATACAGAAAATCCACTTTACACACATTTTTATAAATGACTGTGGGTATTAATCTCATAAAACCAACATGTTGCACACCCAAATACATGTATATAATATTAACCCACTCCCACATGTTTCGGTGGTCAACTGCCATCATCGGGGAGCCATACCAATCATTAAAACCTAATGAATTATACTATACTTTGTGGTGTTAAAATACTCGTATCATAATAACACCACAAATTGTATCATAATTCATTAGGTTTTAATGATTGGTGTGGCTCCCTGATGATGGTGGTTGACCATTGAAACATGTAGGAGTGTGTTAATATTATATGTATGTATTCGGCTGTGCAAGTTGCTGGTTTTATAAAACAAAGTACATCACAATGCACAGTATGAACAACGTTAAAATATGACCATGGATAGGTTTCATACAATAAATGAAAGAGAAAAGTGTCAGCAGCTGCAATGAACAGCCATTACACATAAACTGGTGCCCAAATATTATAATAAAGTACAGGTATACAAATTTACCATTCAGGCCTTTGATACATAAAGACATGTCAGTCTGGACAGTTCAGAAGCCTGTGGATCTGCAAGATGCCAGCAACATGCAAAGCTTCCTGAAGACTTTACTTTTAAAGAAGAGTAAGTACCTGCTCATGCCTTCTCAATAAATTATGTGCCAGGAATAAACAAACTACAATCATATAAAAACACTTAATTATTTAAACATGCCAAGCATGCAGTGAAATCCTATTGATGCCTCCAGATTATATCTGATTTGAAGAATACACAGACAAAACCAATGAATGGGAGAAATCCAACATTCATAAAATGGAAACTGACCCAAGTTGTGGAAAACACTGAAGTAAAATCTTTTAAATTCAGACTTTAATTTATAACTGCCCACAAAATATGGTTTCGCTTCATTTTTGGCACCAATATTTCAGACACAAATGCACTCATTTTCATGAAACCCTGTGTGAACAAGATGCCACTGGAAACGTTTTCATTTCACGGGTAACTCTGTCACCAACAATTGCATCTCGATGGGGGCGAGAACCTGTGAAGTGGGAGCAACATGAGAGTCACTCAATGCAGTATCCTGAAAATCTGTACATGAAAATATTTTGAAAAGTATGTAACTTTTATTAAGATGCAATTTAGGGAAATTAAAAAAACAGCTTAGTACCTGCGAGTGCACATTTTGGTATCATGTCAATAGCTGACAAATCAGTGACATGTGAAATTTGTATGGTGACAAGCTTTATACTTATTTACCAGAAATGGCCCCATCACATAATGTGGTCACACTATGTATGCTCTAACCCAATGTGCCCTGCATGGGCCCTTTCTTGATTCATGATGATTAATTAATTCCAGGCTGTGACATCACTCACCAACCCAGCTCTATCATAAGCCTGGAAAGTGAGGTTGTGACATCACACAAAAACCAAGCTCTACTGTACCCATGCCAATCTGGTAACCATGGAAACTGGGCTTGTGATATCACAAACAAACCAGCTCCAGCATAACCACGGAAAGCTGGCAACTATGGAAACTAGGGTGTGAGTCAATCACAACCCAACCTCTACAGCGACTATAGAAATCCGGTAATCACTCACTCAATCACAAACCAAGGGCATTATATATATGTAGATTTATTTATTGTCACTATCAAAATATAGCAACAAATGGTAAGTTGATTGGTGGTGAACAATGACATGGAAAGGACAGCAGAAGTAGTAGTTATGATGTAATTTGAGCACCTATCCCAGAATTTGCCTGGGAGAACGATGTATAACCTAAAAAATCCTGAGTCAAGATAGTTGGTATCCTGGACAACATAGTGCCATATTATGAACATATCTACTATTATCACAGAAAAGAAACTGTGCCATTGGTGAGTGCTGCTGGTACAGGTTGCTTTCTTTTGGAGGGAGGGAGGACAATTGGTGTAATGCAGACACTTTATATACAATGTGTCCAGATACTCACTACAGCGTTCCAGGAGGCTGTAATTTCCTCATCATTATACATACTTAAAGAGAAGAGTTGGAAGGATGTGGGGGGAGGGTGGAGGGGTGGGGGTGGGAGACAAAGGAACAAAAGAACAAAATATTGGAATTAAGGTAAACTCAAAAGGTTTATCAGTAAATTTCAGCATATGTCCCTTGTATGGCATGAAATATGTCCAGCAAGTACCTGATTTCAGCCCATAAATGCCTCAGCATCTCTGAAGTTACTACTTCAATAGCTACAATGATCAAGTATTTGAGGATATCTAAGCTGGCTACCTGCCCAGTACACCCATAGAGAGCCCTTATCATACAACCCACAAGATAAAGTCACAGATGCCTCAGCATGCCCATAAAAACTGTCATCGAGCGCATTACGAACAACTACTGTAATGAGGCAATGCCACACTCTGTTGAAATATTGCAACTTTCGTTTTCTTCAAGGTCCAGAAGGCTCATACAGAAAAGCTATGGTTCATTAAAACTGTGATTTTGGAGGCCCCACCTCTCGTCTGTTTTGATATGATGATGAACTTCATCTTTCCACAGGCAGAAGAAAATAAATCCGAAAAATTTCAGCACAGCCTCATTACAGCAACAGTATCTGTAACGCATTCAATGACAGGTTTCTAAGCCACTTAAACGGGACATGATGCCTGGTCTCTTGACCTTTCAGTCATCAGATTTTATGCCCCACAACTTTTTCATGTGGTGTTATGTCAAAGGTGTTGCATACAGGTGTGTTGGTTAGGTAAATCCAACAGCAATCATTGCAGCAGTTGAAGCTGTAAATACAGAGCTGTCAAAACTGTATAAGCTGAAATTATATGCCATGCTACAAAAGAATATGCATGTAGAAATGTACTGACATAAATTTATTGAGTCACCCTTCATCTTAGTATTTTGTTTCAGTACGTACAATGGTTAAAACTTATAGCCTCCTAAAACCTACAGTCACTTTTGGGACCTCCTGTGTAGCACCAAATGATATATGCCAGTGTAACAGGGAATGACTTCCCATTTTATTCGCTTCCTTATTTCATCTGAAGTACAAATCCCAAGATGAGAAATGCATACAACATTTCAGTCAGGGAAAGACCTTAAGAAGACCTAGGCACAGAGAGAAGAGTATTCAAATGGATCCTCAGAAATACAGTGTAAAGATCTGGATCAGATTCCTCTGGCTCATGACATGATCCAAATGTAAACTCTTGTGAAAAGAATAATGAACAGACTGCACAAAATGATACATCACAACCAGCTAAGCAACTATAAACTTTTCACAATAGACCTGTATCAATGAGATACAATTTTCTATCAAATCACACACACACACACACACACACATACACACATGTATGAATGAATGTAAATTGTACACACATGGCAACTTCTCACCTTATCATCATTTCTTTCATCCCACAGTATCTGGTCACGAACAGTACATGCCTGAGATTTCAGGGCCAAAATATTAGGAGGTGAATTCTCACGAGGCTCAACAGCTGGCTCTTCAAAGATCACAATGTCGCACAATGTAATGTACCACTTCAATTCAAACGTGAACTTATCTCGTCCAGATGCCTGCACAGATTTAAACAGAGTAATATCAAACACTGTATTTAATTTCAGGGTTACAACTACATGCAAATGCACAGTGTACAGAGGTGATTTTATGAGAAATATGTAATGGAAAATCTGATAATGGAAATTATTACTTCATAACAGTTTTAAAAATACTGCATCAAAACAAGATCATAGAAAACAGTCCTACACCTGAAAACAGACATCCAAATAACCACCCTTACTGGTAAATAAAGAAAAACACTATCAAGTTCTATGACTTTCACATAATTCATTTGAAGTGACAAATTGTTCATTCATGGCACCAACAAATGCACCTTTGGTATATACAAATACAATCTAATATCAATCCTACATGTTTCGTGTCATGCCATCCTAGGGGTGCTCTACACCAAGATTTCAAATTTGATAAAACATAATGGATTACAGAAGTAATTCATATTACACATAATATTATAAAAATATAATATTCATATTATACATCATATGAATTACTCGACACCAAAACATGTAAGAGCGATATCAGAGTGTATTTGAATATACCAAAGGTGCATTTGTTGGTGTCATAAATGAACAATTTATTTCAATCAAAATGCATGGAATAAATACAGTGAAACCTCTATCCATCGTTTTTCAGGGGACCGGAAAATTTGAACGATACATACGGGAAATGATAGTACCGGGAAACCATTAAAAATTATAGATAAGAACAATTTAATGATAATTATTACTTCTTGCTGAGAAAATCTTTCATTGACGTTTGTTTTGAGCAAACTTTACTCCTCCTCAATTCAAAGTACGATTTTTCAAGGCCTAGAACATTTTCACGACCACTGTCACTCGTGCTGTGCGCATAAAAGAAAGATCTTACTTCCATCAGCGCTTCATGCGTCTCAGCAAAGCTCGCCAGCTTCTTCTTCTCCTTCTTCCCGCTCCACACTCCCGGACGTCACGAGGCTCACGCACAGCTCCTGCACTGCTTCTACACCACAGGTTGCCACGTGACTGTCCACAGAGACGTAGTCCTCGAATTTATCTTTGTTCATGCCACTGAACTTTTCCCAGTCTTGGCGGAAATCGTCGTCATCGTTGGTCAATACGACGTCACTATCGCCTGAAGATTGTCCCTGCACGTAACCAGCTTTCCGAAAACAATTTTCGATTGTCTGCTGGGTCTTGCAAGGCTGCCACAGTGTAGTGCAAAGCTTCCAACACGTTTATCTTCTTTTTCGTATCTTTGCCTGCATCCATTAAGCAAACAGCTGTTTGCACGAGGCGTTTTCTATAAAGCTGCTTATAACACTTTATTACCCCTAAATCAAGGGGCTGGAGCACACTTCTACAATTTGCCGGGTACCGTATGACTTTTACATTTCTTAGAAACGATGTATCCTTTGGATGTGCGGCACAATTGTCCACAAAGAGAATGTTCCTGTATTGTGCACCCGTACTTGCGTCTAATGAACGCAGAAATGAAGAAAAAATGTCTGTGGTCATCCACGCTTTATTGTTCGCGTGGTACTTGGTGGGTAATTTTCTTACATTCTTGAAACATCGCGGTTTCGGAGATTTTCCGATAACAATCGGCACTTGTTAGTCAGTTCCATCACTGTTAACACAAAGTAAAACAGTAAGTCTGTCTTTACAGTTTTTCCCTCCATGACAAGACTCTCCTTTGAGAGCCAAGGTTCTATCAGGAAGCACGTTGTAGAAGAGCCCCGTCTCATCCGCGTTGTAAATATCACGTTGTTCGTAGCCCTCCAACAAAGATGGCAGTCTTTCCAGCCACGCTTCCGTGCTTTCGCTGTCCACTGCCACACTTTCTCCGACTAACTTCTTGTATACTAGGCCATGCCGGTCCTTAAACCTCGCTAAACCATCGCTTCAAATTAAAAAAAAAAAACTATCAGTGCGGGAAAATGTTGCGTCAGGACCGTGATTTTTCAACTATTGGTGCGGGAAAACGACAGTTCGAGGAACAATGGAGGCGGGAAAAAATAGTGTTATTTATATGGGGCTAATTTTGGGACCAAATAAGGCAGACGATACATGCGGGCGAACGACAGTAACGGGAACGATGGATAGAGGTTTCACTGTAATGTCAAAATTGAAGTGACAAGTCTACTAAGTGCACTAACCACACATTTTAATGCTATATGTTATTCAGATAAATATTTCATCATTCGGTAATGTGTTTGCGAGCACATTTTTAAATATTGCAATACACAATGATTTTGTCACTAGACTACATGAACAAGTTCTGAAGTTTACAGACACTTTAAACTCATATAAACACAAAAGTCTAAATGTTGGTCATAAAAGAACTCACCAAGATTTTAAATTCTCAGAATGTCTGTATTCTATCAAAATATCTTTTACCTTGTACTTTGCACAAGCAATAACATCATTAAAAAGGAAAAGGTGACGCAGTTTGCGGTGCCCATCAGACAGCTCCACTATAAATGAATTCTTCACAAGACGACGTTGAGCTCGATCGGCAGACTGTCAAAAAGAAACAAGTCAAAGGTGTGAAGGGACTATGTCTTAACCATCTTAAGGTCTAATCTGATACCAACTCAAACTTGAAAGTTGTGATAGTTTAGTTTCCTAGGTATTTCACTGGGGGGTGCAGCATATGTCAGGTGATTCTTCTGCAGGACAACAGCCCAGATGTACAAGAAATAAGCTACGGATACAACATTGTAACACAAAATTTATTACCATGTGTGACAGAAGCAGCCAAATGAATTCAAGAAAATTTAAACTTTCACATAACAGTTGTACTTGTTTCTAGGATGTTTAGGAACAGCTTCTGAAAATCAGTCCATGCCTAATCTGTCTTACTGTAATACAAAACTTTAGGAACAGGCTCCAGAAATTAGCATTCAAACACAGCAAATTCAGTTAAGATGACTCACATGGGACTGGATAGGTGCCGTATTATCAAATATTCTGGATTACCAGACAGTACCTACACCGATCCAAGTTATTACAGGTCATTTTTTGTTACTGCTGCTATACTTTGACTGTACAACTAATCAGAGGAGTATTCCATTTGGATACATCCTTCATCTGCTGCTTCAGGGTCATCAGGGTCCTCTTCTGTGTTTTTTGGAGTCTTCATAGCTTAAGAAGTTGGAGTAGGAAACAAGGGGTCATGACATACAATAGTTGATGTACAGATATTCTTGGAGGCCTTTTTGAAACATGTCCCGGAGATCTGCCTGCTTCATTGATGAAGCTTCTTTCTGCTAAAAAGCAAAACTTCCAGTCTTGGGACCACTCTCCTCAAGTGCTGGATTATCAGGATTTCTGGACATTGGATTACAGGAATTTTACTATACATGAAGGCCACAATGCATTGTAAAAAAGTAAAGAACAGCTTTATCCATACAGAAGCCTGCCCCTACAAGAAACCTAGATTTTCCTATAATTAAGATCATTTTTAGGTTGTCTTCATATGCCACTGTTAATTAGGTCAGCACCACCTGACTTTTGTGCATCACAGTGTATGCCTGGATTGCAACAAACTGATATACAGATTTCATAGACAATCCTTCTTTTGGACATAACTGGTATGAATTGAGCAACCTTGACAGAAACTACAATTCATTTCAAAATCAGAGGAACCGAAAACTTGTACAAGTGTCAACTGCAGTGGTTCCATCACATTTTCTTTTCTTAATTGTAACCTGTCACTCTTGACTCTAGTGCAACAGTTGAATTGAAGAAGACATTACTTTTGAGATATTTCTGCAAGCACCTACTGACAAACGCAAGATACAACAGACAGCTAAATACTGCAAAGTAAAGCATACAATTTAGCCACATCACTATAAGCAGCATTTGCGTGGAACAAATTTTATACCTTGGTGGTCTACCCCTCAGCACAAATACATCTTCTTGCCAGAATAAACATTTCTGTACTGTACAGTCATTCGCCATGAGACAGAAAAACACTTGATAATCATATGACTTACTGGAAACATAGTTTTTGTTTGGATCATGTTAAACTCATCCAAGAAATTCTGTGTCATCTTGAGGGCTTCATTTAATGTCTTATGATCTGGATGTGAAACTGGAGTATACTTCAGCAAGTCCTGAAACGGTAATTATTCATGTTCAGTTCATTACTTATGTGAATCCATTTTACATTCCACATGCAAGGAATTGGAGGGAGGGGGGGGGGGGGGGGCAGAGGGCAGGTTAAATAAATAAATAAAGAAGAACATGACTATTTCTTTTCATGTAATACTTGCAATACATATAATACTATATTTATTCGCGTACCAAGCACCATTTGTATGATGCACACCGTGATTTTCAAGAGTAAAATCTGAGGAGAAGAGGAGGGGGGGGGGGAGGTTGTGAACAAACCTGTAACAATTAATAGTAAATATTATTTCATGCAGTATTATCATCATCACCATCACCAGTAACAGGGTATAAGCCATTCCAGGCTTCTTCCACTTGTCAGGCTCTCCAGCTATTCCTTGGTCAACCTACATCTCTTATGCTGGTTGGAGTGTAGTCATACATTAACTTGGGAATGCTTGTATTGTTCATTCTTCCTCCAAAATAAAATGAGCCATAACTCATGACAAAGCATCCAAGGACCCATGTTCATACAAATATTTTCAGTGTGTGTGTGTATGTGTGTGTGTGTGTGTGTGTGTGTTGAACACGTCCCCCAGTGGTACTGTGTATTTGAGAAACACATGACTGATTAGTGTCATTTTTTACTTACGTGTAACACCAAAGCATTTTTCTGCACCCGAGCTACAGGCTTGTGAAGCAAGTCTTCCAGAGACAGAGACTGTGACTGTCCTCCACCATGTGACTTCAAACGAATATCTCGTGTAATGTCAGCAAACTGTGCATTTGAGGCAGAGCACTTGCGCACTGTATCTGTTGCACGCCCATAATTGTGCAGGAATGCACCATAGATTTTGATGTTACTAGCCTGGTGTAGACAAAAGCAGCACATAAACACAAGCTCTGAAGTTATGTGAAATATGTAACACAAACATGTGCTAGTCCCAGCAGAAGGGCTTGTTGTGGCATCTTGTTGATGCCAACAATTGTGAACTAGGACAGAACTGATTTGGTAGCTGCAAACCACATTACTCAAAGTGACATCCCTGAGCATTAACTCTGGGGAGAAGCACACAACTGGAGATATACTTGGGTGTTGTGTCTGGGTAAAGCACTACCTTACTCTTGGAAGCAGGCACTGCATTAAAATAATGTTTCCATATAAACACAATGGTAAAGTTATCTATAATAGAATAGAATAGAATAGAATAGACAATAGAATCTGTCTAATTGAGCAACATGATTGAACGTAAATTAGGTCATCTTCAGACTCTTACCCAACTTTAAAAAACATCATGAGGAAGACAATATATAAGTAATTACATATATATATATATATATATATATATATACTCCATTTCCTGTGTTGGTACATTTTTGGCCCAAAAAAAGTTACAAATTACGGCATCACACTCATATCAACAAGGATGATTGGTGCAGCTGCACCATTCTCCACTGTATACAGCCAGCCATAGCCATTCCATCCCTCTGTACAAAACCCTAGATACTTCTATCTGCAAAACAGCAGCACTTACACACAGTGTATACCATCTTACTTCTTACAGAAATAGCATAGTGCCTTCAAGCACATGCAAAATTAGTTGTAACAGTAAGGTATTAAACTTATTAAGATTCCATTTCAGCAGTAATAAGAAATAACATATGTTTTCATTATAAAGGAATTCATTAAACTGCATTCTGATAAAGGCAATGGGGGTAGGGGGTGAACGTACATTTAGAACTAAACACACATTTAGTGGTGATGTGTATGTTTAGTGCCACACAGACACTAACCATTCACATTAGACATCCTTGTATTTGAAGAAAAATATCCTATCTTATTACATTTGCATGATACTGTCATTCATGGATCAAGGTCACATCAGACTATACAATTTTCATGTACTTATGTATTATACAGTAATATTCCATTCCCTTAGAAATGCCTTCAATTCTACCAATTGTCCTGAGACATCTGCTGTTTCATTTTTGGAGCAATTTATATATTTCCAGTTTCTACATTGCTTACAGTTACTGTAACTGTGCCTTACAGCATAAATTTTTCATGCTGATATTCATTCACACTACAATGGACTTTCACTGTATATGGAAAATAAGCAGGTATCATAACAATAACCTGTAAATGGGAAAATACTTGACTGCCTACATGGCTGCTGCAGTCAACTCACCATAATGCGAAAATGATCTCCAATAGTCAGGCGTCCATCCCAGTTTTGTGTACGACGCTTCAACCCATCTAGAAAATTCTTGTGCAAAGCATGCAACTCTGGGATTTTGTAGAACATTATGTTGAACTCATCTTCTGATATGACAGGCTGTGATGTGGTGAGGGTGGCTTTGATAGCCTTCATGTACTGTTAATTAAGATCTTAAAATGAGATACAATGAAACTCTTTAATGCTGTAATGTACAGTAAAACCTCTATTCATCATTTCTGAAGGGACAGCAAGAAAACACTGATGAACACAGGAAAACAACAACTGCAGGACAACATTATGTCAGAAACATGAGTAAAAAAAACAGAAAACAAAAACTATATATTTTCACTTACACCTACAAATATAATAAAAAATAAAAACTACTTTAATACACAAATAACTTTTTACATGTTCTTTACAAAGTTAAAAGAATGCCTGAAGTGGAGGCCATGAACCTTCGCAATATTTGGTATAGAAGTTCTTTACAGAAAGCTGTCGAACAAGTATAAGTTTTGTGGAAATGGGCATAATGAAAGGCATACTTTGCATAATGGCATAAATAAAGTGACCCGTATTTCCTAAATTTTTCATCCAATTTGGATAAAATTTGGAACAGGAAATACCCACAGCAATTTAACGGATTAATGTGAGCTGCATGAAAACCAGCACAGTGCGAACCACTCTACTGAGAGGTGTTAATGTTTTTAAACAACTTCTTTCCACTTTTGTTGTCTGATTTGGGTGAAATTCAGTACACAGGATCTGATCATAAGGCTGTTCAGCATTTGTGAGTTTTGCGAAAATCAACAAAGGGAAGGCCAAATTTTGTTTATGAGCATAAATAACAAACATACACAATGAACTTTAGCTTGCTGCCTGCATTGTGAATGGCAATATTGTCCACATCACAAATGGTTTTTGCTACTGGTAACAGAAACATTTAACCTACAGAAGTACTTCACCTGTTCATGACTATTACACAATACCCCAATTTCACGTACTAATTCAGATTTTCATCATTTATTGTATTGGCAGTATCATGGAACACTAGAAGATTTTCGGGTGGTTCAGACAAATGTTCAAACTCAAACTCAAAATTCAATATAAATATAATTTCAAACCACCCACTCAACATTTTCTTTAATATCTATGTAAATTTAAGTTTTTGACTTTAACTTTCACTTTGATTTAGAGATGTGGACTTTCATTACACTAAGTGTTAAGAGAGGTGCAGCTGCCCTGCTCAGCCTAGTCCAAGGGGTGGCAAAATGGATATTTTAAACAAAAAAAAATTAATTTTCTGGTTTTAATATTAAATCACTGAGCCAAATAAAAGGAAAAGCAATAAATACTTGTGATTTTTTAACTTCTGAAGTTCATAATTTATGTTCGGGGCTGCCATTGTCATTAATCGCCATGGGCGCCAAAAATCCTAGCTACACCACTGTGTGTTAAAGTACACAAACTTCAATAAAACTTCCTTCGGCTAACAGCTGCATCAGGTGGCTGAATGGCTGCTAGCCCAGTAAAGTTTTATTGAATTCAGCCGCTGTAAAAGCTTCAGATTGAGTATAAACTTCTTGTAAAATAAAGGTTCATATCATTCTTCCCTTTCCATTAAACTGATAACTTATGTTGTGTACGACATACCTGGAGCATGATATTCAGGCATTCAAGATAAGCTGTTTCACTCTCAATAATACTGGCAATGATGCAGCGATACATCGTCATCCTCTCTGCTTCTGCCTTACTGTCTACATCCTGAAACCAAATGAAGTTTTTGCACTAATGATGAAGGATGCACCAACCACTGTGAACTGGTAACCTTTTAATTTTCAATGCCCCACTTCCTGAGCTTCATGCTACTGTTTTTGAAGTGATTTCTTTTGAGGTGTGTTTGCAACTCAGTGAAACACTTGTTAAAAATAAAACTCCAAAATTTCAATGATAAAAGTGATATCAATGAAACTGACTCAATAATCTGTTAATTCAGCTGAGAGAAAAATATGAGACGACTACAAGAAAATATAAGTAAACAAGAAATTAAATGGATCAAAACAAACAAGTAACCGAAGGAAAAGAAACTAAATGCAAAATAAAGCAAGAATACAAATCGCACATACTCTTACAAGTACTAACTATTTTATTACAGATTTGGCCTGCCAAACATTGCAAAAGAACTCAAAGTTGGCAACTGCTTCAAAATCATCCTTATGCCTAATATTTGCTGATCTTTATATACAGCATAATGAGCATTATGCTATTTCATTTGTAAAAGGCATGCTGTGCAAACTTCAATAATTTAAAACAATATGATTAATGTTCTATACAGATGCAAAAGGAGTGTTTCAACATTCACTTCAACACTGCAAAAAATAAAGTAAATGAAATAAAGGTGATACGGAAAACACTTCCTGTTTTTCTTAACAACAGCATGTTCTCATTCAGGATGTTGTAGATAAGACCAATTCAATTAGAGTATTCACTGACCTATTTCTGTGTATAATTTCTACTAGTACAGCTTATGACTATGTTAAATTTGTCAGATACAACCTCAAACTTGCACAGAATCATCAAATCTGTAACAGTTAACATATTAAAAATACATACAAAATCTGTAGCTTTGTAGGTATGTCCATTTTGCATGCCAAGACTGAACAACTTCTCATGTATCGCCCATCACCATCTAACCAAAAGTCAGGACAGACTTCAAGCACAAACAATGTTGTTTCACATTCTTAAAAAAGACAGAACTCCTACTTTTTCAATACCTTATATTATACCAACTTTCATGCACTACATTAAGTGACACATTTCCCTTCAAAAGCTGGCACAACCACTAAGCTGGTAATATGGATACTAGAAAGTTTAAAGTATAAATGTGGGGTGTGGTCCTGGAGACACAGTTCATATAAAATTTAATGAAAATTTATCAGTTGTATTAATCTATCTTTCCCTGAAATAAAACAAGCTATAACAGTGTCTGAAAGTAAACAAAAACTACATGAAAAGGTAATCAATGTACACAAACTTTCAGGGTTTTACATACTAGCACAACTGAATTTCCTACCTGCATCTGTATCTTCCGGCATGGTGCAGGAGTGGTAACAGTTGCGAACTCTAGGGATGAACTGCTACCAGCAAAAAATGGAATTGAACCTTCAGCTGATGTATCATCTGTCTCCATGGAGATTGTGCGTAATAATGGAGGAATTTCAGTTTCATCTTCAGATTCCATCGAACTACTTCGTCCTTCAGCTCCTGTTTGATGTCTAACAAATACCAAAAGTACACAATTAAGAAGCTGAAGTAAGTACACAAACATATAAACATGCATCAATGTTCCACAGCAGAACCTCCTTGTTTGCAGGTTTGTGCATCATGGTTTTGATTGTTTGCAGTCACACTTGTGTTGGTGTGCTGAGCAACCACAAGAGTCCGTGTCGGCCCGTGTGTCTCACTCAGTAGCTACCTTTTTCAGATATGTGATACAGAATGTACTTTGTACTTTTCACAATTGTTAGAAATAACTGTTGCCCTCATATTTTAATTATGGCTGGAAAGGGTGACATATGTGCTGATAAAAAGCCTATGGATAACAGAAAAGAAAACTGATGCTTATGGTTGAGTCAGGGTTTTGAATAAAAATGAACACAAGATCACGGAAAGCATTAAGGCCAGTGTTTTATTGAGCATGAGAGGTCCCTGCATACATTTTGGTGATTTGTTCCTCAAAAAGATGGAAAGGGAATTGTGTGTATACCACTGCTCTGAGGAAAGGCCTCCACATGAAACTTAGGTGATCATTCCTTCGGGACTGACTACTTCATGGATAGGTGCCTGAAATTTAAGCATAAGATGGAAAATGTTACGGCCCCACACAAAGTGATCAGGATATGCAGGTGTCAAAGCAATTGACAATCACCTCTTTCTCCACCAAGTCCTTCACGTTCCCCTCTGCCATGCATTCAACATTGTTCCATCACCCTAACTTTCACCAAGGAATGATGACATCATTGCAACAAACTTAATAAGTGTATGCCAATATTTTGTCCTCAGAGTTATAGCAACACCTTGCTCCATAGGTTGATACCATCTAGTGGTAAAATATCGCCATCACTTCCTTACTCTTTAGTTAATCTTTATTAAGCTGAAAACACACAGTATCAGTGCCAAGAATGACTTTCCTTTCCTTGTTGTTTGACTTCAAAACATTTTTTACTGAAGGGAAGAATACAATAAAAACCAACTTTGAAATGTTTCTGAGTCCAACCATGCACTTTCTTTGCTATTACACTGACCTGAAAGTGCTGTTACAGCTGCACTTTTGAAGGCACAAGGCATCTTGCATTTTCCAATAAAGGAAAGTTTTGGTATAACCTGAAGTGTTAGCAGTATTCAAGAATCACCACTAGTTCTTTGTGTCTTTGGTGCCAGTTTTCAACGCAAGCATTTTAAAATTAAGCTCGTTTTATCACAACTGCAGAGCTGTTTATGTATTAAACATTCATTCTTCAAACATGACTGAAGTTGTTCTCTAAATTTAAAAAATGACACTGAATGTGTCAACAATTGTTGTCCACAGATCTTGAGCCACTTCATTCCACAATTTTTTAGCAATCTATCCTAGCAGTTCAATAAGTTCCTTGTGAAAAATCAGCACTTCCTCTTGTAAAAGAGATTCACTGATTGGTTTGCCTTTCTCTCATTCTTGTATGAACCACAACAATAAAGCTCCACTGACCTTTTTCATTCACATACTTTCCTTCACTCATTCTTTCAATCCTACTTTCAGGCCTTCACTTTAAGCTCTGGCAGAACATAATTTCCAAATTTTGCTTCTTCTTCTCTTCCAAACACCAACAGTAACACAGCCAATATCACATTCTTCTGCCACTTTTTGCATAGTTTTGTCTTTATCTAGTCTTTGTAAGGCTTCAAGTTTTTATTCCATGGCAACAACCACTTTCACTCTCTTTTTATTTGACATGTTATTGGCAAAAATCACTACTTTATAAGAAATAAGTAACTGTAATCAACAAACCAGAGCACAACTGCACATGTATGATCAAAAACATACCTTATATAATATAACATGTTTTACATTTTTCTTCTTATAGTGGGATATACAGATCATAGACTACTAAATAACATAAAATTAAAGCAACTGCATACTTCATGAAATAGTCGATGTTGACATAATTTGACTGCTTGCTGGAACTGCTAAGACTACCAGGAGAATGGGGCTGAAGCTCTGACTGAGAACGGCACAGAGGACTACTACTTGGAAGTGTCATCGTGGCTGCAACAGTAGAATCAGTTGTATCTGTTGTACTTGAGCTGACACTGGTCATAGTACTGCTACATCCACCAGTTCCACCTGTGCCAACAACAATTACCACTTACATAAGTAAAATCAAAATTATAAAATTATAGGAGACCTGTTTACAAAATATGGCACTGAGAATATTCAGACCTAAAAAAAGAATTTGTAAAGGTGAACTTCAAAATTTATACTGTTCACTTACACACGGAATGCAGACTAAGAGTACAGAGGCCTTTTGAAAATTGGTTGACAGTAAGACAAACTGTTGCCTCCTGTCATCTCACTGACTAAGGATGTCATATACGAGAACATGTTTCTTGAAAAATCGATAACAGTAAGATAAACCCTGTTACCCCACTGACCCCCAGGGAATCTAGCACCCAATTCTCCTTATGCTTGTGAGGCAAGTGGTGCTGTGGTCTAGTGTGCGACACTGTGGAAACTAAATATAGCACTGGGAAAAAATAATGCTTATTAATACTTTTCTCAGACATTCCTGAGGTGAATGATGTTTTCTGTAAGCAAGTGATACTCAAAGACTGTGACCTCTACATTCACCTGATTTAAATCTGCATGACTTTTAATGTACTACAAACTTATCACTGCATAATTTTACTTGTGGAGTACACTGACAGATAAAGTTTACATGAACAATCTTCACTCTCCAAGAAATGACAAAAAATATGTAACAGGCTGTGCCATGCCTCAAGTGGTTAGTTGCTAGCCTCTCACCAAAGAGGCCCTTGGGTTCAATCCCAGGGCAGTCCATGTGGGATTTGTTGTGGACAAAGGAGCACTGTGGCAGACATCATTATCATTCCAACAATGCACAGGCAAGTTATCCTTCAGATTTCCAAAGGTAGTAGCAATTTGGAGTCAAAAGTGGTAAAACAGTTAATCTATAATGGGAGCACTTTGACACATAGTTTATGCTGTTTAAGTAACTTTTACAAACATTGCAGCAACTCGATACTGTCATATTAACAAAGCAATATAATTACAAAAGCATGTAAGATATATGTACATTCTTTGCTGTCATATATTCTGTAACTTAATATTCATAATTGCAGATGTACCACATGTCACACAAGCAAGTCATGTATCAAGTACATTACCAACCACAATATTAACCACCAATCTACTCCTCAGACATAAACATACAGACAAAGGACAAATACAGGTTAGGTTGGTTCAGTGACACACTTTACAACAGATTAAGCACGAATTAATCTGACTTCACATATCACAAACAGATGGAAGTTGCCATAAGTTTCGAATCAGACACCTTTCTTCAGAACCACAAGCAATATACACGCACAATGACAAGCTCCTTAATATACCTTATATATCCACCTTTACAACCATCACATTTGTTACAGTTGCTAACCACTTGGCAACAGGACAGAATCTTGTCCTTACTTGCTATGCAAATTGCACACCATACAGAATAGCATATTTACATTATTATAACATTAAATGTTTACTCACAAATTTGGCTTTTATTACAAACATTACAGTACTTGAAACTATAAATAATGTAGATTTTGTTCCCAGTTTATGTCCTGGTTTACTGATATTCAAATGTTTGTGGTATTTGACAGATTCTTAGCACTGAGTGAGATGGAGAGATCATGACTGTCAAGTAGGTGAGAATGTGGGTGGTAGATGTTGTGGGCTATTTCAGGCATCAGCCTGATGAGTCTGAGGAAAACAAAACAAAAAAAAATCATCAGGATAGTGAATACCTAAAACAAGACTTGACTGAAGTACATCTGAAACAAGAATCTAGAGTGCTGAAGAGTGTTCCTGCAGCACTAACCTTATCATTCATTCAGCCTCAATTACCTTATTGCCCTGATGACCAAGACATGCATTTCATTAACAAATGTATCATAAATCAACATATACATCTTCTGTCAAGACAAGTGAACAATCTGACACTAATACACAGAAAATAGCTCTATTCTAAGGCACTTACCAGTGTGTAGGTAAACATATTCCCCATCAAGTGCAACAGAGTCATAGTATGGTTCATCATCATCTGGCAATGCTCCATCCTCACTGCTGGCATCCTCCATTGGATTCCTTTCTTGAACTAAACATTCTTCCAGTTTGCCTTCAGTATCAATGGATTCTACACTACTGGTTCTTGGACAGCATTCATTGTATTTAACATCCGGGATTTGACTTGATTCACTTTCGTTCTGTTCATCGTGAATTTCTTCCACCTGGCTCCCTGCCTCACATTCTTTGTCAACTGAATTGAGTGAATCATTATTTTCAGACTCTGGTTTGTTGTAAAATTTCTTTGGAGGTGGTGCTGGAGGTATCTTCTTAGTAGCTGCTTTCTGGTCATCAACTGTCTCCTTCATACCTTCACGTTTAGCAGCATTCAAACCATTTACTTCTATTACTGTAACATAGTTAGAAATGTCAGGATGTGTGTTACACCTTGGACGTTTGTTTTCTAACGCTTGATTCCTGCTCGGTACATCACTATTTGAACGACTTATACTGTGAACGTCAGGTGAGGCTGTCGCCAGTTCACTACTACATGGGTCAGCAGAATCCTTGGTGACTGTCTCTGCTGATTCATGATTAGAATCAATGTTATCACACACGTTATTGCGACTCGTTTCAGTACTTCCTTCCAATCCCACATTTTTCACTGACTTAGCCACAGACTTACTTGACCTGTCTGAACCTTCGCAGTCTTTATCATCGTTGCTGGCTTCTTCTTTATTCAGAGCCCGCGTTTTGTGCTTCGCAACATCTAACAATAATTGTTCCAGATATTCCACGTAGAACTCCTCCTTCTCTAACTCCTCCCTCAAGACTGCGACTTTTTGTTTGTGTTTGGCGAGATTTGCTCTGACATCTTCTTCCCAAGCCGCAGGTAAATCACTGCCGGGGAATCTCTGGACCCACACATTTCGGAAATCGCCAAACACACTCATTTCAGTTTTGACAAAAGGAATGTGCACATCTTACACTCGCATTATTTACCCACAAACTTTCCCATTCATCCACTCCCACATACACATCTTCGCCTGCCATGATAAACTTATCTTCGTACAACCGCGACCTCTATGATCACATCACGACTTTTCGTCAATAAACACAAAGATGTTCGACTGAATTCCATTGAAAATACAGTGTCTATTTCAGAGACACGCGGATGTTCGCTGCTAAAAGTCACCATCCTCTGAATTTCGACTGGAGGTATTGGATCAAGCTGTAAATAGCTGGTATAAATCTTAAATAAATGAGACAGGCAACAGGTACTAACATAGTATTTTGTAGCTGTCTGACAACAACCCTTAACTCTGCGGTCGTTGCGCAGAGAGTATAAAGTGCCGCCAGCGATGAATCATTTCTCTCGATCTGTCCACGTTCGTACTCAGCAGCAGTCGACGTATTTCCATGAAATTTGGTATTCTTGGTCAACGTTGGAAGTTGTCGGAGGTACTTAGTATTAGTTCTGACTTCTCACACAAGACTCTTGTCTTATACAAAATTAAAAATGAATTTGGATTTCCTCAGAAATGACTCGTACAAATGCGTTGAACACAACGAAAGAATGCAAAACGTACACATTTCATTTAAAATATTTATGAATATGGAGAATATTTAACAAAATACAAGTAACTACAAATTGTAGCTATTTACAATGTGAATAACTTGGCTTTTATTTTTTTTTGTCATGGAAATTACGAAAGCAAGTTTATGACAAGCGTGTTATAACGAATTATATTCGTATAGGGATTAATTCGTCTCGGCTTTCCCATGACAGCCCCGTTTCTATAGGTTTTAAAGAGCTCTGTCCCAGCTTCCCGCAAATTCTATTCGGGGCGCCAAATATTGCGGATTTTTTCAGTTCCTAAAAACATGACATCTCTAAAAACGCGTAGGAATATTTTAATTTTCCCACAGTGGAAGCAAATACCTATAGCAGTAGGACATCCATCAACCCGCCCCTAACAGGAAGTAATAGGACAAAGAGAAGATGTGTAGATTAGTGATTACACGGTCTGGACTGCAACTGGGAAGAATGAGGAGCGGTTACTTAAAGAAGAATAAGTGAACTGAGTTTCTGAGTTTGAGTATTCTTCTTCTTATTTTTTGTATCTGTATGCGAAGGATGAGGAACAGTCTCCCATTCTAAAGCCTTAAAATCAGTTGTAATATTATGTATCATGCCATTTACAATAAAGCCTTACAAGTAGTCTCATCTGTTCTATTTTCCAGCTAAAATTTTGAACGTGTTTTCTTCCTTGAGTATTATATGCCGTACTAATTTCATTCTTCTTGATTTTGTCATACATATAGTAATATATTACACAATAACACGGTGTTGCTCATTACAAGTTTCCTTGACTTTTTACTGTTATATCCTTTTTGTTAGGTCGAAATATTCTAGCATTTCTCAACCAGGGCTTCTTAAGTTGTGTGCGAAGAGTGTTGTGTAGTATTTGTTTTGGTTCTTTGAGAAAGATGAGCAAGTTGCAAGGCTCAAGATCAAAACAACAATGCCCACGGAGAGACTTGCTAGTGAGGTACGAATAAAATATTTAGTTATTTATATTTTATAATGTTTTACACGTCGACTTTCCACGTTCCAAGCAAATCGTAGTATTTCTACCGGCAGTAAATTATTTTAACGTATGCAGTGTATATGGTTTAAAGACCTAAATTGCCTCCATTCTTCCATCACTAAGCTCGATTCCCTTTACATATTCAATGGCGAAGACTTAATAAACCATTCAAACGTGTGTCGGTAACAGACCAAAATTATTTTCGTGAAGAAGTGTGGGATCGAGTCAAGAATACGGGAACCATTTGTTTCATCTGTTGTATAATAACAAGTAATATTTTACTCTCACCAAAAACCAGAAAAACTCTTATTTAAAGACCAGATACAAAACTTATAAAAACACATTAATGTAATAGCGACTGCATGTATTAAGCCTTACCGTAACATGCCTACATGAGTTACGCAGTGCATATTTTGTTGCCACGTAAGTCAGTCATAAAGCAATAAGTTTCCCAGCACGCATCTACTTTGAGGTATGTGACGGTTGCTGAGTAGTCAGACAGTCCGCTGCCGCGCCATGTCCAAACATGGTATGACCGCAGACATAGTACTAACATTTACAAAAATTGTGAAAAGTAGGAAAAATAATAACTTTTGTTATATAATCTCTGTGGCAAAGGTCCAATACTCTGAAACGAAAAACAAGTCAACAGTATACTCATGAAGAAATAATTATAACTGTGTCGCATGAAGTGCTTCGAAGAAAGTCAGAGAAAGTACTGAGCAGATGAGCGACCACCAACTTCTGAAAAAGGACTCTGCCTCATTAAGTGGATGGAACTGAGGTAGGGAATAACAGCGGGCTCTTTTCAAGGCTGTAATGAATCTTCAGGTTTCATAATAACAGGAAAATTCTTAAGTTTTGAAGTTGTACTGCCACTCAATATAATAAAATATTCTCGGGTAACAATACGCCTTGTCAGTTCAAACTAATGTGACGGAACCAGAGAAGATTTTATTAACCGGAAATATATCAATTGCTTTCTGAAGCTGCACTCGCCATCATTCCAAAACTTACATAATTTTAAATCTGCAGACGGCATAACAAATTATTAAGTTGTGCATTATTTGTCGGTCATTGTGGCACAATTTATGGTACCAAAAACAGAATAATAGAATCTAATTTGAGGATTTTTTTTTTGCCATGGTAACTAGTGTTATAGACATTAGTCTTTAACGACGTTACGTAATATCGAAAGCACATGAAAATCTTGCATCCTCAAAGATTAATTTTGTCAAAGCTCTTGTCTCTGGTGTAGTACTTGTTAGCTCTGCTGCAGGACTCTTGCGGCTGGAAAATCGGCGTGTAGTCCAGATGCACAGATGCCCTGAGCCTGTTGTACAGCACTGTGGACCCCAGGAAAGACACAACACCCCGAGGAGGAACCGACACAGGAACACGTAAGATCAGGACTACCAGCTCCAAAAGTACTGCAATCAGATAAGCCAGGAACGCCGGTATGTACCAGCGAGAAAGGCAACAGCGCGGTGGCAAGTCAGCTCGGGCTGTCACTTTCTGGGCAAAGGTGAAGAGGTCACCTGCCGGAGTGTCGTCTGTTACGAAGATAGGCAAGCCGGCGATACCTCCACCAGGACGCGTAACCAGCAGCTGATCCTTGGCACGTAAATGGGCCCATGCTGCATTGCCTAAGGGCATTATCATGCAAAGCGGGAAGCAGTTTAAAAATCAACATATTGCAAACAGTATTAAACAGGCTAAAGTCACAAACTGTAGGACTTGTGGAGCAACAATAAATATGTTTCAAATTTCAGTTGGAGTACTTTATTCTAAAAACACCGTGCATCTTATCACAATCACTATTTAAAAACACCAACTGGATGCACTTTTTATTTTAAAAAACTCTATAGTTCTTTTAAAACATTTTAATAAAACTCGACATATGTTTCGGCTCTTCACTGAGCCATCCTCAGGGGTTTTTTTTGTCACTAAAACTGCATATATTTAAAAACGTCCATTCATTGGTCCACTTTTTATTGTATTATTGTGTTATTGTACGGATGCATGATACAGTACCATGCATCCGTACAATAACACCTACAAAAATACCAGTTTATCAGTTTAACATAAGAAACAAGGTGACTGTGCACATCAATACAGTGAAGGTGGTAAAAACTCTGCTTAAAAAGTGGACCAATGAATGGACGTTTTTAAATATATGCAGTTTTAGTGACAAAAAGACTCTGAGGATGGCTCAGTGAAGAGCCGAAACATATGTCGGGTTTTATTAAAATGTTTTAAAGAACTATACAGTTTTTTAAAATAAAAAGTGCATCCAGTTGGTGTTTTTAAATAGTGTTTCAGTTGGAGTATTCATACGTATCTGCATACGATTTATGTTAGTTTCAAAAGTCTTCAAAAAAGTGTTATAATTCACTCGACTGCGATGTAGGCCTACTGTGTGGTATTTACTGTAATTAGGCATTTCCACAGCACAGCAACCACTCACCAGTCAAGGACACTGCCTACCTAAAAAATTCTGTGATGCATGATTTAAAAAAAAGGGAGGAGGGCATATGGGAAACGGGGGGTTGGTGGAACGGTGGCCGCTTTTAACACTAATGTGAAACTAATTAAGTTACATATTCCTCCACCATACTCGTAACAAATTTGTAACGAGATAGACACAAAATACGAGTGGACACCATAAAATTGTCATGATAAGTGGCTCCACACTAAAATTTGTGGAACTTGTAACATTGGTTTCAGAAGTAATTACAGCCATGATTCTGGCAAATTCAGATATCTTGGCGCAAAATCAACCATTTTTCTGCGTAAAACTGAATAGAATTAAATACGCCTTTCACAAAACTGGATACAAAAGGAAAAACTTGGCTACGTAAAAGAAGCTGCCCAAGAAAAGCGCTTGGCGAGGGATTGCTGCACTAGGAAATACACAGAACATATTGCACTTACACTTACTTGAAATTCCACTTACGTTTCCTTAATTAGAGAGATTTTGCATATATTCTTTCTGGATTAGAAAAGGTGTTAGCTACTGCCTAAACATGCAAAGCTTAAACCGTTGTTTATTATACTAAACCCATAATTTACACACACACACATAAATATTTTTATTCTGAGTTATATTTCTATTTTTAGAGTATAGAATTGCCTCGTCTGTAATTTTTAGCCTGTAAGGCTAATGTTTTTTTATATTTCCCTCTGACCTCAACAGGCCACTCGGTATTAAATGTGGAAGGTTATATCGTTACTCGTTAACTAACGCCAGTAACTGCTTATTCTATGTGTGAATTTATCAAAGAGTTAGAATATTTCTATACATCATTATGTTATTTTATATGAAAATAGTGAAATAAAATTTCAAGTGTAATACTATAAGTCTCGTATGTTATCATTTAGGTTTTTAAAGCTGAGCGTTTGTGTGATTAAATTTTACTGAATTCAGCCTATATAAAAGCACACTAAATTAATTATTTAGTAGACTTTAGTGTGCCAGATTGTTGTTCTTGTGAAGTTGTTAGACATTACTTTTACACTTTTAGGCTCATTTAGCTGCAACGAAATAAAATTCTCTAATTATACGGAATACTCGTATTTGACTACAGTATGTCATTACTCTACATACTGTTATTTAATTACATCATTTCCTTACTTATAGTATAACATGGGCACTTATTTTTGCTGCACTAATAGTGGTACCTTGGGCTAGCAGGCTGGATGTGGACTAGGTTAGACGATTTTTTTAATATTTTCTATTTCGTGCATTATAACTCGAGTTTTTACTGCTAACCAACACATGTACACAAATCTCATAGCTTCATAATAATATATTTAAAGCACTAAACAAACAATTTAATTATAAAGCACGGAATGGAGAATATAATATTCGTTAATGCCCAACAGACAAAATAAATTTACCACTTTAATAACACCAAAGAAAAGGAGTGTTTTTTTTTAAATACATTATCTTGAATCTATGACAATTGTGTGCATGTGTTGGTTGATAGTAAAAGAAATAAAAAGGAAGGTTAGACGATCTTGCTGGAACTAGAGTGTGACTTTTCTGTGTACAACTTTGGTTTAAGATAACGTCAAAAATTCTACTTGTACGCCCCTAAAAGTAAGGTTTCAGTGGATTTGATTTCTTTACATTGCATTTGGAAATCTACGCTTTCTATTATCTTATACAATTTGTACTGCGTGATTGAGACCATGTTCAAAACGTACAAAGTGTAGGCTAATGTGATACTAGACATATTGTTTCTTATTTAGTTTACTTGCGTTTTATATCGGGTTTTAAAAGTACGTTCTGTAGTCCTACTGTCTCACATTCTAGACGATACAATTGATATGTGTGTGATATTTATCGTATTTTTATTACGTGAATTGTGTCAAATTCTGTTTTAGTTTAGAGGGACACTATAGCCTTTAATTTTTAAATACCTTAGGGATTTTTTTTTTACTTTTTTACCTACGTCGGTAAGCGTTAAACATCTACGATTATCTATTTTATTATGTACGATAGCGCACTTTGTTTATATCCCATTATTGAAGAAAAATTATTATCCATTCTTGTGCAATATAGTTCTATTATTATTCTTTCTTTTTCTTTACCTTCCATTGAAAGTTGGTATTTACGCAGTATACTGCCTCGATATCATTTACCTAATATTGTATGTGTGATTGGATGACACGAACTATAATTTATAACCCTAAATGACTGACTGACTGAGGGAGTGATTAACTGACTGACTGGGCGGTTAGTCGCCGGCCTTTTACCGCGGAGGTCCGGGTTCGATCCCGGGTCAGTCCATGTGGGATTTGTTGTGGACAAAGTGGCACTGGGACAGGTTTTTCCCCGAGTATTTGGGTTTTCCACTGTCAATTTCATTCCACCAGTGCTCCATTACACGGAAAAACGAAAAAAACGAATCATCATCATCACAGGGTTACACAATAAGCCTCAAGGCTGCGGTGCGTCCGTAGCATCTGCTGCGGGGCCCTTCACCACAAAAGAAACTGACTGACTAACTAAACAACCAACCAACTAATTACCTAACTGATGGACGAACAAATTAACTAACAAACAAACTAACTAACCACTTAAGTGTCTGGTGGTAGCAGCTCAAGCTTCAACACTTCCAATACTAAGGACAACCACTGGACACAAACATGAGCCGCTAAGGCCCAGCCAAACAATTGAAATAACTGCAACTCTTTCCTTTCCAATTGTCCTATATATTATCATCATTTCTCCTAATTCAACGTTACTCTTCTCTGTACTTGACACAACACCGTTAAATAGGATAATTATGTGGCTGTAAGAAACTTGTTTGTCGGTTATGTTAGGGTGTTTCTCCAAGCGCATAAGCTACAGAACGTTGAATGTGATGGAAAGTTTCACCGACCGAGAACATGCAGTTTTTGCGTGGACAGACTGAGGAATATTACGAAGCACCCCGGTCACCTAAGCGGATAGCTCCGCTCAGTTATAAACCTCTTTCCTCTCTATACTCAACTCAATAATTTAAATAATCCGTGTCAAATGAAGTCACTTGTCTTACCCACATAAGTAAACTGCTGCAGGCCTCCAGTTCCTGCAAATCGCACGAGAGAACCATCCATTTTCTCAGACAGGCGGATCAAACTGGTCACCAGACGCGGGTCCTGTTCGCCGTACAGCAGTGTGGGTCGCAGGGCTACTGTATGAAGTCGGCCACGACCTGAAAGCCGAGTATGAACATTATCAAACTTCAGGTGTGCATCCAAAGGGGGGGGGGGTGCCGGGCAGAAGCTCCCTTCCCAAATCGAGATTTTAAAAATGATTGTAGACACGATGATATCAAATGTTTTACGCCATTTTCAGCTGCAATAAGCCACTGAAATCGGCTGATAACGAATACATTGGAATTTTTAAGAGTAAATAAACTTAGGAAGTCTCAGATGAACTTAAAAACAAGAAGATTAGACCTTGTGATTTAAACTGAGTCATGGAACATGTGGTTATATTTATACGTATATAAATGCAGCTGCAAACAGTGTTATGTTACAGCTGTATATTTATGACTTGATTTTTGTAACAATTTTTAAAATCAAACATAAATTAAACACAGACTCAGGTTCAGTCCCCCCTCCCCCGCCCTCACCCAACAAAAAAACTGCGTGCGCGCCCGCTTAATTTCAGTTCTCTGCTAGCAAGAAGCCCAACATGGAAGCCTCCTAATCGTCATACAGGAGCCATAGAAACACCGTGTGACATATCAAGTTCTCATTCTACCCTCAAGATGGATATATACGGATCCATCGAAAGGTTTGCAAATATGTGACCACGCTGTGATGTGCTCAATACTGACTTGCAGGCTACCGCCCCAGTGTGTTGCATGGTAACACATCTTTCAAAATACAAAACACATGTTTAATAAACTGTTTAATTTTTTACCGTGTGCCTCAGACCCTTCTCTGTTCCAAATAACAACCATCAAAGTACGCACACTCATTCATTTAGACTGCGACATGTTTCGGTCAATCAGAGCGAAAATTACATGAGTTTTAAAGAAAAAAAAAGGCCCACATCAGTTTGTGTTCTATACGTATTATTAAAAAAAAGTGCTCATGTATTTGAAGATGTCAGTTGTGCCTTCTCTACTCGAAATCTTGTGTAAATGGATGGGTACAGAGTCTAATATTCAGCGCTTGAAATGAAAGGAAACGGCGTTCCCGTTAGTACAACAGAAACTAACAGTTTTATATTGCTTTCACCGTGCATTTTTTACACTGTTCAGTTTTACCAACAAAATACTAATAAAACTATAAAAAAAGCAGTTTTTTGTGTGTGCATTTTGTTGGTAAAACTGAACAGAAACTAACAGTGTTGCGGTTAATACAACCGCATTAAATTACATCTTTACAAAAGACTTTCCCTTAACGTGCTGATTGCTAAAATTTAACAACTTGAGCACTAAGTATAGCTTGCTTTAAAAAGAAATTTTACTAGTTAAAAGGTCTAATGAAAATAAGCTAAAATGTTCAAAAATTACTAGGAGCAACCTTCATGACATTAGGGCCAAATTGCGTCTACTATATCCACTTATTATTATTATTATACACATACATATTTCGGGGGGCACGCGGTGGCACAGTTGGTTGAGGTAATGCTCTACAAGCCGGAAGGTCGCGGGTTCGATTCCCGATGGTGTAATTGGAATTTGTTATTGACATAATCCTTTCGGTCGCACTATGTCCCTGGGGTCGACTCAGCCTCTAAAAGAAATGAGTACCAGGAGTATTTCCTAGGGGGTAAAGGCGGCCGGTGCTAGGGCTGACAACCTTACCACCTTCATGTGTCGATTGTCTAGAAATTTGGGAGCCTCAACCTCCTGGAACCCTAAGAGCCTGTCCAGGCTTGTAATGGGATTGCTTTACCTTCACATCCACATTTCATATACCCGTAAGAAAATCCTCCATAAAATTTCATTTGATGATATGCCTACGTTGTGCTGTATGGAGTTGTAGTGATTCGTGACGATGGTAGTACTTATCGTGATATTCACAATGTAGGCAACCTGTATTAGCCAAATAAGTCTTTTGTCTCTTCTTAAGTTGTAGATGGACATGTCTCCATGTCAGGTTACAACGATAACGGTGACAGGTTCTTCGGGGCAAATCGTGGGCTAATTTAGCAGAAATGGCTTCCATAGCCGCTCAACCCGTAACTCGTCGGCAACATGTTGCTGCGTAAACGTTTTAAATGAGGAAAGGTCTTTTAACCTCTTCCCTCACAAAGTCGAGATAGAAGGCCGAAGCAATTTTTAAAACTTCTGAACTGTTTATTTATGAACATAAACATTACATTACTAACACCTTTTATAAACATGCGCTAAAAAATAGCGACAACCTAGCCAAGGTTGTGAATTACATTTTTTATAAATTGTTTCCTATTATTATCATAATATTTTTATTACACATGATGTAGAGAAAAATACACAGGTAAAATGACGCTTATAATTATAGTATATTTATTTATTTATTTATTTATTTATTTAGTCTGTGTATTGAATTTCATGTTGCGCGCATGCAGACCAAATGTTGCCGAAGTGCCCGCACCACTTAAAGGGTTGAGCAGACCTGAGAAACGGTGGCGGAGAATGGATCGAGAGGAAATGTTCTTTAGGAACTTAATATTGAGATGCAGATATGAAACTGCAGCACGTTCCTTTAATCTGTCGAAGTCTTGCTTCAGACTCAGGCAACTCCGACGTTCAGGCTCTAAACAAGGTAAAGGTACAGTTGTCCCCATCCACGCCATGAAGACATAGAGGGGGAGTATAAGTGTACTTCCGCTCGTTCTCAAACTGGGCTCGACTTGGAGGTGAGTGTTCAACATCACGGCCGGCCAATATATTTCGAGAAAAGAACCCCGGGGCCCATTGAACAGAAGGCTGAGTGGGCCCCAGAGCCGGTCTGGATAGTGGTGTTGTGCTGAGACATAGAGACAAATTTTACCTCTACATTTAGACTCTTTGTATACACGTGGAAGAATTTCTGATAATATTCTTGGTAGAATTTATTTGGCTTCGCGTAAATACAACTCACCGTTGGCGAGAAGTGTGTTATTGGCAGCCAGGATGACCTTCTCTGCGCGGAGCTTAGAAGCCGGGTACCCGGGTAGGAGTAGCTTCCGTTCCTTGTCGCAGCTGGGTGGCAGAGCTTTGTACTCGGTCTGATTGATAATCACTGCGTATATGCCACCCAGGTACGGGGTCAGCGTCACCTCTGATGTGCTGCAGAACACCAGTCGTGTAATCCCCATTTCCACACACAGAGACACCACGTTTCGAGCGCCTATAACAACAAATGTTTAATAGATTGTGCATCTTACATGCACATTTTCCCGCACAAAGATTTTCTTAATTTTATATTTGCATTTTAAAGCGCAAATTCAGTTCCTGGAATGCAGAAAATAGTTAAGTTAAGAGGCCAAGATGTGACAGCTTCTTTTTTCTCATAAGATCACACACCTAAGATGTTAAAAAAAGAAGGTCCAATTTTAAAAGCTTGCCAAGTCACTTTCTCTTCACTTATATTTCCACGTTTTTCTAGTAAGCCCAACACTTCACAGCCAGCAAAGTATTCACGTCATCCCAAAGGCCCTTAAAAATTAGCCGTTTTAAGTTAGTGGGATAACACAGAGACATGAAAGTGGACCAGTCTGTGCAATGATCTGACCTGTAACATTGACCCGATCCAGAGATTCGTGATCAGGCGGAAACTGGTAGCTGACCAAGGCGGCGCAATGCATTACGCAGTCCACGCCTCGAAAAGCTTCCCGTGCCTCTTCCATTCTGACGATGTCGCCGACAATCACCTTCATGGGTTTCCGCATTTCGTGATCTAGACATATTTTCAAGTTTCAGAACCAAAAGTTGCGGGAATAGTAAACACATAGGCCTACCAAACCAAATGTACTAATTATAAGTACTTCATAAACTCTCGATATGAAACACGAAAGTGTTGTTAATACTATCGTTGGACACCATTCTAAGAAAGTTCCAATCGCTGGTCACCCTCACAACTTAATTTCACAAGAGCAATCTCAGTAGGACTTCCCCATCTCCTTAAAATTTCATGTCGCTGACTTCGAAAAGGCTTCTCCAACAAAATTCTATAGACCTAAACAACTAATCCAAAAATTCATATTGCTTTCTGTTCATTACAGCATTTAAAAATCCTTGCCATATGAGTTACTTTAATTATGGACACACCCTCACACCCCAGGCCTGTAACCTAATAACACAAATCGTCGTTGTTCTCACATCTACCAATTATCCCAGATCTCCCAGCTGAAGTTGTCAGGCAGATTTTGTATGTACTGTAGCTCTTATCTCTCCAAACCAAATTAAATTTACAAATATATCTACTTACCTAGATGATTGACATATGGTTTCAAGTCCAGAATTCGGATCTCTCGTACTTTAGGATCATTTTCTTGTAGCAGCTTTACAATGTGCTGTCCAAGGAACCCGCTTGCACCTGAATAACAATGTTCATTAACAACACTAGTACTTTTGATAGGATAGGTTAGTTGCATGAAAATGAAATAAATAACATGGACACACAGCGTGGAAGTCGAGTCCGAACGTACTCGTACGTTCAGCTGACTACCATTTCCGCATATTTATTTATTTAGTGTTTAAAACTAAATCCATGGAGCTCATATCTCTTTGAAAAGTATACACAAAACATATAGGAGTATATAGAATTATTGTGCAGTAGTTGGTAATACTAATAATAAAAACTTATATGACAAATAATTAATTTGCTTAGAATTGGTACAGTGAATTAGGAACACAAACACGTATTTATTAGGATAGTTACTGCGCACAACGCCATATAGTGTGTAGTTTCACACACACACACACACACACACAAAAGTGCACATTATTGCAGTTATTGCCCACAACCTTATGTATGGCGAATTTGAACTCTCCTTCAGCGCCAGCCAAGAGCGAGCATGTCCAGTGACGTGTGTTGTCAAATATTACCTAACATCGCCTTCTTACATAGTCTGCCAGACTGATACCTTGCGTCTATTTCGTGATTCTCCTGCACGAAATATGTTTCTAAAATCTTTAATAAATTATTTCCATCATAGAAGAAGCGTGAAAGACAAAAATTGTTTCAGTCGGACTTCAGTGCTTAAAGTCCGTGACAGGTTGTTACGACTTTTACTAAAGTCTCTGGGAAAACTTGACCAGCGAAGTGAATTGTCGTACGGAAAGACCCACACATACATACGGCAATGAATATTACGTTTCTGAACTTATTCGAAGCAGTGTAGCCATTCTGGACAGAAGTCTAAATGTTTCTGAATACGGCATGTTAAGACATAGTCCTAGTATTATATTGGACATTGTCCGACGCCTGGGGGTTTATCAAACACAACGTCTCAGAAACTTGACCTGTTTCCGCATTCACATTACTACCCAGCTGTATCCCTCAGAAGGAGCTAACCTCAGTCTCTGGACAACAAACAAGTTCCAACGTGAGTAACTATGTATATGTTTTTAAAATCAAGTAGGAAATTTTCAATAAAAATTACACGGAGATCTGGAGAAGACAAAATTCATATCCCCAGTACTTTGGGGTTAAATCCATAAAACAAGAACTAGAAACAAGTAGAAAAACTAGAACAATTAGTTGGATATAAAGAGTGGCAGAGTCACCAGTTATACGGAACGACCTGTCTGATTGGTATGATGCAGGAAAATTACAAAAATATCATAAAATGGCCATATAATAGGTTAAACCAAACTACGCTGCAGCCTGCTGATCTCAATGATAACCTGATAGCAAACGAAGGAAATTTCAGGATTAGCTTAGCTTATCGGATCGGTCACATTCAGAATTTTACACATACCTTGCTTCATTAAATTAGTAAAACCCTAGCGCAACTCTAACATGTACGATGACCTTCATCGTGCGGATGATTGGACACTTCTGGTTTTTCCACTGACCTCGGTTCGAGATTATTTCTATGTTCCTCGAGACGGTGTACTTGTTTCACCAGCGTAGCTCTGGTCACGCCCAAAGGGAGTACTGTAGACATACTTCTGTGTCCTGATCTACAGAGGGTAGGTAATGGGAAAAATAGACGAGATCTAGCATTTGCAGTTCATACTCAGCTTTTCATTAATTCTGTTTTCAACTGAAGGAGAGATGAAGTCGGCCTGGATAGCAACTCGCTGTGAGCTGAACAGTTCGGGGTTTGAACCCCGTTGAGTTTAAAAGGTTTCTCTTTTCCACGCTCGTCCAGACCGGTCCTGGTGCCCACCCAGCCTCCGGTACAATGGGTACCGGGTCTCTTTCCCGGCGGTAAAGTGGCGGGGGCTGAAGTTGATCACCCCTTTATCTTTGCTATAGACAGAACCTCCCTGACACTGTAATTATCACCTCTGTTACGGGCATATCTGAAGGGTTTAGGCCGATAAGAAATAAATACTTAAACCTTTAAAAGTTGTCAGAGCAAAATAACCTCTACATTTCACTTACTGATACTAGGCTTGATAGGCATCTTCAGGACACGAGGCACTGTGTCTGCAGCGTTCCCTGCGAGTGTGCAGCAGTTAAATTGGCGAAATGTGCAAACGGCCTGGGGTGCATTTAAAGGAAGAGGCAAGAAGTCTTTAACTACAGGCAAAGGCAAAGACATTCTACTTTCTTGTGTACACACCATTCATTATCGTCTGTTCATATTACTCTGCAGTTCAAATAATGTTGTAGTAAAAAGCCTGTCACCAATTCTTATTTACACTCCTCGACTGCTAATTTTAAGTAGCTATCTACTAACCAATCATTTACACATTACTAGCCTGTGCAGGTAAAGCAACGTCATTAAAGAAACTTATCAGAAATACTTATCTGCAGGGCATGACCGCCGTCTTCCAGATCCTTATTTACTCGCCGTTCAAGATCATATTTCCATGTTAGTTGACACTATGTAACAACTGCGGTTGCATCAGCGTCAATAAATAACCTAGGTATCAATCAGCCACGACGCGGCTTTATTTACAGGCCATAACCGACTCCTTCCAAAACCCTGTCTTCATGATTATCTTACCATCGTTTGACGACGCTAGTACAGAATTTCACCAACAAAATAGGGTCGTTAAATGGGTTATGAATATATAGATCCGTCAAAGTGGCTTACCAGTAACCAGAATTACTTCTCCTGAATTTTTCTCGTCCTCCATGGCAGCACAGATGTTGTTTACCTCTTCTTCTTTTCGATGTTTGAAATGTAATACTTATTTCTGCAAAGGAAGGGAGTATATTGGCCAATAGACAGTAATGCTATTTACAGACATAACCGTATTTTGAAAACAAGAGTAGATTTCTCTTATTATGACGGAGCTGTAGGTTAGTAAGTTTGCCAGTAGCAACTATACACTCAGACATGCAATTAAATATGTGAGACTAAAGGGACATGCCAATGTCGAAAAAGGAAAATTGCGTAGAGTGTAGTATAATCGTTATTTTTACACGGTTCTTTCTTCTTCTCCTATGGCTCGACAGCCTTATATGGGCCTGGTCCTCCTCGTTTCGTCGAAGTTTCATGGTCACACACATTTGAGACACACCACACTCGGTAGGACTCCTCTGGACGAGGGACCAGCTCGTCGCAGAGACCTCTACCTGACAACACACAACACTCACAAGAGACAGACATCCATGCCCCCGGTGGGATTCGAACCCACGATCCTAGTAAGCGAGCGGCCGAAGACCCACGCCTTAGACCACACGGCCACTGGGATCGGCACACGGTTCTTTATGATGAATAAATTAAGAAGCATGCGACTGGCTTGGCAGGTAGCACGCATGAAGGCAATAAGAAATGCAAACAGGTACCATATCTTAATTAGAACACCTAATGTGAAGAGACAGATAAGTTCCAGGCGGCGAAGAAATTGATGTTAAAATAAATGTTATCTGGTTCATATTAGGACCCGGTGGTGTGATTTTGTGCTAACTGTGACGAAAAACGGGTCTGAAAACAAAAGGGAATTTCTCGGCCAACTGAGTGAATACTAGATAGCCTACGGAATGGGGGGGGGGGGGTTATTAGCTAACTAGCTAGAATGTCCGGTATTTATTGTTTTCGTTGAGACGTACGTTATATAGTTACTAATTAGTTATTTGGCTAATTAGTGCCTTATTCACAAAATTTCACAACTGAATCCTAGCCCAAAACTGTTAAATCTAGTCCACTCTATTTATGCTCACATCCATGTCTGAATATCCTCGGTGGTTTCCAGACTTTTGTTTTCCTATTAGAATTATGTATGTATTTTGCATCACAACATGCGCGCTACATGCCATGCCCATCTCACACCCCTTCATTTTAAACGCCTTAGCAATATCAGGAGACGAGTATAAATTACAGCGCTTCTTACTTTCTGCATCTTTTTGTTTTCTTCTTTCGTAAGTTTTGAACCTGCTGTTCTCAGCCTGTTCTGGAACAACCATGTTTTGTGTCCTGTCTTTATCGTGAGAGAACAAGACTCACGTCCTTAAAAAAACAGGTGAAGTGTAATTAAGTATATTTTAACATTTAAGTTTTCCGATGGAACTCAGAAGCAAACGATTCTAAATTGCTGTTTAGGAAATAATCCCTAACTTCGAGGCGAGTAATATCAACTTCTGAAGAAAACAGAAAGTACTATGAGTTAGATGGTTCCTCTTTTTATTATTTAGTTAGTCTGCTGCTTGATTTGTTGTTGGTTAGTTGTTTAGTCAGTCAAGCAATCAGTAAATCAGCAAAATAAAACACACATACGGTATTACCACTTTTAAAGGCTGCAATGTGCACGTCTAAGATGTTGAGCTATATCAGTCTTCACACTTGTGAAATGATGTCTGTCGTCACTGCAGTAATAAGCAACTGGAGGCAGTTCGAATGCTGTCTTGCAGTTGGCAATAAATGCTGCCCTTCGCGTGCCGAACGATGTTATGTTCACGTCTACACAGTTCGTATTACTGCTCCAGCAAAGACATGTGGGAACATTTGGTACATCAGCGGATGTGCTACGGAAATAACGAATGACGTCATGATTTACTGTCTGGAGGACGCATTCAGTCAGATGAATAATATGTAGAAGTGTTAACAGGTGCAGCAAACTTGCAATCACTCGGAAGCACAGTGTGTCCATAAAGGCTCGCACCATTTCGACATACATTTTAATTACTTATTTAATTCTGTCACAGAACCCGACGGTTCAACACCGCCACTGGAGGCGAATCTGGCTCAGCCCACCGACAATCGTGACACGATACTTAGGCCCGACGTGTCATGAATATAATTCTTCACCCTCCTTCTTTGTCTTCCAAGAAGGTTCCCCACACAGTTCTTCTTCTACTCCTCGGCTTGCCATCAGAGCCACATGTCGGTCCATCGTGACATTAGTATCAGTGTCCAAAAACATTTAAGTAACTTGCAATGAATGACGAATTTCCTCATTACCATATACCCTAAAACTTAAGTCTAACTTCTTTCCTGTTTGAACCATCTGCATGTCACACCGTACACTGCATTTTAAACATCTCTGAGTTGCACTATGAAAGCAAGAGTGCAAACCTGTAAGGACCATCCACGACGACTGGCAAAATATGCGTAAATAAGCATTAAATCACTATGTGCATTATGATGTCTCACAACAGTGAATATTAAAATTATGATCTTCTGGGATGTGATGCCGTGTAGTTTGGTAGAAAAAACTAACGTTTCGGAGACAGCAATGTCCTCCGAAACGTTGGTACTTATCTACAAAAGTAGACGACATCACATCCGAGATTAATGTAATCTGAATTATTATGCAATCATTAAATCCTTAAACAGTAAATGTGGAAATATGTAGGGACATAATTTACAAAGAATTCGTCACTGAATTATCTCATCAAACGTAAAAGATCTGAGGTTCTCACAGTGGTATTGATGAAGATTCAAATATTGTCGAATGTACGCGTAATTTATGGCTTACGCCGCGGTGTAAATGATATCTTCGCTCTTCTGGGATTTTACGCAGCGTAGATTGGTGGTTTGTTACTGACGTTTCGGGACAACCTATCGGTCCCATTTTCAAGAGTCAAGCAGGGACTCATCTTTTCGGATGTAATTCCGTGTCGACTGGCAAACCGTTATAGACGTTTCGAATGAGAGTAGGCTACTGTCATTACTTCCAGAATCAAGCAGTCTAAGAAAACCTGAAAATAAAGGCATTGCTCTCTTCGAAACTTCGATAACTGTTTTCCATTCGACATGGTGTAACACCACAGACGACTTGAATCTTCATTAACCTTTAAAGCCCTGTAGTACAATACTAAAAAGTCTGCACTTGGCCACGCTGTGTATCTTGTATTCAGCACAATTCTTACAAAACACAGGGGTTGTTTCACTGCACAGCACTCAACGGTTGGTCTTTATAATGGAAATACACCGTGCTCAATGTGTGATACGTACTATTTGTTGGATAGGGTCATTATTTTACTTGACAAATATCGGCTGAACTTCCTGTCGACTCGTTTGTCGTATTAGTCCAACGTAGCCCACTCACCTTGTCCATACGCGTAGTGGAGTAGCAGCGGGAAGTGACAGGTAAAACTAGGGCCTCGTGAAATGTAGTCGTCCAAGGGTTAAACGCCTGCACCATACACAAACACGCGTATCATGAACAACCCCATTAACAGCTACAACTTTTATTCAACACGTTTTGTGATTTGGGGTATTTAAGAAAAGCTGTCCATGTACACGCCATTAATTATGGCTCCACATGAAGATGAGTGGTCAACTTCACGCCCGGCCGCTTTACCTCGAGATAAGATTCCCGGGTACACATTGAATACAAGGCTGGTTAGACCCCAGAGCCGGTCTGGACAATTTGGAGACGAGAAATCTCTTGTCCCTGCCAGGATACTAACCACGATTCCTCTGCTGTCCAGTCCGTAGCCTAGTCACTGTACCCCGGCTCATAATGTCGTTGTGCACTTTTACACTGTAATCATTTGGACACACAAATAACGGCCGTTAACAACAAGCAACAGCATGTAAAAGTGGCACTAGTAACAAAGTCTCCGGAACACACCAGGAACCTTGATGTCTGCAGTTAGTGAAGCATTGTTAAATAACTAACCTATGCACTAAGTTTTCAAGCCCAACCGATTTTCACTCTCGCCGTATTTCTTAACCACCGAGTTGAAATTACGTGTGTTCTATTGACAAACCAGTAGTTTTGAAACCTTGCTTCGTTGCTTCATGCAAGTTTCATTCGCTCATGTGTACCTATCTTGAAGGTCGAGATATTTGTCTTCCTTGTTACAGGCATACGTTTATGTCTTCTATTGATAAACGTGATTTCCTTTTCGAAGCGGAAAAAGTGTTTTGAAAAGCAAATTTGCACAAATCATCTGTTTTATTGAATGAGGCCGGCTGTTTGTAATACAATTTCACATTAAGGAAAAACGAGTAGTTTTAAAAATCAACTAGATTATTGACACTTGTTGGTACTTTCGTAATGACACATTCCATTTATAAGTCTTTTGAAAAAAAAAAGGGGGGGGGGCGAAGTCTTGCAGCGTTCGCAATGAATAATTGTAAAAATGCACTCACTAACTTCGCCATGTCTATAAAATATCTCAACAAAATGCACAAATATTTCAACACTGTATATTGTACATTGAAATGCTAGTGCATTTTGTTGGATATGTTTTATAGAATTGTTGATTAATGCACGCAAATGAATAATATTATATTCGCTAATCTGTTTGTCTCTCTGTCTGCATACAGAAAATGGAG
The DNA here is from genome assembly GCA_021186555.1 of Reticulitermes speratus. Taxonomy (NCBI): domain Eukaryota; kingdom Metazoa; phylum Arthropoda; class Insecta; order Blattodea; family Rhinotermitidae; genus Reticulitermes; species Reticulitermes speratus. Next base: position 20,956,321 of record JAJKFL010000002.1, read on the forward strand.
CAGTGCTGAAAGCTTTTCATGAAATCTGATTCAGGGAAATTCTTACGATTCTTTTTCGACACTTTCCAATTTTGGTTCAAATCGAACAACAATAACGGACACTCGATGTGAAGACCTACATACATTTCTGCGCATATCTCGGGCATACCTGGATAAACATTTATTGATAAGAAAATTACTACGAACAAACTTTGTAGAGAAAAATAGAACATACATATCGCGGTGGTCAGCACACCCTTCCCGCAGGTCATACGGGTTTAAAGATAATGAAAACGAAGTGACTGAGAGTTCTACAAATGCTGTGCTATGCGTAAAATCACGAACGTTTAGAACTATACTCGTATTCAGCAATCTGTATTGGTCTTCCTAACATATCCGAGGGTTTCCGAAGTCTTAAAACTGGTAGCAAATAAACACGGTTCATTCCACCTGAATGTGTAATTTGTAAATATGTATTCAGGTAGGTCTATACAGTTTATTGTGCTGCTGAAACTGATAAGTGGTTTCTTAAAATTTGGAATTCAACTTCTTTTTTTTTTATCGCTTTCACAACAAAAAGTCGCAAGAGTAGGCCTGTTATATTCACGTTTGTCCGCCTATCTGCACGTAACAACTCGAGAACCACTGAACAGATTTTCAAGAAATTTGGTGTACAGGAGTTTTATTATAGTTTGGTGGAGGACGCATTGTATTTTAGTTCAAAATCTGAAAAAACTAACGGACAATTTCGCCAAGTTACATTTTCGTTTTTCCAGGATGAGGGCTAAGCAAATCCTGTTCCATATTTAGGAAGTCCTCAGTTTTTTGTCAGTCTAAAGATTGCACATTCGTGGTTCTTCTCAGTTACTTCAAAAAATATTGGCGTAGGATGAAGCTATTTCTTCCATTTCCTTATCATGTTTATTGTCATTAACAAGCTGTTGTTGCTCACTCATTACTACACAACCTCAGGAGCTGGCACTGTCTTTAAATTAATCAATGAACAAGAAAGAAGTCGTTCACAGAAGAGCTATAAAGATCCTTAGAAACATAAAATTTTACGTTCCTTTCAGTATCATTATAACACAGTTTAACTGCGTATTTATTTTAAGATTATAAACCATATGAAGATACAGCAATGAAGCAAAGCCATTAAGTAAGCACTTGACATCATATAACTTAATGACAGTAGTTTGCAAGAAAAACAAATAAAATACGAACACTTAAGTACTTCACAATAGACAACACACGCTGTATTCAGTTCAAAATATTGTTACAGGTGTTAAAAGAAGTAGCAGTTTAAAAATCTAGCTTCTGGAGATCGGTGTAATATTAGACACATAAACATGAAATTTCTTCCATGATATTCATTTTGCTGTCTTTCTGTGTACTAATTCTTCGTTTTGACTAGAAGCCAAGCCCAGTTTCTTCTTGGTCCTGAAAGAAAAATTAAATAAATAAATGCCAGAAAAATGCAAAGGTTAAATATTGCTAATATCTAAATGTGCCAAAGGACATGATCCTGAGTCAATTCCATGCACCTACTGTCTCGCTGAAATCAACTGTAACATTATTCACCCATCTCCTACTCACTTTTTCAAGTATCTGCTTTCCAAGAAGATTTTCAACCAAAACTGTGTTTGCACTTATGATTTATGTTCTGTCCACAGCGTTCTTTACTGTATAACGTACTAAGCTGCCCACATAATTTGTTCTTCTTACATTCAAACATTTTCTTCAGCAATCTGTTTTCAAACTTTTGCAATTTATAACCTTCCAGAGAAGCAGAGACAATATCTCATAACCACAGAAAACCACTGTTAAAAAGTTATTATCCTGTTTGCTCTCCAAACAACTAAATATGAAAACAAACAGACGAACACATAATAATAATAATAATAATAATAATAATAAAGTAATAATAAAGTAATAATAGTAATAATAAACTTACTTTTACAACAAGAAAAGTACCTCCCACCCACATCGAATTGCATGCGACACATGTTAATAACACCCCTCTTCACTTACATGATCCCCTACCACAAAAAAGTGTAAACATCAGAAGGATACAAGACAGGATAAAAATGTTGATGAGCAAAGCCCTACACGGCAGACATGCCTATGATCTTGAAATACCCAATGTCGATAAAATAGCATCGAACGCAAGCAGGGCCGCCGACAGCGGGTTTGGGCCCCGGTGAAAAAAATTTCTTTGCCCCCCCCCCCAGCAAGAGCAGACCGGCTAAAAATCTTTAAGCTAAATTGGACAGACTGACTATCAGTTGTAGAGTGACTTGGGCTTGGTCTGAAAGGGTTAATTTGTTCAATTGCCAAACAATAATACTACCCAAAAAGACAAAAACATACGCAACATAGTCGGGCCTCACGCCCATTCCGGACAGCCGGGCTCGCTAATTTGTACCGGCTTCCCCCCTCTCGACGACACTAAACGCATGGCTAAAGGCTGGCAAATTCTTCCCAGAAACTACTGGATTTATGATAGCCATCCAGGTAAGGTAAGGTAAGGTAAGGTAAGGTAAAGTTCACCCTAGAACAGGCCATGAAGGCCCAGAGGGGGAGTAGAGTATAGCTCTACCCTTTCTTTAATTTTGGCGCTTTAATGTAAATAGAGAATGATAAAGTAAGCTGAATCAGTTTTAAGCTAACTGTATTGTACCAACAACTAATGCATGTATGTACAATTTTGTTGACTTGTTCTATATCCAATGGTATTAACTTGTTTGGATTTATGGAATGTAAATAAATTCAAATTCAAATTCAGAAGTGCTTGGTCAGTGAGACCTGTACTCTTTTGAGAACCAGCTAAATTGTTGAGAAGTAAGGAAAGCGGATGGCGATGACGATGACGATGACGACGATGATGATGATGATGATGATGATGATGATGATGATGATGATGATGATAATGATGATATATTTTGAAAGTTTATAACAAAATGATGAATAAGAAATGCTTTGTCAGTGACCCATACTCTTTGAAAACCATCTAAACCGGTGTGAATTCAGAATTAATAATAATAATAATAATAATAATAATAATTAATAAACACTAATATTCAAGAAGACAATATGCATTATTGATACAGCTGTTTCTAACAACTGTAAGGTGTGAAATACATACCGCACAATAGTAAACTCAAAGAATACAACAGATCAGAAATTATGAGGAAATTAGAAAAGTTAAGCAAACCTGTCTTTGTAAACTGATGATGTTAGCTGTCAAAGTAACAGAAAGGAAAATTCTTAAAACTTGGAAGCTCTTACAGACAACACACATATATAAGCAGTACTACACAAAGCATTACAGTGTTAAGTGGGTATGTGTAGTAGTGAAATATATTACTGATCCCAATGAACCAATACAGAAATACAGAAAATTACATAATAAATATTTGTACTGTTCACCTGCTGTTGTCATGATGATTAACTGACGATGCTGAGATGGGGTAAATGTGTGGCCTGCAAAAATAAAAGGACAAATGGATATTGAACTCAGTCTGGGGGGCATTTCAAATTGCATTATGCACATATGATACTACGAGGTACATAACTGTATCTTAAGTGAATAGCTGTGAAAATGTAAACTGAATTAAACTGGCTCAAGACAGATTCCAATGCCAGTGCAATGTGGAACCTCTGAATGAACAATAGTTCATAATAATCTTGGTTATCTCTGATAATACACATAAGTAGTTATCTAATTCACTAACATTCACCCTCTCTTTCTAGCATAGATGCTGTAAAACGTAGTAAAATTCTATGTTCTGATATACTTAACATACTAAACATCAACCAGTCTGATAGTATTATAATACTGTAAAATAAAGGACAAAACAAAGGGATATCTGTCTAACGAACTACAATAATTAATTAAGTAAGCAACCAACTAACCAACCAACAAGCAGTACAGGGTCTTCCTTGATAATTGTTCAAGACAGTTGAATAATTCCATTACAGAACACAAAAGCCTACGTTATGGCCCCAGCTAAACAATTCACTTTAGATCACATTTCTACAATTTATTTCCTAAGTGTATTTTCATTTCATCTTTCCACCTATCTTGTGAATCTCTTGAATAACCTCTTCCTTTGTCATTTTCTAACAAACATTCTTAGATCTTTGTATTTTCTTTCTCCCCTATGTGTGCTAAATGTCCTGACCAACTAAATCCTTCTTGAATTAATGAAGTCAATCTATATTAATTTCTCAAACTATGTAGACAATTCAATGTCACACCACCAACTAAATGCACTTGATTTAAAAAAAACCAATATAAGGTTTCTTTAAAATCGTTAAAAAACCCCTACATATGTTTCGGTTTCTAGAAAGCCATCATCAGGGAGGTCACACAACTGCACTTTTTAAATCACGTCCATGCGTTCGTCTAACAGCACACGTCATGCAGTTCACCACCTTTACTCCTGTTATTTACAGTGTCACTTGGGAGTACCATATGTTAAAATGAGAATAAAATGGATAAATATTAAAACTGTAAAACATATCATGCACTATCAGTGAACTGTTCTCGTTGTGTTGCTATGGTGGAGATCTTATAGCAACACAACGAGAACAGTTCACTGATAGTGCATGATATGTTTTACAGTTTTAATATTTATCCAATTTATTCTCATTTTAACATATGGTACTCCCAAGTGACACTGTAAAAAACAGGAGTAAAGGTGGTGAACTGCATGATGTGTGCTGTTAGACGAACGCATGGATGTGATTTAAAAAGTGCAGTTGTGTGACCCCCCTGATGATGGTTTTCTAGAAACCGAAACATATGTAAAGGTTTTTTAACGATTGTAAAGAAACCTTATATTGGTTTTTTTAATTAAAGTGCATTTAGTTGATGGTGTGACATTGATCAGTGAAAATGCACGGTGAACCTAGAATAAAAATATGTAGACAATTATTGGCCAATGAGAATCCCACAAGGTAGATTAAAACACGCCAACACAATGAGTCTACATAATACACGTGTAGGAACTTAATACTGGTGACTCGCTTGTCATGAGCAGGTGCATGGACAGTGCTGCTTCGCTGGTACATACACGACGCATGAAGCAGAAGATAGACCAATGCCACCCACACTTCCCATCACACGTCGTTCATGTATGACAGTCCTCTTACTCTTGTCATGAACACTTGGCTCCATTGTTGTTGCACCTGTTCCTGTAAGAGTGATGACAGTGATGGAAAAATAGTGGGAAAATTATTGTCCTTTATTACAAGAAATACCAATTCCTGTCAGGGAGGAAGGGTTAATGTGACCAAAATTGAAGCTGACAACACACCTCCATTTAGTGTCAAGGAGCCTTACATCCAGCCTCCCCATATGCCTTAGAGACAGAGACAATTCTACCTTCACAAAAGTCATCACAATTTCTCAGTCACAAAAATAATAAACAGTGAAAATTGTTCACCTTGAGCTCTGTGTCCAAGATCTCTATTTTCTCTCTTCACAGTCAGCCTGCTACTGTCTCTTTGATGCCTATCCTCTTTAGACCTGAAAGTGTGAAGCTTGCCTCCACTGGGTTTAACTGAGTCACCACCACTGCTCTTCCTTACCAAAGGAACAATTCTGTTGGAAGTCCCAGGCAATCTGTAAGATGTGACAATCAAAGAATGAAGAGATGTGCCTTCAGAGTATTGATCCCCACCCTGTGTTAAACATTGCATTTCATACAAAAATATGACCGTAAAATAAAACACTGTAAGTATGTGAAGTCCAAACATTTTCCAAATGCATTCTTTGCTATTTTGCATAACTCACTGGCCATAATGAGACCTATACCTTACATTAGATACCATTCTTTTTGTACTACAAACCATTTTTGACAAAATAGATGAGTCTGAATTAAAGCTGATACTGTGTAGGGTTACATTATGCTGGCATGAACCAAAATTAAGCTAACCAATGACCTTTACAGTATAGACCAGTAATACTCACCCTTTTGATGCTTGCAGCACGCTTGGGAGTGTTTTTTAATAGCACACTACGAATTTGAATAGAGAACTAAAATCTATAACAAGAATAGGTCTGATTTATACAATGTCATTTCTTGTACAACATAAAACTATCATGAAGTAGAAAGATGATGAAATGTTGGTATAAATAATAATGCAAGAAGATTAAGTAAATACATTAGTTACCAATCTATATATGGTAGCCCTTAGCTTAGTAAAGGCTTCATTGAAACCCCACTCCCTTTCTTAATGTTGTGTGTCCGAGCATGCATGTGGGTCCATGTAAGATTATGGAATACCTTTGTCAGGATTTCCATTTTTTAAATTTTAACTTGCTTATTTCATTTTATATTATTATTCTCCAATTCAAAGCCCAGTAGCACACTTGGCAAAACCTTGCAACACACTAATGTACTGACACAATGGTTGAGAACCATTACTGTACATGCTCAGTACCAAATTTCTGTGCCATCTGTTCTGCAACATGCACATGCGCAGAAGGATGGACAAAACCACCCACACAATTACTTCATATTGGAAAAGAATAAATCATATCTTTTTCATTACTTTCTTTTATTTGCAGCAACTTTTTGTTACATATTAACCTACTGTGTACTAATAACAAGCCTGACTCAGGGGTACAGTACAACCCTAACCAACAATCCCATGGATCTGACATCTGACTCTATAACATTTACGAGGCAGCCTAACCCTTCTGGCTATTTAAACAGTGTTTCAAGGCAATGCAATGTACCACTTCTGTAGTAACTAAAATAAAAAATGCACGGTTCTACATTATGTTTTAGCCATCTCAGATTTTAAGGGGTCAGTGATAAAGTTACCCTTCCTTACCTTTCTTTGGGTTTGTTACTGTCTGGATCTCTCTTTCTTGCCCGCACTTTTGCTGACAGAGTTGGTTGAGAATCTGGTGATACTGTACTTTTCTTTAAGCTACTTTTAGTTGGATCACTCTTATTATTACTGCTGTTATGACTTCTTGTACATCGTGGAACCAATGGCTTCCTGTTGTTGTCCCCCTTGACGCCTGACGCAACATCTTCTGAGGAACTTGTACAAGTTTGCAATAAATGTTCACGACTACTTGCACGCTGAAACAGCCTTGCCGTCCGGCTACCAGATTTAATGGGCACGCTAGATGCTGAACTACTCTCTACTTTCCTTTTATTGCAATTGTCAACACTACTTGAACCTTCTTGTTTCAATAATGCCCTTTTCTGCACTTGAGAAATCTCTTTTGTAAAACTCTCCAATGAAGATGTTGAAGATGTGGGTTGAGGGCGTGTCTTTGTTATTTGCTGGCTTTTTCTAGTACTGCCAATGCTTTTATGGGAACGTAATTCTGAAGTCCTATTCCTTGTTTCTTGTTGCTTCTTAGAAGATGGGGCTTCTGTGATTGTCCCAAGACTGACCAATGGCTTTTGCACTTTCCCACACCTCTTCCCTCTTCTCCTCCTGCCATCTTGCACAATTTCATCATCAGGTTCATCACTACTTGCTCTACAGGACTCCTCATCTGTGTAACCGACCACAGCCTGCAGAATCTGGTCTGCTGCCTGTGTCAACTCTTCCAAAATATCAGATTCTGTTTCTCCTGCATTAGTCAACAAATTCTGACCACTTGATTTTGTTGTTGGTTCTACAAGCAACATTTTCATGTTCTCATACACAGGTGACATAGTCACTTCCCTGCCAGAATGTACTCTTCCACCCAAGCTTACTGAGCTATCATGTTTTGTAGATACAGATTTGATAGACTTAAGTGTGTTAGTCCTAGTCATTCTTTCATGATAGTGATCACTAATTTCAGTATCTTCATAACTTTCATGGTTAAAAATTCCATCCAAATGCTTGTGCTTTTCATTTGATAACGTTTTCACATGGAAACGACCATCTTTCTTTATTTCTTCCCCTCTGACCTTGATTTTTTCCATCTTTATATCTTCAATGCTGTTTTTCCTGCCACTTACGAGATCTGAAGTGTTACTGGAAAGAGATGCTGTGCACTGTGTAGGAACAGAGGCACGAAATTGCTTCTTTTCTTGATCTTTATTTGTTGTTTTATTTAGTACAGAAGAGAGAGACATATTGTTTGAAGAAACCATAGGATCTGACTCTTGTTTACTGTTATATTTTGGAAAATAATCATGTTTATTATGATTGTGATATAACGCAAATTTGTCTTCAGTCTCTGGATGGAGCACTTTCTTTCCTAGAAAAGACATGGTGTGATCTGTACCCAAACAGTTGTTTCCTCTTTTTTGAGTCCTTGGATTTAAATTTCCATAATTTCTTTCATCATGTGTAAAGTGTATAGCTTGCCTTTCTGGTTCAAAAGTAGATTTAACAAAAGTTGGTAACAAACCTTTGTGCTTTTGTGTAAATAATGATTTACTTGAATCTGCATTACTGTTTTGCGGAGTGAAGAGTGACTTATTGCAGGATTTACTAGACGTTGTGGTAGACGATGCATTCACTTCAAAATCTGTAGGATACTCAAATTCATTTACATGTAAATTTCCTTTCTTAGGGGAAGGCGAAATATGGAAGCTGGTTCGATACCTATCACAGTCAGAATTTGTATCACAGACACATGGTGGTAGTTTAATGCTCTCTTCTTTATGTTGCAGTGATACGGATGTGATTTTGGGATGGACTGAATGAGTGGTAATCAGTTTATCCTTAGGATGGAGATCAGAACTGTAAGACTGCAAGTTATCTTCAGTGACACGATTCTGCAAAGAGGATTCTTTGCTGTTGTCTAGCTTCAACATGGATGAACCATCAGCATGATCTGAGAAAAACAACATAAGACTAAATAATCAATATCATTATTATCACTAACATCACAGATTAAATCATGACCCTTTCCATTTACAAGTAACACAACTGTTCCCACTATCTTCCTACTTAATATCCCTGACATCTTCTGATCCTCAGTTTAAGTCTCACAGATTAAACTTACACAGAAGTTACCACTGAAGAAGAACATCCAAAAACGTGCATGAATATAGCAATAAAATATTAACTTCACATATATCTTCTGTCTAGGCATATGCAATGTATTGCAAACACACTAGCATGACAATTGCAGGAGACTGGACAACATTTTTATGGTGCACACTTAATATATGTTGCTATCATAGCAGTAATGTTCTTGGAATAAGTGAATTTTCTGCATGCAACATACCGGTATATATTTTATGGTAATGGTGATGCTGGGGATGTCACATGCAATATTTGTAGCAGGCCCCAAGCCCAAGGGTAGTACTAATAATGACTTCCAGATTTGCAAGCTACCAGAATCAGTACCTGTATGCAGACTGCACACTGCTAGCAACACAGTGAAACTCATAACCATAGTGTAGCAAATCATGATGGGCTTAAGGTCGGCTGAATCTAAGACATATAGTTTTACAATTTGTGTACTTTTTACAGGAAAATAAGGGCCAGAAATTTTTGTACATGCCCTGACTGTACACTACACTACACTACACTACACTACACTACACTTCTCTTCACATGAAAGGCATCAGAAGTGGAGAAGAATGTAGATGTCCGGTAGCTGGACATAAAAATGTGGTTATAAGTCCACCCATACCTCAACACTAAAAGAGCAAAAATTTTCTGAGAGGGTAAGCAGCAATTAAATCATTGCATTGACTGTAGAACGTGACAGTGTACTGGCTCCAATCACTTTGACTGTGAAGAGAGAAGCAACATGTAAGTTGGTGAATGATGATCAGATAATAGACCAAGTCTTAAAAATAAAATACCTAGGCATAGATATAACAAGTCAAGGACTGTTGCAAGACGAAGTTAAAGATCAGATAAACAAAGCCAATAGGATTTCAGAACGTTTAAATGATACAGTATGGAACAACAAATACATCTCTAGAGAAACAAAATCTAGAATTTATAAAACTGTAGTCAGGCCAATTTTGGCTTATGCTGCAGAGGCAAGGCCTGACACTGCCTACTCAAAGAAAGCTTTGGAAACTGCTGAAATGACAATGTTAAGGAAAATCACATGAAAAGATTGAACGATAGAGTCCGGAATAAACACATCAGACAACTACGTAACACCCCACCCATAAATGATTGGATTTTTGGAACCGGATGGAATGGAATGGAATGACCATATCTCCAGAATGGCAAGCACAAGAGTAGTAAAAATAGCAAGTGACAAAGTACAAAACAGCAAGAGAAACATTGGATGACCGAAGAAAAGATGGCGCAAATCCTTAGAAACTAGTTAGGAATAGGCTGAAAGCCTATCTACAAGAAGAAGAAGACACAGTGCAATATAAAAAATATTAATATGGCCTCACATTACGTGCAAAATTTTAAATAATGATGCCCACAGTTAAAAAAAAAAATTGTCTTGACTAGCCTTCAACATCAAGTGGAATCACAGCATGTCCTAAATAGGCGCCTGTTGCATTTCTTGTTCCTTCAGAGTTGTCAGAATGTGACGATTTTTTCCAATTCTTTTTTCAGGCAGTGTACTACATTAATTAAAAAAATTGTTATTACTTAACTCTTTACAGTTTTATTTATTTATTTATTTATACTGTGCATTTATTTATACATAAAGTATATTTAAAAGCAAAAATATGCTACAGTGGTTGTAGAATTATGTGCTTTGAGGACGCATGCCCCCTATTTCACATGGGAAAATTAGTTCTAAATTATTTGAGTTTTGAATTATGCAAGGTCGCTCAGGAACACATCCTTCACATGAAATGCAACTGCACTGTAAGCACTTTCTGAAATTTAATTCACAATGAGTTATAAAATTCAAATAGCAGGCAAAGTAAAGCCCATGCATGTATTATTGCAAAGCATGGAAAAGATGCAGATTTCATAATGTAGAAAAAGGTAGTTATACGTAGTTCATATACTCAAAACTTATTAACTTTAAACCAATGCAAATAAAAGGCAAACTATTTTCAATCCCTTCAATGCCAAACCAAGAGCTTCATTTCATAAATTATGAAACAGTGAAACATTATCTCTGACTTCTTTTCACATGCTGGCAGATATTAAACTCTTCACTTCAGCAAGACATTCTAATGAACCATAGCCATGTGTTTGTTACATAGATGGAGAAGTCATAGAACTTATCATGATTCCAGCATACCTCAGTAGCACTCTGGAAGCTTCTGTCTATAATAACAGAGCCTCTAAAGGTTTATGACTGTAGCTGGTTCTCTACATCACAATCATGTTGGACACTGTCTACTGTCTATGGTATTGGATTTATATAACATTCTGGGAGTTAGATGTAGTCCCATTTACAGGTCACTGCTTGTCATGTTTACATACAGATTATTAGCAATTACTGAAATGAACCAGGAACCAGCAGTGTGATTGTTAACAGACAACTTAAATATTCTAAAAGGTTCCAGGTTTGATGCTAACCACTGCTACTGCCTCAAAAAACATAACCAAATTAAAGAAATGTCAGTATAATAATAATCAATGACTTGAAGATGGGAATATAGCCAACTCTCAAAACGTGATGTGTATCAAATATAACTCAGACAATGTATAAGGTCTAACATATCGCAATTTCTGTAGTAATTTTTGTCTGTAAATACTTCTGGCACATAATAAGAGATACTAAACTTTTTCAGCAGCAATATATAACTTGTTCAAGTAGTGAAGATAGCAATTTGTAGTATATGAAAAGGAAAACAATTTTCTATTTGTATAATTTCCATATTTCAATTTAACAGTGAACACTGTCTGGGGCAGCATGAACAATAAACGAACTTTATATTATCTGTACCGTGTTAATTTTGCCTGTTGGGACAACAAAACACTAAAATAGTGTAGTGCATTTGTTGGAAGAAATAATTAATTAATGAACAATAAAGTTTCACTGCATGATTAAAGAGAAAAACATTATTGAACAAAACGTTATTTTTAACCATTTTCATCTCATATTCAGCAATCAACTCTAGAAAATAACGTTCAAGAGGGCTCTACTTTGTCAAATACCTTTCTGTTTAGTGTTGAAGTTGTGGAAATGGTGCTGAATATTGCGAAAGGGTCTCATTCTGCTCCAGCTACCTGAAACCATGCTGCATGAATCTACATCTTGAACCCTATTATCTTCATCTCCTCCACCACTCATGTATGACCTCACTTCCTCATCTGCCAGCTCGCTATCATCACTCAGGTCTGCACTAAAATAAAGTTCTTTTAGAACCGCTAATTGGTTGCTAACTACCAGTGTCTCTTCATTTGTGTCTTCTTCAGCCTCATTGTTTACACAAGTTTTCTTTACAAGCAATTCGCTGTTTGTGTTGTTCTCTGTAGTCTTGATATATAAATCACTTCTGTATTTACGTTTACCGTTTTGTGACTGAATGTTCATCTTCTTGGTTCTTGGAGCAGCAACAGGTGCCTCAATTTGTCTATTAGTACAGTTGCTGTTCATATGTCTTTCTGCTTGCACATATCGATGAGAACTATCCTGTTTGTTTTCTTCTTGGGCTTGAACTTTAGACGAACTATTGATTGTTTTCATGATAAGGGAAGGTGACCGCAAAGTTCCTGTTGATTTGTCAGACTTTTCATTCTCCGATTTCTTCAGCATCTCATTTTTAAGTAATCCCATTTCTGTAACACAGTTACTGGAAGGAACAGCAGAAACATCTATCAAGATTGTTGTGGTTTTATTCACATTTCTGCTGTTGATGTCTGCAGTTGTGAAATAATTCTTGATTTTCATGTTAGAGTTTTGGGATTCATGACCATCTTCACCATTACTTCCATTATTTTTACAGATATGGACAATAAGCCCTTTATCTGAGGCTGTCTGACTCCTCATATCTGCAATAGAGTATGGCAATAAAAGAACGGACTCATTTTGTATCAAAATACTTTACAAAATGAAGAATAATGGCCTCCATTTACACTGTGCTTAGAGTCTCATACAGGGGTATGTCAGTACTGTGTATAAAGATGCTAAATGCTTGGGGTAAATGGCTCACAACTCAATTCTTAATGCCATTCTAAATATTTGGTAAAACATTTCACTGTTTATTACACTGACAGTATATTGGACATTTCCCATTGTGTGAGGTATATTTCATACACACGCTTTATAAGAAATTGCTCTCCTGCTATCTTGTGTTGACTGGTTATCATTATGGTGGCAGACTTTGTATTACATTTTATTTTTAATATTTGTTGGAACAGCTGGCATTGTACACAAGATCTATTTAATAATAGGTGAGTATGCCCAATATTAGACCAGCTTAGAAACAAGGTGTTAACAAAAAATCTATTTTTAGAATAACAACCAGCCACCTAAAGAGAGAAACTGAACAGATTTAAGAAATGTCATGTGTATCAGATACAGCTCAGACAATTGATCATGTCTAGTATCCATATAATAAGTTCAAAAAACTTCTGATTGAACCTTGGATGTTCAGGCACTAACAACATTTCATTTATGGCATTCATGGCACTTATGGCATTCATTACAGGTAACATATATGACCGATGAATGGCAAAAAAGATTAATTACTCAGAGTGAAAATTAATTATTCCACAGGTAACTGTACAGAAAATTACAGGAAACATTTCAAGAGTTCTGGTGTGTAATTGCACACAAGATTAATTATTAACAAATGCATTCAGCTACAAGGGAGATACATTGTTACAAAAAAAGAAAATACAGTTAACTGTTCAAAATATTCCATCATAACAAAAATATTCTCAACTACCAGTTACTATATTTGAAGAACATAATTTATCAACAATTAAATGGTTGGCCTGAGTATGGCATATTTATGTTGTAGGTGCAAAAATTTACCATCCACAAAGATAAAACTGACATTTCAGGTACTATTCGAAACTGCAAGCATAACCGAAACACACACCTATTATTAAATATTTCTGTTCAGGACAAAAAGAGACATTTGTAAAAACATCCAAGGTCTATATGAGATGTGAGGTTCCCATAGCAGTGATGTGGTGCTGTGCAGTTACCAGACTACACAGCACATCGCATTTGAGAAAGACAGCAGATCTACTCTTCATCCAAGACCTAGTCATTACACACAGTATGCCCCATGTTTTATTCATGGCCACAGATTACCTTTTTTCTAAGCACAACACAATGATGGTACAAAGTAAGAGTGGAGGTTAAGCTCTACACATTCCTAACCTCGGCATAAGATGGAGGTAAGTGGTAAACATCATACTCTGTTTTTTCTCCAGGAAAAGAACACCTGGGTTCCCTGGACAGAAGACTAAGTAGGCCCCAGAACCAGTTAGGGGCAAATCCTCCCCCAGCTGGGATCTAGCTCAACTCACACAACTAATTGGACTTCAGTCAACCACTTGCTACACCTAATGTAGTACAGTACAATGTAGTAAATTACAGCTTCTGAATTAACTGTTCTGAGAGTGTCAGAACCCAGTGAATTTAAATCAGCAAGCAACTGGGTAACATACTTTTAAAAACTACTTGTGCTTAAAGTAAACTAAACTAAAAACACATAGTGATTAAATTTAAATTTGTTATTAACTTCCACAGGTGACAGACTGAGCAATGGTTTTTCAGATGACACCACTTTCCCCATCAATACTGCAATATATGTGTACAACACATTGGAAGCATTTGTCTGTTAAAACTTACATACAGAAATATTCAATTATGAAGAGATGAAAATGCAGTGCACTTCTGAATCTACCTTTCCTACTGTAACAGTGACTTTGTTGGCAACTGTTCTGTAACTTCAACCCTGAAAAATGGGGCAGCAAGTTCCTCTGCAACACAGTTAATTTTCAGTATTGTAAAATACCCTCAAAGAACACTATACGATAAACACGGACTGCTGTGAAAACCTCACATCTCACACATTAAAAGCAATTAGGTTCAATATCTTTCATGTCCATTAAAAGAAAATTACATTGCATTTTTCCATATTTAAATTTTCTTATCCTTAATTTTTAGTAAGAGATTATTAATTTTTGTGCTTTATGAACTAAGCTCTTGACACATCAAACCACTCTGTACCACCAGAAAAGATGTCCTGGTTTATGTTAGATAACTGTATTCTGTTATTTGTATTACATGGCTATTATATCTTCTCTTTTTTCTCTATGTCATATTTGTTTCAATCTGCAAAACATACTAGATGAACCACAAACAATGATAAAATCTAAAAACCTTTACAAGTACATGATGTCTGTAATAATGTGTTTTATAGCCATATATCCCACCACCATGTCTGCAATTTAAACTACATCTACATGTTTAAAATTGTTCAGAAATCTCAATAGGCTAGTTACTCAGACATGACAAGAACTGAATCATTACCAATGAAGCCCTTTTGCAGCATACAACACTATAGGGTACAATGCTTTCAGCATTACAACTTCCATTATAAATATACTTGCACAGTGCACAAAAGAATATAAGATGGTACTCTGATAGTCACATTATTAATTAGTACCAACATACATTCAATTACAGAAATGTGAACATAGGTAGAAATCAGATGATTTACAGAAAACAAGACTTTGATATTCAGTTAGTTCTAAAGCAGTTCTGTTAGAACAGAGATGAAATGATGCTGTTAGATTGTAGATTGAGGGATAAGCATCCAAGAAATCTAAATTCCAACTTTATAAACAACAGTTAGGTAAAAAATATAAGAAATAGTGTTCTGAAAGACAGAAGATGTAAGTAGGCAAAGTTAACAAGAATGAGTTTGTTCCACTGTATGAATCCCAGTAAGAGTATCAGAATAATTGAAATATATCCCTTATGTTATACATTGGTTTGTTGCTCTTTTAAAAGGCACTGCCTCCACAAAAAAATTATATAACATCAGATTTAATTTAAGGATTCTGTGGTGATGAAAATGTAGTTTGGCATTTTGGTATCAAAGATTCAGATGAACACACTGCCTACATATTCAGAAATGGTGGAAGCATATTCCCTCGCAATGTGATACCCATCTACAGTAACAGCCCATTTAATTTTGGAGTGATATTCCTGAAAAATGCAATGTAGAGTGGAACAATGTAGAATGGGACATTCTTCTCCATAAGAATTACCAAAATAAGAGTTAGTTGAAATGACCAAGAAAACATTAATCTGAGCATGGAAGACGTTCATCAAATCCTTGATCACTAAAATTTGTCTATGTGAAAGCAAAACAATGCTGTCTGGTGCAATGTTAAATTGGGACTATTTGCACCAGACTACATATAACCATACAACCACAATATGAACCTATGTTTTTATTGTGTCAAAAGAACCTTAACAAAAGTTTTAGGCAGATTTATTGTTCTGTTGTTTCCACTTTTCTTGAAAATAAGCTGCTACCTCTTCCTTGCCCATACTTTGTCAGGTCACCGTATATAATCATCCCATCACCCTATCAGCACTATATAATCTTACAGTTAATGTAGCACCATTCATCCTTTGGCATACTATTTGATTCAGTCTACTCTAAATAGAGTCCATACATAAAATTCTTTCAAAAAATTAAAAATGAATGTCTCAGCTATCATAACAGATTTATATAGACATCCTATGATTGTTGTCCAATAAATAAGCCACTTCAACTTCTATCTGGTTACTTTATAGGTGTAAAGTAGCCAACATTTTCTGAATTGGCCATGCCATGCTCAGGTGGTTCATTGCTGGCCTCTCACCATAGACACCCAGATTCGATCTAAGCCAGTCCACGTAGGATTTGTGGTGGACAATGTGGCACTGGGACGGATATTTCTGTGGGTACTTCAAATTTCCTTTACCAGTATCACGCCACCAATGCTCATACTCATTTATTCCTTATCACTGATATTAACTAATCTTAGCAATTATCAGCACTGTTAAAACACATACTTAAAAAATTATCTGAAGCTATGGATGTCCCACATTTGTCAAAGGAAGCCACTGGGTTGCACAACCTAAAAGCAAATACAGTGACTATACAGATTTTCATAATCTCCTGTTACTATATCTGAATGCCATTGGTGCATTAAGATTGTCATGGAGAGAAAAGAAGACGTAAGATAGATTATTCAGAAAAGTTCAAGAAGTGCATTTCTGTGTAGGCTCAAGTGAACTCCCATCACCACATACTGTGTGATGGGTTGACAGACTTTCTATTCAAACAACTAAAAATTCAATGTCATTAACATGCATGTACCTTACACAAGAGCACGATGTCACATTTTTACAGTTAGTTTAGTTACATTAAGTACCAACAATATTCGATTTATATTTCACCATTAAAATTACAGCTTTGAGGAATATTTAGTTTGATTAGATTGTGTTTATTTTGTTTCAATTTTAAAATGTTCATATTCAGAATATTATTTTATTGCAGTGAGTTTCCTTGTTATGAGACTGGCTTCAACTGAAGACTGCATTTGGTGAAAGCTTAAGAGTAAATTTATCTGAATGTGTAAACAACCAACAGTGTGTTTTATTGATTTTAAAGCTGTTGGGTCTATCCAAAATTTTATCTCAATGTGCTTTCTTTAAAGAAAACTGATTTAAACAAGAACTTTTTTATGAATGTTTTTTTTTTTAAATAATGACAAGACTATTTCCAATTTCCATTTATTCTTTTGGATTTTAAAAGTGTCAGGTTCAATCCAACTCTTTACTGCAGCCGCCTCTCTACGTCAGGCCAAATTCAAACGGTGGTTCCATTTTAAGCACGTTTATTTGAACATGTCACAAATTATTAAATGCATGTTCAACAATATTTATACTTCTGAATTTTAAGACTGTCAGCTATTCAACAGTGGACTAGGAAAACAATTTCTGAAAGTCTGAATGACAGAAACAAAGGGCCTTAAAGGATTAAGTTAATTATGATGGATGTTTCAGACAGATGTTTCAAAGCCATCACAATATTTAATCATTCTACTGGGAACTTCTAAGCTTCATGTGTGTAACTGTTACATAACACATATTTTTTTGGAGATATGCGATGACTTTGAATTGGTAAGAATAATCTCTGGTACTGAATGTGTCAAGGCGAGCACAAACATGTATCGTCTATATAACAAGTAGACTTATGTTACTACTTTTAAAGTCATGTAATGATATAAGACATGAAATTCCTTAACAAATAAAATTCAAGAGAATACAAAGAAGAGATGCAAGTCAAGAAGAAGCTGATATGTACAAAAGTTTCCAGTTATGGAGTTTTAAATCGAACTGCTAATAAGTGTCAATACTTCAGTAGCTAATTATAGAGAGAAGATCAGGATGTACACACACAATTTCTATCCTCACCCTACAGGAAAACATTGCATCATATAATGCATTTTTTTCTCACAAATTTATGGTTTTTAATCCAGTCACTTCAAAGATGTTGGAAGTATAATATAACACTCAATTATAATTAAGTGCCTCACTTCTTCTTCATAAGTACAGAATGGAACAATTATGTAATTGTACTATTATCTCACAATCATCAAGATGCTGAGAAGACAGCATACTGAATGCAATCTTTATTTATTATGATATGCCTACAAAAACATGAATTTTAATGCATGTAGCTTAAAATTGTATGGCACATGTGTGCCATAAACAGAGGACTAGTCAGTGAATTGGTTGCAAAATTAACTAATGCAAATACTGGCTTATTCTGTATAGGAACTCCACATATTATACTGTGCTGGTATAAAAGTTGTGCATATTTTGTGCTTTATGACAAACTTTTAAAAGGCTATAAAGTGAAAAAACTGGAATAAATTGTAACTCTGAGATTCCATTATTGGAAATCCAGATTCAAATTAGAAAGCTACTGACTATTTGATTTCCTTTGTTATTCGTGTTTTTTAAAAATGTTCTGCACTCTGTTACCAGATCTCAATAAATTTTCTATAGATTTAGGTACCACCTCTGAGAATTAGGAGACAGGACGGAAATTAAAAGAACTGTAAATATATTATGTTAGTCAGTGGGCTTAAAATACACAGTGTATACACAGAAATGTTACAGTAGAAATAAATATAACTGTGTATAAAACACAGTACTACGTGATTATTTAAGCACAGGCATAAAGTATGAGTATCATTCAGCACGTGCATATGTGGGTTTAGGTTACTAGCTAAAATAAACTACAACATTCCATACTTTTCTGCTGGCTAATAACGTGGTTTGAAAAAAAAAACTGTTTCTTGGTTTTACTACTAAATGGAGCAATTAAGAGTAAGAACTATAAATCATGAAATTAAATTTATGTTACAGTATATGAATATAGAATAACTCTGAACAGTATTCTGTAAAATACAATGTACCAGAGTGAAAATGTTAGGTACCATGGTCACATGATGTCCACAGACTTTGTTCAGATTGGTTTATCACTCAGAGTAGCATTCACAAGGTTGACAAATTCAGACTAGAACATTCTCAAAAGAAAACAGAGGGATAAATATTTAGTGCTTACCACAGACATGCATAGCCTCTTCTTTTTGTTCGTCTATGTGGAGACAAACTGATTTTTGGTGACTCTTTTGCTGGTATTTTGGCAATACTGATACAGACTGTTGCTCATCAGATGATCTGCTGTCTATGACTGTGGTTTTCCCAGAAACAAGGTTCACTTTGGTGGAATATCCTCTGGCTTCCAGAGAAGCACGCTCCAAGTCCTCCACCTGACGAACTCTCTCAGCAACTGACCAGGAAGGAGCCATAAAGATTTTCACGTCCATGCCACCCACACCAGATTCAGGGGACTGGGTGTTTGCTAACACTGGTGCCACAAAGTCATCAGCAAACTTTCTCTGAAAAGATGGTTGGAAAGACTTGGGTGGTGTGCTGAGACCTACTCCTTCCGCATAACTGTGTGGAAACTGTAGCTTCCCATTCTTCAGTGTCAGTGATGGAGAGTAGTTCTGTTGCTTCTGACCATCTAACTTTGGGTTATGTAGTGTGACTGTTGACTTCCATGTGGATGTAGAGGATAATGGCAAATGTCTGTTATGTATGGGCTTAAGTCTCACACCCCATTTTGTTTCATGATCTCCACTCAGCGTTTCAGACTTTTCACTCAAGGCTGATATCAACACACCATCTGTCTCACCTAAGTGAAAGAAACGAGGGTTTTTACTGTTTTTTAATATGCTACGAGGCCTTGGAGAAGTGGAAGTCATAGGATTTGGCTGCAAAACTACAGAATCACTGCAGACATCTTTCTCATTACTATGGACTTCAATTTCCACAGTATCCTGCCTCCCTGATGAAAGCATAGTAGCATTTTCCTGTGTGAAAATGTTACTCGCATCATCCTGAAATTCAGTGGGAAAACTGGAAGCAGGCTTAATATGCATAGAATGATTTAAATCACTTTTATTACAAGTGTTTGCACTGACATCGATCTGGTAAGGTGTGTTGTTAGACTCAGTTCCCCAAGCAGCTTCATTTCATAGGGTGAATCACCAAAGCGAATTTCAGGAAGGTTGGTCTTACCAGCATCTTGTACCTGAGGGGTACATAAAATTGCATAACTACTATTATTATTACTAATACTACTACGTCTTCTTCTCCTAATGTTGTTTGGTGGAGGCTTCTCATCTGTTTCAACTATGTTAAAACGGCCAGGTTCAGCAGCAAAGTGCACCTCAGTTTTGCAGAACTCTACCTTCTTATGTTTCTTTCCTGCCAAATGATTCTGAAGAAATAATTCATCATCATCACCGTTTTCAAAAGTAAATGAAGCAGGTTTAAAATCACTACCATCTTGGGATATCCCTGTTGCAGTAGGTATCTTACATTCCAGTTCTTTGTGAAGAGGTACTGCAAATTTATTATTATAAAGATTCAAACCACTGCAATTTTCCAAATCTGGAATGCTTGTAGAAGTTATTTTGAACATGTTTTCAGAATTAATGTGTCCTATTCTTTTGTCCCACAAATTATAATTTTTCAGGCCCTCTCTGACGTATTTAGATTCATCAACAGCAATGGAATGTCTCTTTACTTGATTGTCAGTTTGTCTAAATGCAGGAGACAAATCATTTTCTCCACTGTGTTTCTGAAACAGCTCTCTTCTAGCTGCAAGTGGTTTTGATACATCTACAAGATTCTTCTGTGCAGAATCTTTTCCACTTGTTAGTGAAGTTCCAGACTTCCTCCACTCATCTTCTATGCTCAGACTTGATCCTTCAGAAAACTGATTCAAGTAACATTTCTTGGCATCTATAATACCATTTCCATTAATATTATTAAACGAATCATCATGTACAATTGGAATTGTTACAGTTACTGGCTCTGAAAAGCGTCGGAAACTTTTAACACTGGTATTTGATGTCATAGTGTTAGTTGCCCTGCTATCACACCCACTTACCCAGTTATTTGATACTGTCATGGAGCTAGTTTCCATCATGTTGCCACCATTCACATGCAGTTCCCTTTTATTACCTTCATTATCACTTCCAAAAGTCACAATTGTCCTCCCGCCTATCTGAGAATTAATTTCAGTTCCTCTGTTTTCTGTCTCTGTAATTATTCTGTCATTGCTATGCTGTTTTATTTTAATGTTCTGGTTTGCCTTCAAATTTCCGTAAGTACTTTGGCCATTTGCTTTCTCCCTGTTAAATGGGGCCCATGAAGATGTGGTTACTGTCTCTGAGGACCTATAAATACCACTGTCAGTTGATGACTCTACTCTGGTTTTTTCTTGGAATGTCACTGGTTCAGAATGATTATCAGTCTGTTGGTTATGGACTTGTTCAAAGCCATATGACTTTCTTCGGGTTGTACCATTCTTCAGACCGGCTTCCACCACTGCTGCCAGACCTATTACAAGTCCTTGATTCCAGGCTTCCTGTACCAGCAGATTTATTCATATTATTTTGGCAGTTTGGCATTGCTTCCTTGCCATACATATATAATTTCACACGGGAGGATGGAACTTGTTCTGCTAACCCAGAATTAGTTCCTGGGATTGACTTGCTAAAATCTTCAATCACAATTCCATCATCACTATCCTCCACATGCCTTGTTTGACATTTAGTACTATCTGGGTGTTGAATACCATCTGGTGAAGGTGCACTAAGGTGTCTCAGTCGACCTCGAACTTCTTTCAAGGATTCTACAGTAACAAAAGAATGGCGTTTGTATGAAGAAACTTTAGCAGAATCAAATATCCCAGATTCTGAAAGTTCGTATCCATTTCCTGATTTATCTGTCACCGAATTAAGACTACATGCTTGATTATTTTTTTCAAAGAGCAAAGAAGTGTTTCTTTCAGAGCCACTGTCATATCTGAATTTATTTTCCAGAGCATCAAAGCCAGTATCATTATTCTTAATAGCATCCATTGTCTCTCCATCCTGTAATTCTTGGCAAAATTTACTTACATTTCCATTGGAAATATATAAACGATTTTCTCTATTCGGCAGCTGCAGTGATCGCCTAATCACTGAAGTTCTAGCCAAGTCTGTTGACATGTCAGTCCCTTCACTTAGCCCATCTTTCTCACCGTGATTATTATTTTGGAGATCCTCAATAGAACAACTCTTATTTCTTGTTATTATGGCATGAACACGTCCATTAGACACAGTCTGATCTGTTTCTTTGCCCTGTCTGAAAAGGTATCTAATATACTTAATGAATTCTGTTTGTCTGACTTGGTATAACTATATTTGTTGACATCAATGAAGTCTCTTCTATTTATGTTATCTGCTTTAATCATTGTATTGTCACTTACAGCTGGCAAGCTAAAGGCTGATTGCGGCAATGGAAAAAGAAGGGAATTTGACACATTATTTTTAGATTCTTCATGAATTTCCTGACAGATCCTTGACACTTCTGAGAGACGTTGATCTACATCCTCTTTCTCAGCATGAGAAAGCAAGTTTTTTTCAGAAATGGCAGTGTCAACTTTGCTTATGATACTACGAGGCCTGGATGGTGGACGGCGACTTCCAATAGACCCACTACGACCTACACTGGCCTTTGTCTTCTGAGTACTTAGATCTAGAGGCTTCACAGACAACTGCAAACAGAAAAATGTAACAAAAAATGTAATGTTTTACGTTACTACAATTACAATGACTAAAACTGAATACAAATGAAAACTGACTAAATGAAAACGGTTTAAAATAACAAGTAGATCCCAGATAGGACATGGGGAAACACCATTTGGGGAAATCCAAACACTTGATTATAGCACCACTGCGAGGATACAGTGGAAAACACACTGTTCCTCAAACTGAAATGCAGACTTTTCTGGTTGGGAATGCTAGTAATGTATTATGTAACTGGGGACTTTGCAATTTATACAGGCTACTATCGCTGGCATACTGATATAAAGGGGGTTAATATGGACTGGACACATAACATGAGTGTACAGAAAAGAGATATATAAAGAATTTTGGTGGAGAAATATAATGGAAAACGAACAATTTAGAAGACTGAGACAGAGATGGGATGACGCTACTAAGAAGGATTGGAGGTAGATATGTTGTGAAAATAAAGAGGTGAATGGAAGTAGCTTAATACTGTGTCCAAAGGCGGGGTATGATATTAATGGTGTTAGCTCTTCTGATTGTACTAACAGCGAGTAAATTATGTTTTATATTTTATAAAAGATGATGCACACCTGTATGTTTTCAAAATCAGAGGCTACATTTGCATCACTGTGCAGGGGTGTTCTCCAGGAACTGCTACTGGAACTGGTGCTTGTCACACTCTGGGTTCGTATCACCTGGAGTGACCCTCCAGGCACTGAGCTTGGAACACTTCCAGTTGTTTCCTCTGTCGCTGTTGCATGCTCCGTCAGCCAAGTTACGGGCGCGGGAATCTATTACCTGTATAACCACAGCCACACAAGATAAATTAGCGAGCAGCTGCGAAAAGTGCATACAGACATTATTTTACCTCACAACCGTTTCTAGTCACTACCCGCTGGCTCGCTTAACTTACAAAACTTCGATATGCGATGAACATGTTTGTTACACGTGACGCGTGCTTCCGAGCCAAAGGAAAATATTTCCAGCACCTTCTTTAAATATGGTGGAGTGAAAACTAATATTAGCTGCAGTGCTTTGAAATAAAAGGTGTGGCCTCCGACCCACGGCAAATTGGAACGACGGCGAACGGTGCGCTGCTTGCCTCTATGTGAAACGATCTGAGTGAAGAGTTCCTGTAGGGCACATCTCTTACCAGTTCAATTAGAGAAACACGCGCCGGTTCCTATGTTGGTTGTAAATCCTTGCGGTCTCAATTTCGCCACGTTGCTTGCTAAATGTGAGCAAGTTAGTATGTTCTGAAACAAATCCCTCACATGTAGAGGCATCCGCAAACTGTAATTTTATCTATAATTCCTACATTCTCCAAAAGCATCACAGTGGTGCGAGGCAATATCTATTTAGAGAGCATGCCACAGTTCGCGAAGATTATTACGTTTTTTAGAAAGCTGCTGGCTACCTCACGCCAGTGGAGTCGTGGTGTAGGTGCTGCTACATAATCAGTGACGACAAATTCAGACCATCTGTATCTCTCGTTTACTTAGACAGGGTTAGGGTCATCTTACACTGAATTAACAGAAAATCAATTTTGTAAATCACGTAAATTAATTCGGTGAATCTTCGATAGGAACGTTACAAGCAGAATACACAGTGAAAAATTTCGCAACATAGGACAGGTTGAAGGCCGACGCAGAAAATATAACGGACTTTTAAGTGACTCAGCTGTCGGTGTAACAAAAGTCACGTAAGATGTATAATCTGGTTCAGGGAGCCTGGACTGAGAGGGGACATGTAGGCCTAAATAAGACGGAGGTGTGCAAGGTGCTGAAATTCACACACACACACACACTCACGTGCTCAGTACCGCATGCGGAAAACGCTCTTTCTCGGAGAAATGTACGGGGGCTGGTAGAAATGTTCAAGAAAGTCCGGACAGGTGTGACTGAGGAAAGCCCGTCGACATCAACCAGCGACGCCAAACTGGAAGAAGCCAGAGCCGTGGTTCTTGATGACAGGAGAATCACTATTGCAGAAATGGCACAAAAATTAAACGCTAGATAAGGATCAGACTGTACGACAGCCTTGGGGTCCACAAGGTTTGTGCAAGATGGGTGCCCAGGCAATAGACAGGCTAGCGTACCCAGTTGCCCACGCAATGACCACTCTTCAAACACTGAATTGGGAAGTTGTCAAACCACCCAGCCTATAATCCAGACCTCAGTCCTTCTGATTGTCATCTGCTTGGACCATTGGCGCACCAGGGGGGGGGGGGGGGGGCTGCAGCCCGGCAGCCCCCAAAGCGAAACTTTAAAAACACACATTTTGTAGACAAGATGATACTAAAGGTTTTATGCGATTTACGCTTCAGCCTAAATCAGCCACTGAAATCGGCTGATGACTGGAATTGGAATATTGAAAAATGATAATAAAAACTTACGAATATGTAGATTTTTCTTTTTCAGTTAGGTTTAATTTTCCCTGTAACGTAACTAGATGTCGGCTAGGAGATTTTGACATGTTTACATAGCATAGTTTTTAAACTCAAACATAAACTACACATAGCTTAGGGTCAGCCCCTCTCCTCCCGAAGAAAATTTATGGGTGCGCCTACGGTTGGACCACTAAAGGAGGCGCTGAGAGGTCGACGACGATTCGTAGCTGATGAGGTAAAGGAGGCGGTGCATGACTGTCTTCGCACACAACCGAGAAATTTTTATTTCGATGCCTTTAAAAAGCTTGTAGATCGATGGGCAAAATGTATTGAGAAGCAGGAAGGGTATGTTGAGAAATTATATATTTGTAACGTTCGAAAGATAAATACAGACATGTGGAGAAAAAAGTGCGAAAACTTTCTGAAGATCCCTCGCATTGTATCCTTTTATAAAATCCAAACGACTTCAGCCCCAGCTGGGACTCGATACGAAGACGGACGCACATTCAGTCCACATTGTTACAACTACTGCTCCCGGATCCTTTCAAATCTCATCCTCCAATCTACGATTATGTCTCATGTGGTGTGTTACGTTTTAACCGTACAGGCCTGCATTATCACTTCCCATTGCCGTGCTATGTCTCTCAGCCATCTCATTATTATTACCTTAACCACGGTAATAGTACCGCTTCAAGAGTGAAATTTATTAACTACGTAGCAGATCTATCAGCGATAACCATTATTATTATTATTATTATTATTATTATTACAACTACAACAATATATCTACTTACTACTACTACTAGATGTCGTCGTTGTTGTTGTTGGTGGTGGTGGTGGTGACGAATTATTCTAAACTGCAGTAACAATGCAGTTAATGCTGGATCGAAGAAGACTTTGCTGCAAGATTCAAACGGTGGTTGTAGAAGGAATACAAGGTGGCATGCTAGCCTTTCGAACATCCAATTCAGACGTGTGACCGACCCCCAACGCATTCACAGATTCGATACACACACCGCAGCGCATAAGCCAGAAAGACACACGGTATAATTCAACACAGACACCGAACTCTTCCGTAACGGTACCGACGCGGGTTTAAGAATGTAATCTCCATTAATACCGCACCCTGGGGTGAACAGACATCCGGCTTTTAACAAGATCGTTAATTTCCTTCGTCCCGTTGACCCGTAAAAAGGACAAAGCTAACGGTCTTGTTTTCTTTATATTATTTGCGGGTTTGTTCATTTTTTGGAGAGGGGGTAAGCGTTTAAATTCTATAAACTAAAACATACAAAAAACGCAAACAGTCGTGCCTCAAGCGGAATGCCAACTCGTAATACAAGTGTTCAAGAGACCGAAGACAGAAGCACCCTACGTATGTCTTACAACGGCCAACAGAACCGGCTAACGTCCGACATGGTCTTTAGAAATCCAGCAACATACGTGTAGTAATTCTAGTCATACCATTACTTCTGTTACAATTACTACTGCATAATTTAGCGGCACAGCTACTTTGGCCTAAATTCGTTGTATTGTTAGAACTAAATGTCTCAGTTGAGTAAATGTAAACTATCAAGTGACGAGCTAACTAACTGGAATAGTTCGAAGTTTTTCACATGCCATACCCATACAATAATCAAACCAACCAACCTGTCACCAACTAACCAACGAAGCACACGGCCACCAAGTCATCCTCTTGTTCCCTGTGTAGCCCTGACCATTCAGGTTTTTTTAAGAAACAGCCGGCTGCTGCGACTGTCGAAGGCTCATCACCGTCACAGTGTTGGCGCCATTCTTACCCTATCCGGATTTACTGCACTCCATATGAACAAATAACGCTGACAGTTCTTGAACTGAGATCAGAAAACGTGTCTTGTTTAACAATTGTCGCTAACGGTGCCCGACGAAAGCAACGAACTTGAGGAATCTCGGGACTGCATTGTTTCATGCAAGTATTCTCTTTCCAGGAAAACAAATTGCTGTATGCTTCACTTATATTGTACGAGTTTTTTTCTGTCATTCGCTGGCCTGTGAAGCAGGAAGCGATGATACACAATCCAGGGCGTGAATAAGAACAATGCGGATCTCTCCTCCCCGTTTAGCTGTAGCAAACTGAATCAATTTGTCACGTGATACTCCGTTCCATGTTCTGTGAATATTATTGTCGTCTTAAAAGTCTCGATGCTGATCTTACCTTCACGTGGTAAGCTCCGTTTCCACAAAGGAGGCTCTACCGACAAAGACATTGAAGTAAAATAATACACTCATTGCGTGATTCATAAAAATCCCTTCATCTTCTTAGAGATCTTTGTAATAGTCATCTGCCTCTGGGTTGACAATTTATAGTTTGCAGCTCCCATCAGAGTTAATGCTCTCATCATATTTTGGTATTGTCACAAAACTCAGTACTCGTGAACAGATTGAGGTGAACCATGAAACGATGTTAGTGAAGGTAGCCGGATTTATCATCTCGAAATTTCATGTTCACTTGTAAAACCTGAACCAGCTACGCAACGGACATGGAGGGTAGGTCCGTACTGAATATCATCTTGTTAAGAACAACAGAGATTTCACTGTACAACTTTACGCACAGTGATGAAACTTAAATGGAAATGCAGAGAATGTGGCCACAACATGGAACTACCGTAAAAGATTGAATTATGACACTTTACACAGCCTGTAGTATGGTTAGCAGCTTAGTATCTGCATAAATACAAAGGCAAGGCTGAGAACTGTTATTCGGTTTGCGACTTTTTTACGCCTGCAACTCTCTTTGTTCACCCACGACAGGCGGTAATATAATTGTCAAACAGACACAAGAAATTCTGGGAATAACTTAGGATGTCCAAATTTCTACAGATGTAAAGGTAAAGGACATTTTTCCTTTATTTAATCAAAGCGGAAGAGTGCCAAGCCATTAAGACCTATATGAGGAGGGGCGTATAGTTCCACGCATTCTTAATCTCATCACTATATCTTCAAATGTTGCATCCTGACTCTAATCAACACACGAGTTCGCTTTTCACAGACAACATAAGAAACACCACAGCCCCAAAGCAGCAGTTCTAAAGTGTACACACTGGAAATAACCACACCACACCAGCAAATACCGATATACGTGAATTCAGGTAACTTACTTAAAACGACACATTAATGCTAAGAAAATAAGTAACATACATTAGAAAGTTAAAGACTTCGTCGCTTATAAAAAAACAGCACGTTAATAGCTTGGGCTTCCACTGGACTGCATTAATCAATGTAACATAATCCTACGAAGTGATGGTATCAAAAGCCGATGGCTTCAAGAAGCTCAGTAGTTTCAACTTAATAATTCTAGAGAGTGAGAAGTAGAAATGATTCTTACATCCAAAAAAGGACTTCGCTGGAAAAGTTATTTATTACACTTGTACATTATTAGGCTGATTATAGTGTTAATTGGCATTTTAAAGACTAACATGGTAGCATTATTGATGGGCCGAACTAAACGCTAACAGCGTACCAAACGTAACTAGCAGCCACTGCTACATACTGCTGTATTTTGTACCCATCCACATGGTGACAGTTAGGTCGAGTAGAAACATGTGGTGCAGAACTTTACCAGTAGAGCACGCACACTGATGTTTGTCAGACGATGATTACAATCAATTAATCTGAGCACTACGCTCTGTTCAGGAAGTGCACGGATTAGGTAGGGGAGCGATATCATATCATATTGGCATCCTATTGGACAACAGCCGGGGAAATACTTTTGCGGACGGTTCACGTATTTGTTTCTGAGGCAGAATAATTACTAGGCGCAATGAAGCAGACCTAAGCTTTATTCAGTGAGTCCAATATCAAAACACACACCTAACCACGAGTTACAAAATACAGTGAGTAATGAGCTGAACACAACTGCATACTTAAGCGTCTACGTAATTAAACACAACTATATACTTAAGCGTATACAATGCAGACTGAATCTTAATTTCTTTTGTAACTGGTCGCGAGATTGGGGCTTGTGGTCCGTAACCTCCCACCTGTAAAGTCGCAAGAAGTCACAAGTCCGGTTGGCAGCACGGAACCCAGTGATTTCTACTTCTTTGGACCCCTTAAGTAGCACTTGGCTGGCAAGCGATTTGTAACAGACGCCGACGTGAGGCAAGCTCTCACCTCCTAACTACAGACACTAGCTACTCACTTCTTCTATGCCGGGATACAAGCCTTGGTGCCATATTGGGACAAATGCTTAAATGACAGTGGTGGCTACGTAGAGGTTTACCATATGCTACCCATGTGCTATGTATAGTATATATCGAAGTCAAAACAAAGAATGTTGCCATATTTGTTGACATTTCCTTGTATGTTTTAAAATGCCGCACTGGAAATGTTAGAAATGTTGATCTAACTGGATTATAGGCGACTAACAGCTTGACTGGGTCAATGTTGCTTGTCTGCCTGACTCACTGAATAACAGACTGAGACGGTTTAGCTGATTCACTGGTTAACACATTTACATAAAAATAGAGTGACTATTGGACTAACTGTGAACTAGAGACCGGAAGTTCAAAGCCATCATAAAAGCTCTCCAATAGACCCTATCGTAAGGTAGTTTAAATGAAGTCTGCAAATGCATCAACTGTTTTGTATAGTCTATCTCAGTGGTAAGCAACCTTTTGGGCACGAGGGCCAAATCAAGAGAAAAAATGTTTCCGGGCAACCTACATTTTTTACCTGTGTATCATTAATGGTAATACCCTGTCATCAATAGTGCTAACACTGGGGCTGCAAAATTCATTAGAAATTAATCTTAAAAAGTTGAATTAATCGTACAAAATTCGAAAAGAATCTGACCAACTAAGTCCTTACTTCTGTCCTTTTGTAATGAACCCTGAGTCAAATAAACTGAGAACACAAAAATAATTTTATTTACGTTCCTTTTGTCCTTTCTCTTGTGCTTGTTTATTCACTTTTCAGCACTGTTAAAAAAAAGAATGTCAATGAGGAAATTAAAACTGCTTACCAGTCACTAAAAGGTTAATATCTGGAGACATTTCAGAAGTTGCAGCACAACGACAGCTCTCTAATCTTCCGTCGTCGAATAGATTTCTGTATGGTTTCTTCATAATATTCAACTTTGAAAGGAACTGTTCACAAATATAAACAAAGCTTATTATTTGTCGTGCATGGTTACTGAGCACTGGAAAGGTATGGCGAGGCGAACAGAGTCCACAGAAGTCAAGACGTGTGGTGTCATGACATTACTTTTTGGGTGTTCGTATGAATGCTGGTAAGTAATCATTTGACGAGGCCATGCCATGGCTCAGGCGGTTAGTCGCCGGCCTCTCACCACGGAGGCCCGGGTTCGATCCCAGGTCGGTCCATGTCGGGAAATTTGTGGTGGACAAAGTGGCACTGGGACAGGTTTTTTTTTTTTTTGAGAACTTCGGTTTTCTCCTGTCAATTTCATTCCACCGGTGCTCCATTAAAATGGAAAAGCAGAAAAAAAAAACCTCATCTTCATCAGATGGTCGCACAATAAGCTTTCAAGGCTGCGGTGCATCCGTAGCATCTGCTGCGGGGCCCTTCAATAAGAACAAAATTTGACGAATTTCATACCTTTTTGTTTCGTGTTCCTGAAATAAGATCGCGGGCATTGCAAAGGCAGAAGGGCCGCATTTTACTTATCGCTGACCTATCTTCTTAGACTCTTCCATGTTCATCTCGGTTATTCAGGTAGCCTAAACGTTTTCCAATCAGTTTTCACTGCGGTGAAGCTTCATACTGTAGTCTTATCGGTTACGACAACGTGTAGTGTGATAGCTGGGTACCAGCGTTCGGGAGAAAACACGCCTACACCTTCAAGGCAGAAACTGTATTAGATATTTTCCTCATTACGACTTTGAAGTTCACACACAATGCAATCTAATACAGATCCTTCCGTCAGAACTGTGACAACTGGCCCTTCGGGCTATTTGAAGGCACACGACCGTATGAAAGAAAGCTTTTAATGCCCATTTCTGCGGCCAGCCATCTGGACTCGAGACATGATAGCGCACTTGTTGACAGCTGCTGGCTCAGGTCAATGGCTTTCCAGCTGGACTTTCCAGGACCATAAGATGCAATTCCCGTTAACTCACCTCGACAAGAGGCGCTGCTGGCCATCAGTCATGAATTATGCTGCAGGGCAGATATCAGGCTGCAAAGCCTGTTTGACATGATTCACTTCATTTACGGTCCGTGTAACAAGCTATTATCACCAATGTAACTACCTCATTAAGTTAGCAAATAAGCAGTCAAATCACTCACGGATCGCTGGCTAAGGAATGGACTCAGTAGTTGCCGCTTAGTAACCGATCTATTGACTAACTCCGGAACTTCATAAACTACCATTAAATTCGAACCTGTAGATGGACGCAGCACGTTCCTCCGAAACACTACTATCCATCCGCAATACAGCATGGTGGATCAACCCAGAAAGTCAATGCGAATACGCATCGCCGTGAAATCCTCAAATCTAACATCACTAACAAACTGACAGGTGTTTCAGCATCGTCTAATTGCTTTAATCGCAGAAAGGCCAGCCGCACATCCACAAGGACCGCGAGGTCAATGGCTTGTGATGTCATAATGTCCAGCGTTGCTGCATTTATCTTGGGAAGTTATGCATGTGTGGCCATAACACGTACATTGACATCCGAAGAAGCTTAACGGCCAGTCATTCTCTTCAGCTTATTTTCACAAGTTACAACGTAGCTACCTAACCAAGAATCAAAGCCGTGCCTCCGAAATACTGGTCAGGCACGTCACCGCTGTGGTCTAATTAACTAACTAGCCACGCAAGACGTGATGAAACATGACAGTTGCGCCGCAGTACCGGGGGGGGGGGGGGCGTAAGACAGGCGTGGGTCTGATTTTGAACACCAGTCCATCTCGTCGAATGAAAACAGCACATTATACGGAAAAAATTATAATTTTTTAAAACTAAGACTGCCCTTCCGAACTGCGACACATGTACCGCCAGTGTCCAGCGCCGTTAGTACGTGCAGTCTGATGCCAGAAAGGTTTAATCAGTACAGTGACTGGCCACAGGAGACACCTGAGGATCGATTCCCAGCGGAGGCAAGACTTTATTCTTATCCCCCACGCCCAGTCCAATTCTGCTGTAGAGTCGAGATGGGAGTAAAGGAGCCGGAACGTGAAATAGACCACTCAACTGAATTGATGCCTATACTAAAAATGCGTGGAACTTCACTTCCAGTTTTTATAGGCCCACACCTTCATGTTGCAACACTTAAGACATAAAGACATGTATCTTTCAACCCATGAAATCATTAAGAAATATATTTTAGAGAATAATAGTGTCTCTAAAAACAGCGGGATATAATAACCACAGTCATTACATTTTTTGCAACATTTTTCCCAAATATAATACACACCTTTCCCCTTTCAAGTAACTTACCTATTGAAAAATTGATTGCTCATCATATTCCATGAAGATACATTCTGTTAGCTATTTCTGCGTAGGGCAGGCCTACTCTCAGAGCATAATAAACTGCTAAAGCGTTAAATCCGTTGCCTTTGCATTTGATGTCATTAAATTCAATTATAGGTCAAATTTCCTCATTTAATTAACCTAGGAAGTGGCACGTCTTATAAATCTGACCACGATCAATGAGTAGGCTAAACAACACGGAGCGTTTGGGAAGATAAATAGAACTAACGTCAAACATGAAGAGAAATAAATTTGTCAATTTAAAATTATTAGATTAGCGTCATAGCAAGATCTGCATTTTAAACGTCGGCAAAATGTACGTAGTATAAACGGAATTTTTAAGAAGCGTCACGGAATGTACATGATTGCATAAAATTAATTACAATACATACGCCTACGGTTTGAACTAGCTCGTAAATATTTATTCACTAAGTGGAGAAATATATTCTTTCATTCTGTAGTCTGTGTTACGACAGGCCCGTAGCCTCTTCCAAAGCGAGTTCTCCACAGGGTGCGATCTAGTGCTTCCTATTACAATTTCCAATATCCTCTCTTTTCCTTAGGGACATCCAGTGGCTGCTTACGTCTTCTTCCTCGTATTCCTGTCACTTCTTCCCTCTATATGTCCTTCAATAACGTGTTTTAGAAGACAGTTCCTACGCAAGAAGTGGCCAACCCAGTTGGCCTTCCTTCTTTTTACTGAACGTAGGATATTCCTCTCCTCTTTGACTCTATGAAAAGAAGAATTTACCACTCGACACGGCGTCCCATTGCAGAAGACTTGAATCTTCATCAACGCCGCCGTGAGAATCTCAAATCTCGCATGAATTGTTATACTACCTCGACAGACTTTACAAAGAAAAACTATCGAGCACTGCTGTTCAATAAAAACTAGAGGGACGCAGCAATGTGCGAACATTATTCAAAATTATTATGACTGTGAAGAAACTTGAGTCTAGTCAACCGAGATCAGAACAAGTTGCCAGAGCATCCTTAAATAACCAAGAACAAACAGTAACAAAATCCAGCTTTATGCTGGCAAAAATAAATAAATAAATAAATGCAAAAGACGCAAACAAGCAGTAGATGCTGCCCCTCTATACTCGAACAAAGTCCATCCTGATATTTCCTCATAGTACTTTGCCAGGTGTCGACTCTAAATCCACCACTGTTCACTCGTGGGCGGATGTACGAGTTTCTGCTAGCCCGATCTCCAGGAATGTAGCGGCATCAAGTTCCCCCAAAAGGAAACAAACTCCTTTTATTTTCTTTTTTTAACGACATTTTTCTTCCGTTTGATTCGAAGTTCCGTCGAAAAGGGCTTCTGACCGAAATGTACAGCCGTGAAGTCTCCTTTCGAGATTTGGAGGTATTTATGCACAGTCTCTGGGCACATCACATATATCTGTCGCATTCGGTTCTGGTCATCGCTGTATGTGAGACAGAAACATAAAAATAGAAATACACACAAAGTATTCGTTACAAAACTCAATGAAGGAGATCAGCTGGAAAACTTGGTGAAATTTGAGAATGATATAACAACAAATCTTTCGAATTTGGTAATCAGTAGAGATGCACAAGATGTAGAGTACTGACATTTTAAAAATGTTCGTTTCCGACATCTGGGACTACATTCGGGGGTGATAAGATCAATAATCGATATTTTGAGTTACAATAAATCTGAATTCTGTTCAACTCTGAATTAGTAAAGGTAATGTTGTACACATTTTAATAGTAGTAGCAGTAGTATTAATACTTGCAATTTATACTTAGTGAATCGATTACTAAATATGAACAGTTTTCTTCTCACGATGCTGCCTGCGCGCACCTGTGTGTTTGTGTTTGTGTGTGTGTGTGTGTGTGTGTGTGTATGTGTAAGGATCACAAATCTCGCAACTCATATGAGTATTTTGTTTTCAATATGTTTTTACTTGTATAAGTATTATTACTTTTACACGGTAGTTTTAATTTTGTGTTCGTCGACACTTCCAAATTTCATATGGTGTAACACCAGTGTGATACGACGTAAAATTATCTTCTTCCTTTCTGCAATTCTCGTAGGTCTATTTGATTTGACGTGCAGCATGGCAGTCTGGCAGGTGCTGTTCAAGTTAACCTAAGCCTGACGCCTTCCGCAGTTCCTAGGATGTTGACACATCACAAGAACACGTTGCATCCTCCACAGTGCCGAACTTTCTTGGAATTCGGCACTCGCTTTGTTTGGCTCCGTAGCCAGGATCGACCAGCTGTGGTGCCTGTTAATTAAGATTATCACGTGTAGGCCTACAAGCTAAATATGCACATTTGGAATTTCCATTGTCCCAAGCCTCACAAAGTGCGTTCTAAAAACGGACTGAGAAATTGGGGTTTCAGGCGAGCTGTTCCTTGAATTCATTCCGCCTGACAGACTAGCCGTTTCAGGAAATTCGGGGAAAACCTAAGGACTTATACGCATTTCATCTAACACAGAAAGCAGAGAGGAAAATTTGATCTTTAAAACGACGACAACGGTTACAGTTCCCAGTGTTGAAGCTGTATTGTGAATAGAGATTCTGCAATATTTGAAGTCTTCCGGGATGATCATCAACTCTTGCTTGCTAATGTACTAGGCTAAACAACTTAATAACCAACACACCAGAATTAATCAACTAATAATCAAATGTCGTGGTCAAGTGGTTAGTATCCCTGTTTATGATAGGACAGGTTCAAGTTAAATCTCTGCCTGGATGCCTGCTTTAATAAGACATAACGTGGGTTTTCTAAGTCTCTTGTCACATGCCACAGTCGTCTATTAAAATGGACAGCTTCCTTCTACAGCCTTCCCAATCTATCCTTCCACAGACACTTTGTAGTATGAGCAGTTAAAAAGCGTCGTTAAATAAATTAAGAAATAATTAAACACAATTATCTAAATCGCTGGTTCTGAATCCTCGTCAGCAGTCTGTAGCTAATCAGCCTATTAACAAATTCCTCTGTTTTTACGGTTGGCCTACTCGAAGGTTTGTCATGATAAAAAAAACTATAAGACTGTAGCTGTATGCACATCACAGGTGCGTTTGGCAGAAGAAATTCAGGTATGCCAACATCCATTCTCTTTCAGTTAATTACTACAAGAAAATGCAGTGTAGGTAATGTGAGAGTGAGGGATGTGCCTCGTTTTAGAAAGGAAATGGAAACTGGTGCAAAATACAGCGACATAAAGGTAGTAAAACTGAAGCGTCTTTTACGCAAAGAAGATAATATTATGACATGATTATATCAAGAAACGAATGAAAAGTTATTGGCCTGGCAGGTGGTCTTGCCATTAACGCCGCAGTGGGTGTTTATCTTTGTCCAAATAAGCTACTAAATCTACATGTGCAAATTGTTCTCCACCTTAAGTATTTCTTGAGAACAGATAAAATGTAATGGTTTACGTCCTTATATAAAGTGGGCATTAAATCTGATATAAATAAAAACTAAAATGTCTTGACGGTTTTTCGTAACATTCTCCAGTTTCGGCTCATCTCCACGCAGTTTCCACGTTACTTCCACTTCGTAACATTCTCCAGTTTCGGCTCATCTCCACGCAGTTTCCACGTTACTTCCACTTCGTAACATTCTCCAGTTTCGGCTCATCTCCATGCAGTGTCCACGTTACTTCCACTTCGTAACATTCTCCAGACTCGGCTCATCTCCACGCAGTGTCCACTTTACTTCCACTTCGTAACATTCTCCAGTTTCGGCTCATCTCCACGCAGTGTCCACGTTACTTCCACTTCGTAACATTCTCCAGTTTCGGCTCATCTGCATGCAGTGTCCATGTTACTTCCACTTCGTAACATTCTCCAGTTTCGGCTCATCTCCATGCAGTGTCCATGTTACTTCCACTTCGTAACATTCTCCAGTTTCGGCTCATCTCCACGCAGTGTCCACGTTACTTCCACTTCGTAACATTCTCCAGTTTCGGCTCATCTCCATGCAGTGTCCACGTTACTTCCACTTCGTAACATTCTCCAGACTCGGCTCATCTCCACGCAGTGTCCACTTTACTTCCACTTCGTAACATTCTCCAGTTTCGGCTCATCTCCACGCAGTGTCCACGTTACTTCCACTTCGTAACATTCTCCAGTTTCGGCTCATCTCCATGCAGTGTCCATGTTACTTCCACTTCGTAACATTCTCCAGTTTCGGCTCATCTCCATGCAGTGTCCATGTTACTTCCACTTCGTAACATTCTCCAGTTTCGGCTCATCTCCACGCAGTGTCCACGTTACTTCCACTTCGTAACATTCTCCAGTTTCGGCTCATCTCCATGCAGTGTCCATGTTACTTCCACTTCGTAACATTCTCCAGTTTCGGCTCATCTCCACGCAGTGTCCACGTTACTTCCACTTCGTAACATTCTCCAGTTTCGGCTCATCTCCACGCAGTGTCCACGTTACTTCCACTTCGTAACATTCTCCAGTTTCGGCTCATCTCCACGCAGTGTCCACGTTACTTTCACTTCCCTTTACGTCTTTAAGGTGAGGTGCTTCAACCGTTGCCATGCAACTTGGCGCTCTGTTTCTGTGCTTAAGTCAGAAAGCATAAATTCCCTCTACGGCAGATTTGCCATACATAATCCAGAAACTTCTCTCTAATGTGTGCTTGAGATTTTCGTAAACAGAAATGAAATATTTTGTAGAAAATATATGGGTACGCGCAACTACAGTCACCTTCACAAAAAGTTTACATGCGTAAATGCAATATTTAATTCGTACTTCCGTCAAAGAGAGAGCTAACTATGGTTTACATGCCAGAAGTTCGCATGGCCGTCTGTTTTGTATTTTTAACAACAGAAGATTTAAAAGTACAAATATGGTGTTGTATGTAATGTCAGTACGTTTATATCAAGTTTCATGGAAATCCATCAGTTACCTTTAAGTTAAGTTTATTAACCAAAACAAACAACACCGGCACCGTTAGAAAGTGGGATAATAGCTACATTACTGCACAGTTTACCATATGACGTTTAAAACTATTCTTACAATTCCGTTTCTAATTATCACACTCATTTCATAAACGTTGAAGATCTCTTGAAGGATGCTCACTCTCTAAACACCTCTTGGAGTCCGGAATGTTACAGCAAGTCTTTATACAGAGGGTCCGTAAACTGTCTTTCCGAATTTGATATTTTATTACTCAGACCTACTTTAAGTTACACCTTTAAAACACACACCAACTAAAAGACCAATTTAAAAAGTTCTATGACCAGTAGTCCCACGAGTGGCTCGCGCAACATCAAACCGATATTCAACCTCCTTCCACACGTTTGAAAACATTTCGTAATTAATTTTTGCACAGGCCTCCCAGATCCGTGTCTTGACCTCGTGCATTTTCGTCGGCAGCAGGGGAAATTTAGACGTTGTCTTTCAGAAACCCCACAAAAGGTAATCCATCGCTGTCAGATCAGGCGATCTCAAAAGCCATTATATAGGGCCTCCACGCTCGAACAAACGATTAGAAAGACGTTCACTTTGGTAGTGCGGTGGGGCACCGTCTTGTTGATAAGTCAGGTCCTCCTGCTGCTGCGGCATGAACGATTCACGTGGCACGCCGAGGTATATGATCCCTGTCACTGCGGATTCCACAAAGGAGAATGGCCCGTACAGCTCTTCTCGCGACATTGCAGCAAAGAAATTAAACTTGGGACTATCCATTTAACGTTCAAATGACTCGGGAGGATTTTCACTGCTCTACATTTGTAGACCCCGTCCATTCCCTCATCCCGGCAGGAGGAACATAGCCTCATCACTGAACACCAACTTGTTCACAATTGTGTGATCATCATCCATTTTTCCAGGAAGTTTCAATGGAAGTCATATCGCTTCACTTTGTACGTGGGTTTCGGTTCTTGCAGAATCTGCACTCGACATGCAGTGAGATAGGCGTTTTCGAACAACTTACCAGACGGTTATTTTCGGTAAGTTAAGTTCCTTACTGGCGCCGCACAGATTTTCGCGGACTACGCACAAATGACTGTCGAATGGTTTCAACACGCTCTGCACTCACAGACGGTCTGCCGGTATATTGCCTTTACACCACAGCCACGGTCAATAAAAGACTCGTACCAAGAACGAACTGATGGTTTACTTGGAAGAATCTTCCGTACTTCTGACTGAACTGTTGCTGCACCGTAATAACAGAATTCGTTTCATGAAATGCTAACATACAGAAGTCATTTTTTTCGGCCGGGACGCCGTTTTACCGTACTGACGAATCTAACTATGTCCAGCGGGCAGAATGCACAGCTGACTCCAATCTCGAGCCAAATGAAAACCTTTTGATATGGTTTGTATTTCGAACCAGTACCTTAAACAAGTTCTACGTAATGAAATATGGATATCGAAAAAACTATTCACGGACTCCCTGTAAAATACGTATTTAATTTGTTAATTGATATTGGTCATCTGTTGATGTGAACTTTGACTAAGGAAACTGTATATAAATTTGAGTCATAATATATTGATGTTTTAAAACCTGTTTATAATGAATTTATTTAAATCCTACTCATCTGTAGATAATGCAGCCTTGAATGGCGTCCAACAGGTCACATGTCTGAACTAAGAACTGCGTGGCTTCCAGGACCTTTCTTTTTACCTTACAGGTAGTTACAACAAACAGGAGGAAATCTGTGCCACGTATTTTGCACCGCTGTTTTTCGCCTGAATTTTAGTTCCCATAACTAATCAAATTTAGGCAAAAAAATGACATTTGATGTGGCTGGTGATTACAAAAGAAGCTAAGCTTTATGGATCCGGGTTTCGCTCGGTCATTCCGTACGTACGGTCTCAATTCGAATCTCGCGCAGTAAGCTGCTAACCGGGAACCTGCCAGCGAATGAAAGTGCAAAGACCGACTTACTTCAATAAAAAAAAATTTGTACTCGGTGGTGTCGGCACTGAGTTTCACTAAATCGTCCGGTGGCAGAACACTTTCTCAGCGATTAGGCCTACAGAGTTACGATGCATTTTCTAAATTGCATGATATCCGAATTGTTACCGAACGTGCGTCCTCTCAACCGCAAATGTTTCATCGCCGAGTGACAGAATGACGCGTCCATGTTAGACTCGTCCACAGCTTCTGGAAAGCTGAATAAAACCACGAAAAGTCAGTCACAGTAGCTGGCCTCCGGGCAGAGATGTGAAGAAGGAACCTCCAGAAAACGAAGTAGGTATGCTGTACACTCACATGTGACGTCAGACAGCAGCAGTGTCACCATCCAATCGAAAACTATTTCTTTACTAGGGCAGTGTTGATTGGTAGAGTTATCTGATGACGTAGCATCAGCAGTAGATGGCTGCCACGTGCTTGGGAGCTAAGTGCTGAATATAATATCTGGACCTAAGACGGATGAAGAAGGCTAATGGAATAATAGAGATTACACAATGGGATTATAAAAATTTGCTCCCATACGTTCACTCAGTTCACGGAAGTTAGAAAACTCTTCCAGACTCAGCCGTCATAATTTGCACTATTATGGCGATGAAAGCAAGAAGGAGGCGCGTTTGAGGGAAAATTGACAGAGGTAATTACGAACCTCAAGGAAATATATCACTTGGGAGATATAGGCGTACAGTTAATAATGGTGCTTCAATTAAGTTGTGAGCATTAAAAGTTGCAGGTACATGGTGCTTCATATCATTCCAGTATAATACTTAATTTACACGAAGATGGAGTCGAACATCGTGAAATTTCACAGAAGGTGCTGGTGCAGTGGTAAAGCTCTACACTTGCATTCGGAAAATTCACAGTTCGAATATTGTCTCGGTTGCCAGTATCCTGAGCTTTGCGTGGTTTTCTTCGGTCTATTCACAGGCAACTTTGTGACAGTATATCGACAGACACAATCGTTTCCTTCCAAATCCTATCAAATTTATCATTCACCAGATCCTACCATTGTACGTTGTATAGATTGAATCACTGACGGCGTAGTACAGTAAACCACAAAAAGTAAGATATTTCTGCAAAATGTTATAATATTAGAATAGCTGCACATTACATGCCCAAGAAACATGGTTTGTTTCAGGTATATACTTGTAAATACAGAGCATAAAGGTGAATAATAATAATAATAATAATAATTTAATTTTAGGAGACATAAATGTGATCAAGAAAGAAGCTGAGAATATTCTAAAATATAAAGACCTTACACTAGAAATACAGCGCATGTGGAACGTAAAATCAAAACTGCTACCAGTAACAATAGGGGCAACTGGAACCATCTCAAAATCACTCAGCAAATACCTGAGCAACATACCGTAAAAGCACGACATCAAGGAACTACAGAAACAGCCATATTGGGCACTGAGCACATACTTCGGAAAGTACTAATGTAAAAGCACAAAACTTTCAACATGGGAAATGGCATTACATGTACCATAAATTGTAACTACAGAATAGCTGTAACATTATATACCCTAGAAACATGATTTGTTTCAGGTATATAATTGTAAATCCCCTGCATAAAGGTGATTACTACTACTACTACTACTACTACTACTACTACTACTACTACTACTACTACTACTACTACTACTACTACTACTACTACTACTACTATAATAATAATAATAATAATAATATATAATAATAATAATAACAATAATGCTTGGTTACGCGATAGAAAATACTTTTCTCATTAACAGCTATAATAATAATAATAATACTATTATTATTATTATTATTGATATCATGCATATTTAAAGAAAGGAAAGGAAAGGAGAAAGAAACTGACTCTACTGTGAGTAGTCTTACCGACAACTATTCTTACAAAAACACATTGGAACAGGCAATACGTAAATTGCCTGTACCGGCTTCACAAACCGCTTGCAAGCAGCTTCGTGTCTTCCTGTCGCATTATTCACTGCAATACAATAAACTAAACATTTCCAGCACCTTCCTTAAATACAGTAAACAGAAGTGTAATATTAAGTGCAATACACTGAAATGAAACGCATGGGCCCGACTCACGTAAAATTGAAACAGCGACGATCGCTGCGCTGTCTGCCGCCATGCAAGACACTTTGTGAAGTGACTAAAGATATGGGCTAGATAAAATAAGGATGGTCGCCCCGAATTGTCTTCTCACATGCTACTGTCTTCAAATGTACTGTCAGGCCTACGTCACGTACTTCAGCAGGGCTACATGTTTAATTTTCTTCAAACCCCACATTCTTTTATTCTGTCCACCATACCATATCCATGTCTAAGTATCGTATTTTAACAAATATTTAAAAACACTTCGCAAAATTTTATTACCTTACAAACAACACAATCTCTAAAACTGAAAATTAATTTCATTACAATCCTTAAAAGACAGAAAAGCGAAGAATGCATTTATGCATGTAATAGTACAATATAATGTAACTGAAGAACGAGAATTAAACATGGAAAACGTGTGCTGGCCATGTAAGCACATTTCCCTAATCTTGTTCCCTTTCTTTGTTGCTACCGTGTTTAACTTTCAAATAGAAACAAATCAGCATAACTGTAACCCAGTCAGACGGTTCAAACCTCCCAAACCTATATACAGGCGAGTTATAACGATGTGAAAGTATTATACGGAATTCAGTAGCTACAGAAAGTGAAAGTCCCGGTATCAGCACCGACTGATGTAATTCAAACATGGGTTAAATTTCGGCTTAGGGATTAAACTCACGTTTATACTATACTCGAAATTAGACAGACACATGTCGTGAGATGCTATGATCCTCAATCCAAGCAAGCCCAGCGGTTTGTCTCAGTACCAACCAAAGAATACTGAATCGAGTTCACACTTACACACTTCTTAATATTGTGCTCACATCTACGCCAATTTCTCTCACGTGGTCTTCCCTTGATGTTCCCCGGCCACAATTTATGACTCCTATGCCAGTGATGTGAAAACTGTTTACAATTTCTGTGCTTGCGACTCGGCCACTACAATACAACTGTGCTTAAGGTATTTGTCTTAATGTCCAGCTGTAGGTACAGTACAGGCTATTATCTGAACAGCGGCGTTTAATAACACATTTACAATTTCCCATCTGACATCATTGGTTTTTAGTGTAAATGATAACAAATTTGTATGTCTATCCGCCATCGTCGTTCCTTCCATTTCCTGTTTCTCGCATAACCTTAACCATTGCTTCATATCAATCACATACTTCCGAGACGTAATACTGCTACCAGTATATACAGGACAGCAAAGGTAAAGTTGTCCCAGTAACATGCCATAAAGGCATGATGGGGAGTAGAGGTACAGTTTTAGCCAGTCTGAACATGGACACTAGATGGGGGGGTGGGTGGTTAGCGCCACGCTCCGGCTGCTTTAGCCGAGGGAAGAAGTCCCGATACCCACTGTACAGTAAGCTGGGTGGTCCCCATGACCGCTCTGAATTGGTGTGGAGAAGAGAAAATTCCTTGCAGACACCAGGGTTAGAATCCCTAACCGTCCAGCCTGTAGCGACTCGATATACCGATTACATTATCCCAGCCCCCATAAATAAGATAGCAACAGACCTAAAATATTACAATTTGCAAGCTTGGGCATCCCTGACAGCACCAGATCTGGTTTACACAGAAGAGAGTAAAAAAAAACGAAGTTTCAGCACGAATCGTTAGGTAGGAGTCCAGAGTGAGCTATGCCTGCCTTAATTAAAGTCGTGTAGAATGCAAAGCACGGATGCAATTCTGCCTGACATTCTGTTCACGGGTAAGGCTCAATTTACACATGATGGTATTATCGGCACAAGGAATCGTCACTCTTTTGTGCAGCAAAATTCACCTGAGGTAGTAAAACGTAATTTTCAAAAGAGG
The DNA here is from genome assembly GCA_021186555.1 of Reticulitermes speratus. Lineage (NCBI taxonomy): Eukaryota > Metazoa > Arthropoda > Insecta > Blattodea > Rhinotermitidae > Reticulitermes > Reticulitermes speratus. Next base: position 21,000,009 of record JAJKFL010000002.1, read on the forward strand.
CTTTCGTTCAACGTGTGGTGTGGAATACCAGGAAACTACACACCTCATTTTATTGAGGGGCGTTTGATAGCTTCTGGTTACAGGAATATTCTAGAAAGGGCACTGCTGCTTTATTTAGGGAATGTGACTGCTGCAGCAACAGGAGGAATGTGGATAGATGACGGAGCGTCTCCATATTTTGGAAGACGGTTTACGGAGAACTTGAATGAAAATTATCAAGGTGGACAGGAAGTGGACCGGTGTCATGGCCATCTCGGTCACCGAACTGAAAGACCTATGACATTTCATCCTCTGGGTTTTCATAAAGTTTAGGGTGTTTTCTGGGGGTGACAGGACCCGCAGCAGATGCTACGGACGCACCGCAGCCTTGAGGCTTATTGTGCAACCCTGTGATGAAGACGATTATTATTTTTTTCGTTTTTCCTTGTAATGGAGCTTCGGTGGAATGAAATTGACAGCGAAAAACCGAAGTACTCGGGGGAAAAACCTGTCCCAGTGCCACTTTGTCCACCACAAATCCCACATGGAATGATCCGGGATCGAACCCGGGCCTCCGCGGTGAGAGGCCGGCGACTAACCGCCTGAGCCATGGCGCGGCCCAAGTTTAGGGTGTGCGACAATGGAAACCGTAAACAAAGACATGAACGAGTGGCAAGTGTAATCGAAGCTGCTACTAGCACAATAAGTGAAATGGAACACGTATATAAAGGGAGCATTCAATGGAGCGACACCTGGAAGCACGCACGAGTGACAAGGTGGTCATTCAGAAAGTCTGGTGGTAACTGAAAACTGATTGTGTATTCATTGCCGCAATATATTAGCACGTAACTCCATAACAATGTCGGATCGACCTATGGTTTATGGGCCAAATTTTCCCTCCAGCTGACCTCCAGAACACGCTCCTGAAGTTTGGTCAACTCGTCACGAAACAATCCACATACGAAAAATTTTGAGTCTTCGCATGAATCAGCCAACTAAAAATTTCTAAGCATGAAATATAGTTGTTTAGTAATAAGTCTATAAGACATGGTTTTCACTCGTCAAGTCGCAAAGACAGAAAGTCCCAGCCGAGTGCTGGTAGCTGTTGCTTCGCATTCTGAAGGTGTCAGCCCTCAGGTGTATCGTGGTCTTCTGTGTCTCCAGGAGAATGTGGGATATTCCCTTTACGTCCAGACCACTTTCTTCCGAATCATTTCAAACACATTACTCACAACTTCCCTATCATTCGTGCCTATATAATCTATTCAGTCAACAAGCATTATTAAATAAGCCATTATACAATCATTATGCCACACAGCCGAGACAGAACGCGCAGTATTTTTTATTTGCCTGTTCAGACTTAAATGAGTGGCTTCATTTAAAAGTTCTCTGGGACCTCCTAAACACATTAGTCTGCATTTTGTTTATTAATATAGGGTCATTATTTTACCTGACAACTGTTGGTTGTTACGTCCTGTTGACTCGTTTATCGTATTGACGTGGTGGCCCACTCAACAGACCGCCCACACGCGCTCCAGAGTATCGGCGGGTAGTGAGAGGCGAATGTTGTCAGACAAAATAAGTACCCAACGTTTGTAAACCTACTGTAGATATTTAATTCCATAAACTTCAATAACAGAGGCTGCCCAGGTCTGTATTTTATTCGGTGGTTCGGGGTTGAGAGCACCGAAATAATGTCTCTCTGCCCTTCAACAGTTAAAATCGACTAACGATGTATAAAAAGTGATCGCACTTTTTGCTGAGCACCGATCGAAACATGTGTATACTCTCCGTGGGCAAGATACGAAGTTAGTGAACTTTAAATCACGTGGTATTACGTAGTTACTTGTGGGCTACGCAGAGAATGTAAAATTAGATATACTTCAATGTGTGCGACGCAAATTAAGAAGAACGCTGGGCGGAAGAGTTTCAATATAACGCATTTTTACAGTTTTAAGAAGTAATGTCTAAAATTTCATTACTGTATGGATCAGAATGTTAATCCTAGCTTCAGCGATATGCGCGTATCGCAGCAGCTGAACTTAAGTTACTAAACGCAACATGTGTTACAGGAGGAATGACAAAATTACAAATCAAACGACTGAACGAAAGTGAAACACATTAAACGTCTTAAATAAAACAATCGATTACGAAACAAACTGGTTCTAGCATTTGGAAAGAATTGAATCATATATGCAGGCCTTTCATAATAAATGAGACAATTAAAATTAATACGCAATGAAACCAAGCAGTGAAGTAGATGTATTGCATGTAATACTTCATCAGTACAAATCAGAATCACAATAAACTCTTAAAACGTGGAAGATGTAAGCCTGTACGGAAATAATTAAGCCTAGAAAGTGCAACAAGGTTAATTCGCCATGATCACGATAACTTTCATTGTAAACGTACGCTATAATCCGGATCAGCTAAGCAGAGTTACTCACTTTGCAACCGCATATATGACTGCACAAAAAACATGAACTGCAGTTACGGAAGATGAAAGAAACTCAAGGATATTACAGGGGGGCTGGATTACAGGAAGAACGATGAGAAAATTATTCATGATGCAACAGAAACAGAAGCTCATTTCTTAAGTTACTTTATGACTAACCATATTTGTAGCACCTCAACATCCCAGCACAGTACACAAACAACCTCACATCGGTTATTGCTTCAAACACTAATTTGTGTGAATAACACCGCATCAACTACAGTGGTTATGTAGTGGATGACAGCACTATGTAGTGGATTACGGTTGACTAATCACGAGGCTGCCGATCCCAGTGGCCGCGCGGTCTAAGGCGTGGGTCTACGGCCGCTCGCTTACTAGGATTGTGGGTTCGAATCCCACCAGGGGCATGGATGTCTGTCTGTTGTGAGTGTTGTGTGTTGTCAGGTAGAGGTCTCTGCGACGAGCTGGTCCTCGTCCAGAGGAGTACTACCGACTGTGTGCGTCTAAAGTGTCATCGTGAAGCCTCGAAAAATGAGGCGGCCTAGGCCCCCAAGGGGCTGTCGAGCCATTGGAAAAAAAAATCACGAGGCTACTTAAAAATGCTTTTCCAAGTGCAGCTACAGAGAGTCAAATTAGATGGTACGATGAATATGAATAGTGAGTAGATAAGGATTTGAAAGGCGGCGACCGCAGCATGTTTCTAGGTGGTGTTCATCTAAACGTACTTGATAAACCCACAAAAGGCTATTAGCATTGCTGACCTGTGGGATGAGCTGAACTGCAGGTACGTTCGGAATATGTGACCAGAGGGCATGCGATTATAATTGAGGGTGAGTTTACGATTGTCATGCAATATCTTCACGAGAGACCTGTGTCTTGTGCCACGGTGAGATGTTTCTGAACAAAGAAATGTTAGGTTCGAGTTTCACTTATACTAACGTTGCTACGGGTCGACGAAAATAAAAATCGCTTGTAAATATGGCCGACGTCTGTCGTTAATGTTGCCTATGCTGCATGTAACTTAAATCCGTTTAGTGTTCCACGCAATGCAAGCTGCCTACTGTCATTTTATGCAATTTATACACAGAAATTATAAAAATAAAATTCGGTCGTCAAGGTTTCCTATCAGACCTCGCACCTATGGTATTCACTTTGCAGCCTGCCTTATGTAACATTTGCAATGAAACATATGCAACATGGGGCGGCTAAGGGGAGAGGGGTAGGAACTGACACTGCCAAGTGTTTTCACATTTGTCCTTCAGACCTGCAAGCAATCCAACTCGAGAAAGCGTACTTCCAGGTGAACCGAGTGAATTAAGCTTTCATATTCATTCGTGACAGTTCTAAGGTTTATCAGAAGCAGTAGCGCGAGTAGTGGGGGAGTGGGGGGGCGTTAAAAACACCAGTTACAGGAACTTTGTAATAAATTCCTATGTTATTTTACTGTGATGAGATGTTACACATACAGCCCAACCATCCCACCCCGTTTCACGTAACCCCTGCTTATTATGGGATGAGGGCCCCTTAACAATTTACATGTATCCAGACACTATATTACCTAAAAATAAGACACATTGTCTTAACACACGTTTAAAACTTTATTTTGAGCAGGGTGTTCACAATTCCTATTTATATGTTTTCCAAAATTATTTTTCTACGGTCTGTGAATTTATTTTAATTAATTAATTTATTTATTTATGGTTCATTTAACGACGCTGTCAATAACGCCGACGATTAGAGTCAAATGATCGGATCGGAGTGCATAATTAATTGGGACGGATGTGAAAGAAGCGGTCGTGGCCTAATCCGAATGTAGGCGTACTATCTCAGCATTTGCTTTGATGGGCAGAGGAAAACCGACAAAACCTGTCCATATAGTCGCTTTCGCGAAATAATTCAAACACTCGACGTCCCAAATACAAGTCAGAGGCGTTACCACTTCAGCTGACTCGCTCGTTCTAGCCTACGACTAGAGAAGAAAGTGTCTATCTGATGCACAGTCATGTTTTATGAAAAGGCAACGTACCTTAACAGCTATAGCTTCTGAGGATTAAACATATTCCTGAGGTGAATGTATGGTGTGCACTCACATAGAAGTGACAGGAAACCAATAAACAGTGAGCCAAAATGTAGTGCTTGGACACGCCAGGAAATGATGCTCTCCACAGCTTGGACAACGTGCTGATGTCAACAACTTTCGGCAAGTTGGTAACGTCGTGTGGTAATCAACATCCAGTTTCGAAGTACGTAAATGGGTAAAGCAGAATGCATTTCGTACGGTTCCCCCCACACTCAACAAATTTTATACTTTGAGGGGCTACATAAGTGAAGAAGGTTAGGGCCTGTCCCTCATTTAAAACATATCGGGAACTACTGTCGCAGTTCCCCACACCGACAAGGCAACAGCTGCGTTACACGTTGCATGTCCGCAGAGCACGTGGAAACGATACATGCAAAATAATAAATTACACTTGTTTTAAACCATAATTTGTTTTATCGCCATGTCTTGTCGCCTTCAATAATTACTTAATCTGAAATGCCAACATTCCTTTATGCAGACCTTTCATTTTTTTGCGCACAGTTGGTACGAATACAGATTCTCACGACATGAGGGTAATAGCAATAAAACGCACTTCATAGTTGCGCACCGTCGTTCCACTGCACGCAGGGGGAAAGGAACTGAAACCTAGCAAGTCAAGAGCCCTTGTTTCATTCTTAAAGTGCTCGCTAACTTTTAAGTAGTCCATAATTAATAAAAAAATAATGAGAATATTAAAATCTGCAAGAAAAACAAAAATCTTGCCACATGTTACACGTGGCACCATCGCCAGTGCACACGCACATTCATACGCATGTGCTTATAACACGCATAATGAACGACCTTACCTTGAATTATACCATATTCCTTAACTAGTTATTAGTTATGCCATGAAATTCAGCAGCATCATTTAAACACAAAGGCCTCGCACAGAAGGTCTCTGACGTCCAACGAAAAGTTCGTAATAAATCATACAAAAATTAACAATTTGTATTCATTATGCACTGCTGTTAGCATAATCAATCAAGAAGAATAAGAAAATCGGGACGTGTACGTCACATGAGGGAGAACAAGAAATGCATCGTACAAGTCTGTTTGGGAAGGAGCAGGGGAAAAGAGCAGCTTGGAAACACACTTTGAACAACACTATAAAAAGGATATTAAAGAACAGGGCATGAAGGTTTGAAATGACGTGCTGACAAACATGGCGATGAACCTTCTAGATCCTAAATGCAGGAAACTGCTTTAATACTACGAACTCGTAAAAGTATTCTTTGTTATATTCTTATCATTCAGTAAGTTTCCTTACCTAACAAATGTCTTGATATTGTCCTTTTAACACGAGTTAACTTGAAACAAACCATTGAAGACGCATCTGACCCAATAAAATGCGCACTTTACTTTCTTCCGAAAACATCCAAAATTTCAAGGTGCATTATATTCGTGGGCACTCAGCCCCTTACGGTGTTTGGAGAAAAATCGTGTTACGTAGTTCTTGTAACCGCGGCTTGTTGCATCTTCAGGTTGCGGATGGAGGAGACGTCCTCCGAATATGAAGGATAGCTGCGAATATGTTGAATATGCAGTTGTAGGTACTCGATAAAGGTGGGACTCCATCTTTGCAGTTGAGCGAGGGGCTAACAACTCCTTGCCGTAAGGAATCTCGATGTTACACAGGGTCGCGGGCTTGGGACACATTTTTGAAACGATTAAACCCGCTGCCATTCGGTCCAGAATCTTTTGTATTCGCATTTGCTGTCTAAAAACGTAAATATTAAGATACACAGAACCATAATTTTGTTTGTTTTGTATGGATGTCAAACTTGGTCTCTCATATTAATAGACGAACATAGAATCAGGGTGTTCGAAAACAGGATGCTGTGGAAGGTATTTGGGCCTAACATGAAACTGGAGAAAACTGCATATAGTTTCATGACTTGTACTCCCACATTACGTGGTAGGGTCATCAAATCAATGAGTATGAGACGGGAGGGGCATGGGTAAAAAGAAAAATGCACACAAGCTTTTGGTTGGGACACTTGAAGGAAGGAGGCTATTTGGAAGAAGTAGGAGTAGACGTGAGAATAACATTAATGTAGATCTTAAAGAAATATACTGAGATTGCGTGGACTGGATTAATCTGGCTCCGGATAGGCACAAGTGGCGAGATCCTGTGAACATGGCAACGAAAATTCGGGTTCCATAAAATGCGGGGAATTTCTTGACTCGCTGAGGAAGTGTTAGCTTTTCAAAAAGATTCTGCTCCACAGATGTGGTTAGCTGGATTGAAGGAACAGAAATGCGTATGACGTCAGAACAAAAAACACCATGCAACCCAATCCTGTGTTAAGAGTGTGGGTGAAATATCAACGTACGTGTACGTGCTCCTGTGGAAGCAAGATGGCGATACGAAGAACAATTTCCCCACACGCGAATTAGGGAAGTACACGCAAAAGTCAGTAGCACACAACTAAGGGTAATTTAGTTGAATAAAATTAATTTTCCTCCTTGTTCTTCCACAGAGAGTTGGGGCCTATACATAACTTTCACCTCTTGCGTAGGCTATCCTGGCCCACTCCCAGTGTCTTCTGAAATGGATTCGTTGAGTCGTCATTATCGTCACTGCGGGTTTCCAGACTTATCGAACTAATTGGCAGAAAATCGCCTCCCGTTTAATTAGTACCAGATGACGTCAATAGCATTGCATTTCACGTCCATCTTTGCCTTATTTATATTCACATTACAGTGCGAGTACCTTTCATATCCATGCCCACGCCGGTTGTTGTTTCTGTTGCAGTAGCTACCTGTTAGGACAGTAAAATCTAGGAAGATGGAGCAAGTAGTTAGAATGGGACAGACAGAAAATGCACACCAAGTTTGAGTGGGAACATCTTTTACGAAAACTGCTATTTGGGAAACCGAAAAGAAGCTCGGAGAGTAATATTTGAAGCAATCTCAGGCAGATAGATGGTAATGACAGATCAATACAAATACTTCAAGAGTAAGTTGCGGTGGAGTAATGAGCGCTCCTTTTTTGAATTCGGAAGGCCCGGGGTTGAAAAACACATCCGCGACCGGCTATCCTAAAAAGGTTTCCAGAGGTTTTTCTCTGTTCTTACTTATAAGTGTCCAATAATGCCACAGAACAGCAACGACCGCTTCCTTCCATGTCCTCCCTTATTCAATATTTACGTTTAAGTCAGTTCGACAGGGTCGTTAAGTAAATAATTTCTAAGAAAATGCATGAAGATCTTAAACTGGTTCAAGATCACATCGGCATTAGCGATGTATAACCTACCGATTCTAGTGCCAGAGTCTGTAATACTGGGCTGTGGAGTAGCTATATTTAGACCTAAGAAACAAGTAAGAGAAGGGAGAAAAGTACATACCAAGGAGCTTCTTCATTAACACTCTGATACGTACGGTAAAACGAGAGGCCTGTCTCCAGCTGAAACGCATAATAACACGAACGGCCTGTCTCCAGCTGACATGTACAGTAAAAGTGTACAGAAATGCAGGAACTGATAGTTAAACTAATAAATAGCCCCTGATCTAACTCAGCAATATTGATTCTAGCACATTTTCTTACTGTGATAGTCTGTAGATGTGAATGTCTATTAAATGTGAATGTCTGTCCTGCTGGTCTGCGTGCTACCAGTTTATATCAAAGACCCTGCCCCTGGCTGGAGTCCGATGTTAATAGCAGTTTGAGATAAGGTCACGGCACGCACGCGGCAAGCAGCAAACCGGTCTGTCACATTACCCTACGCTCCTTTGTGTTCACTCGATTGGCACCATTTTACTAAAATAAATCAAGACATTTCTCTATCAAATGTGCTAGATAATTAAATCGTATCTCTAGAACAGCTTAAAAATACCCTTGCATCTAGTTGCGAAGTGATCGCTCTCGGAATTGAAAGTATGGAGACAATCATCCTCCCCAAATTCTGTCTTTAGCTTATTATTTTTCTACTCCATCTTATGCACTTTTCCCCTCTTTTTCACATCCTTCTTGTTTCCTTTCTCCCTCATTCTTTCGCCGTCACTGTCCAGACACAGAGCTGTATCTTCAGGGTCCAAAAATGGATATAGAGGGAGGGCAGTGAAGTACCGCGCACTTTCAGCATGGGCACTAGATGAAGTGGTCAGATGTGGTCAGATTCACACTCCGACCGCTTCGAACCGGAGATCGTTATGTGATTACTCGAAAGTTTTTCTGAAAGCGGCGATCAAGAACAAAATCCTGAACTTCCATGAAGGAAATTACTGGGCCGTGTAGCTCGTTATCAGTCGCTAAGCATATAACTTCTAGTGCGCCCGAATAAAAGTGCACGATGCCAATGGTCAGAGACTTTAGAGACAACCATCATTACAAAAGAAATACACGTCCATTACACGCATTTTTGTGTGATACGCTGCTTCATACTTCAGAAGTACAGCTCGACAGGATACTTTACACCATCACATCAATCTACTGTGCACTGCAGCCAGACAGGAGTGACCAAATTCTGGCAACGAAAAATTCAATCGGACCCGCATACACATCTACCAGACTATAAGGTGTCACATCACAGGAGACGATATTCGTCACAGTCGTCGCCGTAAGAACCTAAAACGTCACACTGAGCATAACAATTAGAGTTTAAAATATGGTGTCCGAATTAATAACACATACTGGCATGTTCATCTACAGCGTGCGTTCTGTTACTTTAAACACCTGATGGATATTTAACAGTTTGGTATCCTCATGAAACTAGTACGGTCAGTAAAATGTGTCTAAATGCAACGTATAGCAGAGTCTGGGTAGGCAAACATTTGTCTGACACATTTCCTATTAAGAATGGTTTGAAAAAAGGAGATGTTTTATCGCCATTGCTTTTCAACTTTGCTTTGGAATATGCCATTAGGAGGGTTTAGGCAAACCAGGAGGGCTTGAAATTAAATGGTACACATCAGCTTCTAGTTTATGCTGATGATGTTAATATATTGGGCGGAAGCGTACATGCTATAAAGAAAAACACAGAAGCTTTGGTAGTCGCTAGTAAGGAGATTGGTCTAGAAGTAAATGCTGAGAAAACTAAGTACATGGTCATGTCTCGAGATCAGAATGCAGGACAAAATTATAACATAAAGTTAGATAATAAATCCTTTGAAAGGGTGGAACAGTTCAAATATCTGGGAGCAACCCTAACAAATCGAAATTCCATTCATGAAGAAATTAAGAGCAGATTGAAGTCGGAGAATGCTTGTTATCATTCGGTGCAGGATCTTCTGTCTTCCAGTTTGCTATCCAAAAATACAAAGATTAAGATATACAGAACTACAATTTTGCCTGTAGTTTTATATGGGTGTGAAACTTCGTCTCTCACAATGAGGGAGGAACATAGGCTGAGGATATTCGAGAATAGGGTGCTGAGGAGGATATTTGGGTCTAAGAGGGACGAGGTAACAGGGGAGTGGAGAAGACTACATAACGAGGAACTTAATGATCTGTATTCATCACCAACTATTATTCGGGTGATTAAATCAAGAAGAATGAGGTGGCGGGGCATGTAGCACGTATGGGTGAGGGGAGAGGTGCATACAGGATTTTGGTGGGGAGACCTGAGGGAAGGAGACCACTTGGAAGACCCAGGCGTAGATGGGAGGATAATATTAAAATGGATCTTCAAGAAGTGGGATGGGGGCATGGACTAGATTGATATGGCTCAGGATAGGGACAGGTGTCGGGCTCTTGTGAATGCGGTAATGAACCTTCGGGTTCCATAAAATGCGGGGAATTTCTTGACTAGGTAAGGGCCTGTTAGCTTCTCAAGAAGAACTCTGCTCCATGGAGTTTGTTAGTTGGTTAGTTAGTTAGTTAACAGACACCTAACCACGGCAATAGTGGGCAACCTTTTTTTAACCGCCGGCCACTCAGATACAAGTGACCTGGCGAAGTGTCATAAAGGGTTTCTACAACATATTAATATATTCACTGTATTAATATTATGTGGTATTAAAGACACCACGAACCACTTAGGCAAGGGTCAAGGGCCACAGGATGCGCACCAATGAACTACAATATTCTTCTCGAGAGGATCTCCAGCCCGAGGTTACTTTGGAATAGGAACAGCCTCCCCACGAGTAAAAATAATTACCCATTTCTAATACAAAATGAAAACAGTGCCCGGTATGTGAGATTAGGCAGCATATCGGCATTGTTCTTGAGCGTGCATATGCAGTGTGTCAGCCTGGCAATTACTAGAGCGTTTCAATTCACCACTTACGTAATCACTCTCGTTTTCTTTCATTTTACTTGACATCCTCGTTTCTCAGGAAGTCAGAGGAATGTCTGTCCACTCATTACACTCTGATATATGAAGAAGTAAACCCCACAATCACGTGAAGTGCACATACTGGATCGTGCCTGGTACGAAGGAGAATCCATTCTGTACAGCCAAGTGCGACACATGGCGTATAGCGACATGCAGCCGGCGTTCGATAGTATCAGAGTTCCGGAATCGTAGAAGAGGACGAGGTCGTCAGCACTTGATAATGTTCAGAGAGACTACACAAGAGCGTTCACCATTCTGCTAACGACAACTGCAAACAAGGTCGTGCTTAAAATTGATTCTTGCAGCTGTCCGTTGCTTGGCGGATAACAAGCAGATATGACACTGCTGAGATGAACACGGAAGTAACAGGCCCAAGGAAGGTACGGGCAATGTTAGACGACCTCTAAAATCCCACCATTGGTGGGTCTTGAGGATACCATCTCGCTACGTAGAACCTTATACTTTTTCCAATCGACAGAAGAGCGAAAAATTTCTTGTCTCATAAAAAAAGGGTTTTGAATACGGAGTTATAGGTTAGCCAGGTGGTCAGCTGAGGATCTTTGGCGTCGAAATCCACACTGGGCATTCGACAAATTTCTATTCCCTAAGATCCAAAAACAGTCGACCATTAACCGTATGCTTCAAGGCCTTACAAACACAACTAATCCCACTAGCCACTATTTGCACGGGAGTGATCCGTCTCGGGTTTAATAATCGGGACAATTGCTGGTTCTCTTCAGGCGGCAGGGACAGAGCTATTTGTTCACGGACAGACGACGCTCGTGCCTGTAGGCTGAATGCGAGAGAGCCTTTGGGTATATATTCGTATACCGTCAGTATCACGGGAAGCGTTGCAACAGCGTTCTAAGGCTGTGACAAGTCCGTCCATACCAAATGCAGCGTTAGTTCAATATGGTTCTGCAACTTGAGAAGTTAAGCGGAAGTGTTTCTGCGCTGTTCAAACACAGAATCATAATTATCACAAGTACAAATATTTGAAAAATAGGAGGCCAGTGCAAGGGAGATAAATGCCCGACTTGTGATGGCGCCGCCAACATATGCCACGTATGACGGTGCGATTGCTCTTACTTGCCATGAGGCCATGCGTCGCAGTTTGTTCCACATGACATCCGAACTTGAGGACCGCAGAGACAAAAGTCTCCACGGTGTAGGGCCAAGCTTCGCTTCGTGCACAACACGCTAAGCACGAATCGTGTTGCAGCATTCAGCTGCCTACAACGAGACAGACACGCGACGTGGTCTGGATTACGACCGGGTATTGTGACAGACGACGGATCGGAGCGGCGAGCCCTGCAGGACTAACAGACGGAAATTCCTGACACCAGGTCACCAACAGGAAGAAACACACCCAGTCAGCATTCCTAGTGATCTACTTTAGAGGTCGTAATTCGTGGGGCGATGGTGTAAAAATGTAAATATTTACACAGTGGTGGTCACTACCTTCTAAATAGGAAACGAACTTTCAAGGATGGCTCCTAGGCCTAGGTTACAGAAGGCAAGTTCCAGATCAAACGAGATCTCTTATTATATGGGGTAGATTTACATTTGCAGATGTGTTTGCAACATTTAGACAAAACCTACATACACAAAAAATGTTCTGCTTCTATCGTCACTACGGACTCATTTGCAACGAGAATTCTCAGCGTTCAAATCGGTCAATAATAAATGGCGGACGTAAATGTGATATTACCACATTTTGCCTATGAAATTATAACACCTTCCTTGATTTCCTTTAATGTGTCTTCTTTGCATAATATACATTAACACAAACTCATATAAGAGTCGGTCATATCTTTCCGTCCGCATGTTTCAAATGCAGAACCACTGGATGGGTTTTGATATAAACGAAATCACACACTTTGAACGAGAACTTTAAGAAAGTCCTTCTACGTTTCAGGCCGAATAAACGTTCGCATCCTTGTTCTGCGCACATAGTAGCTATCACAGTTTGGACCCAAACGCAGCTTAGGAAATTGAAATAGACTGCTTGCGTCACATAAATTTATGTGACAAAAATGGAAATCTGATGTAGAAGACAGTTAATATTTTCCACGTATCTGAACAACAGCGCCAAAACCGAGCGAAACAAGAACAACTTATTGAGGGAAGCAGTACAAGAGGAACAGACTGATTATTTAACTACTCTGACAATTGCTAAGTTTTATGGCGTCATGAAATATGTGTATGGAGAATTGGTGGAATGATACCGACAGGGAAAAACTTACGTACTCGGAGAAAAGCCTGTCCCAGCGCCACTCTGGCCACCAAAAAACTCACACGGATTGGCCTGGGATCGAACCTGGTCCTCTGAGTTGAAAGGCCGGCAGCTGACCTCCTGAGCCATGACACTGCTCAGCTGTATAAATATTATATTCAAAGTTGTGCTCAATATTTTTCACGTCTACACGAATGCTATTTTGGAACAGCTAGGAGAGCTCAGAACGTCAAGAAGCTAAGAAGGCTGTAAGAACTGTACGTATGGCTACGATGCGATACGAAGCACAGCTTTCCTATACTGTTAAGTCTTATTTTCATTATCTTAATATTGCATACCTTATCTCAGGAACAAAAAGTGATGCTTTGACTTACCTCAAAATTCAGGGAAATATCTGGACTAGGGGTTAATCTATATCAGCCGGGACCCAGATTAAATTTGGGAGTAAGCTTCGCGACCCATAGTTAAGTTCTGAATTAATAATGTACTTCATTTTAATTACTTTACTGTTGTCTTCAAATTAAATATATTACTGCTATTAAAATATAATCCACACTTAGGAAATTAGGTACTTCTAAAAATAATAATATAAAAATATGTTAATTATCAGTTGGTAGTATACAATAGTTTTGCAAAAGCAAAATATGAGAAGCACAGCACATAATTGCAACAGTTATCGGTATATTAATGTGAACTTTAATTTTGCTAAGCCTTGAAATTCTTCAAACCGCGGTCGTGTATTTGAAAAACTGCATTTTAAGTCATGCTCTGGTTGCAGTCTGCTTCGAAGTTTACTTTTTGTGACGGCAAGTGCTGGAACCCCTGCTTCACACAAGCAGGTTGTACAGTACGACAGCAAAACTTTCAGAGCTTCATTTCCGAGAATTGGTTCTCCCTCTTTCTCTTTGATCCGACGCACTTCGTGACCGTTTTTTTCTGAAAACTGTCGGGCGGTGTCTCGTCGTTTTGACTCCCCATAAGTTGCTTTTGAACACCAGAACACCAACCGTCAAATCAGCACACTTCAGTCCATCACGCTACGTTATTAAACACGCTGCTATAGGACGGCATTTCAGTTTATTAAAGAGGATTATGGCGACCAACCATAGGCGGCATGTCGACTGATATGTGTCGCGACACATAGGTTGCGGACTCCTGATTTAGAAAAAATAGTTAAGAAAAGCTACATTAGATTAAGAAACATTTGTGACTAGGCCGTCCATCACATGCCACTACAAATGTGCATCTATAAAATATCTGTAAATACGTTATAATAACAAGATGTTCTGAAAAGAGCTTATAACGCCAAATTTCCTTCACTAAATGAAGCACTGTGTGATGAGGCTACCTATCTACAATAAAGTGATTTAATTGTGTACACATCTAAGGTAGCAAAGTTCCCATTAAGCTACGTTCGACTTACCAGATACAACCTCAGAGATTAAAACACTGTCATCCTTACCATTGCTAACATATAACAACTGCTTCATGCAGAATTTGTAGGTATCTCATGTCATTATTCCTCCCCCCCCCCCCCCCCCCCAATGGCTCGACAGCCCCTATGGGGCCTAGGCCTCTTCATTGTTCGAGGTTTTGCGATCACACTCAGTTACACACACTACACTCTGTAGGACTCCTCTGGACGAGTGACCAGTCCGTCGCAGAGACCTCTACCTGACAACACGCAACACTCACAAGAGACAGACATCCATGTCCACGGCGGGATTCGAACCCACAACCCCAGCAAGCGAGCGGCCGTAGACCCACGCCTTAGACCGCGCGGCCACTGGGATCGGCCATGTCCCACATACACACAATATTTCATGTGCCTAGCTCCAATAATTCATAACTAATCGCGGTCAAATCAACAATGCGACTGCCGTGTTCGTGGTTTACTTTAAACAAAACTGCGTTAAGAAAGGTTACATATTTTTCAAACAAAAAATTTCAAGACCGAATACTGAGTACCGCTCTATAAGTCTCATCTAACGAGCTCATATGGTCAGCTATTATTGATAGAAGAAAAATTAAAACGTACGAGTAGAAAGGTGGGGGTGGCCTCTAGTGGCAAAATATTTTATGCTAAGTTTAGTGAAATTCTATGACTTGGCTCAAAACTTGAAGTGGGTAGACGCGGACGCATAAAAGTAACGGTGCCACAGGGCTAAATTTTACGAGATGTTTTCTGTGTGCTCACCTTGCCGTACTGCTGGCTGCTGGTGGAAGTATTGGCTGTCCAGTGTCCTGTCTCCACCCTGGCGTGTTCCAGCATACCCGTGAGACTGTCCAGGCGCGACCATTCCTCTACGTTGTGTTGATGCAGAGGAATGGACCCGCTGCCTGTAGCTGTCGAAGGAATCACTTCCATTTATGCTCTGCTTCATTTACTCATTGGAGGAAACACACACTTTGGTCATGCCATTCTTACAAAATGACATCTGCCTGAAACAGAAATTAAAATGTGTCAGACTTCAGCAAGGATACTGGCAATGGGCTAGAGACCGGATTTCGGGTCGCGGTAGACAGGGGCCCTTTTCTCTTCGTCACCAAACAGTTTTAAATCAATTGGTCCCAGGGGCTGCTTTACAGGGGTCAGAATAGTCGAAGCATGAAACTGACCACCCATTTCAGCCCAGTGCTAAAGTTAAGAATGCAAACAGCTTTATTCGCGTTTTTCCACACACACACACACACACACACACACGACAACGTGCTTCGAAAAAGGCAATTTTGTCATTACTTTTAAGACTGGAACAGGAAAGATTTATATACACAGAGTGAACACAAAATACCAGGGAGGTTTCAAGATTTTATTTTCCAAAAACTAAGTGACATACAGAAATGAACCTTACATCACATCAAGGAGAACTTCGAAAAGTGTTTTGGCGTACTAATGGAGTTCAATGTGCGTTTCTTTTGTGGCATGGACTGCGCAGAAAGTACCGCTTAATACCATCGACTCTTTTCTCAGTGTTACCCGGCCTACCAGCAGTTTTCCCTGTGTGATGAAGCCGGTGTCTCCGAATCGTGTATACAAACTATTCTCGAAATAAACTTGCACATGGAGCCTGATCACGGAACTTCATCTGAAAATCCTGTTGAACAGTGGTCATATGTTTTGTGGAGTTGATTCAGTATGCGTGGGCAGATGTCAATCAACATGGAACGGTTCCGTCGCTACACCTTAAAATAAGTGTGTGGGTGTGCACAGTAAGAGATGCACAGATACTCGTAGGTCCTCACGTTTTCCAGCAGAGGCCGAAAGGGACAATTTATCATGGCTTCTTACACAACACCCTTACACAGTCACTACAATATGTCCAAATACAGATAACAGCGTGCACTTTTAAAAACTTAATACTGTACATCTTCCGTGCAACTGACACACATAACCAAGTTCATTACCAACTAACTACACCAATATTTGAATTACAAAAGCACTCCTACATGTTTCAGCTACCTTCCGTAGCCATCCTCAGGGAGCAACAATCTTTAAAGACATATACAGCGTTGTCATGTGGTTTGTAAATGTAAATGGTAAAATACATAAAATCAATATTAATATCAATATACTGTTGAATAACAATGTACAGTATTATCTTAAAATTGTAATAAAATTATTGTACTACAGGAAGATTAAAAGTTTAAAACGCTGCATCCAAACATCTTGTAAGAGTGGAACTTTGAATTTTAATGCAGTGGAAAATCAGATACGTTAACACTCAGTGTATACACCACGAACGATCGTACTGTACAGTAAGATAATACTGTGCATCTTTATTCGATATTCGACATTTACAATAGATCATGCTCGGTGGTCAAATGTGTCTTCAGCTTCAGGGCACACAACACAAAAAAAACAGTTTGTCTGAAATATGAAAACAAATCACCTAATACTGTTAGCTTTAAATAAGAAGAGTGAGATGAGCGAAAATTGTAGCGCGCACGGGGAACGCCAAAAATATTGAAACAGAAAAGAGCTACAAGAACAGGGACAAAGAAAACCGGCCTCAGATAATATTCTAGACGTGTGCTTGGGAAGTATATTTTTCGAAATTTTGCCAAACAGAGGTACCTTCTTGTTTTCCAGTCTCTCCAGGCGGAAGCAGAGAAAATTATTTCAGTCCAAATACTTGCCTACACGCTACTGGTGATTAATCTTCCCATTCGTACTGTATATAAAACATGCAGCTGGAAGAGCGTCTTTAAATAACATAAGATTCTATCAGGAGTCTAGGCCATAGGCAAATAAGTTGCTGTATCCGGGGTGAACTCAACCTTTTGGAGGAGTGAGGGAGAAATTCTACTGGGTTTTAGATGACTGCTTGCCGCTCATCCGGAAAAATATCCTTTGTCATTCAATAGACGGGTACGAGATTATACCTAATACTGCGTGGACAGGGAAAGGAAACCTGCTTGTACTGGAAACTAACATATATATTAACTGACGTAAAACAATTTATATTTATGTGAGCCCAATACGTATAGTGAATGATGATGGCCTCGGCGACCGAGGTTCGGTTTCCAGTAGTGGCAGAGGTTTCTGCTTTCGTCACCACACCGACTCTGGCGCCCACACATTCCAAAGGTGAGCAGGGATACTTTTCCCGTGGGCAAACTGAGCACAGTGTGAAGGTGTACTCGCCTTCATCTAGTAATGAGATTATAAATTCATGGAGCTCTAACGCCATTCCCCGTAAATCTTCACGGCATGATGAATTATGAAGCACAGACACAAATTTACCTTCTTATCTACACAAATAAATTATGTACTTTCCTCAAATTCCTCTCTTCCGTCATCGCCCATTGTCTTCCTTTCCTCTTCGTCCAACAAGTTCGTAACTGTATTCCGAGTGCCTTCACCTTCTCTTGCTGCATGGCACTTCCATTTTTACATTAGTTTTTTGTAGAATAATATCTTCAACTACATTATTTGCCTTTAGTTCCTCAAGTGTTTCAACATTTCTTCTCCGTTTATCCGCGTACATCCACCTAATGAGTTATCATTGCTACCATTTGTTGCTGTCGGCTTCAATCTCACTACAGTGTGTTAAAATAAGACTTGCTGCTGGACATGGGTGTCGGCAGTGAGGTGCAAAGTGATGCACGTGCAATACTTTAAGAATGTGACATAATTATTTTATATTAATCATCTATTAAAACCAAAAATAAAAATTATACAAAAAGAACACTAAATTTCGCACAAATTCTACAGTTTTGTCTAAGGATGAATTACATAGTTGCTGTTCTCTCGGCTTCTCTGCAATTGATCATTAAAAATCTGGTCACCTTATATATTAGAAATTTGCACCACCTTACAAAAAATCCTGCCGGCGCTGATGTTCTTGACAATTTACTCGGATTTGTCACCGAGCATGCTGGTGTAGCGATAACCCTCTGGATTGTATACAGGATTCACCCGGTTCAAATCTCGGCTATCCTGAGGTTTCTCGTATTTTTCAATCAGACTCTCCAAGAAAATTCCGAAAGTGTAAGGTCCATCTTCGAATAATCTATGTGCATTTCCTTTCAATTATTACGTACTCAATCACGATCATATTCCCATCACAAACGACGCTGTAGCCTATAACTCTTGCGGTAGAAACATCGACTGAATCAATATCACAACTGTCAAGATTATTGTAATTAACATTAAATTCTAACGTACCGTGGGGCCGCACGTGATCATTTGCGGCCTGTTGGCCATCCCTGGTTTAGAAGATTAAGTGGTTAACTGGATTGGAACAATTGGAACAGACGGCAACCCCACCGGTAAGCAATCTGGATGTGCTCCATTGAATACGACAGCATACAAACCGGCTGTTTCTTGTAAAGATGAAAGTTAATTTCAAATTGTACATTGTACTTATATTGTGTCAGTTCACTGTAGTAATTGGCACCAACATGGCCCAAGGAATAAGTAGGTCAGCCACGCATAACTGCGGAAAATATGTTTATACTACGCTTCTCGAGTGAAATTATCATTTGGAAGATAAAGCCACGTGCAGAACCCCTCTATGTACTCTTTTGCACAAAGTGCAAAAAATTAACGTATAATTAAGAGGTCGTGTCTTTTTCAGGATCCTCTTGAAGACGGAATGAACAGTGCTTATGCAGCAGCTCTGGACGTAAGGAAGAGTGGTACGATGTGGAATTCTCACGGCGAGGACAGCTTACCTCCAGACTGAAAATCCCGATTACCCAGCAGAAGTGTTTTTCGCCTGTTTCAATAGAACTTATACCAATATGTGATGCGCCGCAGTAAGGTAACTGGCAGAACTGTTATAAACTAAACACCGTACGGCTGGTGTAGGGGCTACGCTCAAGTACACTGCCTACATAATAACAACCTGGAGGTGTCTTGTTGGCCACCATTTCTAAGAAAAGAGATGACATGTTGCCTGTATGGTGGCCTTGTTCCACCAGTGAACGGGTAAACAAAGCACAATTCCTTCTCTTGCAGTTGAACTAGATACACAGGACTACAAACAACGACCCGTTAAAGATTGGAGAAGTGACATCAATGCACGTATAAACAAGTAACCATTACATATAAGACACAGTGAGTAAACACTTGGAACCAGGCTACATGTACATATGTTACATAGTACCTAATTCTAAAGATGAGGTGGAAATATATTTCTTTATCATATTCAAAACATCGATAAGATTGATCGGTTTTTAAACTAGTTAATGGCGCTGTTTCAACAGCAGAGACCTAATGCAGCGAACGAGTAGGGCAATAGTCCTGCTTCACATTCGGAAGACGCCGGTTTCATATCCAGGCTCGGAGACCTGCTATTCTGACAGGTTTTTAGTGCTTATCCCCCGCCATCCAGGCAAATAGAGGAATACTGTATCAAATTTGGCCACGCTGCTTCCTTCCACATATTCCACTCCTCATGAACTGCCAATCAGCCGATCACTCTGCGCTGTATAGCCAATCTTAGCTCTGCTTCTCTTTGCAGGTGGAGGTCTCACGAACGACCTGTCCTCTATACAAAAAAAAAAGTGAAACCCCAACATCTGAGCACCGTAATAAGAAAGCGTAACAGGCAGCTGAAGAAAAGCTCCATCCATTCCTCATCTAGGCATTATATATATTGTGAGTAAGAAGCTTTACTCACTAGATAAGAGATTGTGGTGATAACAGAGCCGATACTTGGTACATGATATAAGGACAACTATACGCACTAGTTAGTATATTTTCCACAGATCCATGCATAATTCAGGAAGTTCTTGAAGAACTGAGTTTGTATGAAGTAGCCCACTCATAGAATTTCCGATATCAGGAAAGTTGTACGTCACAAACTCGGTGAATTGTGATGAACAACGTAGACAGCTGTTCATCCTCCTTTCCAGTAAGCAAGTCCCACTCATCTCGGCATCGTGGAATTGGCACGCAGCGATACACTGGCTAGCCCACGTGTGTGGAGGCACATTTGCACAGAAAGTTCCGGCGTTTCCTATAACGCCTACAGATCGAGTCAAGGTGGACCCAGTTCAGGGAACAATAGATGTCGTAATCAGCGTCTGTAGATTAGGTCTCAACAAAATGTCCCAATGTGTCGCCAGTTTGTCTGTGAATTTATAACTGATAGAACAGAACGGAACGAGACAGAACAGAACAGATAAGATCAAAACTGAACAGAAAACACCATGACAGAAAAGAAAGGAAAGGAACAATAGAACGGGAGGGAACAGAACACACAGAAAAAACAGAAGAGACGAGAAGAGAACAGAAAAGCACGGTTCAGGTCGTATACAATCAGCCAAGTGAACAGATGGCGAGTGAAACCTGAAACGTGGCAATCGTATCAAATCAACGATCGACAGTGACATTCAGTTGACGAAGTGGCAAAGATCGCTATCCTAAAACTGTTTCTTTTCTGTCCCACTTACATGTATTGGTGATTGATGTGTATGGTTTCAGTATTATGTAAGTCGCAGAATAAATGGAGGTTACAATTTAAGATAGACAATGAGAGATGGCTGAAACTTGTAGGCCGCAAGGGAACACTCGGATTTGTGTATGTTACACAATTTCGACCGAAAAACAGGAAAAAATAAATTTTGTGAAATACCCAACCGTAGATAGGAGCATGTTATTAAAACGGATCTCGGAAAAACTGGGCGTGAAAAAGTGAAGTGTATTCAACAGCCTCAGGATAATAGGATCCAGTTCAAATACTTCAGAATGACATTAACAAATTAAAATTGCATGCATGAAGAAATAGGGAGCAGATTAACTACCGGGAATGTCTGCCACCATTCGGTCCAGAATCTTTCGTCTTCCCGTTTTCTAACTAAGAATATGAAAATTAAAATATAAACAATTATAATTTTGCCTGTTATTTTATATGCCTGTGAAACTTGGCGCCTAAAATTAAGGTAAGAACATAAGCTCAGAGTGTTCTAGAGTAGGGTTCTGATGAAGATATCTGATCCTAAGACGGAGTAATGGGAGACTGCAGGGAATCGCATAATGAGGAACTTCAAGAATTGTACTCCTAACCAAATAATATTAGTGTGATTATTGTTAAGTCACCAACTGAATGCACTCTTTATTTTAAAAACACTATATGGTTTTAAAATATTTTGGCGACTTAACAATAATTGTGAAAAATGCACGGTGATTATAGAATAAAATATTAGTGTGGTCAAATCAAGGAGAATGAGATGGACGGGGCATGTGGCACGCAGGGGAGAAGAGCAATCCATACATGGTTTGGGTTGAGAAACATGAAGGAAGGAGACCACTTGGAAAACCTAGACGTAAATGAGAGAATAATATTAAAATGGATCTTAAAGGAAGAGGATGGGAGTGCATGGGCTGGATTAATCTGGCTCAGGATAGCGACACGTGGCGAGCTCTTGGAGAAAGCGATGATAAACCTTTTGGTTCCACATAACGTGGGGAATTTCTTGGCTATCTTCTGAAGAAGAACTCCGTTCCGTGGAGTTGGTTGGTTGGTTATTCAGTTGGTTGGTTAGTTAGTTATTTGGTTAGTTAGTCGGTCAGTCAGTCGGTCAGTCAGTCAGTCAGTCAGGATAGTGTAAGCACGCTAAATAAACCTAGGGTAACATAAAAACAGAGAATGGTGTTATATCTCCGTTCCTCAATATGTCTTCGTAGCGAGAACCGAGGCAATTTCACATTATTCTCTTTTTTATCTTAGATATCCCGTTGTGTTGCATAAATTACACAATAATTGTGAATTAACAGCAGCACAACTAAAGCGGAATATCTAGATAATATAGTAAACATCAATTATGTTGGTGGCAATAAATAATTATTCTGTAATTCACTTTATTCGTACAGGAATAGCACGGTTGCAGTCGAACAAACTTGCTGCGGAAAGTTCTGCTACAAATCGTCAGTAGCATCTCAACAGTCGCTACAAGGCTCAGTCCTGGACTAGTTTAAACCCTGTTCATGACCTCACCCAATTTTCGCAAAATCCGCTTACGGCCACTATTCTACCCCACCTAAAACTCACAAGCTATTACTCATAAATTCGTGCTTAATATTTAGGCTCTTAAGACCAGATTAAATTAATATTCTGAACTGCATGGTAGAAATTATCTCCCTATACCTAACATGCTTCGTTTGTGATAAGTCATACCTGGGCTACCTTGAATTGTTAATTACGGATCAGCTAGATATATACATATATATATGCCTCAAATATATCGATAATACTATCGCTAAAACCTAAAACTGGTAAGAATTCATTCAAAAACCAAGGGAGATATACGAATATTTTGGGACTTTATATATTGGGATGGCTGTTCGAGTTGTCGTTGCTGTTTTTTTCCCCCACTCATAATTCTGAACAGATACTATTTAATTAAAATAGAATAAAAGTAATTTCTCTTGCAGCGTAATATTTGAAGCACTCGTTAGCTTCACAAGAGTACACTATGTCTGCCAGTAAGAACATCGAGATCACTGTATTAACTTGCAAAGAAATCACTTGGAGACTACATATGCTGCTCCAGCATACGAGTACTTTGTCTGCTCTTGCAATGCACAGGCAAAGCCTTGGAAAGCGTGAATGTACTTGCAATTAGTTCATAGGCGTCGCCAGTGATTGCTTGTCAGGCCATTCTTCTAGTAAAGTATCCTTCAATCCGGTCACCGTGACGAAAAAGTTAGACCTTCACGTCATAATCGTTCTACAGCGTTTTAACGGTGACCTAATAGCCGGTTCAATCCCTTCGTCATTTGCCCTTTAATTGCTTCAAAATAGACGGAAGTGACTGTTAAAAACTTCCTGACTAGGCGCTTTCAAATGCGAGTTGAACATCCTTCAATATTGTACAGTTTAAATTAAATGTAAAACCAGCCCTGACATTAACACACAGTAAGTATCACAGAAGACGAATAGTGATTATTTCCCTAAATGGAACTGGCGTTTTCTTAGAAGTAGCAGGAGGGTCACAGGGAAGTCAGAGCAGCTGATCTTTTTGTATGAAAATGTAAACATTAAGATACAACTTATGCAACTAAAACTTGAACTCTGTTTTATACGGACATGAAACTTGGTCTTTCACTTGGAAGCTGAGTGTGATTTTGGAACAAATAATGGCCATGTCATGGCTCAAGCAGTTAATCGCCGGCCTCCCAACGAGGAAGACTCGACTCAAACCCAGGTCAGTCCATGCGGGATTTGTGGTACACAAAGTGGCACTGGGTAGGGTTCCTTTCCCCGAGTACTTCCGTTTCCCCTGTCAGTATCATTCCAGACTTGATGAACACTCGCTGAGCAATTTACGCGATAAAACATGAGGATGGACAGATAGGACACCCCACTGTGCTTTTACTGTTTGCTCTTCGTGCAAACAACTCATACACAATAATGTCTGCTCAGAACTTATAACGCCTATTTTCTGTCAAATGTCTCAATTCATATGATGAAGCTATCATAAACTGTAAATCAGTCATCACATTAGTACTTCTAATGTGTTTCTGCGCATATTGTCCACCTACGTTAAACCTGCCCGAAGATTCTCGCAGTTTAGCGCTGTCACCAGCTTTACAACTGTCAATTTGTAAAGAACTTTCCACGCACAATTAGTATATACGCCTGTTGCTCCGCCTCCATACAGAATTTTATATGCGTAGCTTCAGTGATTGATTAGTTGTCATCAAATGACGTGCTCAACATGCTTGTAGATTTGACGCGGCCGCTGAGTTGTTTTTGCGTTTCAAAAACCGCCTTAACACAAGCTTACATCATTTTCTGAGGTCTAGTCCCACACAACATTTCAGAATCCCACACTATTAAGCCAGTGTTGCTATAGACAGGTCCCAGCTTAAGTTCTCATGGCCACCATGTTGAATTACTGGTGGTAAGGAGTTAAAAGTGCAAATGTGGGCTGACGGCCTCTAATAGCATAATGTTCATACGAAGTTTCACGAAAATCTGCCACCTGCTAAAACGTTGTTACGAGACAGACAAAAGGAGAGACGAACAAACGGTGATTATAGGACCATAAGAATCACATTTCCTGACAAAATAAGAGACCGAGACGGCTAAAAACGTGCGCTGAATGTGCTGAGAATCTTCGGACCAAATTTTGTGAACAAACGTCAAAATGAACCTGATCTTAAGATGCGACTCAGCCGGCATGCGAGAGGGGATCTCGGTAGCAAGCATCTACTTCTGCCGTCTCAAGGCCTCGCCTTCTACGGCGATCGGAAGGGCACCAAGATGAATGAACAAACGAAACAAAGGTAAAAGAAAAAAGAGGTGAAATGTTAAAGAAAGGATCAAGGTTGAATGACACTACGATCGAAGTTCTCTACTTCACAGAAAACGAAAAGGCAAAGGTCACTTCGTACCATCTCAGAAGTACAAAATACAGGAAGAATACAGCATGATAAGTTGTTTTAGCAAATCTACATAACGAGGAGCCTGTCACTTGTACAGCTCAAAGATCATCGTTGAGGAATCAGAATAACGGAAGTTGCAATGACACTGACATACAGTCCGGACGGAGAGACGAAACTGCATACAAAGTCTCTGGACAAGAAATTCGGAAGGTCACTGTATGGGAGGTGACATTAGTACAGATCGTATGACTGAAGAAGATAATGTGAGGATGCGTCTGACACGCTAATGAACCTTCAGGTTCAATAAACAACGAAGAATTTCTTGACCACCTGAGCCTGAGTCTCTGAAGGAAGATTGTATGGTTTAGTTAGCGAAATGGGTTGCGTAGATTACAGGAGCACGACACTGCCTCAGGATATTGTAAAATTTCAAGCTTTAGCACTGGTGGCGTTAAACTCCGAATTTGCTACTACAGTTAATTAGATGTCTGTTGGAAAGTCTCGAAGTCGGCAGTAAGCAAAGAAATGCATGCCATCTATCCCATGTAATGTCCATTGCCTTCACTGGGGTTCATCAACATCACAGCTATTCTGGCGAGTAGGTGGACAAACCTAAATCACACAGCACATTTATCATTCCTGAGAGCTTTGGGCGTCTTACGTTAGCAGCCCATGATTATGTAGGAAATGCAACAACAGAATGCATAAAATACATCATACAAATGCGATTATAATTACATCAATAATTGGAGTAACCTGCCTCTAAATAATAAAATTATTGACGACCGGAAGTAAATAGTTCACTCCAAAGACTCACAGTTTATGGCCAATCGGTAATTTCGTAATGCATTAAGTATCGTGAGGTGCAGACATATGACGTGACATCTGCAAATAAAGATGTCCGTGTAAACAGGATGTACATGCAGGAAGAACATGAGTGGAAGTGTATATTACAATCAGATAGGCCTACGAATTTTTCTAAATAAGGTGTTTTTCCATGAGCATCTCATTGGCCTTGCAAATACAAATCTATTGCTGCAATTTTTGCAAGATATTTATCTAACAATCCTGTCAATAGGCCAAACTGTGTTGTCTGCAATGGTTGCTGAGTAATGAATGATAAAGTGGAAAAAACTGTGGAACGAATCCATCGTCGCTCAATTTGAGGCGCTGAGGAAAATTACCTACAGGAACAACGGAAATTCACGAAAAACCGCTCTCATGATAGCGTCTCCAGAAAGGGAGATAAGGTCCGAGACATAGCGAATACGATGCAGGAGAGCTATCTGCTGGTTCGGTCAACAAATGTCATAAAACACAAAAATGAGAATCCATAAAATTACAGTAACATCGACCCTAAAACACAGAAATGAGGTTTGAGTATTAAACAGAAGGATACTGAAAGACTGGAAACAGCATGTACGTTCATTTGTACGACTTATACAAGACTAGCGCGAAGAAACACGGCGTAAGTGAACAGTTGCGTGTACCAAATATTATCAATAAAGTTAAACTGTATCAAAAGAACTGATAAGTTACGAGAAT
Organism: Reticulitermes speratus; assembly: GCA_021186555.1. Lineage (NCBI taxonomy): Eukaryota > Metazoa > Arthropoda > Insecta > Blattodea > Rhinotermitidae > Reticulitermes > Reticulitermes speratus. The sequence continues at coordinate 21,026,418 of JAJKFL010000002.1, forward strand.
TAATGCTAAAAGGATATATAAACAGGACGACACAGGGGACGAAGAGGTTTGCGCTTACACAAAAAAGAAACCATAGCCCATTCAGGAATGAACAATCAAGCCCAGTCATGCATATTTCGTCGTTCGTCGTAGTAGTGGTGGTGGTGGTAGTAGTAGTAGTAGTAGTAGTAGTAGTAGTAGTAATAATAATAATAATAACACGGTAGCCCCGGGCGTTTTCTATTTCACCAAATCGTGTTTTATCACCGCGTAAAACCTGTATGTGTATTTGTAAAGCTATTGTTCAAGAATATTGTTGCAAATTAGAAAACATATCAAGTAACTTAAATTAATAAAAACTTAAAATATGACATGCCTGTTGTTGTTGACTTTTCAATATTAGCCGGTAGCCCGGATATAACAAAGTGCTTTCTTATAATCACTTAAAATTAGCACAAGCTCATATAGCGCATTTACAGAAGCCACATACGTAGTTATCAGCAATCCATTCAAGTTCAGTACAATTTTCGTGAAGCAAAACCGAAGTAAAATTGGGCAGATTTGAAGATAGTTTCTTTTCGGAGGACACCTGCTTAAGGCCTTTATCAAGGTAGGAATTCTTGAAGTGGCACATGACTTGGTCGAGGATAGGCATATTACTCGTAGACTTAATAACGAAAGCGAGTGTGCTGGAAAGCATCTTTATCATGAACAGGCATCCTCACTTACGCTTGTGACATGCAGAATCCACAAGTCTAATGACAGCAGCTGCCTTATTAACTGACAGAATACCTCAGCCTGCAGTGTTTAAACTGCTGAAGTTGAAGCGACTGACACTCATACCTCGACAAGCAGTGATCATCACACGGCAGAAGTCCTCAAGAAGGTATGGCAGGCAGCACATACTAACGTCGGGAAACGGTGGCAGGACTAAAAGTGAAATCCTTGCCTCAAGTCCTTTCAAGAAGGAGTTTCAGAATAAACAAGTATAATTAAAAACAGCAAAACACTCAAAAGAACAAACAGCCAGCCAATAAACAAACAGAACGTAAGATGAAACTACACTTGGAAGGGAAAACCGCGACTGATGTAGAACAGAAAGCACAGCATCACTTGTGGACAGTTAGGCCTACTCAGTGAGAGCGGGATTCTGTGTTAGATTGGGCCTTAAACTGTGGTTACTCTGAGGGAACACTATGCCTGCGTGTCTTCTGTAGTCAGTAATTCAATCCGAACTGTAAGAGCTGAAAAGCATTTAATGCGATCATTATGAAAGATACACATATATCTACGCAAGCGGAGAAGAGAGAAACAAAATGGTAGGAAAGAAAAAAAAAGATAATATGGAACAAACACGACAGGACAGGAGCAAAGCAAGAAAAATAATTGCTAGTGTCTTAAAATTGGCTTACTATAAAACTATATTTTATTCTCAAAAACAATAACAGGGCACCACTACCTGTGATGTCTGATGCTCGTCACTCAACAAAGGTGATGTAGGACACAGAAAGTACCTCTCAGAGTAATACTGACGGGTGACTCGACCTTCGGGTCCGTTGCAACAAAGGCAGGCTTTATGCTGCCGATGAAAGTTGTGAATATCTGCTAAACAATTAGCAGAGTTGACACTGCACTTCAATTTTGTGTCATGTACCGTCGGGGCAGGACGCAGCATAAATTTAAGTGCCACTTCGGATTGCGTTAATCCCAATAGTGACATGACCGAGTTCACCAAACCTCAAGTGACACCTTCTGTATCTCAAATATAGTAGCCCATTTTGTACCTGTACTGTCAGCGGCGGCTCGTAAATTTTTGTTTCTCGTGGGGCACCTCCCCAACAAATACAAAATAAAATGGCGAAATTCTACAACATTTTAATGTCGTCGAATTATGGTATCAATGGTCCCAGAATCAATGACACCGACGTTATTACTAAGCATGTTCAACCAATTAGCATACAGTCCACTGAGCAAGTTGATTCAAGCGGTAAAACTTCCGTCCTGTATTACGGAGTTGTCCACTTTGAATTTAGGTTGGGGCACTGCCTGTCCTGAACGAGGTTTGTCGTGGTTTCGTCTTAGTCCCTCCAAATAAATACCGGGACAGCAGGTGCGCACCCAGAATTTTTATTGGGGGCGGGGGACTGAACCGAAGCTATATATAATTTATGTTTGATTTTTAAATTATGTTATAAAAATCATGTCGTAAGTATAACTGTAACGTTAACACTGCAATTGCATTTACATACATCCCGCCAAATATAACTACATGTTCCATGACAACCCCTAAGTTAAATCGCAATGCCTAATCTTCATGGTTTTTTTAATTTCATCTGAGGTTCTAAGTTTTTTTATTTTATTCTTCAAAATTCTAACGTACTAGTCACCAGCCAATTTGAGTGGCTGATTTCGGCTGAAGGGTAAATCAAGTAAAACGTTTACTATCATCGTGTCTATAAAATCTGTGTTTTTTAAATTTCAATTTGGGGGAGGGGGCTGCAGCCCGGCAGCCCCCTCCCCTTGGGTGCGCCCCTGCGGGACAGTATCTCAGTTTAGGCCACGATCGCTTTCTTCCATAGCTCTTCCAATTTATCATCCACCAACCATCGTGTCACTCGAAGCTATATGTATACTCTGAGCGTCGTCAAATAAACAACAAAAGAATATAAAACGTAAGCTTATTATTCGATTCCGTCTACAACACAATCATTCTTGCCAGCAAGTGTCTGTTTTTATCAGCCCGCACATTATGACGCATTGCTGCTAGTTGTAATAAGTTGCGTGCCAATAACGCAATACACGTAGGCCTATCTGCGCATTGCTAATTGGGAATACTTACAATTCGTGCATTGTTACCTTTGCTGACGTGGTTAATGTCAGTCACACCCACCGTACTCACGCTGCGTTCTCCTTCAAAGAGTACGTAACTAAATGGACATAAAGCATTCCTCACGGGACAACTAACCAAGCAGCTCTGGAGTACCATTTGATGTTAAAGCATTGATATGTACGCCCCGCCTGTCTGATGCAAGTTGTGTTTTATACGTACCTTTTGTTCCTACCTCGTGCGGTTTTGAAGTGCACTGTGGTACCTGACTGATGTGCAAAGTTGTGTCTGTCGTTGAACGTTTTTCCTTCCTATTGCATGTCTTTGCTTTTAGGCGCGTTCGCAAAATTGTGAAAAGCGACTATTAGCTTCGTCACATCTGTCTGTCCGCATGGAACAACTCGCTTCCACTGGATGGATTTTCATGAAATTTCATATTTGAGGATTTTTCGAAAATCTGTCGAGAAAATTCAAGTTTTATTAAAATCTGACAAGAATAACGAGTTCTTTACATGAAGAAGCATGTACATTTATATCTCGCTGAATTCTTCTTAGAATGGGAAATGTTTCAGACAAACGTAGAGAAAATTAAAACATATTTTATGTTCAATAACGTTTTTCGGAAAATGGTGTCATTTATAAGATAATGTGGTAAAATACGGTAGAGCATGCAACAATGACAATATAATACGGCGCATGCGCTTTGCATGCTGAATAACTAAGGCTACAGACACACACTCAGAATATTTAATTCTTATTGCTTTCGCAAAGCAACAATGGTTACGCGAACGCTCCTCAATGTACATTGCCTGATTTGTTCGTAATTGTAGTCAAAGTTGGAATAGTGCATTCTTTTTATTCCGTGTACAATATCACTCCCTGAGTTTTGTGAATGCCCAAAAATCCAGCTTCACTGCATGTTTCTAATCAAGTTTTCCGTTTTAATCATTAGTCATTCATTCTCCGTGTCAAATACGGTAAAAATTATTGGCACTTCGGAGGAACTTCCTACCTCCTTCTTCAAGATCGTAATGAAGATTTTTTTTTTTTGCTATTTCGACACAGTGCGGCACAGAGAGCCCACAGTGAATACGGGACATTGTGAAACCCACAACCCTCAGCTACACATCTCACGCTATATAACCTCAGAAGTTGAAGCAGCGCCATAAAATAACCAAACAAACGCACAAAGAAGAGCCCGATAATTCGGACTTCATATAATCCTGATGCACGGCTTTTGCAGATGAAGAACACTTAAGAGTTGCGGTTCTTGTGGGTGGATACGAAATCAGTTCAAGGTCGTTGAGATCTGCAACACTTCAGGTAAATGACTGACTACACACTGGCCTCGCCTTTTGTGGGCTCAGTAACGACAGCAATATGTAGGCCTTACCAGTGGCGGAGCGTGCTCCACCTGCACATTAATTGCACATGTTCTGGTGTAACTAATTAAAGAGTATAATCTTCTTTGCTCAACAGAAAATCAATCATCCAATCAAAATAATTTCCTTTTTTATCGAAACTGAATATTCATAACCGTGTTTATAAAAGCCTGTAATTGGAACACATAAATAAAAATTCTAACCAACTATATAGTCTTATTCCGACAAATGTACACTTTATTACCTCCTATTTACCACATGCTTATGTCAACAAATAGTCAACATGTATTAAACAAGCATAAGCATAATTACATAAGCATGTATTAAAAAGGAGATAAAAAAGTGTACATTTGTCGGAATAAGACTATATACAATAAAAATGTACGGTGAAAATAACATAAAGTCTAACCAACTATCTTTGCATTATTATGAATTCGGTGGTTTGGTTGGCCCTGCCGGTAAATCAACATGGAGAACCGGCAGAATGGTGACTGGCAGGGAAAAACACAAGTAACCTGCCGCAGACGACACCACCAGCAACACGGCTATCCTGCAATCGAACTACGACCTCCGCAGCGTATTTTAACTGCAGTTTGTTTAACGACGCTGTCAGTAACTCACGCTATATGGCATCGAAAGTTTAGATGATGGTGAAAATGTCGTGAAGGTCAACTGAGAAAAACATCAAGTCAGGACAGTCCGTCATATGGCCGAGATTCGAACCCGGCACCACCAGAAAATAAATCGAAGTTTTACCGCTTGAGTGAACTTGCTCGATCCACGGTGAGAAGTCGGCGCAACCATCCGCCTGTGCTATGCAGCCGGTAACAAACAGCACGACCTATATAGCTGAAGACGTTATGACTTGATACAGGAAGAGATGTACCGTCCAAGTAGCAGAATTGATCAGAAAGTAGCAAACCATTACACATCAAATGGGAAGAATATGAGGAAGACCACGGCAAAGCTGGATAGATATTTTGAGGCATGTAACGGCATAAAGTTATCTAATCCGTTACGCCAAGCAGGAGAGGCCAGGAATGGACCATTTCCCAGATATCGGGCCATGAATTAAAAAGGAAAGAAGTGTATTACTTTACTTTGCGGGCAACGACTTTATTTACACGAGGTTTTCATTTATGAGCTTGTGAACATGCTTGTAAAAGCGAGCAGGCCTACACCAGTTCAGCGCTTGCCCCAGCCTGAAGCATCATTAGTGAAACACTGTGCGTACATGTACAAATAACACACGTTTTTAGAAGCGTTCACAAAATTGCGAAAAGCGACTATTAGCTTCGTCATGTCTGTCTGTGCGTCCGTCTCTCCGTCTGTCCGCATGCAACAACTCGGCTCCCACTGGACGAATTTTTACGAAATGTCATATTTGAGGATTTTTCGAAAATAATTCTATAAAATTCAAGTTTGATTAAAATCTGACAAGAATAACGGGTACTTAAAACGAAGACCTGTGTACATTTATGATAATGTCTCGCTGAATTCTTCATAGAATGAGAAACGTTTTCAGACAAATGTTGTAGAGAAAATCAAAACAGACATTTTATGTTCAATAACGCTTTTCCGAAAATCGTGCCCTTTATGAGACAATGTAGAAAAATATGGTAGAGCCACATAGGTCACAGATGACAATATAATGCCGGGCAAAAAATATGCGATTTGCTTGCCGAATAACTAAGGAAATAATACAGAGAATACGGACACACACTCATATTTAATACTTATTGCTTTTTCACAGCAACAGTGGTTACGCGAACGCATCTCAATGTTACGTTATACGTACAGTGCCTGTCTTGTTTACTGTCATCGCGCTAAACTGAACTTTTCTAAGAAAAAAGTCCCTGCAGTTCACTATCTAAGTATATTTAAATCTTGTTCAGTAATTACAGTCACAACCAACATATATATTTTTAACACATTAGGCTACCGGTTTCAGCTCTATAGAGCCATCATCAGGCCTACACAATAACTATGAAAATCAAACTCTATTCATTTTGTAAAAGAAATCCCCTTATTTTGTACAATTATAGGTATAAAACCTGTATAGGCTTGACGATGGCTCTACCAAGCTGAAACCTATAGCCTAATGTGTCGAAAATATATATGTTGGTTGTGACTGTAATTACTGAACAAGAGCGAAATATACTGTGCATGTGCATACCAACGGGGATGTCAAATATTAAGATCACCATCTAAGCTCAAAATAAAAATGATGTTGGGCACGACGTGGTACTCACGTAGGATGCAGCATTAGTTGACCGACGTTCTTGACTACTTCGTGTCATTTACCTTTTTTTATTTTAATAGTTGATTTGCACAGGACGTATCTACACACTACTGCACTGTAGCACTAATAATAGTCGAAAAATTTAAACGTTCTGATTTCAATTTGTACTCAGCATGAAACTTATCCCGTAAGCTGGTCACTGTTGACAATACATCCTTCCACTTGCGCCATATGATGTACAAGTACCACACTTTACATGCGTCTTACAATACGGCATTTAATAGTCAGGGAGATTCTGCTTCAAGTATTTCCAGAATGGCACTCGTCATTTACGTCATGGTCTTCTGTATTACTAACATTTAAAGTGCTGACAAAGTCCAAAGCATAGAGGATAGTTTTGTGTATTTTAACATTACCCTTCAAAAACCATTACACAGTTTCACAATTCATGAGGGCGAAGACAGACGAACGCAGAAATTTTCACACCATATTAAGGCGTCGCAATCCGTCAGCTTCATGACCAAGAGCATTCAGTGCCTCGCGTCATTTGGAGCTAGTAACTGCACGACATCCTAATTTCTTAAGCATTAATATACCTTGCAACAACGTCCGATCATCAACTGGCTGGCAGGCAGGCGGGCGGGCAGGCAGACAGCAGCCGGCAGGTAACCACTAACACGGACCACGGATTACGACTGAATGCAGTTGAGCAACGTAGCGACCAACTCGTATCCTGCCTGATGTACCCCCCTCTCCCCATCGTCCGCCTACCATCGAAGTCCAGCAACCTAAAAAGGAAAGACATAAGACAAGACACCAACAAAACAGCCCTTTGTGTCATAAAAGAGGTTCAGTGAAGATGGGAAGGCCGGTCACTGGTACCTACTAACGCTAGCAGCCAATGTTATTCCGGAGTTAATGGCTGGTGTTTATGGTGAACCATATGGCAGAACGATAATGAATACAAATATCGAGCATCCTGGTACAATTTAAAGAGCCAGAGGAATTCACTGCCATTTAAAAACCGTATTCTTGTGTTAAAAAAGGGCAAATTTATGGATACCTGGAATAATTTACCGACTGACCCGCTACTTACAATTCCATTCATCTCCCGTCCTCGCACCGAATATGCAACCCATCTCAAGATTACACTTACATCTTCTCACTTATTAAAGTGGCTGCTCCCCAAAAGGTTTCCCCACCAAAATTGTGCACGAATTCCTTCACACTTGCACCCGAATGACATGTTCAACTCATCCTAGATTTTACTACCTACAATAAGTAATTTACAGATTATGAACTCTCCGACAAAAAAAAAAATCCATAACACCAACGCCCACGATTAGGCACGATTCTGAGTCAATCTCATCTCCCATTATCACACCATATTTCTCCCAAATTATTAAAGTTATCTCTTTCTAACATTCTCACCAATATTCTATAAGCATTTCTTGTCTTAACCATCCGAGCTACATGTTCAGCCATCCGAGTCCCGTTGATGTTACTATACTAACAATACTATGTGCCCTTAATAGGCCTAAATATGATTATGTATAATTCCGTTGAGCAAAGTTCTTCTTTAGTAGCTAAGAGTTCCTTAGCTAGTCAACAAATTTCACGAATTTTATGGATTCCAAAGGTTTATTGCTCACTGACTACTGGTCCCTATCCTGAGCCAGATGAACCCAGTCCATATATCCACATTCTGTTTCGTTATGTATAAGGGTCTACATTCAATAACTCAATCAGGATACTCGATTCCATCTAAATCCAAATATTTTCCTATGCACTTTCTTTCCAGGCACTTACAGCTTAGACCTAGGTCTATATATGTTATTGTATTTTTCAGTCACACACATGACGCAGAAATTCATTAGACATATATTCTTTAATAAAAGGGGAAGCTTATTAGTATGCCAGCATATTTGAAATTATACAAATACAGTTGGTCCGTAAATGATCTTTACGATATTTATCTTGTAGACTATTTACTACTCGCAGTATGTGATTTACCAACAAGGCGGGGCCCCGCCACACGTCCATGACGAGGTGAGGTTGTACGTGGATGAACTTCTGCCTAATCAACGGATTTGGCCTGCGGACAATAAAATGGCCTTTGAGATAACGAGATCTCACATCCGTTCCTGTTTGAACTTCTTTCTTGTTAGTGGATGGGCATGGAGGCCTATAGCCTCTGAGATCTTGAGTTTTCTTCTAGGGATTTGTTAAGGACAATGTCTGTGTCCCTCCATTACAGACGACATTAGAACAGACGTAGACACAAATCACAATTCTCTGGAAAATTAAACAGGAGATGAAATGTCCGTTTGACATCGATCGAGCAACGCAGGGAACGCACACTGAATTTTGTTCTTCGTAATACTTCATTTGATCTTTCCGATTACAGCAGCCCTACCTCAATCGCGGGTTTGCCCATTGCGGTTTCGTTTTTTCACAGAATTGTTCTGACAACCCTCGTGCACCGCGGTTAGTTCCCTCATTTCTTCGCGGTCGCGACTGCATACTAATACATAAGTGTGGTTCTGGGAGCATGCGTCACTAAGTAGCTACCTAGATATCTTACGATACGGAATGTAGTTCGACTGTACTTTTCACAACTCTTAGAACTAATTGTTACCCTCGTGTTTGAATTGTGTCTGGAAAGTGTGATGTAGCCTACGCGTACGTGCTGATGGAGACCCTAAAGATAAAAAGAAAAGGAAAGTGGTATCTGTGGTAGCGTGAGTGGAGGTGTCGGATAACAGCGGAATGGGAATTGCCGCGGTCGGACGCAATTAAGGTGTAAACGCTCGACAATTCGCTTTAACAAGAAATATGGAGACAAGATCGGGGAAGCGTTAAGGCAAGTGTTCCATCGAGTACAAAAATTTCTTGTGAATTCGTCGTGACCCCTTCCTCGAAAAGATCGGAAGGGCCTTTTGGGTATGGCTGGAAGATGAGGCACAGGAAGATCTGTCAGTCAGTGGTGCTGTGGTGACGGGAAAGGCCACGTGATTATACATACATGCAGAAGCTGGGAGTGACGAAGGCAGTTTTCATGCCAGTGACGGGTACTTGGAAAATCTGAAGAACAGGTTGAGTCGGCACAGCGTGAAGAGAACAGGAAAATCAGCATCTGCTTATCAAGTGGCTGACGCAAACTACGCACAACATTTCGAAACATAATTTAGGAGCACTATGTACCACAGTAAGTCTATAACTTTGATGAGACAGTCCCGAAATTAAAGCATGAGATGGAGGCTCAATAATTTCAAATTCTTTGAATGCAGATCAATTTTTTTTTTACCGTTCGCGGGATTTTTCAGGAACTGACCCCCGCGAACGGCGAGGGTTTCTTATAGGGTATATATGCATTTCCTAACTGCACCTTACACGTGAACTGACTAGGACTGGTTAAGATCATTTACAGACACTCCTGTATTGACTATACCAGTGACAGTGGAGTCAAGGTACACCCAGCTCTTGTTTTAAGCCCTTTTGCTTTAACACCCCTTACCAATTTACACCTCCTCTTAATTTGCTCTCTCTCATTTTCGGTTTAAAGCCCTTTGGCTGGCTGCGTTTTATTATGCTAACCCCTTATTTCTGATGGGACTACCATTTTCTCATTCACACCTTTTTTATTTAAACCCACTTTTTCAGGAAAGCAACAAGAGGATATACTAGTTAAGAACCATTGATACATGATGGAAAATTGAGGTCTATAACATATTCAGATTTAAAGTCTAGGAAGAGATGAAACAACCACATATCGACATGGAGGATATCGTAAACAATCTGACAGAGCCTTGAGCAGCAACCTTTTATCTGACATCACAGATCCAATCTTGACCACCTTGTCAACTTGGAACACTGCACTCAGAATTCTTTCTTCATGCGCCAAAATCTTGACACTGTCTTCTTTGATTTGATGGTAGTGTACGACATATCTGTTTACACAGTATCCTGAGAACACTCTACCAGTGGTGTCCCATGTGTTGGCTACCACTGTTTCTTTCTTCACTCCTCCAGGACCAGCATTTTCATGTCTGTGTCAGTTGTCTTATCTTCATATTATCCTCAAGCTGCAGTGCTGCAAGGACCAATTTTAAGTGTGGCCTTGTTCACAGCAACCATTAATGGGATGGTTAATATGCTTGGCCCACCTGTCACAATATCTGTGTGTCGAAAACATCACAAGCTACTATGGTTCCTGGAGGCCTATTACAATTGAATGACAGCTCCAGCTTACTATAAATCATGTCCTCTACAGCGACAACCCAGGGTGTGCTCTTCACACAGTTACTGGGCTTACATCCTTCCTTGAATCTCTACCTTAATAAAAGCATTCCACTGTGTGTTCCACCTCACAGCATTGACTAGAAAGGTTAATGGGGTATGATGTCACTTAGTTTGGTAGAAACTTAACCACCTACTGCTTCCATCTTTAGGCCAATCTTTTGCACTCTAAAAATGGAGGCTGCAGGTTCCTCCAACATGATTTCTACCAAAATGCATCTTGTCAAATGCCACCAAGACAATAATCTTCAAAAAGCTTACTTTCCGATTGCACAGACGTCCAGTTCTACATATTTGTTAGAATTGTTATTATTCCTGTTTTACTTTTATGAAAGAACTTCAAATTCTCACGCATCAAATATGCCAGATATAACATCCAGTTCTGCACCTTCGCTAAGATGGTACTTGTTAACTTACAAATATACACAAAACATATAAATATTACTATGATCCATGCCCAGCTCCAATGGTTTACTATTGTTGTATAACTACATTGATGTCATCTTAGGTTCTACAGAAATACTCTTCCAAGATCTGTTACCATATATGATTTCAGGACCATAAGAAAAGTGGAGCTAGTGTCACTACTTCAACCTCACAAGTTCAAGTGCTGGCCATGCTGTTATTACTAATTGTAAGAAAATAAATAGTAAAGTGTTGGAATGTCTCCAAGTTTCATGAAAATCGATCAACTGGCTCAAAAGGTAAAATGGAGAGGAAATGCAAAACAGCATGAAACCGTAAGCGTACTTCTCTCATAGAGGAAGGAGAGGCTAACAAGAACAGGCTGAGGAAATATCTGTTTAGAGCTGCAATGCCATGAAGACACTCATAGTGCCATCATTCTAGAGGCCAGGCTCTTACATAACAAAATTCATCTACACTGTTTATAAAAAGTATTTATTTGTTCAACACAATTTGTGCTTTTTTTCATATTATCTGAAGTGGATCTCTATCAGTTTCAGACAGCATAACCTCAACACTCCCACCACACAATTCTGTTGCTAGCTTTCCAGCAAACACTTTGAGGAAACCCCTCTCTGTGTTGCTGTGATCACACAGGATTACATGGGTGCCTTTGTGAACAGCATCCAAAATATCATGATGTTGCATCTCGCCTGTTAAATAAAGATCAGCTTTCACACCCCTAAGAACAGATGATCCAGAACCGGCACAAATGGCAACAGTAGAGACAGGAGATTCTGTAAAATAAGAAATAAAACTCTAAAAGAAATGAAACTGAAAGAAATAATTATGAAAGAGCAATACACAGGTATGAGAAGTGTGCACCTTTTGACAGATGGGACGAGACAACTTATGGGACTAAATGTACAGGAGTGGATAATATTAAAATGTTCCTTAGAATAACAGGATGAGAAAGTGTGGACAGGATCTCAACTGCTTTATGACACAGAGCATGATGATAAACCCTCAGGTTTCATGCAGCATAAAATATCTGTCAGCTAAGTGACTTCATTCTGTAGTATGTCTTACGACAGGTCCGTAGCCTCTTCCAAAGAGAGTTCTCCACAGGGTGCGATCTAGTGCTTCCTCTTTCAATTTCCAGTATCTTCTCTTTTCCTTAAGGTCATCCAGCAGCTGCTTACATCTTCTCCCTCGTCTTCCCTCCTTCCTTCTAACTTTCCTTCAATCACGTGTTTCAGAAGGCAGTTTCTATGCAAGATATGACCAATCCAGGACAAAGTCATAACTGTGTACATGAAGTAGCTGTGGTGATGTCTCTCTCTGAATTGTCTGTTTCACACTCCTCATTGTCACACACATTCCAATGAGTATCTTCACATAATTCACCAAAATACCATCCCCTGTAGCTGTCCTAAGCAAAGCCATGTTTTGCATCAATGAATTATAAATAAAAATTAAGAACATATTTGAGGTTGCATTATTTTGAATCTTCATGAGGTCTACAAGTTCAGGTCAGAAAAAGTCGGTGTACGATGTTGAAACACATAAACATCCTGCTTCAAGCTGCTAATAACCTTGAAGTGATGTTGCAGGTGATACATACATGTGGACAATACAGCATAACAAAACAAACTACATGACACATACAAGTACAGAACAGAAATGATGTTTTTCTACATGACCTGATAATAAAGTGTTAAACTGAGTGCATGGGTTAACAGTTCACAAAGCGTGTTCACATACAAACTAAAAAACCTATCTCACCCATATGTTTGTGTCTTGCCAGTGCCAACCTAATATTCTGCAAGTTAAGATGCTTCTTCACAAGTTCTGCCACAGCTGTCAGTTGCAAAGGTCTTTTTAAGCAACATAAGCGTCCCATACCAATGCCATGAGGTGGAACCTGTAATGGTAACATATAAGAATAAGATTTAATATTAAATATACTATAATATATGAGTCCGCTATAAACACTGTAACTAATACCAAGTCTGTATCTTATATATTTGTAGCATGTATCATCTAAAGAGTATTTAAAACATACACACACACTCCAAGTACACTATGCACAAATAACTATCTGGTAATGGGAAGTAAAACTACAATACAAAAATGAACAACAAAAGGCATCAAAGCTCACCACTGAAAATATTACTGAGCAAATTCACATCACCACAATTGATCCTGCAGTCTTCTCTGGCTTGACTACTCTAAGAGACCACATAGGCTTTACAGCTCATTAAAATCTTTAATGAGTAATATTTCCCATACTCCTACATCATTTTACACAGCACTTTGTTTTACAAATATGCGCAATGGTCTTCCCTCAGAGTAAGAAATCACATTCCACAGTGTACAAAACGAGTGGTAAAATGACCTATACATAGTTTCATGATGCAAGAGACAATAATAGCTTTTGATCCAAATAATAAGATGCATTTCCTGCATTTATTCTCCGCTTACTTTCACTGTGAACATTAAATTTAACGCATGCACACACACATACCAGTTAATATATGTTAACTCTAAATACTTCTGCACATAACAACATACTTAAATATGCCCATACTAATGACTGTACTAGAAGATGTATTCAGCAAACGGTTGGCAATTGTGGACTGTGGTCTTCTACAATTATAAGGAACTTACATCTTCATACTTCAAAACTCTGAAATGCTCTTTGCCCGTCTTATGGATGTTACTATGGAAGATCTCAGCCAAAAGTGATACAGAGGATTTCGAACACCAGACAGTCAGCTTTGTTTCTCCACGTGACACACAACTGGAAAAGAAATGTTAATTCACTATAATAAGTAAATAAGAGTGACAAGTGTACTTGCTCTAATTGACTACACATATTTACCAACAGTCTGCAGTCTTGTGGTACATTTACTGCAAATATATATAAAACTGAAATTTCAATATAAATATGTAATATATAGAAACCTAAAACTCCATTGCAGGCAAACTATTTAGAAAACAAAGAAATCCATTACAATTTCCTGTATTTCATTAAACATTCTGGATTAAGCAAATGTTATATACTACTACACGGACATTTAATGTTCAATTATTGCAGCTACAAATGGTGCGTTAACACAGTTAATCAGCATAGGAGGGTGCATTAGTTTTTCATTTCATTATCCACTTCAGACTGAAGTAATCAAAAACAGATAATCTCACTAACAGCATAATTTCATAAACTGGAGATGGTATAAAAATGTTAATACAGTACTTCTTGTTCTGCTTGCATGCTGTTCACCTTGTGCTGTCCTCTTGTGACAGATAAAAAAGCTGATACAGGTCTACCACTCAAGAGATGGATACATTACATTTCTTTTGTACCGTATTCCATCAAAGATTTCATGAAGTCAAAACTTACAAGATTCAGAATTTATCAGAACCAGTCTATCTTCTGACAACTTTATACTGGTACGTAATGTCTGCAAGGTAAATCGAATAAATGCTTCATGGGCATAGTTATTGCATACAATTTCTGCCATTGGTAACTGATACAAAGCACGCAATGCACAAAATTCATCACAACCATCTCCACAATCTTCTTTGTCATTCCCATACCAATTTATTGCCATCACCATCATCAAATGGTCAAGGAGCTAGGTCATTTGTTAGCCTCAGCTGTCTCAGTTTCATACTTACCTCCTTGTTCCAACCTGCTAACATGAATCCATTTCTGTACTCAAATTCTAATACAGGTTCAGTTTTCAATAAATATTACTAGCTTTTACCTTCTAGATTAATTAAATACAAAAACTAAACTTAATAAGATATTTTAAGACTGCTACTAACATATCACCAATCAGCTCCTCTTGAGTTCCTCTGGTGCTGTCCTCCACACAGTTCTTTATTTGATACAAAACAGATCCTGATTCTGTAGGTTCATTAACAGGGCCAGTGATTTCCACCTGATAAAGTTTGGATCTGCTATCAGACACATCACTCTGAATCAGAGGTTTCACCGATTCTGTTTCTATAAAGCACAAGAAAATCATTATCATGTTGACACATGAAGATGTAATTAAAAGTACTACATTCCTCAGAAAACATTCAGTATACTTCCATAAACCTCTCGTTTCAAGGAAAGAACAATGTTTGAGGATGCTTGAGTGGAGTGCCCAGGAGAAAATCACATAATGAGGAGCTCTGCAATATCCACTCCTCACCTAATATCATTAGAATGAGTAAATGAAGGCACAACAGGGAGACCATTTGTCATTTCTGTGGGAAAAGAAATCAAGGAAAGAGACCATTTGGGAAACCTATGCATAAATGCCAGCAAGACATTAAAATAGACCCAGGATTGGTATCAATAGCAAGCTTTAGTGAACATTATGATGTGTCTTCAGGTTCCATTAAATGAGGACAGTTTTTATCCAGCCAAGTAACTATCAACATTTGTATCACATAAGACACAGGTATTATCACACAATTACAGCAAAGCATTTCAATTGAATGTGGCACACCCAAGATAGAGAAAATGATAACCCCCTGAGGCTCAGTGGGTGCCCAACACCCGATCATGTGAGCTCCACACAGCATTGAGATGGCCATGCATCAGATACACTGTAAGAATACCCTGCTTGTAAGGGGTGCTGGATTTAGCAACAGACAATAGGCAGGAGAGGACAGAACTATTCTTCACTTCTCTCTACACAGGGAGGCTTTGGTTATGACCAAACTGGATTCTATCTCACTGTATTAAAAATATCACTTGTTATTTGGAATACCATTAAAAATTACATATAAGCAGCTGCATCTAACTTCCACAAATAATTACTGTATACTGAATAATCCATTACACAGTAAACCAGCTTGCATTTCATGTCAGTGAGATGTTCACCTAACATCAGCTCCTGAAACCAATCTGCAGCATCTGGCACCAGGATTCCACCAAGGGCCCTGCATACCCCAAAGTACAAGACACAACACTCTGTATCATGGAGTTAGTTACAGATAAATCTTGAAAAAGGGCAAGACAGTTTTATTTTGACATTGTTGTACAATGTCCACCTAACATACCAAATGCACTTGTCAGCCAATCATTCACACCACCAGACACAGCATCAAAACTTGTGTGAGGAGAATATACTGCAATCCTGTTCTCAAGGCATGTAGCAATGATACGCTCCTGAAATTAAAAGAAGGAGACTGTTAGGACCATATATAAGCTAATAAAATACTTTCATTTTAAAACTGAGATTGTCGTTAATCCCCACTGAAACTGACTGGACATAATACAGTACAACTGATATGGATGTCAGAATTGAAAGGAATGAGGTTGCTAATAAAGCATCCATTTATAGGACCTAAACTAGCATGAGGAATTTTATAGTCACTGGATGAACAGAAAATGCCAGCAATACTGGCAGCTCACACTTGGACTGAAACATGCGAAGGTGCAGCAGTCCTCAGCTAAAAGAACTAGGGAACCATTACAACAGAATAGGAACCAGGAAAGACACATGACTAAACACTGTCACTTTACATCTACTCAAACTTGGACTAGTAGTTCCACCTGCAACAGGTGCCATGACAAGCAAGAATCAGCCTTACCTATCCTATGTGACTGGCAGGTTCTAGCTGAATTAAGATTGTGACCTGAGAGCACGATAGATGAAATCAAGTGACCAACATAAGGAGCATCATAGATAAACAGTTGGCAACCCGCCATGATTCAATAATCAGGGCCCCTTTATATAACTGTTTGCAAAGTCACTCCCAGAAGCTCTTAACAGGAATCCAGAATACTACCTTCTGTCAGAAGAATGGGGGGGACCCCCTGTGCTGTGGGGTCTGTAGGGGCCTTATCTACACCACTGATCATAAGGCCCATTAAGCAAGGTACTGTGCTTCATTAAAGGTGCAGGAATAAATGAAAGAGGATACACAACAGATCAAATAGTGTCACGCTCTCTGGGTTTTTAATGCCCAACTTTTCAATCACTTCTATTCTGAATTGTGTTCAGAACTTTATTTTATTTACATGATGAAACCACCTTCTAAATCTGTCAATCTGTGTTTTCAATCACACCCTATGCTGACAAGAGGAGGTAGAAAATAAAAAATTATAAGAATAATAACAAGAAGCTGACAGTGCAGGAGGTGAAGAACAGAAGAAAAAAGAGGTGCAAAAGCAGAGAACAAGAAAAATAGGACAAGAATGAGGACAATAACATTACAAAATGCCATATTTACACAAACATGAGAATTATTTCTGAATTCTTCAGATGAAAAATGGGGATCACTTTTTACTTGCACAAAAGTTAAACATGCTCCATAAAGGTATTTTCCTGAAAATTGATGATTGTGAACGGGGGTAACCTTGTATTCAGATACATATAGTATATAGGTAGGATTTAGCTCTTCAGACTCAAGTCTTACCTTCCATGTTCTTCCTGTGACAGATTTCAGTGGCACAAATATAGGAGGATGGTAGGAAATGATCAGATCAGCACACACCTTCACAGCTTCTTCCATAACATCCTCTGTCAAGTCATTCGTCAGTAGAATTCTTTTAATATTCTTCTTGGTGACTGGCTCAACCAGAAGTCCCACATTATCCCAAGACTCAGCCAAAGATTTTGGGGCAAAATTGTCTAATTTTGTAATCATGTCATTTAGTGAAAGGCCACAATTACTTGCATTTGTCATAGTTGAATATTTGTGTGCTGTATAAAAACCATAAAGCTTCCAACAATGCTCTGACTGTTCTCACAGGCACATATGCCTGATTTTGTGCTGTGTTCACTACCACACGGATGTGAATAATTGTAACTGTTGTACCAGGAGCTTATTATGGATCTGAATGGAACAGAATATTTCTGTTGAAATTTATTTCCAAATAACAAGGATAAAAGCATCTGTTAATTCAATCCTCTCAATATCTGAAAAGAAAGACACAAAATGTAAAATACTACATCCAAGAAATTAAACATGTTTCATACAAAACTTATTTCATTCAGAAGGCATAATGGTACAGAATCTTAAAATATACCGCACACAATTCCTTCGCATTTCATAATTTATATTCATCTTTCCATTCAGTTACTTAGTACCTCCAACTCCCACATACAGAATTCATTCAATAAAATATTCTCCGGCTAGCAGCTCAGTCAGGTGGTTGAGTAGCGAGTAAATTGTTTCGAGGACCATCTCTGTCCTTGTCATCAGTTCCTGTTGGTTTACTCACCATCCAACCACCTGACGCGGCTTCTAGCCTGAGCATATTTTATTTCATTCAGTTGCCATGAAAGCTTTAAATTACATACACAATTCATCTTTTTCATCCAAATATTTTCCTCAAACTTTGACCTCAAATACCATATTCTATGCTCTTCCTTCAAAATGGGAGGACAAGATTTTTATCCATACAAATCCACAGATAATGCTATATTTTTGTATATTCTGATCTTTCAAGCCATGACTGCACCATTCAAGATCCTCAGCTACTTGCTATCGAATTTGACACTGTGGTCCAGACACTGTGATCATATAATGCATATTAGTCAATGTGACAAGATATGAGAAGACACCAAATTACGAACCAAATGGTAGCATATATTCCAAAATTTAACCTGTTTCCTTCAAAAACATACTTTTTATCTATTAATTTCATCATCAAATACTTCAAGTTACGTACTTTTCCAATGGACTGATTAGCTGTCCTTATATGTACAGTATTACAAATGTGTCCTGTATTCTGCTGGAATGTAAGTATATTTAACTTTTAAACATACAAATAGAAACAGGCACTGGGAGCACCCAAAGGAAACCAAGTTCCCACATGGAGCAAGATACTACAGTATGCTAAAAAGGCATGTATAACAGCAAATAACAATCAAAAAATTTATATTTTCTAAGACTGTGAGGCTGCATTTGAAACACCTGACTCCTTCCAAACAATTACAAACTGTTGTGATATCCCTTGCAAACCTTCGTGACAGTAGCAGAACATAACGAGGTAAACAATTATGGATGTTGAGACACAGGGAGATAGCAGGCAATATGCATGCCATTTCTTGCCACAGCAGAGGTCTGGAACACAGTTTGTAGGACTGGGGCTCCCTGTGGCATGACACAGTCAGGAAGGCTCTAAAGAACCAAGCAGAAGAAACTTGGACTACTGGAAGACCATACCTGAACAGAGGCATCCAAAACTCCTTACTCCAGGACCATCACTAGGGAAAATGGAAGCATTATTACAACTAAATATGAAACAGCTAAAAAAAATCCAGAAGAGGACTATTAACAGGTTACTGCAACTGAAAATAATGTCTACATGCTGGGATTAGCTACTTACACTACAAGTGAAAACTCTTAAAAATAACTACACATATTATGCTACTGTGAGATTGTCACTTCACAGCTCAGTTTGTGAACCCCAGGGACTATGAAACACTGCAGTCTGCAAATAACTTCAACTTACCAAAAGTGTGGAGAAAACAACAGAATAATCAATTGTGGGTGGAGGCATAATAAGAATAGGTGGTTGTGGTATATGGAAGGGTTGACATCCACCCTGTTCTATTCTGTTCTATCTTTTACATGAGCCATCTGCAAATACTCTCAAGTACTTTCAGATTGCCCCTCCAGCCATGGGAAAGCCTTGAAGGTGTTAAAGTGAAAGATGAATATGTTCCCCTACCATAACCTCTTTTAAATTACACGAACAATGCTTGGTGAAGAGTACAAAAAGTGTCATTGGTCTGGGATTAGTTTTAATTCACCTGAAGATGGAAACAGGTAGTTCCTGAAATGTTGTGTGATGTGTTTTGTCACAATGAAAAAAGTCCTAAGTGATAAAAACCTCCAAAACATGTACTTCCATATCACTACCTTTCCCATTTCATTGTCAGGTGATTATCTTGCACTTTACTTTGTTAATTAATTACTTTACACATTGTTTGTTTTGGCTGAATTTTGTTAATACTTTTGAAATGAGTTACATTAGTTAACTGCACTGTAATTAAGCCATTTTATCATTGATTATAATGTTATACCTCATACATTACACTTACAACTGAGCAAGTATCAGAACACTCAATAGCAGAATTACAGGGGAATAAGGTGTTTTGAGGGATGCACAAACTGACATCCACTCCCAGAGTGCAAAGTGAAATCAGAATATTCAGACTGGATGCACTGCAGATCACCTAAAAACTACACAATTTTTAATTAAATAAAAAAATTACAAAACTAAATGAAAAAGCATTTGAAATTATCAGATAGTAACACACTTAAACAAATGCCACGTTCATGACCATATGGAAAAACGTATTGGTTATCCAAGAACAAACTGGCTTCAAAACAATCTCAATGCCAATGGGCACTGAGATCTGCAGCCCTGGCCTTCGCTCTTCTCAGATGTTACGTGGAGTAGGTTGGTAGTTGGTTACTGATGTTTTGTGACAATGAATTGGTGCCCTCTTCAAGGGTCAAGCACGTCTGATAGGTTGTCCCGAAACACTGGTACAAACTACAAACCTATGCCATGTAGCATCCCAGAAGAGCAAAGGCCTCAGCTACACCATGATAGAAGCCTGGAATCTCGTCTATCAACCTGTTCCTTAATGCAGATGGGTGGTGCTCACTAGAAACACAGTGAAGAGCAGTAATAGATGAGTTCCCTAAGCCAAGTCACAAGTTACTGATGTTAAATTTAAATTAAAAATGACAATGAAAGAGCATAATTGTTAATGCTGATCACAAGTACAGTTTTAAACAAGTAAATCAGAGAGCAGAAAATACCAATGGTATAAATATAAAAGCACCACAACAAAATAACAATGAATGTTGCAACTATGGTTTCAATGCCCACTCTGACATGCTTCTATCTAGAATTCATTTCAGAGACTGGACAGATATTACACAATGAACTGTCATGTGAAGGACTAAACAGAAGTCAAAAAGCAGCCACACAGTATGACTAGTGTAGATGATGACTGAAAGCAATGGACTGAATAGAAAGGTAGGTCATAACAGCCAGTACACAGTCAAGATCACATACATGGAAACATTTATTTGACTACCCTAAGAATTACCACTTGTGTTTATACATTTCTAGGAATGTGATTCTTTCAGAATATGAGCTACAATTCCAAAGTAACTTACTGTTAGGATGCCATTACAGAGAATAATGTTATTTCTCCAACAAGAATCACACCATTCACCATGAAAACATACATCAGAATAATTTCTACAAAAATGTGAAAACCAAACAAAAAATTAAGAACAGAATTAAAATGATACCAAATACCTTTAACAAACTGGCACAATATACCCTGGCATTACACATGAAATTTCACTGTTTCATGTAGACCCACATGATAATCCTTAAAGAAATTTTACAAATTACATAACAAAACAATATAACAGTGTTTTGGATATTATACTTGTATGCATATTTCTGTACATTTACTCTGTGAACTGCCATAGTTTCACTTCAGCATCATCACTTGCTGAAGCCAAAAGTCCCTGAACACTTGGATTCCACATAACTGAATTTACATCCTGGGTATGAGCCTTATGACAAGTATAGCACAACATAAAAGTTGGTTCATTGGGATCAGAATCTTCTGTTTCCTTAAAAATTCTAATAATATCATCACCACAAGCAGTAGCAATCAATCCTGTGTTATGACACCAGGAAACATCATACACAGTACGACTATGGTACCCAGAAAGCGTACACACACATTTCCAAACTGGTTCATTATCAGGTGTCACAATTCCTTCAGTATTTCCAGGAAGATACTGCTTCCATATCTTCACAGTACAATCATCACTGCAACTTGCAAGGCGAGTCCCAGTGCTGTCAAAGGCCAAGCTCCAAACAGTTGACTCATGAGAATTTAATGTTGCAATACAAGTCCAATCATTATCTGCCTCATCTTCTTTGAACAGCTTTATAGTATTATCATAGCTAGCAGAAGCAAGGATATCAAGGTGTGGATGCCACACCACTTTCTTCACATCTTGTGTATGAGCATTCAACACAGCAGCACATTCATATTCATCATCATCTGCAACCTCCCACACCCACACACTTTTATCTCTACTACAAGTTGCCAAGAGATGGCCAGACTTGGCCCATGCAACACTTTTAACCTCATTTTCATGGCCTTCCAATGTTGCATTACATTCAAACTGCCCAGATTTCTTATCCCAGATGGCAGTTGTTGCATCAAAGCTTGCAGAAGCCAAGTAATTTCCACAAGGAGACCATGCTACCTCTCGAATTGTTCTTTGATGGCCTTCAGTTAGTACGCCTTGCTGACCCATTTCGAACCTTCCCTACCCCAGATGCGAATGGTTTTGTCCTCACCACAAGATGCTAATGTGTTACCCTGAGGATGCCAACAAACATCCCAAACACGACCTTCATGACCTAACAGAGTTTGTACCAAATTCAGCTTTCCCATTGCACCTGAAAACAAAACACCGTTCCAGTACACACAAACATAAAGTTAAACTCTGCGTAAGTTTACTCTGTCATGCTGATTGCTAATGAAAAAGGTCAAATGGAATGTGCAAAAATGAATTTCTGCTGAACAAATTAAGACTGAAAGTCGGAAATTCAGTGATATGGACAGGGAAAACGCCAGAATGCCTTTGACAGCAAGAAAGTAATTAATAATGTAGAATACACAATCACTGAGGAGACTACATACGGGGTGAAGGAACCAAGTGAGAGGATATACAAAAGACAGTCTGGAAAAAATACATGTGGATGCAAGAGGGACGTTCATAAGATGGATGAGAAAAACAATGGCTGTCTCACACGACAATCCAATGTGCAAACACAAAAGGAAGATGACGTTTTAACTCTTTGAAGCCTGAAATACATCTTTAAGAATTCAGTTCTTATCTCATACAAACATAATGTATCAGCATTACAAACACCAACCAGTTTATGCTGTTTCATGAAATAAATGCTCTATGTACTGTGCAAATCATACAAAGCAAAATGCAGTGTTTTAATGCTTAAGCATGTGGTACACATAGTAACCACTGTGATTTAAAAGGTTAGGACAGATGAGACAAAATCACGAGCAAAATTATGCAGTGGAAAGGGGTAAAAAAATAAGAAACTATTGTACAGAGGTAAAAAATGAATACATGTCGGGAATGGGAGTGTACAATAGGCCAAAACAAATATTTACTGAACACCAACTAGAAAACACAATGGAAATACTGTTGTAGATAGAAGAAACATATAGAGATGCAAGACACGGCCAAGGCTCAAATTACAGTTATGGAACACATGCATGGAACATTTATGAGAATATAAATACAAGAGACATCAAACCACACATGGGTAAATGTAGTTACAGAACTTTTAGTATGTATGGGTCACAATTTTCTTGTTTAATATAATCATACAAGTTAAATTTAAGCCCTTTCTGCAGATTACATGATCAAAAAATTGAGCACACAGAACACCAACTTCAATGTTCTCTGAATGTTACTAAAAACTCTATCTGAAGCTGTGTGCATTTATAATTTTATTTATGCAATGAAAAAATGCATAGCTCTACTTCAAGTGGAGTACAAACAGCTTTCAACTATACTTTGCAGTTTTCCAGCCTTTACCAACATACAATTTTAGGTATCTTAAAACATTTGATAACTGCTGCCTGTTAAGTAACAGGTACAGTAGTCCCACATGAACTAAAATGAGATATTCACATGATATCTGTTAGTGTGGACACCCCATATGAAATGTCACCAAAGAACCTGAAGCAGCTTCGGAAGCTAAAGACGTACAAAGAGAGACATGACTTTCCACTCAGTTATATGCACTCAATATATGACAGGACACATATATGAAAACAGAATAAAGTCTATTCCTAAAGAGATAGGGAGATGATGAACATGTGAGGGATCATGTCACAGTGCACATATCAGCTGCCAGAATTCTGTTTCTATGTATCAGATTTTATAAACATCTACTACAAGCTGGAGTAACTCAATCAGGTTAAATTCCTAGCAGGGGTAAAGAGTTTTCGCTTCACCACCACATTCAAACCATCAAGCTAAGTCTCATATCAAATGCATACTGGGGTCTCTCCCTGAAGTGCCATACATGAAACTACTCCCCTTCTGCTTGTAAGAATGCCTAGTGCTTTATCTCCAGTCATCCAACAAGTTTATATTGTACAGTGCTAAGACATTGGCCTAACTTTTAACCTTTTATTCATTTATCATCATCTAACTGTGAAAATAACTCACATTTCACACAGCATGACAGAACTGATTTACATCTACACAAAGACAAGCTGCAATCTTATATTAGGACACCTGGATCCTACTAAACAGAGTTTATTATATTGCATACCTGTGCATACAACTACCTCTTATTATTACAACACAGGAACATCTGCAAAATTTATTTGCTATAAAACAAGAAGTTGCAAACTGGTAGTGAACCTTTAAGATAAGACATGCTACAGCAGGAAATCCATGTTATACCAGACAAAATGTGTAACTCATCTTGCACCTAGTCAGTGAACATAAATAATTACTGCCAGATCTAGTACAACTAAAGTAGGCTACTAAAGGTCAGAAACTGTATACAATAAAACTACCAAACCCATTACTCTTCTATCTGAAGTTGGCATCAAAGTATAATTATATAAACTGCACATCTTACTGGTGTACAAAGCATGACAAACCAGGACTGGGAAAACCTGGAATGGACAAGTGCTGTTACTTATTCATGGTTTATTTAACAAATGTCATTAGCTCAGACTAAAGAGTGTCAAATTATAGCATTAACTTGAAAGGATGTAAAACTAGATGGTCATGACCTAATTTGAGGTACTACCCCTACATTTGCCAAGTGGGATGGTGGAAAACTGTAAAGTCTTCCATCAGAAAAACAGTCTCTGGGCCAACATTTAAGCCAGGGAGTTTCCATACACAAAGCAGGGCAGCTAAACACTTGATCGCAGCTGGTCAATGTGTAACTAACCTACAAGTCTGTTCTGATACCATGAATAATTTTCTGCCACTTTTGTACTTCAAACCCTCTTTTCATATGGTCTTGTTTATAATACAGTTCTACCATATGGACCACAGGAGCAAAGATGTACCATTCATATAATGGAATTGATTTTTGTATTATTCCCAAATTTATATTTTTAGGTGTTTTCCACAACTCTTCCTATTATTTATATGTTAATGAATTATAACAATAATCAGTGTGACTTAAGGTTCTCAAGGTGGTGACCATGAAAATTGCTCTCTTCCTGGATGTGACACTGGTATACTTCTACAAGATTACACTGCATCACAGGCCAAAAGACAGCAATCTTAATGGGAATCACCATCAAATGAGATCAGGTTATCTCGTGTGAATTAAAGCTGACAAGTGCATCAAATTATGATGCAACTCATGATACAACTCTAGCTTGCAAGTGCAAGAACTAACATACACATGCACACATAAATGCACACAAAACCTCAGGGAAGTGACTGCTTCAGCTGAGAGTTGAACTAGATATGCATTTCATTACATGAATGCTGACTACTGTAGTGCACGCTGTTCCTTAAAGATTCCCAGAAAATGTATGTATTTATATGACAATTTAAACTGTACCACACTGAACAGAATGGAAAGTACTATGATTACATTCTTGAATTTGACTTTAAAATCACTAGGCATATCGCACTTCCAAGCAGAATACCAACAGTCAATACAAACACCTGGCCTAGCCAAGTATAAATATTTTGGTTCACATTTAAATATTAAACCAATACGAATTTAATGTTAGGTTAGATTAAACTTGCTTAGTCTAGTTTACATTATGTTACTAACTGTAGCTACATTCGGACATTACATTACCTTAAGAAACGCACAAAAATCCAGCGCATAAACTATTAAACATAACTTTGCCAGTTCTCTAATCGTCTGCTGGTACACCGCCACTCTTGTACCATCATACCTCCTGTACTACCATCAAATCTTAACTTTGCTAATTCCTTTCACGCCTCCGTTTAACAAACTATAACCTCAAATTGGTTATGATATAGGGTCCTTGGCAACTACTTAAAACTTAGCATTGGACAGGAATACGAAGACAAGAATCGGTTGCAAAAAAAAAGGGGGGTGATAAATTGCAATAAAACCAGCAGGTACAACACAGAACTTTAAACCTTCCAACCCTACACTACCATGCCTTCTTATAAACACAATGAATTTTGTGTAAACAGCGTACAGACATTCACCTTTTGTAATCAGTACAGTAGCACTCTGTACAACATATCAAAACATACAGCAGTTTTGTACGACCTGCTCATGACACAACCCCAGACAACAAACACAGCATCCAACTCCCACACAATACCCTACGCACTGATCATCTAGTATAGATCCAACGCCCAGAACGCCAATGGCGATATTTAGCACAGATGAAAGGTAACACTCCAGAGCAGGCACACGCGGGGACGCTGTCTGCGCCACGGATCCACACCTAGCACACCACACACACGCACCAGACATGGACAATACACATTACTCGTTCTGTCGCGAAACACGGATTTTAATTGCCCGTTTACGCGAAGGTGGGAGGGGAAATGTAATAACGTTCCTGTACGCTCCATGAAGGGATATAAGGGAGTGGTGGCATACCTCCACTAATTCTTAACCTCACCACTAGATACAGATGAGTTGTTCGCCTCACGCCCCGGCCGCTTTACCCCCAGAAAAAAAGAGTACCCAGTACTCATTCAAAACGAGGCAGTGTAGGCCCCAGAGCCTGTGTGGCCTTTGTTTTGGGGGAATAAATAAATCTCTTGGCCCTGCCATAATTCAAACTCTGTATCACCCAGCGTCTAGCTTAGTGACTATAATCACGTCATCCCGGCTACAACACATGTGGAAAGAAAGCTACTGAAAAAGATTAGTCCCTTGCATAGACCAGATACCCTGAAGATGGAGGTAGTATGTTCCACCCAAATGACAGTAAATTTACAAGGCATCAGGCACCACAAGATGGCAATATTTGTAGTCACCACCTCAAATTTTGCACAGGCTGCCAGTTCATTAGAACTGCACTCATCTGGGATATTATGTGGCGTCGTGTGGTAATTGTTTACCGACGCCGACTCTTGACCATTGAAGATGGGACCGATACGTTGCTCCGAAACGTCGGTAAACAATTACCACACGACGCCGCGTAATATCCCAGATGAGTGCAGTTCTCATCAACATCGCGGCGGAAACCTGAAATCAAGGGTACCAGTTCATTAGTCCTGTGAACCGGCCAACAGAAGTTCCGCATCTGAACACTTGATTGATCCAAGCTACAGGTGGCACGGCTCAGTAGCATTTAAAAATATAAGGGCGTGGCATATTCTTACTATTATTTAGTCATTTGTTTTATTTAACACAACTGTCAGTACCATGGCTATACTACAGCGTCAAATGTTCGTGGATAATTTCATATGCATGTAGAAAGAAGTGATCATATCCTGACGTGGTATTATACTGACATTTCGGTGGAGGATGTAGCAAAACAGAGGCCAATGTTATAACCGTTATATGTGGTTTTAATGTTTTATTAGGTATCAAAATTTATATTTGGCAGACAGGACAGATTTGTTTAGAATTAGTACGAGGGTTATGCAGAAAGTAAAGATACAAAAGCAATAAAAAATTTTAAAAATATTTATTAACAAAATCGAGTGAAAAACTCTTAACACATACCTTTAGCTATTTTTCAACATAATCACCACCTTCGTCAAGGCATTTGTTTAGCGTGGGTACGAGTTTTTGTATTCCGATGTCATAGAACTTCGCCGCCTGTGCACGCAACCACGTAGTGACTTCGTTTTTCACCGCTTCGTCTTCGTGAAACTTCTGGCCGGCCAGATGTTTCTTTAAATACAAAAACAAATGGAAATTGCTGGGAGCGAGGTCTGGGCTGTGAGCGGGATGGTCTTAGGTGATTTCCCTTCCCGTCTCACCCGTGTTGTATCTTTACTTTCTGGATAACCCTCGTACTTTAGTTTAAAGGTGCAAAGGAAATTGTAAGGCATATGTCTAACATCTTAAGCCGCGTCAACATTAATATTTTTGTTGTGTGTTGTATTTGACACAAATTTATCTGTGGACGGACGTGTGCGCCGCATATAACGCGCACAAAAATGTGGTGACATTCAACACACACGATCCGTTAATCGTTTTTTTTAAAACATCAAAGATATTTGCGCCGAAATATAGTAATAGTGTGGACGTATCTGTGAATGTGCAGTGCTTTTGATTAATGCTTATGTTGCCACACTTAAATTTCATCAAATTAATATCAATACTATTTTATTTGATCATGTCTGGTGCATTGTTAATGAAACAGAAATGTGCTGCTTTTATTATAATGCATGATTTCATTAAGAAAAAAGAGCAGCAGCTTAAAAAAACAAGGCATTATTGGATAAACCATCTTTATCAAACTATTGTTTTTTTCCCTTTCGCCTTTTCTCGCCTAAACGATCGTAGTAAGCTTGAACTTTTTTTCTTCACATCTTCTTTATGTTTTTAATGATTTCCCAATTTCGTCCCAAGCATCTTTATCATTAAAATGCCACTTATCTTTTGAATCCCATAGTACTCGAGTTTTTGGTACTCTTGAATGAGTAGCAAAACGTCTTCCTTATCCAAATTCATTTCTCTAGGTTAGTAAATCATTGGTAAACAAACGCACGTGTTGATCACAGACACACAGTGCACAACGTAAACTTTTACATAGCAAGAACATTTTACCTTGCAGCAAAAATTTGTGTGTTGAATTTTCACATTCAACACACAACAAAAATATTTACTAATATGGACACGGCTTAAGAAGAGACCGCAGAGTGTGCGTTTAGGTCGGGTATACCAAGCTAGCATGTTTGCAGTTTGTCAATGTCAAAATTAATGGGTTTTGGGAACTATCTGGAGCACACAAAATTTTATACTTTGACAGCTTTTGGACATTTTAAATCAAGCGAGGGCGATAATACCATGTTAGTCAAGCTTGCACATTAAGAAAAACAGTAGGACGCGTGTTGGGGGTTCATATGAGTTACGGCACGGGAAACATAGTTAAGTCATTAGTAGCCAATGACAAGAAAGTATGCAAAATTTTAACTTTTCGGACCTAGCAGGAAATAGTAAAATTAAAAGGTAGCCAATTGGAGACAGTGGGAATAATTCGAGTGGGATGCATTGGGCTGGGATACCAGCGACTGCTTACTGATGCCAAGGAGCAGTTCGAATTTTGACGTTACTGGGTGAACACTGATTTCGGGCTAGCCGATTTCATCAGTACAATTCAAAGTTTATAATTAATGATTTATAAGTGCATTACTTATAAAGGATTATAGTGACTTTGTAGTGAAATTGGTTTAAAATTTAACAAAGGTATTCGGCGCCACGTTCATAAATAAAGACCAATTAACTGTAGGATCACTATAGACAGTGCTTATAATACAGTAAAAATAAAAGTGAAGGGCTGAAACATTTGGTTACATTTAGAAAAGACAGTGTTAGTGTTAATTATTTTCACAAGTGTTCCTGCACCTCTCATGAACCACTTAGATTCCCTGAAATCTAGAGCATGATCTACCGGCTGTAAGTGAAGAATGGGTAAAATGTATGGATTTGAGGTTTATAACTTAATCTTTACAGTATTAGACAGCAGATAGGAAGACATGTTCTGACTTTAGTAGTAGTATACATTCCTCAAATTTAATCTGTTCTGTATTGAGTCATGAAAGAAATGTTTATATTTTACTCTCACTCACAAATATTTGGACTGTGCTGTGACATTTTTGAATGATATAGTAACTATTTCATGTGACGATTTCGTCCTGCACTCTGCTGACAAAACATTAGCATATGCTTAGTTGTCTAGACCACAATCTGTGCAACACATTCTATATTATGATATACAATTTAAAGCTTTCACAGTGACTAAATTCAATAAAATATTCTCAGCTAGCAGCTGTGTCAAGAAGTTGTGGCGAGTAAACCAATGTTTCAAGAACCATCTCTGTCCACATCATCAGTTCCCTTATGATGTGGCTGCTAGCCCGAGAATATTTTATTAAATTCTATGTTATGTTCCTTGCAGTATGTGAACCAGTCAATATGTGCACACCACAGTTTTGGTAATGGTTAACTGTACATACAAACATGTGCCAATCTAGGGCAACTCATAAGCACAATCTCACCAGTGAAGGAAATACCTCGACAGGATCTGCAATTACTGCTACAACTTACATTAATAAAGCAATGTTATGCCAAAGAAGTAACGATATTGAGCACAGTACTGGCAAAGTGTGTAATAATCTTCATGGTCAGGTTAAAAACCTTACCTAACTGTAAGATACATGCTACAAACTGCCATGATGATGAAAGAAATTTCCCTGTGGAGTTTTCAGTCATCTCAAATAGGTATATATTCCCATTTACTTCCACAGTGTTTAATTACTTTAGGCCTTTATATACACCAACCTTTTAAATTCAGATTTGAGATCTCAGACATGATTTCACTGAACTGGTCTACATGGACATCTTCTGCGTACTTATCCTAAAAAGGAAAACTTACCAAATCTCTATAAATAAATTCACACCTCACAAGATAACACTAATGACACTTCACATATCCACATAAAATACTGTTGGGGCTCAGAACAAAAACAATTCATTCAAAAGACTACTTGCTCATTCATAACACCCATAATATTCATAATACATATTTTATGCAATGTAGCAAAACAGTTCATACATGTTAACGCTCGACAGTGATAAACCAAGAGCATAATTTCAAACTTCTGCAAGTCTGATAATAAAACATTTACCTTTTCTGATATCAGGGTGTCAGTCTTTGAATGAGTGGTTGTACACCTCTGTAGCTTCTTCTGCACACATAATTTCAGCTGGTTGAAAATGTTTGCTGAATTCTATATGGGCATTTAGATTCTCAGCATCTATTTCAACATTCAGTAACCACATTATTAGCCAGTCTTGCAGAGACCTTCACAATGCTCTCAAAGGATACCTTAAGAAGAATTTATTTATCACAGATCATATAATTCCTATTAATCCTGAAATTCCAAGAATGCTGGTATACATTTATGTTTCCAGGACATTACATGGTATCTGCCACACTGGCCTAACACAACAAACAGACATCAAAATCAACCCTTAATGACTGCTATAGGCCTCAGTTTGATACATTTCTTGCTGATTCCAGCAGCATGGCAAGTGTCAACAACATCAGTAACATTTTTGTATGATTCTGGAGCTTCTTCCATGACTAATTTTGGTGAAGCCACACGAATTGAGATTCCCATTTCCTCCAGTTTATTTAGTACATCTTGGTAATCAATATTTCGTCGTGACTTTGCTCTTGAAAGTGCTCGTCCCTGAAAGAGAATTCACATGATTATTCTATGGTTTCTGCTCATTCCAATTATAAGAAAAATGTTTAGTTACTTTTTATAAAACTTCCATCAGGCCAGGTATCACCGTGGTAAAGATGTGATCCAGCTGTCTCCTGCATATATGTCAAAAGTATTACTGCATGAATCAACTTGCTTAATATCTCTGCACAGTGTACTGTTTAATCTTCCACTACATATATGGTTATTCAAATTCTCTCATTTTCTGGAATTCAACCTTTACATCATGGAAAATGGTACACAGAGATCTGTAAACATGTTACAGTCTGAAGGTATAAGAGCAACTGAGAAAAATCATGAAAAACATCTGATGAGGAAGCCAACATCCCAGTTCAGTTTTGAACCCGGTATCTTCTGACTAGAGTTCTAGAAAGTTACTGCTCCAACATCTTGCTTAGTCCAATTTCAAAACCTGGTACCTGTACAATACAACAGGATACACTATGACAAACATTCCCTTGTTCAAGATTATCTGCCACAACAGTGCTCCGACTTCATTCGTTCATGCTACAAGGCAGACAGAGCCAAAGAACGTCAGTAGGATCATACCTAACAGTGCTCATCACAGCAACAAAAAAACTCAACATCATGAATGAAAACATATGAAACCATCTGACTATACTTACAGCACCATGACAAGTTGAACCAAAAGTTTCCTGCATTCCTTGCTCTGTGCCTGTAAGGACATAGCTACAAGTTCCCATTGTTCCACCAATCAGGACAGGTTGTCCTGTTAGCTGATAGTCCACAGGTATCAGAGGATGATGAGGTGGGAAAGCACGAGTAGAACCCTGTAACAATCACAGCATTTCAAAATAAATGAATATTCTAATACACCTACTTACAATATGCAGCTACAATACAGGTAACTCTCAGGCACTTCTCAAATACTTTACCCCAGCTTAGCCCACTTCCATAACCAGTGATTTTAAAGACCTTTATTGTACAAACTAAAAGAACTACTGAAGAAATAAGATGCTTAGTCGTAATGGTGCTATGCTCAAGTTCGATAATCTCAAGGTCTGCACTCCAAAAGTCAACCAACCTTTCTGTGGACCAACAGCGTTTTCTGCTTTCCATCGACAATATGTTCCTCAATTTTTGCAATATTGTGTGATACATCATATATAACATGCATATCCAAGTCATCTGGTGTTAAGTGGAACTGTTTTGCAAATGCCTGGTGAAATAAGATGAAATAAATGTCATCATTTGGAGAAGATGAATGCATATACTTGACAACTTCAGACTACACAAATATTTTTATGCTCTTCCTTACAATTATGCAATAAACATTTCAATATGATGTTCTAAAACAATCTCCTATATTTCAAAATACATATATCATTGTTGATCTGTACATCATGTATTAGAAACACTAGCACAAAGCCCATTCATATTTCAACAGGAATGTGTTAAAAACAAACTTTTTCAAAAATACCCAACCTCTATAAATTTAACAGTTCTGGAAAGACAGCTACAGTAGCAATAAGATACTAAATGTGAGAGAATAAATATATGTAGTATGTGGTGCTGCTCTGTGGAGGAATGTTTGCACAAAGTCTTCCTACAAAAACAAATTTCATCAAGAATATCTAACCTCTAGGTATATTGGTCATGCTTTGTTAGCACTTGAAGAAGTGCTAACAAAGCATGACCAATACAAAGAGACAGGCCTACATTAGTCTGGGTCATAAGCTGAAAACTATAATAGCCAGTGGTTCAGAGATTTGGTGCTCACACACAAATACTAGTAGACCTTTCATAAATTACACTAATAGCCAGCATAAGAAGTAATGTATGAATTCCTAAATGTTTAATGAATGTTAAAAAGGGCAAATAAGCACTTAAGTTAATGTTTAAGGAAGGGCTACTATTAAAGTTCCTCTTCTGCACATTAATGTAGTGTGTGTGTGTGTGTGTGACCAATTACTACTGCACACCACTGAAGTGCTGCCAAAAGATAACAAATACTAGTAACACACAATCTGAAATTCTGTGTTTAGGCTTTTTCTCAATGTTAATCTTTCTGACATGATCCAATGCATTAACCACTTCTGTCATTACCCCAAAAAAGATAAACTGTCTTGTCCCAGTCACTGAGGAGCCAGGCCGGGCACCTACTGATCAAATCTACTTAAGGAAAAACTAGAAGATAGCTGAATTAAAGACCTCAACAACTTAAAAGTGAAGTGGCCAGTGGAAAATTAATATCAGTAAGCAGGACCATTAAAACAACTGCCACTTTAACTGAAAGCAATATGCACGATATAAGTTGTGGCTTAATATTCAGCCATGTGGGCAGGGATAGCGTAGTTGGTAAAGCGACTCGCTACAGGCTGGATGGTGCAGTCCGGGGATCGAATCCCTGTGGGGGCAAGATTTTTCACACATGTCCAGACCAGCCCTGGGGCCCACCCAGCCTCTTGTACAATGGGTACCAGGTCTCTTTCCTGGGGGTAAAGTGGCCGGGGTGTGGTGTTGACCACCCACCCCCACCTAGCGCCGAGGTTAACCTCTACTCCCCCTCTGGGCCTTCATGGACTGTTCTAGGTTGAAATTTACCTTAATCTTCAGCCAGCCATGTGGCATGTCATGAGTGTTAACAAAGGTGCATAATTCAGAGGGGTGTAAAAGTCCGTTAGAAAGGTATCTAACTCCTCAGTGATGCTGGGCTTTAAATTCTAACTACTGCCCAGGATGGAAGGGTTTTAAATTTATACTACCCTTAAATGCAGTCATGGCCGATCCCAGTGGCCGTGCGGTCTAAGGCGTGGGTCTTTGGCCGCTTGCTTACTAGGATCGTGGGTTCCAATCCCACCGAGGGCATGGATGTCTGTCTCTTGTGAGTGTTGTGTGTTGTCAGGTAGAGGTCTCTGCGACGAGCTGGTCCCTCGTCCAGAGGAGTCCTACCGACTGTGGTGTGTTTCAAATGTGTGTGATCATGAAACCTCGACGAAACGAGGAGGCCCAGGCCCATACAGGGCTGTTGAGCCATAGAAAAAAAAAATGCAGTCATGAAGGAATTTGAGGTCTACACATTGCAATGAGGCTGACACTGAAGGGTTAAATGGATAAAAATCATTTTGAAGAAATGTGTACTTCAATGGAGCACACCTTCCCACTCTCCTTTAAAAATATGAGAACTGCAAAACATATGGTTGCATGAATGCATGTTTCATCACTACCTGTCTGCTGAGGAAGGTCATTGAGCTTCGATTAACCCAAGCAAAGTTTGCAGCAGCTGCCATAGATTTGAGATAATCCTGACCCTCTTGGGACATGATACGAGCACAAGCTAGCTGTCTATCATTTGTTTCTATATTATCACGCTTCATAGCTTTTTCCATCTGGACTAAGGCATCTGAAACATAATTTATGATTAGGGGCAACATCTGAAGAAACTGGAACAGCAGGATTTTGGTGTCATATTTGCTTAATTAATATGCATCATGCCATGTATGTTTTAAAATTACAGTGTCATCATTTAAAGCTACACAAACGCTATGTGCACCAACTTGGGCTGTGCAGGTTTGGACAGACAGTGGCCTTGACAAACAAACAGTCTATACGCTTCACAACTTCTCATCAGTATCGCTCCACAAAATCTTTGAACAGCTATGATGAAGTGAGCTTATGCATCACGTCTAGCAAATGTAATTCCAAGCCTATGTTAGTGTTCTGTCACACTGCTTCTTTTGTAGAAATGCAGTAAATGAGACAGACACTGCAATGAGAGTTCATAAGGTACCTATGTAAAAAGCATTTATGTAAGAAAATGATAAGGTTCTGGCATAAACTTTAAGAAATTACAGTAAAATATAGAAACTATTCAATCATAACTAAATTAAGAAAGACAGTTTCATTAATGGACATAAAAGAACCACATCCAAACATCAAGTGCTAAATGAAGGTAAAATGGATGAAACTGGCAACTAGGCTCATCATTAGTGGACAAGGCAAAACAAAATCCAAATGCAAAGTGCTCATTGAAGAGAAAATTGATGAAATCAGTTAAGTACTTTAATACTATCCTGGAAAATACCATATAAGACAACAATAGTCAAGTAGCACACAACATGTTTGCTTACTTCATGGTAGGTGTTCAGTGATTTACTGGAGTGATGCTGAAGATAAATTGTACTGTGTACAGGCTGCTGGTTGTCAAGACAAACAACAATCCAAATCTGCACGACCCATGCTGATACAGTAGCACCTGTCTCTCCCACCTGAGTAGCTGAATGATTTTTGGGTATCTCTCAGGTACGTGCATATATAATATGACATTCGCATGCACACACACATTTACAAAGTGAACAAGATCTATCAAATATACCTGTAGCAACTTGATGTCCAAATCCTCTGCTGCCAGAATGAATCATGACACAAACTTGCCCTTTCATTTCAATACCCATTCTGCTAGCTGCCCACTTATCATAAATTTCATCCACAACCTGTATTTCGCATAATGGTTTCCTGCTCCCAATGTTCCTAGCTGTGGCAGTCCTCGCTTTTTGGCTCGCATGCTTACTTTGGAAGGGTCAGCATTCAGCATCCGTCCATACTCCTCACAGTGCTCCTTATCTTCAGCCCAAATATACCCTGCACACAGGTCCATCACACACCATTAAGGAAAACGGAATTCTAAACTTTAAGTCCATTTCTCATTCTGTTATGAAATGGTCACCTACTACGACCACAGTAACTGACTTCTGCCCACTAACAGCAACAATGTGACTGAAAGACTTCATAGTTAATACTCAACATTATCTTAGAACTTCCAGTATGCAAACTATTTCCAGTTTTATGCAGTGGTACTTAACAGCGGTAAAAGTAGCTACTATGCATGTCTCCCAGCTGAAAAAGTATGTCAATGGATTAAACTGGTGGTCAACACACAAGAAAGCATTCACAATAACAGATAACATTACGGAAGATTAGTTTACAAAACAAACATTCTGGTTCACCATTTAACTCTGACCTTCTCGCAGGGACCAGTCCATGCCCATTTCAAGTGCTTCCTCAAGATCCCTGGCATTCATGGGGATGATTCCTTTGGATCCAACTCCCACTGGAATGTGATCAAACATGCTCTGCGCTAGCTGCTCCTGGTTACAAAATAATAGATTTCTTAATCAATGGTTCCAAAACTGTTTTCCATGTGTATTAATTCCAATAAGAATTATATTATACATCCAGCACTGACAGAATGTGAAAATCTTCGTGCAAAGTACACTTCTGGAATCAGTGTGTTAAGCCTGATAACACACACCACAGAAAGCCTTGAGACATAACATGGATACGTGTGAAGTACAATAATGTACTCACTTTAACGGGAAGCACGTCCTTTTCATAGAGATTTGTCCTTAGAAGTCGCACACCACAGTTTATATCAAATCCCACTCCTCCTGGAGAAACCACTGACATAGGATCACCCATGTCAAAAGCTGCCATATTTCCTGAGTGAAAAGAAAGGCATCAATCATTATTTCTTGTTACCCTGAACAAACTCCATCGCACACAATCTTCCTTCCACCAGGCTGGTGTAGTGATAATCTTCTAGACTTGTTTCCAGAAGATGCCTTGTGTCTCCCAAACTGTCACTATGCTGGACCATTCAGACTAAGACTGTGAATTAATCAACAGAAAAGAAAAATTGTAAATAAGTAAAAACTGTGTTATAAACTAAGCCAACTTGCTTCACACTTAGCAGTGGTTTGATCCTTATCATCCTATGACACCATATGGTCTCTAAAATGTTCTGGTGAATGGCCTAGCATGCCACATGCTGGTCTGTGTGTGTTTAATGATAGCAATTTCAATGTCTACACTTAGCCAGAAAAACTCAGGCAGTCACGAAGTACAACTGCACTTAAATCCGTCCCCTAAAAGTTAATCAGATAATAGACATGATTGTTTCAGAACTGATACCTGTCTTTCCAAATGTTCACAACATTATGGTCTGTCTGGCCTTGGGAAATGAGGTTCCTTTCTCACGTCTATAATTTCAATAAAGATATTAAATTTTTTCCAAAACATTACCTAATTGCTTACAACCTTTATTTTGATCACAGAGTCCCAATTTGGCAAGAATTTCAGAAAGCTGCTTTTCTCTTTAACATTTATGCATTTCCTTCGTGCTGTCAACAATACACCAACAGTCAATATAACTGATGACCCATTATGTGTCACTTATGTCATCAGAGATGTCTAGTAGTTACACAAACAGAAAACTGCCTCAATAAACTAAAGATATACCATGGGTGGGTACACAACTGTAGCTGCTATGATGCAAAAAGCCTGTTGAGACCTATCAGTGACAACCCAACTCCCACAAGACACTGGCTGCACTGCCTGAAGTTCTTTGTCACTTGTGGCAGATTCCAGGACAATACCCTGAAATTAAGTTCCTCCACAACACACTTCATTTCACCATATATATCACTCTCATTTAATTCAGCATTACATAATTTTGAGTACATACAACTTTTGATGCAGATGCAAATCTAACCCCCCACCACCACACGCATGCACACGCCACAAAACACACATGCTGCAGACACAGCATCATTACATAACTGGGTACTGAGCTACTAAGCCCTTCAACCAGTACATGAACAGGAAAATGTCTACGGTCAGTTTTACAATACTATCCTGGTATTTGCCTGGCGAGAGTAATGCAAACCATGAAAAGCCTTAGTCAAGCCAGCTGGTCTCCCAGCCAAGATTCATGCTGGGGACTTCGTAAATTGAAGCAGAAGTAAAGACTCAAGTTAAAACATGTGACCAAATTGTTACAGGCTGCCCAGGAACAAGAAAACAGACTTCTGTGCATCCATGAAAAATAGGTACTTGAACAAGTTTCACTCTATCATGAAGATAAAAGGAATTCCAACCTACCAATGGCAAACCCATAGCCTGAATGCACATCTGGAAGCCCTACAGAACGCCCCACAATTCCTGGCAATGCAGCCACGTTTGCTATCTGCTTTACACCTGGAAGGAAACCTCCTATCATGCCTGGGCGACAAGCATTCCGTAATTCATCCAGCATTAGTTTTTCAAGATTGTTGTTCACATAAAATACACCTTCCACCTGAAAAAATGTAGTTAGTTCAGAAAACATTATTTGTACATATCAATGAACTTCAGAATTCAGTGATGAAATATCTGTAATGGGTTACTAATAATGAACACCAACTAAACAGGAAAGCTATTTTATCTGCAAGCAGCTCATGCCATGATTCAGGTAGTGAGTCAAAAACGCTTACTGCAAGGCATGGGTTTGATCCAAGGTCAGTCCACATGGCATTTGTGCTGGACAGAGTGGCATACCGACAGGTTTTTCTTTGAGTACTTTGGTTCCCCCATCTCAAATCATTCCACTAATGCTCCATAATCATCATTCATCTATCACCGACACTACACAATCTCAGTAACTGAAAGTGTGATTACATAACATGCTTCAAAAACACTTTTATATGCAAGTATTCATTTCACTTGCGATTTAGCCCAAGAGCATGGAAAGTAAATGCTATATGCATATAGAATTTGTGGATAATATTTTAGTAAAAGGAAGAGTATACCTGCCATCAAAACACAGAATGCTCTCAAGCATGCAAAAAGTGTTACTCAAACAGTTCTTCAAAAGTGCTGAATTAAATGTTAACAAATACTGTCTTAGTCGACCAATTGGGAGATGTGTAAATTAAGGTCCAAATTATTTCTTACATAGCATAAAATTAGCTACACCATACGCAGGGGTGCCGAGGTGATTACATTTTGCACAGTGGAACCTTATATTTGTGGGTCCTCAGTATGGAACTGGCTCCTAGGTTTGTAGAGAATTTGTGAAATCCCACCACAGATTTTAGGAAATAAAAATACTATATAAAGTCTATTACATTAACCCAAAACACAGTGTCGAGAAAGTTAACACTTGTATAGTGGCATTATGTTACCTACCATGTGAGTTCCTACATTATGCCCTTCAAATGGCAAGCCATACATTTACTTTTGATTATATCAGTTTAATTTACCTGGTTCAATTCAGACTCTGTGCTTTAAAACCGAGATAAGATGGTTACATGGGCCTGGATCTACAACTTCCCCAAATAACGTTGTCAGCAACACACACCCATAACACCTCAGCCCACAAGCCTTTACTTGCAGACTCATATGCACCTCTACTGCATGGTGCTTTAACAAAATATTCAGTACTTACAATAAGTTGGGAGATGTTGTTTTATTACTGTTAGGTTATGGACAACCACTGACAACGCCATCTCACATGACAAACACAATTTAGTCACACACTCTAAATAAATACTGGAAATACATTGTTTGAAAGTATGAAATACATTCACCTGAACATGATGCATAGGAAAAAATCTATAACGATACTTCACACCCGGACAAAATCTCTGCATTGGTGAAAGACAAAACCATTTTCTCTCCAGTTTGCCATTTCCTTTTCCTGCAAATGTCATCACTTAACAAAGTTTTCATTTTGAGATACCTGGTTATCTCCACAGTTGCCGAATTGGGAATGTATTGTATTGGGAATGAATTCTAAATAATCAATTAACAAGACGGTTGTCTCACCACTAATGTCAGACTTACGTTCATATTCGGTTGAAATCCCTTCTTAATCCTCCAGCAAGTTGGAGTCATTTTTTCCAAGTATTTTAGCTCTTCGTTATATTGACGCACAACCATTTTCAACTAACACGTAACAAACGCACGCGGGAAACGCAGCTAGCTTCTCTGTCAGCTATAATCCGTCTTCTACTATACGTTCAACGTCATGGTCGATGTGAGTCACAAACAGCTACATACTTTGTGCAATCGACATCTGGGCGGGCAGTACAAAATTATTGCTTCTTCGGCAATATGGCAAACAATTACACAGTATCAAACAGTACGGCCATCCAAGTCAGGCCAAATTTAGCCAAGCTGTTTTATACGTAATACTTATGCATGTATTCTTTACTGCCGTCTTGGAAATTCAGGTTACTTAAACTATTGAGATAATCCGTAATTGACAAAGATATGGTGGCGAACCTGTAAATTCACAAGATACAAGATGGCAACTTTTTCCAAAGTAGGACACGTGGGAAGCGTAAATGGACATATACCTGATACAGATTTCTGTTACGTTTTCCGTCGATTGAAATTGTGGTGTACGACCACTCATTATAAGCTTCGGTCTCTCTGACGCCAGGAAGCACAAGCGTTTTGCAAGCAGATTTACAAAGTCTGCGAAATTACGCGTACATTTACGTATACACCCGAAAATCAACGCATAAATCGAAAACGCTCAAAAACGAAAAGTGTATAAAATACACTACCTCGTAATATACTTACGCAAATTTTCGAAATTAACTAGAGTATTATTACACCTGCTTTGCTACATCCTTTTTAAGGAAAATGAGCACAAACAAATTACATATTCAGTTTTAAATAATCCATAATCGTGCATTAAGCAATTAGATAAGGTAGCTAAAACCACCCAATGCACATACGTGTCTGAAAGTATATTATAATATAATAGAAGGTAAACTATGTTTATAATATACTTTAATACAATTATGTGCATTTGTTGGTTTTAGCTACAATATCTACATATTCAGTCTAGCGGTGACCGGCCGCACGCACGCACGCACACGCACACACATATGACAATTTTCTGTGCTCATGTGGCACATCGTAAGATACCGTTGTAGACCGGAAGTGACGCAAGTTGATGTGGCCTGTAGCACCTTCTTAGGAAAATTTCTGTGATTTGTTCCGGCGGATAACTTCCGAGAAAGAAATAGATTGTTTTTATATTGTGGTGTGGTAAGCTGTGGAGTTATCAGTTTGCGCACCGCGAAGACTTTTTTGCTTATTTATATTTTCCTCTTGTATACAGTTACATTTGATATCTGTGTTTCTGAACATTCTTCTCACCATACCTTGCAACCATGTCCGTTGATGGTTAAATGGTTACCATACCTACTTCGAAGTCTGAAAGGCAAAACTTAATCCCGGCTATCATCATTGGACTTTTTGTCGCTTTCCTCAGTCCATCCAGACAACTTTCAGGAAATCAAATTTAAATCAACCACGACAGTTTCTGTCTACATTCTTCCTAATCCAAAATGCATAGTAATCCTGCTATTCGATATGAAAAGCCTATGCAGTTGAAGAAAAAACATGGTTAAACATCTCAAAATCAGTCAGCTTGTCTGCCGTATTTTTCAACTCCTCGATTTTTTGTCAGTTTGATCAGTGGGTTTAGAGGCAAATCAAAATGTGGTTGTATATGACAATCTGCTTGTCATGTAATATATCTGAATACACAAACGTAAAGAACAGAGATTAAAATTAATGCAAAATACATACGTTCGTGGGACTTCCTCTACACAAGGTGTAGACCTGATAGTTAGGCCATCGTGGCTTGATAAAAATGCCCCCCTCCCAACCGGAAGCGGCAGATACATCACGTGACTGTTATGTTTAACAGATTCAATATCACTCGTGGATATTTAGGAAAGATCCGTTTGATTTTAGAGGGCGTGAGATTGTAGGACAGTACAAATAAAAGCAGAGGCGACACAAAATAAAGATTGCAACCTGTATTCAAGGAAATATCTAATGAACCAAAATGCACATACACACATATCCTTAACTTCTGTCTAGGAGCAAGTGCATTTTAATAAGAAAATTCATAGAAGTGCTGAAGAAAACATGATCCATCGAAATAAATGCACGTCTGAGGTAGTGGCTTTCAATATATAGGCCTACAACCCACATGTACTTTGCTTCAGTCGCTGTTAATAGGCATGAAAGGGAAATGTTTTTTCGGTCTCTTGAGTACTGATTTAAAATACGCAATGGAGAATGCTCAAGATTGTTCAAAGACAGCAGGACTACAGGTCCATCTTTT
The DNA here is from genome assembly GCA_021186555.1 of Reticulitermes speratus. Taxonomy (NCBI): domain Eukaryota; kingdom Metazoa; phylum Arthropoda; class Insecta; order Blattodea; family Rhinotermitidae; genus Reticulitermes; species Reticulitermes speratus. The sequence continues at coordinate 21,068,969 of JAJKFL010000002.1, forward strand.
AAGGATGAAAAGTCCATAAGACACTGCATCATGATGTAGACGAGCTACGAATTAACCAGAAATTGTACGTATATGCATAGCGGGCATATCTCAACAATCGATGAGTATGCCTACTAGCACAAAAAGTGTAAATTTTCCTGCGTACAAGAATTCGTAAATAGCCCAGAGATTTACTTTTCATTTAGTAAGAGAGAGGGGACAGTAACTACGTCTCAAACAGCCGGCGAGTAAGAGCACAAACATTGCAAATAATTGTCGAATGTTAAATATTAGCCAATTACTAACATAAAAATTGTAGATATTTTCCTTTTACGAATTAGTCGCCAGTTACTAGTAAGGAAACTCTAAACATTTGTCCCATCTCAGATTAATATGTCACTTAAATTGTAAAGCCTATCCGGGTCTCAAACAGTAGCAAAAAATTAGCAGTAAACTTGTAAATAATGGCCAGATTAAACCACTGGGTTGTAGGGAATGAATCGTTATTTTTAAAAGTAACAATTACAGATTATCTTTGTATTTTGGTGTTCTGGGTTATGATACCGTGTATTGTGGTAAATGGCTCCTATCGACCTTTCGGAGGCATATGCACATTTCACTTACAGGGCCACCATGAAAACACATGACACAGAAAACAATATTATCCTTGCCGTTGGTACAACCTTAATAATTTATACTCTTAACAATATCTTTTTAAAGTTTAAATACCACTGTAAGCAAAGTAAAGAACACGATTACAGACACAAATTGTATTCTGCCTGAACTGTTTCTGGGATCATTTGTTGTTATTGTTGTTGCTGTTGTTGAAGGCGTCTGAGTTGTTCTAAAATATGAAGGTGTTCTCCCACGTGGCGAACGTGGTGTTGAAAAAGCTACATTTGCGCAAAGTTCATATTCGTCTGGATCTTCACTCTTGTTTGAGGTACAGACTTTTCTTTCTTCAATCAAGGCACTGAAATAACTCAAAGTAACATTACATTTGCTTGCAGTGCAATAGTTATTCTGACTGAACTCGGATAAAATTTTATGGAACCCACCAACAAAACATATGCAAGGAAAATGGTTACCCCTCATTTCTGCTTTCTGGATTAAACCACTTATGCTGTCCAAAGATCCTTCAAGCTCTATATTATAAACTGTGTTGTTTGTAAAGGTGAGTCTTCTGTTGTCCTCATATTCTATGTTCCCCATAAAAAGTCCAGTTGGAAGTAATTTGAATGTATTACTACGAATATTAAGGACAGTAGCAGCAATGTTTATCGCATTTTTGGGCAGATCACTCCCAAAGTCTGAATCCCTGATCAGTACATGTTCTGATGAGTTTATGTTGATAGCATTAGACGACATTTCACCAAAAGCAGAATTAACGATACTGAAATTCCGTGCCTTAAGAATGATGCCTCTAGATTCAATGCTGCCAATCTGTAACAAAAAAAAAAACAAAAAAAAGGTAACTTCGTTCAAGGTACAAATAGGTTAATTTATTTTCATCTTCAAGGTTGTTAATGGTTTGGGCCATTTTGACGACCATTTTTGCCTCAGTCATCTAACCTTCTCATCGTCGGTCATCCTCGGCCCTTATTCCAGATGGCCCAAAGACCAACTTCATTAGTTTCTAAGGGGGGTCTGCCTTCTGTCACCTAGGCAGACCAATATCTCTGTTTATTAATGTAACTTGATCCTTTGTTTATCCAAAAATCGGGTTCCGTTTGGTATCTCTGCGTTATTACTTTTAAGTCCGCCTTATGATTTTCATAAAGTAATAGATAAATAAGTAAAGAATAAAAAATAAATAGTACATATATCTAAGACATTATGGTACTCACAGTGCAATTATTGATGAGAACGTTTGATTTAGGGAGTCTGAGTTCCATGTTGACGGCATCTTTTTCGATGCGGTGCACCGTAACTTCAGACAGTTCTAGGCTGTGTAATCCTTTGATGTCAAACAGAGAGTGTGAACGTAGTTGAGGGACAGTAGCTCGAAAAATTTCGATACTGTGCAGATCGTGGGCACCCATGAATGCACGTTCGCCGAAATCTATTTCCTGAATATTCCTCAGTTCTAGCCTGGTAAGTTTCTGGAAAACGCCGGAATCAAATTCGACTTTTCCTACATTCTCGAGGTACAAATTCTCCAGTACTTTCAAATCTTTGAATGCGTTCATCGTAAAGGTGATGCCACCATCGCAGTCTGATACATAGAATTCACGGACCTTGCGAAACTGCCTGCCGAAGTCACCAGCAGTGAGTTTGAAGCCCTGTAACCAGTGGAAGAAAATACACTAAAGAGACAATAAATATTTTGTCTAACTAAGCTTTGACTAGGTTAACTCAATACTTAAAAGGTTGAAAAAAGCAGTCTGAACCAGAGCGCACACAGTTGCCACATACGTTGCACTTGCAATTCTCATTTTACATTTCATAAAGCTAAAAAAAATTTACTATGGTAACTTTGTTCACAATCGTTACCACAATTACCATTATTGCTACGAGGCTTCCTACCAAATTCTGGTACTGAGTATTAGTCTTGCTCCCACTTGACGTGTTCATGCGTCAGCCACGTTGTAGGAAATTAAAAACTACGAATTTTCATAGTTCTTCAATGACTCAAAGTTGCGCACTCCATGAAGGCATATGGAGGAGCAGAGGAGTTACTCTTATTTTTGCCCTCCACACTAGATGGAGGTGAGCACTTAAACTCATGCCCCAACCGCCCTACGGTCACGAGAACAATCCCTGGTGTCTATTTAGCAGGAGGCTGTCTGAGAACAGATCTGTACACTTTGGAGAAGAGAAAAATCTCTTGCTCTCTGTTCTAGAGTCTGTAGGCCTAGTCCCTACACCGACTGCGCTATCCCGGAGCAGTGCATAAAAAATCAAAGGCACGAAGTGTATATCAAATTTTATCAGAATGTCTTCACTGATTCTCGAGCTTAAATGTGCGGTCACACGCCAGACACACATGCGTACGCGCGTTTTTTTTTTTCTTGAATGTTGCGCGAAAGAACGTACAATAACTTTTTACCAACAGCGAGTTCAAGCCCACTTTGATCGAAGAACGTGTACTCAGGTTTCGATAAGTAGCGTTGCAAAAATTTACTTAGTAACTAAACTAATAAGAGTTTACCCACTGCTCATCGTCAAGTTAAAGCTCTGTTCTGAATAGGGGGGGGGGGGGCGGTGTGGGGTGCGCAGATCACAATAAATAGCTTTGATATATGAGACACATTGCACAAAGTACAGCAAGAATATCGTGTTGGAAATTCATGTCTGCCTACCTGCATATCTATCTGTCTGTCAGTAGGTGTGTGTTCATTTGTAATCTAGCATCAGTGACTAAACCGCTGGACGTCTTTAAAATTTGACATTGGAGACTGTCGCCAGAAGTTTTATGACAATTCCAATTTTTATTCGTAAGCCTAATGATCCATAACAAAGCGTGATTCACGTAACGTCAGAAACAACCATTTTATATGCCTCTATGCCTTGTGTAACCCCTTAAAATTTTCACGTACCTTATAAGAGTATATGAACCCAGTTCAGAAGAACTGCTGTGTAAGATATTTTATTAATCATGTCTAATCAGACATACAGACCAGCTTTCCGTAACGTACCCACCAGATCAGAATCCTTTTCCTCTCCACCCTTTCCCACATCAAGATGAAAACAGATTCAGTTTTTGGAATATTATTGTGCAATGAACCCACGACCATGGTCAATGTCCGGCACACCAGCTAAGCCTACTGCACTATACCATCATCAGAATCCTTGAAGAGTTATTACACTTCAAATTTAATAAACTGCTCACACCACCGCAGATAAAGATAAATAAAACAACATTAACTTATACTAGTTTAATCGTAAAAATGTGAAAAAACATAACTCTATAAATATACCTATTTGTTATACCATTACCCATGATTCCAAAACCTCGGATCCAAATTTCTGAAGATGAATAGTAACTCGGTAACGTGAAATGGTACATTATGTCCGAGGAAGTCCAGACTGTAGGCAAGGATCTTGCAAATTCTGAAATTTACTGGTGTTTATTTACTAACAACTTAAAAATGTTTTTCGACTAATTTACCGTTTCCGTTGTGTTGCATCTGCAATCAATGGTAGTAATCTCTCTGTAACGAGGAGTGCAGTTGCACTGACCATTGTCACATATTGAAGATGTCACTCCGCTCCCAACAGCCACCACCATCACGATCAACACAATACGCGGGTTGCATGTCTTCTGTTTTGAGCCCATTATGGCAAGTAGACAGTGCCGCTACTCACAGTGGCAGTCGCTGCGCTCGTCAGAAGTTATATAAGTACTTCCGACTTCCGACTGCTTACTCACAGTGCAAACCCCATCCTGTAGCTTTATTTCATAAAATTCTTAGTATCTACGCAGTTAGACTTCAGTGGATATAACTCATAGGCCTGTATAAGTATGAAAGATGAAATCTTGCAGTAAGTTACATTAAACTGAGGTTTTTTAGGCAGTGAAATTTAATATTACCATTTTCTGCCTTATGATCCAATGCATTCTGATACATGGATAACAGCGTTCCAGAGAAGCATACTGCCTCCATATCCTGCCCTGAAGCTGGAAGCAATATGTTCCTGCGAAACGTTGGTACAATTTAGCACACTACATGACGCCATAACATGTTACACCACAATATAAAGGTGTTACACTACACACAAGGAAAATTAACAAGCCCACTTTCTTCCATCAGCTGTTTGTAATCATTCAACTGTTCCAAAACATTTTGCAAATTCACATTTTAACACCCACACACAGTTATATAAATACTCTCTTCCACTAACATTATCGACCAAAATTTTGTAATTTCGTAACTTTCTTCGGCATTTCTGGGTAGACCTATATGCCCGAAGAGCCTCGAAATAAGCCAGAAACGCCAGGTCTCAAGTCTACTGACGGTTCAGTATTATTTCCCATCTTGCTCGGCGCCACATAAACAAAGAAGTTGAAATAATCTGGTCAAACAAGATTCAGCTATGTATGATGAACATACGTAGGGCATATAATGATTTGAAAGCAAGGAAGAAGATGTAGGAGGGGGATGGAGAAAATTACGTAACGAAAGGATTTGCAATATCGCTAGAAAGATTCACTCAGGGCGGTAGAAATTGTCGGTACATGTAGCATGAATAGAAAGTTCAGAGTCTTGAAGGAATGAGTTGTGATATCTTGGTGTAAGTAAATGCAAGTAAATTCAAAGTGGAAATAAAGAAACTTGTCTGTGAGGGAGATAGCTGGCTCTGAGGGGTGATGGGATTGTGCAGAAATGTAATGAGGCTTCAAAATCTGCAGCAGAATTCTCAGTAGTATCAACTGCTCATACTATTCGCTATTAAGCTGTTTCTCAAATGCGAAGAGACAGTCGAATTTAGCTTAATAAATTATATTGATATCCTGATGTATTCATTACATTATTAACTGTCTTTTTGTCTCAGTATCCAAATCAAGGTGTCATGTATGTATCACTCACAGGTAACAAATAACCAGTTATGTCATGTATGTATCACTCACAGGTAACAAATAACCAGTTATGTCATGTATGTATCACTCACAGGTAACAAATAACCAGTTATGTCATGTATGTATCACTCACAGGTAACAAATAACCAGTTATGTCATATATGTATCACTCACAGGTAACAAATAACCAGTTATGTCATATATGTATCACTCACAGGTAACAAATAACCAGTTATGTCATGTATGTATCACTCACAGGTAACAAATAACCAGTTATGTCATATATGTATCACTCACAGGTAACAAATAACCAGTTATGTCATGTATGTATCACTCACAGGTAACAAATAACCAGTTATGTCATGTATGTATCACTCACAGGTAACAAATAACCAGTTATGTCATATATGTATCACTCACAGGTAACAAATAACCAGTTGACACCATTCTCCATACAAGGCCTAATATAATGGCCCGCTGACAGCTGATTCGTTGAAAACTCTCTTTTCCAAGAACATATGCAGAGCGATCGGCGAGGTGTTAATTTACAGAAAATCTCGTCTTGACTGAAATTGTAAAAACTTTGCATACGTGAGAGAGGTTGATTGGACACGGGCCCGCCCGACAGCATTTGCAGGTCAGTTTGGAACATCGCATAAGTCACCGTAAGCAGCGTGAGACAAACTCTACTGAGTCACCGATATTGGTTGCATTTACCATAGAATTCCGCTGTCTGCTGCCAAAACCAGACCTGCACATCCTGATACATTTCAGCGCCTCCAACACAAGTGATCGAAGTAGACAGCAATCGTAATACCCTCGGTCTTTAATTCTTTTGGTCATGTGGAATGCGAATGCTTCCACAGCTTGCTGGGTTTCTTCAGTTGTGGTTCATAGTGGTGACAAATTCGTTTACCAGCCAGCCTTAACCTTCTGCAATTACCTTCCTTATACAAGGCACAGAGCGAGTTAGCGCAGCGGTAACACAGCTACCTGTATTGCGAAAATACTTGATAATCTGACGTGACAGCAGCTGAGTAGACTGAAAGGCTTTTCATGAATTTCCATTGTCTCTCAAAGAAAATATCGCTATGGAATATTATAATACAGACTTTTGCCACTTTATTTATCTTACTTCGCAGTTCACCGTACATAATCAACATCTCATATTACTCGATGCTAAATACCCTCTGTAGTTGATAGAGTGTAAATAAATGGCATAGAAATCATTATGAAGTTTCTACTCTCACAATAAAAACGTTGTTGATTAGTTCTCTTGTATTGACACGGCGATTAGGTGATTACAGCGATAACATTGAGACGGGCTGAATACGTAAAGCACGTGGGGAATAGAGAAATGTAGCCCATACTAAACAGCTCGCGGGAAGAGCTTACTTTAAAATCTTAAACGCATATGGAAAAGAAGTTCTTAAAGTAGCTTGTGAAAATATGAGCTCGACAGCCGACAGATAGGGTCCAATTGGAAACTTTTGTGATTACTGTTATGAACCTTCAATTTCCTTAACAGCAGATTTCCACTGATGCTATGGTTATTTACGACGAAGATGTTGCACGTAAAATTAGACGGAAAAAATTATAAAGACTGCTGAATAGAAAAGGATTTGAAAGGACAAGATCCAGCAGTGATGGACGTCTGTCTACCCGTAGGCGGCAAATGCCCCCCCCCCCCACAAGCGTTTGAGTAGTAAACTGGTCCCTTTGCTTAATTACATATCATGCCATGAAGACGTATGAAAAATGTAGATGAACGCATTCTTCATATCTAGATGGAGGTGAGTGGTCAGCCTCACACAACAGCTGCCTTGACTGCGAAGACGGAGCCCTTGGTATTCTATTGGGTGTGACCCAAAACAGGTATAGATGCGGTGGCGACGAGCAAATCACAAGTATATTCTTACCGAGAATGGAACAGCGGTAGTGCAAACCGTGTGTGACATTCATACTAAGTATGACGGTACACGTTCCTTAGAAATTTGATTTATTGTAGTCTGCGTGTGTGGTACGTCATTCACGACTTCCTGTTCCTCACGATTAGACCGTGCGGTGAAGTCTGACTGCTTCTTAATCAGAGTGGGAAAATCCGATCCCAACAGAAAAATGTGATCGCTTTCCCACTATTCTGCACTAAAATGTTAGAATGACATTTACAATGCGCCTGAAATAGAATCTGGATTACATGGAAACCTGTCTCTGTAGATATTAACATCTTCATTGTCAAGAATAACAGACTGAAAGAAAATTCAAATTCTTCTCGAGAAACGAAAGATGTTGGATGCAGAAGTTGAAAGAACAATCAAGTTTAAAGGGATGTCGTGTGTTAGAATGATTATTGTTTTTAATTATGGTCGTTTTCTTGTGACTCCTGGGGCTATCGACAAAAATGTACATATTATATACCACAGGAAGCAAAACAGAAAGACATAGTTTAAGATTAAAAAAACTAAAAGATGTGCGCTGTTAAGAGTGTGTGTATAAAGTCTGGTTTATTTTGTAAGTCATAAATAGAAGGGGCATATAAGGCCTAAGAGTAGTGAGCGAAAAATTACTTCATGTAATAGGTAAAGCGCCGATCCCAGTGGCCGTGCGGTCTAAGGCGTGGGTCTTCGGCCGCTCGCTTACTAGGATCGTGGGTTCGAATCCCACCGGGGGCATGGATGTCTGTCTCTTGTGAGTGTTGTGTGTTGTCAGGTAGAGGTCTCTGCGACGGGCTGGTCACTCGTCCAGAGGAGTCCTACCGACTGTGGTGTGTCTCAAATGTGTGTGACCATGAAACCTCGACGAAACGAGGAGGCCCAGGCCCATATAAGGCTGTCGAGCCATAGGGGGGGGAATAGGTAAAGCACGATCGCCCTCCCTTAATTAGGCTGCTCGTCACACAGTAATTCGACTTGCTCGAAATCGGTCCTTTCAGAGCGCTGGAGTTGCTACCTCCCTCTTCCGACAGAGTAACAGAACGGTCAACTGAATCACCTTCTCACGTCACATCCTCTCTCCCATGATTAAACTTCTGGCGCCAGAAATTGATCACCTTCTCGCATCGCCTACTTTGGTGACTCCGGCTTACTGGTACTTTCTGCCACACGTCCAGCTAATTACAACATTCTGCTTATAGCTAGCCCTCTTGTCAGGTTTGGCTCAATTCCCATCCAAAGTACAGGTAACAGCGAATAAAACATTGGTAATGAAATACAGGGATATCCAATAAAGGAGATTAGTTTTCCTCGAACTATCAAAAGAAAAGGATCCTTTTACAACTTCATAAGATTTTACACAGTAATTAAATGCACAGAACAATCAGTGAATTTTTATGTTAATTTTATGAATAAATAGTTGCACAGACAAAGTACTTTACCTTAAATGTTATAAATTTATTAAAGCAATAACTATCATGATACGAAACACTATATTAAAAAAAATCATATCCTATCAAGGTCCAGCACGTTTCAATCCCAGGAATATTTTCGATGGATACGAGAAGAAAAGATGGCGGATGTTGAAGGAATATGGTTTTATGAGTACTGTAACTTGTATCTCGATGGTTATTATTTTAATACATCAATACGGTATAATCTTATGATGCAAAATACGAAAATATTTAAGTATTATTTCAAGTATGTAAAGTGCAACAGGTTGCATCACGTAAAAGCATAACACGGGTTGGGAATGATTGATGTAGATTCGTAGCAGACCCAATGAAAGTTTCCTAATCTGAATGCTAGTGAGGCCATCCTCATTGGAAATAAGTACGTGGCAGCCTTCGCTGGACGTTTATTTCCACTTTCTCTTGTTTTCCCGTCACGTGTGTTTGTGAGTTGTTTATTAACAGATTACGGCATTTTCATCATCGAATTTTAAATGCTGACTTACTCAGCCACACGGCCTCATCTTGGGCATATTTGGGTAATAATGCGCTGTTATGCCACCCAGTCTTCTTCTAAGACTTTATAATATACAAGTTTTTAAGCTTTTCACAGCGGTGCAACAGACGTTTCCGGTCATCTGAGATGTGCGGCAGCGTCGCTGTGTTTTCCGACGTTTTGAAGAACCTTCGAAGCGTGAAGTCCCTGAAGACTGGATCCACGTCACAGCATGTCACAGTGAACACATTTGTTGCGAAGTTTGGAATAAAAACTACTTCTACAAGTCCTCTCAAAGAAATTAAACCATTTTATCCAAACTGGACAAGGGTAACTGACAAATTTACATCAATTTCTAAAGCAGTGTGTTACTCATACGCTGATTTCAAGACCGAAAACTATAAACATTAATATTTACAAAAGAATCGCACGACATTATTCCGTAACATACACCCGCATATACGCCGACTTATTTACCTCTGTCATGCATTAATACTAATAATTGTAGCTGCGTTTCTCTTAATTGAAAGCACAAGTAATACAATATAAGTTAAACCTTATCATCATTTGGATTTAAGTCCGAGAGGATTTTGAGATTTTTTAAGATAGGCCCACGTGTAATTCAGGTTTATAATCTTTAAACATACAATTTTTAAAACATTTCAACAAATACTGACAACATATTGAAACAAAATTTGCAGCCTTAACTAAGACGATTATAATTTCCTTTATGCGATATTGTAACTGTCAAACACTAGCTATACCAGACGAAACGTGTTATTTGTGTTATTATACTCATTTTATATCCGAATCGCAACTAGCTGTTGTGTAAAGAGCACTAATCCTTCTGTCCCCTTGAGATAGACAAGCCTTTGTGCATATCACGGTCAGCGGAAAGGGTCTCATAATATAAAATTTGGTATAAAAATCTTACCTTTAAAACACAATACAGTACATTCTCAATCACTCTTACAAAACAATATGAAGAAGAAAAGACGGCGAACATTTAAATATGGAAACACCCAGTACAAAATAAAATTCCAAAATTTGTATGATAAGAATATGTAACGTCTGAAAAAATTACACTGAATATGATTTTAAAAATTCAATATACTGACAGTCGGATTTTCTGCTGTAATTTTGGATTTCTTTACTTTAAACGAGGCTTGTAAAATGTGTACAGTGATAGATGTGGTAGCCTTTAGGCAATATACCATATAATATGCACACAACATGTGGGCTTCATTTTCGTTTCTGACCTATTTTCGAAATAGTTTCCGCTTAAACATTTAATGGGTTGAGCTCGAGATGGACATCGAATCGCATTTACATCTCCACGTAAATTTGCCGTTAATATAGTGCTATATGAATAGAAATTGAAATGGCTCAACAAAATGTCGTACATTCTCTCATATCATGTAGAAAACTTCGTTCGCCAGTTCTAGAGTTTTTGTGTGCATACGGTAAATGACCGGCTGACGAACGGACAGACGAACAGAGAGATTTTTAAGGACGCTCTGCAGGGATTCTCAGATATAAATTTTAACTCAAAAAGTTCCTCTCACTAAATCTGTACTCGTGTCCTTTCGTTTACACGACAGGCGTCTAGCCAGTAACTGATTTCAGCGTATATAGCTTCAGCTGCTGCGGGCGATCCGCTTTTCGATTTCATGTAAGCTGGCTACCTGTCCAGTCTAACCATAAAATAATTTTGACATAATCCACAGGAGAAAGCCGTTTGGCGTCAAATCCGACTATCTCGGAGACAAAGACCTTGGTTAGAAAAAGACAAATTTGAAACTTTTCAGCACCATCTTTACAGTAACATTGTTCATAATGCACACAATGACAGGTTTCCTGGACACTGGACGGAGAGGTCAGGCCTGTCATTAGCCTCTGAGATCACAGACTTGGCACTCCATGAATTTCTCTTGTCGGATTAGGGCAAAATATTGTGTAGGTGCACTAGGCTGGTGGCCAACGTACATGCTAGAACACCAAATCACTGCAGCTGTTGAATCAGCAACTCCAGGAAAACTGAGGTGTGTGTGCGCTAAAATCACTTATGGGGTTAATCTCGATCATGGTATGAAAGGGACGCAATTGAAAATTCCCTGACAAAGTTTTTGAATTATATTAATTTCAATGTTTATTTTTCCAAGACACTGTAGCCTCCGACATCCCGAAGTGAATTTCTAAAGTTCAATTCTATGACGCTTAACGCCTTCTTTTGTTGAAGCTTACGAACAGCCAATGAAATTTCGCACAAAATTTCAGGTCTTTATATCGAGAAATACGAAATACACGTCGCACATTCGTTCTCACATGGTCTGAATATTTACAAAGGAAATAAAAGTTGTATATTATTATGAACAGAAGGCGTATTTCAGGCTTTTCGTGGCAACAGCGACTCATCTTCTTATAATTATTTTAGAATGTGATAACTTAGTAGCAGCGACATCTCTCTGCTGGGCACTGCGACGGGTACACGATGCACTTGTCCAGGCAGTACACGTCCGCCCCTGCGCGACCTTCCAGTTCACCTATCGCGTCGCACACTTCCCTGTAATCAGAAACAATACAACATTATCAGTTTGAAACCCTTAATGCACATTATTTACTTCTCCTCACATGAACACAAACAGGCGTTTCAGTTGTCGCAGGTTTCTGTCTGAGTTAGGAATTGGTTTTCACTTCTGCAACATGACTGGAGGAGGATAAAAATAAGAATAATACAAGTAAGAGGACGACGAGGATCCAGGGAGGGAGAAATGGTGGGAGTGGTGGTGGTAGTAGAGTAAAAAGAAGGGAAAAAAGAACAAAAAAGGAGTAAACAGAAGTGAAACATTGGTAAAAGTAGACGTAGGCGTGGTGGTGGTGTTATTATTAGTAGTAGTATAGTAGTAATAGTAGTAGTAGTAGTAACAGTAATAGGGCTATAGGAATTTAAAAGGTAGTATTAATCGCAAAAGGAAAAGAAGGAAAACGGGAAGAAGAATCACTGGGCCGTCAGGACTGATTTGCTTCATATTTTGGAATCAGTGCAAGCGTCAAAACGCGTTCCGCCATATCTTAACTGTTACGACGTTCGTGGTTTGTCAAAGTTACCACGGAAAATGCTTACAGTAAAAAATTTATTTTAAATAAACTTCAGGATTAAAGCTAAAAATTTTGGCACGTGGATTTCAACAATACTCTGTGTTCGTCTTCCTCCTACTACCGCTCTGACTGGTGTTGAATTCTTCCCCTTATTCCTGCGAGTCGTCAGTGAAGTTATTAAAGTCTCGAGCGACGGTCTTCTGGTTCTAGACACTAGACGGAAGAAACCCGATTATCTTAAGAGAGTTACTTGGTTAACAATGTTAAATTACGTTTTGGCTCGTTGTTTAAAATTGCGTTTCTGTTGAAAACCACGCACAGTCCGCGGCTGTCCTAATTTTTCTTTGAATACTCCACCAGTCTCACTTCTACTTAGGTTAAGTCTTTTTAAATGACTGTATTCCATTGTTTGTTACTCGTATTTGCGCCTACCGGTACCCATCTACTGCGCGACGACAGCGCTGTGTTAAGTAAGGTACGTTTGACTTAGTGCACATGCTGTATATGTGCATGGACTTCTATAATTTACAGTATTGTGCCTGCATAAATACTGAGCGTTACGTTTATTCGTGTCTTAGTTGTTTTTACATAACTGTCGCATTCCCTGCTATACACTGCAAGAAGGTCAAGGGAAGGGCGGGGCTGTAGGTTAGGTCAAGTGTAGGTAAATAGGATGGGCCGGGATAGCGTAGTCGGCATAGCGACTCGCTACGAGCTGGACGGTCCGGGGATCGAATCCCGGTGGAGGCAAGATTTTTCGCAGCCGTCCAGACCGGCTCTGGGGCCCACTCAGCATCCTATACAATGGGCACCGGGTCATTCCCGGGGGTAAAGCGGCCGGGTCGTGGCGTTGACCACCCACCCCCATCTAGCGCCGAGGTTAAAGAAAGGGAGAGCTATATCTCTACTCCCCCTCTGGGCCTCCACGGCCTGTTCTAGGGTGAAATTTACCTTATTTATTTACCGTAGGTAAATAGTGCTACTGGTTTCAGTCCTAGCAATCGCTCAGGCGAGGTGACGCGCAGAGCATTTCGGCAACATGTTTACCGTAGCAGTTCCAGTTATGCGATCAGTAATCCTGGATTCACATATTGCAAGATATGAGATTCTCACAGCAGTTTTGCTGAAGGTTCAAGTCATCTGGCATCTTACGCCGTGTCGACTGGTAAAGAGTTACAGACCTTTCAAAGGATCGTAATGCATTACTCTTCAGGTTCAAGCAGTCCTAGAAGGTACCTAAACAAATGCTTGACCTTGAAGATAAAGAAACTACGATCCTTCAAAAGTTTGGTAAGTACCAGTCCAGACGGCCTAACGTCCCAGAAGACTTGAATCTCTGAATCACATATTCTCCCTGGGAACTGTTTCCGACATTTCTCCCGATCCCTACATTAATTGAAGGACAAGGAAATTTAAGGTCTTACAGTTTAGTTTAAGGAAAAATCAAATTAGTAGGTAAGAGTACGGGAGCTAGTTTATGGTTTGCGAAATTCGGAAATGAAGAAACATACGGGCAGTGGCAGATCACAGGCGAGCAGTTGGGAGGGTACCGCAGGCAGTTGGTCTGACACCACTCTTCAATACCTGGCAGCCGCTTGAAGAAAGGCGTCGGCATACACACTTGCTGCCTGGAATAAAGAAGTTACAGTCACTTATCTGCAAGCATGTGGTGTACGATTTTCAAATTTGCTTTATAATGTGCAAAACGACTGTAAAGCTGTACATAATTATGGGATTCTGCGTACTTGTTGCTTATTTATTGTAAACACGTATCTACTCTTCCAAAACCAACAAAAAACAGTACGGATATCAGGCTGCTACAGGAAGACGTTACTGACTGCATTTCATGAAACGTCCATCATATCATAAAAGGTTTCAAATGTAATTTTTGGTACCAATTTAGGTTAATGTTATGCCACATAAGCCTATCAACACTTCGTAGTTCGAGACATTTCTGTAAAAGTGAAAAAAATGCAATTTGTACAACAGAAGGAACGCTAGACTGATAAGGGCCAAACTAAAAATAATTACAGAATTTTAGTGTACAGCAATAGAATCATATGCCATCAAAACCGGTTCAGTAGTTTTTTTAATAAAATAAACGGACGTTCAGAGAGATGGACCAAAGATTTCCCTTTACTGCGTCATTTGCACGTAATTCGTGCCAAGCAGGCATAAAACTTCAAGAGTAGTTAGTTGTACTGAAGTTAATTCAGAAACCAATTATATAAATACGAAAATATGCGGTGAAAAATTGTAAACCACGGGATAACATGAACAAAATGAAGTACAAAATATTTATTATAAATTTCACAACACAAGATTCCTTAAAATTTATAAACCAAGTAAACAAACCATTTAAACCATCAAGAAGAAACAATAAAAGTCTGCGGAGAAATTTCAGCATTTTTTTCGAAATATCTGTCAACAAGTTTCACGTGTTTAACTAAATACAAGAAGACTGTGACTATTCAGTTGCATTGACATGTTTTCCAACAACAGATCTGTGTGCACATACAAAGTGCAAAGGCATTTGGACACACGCTGCCAATACTGCGTGCAATTGCTTGTCAAAGGTAAGTCGAAATTGTTATACAACGCACGTCCAGACAGGTTTAGTTTTCGCGATACACGTCACCTTCAAATGGGGTAACACACTTTGCAGCAGTGTCATTTGTCACGACAATAAAGCGCGTTGTTAGGCCTAGTCAAGAGGCACAATGTACAGTAGGTCTCAGTTGTGATCCAATCACCACGCAGTACATGCAGTACGAATACTGCGACATGCGACATGTTCCTAACCGGCGGTGCCTGTAACAGTCGAGCTGGTACTCAGACACCGAAGTACGCGCTACCTTATCCTTGTCGAACTCATCCGGATGCTAATATGTTCTGACGACTGGAGCACTGTCTCAGTGAGACATGAGATTTAACGTGAGACTTGTGAAGACAGATCGTCGACGGTTTCTACGAACACCAACCGATGAAGATGCCATAATTGCAGCTGTGGGAGGACAGCTGTAAGGAAGCTCACGCGATATTGCATAAGAATTTGGACTATCCCAAACACAGTACATCGAGAAATTTTAAAATACAAGTTGTCATCTAAAATACTCTTATATTATATCACATACGCCTATTTTTGTATTAAGAATATGTTTACTAACAATGTCAGTAAGACGCTATAATGCTGAACATAAAATCAGTACGCACAAAAACCGTGAAGATAAGAAGAAACTGGATATAGCTCAAATGTATGTTTCTTGATAATGATGAAAACGAGTTTAATCACGTCATGAGCAGAATGTGTACGACAAAAACTTTAATATATCTTTCACAAAGTTGTCATATGATGCAATACTATGCATCAACATTTGTAAGTTAAGAAAACTATTCTAAATACAGTTCCTGCAAGCTATAAACGTAACTGGGAGAAGCAGCAGCAGAAATTTATACTACGGTGAGACATCTGAAATCCCACCATGGTAGTACGAATTGTTACTTGGCCTCACCTGATGATAAGTGGTGATACAAGGCTCGGCAACCGGATGTCCCGATAATAAAGCAGGAAAGGGTTGTCCTGCTGGCCAATAAAAATAGGCGGAAGTCCCGCTGTACTCGTCACTATCGTAACATCAGCACAGTTCCGGAAAGTCTCAGGACGACCACATCCTAGTCCTTCTGAGCCATTCGTGCATGTTCCCCACATATTTCCTGGAAAACAGAAACACTGTCTTTCACTGTGGGAAGGATTATGTACTCACTGTACTTGACATTAATGTGTTGCTGACACCCGTATACCGTTCCAAAGCTACAGATGCATTGCATAGAACGTCTACATTTAATATCACTCAGCAATGTGAGTGTCTGTTTTGAATACAATTCCGTATAAAGGATATGCACATAAAGATACTGAGCATTTCTGGGATTCGTGAAAATTGGCGTAAGTGAAATTACGTTCACGCGTGTACCGTGAAACTTTATGGCATTTTGCACGTAAAGAACGCCTTGGTAAAGCCTGTATACTACGTCATAGAGTACACCATTCATAGTCTTGTTAGGTAAGTTAGTAGTCCCTACTATCGGCTTAATCAGATCCCAAACTGTCTTTCCGATGGAATCCACCGACTCACATTTTGTGCACGCGACGGCAACTTGTGTTCATGTAGGATGCTAGGATGCTTACCAGTGTAGTACGTCCACTGGATCACACACTGAGTGCACGTAACATAGGGCGGTAAGCGGACGTTGTACCTGAAGACTTCCTTCTTCTTGGACTCGAGGGGAATATGGAACGCTACGTCCCTGGAGCCTGATACATACAGAGGAAACCTGCGACAGGAGAACACAGAAGGTATCACGAAAAGGGATGGATAGGCGTTTGTTTACGATACATAATTTGCTTCATAATTACAGCACATTTATAAGTCCCAACTTGATTCTTTTTTTTTACTCCTAAACACTCCATTGCCTGTGACTCAGCAATACCCCACATTATTCACTACCGGGTTATATTTTTCCCGCTTGCCTGATTTTTGAGCAACCAGTAATTCTGAAATTTTCCCATGCGATTTTCGACACATTCGATACAATAGGCGGAGCAGTAGGATTCTGTAGTAGTTGGGACGTTGCCCATCTCAATCTCCTGCTTTCATGTAGTTCCTTTTTACAGAGACGTCTACGAAGGTGAACAATTTCTCCCGGCACTCCTAAAATCCTACTGCAACAAAGCGGTCCAGTTTAACCGGAGTGTTACAGCCGCTGAAATTCGGCATGGCAAGATCAGTAGTCAACATGTCACGAGTTCGGGAAACCAACGTGACAGCCATCCACCGGCCCAAACACTGGCAATTTTATAATTCACCAGCCACGTGTATGCAACAGTGACTCAAGACACTCTGTAGCGATCTTTTCGATACGGTGGCACAATATACAGTTCAATATCT
Source organism: Reticulitermes speratus (assembly GCA_021186555.1). Classification (NCBI taxonomy): domain Eukaryota; kingdom Metazoa; phylum Arthropoda; class Insecta; order Blattodea; family Rhinotermitidae; genus Reticulitermes; species Reticulitermes speratus. The sequence goes on from JAJKFL010000002.1 coordinate 21,086,392, forward strand.
CACGACACGTCGAACCATTTACAGCTACAGTTGTAAACCTGTGCGTACGTAGATACGTATCTTTGTACATCTATGACGTTACATCTTTCTTCATGCCGTGGTAGATATCTCCTGTAGTCTTGGTTCAATTATATATTTAGAAGGCAAGGAGATAAACTGCCACAGACTACTGATCCAAATACAAGCTGAAAATAATTGTACAGCTTCAGGCTTCAGTCGCTTTACCCCAGGGAAACAACCTCTACTACACATCGAATATGAGTTAAGAAAAATCCCTGTCATAGGAAATCAAACGAAGGCCTTCCATCGTGTAACGTGTAAAAACCAGTGGAAAGAACAGGATAATGAAAGCATTGGACTTCAATTTGAAAACGTTTGAGGGAAGAAAAAAACAAGTAAAATGCAAACCGATTTAAAACGATGAAATAAAATATTTAAAGGAACGGGATTAGAAAGACCAACAGTTATGGAGTAGAACCTATGGAAATGGGAATACCCCTATGAAAAGATGAAATATCGGTGTACTTGTTACACTAAGACAGTGAAAATACAAAGGCATCTGACCGAGCCGTTCCTTGTTACACCCCATCATGCTATCAGTAACTTCAGTTTCGTAGAACACATACGATAGCGCGGTCAATAACCACGCTATGGCCTGGACGATCCAGAGTGCAAATCCTGGCAAGGGAAAGAGGAGTTTCCCTTCTCGAAATCGTCCGGACTGCTTCTGGGGCCCACACAGCCTCCTGTCCAATGGGTACAGAGGATAAAGCGTTTGAGACGTGAAGTTGGCCACTCACGTCCATCTAGTGCCGAAGTTGAGAATGACAGCAGCAGTACCTTCTCTCCCTCTGTATGCCTTCATGGCGTGACAGGGACAACTTTTTAGCTTTGTAGCATTTTAAGAGTTTAGTTAAAATATATTCCTTTAATTTTAATACGTAACGGTACAGAAGAAAGATATGTAGGCAACATTTGTAGTAAGGTAAGTAGTTCTAAAACAATGTGCAGACCTGTATCTGTAATAAATGAACATCAGCATCAGCAAGGTACGTAATATCGCAAAAACATTTCTAAAAACTGGGTGCTGAAAATTAAACCATCTATCCCCATTTTCCTGTTATTGTCCTTTCTTATTTAAATTGTGTTTCGTATAGAGTAATCTGTGTTTAGAATATTCTTATAGCGCTGTTACGAATCTGTGTTAACAATATCTGTGTTTAGAATATTCTTATAGCGCTGTTACGAATCTGTGTTAACAATATGGCGTCACCGGTAGAAAACAATAAAATTAAGTGTAAACCTCTCATCGCTTATTGCAATTCATCGGAATAAATAGCACATGTAATTCTGTTTCGAAATATGTAATTTGTATGATATTCAGTTGTGGCTTAGGTCCTTTTGACATTCAGGACACTGTTAGTATGTTGCTGGACTTAACCAGAAGGTCGCAAATTGATCTCTAAACGAAGGTCAAATTTTGTTAAAGGCCAAGGCTAATTACGACAGAATGTGTTAAGACTTTAATCTCGATATCAACGCGCATAACGGCTCCACCGAACTTCTCGTACCGGAACAAAGGTAACGCAATGATTCCTTACAACCTTCAAAATGAAATGCTAGTACTCTTTGCTTCCACGACTTATACGGTATAAATGAACGTAAAATCTGAGACAGCGCGCCTGCCTGACTAGTGTTACACATAACCTTAGCTTCGGAAATAATGACTGGTGTTTGACAGAATCTGGCATTGGTTCTTTATGGTAAATGTGGTTAATCAAATTTTAATTTTGGTACTGGTCCAGCATAACCGTGCTTTATATGAAGATCACATAGAATTTCATTGATTTCCTCCGAAATGGTTTACTACTGAAAATGCTGATTCATGGTATAAATTGTGTAAGCTTATCGTACTGGGTCCAATAATATTTACAATAAAAATTGGCAAGGCAGATACTTGGTGACATACAAAGAAAATTGTTTCTGAGAGATTTGAAGCACTGAAAGTATTGTTGTTGAAGATACACTTAACGTAGTGTTGCTGAAGATGCAATGAACGTAGTGTTGCTGAAGATACACTGAACGTAGTGTTGCTGAAGATACACTGAACGTAATGTTGCTGAAGATACACTGAACGTAGTGTTGCTGAAGATACGCTGAACGTAATGTTGCTGAAGATACATTGAACGTAGTGTTGCTGAAGATACATTGAACGTAGTGTTGCTGAAGATACATTGAACGTAGTGTTGCTGAAGATACATTGAACGTAGTGTTGCTGAAGATACACTGAACGTAATGTTGCTGAAGATACAAGTCTTGTGGGATGTTACGCCATTTCTTCAAACTTCTTGCCCCTGAAGACAAAGGCATTGCGATGCTTCGAAATCTCGGTATAAATTGCGTAACACGTCAGAAGAATTAAATATTCAACTTTACGCACAACAGATTTATCAAAAGTCGTAGTCGAATGAATAGTAAACCTCTAATGTATTAAGGCGGTTCCGAGTGTAAATCTCGATCCTGACACTTTATTCGTAGTCTTCCTTAGCACTTCCAGGCAAATGCCGGCGTAGTGTCACAAATTAGCCCACGAACGCTTTCTTTAATAGTCCTTCCATTCTGTTATCGACTATCTACATCTCACGGCTTATACCTACCAGATAAAAATTTACACTTTTATTTATTAATATCACATATTAATATTATAATTAAATTGTTTATATGTACAGTTTACCATTTACCAATGACGACGATATGTTTTAACACCTATACTTCCTTTGTGAAATGTACTCCCTGAGGATGGCTACTCTTAATAGCCGAAACATGTCGGAGTAACAATCCTTTATATTCTAACGGATGTAATTTGTTGGTAATAAACATATGTATTACATGTCTATTCCACAGAAGTGTATAATATCAAATTTACAATGTGTTCATACACTACTTTCTTCCTGAAAAGAATGCAGATAGCTTTACGACACAGTAATCTATGCTACTGACATTGCATCAAGAAGTACTCGTAACACTCTTAAAACAGACAAAATAAATAAGATTTGTCTGGCACACAAAGAATCCGTAAGTACGTAAGCATTTCTTTCCCAAGAAACATTCACTGTATCCCAGACGTTTGGAAACAAAAGAACATGCTAAATGACATCGAAATTGTTTCTCCCACCACGAATACCAACCTGTCAAAGCAACTCTGCGTTGCCTCGTAGTTCGGATTGTTATTAGGACACAGGAACATTTCGAAGCGCCCCCAGTGATTGGCTGTCAGTTCTACTTCCACATCAATGTCCTGAAAGAGGAACAGATATTTGCAAACTTCTCTTCGTTGAATATTTTGTTTTGTACCGCTCCATGGGAACTTGTAATCTCCATTGTATGAAAGTTACAGAGCAATGAGTTGAATTATCCAAACGGGGCTGGAGGTTCCTTCCATTAAAATCGTATACAACAACAATCAGGGCAGAAGGTGTATTACCTTGTTTCCTACCACCCCAAGAACCCCAAATTTCTTAATACATCAGAACCCTTCAACATCAAATTCTAGCATATTTCTACCCAAAACGTTCCTGGCGGCAAATTCAATAGTCGTCCAGGGATGCAGAAAGCATAACTGAAGAAAATCCCGACTTTTCGCAAGCTTGTTTTGCATCCATTATCAGGATAATGATGGGTTAATCGTATAAGCTTGGAAAATCACTGTTAGGGAGCAGGGAGTGTGCCAGGGCAAATGGCAGCAAAAATAATTTTTTTTTCAGTCGTCCTCTTCTACCTACTTCGCTTTTTGCGTTTCAGTGTCGAGGTTTTGAAATTGCTTTTGATCACACTGAGAGACACACCACAGTCGGTAGGACTCCTCTGGACGAGGGATCGGCTCGTCGCAGAGGCCTCTACCTGACAACAACAAGCAAACACTCACAAGAGACAAACATCCATGCCCCCGGTGGGATTATTTTTTTTGCCTGTCCGGGTTTTTTCCCCTTTGGTCCATTTTTGTACTGTTTAATCCTTTTTGTCCTTCATGCCACTTATGTTCCATACTACTGTCCGTACAACAACACAACACAAACATCCATGCCCCCGGTGGGATTTTTTTTTTTTTTTTTTTTTTGTATTAATTCCTGGGTTTTCCCCTTTGATCCATTTGTACTGTTGAAGTCCTTTTTGTCCTGCATGTCACCTTATGTTTCATGCTATCGTCCATACATCTAACACACCACAAACATCCATGCCTCCGGTGGGATTTTTTTTTTTTTTTATTAATTCCTGGGTTTTCCCCTTTGATCCATTTGTACTGTTGAAGTCCTTTTTGTCCTGCATGTCACCTTATGTTTCATGCTATCGTCCATACATCTAACACAACACAAACATCCATGCCCCCGGTGGGATTCGAACCCACGATCCTAGTAAGCGAGCGGCCGAAGACCCACGCCTTAGACCGCACGGCCACTGGGATCGGCAGCGAAAATAATGCGGATATAAAATTAAACTGAAACATGTCTGTCGCACAAGCGTAGGCCACGATCGCAGTACTGTAACCTCATGAGGCTTAGGTCTACTGCCGGACCGCTGACTGCGGAACCGAAAGAGGCTTCCGAAACGTCTTAATTTTATTTAAATACAAAGCAGCCTGTGCACTGTTAAGACTCTTACTGTATACGAAGTGCCTAGAAGGATTACGAACTGAATTCCGGCGTCCATTTCCAAAATAAATATAAACACTAGCACCACGATTCATTCAGCTGCTTCCTGATTCGATCCGCATGCAGTCCCGCAATATCACAGTTACGACACAAAACGTTCCTCATAAAACAACCTCTCAGGCCTAATGCACAATCTGGAGTGACGTAGGCCTACACATAATCCCATTTTTTTAATAATGTAGAAAATATTTAGACCTGAGGGGGCTAGCTGAAAATAGGGAAGGGAGGATGTTGCACAACGGGTAACAGGTAGCAATAAACATGGTTGGTTCGGTCTGGAAACCGGCTGTTTTGATTGAGGTTTTTCGCGGTTAACCTCGGTATTTCACGGCAAATCCCGCGACAGGAATTCAAAGTAAGCCTTGGACATTTCCTTCAACGTCCCTCGTTCTACCACTTGACGGTGTACAGTGTACGATACTGATGACAGATTTGTTAATGAAACGAAAAATACGTAATAAACGATGGGCTGGGAGTATAAGGTCAGACGGTGGAGGGGGGATATATACAGAATTGTGTTGGGGAAATTTCTTGAGAGGTAATCATTTGGAAGTCAGTGGAGATGTAAAATGATAAGAAACTGGACCATTTGTGTAGTTATCACTCACGGCTCACTGAAATATGTACGCACTTGCCATGATCCAGTCAAAATTTGTGATCGCCATTACTTTCAAGTTGTGTGTCCCCACTAGACACTAACACTAGTAAGTTGTATGGACCCACTGGACACTAACACCAGCAAGTTGTGTGTCCCCAATGGACACTAACACTAGCAAGTTGGGTGGACCCACTGGACACTAACACTAGCAAGTTGTGTGTCCCCACTGGACACTAAGACTAGCAAGTTGTGTGTCCCCACTGGACACTAAGACTAGCAAGTTGTGTGTCCCCAATGGACACTAACACTAGCAAGTTGGGTGGACCCACTGGACACTAACATTAGCAAGTTGTGTGTCCCCACTGGACACTAAGACTAGGAAGTTGGGTGGACCCTTCTTGCTGTTTCTGTAGCTGTGGAGCCCGACCATAATGAAGTACACCCACGTTAGGCTGCATTCGACGGTGATGCAACCTTCGGTCTGGCATTTCCGTTCTGACATGAAACCCTGACGGCAGCTGCTGTGTAATGAACCACAAGTACCCTGAAGCCGTGCAGACCTTTACAGTTTGCACGCCGTCGAGTGTGGAGTCAAGGGCGAATATTCACATGGTACAGGTCTGAAACCACAGCTCGCCAATGGTGTAGGACTTGCAGTCCGGTTTATAATTATCAGAGCTACCGTATAATATGCTAACTACGTTGAAGTTCTTTCCAGGATCGGGTCGCGATGGACGCCTCTATACCGTCAGAGACTGGAAGATTTAGATGTTCTTTTCTCCATCCGCCAATGGCAATTCGACGCCGACGGTTCTGGAAGGGAAACGTTATCATCACAGCTGCTACGCAGTCTGTGTGTCTTGCAACACAACGCGAGTCTTACTCGAATTTAAATCCGTCTTCCAGACCGATGACACACTTTTCATTGAAAAGTTATATCCATCCACTATGCAACATATACAGAAGCTATGGAACGTACTGCTGGCAAATTAGACATGCAAAACGATGGAGGAACGGAACGCTTTCCGTCGAAGGGCACACGAAATCAAGGTTAGTCACTTCTGAGGCTTAGTCTCCTAGAATCTCATTTTAAACACGCTGACAGACACGTGTCTCTGAATTCCTCCCGATGAGTTGTAACATCGACCTCCCTGGACGTCATGTCCGAGGAGGTTATACAGTCCACACGTGGTGACCAGCATGTTATAAAAGCGTACTCTTCTTATTATGCTTCCAAATTACGAAGTACCAACTTTAATGACAGTACAGGTCGGGTACTTGGGTACGAACATGTTTCTATCCGCCCCTATAGATACGTATCAGACTCCATGCATTGATTTCGGTGTAAAAAATTTCGATGCATCAAATAACGCTGCGCACATGACTTAGTCCTCATATTATGTTTGATAATAGATACTTGATAAATATGCACTGATTTTATGTATGATATGTCATTTTTATATATTTACATGTTTATATTGTCAGCCTGAGGAAAGCTTTAACAAAAAGTCGAAACGCGTAGCTCGTAATGTAAATGAGGATAATTTACTAATACATTTGTTTTGACAGAGTGAGAAATTCCTTTTGATTCAGAAAATAATTTATTTTGAATATAAAACAATAAAATGGCGGTCTGGCGATAAATTTGTTTCAGCCCGTGGTTTGAAGGTGAAATCTAATAAACCATTTCCGCCAGGCACATTAAATTGCTACGAGGACATAATATACACACAGGCCTCCTTGCTCATTATGTAAGAAATGTCATTGGCTAGTCATTAACTACAAACATGTCAAGAAGGCAAAACTTTGAATTTAGGCATATATTCGACTAATGTGGTTTTGACATAAAGCTTTCGATAAGACAAAAGAATATGAAATAAGAATAAGTAATTTCACTCAACGCGAATCCATGCGACACGAAACTAGGTTTTACGAGTTCTGTGCGGAACTCCGTTTCATTTGCTTACCTGCCCAGAGGTATAATGGCGGCTGATAATGCCTTTCGCGAATTGTCCCCCTGCCTCGTGGGGCCGTGGTTCCACGAGATGCCAGGGGTCTCCACATATCCCACAGCGGCCCTGATTCTGCTCCCACTGCACTGCGGACACACCACAAGAGATCAGCCACCCTGTGCACGTTTCCGAAATACTAACCGGTCTGTAGCAGTCACTACGTTTCCAATGCAAAACTAGGGACATATGCTAAATTCAAGCAGACAATTTGAAACAACAGATATTTACATGCAACAACAGACATTTACATGCAACAACAGACATTTACATGCATGTTTTACATCCAAATATTTTATGTACCAACACAGCCCTTTTTATTGTGTTTTATAACTACGGCTGTAATACGTGTATATATTTTACCATTCAGTGACACGCTGCATACTGCGTGAGTCTATAGAGAATGACTCCCTGATGATGGCTGAGAATGCCAGCCGAAACATGTAGGAGTACATAGAATGAATATATGGAATTGGTGTGCAGTAGTTGGTGTAAAAAAACTTATATAGAGCCTAGGTTACTAAGAATTTATGCAACACAAAACATGAATCCTTGAATAGTATTCAAAATCATTACACAAAAGGCAGTAAGACAGATTGCAATGATAACAACACACAGGCCAGATTAATAGCGGCAATGTAAACACTGTAATGTGTAAAAGTTCTTTCATATTTCACAACAAACAGGAATATCTGAAAGACAAAATTAATGAGCGTGACACAAATAGTAAAATAGTAAATGCAACAACAGCTACTAATAGATTCGTATACAGGTAAAAGATGACGGCAGAGTTGTCCCTGTTCACGCCATAAAGGCGTATGGGGTGAGCAGAGGTGTAATTCCACTTATTCATAACGCCGGCACTAGATTACGGTGAGCAGTCAACTTCACGCCCCGGCCGCTTTACTCCCAGGATATAACCCAAGTACCCACTTAGTAGGAGGCTCTTTGGGACACAGAGCCGGTCAGAACGGGTTTGAAGACCCGTAGCTAGCCGAGATTCGTGTAAAGGAATACATTAATTTAACAAGGGCCAGAAACTTAGAATGAACGTGATGAATAGTGAGAAGGGTGAAGTGCTTGAAGATTACAACAATGTTTTGAATAGACAAAAGAATTACTTCTGTGAGCCACTAAAAGTACATGTATCGTGAATGGTATGGAAAGGGTTAATACGTAAATAATGTTTAGCAGAATTAAACTCGAAAGTCTTATTCATTTCGCCACTGTTAAGTACTTAATATTGCTCGATATCATACGCCAGTACTAAGACTATCTAGGGCCTGTATAAAAGTCAAGTCAGTTACAAAGTACTTCACTCCGGCCGCAAACAATGTCTCTGTGGCCTGCTTGTAACTGTAAATAATGCAATATTGTAATGAAGTAATGTAAGTGTGAGCCACGTTATCACAAGAATAATAACCGGATGCTTAAATTTGATTTTCTCTTGTAATCAACTAAAGTCTAGTTAGAAAGAGAAATTTAAACTCACCCGCGTGGCCCCCACAGAAGAGTTCGTTGTCGTTGTAGTTCACCGGGTTCGGAAACCCGAATCTCCACATGCTGTTTCGTGCGGGAGGGTTCATCAGGCGTCCGTGTCCACTGACCCCGGCCAGACGCAAAGCCTGTATCAAACAACGACAAGACAGTAGCCCAGTGCATAAGTTTGAAACTTGCATGGCAAAGTCTGATCTTCTAAGTTTATTGACAAATTTTCCTATATGTCAGATGACTAATGTTCAGTCCTTCGTCGAGATGTATCACTAGGAAGATAAATTTTTCGATTTATTTCTCCGCTTCGTCTTCAAGTTCTGTCGCCAGCATCGCATCGCAAAAATGCAGAAGACCTTAAGGCTTTTTTATCGGATAAGATGAGTTTTACCATCTTACAATTTTTACAGAAGACTCTGCAAGGAAACTACGAGATCAAACAAACATCTAACAAGCTAAGTACCAAACCGCTGATATTGCCAGAACATTAATGTAGAAATTAGAATGCAATATTCCCGCGCCAGTGTATAGAATGATGAGTGTCGAACAAAAGACGGTAACGTAGCTGTGTTATTACTTCCTTCCTGTAAAGTCGCATTTATCTGGAGCGAAAGCGAGTAATTCGTCGTATTATCCGTCGTTAGTGCCAAGGCCCACATCCCACCCTCCGTCCGCATAACAAAAATCTCCCGCAATAATTGGAATCGTCCCTAAACGTCGCTCTGTTTTTTCTTTGCTCAGCTGCTTCTCTTTTCCTTTCCTCCTCACGATCCAGTCGGCTCGAAGAGCTGTTCCGAGCTGTCGAACATTTTTGGGTGCTCCTAATCCATTGAACGGTCCGAGTGACGCACTTTTATCGTTGGGGCGAACCCGCGAAAAGCGAGGGATGAGTGTAATTGCGTCGCGTTTCATTCATCCTTCATTGTGACTGTCAAGGCCAAACAGCATATGACCCGTGAGCTATACAAACTCACATGTCCGTGAAAAACATAACAAACCAACCTTCATGCCTTGCATATCTGCTTCTTTCAGGATTGGAATATCGTTATTTGTCTACCTTAACAGTTTCTGTCGCTCTGTTGTTTCCTTCTCTCCCGCTTTCCCCCTTCCTTCCTTTCCATCCTCCAGCGATCCAGTCGATGTAGCCGTAATGCTCTGTACTTGTCTTCAGGAGATAACGTACTCAACTGGAATCTCAGCCTGCTACAGGCTGTTCGTGTTTTTCCTCAGATTCAAAAGGCAAATGCGGGTGTAGTTCCTTGAAATAGCCGACTACCAACTCCTTCCAAATCCTTACCTACTCAGCTTCCGTGATGATGTTCTCAGCTGTCGATATACAACACCTACACTTGGAAAGGCGTCGATAAATTACAAAATTAACCTCTTAAATATCTTTCTCGCCTACTTTTTTTTTGTGTTTTTCTTGCTTCCCCTTCTTTGTTTCCTTTCTCCGTCTTCTCTACTTCACACCTCTCTCGTTTATTTTTTACGTGTTTTGCTATCTGTATCAGAAAATTATCGCAAGTAGCCAATTACTGGACCTGTAATTATAACAACAGTTTTCGTACAAAGAAATCACCAATACATCACATAAAGAGGAGATTAAAAAGCAATTAAAAAACGCGAAGAACAAGAGTAACGTGGGATAAGACGACTGTAAGTTGCTATTCTCACCTAATGACAAATAATGTTCACCTTCAAGTCATGGAGCACACGTATCTGACGGCACGAAATTTACTTGATTTCCTGCAGCAGGTTGGAATTTTTTGCAAAACAAACACCCCACACGTATATTCAATAAAAGAGCAGCAGCGAGTGGTGGTGGCATGCATACCGGTTTCAGATACAAGCAAAACGATGACTGCTATTAGCCTGAACTGAAACTAAGGACACGTGGCTCTTCTTCTTTTTAGGATTACAAAGGCACTGAATTGCTGTTGTAACATTTGAAGCCAGGCACGAGGTAGGCGTGTCAAACATGTACGCCGCAAGCGAACTGGTGGTTCGTATTTATATGATTACTGCGAAGTTAGGTAGTATAGTATTAACACAAAGTTACAGGGACAGAACAATTATTACTTAGACTGGTACAAGAACACGAAGATTCAACACCTTGTCGGTTACCAAAACCCACCCCACCCCTAAACACAATAATAATCTAACATCATACAGATCCCGCCTCACAATCCGCCCTAAATCCAATGTGCTTTAAACCGTTACGCTTCCTCAGTATCCAACTTTATTACACAGCACTGCTACTCCAACTTGCATTCAGGAGTACCTGGTTCGAGTCTCGCCCGGAACACCAGCTATCCGGACTGTTTTTCATGATTTTCGCCAAAACCTCTAGCAAAATGCCAGTACAACGATTAAGCTGCGACCACATCCTTCTAAATCCCTTCGAATTCACCACTCATCATCAATCAATCAATCAATGTTGTGTAATCTTAGATGATGACGTCGTCAAGCTACAAGAAAGATGACACAGACCATCCCATGAATAGACTGACTAACATAAAGCATACAATAAAAATGTTTTTCTCAGCAGCCTGTATAATCAACTGTGTCGAGAATTTAATAATACAGATCAGACTGTCATTGTTTACTGGGCAACGAGATTGGAACCAAGAGATATTAAATAAGACTGGAAGCTGGGCGTGGCTACCTGGTCAAGGACAGTACGCAGACCTTGGAACCGATCTGCACTGAACAAACCGCCCTAATTTCAGAAAAGAAAAGCTAAACACGTTACTGGACTATTCACAAGCGTCCAAATATTGAACAGAAAGAGCACAAAGCACCTTACAGGCATTCATCGATACAGAAAATTAACACCTGCAGGTACAAACATGTAGGCTATTCCGAATCTGAATGGATGTAGATTCAATCTGTAGGCCTATTCTTTACGACTTCGTAGACAAGTCACCGACCTTGGTACTCATTTAGTGCAGGTTCATTTCTAGTCCCTTAGATCTGTTCACGCTATATAAAAGACGTGCATTACTTTCTCTTGTAAATCGATAAATATTTACTACATGCAAAGCATTACCAAGTACAGGGTCAAATGGTAGTCCACTGGGTTGTGACACCGTGTAGGATCATATGTTGTTGCTGACGTTTCGGAGGAAAGTGATGATCCCTATTTCAGGTTCGGGTAGAGAGCCTGTTATAATTTATATAAGCAATAAAAATTTACAAAAAGAGAAACAATTTTCATAGCTACTACAGAATGCCCCACTACAGCAACAGCGTGCATTTGGTTATGAACAAAGGTGTTTCGCATTAGTTTAACATCGCCGGTACACAAATTTTAAACGACTGGCATCAAAAACGGTCGATAGGTTCAGGCGGACGCACTGCATGTCCCGTAAGACTGCCTGATTTAATTAAACCTTCCGGGTTCTTGTAGCAAGCATACTACAGCAGCAAATGGCGCAACTGGTCTACGGCAAAGGGCAGACAAGAGGCGCGAGTCATCTCATGATAAGCCTGAATTTTTTGATTGCATGCGACAACCTTTAGCGAGAAGTGCAGCGTGCTGTGTGTAGGCATAAGGAAAACACTTTAAGTATTTTTTGTGATTTATTGTCAAAACAGACATCTGTAACGTTTAAATGGGCGAAGCGTAAGTCAACACTTGCTTCCTCCTCCCCCCCCCCCCCTGCCTTCCAACACAAAAACAGTCATACCTGACAGACGAAGCCTACAAGGACCTACCTTTGCAGAGATTTGTTCCATTGTTCTTGTGCAAAGAACACGCCCCCTACAGTAACATGTATTTCAGAAACACCCTGTAAGGACCCGCATGAAAACAGTTAAGGTCTCACTCACCTCAACAAGAAGTAGCCAAGTGCCCAGCAACGTCCCTCGACGCAAGGTATCCGAGGACGTCGCCATTTTCTCTCACGCTGCCTTTTGCTGAAACAATAGAAAACCGTTTCTCAACATAAGGCTCACTATGAATCTTTCTCAATCTGCATAGCCGTCATCCAAATTAATCGATAAACACAGTGTCCAATAGGTGCATCAGATAATAACAGAATACCTAGGTTTAAAAGAAAGGAAGTTTAAGGTTATAAAAATTAGAGAACGCAAGGTAATAAACAACAAAGCACTTGAGCATGTACAAAATGTCCAGCTTCGTTGTATAATGTGGGGAAAATGTCAAGACTAAGCGCCTAAAATAAATAAAACCTCATACATAGATTAAAGAGAATAGAGTTGTTAATTATTAAACTTATATCATAAAATTTAGGAACATGAGCAGTATAGGGCACTGAACTGGAAAATTATATTTTAATAAGAAATGTGTGATTCTAATAGCGGCCCGTACGGTTACGGGTAGGGTGGGCCCAGAGCCAGTCTGCGCGATTTGGAGAACAGAAAACTCTCTCACCTCTACCGGAATCGAATGTCCTCCAGCTCCTAGAGAAGTTACTATACCGAACACATTCCATAATTATTTATTTATAATTCTTGAAATCATCATATAGAAAAAAAGAGTCTGAAAAAAGACGGTGTCACGAATTTCCCACATCTTGATTAATTCGCAAAAATATTGTAACATATCGGCATTTAAAGGCACACAAAACACTGCTGTTGTCTCCAAATTAGCTTCTCATTCTGTCGTCTTCAGTCATCTCTGACCCTTCATCGCAGTTCCACAGACATACGTAGCAAATCGGTAATTGAATTTGAATGCAGATCCGGGGCCATTATTTGTAACTGCAGTCCGGCTACTTGCTGACGACTGTGATGGTGTAACAACCTTCCGAATTGGCCTGATTTCTTCCATAACAGAAAGCGCTGCAAGCGCTTCAGGGTCGATGATACAGATCGCTCATAACGTCAGGCGACGTACCGACTGAGCTACTGGCTTACTATTCTACCTGAGAGGCTGCAAGAAATGACACACAGCTGCCATAATTATCCATTTTCTGAATGCGGGATGTGAGCTTCTTTCTATTTAATTATCCTTATGGTCTGTGCCATGGCTCAGGCGGTTAGTCGCCGGCCTCTCACCGCGGAGGCCCGGGTCAGTCCATGTGGCATTTTTGGTGGGCAAAGTGGGACAGGTTTTTCCCCGAGCACTTCGGTTTTCCCCTGTCAATTTCATTCCACCGGTGCTCAATTACACGGAAAAACAAACAAAAACTATCATCTTAATCATAGTGTTGCACAATAAGCCTCGAGGCTGCGGTGCGTCCGTAGAATCTGCTGTGGGGCCCTTCCCCATAAAAAAAAAGAAAACAGATCCGTTATCGATCGGCTTATAAGCTTAAATCTAATTGATTAATACTATATATCGCTTCCTAACTTAAGCCAGTAGGTGGTAATAGCAACTACGAGTATATTCCTGTCAGTTTTTGTGGAGTAATACTACATGAAAAACATGGCCTAATTCTAGGTAATACCACGCGGCAGGTTCCTGCTTGAGAAGCTCAGAGTCGTCGTTCAGTTAGTAAGAGGTACATTGCCTTGTATGTAGTCCCGATATTTATTACTTTTTTTTACAAGAGCCCGCCACCGGTACACATCCTGAGCCAGCTACATCCATTCCACGCCCACATATCACATTTCCTTAAAATCCATTGCAAAATTATACCTTAGACTACGCATCTTCCCTGCAGTTCCTTCGACTAAAATTTTGTACACATATATCTTTTGCCTATGTGTGCTACATGAAAATCCACTCACTAACTTTAATTTTATCAGCTTAATTGTGTTCGGGAAGATCGGGGAGGCCATGGCCTGAAAACGGGCCGAAGCGCCACAGAAGAAGAAGCAGAAGAATCGTATTCAGTGTAGAACAAAGCTCTTCAAACTGTGTGGGCTTGGTGCTGTAACCGGAGAAGGGCCTTGGGTTCGAGCTAGCATGCCCCCCCCCCCTTCAATATAGAAACCCTTCGACAGAGCGTCATTAAATAATACCACACTGACGGTGGCAGCGCAGGTGCCAGTTGAACATTCGGCAAGCAGCCGCCAGAACAGGTCTGTAGCAAAATGTTCATTAATTAACGTCGAAGGTTTTAGTGGCAGGTCTCAACACGCTCAAAATTAAGTCACGCCGGACAGCTACCAAAACCCGGAGGCTGCAAACCGACAACCTGCTCTAACCAGTAAACAGACGAGAAGGAAAGACAGTCAGCCCCATCATGCAGTACGTGGCCAGGCACAAAGACGCTGTCACACCGACAACAAACCGTGAACAAACTAAATTTTTGAATGAATTCTAAAAGGTTTTGACGATGGTATATAACATTGTGAACCATTTGTTTCTTGGACTTTGTCCATCGTCTTTAATGTGAATAAAATATAACATATAAAATATAAAATGTATCTTACATTTTATATTTTATTCACATTAAAGACGATGGACAAAGTCCAAGAAACAAATGGTTTACAATAAATTTTTGAAGTCGCTCTATGATCCATCCGGATTTTTAACCACAGATTATATAGGAAAGTTCCGTCTCATTCTCAGAATAAAAAGAGGTTATTTTCCCATCATTAGCAAGTAGGTTACAACAGCAACAATTTTCTAACTGTATTTCGGATGCAGCTTATGAATTTTGGCCGAATTACTCTTACGCATCGCGAGATTTTTGTGGCTTCCTTCGATCTGTCCACCTATATGCCACGAAACAGCCCAAGACCGCCATCTCCCAAAATAGCATCTACTCAGCATTGACGAATACATCTGAACCCCACTACAGTCACAGGCCTCAAGACATGTAAGAACTGATATTAGCAATCACTTTCAACATCATCATTGTCACGTGGGACTAAAATATGCAATGATTATAGCAGGTGCAACGTACGACATGAAACGTATTTCATGAGAGTGGCAGAAAAAGAATCTACACATAATAGCAGAACTAGAAATATAACAAATAAATTATTTCATACGGATGAAGAAAATTGTTTAAAAATCATGCATAAAATAATGGGCTAAAACAGAATGCGTACAAACTGTTATGCGATATAAAACTGATAAAATATGATCATTCGGCAGGCCTTAAAGACTGTGTGTGTGTGTGTGAGAGAGAGAGAGAGAAGAGCTTTGTTGAAGGATGCCGTCACGTTACGTAGCATCGGTGACTGATGACCGCAATATGAGTGTGGAGCATACGTGGAATGATACTGACAAAATAAAACCGAAGTATCCTGAGAAAAACGTGTCTCAGTACCAAATAAGATGAAGACATTCTGTTGTATAAACAGCCATAGCAGAACAATGTGGAAAAATTGTGATCTTGAAAGAAACGAAAGGACTGGGGCCATCATCGAAGTGCCTTCACAGAACTATGTACAGGCTTGTAATAACCAACTTCACGGTGCAGGATCTTGCTCGAACTCTTCATAAGCATTCAATATATGTATTCCGCAATTTTATACAACGAAACTCTTCACCGTGTTCATAAAATGTCCTGACCAAGTTCTACCCATGCGAGATTCCAGGCTTCTGCCGCTTGCAGTTGAGGCCTTTGCTCTTCTGGAATATTGCAGAGCGTTGCTTGGTAGCTGGTTACCGACGTTGCGGGACGGCCTATATGTCCCATCTTCAAGGGTCAAGGAGTACAAGACAGGCCGTCCGGCTAAGTCGGTAGCCAATACCAACCAAAGCTGTGTAACATTCCGGAACATCAAGTTCAACTATTTCATATACTCAGAGGATGTCTACAAAAGAACAAATTCATTCCACTTGGTCATTGAAAGCATTACACACGGAGCACATACCGAAATGGCCGGATCAAATTTTCGGCACAAAAGCTCCATCTTGTAACTTTAATCTTGCTATATCTCCTGTTCTTCTTGCATAATAATAAACTCAGGAAGGAACTAATTTTCATAACTCTTATATGGACACTCTCTATTTCTCTCACATCACTTTCAATACTAACCACACATGTACATTTACATTTCCCAGGTGGTCTCTTCCTTTTAAGTTTTCCAACCCCTATTTTCACTTCCCCCAAGAGTGACTCACGCACCGTCTAACTTTTCTTTTTAATTTAACCTTAATAACACTCACTGTATCAGATGAAGACAAACTCTTTGACTGTATAAATCTCTCCACGCCCCGTCACTCAGTCTAATCCAAACACTATCCTTTGTGCGTTGTTTTGCAAGCGCCGCATTCGACAATAATAATGAGTCAAGAGCACAAGCCTTTAAACACACAGTCAGTACTTACTGATACATCATCCTCAATGTGGATTTCGAAACGCGTCGAACCAATCAATTGTGTTTAAAAGCTGTTATTTGTTGACTTATTATTAGAATATTGAGGCCACAAGGAATGCCTGGAATAAACACTCTTAATTTATGTCCTTCAATTTGCAAACTAAAGAAGTGTAGACCGTATTTTGTCTCAGTTATTTTGTATAATCGTCACACGTGATTCCTTACCCAGAGGGAAGAAAACCAATCGCAAGTTCCCGAAAACAAAGTTCCATGATAAATATTAGGACCTAAGAAGAAAGGAAGAAAGATGGAAAACAGGAAAATACATAACCAGATATTTCGTAACCTGGGCAATGCTCCTGTTATTGTCTGTGTTGTTAAATAAGGCCGCTACGTTCTCCTGGACGTGTCGTAAGAACAATACATGGTTACTTAATTCGCCTCATGGGGCTAAATCTACTGTTTGCCGCACACGTAGTCTAAAGCCAGTCTTAGTCTCGCTTATAAAAATCACGTTTACTTACAATAATACATTTACTATGTTTTTAGTTCATTAACCACCATTTTTACATACTTCTGCCATTGCTGACACAGAACTAGCAATCTTCTTTAATTGTTCTGCAAACATCGTATGGAATATGGCAAGAAAATTGATTCTAGAAAAACTTTAAGAGAGTCAGATATGTGAGAACTCAGGCTTCCGCAGAGGAGTAGTTAAGGCTCTCGGTCTTCTGAGATGTTATGCAGGCTACCGACGTTTCGTTAGAGCCTATCAGCCCCTTAAAATGGGACCGACAGAATGGCCCGAAATGTCGGTAAAAAGCTTCCTACCTACACCGCGTAACATCCCAGAACAGCGAAAGGCTCAGAGCCAGACATCTTAAAAAGAAAATCATGTTTCAAATGAGCCCATCCATTTCGATTTAATTCATGTCACTAATTATAATGCAGACGGAGAAGAAAGGATTCATACACAACTTCCGTGGAAAAATAACTTCAAAAATGTTAACTTTTAAGTTAAGTTTACGGGATGAAAAATGGATGTATTGAATGTAATTGCTTCAGGGTTCAAAGATGGGTTTTGATGTAAGCTGCATGAAAACTATGACTACTGCTACCACATAGTTATTCAGCGAAGGTCTCAGCCAGTGTTCCAGTAAATAAATAAAAAATTTTCGAAATACAACGATAATTCCAAATATCCCTCTAAATATGCAGCAATTTTGTTTCAGTACAAGCTGATATATATATATCAGCTCTTTTAAACAATCTTGACATTAGTTTAGGAGCAACTGAAGTGCGCTCGACACTCACTTTTCCCTGACCTGTAACGTTTTCGTAGGTGGGGTAACTCGGGATATGAAAAATTATTGTATGGGTTGCTGCAAGGAAAAGAAATGTTTGGAGACGCTGGGTTAGGCTTCTGACTATAGCTCGGATACGAGAGAAAATATGTAGAAATTAAAGTGTCAGAGATAGGGCCTTCGGGCCCTGTGGAGCATGGCGTTCATGTTTCTATATGTAAATTAGATGAGACTAAAACAGTGATTTATGAAAAGCTGGAATTGATATTACGAGCTCCCCGCGGCTAGATTTCATCATCAATTTCTTTGGCCGGTGTTAGAATACATGTTTCATAATGTAATAACTCTGTCGTGTATTACAGTGCTAGCATTCCTGTGGCCCATGTCTCATCCTGGACAGGTCTAGGCTACCGTATGCACATGTCTTGGCCTCATCTCCATGACAAATTATGAAACACGTGAGACCAGATTTCTTTTATTTTTGCGCTTTAGATAGGATGGGGCAAAATATGTTACGTATAAAAACTTTTATTGGGAATAAATCTACGTGTTCAATAAACAATGAAGGAAACCCCCAAAGTCATTAGTACACACACACACACACACATGTTGTGGGTATATGATGAGTGCAGTTATATATCGCTATAGTGTTCGGACCGCTGTATCATTCAAACTGTGTTCACATCCGTTACTTCTTTCTGCTACATCACAAGCTGTGCACAGCAGCAGTTGTGCTGAGCTAGCAGTCAATCGGAAGAGGCGCCCATTAAGTTGCTACACTGTGGTTAGGCGCCTATTACGAGGAGACACGAGACAGACAACCTGCTAATGCTGTCGCGCGAGTAGTTCCCTGAGAACAACTCGCGCGACAGCACAGCATCCTATCCCAGAGTCTTCAGCAACACCGCTGTGAGAACCTCAAATCTCGCTCCGTATATCTGCACAGCAACTATTAGACCTCCTCATAGTTTGTTTCGATCGAATCCAGGCCACACCCTCAAGGTCCGCCCACTGTGCAAAATCCACCATTTAGACATCTCACCAAGGCACACACACAAAATCCCCTAAACAGTCCTACATGGACTACTCTGGGACTGAACCGGGGCCTCCGCAGTGTAAGTATAGGTCTAATATCTATACATAACAGGAAATTAAGTTGCTGTGTTTTATAAAGGACATCATTTGCAAAACAATATTGGTGTGGTAACGTCACGTACGGAAGCATTCGTTAGCTCAGGCGTAGCAAATCCAATCATTCCACTTACATGTAAAGCTGTCAGTAATGTTCCTAAATTGTAAACGAATCCGGTGAACATAACTTCAGCAGCTCAAGAAAGAGTATTTAAGGAGGAAGATGCTTTATTCTAGAATAAATCATCCGCTGGATAAAACTAATACCGGGTAGTTGCGAAATGTTATTCAGTGACAGAAACAGAGCAAAATGTAGGGGGGGGGGGGGGGGGGCGAGTGTCGAGTACGAAGTTCTGCTTCAAATACTGAAGTTCAGCAGCGTCCTCGATGTGTTCAGACAGCGTGTAATTAAGCTCAATCTTAAGCGGATTCTTTGTTTATAGTGTTACTTGGCCGTAAATTAAAAGTTTGGCTGACGTTTCTGTGGGAGGCGAATTGCACACTTCTACAGATTCTCATACACACAATAATGAAGAGGTAGAATGGCCCGCGGTAGTTCCTACACCTTTAATTTAGGCGGTCTGAGATGTTCAAAAGGCAGTGATGTATTGCATGCAATACACGTATAACACAAACCATGAGAGAAGCTTTGCTGAAATTCTCTGGAAGGCCACAGACATTAGCACCACATTCTTCTAAAAATCTTTTACAATTATGGGATTTTAGGTTTCAACAGAGGCAAAGATCCTGTCTTATGATGCCGCGTAATCTTGTAGTCAGTTCTACACGTAAATGTTCATCCGACTGGTTTGTACTTACATACTAGACGAAACGGTATCACATCCCTGAAGACTACAACACAAATCATTTACACTCATTTACACATTAACGGCGTCGTGATACATGCAGTTCAGAAAGATTCGTTAAACTACAAAACAAGCCGTTCCTTGCTATGTTCATGAATGGATAGCACGTTCTAGTGTCTAGCAGGTTTCAAGCTTGATTTCTCTCTCGGAGGTCGGCTATTTCTTCTGGAATTTAGACTGTCTTCCCCAGTTCGTCAGGACAAACTGTGTTATACTGTAATAAAACAGGCCATGCATGCTTCCTCCCACATCTTCCCCAATTCAGCATGCACAGTTTCACCCATTCGACACCCTACTACGTGTGCAGTCAACGAAGCGCTCTTGATTAGAGTTAAGGAAATTAATAAAAAGTAATTTAAAATAATTGAAATCCCTTGCGCATGTGGGTATATTTAGTTTGAAGAGTGGAATCTTAACCCGTGAGGATGGGACCGATACGTTGTCCCGAAACGTCGGTAAACAATTACCACACGACGCCGTGTAATATCCCAGAAGACCACAGATTTCATCAACATCGCGGCGGAAGCCTGAAATCAAAGCTAACTCGAAATGGGATTCTTTTTGAAACACAGTAAGCATTAGCGATCCATTAAGGCAGAGAACTTCTTGAAAACGAAGGATGTAATATATATATATATATATATATATATATATATATATATTTGTCATTCGAGGCTGCGAGACAGCGTCGTACAAGAAAAGGATGAAGGAAAGCAATAAAGGTCATATCTCGCAGCCTCGAATGACAAACAAATATGATAAACTAGAAAGCCTATGACAGGAAGAGGCCACGACGTAATACAGCGTTTCATAATTTGTGATGCGAGACTAAGGAAAGCCAATCTGTCCTGATAGCGGGCGCCCTGTCTGGGAATGGAACACGGAACAGCAGTACTTACCACTTTATTAAAGAAAGGTCAGGAGATGAATGATTCTCGCAGTAAAGCAGTAATGACGCGGCCAGCAGACCTTCAGCATAAGGGACAATGGCATCCCGCGAAAAAGGTCACTGCCACCTCACAGCATGCCCACACTATGCTGCTGTCTTGTCTCTTTCTTGCAGCATCACCATCAAGCAAACATTAGTAAATCGTGCTTTGTTTTAAAATTACACCGTCTCGATCATCAAGATGTTTGACTTGCCGTCCGGCTGACGCAATGTAAACTAACGTAGATTCCTGCATATCTTCAAGTCACGTTGGAACTGAAGTGGAAAATGCAATTTCTTTAAATGTACCTAATGGTTCGTTATCGTTCCTTTGAAAAGCCTCGGGAGAGAAGTACTAAATAATGTTGCTTCATCGGAATAACCTAAAGGAGGCGTCTGATGTAGAGTTTAAAGGTAACTGCCGGAAGCCAGCTGAGGCTTAGTTCCTGCTCAGACACAGCTTCTAGTCAGGGAATGTATGTTTATTGTGGCCTCAGAAAGGGAGGAAGAAAGTGTGTGAAGTAACTGAATAGGATTTTAGGATCATAGTGCTGTATAATTAACCTCTAAACAACTGAAATGCGTTGCGTGGGTAGTACAGACTCCAAACACCACTAACTCTAGTCTGCAATAAAGGATCGAGCCGGGGCGTTATATATACAAGCCCCACAATTATTTTATGTGTAAAGATGATCTGTAATACTGTTTTATAAACTACTTATAGGAATTTGTGGAAGGGCAAAAGTTTGAACATGATGATATGTCGAGCAACATTTAACTGTTTCTTGCGAAGGATTCGAAAGGCCGTACACACTGAGAAAGGATAACGTAGTCGGTGTAGTGATTAAACATTGGGCTGGTCGACCGAGGAATCGTAGTTTGATTTCCGGTCGGGGCAAGAGTTTTCCCCTTCTCCTAAGAGTCCAGACCAGTTCTGTGGCCCAACGAGACTCCCATTCAAGGGACGTCCTATTAGGTGGACAACGGAGGCACTATCCTCGGGATGAACGTGACCGGGGTGTGAAGCTGACCACTCACCACCATCGAATGCCAAAATTGAGAAATAGTGAAGCTAAACCTCCACTCCCCCATATAATTTCACGGCGTGCACAGGGACAACTTTACCTTCATACTTCCGCTAGGTTTACAGGATTGAAAAATGCTAGAATTTTATGATTGTAAAGGAGAAAATGAGGTACAAGAAAGGTTCCAGCACGTTACAAGGCACCTGTAAAATACAGAAAGAATTCCTGTAATTTTACTGTACAGTTGTCGGAGAATGTGTGTGAGGGTGTAGAGCTCCATCCACACATACTCTGAGTTTCTGGATAGTACAGAGCCTCTAGAATCGAGGGTGCCAACACTGGAATTAAATTCTACATACACAAGTGCTGGTCGCGAATACTCTACTCTTCCACCACGTCGGTCTGTTTGTGTCACA
Source organism: Reticulitermes speratus (assembly GCA_021186555.1). Taxonomy (NCBI): domain Eukaryota; kingdom Metazoa; phylum Arthropoda; class Insecta; order Blattodea; family Rhinotermitidae; genus Reticulitermes; species Reticulitermes speratus. The sequence continues at coordinate 21,109,056 of JAJKFL010000002.1, forward strand.
ATTATCGCAGGCCGATTTGAAAGAATGTACGGCACGTTCTGTCCACCAGGGCGGGGCTTTCTCTTATCCATACGGGCCTACATGCCGTCCTCCAGAATATGTGTCTGTGATCTTGTCAAGACAATTTACGTGATACCGGCAAAAGCTCTAACATGAAAAATTAGACCTCGGCAGAGGTCGGAAAGTAACTCGTTTTTTTCCACGTCTATTTGAATAGCCGTCTGATTTTGTCCACGGCTCGAGAGTTGAGACAGTGGGTGGTACAGCTATTACAGGTTCCTAATAACACGCTTGCACAGTATGACAACCTCAAGTACAGTGTTCCTCATGGAGGATCAGAAGTCCTTACACAGGCTTGTAAGAAGCTAATGCCTGCTGTTCTGTCGGTATATAAAGTGGTTACAAAAACAAGAAGCCAATTTGCAATCTGAATCTAAAGTTCCTGTGAATAAGAGCATAAGATGGTAACGGCGGAAACTGGGGATAAGTCGACAATGTATTTTCCACATTTGCCTGAATACGTCCATCTAGACAACAGCATCGAGTATTGCATTGTCTTTCTGCCAAGTATAGTATACAAACACACAAATACAAACGTAGCTGTTGTTGAACTTTTCAAGTTACTGATGTTAGGTATGTTTGAAAAGAACTTGTTTTTAACACATTCCTGTTGAAACTGCAACGGTCGTTATGTTGACACATCATGACAGGCACGACCTGTCAGGATGGCAAACCTGACCGGACATGACGACTTACGAGACGGTCTTAAAATATATTCATCAAGAAGGTCAACAGCTTGTAAATCGAAATCGTGTGCCGATGTTACGTGCGTTTAAATGCAGACATGCTTAAAATGAAATATAAACCAACTCTCTACCTCTACATTTCTTTCGTAGAAGATTAAGAAATTGCCAGGCCAGTACCTTTACTGAACATAAAGATTCATTGCCTTATTCACAAAATCTAGCCATTAGACACTATCGTGAAACGCTCAATCTGGTATTTTCATTTTCACGTCCTAAAATACTCGTTCCGACATTTTATAAGCAGTCCCTTTCCTTAAAGATTACAGTCATAGAAGATAAGACGCCTTTTTTTCTTGTCAAATTTTACTGATTTTTCGTGAAAATCCTGCTGCCTCCATCTTCAGAATAGAAAAATCTCGCATTCTTCCCTGACGTTTGAGAAAAAATTTGTACGCGCTTCTCATTCGTCCTAAACATGCTACACGTCCCACTCATCTCAAGCGCCATCTCAAGAGAAATTATCACACTACTGATATGTAATTTTCTCCATCTTCGTGTTACATAAATTTCTTACAAAAAATGTATAAGTACAAATGGGATATAAAAGTCTTAGCTAACATTTCTCACCCAACAATATGCTCTAATTCTGAATAGAAGGAACATAAGAGGTACGGTCTTTAAGTCATCAGGTGACTAAATTTAACTAGTAGTTGCTGGAAGTTGCTGGACGAGCTCTGAAGGAGGTAAAAATAATTCCTGGAACACGGTTTTGCTGTTAAACCACAAATCACAGTCCCCATAGACGTCAGGATCCAACCTCTATAGGTTTTTTCTAAACGACAATTTTCAGGATCGTGTCCGGGTTTGTGACCTGTCAACCGTGTCTGATACATTTATTCATAAAATTAACGAAGCTGTCATCAGCTGAACAAGAAACCTTGCTACAAGATGTCGCAAGAGATCCTATATTTCTTAATAAAACAATTAATGGACTTCATATATAGCCTCTATTGGCCCTAAGGTATGAAGTTTTGTTCAAATTACAGTTTTAAACGTTATACGCCCACTGACTTTTCAGCAACACTGTGGTAAAGTTGTCGCTGTGCACTTTACGAGAAAGAGGATGGAGGAGTAGCTCCACTCATTCTTATCCTCGACACTAGACGAAGGTGGTTGGTCAGCTTCACGCCCTGGACGTTTTATCCCCGGGGAAAGAGCCGTTGTACCCACTGAATAAGAGGCTGAGGGGAGCACAGAGCCAATCTGGACGCTTTGTGGAGAAAAAAATCTCTTGCCCCTGTTGGGAATCGAATCAGTATTCCTCAGTCCAGCCGATAGCCTACTCACTACGCCGACTACGACAGTGTTTGTCAACCCCTCTGGTAAAACGGACAGTTCACGAAGTTTGAATAATTTTGCGAACACCTTCACAAAATTGTCTCAACTCGCGAACCCCTTACGCAGAACTACAGTTTTAAGGTCTTATAAATACTACTGTAATTTATATCATTAACTACGATTTAAATATAAAATACAGATACAAACGAAACGCTGTTAAGTGCTATTTTATGTCCCATCCGTTTAGTCTACGTTTCTTGTCACGGATTTAATCTCTCACTATTTTAATACTATCTTCACATTTCCGGGAATTCGCGATAGTCATGATTTGCATAATCTTACACCAAAGTCTTGCCATTATCGGCCCATTATGGCCCGCTCTGCCCACTGATAGAGCGGCATATGTATATGCGTCTCGGGTCGAAAAACTATGATGGAAGCGACATTACCTGCGGTTGCTCATGCACCATATCTGACGAACAGGATGCATACAGACGGCGCGGAATTCAGCGACTTGGTACAAAAAGGATACAGCTGCAAGTAAATTCGGAAATCTTTTTCGTTTATTACAATTTATTTAGATGAAGACAAGATAAATTTCTGCATAAAAATGTGAATTCGTTAAAGCCATTTGTTAGGCAAGTAGGCAGTTCCAGTACGTATGTGTGTATGTATGTCAATATACACATATGTATATGTATATATGTGTGTGTAAACATGTACACATATATATATATATATAAAAGCAATCCCCTTACAGGCCTGGACAGACCCTTAGGGTTCCAGGAGGTTGAGGCTCCCAGATTTCTAGACAATCGGCACATGAAGGTGGTAAGGTTGGCAGCCCTACGCACCGGCCGCATTTACTCCCCAGAAAATATTCCTAGTACTCATTTCTGTTAGAGGCTGAGTCGACCCCAGGGCCATAGTGCGACCGAAACGATTATGTCAAGGAAAAATTCCAATGACACCATCGGGAATCGAACCCGCGACGTTCCGGTTTGTAGCGTAGTGCCATATACATATATATATATATATATATATGTTAATTTGTCCACAAGTTTTCAAAAGCAGAAATGTTTAAGCACACTCCAACTTGGATAGTCTAAACACTGCCAAAAACAAAGCTGGCCAATGAACACAATCCTCAGCTAAAGCAATCCATTAAAAATTCTAAAACTTCTTCCCTAAGATCACCTTAATATCAAACTCCCTTTTCCTTTTTCTCTAATTTGTCCTTCTCCGAGAGGTTTCCCCACCAGAATTCCGTATTCATTGCTAGTCCTCCCCATTGCAGGAACACGTCGAACTCATCGCAACCCCCACATCTCACTCTCGTAAGAACTGCTGTAGCACAGCTATGACATTTACACATCACGCCTCCTATTCTTATCACGCGTCTGCGGTCTTTGCACTTTGTTAAAACGTTCATAATGTAGACAAAGAACTGTGTGTTGCTACTTTTTATACAAATTACAGTTTAACTCTAGATGTATGAAATGCAAATCAAAAAATAACATACCAAGTTTGAAGAAAATCATAGGAATTGTTTCAGAGACGTAAGTAACATGGAAGAATGGACACAGCAGCTCCTCACACTGCTTTAGTTTTATGAACTTTGTTCAAAGTAGAGAGAAAAATTGAGTTACGTCCTTTTTGCATAGACGTCTTGAACCGAAACCTGCCACTTAAGGAGTACAGAAGACACATAACATTTAAGTAGCCTAACATTTAGAAAGAATTTCGTGATATAACTAATGGAGTCTCATCTAAGGAAGAATTTATTTTCCGAAGTGAACACGATACAAAACACAGAGCCCTGCAGTAGCCTCAAGGCAATGTGTGCACGGTGCACTTCGCATGCAGCAACATACGCACATGACAGAGCAAGAAATTCGTATAAGAAAAACGTAGGGGAAGTTTTCAGGCCATGTTCTTTAAAATGTATATATATATATATATATACATAAAGCGCACGCGCGTGTGTATAAAAATGCAAGTATAGTGACAGTGCGAATATCTCGGTTTATATGTATAATATATATATATAATATAATAAAAAATGTACGATGAAAGTAACACAAAGTATCTCGGGTTATGTTTCATAGCTTTAATACAGTGGCAATATTTAACAAACGTTGCACATAACTGAAATTATAACACTAAATAATTGTGCCCTAATAAATTCTGCTAGCCGCTCTAAATAAGATTAGGAATTACAAACGTTAAGAGCAAAGAGACATTGCGTGTGTCAGTTACCACAGAAAGAGATCACTAATTTTTATATCCAATAAACAACCTGCTCCGTACGGCAAAGTCCTTCTTCTCAAGTTAACAGGTCCTCAGGCACGAAATTCCCCGAATTAAAAAAAAAACAACAGCCCACCACTGGCTCCTATCCTGAGCCAGACGAACCCAATGTGCACCCTCTCATCTTACTTCTTAATGTGCATTGTAACATTATCCTCCCATCTAAGCGTGGACCTTACAAGCTGCCTCATTCCTTCGGATTTTCCAACCACAACTCACTTCTATATGCACTTATCTTCTTTCTCATGCGTGCCACATTCCCGGCCCATCTCATCTTCCTTGCTTTTTATAATTACCTTACTACACTGAATTATGCCGTCCCATTTCACCAGTATAAAACGAGACTTCCAATTCACGACCTTTCACATTGACAGTGCAGACACCTTCAGCACGTTGTTAATTAAAATTATGAACCAACCGGCCACACAGCGTCACACCTCCTGATAGCATCTATAGTTATAGTCCTTCAGACTATGTACACGCTTCATCAACTGCGGAGGTGGGGTCACAGGCCGAGTAGACGGCCCCTCATCTTAGAAAAACAAACTGAAGGCAGTAAAGAAAGAAGGAAAGCGGTCCTCAAGGTCCATCGACCGCCTTGATATTAGCAGTATGAGCTCCATTTGCAACGCATAGCCTCCTGGACAACATATACGACAAGCAAAGTACAAAACTCGCCATTTTAAACATCCTGGTCCATTTTATCCGTGTAGAGTTCTGGCAGTATTTTTCGAAGAGTTCAGAGATCACAAGCTCTCCGCCACATAGTTGCCTTTTCAGCTGTCACAGGACTTAGGTAATATAAAATACCATCATTATGCAGTGGAATTCGCTTTTATTCCATGGACGTAATTATGCATGCGTGCAATGGAACCCACGCCATATATTCTGTTACAATTCACGTCATAGGGCTATTTAATGTCCCATTAGTAATGCAAGCCATTTAGTCATGCATCAGTTTTAGTGTTGTATAATATTTCTGCACATGAAGAATACCGCATTCAGAAACGTGATTACGTTTAGTCTGGTAGAAATTTTCCAAAATTTCGGAGGAACCTAGTGGCTCCAGCTTTGGGGTACAGCACTCTTCCATTCCCCTCTCACTCTTTTACCCTCAACGTTGAGGCAGCAGGTTCCTCCAAACCGTTGATAAAATTTGCCAGACTGCGAGACGTCTAGTCCCGGGCGCAGTCTTCTTCACAGCCGCCGTCGTGAGAACTTTCAGTCTCATATTTCTTTACACTGAGTTCCTAATGTGGAGCGATTAACTGACTGGATAACCGACCTTGCCTGCCTGTCTTACGTGTGCCATAAGTAGTATGGGGAGGCACGAAAATTTAACGTAAACACGTGTTAGATGCAATTCAAGTTTACATTTCAACCTGCAGTGTGTAGGCCTAGTACAAAGTGCAATCCGCTAAAACAAGCATGGAAAGTGCAAAAATAAATTAAAATATCCAGGACAGCATATCGTAACTGTACTCCTGACCTTTTCTTCAGGAGAAGAAGAAGACTAAGAGGCGCGGCTGACAAACTACTTGGTCGCACCAGTTGCGTTGCACCTGCGAAAGAAAGCAGTCTCCGGCTGATTTAGGGTGGAAAACAGGGACAGAACTGAAAATTACATTAGCTCCCCTCTTAACAAACGCCATGAAAGAAGTCAATTTTAAAAAGCTAATGGTTGCTCAACAGACAAGAAATTGTCCCCGTTTTACAGTACTCAGAGTTTCATTACCGTGCTCCCAAAGCCCCCCACTCGTTCCTGTCTTGTGCCAGACATATCCAGTCCGCAGCTTTCCCTGCTACTTCATTAACATCCACTTAATTACAATCTTCCACCTACGCCCAGTTCTCCCAACCCAATATATTTACGATTATGGCTACATAAACCACAGAAGGTCCTTCAATTGTATTAGAAAGATGTTGGGAGAGACTTAAAAAGGGCACGGCATGTCTGCCAGGAGTGTACACGGAATCAAGGCAGAAGGAAGAAATATTAAATTTGGCGGAAGTACCTCGCTTAAAACCCTGGTTAAGAAACGAGAAGGTAAAGAACGGCATTGGATGTGGATGAATTTAATGAAGCTGTCGAATTTAAAAGTGGAAACATTAGCGCAAGGCTTCTATTGAACGAATTGTTGTTTTTTCGGCGGAAGAGAACGAAATAAAATAGGTTATTTGATAGAAATCACGGATAATCGAGACACAAGAAATGCATACCTAATAGCTACAGTTAAGTGTATACAAACTTGAAACTGCGTACATCAATTAACTGCACATTTTGTTCTCTCCTACCGAAAAAGAAATCTTGTAGTATCGCCGAAAAAACGTGAACACCGACATTAGAAGAACCAAAACAATTAAGAGGAATAGTTGCGGGAGAAGCTGGATCATGGATTATGTCCGAAATCAAGTGTGACTCTTGACATTGGGCCCAATTATAGGGTGATTATTAAAAAACGAACAAAAATAAGTGGTTTGATAAAGAGGCAGTTCAATTTAGCATAGGCATATTGAACCACACACTGTAAGGACTAATTAAAGAATACAAGCTCGGGAATGTCAAATTGCATATGAGATTCTGTAGAATGTAGGACAATCTCCACTTCTGCTTCCGTGCTAGCCCGACCTAAGCCCGCTACACAGCAATAGGGTAACTGCTAACAACTGAGCACCATCGCGAAAGGGTGTCTTGTAGTTTACAATATGTAAAGAAACCCGCAGCGGAGAAGAACACTTTAATGACATGGGCCAAGAGGTTCGGCTTGCTCTTTGTCAGCGCATGAAAAGGATTCAGCAACAATGCAGAGAACGTGAAGTAATTGTGATTATATTACAAACTGCATCCGTATAAATTGTGGAGAGCGATGCAGGTGCTTGAACAGACAGTGATGACGAAGTGACGTGGTAGTACTACAGAGCAGTGTCTAGGAGCTTGAGGTGTTTAGTTTGGGGCATAAGCATTCGTTCTCCAGTTGACTTTCGCTTTCCGTGACCTCAGCGACAAACACGTCTACAGTAAATAGCAGTGGCCAGCTGGAAGGATACTATTAAATTTGGTTTCGGGAAACATGTTCTGATGACAAATGGGTTTAACTGTTGAAGGGCAGTGGTTAATGAACAGTCGTAATGTGAAGAGCGTAGAGCCTTCGAGTTATTAACAGAGTCCGCGAGTACCGTAACTGTTACGTCATTGGTCTTAGATTTGTCACTAAAATGTGGCTTTACAGGTGAAACAACGAACAAGGTAGTCGAGTCATTAGCACTCCTGTTGGTGTTTTGGAGGTTCAGGATTTACACTTCTCACCGGAGGTGCAGTATCTTGAATTTATTTCGTCCTTTTTCTCAAATTCACCAGACAGACACTGGAACTGTATCCCAAATTAAGCCACGTTCGCTTTCTGACACAGGAATTCAAACACATTCATTAACGATCCTACCATTCGACGATTATGTAAATAGAGTTATTGACAGTGTTGTAAAATAAAGAATAATTAATAACACATTTTATTTCGTTAGGATTTTACAATTTCTTGGCCTTCTCGAACTTGATCCATTGTACAGAACTTTCTTTGAAGAGTCGATATTTACTCAGTTTGTCAATAGATCCCCTGAATGTGGGAAGTGCATGAGCGTGTTCATAAAATACCTATATTGCACTCTATTCTAGACCAGTTTAATGTACTCAAAATTTTCAGGTTCTCTCTCTCTCTCGGTAGCATCCTCCCACTTTCTCAGTGATCTCTCTTTTTTGTGGTCCAACAAAACTGTGTTTTCATTTTTATTTCATCTTAACTTAGTTCATATCCAAATATCTTTGATTTAAACACCCAGCATTATTACGTGAACAGTGATATATCCAGAACCTCCACATGGAATACCTGGAATTGAAAGCAATCCACGATGTTCAGAAGCGAGCCCCAAGTATTCAGATATTCATAACAACATGCTTAGTAGTGGTCACGCCTCGACAGTACACTACAGCTTTCCAGCATAATTATACATTTAAGAATCTCAAGTGGATGGGATAAAAATCGGAATATCCGTCAGATTAATTGTAGCGCAGCCAAATTTCAGTTTTGTATAGCCTACCTAGTTGTATTGTCTTTAACCCAGACTCACGCAGAGTACAGGTATCTTAATACGTGGAAAGGTGTAATTCAGAGATGTTTGGATTTATTATAAGTGTGGTATTCATAATATTCCTCAGATTATAACTTTTAATGCAAATTCGGCATAAGAATTTCAGCGAGGCTGTTTTATTGTTCAGTGTGTCAGATTATGCAAAAACCCAAGGGGAGAGAGTTCGATCGTGTAAAGAGGTATGCATACTGGTATGGAGAAAACGGACAGAAACTGCTGCTGAATACCAAGTCGCACTGAGTCAGTGTTTTGAAACAGACTCCTCAGCTGTTGGAAGCATGCTTAGTTTGACCAATCAGCCTTAACAAACTGTTTGACTATTTTGTACACGCACTGTCTATTTTAATTCAGTGATATGTCTTTCGTTTAAAGAAAGGTACATAAACCTGTAACAGGGGAAGATAATTACATAACAATAACTTCTTCTGTCGCCTCGTCTGTGATCAGTTCACGGGCTGTGGGGTGGATGGAACATGCATGGTCACCACTTGCGAGATCTTTCGTGTAGATGAGAAAATACATGCAATGGATCTCATAGAATGGAAAATTGGTGCGAAGGTGTCAAGTGGATATGGCTGGATCAGAGGTAAGTTAAATTCAGAGCTTTTGTGAACACGGTTATAAAATTTTGGTTTCCATAAAATCGGGGAGATTCCTCATCAGCCGAACAACTTTACTAAAATAAAAAAGGAACCTGCATCACGGAGCCAGTTAATCCCCCCATGAAGAACCATTTTTTCCACACCAATGTTCTTCGTGCGGCCCACGCACAAATTATCTTTCGAAACCATTGTTCCGAGTCCGGTTAAGGGGCCCACAGAGTGTTAGCATTTGTTATTTCCGGGTGTAATGACGCCTCCTTTCAATGCCCTGGTCCATATCCGCCCTTATATGCATGCACCACATTATTAAGACGTACAGAGGCATGCAGGTAAACAAACATTTTAGACCTCGATACGAGATAAGATAGCTTTAGATGATTAGCCTCACTTCTTGACCGAGAGTATCTACGGGGATAGGGTCCCCTGTTTGAGACTGGGTGGACTGCACAGCCCGTTCAGACAGCCGCACAGAAGAGAAAAAATCAGCGAGAAAATATTTACAGAGTAAAGACAGTTTAGGCAGATATCGCTTTCAGAAAGTAAACGAATGCATGTCCTCTGCCACGCGCGCGGCCGGCCTACCTGTCGCTGACGTACGTCGGATTGATTCCCCAAGCATCCCTCCAAGCGCGTCACGTTAGGTTTGTACGCGGCTTGCATGAAACGAGAACGTAAACAGCCTGAAGAAACGACTGTTACTTAACTGTGAACGGAGAACATAACGGCGCAAGACGCGGGACAGTCCAATTATATGACAAAAACAAACTTTCTTTTGTACATCTACCATTGGCAACAAACAGATTGACTGGCCTGACCTTAGGGAATGATACATAATTTTTTGTGACAACTCGAATTTCTGCGTCACATGGAAACTTTCGCGTCGCGGCAGGTAGTGCAACTCTCGCTGCTATTCCACTGGCCGTGAGCCGGGGTCCGCGCATTTTAGTGTGATGTATCGCACTTAATATTACGTTTCCACTCACTATATTTCAAGAAGACGCTTGAAATATTTTCCTTCAGCTCTCAGACACACGTCACATGTAACAAACACCGCGCTCATTGTGCGTCTAAGTTTATAAGCTAAGCGAGCCGACAGGAAGTGACTGGCGACATTCTCCAGATAAACAATTCTCAGCAGTCCAACACGATTATTTTATTATAAAAACAATGAATTGTGTTTCTATAAACAGTGCTACATGTTTCGACCCGATCGGGTCATCTTCAGGCTTATAAAAATGTGTAAAAGGAGACTAGTTGCATAAAATTACAATTGTCATTCTACAGAATAATAATTGTAATGATATACAACTGTACTCTTTATTAATTTGATAATGCGTGAAACACAGCGGGATGTCTTCCATTAAAAAACTGTTCCTTTTCTGCAACAGCGACACCCGTGCAAAGTCCAATGCCAATTTCTGTTTTTCCACACCGAATTTTAATGTATTTGCGTTTCTTCCATAAGAGAACAGTGAAAGAACGTCAGAGGTATTTGTTTTGTACTTCTACATTAGTACTTTCCGAAGTACGTGCGCAGCGCTCAATATGGTTGTTTTCTGCAGTAACTTGATTTCGTGCTTTCCAGGTAAGTTGCTCAGGTATTTATTATTATTATCATTATTATTTGGTCCGTTTAGCCTGATACTATTCTGTATGTGCATGATGCTTAGTTTCCCGTGTATAGATGCCAGTAGTTACAAAGGTCATTCTAGCGACAGTTGTTCAAGTTGAACACAAGGGACGGCAGGCAAATAATTTTCATTCCATTCCTACATCACGTAACTTGTTCCTCGTAACTTACACGATCATCCCAGCACGCCCTAAACAACCTTAATAATGTTAGTGTTTGCAGTCTTGCGAAAGAAAAGCCCTGCATTTGCTAGAGAATGGCTAACACTGGCTGTGTACGAAGTACATGTGGACCTGATTTAGTATTATTATCCCGCCATATATCACGCGTTGCTGCCTTGACAGCCTATCTTTGAACCGAGCGTATCGTATATTGAGGTGTTAAGAGATGGGAGGAGAATTTATTTGTGCTGAAACAATCTGTAAGAACATTGTAAATAAGTATCCAGCTGTCACGGAGTAAATCTGGGACTTAAATAAGAGATTCGTAAGTCGTTTACATGTAAAAATGCAATGGAAGAGTGGACATATGCCGGAGGAGCAGAGTGTATGTACTATTGTACTCATTTTTAAAATATGTCAGCAGGCAGTGGGATTAGTTTGGTATATGCGGCATCAATTTACATTAAAATAGAAACAAGCAGCATTAGTCTCATATCTGAACTTCTAATAATTGACGAAAAATGCTTTACAAGGGAGATTATACGTAACTTACACGTAATTAATTATAGAAAATTACGAATGTGAGAGGAATTCCATGTCATATAAGTATGTTTTCATAGTTTCTATCAGAATGCAGTAACAAACCTATGCATGAAGAAACGTCACGCTGCAAGCACCGCTTTGATACAACAAAATCTGGGACAAGGTGGTCCAATATCATGAGTAGTATTTCATATTTGTGCAGGTAGTGACATTAAAATGGCAGAAGGACATAAAACGAAAACATCTCAAATAAGAATAATTTAAATGTCATTTTATTTGCTAGTGACCAACTGGTAAAGACAAATGTAGAAGACGTTACGAAGAAGGCGGTAAGCTAACATACAGCAAGTAACATTTGTTAATTTTAGCAAAGAGAAGAGTAAATATGATAACTTCAAAAGGAAAGCACCACAAAAACAAAAAAGAAGAGAAGCTCATAGACGTAACTGAACAACTAAGGAGTTTCAGTTGATACATTATTGCATTCACAAAGAATATGTAGAAATAAAATTAAATCTATGGCAAAATTACAATAACTTAAGAAAGAAAAATGTAAACGACACAAAAGTAAATATCTATGAAGCTGTGACCGAGCACGAACACTCACATGTTCATGGAAACCTAGAATTGTCAAAAATAAACAGGATAACATACAACTCTCGTAGATACCATTTTTAAAATGTGTTACAATAATTAAATAACAAATGATAGAAAGAACATGTTTTACGAACGGAAAAGAGGCGTATCCCTAAAAATATGGGAACAAATAGACCAGGAATTACAAGAGGTGTGGGGGCGCACGATATTAAGATGGCAAGACCAGCATACTGTTCAAGAGGATATATCAGGACACACATAGGCCCAGTCCATAAAAAGTGGGGTGATGATGACGACAGTGATGATAATTGGAACACTAAAAGGAGTTCAGAGCTGAAATAGACGATATCTCACGAGAGAACAAATATATTAGTCACTGTTAATAAAAAGGAAACTATGACAATTTATACCTGCATGTCTTACATTCTTGGATTATACACTTCAGTCCGATTTTTGTGGCCATTTTATCACTACGTAGGCGGTGTAACTAATCCATAAATATTTTTGGTTTTTCTTTCGTTAAAGTAGTCCGCGATTCATGTTTGGCTCTGAGCCCACAGATTGCAAATCGTTGGACTCGCATGTGGCGTCAAAAATTTCGGAGGCAATCTTTCTGTGTTTCAAATTTAGTATCCATTAAATCTTATTAAATTAATAGGTTTTTTATAAGCAAGAAGTATGATATAAGTGCTTTAACAAATAGGACATGTTTATTGCCCTAAGGGTATTATTATTATTATATTATTATTATTATCATATCATTTTATGAGGGAATATTTTCTATGAGTCAGGGTCAAGCCCTTTTTTCAGGACACATCATGTAACAGCTTCATGGACAGTACATTTCAAAACACATTAAGCGCGACGTCAGTACCTTCCCACGATACGTGCTGTTGCCGGAACAGAGACCTTCTGCATCTCCGTGAGTGAGCATTTTCTCAGAATGTTCTCTAAATATTTCTAAAATGAAATTGAGAAACTTCAAACCGCCTCTACGTTTCTTTGTGTCATCTTAACTTTGAACTGCACATGTGCTGTACTGTAATAGGCAGGTTTTCGTATTTTTGTAATTTAAAAATTTTTTTTCCAACAGTGTGTTTTTATCATACTACAAAAAAAACGTTAATCAGCGAACTCGTTCCTCTTCCATGATGTCAGTTTTTTGAATGGTATATTTCTGTCTGCCGTAATTTGTTGGTGCCACAATGTAGTAAATTGATTGTACTGAACTATTTCGATTTGTTTTTGTATAAACTTCTTTGTTCCTCTCACAACGTCACTCTTACCTGTTAACAGATATCGAAATGTAATACTGTGCATATCCTACCAAAATACATATTTTATACCTTCCTCCACATAGTGCTGGACATGTTACTACAGAGTGTTCTTTGTCTTGCAACTGCCGGTACACACTACACTCTGTGGTTTTCGCTGTCTTTGTAGTATAACATTTCGAGTTCAGTAATTAATCTTGCTCTGCAATCGACTTGCTTTCTCTAACTCTGTTAAGTTCTCCTTCATTAAGAAGAGAAACATGTTCCTCTCGTTGAAGAGTACGGCAGATACAATGTATATGTTAAATGTGCTGTTCATATTCTTTAATAATAAGGGCAATAACAGCTACAGTAATCGAAATCGTCATTATTACGGTAACGTTGCCGGGGAGTGAACCTGACGATTCACTTCCACCCAAGGCCGGCCTTAAGCAATTTCTCGCGCACCCCCCCCCCCCCCCCTCAGAATGAGCTCTGTAACATTAAGAGTTTGTATGTTACGGTGTCACTCGTCGAAATTATTGCATAATAATAATAATAATAAATTTATTAAAATGCTTACCAAAAGCTATAGCTTGTAACACGCAAGTACTTAACACACATATTAAGTGCAAAAGAAATAACATAAATAAATAAATAAGCAAGAGGATTACAAAAAATAACAGACGAAGTAAGATTATAACTTATGACGGAAAATATCTTCCACAAAAAAGAGTATTCCTTGTACAAATAAAAAAAACTCGGGTATGCTATAAGCAGTATTAGCACACTTAACTGGAGGACTGAAGTGACGTTACTTGAATTATAAATGGAAAAGTCCATCTGAATATGTTATTGATTAAAGGAGAGAAGGTGAAAGAAAGCTATAAATAATGGAAAGGAAGGAAGAATTTAAATTGACAAGGCTAGGATAGCTTACATTTTGAAAATAAGTTCATTTGGAAATACGTATTTCCGATCAGGATACACTCAGTTCACTCTTGCATTATTTATTTAATGACTCGCTGTCTTGAAACACGTGAATTCCTCCGGCAAATCCTGAGTGTGTCAAATTAATGGTAAGGAGTGGAGAGTCGCCTTAAGACAATACTCAACATTTCTGGTCAGTGTTCTCTTCTGTGAAATTAACACCTACCAATACTCAAGACGCTGTTTGGCATTCCACATTACACGGTCAAATGGTTGCTGTTTTAAACATGCGTTTAAATCTCCATACTTGGCCATTTAAATATTTTCCACCATCTAATCTCTCTAGTTATTTCGAGGGCGTCCATGGAAAACAGTTTGTTATCAGTACATTAGGACTACAATAAAAACGAAGCTTTAAAATCTATTAATTCTGCAAATTTCATACAAATGTCTACGTACATGCTGATGCTGACGTTCAAATAAGGAGATAGAAAACAAAAACAAAAACAAAAAAAGCTCCGTACACTGAACGCAACCATGTGAATGCAATAGAGCAGGTTGGCTTCGAACGGTGAAACATCTGACTTGCATTCAGAAGGTGCCCATTGCAAACCTCGGCCGGAACATCCTAACATTCTAAGATGTTCTTGGTTTTCCACAACTCTTTCTTTCCATCGTCGGTAAAGTACCTTGTTACATACCACGACCGATACCTCAGCAGTCCTTTCCAGTCCATCGAAGGCAATTACTCATTTATATTATTCACTGTTAAATATACACTGTATATATAGCGTCATTAAACAAACTATAAGCTATATATGAGAGTGCTCAACTTTCTATGGTTATTTTTTTACAAAGTCCAAGAATTTAACGTATGTAGGAGCGACCGTACCCGTTCGTCTGTCCACCGACATAATCTACTGAACCATAAAGCAATTAATATCGCGGGATCTACGAAGCTAAATGACGGGAAAATTTTATTTTGGCTCGTATCTTTCCAATTTAACCTCTGTTTTCACGAAGTTTAAATGAAACTCTATCGATTTTCACAATATAAAATGCTGTTCTATGACAGAATCTAAATCCAGTTAAACAATACAGGTTTTACGTAAAACTTTCAGACGTTGAGAATGCTTAACAAACTGTAGGGATAAATAACGTCTGGCATTATGTGGTAACACGTGTTTCAGTTAGCTTGTAACATTTGTCTGCAATGCATGAACAGCAAGGCCAATTTATTCGCAAACTACAAACTACACTGTGTTATAAATATTTATATTTGCTACTTTCAATACGCAAAGTGAAAATCCTTCTAACTTCAAGCTACAATTTGAAACAACAGAGGTACCACATATCACCTGTATTTTGTATTTCCCATCGCTGCTGAGTGCTCTTCATTCCTGCTCCTTAGTAAGGACATGCCGGTTTCCATTCTCGTCCCGTAAGCTGCCTAGTACTACTGCAAGTTGACAAATTTATGTAGCTGTAGTTATGTAACGATGCTGTCACTGCACAGCTTTGAAATAATGAATGATCTTGAGTTTGAAGGTACGTATAAGGAAACTGTCTTAACCTAATCTTTTGCTTTTCTTCAGTCTCGCCAAACAAATAATGGCGTAGTATCTTAAACTAGATCACGACTCTTGCCTTCCACACCCTTTTCACTGTAATCAAAATAAACCTCTCATTCGGGATTATGTAAAGTACTGTTAGATCTTACTGTGATGTAGGAACCGAATAAGCTGGGCATTACAGTGAAGAACACAGGAAAATGGTCACGAAAGATGAAAAAGTACACATCTGAGAAGTGACATTGCAGTGAGGTTGAAGGTATTATTCTGGCACTAGCTTGGTGGGACTGAGGAAGACCACAAAATCCAAGTCAGAATACCTGGTAGGTCGGACAAGATTTAAACTGGGTAACTCCCGAAAACACGTGGACATTCCACATTGCAGGATATATGCTGTACTATACTAATGCAGTCGGTGAAGCACCGTTGTATAACACAATACGGATATATGCTGTACTATAATAATGCAGTCGGTGAAGCACCGTTGTATAACACAATACGGATATATGCTGTACTATAATAATGCAGTCGGTGAAGCACCGTTGTATAACACAATACGGATATATGCTGTACTATAATAATGCAGTCGGTGAAGCACCGTTGTATAACACAATACGGATATATGCTGTACTATAATAATGCAGTCGGTGAAGCACCGTTGTATAACACAATACGGATATATGCTGTACTATAATAATGCAGTCGGTGAAGCACCGTTGTATAACACAATACGGATATAGTGTACTATAATAATGCAGTCGTGAAGCCGTTGTATAACACAAACGGATATATGCTGTACTAAATAATGCAGTCGGTGAAGCACCTTGATAACACAATACGGATATAGTGACTATAAAATGCAGTCGTGAGCACGTTGTATAACACAATACGGATATATGCTGTACTATAATAATGCAGTCGGTGAAGCACCGTTGTATAACACAATACGGATATATGTGTACTATAATAATGCAGTCGGTGAAGCACCGTTGTATAACACAATACGGATATATGCTGTACTATAATAATGCAGTCGGTGAAGCACCGTTGTATAACACAATACGGATATATGCTGTACTATAATAATGCAGTCGGTGAAGCCGTTTATAACACATACGGATATATGCTGTACATAATAATGCAGTCGTAAGCACCGTGATAAACAATGGAATGCTGTACTATAATAATGCAGTCGGTGAAGCACCGTTGTATAACACAATACGGATAATCCACGCCTGAAATTCGGGGAATCAATTCCCGAAAGGTGTATTAAAATTGTATTTTCATCAACATGTTTTCCCTAACAGCTGAGGCCCACCAGGCATCCTATCTCATTAAGCAGGCTACTGTGAACTCTTCACTAGGCGGTTAAGACAAGTGCAATGTCAAGATGACTAAACATGTGCATGTAGTAGAGACGTCAAAACTGTGTTCAGCTGTACCTTGAGGGACAAGTTAGAGGCACAACAAAATCTTTACTCTAAGAACAGCTGGAATTAATGCCGAAACATTAAAGAATACAATCGTGTAAATTACACTGATGAATTCAAAAGAACCCGTTTGTGGACTGGGCTCTATTATAGCGCCGACTGTCTAATTTCTTCTCAGACTGCTAATATGTCAGATTGAAGCGTTTATAATAACAGTTGTATATAAAAGAACTGAAGTTAACAGGAGGCCGGAAAATTTGTATAATGAGAAGCTTAATATGTTGCAGTCCTATTATTCACTAAGTATTACTGCCGTGATTAAATAAAGAAGGATAAGGTGGGCGGGGTATGTAGCACGCATTATGAGAAGACATTTATAGCAAGACAACCTCTAGGGAAGGAACAACTCGGAAGCTCAAGTCGTAGCTGTGAGAAGAGTATTGAAAATGATTTTACTCGTAGATAAATAGGGTGTGGACTGAACTGAACGGTCACAGGTCCAGTGCACCTGTGAGCTTGTTTAACACGGTCCCACAAGAGAAGAGCATTCTTATCTTTCCAAGAGAGACATTAAACAATGTATTTTTGTGAAACAACAATCTTCTGTAGTCTAATCATTTATCTTCAAAACGGCCATTTTAATGCAGGGGCAGAACCTGAGCAATCGCACTGTGGCCAGTGCACGTGTACTGTCCACTTTAGTGAACGAGCAGAATATGACCGCCAGTGCAGTGCTCAGTGTACGTGTATTGCTCCCTTCTAACAGCTGTGCTTTGTGTCCATTCTGCAAGGAACATCAGCTTTACGGGAAACCGCTTCTAGCCGCCAAATTACTCGAGTAAATTAACACGCAGAAAGACAGGAAACTTCAACATTAACGCCAGTCACGATTTTTTGCAATTATGTTGCAAGTTCGCATTAATAATATCCTGGTATTCCACGCAGAAGTCGTAAGCTCCTGCCTATTACCAGATTTCAAACTGTTGACGTAAGAAACCTTTCCAAGGCAATGCCATAGTTTTCAAAAACTCTAAGTCGCGTAACCAAAAATTAGGGAAACGTTCCTCTGTGTTTAATTACGACCAATATTGGATTTTGATTATGAAAGCGATAAATATTGATTTGTAGAGTTATTTCCGGGTTATTTAACGATACTTATTGAAACGAAACAGGTTACATGACACTGAACGGTGGGACGGTTGTAAATAACGTATATATGGCAGGAGAATACAGTGGCCCACTGTAAGCGAGACCTACTACCCTAAATTTTCCAGGTTGAATTTAACAAACCTAAAAAAAACACACAAACATTTACCAAAAAAATCACAACCCAGGACTTCCCGAATAGGAATCATCGCTCGACGTGCTGATGCCAATGATTATGATAACGATAATAATTATTGTATTAGAACAATGTATCTTAGTAATCAGCGATGCCGATTCATATCCGAGCCGATGATTCGAATGCTGCCCCGCACGATGGCAGTGTTGATATGTTCGTGAATTTTCTCATTCACTCTAGGAAAGTGTGTTTCTCTTCCTTCTCAATATACAAATTATCCCATAAGCAAACTTATAAGATTCCACTTACATATTATTCAGAGCACGTTTTAAATGTGTATGTCATTTAGAAACATCAATTCAAAAAATGTGAACCCGGTACCTATGCTGCAGCGTAATGCATATTTTGGCCACTAGGTTTAGCTACATTCTTCAGTATTGCAAAATGGCATCTGGGCCAGAAAAGTCAGAAAAACTGAAATATCAGTCCTACTTGAGGCGAAATGACATACCAACAAAATGGGTCTCCACCACACTGCCACTAAAGAAGTGATGTCGCACCTGAATGAACTTCTGCCCTATCAATGTACTGCGTATGGAGGCCCTACAGAGTGGCTCCCGGTGTCACCAGATCTCGTACCCATTGACGTTTCTTCTTGAGGTATGCTAAGGACAATGTCTACGGCCCTACGTTACTGCCAGCACTGGAAGAACTGAAGACACGGATCACAGCGGCCTGTTCAAGAACTGACGACGACAGAAGTTGAGTACTGTCTGATGTTGCTCGAAACATAGGTGGCGCTCACATTCAGAAGTCTGTATTGCACATGAACTGCAGTAGGTTGACCAAATTTATGGCCATCGTCAAAACTGCAACTCTTTGTATAACGTGACCCTCTCTTATCCTCCTCCTTCTTCTTACTCCCGTCCGTATCTACTCATCTTTCTTTAAATTCATCTCACAATATTTTTACTGCTTCTCGATCTCACACATTCCTTCTTCTTAGCCTCTCTATTTTAGATCGTAATATTCCTATTTTGTTTATGGTTTCTTCTCGTGTTTATCCTTCACCTCCTCCTCCATCACAGAATACTCTACTTTTTCCTTATTCTTCTTCCTTTCTTATCTTTATCTTATGTTTCTCACACTACTTTATACTCAGAAATCAGTCTCTCAAATGAGAATGCTTTGAAATTAAATGCATACGTCTCCTTCCAGATTCTAATCGCCTCAATGGTCATTACGATCTTTCCAACATATTAACTCTAAGTAATCTCTCTTTTTTAATTATTTACTGAAGATTACAATTTATAGTATTTACAGTATACAAGGGAAAAATTACAAAAATTGTTCCGATAACCAATTTAACTACAATGAGTACATGGACCAAAAGTTATAAATAGGGAAAAATAAAATAAAAATAATATTAGTGAAAAAGACTAAAAAAACACTATGTCTGATGGTGAGAAGTAATCTCTACTTTTGAAGCAACGTCCTTAGAATTGCCTAAGAATCAATACAACGCCCTTGGACTTTTATGCTATCGTAATCGGCAGTGATATTTACTTACCGTGATTTGTTGTGAACCTTACAAACTCGGCAGTGTTTACTACACTTTGTTTGCAAGACTTCCAAGCATATGTGCCAAGGGTGTGTCCCGTGTTGGAGCACGAAGCAAGCATGGGGCATACTTACGATTTTGTGACACAAGAAGTTGTGGCTTTTAATAGACGTACCTGAGAAGAACAAACTTCCCCAAAAGCTCCACGCCATATTTTGTGATAACAAAGGACTGTGGACGCCCGTTTATACAATGGAAATCAACAATTCACAAACAAGACTATAATTAAACGATTGTCAGTACAAAAACTACGTAAGTGAGAAACGCTTCGAATGATTAAGCACTATTGCTTCGCGATCGGCAGGTTCCGAGTTCAAATCTCGACCCGTAGAATCACTTCTTCACATTCCTGCCTGTGGTCTGTTCCCGTTCCGAATCACACTCTTAAACTCTGAAACAAAGAGCTTACGTTACGGCCGCTTTACCTCCTTGGAAAGAGACGGCGGTACCCACTGAACAGTGGGCTGGGTGGGCTCCAGGGCCATTCTGGATGAGTCGGAGAAAAGTCCCTTACTCTTGAAGGGAATCGAATAATGTTAAGGGGCAAAGGGACTAACATAATGTAAATAAGAATTTATTACACTAAGCAGTTGATGTAACAGTAATGCTCGGGAAGTGTCTGGTTCGAAAATGTCGGCTAGGACATGGATATTCTGACATACACTTCTCGAGATTTTTCTCAGTCCCGCCAGGAAACATTCAGAATAGTACCTCCATAAGGCCACGATCGCTACCTACCAAAACCAGTCACTTTCATCATCCACCTGTTGTCCTACCAACGACGACATGTGGTTTGCTATACCGAGAGCGTCGTAAAATATACAAAATATACAGAGTATGGTACAACAAGTGACAATTATCCACCTCTTATAGAAAATGTCACCTTTTATGAAGCAGAAAAATTAACGAACGAATTCTTGAAGTTACTTCAGGACAGTATAAACTTAAAAACCTATTTCTGTAAGATACTTCCTAACTACGGCCAGGTTTTTCTAAGTAACACAATTCATAAGATTTTTCTGATTAACAAAAATTGTGTATAGGGCCTAATTTTCCCCCATTCTTGCTACATGTTTCGTCCATCCCATTTTTCTTTTTTAACCAGCTAAAAAGGTTATCTTACGAGTAAATTTGCGAAACTTATTATTATTTACTTTTTCCACCTTATCTCCCAGGGCCTAATATCCCCCCCCCCCCCCCAACATTCGTCCTCAGCATCTTCAACGTAGGTTCTATATTCACGAATTGAGAACAATTTTCCCACCCACACAGGCTAAAACAAGTAATATATATTGTCAAACATACGCTTTTAAGTGCAGGGAAAAGCAAATTACATTATGGCATTGCAGAAATCAGTTTTACCAAAAATCGAATTAGAACCCGTATAAGTATGAAATAAATAAATTCAGACAACCTAATAACTGGTACAGAAAACAGCAATGAACTGTAAAAAATGAAAAGAATTTTAATGATAAGAAAAATCTTATTTGCATAATCTTACCAATTACAGACAGTTGTTACTGCATTTTGTCACTACGGCACTAAGATGTCGTTAAGATGTAACAAATCCAGACACGCTTTTGAGAAATGGTAAAAGCAGTAATTTCACATACCTGGACACAACATTAAAAAAGAGACGAATTATTATAAATTATCGATGACAGGCTATCTAAATTGAAAGCCTGTCTCTATCAAATGCGAAGAACATTTTATGTAAACATAAAATGCCTCAAATTGTCTCGCACTTAACGTAATCAGCATAAAATTATAAAACTCTACAATTCCTTTACAGTGTCACAATATGGAGTTTTTAGCGTATCAACATTTTAGTCAGGTTACGCTAAAAGCCTGATGAAAATTTAAATATTATATTTCGCTAATAAACTGACATGATAATTACATTAAGATGTGGGGGGGACTTTTATTTTAAAGGCGAAGAAATCAAACGCATTTTATTTGAAGACCCCAAAATATAAATAACGGTTAATCACAGGCAGCCTGATAAACCCCATACACTAAAAAAAAGAAGATCGGCGTATTTTAGCAGATAGATGGTCAACTGCGTTGAAAACAAATCGTAGTAGAATCGACGAAAGCGGCCACATTCGCATTACAAACAGAAATGTCACTTAACAGCGGAATGTCGGGTGCCCACATGTGACAGACGAACTCGTACCTTGTGTTCGGTTGGTATGGTGGTGTAGGTAGCACACTGGCAGCGTCCACAGAGAGCAGCAACATTCGACCACCTCTTGGCGAACACTGTTGGTATGGTCAGTCTGCAGCGCAAGTGGAGAAGAAAAGCCGTACTGCAGACGTCTCCCTCCGGCGTAGCGGGGTCCAGTCCTCCCCAACGCTCGCGGTCCGGATCACGATCACTTCTGCGCAAGCTCCTGTCTCACCTATTTTTCGGGCAAAGACCACACCTTGCAATAGTGACATAAAGTCAGCAGCCTTACTGCCGCGGCCCCAACCATTTATATCAAATAAGGTTTGTAGGTTCTACTCCCGACCAAATCATCATTAGGAGAATACTGATTGTTGATTCAAAAAATCAATTAAATTGCCCCTGTGATTTGAAGGAGGCCAGGAGGCATAGAGATCCATTTACATGCATAGCGAGGCCGGTCCGTCTCCGATACTAAATAAAGAAATTCGACTACATTTGACATCGGGGAGTCTAAATTAAAAGTCGACCAGTGCACTTAATTTTCTACTTTAAATGAAGTTAAAATTTAAACCCATCAAATTTGTCAGTAACGGCTCAGCGTAGGAAAGGTATGTACATAACACAGAGACTTCACGAAAACCTACAAGTAATTTTTTTTTCAATGGCTCCACAGCCCCTTGGGGGCCTAGGCCGCCTCATTGTTCGAGGCTTCACGATCACACTTTAGACACCACACTCGGTAGGACTCCTCTGGACGAGGGACAAGCCTGTCGCAGAGACCTCTACCTAACAACACACAACACTCACAAGAGACAGACATCCATGCCCCCGGCGGGATTCGAACCCACAATCCCAGTAAGCGAGCGGCCGCAGACCCACACCTTAGACCGCGCGGCCACTGGGATCGGCCCTACAAGTATTAGTTTAAACATTTTAAGACGCGCTGAAAAACAGAGAACACGGAGGAATACTTTCTGGCTTTATATTATGTGACGTGATGTCTGTGGTGCGATTAGCTGCGCAGTAATCAATTGTATGTCTGTAACAAGTGAACGTGAACAGCAATGAGTTACGTAGAATTGTAATGGAAGGCACGTTTACCTAGAGCACCTCCCATGTGTCTTTCTTCCTTCCTTTCCCTCTTTTCGTATCTTTATTTCTTTTGAATTGGAATACATTTCACTTGTCACATTTGTTATTTAGAAACACAGCTATAAGGTTTTGGTGTAAGAAAGGTTTGGAAAGCGGTCACTTAGAATGCTTGAGCAGGAGATGGAAGAATATGATTGAATTGAATCTTAGGGAGACAGGTGTTCAAGAACGTCCGTAATTGTGAGCTTTGATTAGCTCTTTTGCACTGTCGAACCAACTACCAGAAAGCTAGTCTGTTAGGCCTAATTAATTACTTCTCTAAAATCTCTCAGGCTGCTGATGAACGTTCTACTAACTGCTCTGTGTATATTATGTAGGTCTACGTCTCAACTAACTTCAGTCATTTCGCATCCATCCATGGCGGGTTAATAAATCCTGTAGACATAATCTGCTGCCTACGGGACATCCGGATGTTCTGTTGACAGTAGTTAGGGCTGAGAAACGTCACCGAATGAAACTACAAAAAGCTCACTTTTTGGACAACAGGTCTAGTGTACCCAGACCTGTACGGAAGGTTGTAGATATGTATGACTTCTTTTCAGACAGTTCAAGGCAATTCACACAAGTGCTTTAAGCAGGCAAAACCAAGCAATGTGACTAGGAGCTAACTTAACGATACAGATGTTTACTAGGAAGTTCGTAATTCTTCAGCTAGTCAGCAAAATGCCTGCTTGCATGAAGACTGAAAATTCACAATCGTGGTCACAAAATTCGGCTATTGGAAACCAACTTCAGATAACTGATTTCAAACATTCACAGTCTAATTCTCTAGTAGCAATATTAATGTTATCCTGTAGTGCTCACCCGAACTTTCCTTTGCAGTGTCAGAACCAAAATGCTGTAGGCATTTGTGGTTCCACGCATCCTTGTTACGTATCTTCTCGTGTTCCGTAAAAGACGGGCAATTTGTTGAGTAGTTGGGCGACTGTTAGCTTTCCTACATGATGTTCTTATGTAAACTGTCCTGCAGAAATGCAACATCATTAACACAGCTACACATAGCCATCCATTAAGTACAATTAGTCACAGTGGTTTCCACGTTTTCCGTGCATTAGACTATTACTAATATGCGTCCAACAAAACGCACTTGAATTCAGTTTACATATGTTGTTTATTATTATTATTATTATTACCTACAAGTTTCGGTCCTTTCTGGAGCATCACCATGTACAAAACTCTAGCGTTTCATACATATCTTTGACATGGTTTCTCCCTGATGATGGCCGAGAAAGGGCCGAAACATATAGGAAAATAATAATAATAATAATAATAATAATAATATGTAAGAATAATATATGCCAAATTACTATAAGTGCACTTTGTTGGACTTTTTTATCGAAGGGCCCCGCAGCAGATGCTACGGGGCCCTTCGATAAAAAAGTCTGTCCCCTGGAACTACTGAACGGATACAGATAAAATCTGGTACCTGAATATCTGTGCTAAAGGGTTTTTCTTTTAGTGAAGGGCCCCGCAGCAGATGCTAAGGACGCACCGCAGCCTTGAAGGCGTATTGTGGAACCCTGTGACGAAGATAATGATTTTTTTTTTTTTTTGCTTTTCCATTTTAATGGAGCACCGGTGAAATGAAACTGACAGGGGAAAACCAAAGTACTAGGAGAAATCCCTGTCCCAGTGCCACTTCGTCCACCACAAATCCCATATGGACCGACCCGGGATCGAACCCGGGCATTCGCGTTGAGAGGCCGGCGACTAACCGCCTGAGCCATGGCACGGCCTTTTTGCTCGACTTAGTAGTAGCTACAATCAATCACAATAAAATAATAGATAAAAATAAAAGTAACCTTTACTTTTTGTGAACTGAAGAGTATAAAATATAAAATTATGTTTTAGAGGAGAATAATTACATCACGAAAATCAAAACCAACAAAATACACTGCTTTTAGGGAGAAATCCCTAACTGTCTATAATCAGTCTCCTACATTATGAAGACGCTGCTTGATAATGGTCCAGATGGGCCGAAACATGTAGGATATTAATTATAGACAACTGCGGGCTTCTCCCTAAAAATGTAGATACGTATTTTTTGGGTTTGATTTTTATAACCGAATAAAGAAGTACAAGGTAATATACAATGATATAAAAGAACAGAGTAATCACTGACACAAAATGTACAACACAAAACTCATTACATGTACCATAAAATATTAACAATCCAGAAAAACAGTAAACAACTTAGACATAAAATTAACTTACTCCACTCTTTCAGTTATGATAGTAAGAGAAAATTAAGGTTTAAATTTTTAAACTTCACGCCATTCTACACTCTTAGCGCCACTGCTACATATGGTTAATGCCTACTAAATCAACTGCAAGATGGACATGTTATTTTGTTTACGAAAGGGCATTTAAGTGTCAGTTTATTTAGACTATATCTGTCGACATGCAAGTGAAAGTTGGATTGTTTTTCAGAGTTTTATTCTAAATTAAATTATAAGCTTGAAGTCCTTCAGTGTAGTCCACTTCTGTGATAAGCTGTGTGGATTGCTATGTAGGTACCAGCCTTTCGGAGAGGCCTGCTGTCTTCATCTTCAGGGTAGTCCACTCTTCCTGGGCTACCTGAAGGTGGAGGCAGCAGTACCTACATGCCAGTCTACACCGTGTCATGGCACAGCAAACCAGAATTTTCAACGTGTACTAAGTTTACAGACGACTACGGAATGTGTACAAAATCATATACCTCCCTTTTGCGCCAAACTCTGCTTCAGTTCTTATTTATATGCAAGGTATGGGAAATCCCACGACTGTTTGCGACACTTTCATTGTCCCATTCGAAACTACGGTGTGTTTATAAATGAAACGTCTTAAGCGTTGACAAGCTGGAGTAATGTGTGTCTCATATTATGTACAGCAATGTCTTTAAGAATGAAGCAGCGAGCAAGTTCTGTTAAGTGGTAAACCTTCCGCCTTCGGTTCGGGAGACGTCACGAATAAAATTTTTCGTAATTTTGCTCAGTCCCTCCACAAAATTGCGGTACTTTCAAATAGGCCACGGTCGCTTCTTTCCACATCCTTCGTTATTCATCATCCGCACATTTGATGCCATATTGTTTTACTCTTTTTTTTATTCTCATGATGGCCTGAGACTACGGTTCTGTGGTACTGCGACCTCTGTTGTGTCCGTTGTACATCGCCCGGATGAGAGATGAATATAGCTGAAGATTATTGGAATAATAACCGACAGGGGAAAAAATTAAGTACTCCGAATATAACCTGTCCCAGGGCAACTTTGTTCACCATAAATTCCACATGGCCTGCCCTTCGAGCGACCCGGGGTTGCGGGGTGTCAAGCCTGAGCTATGGAAAGGCCTTCAAAGTTACACAGTCCCAGTTCCTGGCCTGTAGTTATTTTCATATGTCACTCTGTGCTCTAGTAGTACTCAGTGATCGACTGTGGTGTAAGTATCTACTGACAACACAGGGAAAACTCCCCAGAATTAAAATGACCTACTCATATAGTTGTTTGTCTGCCACGATGGACAGATATTCACATAAAATGTAAAAAATTTACATGAAAAGTATTTGTAATTAGTCTATATTTGATATAGTTCAACAATTTTAATTGAAAACATTGTATTTTGACTCCAGATATGCTCATCTGTAAACAGAATTTGGCATTATTATATTCCTTTGTTGAATACCTCCCTGATGATGGTCATGCTAAGGCCGAAACGTGTAAGAGGCACATTGTAAAGTGACAAATTATTGTTTGTTGTTAATTGTGCAATTGTTGGACTAAATGCTGTATAATCAGTGTATTGTACGGAACATGAAAAACATTAAATTTTCAAATCTCACGTCCATTTTCCATTGCTTAGGTCGTTCCAAGGGACGTGTCCAAGTCTGAGGCCTTGCGCAACATTTCGTAACGGTCTGCTTTTTATGGGGATAATGTGTTAGCCGTAAAAGCCTTACATATAAACATTCCAATTAGAGAAAATATTCAAATAACATGAAAGTACAAAAAAGTTAAATACTCACAATGTTAAACAGACTGTTTGATCGGACACACTGTTGTTACAAAGAAACAAAAAATGAATTTCAATGGGACCCCCAGTTTCACGAATTACGGAAAAATCGTTTTCCAAAATGTAGAAAATATACTAGACAATCACTATCTGGAGCACAATATCGTGAAACAATAACCACATACGTTGACATGTTAATTCTATATAATGCCAGGAAAAATAACATAACATAAATAGCATAATCGAAGACTTCAATAAATCTATGGATCACTAACTAACTAACTAACTAACTAGCTGCATGGAGCAGAGTCCTTGAAAAGCTAACCAGTCGTCAGCTAGTCAAGAAATTCTCCGCGTTTTATGGAACCCGAAGGTTCATTACCGCACTCACAACAGCCCGCCACCTGTCCCTATCCTGAGCCATATCAATCCAGTCCACGCCCCCCCCCCATCCCACTTCTTGAAGATCCATTTTAATATTATCCTCCCATCTACGCCTGGGTCTTCCAAGTGGTCTCCTTCCCTCAGGTCTCCCCACCAAAATCCTGTATGCACCTATCCCCTCACCCATACGTGCTACATTCCCCGCCCACCTCATTCTTCTTGATTTGATCACCCGAATATATATTTGGTGATGAGTACAGATCATTAAGTTCCTCAATATTTAGTCTTCTCCACTCCCCTGTTACCTCGTCCCTCTTAGACCCAGATATCCTCCTCAGCATCCTATTCTCGAACACCCTCAACCTATGTTCCTCCCTCAGTGTGAGGGACCAAGTTTCACACCCATACAAAACAACAGGCAAAATTATAGTTCTGTATATCTTAATCTTTGTATTTTTGGATAACACACTGGAAGACAGAAGATTTAAAAATTTTGGGCCATACAGAAAGAAAATAATAAGTATCTTAAAAGACAAAACAAACCTGTCGCATAAGCAACTCCCACCAAAACGTTCTTAAACCAAAAACCGTAACTCCAAAATTTCAAACAAGCAGAATATAGAATTTAACACGTCCTGCAAGCAAAAACTTTTATGTGGGTCAAACTACCCAAATCTAAAAATCAGATATTACGAGCACATCCAATATGTACCTTCTAATAAAGAATATTCCGGGTAAACCGCCTACATCCAAAATAAGGAAAAAGCTACTGGCACAATACATAATACAATGTAAAAGATACCTGACGCAAGAGGACAGACATGAAAAACACAACAGGAAAGATAGTACACCCATCCAGAAACGAAAGGGGAGAGGGGGAGGAGAACAGTCTCTTCGAGTTACTCTACCAGCTGAACAAAGCACAGACGCAAATAACCCCCTAGCATACTAGCATACACAGTACAAGCAGCAATACAGTCCAGCTAAGAACCTCAAACCACCAACAACAAAGCAGGCTGTCACAAAGACTATATACAGGTATGTGAGTTGTAAATTCGATAATATTTTGCTTCTATAGTTTTATTCTTCTCCCCCTTGCTGAACGACAAGCGGCCGTCCGACGCTCGGCTATCGTTACGTCATACGCAGAATCTCGGGAGGTATAACAGTCGGTGAAGGAAGCGAGGAAAAGATTCGCTGTGATAACAATATTTAGAAAGGCTAATAAAAACTCGCCAGTGCTACAGCAGATGCTGAAAATGATGCCCTCCTGATCGAATGCAGTCAGTATAAAAGCGGACCACGTTGTTTACTCTCTGGAGTTCTTGCCCGGAAATTGTTGAAATCTCACGGCGGATGTTGTTTCTTTGGTTTCCTGAGTGCGAGGATTTGTTTTATACACTTTTATCTTTTAAACTTCCCCACAAATAAAAGTAGCGAGGTGTTAAGACAGGGCAATGTACGGGCCAAAGACCGCGCCTAATTACGCGGCCATGTAAGCTCTCTCGCACTGTTTTGAAACTGGAGTGTAATTTCAGCAGTCAGCGATAACACACTTGCGCCATGAATCATCCGGTTTGTTACTGGTAAATGCATTTCAGTCCGTCAGTGATGTAACAGCATGCGTCTCGAGGTACAACGTTGAACAGCGTCTGTTTTAGTGCAGATGTATTTCTAGGAGTCTACTGGAAAGTGTCGTAGAAAATTTCTCAGCTCAAGAGACGAGTGTTCCGGAAACGTCTGGACGAGGTGCCACAAAATTGACAAGTGCGACCGTGTAAGACATCGGTAGTTGATGCTTTGAAGGAACAAGGCTGCAAGATTATATTTTTGTAATTGGTTGCTTCAGTCTGTATACGATGGAGAAGCTGATCCACAGTTAGTGTTTTTCTCTAGTGAGGCCAGGTTTTCCTTACGTGGAGGGGTGAATTCTCAGAACAGCCGATATTGGAGTGCAGAAAATCCAGGGCTTATTCACAAACTCCCTCTTCATGACGAAAAAATTGGTGTCTGGTGTGCGATGAGTGCGCGCCGTGAGATTTCAACAATTTCCGGGCAAGAACTCCAGAGAGTAAATAACATGGTCCGCCTATATACTGACTGCTTTCGGTCAGAAGGGCAACATTTTCAGCATCTGCTGTAGCACTGGTGAGTTTTTATTAGTCTTTCTCAAGGTTATTATCACAGCGAATCTTTTTCTCGCTTCCTTCACCGACTGTTAAACCTCCCGCGACTCGGCATGTGACGTAACGCTAGAGGAGTGTCAGGCGGGCGCTTATCGTTCAAACAGCAAAAAAAATGACCCTGTACTAGTAGTGCATCAAGATATACTCTTAACGTACACCATTCATTATAATTCATTTGCAGTTTACTGGCTACGGTTAGTCCATTCTCCAAATTCTTCAACCATCAACGACTGAAAAGAAAAACAATACTCAGAGCAACGGTCGAACCATAACTCAGTGAGGTATGTTCAACAGATGCCACAGAGGATACGCTTTTCTATCGAATTTGTACACACTATACACCACGAGGAAACAGCTTTGTTTAATTTATAACAATGTTCCACGTGCTACAGAAAATCATACGTACTTCAGACCCAATAACAATACAATATCATACGGATACAGTAACAAACAAGTCCGGATTTAGCTATACAACTACTACACTACGAGTTAATAGGGCAGCTGATTCAAATCAATTACATTCACAATTTAAACGTGAAAGTTATGAACCGCTATTCAACACCGGAAACCACAGTGCCTTAAGATTTTAATAATTTATGCAGTTACATAAATACCATAATATTCTAATATTTTATACTTAATGCAGGTTACAATTACACAGATAGACATGTCTATATTGATATTTTAATATAAAGGAACGGTTCAATGCCGTTAGTATTATAACAGTTTGTAATAGACCCTCAGTAGGTCTATGCTATCAACCCATCGATGATAATTCGGTAATTAAATGTAATTAAATAAAGAAAATATGTGCCCTTGGTGGTATTTTAAATCAGTTCTACTGGATAAATGAGGCACTCGGTGAAATTAATACAATTAATACAGCATTCCCCTGCGTTTTCACATATTTTCGTAAAGAAAGAACCACCGCAAAAAACAAGATTGTATATGTCCTGACGTTCGTATGAAGCCTTTGTCTACGCAATTAGGAGTTGGCCCATGCCGAAAAGAATTGACTTACATTATTTTCCAGGAGTAAACAGTTCTTACGGATTTGAGTTTGTGACGAAGTAGACGCCGGTTTTCGGGAACCACCCAGTAGGAACAATTGACAGAAGGTGATGCATTATTATTGTATGGAAATGCGAGCAAGAGGGTCACACAGTCACCGCCTACTCGTACATGTCAGATGTAAAGATCAGTGTTGATGCTCTGCACTGTCACCAAGGAACGAAAACGTATCTATTATATTTAGAAATATAAAATGAAAATGCGTTTCTCTATTCTGACAACTCTATATGTAAGACAACAAATATAAGTGATTTGCAGTACAGTAAATAAGCAACGTATCGGTCCCAGGGACCGATACGTTGTCCCGAAACGTCGGTAAACAATTACCACGCGACGCCGCGTAATATCCCAGAAAAGCGCAGATCGTATCAACATCGCGGCGGAAGACTAAAATCAAAGTTAAGGAAGAAAGTTGATATGGAACTTCCCATTCACGCAATATATATATATATATATATATATAATAAAACACAATAGTTTTGCCATTTATTTTGTGTGGTGTGAAATGATGTATCTTATTACACGTGAAGAAAATGAACTACTAGTGATTTAAACCGAAGTTCTCGAGAAAATATGGGGATATTTGGTAAATTTAGAATACTGCATTAAGAGAAACTTGAGGGCTTCTACAAGTCGCTTGATATAGTAATCACGGATAAAAGAAGCAGGCTGCGATGGGCTCGACTAGTCGTAAGGCTTGAACAAGAAAAACTGAATTTTGGGTGGAAGAAATTCTTCCACAGTGATCACTTGAAAGATGGAAAAACATGAGAGGTTATACTAAAATGGACTTTAGTAAAAGAAGTTCTGAGGATGACAATGGAAGGATCTGACTCAGTTTCGTGTTAAGTACCGGCCTGTAATACTAGCGCTGTTAACTTCGTGTCAATATATTTAGCTAGTTACAGTACTGCGGGCTTGCACGGACAGAGGAAGTAAATTATCCAAATACCGTAAAAGTACGGTACAGTAATAATAAAATGCCACTACCTCATGACAGCTGCAAGAGCACTGAACTACAAATGCTAGGAGATTTGCGTAAATTACTTAAGCAGACACGCTGCTGCAGCCAGAGGTCTAACAACGTGAAGAGAAACTTGAGAGCATCATCACTGAATACATAAAACGCCTACTTTAAAATCTCGTAATAAGGAAATACCCCCAACAATGATGTCGAATATTTACAGACCAAATTTTAAAACTACAAAATCCGAATAAAATCAGTAAATACCTCAAATGAGCTCGATAGTGCATAAAATAATCGTGAATTTTCGTTGTCACATAACGAACTAATTTTTGTAAAACATTTCTTGAATATATAAGTGGATATGTCAACCAACAACTGCACTAATGACCAGTGCAGTTGTTGGTTGACATATCCACTTATATATTACCATAATGCACGGTGAACAAGAAGTCAAATTTCTTGAATAATTTATGGACCATAATTCTCAACTACAAAATAAGCAAATTACTTCAGTATATGTGGTAATAAAAGTGCATGGTAACGAGATCTCATGAAAGCCGTGGCATTGTTATCAGTTCGCTGTGAAACAACCTAAAATTCAATTTTTCGTACTGTGACCTCGCTGGAGTGGTCATTTCAGTTACGACCTTGCCACAGACAACCTGGGAATAACGGGAAGTGGAAGTAAGGTGGAGTACCAAGTTGGCACCATGTCAACAGAAGCTGTGACCTTGAAGCAGTGTCCACAAGGTCAAGTTCCATTGCATGTCTCTTTATTTTGAATTTATTTCTGCAAAGCTACGCGAATCACAGCGCGTTCCAACTTAGAATATATTAACAGATCCCATGGTACTAGTGTTGTATAGCGCGGGAAGGCTCAGTCTTTGTTCTGCAGCCGAGGCACAGTTCTCAACCCCAGGTTCATCGCACGGTCAGCACACTTTGAGCCACACAATTCTGCCGCGACGCAGAAACAGCACCCCGTGAGTCCCCACTACGCGGCCTCTGTTATTCTTCAATCACCATAGCTGCTACATCAGTCATTTTGCTTCTATCCACAATAATGCTGACGTTATTCAGTACCATTAATGTCTGAAAAGTATTTTGCCTCACGTCATGCCAACGTGGCAGCGTAGCGGATCTGTGCATGCTACAGCTACAACTCGAAATAAACTCTGATGAAGCTTCATTCCGCACGTAATGCGTTTAAACGAAGTTACCGCTGAGCAAACTTGAGGCAGACTGACCACGTGGCAAACATGTTTCCTGAATCCCCTCCCGTTTGGAATTAGCTACGGACCGTGTCGAATACAGACTTTTCGACAAGCATTGTGATCCTAGACTTCAGTGACTTCTAGTTGGACACAGTGAGAAGGTTTTAAGATCGCTGGTATCGTTGTCGCTATCCAACCCCTTGCCGTCTGTTACACTTTCTTTCGCGCATGTCGTGGCAGAATTATTTGGCGACCGCTATACACAACCACGTATTCACAACGCGTTAAAACAGTACAAAAATTGGGCGTGCCCTATAAACAATTTTGAAAAAAAAAAAAATTATAAGACTCTCCTTGACCTTAATTTAAAATGGGGATTATATTGAATAGCCATGAACAGAATTTAAATTCGTGTAACAAATGTTAATGCAGTAGTCCAGTGCTGTGTGTCGTCATTGTAAGCAGGTTGGTCTCGGAGACGAAAATGTCAGACCAGGCCTTAATAGAATTGATTACTGTATATTTTCTGTTATGTACCACTTACAAAACCTGATCGATGCGCATATATAGAGGTCTAGAGAACTACTGACTAATAATGCCGCCAGACACAACTGTAATTTACTGTAAAACAATGGCTGGATTGCAACATGCGACATGCTTCGGCCCAGAACGCCATCATCAGGCTTCATATAAAAAATATAAGCAGGGAAACAGGTTTTATTATATATTTTTGTCCTTAGTGTGAGATCTCAATTATATATATATATACATATATATATATATATATTACAATGTTGTTTAATCTGAAACCCATTCCTTCAAGCGATTACATACAGACACGATAATTACCCTAGGCAAGTAGAGCTGAAAGCGTTGCAATTTTTCCTGTAAATCTAATGCCGTCATGACATGTTACGGACACGACACACTCGTCACGTCACTATGGTAAGACACGGGGCGTATACTGTTGAAATCACTGGCTTCTTCACTTGTCACAAATTATTTCTTCGCCACTTCTTAAGTCCACAAATCATACCGGCCAACATGCATACAAATATCCATAATCACGATGCGTAGGTTTAAGACATATGGCAGTCGTGGATAAAACGCGGACCGCGGACTAATTTGCAAAGCGGGAAAGTAATGATATTAATAAACGACTGAAATTTAGAAGTAGTCGTATCGTACTTCCTTATATTAACAACAGTTTATTACAATAAATCCACCGTAAGCAGCAAACAGGTATTAATATTTGTTAACAAAGGACGTAGTAGTATTACAGTAGTAGTAGTAGTAGTAGTATGGATTTTGAGAATAACTATATAGCATACAATTGTATCCAAAAATGAGTTAAACCGTTTTGACTTTAGGTACGGAACATTTCTTAGCGTTTAAAATCTTTTGATTTTACCTATTACAAATATCCAAAGCCCCGAATCTCCAATACAAATTTTTACCCGCGTCCAGAAAACGGCCGACGAATAAATTCAGTCCTGCCGGAGGCGATGTTAAGATATTACACTGTAAATATTATGGTCCTCCATCATGTATGGGAAGACACTATGATTACGAAAATTGCATGCACTGAAACTGACTTCATGTTCAGAGACTCATTTGTGAACCCGTAATGAATCATATTAAGACGAGTTTGGCATTGAAGTATGAGAGTACTTAACAGACGCCGCCTAACCTGTACATTCTGTTAGCTCAAAACACAGTACTGTCACAGGGTTCATGAGGAGCAGGCCTAAATACAAACGTTTAAACTTCAGTTCTAAAATCCAGGAGCGATGTGATTAATGGACTTCTTTCGCTGCAGTCAGTGGAATGAACTGTAAATAACTGGAAAGAAACAGCACAGCCCAATCAGGAAGGAGACAAGCTGTTCATTCTTCAAACGACTGTGCTTAATACTTTGGAAGCCTTCTGTAGCATCTGGTAGACAGTACAAACTATCAAGCTTCTCACTGTGTAGGCTTTATAGCTTCCTTCAAAATCCAAATATCGTCTGCCTCAAGGGAAAAGTCACTAACTGCATTCTCGAAAGTGCAGATAATAGTAATTTGATTAATGGAAAACTACATTTTTTATATTTCAATGTATATAACCAGTCTGGACATTGCTTTAGGGCACAGAAACTTATATTGCAGTATTGAAACTGAGTCTGAAGTGCTACCAAACGCGGTTTTGCTAAAATGTCAGTTCATGCCTTCTTCCATTACACAAGGGATATCCTTATCACAACTTCCTCATACTTTATCACGTTCTTCTCTTGGGGCTAGATAACATTTTCACACCCACATAAAGACAAATATACAATTTTGTATATTTTAATACTGTATTAAAAAGCGAAGATAATTTGGTCCCTGGCATCTATGCGTGTAAGAATACTTCCCCACCCCAATCATGCCGAAAATCGTGGGAGCAATTTCTGTTTTAAGAAGGACATGCCCCCTGTTCCGAACCACCACTTCCACTTCCTTTGCTAAGCACTGCGGGACAGGAAACAGCTGTAAGCGCATGGTCAGTATCAGCCCCGACCTCAGTACAGACGTCGGATGGCAGGCCGTGTGATTGACGGCGAAAAGAAAACCCGCTGTTCGTCACATGGCCACAGTCACTGCAACATGCACGTACTGATTGCGCGATTGTGACTCGCTTTGAATTTTGGTGTGGCTATAAAATCTGAACCTTGATTCTACAGTTAAAAGCGTTTAGCTCAGTGCGACTTTACCTGCACATATTGCCAAACCAAATGAAAATTCGTTACTACGAAAAACTGATAGTTCTGACATCTGACTCTGACTATGCAAGACCCACCACGAAGCAAAACGCTTTTGGAACGTAATTATAGGTTTGCAGACCTGTGATTATCAGACGGAAACTCTCCTTGGAGTACAGCTGGTCAAGGTAATGGAGACCGTGTTGATAAGTTAGAACAGGAAGCAATTCATAAATAACAAACTCCTTATGTAGTGATTGTGAAAAGCAGGGCATAGGTAAAAAAAAGGTAAAGTTGTCCCTGTAGATGTCATAAAGGCATATAGGGGGAGTAGAGGTATAGCTCCACTCATTCTTAACCTCGGCGTTAGACCGAGGTGATGGTCAACTTCACGCTCCGGCCGCTTTACTCCCAGGAAAAAAAAACCAGTACCCATTGGATAGGAAGCTGGGTAGGTCTCAGAGCCAGTCTGGACGATTTGGAGATGGCAAAAATCTCTTGCTTCTGCCGAGATTCGAACCCCGGATCGTCCAGCCTGTAGCCCAGTCACTATACAGACTAGAGTGAAGCACAGAACTATGATACAGAGGTGCCATAGTGAATACAGTCATTAATACTAAACACTTGTCACTGTCGCACAGCCTAGACTCCACTACAAGGATTCAGTAACTTATGCACTCATACTGGTATATGTTCACTTTAGTTCATGCTACAGTATTATGTTTACCATTGTAGGCTTACCATTACAGTATGAATTACAATGAACAATAAATTTTTCAGTCTCAAAAGTTCTCCCTGATTAGGTAAAATTAAAACTTAAATTAATTATGTAGGCTTTGTAAGGTTCTCTATTCTTTTGTTATGCCCTCTCTGTAAGATCTAAATATTCTCCTCAAAACTCTTATTCTCACACCATTGTCAAACAGCAATGTAACTATAGTGATGGGCCATTCAAAATCTACAAAAATGTGAAATGCAAAACAACACATAGTGTAACTTCACACTTTACATATTGATTTTTATGGTTACTTTTTTATTGATGTATCCTTTTTAGCATACTTTGATTTTCACAGACAAATTCACCTAAGATAGTTTAATTTATAATTAGGCGTGAAAAACACGAAACTATGAAAGAAACTGGAAAATTTCAGGGCTTCAGGGGCACATCTTGGATTTAATTAAATTTAATTGCTTGTTCATTTGACATTCAATTTTAGAAACTTAATTGGACAGCCTGTCTAAAGTCTTCCATGATTAATGCAAATGTATCGGAAAGGCACACAAAAATAATATGATCTTCTCTTTCTTAATACTTGAGTTGCTGTATACATGTAGGGAGTATATGATCATCAGGTACTAACAAAATTGCTTGAGATCAGGACCACTGGTTTAATGTCACAAAATAGTTATATTAAACAAGCATAAGTTTAATAAGTTTCTTTCAATATGCCCACATGAAAACCCATGGAGACTTACTACGAAGTGACAGTTTTCTTTAACAGCAGCTGGTTCGTCTCAAGAAAATCACGGTGCATATACAAGAACATCTGTATTATCCAAAGACAGCCTGTCAAGAGTTAGCAATTTGTTTTTTTGTATGAGGGCAGGTTTATTTGCTGTGAAATAATGGGGGCCACAACTCACATTGAGGGTCACAGATGAAATCAAACATTTAGAATTCTAATTCCTACAGAAGAGATCTGATCCCTTTCGTAGGAATGAGAATCGCAAATGTTTAACCACCATCCCTTTATACATCTATGCCTGATGATGACCCCCCATGGGTTGAAACATGTAGTGTTTTATGAAAACTAATTTTGTTTGTATAATGAAAACAGTTGCATTGACTGCATTACCTTTGCTATTTAATTTACAGAATACAGTGGGACTTCTTCTGTTGAGATTGCCACAACTCATATTAAACATAACTACATAACTAATATGGAACAAAAATTGTTGAGATTTCAACTCATGACTGTATACAATTTTTCACTCAGTCATGACCTGAAATTAGCAGACAGTTCATGGGACACCCATACTTAATGAAGGGTGTAAGATATAGGATAAAACTAAATTCCATTCTGGCATGGACACACATTGTAAAAACTGAATAAGTAAATGCAGTTGGAGATTACTAGTTCAGACGCCCAATATGGTACTGGATGCATACCCCTCTTATTGCAAATTTTATTTACATTATATAATTGCTGTTATAATATTCTTCACATATTTGAATTGCTGACTACAAATTTTAGTGGTTTCACTGTGCTTTCAGGTGCGGGTAGGGGGTCCTCCATCCCTCACAGCAAACGCCATGTTTCATTACAACTAAATTCCCAGTTCTTTTCTTACTTCTCATTGTCCATTTTATTGCTGCCTAAGAGCTGAAGCATTAAAATGAAAAATGCCCCAAAAATATCAAAGCAATAAAGTTATTATTAAGGAGCCCATGACACAATAATTTCAACATATACTGACAATATTCAAATTGTTAATGCTGCAAAACTAGTCTGCAGGAGTGCAGAGAACAAACAGTTGTTTGTCCAGAGCATAATTTTTTTTCCTCAGGACTACCTGGATGCATTGGGTTACATGCAATAACTAATGCTGTATATACAGAGCTGTTTAATGTGGAACAGAGTCTGGCAGAGCAGGGGTCTCATCAGTTGCTACACAGCAACTGATGCCCACTCTGCTGCACACAGTGCAGCGTGAACTCCTTCAGAGTCTCAAATGGAAAATGGTTAGATGAGCCATGACACCCTCCCCAGGTCACAAAAAAAGGAAATTATTGGATAATCTTCAATGGGTCACAACTGTCAGCTCATCTCTACTATTATTAACATCTATGTAAAGTTACAATTCATCCATGAGAAATACAGATGCCCCCCCCCCCAAGTTATGACATCACAATGGCTCATCCTTCCAACCATGATAGAACTGGTAAACCTCGTGATTCATCGATGAAATGTGCATACATGTGAGTCAGTGTGTCTGGTCCCTTTGTTTCTGTTTTTATCAGTTTACTAATGATGATGTACATTGATGATATGATGATGATATTTGGGTGTCTGCTCCATGTTTACATTTCACTTTACTATAAATTATTTTGTTTTCTTGTGCCCAACATGGCACTGAAGAGGAAAAGTGAAACTGATGAAGGTGGTGACAAAGAAAAAACACAACAGATTTACAAACAAAACCAATAAAACAATATGAACGTGGTAAAAGTGTTGGCCATAGCATGTAATCTAGGCCTATCCCATTCAACAATCTCTACCATTTTAAATGACAAAGGACAAATTTGTGAGGCCATGAAAGGATCAGCACTAATGAAAGCCACAATAACAACAAAGAAAAGAACAGGTCCCAAACATGAAAGGAAAAAATTGTTGGTATAAGGAATATAAACAAAGTGCATGTACTGTAGAATATTACATTATTTACACTGTTTTCATTATTTATATGCTTTTAATGATTTTGTCAAGCTCAAATAAAATAACTGATACCACCAATTCTATATTTTGCTATGATAAATTATGGTAGTGGGCAGTGGGTGTAGAGGGAAACCTGGTTAAGATGTACTGCTTATAAAGTTTTCCTGCTAAGTCAGAATAATTTAATACCAAAAGTTTCCACATGATTCAACATATGCATTGTCCTTTAAAAACATTTCTTGGTTAGAAGAATTTCCCACCTAAGAAGCATGAAATTTCACAATGCAACAGATTTTTCACCCATTCAGCATATTTTTGCATCTCAATTTATTTCCAACAAACAGTGCTGAAATAACATTCTCAGTTCATAAAGATTTATCTCCGAGGTCATGAAACTCATGGTGGAAACACACAGAAAGAAATGTTACATTTCAAATGTGCTGCCATCTATTTCCATACATGCATTTCACATAGCATCCAAAATGTAAAAACTTTTATGTTCAGTTCAAATCCCTTAAGTGTGTACAATTTTCGTCCTGCACAACCATTAATTATTGAACACGTGATCAGCAAGGATACTATGTCAAAACCTGGTATAAAATGCAAGCTGCTCTCAATTCAAGAAAAGCTCGATGTTATAATCACAGTGGATGCTACTTAAAATGTTCTCACCAAACAAAAAAAGTTTAAGCACTTTGCATTCCCGTGTTCACTTAAAACACATGACACAGTACTCAGTAAGTGAACAGCTGAGAATAATGAAGGGTGGTGCAGAGCCAATGGACACATTTCAGAATTCCCTCCAGTCCGAGTGGTGGGGGTTAGGGTGTAAAACATGGTAAGCAAGAGAGGCGATGCCATTTTGAAACCAAGTTAATAGAATCAATCCCGTTGTGTCTAATCATCATTCACATAGACACAGATTATATTTTACCTTGATTTTTTGATTTTGTGGAAGAACGCCTGATGATGATCGTTTTTGACCAAAACATATAGCATTTGAAAATAACAATAAAAATGTTGTGTTGGACAGAATAATTTGCATTTTAAAACTGGTTTAGTCACAATGGGGAGGTGGAGTGTAGCGCACAGAACTTCAGCTGCTGTTTTTATTGCCGAAGTCCATCATTCGTACACAGTGTTGCTTGAGACAGCTGTTTATTGTTCGTAGGCATGGTGTGATTCCTTCACGCAACACGATTTTGCTGTGGGTACATAAGTTTGAAGACACTGGCAGTGTAAGAGACAGTCCTCATGGTGCTTCAAGAACTGTGCATACTGAAGAAAATGTTCGCAAAACAAGGGAATCATTTCAG
Source organism: Reticulitermes speratus (assembly GCA_021186555.1). Lineage (NCBI taxonomy): Eukaryota > Metazoa > Arthropoda > Insecta > Blattodea > Rhinotermitidae > Reticulitermes > Reticulitermes speratus. The sequence continues at coordinate 21,149,818 of JAJKFL010000002.1, forward strand.
CACAGTCCATGTCACTCGACAACATTCACACATCCTGGGCATAAGGAGGAGAAGTTTGGGACAAATCTTTCAAGATAATCACACTGCAGTATGGACGTGGTCTGCAATCTCTTCCATAAGGTTATTTCACGTTTTGGAGACATCCCGTGGCCAGCATGTTCGCCAGGCATCACGGTACCAGACTTCTTTCTGTGCAGATAACTGAAAGAATGAGTATACAGAACTCGCCCCCACACAACACAGGACCTGAATGTGCAATTCAAGATGAAATTGCTGTGATCAATCAAGACCAAAATTTGTTGCACAGAGTTTCTGATAATTTTGTTGATCATCTAAGACAGTGCACTGTTGTCAAGGAGGGCCACCTTTATGATGTTATCCACCATAAATAATAAAATTGCATTCTGTGAACATAAAACTGGCATGTTTCATTTCAATGTTCTCCAGCTATGAAACAAATTATCACCTATCAAAATGTGTCTGTGAGCTCTGCACCACCCTTTAGAATAGTTCCTGCAAGAACGGGCTCTTCATCTATCATTTGAGCTTGTAAAATAAATGTTGCCTTGTTTTCAAGAATGTGTCAAAATCATGGAAGAAGTTAGGACATTTGATATGTGGTTTTATGATGAAAGTGAACCACTTGATGCGTTATACAGAATAATATTCTAGTAAAGGAAATGTCAATTTCAATACCAAATTACAAAATTGTAAATTTTCAGGCTTACCATTTTGAGACATTTTTCCCTCTTAATAAGCCAAATTCATTTACCTTTTCCTTTGACTGACAACCTAGTTATTGGAACTAAACACTGTCATAAGTTGGGGAGCATCTTTACTCCACTTTGAACTCTTAATACTGCAACTGATCCTCATTCTTTTTATCACTGTCCAGAAATTAACCTCATGATTCAAGACAAGTTCAGGCAAGCTACTTCTCACTATGATGATGCTGATAAAAATATATCAGTCTCACCTTCTTAGTAGTTTCTCAGAAGCCATCCCTGCAACACAAATAAATTTGTTATTACCTCTCTTATGTGCACAAGGCATTTCTGCATATACAAGGGCTGTTCATGAACAATTGACACTCGTTGTAGTGTGTGAATGGAGATACCTAGCCATTCAAAAACTGCGTGTGTTACGGGGCAGGGGTAGTTGAACATTCACCCAATAGATGGCAGCAGAGGATGGTGTAGGTTCCTTTTTATCAGGATGATTGCATCAGTCAGTGGTGCACTGTCTTGGACAATGGAAGGTGACTATCATGGACAAAGATGAACCACGTGGCTCTGGTGGAAGGAAGGCATGTCAGCTGCTGACATCCATCGTCAGCTGGCAGCCGTGTGTGGAGACGCTGCCCCAACTCATAGAACAGTGTTTCGATGGGTGAAAGTTTCAACAGTGGGCACAAAACTGTCAAGAAGGGAATAAGTTCAGGCTGCCCGCCAACAGCCCACACATTGTCAGCTGTGCAGCGTGTCTCCATCATCATCACGGAGAACAGGCATGTGACCATGATGAACTGCAACTGGCAACATCTCTCTGACATGCAACAATTCATGCAATAATCCACGAAGATTTAAGATCAAAAGATTTGTGCACACTGGGTTATAAGGATCTCACACCCAAACAAAAGGAAAGAAGGGTGCAGAATTGCCAGGAGCTGCTCACTCTTCGCACGGATCCAGAGGGATTCTTTGCCAGACTGGCTACTGGTGACGAGTCCTGGTTTCACTATCAAACTCCGGAGATGAAAAGGCAATCCATGCAGTGGAAACATGGTGACAGTCCTTGTCCAAAGAAATTTTGGACAGCACCTTCTGCTGGAAAGCAGATGGCCTCAGTATTCTGGAACATGGAGGCATCCTCTTAATCAAGTGGCTTCCCAAAGGGCAAACAATCAACAGTGAGGTGTCCTGCAACACCCTTACATGTCTTTGTTGCAGAATTCAGCTACGGTGCCAAGAAAAATGGAACGCCAAGTTCTATTGCTCCATGACAATGCGAGACTGCACAGCAGTAAACAAACAGCACAAAAATTGGCATCCCTTGGATATACCGTCTCACCACATCCACCATTTTCTGTAGATTTGGTCTCATCAGACTATGCTTTGTTCAACAAAATGAAAGAACCACTCCACAGGAGAAAATTACCTACCAGTGAGACCTGGAGAGAGATTTCCATGACTATGTGCACAGTACCGCCAAAGACTGGTATGCTGCTGCTATCCAAAGTTATCAGAGAGATGGCAACAGTGCACAGACCTTAGTGGGGAGTATGTCGAAAGTCCTACAATGTGATTTGTTGCCAGTCATCAGTAGGAGGCTTGTAACCCAGGCGAGTGTCAATCACTTATGAACGACATTCCTACATATGTTAAAGCTTCTGCCAACTTAAACAGTATCCACAAATCTGCATCTCCTCTTTCCAGCTTAGAGGATCAATATTATGAGCAAGACAGTATGACCTACTTTTCATTACACTTCACACCATTCATTTCAGTAACTTTGCAGAACTGCTAAACACAATTCTGTGGTTGCAAGGATTGTCCTGCTTAAGTCTACTCACAAGTTGCATAGTGGGTTACACCACACTTGCTTCACATCTAATAACTGCAAATTCTACTTTATTATTGCCATAACTAATATCTCCCAAACACCTATGCCAGGCAATTACTCTTCAATTAAAATCCCAAGTACCAATTCTCATTCCTTCAAACTGGTTGATTCCAAAAAATTTACTCTGGCAGTTTCTTTAAATGTTGTGAAGGCAAACTATTGAGTACGCTTGGTCACCTGTGTGTTTATTCAGTACATTCAGAGCTAACTCTAGTGGCGAGGGCCAAATTTCAAGCAGAACTTACATAGTAGTACTTTTCTTTTGTCAGATACAAAAGAGCAGAATAAACACATATTTCCTGTCTGTAAGCATTTCTAATACTTAACTGGCTTTCACTTCTTTAACTCAGTCACAGGACATACTTTTTGCCTCTCCCTCCACCATCTACTTCATATCTGAAGTTTAATTTGGCTTCAAAATAGTTTTATAATGATCATATACAACAAATAACAGAGATTATAACTGATAAGTACACAACAAAATGACAGCCAATTCTGAGTGTGTACTCCAAGTACAAAATTTATTTGAGGCCTTGTGTGTAGTTTAATAAATTAAATGTACAGATATCTCCCCATTACATGTTGCAACAAGTACAAGTGAATACAAGGCCACATGGTTACTGTACATGGTCCTGCTTAGCAGTTATCTTTATTCATTTATCATGTATTCACAAAGCACGTAGAGGCTGAAAGATTCTAAAAGACATTTTATTTTATGAACAGAAAATATCTTACAAAAACAGTTACATTACGAAGCTCTGCGCTTGATTGCAACTTTTCCACGACTGAACTGGGACATGTAAATCCGTACTTTGCTACCATCCACTGTTTTCTTAACCCAAATCTGTAAATATAAAGAAACAGACAAAATTAATGCTTCCATGTTACAACTGTAGTATTTTCCAACATCAAGTTTATGCTGAAAATATGTATCATAAAATATTCAAGTTCACTTTTCTGAATCATTAAACTATCAGACAGCAGTGTGCAGAATTTATGAGCTATATGATGTCAAAAATTATTTTGTTACAGTGACAATAATTTTGTACAAAATAAACTGATTCCTAATTTGAAATTTGAATATTACAACTAGAGGTACGGTCTGTGTCTGTGCACCATATTATGCAGAACGCATAGGTGGTGTGGAGTTTCAATTCACATATTTTAGTCCTTACTAGAAGATGGGGTCTGTGTTCACATTCAAATTCAACATCCTAATCTTACTGTAGATCTTTTGATTCTTTCTAGAACTATTTTATGACAATACTTCTGCTGCAGTAATTGTCATCAAACGAGATGAGCTCATCAAAATGGTGACAAGACAGGGATTTGAGAGAAGACAGTTGTGGCCTCTTGCAAGGTATTATAATGGCATACACAATGACAAACCTTAGCAGAATAGGAAGTACTTGTATTTATTATTATTATACAGTAACAACCTTCATGACAGTGTCTGTCACAGGTATTGTTTATGACATACACATTTTGACATCTATACTGGTGTCAACCTCAGTGGACCTAACTAAAGCAGGTTATGTTTGTCTTGGCTTATGTATCAGTTTTCACTGGTTTGTTTTTTGTTGTTGTTTTTGTATCAATACTAATGTTTAGTGTATCTGTGCACTGTATTCTCTTTGTGTTGTTGTTACATATGTATCTGGTATTGCTGTCGCTGCTGCGTCTATCTTGGGTTTGTCATGTGTCATCCTCTTTTATAGGTTAAATAGCAAGTAGCCAGCCAAGATTCAAATCACATACAACTACAAGTAAGTCTATAGTGTCCTGCTACACCAACCTGCACATTTTTACGTTAGGAATTTTAATAATGCTGTTTCACCATAAGAGGTTATACAAGATGTGCAGATTATCATGAGTCATGAGCTGATGAGTATTTGCAAGACAATAAGGGGTGACTTCAAGATACTATCACAGAATTTGCCTGGAACCTGATCAAGACCAGAACTTGAAAACATCCAAAACCTTACTCCAATTTCATAGTTCTGTGTCTGAGTATGGTTTAATCCCTCACACTTACAGCTTCTGTGCCAATGGCAGAAATAGTGGCTGCGAAACGAGGAAGATCCTTTCCCTCTACATACACTGGCTGTCCTCGATGAAACCTGAAATAATATCAATAAAAATAATATCTGAAATTTATCCAATTATCTGATATAAAAACCAGCCTTCGGTTTTCTTCAGAATGACTTTTTACAATGCATACCAAAAGAGAAGATGCACACAAATACATGTAAGAAGCACTGTTGATGATATAAATGCAACAGAAATGCTGAACTCTCTTCACACTGAATTTTTCAGAAAGACCTTCTTTGGCTTCAGTTCACAGTAAGTAAGGTTTGCACAAAGCACCAAAAATACAGAGTAAGGACTGTTTTCATAGTTATATGTCTCATTCATGGCATGGAAATAATTATTAATAACTTTCATTGGAATGCATACCTCTGGAGCAAAGATCTTGGATTAACTCTTCAGCAAGACAATTTAAATCCACTGGTGAGTTTTTCAACTGATACAATTTCATGGAATAAACAAGATTTTTTACAGTACGTCACACAAAAGTAATTTATAATCTTATCTTACTAGCAGTACATTATATAATAAAAAATCATTAATCAGATTACAAGTTGAGGCCTGTGAGGTACCTCTTGAAGCATGCAGCCAAACATGAAGCAAGTTTACTTCACAATCTGCAGGTGAATCTCTTTCTTTTGCCAGTCTTGAGGAGCTTATACACCATCTCTGAGTTTTAGATTTCTTTCTAGTGGCAGAAAACCTCTCCAAAAAATTATGTTTTTCCAGGAGTCCTTTAATGATGTGGAGCCTAAATGTGAGAGCACCAGTTTTCTCATAAACAGACACCAATACAGTACATATTATATAATATAGTGGATTATGAATGGCAATGTGTAACTTCTTCAATAATTTTACATAACACTTGAAAGTTTTCTTACATTACAGCAGGTACGATCAGAGCAGTTATCTTTTTACGTCAAGCCCTCCAATGTTGTCAGCCACAACATAAGACTTTATGACTTCCTTATGTCTGTTTATTGCGTGTTGACCAAACCATTTTCATTTCGTCAGTTTTTTGGCTCTCACAAAGGCAGGACATTTTTTTTCTGCTGACACAACATAATGAGGCAACATCATCTTTCCCTTAATTTCAAAAACTGTGCTAACTCAAGAGAATTGTAAAAACTGTGCACCATAGTGTGTGACTGCAACACAACAAAGTTCCCACAAGTTTGAGCATTATTGCTGCAGTTTAAGTAGTGTTAAAATTCACAAACTGGCTGGTGAGTTCTGCATAAATTATGGAGACCAGATACATTCTGTACCAGATTAGCATAACTGACAAGGCTTCATATCTAACTCAGCAGGTTTTAGAGGACTAATCTGCTTGAAAGAACACTTTTCCACACAGGCAAAGACTTGTCTATAGCACATTTCTTGTTTGGAAGGTACAAACTCTTGAATTTTTTTGCTCAAGTATAAAAGACCTGGATAAATTCTGTAAAGTTTGGTAGGATTTTGATATCCATTTAATGTGGAACTGTCAATGACAAAAAATTCAGTCGCAAACTCCATTCTTTTTGGAGGTAACATGTCAGTGTGAAGAAGAGGCAGTATGTATGACTCTCATGCTGGCTTCTATAAAATGCCTATCAGCATGAAAAAGGCCAACAATGTATGCCTTATCCACTGTAACATATGGCCATTTTCTGACACTAGAGTGAAATGTGAAAGGAGTGACATTCTGCAGTCTGTCAACCCCTTCTCCTATGTATATGTTGCATAACAGCTAAATCAGAAAACTTCTGAAACACTTCACAAATGTTCAAGTCACTAGCATCATACTGTGATGTACAAACCCCACTAAATGTTTCCTGTTTAGTACCAAATGTTCTGATATTCTCCTGTGACACATCTTGACAACTGTGCCATTCCCATCAGTTCTTCACATGTTAGTAAAATTTGTTGTCAGTTACTAATTTTGTGCATTCCTTCACATCACTCATTGTGTGTAATCATTACCCTCAGAACTCCCTTCACCTGCGCACTCTGTTCCAAATCTGTATGCATGTGATATCTTAAAGGCTTGGCCATGCTGATTATGACACCACAGCCAGCATAGAAACTATATTTTATTTGTTTGGCTGGTCAGTCACTCCCTTATTCATGGTTACTGCTGCAAGAGTCTAGTGTTTTTGTCTTAGCTCAGGTCTTGATTAACTTTCTTGGCTTTGTGGCTACAGGCCATAATAGTGCAGTTTGCAGCAGAATGTACAGTGAATGGCAAACCACAAGCAAAATGTTCAAATGCTTGATATACCACTGCAAAACCATGCTGAAGAGTTAATGTCCAGAACATCATTATTGCATTCAAGAATCAACACTACCTGAAAACAGTGTGAATTATGCAGCAGAGTCACCACTTTCTTTTTATACCAAATCACTTTACGAGACTTGGAACCTACAGCAGTATGGAATTTCACAATAGTTATATATACAGAATTTTTACAAAGTAAGCACACACTAAAAATCCATCTTGAACAAAGTAACTGTTCTATAAAAGTTATGCAGTGATCACTGAAATTGTAACAAAAAATTGTTGTTATAGCCCTCTGATTTCCAGACCAAACTCATAACAGGCCGTCTTTTTTGATGGAACCATATTACAAATAATGTCTATGTTCCTCTCTTACCAAGAGAGCATTTAATGGCTCAAAAGAGTGAATATGAAGTGACTGCCTTAACTGAACCAAAAACCTTGTCACACGTTGTAGTCAAGTACATTGCTTAGATGTTGCAACTATCAGTGAAGCTCATACTGAGCATTTATAAAGTTTAAAAACTGTATACTTTGTTTGTAATAACTCTGTACTACGAATTCAACAACAATAAATTTTGGAATGAAGGACAAAGCATTGAAATGGACAACAAAGAAAAGTCAAGTTTAGAGGGTGAGATAGTGTTGAAGACAAATGTTGTTTTTCATTTAGGAATACTTATATAACAGAGAAATACAGTCTAACACAATTATTTTATAGATTTTGTTTTTATACACAATTGCTACATGTTTTGATCCAATGGAGCAATTTCATATAAAAATAAAATCTATTGTCTTTATAATAAACATTGTTAGACTGTATTTCTCTGTTGTTAATAATTCATGAAACACAATGGGATGTCTTCCATCAAGATAAAAACATGTTATTTCCTAACTTGGCTGGTCATATTTTTAAGAAGATACTGCACATGGCATGGGAATTTTAACAGTCCTGGAAGATACATCTGCCAAGAAAATGCTCAACTATAACCCCTTGAGTCCTAGAATTAACCACTATGGACTTTTCCTATGGGGTCATGTTATGGGTCATATCTATTCTCCATCATCAACCGACCTCAATGACTTCAATCACAGAATATGCAGAGCAAATGGATCAAAATTGATCAAATCACCTAGCAAAATTCCTGGTATCCGTTCTTATGGGCAGGAATGTTGCTGTCATTCTTATACTATCATCTATAAAATTTAAAATTAAAATGCTGGAGCTAATATGGAATCTGGACTACCACTTCATTCAAAACAGTGTTTTAAAAGTAAACTATTATTATATATAAAAGTACCACCTATAAAATATACAAGTTTCCACTGTCAAATGTAGTATATCTTTATGGAAATTGTGTTTTAAGCTGCTGCCAAAGGTTTGGCAATCTGCATACTGTTTTAAATACATACTGCCAAAAATCTGGCATCTGGATATACAGGATTACCAACTATAAGCAATAAAACAGGTGATCACAAATGCTGGGGTATTTTAATTAATCTATGTACAATAATTACAAAGCATTCAATATTTTGGGTATGGGAAAGCAAACAAACATTATGCACATTTCTAAATCAGAAGTCAATATTAAACTAAAAAAAGTGTATATATATATATATTAGAAATTATGGTCTTCTGGGATGACACCATATAGTTGGTGCCCATCAACCAAACTACATGGTGCCACACCCCCACAGACAATGATCTTAATATTCACTGCCATGACAACCTCAGCTTTTGTGACAATGCCTAACAGTAGAATGAAGGACTAGTTACAAAATAAAATAATAAATGATTAACTAATATTATGTGCAACAAAACTTTTCACAGCATTATGAAATGTTTCCATACCATCTTCGTTCATACAGCAACTTTCCATCTTCTATTCTAGTGTCAGGAACAGAATTATCAGAAAGTGAAGGTCCCAGAGATGCTATGCCAGAAGAAGGCAGAAGTGCTGCAAATATTATTTCTGATTAATATCTCACTTTACTGTAATCAGTACTGCTACACCATTTGTTGAAGCCAAAAACTGGATCTCACTTCTATCTTGGTGTATTGCTCAATGTTTTATGTGCAAGAACAAAAGGATAACATTGGCACAAGAAGTTACACCAAACTGACTGTTTTCAGTTTAAAGTAAACCACTGTGCATTCTAGACTTTAACTCTAGACAGAGCTGAGAAGTCCGCTACATGCTCCGGCCATTTTACCCAGAGAAGGAAATGTGTTGCAGTGCACAGTAAATATTAGGCTATATGGGCCCCATTTCTATTCTCATGTGATGGCAAACAGAAAAATTCCTGAACTTGCTCGGTATCAACCATGGTTGCCCAGTCTAAAGATACAGTCATTTTACTTACAAACATTCATACTGTGAATTTGTTATGGGGCCTTGCTGAAACACTTAGGCTGTTCCGTAAATTGAAAAAAAAATGGCTAATTTGGTTTTATATGGTATTGCTTTGGTTTGGTTCCCTGATGGTGATCCCTTATGGATCGAAATATGTAGGAATATTCAGAGTGATATTATAATGTCAATATCTAAGGACAAATATTGTGCATTCTGTTGGTTGTGAACTGGTTATCGACAATGCACAGAATGAACAATATAAAATTGGAAAAAGTTGTAGCTTTAATATTATAAGACTCTACCAGGTTTTCTAACAGGACCAAGCAGCTTCCCTCGACTGATTACTTTCAAATCTCCTTCAATCTCCTTCTCATCCAGAAGATAGTTAAGTTGGGCTGGTGGTGGTTTGCGTCGCTTCTCTGGAATTGGAACTGGGTCATTTGGACGTCGGCGCAGTTTACGTGTCATGACAGGTTTCACCTGGGAGATGAATTAATTACTTACAGCCATGACATAAATTTCTTGTATCAAGGTATGGTGCACCTCTCATCTTATAGGACAATGGACTCAATCTCAATTAAAAAATTACTCATGCCACCAATGATACAGAGCTGAAAGATAATTACAGCAGTAGCTTGTGACATACATACATACAACTTCTGGGCACAATTTTAATCTACTAGAACAAAGACAATGACCAAATTTTCTCCCATTAACATCATTATGTGCAGCCAGAACTCTCGTACTTCCTCTGTGTACAAATGAATTGCACAGCTTATGGCAGAGGAGCTACAATCTTGAATTCTGACTCGCTTATTTTTTCCCCAGTAACTTGTAACAAACACCATGTCAAGATACAGTGTACTGCAAATACAAAATGTCAAACATATTGATTAGTTCTATATCCTGCAAAAATATAATTTGGACAGGTAATTTCTTAAATAAACATCCTAATCCTAATCATGAAATGGTTAATAACATACAAGGGCTAGTCAGCAAGTAATGCCTTTTTTCTTTGTTATTACTTTCCTCAAGTTACACACACAAAAAATTTCATAGAACTTCACCACAACATTGCTGGAGGCATAGTTATTTTCCAGTATAATCTCCACTGTGACCAATTCTTCTATCTTTGAACAAGAACATGTATCCCAGCATGTACAGGTTGTTGTCCTTCCTCTGCAGCCACTGGCATACAACATTCTGCAGTGCCTCATCACATTCATAATGTTATCAGTCATCACAGACTGTTTTCCAAGAACCAAACAAGTGAAAATCTGATGGTGTAAGGTCAGGACTGTAGGGTGGGTGCAGCATCAGTCCATCCAAATTTTGTGATGGATTTAGTGGTGTACACACATGTGTGGCCAGTTACTGTCATAAAGGAGCAACACTTCCAACACTTATATTGTAGGACAAAAGTGATGAAGGCAAGCATTCAGACTTTGTAGTGTTTCAATATAGCAGTCAGAATTAACTGCTTTCCACCTAAGTAAGAAGTTCCCAAGAATATCACCTTTCTCATCCTGAGACTGTAGCCATTTTTTTTGCTGTTGGCACATTCTTGAATTACTTCTTCTTGGTGATGCTGTAGTCCATCAACTGCTGCTTGGATTCAGGTTCAAAATGATTAACCCAGGTTCCATGCCCCATGACAATATACAACAGGAAGGCCTCACCTCCTGTATCATATCACTGCAAAAGAACAGTGGCAATTGCTTTCCTTGCCTCAATGTGTGCAGCCAATGAGCACAGAACTTGGAACAGCCAAGTTCTTTAATAAGTGCCATTACAGTTCCTTTACCGATGGATAGGAGGGAGCATAATTCATCTGTTGTTATGTGATGGTCACCACATACCAGTTCATCAACCCATTAGATGATGTCGGGTATCACTGCCGTACAAGTTACCACTCTGTGGTTTGTCACTAAGTTCTGCTGCTCCTGTTGCATCACCATACATTCTGAGAAAACGTTCATACACAAAAATTAGCTTCTCACCTTCGGCAATAAAGAAATCAATCACTGCTTGCTTTAAATGCACTCCAATCTCTATTGTTTTAGAATCAACTGTAGTGCTGCCATCTGTCAAAACAGTTGTAACTACTATAAAATGGCGGAGAATGTTCAAGGATTTCACTGATATAGTGGTTATTCCCATAAAAAACAAATGTGAGGAGAAAAAATAGAAGGCATTTCTTTCTGACTGTCCTCAGTGTTATGTGAAATTGGTACTTAGGATTTTAGCATACCACAATGCATATTTCAAAAACCCAGTGCTGCCAAATATATCTAAATTTAACAAATAAATCTATTAACTTGATAATACTCTGTACATAACTGAGCAATACATTCTAACTATTCTAATCACACCTCCATTGAATCTCCTGTAAGTTCCATGGTGTGACGTTCAGACTCTATGAGTTTACGTTTCTCTTCCATATCTGAAATCAGAGTTTCTCGGAGTTCTATTTTCTTTTCTTCAAATTCTTTTGCTGCAGCTTTCTTCTCAATTATGTAGTCTCTTTCAACACACTCTATCAAATAATCCTTGTGAATAACATTAAGACACAACCTGAAAATGTTAAAAAAAAACTAGCATTTTTAAGTGTTTAGAATACCATAAATAGTATTTGAATTCACACTTAAGATTACATAAAAAATAGTCATGTTTGGTTTATACTGAACTAAATGAGCAGTAAAACAGTGACAAGTGAGACTACTTTCAGCCAACAACATCCTCACTCCCTGCAGGAAAACAAACTAATTTTGTGATGCTAGGTATTTAATACTAAAACATTCTGCTAGTTATGATGTTTGCCACGCGGCCAAGCACTTAGTATCACAAAATGCTTCCTGTCACAATAAAGGTTTTCAAAGAACCATACAAAAACATCTATATGAAATTTACCGTAACAGTAAGGAATGGAAAGTGGTATGAAATTACATCAGTCATAGCTGGGAACAATAAAACCTTATAACACCACATAATAATAACACGTGTTTAATTTTTTTTTTATAAAAAGTTAAAATAATTTTCAATAATTCTGACATTACAGTTGCCAAATTATGTGAGATATGATAAATATATCTGAAGGTAGGAGGTGGATGGATATGGTGAAGAATCATGTCCAATGGTGGGACTGCTACCAGAGGTGTTAAGGTTGCTTAAGCAATGTTTACCCATTACATGGCTCACCTTTCTTTGTAGGCAGCATCAAGCCTTTTCAGTTTTCGGTTGTACTCAGAATGTGTACCATCTTTCAGCTGCTGAAGCTGTTTTTTCAGACTGGCCAGTTTGTCCTGGTACATTCTGTACACCAAACAGAATCATGTAACTATCATAAACTCGGGGTCAATAAATCACACTGATCATGAAATACAACTACACTTACTGTTCTTTAATTTCAGTATATTCTTCTGATTTCCCCATATCTGTTTCACTAGCTTCTTCAGTGTCTGAAAAATGAAGGGGGATTACGTCATGTCAAGCTTAGCACAGCTTACAAACTCGCCATTCTGATATTAATAAAATTTGTGTCATGTACTACAACACATCAGAAATGAATGTGTGCAAACTTTCATAACTCTGTATCAATTATTTCAGGAGATACTGATATTTTAAAACTTTTAAAATATGTGGAAATTTTCCTCATGAAAGATCATAAATCTGATTCTAACTCTAGTTCTACTTGACAGGGCTTGTTTTAAAACAATGGCAATGATCTTTTAAAATGATATATGACAGAACTGCATTACCACACTAAGGCAGTGCAAGTTCATTAAATTGAAAATCTGAATTTAATTAAACCTTTCAATAAATGCAATTTAAAATCCCCCAAAAATTAAATGTTATGGATTAAAATCTGCCTCACCTACACTGAAAGTTTAAAGGTGGAACTCTCAAGGTAAAGGTAAAGTTCACCCTAGAACAGGCCATGAAGGCCCAGAGGGGGAGCAGAGGTATAGCTCTACTCTTTCTTTAACCTCAGTGCTAGATGGGGGTGGGTGGTCAACGCCACGCCCCGGCCAGTTTACCCCGGAAAAGAGACCCGGTAACCATTGTACAGGAGGCTGGGTGGGCCTCAGGACAGGTGCAGAAAATCTTGCTTCCACCGGGATTCGATCCCCAGACCCTCCAGCCCGTAGCAAGTCGCTATGCCAACTATGCTATTCTGGCCCACAGAACTCTAAAAACATTTATTAAAGGAATTAACCATTTTGTTGCTTGGTTACAAGACACAAGCACAGGTAATGAAAAAAAAACAAGCACGTATTTGCAGAAATTTCTCTAAATTGAGGCAGTACTGGTGTTGTTAATAACATAAAGCAGGGGTCCACAAATTTTCCAAAGGCTAGGAGCCACCTCCAAATTTTATGTGCCAGAAGGGTGACATGAAAGCAACATCCATACTGAAGATCCAGTTGTTGAGTGACCTGTGAACCTCACTGTTGTTTGGTGCTTTCTGATTGGTGCATGTGAACTGATGCACACTTTTTATGTGAGGAAAAAAGTGCAATAATTATGCTGAAAATACTGGCACCACGTATAAAATTTAGTCACCCAGGTGAACAGGCATCTGGAATTTGTGCACTCCCCATATCAAGAAAGTTTCATAAATGGCTGCACAGTGCTGAACACAAGCTGAAACAGGCCACAACTTGCTGTCCCAATACTGTCACTTGAAGAATTTCAGTGTTTCTGTGTACTGACAGGCAGTTTCCTGTTGTAAAACAACAGCATTTCAACTAATTGTCATCAGTTTTATCATTATCAAATTTGAGCTCCGAATTTCTCAACAATGTAAGTTTCACTTTGTGGTGTATTGTTGTTTTCTACCACATAATGTGGGTGATTTAAAAATTTTGTGTTTCTGTTCTTTTAATAAAAAGAGACACATGTGGGGAACAACTAAGACCCATTCAACCACAGATTATATACTTCGTGAGCACTATGAAACAATATGGGAAAATTTGTGCCAAATGCAGAATTATGCAATATAAAACTCCGTGATTTATATGACATCCAGAAGCAGATATAAATGAAGATGAATGAGAAGATGCTAGTACTCTAAATGCTGCTACTGAAATATTAAACAACATATACAGGCTAAAGGGGGTTCACCAACTAGGGACTGAGAGACACCAAAGCAGACTAGACCAGACACATAGACAAGAGACAAACTGCAGTCAATCTCAATTAAAAATATACAACTCAAGTAATTAAGGAGACCAGTCTGGTGCCGTCTTTGTGCCAGTAGGGATGTGCATTCAACTGAACTAACTGCGACAGGCATATGGCGATGACAGTGACAAAGGTACAGGCACCTTTGGACTCATCATCCCATACATGAAAGAAGACACAAACTTGTACTCTCACATTCGTAGGATTGTGTGTGTGGGTGCACGCGCGTGCATGTGCACACAACAATGCTATGCTTTAGATATGTCTACAAAGCAAACTATATTAACCAGAGTATGTCACTTTATACACCACCTTAGAATAATTCTGCAACATATGAAACACAAACTGCATTTACTACTATACACTACAACTTATGCCATCTTCATAGTTATAAGCAATATCCGTAAAGCTTCCTGCATATTTCACAAAGAACAATATGCACTTTCAGCTTCTATAAAGCAAGGTTACACATCTGGTTTGTGCAGGAATGCTGGCAGCAATAAACCAAGTCATTTACTTGCATTATATTCACAACACTCTCCCAAGATAATTTCTCTTATACAAGATGTACCAGCAACACACAAATTCAGGTACCTACAAGCCATCACTGTACTGGTATGTTCATGCTTAAACATTGCATCCAACATTAAGCCAACTGTACTACAAGGCACCTGTCAATAAGCTACTGCAAACAGTCTGGTTTTACCATAGAAATAACCTTTTCAGACTATTACACATTAAAACCCATTGTGGTTTCATTTACTGTATTCCCACAAGGTTAGATTTGGAGGTTTCATTTTACTGACAAACTCAAGTCAAACAAAAATATTCATTCTATAAAGGTCAAGTTCTGAGAATTGTTTTACTGACACAAACTGCATTTTGATGTTAGGACTGGCTTATGTAGCAAGCTTTCTGCATACTTTAGTTACTTTGGCAAACATGACATGTTATAGCCACAATGTTGGCAACCATCATTCCAATGTGAATTCCAAGCCACAAATTAACATATATACATTACACTTACATTAACATGTTCAGCCATAAATGTTGCTTCTATTACCCAAATACCTCTTTCAAGGTGTTGGTATATGCAGAATTGCAAACACTTCCATATTAGGCAGGAAACAAGTGGGGCTCCTATTCTGTACTAATTCCCAATTTTAAATCCTGTCCAATAAATAACTACCAAAATGGGTGAAATCGAAGTTTATACAGCAAGTCCTCTCTTGGTAAATGAAAAGGAATATAAAGTGTTATCAACTTACTAGTCCTAGAATAACTATATTTAACGAAAATAAACTGAAAAATTTAACAATGTTATTGTGTCACCAGGTCTTCCAGCTTCAAGAGGACGAACTGTATTGGGCCAAAATCGCCGTGGGAACGTTCGTGATATTCCCTCGAGTGGTACTGCAGTTCGTCGTGCAGTTAGCGTAGTTACATTGTAAAAATTTTGTATATTTTGTGTATTTATGACTTGTTCCACATCCTATTGTCTTTGTAACACACTGAAGGATCCATGAAAGGTATGTATGTATGGACGGCCGACACCATAATCTGAATCTTAACCTATTATATAGGTTAACCAAAGTAATAAAAGTGCATGCTACACAACCAAGTATATCTCAGTTAAATGCAAAATTAATTACACACCCTCATCGCTTTCTTCTTGGTCATCATTTTCACGGTCTTCGTCCAAGTCTTCGTCGTTATTTTCATCGTCGAAGTCATATTCATCACGTAAATACGCCGATGAAAGTGGAGATCCGTGACGGGACATTCTCAACTTTCCGGCAGTATGTCTATTCTTTGCAGCATACGAACATTTTCCACTTGAATAGCAGGAAGTTTTAAAGGACATCCACTGTAAAGAACTCAAAGGTTCGTTCAATACAACAAAGAATTCATCACCTTCTTATTCCAATGTTTACAGCCATTCCCGCCACTTACAAGCACTCACAGTCCATACTAGATAATCTGTGGTCAGTCATGTATCAGTCTCATTCATGTAACTCGATGCTATTTCGTTCGGCCATTACATCACGGAACTCACAATCACAGATTACTATCCAACCGTCGCAATATGAATGCATCCGGGGTTGGTATTCTGTGATGTGGATAATCCGTGATGGACACAAAATCGTCACTATGGGACGGAAACAGTGTAGGAATATATATTAAGGACACTTTGCTTGGAGTACGAGGTACCTTTTCGGCTGTATCTCGGCTTCCATTGCAGGGATTTTCCTGAAAGTTTATACCCCACGCCCTCCACGTATGCACTACAAACTGTGAAAATTTGGTTCCATCGATTTCAGGCTTCCGCCGCGATGTTGCTGAGATCCAGGCTCTTCTGGGATATTACGTGGCGTAGTGTGGTAATTGTTTACGGACGTCTCGGGACAACGTATCGGTCCCATCTTCACGGGTCAAGAGTCCTGACTAGTGAAGATGGGACCGATACGTTGTCCCGAAACGCCGGTAAACAATTACCACACAACGCCGCGTAATATCCCAGAAGAGCGCAGATCTTGGTTCCATCGGTTGAGACTTTCCTATAAAAGCAACGCGCATTTTCCCGGCTGTATCTCGGCTTCCATTGGAGGGACGTTCCTGAAAATTCATACATCGCATTCTCCACGCATGCGCTACAAACGGCGTAAGTTTGTTTGCGATAGGTCAATAAATAAAGGCACTTTGCTTGGAGTACGAAGTACCTTTTCGGCTGAATCTCAGGTTTCAATACAGGTATTTTTCTGAAAATTCATACCTCGCACTCTACATGCAAGCGCTTTAAATGGCGCAAGTTTGGTTGCGAACGGTCAATAATTAAGGGCACTTTGCTTGGAGTACGGAGTACCTTTTCGGCTGTTTCCATTGGAGGAATTTTCCTGGAAATTCATACATCGCACTCTCCACGCATGCTCTACAAACGATGTACGTTTGGTTGGGATCGGTCAATAATTAAGAGCACTTTACTTCGAATACAAAGTACCTTTTCCGCTGGATCTCGGCTTCAATTGGAGCGATTTTCCTGAAAATTTATACTTCGCACTCCCCACTCATGCACTACACACGGTGCAAAAATTTGTTTGCGATCATTCAATAATTGTGATTTGTAGCATGTACGTGTTGAGATGCAAATGAATCTGTTGTAGGTAATACGTTCTATTACACCATCTTGCCGGATATAACACTTTTAGCTGGGGTAGACCTGTCGCCTTCGGCCCTGACCTTCCGTGAAAGAAAAGACCTGTGAAAGAAAAGAGCCACGAAACTTGTTTATAATGACAGGATATTTTATTTGTTAATAATTTATACACGCCAGGGTGCCATATTGTATCAAAGGCTTTTTAGATCTCCTATCTGTTAGACAACTACGAACACAGATACGAGACCTCTGACCTCTGACCCTAGTAGCGCCACGGTCTGCCGGCGCATGCACGGTCCCCGATCAGTGTATGAGTACTCAGTCGACGTGTAATATTTATATGCCTATATTACCTGATGTCAATCATGTAGATTTTACTAAAACAACATGTACTGTTTACATAATACAACAGTTATGTTGGACTGTATTCTCTGTTACACTGATAACCATACGTTTAAGTAATGAAAACTGGGAATTGTATTCGACACTTATGCTAATACAAATTTGACCACATTTTTAAACACCTTCATAAAAATGTTTGATCAAGCTCCCGCACTACATCGGGGGAGGGGAATGAAATGACAGAATGGGAAACTAAAGCGACGAAAACGTCTTTCCATCTGAATAGCCAAAATAACAAAGTAATAATAATTCACTATAGAAGATTCGGCAAAAATTTCGCTAAACACAGGCACTACTAACAGATTAGTCTCATGATAAGGTAAAATATGGGAAACTGCTGAAATGGAAACAGGTAAATGCTCTACAGATGAATACAGCCAATCAATAAAAATAAATGATAACTCTATAAACAATCCTAAGCTTACAGAAAACTCATTTTAAAATGATTTCAGACTGAATAATGCATACAACCTAACAAAGGGAGATGCAATAAAGTAAGTGTCCAAAACAACCTCCAGAACCTTCCCAAATGTGCGTTACATACAGCAGCTAAAGGAATTAGAAACACAATTAACTATCATAAATAAAAACACCAAATTATTCAAAACTTGCACATGCTACAGAAGTGCCACTCTAAGCTATCTCTTTAACCAGTCTATAAATTAGGAAACCTCCAAAGAAAAACATTAAAAATTTTTACTCAGGGAGGTGAGAAATCTTGCATATCTAACTATAGGCCAAGTTCATTAATAACAGCATTTTCTAAAGCATTTGAGAGGAAACAGTTCGTTTCTTTTAAGTTCCAACAATATACTCACGCAACAGTTTGGATTTAAAAAAGGTCAATCAACAATTTCATCACGAAAATTTATATGCCCTTAACAATAAACCCACAAAGGTTGGTTATGTAGTGACCTGACCAAGGCTTTTGACAATGTGAATCATGACATTTTACTGTCAAATGGAATTTGTATGGAATTCAAGCAAAGCTGGACAGTGGTTTGAATAATATAAACTCTGAATTAAAGATGACAAGTAGCAACTATTAAAATATCCAAATTCAAACTGTAACACCTACTCAAAATAGGGATTGTAAAACATAAAGTTCCTCAAGCTTCCATATTTGGTTCCTGCTTTCTGTCATATATATTAACGATCCACCCCCAACCGTCCAGTTTTAGTCCAACCCCGCATAGAAATATATTCTTTGCTGATGATAATAGGGTAATTACATACTGCTTCTATACGCAGACCATGTTCCAGGCTGATTAATGATGCCTTTGCGAAGCTCAACGCAGGGTTTAAAGCAGTGGTTGACAACCTGTGGGCTGTGAAGTTATTGCACAGGTTCTGTAAATCCACATGCACAGCAAGCATTGTTACTTTAATTTTTATTTACCTGCACCAAAATATGTATTGTGAATAATGAGTTTTGTGCCAACAGGTTCATATGACAGAGTTCCTTTAATCAGTTCCCTGAGCACAGGAAAATATGAGCTTGGTTAGGCAAGATGAGCCATCTCATCTGCACTAAAACACAAAATGCTCAGTGCATGTGAGAAATG
This sequence comes from Reticulitermes speratus, assembly GCA_021186555.1. Lineage (NCBI taxonomy): Eukaryota > Metazoa > Arthropoda > Insecta > Blattodea > Rhinotermitidae > Reticulitermes > Reticulitermes speratus. Next base: position 21,169,447 of record JAJKFL010000002.1, read on the forward strand.
TCTACTGTTGAGCAATGAGTGTTCATTTGCAACAGTCTTGCGAAGTACATGTCATGGAAATAACGGTGCCAAAAATTCTGTTAAACTCAGGCCAATTTATATAGGGTGCATGGCTTCTGGCATGTTGGGCACAACACAAATCACTTTGTTACCAACAGAAGCATTTGCAATTAAATGAACAGGGCTTTGTTTCTGGTAGTACACACCAGCACCTTCATCCATAAAACATGAAGAGGAACTCCCAAGCCTCCTATGAAAATTGTCCAAAAATAAACACATTTTAATGTTACTGATTCTAGTCATTCACTTTGATAACATGAATGTCAATTTTGATGTTCTGAGCTTACTGTAGTAAAAAAAACTTACACTGGGTATAAGCACTGTGAGATGCAAAGAAGAAATGTTTTGCTGTTAATGTTTACGCTTCAAATGACCAGGTGACAATGTAATGGAAATTATGGTCTTGCATAATGCTTAGTGAAATATGGCTTACTGCTTCACTAAATGCAATAAATTTTGATGAAAATGTAAGTTTCTGGGTCCCTAGTGCATGTACTTATTGTTGTCAATTACAAGTGCAGCCTGCTACAGGTACATCTGATGTGTGTTGTAACACCTTGGGAGTATCACTTACAAGTTCATGATGTAATGTCCAAATTCATATTAATGCTATTTTATAACTCTTGCACATTACAAAGCATCCTGTCTTAAGGTCTTAACTGAAATGCCATTCATTTGGAACAAACTGTAGACTGAAACTATGAAGTGAAGAGTTACAGCTGAATCAATGAAAGAAGTGACCAAAATTTTCACTCACCCATCTGCAAAACAGCTGCAATCCCCTCAGGAGTGCCTTCCCCTCTCCCTTCAGTTACTACCCTCCACAACTGTGCACTCTCTGTCTCTCTTCCTCTGCAGTGTATTATACCGATGGTGGGAGAGCAGGCTGTAGCTTCCTTTTCTGTATGGCAAGATTCTTGAATGAAGAAAAGGTAATAAATGCCTAAATGTGCCAGTTTCTAACAGTAAAGTGACATCAATTGTCCATGTCTAATAATATGCCTGTTTTTCAAGAATGGTAACTTGATAACAACCTTTTTGGAAGTAATCAGTGCCTCCTAAAAATTAACAAAATTTTGTGATTAATCACTGCTGTACTAATATGGTTTTATCACATCCAAATACAGGCAAGGCAGTAAACCTGAATAACTCAAATGTTGTATGCACAATGAAAAAATAAAGGATTTAATTATGGGGATTTATAAAATTAAAAACATCACATAGTACTTTTGAAACATCCTTTTTGTTTCTACTTTTAGAAACGCTATACATCATTTGACCCCTTTATAAAGGATCACATTGACAATTGCCTCACTTGAAACCACGGGGATCACTGTGATTCCTCTATGAAAACAGAATGAAAAAATATGTAACAAAGACAGTGAATAAAAAGAAAAATTTACAACAGATCAAAATTATCTACAAATGCGTTTTCGAATATGAAAAAAAGGTACAAGAATGTTCACATCAATACTAAGTCTTTTTACAAGCCTCTTCCATTATGGGTAGTACAACTCTTCCTGGCTCCAATACTCTGCTACAAAATAAGAATGTTGCGCTGCTGGAATACAAAATTATACTCAGTTTTAGTTTCCAAATTAACTTCACAGGTTTTTGTTCCTACTCTCAAACTGAAAGAACTTTGACAACAAAGAGGTAGAGAGACACAAGAAAACAGGATCAAACAAATGAAACAGAATGAACACTATAAAGCATCACTGGAGCATGTGATCAGCTGTTAGGAATTTAATTCCTAAAATACTCATTAGCACACACATGCACACTGTACATCTATGTACGCATGTCTATACAGAGTGATTCTTAACAGATTTACTACCACATCTGACTAGCAGTTAGACAACATATCCTGTCTGTCAGCTCCTGCATCCAGCCAGTCATCAGATAAGAGTGTGTTCAAATTGAGAGGTTCAGTTCGATAAGGCATTCAAGTTAAGTGGTGCCTTGTGCAGTGTGGGAGGCAGCAAGGAACTGGGGGCCAAATTTCAGTACAATCTATCTCATCAACAAGAAGCATGTCACAGTAAAAAGTTGCTACAGAAAACATAACCAGCAGGCCTTAGACAACGTTCAAACAAGGTAAATTTTGTTATAATGTAAATAAACACTTCTTGCAAATCTTATTGCCACACAGGAAATCATACACAAAAGTCTAGTAAAGTATTTTTCACCTAATTCAGTCTGTGCATAAGCAAAATTGTCTTACTGGTATCCACCCTTTAAGCAGCACACATTCATTACAGCTACATGTACTGTCCAAAAAGTAATGCATCTTTCTTGAATATTTAAATACCACAAAAATAACATGACAAAGAACCATACATATAAAAGGCCATATTTCAATCTCAACAGCGTGCGACATACAACACAGTGGCATATAGTATAATTTCTGGCAAATGTTCCCTGCTGTGCTTAGTACACTAAACCATACACATAAAGGTAGTGTAAAATGACTGGCCTAACAGTGCAGGCATACATACAATATAAGTGGTGTGGCAGAGGAGTTAAAACAAACGTATTTTTCCAGTCTCTTGTACTACAATACCGACTTGTACTGTATACATATGTAACATGCAGCATAAATTAATAAAATGTCTCCAGCTACATGCTTCAAGGATTTTGTGTATTTACAGAGACAGCTGCACTATATATTACTGTCAATATGAAAAGCCACAAGCCTGGCATTATGTAATCATCGTGTCCTGAACTCGTAAATTATGCTAATGCTTGGTGCTTTCTATGCTGGAGTGAAAGTATAAAAACCCTATACTTGTAACAGTGACTGGTAACATACCAGCATACCAAATTTGATTTTCATAAGAATTCTTAACTGTCAAGACTACTGTAACAATTTTGTGGTCTTATGACTATTGTTTCCAGCAGAAACCTACAACAGCATGTTTCTGTAGAAAATCTCGTGTCACAGCAATTCCCCCTTCCCTTTTAGTGCACTGTTAGATATGCAGCCAGCATTATTACTACAAAAGATTTGGACAGAACTTGTGATAAATGATCTTTCAGTTTTCCTTTCATAATTTTATAACAGAAATGCTACAATATTGTAAAGGAGAATGCAAACCTTCTACAATTAAAGGGAAATTTAAATGTTAGTGGACATATCATACCCCAATGCAGGTGAGATGATGGTCCAGAACAGATGTACTTAATTGGTTAACTTGTGTCACTGACAAAAAATGCAATGTGTCCCATCACAAGGTCTGTACTATTCAGTGTGGTTTTTGCTCAGGAAAGGTCACACATCCTTGATGTACATTAAATGATCACTTGGGACACCAAGCAAATGTAGATGTAAAAGATAAGGAAAGAGTGGACTAAGATACAAGACATGTGCTGACAACAGAACAGAACACAAATGAAGGCTGTGTAATTAGATAACTCACAATGATATAAATATCAATGGAAGAAGCCATACAGTACGATGTTATGATGTTAAAATACTAAAGTCACGTGACTGATACCCTTACATTAAATACACGAGCTCTGTGCAGTACTGGGCCTGGTGTTCACTACAGTCACAAACGGTCTGTCCTAGAGGTGTGACACAAGTCATTAATGGCAAAAAATCTGTAATGGATTGGTGACGACGTCAGTCCTGAGACTTCTGGAATGTAGATCTCTATTTTGTTATTGCTCCCCACACTGACCATTAAAATTAATGTCCATATTCAAACCTGACCATCCTCATATACCTTGCTCAGAAGCAGGGGCACACCTACCACACAGCATCAGTTTGCAAAGCAAATGAGCCCATCAAAACAAAATATTGTTTTTACACTAACGGAACACCACCAACATTTCAGATGATTTTGACTGTATCTGCAAGATCTCAACTTTGCACCAAAATGCTTCAGTGTTGCCAACTGTAGCATAATAATAGCACATACCAAGTTTGGCAACAGTGTAGGAAAAGAAGCAGAGGTTTTAAACCTGTGTATAAATCTCAACAAAAGATATACAGATGTGGTACCTCCTCAAATTCCCCATCAGTTTGCTGATGCAGTCTCCCTGTTAAGCAAAGTGTTAAATGGAAGGGGAGGGGGGAGTATATCAATGTTCATTAATACTTCTTACGCAGTAAAGTTGTTTGGAAAGTCAATTTTCTGAGATATATAATGTTCTCATGTTTTTTATGCTTCTGGTAATTGTGGCCTATTTTGAAAGGTCACTAAGTAAATTAATAATAATAAAAACTACACAAGAAATCTGACAGGCCAAACCAGGCTAATTGATCTTGCTATTCTGGATATCAAACACAAAAAGCAATCAAAATGGATACTAAAACTTATCAGTGGTCTTGCAAACACAAAGGCCAGGAAGAATTTTTTTAAATCAGAACCTAGTTTGGGGTTTGTGGAAATATACAACAGATGTTCAAATTTTCTGAAAACTGAATTATTGTACATGCCATTACTGTTCAGAGTGGTGCACATGTTTTGCTAAAAATTTACATATGTCCTCAATGTGATAATTAAGTCGATTCTGTATATAACTATAAAAAATAAGATTTCTTAAAACAACTTTACTTGAAAACAAAGTCTATTTATACCTATTTTATAAAACGTGGCCATGTACTTCACAGGTACAACAGAGTATGTTGGTAAGCTGTGCATAGCAGCCACAGAATCCTAGCTATACCACTGCTCAGAAGCCTGGTATTTGTGATCATTAACAGACATAGTCTGTCATCTCTCAACAGACAAGGTTATATGCAGCATATTAACAATACAGATTAAAAGCTATGATGGAAATACAGAAATGAAAACTATCCTTTACACAAAAAACAGCACCAAAAAGTTCAATGGCCTTGTTAAGAATCACTCTGTATTACTGTGTGTGTTCTAAAGTTTCCCATCACACATACTGGAATTCCCTTTAATTTGAATCTGCAATAAACTTTATGAACATATAGGCACTAATTCTGTCTGGTACACTTTAAAACATACAATCTCAAACAATCAGACCAGCATAGTTTCAGAAAGAACAGTGGGTTGCTGGCAGGCCTGTTTTAGTTGCTCATAACCTCAAACACAATCTGTACAGCATTTTTGACCAAAACACGAACACAAATGTCATTTAACAGCCCCTTGTAAGGTAGGTTCTGAATGTGTTGCAAAAACATCTACCTGCAACACAACCAATACAAAATCATGACTTTTATAAACTATTTAGTAATACCGATCAAAAATACATTAACATTGATGAACTTTTTCCCAAACACAATGCACATGTTTCTTGCACCAAATAAGTTTAAAAATGAGTGTGCGTTATATTAGTACACATTCAGTTGTGTCTGCTATTTTCCGACAAGATACCACTCAGAATGTCACACAGTACAGTGCAGGTATGCGTATTCAGGAACATATTATGTTACATTTTCTTCCTGCTTACTTTCCAAGCAGCACCCTTCTTCAGAATACTTACAGCTGCAAGTACCGTACACAAATTGGCATAATCAACATAATACACAAAATGATTCTGAACAAATATGCAATTATGTAGGTAAAAACCAAGTAACTGCCATACTTTTAGTGAAATTCAAATAATATTAACTTGTAGAATTCAACAACACCCATTTTTATGTGTAAAGATGATCCACAGTACTGGTTTATAAAATGTTTATAGTATTTTACACTGCAAAAAATTGTGTATTTATGACGTGTTCCACATCCTATTGTCTTTGTGACACACTTTGGATCCATGGAATGTATGTATGTATGTACATATGTATGTTATGTATGTATGACACATCCACAGATAACCCTTCCATTGATCCATTTTAACACATTACAGCCCTTGAAGGACATTGAAATGACAGTAATAAACTAAGAGGATCCTATCTGCAAAAAGCCATCACTGACTGACTCAAATACTTTTCTTTACTGCTGCTGCATTTTGTCTCTATTTGTAAAAAAATTAGTTTTTCATTTGGTTCCCAGTAAAACAATATAAAAACAATGACAACCTGAAAAACAATGCGCTGCCTAGCAATTATGTAATGGTAATAAACATAAAATAAATTTTAAATACATTCTGCAGCCAGTATCTAAACTGTCGAGCAACATTACGTTTTGGCACTGCATTCAAGATTCCACATCCCATGGTCTTCCCTGTTGGTCACTATGCACAGGCCAACACAGTTTCTTATACGAATCTTGACAATCTAAGATTAACATATTTTATGGACCATAAGACACAGCAACATCTTACAAGGAACATTTAGGGAAAAAATATTTCAGACATTTTATGCTTATACAAAGCATGACTTATTCAACACTTAATATTTTTTGAACAACCAACTAAATGCACAAATGTTTATTACTATTATTTGTATTAAAATAATAGTAATAATCATTTGTGAATTTAATTGGTTTAAAAAATATTAACTATTTATCAATGCACGGAATGAATAATATAAAACATGATTTCTTCCTAGAAGGAATCACTAATTTCTGAGATTCCAAAATATTTGTTTCATACTCAGCTGGCATCTCATGCTATTCTAGTATAATTACACACGCTTAGTCCATGGTAGAAGGTACAGGTAAAGTTGTCTTTGCACATGCCATGAAGGAATATAGGGGGAGTAGAGGCACACTTCCACTCATCTTTATCTCAGCACTAGATGGAGGTCAGTGGTCAGTCCATGCACTGGCCACTTTACTCCCAGAGAAAGAGCCCCCAGTACCCATTGGATAGGAGGCTGGGTGGGCCCCAGAGCCAGTCCGGATGTTTTGGAGAAAACTCTCTTGCCCCAGCTGGGCTTCAAACCCCAGATCATGCACCGTTGCCTAGTCACTATACCAACTATGCTATCCCAGATTCTGCTTGCCTATGACTCTCCATAAATCTGCCAACATCCAGAAGCTGTCCACGTAAAATCAGTAATGACATTGTGTGACTGCCCATCTTCTCACTTCAGAAATGATCACTGTTGTAGACATAGAAATTTCATTGTGTTAGTTGTCAATTATCCAGTTCTTCATCTCTGCTTCTAGGCAGGGCTGTTATGCAATACATCTACAAAAAGAGTGTTGATTCTTCTCTACTTTTGTAAATCTACTTCTTGTCTTCTCCATTCATGGTTGGAAGTACACCAACATGCTTTTGGGTGCTGTATTACCATGCTCTTTCACATAATTTTATCACATTTAATTTGAAACCTACAGCATACAAGATACTTGTCTGTTTACCACACATTCCCTTAGAAGAACACATTTACTTTTGATAAACTTATTACCACTGCATGCTACTGAACAAGTGCTGGGAATAGTGAAGTAATAACCACCGTTATCCCCCCCTCCCAGTAAACACCGGAATCTCATGATCAGTAAACGTGAAGTCATATTGATGCACCATAGCACTGTAAGATACAAGAGAATTTTACACAGTGTTAATGAGGGAAAAAAGCATGTCTTACGGTCCAGAAATTATGGTAGTTTTGACATCTAAACAAATAAAACAATGTGACTTGCCTACTTCAAATTTTTCCTCCATCACTTCCTTTAATATTTCAGTTTGTAATCTTTCTTCAATTTTTGATTAAATTTCTTCAACAAATTCAATCAGGTCCTTTCCTTTCTTTTGCTACTTCATCAAAACAAACTTCAGGCACTAGATATTCTGTGAAACAAGTCACAACCTCTTTGAATTAGAGGAGATGACTAAACAAGAGAGTTACAGACTAAGGTGTAGTACCAGTTTCTCTGATAACAATGCACATCAAACCATTTGCGTGTGTGTTGGGAGGAGGGGGGGGGGGAGCTTGAAAATATAACACAAGCAATGATATAAACAATAGGGGTATACATACAAATCCTGTCTGCAAGTTCACAGTTTCAAAAATTGTTCCCTGCATATTTTTTTCCCCTTGCACCTCATTACTGTGGTCCAAAAATGGAATATATGGAGAAATGAACTTCCACATTGTGCATTCACTTCATACTCCATATACAGAAAATGAGTGAAAATCATACTAGACAGTAATCCAATGCAAACAAACTGGCATATGTGTGTTTAACATAAAATTCAATATACAAATCTCAGTTACAAAATACTACGTATAGACTCGCACACATGTACCTTTCATTACTGCATGTATGGTGTATCTAGTCTCATGAAGCTAATGGAAGTACGCTCGAGCATTTACATTTGAAGCTTCTCAACACGTTTCTTTACATACACGTATGTTAGGAGAGATGGAGGCTTTGAGATTTATATATTGGCGTAGAACAACAATTTTGTAATGGTCAACAAGACAAACTTATGACAAATATCAAAGATTTTAGAGTACAATTACCACAACTAGGGTCAGTGTGTGTGAGAAATTCTTAAGATTACCCCTCATTTTTCAGTTCACAAATTAGGAAAAAAAACATGCTCGTCTCATATTCAGGTAACTACGGTAGTGTCCTTCACAAGCTACACATTTTTGCAGCACTCCACCCACTACATGCAGTAGGCCATCTTCTGACACCTTTAATAGGATTACAGCAGTGACTTCAATCACATCCCTGTTGGAGCCAAGTTTCTGCCCTCACAGTCCATGTTTAAGCATTAGAAAAACCCAGAATCACTTGTGCAATAAGTAGCTTTGCATTGTCTTGGAGCAAAACCACTGTTTTGTCAGGAACGCACGTCTCTTTTTCCCCATACTATGTTCTGCATTGCAGTTTTTAGTGTGTCTGCATAGCACTCACCATTCACAGTCTGACTATGAGAAACACAATGCTGAGGAATAATGTCTTTGGAGGCAAAAACAATATAGTCATTACTGTTGCAGACAAAGGTGTCACATGACCTTTCTCACTTGAGGTCAGCCACTGTATTACTACACTTGATTTCTGCTTTGATTCCAAGTCTGATCCAAAACTCATTACAGGTGATAATCGACAATAATAATTTAGTGCTATGGTGAAGAGTCACATTTCACTGGCAGACTTCCAAGCACATTCATTTCTGGTCACTGCTGAGATCATGTGGAATCCATCTTGTGCACACGTGGGGCACATCTAATTTCAATGGTACTATGTGCTAAATCTGTTCCAGTGACACATTTAAGCCAGCAGACAACTTCCATAATGTGAATCTTCTGTCCTACATCCGCAATTTGTGAGCTTTCTTAATATTGACATTTGTGACAGCAGTGCTTCATCTCTCACTTTGATCAGCCACTTACTTGTTCCCTTCTTAACAATGCTTTCACCATCTGAAAACTGTAGGTCTGCTCATTATTTTTGGTCCACAGCATATGCATTTCTTTACTGCTTTTCCTCAGGATCACACAAAATTCTGCAACATATCCCTGCCCTGCAATGTGTGAAACAGTATTCTCTGCCCCCCCCCCCCCCAAAAAAAGGTATAATCAAATATCTCATACAAACTGACCCCTAACAGTAGAATAACACTCTTGGGAGCAGTTACTCATCACATTTCAGGCTGAAATGTAATGCATGCCTTTTTCCAGTCTAGACTATTGCAGGCATGCTGCAATGCCTGTCTCATTACTTACAAACTTCCCTTGCACATGCAAAAAATATATTTAAAAAAAGACATGACTACTTCAGAACTTGAGAACAGTAACTTTTAATCTGTTCAATGTGTCTGCCCTGCTGGACAATCAAATGTGTCAGGTTCAGAACCTGTTCATGTCATTCCCTGTGTACTGCATTTTGGATTTATTTTCATTCTGCATTTGTTTATTTAGAATCTACATGAAGATGAGGCATTTGGATGAACGTGGCACATTACACATATCAGAAAGATATAAATGTTTTTATTCGTTACTAAATAAATTACATTTTCATAAAAACAGAGCATACTTAATACAACACTAACAGCTCAGTCAACGACTGGCTGTTTGCTAGACGAGGTTGCAGTTCCTGGCAAGGGGAGGAGCATTTCTTTCCACCATGCCCAGGGCCAAGCAGTCAATGCAGCCTCATATCCATTGGATTATGGAGGCTGAAGTGGCCTAACTTTGAAAATGATCACTCACTGCGATCAGAGTTAAGGACGCATACAGATTTACCTCCACTCTCCCATACACATTCATGGAATGGTGCTTTGGAGCAGGGGCAACTTCACCTTCTTCTACCTTCGCTGTTCAATAAATATGATAAATAACTGTAACAACTAGAATATGTATCCGCCTCCGAGATCCAAAACAACATTACCTACAGGTACATTTTCTGAGGACTAGATACTACCCATTTCATCATTATTTATATATTATTTACATTTAAATGTAACTCTCTTTCAAATCACTTTGAATTATTGGCAACAAAAATATAAAACATAACACATAAATTCAAATTAGTGCAAAAGAACATGGTGTACATGAAGACAGAAGGTGAAAACATCAAGCCAAGCAGGAAAGTTATCACACAGTCTACATGAAGAATGGGAAACGTTACTAGGCTGCATTTCATTCCACAATGCAAAATTATGGAAAGGGCATGTTTCTGATATTGGTAACTTATTACAGAATTAAAGAAGTAACAAGGAAGTGTGAATTATGAGAACAGGTCAGTATTCACTGTTTGCTTTAACCTTCCAGTGGATGTGCTGTGTCCAAGAGTGAAAAAAAAGTTTACTTCCTACTAGTAAGGGTTTCTATCCCCTCCTGCCCTGTACTTCCCCAGTATTGTGGATTCTGTTCTTCTGGGATATGACACTGTGTGAACAGGTAATGAAACCTTGACGTTTTAAGGCAATGTAGTGTCCTCATCTTTGACAGTCCAGGTGTCCATGAAGAATGCCATAGATATGGGTGGCTGAATATTTAGGGATAGTGTTAATTGATGACTAGCTGACTGGCAAGGTTAAGGGGCCAATCAGGGAGCAGTTGGAGTGGCAGGATGTACAACTGTGTTGCTGGAAAGTGACAAGATGGAGGCACAATGAGGGTTAATCACCACTGGTCACCCATGGGAGAATGGACGTTAAGCGACGAGCGAGCAGCACAGGGCTGAAGAGAAATGACACAAGTGACAGGGAGCAGTTTGTGCCACCACACCACATAAAGCCAAGTGGCCAGCCACATAATTTGCTATGTACCAGTCCAGGAACAAAACCACCTTTCTGCGTATGTGCAAAAGACCTGAAAAGGGCTGGGACTAGGATGAGGTGAGGGGAGGTAAAGGAAGGTGTGGAAGGCAAGGGTTGTTGGGCTGGTAGAATGTGAGAAGTGCAGGAAAGGGATCTTATTAGATCCAGCAAGCTGTCAGCCTTATATGAAAACTCACAGCAAAAAGGCATGGCTAATAAAAATCTCTATATTTGGGTCCATCAGACCCACTGTGCCCAATAGCAGCAGTTTTCTTGAAGATACATTTCAAATTTATTTTTGCACAATTGTTACACATTATCTGCAATATATTTTTTGTTTTGAGATATTCTGTTTCATTGAATGTAAGCAACATGAGGAGAAAAGAGCCTCCAGACTGACAGAAACTACACTGAAGGATTTAGATGAAGAGGACACAGAGATACGAGTTGTGAAAACATGGTTACTGAAGAGATGAAATGACTGCTGGAAGAATTCCCTGAAGAAAGTTAAAATCTGTGATTGGGCACACCAACAAACACAGACCCAAAAAAACAAGAGAACGACAAAATTGAGACGCAAAATTGCAATGAACTGCATTTGGTCCATTACATATACATCTCACGCTAATACCTTCATACCATCTGAACACAAATGACCTTTGAGATGGAGGCAGAATCAACATTAATCAAATCCCTAATGTCTAAAAAAATCTTATCTTTTTATTAAACCACTTGAATCTAATGATTGTAAACACAAGAGGAAAGAAGGAAAGTGTACCAACAAGTTTGTTGCAATTCATGTAGTTTTTGAAGAATATGCTCAAAAATGCCTGACTTGTAAGAATAAATATTATTGAATTATGTGATGTTACACTGAACAGTCCTGTAACTAATTACTGACATTTCAGAGGAACCTAGCAAAAAAACACTGAATTCAGGAGACAAATTTCAGAATTACATAAGTGTGAGAACTTGCTCAAGAAAAGTTTGAACAATGTCCTTAAGATATTAGACAATCACAGCAGTGGTGGGAAAAATTCCAGAAGAGCTTTTTTCAACATCTGGGCAAACAAATACCAGCCATGAGCAAAGGACAGAAAAATTTACTTTCTGCAACAAGTACTTTATATATTTATGCTTGGAGCACATGATCATTTCATGTTAATCTTGTTTTCTGGGAGATGAAGACTCCAAATAATTATCCAAAGAAAAAGCTTATGTTCATTTTCATTGATTCTAGGTATGCTTATGTTTCTTGTAGTCTAAGAACTGAGCATGTGATCTGCAGTGATCACTATGACAGAGTTTTGTTTTATAACACTAAATACCAAAACAGGTCAAATTCATACCCCTTTAATAATTGATTTCAGGGCCCAGCCTAATAATGTTTTTGTGACATACAATTAGTATAATACCTACTAATTGGAGGTAAATATTAATTTTCTCTTCATGGTATATTTTGCATTATTTAACTACATTAGCCTCCTAGTTTCTCAGACCCAGCACACCAGATCACATTATACACTGGGCACAACCACTGTAAGGTTAAAATGCACACTTCTTTTCATAAAAAACACAAAGGTAACACATTTTTTAAAAAGATAATAATAATGAAATTAAAACAAGAATTCATATACTACTCACACAAACAAAACACCGTTATGATCTTCAATCATATTGGGGTCTGTCATAAGATATGCACCTGGGATAACTACTAGAAGTACCATGAATCTGTTCAGAAAACTGTTCCGTACCACACAAAAATGCTAAAACGTTACCCACAAGTCAAACATATTTAAAAGTGAATCTGAACTGCTGCAGCAAGGTGCCATACAGAAAAGTACCTACAGTGTGTCTGAAATCAGCCAATTAATTAAGAATTGTCCCGTAGTGCTTGACTCCTTGTTTTTAACATTATGAAGAAACACAGCACGTGCTTTGGGATACCCCTAACAAGTTCCCTGTGTGTCTGTCTGGAGCTACTTACATTAGGAACTAGTGCTGTCGACTTGTATTCAGGAAATATGCTATTAAAATTCCATCAGGCCTACCAGTTATCCTCAATGAAGATTTCTGTGGTCTTTCTCAGTACTTAAAGTAGAACCTACAAGATGTAATCCTTGTAAGGCCTCAAACACACCAAGCCAATGCCAAGTAATTTCATTATGCATTGCAGTTATATGAAGTACCTCACATGGGATACTTACAGAAAACTTTTGAACCACTGTATGGCAGCTACTGTTTCTCTGAAACTCAGGAATACCAAATGCATTTGGTCTCAGTCAATGCAGTCACAAAGAATGTGTAAAATGACTCATGTCATGTGAAGCTTTATGGAAAATGGCATCATGAAGGGCATGGAATACACATCACTATGACATGATCTCTGGCCTTTCCCAGACGTAAACTGTGTGTGTGGCTAAAGCCCTATCAAACCAACAAAGGGCCTGATCTAGTAAGTGTATTATTCATTCTCATACAACTGTTGAAAGGCTCAGATACAGCACATTCAATGTTTAAAATATGGTACCTCACGTAGTACCAAAGCACAGCAGAAACTTCATATGTGCTACACATAATGAAGACTTCTGTAAGAAATTTTACACCACAAAATTACCAACAGCAATAACAGACAAGTGAACTGTACTGTAAAAGTACAATTCTAAACTGCATTTTGTCATAATTAATGAAACTCATCTCATTTTAAATCAATGTTATGGGGGGGGAGAGAGGGGGACTAAATTTTAAGGACTGGGGTAATACAGTGAAGTGCAGCCATACTTTCAATCAATATTACATGAAATAATAAAAGAAATAAAATGCATAAAAACCATCCATCAGAAATACTGCATTCTGAACAGTGTGCAGGCTTTTAATCTGAAGGAATGGCAATAACACGAAGCCTAAATATACTGAATAACATAGAACTTAACATCAGGCTGAACTTAACTTAATGTCAGGCTGAACTTGATAAGTAATGGAATTATTTTGGTTCAGAATAAAAGATTTTATGTGATCAATGGAGGATTACTTTTACATGGGTGCTGGGTGAGGCTATACTGCAGTGACTGTGGGCGACAGGGCCAAAGAAACCTGGTGGCTTATACATTTCTGATTGTAAACAAGTACCACAGCACTACTTATGTAGCACATTTCAGAAATTGTCATTTTTAGAACACAATTACAAGAGATACAGATTACGAAATTGACTAAAGCAAGTAGAAATTAGAATCTTAGTCTTTTACCAACAAGATGGTATATAAAACACCATACCACAAAAAAATAAAAATAACAGACTACAACAGGCTTGGCCAATTCATAGCCTATATGTCAAAATGAACTTCACTGTACCAGCTGGCTGAGGGCCGGCAATGTCGGACAACAGGTTGAACAGCTACTGATTATTTGGACTTATTGAACATACTTTACAGAATACCAAAGAACACAAAAATAATATAATACACCCAAACAAAGTTGGGCACAGTATATGAAACTTTAACTGGTGGTACCAACACATTAAAATGTGAAGTGGATGCAACGTGACTTTCTTACACCCAGTTGTATGCAGGAAATTAATGTTACTAGGGACAACAAATTGCTTCCCCCCCCCCCCCCCAAAATTCACATTTAATGTACTGATTTAAGAGCTTTTTATACCTACAGTACCTTATACAGTACATGTATAGAAAAGTAAAGAATTAGTAACAGCCACATTCTTAATACAGCAAAATTACGTTAATCCGACATCTTATAAATCAGGGATCGTGACACTCTGGCACTTGACAAATGTAGTCCCAAGAATGGAAGTTTTACTCTATGCCAGAATAAAGTTTCAATAATGAAACAGGCAGATCTCAGGGACATGTTCAAAAATGCCCCCAAAAGTGTCCGCAATCAACTATTGTGGTATCTCCTGACCCCTTTTCTCCTACTCCATCAACTTCTTCAGCCACAAAGACTCCAGAAAAACACAGAAGAGGACCCTGATGACCCTGAAGAAGCAGATATCCAAATGGAATACCCCTCTGATTAGTTGTACAGCCCAAGTATAGCAGCAGTAACAAACAATTACCTGTAAGAACCTGGGTCATTATAGGTACCGTCTGATAATACAGAATATTTGATAATTTGGCACCTGTCTGATCATGTGCAAGTCAGATTAAGAGAATTTTGCTGCATATAAATATTAACACAAGGTAGAGGTACCATAATCAAAAGCGATAAATCTTTGAAATGAAAACCAATCAACACATTCAGATCTGAGGTTTTCATAGCAGTGTGGATTCATATTGTGGACTTCTGGATTGTGACACCACGCTGTAGTCTGGTGGGTCAAGACGGATGTTCCTAGGAACACACTGCCTCCATTTCCAGGGTAAAAGTTCCTTCTTCTTTCTTCTACTCTGAAGGAGTAGAAGACCACAATATGGAAAGCAGTCAAGTTCAGCCTAAGCCTCTCTTATGCAGTAGCATGAAAGAGGAACAGAAAAATTAAGTGACAAATATGTGCGTTATGTTGGTGATAAATCTTGTAAGGTCAGTTTTAAGGCTGCAGCAACCCCTGTTCATACAATCCCAGAACATATCATTTAGTTTCATATGTTTTACATCATGTGATGAAAGAAACAGTCAAAAATAAAGGAAATTTAATTACATTCCATGTAACTCTTTTGTAGTTGTGCACACTCCCTGCAAATAAGTCAAATTATTTATAATAGTAAGAAAGTACACCCAAATGATAATATTAACAGTATTTTCAATATAAAATTAATCTTACATTCCAAGTGTGGCAGTTTGAAACAACCTAGAGAGGGAACAATTCTATTTTGCTGGACAGTCACAGGTCTGCAACGTAAGCATCTGGACCACAGCCATTTAAATGCATCTTTTTCTTCAAACTTTTAGTTGAACATTTCATGTTATTATGGCCATAGCAGGACATCACAACAGACAGTAGCACCTAATGAAGCAACTAATAAATTATTTCATAGTTTGTTTATTTTACAGAGACTCAAAGTAAAGATGAAGTTTACTGCTGAACCTGCAGGAAAGAATACTTTTTAAAATTGATTTACTTCATTCTGAAAGACAATTTACATAAAAAAGGACTCTTCACGCAAAAATATGATATAGCTCATTCAATGTAAAAAAGCATTCCACTCATTTTGTGTATAAAAAAAGTGCTGGGTCTAACACGCCAGATTCAGCTTCTTTTTCATTTGGTGTGGTTGGTCAAGAAATACTTAATGAAAAATCGTCATATCAATTTCACAATTTGGCCAGAAGTGCACATACACAATGTACTGAACTATAGGAGCAGAACTCAGGTCCACTGTTGGTATTTAAATTACATTCTCTCTTCTCGTAATAAAATAAATTAGCACACAGACAGACAAGAGTTTCTTTTTTGCAAGTCAAAAATCACACAATGACTTGGTTAGCAAGATCACAAGACCAGATGGAGGAAATAGCAGGAAGCAGAACTGAGAAATGCTAAAAGCACTATCAACAAATGGGAAGAGATCCAAAACTGGAGAGTCACAGCTCCCTGCTTCCTCCCTGGTCTTGCGGGGCTGCCACTTGGAACACATTCACGCAGGGCAAGAGCGGCTATCATCGTGACTGTGAAGACTCCTCTTTTTTATGTAAGTCCACCACTTGTGTGCCGTCCAGCGGTCTGGTTGAAGGAGGGGTTGGGCATGCCAGTTTGTGTCCTATCGGCCCTGGCCCTGGTCCAGGACCAGGTCCTGCCCGATGATGGAGATGATGGTTATTTTGTATTGCTCCTGAGGGACTAGGTGCCTTTCCCCGTAAATGGGGTCCTGGGGGTGGTGGGTAGGGCTGAAATAACTTGGCACGTTCTTCTTCTTCAGCCCTAAATGCCGCTGCCATCAACGGATTAAAACGTAGCTGCTGAAGTGGGTCAAACCTGTATGCGTTATCTCTGAAAGGGTCTGCTCCTGGCCAAGTTGAACCAGGACCAGTGGAAAAGTGTGGTGGTAATGGAGGAGCACCTAGTACTGGTGGGACCACTCTGGACCGATCCAACAATGTTGGAGGAGGGGGAATACTATGGGGATGTCGAGACAAATAGTGGTGGGGATGGAAGCGAGCATCAGTTGCTGCTCCGGGCCGACTCAATAAAACCACATCATCTTCCTTGCCAGACCGAGGTTCTTCCTTCACTCTCACCCCATCACCATCTGGTGCAGTTCCATTTCGAATGGGTGACCTGTCTCGAGATATAATTTTGTTGCTATTTTCAACACGCTGCTGGTGAAGAAGACGTTCTCGTTCCCGTTCTAGTTCTCGTCTCTCCAGCTCTCTCCTCTCCTTTTCCCTTCTTTCCCTTTCCCTCTCTTTTTCCCTCTCCCTTTCACGTTCACGTTCCCTCTCACGCTCTGCCTCCAACTTCCGCTGTTTTTCTTCCCTCTCTCGTTCTCGTCGTTCTCTCTCACGCTGTTCCTCCCGTTCTCGCTCCCTACGACAACGTTCTCTCTCCCGCTCACGTTCTCTCTCTCTTTCCTCAAGCTCCCTCCTCTCCAACGGACTTGGTTCAGGTTTCAGACCCCATGGACTTGCAGCCGACGTTGGGAAACCGCCCGCGGTTCGTTGCAGTCTAAAAGATGAATACTTAAATGCATACAGAATAACATGATTCAGAATACTTCACATCATAAAATTATCTCCTACAGGTATCACTCACCGGCTCCAGGGATCATGAACAGGTCCAAGAGCTGGGAGGGGAGGTAGATCTCTTGGTGATGGAAAAACTGATGTTCCAAGACCAGGAAAAGCAGAGTTTGGACCGCTAAAAGTTGCAGGGTATCGTCCAAATGGAGATACTCCACTACCTGAAATGCCATAAGCCCATTACAATGAAATCCATTTCTCACACATCAGGATACTTAATAGTTCCACACATGTCCTACTTACTAAGATGACTGGTAGGTGGGTTAAGAAAGCTGCTTGGGTGAGGTGTGGTATCAAAGGGTGGTCCTCTGTGTCCTGAAAGAGAAGTGGCAAATGAAGGCAGGTCATGAGGGCGAGGTGGAGCAGTTAGGCCACTGGGAAAGAGATGGTTTGGTGGCCTAAGCAGTTCGGCCTTTCCCGCTCCAGCTTTTACTTCTTGCTGCTGCTTCTGCTGATGGTGATAGATCTCCCAAGCAATGCGAACATGCATTGCATTCCAACGACCCGATTTCTGAAATCAAACGGTTAATAAACCATAAAACGCTTAAATAAATTGAAACAAAAGTGTGCAAATAATAAGTACACAGTATAATGTAAAGATGATAACCTTCTGATAGCTGAGATGAAGCACATTTCTATTGCCATATAACTGGGGGGTCATCATACTTTTCTGGATTTGCACCATACTGAAGCAATAAAAATGACTAATATTTCAGATGGACATGCTAACTGTCTACAAAAGGTTCTAATAACAGCCAATTAGCATCACATGGTATATAGAAATATAACAGACTGTAACAAATATGTGGCCTTTCTGAATACTAATGTTGACAAGGCAGTAAACATAAATACAGAGAACAGAAGATAGCTGTATGTATAACTTGATGACAACGGCAACAAAAGTACATACAGTGAAACTTGTATTTTACATCCCTTGAAGCTACGTTTTCCTTGGTTCTACATGATTTTATAGGTCCCACCAAAACTTTCAAAAGAACAAAGTTTGTGTTTTCCACATACTTCCTTAATTATACATTCAAAGGGAGCACAAACCAGCCTGTTGCTGTCATTTTAAGTACCTTCAATAGGAAGTAATTAAAAAAATAATTATAATTTCCTATCTCCTACACTGTTTTTGTGTATGCTCACTAGTCTGTGCCTTCAAAGTTGCGCTAGCAGAACAGAGCCGCGTTCTCTACTGATGCAGCCTGTCATGACTGAAAGTTCCAATACTTATTAAATCACTTTGTTGGTATTGCTTTTTGAATCTACTGCCAATTGAACTGACAAACAGTTTTATTTTATATATATGTTGAAAGAGAACCGACAAATGCACTAATTTTATGTTGTATATACACTATACACTGTATAGTGCATATACAACAAAAATTAGTGCATTTGTCGGTTCTCTTTCAACATATATATATTAACACAATGCACGGTGAACAAAAAATCAAGTTTTATTTTATCTTATGGTCACGATTTGTTATAAGTGACTGCAAGCTCCCACTCTTAATAAGTTGCTGTGTAAGCACTGCTTTGTAGAGCTACTGTGAATTAAACCGGCAAACAGTTTTATTTAATTTCTGGTTGTGATTCGTTTGATGAGTGAACTGAACAAGAGGGAAGTGTTCTTTCTTTACAGAAAATGGATATTCTACCCCAAATGGATGCTAATGCAAAATGTGTGTTACACTGGCTACCAGATTAGGAGTTGCACTGTTAACATTAAACACCCCCCCCCCCCCCCCCCCCCAGAACAGACAGGACATAGTGTTATGCACAATGTGAAAGGTTCTCTGATCAAAGGAATAATCTGAAACAGTAACCACTTCAAGAACTGGAGACCTTCTAGACCATGTGATTTAAATAAGCCACAGCCAGAAATGAAGTCATCCACAGCACACTGCTGAGAGAAGAGGATCTACACTTTGCCATAACATTGGGCAATTAAGATTTCAAAGCCTATATATATGACTGCATCGGCAGTTTCCAGCACCAGTGTTGAGCACACAGCTGTAATGGAACGGAGCAGAAGTGTAAGACCTCTAAACCAACGTGGAGGAATGCAGAAATGAACAGTTACTTACAATCAGCAAGGGTTACGAACCTCAGGACATCTATAATGCTGACAAGACTGAGCTATGCTTCAAGCTTCCACCTAACAAGGCACTCAGACTGGAATGGAATCCTTCCAATGGTGGAAGGAATTCTAAAGAGAGAATAATGCTTCTGTTAGCCTGTAATGCTCATGAATGACAAGCTCTGCCCATTAGTTAAATGGAAGAGTGAAAACCTTCATTTTTTTGAAAATATCGAAAAGCTGCCCATAAAACATGACGACACAAATCACCTAAAGGATGTGAAAGATGTGTTTTACCCCCAGATTGCATCAACATTCTGCAACCACTTCACCAGGGAATAATCAGGTCATTCAGACATCATTACAGATGTGCGAGAAAAGCTATTTCTGTGATTTATCACAAGCTGCTTCATAGCGAAACACTCATGAAGGTAAATGTGTTGTATGCTAATTGCATTGTGGAATCATAGTGCTGTGCCACACATGACAAACAGTCGATGAGACTGAGAGGACAGCGAAAGAACAGTTTTATTTAATGATACTGCCAGCTGCTGAGATTACATACTGTGATGGTGGTAGATGTATGAAATGTAAGTCAGGAGCACTAGTGGAATGCAAATGACAGGGTAAAATCTAAGTACTTGAGAAAAACTTGTCCCAGTGCCTCTGCAGTGACAGACTGCCAACTAACCACCTGAGTCAAGGCAAAGGCTGAGAGGATAGAGAATAGTACATAATTTTGAATAGTATGAAGGCAGAAGGTACACCTGCACCAAATATTCGAATGCAGACACAACTACAGTGACCTGCCACATGTGGTTCACACTTAAAACATAAGCAGTGTTATGCTTCGGTTTCGATGTAAGATCTAATAAATCCAAAATGGAACTACATATCAAACGAGAACACAGCCGTCATCTGAATCCACTGATCGAAGGAAACATTTAACATTAATGTGGACAGAGTTCTGTAAGTCTCAAAGTAATCAAATCAAGCAATCTTGGTATATGCAGGCAAGGCCAAGTCAATGAGCCAGAGCAGGACTCCTGATGTCATCATAATGGCCTTTCTGTTAACAATGTTATGCCACTAACCACAGCAAAGAATGCAACTGATGATGGGAATCATCTGGCAAGTTCAAGGTACAGGTATTAAAAATAAGTAAATAATAATAAATACACAAAGTTCACATATTTGTACCTTTCATTGAAATCATCAACAAATCTTTAACACAGTTTCATCAAAACTCCTCATACAATAATTTCTTCTAGTCTTGAGACTTGCTACTTGCCATATTTACCCAAATGTAAGACTCCCCTTAACAATCTTCAGTTTACAGGAATATATACCTGTATAGAACAAGTTTAACATTTTTTCACATGATGAATTAGGAAACAATTCTCATCTTGTATTCAAGTAAATATGATGCATTATTTATGTGTTTTAATCAAATGCTATTACGAACAACTATTTTTTAAAACAAGGGTTATTTGACTGTGTAGAAACCCCATTCAGGATCAAGCTAATGGCAATTACCCAAGCATGTTATGATTTTACAATGTTCCTCTGCTGTTATCATAACATAACCAACAGCACAAAAGTTTACAGAATAAAGGAGGATATAGGTTAACTAGAATTACAGTGAACTAAAGGATGCAAATTTCTCAGCAGCAAGCTTCATTCAGGCAAGACGTAATTTACTTCGTATAGTGAACTGCCATTACAATGAATTTCAGCTGTGACCTTCTCAAGTACAATTTTATTATAAGAAAAAGCAAGCAAAATCTGCAACAGATTTTCTAGATTGCACATAGCACTGCTGTGTATCACTAATGTGATTTAGACATATCTACATATTTTTAACTTCCTAAAAGTATGCAAAGTTACCTACTAGCAAAAGCCATCCTGTTTGTACTGCGCAACTTCATGTAAGTATTGTATTCGTTACAAATCACAAATTAATTCAAACATGTAACAACTTGCATTAGTGAAGACAGTTACATAGTCACAAATATACCAGAATTTATCCAAATTCTACATTTACATAAAAATATGGCATGAATACGGTGTGTATTGTGCGTTAATGCCTCCAAATTATAGTCTATTTTACCTTACTGATCTTTACCCAAGTCAATGATGGCTAACAGCCCATTTTTTCAATAATGGCAACTATTAAGTTTGTTGATTTGTGCACTAATTAATAACACTGTATCAACAATAGGATACATATGGTCAAATGGGACACACATATATTATGTATGGCAAATGTGAAAGGACTGGTAAGGAAGCAGTTGCAGCCTATTTCATGATACCACACTGGCATTTGCCCGGAAGGACTCAAAAAACTTAATGATAACTAGGACCTGACTGAAAACTGGCCACCTCATGAATAGACACCTAAGAGCATTCATTACCACTATGCAAAACTACATGAATAGCACCTGTGCTGTTAACGCCACTGCCAACAATGGTATTTACATACCGTATTTTTCAGATCACTAGATGCACTCAGGTTTTTAGAAGGCAAATTTTGGGAAAAAGTGCTTTACAGCACATATGTGCTACATACATTCATGGATACTTACTAAACGAAGTGTCAGTGCATAATACCTTTACTCATCATAGAACACAAAGAGCTTGTCATTAGAGTCACATTTGTCATTGCCAATTTTGTGGTCTTCAGAGTCCACCAACTGTCAGTGCCATCAAGGGCATTACTGGTTATACTTTTCTGAAAGAATCGACGATTGTCTCGTTTCACTAACTCCCACGAATTTTTCACCCATTTGTACACTTGTGAAATGGCTGTCACTTAGGATGCTGTGTTGGTCTCAAATTGTGGTTTGGTGCTTCCACCCATTTGGTCCACTTATCACGTAAGAATGCTTTAAAGGGTTTATTAATTAAGATGTCCGATGGCTGCGCTGACTAGTAAGGCCTCCTGGATTCACAGAAACCTGTGTGTTTTGCTCTGCGACCACCCTCCATCACATGTGACCTAAACTGGTCCACAGTAAAAGAACTGGTTCCTTCAGATGGCCACCTGGATGTTTTGACCATATATGTTCTCTACCCACACTTTCACTCCTTTCCCATTTTATTCATTTTTTTTTGGGGGGGGGGGAATGAAGGACATACTCTAGTGAGGTATGTGTAAGATCTTGCTTACACATACTATGCAACAATATACAGCCTGGCATATTGAGGGGGTGGGCGTGGGGGGTTATGAAACTAAACTAAAACTAAACAAAACCAAACACAAGAGAGACAAGAATGGGAGAAGAAAAAGCTGCATGCAGATAGCACATCTTCTGACCATAAAATGCAGGGGGATTTTTGACAACATTTTTCAAGAGAAGAGTAAGTACATCGTACGGTCTGAAATATATGGTATTTATTGAATGCTTTTTTAATAATGCTGTCAGCAGCTCAGGCCACTTTGAAGTGAAAGGCAGATTGACTAGTGAACAATGATTCAGAAAGGACATGGACAGAAGTGACTGTGGTCTCGTGACATATTATCCAGGCATCTGTCTGGAGGGAGCAGAAAGACCATGAACCATGAAGCAAACCAGGAACCTCCCTAACACAAATCAATGGCATCACTACTTGAGCCAGCTTATTTCATCCCACAATGGTAAGATATAAGGAAGAGGTACTCTAAACTCTAAAATAATTAAAAATTATAACAGATGTGTCCCAAAGAGCTTGTGTCACAGAACTGAATTTTATACTACTGAAAATTAGCATACATATGAAGCTTGATGGAGAATGAACAACATTTCCTACAACTAAATGTCTTGTTATTTAAATGTTTGTTGCACTGACAATTCACTGTCCAAAGTCTTCAAATTTCCTCTGTATTCCATAAATGGGCTAGAAAAATATGTCAATTGAAAATAACTGCCAATTATAAAACATTATGCAACAAATAAATATTAATTAGGTGTAAAATGCAGCCAAATAGGAAGAAGACACCTACCACTGGTTTAGGTTTCGAGGGATCACCCATCTGCTGTGGAAAAACAAAGAAAACAAAGCGTTACTCACAGGTAAAGCAAGAAGCCAATACACAAGGTGGCAATCAAGCACTATGATTTTTAGTATGCCATGGTAAATACACATAAACCAACATATGGGTCAGGATTATTTTCATGCATAAATGAAAATGTATTACACAATTAGTAACTCAACCATGCAAAAAACTAATACACTGAAGAACCTGTTCACCACACACAGTGAAATGTCACAACAACAAACTCCATAAAAACCTGAGTAACTTGTAAAGTGTAAAGTTTTCATGGTGAGTTAATGCACTTAAGTCTTACTGGGCAAAGAGCAGCGTCAATACAGAATAATACTCTTAAGTTTTAAAGGATGTCTGTCTCCATTAAGGGTGATGCAAATTGGCTAATATAAAAGTTTTTAAAAGTCACTCCTTACTTTTGGAGTTCTACTTATTCCTACAAAAATGAACACACCAAAATCATGTTTCCATATTTTATAACCCTAACCATTTGCTACAAGTAAACATGGTTGACGAAGGAGGCACAAAACAGGCAGAACCTGCATCAAGGTGCAGAGTATGGCAATCAGTTAGTGAAATTTCAAAGATGGTGGAAAATTACACTATGAAAATACGCAGTCGACCTTCAAAGAATAAAAATATGGCAGTAACTATTGTAAGTATCACACCCTCCCTGTGTCTTGACTGCATGAATGACTGACTCATCACTCTGGCAAGTTCTACAGTGGCTGTATCTGCTGTATTCACAGTATTGCTAAGTTTCCTTCTTGGCTGATATCTCTGTACATGACCAATCATACAATCCAAAACAAAATATCAAGCTTCTAACTCAACTGGTTGAGGAAAACTGTATTGTGCTTACATACAACATCACATGAAGTTCCTTTCTTTGTACGTTTATTATATATACCTTTGGTGTAAATGTAGGGAGATGATTGGGTGGAGCGAAGGGAGTAGAGCCCCCTAGACTAGGATGAAGGAGTCCTGGTGAAAACCCAGGGTAACTTGTGAGTCCAAGATTTTGTCTGTAAAACGGAGAGTCCACGCCACCTAATTTCGGGATTTCCTTGAACTGAAAAAGAAAAATGTACACTTAAAACCAGTCTTAAAAAACAGATGGTATAAAACTTCCCCTTCTAAAACTCCTGCTGATTTTCTAAAGCTGCAGATTACAACCTCAGGTCACAACACAAATCACGGTAACAGGAATCCTAACGATGACTGTGAAGAGTAATCAGGACTGTTCATATATTGAAGTACCTCAATGGGTAAACACAGGGAACAACTTTCCTTTAAGATGTGCTACATTTCATAATTCATTATGACTCAATTGTGCTGGACACCTGCCACTAAAGTACAGAAGCATGAAACATACACAGTGTTTTAACAACGAGCTCAGTTCTACTTCCTGACTATAGGAATGCATGGGCTGAAGTCCATGTTAAAACACTGAGGTAGAAAGCCTATCAGCAGACTTCCACAGTATAGTCACAGAAGTAAAAGAGCACTAAGTTTTTTGCTGTATCAAACTCCTGCCCAACTTGCTACTCTTGTACTACCTTTACTGTGGCTCAAATTGCACAGTTTATCTTGCTGCTTCTTTCCCATGCCTGTCACCAGCACATATAGCATTTTATTTTGAAGGAGGCTGGAGGGCTTTCTAAAGAATGATTTAAAGAATACATATACATGAGGAGGTATACAGGGGAGGATTGTTTCATGTCATTTCAGCTACTCTAAGGCTGAATCACTGAGGTTTACTTACTAGCCTGGACAGTGTACTAACACAGGAAGTTTAAAAGAGTTGCTCTGGTTATTACTCAATATTTATAGCATTTATTTGGAAGAACAACTCCTTAAGAAGTGTTATTGGGTACTAACACAGAGAATTTAAATTTTAGCTCCAGTTATTACTCAAGCATCTAGGGTATTTATTTGGAAGACCAATTCCTTAAGAGGTGTTTGTCCACTGGGTACTAACAACACAGAAAATACAAATGGCAGGTCTGCACACTACTAAAATACCTTATTTACCTGAATTCCAGACAATCATAATCTAAAACAACAACCCAAAGAAAACACATTTGCCAAGGGAAAATGTATTTATCCCAATCCAAGACGACTCCCCTAATAAGATGTCTGCTACGAAAAAATATTTTACCATTTATGTCATACAATTAATATACAAAACAAATCAGATTCTACCTACCTTTACCAATCAGTATCACTATCTCCATCTTCATTGTTTGTACACTGTCCACACTCACAGTCACTGCCTTCACCTTCCTCACACTCACTGCTAACATTCCCAACAACTTCACTGTCATTCTACCATTACAATCATCAGTCCCATTCATTGCACTGCATATACAGCACTTTTTAAACCCCCACACAATCACTTCTGGTAAGATGTGCTGCCATACTATTACGATTCATTAACAAAGAACAGTCACACAGTGCTTCTTGATTCTTTCAGCTGGGGTCAAAGCCTAGCCACTCCTAGGTGGTCTTTGAATGGTTTGTTCTCCACAACATCTAGCACCTGCAGTTGTGATATCATCCTGCCAGATATGACCGCAAGGTCTGTGTTCATGGAACTACCAGTAATTGTGGCTTTTATTTATAGTGTTCAATGTCCCTTATATGCATCCAACACCAGCATCCCCCCATTTTCTCACATGCACGTCTGGCCTTCTGTTCCACACCACCCTCACAGGTCATCTGACACTTAGGTTGGCATCTGACGATTCCTCTAAGCATTGTTCTGCATTTAGAATCACATATGGTGGCAACTGGCTACTATCTACCAATAATGCCAACATGACAGTTACTTGCACCTTTCCATTACCCAAAGTTTTAATTGTCAGAGACTTTGCCCTGATGTCACTGACAGTATAATTTGATGGCATATCAAACTACACTGGCATTTCCTGTTTGGCTCAGCATGCAACTGTTCATTTTTCAAAGCCCAATCACATACCACCGAAAAGCAACAAGCTTCTCCTCAAAGTCTGCTGGCAATTTCTGGACAAGCCAAGTTCTTCTACAAAGAGAGAACCTGTTCCTCCCAATCATATATACACACCAACTCATGTTGGCCTTGAACTGATTCTGTGTGCAGCTGTGTGATTTGGCAAGTTCCTGTGATTTATATTCTACTGCTTCACATATAATCAGAATTCCAGTTTTTTCTTCACACATACAAACCCAACCATTTTCTGTTACAATTCTTGGAAACATCCATACTTGAGGCTACAGAAAGGTTTTCTGGTGGAGTTCATGTTTAGCAGCTTCTGCTTTTGTTGCCTGCACCTTTGTATGTTTGCTTCTGCAACAATGAACTTTCTTCTTGCATTGCAATTACTTGCTCTCTTGGTGTAATTAATCCACATTAGTTAAAATCTGACACCATAACTTTGCCTGATCCCATTTTAGAATACATCTTGCACTTGCAGCCCTCTGCTCTATGTTGCCTGCCATTTTACCACAACAATGAATGACTTATAATGCTCACAGACCAGAAATAAGAATGCTACAGCATGCTCTGTTCTCTCTTTCATTTAAACATGACAGTTTGGCAATGCAGGCCGTGGTTTGGCTAGGCATGCTCTGGTTCAGCTGTTTGTGTGCAAATTTACGATGACCCCACATACATAAGCATAACATTTAAGGGGGAGAGAGAGAGAGAAAAAAAACTGGGGCCCTCTTGCATGCTTGTAAATACAGTATTTAAAATATTTATTTGGAAGTGTTTGCCAATTAGGTACCAACACAGAAAATTTATACAGTAGCTCTGGTTACTACACAAGCCTTCATGGTATTTACTTGGAAGACCAATTCACCGAACAGTGTTTGTCCATTGGGGACCAGCATAGACAATTTAAATCGTAGCTGTGGTTACTACTCAGGCATTAATGGTGTTTATTTGGAAGACCAATTCCTTAAGAGTGTTTGTCCCTTTGGTAGTAACAAAGAAAGTTTAAATGCTACCTCTGGTTACTACTCAGACATATATGGTATTTATTTTGAAGGCAAATGCCTTAAGAAGTGTTCACTCATGACAATTACTTACCAGTGGTGTGGGAAAGAGAGAAGGTGCAGGAGGGGGTGGCAGTATTGGTGTTGTATGTTGGTGTACATGTGTATGTTGATGTTGATGGTGATGCATCTCAGTGCGCAAGTACGGTGGCGGACCGACGTTCAATGTACGATCTTGTGATGCCAGAAACCTGCTGTCTAGCTCGCGACGTAACAGGTCTGCTTGGTCTGTAACAAGCATCATCATATTTGTTAAATTTCCTCCATGACATTAAAATTCAGGAGGCATTGCACTAGCAAACTACAGAAATATTTGTAATGCCAATTGACACTGTATGTGCATTATACTACTTAATTACAGGACAGGAGAGTGCCAACAGATAAAACCTACTTTCTGTATAATAGCTGCTAGACTACAAAGTTAAAAGTGACATTAAAGTGATACCATAATAAATATGGCAGTTCTACATATCTTAAGAAAAGAGGACCAGCGATGGCAGTGGGTTCTCATTCAAATGTTCCAAAGTTAGATTGATAGTCAGACCGGTGTGCAGAATTCTATGCTCACAGATATAACCACTTAATCCACCACCTCCAACAAACACCAAATTTTGGGAATGTGAAGAATACCGGCCCCCATCTCTTAATTTAGAGCCCATGTTAAGCTGTACTTCCTCTCTGAATACCATCATGCTCACTCCCACTCTATCATGAGGGGAGAGAATGTATCAGTGGATGCCCCCATCTCAGAAATGTATTTTATGCCCTTGCAGCAGGCCAGAAAGTTAAAGATATTGTATCTATCAACACTAGAAAGCAACCCACACACCTTAATAACAAACAATTACTTCACATAGTGAACTTGTGGAAAACAAGCATATTTATGCTTAAAATGTTAAAAATACTTAATGAAGCAGCTATCTGGTTATGAAACCTGTCCCACATAACTACACAGCAGATGAGGAAAGATTTTACAAAGATCTTGTAATACACCTCATCTGTCTGTTACACAGTCCACTAGTTACTTCTAAGGAAGCAAAACTGAATTCAATTTCTTTGTCTAATGATAAACATACACAACAAAAAGTTATGTATGACTGTTACTTACTTGACTGGAAGAGGGACTCTGCTGAGAATGGGTTAGGGTTGGCAGCTGGTGGCAGGCTCAAAGGACTGGCTGTTGCAGCAGGGGGTGGAAGAGGAGGTGCAAACATTGGTGGAGGAAAGGCATGTGCAGAGGGATGCATAGGATGGGTGGCTGGAAGGGGCACAGGAGGGGGTGTTGGCCGTGGCACAGATGCTGCAGGTGACAACTGCTGCCCACTTGAACTGGAAGAAAAGAAACAGAAGAAAAATAAATAACAAGAACCAGCACAAGTTAACAAAGAATTAATTTATGAACTAGGTTAAGGTTCTTATAGTAATGTGCTAAATATGTACACTGTTAAAAGAAGCAGCTATACGACAGCTCATAAATACCTGGATACAGACAGCTCATAAAATACCTGGATAAAATACACACAAATATGGAATACAAAAATCAGCTCTTTGCCTTGCTGCCAAGTCTAACTTTAAAGAGGCTCCATACATGAATCTTAAAAGACACCACAGCCATATAATCATAATCTTGCAAATTCTTTCAAATTCATCATTCAGAATTATCCACTGCCCACTGAAGAGTGCATAACTTAAGCAGTTGAGTACGATGCATTACATAAACTAAGACGAATCTTTATTGTCAAGAAACTTGAATTAAATCTAACTACATCTTTGTTCCTTTATGTTAATATTTCTACTCTGAAGAACAATACAGATACTATGACTATCCAGCACACAAGAACAATATATATTGTATATGCACGAGATGACTAGTACCAACTTCTACGAGCACTACAGATACTGTATGTGCATGTTATGACTAGTAGTAAGCATGTCGGCATGTAAGATCAGAATACTGCAGCATATTTTGTGTGTGTGTGTCTCCTGTTTCAACTTCTGAACCAGCTGACCAATTTTCACAAAACCTGCCATGTAGAATATGCCATTAGAGGCCACTACTATGCCATAGTTTTTTAATTCCTTAGTTCAGTCCTAGCAGCATGGCAGATGCATGAACTTGCACGACATGAGTGACACCAGTGCCACTTTCTTTTCACTTCTGCAATGAATTATGCTAATAGACCTTGGAGAAGTACAAACTTTTGTTATGGTAAAGTATTTGTAGAACATAAAATAACAACCTTGTGGCAAAGCAAATTTTCCTTAGCTTCAGAATATACACAGGTGGTAGATGCTACTAACATTGGGAGACACAATACAAGTGATTTACAAAACTTCCCAGCTAACTTAAACAATAGGAAGAAAATGTAAAACTAAAGAAAAGGAAAAAATGAAAGTGAGAGATTTTAACAATTCCACACTCTTCTTTACCCCTCCTATTATGTGACAAAATATTTCATACCCATACCTGCTATAAAGCCATGGCGCTAAAAATTTTAAGACAACTTCCAAAACCTGCTATGCTCTATGTACTTGCTTCTTTTTGTGGAGGGAGGCTCTACTATAAAATTACCTATTTTTGAAGTTGGAATGTTTTAGAAATTACCTTTATTTCCATATATTTTTTTAAAACTCTGCATTTTGAATTCCTGATTGATTTTGAATGTCCTTTACAGCAGACAAAAATCACACAGAGCCAACCAACAGTACACACACTACAGGGTTACTGTAAAGTAAATATATATAACACAATAAACAGTGGGTGTTACTTGAATATATTTGAGAATTTTGTGCTGCCTGTTGTTTCTCAGAGGGCCAATTATGAAGAACTTCATTCAAGATGGAGCACCACCACACTTTCTGCTTCCTTCTTTCGCATGTCTTTGACAACCATTTGCCTGGTCAGTGGGTGGGTTATAGAGGACCAACAAAATTGCCTAAAAGTCCTGATAAAACCCTATGTAATTTTTTTGTGGCGTTGGGCCAAAGAGAAGTCTACCTATCAAAATCAAGAACACCTGATGAAATAAAGCAAGAAATTCAAGATAATTTTTCTGCTGTTCCTCTTGACCTGTTAAGGAAAAGTGTTGAGTATGTGTCTTCCAGGTTGCAGAAGTGTGTGCAAAACACTGGGGTTTACAGTGAACTGATGCGAAACGGGTGTGTATGGGTTTTAAACTGATGCAAGAATTTTAGCAATATGGCATTCTGTTTAGAAAATACAGCCACTTAACATTATGTGTTTACCTTACGGTCAGCCTGTATACTGTTTACAGGTACAAATTATCTTCTTCTGTCTCTCTGAATATACACTTTATCAAACTGTTCACAATAAAAGCTTTAGAACATAAAGAGATCTATACTACATGTTAAATACAAAATTTTACACATCACATGCTATTTTCCATAAATATAATATTCACTTCCAGTGTAAAGTAGAGTAGGGGTTATAGCAGACCAATATGGATCAGATGTGGTTGACACCTTCAGTGTAGTTCTGAACACCAATATGGACAAATTGTGTTGAGTTGTTATGAAGACAAAACACAGGAATGACTTTCATTCTGTGCATTCATTTCATACACTTTGAGCATGCAACCATGTAAAATTAAATTTAAAATATATTTTAATCCATATGCTGCAAATGAAAAATGCACAAACCTGCCCCATGATGGTGTTTTGGTGAAGGCAAGACTAGAAGAAACAATGGCCGGAGCTGGAACTGGGGCTGAACTGAAGGGGGATGAGTTGCGTGTAGTTACACAACTACTAGACAGTGTGGCTGCACTCACCGGGGTGATGCTGCTTCGGCTTAGGCTACTCACGTTACTGCTGCAAATGTAGATTACATATGGATGTCAAACAGAACAAATTAAACATTCCTTGTGTCAGATAACACTAGTTCAAATGGGCAACTTCAGCTAATCTTTAATAATGCATTTGTTTATATCATGGGTATTGATAATAAATATCCTCATGTTCTTCAATGCTATCAATAAGAAATGACAATGGTGATATAATAAAACCTGCTCATATTGGAATCCAAAGAAACCCAAACATTTCTCTATTTCAAACAGGTTTCTGTTTCTGCTACTGGATACAACACATTGCTACACACATATCCCTTGTGTTCGTGACACATATAATGTCTAGCACGGTCACTGAACAACATATATTTTCTATTCCCTCACTTTCCACTTTACTTTCCCAAAAGTCCTTTATCTAAACATATCTGGTATAAACCTGGCTTAAATCTTTCCTACTTGTGACAGGAATGTTCCTCCAATCTCCACCTAGGTCTCCCAAGAAGTGAATTACTTTCAGGTACTCTGCCACAGTAAATTCTCAGCAAATTATTTTAACTGTGTTGGCCATTTTTAATTAGTAAGATTTATTCATTAATCCAAATATTTGGCTATCCTGCTGCTGAAATATCACAGTCATACTAATACTTGCTGATCCTGTCAACGAAGGATCCAATAATAAAATGATGCAATGGACAAGACTGATTATTGCTCAGCAGTCCTGATAAGTATGCCAACCATGTCAACAAGTGGCCGGTCAACTCCCACTGTAGCAGGCCTTAGTCCAATTTGTCTCAAATTATTATTGCAGAAGAATTCTGTCCTCTATTTTTGCAATGCAGAAGCAAGCTTTGCTTCAACTGTATAATACACAGGAAAGCAAGCAAATAAAAAAATGAAGGTGAACCTTTGTGACATGAGTTGTGGTTCACTGGGAGCTAACCTTAGACAACACTGAATAACACAAGCAAACATCCACACTCCAAGTAGGATTCCTCAATTAAATGTTAAATGGTCATAATGGTGTAAAAGGGAAATATAAACTACACTTATGAAGAATAATTAATTAAGGGGGGAAAACACTACATTTATGTGTGTGTGTGTGTGTGTACATATATATGTATATCAAAGTTGTATTAATATGTAGAATTCTATGTTTTCACATTTACATACAGAGTGTCACACATAAAGCCTTAAGCTATCTTTATCTTACAGATTCTCGAGACATCAACATCCAAATATCTTAAGACATCTCAAGGAGGGGCATACCACAACATACTACATTACATCAAAGGCTCTATGCCCTTCCACAGCATTTTTTGAAGACACTATGATGCATGATTAACAACTAAGTAAACTATGGATGGGTGAACAGGAAACCTTAATTCCATTTTAGTTATATGACCTGTGGTGCACAACTTACTAGACAATCAACACATATTTCACCATTTTAACACTTTATGTACTGTTATTTTAACTGAAATTCACCTTCACATTCAACATTCATTATACAACACTAGCTCATCCAACAGTTTACCCAGAATAACACATAACAAACTGGGGATATATGAATGTTTCACGTAATATTTTGGCAATACATAAATGCACAACTATACTCTGTAATAGATAAGACTTACAACAACAGTTTTTAAAGTAATACTCAAGCAATTTCTACTTAGCATTCTACATGCTCTCCCTGATGGCCCAGCCTGGCCATAACAGGTAGCAGGAATACTGAACTCAAGCTCATTCTCTGTAACACACTGTATACTGTGTTGGTCTTTATTAGTGCCTGACGAATGAAACATCAATTAAAAAAAAGAAAAGTGAATGCTATATAAGGCTATAATGATTGTTTACTGTGAGAACCATATACACACAAATAAATGCAGCATCATCAGTGTTGAATCTAGGCACGTGCTAAGCACTACGCTGCAGAGAGTTGATAGAATTCTGTTTAAATGGTGCAGGCACATAACACTTAAGGGTAGGATGACTGTGAATTACGAACAGCAAACGATGTGGAAGAAAGTAGTCATGCCCTATTTTTAAGGAACCATTACAGCTGAAACTCCTCAATGTGGGTAACTGTTCTCCAGCTGAGATCTGAATCCAAGTTCTCAAATATGGGGTTGTGTTAACGTGTCATGTATAAAGTTTGGACTCTTTTTGTCACACCTTTAACCACTTACCCAATTACCTTATATTATCCATAAACTGCAATGAACTGGAATGTGGTTTGAGTTCCTAAGTTTCAATAATTTTATACCATTAAGCACATGGGTAGTTAAATACTTCAAAGCAGGTTTCAAATAAAAATTGAACTCAGACATATGGCAAGTTTAACGGCCTTAACTGTCCTCATATAGTACATGTAACTTACTGCATGTTAGAAAAGGTGTTGGAAATTATCTTCAACTCCTCAGACATGTTTAACACTTGATGAGCAGATTATTATATACTGTTTGAAGTTCTTATCTAGAAATTTCTGATACCGTGTGCCTGATGATTTCTTTAAGTTTGTCTTCTGTGTATGTGGATTGCTTTTAATGAGTTGACTTTCAAACTTCCCCACAGATTATAGTCACACTGGGTTCAGTCACGTAAAAGAGCAGGCCATAAAGGATGACTAATTATTTGGTCCCCAAAAATGTTCAGTAAGGCAGCCATAGAATTACATGCTGTATGATTGGTCACACCACCCTGCTGGAAGAACGTGTAGCCTCTCTCGTCATCATTTAAATTTTCAAGAAATGGTGCAAAAATCTGTCCAATGTATCTTTTAGAATTTGTTGTGTCTAACAAGAAGATGGGTGCTATTATTCTCGTTGCACTGATGGCACACCATACTCCAACTAACATCATGTAAAGGCACTGCATGTATTAGTGTGGGATTATATACAGATCAGTTATCATCTATTTTGAGTATTTACATGGCTGTTCAAGTAAAGCCATGCCTCATCTGCAAAATAAGCTAGCAAGGAATTGATTACACCATTACACACTGCTTCACAGAACCAGTTACAAAAGCATACCCTTCTAGCACAGTCTGCCTCCTGGAGTTTTTGCAAAACTGCAAATTTGTATGGTTTCTAGCGAAGAAATTTTGTGGCTGCATGTACAGATGACTTTGACACAATGGTCTCCTGTGACAACTGTCTTCAAGATTGTCGTGTAGATGCTTCTAACTGTGCTTCAATATCATGTAATGGTTCTTCTGAAAGAACGTGTGTTTGCTGTCACTTCTTATTACACAACGAACCTGCTATTCAAAACTTGTTCATGATATGATGTACTGTTTCTTTTTAAAAAACTGGAACACCAGGAAACCATATTCTGAATTTCCTATGGCACTTTCCACATGACTTCTTCCAAAATCCTCTGTATTAAACTGTACTGCATACCCACAACCAAAGGAAAGATAGGTTACACTGTGCTTCACATGTCTGTTAGAGACAGCAGATTAAACTCTACTGCGTGACTAAGACATCACGTGATGCACTGTGCCATACACACAGCAATAGGACCGGCAGTGAGAGTCATGCAGCAGCCATTAAACTTGCTGTATGTCTGGGTTCCATTTTCAGTTGGACATCCTGTACAGTACAGTACTATCAAAATGCTCATTCCAACAACAGCCGTCTTCCTACCTATAACTATCCCGTTCTCTAGTTGGACTGTGGCCCCTTGGTGAATGACTCCGACCAACTACAGGGGTTGTCACAATGTCTCTGTGGCTTGTTGTTGTGGTTGTCATAACTACAGCTGTTGCAGTTGTCACTGTTGGTGCTGTCGTTGTGGTGGCAACAAGTGCTGAAGCTGTGAAAGAATGCAAGTTGTCTTTGACCCACTATAGGCTCTAGATTATTATAGCAAAATCACATCAAACCATAAAGTTAGGGCTTGATGTGATTTTGCTAGGAATTATAAATCAGACCTTCAGACCACCATTATCTTGCAGCAGCAAATGATTGACAATAAAAGAAGTTAGAAAGACAATTGATGTGGAGTTTTGAGATACATTCTGTTGGACTTCAAAGATAATCAATTTGACAGAGCACCAACATTTTGCAAGTAAGAGACTGCCAAATACAGGATGATAGAATGAACATGTTGATGGGATTCCAAAACAAGCCAGAAAATGCAGTAAAAATTTTCTGTTGTGTTTGTTCCCTTTCATTTAACTACCTCAAAGGGAAGAAGAAAGAAACAACTGTAGCAGGACATTCAAATGCATTTTAAATACACAATTTATATATATATATATACACATGTACCTATAAATCCAGGTGAGAGAAAGCTTTGTTTACCTGATACAGTAACAGGAACATTCTGTAATCTTCGCTATGCATAGAACACTGCTGAATGCTAAATATACAAGTTTGAAAATAAGTACTGAGTAACAAATTTGTAGCATTGGTTCTCTTTGAGAACACCATCTTGAAAACCACAAGACTTGTGAAAAAAGTATAATGAATATAAAGTGTATGTGTTATAAAAAAAGTATAAATTTTTTTTGTCAAATTTAAACCCACACTGGAACATACTGACAAAATGTTGTAAACTCTCTAATATCAAATTTCATTAGTCCCTCAAGTGGCTCTCGAGTTGTTAAGTGTGGACAGCCAGCCAATTACATATGGCAAAGCAAGTGCAGTTTCCAAATTTTCTTTTGTTGCGAACACGCCAACTAACATGTCAAAGTAACCGACAATTATTGACCAAGAGTACAAGAAATCTGGGATAATCCTCGTACTGACAGCAGAATTCTGTTTTACAGTACCAACAATATGTCTCAGCAGGCAACAGATCATCACATTTATTAAGTATATCCTCACCTGCAGTGACAGGTGTTGTCACTGAGGATAGGGTTGTGGATCCACCAGAATGCTGTGGCTGCTTGGCAACAATAGAACAAGGTGATCTTGCAGATCTCTGCAAAATTCAAAGTATGTTACATACATACATCTATACACATTACTTTATCTGCACTAGAAATATGGATAAAAAAGTGTCTTGCTTTTTATTATGTAGACCAGTTATGTTAAACACCCTTCAATCTTAGGCCGCATCATACAAATGAGGTGTATCCTCACACAGTACACCAATTAGTTCACATGCTTTTTTATTAAATCACATTTTTGTACATTATGTGTAGCAGCTGTCATTCTAACTTACTATATTATACCACAATAGGTAAAACTAAAGTTTATATGTACATAAATCAACATTACACAAATTATGTACAATCACTTGTGCCAGTACATAACCATGTGTACTGTGTATAAAATACCGATGCATGTGGATCAGTGTACTTTTACTTCCAAACAGAAGTAGTCTTACAGGCATACCTACGCAACATTCACTACTGCAGGGTTTTTCTCAGTTTTTTTGACCACTTACTCCTCTGAACTCAATAAATGAACCAACTTAAAAATAACATTACAAGGGTAACACAAAACAGATACATAAAAAATGAGTTTACATGTAATAAATAACACAAATGAGATGAACATACCTGTTTTCCAAGACATAATGAGTCAATCATTAACTCAGCTGAAGGAAGCCTCACTATTTTGGGTATGACCCACAACTTCTGACAACTTCTTTGTCTTACTTAGATTCAGAGGTGAAAATCCAGATTTACACATGTACACCGTGAGGAGAGGAATTTGACAGCTTGCTTAGTCACTTTGCCATATATATTTTAAGTGTGCCCAGAAAGCTATCAAAAATATATCTGAGAATTTAATTTTCATGTCACCATTAGCAGAAAGTTCTCAAGAAATTTTGTTCTTTTAATGGCAGAAGTGGAACTGGAAAATCAATATCAAACGGACTGAGCTCAAAGTTATAAGAATCATCTGATTCAGGAACATACTCTTGTAAATGCTCTGCAAGTCCTTTCAAAGGTTCCTTTATATCTGATTTCAAAAACCAATCCCCCAGTATTTCCTTTGTCACAAAACAATTCCACATACCTTTTCCCAAACACGTGACCCAGAATACTTTTTATTATGGCATCTATTTTATCTCTTCTAGTGACAATGGTCCGAGACCCTTAGGGCATCCCACAGGGGTATGCCAGTCTTTGAATTCATACATTTTCATCCAGGTATCCCACAAGGGAAGACAGTTGAAATACTGGT
Source organism: Reticulitermes speratus (assembly GCA_021186555.1). NCBI lineage: Eukaryota > Metazoa > Arthropoda > Insecta > Blattodea > Rhinotermitidae > Reticulitermes > Reticulitermes speratus. The sequence continues at coordinate 21,207,385 of JAJKFL010000002.1, forward strand.
AGTTAGTCTCAAAACAGGACGTACTTCGTCACAGTTCAACAATCTTCATCAGTATGTTTCCCTGTGATAGTCACTTCCCCACAGTATGGCTGCTCATTTAGAGTCATACAGATGGTGGGGGTGGGAGGGGGGGAATCTTGCATTTAATGGTTCAGCATTAATTATATTAATGATTTTCACCAACCCATTTAATATCAATTCTTAACACAGATGCCACCCTCTTAACTCTGACAACCTCTGTATGAATACAACAGCACACATCAGTAAACTGATCAGGATTTAAGCAAACCACTTCAAACAGTAGATTTGATAAAACTTATTTTGGAGTCACCAAGGAAACTGTACTACTTACAGACAGTAATATTTCTCCTTCAGAAGCACTTGGTGATGCAGAGAAATGTTCTTTTATACATGAAAAATTAAAGTGAGGAATAAAATATCATACACTGGTTATGTTTTACCAGGTTTTATAACTTCATCAGTAATCTTGTCTTGTTCTTTGCTCAACAGAAGCAAGCACAATGTATATGCTGCCACCTTTGGTGATAACAAAATGTGCATGCCAGTACGTTTCTAACATTCCAGTACCAGAAAAAGGAAAAGCATGTGGGTTGAGTCCCTTAAGCAAGCCAACACAGTACTTTCCTATGCTCATGGACATTACAGGAGATACAGTTTAATATGGACTTTTAATATGGAATCCATGAATGGGTTTCATATTCTAAGTGATACACCCTGGACAAGACCCACCCCTATCTAGCGCTGAGGTTAAAGAAAGAGTAGAGCTATACCTCTATTCCCCCTCTGGGCCTTCATGGCCTGTTCTAGGGAGAACTTTACCTTTACACCCTGGACAAATGATGCAAAATACAAAAATGAACATAAGTGACGATAATTTTCAAAAATGATATAGCAGGAATAAACTACAAGCGTCACTGGTACTGGTCTGTACTAGATGAAGAGAAATACAAATGAGTGGATAATCTGGGAAGAATGACAAAAGTTCCACAACAGATCTTACAGTACACCTGGCCCTTGTTTTATGCCTGCTTGTTTTACCTCTTTTTGTTTTAACACCCCTTGCCAATTTACATCACTTCTTTATTTGTGGTCTCGCATTTTTGGTTTAACGCCCTTTGGCAGGCTGTGTTCTATTATGCTAGCCCTCTGATGGGAATATCATTTTTGGTTTAAGCCTTTTTTATTTACATCCACTTTTTCAGGAATGCAACTAGGGCATAAGGAGAAGGGTTTGGTGTACCAAGACAACTATATGAGCCAGGAGACCATGGAAAATAGTGGATTAATATAAAGGCCTCATCTAATCTCTGAAATCATAATGATAGTGAAGAAAACTAAAAGACTGTGGTACTACACATACATTACATGTGGTAAGCGTAACATACAAACATCCACTACAGATTCAGAAAATATACTGTAAGGCTGTAGAACACACAGACTAAAATTTTACAGTATAATAATTCTTGGGTCCTGAACAAAATTCTTGGTGCACGAACTGCATCTTCACCTGACACTAGAAGTTCCTTTTGCAATGCACATAACTTACTGTGAAAACCCAAAATCTCAGGCTGAAAATTTCCTAACTTCTCTAATCCTTGTTTGTTTCACATGACTGTATGCCTATATTGTACACAAACACATTACTTACCGTATCATTGCGGGGAGAATGTACAGGCGAGACTGCTGCTTGTGGAAGGTATGGGCTGTGCTGCAAGTTTGAAGAATAGGGTGCATAAAGGGGCGGGTAAGCTGGATGTGGATGTGAATTTGGATAAGCAGCTAGTGGCAGGGGTGCGTAAGTGTTTGGGGCAGGTTGAGCTGCAGTTGCCACTGCCGGGCTGCTGGTCCGGCTGTTGCTGTTGGTGCTGTTTGTATTACTGACCGGGCAGTGTTGCTGTGGGGCATGGGGTGCTGGTACAGGTGCTGCTGTCACTGCTGCAGTTGATGGTGGCTGAGGTTGCGTTGGGAGTGACAGCGGCAATGGTAATGGAACAAGGGGTGGAGGAGGTGCCGGTGGAGGAGACTTAACCACCGACTGTGTCGGTACAATGCGCGGTACTGGTCCGTTTGATACCACACTAACTTGAGATGAGAGTGAAGGCGACGACGGTGGGTTCGGGATGGGTATAGGATTGTGTGGTTGAGGTGATGGTGTTGGTGGAGTAGGGATTCGTGGGGGCGGACTGGGGGCAGGACTTGTCCCGCCACTGCCCCCACCAGGTGACCCTGTTCCGTTGTTGATTGGAGGTGGTGGGTTGCCTGGTAACTCGTCTGAAACAGAGAAAAACCGAAATTAACAAAACACTGCACAGGTACCAATTGGCTTCTTTTTCTTCTTCTTGCATCCTTTCAATTTTAGATAGGTCAAAAAGCAGAATGCCTCAAATCTCTTCCTGCTACTATCTTTTCTTCTCAATTTCTTTCCAGATCTTTCCTCTCCTCCCTCTAGCCTTCCAATACTATAAGCAGCTTCTCATAGCTATCTTTCCTTTAAATTTTAATTATAATGCCCTTCTAGGCATCCTTGCTCTACCTACTCTTTTTAACATGGCCAAACCCATTTTGATGTTTTCTCTCACTAATAAATTCTGAATTCCAACTTCTTTAAGAACTTCATTCCCGGTTCTATCCCTCCTTGTTTCTGCTTCCGTACTTCTACACAATCAATTGCTTGGCTTTTGTTTTTGTTCCTCAATTTAAGGGTCCATGTTTTGGTGTTACATCATATTAGTAATGGTGTAAAATACACTATAGACTGTTGTGTGGCACTCTTTTGTAACTCTGTTCCATAATATTCCCTTTATAATTTGATAATATTTTTATAATACATAATATTCTTCTTTGAGCTCACCATTAATTTTCGCTTCTAATTATTTCACTTCCAAAACAAATAAGCAAATTTGTTCACCCTTTCCATTGGTAAGAGCACATTACCTTGTCTAACTACTTGTTCTGAATCATTCCCATCTTAATTTTGTTCTAACACAGTATGTAAAATCAATGTATGTTCGCTTCACTTTTCTATAAGATACTCTGGTATTTTCAATCTTCTTAACTTTGATCTTTCTTATACTGTTATACATTTAAATTCCCAACATTTCTGAATAACTGTCTCAATATAAAACTCGAACATATCACTGGTGTTTCCTAGTGAAAAGCACACTGCTCCTCACGTTTTACTACATCAATTTTTTTTATTCCATTACATAAAATTCTTTCACAGATTTTGTGACAATGATGGCTGAGAAGTGTCATTCCTTTGTAAATGCGGCAGGAAAACTCGACACCTTCCTTATATACTGGTACCACCACTTCCTTCGTCCAGTCTTCTGGCATTTCAGTTCCTTATAACTGTATATATCCACTGCATTCCTATCGATCCTACTGCTTTTATCATACCTACTGTCACTTCACCACCTCCCAGAGCTTTGTTATTCTCAATTTTTGCAACAGTGATTTCAATATACAACACAGGGGTCTACAAGTCTTCCAAAACTCTAGAAGCTGCCTTAAATTCTAGGTGCCAGAAAGATGACATGAAGCAAGTTCCGTACTGAAGACCCACAGTACCGGAGTGAAATGTGAACCTCACTGTAGTTTTGTGCTTTCTGCTCGGTGAATTTTAGAACGTATGGAAAAAAAACTGAACAATTATGCTGAAAATATTATGCACCACCACACAAAATTTTGTCTCCTGTGATTTGTGCACCCCTGATCTAACACACACGTATTTCCCTGCTGTTAGTTTGTTCAACTGTACTTGCCACTTTCGCTTGTGATCTTCCTCTAATTCTTTAGCAAATGCATTTCTAGACTTCTTTTGAGCATATTTTATCCTACTGTTTGGTTGCTCACCCTAAATCTTTTCAAACTTTCTGTTTTCACCCTTTACACTTTTAAACATCAGTATTGCTTCAGCCTCATTTCTGATTACTGTATTAATTCTAACACTGCACCGAGTTTCAAAACACCTTTTCTTCTCAGTTCAGAGCAACCTTGTACAGTCACTACAATATGAGTTTTGACACCTTACCCATCCCCTTCAACACAGTTCCTAATACAAGGGTAGACTGATTGATATTTGTAAACTCTTCTTTAATATCACTAGCCTATCACTTCCATGCTTTAGTTCTGCTGTCCCTGTTCAAATATATTTTTTTTTGCACTTATTCTACACTCTGACATTAGTAAACAGGTTCCTTAAAAACTTACACTTGGTGTCACTTGCACAAAGTCTAAGTATAACAATAGCAAAATCACTGTCATGATTTTGCTATTGTTATACACTCCGTGATTAAATCACGTCCTGTTTCCAAACAATGTCTAGTGAATTTGTATCTCGTCTTCACACAACAATCTTACAGATTACTTCTTTGTCCTTCACAATCAGTTCCCATACATTTTTATACCTTTCTCGGTTATCTACCACTTAAGCACTAATCTCCACCCCTTCTTCTATAGCACCTCTTGTCTGTGTCACTGAACCCTACCTGAGAAATCAATAGTCCTTAGGCTGGCAAATATATGGTGAATAACTGAACTGAGAAACATCAGTGGAAGAATACTCAAATAAAAATTCTGTTTATAAAAGGGCAAGAAATATAATTAAGTCAGGTTATTCTTTGGACACAGCTATTATGTCCTCAACCATATATCTGCAGTCCCTGCATCATAATTAAGCAAACTGAAGAATTTACTGTGACTAAAGAAAAAGGAACAGCATGATGGGAGTTTCGTTCATAACAATCAGTAACACTTCAAGTATTTGCGCTTGTTTTCAGGTGTTAAGTATGGCTTCCCCAATAATGTGACACACACTACATTAAAATACCACTTACTGCTACACGCTGCTTACAGTGTCATGTTCCACCACAGTAATGACACATTTAATTCCAACTCAAAGATCTCGCAGATTTTGTGATACAGGTGGTATGCAGACTTTATTTGACAAACAGTCGGATACAGAGACCTAAGTGGCCATGGACTATATCCACGATGTCCCATCCATTGTTGTGGAAATGTTTTATATATACGCACACACAGCGCGCACACTTACACATCCTTATCAATTTTTTCTATTGTGATCCATTTTGAAAAATCCACAAGGTCGACTTAAGCCTCATATCAAGTATTAGAGAAGTATTGGGCAGATACGAACCAAAATTACATTCGTCCGAAAAATTTAGTGTTTACTTTCAGTCCCAAATATAGGTTCAGAGATGAAGCAAAAGGACCGACGGACGAACAGACAAACCCCCATTTATTCACTTGCACTTTGTGCAAAGAACGCTCAAACAACAGTGCGTATGTTTATGAACTGAGTGCACTGGTGGAATCGGCGGGCCGAAATAAGTTCTTGTCTAGAAATAAAATGGGACTGGGAAAGTTGTCACACAAACATGATAGGCAGATGTGAGACAAAAGGTAATTCTGAAAGCATGTGGAGGGGGGGGGGGGGGGGGGGGGGAATTATTTCAGAAGCTCGGTCAAGAATGAAAACATTTAAGTGTCCACTTCATTCCTGTGGAAGCAAAGTTTGGGTTTCATAATGTCAGGGTAGTAGTTCACTATCAGTAAATCTAAAACACATTACAGTACTTTTAAACATTTCCTACAACAATATTTTTGTAGGCACAGACCTACAGGAAGCAAACTTCCAGACGACAGGCGATTGGACTGTCACGCGTCTAGCAGGTTTAAGTAGGATGCTCTGCATACACTATACCCACATTTGTAGGTAAAAGGCACTTACTACTGCGATTTCAGGTACTTAAGTATCATAGTAACAAACCTGGCTTACGTTTTCGAGTAGTTGTGAAGAGATCTGATCCCGCATCGGACCCCTGAAAGCAAAACAAATTAATTTAAAAACTTTCGAAAAAGAACATAATCATGAAGAACAGGTAGGCTATCCGAAACACTGTAATATGTAATCCTAAACCAAAACGCATCATTTGACAACAAAATGTAGTGTGAAAGAATTAAGCACTGACACATTAAAAACCTTAGATTCGATACAAATAACTGCACCAAGTAATACAATCGTAGAATCCAGGGGTGCACAAGTTCTCAAAAAATCTAGAAGCCACCTCAAAATTCTAGGTGCCCGAAGAGTGACATGAAGCAAGTTCCATACTGAGGATCTCCACGGCGACCTGGCGCCCGGGTGTTGTGCACCCCTGATCGCTATAATGCAACGATATATATCCGTCCATCTGTAACTAATAAAATACTTAATTTGAGCGTCTAAGAATTATGTTTCACAATATCGAGCAATTACGGTTCACTGACATATTAAACAGTGACACTAACATGCTGGAAGCCTTGGATGCAACTGGAAATCGATGTTTTTAAACTGGCAATACAGATCCACACTTTTATTCTATTTAATCAGACTACTGTAACTGATTAAACATTTCATTCAAGCGCTGCTGAATTATTTTTCGCAATGTTACTTCATTCACTGAGCTTCACTGAAATGACAAAAACTGTGAAGCCTTTTAAAAAGATTGTCGGCAGGCGTTTTATACTGACACGCAGACCAACATTCGAGCATAAACAGCAAACAGGGAACCAATTTTACACGCTGTCAAGAGTTTTAACTCAGAATACTGCGCATCTTGCAGTTCTGCAAAATCAATGACCAATAGTCATTTTTGTACCTGTTTGTTAGTTTGCGATTGTCTGATATTTCTTTATCTCATTATGAATAAAATCTTGTGTAAGCTTTCAAATAAAGGCAGTGGATGCACTATTACAGGACGAAAGAAAGACTGTGTCACAAATATCCGATGTTCCTCCGTCGTCATTCTAAGCAAATCTACCAGCCACGTGGAGTCGACAGCTTCCTTAGCATGCTACCACCACACAGGACGACTTAGGCGTTGCATTAGAGGTGTTTCGTTTAAGCCTGACGTCTGTCTTGCTCTCTGATACATGCGAAGTGCTGGACACAGAGGGTCATCAGCCAGATGGCAAGTAATAGCAAGGTAATGAAAAGTAAAGTCGTCCGCATGCTTAATTAAGCACCACACAAGGAAAGTATAATGGGGTGTGGAGGTACAGCTCCACCCATCAACCTCGACAATGCATGGAGGTGAGTGGTGAGTACGCCCCAGCCGCATTAACCCCAGGGAAAAAGCTCACCGGTATTCCCTGACTAAGAAGCTGAGTGGGTCCCAGAGCTGATGTGGGCGCTTTAGAGACAAATAGGCTATATTGCTCCTATGAAAATCGAAACCTGATTCCTCGGTCACCTAGGCCGTAGCCTAGTCACTACACCGGCCCAACGCGAAATGTTATTTATATCACCACCACCATCTCTCAAAGTCACCGACATTTATCGAAATGTAAACACACAGCCTAAACATCTGCAATCACTGGTCCCTGCAAAATCTATCGAGCATGTCTTTATCTGAGACCAATATGGAGTAAGACACGCCCAGAATGTCATTTGATCCTAAGTAACATGAACCTTAAAACAAATAAAAGTGGATGAAAATTATTATTATTATTACATACTGCCAAGTTTCATAACAATTTGCCTCGGGGCTAGAACAATATTCATAAGAGTTCGCTGCGGCTTTAAGTTAGGTGGTCATGAAAATAGGGATCCCAGTTCTTAAAAACCCGTAAAACCGGGACACTTAATAACATTTGACGCGGATATAGTCAACTGACGGTGTCGACAAACAAACCAGAAAAAATACTAATAGATAGGTATATACGCAACAGGGAAGTGGGTACCATTATCTGTACTCTGTTATTTCTTGAATAAATTATCGACAGGGAAGTAGGCAATAAAATCAAAACACAAAGCAAATATTTCGGAACAGACCACTATTTCCTGTAATCCACCCCCCCCCTCCCCCCCCAGCCGCCACGTTCCTATTTACCCAATGTAGGTAATTTTCCATTCATGTCACGTCACAATCGCGATACCAGTACACTTGTTCGATAAAGCAACGGTCAATAGGCTGCTTGAGTCTCTAGACGAAGGCACTACGATCCTTCGGAACACTGTGGGCTAGAATCTTCAACAACACCGCTGTGACAACCTCAAATCTCGCAGGCAACAAATGCGATGTATCAGCATTAGGCATCAAAGTGCAATGTGGTTACACAATAATTTATAATTACAGACAGCAGGATAGAGTGGTTGTTAATTGGTGGTTAACTGAGACTTAATGAGCCCGTAAACGTGCGTGCTGGGCACCACAACAAAGGCGGTCTCCCTTTCTTAATTTCCTTATCAAGTTTATACTCCCCGCAACAGCAAGCACTTAACCACATTTTAATTATGATTCCACCCAACAATTTCATTAAGCTTAAAAGAAGTCATTCTTCCCATGCTCATAAACACATAATTTGCCCTGGAGGAATACACAACACTAGGCCAAACTTGAAAACAAAGCTGTAACCTTTTATGAACTCCATTCCTAATTAATGCAACCCGTTCATATTACCTTTCATTACAGTTTTATTCTTAGTTTATACAATAATTCTCTCTCTTGTCCTCTAACATAGTATAGCATGGACAATGAAGGCCACGGGAATCATCGAGAAACAGAGCCGTTGAAATGGTGACTAACGTGAAGAACTAATGTTAAGGTACAAAATATTTAACATGGGAAATAGCATTACATGTACCATAAATTGTAACTATAGAATAGCTGTAACACTATGCACCCAAGAAACATGGTTTGTTTAAGGTATATAATTGTAAATCCCCTGCATAAATGTGATAACGAATAATAATAATAATAATAATAATAATAATAAATGTCGACTGAAATCAGAAACTGTTGAATGTATAACTGACGCATGCCGTGCATTAACTCAAGGTGATGGCACTCATCAGCACAATCAAGTGGCCCACATCGTCCATCAAAGAATTCGCTGTCAAATGTGGGCTGTCAGAGGGAAAACCAACACCGTATTATGAATATGAGCAAAAATCTGTTACAGAACTCATAAACTGTATTATGACAGACCAATAACACCTGACCTAACTGTCCATAACAGACCAGATATGGTTATGCTTGACAAAAACATCAAAGAAGCATATGTAATAGATGTTGCTATTCCTAATAGTCACCACCTCTACAGCACCATCATCGAGAAGCTCCAAAAATATGCAGATCTACAAGAACAGCTAACAAGAATATGACAACTGAACGAGGTCTATATAGTACCATCCACAACGGGCATTAACCCAAATAAATTATACGAGTTTGGCACTGCTAAATCTTCGCCCTGGTCTATATATTCTCATGCAGAAATCGGAAGTACTCAATACATGCCGTATAGTACGAGCCGATTTCAGTGGCTGATTTTGGCTCAAGGGTAAATCACGTAAAACCATTGATACCATCGTGTCTAAAAAAAAAATGTTTTTTTTTCTTTCAATTTCGGCTTGGGAAAGGACTGCAGCCCGCCAACCCCCCCCCCCCCCCCTTGGGTGCGCGCCTGGACACAACCTCCACATTATGCATTCTTGTTATGCATTTCGTACTCGGAATGCGTAAAAATACAATACACTCCCAATATTTGGAACATAACCGAAGCAGTTTAGTCAGCAACCCCTATTCTGGGTTTCATATTACATTCGCAATGTTTCCCACATCCACCACATCAGGTGTTTTCCATATTCTCCAAATCTGTACGCAAAGAATCGGAATACAGACACCCGAGGCTTATGTCCGTTATGGAATGCTTCCCTAACCAAAGACACATTATTTAACTTACAAACGATAAAATACTTTTAAAAAGCTGAAAAAGAACAATTACATGTCTGCTTTGTGTTTCGAATCGATTCATCCGCCATTTATTATATAAATCCCCACCCCGAAAACACGTCACTACATACATGGAATGTTTTCGTAGCTGAATAACCGATAAGTGGTTTATGATGTGGCTTTTATTACAGCTTGTCATGTGGCTGATTATATATAGATACATATATAGAAAGGGATATAGATGGAGAGGTGGGGTGAGGCCGAAAAGGGTATGTTAATATTGTCGCCGTGACGCGCAGTGGCACGGTTGATGTGCCACTCCGTTATTGGATTACTACCACATCATCGTGACACGCAAGCCATGCAGCTAACCAACCGATACAACAAACCAGCTCCGGGGCTTTTTGTTAGCTAGTTCAGTTGGTTTGCCAAGTCCGCCTTTGTGGCTGCTTCATTAGTTTTCATTACCTCCCCTGGCTCCAGTCGCACAGACATACGAGTATATACGGCTCCAGGCCCGCCCGTGCTAGCGTGGTGAATGTTTTCAGTCCCAAGCAACATGTAATAATAATAATACAGAGAACGTGCAATGAATTGTGCTGCAGCGGGAGCCACGTCGGCGACAGCCAGTGGTCTCTCTCCCTCTATCTCTCTCTCCCTCCCTCCCCCCTCTTGCAGAGTTACTGTTCTCATAAATGTCCCCATTAGCAAAGCAGTAATCGAGTAAACAACCACCCAACATACAACCGATACATTTCGTAACAGATGAAATTACACCAGTTTAATACAGCTACTGGTACCCTTCGCGCGAAGTCCAAACGGGTTTATGTGGTGGTTGAGTCATCTGTAACAGTATTATTCGACGGCTGCTGATATAACAGCCTTATAAAGGAGCACGTTGTGGTTTGCAAGTGCCGAACTTTTAGACTTTTACCCGGCCCGACCCCGAGGTTACCTTCAAATGCCTTACCCACACCCGACCGCAATCTCACTTCATTTTACTCCAGTCCAATATATTTACAACCCGCTCTGACTAGCGTCTCCTTAACATACGATTCTTTTAATGCATAAATGTCAACAATCCTTAAAAAAGTAATTTAATGACATTCTAGAAACATCTGATATGCCTTTGGCGTTTGAGGAGCTCCATACTTATTGGACGACAAATGTGGAAAGTGTTACGTCGAACTACTTGTGGGAGGAGGCAGCTACAACAATCCTCGACAAAATCAAGTCTGGGTTTCTTTCTGAAGCCAGACAGCCATCGATTTCCCAAGCTTATTCCTTAAACAATTCTCAGCGCATCGCACTATGTACGCGCGCAGTCCATTCGTTACTCGCTGGTCAATTCGCAACGCACAAGTAGGGTCACAGCTCGCTATGCTCTAGTGTATTTTTCATTTTCCGTGTCACAAGCTTCAGATGAACGCAACTATCAATATCATTCCTTCCGAAAAACGAATGGCCTGATAAAGCTCAAAACATTTTATACAACGTTTGAATGGTATCGTCTAAACCAGGTCCGAAAACGAACGTTAACCATGCTACCAGGTCCGGGACCCAGGCCCTGGTCCGGGCAGACCACTAGACCGCTAGCCCGTATTATATTTCGCAATTCAAAACCTAAGTAATTCCAGCACTGCTCGTCTCGCGGCTTCAAACTGAATTACAAGCAGTAACGGCTTCCGAAATTCGTACAACGCAGGCCATCGCAACAGCCTTCCGAAGATCAAAACTAGATGGTATACTTCACAATTTCGGTGTCTACACGACCCACAAAACTGTAAAAATAGCCGCAATCGGTTCTTTCCAACCCCTTCCATATTCCGCAGTCATGCCACTACACGATGTAGGCCTACTTTACATATGTAGCTACCTCGACTACTTAAGCAGCCCACGCATCAAACCAGCAACTTTCCAGCACTGACATCGTAACTCAGATCGAGCAGCATGATAGCTAACTGTGGCTGCCGCCGGCGAGCATGTTATGTCACACCTAGACTCAGCCAACGACAAAAATATGAACCTCATGGAAAGCGACCGCTAATGCTGAGATGCATAAGTGGATAATTGGCAAATAAACTGTAAACTGAGCGGCATTGGATCCAACGTAGAGCCATGCTGGTTTCTCTGGTAATGATGATGTACTTTAGGATTCCGTAACATGTGACTTGGTAAACAGAGTGAACCACTTGTCAGTCAAGTGGCCATCAGAAAAGCTGGCACTATCAAGACCCTCCCTTCCCCCTGGTACTACTTCAGACAGCCTCTGGAGTCCAAAAAGATATGCAGATAAAGCGGTCGGAGCATGACGCTGACCATTTAAATCTACGGGAAACCGAGTCAAGAATGCGTGCACAGACATATCATAGAGTGAGAAGAATTTTGTGGGTTGTGAAATCCTGAGCGAATAATTGGCCCACCATACAATCTACCGCTTGGCAGACGAACTAGGAGAAAGATTTTTACTCCCCGTCTTTGACTCGTTCGGTACGCACTGGCCGCCCGCCAGTTGCCTGCCTGTTTATTCCCCTTCATGTTTGCACAGGGACATTATTTAGCTGTTCCAAATGACTCGTCTTTTCACGCCTTATTTATCTTGGCAGACAAACATGAAAGCATTCTATCGTCTTCATTCTGAGACAGGACCTAGTCATGTGTCCGGTCTACATTGTGGGCGGTTCTCACGAGGTATTTTTAGACGCCATCTCGTCACGGCACGCGTTTTAAAAGCACGGTTCATTACATTCTGCAAGCGCCTTTTAGTTTCTCCGCGTTTTCTCGTCTCTCTATAGGCACACATCGTTGGCGTGTTGAATTTTGGGTTAATGACTACAGAGTACATACGAACTGCACAGCAGCTCCGAGCGAGAACGAACGCCTCACCTAAAATAAGCTATACCACAGCAATTTTCTTCAGGCTCCATACGGCAAGGCCCTTCTTGAACGAATTCTAAAGGGTTCTGACGATGGTATACAACATTGAGAACCAATTGTCTTTTGGACTTTGTCCATCGTCCTGGATAAAATATAAAAATATATAAAAATATAAAACCACGACGTTTCGGAAGATGGCTCTTCTTCCGTCTTCAGGTGATGGGAGGGGAGACACCTACTCGGGTGGGTCCCTTAGATCGAGCTAATCCCAGTGATTGGAATTAGAGTGAACAGATCTTCAGACAGAACGTTGCTTGCTAAACGAGTATGTCTGGGTACACAACTGACACGTGCGTGCTGTTCGGAATTCCTAAGAACGAAGTTTTCAAACATAAAGGAAAATAAAACAGTTTCTTTTCTAGGCGCGTGTCGGTCTGTCTGCCCGTCCGTCTCCATGGAATAACTCGGCCCCCACTGGACGGATTTTCATGAAATTTGATATTTGAGTATTTTTCGAAAATATGTCGAGAAAATTCAAGTTTCATTAAAATCTGACAACAATAACGGGTACTTTACATAACGACCTATGTACATTTATGATAATAACTCGCGCAGTTCTTCTTAGAATGTGAAATGTTTCAGACAAAAGTTGTAGGGAAAATCAAAACATATATTTTATGTTCAACAACTTTTTTCGCAAAATTATGTCGTTTACGAGATAAAGTAGAAAAATGCTGTTAAGCCGGAGAGGCCATAGATGACAATATTAACACGGCGCATGCGCTTTGCATGCTGGATAACCAAGGCTGCAAACACACTCAGAATATGTAACAATTATTGCTTTTCCAAGGCAATAATGGTTACACGAACGTGCCTCAATGTTACGTTATATGTTCACTGCCTGTTTTCTTTACTACAGTTCACACTGCTTGACTTTAGACAATTAGAATCCGCAATATTGACGTTTCACTGCCGTCGAATGTTGTGGCTACCTTCATTCAGTGAACACTTTTTAGCCGCGCTCGAAACCCTGCAGAGTGCCTATTAAAATCGCTTCGTCCGTCCGTCTGAACGCACAAACAACTCGACAACCAATGAACGTGTTTTCATAAAATTCGATACTGGAAAATTCTACGAAACCTTGCCGAGACATTTCAGCATTTGTTTCGATTTTGTTCGCACAATTTTAACGGTCACTTGACAAAAACAGGTGTTTTATGCGCATTTCGAGAGTGAACAGGTGTAAAGAAAAATGAAACATGTTTTATATGCAACTGGTCTACATGTTTTCCGGAAATGTTGCAGCTTTCGAGATAATGAAATACAGCGACGGCCTGCGTCATTTCCGAACCTGTACGTTAACAATCAACACTGCTCTTCCGAACACACAGTAAGCTTACCGAAACCTCTGTGCTTACACTAACTGAATGAAGCTTCCTCCGGCCCGAATTTGATCCCTGTTGGAAGTCGGCCTACGACTGGCCACTTCGCGTAAATGATGCAAACATTTGATTGCCAGAACGCAGGAACAGATGCCGCGTCTTCTCAATGGGATCGTGAAAATATGACTTTCTCTGATCGGCACAGAATCAAGCGAAAGTATAGCTCTATACACAGCCCCAGGCTGACAGCCTGACTGGCTCACCGACCGATTTTAACGAATCCTTTACAACTGCCTAATTTCGGTAGCACTGAATGGTAGTACAGCATGTGAATGGCGAATTGGAAAGAATCTGGATGTAACTGTGAGCCATTTTAATAAACTGTATGTCTGTTTTGAGAGACAAAAAAAAAAAACCACGAAAAATCTCTGCCTGGCTACGTTTCAACCCGGAATCTTCCAAGTTCGTTCCTCAAGCAACGTAACTTTCGTGTCCAAACCAAACACGAACTGAGGCTTACACTTTTCCTTTAATATAACCGTAAGTCATAATAACCCGTAATACGGACACATACGCGAGTACTCACCCTCTCACTCACACACACACACAAGTACGTTGTTATCTCGTCTTTACGAAGCAATGCTGCACCCTTAGCAGACTGTTTGCGAAACTCAAAGAACCATAAAATCCTCCCTCCGCCACACCGCGCATTTCTCTCACAATGAGAACGAAATGGCTTTCGTTTTAACCATCAAGCTCTACCATTCGCATAAAATGGTCTCAAATTGCTGAGGATTTTATGTATATGCCCTATTCCCTCACGGCGTATGGAGTTTTAACGACCATTCAAAATGACGGAACGAATGGTGTGGCACGGTTTATTGCTGCCATGGTCTAATGCGCAAACGCAGCATATCTTATTCCGAAACACAGCCTATTTACGACGTGCTAAACATACGTACGTATAATAACGACTCGGGCCGTATAATGACGAACTTACGCGGTGTATATACACATCTTACACACGATCACTGGGCCCACGTCTGACCACTAAAGTGAGTGTTGGTGCATAAAAATCATCTAACTGAATGACCCAAAATTGGGGGAGAAGGGGGGGGGGAGTTTCTTTCTCCTGCTATACAACAAATTCTGATATACGGAGTAAATTTGCAGTTATACAACTGACTTCTTGAAACAAAAACACACGTCTCCTGATACCAAGTAATTCCAGTCAACCGATATCCAGCATACAGCATGAATACCTAAATATCACGGTTTCTCAACTATGAACCATGGGTTCTGGGCTTCGCACTCTAACCACGGAGGTCAAGCTGCGGGTCGCGAATTGACAAAATCCAAACACGGCTACCCAGTCTGCAGTGTGCCAATTAGCCCGGTTTCCTTCAGAAAAAGAGAGGTCACAATTCTGCCTGTGTTGTCCATTTCAACTTCCGAACCAGCTGACCCAAGTGCACGAAACTGTAGGAACACTACGCCATTTGACACACGGGGGCTTTGTGTGCGAGGGTAACGGGAACTGTTCTGTATCACTGCGTGCTGTAAAAACGATAATTTCAGTCTGTAACGAGTGAAATAAATTCGGTACAAAGAGTTTTTTCCCCTATGGTTCGACAGCCCCTAGGGGGCCTAGGCCTCCTCATTTTTCGAGGCTTCGTGATCACACTTTAGACACACCACACTCGGTAGGACTCCTCTGAACGAGTGACCAGCTCGTCGCAGAGACCTCTACCTGACAACACACAACACTCACAAGAGACAGACATCCATGCCTCCGGCGGGATTCGAACCCACAATCCCAGCAAGCGAGCGGCCGTAGACCCACGCCTTAGACTGCGCGGCCACTGGGATCGGCACACAGACGTTTACTCGAGTATAATGATGTCAGTTCGCTAAGACAACGATTAGGCGCATGTGTGAAGTTCGCTGGTTTTTCTGTTAATTTTTACAACCATAAACAAAACTTTCTGTACCACAGGCGCAGTTTATAATTTACGTTCTTACGTATAAAATACTGTTCACATGAAATGTGTTTTGCTCAATTAGTTTACTTCCACGACATTTGGGACCAATATTAGCTACGGCAAAAAAATGCTTCCAAGCTCCAAGACTCCCCTCTCGCTGCCCGACAATCGTACGGCTTTACAATAAAACTGCACTCCTGGTACACTACAGAGCATTGAGTTCAAGGTGCTCCACTACCGCTACCTCAGCAAGACAATAGCATACGGGCCTACGTTTACAAGAATTTTCCTTTTTCATCCCTTGTTAGGTTACACTCATATACCTGCAGGCACTGTCATTTACTCGTATAGTCTATATCTTGACACGGAAAGCACAATTTCTCCAAGTACAAATGCATTTCCTCTTTTACAGTTACTGAGCATCAGCTCGCTGAGCGTAACAGCGCTGCATCTTTAACGACGTTTTGTTAGGGCACGTGGTTAGTACAGTACAGTGTGCTACAAAGGATTCGAAACAGTGGTTGGTGCTCTCTTTTTCATTTATATCAACATTCACCACACACGTCCAGCCTTTGCATAACTGTGTACAGTTTACTGTTTTACTGTGTGTGATGCTTTAATAACATGCCTGCAGCTTCTAGTGTGAAAACGTGGCCACGTACTCACAAGCACGCAGTAGCAAATTCTGTGAGCTGCTGAGATTTAAACCCTGCTAGGAAGATATTTGACTTTGAGCTTTCAGCTATGGATATATGTCGGTAAACAGAGTGACTACGGTGTGGGTGGATTCCCGACGAACGCAAGGATCTTTCATGGGATCCCTGTAGCTCGCAACATGTTTCGACACGGAAGGTCATCATTACGCGAATGTGCTTATAATTTATAAAATTTCAGGCCATGTTATTGAATTTTTATACAGTTTACTAGTTACGATGTTTCGACAGAAAGAAATCTCTTTCAAAATAAGCACTAACTGCCTTCCTTTTATATTTTGTACCACTTTCGTTTCATGATAACCTGCCAGGTAGGAACATGTTACGACCTTTTGTGCAAACAGACACTATTTCTACAATAAAATAAGAAATAGTTTTGACTGAACTGTGTTATAATAACTGAGTTTCATTATGGTTGCTTTGCCGACAACATTCTGGAACAAATTCATAAAGCAATCAACAACGCCCTTGAAAAGACGGGGATCATTTGAAACGTCTTATGAACTTTATCATGGATGCGATTTATGCTTTTTTTTTTTGTCTTTTAAGGCCCATATTTTAATAAATTTTTATTACAACCCACACCTCTCTCAGGAGTCGTTTAACATGCGATCGGGTTCCTTTTTCAGAGAAAAAAAATCTCGTAAAATTCAGGACCACAAGCCATTCGGACTTATTTTTGGCTATGATGGTAATTTAAGTAAGTCCAAGGAAAGGGGCTGTTTTTTATTTCATGCATCATGACTATCTTTGCAACGACTGATCTGTACCTGCACTAAATGAACACGATTATACAAAACCGAAATGTAAATTACTGTGAAGTGCGCAGTTCTCCATTGCCTTTCCACTCTAGTCCTGCACAATAAAGGCAGAACACGTTTGTTTAATTCGTTGTCACGCCAGCATATTTTACACACAAGGACATGCATTATCATACGACATTCGTACGTGTACTTATCGGCACCCACAATCCGCACGTAAGGGTATCACGTGTCACCTGCCATTGCTATCAAGCAGAACACAGTGCTACATGTTTTTCCGCTGTACAAGGGCATCGTTTTACAAATTTAGCTCCACGACAAGGCTTCGTTTTGAACAGCTAACCGGCCAATACAGTACCCAAATATTTCAATAAACTCAGAGTTCTTTGCTGTGTTCACTGACCACTTATGACCGGACCTAACCGCAGCCATCCCCTTCACGCAGTCCATTTTAACAGCACTTGCATATTACACCTCTACGCTGCTCAAGTGGGTTTCCGACTAAAAAACTGCCTAATCCTACAAGATGTTTTCAAATCCGGTTAAGCCTCGAAACCAGAGACTCTCAACCGGCGTGCCGCGGTAAACTAGCAGATAAGTGCCACCAGCTTTTGCCAGGCTCACAAGAATGAGTACATAAAATGAAATATGAAAACTGAAAATCAAACACTGTTAATTTCACATTATTATCCGTAACGTAGGATGTCTTTGTACGTAATTAGTCAACGCATAACACAAAACTTGGAAGCAGAAAAAAGTACCAATGGTAGTACCAGTTACTGTTGACAGTAATGGTGGTATAACAATAATCATTGTGACGGTATTTAACGTCCCTCTTTGCCGGACTGTGGGCCGGGATAGCGTAGTCGGTATATAGACTCGCTACGAGCTGGATGGTCCGGGGATCGAATTCCGGCGGGGGCGAGATTTTCAGCACCCGTCCAGACCTGCCCTGGGGCCTACCCAGCCTCCTGTACAATGGGTACAAGCGGCCGGAACGTGGCGTTGGCCACCCACCCCCACCTAGCGCTGAGGTTAACGAAAGAGTAGAGCTATACCTGTACTTCCCCTCTGGGCCTTCATGGCCTGTTCTAGGGAGAACTTTACCTTTACCTTGCCGGACTCCGTCTGTTGGACAAATCTGCCACGAACAGTAAATATCTCACGTTTGTGCACGCAAGGTTCTGTGTCGATTCTATGTCGCTCAATCGTTATTCACGTGTGTAATCACATTTCATGCTGCAGGGCCTTTCTTGAGAAGCTAACAGTTCCTCAGCTGCTCGACAAATTTTTCACACATTTTATGAAACCCAAAGGTTCATTACTGCGTTCACTAACAACCAGCCACTTCCTCCTACACTCGGATAGATGAACCCTGTCAACGCCCTTCCACACCACATCTGTAATATTAGCATCCCATCTACGCCTCTTCTCCCCGTATGTGCCACACGCCCCGTCCATCTCATCCTTGACGTAACCACGCTAATAAAATTCGGTGAGGCGTACAAATCATGAAAAACCTGATAAAGAAATCTTCTCCAACCCCCTGTCACTTCCGATTAAACACAAAAATGAATGATGTCAACATTTACAAAGTTTGAGTAAATATTAACCGGTTAAAACCTAAAATGTATGGATTTTAAAAATAAAATGAACGTTTTGATACGCTGAAAGAGCACTATTACATAAAGTTGGGAAACCACTGCATTTACCTAAACTTTTAAAACTGATCACTGTTTCAAAACATCATATTTCTGCTTTACAGAAATTCTTTCCATACACTAAAAAATAAGTGCAGTCCCAGTGGATGCCACGAAGGCATAGAGGAGAGTAGAGGTACAGCTCCAGTCACTGGTAACGTCAGCACTGGATGGAGACGAGTGGTCAGCTTCACGCCCCGGATACTTCACCCCCGAGGAAAGGGCCACCACGTACCCACTGAGTTGTACATAATAAGTAATACTGCATGATAGGCGTATACGTATTATACATTTTAGTTCTCTATTCTAATTATGGCGAGACATAAAACTGAGTATCCAAACGTGCCGCGGGCTCTGAAAGGTCACAAACCACTACTCGAAACATTTATAGCACTGTAATCGAAACTCACGGGCCGAGTCACGACCGCTGGACGTTGCCAAGTATACGCTGTGGCCTGACCTTCATGCGGTGAACATCATGACGATAACGCAGGCTTAACGTACCTGCTGAGCTGCTGGTACAGTATACGACTACTGTATCTGTCGTTGTAAGTAAAAAAAAAGTGCGCAAGGACAGTTTGAAGATACGGATAATGTGACTCGGCCGAGGCTCACGAATCCTGAAGACATCTTTACACAAACGAACACACAAGACACAATCAAACATTACTGAAATCGGGGCAATTAATACTCATTTTGGACAGTGTTTTCGGCTATGTCTTAGCCATCAAAAGGCAGTCCTTTACATACAAATCAGTGCTACACATTGTGCCAATCTTTTGTTTAACTATGATATCTCAAATGATTACAGTGGATTTGTGTCATTTACTTAAAATACAGTATACCACAAAATCTAACGTGAATGCCATTCTGAACTGTCAGAACTCCCGCTGTTCACATACATCCCTCCATCCATTCAGTCATTCAGCGGTCCTCTGCAGCACTCAGTTATTCATGTCTGCATTCCTAAATATCAGAGCAATAAAGTCCTAAACTTCCTCTTCTTCCCCCATTGTCACAGTAACTAGCATTACAAGCATTGTGGTTCTTGAGATATCAGTGCCTCACTTCTTAATAAATGCACTTTTCTGAAATAAAAAGAGCCTTACTGGAATTCTCAGAAAGTATAATCGTAAGAAGTAAAGTATGAATGTCAATGGTCGTGCCATGGCTCAGGCGGTTAGTCGCCGGCCTCTCACTGCGGAGGCCTGGGTTCGATCCCGGGTGTCCATGTGGATTTGTGGTGGACAAAGTGGCACTGGGACAGGTTTTTCCCCCGAGTACTTCGGTTTCTCCCCGTCAATTTCATTCCACCAGCGCTCCATTACAAGGAAAAAGAACGAAAAAAAACTAATAATCTTCAGGTTGCAGAGTTGCACAATAAGCCTCAAGGCTGCGGTGCGTCCGTAGCATCTGCTGAAGTCACTAAGCCGATTTTCACGAAATCCATGTTTTCTGTACTGCTTTTTGTAGAGAACTACTTACCAAATTTCATGAAAATCCGAAGAACGGTTATGCGCTGACACCAGTCACAGACAAGTGAGCGGATGTGGTCAGCACATAAGGCTTTCTTTTACTTCGCAAAGAACGCCTAAAATCTGTTCTTTCCCAGGAACGCGTACCTCACAGCATACACATCTCCCGGTAACAATGGATGCCAGGACATGCGGTGTGTAACAGCGTGTACCTCACAGACAACACAATATCATGGTAAGCTTGGTGTCACCCACTCACACAAGGGCATTATATCGTATGAGGTAGATTACCACTGCTCTAAGTGTAGCAATATTAATGTTAGACTAATTATTTTATACTATGCTTCTGCAGGACAGATCTGAAGATCCATTTATTACTTCCGTGCTCTGCTATTCGTAGTACTTTTTATCCTGCTGTTTTATTCTGAAACAGCTTTAACGTAGTATTTTAACTCGGTAATTTACAATTCCCTGTATGCTTTATTGTTTATTGTTACTGCTGTTTTGTACTTCCGGTGTTGTCTGTGCTTGTTTACCTTGTGTTTGCGTCCTATGGGATTCTACACTCGTATATAATAACATTCGACTGTGCCATGTATTTTCTTTTTCAGCATAGCACAACGGGGAGTGCAAATTAAAGATCTTGACACTAGTTCATGATGGCGGCGATGATAGATACATGCCGCTTTTTTTTTTCTTGAACCTCGACCGGCACACAAAAACTACATGGCCCTAAAGTGCATTGGGCGCAAGACCGCTCACTTCACAAACCAATCACACAATACAATCGAAGACTGTCCCTTGGATAGAGAACGGACTAACACAAGACAGGCATTGCATGTATAACACTGGGGCGCGTTCGCGTAACGTTTATACCTCCTCGGCTATTCTGACAGCCTGACACCATATCACTGGTAGAGAGCACTTTTATGGCGATTTAATGTCGCCGGCAACAATCAAACGTACTTAGGTCTTCATGTAAAGTGCGCGATATTTTTGGCCGATTTTAATCCAAATCTGGATTTTCTAGACAGATTTTCATAAGTCCTCAATATCAGATTTCAAGGAGCCGCGCTGACACATGCGAACAGACGTACGGACGGCCGGACATGACGAAGCAATTAGGTACTCTTCGCGACTATGCGAACGCGCCTAACAAGAATATAAAGCCATGTTAATTATGCTCTTTTCACGTGACTTGGCGGTTGCAAAACCTGCAGCCTTAAAATCCTTCCTTTCAGCACTTCCATGGTTTTCCTCTTACTCCTTTATAATCACATGCTAATGCCCCTTTAACCCTTCAGCACAGGCCACACTCCCTGCTATATTATCGACCTCACGTTTCTCATGCACTTCATCCCTCCTTTCATCTGTGTAATTCAAGCACATGAACTTACTTCTGCCGCTTCCACACATGTCCCTTCGTCCCTGCCACCATACGTCAGTCAGGGATCCCTTATCACACTTTGATTCTTGGTCAAGATATGACCTGTTACTTTCCAAATGCCTAGCAAGAGGTTCAACAATTCAACCGCGACGTTTGGTCTGCCATACCTTACCGCCGGTGTACACAATATTTCGTGTAATGGGTGATGTGAAAGTGCTTGCGTTCTTCTGTGTAATGTATGCCTTTCATTCTGCATAGTTCATCAGAGTCAACAGAACAACGCCCTCATTACAGCGACATATTTTTAAAGCATGAACTTCAGTTCGCGAACAGTCTCGAACACAAACTGCTCGTAATAAAATATCGAGGTCTATAACCTGCGAGGTTCAGGTCGCCAGAGTCACAATTCAATCAGGTTTGCGCTGAGACAGAGGGATCATACTTCCAGTGTCTAATTCCACAAATAGCCGCTCCTTGTCCCAAAATTACAAATACAATTGTGACAAAATTACTTAAACGAAGAGGATATGTTATAACAAACTATGATCTAACTCACGCATATGGTGTAACAACAACTGTCACCTCCCAACAACTTACGAACACTGCCTCATACAAAAGAGTACATGTCTGGAGAGTCTGTCTGCAGTGCATTATGCAGACAGATGAAAGTGCTACCCCTTTGTGGTTTACTTTATGACTATGTGAGCATCCGACTCCACAGCGTCGATGACGACTGGTGAGTGAAATGTAACTTGGAACAAAATCGAGGTACTATCCCGGGATTTTCCTGGAGGGACAGAAACACCACCAGCGGTTTCAGTCAGGCCAGCTGGTGTACCAACCTAGATTCAAGTCCGATACCTTCTGAATGCAAGTTATAGAGAAACAAGCCACCCCACCTTCACAGTAAAAGTGAACCACTGCTATGATTACCTTCCCACTCATACCTACAGATTTGAGGTTCCGTTGTCACAAATTTGTCTGCATTTCTGATTCTTCTACACCTCCAGGCCACCTACTCTTCGTTTATTTAATCGCTCTATCAGAATGACGTCACAATAACTTAAGATTTACTTGGTGCACGAACCCCTCTTTATAAGTACCTGATCTACGGGGACAAGGTAGAACTGCAGGAACAACAAATTCATCAGTATGGTAATCACCAGGACGTCAAGTTCAACCTTCCCACCACACAGGCCTCTTTTGCTACATCCCTTTGTCTCGCATGTCAATTAACTGGATGCAGCGCTTAAGCCTCTGGTCACTAGAGGATGTTGGGGGATACTAGGGGAGTCTTTACGAGGTGCTGAGTCACCACAAAAAGATACGGCGGGGTGGATAGTAATAGTGAGATAGAGACAAGGAACAAGAGAGTAACCCGCAAATTGGATCACTTGGTGGAAATGGCAAGGCCTACTCATAGCGCTGCCCGAGGAACTTCTGTTCTCTTACTGCGACAGCCCAGCTTACAGAAGAATGGTGACAGAAAATCGGGCAGATCAAAGGAACTAATGTGCTTGGGTTGACATCATTACTCACAAAGCGACAATAAGGGAAAGTACAGCACTAACAGACCGAAGTCCGACTACACAGATATAAGGTCTCCAGGACAATTCACAACCGGCACGTAGCAGACAATCCATTCATCGAGAACAAGTTGCCGATGAAGAGTGTATTCCGCTTAAGTCACTACTTGTTACTCATAAACTGACACGATCCCACTTACCCTTCATAACACTACAGATCAATAATGGCATATCCAATGTATGAATTCTTCATGGGGCCTTGTATGATTGTAGGTGTTCCTGCGCAAGTAACGCTGGCATATGGGGGAGTGCAGGTATAGCTCCATCCATACGTAAAGCCGGCACCTGACTGAGGCGAGTGGTCAGCTTCAGGCACCGGTCGCTTTACCCCAGAGGGGAGAGGCCGCGGTACCCACTAACAGGACGCTGCGTGGGCTCGAGCCGGTGTGGGAGCCTTGCAGATGAGAAGAAATGTCCTGCCCTGCCAGAAATCGAACCACGATTCCTCGATTTCCAGACCGTAGTCTTGTCACAAATTCACTCTGAGCATAAAACAGCATACAGCTGTATGTAAGAGTTAAGATTGTCATGGAGGTGTTGTGGAGGTACACGCTGCATCCAGCTGTAGGGTTGCTAGTAACGTAAACTTGAAGACAAAAGCGGCGCGTTCCTCTCTTGGCATCCACGGATCAGACTACACGTTATCTCAGAACACCACATCCTGCAAATTACAACTGTTCGAACACAAAGTGTTAAATAAACGCGTATTTTGTACCCAAAAGGCAGGATCTGGCTCAGGATGGTGGCCCCAGAGACGGACAGTATTGACACTTCCGAGTTAGCAGGAGGCATCGTTGTTGTCCTGAAACGCAAGCGGCCATGTAAAACAAATATTTCGGACTCTTATAGCAGCCGGTAAAGTGATTCGGCGACGGGAGTTCGATTCTACGCAGAGACAGATTTCTTCGTTACAAAGTCCTGCCTGACTGTAAGAACCATTCATCTCCAATTAAAATGTAACTTGAGGCCCTTTACAGAACGTACAAAGCGGCTGGAGCGTGAAGCTTACCACTCATTCTACAGTGAGGCCCCGAATGCGCGGAACTTTTTATCTGCATACTCCCTATATGCCTTCACTGTGCGATTCTTAAGCAGAGGGATAAAATTCAGTTTGACATGGGCGATTCTGCATAGTAAATATTCTTTATAACTGCCCTAGAAATAGGCGTACTACAATAAAAGTGAGAACAGTAAGTTCTAAATGGTTCTATTTTCTGTAAGATATCAAATGTGCATTTCCAACTTGACCCCATAATCATATACCGGCTGGAGACCGAGCGTGTAGAACACAAGTCGACTGCTTTCTAACACCGGTTCCCGTTGGATCACTGCAGTGAAGCAACACGGTTAGATCTCGGATGGGTGACCGCTCGGAACTGACAGCTGCGAGTGACTGGACGGTCGGCTAACACCAACAGTTTCATTGATTTCTTCTATTGGCAGTATGCGGAAACCAGGTGACTTCGTCTTTTTCAAGGACCGCCTGAACGAGCTGTCCTCAGCATATATTCGGTAGCCGAGGCGTTATCGCAGGGACGAAGACAGCTTCCATCAAAGTATTCGGGCGAACGAACTACTGGCCTATACAATGGACGCTCTCGACGACCCGTCCTCCATGATGGGAGTCCCGACTCCCTCATCACCCTTGCCTACATGGGAGGACTCGTTCTCTCATACAATGAGACAGCAGAAGCCCTGGCTGCCAGTCTTCAGGCTAAGTTTCAGCGGATGAATAACCAGTCGGAACCGACAGTAACTGAGATGACTAACGAGGTGATGCAAGCATACGAGTTTCTCCTGCAAGTAAAAGTGAGTTAACGAACCCCGGTGGGTCCTAAGGGTCACATCAAGGGCCTCAAATCCGACAAGGCCCCAGACCCATACGGTATACGAAACAGGGTCCTGAGGCATCCATTTTACTGAGCGATAGCCTCTCTCACGAAGGCGTGAATTTCCCACCAGGACTGCAACACGCTCGCGCGATCTCCATACAGAAACAAAAAAAAGGACCCCACGCTGCCTTTATCCTACTGACCGATGCGTCTATGATTGGTAAGGAGTTTGAGAAGATCCTATTTACTGGGATCCTAAGCAAATTAAGAGAGCGCAGACAGTTCGTGATTCGCTGGCCAGTCTTGTTCAAAGAGTCACTAGCAACTTCGACAAGTCTTAACAAGCGGGGTTTCCTGGACATGGCTATGGTCTTCGACACCGTATGAATTGACAATCTCCTCTACAGGCTAAACATTCCAAATATCCCACTCTACGTGCTGAAAATCATATCATCCAACCTCCAATCACGGACGTTTAAAACGTCCTTCTTCGCAGCCACGTCAATTCGTCGCTGGGTGCGTGATAGAGCGGCTCAGGTTGGCCCTGTCTCTCGTCCTTCACCCTGTACGTAAACGACAGTCACAGCCAGGTCCGAGCCAGCAGACTGCTCGTCACCTATCTGCCGACGTTATGTCAACAGTTTCGAGTACTGGGTACGGGAGTCGAGGATCGCCATGAACGACTCAAAGAGCACCGCGGTGCTCTTCGTTAAAGACTGCGAGACGTGCTCAAAAGTAACGGCCAGTAAAGCTCTTATGGTGAGCCAATCCAGTGGGTCAATACAGCTCGGTATCTTGGGATGACCCTCGACATACACCAAATCTGGTCGACTCACATGGATCAAACTGTAAGGAATGCGGCCAGAGACGGCATGCTAAACCGTCTCCTTAATATGACAAAAGAACTATCCCATTTTCTGCTGGCGTTATTGGGCCACGAACACTCATTTTGACGTTCGAGACTGAAGTGTAATTACGCAAGAAATCACATGTTGTAAACGCTATCGAAATCAAACGTTATCAAAATTCACCTCAACATGTCCACTGTAGGTTACTCAGGAGTACGACTTTGACCTCTTTAGCAGTTTCGTAGGAAGTCAGACCGTATGTTTAACCAGTAACCGATTATTCCGGTTACAAATGCACTGGGCTACAGTACAGTCGTGTCTTGTGGGGGCAAATTAATTGCATTATGCGAGATCGAATTTTCTGTTCTGTTCTATCCGGTAAGAGCTGGGTATCAACTGGACTCTAGGCTTGTTATACACTGAGCACCTAACAAATGGTGACCGGTGAACAGTGACAGACTTACCTTCTTCACAGTGTCTACATGTTTTCTCTGCAAACTTCGACCGGAGATACATCCTCATCCACGCTGTCAAGACCAAAGCTCACTCCTCAGTAACCATCAGTACTTTCCTCTTGTATAGTTTCTAGACCTGAATGCCCATTATATTATTATTATTATTATTATTATTATTATTATTATTATTATTATTATTAGATGAATACAGCATACGTTCTTCGCGCAAACGTATTTAACCACGTATGTCTAAACCAAAGATGGAGTGCATTTATACCGGTGACGTAAATTCAGTATATACAGTACCTAGCACTGATCAGGTCAACGGTGTTCACTTTCACGTTTCAGAAAATAACTCGTAATCCGCTCCGCAAACCTTATCCCGCATGTCTGTTCCTCACCTTCGATTTACAATGTGATATCTGACGTCGCCACGGAGGTAAATAAGATTCATTCGTCCATGTGACATCAGAAAGTTCCAATTGTGTAAAAGTTCCTCACAAATGCACGTATGTGGTCCCAAACAATGACGAAATTGCAAAGACGCGCGAGCTATCTGCGGTGAGCTTCTACGTTCCACTCTTTCAGTCTGTCATGTGAAGCAGAAAGCAAAACACCGAAATGCAGTCATAATCAGTTAACTCCGGCAGCGCTGTTGCTGTCACATCCATGAACAAGAGGGCATCTGCACATCGATCCCAAAATCTTCGCGTTTGACACTAAGCGGTATGGCACACCTGCGTGATACTGAAACTGTGACTGAGCACAAATCTAACAAAGTTAACTATGAACACAAAATAATTTCCGCCACGTCTGAACAAAGATACTGTTGATGTTTGCCGCAAACACACGCTACGAACTCCGATGCTGGACTACTACTGCTACAGTTCCATTCATTCGGTAATTAATATCGTTCATCCATTTTTCTTCCTAGGAAGCCGGAGTTTCCGTCTGCTGACTCCATACGGCTTGTTCAAAGTTGGCAACGGTTCGTATGAACTGTCTAATATAATTCCTGTTCCGTGACATCCCTTCATACCAGACAGTGCAAGCAATTCCTCCGCTTTCAAGTCGCAACGAGAAAATCGCTAGCTGCACTGTGTCAGCCACTAGTTCCCCTCCTTCGGTCTCAACTTATCCACTTTGTAGGCAGGAACAAACAAGGATTTCCGAGGTGAAAACATGAAGCCTACTTTCTATGGCATAATTTCTAGACCTACGTATCTATAGACACTACTAATGCTGCTTCGTGTTACCATTTTCAGGAACGTGTTACTTAAGTAGACATTCTACATACGTTAAATTTGTCGCATATTATGTCAAACATTCGTATTGTCGATACGCTTACAACAAATTATATTTCATATGTATTGTGCACATATGTTTATGATACATGCGCACCAAATCTGAAACCCTGACCCCAGAGGCTTATTAGAATATTGCAATCAAATCGAAATCCAAAGAAAATTTCCACATGGCCGTCATGTAATTTTACATTCTACAAAAATACTGCCCGGATAGAGTTGCCAATATATTTTCAACGTACGGCCATACCTCATATAGTGCAACCCTCACTTAGTGCCCTTAAAGGTCCGTGAACAGAAATTCCCAATTACACACTATTTCGACATACCGCCACAAATTGCAGTGAACAAACGGTGTTAATGTATTGGGGTTTGTCTGTATTTCAAAACACAAAAAATAATGTCGATAGTGTCGCTCAACCCTCGCGAGTCCGTCGATCTGCCATGCTGTTATTACCGACTGCAGTAAATTGGAGAACACACACACCGGTATCATGCAAGCCTACTTGTTTCTTTGCAGAAGTAAAAATAAGTTAAAAACAAATGATCACTACACTGAAATTCTGAACATACTATTTGTTACAAGAACACTGAGGAATGTCAATCGAGAGCACCTCATCATCAGCAGGATGACAAGTAGGTGTGACAGCACCGAGTAGGCCTACAACATGGTTGTAACTCAATCTTCTGTCTTTACCCGCGACTGTAAAGGGGAAGGCCCAAAATAATTGCAGTTTTCTGTAGCCGCCAGTCATCATATGCCGTCTTGCAAACAAGTCACAAAATCGACCAGTAAAATAAAGTCATACTTAAACTACTGAGACCGAAACGCAAAGCAAATAAAACAAGAACACCAACTTCTAAAACTATACGCAGTGAACTCAGTTTTTAAAACGGAGTCATGAATTTGCTGGGCAAAGCAAATTCCGTGGGCCACAAGATGCGCACGTTAGTTCTAACGTTAACCTGACGGGAGAGAGAAAGAAAGGACCATGTTTTCCCAGTTGTAATGCTGAGTCAGATTATCCGCCAGCCACTGTGCAGTAAAGTTCTGAAACACAATACACTCGATCAAGCACGAACACGTACACACGCTACGAGATCAACGCTAGCCGTGTTGTTCTGTAGCAAAATACTGATGACAAAAACACTCTTCCTAGGGAAGCGTTTCCTTTGTTCGACTTACCTTTTGCAAACGCTCGGAAGACACTTGTCTATACTCCGGTAACTGACGTTACGGAAAAAAGTGAACGAAACTTACTGCGTTCACAGTTTTGAGATATGTGCCTAGAACTTGCTTTTGTGGTGAAAATTACAGCGTGGACACTTAACTGTGCACATCCCCAACACTGCTTATATAACTTTACATATATCAGAAATCCAACGCACAAATCTGGTACCAAAAAACTGGGATCTGTACCAGGCCTATTCCACATTATCGAAACTTCATATTACTTTCACTTTAATTTCATCCTCCCAACTCCGTATCGGTTTACGAAGAGTTCTATACGATGCAACACATGCAACCCTTCAGCAAAACTGCACGCGTTCCGGCACAAGAACAGGGCCACACGTTTACTTAAAACTGCATACGTACCGCTATAAGAAGAGTACGTTACAACGTGGAGTGTACACGTGTACAGGCTGCTGTTCCACACAGTCACTAGTACAAGTACGGGGGTACCACGTTTATAACGTGGACTGCATTTATACACCATAAACTAACCTTCCGTAAATAATATTAATATATACTTAGTTATCTAAAATTAACAATGGTAACATATTTACGCCGATCCCAGTGGCCGTGCGGTCTAAGGCGTGGGTCTGCGGCCGCTCGCTTACTAGGATTGTGGGTTCGAATCCCACCGGGGGCATGGATGTCTGTCTCTTGTGAGTGTTGTGTGTTGTCAGATAGAGGTCTCTGCGACGAGCTGGTCCCTCGTCCAGAGGAGTCCCACCGAGTGTGGTGTGTCTAAAAAAGTGTGATCGTGAAGCCTCGAAAAATGAGGCGGCCTAGGCCTCCCAAGGGGCTGTCGAGCCATTGGGGGGGGGGGACAAAATTTACAGGACGAGATCTCTTCGGATCACATAAGATCGGGACAGATCACACATTTCTTAAATCGACAAATGCACACTTTTTATTTATTATACAATACGCATTTGTTGGTTTAAGAAACGTGTGATCGAATGAAAATGCACGGTATGAACAATATAAAGTTCATCGGGACAGATGTTTGTACGCATGCTCCATACAGAATATAAACTACGAACGTAGAACTGGAACGGTTCAATATCACATAGTTATAATACCACAACAATGTAATTTTATGTTCATCAACTTTACGTATTTTAGAATTTCAATATTTTAATCATTCCAGGAAGGGCGATGCAATACCTAGATTAGCGTGTTGGGCTCGTATTATTTTGTTCTGAAAAGCTCCCTGAGGATGACACCCCGGTGCCGAAACATGTAGGAGTTTAATACTTGTCATGAATTGTTAGATATGGTAGCTAAAACCAACAAATGCACACAAGTGTATGAACATACATTATAAACGTAGTACATCTCCTACATGTTTCGGCCACTCATGTGGCCATCCTCAGGGAGGTGCGTTACGAGGAATAAATACATTGCGGTGCTACAAAAGTTTGTGAACCAATGCACAGATGCAAAATATTGTTTCAACTCTATATTATGCTATATAATTTTATTTATCAATGTATTACGAATAACCTTCTACACACATTTATTTCTTTCCTTTCAGGATGGTGACATACATACTATATATACACATCATTTATTACATACTATAATTAATCACAAAAACTTCTGATCTGTATTTTAAAGTTTAATATGTATTTTAAACCATGTAATTTTTAAAACTTAATATTTTACATCTGTGCATTGGTTTACAAACTTTTGTAACATTTTAATGTATTTCTTCTTCGTAACGCACCTCCCTGAGGATGGTCACATGTAGGAGGCACACTACGTTTATAATTTATGTTCAGACACTTGTGTGCAGTCGTTGGTTTTAGCTACACTAATCTAATTGTTCAATGCACGGTTATGGATCATTTAAAATTGTCATGAATTGTATTTTATTAAGTGCATATGTTGGTTGATGTATTAATTGTATTTACTCAATCGCAGATACCCGCAGTGTGTAAACAATACACGATGCAATGGTGCAAACGTCATATTAGGCTGTATTTAAGAGTAGGCACATTATGGCAGCCTTGAACTGCCGAGGACTATGACGGTAACTAATCCACACTCTGCGCCGGGCTGATCACTCGTCCAAAGGAGTCCTACCGAATGTGTGGTGTGTCTGAGTGTGATCGTGAAGCCTCGACGAGGAGGCCCTGACCCACTAGGGGCTGTCGCGCCGTGGGGGTGGGGGGGGGGGGGGGAATGGCAGCCGGGTTAGAATCTGATGGTCATGCAGTTTATTTAATCTTCATCATCCCCTAAACAACAATTTAAAATATAAAATGAAATGCAATGCATCCAAAAAGGCACGTCAGAAGAGATTTATTTTCGATTTATTGAACGGCGCTGTCATACATCTATATGGCGTCGAAAGATCAAGTGTAACAGTCACTAATGAAATGGAAAGGATGTGGAAGGACGCAGTCGTAACGCATCTGACGTACAATCGCGGCATATTACTGCACGTGCAGACAAACACCATTAACAGCCCTTCCTGTATAGTCGGTCCGACGGTCGAAATTGAAACAGGGCACACCCCTGAACACAACTCAAGAGGCGTAACTGCTTGCGTTAGCTGTCTCAGCTCATCGCAACAGCAAATGCATGTTAGCGTGAAAACAGTTCTTTTTAATGAAGGACTGGAGGACCGAGCACCACAGAACGGGCGGTGACATCGGTCGCTATGCAACGATGTCGTTCGCTCTACGGCGAGCTGTCCCGCGATAAAAACAGCCCTGCATAATACAAATTATTAATGTGCACTACGTGATCATACTTGTAGATTTTATGAGCGGGCTCCGATTTACGCTAATCATGCACTTCGTTACGTAACAACGCTCTTTCAACTGCGCCGGTTACACCGACATGGTGAAACCATGTCAACTAATGCTGATAGGAAGGCAGGCGATAGCGAATCATTTCAAAATACTAACCCAGGTATGCCAGAAACAGATCGTGTAAGCCCCGAAAATGTGGTCAAATCAGTCGGTATAACATGTCGTTGTGCTCAATTAAGGACCATGCCATGAAAACAGACGGGGGAGTGAGTGCATAGCACCACAAATTCTTAACTTTGGCACTTGGTGGTCAATTACATAAGGAGGCTGGGTGAGAACTAAAGCCAGTCTGAACACGTGGAGAAGAAAGTCTCTCTTATTCGCACCGGGAATCAACGCCCGATACCATAATCGTCCAGCCCGCAGCACACCAAAAGAGGTATCCCATGTAGTGCACACTTGTTACAATTGTTCGAAAAAATTCAGGACTGAATCCCGGTTTCTAATTTGTTCAAAATCCGTTAGGAGAAAGTGGCGTACAGGCAGACGGATATGAGTGTGGAGTGAGTACATAAAGAATACTTGAACCAGTAAGCAAATTACCTTCATTCGGTCGCACTAATTTTGGTGGCTGAATGTTCACGTTATTCAGTCTTTGTTAATAAAGAGAAAAGCTTCGTTATGTTTCAAATACGGTGACCAATTAAACTGAGGACGGCTTTTCGAGATACGCAGTAACCACAACTAGAGCCCTGAAGACCACACACGAATATTCACCATCCTAAAAGCCCCAATCTCATACAAACATGAAGGCTAAGGCGCTATTCTGGATGTATATACAACAAATTCACAGGCAGGTGTTAACGTGGTCACGGTGTTGTAAAGCTGCTTCCTCCTCTAATACATGTTGTGGCTTTAGATTGCACATGTGGCCTGCCACTCGAATAAGCCTCGTCATGAAGCAAAATTATGTATAAAGCCTAACAGCTGAATCTACCTGATTCTCCGTCGTGATGATTGGTTTTACAGATCTCTCTCTCTTCTTAGATTTCTTCACCTCCCTTTTCACCCCTACGCCAACCACCTCACTTTTAGATAACGCCTGCAACCTCAGTATTGCAACTTTATTTAACTTCAGAGGTTCACAACATTCAAAAACACTCTTCTGGAACAATGGAAAATTCCTGATCAAAGGAATTATCTTCACAGCACAGAACACCAAATGCACCAGTTGGCACTACAAGATACACTACACAGATTAAAGGGTAGCTATAAATTTCCTAACGGGCGCATTGCAGTAGCGGAATCCAGGTCTCGTTCTTTTCAGCATTCACTGCCACCAGCGGATAGGCGAAAAAAACGTTACGTATTGATTTTGTGAACGTGGGCTGTTCGAGCAAGGGTACATTTGTCGGCGGGTATGTATTTCTAATTTCACTTCGCCTTTACGCCCCTCACTGGTTTAACGTAGACACTCGACTCCATCACGCTGTATATGAAATTAACGACAATGCAAAGAACTGCAGCCATGACACGAGGGCGATTCCTGCACTACAGACGCACTACCCACCTCTACGGCACCGCGGCCACACTCGCACTGAGGCTGGGCAGCACGACAGGCTACTGGGCGAACAGTCTGCGAGCCTTGCAAGGCACCCGCGCATACGCCGACACTCGCGCCCAGCATCCCGCGACTTCCTGGCGCACTGCATCATTCACTTCCTACTGATCTCCGTCCGCTTGTGTCTCCTCCGAATACAAGCTCATACTGCATTATTAAACCGGCATAAAAGCGGAGGGGGAGCGGCACGAGCAATTTGGGTGAGCTTTCTTCTTCTCATTCTAAACGAAAGACACGCAGCTCGTTTTAAGGCCGTCTACTCATTCCATAATACAATCCGTCAATCTCGTCCGCATTACACTCGGACTTATTTTATGAAACTTGGCAGATCATACAATTTGTCACAAACGATCTACTTGTGTATTCTACTTTATACAGACCCCGGAAATGATAATACTTAGACTCCACAGATCCCATGTACTCATTTCAATGTTGTCTTCGCCCCTCGTGCATTTAGAAATGTATTGCACGTCATAAGCCTTCAAGCTGGGACTGGCACTGACAATGTTACCTCCAGCATAACATTCGCTACATCAAAAATCAAGAACCAACTAGATGCACAATCACTATTAAAAACTTTAATAGTAGTATTACATTAAACCCGACATGTTTCGGTCAGGTACCTGACCATCTTCAGGGGTACACTACATTAAAATGTTATGTCCATATGTAATACACACTTGAAATGTGAGCATATAAGGTCTAGTCCTGTATAATGTTTTTATAAAACACAATTTTAAAGTCACTGAAAATCACTAAAAAAGTTGTTAAAAAACGGTCAACACTTGAAATCATTATACAGGACTAGACGTTATATGCTCACATTTCAAGTGTGTGTTTACATATGGACATAACATCTTAATGTAGTGTACCCCTGAAGATGGTCAGGTACCTGACCGAAACATGTCGGGTTTAATGTAATACTACTATTAAAGTTTTTAATAGTGATTGTGCATCTAGTTGGTCTTGGTTTTTGATATATACGAGATGCACGGTGAAAACAATATTAAATACATTCGCTACATTTTCGTGAGGCTGTGACATTTAGTAAAATTAAAACATGAATATACTGGTAACAAGGATAAACAAAACACGTTCAACCAATCAGGTATACTATGAATCGGTTTCTTTGCCTTTTTATGCCGTAGAAGAAACCCACAATTTTATAACCCACTTCAGGGGGAAAACAAAACGACCTGTAGGCCTATGCGTGACGCCACCGGAAGTTACAGCCCATTAAACGGTTCCTGCTTCGTGTTCGAAAGACAGCCGCCTCGATCCTTACGTGGCCTGGCGGTCGGCCGTCTTGGCTAGATTTGCGTGGTCTCCTCCGTTCTTACAAGCGTCTCAGAAAACACCTTAAAATAGGCCACGGCCATTACATTCACAATCCATCTCATTTTGCCATTTATATTCATTCACGAATTCAGCGCCTCCTAAACAAGTTACGTCAAGCGTCGTTACATAAACTGGGTAACAATCGCAGGAACTGTAGTTTCGTACTGGCGGATAGAGCATACACTATTTGCAGTACTTACCCTCTTCCTTTCTTGTTGGTGTGTACATTTCCCACTCTGGAGTGGGATATAATGAATCCTATCTTGCTATCTACATCTCTGTCCTTAATGATGGCGCAAGCTAGATTAACCGGATAATCGACTTAACAGGCAATAATCCAGCAGGCAGTCAAGCTACTGAAACGGAGAAGGAAGAGGGTACGGTAATGGCACTGCACTGGCTGCTGTGCTTGTTTGCCTTCCTGACTTCTAATTACGGAACGGGGAAGAACATTATTAGTTAGTGAAGACGCCGAAAGCAGGAACTCAGCGACAGGGATAAGAGCTGACTCGGGCTTTCTGTTATGCTCTGCCCCCGAGAACTAATCTCAAGGAACTACACCTTATCCCTTTCATTTGTAAGAACGATGACAGAAGGCAGCTTTCTTTAACCTCGCAAGATCTAAAAGTTTATACGCAGACACGCAAGCCTTCATATCCTCTAGCGTGCACCTTATTTTGAGGGGACACTCCTACACAAAAAAAAATTCATTCTTGCAAATGGGTGAGCTTCGACGTGTGCAAGTCAAACCCCAAGCGCACAGTTCTGCGGGTGTGGATATTTCTTGTCACAACATGGCTACAGTTGAACTTTCTGGCGACACAGCAGTCTTCGTATTGAGTCATTAAAGCGCACAATAATTGATCGCGACAAAGTATATACACAAGAAGGAATGCACATACAGCGTAATGCTCAGACGCCTTCGGATCCTTGTATACCGATTCGTCCACTTAGTTTGCAAGCTGGCCACTGTCCTACGATGATTTTCTGTGTTAAATTTATCGGTCATAAACTCAAAGTTCCGCCCTGTCGAAATATTTTGTAACTGTTGAATTAGGCGTATTTATAATAAATCACTCTAACGCCGTACACTAAAGACTAATTAATAAAGGAACTGCAGCCAAATGGAATAATTCCCTATTCGTTTGGTGATTAATGCAATTACATACACATACCATCACAGTTGGTCTTACAGGCTTATGTGAATAGGGTTCACTCCAATACTTGTTCACTCATAATTTCAATTCGCACATTTACTTCTAAACAATGCTTTGAAACAAAAAAGTTTGTTCATCCATGACCTTCTTCAGACTTATGATGCAGGTAAACAGATCGTAACGACAGAGTAGTCGTTGCGTAATTTCTCAGTTTCCGTGTGGCTAAAACTGACTTTACTGCTCAGACGGAGTCAATCGAGTATAAAGCAATAAGTATCAAATACTATGACTATATGTTTGTATCTTGTCCTTAGTGACCAGGCATGCAAATCGAATCGTTTTTCGCCGTCTGCCTCTACCGTATTTCTTGTAACTATCTCGTAAAGGGCATGACTTTAGGGGGGAAAACCTGCTTGCCATGAAATGTGTTCTGATTTTCTCTACACGTATTTGAAACGTTGCTCAACCCAAGCACAATTCAGCGAGATACTTCACGTACAGCACTGACCCTGCGTCTCTTGCCCGGGGGTAAAGCGGCCCGGCCGTTGCATTGACCACCCACCCCCATTTAGTGCCGAGGTTCAAGAAAGGGTACAGCTAGACCTCTACTCCCCTCTCGGCCTTCATGGCTTGCTCTAAGGTAAACTTTACCTTTTTACCATAACTTCACCCACGTCTTCACGTATTATTTTTCTCCGATATTAACCAAACTTGAATTTGCGCGACAGACTTACTAAACCTCTCATTTTACGGAAATCCTAAAAGCGGGAGCATAGTTGTTCCATGCGGGAGGACGGACGAACAGACATGACGAAGCTAACAGTCGCTTTTAGGACCTTTGCGAATGCGCCTAAAAAGATTTGACTTCTGCGACAGAACGCCGTGTGGTCCGGTAGACATGTACCTACGTTTCAGATGTACCCGTGCTCCATGATCAGCAGAGTAGACCTACCGTAATGATCGAGGCAACTTGTTTCCTTCTCGTAACACGTTCCCCATACGCAGTACCACCCTCTCCGCGAATTTGGGTCAGTGTTTTGCCGTATGCTGATGGAACCGAATCGCGCCTCGCAAGCCTACCGCACCTAGACAGCTAGACTACTTACGCCACTGATCACGCATGCGTAGCGGCGGCGTGACCGTGCTGTTACAACAGGCATTCTCATCTTCTCCACACGTTCTGGTGCAATAATGACAGTCATTTTACTCCCACGAGCTGCGCCTATTTGTACCTTATCTTGGGGAAAAGAAACTTCTCACCTTTGGTGCCAATCAGTGTACAACGCACTCGCAATCACAACTTTTCATTTTCACGTTTGTTTCGTAAGTTACAGACGTCAACATGGGCTTCCAGAGGGCCGCCACGGTACGAACACCCATTTCGCATACTCTGAGTGAACGCCAGTTCTGTGCCACATAATGCGTGAAAAACACGCAGCAGTCATAAACTACTCGTCATGTTTAAAAGAAGTCCTGACACTGCATTGTGACTTTCCAGCCATTAAAATTTCTAGCAGCTTTCCTCAAAATACAACAGGCCTTTATTCATACAAAATAATTGTAATTGGCCATACGGATATAAATCGTATATACAGTCTACGCATTAAAGACTCGTGACAACAACGAATAAACTGGTATACGATGCAATAGTTTCTGATGACATTACATTGTTTTGATATCACATAGGAAACATAAACAATCCCGTTTGTGTAACGACTTTTTAATTAACATTTTAAGAGCCCAAATAAATGAGTTCAGAGTAACTACGTGTACAAGCCTGTATATGAATTATCTATATCACCATAACATTACATAAAAATATATTTTATGTGTTTATTTACGATGAAGTTATTCCTCGTATAATCTTATAATAAGCTCTCTTTTACTGCTACCATTTTATGGGGGTAAGCGATAAAAACGTAATGGCACATCCATTACGTGCCATATAAGTTTCAATGCTCCTGCATCTAGCTGGCTCGCTAGCCTCGTGTTTTACGGCCATGCCAACATACACAACACGCGAGCACGACTATGTGATGTTATCACAATAATGACGGTAGGCAGTAACGACCTAAGTGAACCAACCGGCTTCTGTACAGTCACCCTCTATTACTTCTCTCTTTACAGTCCCTCGCCCACACCCTACACCTCTTCTTGCGGCGTTTCCTTGGCACGACGATTCACGCATTCAGCGCTTCATTCACAACAGACACAATTACCGTACACACGTAAGTCATCGTTTGAACAAATCAGTCTCGTTAATTCGAAAGTAAATAATCTAGGGGGTAGTCCTTCTTGGGAAGCCAATAGTTCCTTAGCTAGTCAAAAAATTCTCCGCATTTTATGGAACCCGAATGTTCTTTACCGTTAAAACAGCCCACAGCTTGTCCCTGCCCTGAGCCACGTAAATCCAGCCCTCGCCCTCCCATCCTATTCCTTTAAGATTCGTTTTAATATTATCCTACCATCTTCATTTAGGTCTCCCAAACGATCTATTTCCTTCAGATTTCCCCACCAAGTGCCTGTATGCTTTCGTTTCTCCACACGTCCCATATGCCCTGCCTATCTGATCGCCCTAATAATGCCTGGTGAAGACTGCAGGCAGGAAGCTCATCACTGTACAATTTCTGAAGCCTCCTGTTACTTCCTCCGTCTCAGGCCCAAACACCTTCCTCACCGACCTATTCTCGACAATCCTCACCCTACGCCCTTCCTTTAATGCGACAAAGTTCGATATTCATATACAAGAGCGCAGAATAATAGTTCCCTGTATCTTAATTTTTATTTTTGGGTATCAAACGCTAAGAGAAAATACTGTGGGCAGAATGTTAGCCATCATTCCCCGAATTTGATCTGCTCTTCATTTCATCGGGAATAAGGTTCTGGTTTGTTAGTGTCGTTCACAAATATCTGAATTTCAGCAGACCCGGCTCCTCACATTCAAAGTCCCAAACCTCATGTCCATTTGCCACATCGTAGTTCGTTCCAAAGAATCCGAGGTCCTGCGTTACATTTATTAACATGTTGATTTGTACGGTGAAGAACTGTTTGCCCCAA
Organism: Reticulitermes speratus; assembly: GCA_021186555.1. Taxonomy (NCBI): domain Eukaryota; kingdom Metazoa; phylum Arthropoda; class Insecta; order Blattodea; family Rhinotermitidae; genus Reticulitermes; species Reticulitermes speratus. The sequence continues at coordinate 21,246,608 of JAJKFL010000002.1, forward strand.
GCTGCAGGACCACTCCTTGTCGCCTGTCCGCGACTGCTTATGTAGTTTCCTCCATAGCCGGAGGCCGTCACCTCCATTTGCAACCTGAGGACGCACCATGCTGCTTTAACAGGGACCCACCTAACACAGCTATGGTGGGGAAACCTTTTGGTCAGCAGTCACTTGGGAAAAGATACGGGACACAACTTGTTAGGATGGGACGTGGATTTTAAACTGGGCCAGCATCACAGCCAATGGTGGTCACTGGTATCAGCACTGCTGAAACGTCAGGTCTCGTTACTGTAAAGCCAGTCGGTGAACATTTTAGTAATGTCACCAAAAGAGTAACAGCTCATCTTACGCCTAATTCTGGTTAATTTGTCTATATGATATATTACGGCGCTGTATCAACTGCGGCATTTACTTCTTATCAATAAGAGTAAGGCTAATTACGCACGTACAACATTACAAATAATGAATATCTCTTTCCAGACATGCCCACCGTACTGCTATAATTGTGCTTCAGAACAGCAGGTGTGCTGACCAAGATTCGAACCATACGGCATCAAATTGCTTATCCGTCCCGCTCGTGAGTGAAGTTACGTCCCACTTTATCAGCCTTACTAAACACTTTTACTGCTATTCTAAAAATAGTCACTACGTCCATAAACAGGTAATCTTCAGTGCAAAGAGGGAAAGGGATGCCAGTAATGGCGCCGAGTTCAGCAAGAACCGAAATGGACCAAATTCAACAGAGGGGGGGGGGGGGTTATGGCACTAAAACATAAAAAACTAACACGCCCCTCGTGGGCCACAGCATTTAGATCGAATGTAGCAGAAAACCCTCACACACATCTCAAATGCCACCCAAACGAATCAGATGCCAGTGTACGGATGAATTCCACCGTCCTACAAACAGCCATGCAGGCGTACAGGGGATGGAGATAAATCCCCAAGCTCATATGTAATACAGTTTCACGTTCTGACCGCTTTATCACAGGTGGGAAGACTTGCCGGTACCAATATCATGCACCCTCGATAGCCGCTAGAGCCCAATCTCGACATCCAGACGAACAGAAAACTCTAGCCATACCAGAAATCGAACTATGGACGTCTAGACGGGACAGTTACTTTACTCACAGCTAATCTCACTAAGGCCAGGTCAGGGCCAAACAGTATTTCTGCGGCTATGGGGTCCAACGCAGCCTATTGTCCAAAAACAACAAGGAACACTTTCCACACTGTAAATGTCACGGAGGGTGTAGCTGATCACTCACCCTCCTCTCATTACGTCATTGAGGATGCGTAGATCTATATATACAATCAACGCCTTCATGGTACAGTGCTTAGGAACAGGGACAGAGTTACTTCTGCCTTTCTATTGACTAATCAAATATAGACGAAAAGTTACATTTTAACTTCATGCTTTTTTTTCAGAAACAGACGCATAAAAAAGTCTGCAAATTCCTCTGATATTAAAGTTACAATTGTAATTCAATTAAAATGCCAAATAAACTCAGGAAATGAGCTCAGACTCTCACAGTCTCTCCTTCCTCCTAAAACATTTATATTGTTAAACTCGAAGTGCTTTTAGTTATGCCTTGTATTAAAGACGATATTCAGAAAACATAATATGTTATCCCATTACGTCCCAATTTCCTACATACTGTGAAGCTTCCCACTGTGTAATTATCTCTATTTGCTTTATTTAATATATGTTGAGCTCAATGTCCTGTTTCTTTCCACAAATGCCTGATATATTCCTACGTATATCACAGTTCCTTCTGAGAACCGGGAATGCTCAGTGGGTTAAGTGATATGAGTCCATATATTGCTGTCACTTATTCAAAAGTTTGATATCGATGTGTGCATTAAAGTACTCAATCACGGAAGTCAGAATAATAAGAATAAGAAGCTGTGATTTGGTCCAGAATTACCTTGTTTTATAAAATAACTTAAAATTCATATAAAATAAAATTCCACTGGCTGTTCCAGCACTGGTACGAAAAGTAGGGGAGACCGGGTTTAGTTGGCTACACGGGTAAGTTGGCACAACATTAATATCTCGCCTCTCCTTTGTAAGAGCGCAGCACCTGTGAGGCAGTATGAAGAGCAACATCCTTCATTGCAGGGAAGTTACTTGGCAGTGTGCTCAGAACTGTATCGGAAGCAAAATTTGGTTGTGTGTGTTTTGCACAGCGCCGAGTAATTTTACAACAGTTTGGTAAATACGTATTATTGAGAAGGCTGCTAGGGTTTTATCTGAACCAAAGGTATGTAATTATGCAGTATATATGTGGCAATGTGACTGATAAGTAACAGTCTTTCTTGTGCATTTAATCTCAGAGGAAACCAACCTCAAAACTGAAAGTTCGTGTTGGGTCTAGCTGGCACATTTGCTACGGGGCAAGTTGGCTCACCGTGCCAGCTTACTGCGCGGTCAACAGTGCAGCATTCTGTACGTTTCTTATTCTGTCATTTCAGTTTTGTTGTAGGAAGCATAATTATGCCCAGAACATACAAAAGGAAAACTGAAAGGACAAATATTGCCCCAGATACAGTTTTTCGAGCAGTTAGGGCAGTCAGAATAGAAAACAGGTCGACTAGAAGTGTAGCAAGAGATTTTGGTATCCCGTTTCGCTCTCTGACGAGATATTGCAGCAGAGCTTCCGAGGATGACGTAAGGGGAATTTCACAGAATCCGACATTCAGTATTGGGTACAAGAAAACTCGCCAGGTGAGTTCAGGTTCAGGGCGTAACAACCGTGCAGACACCTGATAGACTTATTGGGCGCCGTGGTAGCAAACAAATAGGGAGACTGGTGTCCGCTGAACGTGGAAAATTAGTAACTTTAGCCCTGGCCGTTTCAGCGACAGGAAACACAGTGCCGCCATTTTTCATTTTCCCCAGGGTGAACTTCAGTGCCCATTTTTGAATGGTGCTCCTGCAGGTAGTGAAGGTGATGCTAATCCTACTGGATGGATGAAGGCGGAACATTTTTTGAAGTTTGTGAAACATTTTGTTTCCCACGTGAAACCAAAAGAACGACCAGTAGTTCTTCTCTTGGACAATCATGATTCGCATTTGTCAATCGCTGCACTCGATTACTGCAAGGAAAACGGCGTGACAGTTCTGTCCTTCCCACCTCATTGTATTCACAAGCTGCAGCCGCTTGATAGGAGTGTCTTTGGGCCACTAAAGACCTATGTCAATCGTGCATGTGACGTATGGATCACAAACCACTCAGGACAAACGATGACCATTTACGATTTACCTGGATTTATCAACATGTCTCTCGACTCTGCAGCTACTCCTGCAAATATCAAGGCTGGATTCCTGGCCACTGGAATTTATCCCTACAACAGAGATGTCTTTGGTGATGAGGAATTTCTCTCTTCCTATGTAACAGACAGACCAGCGCCGGCCACAGACTCTGCAGCATTGAATTATAGTAATGGAAACATTAAACATGATGATCTGCAGGACCAGGCCCCTCAATAATTCATTCTCCCGAACCAGGTTCATCCAATAGAACACCTGCAGAAACAAACCCTTCCTCAAGCATGTCCTTGACTCCTGAACTTGCCCGTCCTTTTCCGAAAGCTACAGGCAGGAAAGAACAGCAAACGCTACTAGAAAGAAAAGAGGTACAGCAATCCTGACTGATACGCCAGTGAAAGCAGCCTTGCAAGACAAGCAGAAATCGAGACAAGTGGCAAAAGGAAAAAACACATCAGACGGGGAGTAGGAAGAGCCTTTTTAATAACCCTGCAAGAGATTCTAAGAAGAAGAAAATAGTGAGGAAAATTCAGACACACTGCTCAGACGAAAATGGTGGGGAAACATTTTGTTTGGTTTGCATGGACAGATACTCAAAGAGTGTAGCGGGGAAAAAATGGGTTCAATGTACCCACTGCCAAATGTGGGCCCATGAAAAATTAACAGCTGGCGTTTCCTGGGGATATATTTGTTGCAACTGCAAGTCGGATGTATCAGATAAAGATTTCTGAAGTTTTGTGGACATATATTGTCTGTACTGAGTATCATTTTCCAGTGTAATTTGCAATGTTTGTCCTTAGTTTTGTACGGCTTGTAAATCAGTTTCAGTATGTTGTTAGCATCATCTTAGCGTCATTTATGCTGTCCCAGAATATTTGTGACACTAATAATAAATCAGGCTCTACTATATGCCAACCTACCCCATGATATGTGCCAACCTACCCCGTATATGGGGCAAGTTGGCACAGAAGCAGAGGTTAGAAAAAGGTCCTTTTTCATGGCTTCATTACTGAAATAACTTTTTCAGTATATTTTCTTGCATAGTCCAAGAATGGCACTTGCCACCAGTACCATTATCTTTTCTGTGCCATTTGTATGAAAATTGTAAAAAATTAAAAGTGAAAAGTGTGCCTACTAAACCCGGTCTCCCCTAATCTCTCAGTCTACCAGTATGGCAGAAGGGAAATTATAAACAAACAGAGGCCACCTTATATCAATTATACTTCATCTCGGATTGCAGAGTGATACCGAATTTACAACAGTAGATAAAGCAGAGTTTGTAGAAAGTGACATCAGTGTAAACAGATCACCACCTTCCTCCACCGACTGCTACCGAAGCAGATGTGCGAGAAATTACTTTTCTGGTCCTCTTCTTCTAGGTCTTTACGGATTATGAGTCTTTTGGCCGCTTCCGAATTAACACATGCTGCAGGCCTGTATTCGGGAGCTGTTTGGTTCGAATCTCGATCAGGTTATCAGCCATACTGACAGGCGTTTTGCGTGGTTTTCCCCAGTCCCTCTAGTCAAATGCTTAAATATTGCCTCGTTACGACCGCATCATTTCCACAGCCTTACAAATTTATCAATCATCCCGCCATTCCACATCATACAATCTGAGTTACTAACAGCGCCGTAGAAATAAATCACATAAAATTATTGCTATTCTGCAGGACGCTTTGGATCGGCCAATCGCTAGGTTTCTGTCTATACAGAACAGAACACAGGCTACCGGAGACATACCTGTACACCCATGCTTCGAGCAAAATTCGAACCCACCATGCTATGTTAAAACGGTCCAAGACAGTCGGCCAGCTACTGTGATGGGCATGTTGTCGTGTTGAGTGTGCTAAAAATAAATCATATAAAAAACAGACTGTGAGAAGGCCAATAAAATCTGGACTAGACTGGGTCCAAGCAGGCTTCTAAGATGTTGGAGACGAGTCTTCGGTACCTACGCGTAATTGCGGAAAATGCTACCTTGAACATTCCAGTATCTTATTGGCTACCCCAGGCACATGCTTTACCTATGGAACGGGTTGAATGACAATGTGTTAAATCAACATATTTCAACCAATCACTACAAAAAGCATGTCTATGCTTGTATTCGTTACACGTGGGGAGCAGTTTAATGCCGTCGTATGGTCGGTGATATCAGCCTGATAGAGTGAGTTATGGAAACCGGAAACATATATCGTACCACATATTTGTCGCGCCTACAAACTTCAAGCCCATGTGTTGCCATAAATGTACAATTTGGGGATCCGCGCGTTCAGCACTAGGTCAAGGATGGTTAGCAGTTTCCTGACTCGGCTGCTTCACTCGATGTAAAAGAGCCCTCGATACCCACTGGTGGTGTCCAGGGAGCAGATCTGTTCTGAAAATAAAATTTCCGGTCTTGGCGGAAATCGAACTTCGGAGGCCCAATCCGTAGCGTCATTTAGTCACTGAGCTATCGTGGGTTCTAGAGATTATAACTAAACATATTTTCCGTAACAAAAACTACGCTGTTCCTCTATCTTTTCTTCAGCCTCCATCAAAAACTCCCCTCGCTAGATACAACCCCCTTTCTTTTCCAAATGGGTAACATTTTAGTGGTAGCAATAAACAGGGTTGATGTGTTTTTTGTTTCCACCCCGCAGCCCTCGCATGTGAATGATCACTGTTACAGTAACACATAAAAAGAACAACGGAAAGGAGATACCCTCTGCAAAGATCCAACTAACTTTACCTCCTGGAAAGAACGAGAACTACTACTGCGGCAAGTGCCCCGAGTGATGGCAACAAAGAAAACTAAACAGTCCTAGTCTGCCGCAGAGAAAATGAAGAACACAGAAAGAACACTCACCAAACGCCTGACTGATGATTTAAAAACACGACTCAAACACATTATTTTTATGACGTAAAAACAAAGAAGTATAAAATGTTCCTTAAAAAAGGGCGTGTCGGAAGAGGAAATAAGTAAAGTAAACCTTGCTGCACCACAATATATAAAGAAGGGATGAAGCAGTATTGGGGGCTAGTGTGCGAGCGTTGCTTCACCATCGTTGGCCATCAACTAAACTGCACAGCATCCTCCATGGATAAATTTTGGTAGCACCCAATTTGGCGTTAACACTGGCCTTCAGATCCAGCAGCTGGTAGAACCTTACAATTCTGATTGATTCCTACACAGTATTTTCATCGCCGGACTGAGCGCTGCAGAGCGGACTGCATCATCGGTCGCTATTCAGCAACGATGTCGTCAGCTCTACGTGCGGGCAGTCCGGCAACAAAATACTTCGTGTACGTTCATTACTTAAGAACGCAGGTCAGCTGCACGGCTTCACGATGCCCAGTAACGTGTAAGCATGATCACAAAAGGTGATTAAGGGAGGATCTAGAACAAGAAGGTAGTGGTCTATATCAGAGAACTACAGCGACTTCCTACGTCTGCCCAGACTTTATTATAAATCAAAAAGAGGAATAACAATGCCCCACAATTACCTGAAATGGCCTACACAATCAGAAGACGTGGATGGGCCTTTTTCTTCAGAATGTAATAAAACACTGCGATTTGTTGTGGCATATGTTACAGGAAAGCCACGAAATGTTACTAGAAAACTCGTACTCCCTAGCCAGACCCAGAAATTACTGCAGCGGTTGCTACAAGCCAACAGCCGTGATGGCTTAGTCGGTAGAGTGACTAGGCTACGAAATGGATTAACGGGTTTCGAATCACGGAAAAGACAAGTGATTGTCTCTTCTACAAAACGTCCAGACCAGTTCTGGGCCCCACCTAGCCTCCGGTAGTCCCTTTTCCGAGGGTAAAGCGGCCGGGGGGTAAAGATAACAACTCACCTCCACCTAGGGCTGAATGAATGGAGCTATACATCTACGCCCCCTATATGCATTCATAGTGTGTACATTTTTAGTTTTGTTGGTAAAAGCTAGCATCAAAGCCACATTCCGTAAAAACTCTTCCACAGCACACCTTTAGTTAGACGGGCTCGCGCTACTTTCTGTCGTTACACAGAAATGTTCAATATTTATTGTTCGAAGTTTACTGAGACTAACAGGACAGGATACAAGGCAAAACTGCCATAAATCAGAATAATTCTCGGGTAGTTCCAGTTTTTTCTCAAACTCTTACACGAAGTTTCACATACCGGAATCATCAGATAACAAAAGAAATCTATATTACAAACAGAAGTGAAACCAGTGCAAGCTGGGCCCTACTCCAGAATTCAGTGTAATGGCCCACCTTCACGTGTCTCTGCTGCGGAAGGCTGGCTGTGTTTTGATGTTTGTACTAATATGTGCTTGTGGCGCTGTTGCGGTTTATTTGTTTTGATAGTGCTCGCACGTTAGCTGCCCGATATTTAGGCAGGAACAAGAGACAGGCGCCATGATGCTGCAGAAGGAGACTGTCGTACTTTTGCTGGTGCTCAAATCTTCACTGTGGAAATTGTACAGTGTATGGAACGAAGTTGCTGTTTATCTTCAATCCCGGTTAGACAGCCATTTCTTGCATTTACCAATAGCAATTGCTCAGATTCCCCCAACTGTAGAGTATTGCTATTTTCCTTTTTCAAAAATTACCAGCAAAGGCATTTTGACCCCGGGAATATTGCTGTAATGGCGGACTGATAAGTTGATAACAAAACATGGTATTTTGTTTTAAGTTACACTGTTCGTCTCACAAATAATATGTTTACAGACAGGGCCCCTAGTAGCGTCTCTAGGCTTAAACGCAGCAGCAGATATGTGTATAGGTGGGATCGAGCAGCCATAACCCTTCCCAAGGAAACCTTTTGTTAAAAATTGTAAGCTACAGTGTTGTATTCCTTTATGCCATTTGCCATGGTAAATTGCATGTGTAACTTTAGTTTAGACAAAACAAAATTAAAAAGACAAATATTGTTCTTAAAAACTCTTGATAAAATGCTGCGACCAGCGACCCACTGCACCGTGCACTTCCCCCACTGTTTTGAATTTCGTGTGCTTTTGTAACGAGGCCGACTGACAACTTCAGACGGAGCTCAATCCAGCAAGCCTTCAAGCTCTGCACCTTACAGTAGCACACATTTCTAAAGGGGTGCTTTGCAGTCTGTAAGTTTACTTTCGGCCGGCTTATATACAGCATTTCAGGAAACGCAAATGTATCACATAAACAGACAAATAAATTTCAAGAGCAAAAAATGCAAACAGAATTTCAACAAAATATGTAAAACGATTAACACATGGAAGAAGTCCATTACGGCCTAACGTAAAACAGGCTTTTTAATTGGGTCAATACTTGCCGTCTGTTTCACAAAGACCTCTCTTATCAAATTAAATCGTAATATATCGGTTTATGATGTAGGCCTACATGAAAAATGTGATCGATGGCCTTATTCAAAGTAGGCGTTGTTTGGATAAATGTGGCTGAAAACAGAAATTGCCCAACAAATATAGGTAAGTCTCCCGTATCGAATTAAAACTGAATCTATAAAACAGAATTACGGACTACAGGTTCATTTAATTTACACTCTGCCTAAAGTGGGTTTTGTGATATGTCAATACTGCTACAATTCAAGACGACCAACTTACGTCTTGTAAACATCTCTCACAGCCAATTTCAACAATTCTGAATAACGGTTTATCATGTACGCTTAGAAAAAAAAAATCATTTTATGGTCTTACCTAGTTAGATTTGTACTCGGTTAACATCGCTAAAAAGATACTAAAATGAGTAATTAACACTATTAGAAAATGTCCCATACTGAACTCGGGAAATGTGTGATTAACGGTACGCGATGCAGGCCCTACATGAACCAAACATTTCCCAACTTTAATCTCCTCCTAATTTCCTCATGAATAAGTATATAACTTTGTCTCGCAACTGTCTTTCTCAGATGGTTTAACGTCGCGCGTTACCAACGATTTACTAGACACGCATCCTTAATTTTTGCTTTCTCCGCCATTCTGGTGACGAGGCATAAACTTGTGCTTCCCATTCTCTACCCCTAACTAATTTCTTTAATGGGTTTTAAGACCTTTACGTTCCTCCGAGCTGCATTTAGTTGTCACCTAATAAATTAAAACCATCAGAGCACATCAACAGCTGGTGTGTTCCATCCAGTTTCAATCCCTCCTGATATTCCAGAACTCACCTGCCGACATACTCGTACTCCACGTCGACATTAAAAAGCAGTGCCGATGAAACACCGCCCTGTTCAGATCATTCTGCATGCAGACCCAAATTAAACTACATACGCGTTATGTTTATCTGTACCAACAATTACGCGTTGCGATGGGAACAGGAAAGTCACTTTGCACGCTTTTTACTTGTTGATAAACTTCCATGGGATTTGCAGAAGCTATATGCTCAACGACAGGAAGTACACGATAGTCTAGAAGAAAAACTTGGTGCAATACAAATGTGAAGTGGGAATGTGGAAGTGCAGTGGAACAATATCAAGAAATGTGTGTTAGATACTATGAGTGATTTGGTTGGAAAAGTCAAGAGGAGAACAAGAAAGCCATGGATTACACAGGAGATGATCAGTAAAATGGATGAACGAAGGAAATGGAAGAATGTCAAAACGAAGGATGGAAGGAAGAACTACAGAAGACTGAGGAACAATTGAAAAGAGCCACGGACAACGCCAAGAAGGAATATCTGGAGAGCATATGCGACGAAATCATAGAATTTCAAAGAACAGGACGTTATGATCTAATGTACATGAAGACAAAGGAACTAAGTTGGAAAGAAAACATGGGATTCAAAACATTGGCATCGAAGACTCTCAAGAGAATATGATAATAGATCAGAGACGAGTACTGCAAATTTGGGAGAATTATATCACAGAGCTCTACGATCGAGCTAATCGACCAGAACGCCTAGAAGTCGAACCTGAAGCTGAAGTACGAGATGAAGACGAGAAAGGCCCTTAATTTTGCAAACTGAAGTGGAAAAAGCTATCAAGGAGATGAGGGATAAGAAGGCTACAGAAGATGATGATGTACCTGGGGATGTACTCAAATTGTTGGAAGAAGGTGGTCTCAGACTAATGACACAGCTGATCAACAGCATATATGTAAGTGGGGAGTGGCCCAGAGATTTCATTGAAGTTACAATGATTGCCTTAAAGAAGAAGCCCAAAGCTACAAAATGCAGCGACCATCGCACAATCAGCATCATCGCACATGCAGCAAAGATAGTAGCGAGGATAATTAGAAGAAGATTGAAAGAAAGACTGAGGATGCGCTTGGAGAAGGTCAGTTTGGATTTAGGAGAGGAAAAGGAACTAGGGATGCAATTGAGATGCTGAGAATAAGATCACAACGAACATTGGTCATAGATGAGGAATTGTGTGCTTGCTTCATAGACTGGCAGAAGGCATTTGACCGTGTCAACTGGACCAAATTAATACAAACCCTAAAGGGAATTGGGATAGACTGACGCGAAAGAAGATTGATCAGTAAATTGTACATGGAACAGAGTGTCAAAATACGACTGGACCAAGGGGAGACGAGAAGTGTGAAGATTGGAAGAGGAGTTAGACATGGTTGCTGTTTGTCGCTGATTCTGTTCAACTTATACAGCGAGTACCTTACCAAGGAAGCTCTTGAAGGGACTGGAGACTTCAAAATAAGAGGACAAGTAATTCGCACTGTGAAATATGCAGATGACCTTGTGCTACTGGCTAGGGAAGAAAAGGTGCTACAGGCATGACTAACTGAAATTGGAAGACGCTATGGAATGTGAAAAAAACTAAGGCAATGAGAATCTCAAGGCAACCATCCCCAATAAAAATTATGATAGATCAAAAGCAATTGGAGAATGTGGAATATTTCAATTATTTGGTAGCATGATAACAAATGATGCAAGCTGTACACGTGAAATTAAATCCACAATTGTCATGGCAAAATCAGCATTCAACAAGAAGATCTTTTCACCAGCAAACTGGACTTAAATCAAGGAAGAAACTAGTAAAGTGCTACATTTGGAGCATAGCTTTGTATGGTGCTGAAACGTGGACACTTCGGAAAGTATATCAGAAGTATCTGGAAAGTTTTGAAATGTGGTGCTGGAGAAGAATGGAGAAGATCAGTTGGACCGATCGTGTGAGAAATGAAGAAGTAGTACACAGAGTCAAGGACAGGAATATCCTGAATACAATAAAAAGAAGAAAGGCTAACTGGATTGGTCACGTCTTGCGTAGAAACTGCCTTCTAAAACACGTGACTGAAGGAAAGTTAGAAGGAAGGATAGAAATGACGGGAAGATGAGGAAGAAGGCGTAAGCAGCTACTGGATGACCTTAAGGCAAAACGAAGATCCTGGAAATTGAAAGATAGCACCCTGTGGAAAACTCGATTTGGAAGAGGCTACGGACCTGTCGTAAGACAGACTACAGAATGAATGAATGAGACTTCCATGCTCTGTCTCTGACCATATGGTGTCTGGTCAGGGGTACAGCACACCTCTGAGGGCAGTGACATATCAGTACGGAGCAATGGTGGAACGATGATCAGCAGTGGCAAACCGAAGAATCTCCCAGTGCTCCAGTAACACATAAATCCACCACTAACGCTGCCTCAACAATGGCAATATACAAAATAAATGTCGAGACAACTTTTGTACAATTTTATTTCACTGTACAGTATTACAAACTTGATGAGAATGGGGCCCTGTACTTATACAAGCACTGATTGGTCCGCTTCTGTTTATTGTTTCTGTTATGAATAATTCAACACAGCACCAAGGTAGCATGTGTAACAGCATTCGCAGACTTTCGTGCTTGAACACATGTATAACGCCCATATGTATCTGTTTGCTGTCGACAGTGCGTGTGTTTTGGCGATCAAAGTCTGGTGGACTGTCCTGTTTGTGTTAGTGTACATATTTTCTTCTGTTCTCTTGATGGGATCTCTGTGGAACTGGAACCACTAATGGGCCCACTGTCCATCTCCGGATAATATATGAATAAATGTTATACACTGGTGGAATGATAAATAACCATCTACTCAATGATGTTGCTGACATGTGAAAAAGTGATAAAGTAGTATACAGCAAACCCTCGGTATACGGGCACTCGGTTTAGGAGTTTTTGCTTATACGAGACGCACAAATTTATGCATTTTTAAAAATGCGACCAACTTCTATCTTATACAAGCTCTGTCCTCTGCAACGCGATGGTTGTTCCTGGCGTCCCTTCTCGGCTCTCGTCGATTCTCGAATCTTCTTGAACGCGCAAAAGTCGCGGCATCCCTCAACGGTCTACACAGAAGCAGTAGCATTGCAGTGTCTGTCACTGTTTCGTAGCTTTGTTGTAACGTTCCCCTTCTCAGTGTTAGCAATTTTGAATCGACTGGATCTTAAGGAATTTTTGTGTACATACTTATATAGGTATGAAATCCAATTTTTACACATTCTATACAACTGCAATGACGTAACTCTTGCTTTTGCGTAGACTAATTGTCAACAATATTATTTAAATACAGTAACTGATCATTAGTGCTCTTCTTTCATACTTAGGTAACGTTCTGTGTTGCATTATTGCAAACTTTTAAGTGTGGCGAGGAATTTTTGCCCCTGGAACCAATTAAAATACACAACGTAACGTAAGTAATGGAAAACTGTCGATTTACGAGTCTTCGTCTTACAAACGGTTTTCGAGAAATGAATACAGTTAATAAACCGAAGGACTGCATGTGGTCACATTGCTACTGCACTGCATATATTTGTACTGATGTAAAACTAAAACGCATCCTTCGCGGTTGGGAGAGTGGCAAAGCTTCAAGCACGCAAGTAGAGCAACCTGTTTAATTGGACAAGACACAACGATTCTAAAGGAGGCACACGAACATCGAGTTGGGAACTGGCCTGTCTGGTTGGACAACAGACTATGATGCATGCCCTCTCGTTCTTAATCACACTAGGCAGTGGACTGTCTGAATGAAAACACACTAATCTGCAAGCCCACTGACTCTAAGGAACATACATGTAGCTCAAATGGATCATTGACCTGTCTCATGGGGGCAATGGGCTGTCAGGCTGGACAAGAGACTGCGATTCAAGCTCCCCAGTTCTAAAGGCTACAGATTGCATCACGATCAAAGGAGGCATTGCGCAGGCAGTGGACAACAGACAATGACACTTGCTGCTTATGATTACAGTTACGACACTCTGTGACTGGGTACTGACATCAGATCGCGCTCTTAACTTGTCAAGACGGGAGGTCGCTTGGTCCGTTGTCTGGCAACATCCTGGTTTAAGATCTGTCAAAGTACGAAGTTTTAGTACTGCACACGTTCACTGGATGAGACATCGAGATAACTGGAACTCGGTAACTATGCCCGTCACGTCTCATACACATTGTAGCAGCTGTCTTTGGGGTTTAGTGCACGATAAAGTTATATAGTTTTTACGTGCAATTACGAGACACCTGTATAATTTACACACTCAAAATCTAACTATACGTTCTGACAAGACTTTTTCCCTACAGGTCCTAAGTGCTTAACTGCAGCAGTTATTATAAATTAACAATTATAGCTACACCTTAGTGATTTCTGAACATGATCCTCACTGTCAATCGTAGCCTTCTGGGCATCGCGTCATGTCGAAACAGTAAACAATAGCCTGCCGACGAGAATCGTGTTGTCTACTACTTTACGGTAGTACGAGTAATGGCAAATTACCGACTTGGAAAATTAATCTTGTTTCTGTGTTTGTTCGGCCCTGAAAACAAGGCACAAAGTTCATCCGAAACCTGGATGACTTTCATCATTTTGACACGGCATTAGCCTGCAACAAAAAGGCTCAACAATGAGTAATGACCGCCGTAAAACTTCTACTCTCCATCCCACGACCTAAGAAAAGCCAAGGCATCACTATTAAAGCGAAACGCTGGTTTTTCTGACCACTTAAAGCTACTGCGTTGTTAGCCCCTTCTACAGCCAGCAACACGTTTTAATTTTGTAGCGTAGTGACCTCGCAGCATTAGACATTTTAATGCGTTTCGTAGGAAGACATTCTAATTAATCAAGTCCACGAAGCAGATTTGTTCTAGAGAAGCTACGAGTCGTTCACTGGATCAAGAATCACCCCTCATTTACGAAACGCAACTGCACATTGCTCTAATCATGTCTTATTTATTTTCTGTGTAGCACAATTTCTGTACAGCGTACGTTACAACTGTAGGACGCTATTTCACAACTTTGCACCACCGTCACGTCACTGCAAATGTCAATTCACTAACAATATTTCATACGCAGTTTATGATCTACCTCAGTATCAACTTCACATTCCTAGTTCCAATGCTTCATTAGTTATCGCCTTCAAACCGAAATTTAACAGCATTTCACTTTCAATCAAAATATCACCTTAACAAATAGAATGCATATTTTCACAATATCTCCCTTCACGTTTCATTTCAAAGCCCTAAAAGTCGGTTGTATTAAAGAGCGCTGGAGTGGCCATACGGTCCCGTGAAAATCGGCCACCTGATTCAGAAGTTATATTGAGCACCCCCCCCCCCCTACACACACACACACACACAACACGGTGATATCATACACTTGCTTGTCTTTCATTTTAAGGAAGGTAAATGCGTTAAAATGTGCGAACTTATAATATAACGCAGGTGAACGCACGTACAAGAAAGCTCGCGTGGCCGCTCCCAATGCGTAGAGAAAGAACAACTGAATCGGAACAGGTTAACGTTTGGGTGCAAGAATCCCTGACAATGTAGCAGCACTAAAGAAAGGGCTCTGAGGCTCTTGCGTGTGTATCGCCACGCGCTTTGCTCTCTACAGTACTTTCAGCGGCCTTTCCACGTCCCGACGGTAGATAAACGCTCTATGACCTTAGACTGAGAGGCTAATACCGTGTCTCTCGATGCGTATGTATATGTCTGCGTCTGTGGCGTCGGTCGATAAGACGTCGTGGCGCGACGCATCCCTCCCACAAGTCGTCCGACTGTCACGAGCACAGAATTCACATTAAGAGTCGTCAGCCCAACCACAATGTTTCTCTCAGGAAATGGCCCGCTCACCGCCTCTTTTTCACACATGGGTCGCATTCGCAATTCCTCCCTTCAGCTACCAACCGCTCTTCACCGAACCCAACAGCCCTTCTGTATTCACAACCAACTCAGCGAGACAAGTGGCGCTTTATGCGGTAATTTACCAAACTCTGTGGAGGTTTCATACGAGATAACACAAGCTGTGTCAAACGTCAGAAACCTGTCCATGTCTAAATACTTCACACGCGTGGGCTTGTGAAATGTCTACAGGAGTTGCTACTTTGCAACTATGCATACGATAATGTTCATTTCATTTCATTTACTGCCGGTACACGACGACCAGCAGCTGTAAACCACCACACACTACAGATATCGAACTACAGAAAATCAAGAACTACTGTTCCGCGTGTTTTGTTAAATACTAAACCAGGCACAGAACGTTTCAAACGAACTTCCTATTAGAGAAATTTAAGGGTCGAATAAAGCGGCCGGGGCGTGGCGTTGACCACTTACTCCCATCTATCGCCGAGGTTAAGGAAAGAGTAAAGCTATACCTCTACTCCCCCTCTGGGCCTTCATGGCCTGCTCTAGGGTAAACTTTGCCTTTATAGCGTGTGTGAAATGTTATCATACTTTCATTTAAGGAACAGACAATGCCACATGAACTCAAAAGAGACCAAATTACAAAACGTGTTGTTTTTACCGTTTTAAACACCGCGGTATGCGCCGTTACTGTGGCACTAATATGCTTTGTCTTCCGTTGTTACATAGCGGCAGGATATGCACGCCGGAAGAACGTCTTCATCGATATAATTATGATCCGACAGCACTTCCATTCTGAAGGCATTTAATTTATTAATGTTCCCTTACGCTGCATTTCAGTTTTCGAGTGTACGCAGTGTAAAATAACGCCTGTGTGTTCTGCATTTCTGAGTAGGCTTCACAGAGTGTATAACAAAAATAACAAAGTGCTGAATAGTATATATAGCGACAAAAATCAACAACCATCAGACAAAATGTACTTCTAAAGGAAATAATCAGTAAGAAACCAACATTATACCAACAATGCACATGAAATGTGAATGTATGTAAATAGGTCACAATTGTTTCTTAACCCACGACTTTTCTGAATTACACAGGTTATACAGCGTCAAATGCAAGGATGGGTGTGAGCGATGAACTGGGAAGGATACAAGTATAATTCTTCAAAGCTGTCGTTCTCTGCATATACAATCCCAAACACGTGTACGCCATTACAGCTAAGAATCATTACTGCACTCACTCAGGAATCGAAACCATGGTCTGGTGAAGAGATCGGCGACTAGAAAACCTTAAAACAGCTACAGTTTTGGAGTTTGAACGAATTAAACCCATCGCAAGCGTTTTCACAGTAAGGACAACGTTTAATTACTTCTCTGTTCAGCTATAACATTTGGCTTCTAGCCATCTAGGCACACCAACAGTATAAATGGCAAGCAAATAGTCTGGGCACGCGTTGTCTTGATGGAGAAAGGGTGGATGGTTCATCTTTTTTCTATTCAACTGCGTCGCACGTTCAGCGTAACGTCAGGGGAAACAAAACGAGAACACACACACGACTCTTATCATCAAGAGACAACAGCGCAAAGGGACTGCAGCAGGGCGCTGCTGCACAAAAAGGGAAGAGCGTTAGAAATACTGAGCTGACGGGTGAAGAAAGAAGAAAAGAGGGTGAGAAATAAGGCATCATCACCTTTTGAATATTAAGCAAGGCAAATCTGGGAGAAAAGCCTAGGGGCGAATTTGATTTAATGCGGTATAGGAACCACGCAGATTGAGGGAAAAGGGAGTTGCCATGGAAACCGTTAACATGGGAGAAGTTCTGGAAAGAACTTATGGTGCCTACCTTCCTTGTACTGAATCCATTTAACTATGTTTCGACTGAAGAGGTCATATGCCTACAGGGCTGAATAAAATGGGTATATGACAATCAACAGCGTGTTACTAAGGACTGGAAGTAGACTGTCTCTGGCTGTTTTAAGTACTGTCCCGGTATTCGTCCGGAGACGGAAGAAAGCAGTCGAGGAGGCTGTCTCTGGCTGTTTTTAAGTACTATCCACGTACCAGCCAGGAGACTGAAGAAAGCCACGAGGTTGTCTGTTGCCCGTACTAGACAGGTACTCGCCCGGAGAATATGGGAAAACCACGAAACCACAGAAGATAACCGACAAGGCCAAAATTCGAACTGAGTGGCTCCCCTATTGGTCTACATTTGTCCAACGCTACGTCACGCCCCGCCTTCTCAGTACAGTACCACAGATCTGCTTAAAGAATATTTCGCTTCACGTCAGTGCCGGTATGTTTTTCTTTTATATTTAACGACGCTACATCAAACGAATATTGTGTACATACAAATGGAGGAATAATTTTGTATGACGAACAGCGCGGACTGAGGAAGGTTGCAAGGCATGCTTTAGATAGCCTCCTATCCTCGCATTACTCATCTCCAGTGCCGAGCTAAGAATGAGTGGAGCTGTACCTCTACTCACCCTGTATGTCTTTCAGCGTGCAAGTCATAACAGTGGAAATTAGAAACCACAACCTCCCATCTACAGGGTAATAACAACTACACAAGCGATCGGTTACGCTAGACCTAATAAATAACGTTCCAACATAGGCCTACTTGATTTCCTGATCTAGGATACGGATACTGTCACATTGAAATACCAACCTGGCAGATGTGCCTTTACCATACATACCGGCCACCGCCCTCTTGTCCGCACACTGACTTCATATATAACAAGAAAATGTCAGCAAGGCGTTATTACTTCTGGGGCATTCGCTCTGCTATTGTCTGTAGATTATGAATTCGTAATCGTCCTCAAGAAGAAGACTGAAGATGCGCGTAGTCTGTCTGAAATGTGCCTTCCCACGTTTTGCATAACCACACTGTATGTTTTCTCCTATCTTATCAACGGATTTACAATCGATCACAATGGACATGCCGTACACGGCACGATGTATTTTATACCTATCTCGTGAACGGTGATATTTCCAATCGATCACCCTCGACTGTCGTTTAGAATGTCAACTTTTTCTTCGGTCCCAGCTCGTACCTCACAGAGCACAATGTCTCAATTACTAAGACCAATTACAGCCAAATATTACCGGAAATGCATGTAGGTCACCCTGCTAAGTGTCTGTTATTTTTGTGCGATGTTAATCAATATCGGAACATGTCGACAAATTTTAATAAAACGGACAGACGTGCATGACAAGGTTTTTAGCAAGTCTTCTGCGGACGCAACTAAAAACCAAATAAAATGTTTTAGTTTGCAGCTAAAACAGCTCGATATGAGCAAGGCTTACAGATATTTCTACAAGATAAAATTTCAGCGTATATGCGCGTAGTATGCAGACGTAATAGTGTGCTTCGGCTTTACAGATAGGTCTGCTCAATGCAATACAAATGTTTAAATTGGAAACCACGAAACACATCTACAAACAACAACAGGTTAGTCGGAATATTCGTGACACAAAGTGATGAATTTTTCATACAGACATTGTGAAGCCACCAGATGTATTGAAACGTGGATAGATCATTCATGAAGGCAGGTAGCTAGAGTACAATGACATCCATGTTATTCACTCATCCACTGAAGTACACTAGAAATTTGAGACTCATGCGATCTATTGCCCTTTCCACGCCCCAGCCAGCTGTGAGCCTCTCTCCTCTTCTTTTTGTTTTAGACAATACTGACGTTTTATCAGCTACTTTCATTACAAGGGACGACACTTTTACGTTCACATTCCGATACTTTTTATCACGTCCGCCAGCGTCTCTGAGGAAGTTTTATGCAGGCATACATGCGCACGCTGATAGCACTAAAAGTCCGAGAAAAAAACTAAAAATAGGCTCGAATGTTTCGTGTCATAGGCTTCTAAAGAAAATCGTTTTAAAGACACGATAAACTTATATAACATTGTTCTGTGCCTTCTTTTTTATTCCACTCCCTCCCTTCAAATGTTTCTATCACAATGCACATTCGTATTCCAACTAAATTTACTGCCATTCATAAAATCTGATGCCTAACTTGCATGTGGGCAGGAACACGCCGACCGTTGTAGCCTCTATAAAAGTCATTCTTCCACCTATGAAATGATTATGAGTGTAAGAGATCGAGTTTTCCTGACAAAAAATTTAGCACTATGCGTTGCACAATGCGCATCAAAAGAATGTGCGCCTATACAGGGATAGTCATGTCCGTCTATCCGTCCGCATATTTCAAGTCGAGAAAATCTTGGAGGATGTTGAAAACATTTTATATAAATGTTGTGCCATTAAAGGCCATCACAAACCTGTGCTCTTCATTAACTTACCTCCCATTATAAAACGGAAGATGCAGGCGTTTCAGATCACGACGGTGTGTGTGTGTGTGTGTGTGTGAGCGAGCGAGCGCGCGTGCGCACGTCTTGTGAACAATCTCACCAACTTTCACGAAACTTGGTACAAACATTTGATAGCCCTTGGAGGACACCTCAACAGCGCACCTCTTTATTTACTGCAATCTGTAGCTACAGCAACACTAAATATGGGAACTTGTGGGGCGGGAGCGGAACTAGCGACACCTACTTTCAGATTCCGAAATGACGCACGGTAATAAACCCTGCACAAATGTGTAGCTCTTGTTGAGCTAGAATGTTTGTCACCGCCATCAGGGAAGGATTCATCTGACGTGATGATCGGAACAGCAAATTCCTCTGAAATCTCGGTACATATTCACCAGACTACACAGCGTCATACTTCATACGCCTGAGGTTCTAGGCAAAGCATCAAAACAGGCTGGTGTCTGTTAACGCTGCACTTCTTTGCTGCATGACGCAAATGCGACTGCAAAACCATTTTTCCAAAATCAGGCTCGGTTTCTCTGGAATGATTGGAAGTTACTCCTCCGCACGTAATTACGTTCAGTCACAGTTTCATGCCGCGGAGAACTCGCTTACATCATCCTAAACACATATTATGGACACGTATTTCCATGCGTCGTCCCGAGCTTAAAAGCAGAAGCAGAAGTTCTTTTTCAGTTCGAGAAGAGAAAAATTTCGATAAACATTAATTTTTCGAATTCAACCTCTTCACCTTCAGTTAAGTGCAGCCTTAATCGTCAGTGGCGGTTACAACACATGAATGTCTCAATGAAAGGCACTTTACCTAATACGTATATCAATGATCCTCCCTCGAGATTAGCCTTACTTTACCACTGTCAAATCTACACAAACTTCATGCATAATACTTACCTTATCGTCTTCACCTTCGCTATCACACTGAAAAGAAACAAAGAAAACATCATTACTCATTTGTGTTTTAACAATCACAGCACCCATGTCTACTTGAATCAAAATACAATGCAGGTAATCTAAGAAACAGAAGTAATTAATATTACATAACTGATATAAAACCTGCTCATTCCGAAATAATTGGTGAAAGTAAAGCCTTCATTAAACAGAAGAAACAAAACCACAATAAACGTTTCCCTTGCAGTACATAATAAGTTCACGCGCCAACTATGCCCTGTTAGCTCACACCTACTGCTATTCAAACCGGCATAAATCAAAACCATAAACTTTGCGGAATGACTAAACATCCCACATTAAACACTCACTGTCCACAGTTACGCCAAACACTGAAAAAAAAGGTAAATGTTTATCAGCTTCAAAGTTGTAATCTCTTGCAACAGTGCGCACAACATCAAAACAACAACGGGGAACTTAATTTCAACACAGTGTAACTACAATTAAGTTTCTTCTCGTCTTCAACGTAAAGAAGATGAGTATGTTCGGAAGATCAGTCCCTGTTAACGTTTTCTTATACAAGTTCAACAAGACAGGTAATGTACGTACAACGTAACGCTGAGGCGCGTCCGCGTGACCCTTCTTGCCGTGGAAAAGCAATAAGTATTAAATACTATGAGTGTGTGTTTGTGGCCGTAGTTATCCAGCAGGCAATGAGCATCTTTTCTGCGCCTTATTATATCGTCACCTGTGGCCTGTCTGGCTGTACCATATTTTTCCATATTGTCTCATAAACGGCACGATTTTCGGCAAAAAAAAAAAAAAAAAAAAGTTACTGAACATAAACTGCGTGTTTCGAGTTGCTCAACACCCGAAAAGTTGTCATTCTAACGAGAATTCAGCGAGACATTATCATAAATGTACACAGGTCTTCGTGTAAAGTACCCGTTATTCTTGTCAGATTTTAATCAAACTTGAATTTTCTCGACAGACTTTCGAAAAATCCTCAAACATGAAATTTCATGAAAATCCGTCCAGTGGGAGAGGAGTTGTTCCATGCGGGCGGGCGGGCGGACGTACAGACAGACATGACGAAGCCAACAGTCGCTTTTCGAAATTTTGCAAACGCACCTAAAAAGTAAGCATAACGCCACTTTTGCTTAATTATCTCGTGAATCGTTTAACGATGTGTGGATCAACAGATTATAAGACGTACATGTGTGTTTCAGCCTTCCCTACTTCTGCTCCTAACACCTGTCGCTCCTATAAGTACTTAGCGATTTGCGCTCGAGGTGCAAGCACAAGCCGTCTGCGTCCTTATGTATCCTTGCTGTATAAATTGTCAGATTTAAATTTAAACTCAAATGACTGGACAGTTTTTCGTACAATTCTACAATATAAATTTTAATGTATTTACAGGCCCGTTTATTGAATATTTTTGTCGTTGCTGTACGTCACGGTCTAGCAGTTGGTATTCCTGCTTCGTATTCGGAAGGTCCCCGACTCACATCTGGGCCTGGAGACGGCTACACACAGGTTGCTCGCAGCTCCTACAAACGAGTCTGGAATGGCACCTTACAACACATAAGGACCGCTGTCTGCCACGTCATATTTCGCACTATCACCTACCACACGACACTAAAGTAGAACCAACGCATCTACAACGCGTCTTGTGTTAAAACTTGATTTACGACTCATTCCAATGTTTACATCACGTGACCGGGGTCACTGCCCAATTAACGGCGACACGTGGACTAAGACCGGCGATCACCCCGCCCTCCTTCCTGTGTTCTATGCTAAGAATGTGCCAGAGCCGTGATGCGGGAGTTTAGTCAGACATCCAAGCCTTCCCTACACGCCGCCAGATACCTTAGGTGCTTCCAACTAAGCTCCAATGGTCTCCATCCCCATGCGCCGCCACCACAACACATCATCTTCGAGAAGCACATCGTACAGAGCACTCGCGCTACGCCGCCTAACTGCTATCGACAAACTGGGGTGGATTTCACTGGCCTCCACGCCTTCCCCACTTCTCACAGACCTCCATGCCACTATACTCATCGGTGTCGACAAACGCAAATGTTATCCATGCGCCCCAGCACAGCATGAAACGGGAGTTTAATCGACCACATCAAGCCTTCCGCACTTCCTCACAGGGCACAGCCGGCGCTGTACCCGCAAACAGTCGGTGAGGCAGACTGCATGCAGTACGTGCACAGAGGGTGCACACAGGCTAATTAAGAACGAAATATCCAAGTGACAGAATACTCAGACCACAGTTAGGCGGCGTGTGGTGGGTTGGATTAGGCCTGCGGTGTGATTGCCGCTCCGTGATAAGCTTGTCGAATGCCATGTGGTATAGCAGCAGAAGTCAAGACCATTTAGACTATGCTTTGTCAAAATCGACGTGGCATGGGGGTGCAGCGGAGGTCACTGATTAAACTCCTACATCACGGTTCTGGCACATTCGTAACACTGAATGCAGCAAGGTCGCATGGAAAGGGCGTGGTGTGATGACCAACCCGAAGTGCACGCGTGGCCGTTAATTGGGCAATGACCCGTTACGTAATGGAAACAATGGTAACAGCCATAATTTACGTTCTGACAGAAAACGTGCTATGGAAACACTGGTTTTACTGCCACATAACCAATGCAATTTTAAAAACCATAATTAAGTAACCTAAATATTCAAAATTGGCACATACTGAACACTTTTAAAACAGCCACTTTAAGCATAAGTTTTCTAACTGCCACTGAAATGTGATGTATTCACTGATTTCATTCTCGCCTCTGTTTAACCAAAATGTAATGATTATTATGTAGTAACATAAGCCCGAAGACGCGGACAGATCCGGCTCCCGAAATGCAGTGTGTTAAGTTTCGTTATCATAAAATTCATATCGGCCTACAAATACAAGCACAATCTGACAATAGGCCTACATGATTTGGGGTGCCATGTAGTATTTAAGGGCACAGTATTGTAGTTTACGGCGATATCACACAGAAATTATGCGAAACACTGGTATCTAAACCTGCTTCGTCCGCAGAACCCTTCGGGCCTAAAAAGAATAAAAAAATAAGATACGCAAGTCTACACACAAAAGAAAAGCCGAGAGCAGCCATTATTCAAGCAGTGTGGGAAAAGGCTGTTCATTCATGGTAAGGAATATATAGAAATAAATAGTTAAAGTTTAAATTTATTAAGATAATCCGCCAACTGGTTCGGAAGTTATAAAGGGGACAAGCACAAGAATAAGACATCGTAGGCCTACTTTCCTTATAAGATAAGGCAACATGATAAAAATAATCTAATGCTGGTAAAGATACAGGTAAAGCAATCCCATTACAGGTCTGGACACGATGTCAGCCCTAAGCACCGAACGCCTCTACCCCCCCCCCCCCCAGGAAATATTCCTGGTACTAATTCCTGTTAAGAGGCTGAGTCGACCCCAGGGCCATAGTGCGACCGAAAGGATTATTCATTTATTCTGTAGTCTGTCTTACAACAGGTCCGTAGCCTCTTCCAAAGCGAGTTCTCCACAGGGTGCGATCTAGGATTATGTCAATGAAAAATTCCAATGACATCATCGAACCCGCGACCTTCCGGATTGTAGTGCAGCGCCTCAACCAAATGCGCCACCGCGTGCCCCCTATCTAATGCTGTAAAACATTGTGTCAACGCATTCACATTACTTTCTTTCAGCCTTACTGAACCAACTCTAAGGCAGGAAAATTGACTTGCGAACACAATCGGCCTTCACATGTAATTTCACGTCGTGTTTCGGTATTACTCCGCTATTAGAAGAGCGTGTCTGCGGAAGCCTGGTGGTACGCGTTACACAGCTTGCAAGTTATTTGTCCACTAGTCATAAAATCACAAATTCGTTTGCTTAGTGTTTTTCTTTTTCAATGGCTCGACAGCCCCTTGGGGGCCTAGGCCTCCTCATTTTTCGAGGCTTCACGATCATACTTTTTAGACACACTACACTCGGTAGGACTCCTCTGGACGAGGGACCAGCTCGTCGCAGAGACCTCTACCTGACAACACACAACACTCACAAGAGACAGACATCCATGCCCCCGGTGGGATTCGAACCCACAATCCTAGTAAGCGAGCGGCCGCAGACCCACGCCTTAGACCGCCCGGCCACTGGGATTGGCGCTTAGTGTTTTACTTCCATTAAATAACTATTTTACAACTCTACTGTTCAGATCGTTGAAAAACAGGCCGGTAGTGACGAAAGAATTACATGGAGCGTGGCCTAACTGAAGGTAATACCTCGTGCGGTGCCTTCAGGCAGGCCAGCAACGCGTTCTTAACCTTCACATAATCATCCTTGCATTCAGTCTGATGCTAAATAACCCCTGTAGTACACACAACGTCACTAAATATCCTGCAAACAAGCCGTCGCGATACTGCTGTGACTCCCTAAGTCTGTCGAGCCACGGCCCGCTGAGACGAGTGCTTTCACTGTTCACTTCCGGAAGTTTAGCGGCTGATTAATGTGTTACCGAACTGAAAGGCAGTGAATGAGATTATCGCGAATACTGCCTGAGGAGGCCCTGTTTACCTCAGGGTGGCGGCGGTAGCCTATTTCAAGACAATAACCCGGCTTGAAGTGAACCAACAATACCTAAAGTCACTGAGCCGGTCGAACACACGTGTAAAACTTCACTGCAACGCCAACCCACTATTTTGCCTCCCAAATGTCTGAAGGGCTGCCGGGATAGCGTAGTCGGTATGGGAGGGCTGGACAGCTGACGACTCGTGATTCGATTCCCGGCATGGACAAGCGTTATCTGTTCTCCAAAGCATCTCGACCGGCTCTGCGGGCCACCTCAATCTCTAATTAAATTGGTGTAGGTGAATCCTTCACCGCGGGTAAAGTGGCCAGGCGTGAAGCTGACCACTCACTTCCATCAAGTGACTAAGTAAGTAATGCGTGGAGCTACACCTCCATTCCTCCACATGCCTTCATACGCGCCATAAGCTTTACCTTTACCTCTTAAAATGTTATAATGTATTCATACAAGCACATTTCACTTACCAGTTCCGTACCACCTGCAGGATCAGTGGCTTCAGCGGGCTGACGGATACGTAAGACGCCAATAACTCAGTAAATTACTCATTACACGCAGCGTTTTATCACGAGTGCAAAAGTGCTGACTGCTGCAATCTGTCTATGTCTTGCGCTTCCCTTTCTGGTTATTCGCGCTCGCTACTCATGGAACTTCCGACTAGTTTTTCCACTTTACTTCACAACAATCCCATTATCCTGAATAGGCTTTATTTTTTATTTCATTTTATTTTATTTCTCCTTTCCCTCCATTATTCTCTTTCCTCGTCCTGTTTCCCGTTTTCCTTTCCTTGGTTTTACCACTTTCGTCTCAATCCGGACCACTATGTCTCGGACATCCGACTTCTCGTTTTTTTCCAATCCTAATGCGTTCTTATCTTCCACGCCCCACCCCCGCACCACCAAAACCGATGTGTTTGTACTGCTGAATCCAAGCTGCAGATCGCACATCTCGCTCACTGTACACAGCGTATGAAGTGAACACACAACGGAGTGACTGTGCGAGTCTGCATATTTAATCTCCAAAACCACTGAACAAGTTTCGATGAAATTCATTATGGGAGCTACAGTAACATTCAAAAGCGCTTATTTCGCTCTGGATAGTACAGGCAAAAACAGCTTTTAATCTTTTGTTAAGACGGTTCATCCCCATTGTTTTAGGTAACACGAATCACAGCAGATTCAGTCGAACATAAAAACGTTGTGTTCGATTGAATCTGCTGTGATCCTTACCTTTTAATCTGCACAAGCTCAAACTGAACTCTCGTGCAGTATCTGTTGCCTTAAAAACGGTTCACACTACAAAAATTTGACACGTAACATAAAGTAAAGGTAAAGTTCTCCCTAGAACAGGCCATGAAGGCCCAGAGGGGGAGAGCAGAGGTATAGCTCTACCCTTTCTTTAACCCTGGCAATAGATGAGGGTGGGTGGTCAACTCCACGCCCCGGCCGCTTTACCCCCGGGAAAGAGACCCGGTACCCATTGTATAGGAGGCTAGGTGGGCCGGTCTGGCCGGGTGCGGACAATCTCGCCCCCACCGGGATTCGATCCGTGGACCATCCAGCCCGTAGCGAGTCGCTATACCGACTACGCTAACCCGGCCGGACACGTAACATAACAGATCTAAAACTGTTATTGGCAACATTTAGCCTATTAGTAGGTTAATCTTCAAGGAAATGCGCGAAAAAAGAAAACATTACTTACAGAAGCACCACTCTATGTGGTGTTTCTATCACAAATGTAACCGCAATGAATACCACTGTGGGCATGAATGTCTGTATATGAGGCATTTTATAGTCAAAAAAAGCTGCCTATAGATAGCAAAATTCTAACACAGTGGGCTTCATTCTGTCGTTTTGAAAAAAATTAAATTGTAGATGGCACCCTGCAGTCGACTACTGTAGCATGCACACAGGGTGTAACTAAGTTTTGTTGAACGGTGGTGGGCTTCCTTCAGCCGTGCTGTGAGACAGTCTGCTGTCAATGTACTTCGTAAGTGCGGTGCACTCAGAGGAAAACTATTTCGTGAAAATAGGATTCATTCACCCGCTCTGGGTATTAAACTGAGAAGGAAAAATATTAGACATCCTGTAAAATAATGTGTTATTTGCTCCGACAAGGTACTAGCCGAAATGAAGATGTCTGACATTAAAGACCTCAATGAAGCGATTTCACTGCCCGTATATATCGCTGCCTCGCTAGTCAATACATAAATGCCGAGTTTCGTGAACTCTTACTATTTTTGTATGCGCTTTCGCATACTACAATAAAAGCTGTTGTAGGATTTTGACATCATCTCTGACAGTGTTCAATTGTTTAACAACTCGCTGGCGCCGTTTCGTTAAAATTATTATCACATAAAACGTAGCATTTCACTTGTGTTTATTATTGTCAACGCTCCCTCCACCCCTGTCACTTTTTCTGGATGAATGCCTCCCGGATTGCTGGCTTCCTTGGAAAGCAGCCAAGTTCTCCTACGTCAGACTTCTCTGAACATCATAAAATAGCTCCTGCTACATTCCTCAACGGGTACGTAGGTAAAAAATACAAGACCACACTTCAAGACGTTTTATCGATAAAAAAAGAGAGAACATCCAAAGTAAATGGTAATCAATACTCCATTTCGTGAGCTGTCGTGTCTTTTATCCATTCATCACCAGAACAGGGTAAAAAAAAAAGCTGAGCGACCCGGAGAGGGGGGGGGTGTTGAGAAAAGGTCTCCCACTGCATTGCTGCCATCTATGTATTACACTGGCAAACAATTTGTTCCGGCCATGACACAAAAGAACACGGCTACCGCAGTAAAAACAACCTATTACTTTCTGGCTATTGATCGCAAGCACTCGTCCCTGTTCCTCCCCTCCGACAATCCTGTAGCCATAACCATTATTCCCAGTGGAAAAACAACAAAGGAAAGTCTAGGCAGGGGTGAGAGAAGAATAGATGAAGTAGTAAAGGAAGAAGCTGAGAACTGTGGACTAAAAGGCGGTCAAATGGGAAGAGTAAATAGTCATCCTGCATGTAAGACAGAGCACTGGAGTGGGGAAACCACGTACAGAAAAAACATACAACAGACACTGTTCTTGACTAATGGTTACGTCCCACCCTAGTTTATATTCCTGTGCTACGGAAATAAAAGACCCCCCCCCCACACACACCGAAAGGTAATTAATACATAAGACAGCGTTTAAATGACGACATTTGGTTTGTCTATCTTGATCATATAAACGACCCTTTCAAATAAAACTGACATCAAGCAACAAACAAAAAGAAACACCGCACAACCCTAAGCAGCGCCTTAAACAAACAGCACTTTTATGTCCCATTTGTTTCATAGAATACCGCAACACTGAGTGCCCCTCAGAACTTCCCTGTATTTCATAAACCCAAAACTAAAAAATACAATCACATAACCAGTTAGTTGCAAGGCAGCAGTTCAAAGCTTGCCATGATGAGCTTCCCCTCATAAGCTTAAAAGCCCAAGTCGTAAGAGTAATCGTGGCATTCAAGTAGTTATAATTAATACATTTTCTGAGCAGAAAACATAACATTTTAAATGTACGGTACGCAATAAAATACGGAGGTAAAGAGGCTATTACATGTATCGCCTGGACTACGTACCGGGGGTCTGAACTTCTCAAATCTGCCATCCTGGAAAAGCAGTTGACCGCAAATGTGTAAAAACAAACGACCCTTAGAACAAAGAGCGTTTTAAAATTTGCATTATTGGCGCGTTCATTCTGCTTCAGTGTCTACAAGTAAGCTGTGACAGCTTCCAACTACTGATTAATTCATTCGCTTAAGGAAGATGCAAACAGCGTTTCTCCGTTCCAAGTGCTGAGGATCCGAATCCTTCCGACAAGAAACGGACCATCACAGCGAAATAAATGTACATATATCTCTAAAATGGAAGAAATTACAATGCCTATCTCGTAACGCAAAAACAACATAATGAAACAGATATGATACACGGAATAACCGTCGAGATAATAACGGAAGGAGCAAAACACGATAAACAATACTGCACATACAGTTACCGCATTTCGAACTGACACAGTTCACCAGTTCAATTTCACCTTCACGTTCTAAATACAACTGTCGGCACAACATGTCCGTATATTGTATTAATGCTGTCATGACAGTACTGTAAAACCTTTGGCGGTTCCACACCTGTGACTACGGAAAGTTCTCAGCGCAGACGGTCCCTGCGACCGAAACCGAAACAAGTCAGAGGAAAGTCATTTGTTTAATAAGAGTTGTGTTCTAAGATGATACAGATTCTCGCTGTGCTTCAACCGCCCTAGACAGGCTCAAACATTGCTCGTGGCGTCACGGATCTCGAACGTTCGAACTTCTAGTGCAGTACGTCCCATCCCTACTGACTGTGCCCGAATGACAAACCGTCACTGACCCGCCTCTTAACTTTACGCACAAAAGAGGAAACTAAATTCCGCCCACCTCTCATTATCCATATTTCAGACAACAGAAAGAGATAATTATGGCTAGTATGTAACCCACAGACAAATAGGTCTATATATTACTACTTCGAGCATTTTCGTAGTACTACAAATTTCAATGACAGAAAATGTTACTGGTGATATTGCATAGTACGTTAAATGGGAAGGTAACACCGATCGTGCAGGTGTAGCGGGAACGCCCTCGACTTATAGTCGAAAGATGGCCGATTCGAATCTCTCCCGCAATATTGTTTTCGTGGATTTCCTCAGTCTCTCGAGACAAATGACGGGACAGTACCTCGATCAGACCATGACCGCTTCTCCCAACCTCCCTTCTAACTCGCAATTCGCCATTCATCCCACTATCGGCGCTACGTGGCCCGATACACACGTCGTCGTACACAACAACAAAGATCAGACGCTTACAGCGCCGCAACATAAGAACACTTCAGCTGATACAAACGAAAAATAACATGGATCATGGATTTTCATGAAACTTGGTGCGAATATTACGTCGTTGCAGGTCATTCTACTTTTGCACTTTTCAAATTTCCTGCACCACTAATCAACGTGGCAACCGTGCGCAATTTTCAGATAGGAACTACACTAGAACCAACTAACACATGGACCCAAAATGTTGGGTGGTAATAGACCTTCAATAAGCACGACACTTCAGTTACGATTTTCCTTGCAGAATGAGAAACAATATGGCGTCGACGTAAAATTTACATTTAGTATTGCACTCCGACCGTCATTAGTAACTAAATCCTGCTGGGCACAAACATGAAATTTAGCACGGATATATATACAATAGAAATATATTGTGGAAGGAACGCTTTTGTAGATTAAAAGTATAAAATACGGCAGATGTGAGAAATTAAAAATCTATATCTCACAAATTCATTCTGAAATAGTGGACATTCTCTACAAAAATGGATTACTGAATTGTTACGAAGTCACAGTTTTGACCAGCCTCCGTACTGAAACATTTCAAGAAACGCACACATTTCCAAGTTCTTCCCTGAACTCGCTTTCATTTGGATACATAGCAGATTTTAACATTCTTCCAGCTCTGTTATCTGCAACGTGCCACAGTGCGTACTGCCGCATGTTCCAAAGTAAAGCGTTAACATGACACTACATTTAAAGCAAAGCTGAAAACAAAACACGACAGCCAAATTAAATTCCTAGATAAAAACTGCATGAGTCAGGGACTGGGAACACTTTTAAAAATTTCCAACGAACAGCACAACCACTGGGTTTTAACTTTCACGGGATACATGCGGCAAAGCAAAAGCATCGGAGCACTAGATGCAGCAGAAAACCTGATGAAAAGGAAATGCCATCTGAAACACATCCCACTTCATGGCTAGTTATCAAGAATTTATGATATATGCACGTTTCAATATTCTGCCTGAATGGCCTTTGATGATAAGGGAGGTGAAGTGGAGGGCGAGGCAACTTTGTTTCTGTATCGACCGTAAAAGGGAGCCTCAGAAAAGGCACCTTACAGTCCGCAAACACCAGACAAAACGTCGCATTTCGGTTGCGACATTTCCGTTGTTCTTGCTTGCATGCAGATTAGTTTTACGTGCTCAAACAAAACAGCACATGGGCATGGGCATTATCCACAATTAAGAGACTCTTGAAATCAATAATTTCCTCTACACGTTATTTTAGTAGTAGCAACAAGTATTCCACAAAGCAATCAGGAAAGATCCGGCAACTCTCTTCGGGGCTCGTGGATTTTCAATCCTGGAGACAAGCAAACACTTGAGCGTTTGTCGCCGCTGGCACCTCCATGGACAATCGGCAAACTCCGTCCTTTCAAGGCTTTAAATCAGATTTCTCTTTCTTGGAAATGCAGCAAGCGTACTTTCTGAGAAATTGAAGGACTCTCAGACAGTCAAGAAATCTCCCGCTTGCTACGGAACCCTTACGTGATCTGCAAGACCGGCCTATACACCATCCGACACACGCGTAGGTTCAGACACAAAACAGTACACCCCTGTTCTGTATACGTCACAAACAACTTCCAAAAATTACGACCGACGCCCTCAAATCACCTCCTTAACAGCTAACCACGCGCGATAGTACCCAAATTCAAATTACATATAAAATCTCAGAGTTCATTTCCGG
The DNA here is from genome assembly GCA_021186555.1 of Reticulitermes speratus. Taxonomy (NCBI): domain Eukaryota; kingdom Metazoa; phylum Arthropoda; class Insecta; order Blattodea; family Rhinotermitidae; genus Reticulitermes; species Reticulitermes speratus. The sequence continues at coordinate 21,278,301 of JAJKFL010000002.1, forward strand.
CCAAATTGCCAATTATCCGCCCATTAATTACTCTCGCTAGATATGGATTATATTCCTTCAGCAAAGGTGGTAAAATTTACTTCGCAGTTAATCTGATGATAGCGAAGTTCGGTCTACGTTCCTATACTCGGTCCCCATTAAAGCTCCAGCAATACCACTCAAAGATAACTCCATCGCCGATAATTTACGAGATAAAGAACCCACAACCCTGAAGGTAAGTGCCCTCGGAATACAGGATGCAGTCATTACAGAGCCTTCTAATGTTACACTTTATCGCTCAGACAACTTTAGTAATCGGGAAATTGTTTTAATGACGGCGACTACTTCAGTCAACACCACCATTAAATGGCAATGCTTTTACGTCTATGGACAAATCTCGTTGCCATAATATTACCTTAATTATAAGGTCTACACTTCGTATATGAAATGAAATGTACTTACGATATAGCCTTTTCCTGAGCTACAATGACTGCTGGCCTGAAACATAAACAGAATGTGCACATGTAACAGCAGCAGTAGTAAAAACGTGAGCCCATAGCTCTGAACAAGAGGACTGACACGACACACATCAGTGACACATCTATTGCATAAGTGGTTCTGAAACTATGGGTCGCCAAGTTCATTAAGATGGGCCAAGAAAGTTATGTCAACAGCAGGTGACTATATAAACGACCACTGACTGATAAAACGTGGTCGCTCGTGAAGGCAATGTTTTAATCAGTGTCCAGACTGCATGTACATGTACAGTAAATTAATATTACTAGCGTAGACGAGAAGCTAATGGTTTCCATTCAATTTCATTCCTTCCTCACTGCATATTAACCAACGAAATGCACCTTCACTATCAAATTTTAATAGTAGTATATAACTTTCCCCGACATATGTTTCGGTCAACTTTTGACCATCATCAGGGGGTTCAAACTACATTTACTTACGTCCATTAGTTCACTGTGTTATCACAAATTATCGTTCGATGTTTATGTAAGTAAGAGAACTGTATAAAACCCTTTTTTAAAAAACACTTTCTAAAATCACTATTTAACGTATATTGCGTCATATATAACAACAACCATATATAAAGACAACCCATAAGACAGGCGTACAGTACACCTCACAACACGCGATAGCACAGACTATACAACAGCAAAAACAAGAAAAAAAAAACCCAAATGATGCAAACCCATGAACAAAGATACAACAAGCCAATTGTGATTCCGAGGTGGATGAGTTTAACCTTTTAAACACTGACGAGCATTCAAAGTTCTATATACAGTGTTTTTTATATATGACGCAATATACGTTAAATAGTGATTTTAGAAAGTGTTTTTTAAAAAAAGTTTTTTTATACAGTGCTCTTACTTATATAAACATCGAACTATAATTTGTGATAACACAGTGAACTAATGGACGTAAGTAAATGTAGTTTGAACCCCCTGATGATGGTCAAAAGTTGACCGAAACATATGTCGGGGAAAATTATATACTACTATTAAAATTTGATAGTGAATGTGCATTTCGTTGGTTAATATTCAGTGAGTTTAAAATGCACGGTGAAGGTCATATAAAATTCATTCCTTCCTGTTTTACTTGGATGTCCAAAATAGCATATTCTAATCCCACATCAACTCCTTTGTATTTTGATGCTTTCTTGGTCATGTACATTGGATTTCAATACAACATGGAATCACACATAAAACAAGCAACATTACTACATGTATAACATACATCACCTTACACAAAAATATTCTGTATATTTAATCATCTGTACTACAGATTCTACAGCATAGCACAGTTTGACAAAAAAATGAACCTAAAATCTGTGTGGCAACAAAGATTTTAACTGATAAAAATATACTCCCTCGACACAACCTGATATACATAACTTTAGGGGAGTTCTACATATATCACAGACGACTTGTTTCGGTCTGGCTATGGACTATTTTCAAGTCTTTTACAGAAACACTGACATCATTTCCTAGTTCAATGTGCCTGCAAGAACGAGATCTGGGTACGGTTTGTTTTTCAGTTTTAATCAATGGCAAATACAGCACAAAAGTTTAACTGGCATACAGAACGCCTTAATGCTAAAAATTTGATCCATAAAATTACACATCCATAAATAAAAAATGCGGACGTAGAGTTTTGGGAATAATGCCATATTTGCCCGAATGATGTAAAGCTCATGCCATCCAAATACCTTCAAAAAGTTTAACGGGCGCATTAAAATCTGGCAAATTCAAATCTTTTGAGTATTTTATTAGAGGCAAATACCAAAAATGTCTTTCTTTAATGAAATTTATTTTGTTGGAATAATGAAAAATACCCAAAAACGTTTAATATATAATAGTCGTTCACTGTGTTTACAAAATTATAAAATTTATACAACTGGTTTATGAATACTTTTTTCATTTTTAGCTTTACTTTCCAAAACGTAGTGCATTTTGTATTCAAAGGCGCTTTAAATTCGTTAAAATTCCGCACTTTCAGTGGTTTTGGGCACGCCGTTAATGTTCCGTTCCTTTCCCTGAACTGTTTCAATTTTTATCCACACACTGCCAATAACATCATTCAGGACAGGCACTAAATTCGGACAAATACAACTTCAGACTGACACAAAGCCACCTTGCGGCAATTTCCCTTCCTCTAGATTGTGTAAGTCTATGTTCTATTAGTCGTCGATACTCACATCACTAAGTCTGTCGTGTGAACTATCACGATCACGGTTGGCTATGGGCCCGTTCAACCGCTCTGATGCCCTTCCACTGTCGTCACTCGTGCCGGCAGCGTCGTGGTTAAGCGACACCAGACACTGGAAGTTCAAAAGGGAAACAAGCTTAACATCTCAAAATACACTTACAGTGTTATCTGTTATGTAAATTACGTAGTAAACAGTGTACTTAAAAGAAGCAAGCTACGCCTGGAAGATAACCACACCTCTATCTTGCACTTAAACAGTCTGTTCTGTAAGGTTAAAAATGAAATTTACTTACATCATCACACAACTACAACTACAACTTACACACAGAGCCATCCTCACGCCCGAAAACCTATTTTCTCAAGCATAAACAAAATGAGTCTTACATGCTAAGTAAATCAATTGCTCATGTACTGCAGCACTATAATCGGAGCCATTCTTTGGTATGCGTCAGTAATATCTCTCTTACAAGCTCACATTATCACATAACACTAAGACACATTAACTTGATGCGAAAAGCAAGCTTCTACGTCACTAACACTCAGTTACCAACAAGAGCAAATCCGACATTACAAATACAATTGATACATTTTATGCCTGTATCTGTCCCGCACCGCAAAGACATAGCCCATTCCGACATCGCTTTTTAGTGTTTAGAAGTTAATCACTGCACAACGTATCTGTCGCAGGCTACGATTCTGCAATATTTTCCATAAGTGTATATTTCCAATGAAACACATTAATTAACCTTTATTCTAGTAAGTGGCGTACTGACGTTAACGCATGTTACCAACTGTTTCAGTTACGTTCCTGCTGGTCGAGAAGTCACGTAAGACTTCCACATACCCTTGTCTAATGCTCCACGTGATGTTTAGCTGCTAGAAACAACACAATTTTAATGTGGTCAGTATTATGTAATAACGTAATTTTTAGTAACATATTATCCTAGTAACTTTCACGTATTAGTTCTGCTTATATTGGATATATAAATGCACATATAACACTTTTTGTTTGCGTTTCAGAAAATGGGTTTTTGGGCCTGAAGACACAGCAATGTGCGCCGAAGTATGCTGTCATGTTCTAACTGGTAAATGCAGTTGTGTGACGGTGCAAAAAGCATATACAACAGCACACACAAGACCTGCTGTAACACAAAGAACTCTGCATTTTCTCCTACACAGTCCAGCTAGGTGTTTCGTACGATTATCATAACAAACAGCGATTATTTCCCCAAACAGCACTGACAGATTGGTTTTAATAATGGTTATAGATTCTCTGTAGGAAGGAACAGATTTTTTATATAAAGATGAAAGTCGGGTGATGGTTAATTATGAAACGACATTATTCGGCAGTGTACAGTACGTACGAGGTACCGTTCAACATGCACACTTCTGTTTGACGTCAGTGAAATGAATCCGAATCACATATTACCTCAGAAATTATAAAAGGAAGATTACGATCGTTAGAAAATGTGGAAAGAATGCCAGGCGAAAGAAACGTGAAGAAAGTGTTTAAGAATATCCCAGAAGGAAAAACGCCCGTTGGAAAGCCAACAAAGACCTGGTTGGAGGATGCCGAAAATTATCTGAAGGAAATGGGTGATAGAGGCTGGAGAAAACAGCTACGGATAGAGACACCTGGAAATTATTCCTGAAGGAGGCCAGACTCCTACATGGACCGTACAGGCAGTGGAGGAGTGAAATGAATCATCCCTTGTCTTGCAAAACATGCAACACAATTAAATAAAAAAATATTACGAAAACCCTGGGAATAATATTGACTATATATTGCGTTTCAATTGTCAGTAATTTCTAAGATGAAAGAATTTTCAGAATTATGCAAATAGGTTCATTTAATTTAAAGTGGGCCTACTGGACCGATAAAAATCAGAACAAACGTCATACAGTTTGCAGTGCGGTGTCAATAAAAAAAAGTCAATAAAAAATAGGTTCAGTGGTTTTCGAGACGCTCTTTTAACTGCACAGCTCATACGGCGAATTAAACGATGATACTGCAAAGGTAAAGCAATCCCTGGACAGGCCCTGAGGGTTCCAGGAGGTTGAGGCTCCCATTTTTCAGGACAATCGGCACATGAAGGCGGTAAGGTTGTCAGCCCTACACGCCGGCCGCCTTTACCCCATGAAATATTCCTGGTACTCATTTCTGTTAGAGGCTGAGTAGACCCCAGGGCCATAGTGCGGCCGGAAGGATTAGGTCATGACTCCATCGGGAATCGAACCCGCCACCTTCCGGCTTGTAGCGCAGTGCCTCAACCAACTGCGCCACCGCGTGCCCCCAATCTTACGTGCTGTATAGTGGGTTGGCTTGCAAAGTCAAACGCAACATTTTATTTATTACGATCTTATCAGTTAGTCCCGCCGATATGTTGTCAAACAGTGAGTGGATCACGAAAAATATCAACGAACCGGAAAAACGTGCATTAAATTCAGTTCGGGTAGTTTCAACTTATTTTACTCACAAAACCACGTTTCTGAATACAAAATATGGTCCAAATTTCAATTCCATCATCCGTGACATGTAGCCTAATCTTTCCCAGATTGGATTTTAATTAATAAACGTACACAACATACACAACTATTTCCAGTGAAGCCTTTGTTGTGCGTTGCGTGTGAGAAATGGCATAGTCTGCCATTAACAACTATCTCTCTCATCTCCCAACCAACATGCTACACCAGATTATAAATTATTCCGCAGCTTTGACAGTACACTGCAAGCTGGAAGTTTGATTGAAAATATATAGCCAGCAAATGCCGGGTTTAAAGTGAAAGAGAGAAGGGAGACGAGGGGCGGACTGCACGCATGATGCAATTACCGTCACAATCAACCAGTTAAGCCAATCAAAAACGGGTCGCCAATTACAGTCTTGCATTATCCAACACAGACCCATAAGCTTATAGTCCATCGTCAACAGATGATAGAGGTTTCCCCATCATGGAAATAATTTAAATACAAGGGAATTACGGAGAATTAGCGTGGTAAAATGTGTGTGTGTGTGTGTTTCAAATACCGAGGGTAGGAGTGGGTACGTTCACAGAGAAACCTTTAAAAGGAAACTCTCACAAAGGACAAAATGTGTGCTAAACATAAAGGATTAGCCGACGGTAAATAATGCCAGAATGCTCTACTGATTCAATGTTATTACCTAATTAGTGCCCTCTCAAAATGTGATCGTTTCACAAGACAATAATAAATCTGCACCCTAAACTGCTAGCTGCAGACGGTGCAAAGCTTAAAGCGGAGCCCGCTCACAGCTGCATTGCAGCTTAGCGACCTATGACGCCACCCGCTCTGTGGTGTTCAGTCCCGCGAGTCCCGCGTTCCGTAGAGCGGACGACGTCAACTGCTGCACGGTGACCGATAACCAGGAGTCCACAGATTTCCCAAAAGTATACAAGCCACCTCAGAAGACTAGGCGCTTGCAGGGTGACATGAAGCAAGTTCCACAATGAGGACCCACAAATGTTAGTCGCCACCGTGCAAAATTTAGTCGCTCGGAATTTGTGTACACCTACGATATCGCCGTCTGCTTTGCAGTACTAAGTGGTGGTTTAATCTTAAACCACGTTAACAAACATGATCTAAATAAAAGTAGAATTATTAACCGAACACCCGAAACCGGATTCTGCACGTTGTAACCTAATAACCAATACCCGATATGCCGAAATATATGTTTTCCTTCCCGGTTATGTCCAGGCTACACGCAAAATCCATTCATAATTAAAAACTCAGTTCATTATCGCAAACGAGTGAGGTTCTCAGTCACATAGACACTGAGTGGAACATTCATATCAGTGACATACAATCTGGAGGTATTAGTCAAATAAACTTTGTACGGAAAAGGAAATAACAAACTCAGCTGTGTAAAGGTAAAAAGTATCGACTTCGATCGATACTCTCTCATTCTACACTGACGTTAACCAACAAAATATTACCCTTGACTTCCAACAAATCTCGTTCCAAAAACCGGAAATTTGGAGTACAACATTCATGGTTTTCCTCAGCCCCCCCCCCCCCCCCCCCCCCAAGCGAACTGCGACAAAACCTTAAACACAGGCAAGGACCGCCCTTCCACAATAATTATTTACAATTTGCAGTTCACTTCCAACGAATTATTTAACGTTATGTATCACATTCAATTGACAAATCGTAGCGGAAACAACAAACCCGTCACTAAACAACCTTCATAGTTCATACGTCGTCGTTAGGAAACCTCCTAACCGTGAGCCCCTAGCTTGTCACGGCTTTATTGCAGGTACGGCGATAAAACAGATCAAACTTTTATACACCATGTCTCTCCTGCAAACAACTGGGTCTGAACGTCCAACTCCACCATAGAGCCCATAATTCACGTTTTGTTTATTGATTTGCCCTAGGCTTGGAGTCGTATGATTTTTACACCGCCATCTTTTACTGGCTAAATTTTATGTTAAGTCTGTACGTGACCCCTTCCTCAAATCTTTTGGAAACTTCTACTAACATTTATCGTACCAGGATTTTATATATTTATCAAACTGTCACCTTCAGTAGTACGTTACGCCTGCAGTATTTTACAAAGACGACGTCTTGATCGTGGTACTTTATTTAACCGACACGCCATTATAACTGGGAGCTGAGGTGACTCTGTAGATTCAGTTGAAGCAACGCAAAATTTTCCGAACATTTATGCAACACCCTCCAAATAAGTAGGAGCAAGGATGGATATGGAGGGAACTAGAAATATGTTCGTATTATGTTTACAAAATACGTTGTCTTCATATAAATATATTCGTACTCCTACTTTACCTAGAACATACACTATTTTCACAGAAATTTCACACTATTAAAATACAGTAATATCTTCCTATAACGGAATCTGTTCTACACACAAACCAGGCTAGAACGTAAATTTGATCTGGTGCCGCGAATTTGGAGTAATAATAACTATTAAAACAGCTGTTACGAAAACAATTTCCTAACTCGGAAGAAATGATAATAAAAATATTTCATGTAAACTCTGTTCCATACTAATTTGCTAGATCGTCAGTTTCAACTGCTCTACAACAGCAGCTGACGGGCTAGCATAACGCCGCTGCACTGATGCTGATCAGACACCAGACCACACAGCGACACATCCAACAGTCAGCGTCTTAATATTCACCGTGGTGTGAACCTCCAATCAACTTGGGCTGTCCTTACCCCTTCTGTGATCATTAGGGTAAGCAGTTTCCTTCTAATTATATTAAGACACATTTCGTTGTAGTTACAGTGATTACAAAGACACGCGTACAGGATTTGGACGCACGAGATAATTCAGAGTTCCACCTCTGTTACATGAAAACCTAACTGGAAGGAAATGACTTACCGTTCCTTCCCATCTAGTCACAGGCAATCTTTAACTGCATTTTAACAGTTACCTCAGTAGGTGCAGTAACACGTGATTCTGCCAGCTTTCGTTTCTTGGATAGGGGCTGGAGTACGTTTGCATAGCGTCGATATGCTCGTATTCAGAACAGCGTTTAGAATACGTTTAATCATTAATTATCAGTTACCGTCTATATAGCATTTCTGGCTGAATGACGTCAAAGTCCCGGGGGGGGGGGGGGGGAGAGAGAGTTGGCTGACGCCGCGATTTGACCTAAAGGTGCGACTTTTAAGAACTTTCATAAACGGATACTACGAATGCAAAATATTTTCTTTTGTTTAGAACCATAGCCTCGAAAGTACAGGCACCACAATGGAAATACCAGGAACTTGAACACTCTAATCACGGCCTACGCTATACAGTTATTCTACAACGACACGGACGACGCTGTAACGTGGTTATTACAGAATTCCGCGTATTCTGCAACTCATCACCTTCGAAACTCGGCTCGACGATTCTCCATCGTGAGCTTTCCATGTTCCTCCAAGAGCGGCGTGCGCAGATGTTCGGAAAATATTATTCCTTCCTGTTTTCCTTCGTTTCCCTCTGTGCGTCCGCAGGAGTGTCTGTGTGACGGCTCAAACGTGCGTCAGCTACTTGCGCCTTCTTAAACGATAAAGATAAAAACCAACGCTTCGTTGTCAGTCGTTTTACCACTTTCCTTTTAAATAAAACGCAGCCTATCGCCCTACACCGCCACTGACGCAACATTCCGCGTTGCATTAAGCCTCGTGGTATTCTCCTCTCTACTTTGTGGCTCGTACTGTTTTTAGACCTCGACTAGATTAACCTAAGCTTTCTTCCTCGCCGAATCCAGCTGTTTCATGTGGAAAGTTTCCATTAGTATTAATTCAGGAGAGGCTTGTTTCATGCATCGCGTGATTAGCCTCTGGAAATCCCTGGACCCCCTCTTCCGTAATTCACCCTTCGTCCCTTCTACTCTGTAAAGCGACCAACACACAACGGTGACAACAAACGAGACCATTAAAACAAAACGTCTGCGTCCGCGCTACCGTACAGGTTCATGCACAAAAGCGCACAGAACGTGCCACGCCGTCATGTGTCGGTCCCTCAACCTATGTTTGAAAATTAGTGCAGTAAAATCCGTCTAAGCCAGTATCGCCTATTAACATGATGGGAAATCAATCAGCACAAAATGTCTCCAGTCCTGACAATACGGTATAAAAACAACGCACAATCAGCTCCTATAAATCGAATGTGTTCAAAGCGGAACAAAAGTTAAGGAAAAACAGACTGCTTGATTATAATTATAGTAGGCCTACTGATACGTGTTCCTGAAATCTGACAAAGAATACTGTTGTCATAAACTCGAAAGAGCTAAGCTCGACCTTTCACACATTCAATCACACACAAATAAATAAATAAGAACTGTGAATGAGTACTTTTCAGTAACAGTGTACGTGTATATGTAGCATAACTCTGACTTGTAATTTTGAATATCTGTCCTTAAAATGTATATGCTTGTTTCGACAGCTGCCATGTAGCAACAAGTTTTGACATACATTAATTCCGCTTGGTTGACAAGATAATAAGCTCTTATGCAAATTAATATTCTGTTTCCTTGTACGAATGGAACGTGTTTCAGTACTGCAGTAGCATATTTTCAAAGTGCCAACGTACCACATCAGCCCACATGTTCAAATGTGTTCGGTAACGCCATGTTCGGTACACCAACTTACAACACTCAGAGCTGTTTAAATGTCAGTACGTATACTGTTGTTGCTGTTCACAATATGACAACTAAGGGCTGTAGCAATGCTTTGTTGTGTCACAAGGAAAGTGGAACTTTGTACTTGCTTAGTTCGCGTCACGCTGACAACTGCGGCACATATCTTTGTTGTTTAAGTCATTCAAGCAACAGACACGATGACACACCCTTCCTTTCACTGCACGTCTTTTTTTAGTGTCGTTCCATGGTATGACGTACAGATGGACAAAACGAGTCTGTAACGAGATTCACGTAACCCATTCATTTAACTCTTTCGCTTCCTTCGCTTAATAATAATGGATATGTTGTACTGGGTCTGGATTTCTATGAAAGACCGGCCACCCACAGGTACTGGTTTTCCTCCGTCCCTCCTGACAAATTCCTTCCACGACCGTTCTCTCTCATTACACAGTCATCCTGTCACAGATCCACGGCATACAGTCTCAGATACTGACAGGCGTTAGATAAGTAATAAGCAACAATTATAGGCTACTTCAGCATTCAACACAGACTTGAAATATTAAATGGAAGTCGTATACGTACGAAGTGCAACGTGTATGACGAAGGAAGAATTCGTAATGTGAATACTCTAAAAAATAAACACACACTTCTTTCCACAAACAAAGCGGATACATTCAACAGTTCAACGAAGGCTACACGGGGACAATGGAACCTAAGGCCTAAGTCGAAAATATATGTTAACTATGGCAGTGGTGACAGATGACTGCTGAATGACACTGGTCAGTGCAGGAACAGTGGTTAAAGAATGGCTGACTGGAAAAAGAAACCGGTCAGTGAACGAACAAAGAGTCTGACTTGTCGGAAGCTCTACATCTGTTCTGAACCTTGAACACAAGGGACAGCGCTCACCGGTTTTAATCAGAACAAGTCCCGGCGTCTACTCTCTTTCCTCCGAAGAATATGACTTCGAATACATCGGCAGCATAACTGACGTCACACGAAACTTGTTCCCGTGATTACCTGCTGCAGGCAGCACCGTTCAGGATAGGTTCTGCACAGAGGGCCTCATCGGATCCATGGCCGAAACACAAACAACACCCTGCTGCTCCCACCTAACTGAGAGCAGTTCATCTAGGTTCTTCACCAGCCAAGAAGTATTGCGACAACTCTACCAACGACGTAGTTGCGTGTTCTACAGAAAGCAATGCACGTTCTGTGCGCTACGTGTGTCGTTTACGTTCCCAGCTGCCAAATATGCTGATGTGGTGAATGCTTACAGGTTTTGCTATGGATGCTGAACACCGGCGACGGTTTCCACATCGACGAACTCAGGTTCGACGAGTGACTGGCAACGTCTTCGACAGACTGTCTGGCAACGGTTCATCTCCTAGCGTCTTTAATTCAGATGACGAAGAAAACAATATGCAGATGCTAGAGCGCAATCCTGTTGTTACAAACCGAAGGTCATCCACGCGTACTTCATGTACTTCTGGCGACAACATGAAGAACGTCGGGGAAGGAAGACACGTAACAGTACCATGCAGGGCGCGTCCAGCATCGAAGGAACCTGTTGACTAATTTCCGATAGCTGAAATTTTTAAACTTACGATGACACAATGTGTAATGAGCCCGTAGGTTGTCCTTTGGAACATTTTAGTGAATTCAGCAAACACAATTATAAAGAGCCTACTTGCTCACTTGTTATTTTAACACTAAGATAATAATAATAATAATAATAATAATAATAATACGGAACCATTTAGAATCGGACCCATGTTTATATGACATTTCTGACCAGGGAAGACCTCATGAATAAGCCCCTCAAGCACATCGAATCATGAATAACCCAGTATTTAATATGCACTCAAGGTCCACTAAATGTGTTTTATTCCCAATTTCTGCAGATTGCACAGTATGCATCATATTTAGGAAAGCCCTACTATTTCTAAGAAATGTGCCAAGAACTTCTACATGTGGACAGACTATATTTCCTGGACACAGCTGGAACCAGCTTATATATATATATATATATATATATATATATATATATATATATGTGGAAGTGCAGTGGAACAATATCAAGAAATGTGTGTTAGATACTATGAGTGGTTTGGTTGGAAAAGTCGAGAGGAGAGCAAGAAAGCCATGGATTACACAGGAGATGATCAGTAAAATGGATGAACGAAGGAAATGGAAGAATGTCAACAATGAAGAAGGAAGGAAGAACTACAGAAGACTGAGGAACGAATTGAAAAGAGCCACGGACAACGCCAAGAAGGAATATCTGGAGAGCATATGCGACGAGATCATAGAATTGCGAAGAACAGGACGTTATGATTTAATGTACATGAAGACAAAGGAACTAGGTTGGAAAGAAAACCATGGGATTCAAAACATTGGCATCGAAGACTCTCAAGGCAATATAATAATAAATCAGAGACGAGTATTGCAAATTTGGGAGAATTATATCACAGAGCTCTACGATCGAGCTAATCGACCAGAACATCTAGACGTCGAACCTGAAGATGAAGTAGATGAAGACGAGAAAGGCCCTTATATTTTGCAAAGTGAAGTGGAAAAAGCCATCAAGGAGATGAGGGATAAGAAGGCTACAGGAGATGATGATGTACCTGGGGATGTACTCAAAATGTTGGGAGAAGGTGGTCTAAGGCTAATGACACAGATGATCAACAGCATGTATGTAACTGGAGAATGGCCCAGAGATTTTATTGAAGTTACAATGATTGCCTTAAAGAAGAAGCCCAAAGCTACAAAATGCAGCGACCATCGCACAATCAGCATCATCGCTCATGCAGCAAAGATAGTAGCGAGGATACTCAGAAGAAGGATTGAGAGGAAAATTGAAGATGCACTTGGAGAAGATCAGTTTGGATTTAGAAGAGGAAAAGGAACTAGGGATGCAATTGGGATGCTGAGAATAATATCAGAACGAACCTTGGTCATAGATGAGGGAATTGTGTGCTTGCTTTATAGACTGGCAGAAGGCATTTGACCGTGTCAACTGGACCAAATTAATGCAAATCCTAAAAGGAATTGGGATAGACTGGCGCGAAAGAAGATTGATCAGCAAATTATACATGGAACAGAGTGTCAAAATACGACTGGACCAAGGGGAGACGAGAAGTGTTAAGATTGGAAGAGGAGTTAGACAAGGTTGCTGCTTGTCACCGATTCTGTTCAACTTATACAGCGAGTACCTTACCAAGGAAGCTCTTGAAGGGTTTGGAGACTTCAAAATAGGAGGACAAGTAATTCGCACTGTGAAATATGCAGATGACCTTGTGCTACTGGCTAGGGAAGAAAAGGTGCTACAGGGCATGATTGATAGACTAATTGAAATTGGAAGACGTTATGGAATGGAAATGAATGTGGGAAAAACTAAAGTAATGAAAATCTCAAGGCAACCATCCCCAATGAAAATTATGATAGATAAAAAACAATTGGAGAATGTGGAATATTTCAATTATTTGGGTAGCATGATAACAAGTGATGCAAGGTGTACACGTGAAATTAAATCCAGAATTGCCATGGCAAAAACAGCATTCAACAAGAAGAAAAATCTTTTCACCAGCAAACTGGAATTAAATTTAAGGAAGAAACTAGTAAAGTGCTACATTTGGAGCATAGCTTTGTATGGTGCTGAAACGTGGACACTTCGGAAAGTAGATCAGAAGTATCTGGAAAGTTTTGAAATGTGGTGCTGGAGAAGAATGGAGAAGATCAGTTGGACCGATCGTGTGAGAAATGAAGAAGTATTACACAGAGTCAAGGAGGAGAGGAATATCCTACATACAATAAAAAGAAGAAAGGCTAACTGGATTGGTCACATCTTGCGTAGAAACTGCCTTCTGAAACACGTGATTGAAGGAAAGTTAGAAGGAAGGATAGAAATGACGGGACGACCAGGGAGAAGACGTAAGCAGCTACTGGATGACCTTAAGGAAAAGAAAAGATACTGGAAATTGAAAGAGGAAGCACTAGATCGCACCCTGTGGAGAACTCGCTTTGGAAGAGGCTACGGACCTGTCGTAAGACAGACTACAGAATGAATGAATATATATATATTTCTAGATGAGGCGTGTATTTCACTGCAATCAGAAATATCGCCCAGAAAGACAAATCTGCCCGAAATATTTCAGTGTAAACCATCAACACTAAATTTGATAAAATCCGTTACGTAGTATGGAGATTAAAGTCAGGTCACACGGGTGGACGGACATGAAAGACACGCTCTTCCCATCACTCTCATAAAAACTGTCACCTGAGGGCCTGTTATATAACATACCTCGCTGATGAGAGAAGTAGACATGCGCAGAATTTCATCACAACGCCTTCTATACGCTTTCAGGACGTTACCGGCCTATTTTAAATATCACAGAGAATCTTCTCATAATCTGGAAATCTATTTTATATATCATAATTTATCAGAGAAAATTAGGTAACTACGTACGTCATATGCGCAATGCACGATTGATGAAATGCACGTCACCAGTAGACCCTTCCCACGGTTTCTCTGTTTAAACCTGGCCACTATATACCGCTAAAGCTAATGCAAATCTGTCACTGATATTTAAAGACTATTTAAATTGTGCCCCAATTATTATCGCTAAACCTCAGCTCAAAACGCTTAACAAGGTACAATCCTTCATTTATTCATGCATTTTGCAGGCCGCTCGCTCATCAGCTCATGGCATTAGTTTTACAGATCAAAGGCTCGTTATGGCTTAAAGAACGGGAGGATCAGTCAACACAGAACAAAATTGCACCTACCATACCATTTACACCGAAACTGTAACATCAAAGTCCTTTACAGTTATAATCACCTTCGTTCATTTTACAGGAGAAAATTTAATGCATGATAACATTCACAAACTATGATAACGTTACTAAACACTCAGCAGACGAACCAAACAAACGAAACAGAAGCTTACCTATTTACAAAATATCCAGGTTTCCAGAAATGCATTAAATCTGCCATACCCTGTATTAAAGACCTAGTACTATAATACCACAATACCCGCATTATAACAGTATGCATTGTCTCACAGTCCCGCAGTGACGCATATAAGTATGTTTATACTCGGCGCCGAACTTGGTTAACTCACCCGTGTCCATAAGCTAGCATATTTCAGGCGGCCTGCAACCAACACATCAACTAACGAACCAAATGACGAGATGTATTCGTGTTCCCCCTAGAAATTTATTTGCAATGTAACATTCTGTGAGGAACGGACAATTACGCCGACAGTGTAGCTACTTTGTCAAATTTATGCAAAGAAACACAGCTCTTTTTTAATTAATTACTTCAAATTAAATCTGAAAACAGGCGTCTGCAACCCATTATGTAGTTTTGGAACGTGACGATTTAACCCACGGACACAAAAGCCCATAAAGCTGATCAAATTCCGAGCCAGTTCGGGCACATCCACCTTGCCAAAACTTACTTCCTTCAAATGCATTTTAATATCATTCTACCAAAGCAGTCTCAGCCTTCCAAGCGACTGTCTCCCAAGTCTTCTTCCATCAAATCCTGTGCACTGTTGATTCTCTGCGTTCAATCACTGTTCAATTCGGAAATGCTTACTAATTTAAGTAACCGTCCTGTTTATATTAAATTATGAGAACAAAACCAACTGAAAACTTCTGTCCAGTTCTGTGAAACACAGGTATCACTATAACCACCCGATAAGGTCATCAGCACCTTCACACCATTTGGTGGTCTGCAACACTGGCCATGGCCACCCAAATAGTCAGCCCTCGACCCTCTAGATATCTGACTTTCGGGGGGGGGGATTAAAAGATCACTTGTACCAGCTGGAAGTGAAGCTATGTTGCATTTCGGTGGTTCCAACGAGTGTAAGGAACAGTCCTAATGAAGTGATACAAGCCACAAACTCAATTCACAGACATACCACAACGTGTCCTGAGGCTCATGGTGGTCACTTTGACCACTGGATGTAAATCCTGAAATAACAGTGCTTTGTATCCAGCGTCTATCAAGATGCGTGTGGCTATCCGTAGTCACAAAAGTGACCAAAATGCAATAGCCAAGTTGTTCCACTGTAGTAATAGGCGGGGGAAAAAATGCGTTCGATGCATAGGCCTATAGCAGATGGACAGATATAGGAATACATTCGTTTCGCATAATACGACTGACAACTTCTGTGACGTATTTTAATCACTTGGAAACTCTCTCTTGGTTTACGGTGCAATTTATACTTATACAATATTTAAATTTTATGGCTGATTCCACGCGTTATCAATTTTATCATTTTTGTAAAGTTGATACAACCAAACTCTGCAATTCTGAATGTGTAAACCTGAATACCTCCCGCTGTTATACTTACGGAATTCCCTAATAATGCCCTAACGAAGCCGAAACAGCTGGTGGTGAAAAATGAAAATAAATAAACGTTTGATTTTGATTATCCACTCCCGTGCGCGCGGTTAGTTTAAGCTTATATGTAGACTATAATTCTTTACTACTTGTATATTTTTAAAGGGGGGCACGTGATGGCGCAGTTGGTTGAGGCACTGCGCTACAAACCGGAACGTCACGGGTTCGATTCCGGATGGAATTTTTCATTGACATAATCCTTTCGGTCGCACTATGGCCCTGGGGTCGACTCAGCCTCTAACAGAAATGAGTACCAAGAATCTTTCCTGGGGGGTAAAGGCGGCCGGTGCGTAGGGCTGACCTTACCACCTTCATGTGCCGATTGTCTAAAAACCTGGGAGCCTTGACCTCCTGGAGCCCTAAGGGCCTGCCAAGGCCTGTATGGGACCACTTTACCTTTTACCTTATATGTTTAAAGGCCTTTCTATACGATACAACAGTTGAAAAGAAATGCCGTCTGAAAATACACTGAACGGGAGCAAACTTTGGGAGATGTGATGTCTATGTGCTGGCTGGAAGTGAACTTTGGGAGATGCGATGTCTATGTGCTCGCTGGACGTGAACTTTGGGAGATGCGATGTCTATGTGCTGGCTGGAAGTGAACTTTGGGAGATGCGATGTCTACGAGGGCTGTCCAAAAAGTATCCGACTATATTTTTTTCCCGCGGTAAGTAATGGCGATAGGGTGGGGAAACTGAGCGTAGTGGTAGAAGGGACTTTCATGCGCATGCGTGATTTTTTGCTGCCTCGCAACACCGCCGGATGCGTCTGTCGCTGCCAGATAGCGAAGTGGTGTAACACGTGTTCGTCGCATTCTCGTTTCGCTCAAGATGACAGAATGTTTGGAGCAGCGATACTGCATCAAGTTTTGTCAGAAACTTGGGGATACCCAAGCGGAAACAATCCGCAAAATTCAGCAGGCTTTCGGTGATGATGCAATGGGGGTCACTCAAATTAAAGAGTGGTTCAACCACTTTAAAGATGGCCGCATGTCGGCGGACAGTGACCAGCGTTCCGGGAGACCGTCAACGAGCCGAAATGCTGATGTCATTGACAAAGTGCGGACATTGATCATGGAGGACCGTCGTTTGACCGTCCGGGAAATTGCTGATGAGGTTGGGATCAGCAGAGGTTCCGCAAACAAGATTTTAACTGAGGATGTGGGCATGCGAAGAGTGGCGGCAAAATTTGTGCCCAAGCTGCTTTCGCCGGAGCAGCAACAACTCCGCCTTGAGGTCGCGCAGGACATGCTGGAGTGCGCCAACAGGGATCCTGAGTTCCTGAAGACTGTGATCACTGGTGACGAGTCGTGGGTGTACGGATATGACCCGGAAACCAAGGTCCAGTCGTCACAATAGAAGCATCCAACATCCCCGAGGCCCAAAAAAGCACGACACGTTCGGAGCAATGTGAAGGTGATACTGACTGTTTTCTTCGATTACCGGGGTGTTGTGCATCATGAGTACGCACCACTAGGCCAAACTGTTAATAAGGAGTACTACCAAGAAGTCCTCCGCCATCTTCGTGATGCAGTTCGGCGCAAGAGACCGGAGCTGTGGGACGCACGCAACTGGCAGCTGCATCATGACAATGCCCCAGCTCATTCATCACACCTGATCCAGGGTTTCCTGGCTAAGCACGGCATTCCGCAGGTTCGCCAGGCTCCCTACTCTCCTGACATGGCTCCTTGTGATTTCTGGCTGTTCCCGAGATTGAAGACACCGCTAAAAGGCTCCCGTTTTGAGAGCCGCGAGGACATCATACAGAACGCGACAGCGCAGCTGCACACCATTCCAAAACAAGCCTTCCAGAATTGCTTCCAGCGATGGAAGGACCGCTGGGCTAAGTGTGTGGAGTCACAAGGGGCCTACTTTGAAGGGGATTAGGTATTGTAACCACCCAGATACAGAACTTTTTTTTCCCGGCCCAAGGTCGGATACTTTTTGGACAGACCTCGTATGTGCTCGCTGGACGTGAACTCATACGCACCGACTCAGCACGAAGTTTTTTTTTCGCGATAAACAAAGACATCAAAAGTGGGTTATACATACGTCTGTAAGTCGTAAGTGTACGTTCCTTTTTGCCGTTTAAGGTGTATAAGAACATTCCGCTTACATTAATATTTTCACTCTATTCCGCACGTTACCAACAAAACCCAAGCGACAATATAATCACAAAGCCTACCGTACATTTAGGTCTAGCTATGGCTGTTTATGCTACACTGTGTGGTGTTGGCACTTTTTTCTCACACAACGTTCGACATTCTTTTCCGTGACGTATAGTATGCTTTGCGCAATTAATGCAAGCGAACACTCTCTGTTCAACTGAACATACACGACCAGCGCGCTGAGACCACACTGAACATCTCGCATGTAATCCGACACGGCTCACGAAGTTTCCGTTCCAGAATCTCAGTTACTAGCGGCAGAAGCACTGTCACACTGTCGGCAAGCCAGCCCATACACGCCGAGTTCCCATTTTCCTACACTTGGATGCAGGATAAATCATGATCTGTGTATAGATAATATCACTTTGACACTACAGGGAAATCTCCTTTACAAGAAACAATCCGACTTCGAAAGCGTTAGCAAGGTTGTTAAACACGTTAGTAAGAAGGCACGAATTTTAAGTGGCCCGCAGATCAAAGTTTCCACTTCTTCATTTTATTTAGCGACACCGCATTGCCCGCTTTCTGAAATCATAAACAACTAGCGGAATTCTAATGATTTTGGAAATATGTGGGCGTGACCGTGGCTCTCCGTTACGGTGCCATCCCAGCAATACAAAAACACTTGGTCGAGACACACAAGCCTGGCTGGTAATCTAAACAGAGAGCCTCTCAATATGAAGTACGATTACCGCGGCTACGACAACAACGAGGTTCGCAACGGAAACAAGGTTCTTGGTTGTTGGCATTGGGGACATAACAGTCGATGGTGAATGCTGATCTCGAGGTTGTTACACACATGTGCTGCCCAGGACGCCGTCCACTTACGAGACAGGACTAGCAGATAGCAGGCCCATTAGGTCTAATATTTCTATTTTTATCTCCTGGACACAGAAAAACAATTGAAATGCAGACTAAGTTACCTGAAAACTTAGAGAACGTGGAATTGACAAAATATGAGATTTATTCAGGATACGTGATCGGATCTTGGGTTACCTAACGACAGTGATTTAGGCATACATTACACAGCATAGAGTAAGATGGGAATATATTCATAAATGGCGAACAGGTAAGGATATGGGAGGCGGTTGTCGCAGTCCATTTGACGGTACAATATCGACATTCGTCTGCTGAGACATATATTTCATGCAATGTCAGGATAGCAGGGAGCCCAGACGAGATTCGCACTCGGGGTACTTTCATAATACAAGGCTAGAACATTACGTCACATCAACCATCTCCGTGGCAATAACCTTCTGTTACTTATGTACTGCAAGCCTAAATGATATATCCAGGGTAGAGATGTTAATAGGGAATTGCGTTAGAACTGGTGGTGAACGTAAATAAATCCTAGAAGCCCTTGGAACTGATTCACAAATGGCCCAAGGTAAGTAAACAGCTTTGAGATAGCTACTTCAAGACATCTTATTTGAACCACCATCCACTTACTCCATCCAATTGAACAACTGTTCAACAACTGATGGAAGTTTTTCCACGCTTGATGTAGCCACTCGACGCAATCGATGCTCAAACATCCCCTCTCCTTTTCCTGTCCTTCAACGATTGTCCCGCCATCTGCTGGGAGAAGCATGTACTTCGTGTAAATTACGTCTGTATTAGCCTGTCATCTGGCGGCGACATACACAACAATAAGAATTTCAGCCTCCAAAGTGCAGCCCTGTGGCGTCAAGATGACAGCTATAGCAGTAATCTCTAGGATTACATCGTGCAATCTTCGCTGAAACGTCAGTTTCTTAGCAGCCAGCCGAAGGTCCGTCACAACCAGGCCGATTCCTGGGCCAGGTACATACCTCCACGCTTTTACACCGTATTTCTCGAAGCGACAAACCCCTAATTATGCGACAGTTACGTTCTTAATACTTGGTCATGTTAACTCAGAATGGCGTAACACGAAATTCCTATTATTCCTTTACGAACCAGAAACGAGGAATCGGTTTAGATTTTCAACACGGGTAAAGTTTCAGCCTCAATAGGTCTTCATGGTGCGAGGCATAGGGGTAGTTTTGCGTGTACCTATACCATTCACTTCAGCCATTTCCAGATCCCAATTTTCGGTTTTTAAAAGAATAATTTCATACTACGTATTTTCAGCCTTCACTACAATGCTTTAAACACAGCAAAAAAT
The DNA here is from genome assembly GCA_021186555.1 of Reticulitermes speratus. Classification (NCBI taxonomy): domain Eukaryota; kingdom Metazoa; phylum Arthropoda; class Insecta; order Blattodea; family Rhinotermitidae; genus Reticulitermes; species Reticulitermes speratus. The sequence continues at coordinate 21,298,839 of JAJKFL010000002.1, forward strand.
CCCGATAACGCGAAATTCGCGAAAGTCGTGGCGTACCTGCATTCTCTCAGCTTCTCGTACGTTTCCCAAACGTTCTCTTCCCCGGGCGCAAATTTTGTTTACATATGTTTTCCCCCATACATACTCCATATATGTTAAATTTTATCACTCTTCATTTAATTTACGCCTAAAATATTATGCAAAAGAACACGATCTCGTATGTCAGAAGTTAAATGCCCCGACTTCAAACAACAGATGCACTTAAAAAATATTAAGTCTCAGAGCCAGAAGGTGAGGCTGCCTTGTGACGGGTTTCAGTGGCTTGGGGCTTTCAAGCATTGGCGTCAAGGCAGAACAAACTCCCTGTAGAGCAGTCGGGAAACCATTCGAGAACGTTCTGGCAGTTGTGTGTGTCAACAGGTACTTACGCCCAACCGCACTCTCGGAAACACAGTAACGTATCATCTGATACGCCACACATACCGACGAATAACGACATGCGCTCTTACATTGGCATAACGCTTTATCAGACTCCAACGGAAGAGGTACCGAGGGTTTGCTCTTCACTCCAGGTTTTATAAAGGGCGCCAGCCTCGATAATTAACCAGCAAGGAAGCTTGTGCATCAACTTTCGACTAAATTAATACAAGAAAGACCTTCAGAAAATATTTAAACTGGAAAGTTACAAAGAAAAAATTGCCGATACAAAAGCGCTCAGTGAGGGGATGCCGAAGTCGCAGACTATCCGATCACACGGAGACACCTCGCACTGAAACTCAATAGTTAAGTCAGACTGTATCGACGAGTGTTCAGTGTACAACCGTCTAGCGTACCCTAAATCTCTTTTAATAATTCATACGTCCAGCACTGAGGCATTTACCACCAATTACACGATTTAGAACTACACACGCGTGCTTCTCACTCGGGAGGAGAGGCGACGTTCCACTACCTCCGTCCACCATACTACCCGCAGGAACCCACCGACACACCCGACTCCGCTATAGAACCCGCTGACCCCCTTACAAATTCCCGTGACGCTCTGAACACAAGGTTCTCACCTCACGAAACTGCTGAATAAACCGTGCGCCTGTCTCAAATCAAACACCTTGATGCTGTCCCATCCAGCATTCGTTGGTCCCTGTCCACTGGTACCCAGCTTCCCAACTTCCCACCTCACACCTCGACAAGAACAGCCAGTAGTTGCCAACATGCCGCCCATCGCAGCACAGCACTTGGATAATACTGCACTGGACCGGTCTAGAAACCCACACAGGACATGTCTTGCGTTCCTCTTTTGTAACGTTCCAAATTTCTCTAAACTACACTTCACACATACCCCAATACTGACGACACACAACAGAAACAATGGATGAAACAAGACACAATGTACGTATAACGTAACATTGAGGCGCGTTCGTGCAAAAGCAATAAGTATTACATATTCTGAGCGTGTGTTTGTATCCTTACTTATCCAGCACGCAAAGCGCATGCGCCGTATTATATTGTCATCTGTGGCCTGTCTGGTCAACCACATTTTTCCACATTATCTCATAAACGGCACGAATTTCGGAAAGAAGTCATGGAACATAAAATGTGTGTTTTGACTTTCTCTACAATTTTTGGCCGAAATATTTCTCATTCTAAGAAGAATTCAGCGAGATAGTCATAAATGTACATAGGTTTTCATGTAAAGTACCCGTTATTCTAGTCAGATTTTAATGAAACTAGAACTTTCTCGACAGATTTTCGAAAAATACTCCAATATCAAATTTCATAAAAATCCGTCCAGTGGGAGCCGAGTTGTTCCATGCGGACGGACGGACAGACAGACAGACATGAAGAGGATAATAGTCGCTTTTCGCAAATCTGCGAACTTGCCTAAAAAAGGCTGTTCTATCGCCGTAAAGCACAACATATGCCTACTTTTTTAATAGCATACGTCTAAATTTATTACAGCACGGCTAAGTAGTTGATGTGACAACCCGCCCTCAAACAAACAAACAAACAAACAAACAATACACAAGTGTTTAAGTATTTCACATTAATGTGGAATCATGGTAGATAAATGACAAAATGGGCACAAGCTTCATAACTGCATGCACTTGTCCCATCTAAGGCCCACTTTTGCCTGCTCAAATATAACTGGCTTACCTGCGCGGGACTGGCACCAATGTGGTGATTGCTGCTGACCTTCTGTCCTGTATCAATTTTTGGCTTATCGTCACCTAACGTCAAGGAGTTCACATTCTTAAGGTTATTCTTGCCCGCAAGCTTCATCACACTCTGTAAGAAACAAAGACAATAAATCACTACTCGTATAAGCACTTGCCGGACAATACACACAACTGCATACACCAACTACAATCGATGCGTCTTACATTTGTGCATATGCGTATAAAAACTTTTCATTTTCACGAACACACAGTTTTGCATCGGGTCCCTTCACATATAATCCGCGCGCAAGGTTTCACTGACTCACGTCAGCAAAGAAATCTGAGGAGAGTGCTACAGCATACGAAAGAAGCTTAACACCCTCAATCTTATATATTACAGTTGTTAGCCAAGAATAACAAGAAGCCCAAGGTGGAAACCTTACTGCCTCGATCCCTTCCAGTTAACTGCCACGCCTGCAATCCCATCAATGTAGCTTTTCAGGATTCGGAAGAATTTTCACGTAGAAAGTCACATTATTGCAGCAAATAAATATTCGGTTGTAAACTCAATGTGTTTATTTTGATACACCTCTTCAATTTCAAGTAAACGAACGAGTTGGGAAATGCATGCTAACAAGATCTGTCACTGTCTCCAGATTTGTATCCGTAAATGTTGCCTTTTGATACTCTCTTACAAATAACGCAAAACTGACGTGTTCAAGCAAAATTTCCCGATGTGTCTTTCGAGTGAATTCGTATGTACTAATGAGCAAAGAATCCCGGCCTTTCAGTTGGCCTCAGGCCTCAAGATATCTTAATCCGGGCCTGATACCATAGTACTGACTTTCATATTGTTCTGACACCACACACTGTAAGACTGCAAAACCAGCGAATAAGAGCTCCTGATTTCGGTTAGAACACACATTTTGTCTGGGTGCTAGTATAAGCCAAGCACGTCTGACTTCCGCCTGCCAGCATGTAATAAACATAATATATAACTTTAATAAAACCTCTTGTTTGTAGACTTTGTGGTTGCAATCTACGCTCGACCAGGCCAACCGACTATATCTTCAGGAATTACAAAGTCAACGCTCGACCATCATAATTCAGCACCCATCAGCGCCGAGATTACGCCACCGCTGCGGTATTGGTCTACTGCTTGTTGTTATACTCTCTATGCCGGAAGATTACAGAAACAACCGTTATATCTGCCCCGAATAATTTATTGAATGTTTCACAGCATTACTGACAATATACGCTCCTGCCAGCTGACATATTTAGGTCTGCATCAATGAAAATTATAAACTACCATGGGAACATATAAATGTTTTCTGAATTAACTTTGCACGTACTGCTGGCAGTCCTCTCACCAGCAGTTACGTACGGTTCCGTCACTCTCAATCAGTCATGTGACAGAAGCGCAACTGTACCGATTACCAGTGTTCATACATTTTGCAGTGCACATGGCTAGTCGAAGCAATTACTTGCAAGTAACGTCATGACAAGAACACACTCTAACAAATCAACTTCTTTCTTTAGGCCCACTCTACGTACATCGAAGTAATGGGTCAGACGTGCAGCTTCAACTGACGCATCGGGGGTGGTAATAACAGAGTAGTACCGAGTACTCGTCGAAACTTCTAGACGAATTTCGATAAAACCTGGTAATGGCGGGTTGCGGATATGCTGTCGGACACATTTAATTGGCTCTTATCGGTTAAAAACAATCACGAAATAGAACCCAAAAGTTATAAATTTTCTCTAAAACAAAACTTAGTATACAATATGCATAAGTCGTATTTACCTAAGCCTAAATCGATCCTGGCTGTTTCTTCCAAAAGTCTTCATCGACGAGAATGTATATGTACGTAACATACACCACACACCTCGTAAAGCTGAACAACTTCTTCCCGAGATATTTTTCTATACGGTAAATATCTGAAGAAATGGGACTAGAAGAAAAATAAATTCCTGACTCTCAGACGAATAGCATGAGCAGTACAGACTGAACAGCTATGCAGGCAAGTAACAGACGCACTGAACAGCTGAATGCAGGCAAGTAACAGACTGAACAGCTGTGCAGGCAAGTAACAGACTGAACAGCTGTGCAGGCAAGTAACAGACTGAACAGCTGTGCAGGCAAGTAACACACTGAACAGCTGTGCAGGCAAGTAACACGTGAACTAACAATTGGAGTTTCTGTTCTGAAGAAAATGAATGCATAGTTCCATGTTCAAACAGGAATTCTTTAATACTTCCTGTAGTACTGAACGTGTAACTGACCTCGCGGTCAGCTGCGGTGCGCTAGGTGTACACACGGTCCTGGAACCGGATGCTGCTCCAATCTTGAATGCAGGCTGAAAAGAGTGTTTCCCAGGGTAGGTTGGATTAATCGATTAATCTCAAGCTCGTCTGGGGAAATAACTGGTTCGGAAAGAAATAGCGGAAGCGTGTGAAATAAGGCAGACGATACCGACGGCAGTCGAATGAGCGCGTCGCCATTATGTTCCACAGAATAATGAAGTTGTTTGCTTTCGCTCTATAGTCAGTATCAATCAGCCCGGAAATCTTCACCTTCCATGTTTTGTACAAAGAAGCTCACTCCCTCTAATCTGTCGGTGTTTCCTCATGAACGTCCCCTCCCCAATGACACCATGTGTTCTTCAGTACAACTGTTGAAGTAAAAGATTTTTAACACAGACAACAATGGCAGTCTGGCACGAGGTATACACAATCACTAACAGAAGGTAAATTACGTCAGCACAGCTGTAACGGCAATTTACGAAGAGACCATCGGCTTGCCTTCTGGGACGATGTTTATTAACAAACAGCAAACTAGGCTCCATACCCTAGAATCAGTCACGTACTAAAAACAATACGGTACACTCAATGAACAACAAATTTCCTCATACGCCTCAGAATATTTCGTTATGAACGGATAACAGAAGTTGCAGTTATTTAATAGCAAGCGTGGCTTTAATCTTTACCCTCAGCACTGCAGCTGTCGCGGGAGCGGTATTACATACGACGCCTGTATCCGCTGGGACAGCGTAAGTGAACTGGGATCAGGTCCCACTAAGTTCAAATACATTTTATGGTCTGCAGCTTGCTTTTCACAGAAACATTCCAGACCTACGTTTACTGGACCTTATACGTCACTATGATGTCCATAATATCCCTCGTTATTGACAGCACATAATTTAGAAACATCCTATACAGCGTTTCATCCAACAAATTTGCACATGTAACCATAAATAACCATTTGTTATTCTGTGATGCTCCTCCTACATGTTTCGACCTCTACAGGCCATCCTCAGGGAAGTCATTTACAAAGGAGTACAATAATTATAATAAATGCTGTCAATGATGTGCATATATGGGGTTAAAATAAGTTATCAATCAAAGTGCTGCTAAAAATGTATAAAATGTACATTAATTACATTATTTTACATATCTTAATAATTTTATCTTCAGTTGCACGCAAACATATGTTACTACTGTCATCTTCTTTCTAAGGGAGTTATATCCCTGTGTTGTCTGTTGATGTTTATACCACAGTGGACCACTGACCACTGCAAGCAGTCAGCAGTCAGCAGTCAGTGGTTCACTGTGGTATAAACATCAACAGACAACAAATTGATCTAACTCCCTTAGAACGAAGATGACAGTGGTGAAACATGTTTGTCTGCAACTAAAAATACAGTTGTCAAGAAATGTAAAAGTACCTGTAATTAATCTTTATTTTATACATATTAGCAATATTTTAATTGATAACATTGTATTTTAACTCCATATATATGCACATCTTTGACAGCATATGTTACAACTGTAGGCCTGTTCCTTTGTAAGCGACTTCCCTGAGGATGGCCTGTACAGGCCGAAGTGTGGAGAAGCATCACAGAATAACAAATGGTTATTTATGGTTACATGTGCAACTTGCTGGGTTAAATACTGTACAGTCAATCTGTTGCACGGAGTGTGCATAACGTTAAATTAGAAACATCCTGTATAATGATAATATCGTCATAATGAATAAGCAAATTCATTATTCCAGTTTTGTTGAGAGGCACAAATTAAGAAAAAATCTTGGGGAACCATAATTTAGGGATTCGACAAAAAATCCATTTTCCAGAAACAAGGTATATCCCCTTCCAGGGGCCTCGCACGCTGTCGTGTTAAACCACATCACCTCAGGAGTTAAAAAAAACTTTGTAGCTAGTTTCAATTACTGTTAACAACTTGTAACTTCAGTACGCCCGTAAGTTTGTTCAACATAAATTCTGAAAAGCATATATTTAGTCTCTAACAAACCTGTATAATGCCCAGAAATCTGTTTAATCCTTCGAATTAACTGCCTCTCCGTTAAAATATTTGTAATTTAATTTACCTGCCCTATCCCTTGTCTGTCTGTCTGTATTAAGTACACAGATATACAATGAATTGTCAATTATGGCATACAGAAAGTTCAACCTCTCGTAAAATAATCAATAAATGTTAATTTAAAAGTTCTTTCCCAGCGTGAATTTTCAACCATTTGTACAGTAACATGAAAACTACAGCTGTACCGCGTTAAATGGGTGACAAACTTTACAAAAGTGTTATTTGCTACTTTACAAGCGTCACTGGCGTCTGTATTCATTTACCGATATTGCATACAGAAACACGCTGCTACTAAGGTAATTTTGCTGCAGATATTACTGCACAGGGTCGGAAATTATTTGCCTTGCATTTCGAACTTCGTAAAATACAGAGCTGTCAGTGGGGTCTGTGTTCCAGGTCAAGTGCAATTTTTGTACGAGCAGTCGTTCAGAAATCTGCGTACGTGGAGTATGTATAACGTAACAAAGGCCAAAATTAAAGTAACAGGAACTCGATTTAAATATGTAAGTATGTAAGAATGTAACTGAATCGGGTAAGGTCTAAATCAGACTTTAAAATATGTAGTGACAGTTACGTAATATGGAATTTCTTACTAACGTTAGCAAAGACCGTTCATTACAGACACCGAACATGAATAAATGGAACTGTATAATTACATACAAAATGACTTATGTCCCTTCTATTCTTTTTGTGTCTGATATCCACAATTACAAAACGTGAGAAATTTTACAGTCTGTGGCATAGCTGAAGAGATAACTATATAGCGGAACGTAAAAATCACGATGATACGAAATCGAACAATAATGTTCCGAGACTGATGGTACGGCAAGAGTAGGCCTGTGTGTGTGTGAGACAAAGCATAATACAGATGTATATACGACAATAAATTACTGAAATAAGGGAACTTCAGAAAGCCCCACCAACTTTTGCATCGACAATAAAAATACCCTGTAACAAAAGAAAAGACCGCTACAAAGCTTTAGCGTCATCTCACCAGAGGACGTCTCCAAAGTGACTCCAGCGCACGTTGAGTGCTGGTGCAAGATCAGTCTTGCCGGTCCAGCTATGAAGAGTGGACTCAGTCTCAGCTGCTATACTCCCAGCATCACAACCGGTTCAGACAGACGCCTGTGTTTTAAGAAGAACCAGTGGAAACAAGCCCCACAGTTTTCAACTCTATACAAGAAAAAGCGACACTGCCAATTCTAGCAGCGGGATATGGTTAAACGGGATGTGGCATTTCTCCGTGAATGTCTGCTAAATAACAGGATTTTCTACAACGAAGAAAGGATTGGTTTAGTGAGTGATCGCACTAACAACGTAAGTAACTCTTATTAAACGTCATTCATTTTTGGTTACTACAGTCCGAAACTGTTGTGATCGTGAAGCCTCGAAAAATGAGGCGGCCTAGGCCCCCAAGGGGCTGTCGAGCCATTGAAAAAAAGAAACAGTCCGAAACTGTACAACTGCGTTCTGTGCGATTTTACACAATTCGTTCTATCGTTCATTGTTACAAAACTGTAATGAGATATACGCTGTTGTTCCTTTACACAGAAACAACTTTCAAATACAGTTCTTAATTACATCCATATTTTATTCTTCTAAACTACTTTCGGGAAAAATGAAGTTCCTTCCGAGCCGATTAAATACCTTTAATAGGAATTCTTTGCGCAGTTTCCGAAACGAAATATAAGTGTATCTTCTATACAAACGTTAACACATACAGAAACTATATTGCTGACATACAGCCCTAAATCGTGTGTCATTTATTTTCTAAACATTAAATGTGTAGATAATTTCACGACCTGTTGTGCATGAGTGAAAAACTTGTCTCTTGTTCACGAAACTTATTACACCTAGGAGTGATTAAGTAAATGGGGAATTTAGGCTCTTACTTAAGTAGAACATATTTTGTTTGTTCGGTCTGCACGAAAATTTCGTTTGAGTGCCCTGCCTCTTCCACCTGAGCTAAGGCCAAGCTCACCGCAAATTCCACTGCTTCACGATTTTAACCACAAATACCGAATGCGTAACGTCGGGTCCTGGAAAAATGGGGGATGGGTGAACCGACTTAGGATCGGTTCCAGAGGCGGAATACGCCACTATTTGTGGCATTTATATCATCACAAATTATTCAGTAAAACATAATCCACCTCCACCTCGACACCTTCCTACCTTCAACCAACGACAACCAAAACAAACTTGCGAATGCTGCAACACTAGTTAGTAAGCTTAATTACGTTTCATTGTACGGCTCGTATTAGCAATGTAATTTCTCTTCCTAAAAAGGAAAAAAAGTTGGCTTACGATATCACCATGCCGTCTGTATCCCTCATTTAAACTCTTGAACCAGATGATCCAATGTTATGAAACATGGTATGACCATTATACCTCTGGAGGGCAATTCAACGCAGTACTGATTAATTTCTTCCAATTGGTAACATCAACAAGACATGTGCGAATTTTACCATTTCCTACATCCGATAACAACCTAATGGACGCGCGAAGTTTATCGTTTTCTACAGTAGGTAGCAACGACATACAGGACGCGTGAACATATGACGCGGCAGCTAGATTAGTGGAATGTACTTTACGATCCTGAAATAATGTGGGGTAACATTCTGGAAAAACAAGCACTGTGAAGAATGTAAAATAACAATATTGTGGTCGTAAGAAAAGTGTATTTCGCTTTCAGCTAGCGATTATCAATGAACCAATAAAGCTAGGTACGTGACATTTTGGTAAGGAGATGCAACATAAAGGCCACAACTGGGCACATGATCTTTTGTCTTGCCGTTTGCTCTACAGAAACACAGAGATTAAAATATACAGAACTATATTCTGTAATCACCGTGCATCTTTTCACATTCACTATTTACATACACCAATTGGATGCAACTCTATTTAAAAAACTGTATAGTTTTTTAAAACATATTTAAAAACTTTATAAAACCCGACATATGTTTCGGCTCTTATAGAGCCATCTTCAGGGGTTTATTGTCGTCAAAACTGCATATATTAAAACGTCTTTTTCATTGGTTCACTTTTAGGCAAGGTTTTTTTCATTTTTTTCATGAAAAAACCTTGCCGTAGTTGCCATGGTTACACACCCTGGTTTGTGCGTGACATCAGAGTGGTTTTTATTACCATGGCAACGAAATTACTAAGTTAAAATGACACCACCAGATGGCAACACACCCCTGGTTAGGATATAGGTAAGTGCGAGACGCCAGGGACTAGTTTGGCTTCTATAGTTACGGCGTTTCAGTGGAGTAGCGCATGAATATTATGGCACACAGTCATGGGACGGGCGCGTGGCTGGTATATAAAATATTGTTTGGAAGTCAACAATTTCAAACATGGCGACGATGCAAAACTCTGAGGCTCTACCCGGCAATTTAACGTACAATACCTACGTGATGCGTCACTAACAAAATAAAATAAAATGCAACCAAAAAATGCTAACAGTTCCGTATAACGTGAGGCCTATGCAAAAGAAAGGAACGCGATACATGAGTTCTGCTCCGAACTCACTGTCCCACATACAGTATACTGTATACTGCTTATTAAAAGATTAAAAATTAACTAGAAGACTCACAAAATAGAACCTGAACCAATCAACAAATTAAAAGCCATAACGGGCCATAAACACAAATTGAGCATACCACAAAAAAAAAACAAAAAAAAAACAGCACACAAGTTTACAATGCTTAACACCACTAACACAATTTTAATAGCCATTTTCCTGTTACTACCCTTGGACCAAATCTGTTCTCAGGCGCAAATCTTAAATAGGTTTACTCATCTATGGTGCCAAGTGACTGAGAATAGCGCGATCCAAGGCGTCCAACAGAATATGTGCTTCTTTGCCTGAAGACGGAAGCAGAGCCGGATTCCGAAAGGTCGTGTGTCTTTAAAAATTATACGCTGGACAAAGTCCAGATAAAGAAGATTGTGTCAGTGAGTCATACAGCATCGTCAAAGTCCTACAGAGTTGAATAAAAAAGGGATCTTTGGGGTTTTACGTATCAGGGACTGCTTGAGTGATACCTTAACGTTTGCCACTTATCGTTCCTAGATCTTGTACGAAAAAAATTGCAGCCTCAAAATGAGCATTAAAATGTGTGAAGACGGCCTAAATAATAATAATAATAATAATAATAATAATTGATCACAGTACGTTACTGTTTCCGAATAAGAAGCAGCTGAGGTGTCATGCAGTTTGTTTCCATAACTACAATTCGCTCAGCTGACGATAACGACCTTGCAGACAAAACACACGACTCAGAAGTAGGCTATTATGGAGCGGCTTGACACTCGTTCGATATCAGGTCCTTTAAGGTAAATATTTTGGTTTGCGCACTGTGTCCTCTGGGGGCGATAAAATATTACAATAATCCGTTCAAGACAGGGGAGTTGTTTCTGAAGGGCTGGCTGAAGACAGCGGTCATCACTGCTAACCGCGAACGAATCCCAGTAGTCCCCCTATACGTGAACATCCAGACAGACTACCAAAGCGGCTTTTTACACGAAGCTCACACCACGAATAAGAACGATGACCTCAGAAGCGGCAGCGCAAGGCCGAATGCAACCAACCACAGCACTCAGTTCTCAACTCCGCCTAAGGTCCTTTTTCGACACCCAGAGAAGTTCGTGACTTATATAGATAGCCTCATACTGTTACAGTGGTGAAGTCAATTGAGGTTACGATGCGCCGGACATGCAGCTCGGATGGGGAACACACGATACAGGTTAAAGAATTTTGGTTGGGAAACATTTTACGAAACGGCCATTCTGAAAATTGCAGGGCCTTAACTATTAACCTATTTAAACACTCCACATCAAATGGATGGTTAATATAGGCCTACAAAATACTGGATGGAAAACATATCATGAATGGTGAACAGAAGTGTTTAGGAGATGATCTTGGCCTATTTCAAGTCCAGTCCCAATAGTAGCCTGAAGACAGAGAAATGCAAGCAATGCGCTCAGAAAAATAGGTATTCCGGCCGACTGCTAACAAGTCCTGAGCGTCACGGCTGTACCACTCTGATCAGTGCCGCGGAGGCGGGGAGTTCCAACAGCACATGAACAGATATTACGAACTACGTTTTGACGATGAGAAGGGGACGGAAATGGCTTAGGTTCGTGTCTATGTGTCGAACTTGCGTATTAACGGTGTTGAACCCGTGAGTTCTGCTAGCACTTAACGATGGTTTATGGATAAGGTGCTTCTCACGCAAAAGTAGCGAGTTTTAATTCGGCCCGATAAACTGTCTTCTCCAGTCCCTCACTGCTGACAGGACTGTGCTAATGCGAGGTCGGCTTTACACCAGGACACAATCGTGGTTTGGAACCAACACCAAGTTGAAGAGCTATACTCTCTGCCCACCATCTTAAATACCTAAACATGTGCGCTGCAACATAAACTATGAATTCCTATCCTAGGCTTTGGAAGGCCAACAACAGGTCAAAGACACGCGCAGTGGCATGCATAGACAACAACCTCTTTTCGGAACCACGCTGAGTATTTAACACTTCAATAAACCAAACGCTGCTGAATTCAAATGAACGCTGCATGCTCACTTACAGGCAAACAAAACAGTCTACGAAATAACCATTCTTTACACTCTGTACAATAAAATTAAGCTCTTAAAAATTTCTAAATCCAGGAACACAAGAAATATAAGCGTACAGCTGGCGCCATAATTACAGCCACACCTCATTTTTTGTATTTGTCCGTACGTAGCTTATCTCTGTCTTCTGGTAATTACAGTTAATTATGCGAGATATTCGTTAAGAAGAAACCAATATGGATTAATGTTCGAGACGTTACGCAGCAGCGTGACTAAGTTCCATGGCAAAAACTGAACTTAAAGACCATGCTTCTGCTCAACACGCATGCTCGCTGGTAGACAAGCGCGTAGGAGACTCATTGAACAAAGAAAATACGTGATACCAGGTCGAGTTTCCCGCCGGTACTGTATTCACACATATACCGATTTATATATTCAACTTTAGGCTAGGCGAGGCTAGAAGTACGAGGAAAGTATGTAGTTGTTACTTTCCACGGTCTGTTGTTTGTAATTCTGATTTAAGGTTACATACATTTTATTTGCAAAAAAAAAAAAATAATAAAAGGGATTCTATGTCTTAAAATATACAACCTACACAAACTGTAAAAATTAGTATGCCACCTCTTTACCGCGGATTGCATTCGCCTAAGCGTGAAGTTGAAAAAAGTCGATAAATAGACACAAAATTTCCATGCACCTAAGTCACAACATGACTACAATGAAACAGCAGTAAGAAAGTGACTTAGAAAACGCATGACGCAGTCAGGACACAAGTAGGCCTACCGCACAATATTTTCACTGAATTCGGTACAGCCACGAAACTAGTTCATACTAATGCAATAGACTAATGTGTTTAAACAGCCTATAGTAAAATCCGTTGATAAACAAGTTGCATATTTACACATAAGAAACGTGCGAATAAATGACAATTGACAGAATTTGTTACCACGCAAGACTGTTGTCGTTTAACAGGATATAAAGACAAGGAACATGTTACACTGCTGCTGCTATTATGACGGACCGTGTGTAGTCGAATACAGCGCAATTCCAAGTAATAATGAACAAGAAATATTTATTTCTTCACATCCAATTAACGATGAATTCCTGTAACAGCTGAAGTACACAACGCGTCTATTCGACGCTTGTATGGGGGTTGGGTTAGTATAAACGCAAAGACAGCTACGTAGGCCTGAATGTTGATGTCTCATGAACAGAACGTACAAAGTCAGCTCATAAATCCTTCGAAAATGAGACAAACTTACAAACGTGGGGACGACAGCAACACATATAACTTGCATCCACAAAGAAATGAACAGCAGAGTTCTCCCCTACACCTCAGTTCAGAATCTTTCGTCTTCCCGTCTGCTATCTACGAACACATATCATATTAAACTGGTCTCTCACAATAATGTTCTCATAAAACGGTGCGGAGGAACATATTTGGATCTAAAAGAAAGAAGTTACAGAGACTGGAGAAAACTTAAAACTGGGCGCTTCATACTTTGTACTCAACAAATATTACCAATATTAAAAGGAGGTGTGTGAGATAGGCGGCGCATGCACATCGCGTGGAAGATACAGAAATCTCTACAATGTTTTGTCGGAAATACTGGAGGGGAAGATACTACTTGGAATACCATGACCTATTTTGGTGGATAGTGATTGATCAACAGGGCGGAAGGGTATAGTCTAAGGTTCTGGGCTGGGGATAGCGGACAATGGTGGGATCTTACAAACATGGTAATGGACCTTCCAGTTCTACATATGGCAGGGAATTTCTTCGCCAGCTGAGCAGCTACTGGCTTCTCATAAAGGGCACTGCTCAATGAAGTTTAGTTCTATACGCCACTTACTGCTGTTAAAAGTGCAATGTCATCAACCCCACACAAATTTCTAAACTACATCTCGCAGTCATTAAAAAAACTGACGAATTTAGTTATCCCTCTGCCTAAGCACGCCATAAAATCAATGCTGCAGGGAAAAGAGTGGTCGGCTTCACGCTCCGACCGTTTTACCTCCGGGTAAGAGCCGCTCGTTCCAATAAGATACAACAGTTCTCTTCACCTTTCTCGCGTACCACGAACACAAACAAACATTTACGTTTACTACCTGATACCGAAAATCACAACAAACAGTTTCTGTTCTCCTAACTTAACTCTTTTTACATATAACGTACTACTAAAATATTAAAACAATAAAATAAAAGATCGAATAAAAAGTTTCCATACCCCTGATGTGTGCTCTTCGTTTAAACTGTAATGCACGTATTAGTAACAATCACACGCAATCATGTTACTGACCACGCTACACCTGCCGCTACAAATCTCTTACAAATGCAGGTATTAGGCCGCGTTCTCACGGGGCGTGAACCACGCGCGTGAGTCACACTTTCGTGGGCCACTACCCGTGTGAACGCGGAGTCGTGGACCTTGCGTGTGACGTCAGCAGTCCACGATCCTGTCGTGGCAGGATCAAACCATGTTTGATTTTCAGTCGTGGTGCTGGCGTTCGTGAGGTAAGATGTCGTCACAAATGCTAAGACTCAGTGAGCGACACTTTACGTTTCTTGGATTTATACCACAACGAACCTATTCTGTATAATGCCACTTTGGAGGAGTATCGAGATCGCGATTTAAGGGCGGCGGCAGCAAAACGAATATCAGCCGCTTTGAACATACGTGGTTTCGGACCTGCAGAAATTATAAGGAAGTTCAAAAACATGAGAAGTTCATACTGCCAGGAACTGAAGAAAATCGCAGCAAGCAAGAGATCGGGAAGGTCTACCGACGAGGTATATAAACCAAAAGTATTCCAAACTTTTAAACGAATCTCCAGTTGCTAAGTAACGTAGAGTCACTTGTAACTTATAGTGTTAGCACTAATAGCTTTCCTCATATTGGTGTCCCGTTTTGTTATAAGTGGACTGACTCTGCTTAACAAGTATTCAAACTGTATTTCTGTCATTCGCAGTAAGTTTTTGAAGTCATCTGGATAGCGATGTTTAAGTTCGGTATCAATAAATCTGGATGCTCCCACAAGTGGGCGCCGTGCTATCCACTCTTTAACCCACCAACGCTTTCTCCGACGTTTTTCTTGTCTTTTGTGGAGTGCGCGAACAATTTTATGTGCTAAAACTCCACAAAACACAGAGCACACTACGGCACAGCCCTCAGCAACTATCCCGTCCATGGTCACGATTGTACTGAAACCTTTTGTCCGTGTGAACAGCTCACGCTTTCCACCAAGCGTGGAGGCAACACGAGTGAGCACGAAAGTGTGACTCACGCGCGTGGTTCACGCCCCGTGAGAACGCGGCCTTACAGTGGTCTCTTGCTTGCTGCTGCTCCTAGCCGGTGGAATTTCGGGTTCGTAGATTTGAGCTTTCTCTCTCTCACACAGGATACTTACTGATTTACTGCTTGCTGCATTGCCTTCCACCTCCAAACCTTGCAACCCGATGCTGAAGGCAGACAGGTAGTGAGTTTTTAAAGGGTTTATATATAACCCTGTGTGCAAGGTGTACACGTGAAATGGAATCCAGAATCGCCATGGCAAAATCAGCATTCAAGAAGAGGAAGAATCTTTTCACAAGCAAACTGGACTTAAATTTAAGGAAGAAACTAGTAAAGTGCTACATTTGGAGCATAGCTTTGTATGGTGCTGAAACGTGGACAATTCGGAAAGCAGATCAGAAGTGTCTGGAAAGTTTTGAAATGTGGTGCTGGTGAAGAATGGAGAAGATCAGTTGGACCGATCGTGTGAGAAATGAAGTATTACACAGAGTCAAGGAGAAAAGGAATATCCTACATACAATAAAAAGAAGAAAGGCTGACTGGATTGGTCATATCTTGCGTAGAAACTGCCTTCTGAAACACGTGATTGAAGGAAAGTTAGAAGGAAGGATACAAATGACGGGAATACGAGGGAGAAGACGTACGCAGCTGCTGGATGACCTTAAGGAAAAGAGAAGATACTGGAAATTGAAAGAGGAAGCACTACATCGCACCCTGTGGAGAACTCGCTTTGGAACAGGCTACGGACCTGTCGTTAGACAGACTGCAGAATGAAATGATGAATGTTAGAATCCCAAGAGTAGCCAGCGTTAGGGACAAAATTAAACAGCCATGACGAATAAGTATGTTACAATCTTCCGTCGACAGTCACATATACATTCCAGCAAGAAAACAGTATTTTGGTACTCATTTTGTAAATATGTTTCACATTTAAATACATTCAAACCATTTTAATTATGCAATTAACGTCTTTCAAACTGAATTATGAAACAAATGACAATTCCCAAGTAACTGCGCTCCGCGTGCCACCAGTATTACGCGTACCGCCGGCTGAAAACCACTGGAATATAAGACTGGATGGGCCCACCAGCCTCTCTACACGAAGTGGTGATGAAAGTTCTCGTCCCAGCCATGAATGGAAACCCGACTGTCCAGACCGTGGGCAGTCACTCCACTCAGAGAAGTATCCCGAAGGTTCCAAAACCAATATCGGAAGTGAAACAGAAGCCGCCAAGAGCTACGGAACGTGAGGACGAGTCTCGGGCTCCCCAGCCATACATACATTCGAGTTGTGGTTCACTCTTTACAGGAATGCGCGCCCATGTAACACCAGGTTGTTGCGGAGCACAGATTCCTATTTACATTCGTCTAATTTACCATTTTATTTCTCGTACTACTCACTGCTGGGGCACGCGGTGGCGCAGTTGGTTGAGGCACTGCGCTACAAGCTGGAAGGTCGCGGGTTCGATTTTTCATTGACTTAATCCTTCCGGCCGCACTATGGTCCTGGGGTCGAATCAGCCAATAACAAAAATAAGTACCACCGATATCTCCTGGGGGTAAAAGCGGCCGGTGCGTACGGCTAACAACCTTATCACCTTCATGTGCCGACTGTCTGGAAATCTGGAAGCCTCAACCTCTTGGAGCCCTAAGGGCCTGTCCAGCCTGTAATGGGATAGCTTTACCTTTACCTTTGCTACTCACTGCTACTACTACTCTACCATTACAAATCTTTCTCCTCTCTTCAATCATTTCCTACGTTTCTCATTCTATTCCCTGATAACCTCCAATAACGCCTGCGTCTTGCTGGCTTAACTGTCCCATTTACTTCGCATCTAATTTTAAATAAGTACTTCGTCATGACTTGTATTGGCGTTCAGAATAAAAAAAATAACGGATGTGCCCTTCATACCACACACAAGGCTTCCCATACAGTGTGACAACGGAGAAGAGAAGATTCCTACTTTCGTATCGGAGGATAGTGGTGGGGGAGTAAAATAATAGTTTGCTTACGTCGTTTCGTTGTCTGTAAAACCGAAAAAGTGGATCTTTAACAACTCGCCAGCTGACAAATCTCACTCAACGCAAAAATACTAGAATTTGAAATGCATAATTTCACCCGGAAACGCTTTTCAAAAGAAAAATATACTGCTGAACCATGTAATTACAATTATACATAGAATACGTCATTATTTCATCCCCTTTGTGCATAGCACATGAAGCGGTTGTATTACAGGCTATCCGCCCCTGTTCGCATTGTGTCAAGTGACCACAAAACATTGTACAACAGATAATAACTCCAGCTCATGACAAAGAGTTAAGTTTAACCCTTGGGCAAAAGATCCGCTACAAAAGGCATGTTAAACCTATGGCGCGCAGGCCGCATGCAGGGGACTCAACTGTCACTTGCCTGTGAGCCCGTAACACCTTCAAAACTAGCCCAGTTCGTATACTGTTTTAAACGATGCACTTTGGTTACAATAAGTAAGTCTTCTGAAGGACGAACCCTGTTTTAGTTACACAATCATGCCGTCCAGGATGTACTGTACAGTTACGCCATGCGTATATTTCCTAACTTGTTTAGGTAATATACAAGCTCTTATCAAGACAACAGCAAGGTGGAAGATTACTGAAAGTGGAACACGAGTGACGCATTCGGCGAAGCCAAAATGATCATCTAGTTTGAAAAGAAAACCCGTGCGGGTGGCCTGTTTGGACGCAGTCCTCTATACATACAGCCTGTAGCTTCAAGAGGCATTATAACACACAACGTGTGGAGAAGCATGTCAAACTGAAGGGGAAGTTAAGAAATGCACTGTAAGAGATTAGAACTGTACATCAGGAAAATTGTAATGGCACATAATAAACACGATTCAGAAACTGTAGTAAACAAAATCAGTGTTTCTGAACTAACAGTTAAAATGTTTAAGTCCCATCCTTACGGAAAACTTGTTAAAAGAATATCATTTGGTACGGGGAGGCTAACTGCAAATATCACTGTGTCATGATTTAGTCCTACAGCGTCACGAAGACCAGACATTTCTGATATGACTATACAACAGGCGATTTTCGTTAGAGGTATAAACTCCAGCTTTAATAAAGCACAAGAATTACCTGCTATGTCTGCAATGGAGCTGTACGGACAACTCATAAAAACCCTAAAAATAAGAATTAAATGCAAATCGAATTTCAACAAGATCTGTACGGTTTTTATGGAATGCACGAAAAATCCCACTTTTATGGCCCTATCCAAAACAGGCGTTATTATGAATCAATATTGCAAAATACCTAAATTGCCCTACAACTTTCAGTGCAAGTCTCCTCCCCCTGTGAAACGTTTTATGGTGTGCACGGTAGAGTCCATTTATGGCTTTATGTAAACTACGTTTTCTTGTGTTCCAACATGCCTGCAAGTTGGAAGTGGCAACAATATATTGTCAAAATCTGCGATATCGAACTCCAACGAATTATATGAAAGGTTTCATGGAATACATGGGGAAGCCCATTTATGGCCTTGTGCAAACTAGGCTTTATGAATCCCGTGAAAATCGGAACTGCCCAACAATTTTTCGTAAAAGACTGCAACATCCAATTTCAACAACAGCAGTGAAATGGTTTATGAGATATCTGGAAAAGCCCATTTGTGGTCCTATGTAAATTAGGCATTATTATGAAGGAATACGGCTCAAAGTTGGAATCGGTTAACAACTTCTAGTGGAAGTCTTCCATGTCCAATTTCAACTAACTCTATCGTAATTGTTTATGAGATACATAAAAGCGTCCACTTATGGCCTTACGTAAACGAAGGTATATTTCGGGATCAATATGGCTGAAAACTGTTAACTGCACGACATATTTCACAGAAAGTGTTAATGTCGGATTAAATGTGTCCAACAGTTTAGGTGCCGATATTGGATCACACACACGCGCGCAAAGACATAACCTCCAAATAAGGAGTTATGTTTTCTACTTTGTAAACAAGACTTAGAAATGTAGCTAGTGTGAGCCAAAAGCGGTGTTTCATAGTCCTGGGGTGTCGTAATTTAGGAATGGGATACAGAGAGATGCATACAAGCAGTTGAAGCAGGAGCTTCATCTTTGGATACACACAAAACATGCACATCACTTGCACAAGCTATGTCTTACAGCGAGGTCTCACACTGAATAATACTTTAAGATACAAATGCGATTAGATGGCAATGGGATTAGTTTACGATACACACAACCCTTTGTTGCAAATAGAACCTCGCACACTGAACAGGACACTGATGTTCAGACGGGCCGGTTAAGATATGACACTCAGCGTGCTGTGTCGTCAATAGCTCAGTCGTCAACATATTGCCACAGAAGGCGGAAATCTCACAGGCTTTTGATATGCTTAAGGACAAAGCATACACAGACATCTAGCACATCATTTAAGGGCTTTCACAACCCTATACGTACTACAGGGTCAAATAACAGAATGACTGCACAAAGAATTGGAAAGGTGTGAAACGAAGAGATACGGCCTATTTTGAAACACTGCCTAAGCATTTAACTGGAGGTACTGAAGATAATCACGATATACCGCAGTCAGAATAGCCAGTTTCCTGGCCCAGATTCAACTGCTTAACCACTCTACCAGAACATTCTTCTACCGTGCAACCAGCCAAGGGTAAATGCGCCCAGGTGTCTAGACATATTATGTCAGAAGAATTCTTAGCTGAAAAAGGCAAAGGCCTGAACAAGGTAAATGGGGAAAAAGTGACAGTAAGATAACGTGGTGCCTATCGGGTGCAGTAAAGAAGGAATTCATCCAGACGAATCTGAAATTCTGAGGAATCAACATTCATGTAAACATCCAGATGTGCGGAAGTGTATGTCTTCCCAGTAATCCCAGAGGTGAAACACGGTCCTATAACCGCTCCCTATCTCTTCTTCTTTCTTCCTGATCTCTGGGACTGGCGCTGGATTCGGGGCCAGCTGGGATGCCTGCACTCATGGGTGACATTACGACCGTTGGTCACAGAGTTTTACAGGAACGGGTTTACATGAGAATCAGCTAGCTTAATCAGCGGCGATATAAGCTCCACTCAAGGAACAGAGGGATGATGCTAATAAAAAGCACTTCCGACAGGTGACATGGCAGCACTGATAATAACTGGGTGACACGTTCAATTAATCCGTTGGTATTTACTGACGCTTAACACTTTATAGGCTATACCATACTTTCACATTAACTGTTACATATACTACACTACTGGCCTGTCGAGCGAATTGTATCAGTTGATTACTAGCGCTGCATGTAACACGTTCTGATTTCATGTAAATATTGTATTTCAGTTCATATCAACAAAGGGAACGTAAATGTTGTCCCTGTTCGCGCCATGAAAGCATACAGGAAGACAGGTATACAGTTCCACTCACTCTTAACCTCGGCACTACATGGAGGTAAGTGGTTAACTTCACGCTCCAGCTACTTTTCCCCCCGGGTAAAAACCCCGGTATCTATTGAGTAGGAAGCTGTGTGGGCCCCGCAGCCAATATGGACGTTTCGGAGAAGAGGAAAATCCTTTGCCCCTGCCGCGAACCGAACCCCGGATCTCTCATTAATGTGCAATAATAATTACGTCAGAATATTAATTCACTAAAAATACGTTCTTCGTTTTCGACCACACTTTAGCTGATCCTTAGGTTATGTGATGTGTACAAGTTTTCTAAGTCAAAAACTGTGTTATGTTTGAAACATTTAGCACACACAGGCACGTGTTTCTCGTATTATGTCGAAAATCAGTGTGTCTCGCCTCACAAAGCTGCGCTCGCTTTGTCCACGATAATTCTGGCTCTCCCAACAATTTCGAATCAAATCCGAAATACCGACTGGCTGGTTCCCTCAATGGTCAGTACATTCTACTAGTCAATTATAAAACATCTTAAAGTTACGGGTCCGGGATTCGAAATGGGACTGACCTGCTACAACACTTCCAGTGGACGCCCAATACCGAATTTCTCGCGTTCCTCTTTACAAAATATCAAATTCTATTTTTATGATAAATAAGCAACGTACTACCGATTAAAGCAGAGATCAGTAACTACTTCTTGGTCGTGAAGGGCGTCCTATTTTGCGACGGCCGCGAGCCCATAAAATCCCCACCGAGAAAAATCCAAAGTTCATCACTTATTAAAACAGCTGTACCACTTATGACAATGACCACAACGACACAAGAAAGTCGGATTCAAGATCTGATGAAGATATATGACTTGGGAAAACGTCCGTTCATTGTACAGCGTGTTCTTCAGAGAAATGTAAAGTACACGTAGCAGGTAGTCCTCGAAGGGGAAATAATTCTGAATTGAAGAAGCGTCCAAATAAAAGGTGACGCGGAGTTTGTAACGTCGAGACGAGCAGGAAATGAAAGAAAATTACACACGAATGCGCTACTTGTCATCAGGGTGTGTTAGGGTGGTTACAAAACTACCAAAGATTATGAAAAGGGACGGACATGAAGCACAGAGGGAAAACGAAAAAAAAACACACACACAAATATTCCTGCTGAACACCTCATATGAAAAGAGACAGCGAAAACTGGGATCTATAGGTTCAGAGAATGCCGTCGTTTTTAAGGTGCGCGAACAACTAATTACATACCCCTCCATTCTGCGCTCATTTACGCAAAAAATCATGCAATCTGCAGTGTAAATCACCATTTGTACAACCCTGTGGTGGTGATAAAGGAGTCTAGCAACCTGAAACGTCACGTGAAAATTCTTGCGCTTCCAGCTTCCAGTTCCAGTCATGGAGAGCGCAGCAGTTCAGCAAACTCACAGATGGAGACAGTCAAGCTGCTTGGTTCACTCAGCAGTCTCGTATGCAGATGTGGAAAGAAAGAGAACGAAGTGTTTTTATACCCACAGGTGGCAAACAGCAATAAGAATGCAGTATTTTCTTCTTTTGTTGCATTTACTCTTTTACTATAATAAGAACGGAAATTATTACGTGCTTGGTGGAGAAGACTAGTTGGTAGGTCTACTGTGTGTGGATAATACGGGAACTTGTAACAAGTAGGCCCTACGTCTTTATTCGAGTGGTAGGAAGAAGTTTAACATAAATTTGCTAGTTAAGTTTGTTACATCAGTAAATAATCTGCTGGCGAATAACTTTCAAGGGCACATGAAGCAAATTTTAGTTATGGACATCAAACCTCGACGCTAAATGGGCAAAACTGTTGTCCTACTGGTAAAACAGCAGATGAGTTTACCGGAAGTGACGAGGACGACTCTTGAAAGTCTCTCTTCCTCCTACCGTACTATTGTACTGCGTAGACTGGACTGCTTGTACCATGAAGATGTTCCCCCGAAACGTCGGTAGCTAGTTCCCAGTCGACACGGCGTAACATCCCAGGAGACTTAAACCTTCATCAAGACCGCTGTGAGAACCTCCAATCTCGGAAATTGCAATTCAGTTAAATGTTGCACTGTGATATGCAGACCACGAAGTTGCAACATTAGTGCAGGTTCGAAGCCGTTTTAATATGCGCTTCTTATATTTTTATACAATTATTAATTTATTTATATTATGCATGTCTTATTACGTCTCTTTTTGGTGTTCGTTGGTTACATAAATGATGCCGCCTTTGTTCAACAGCTTCAACTATTTTTTTTGCATAATTCTACTTTGTAATGGGAACTGCAGTGTGACGTTGGTTGTGAGGCGGATTCTTCGGTTTCTGTGTACTGCCTCTTTCATCCGAAACACACACAGTGACAGTTGCATCATGTCTCCAAATATTAACTTCGTGAGGTTTTTGACAGTACATGTCACGTACTTACGGTAGACGCCTACGTGACCCCTGCGTGCATGTTGGTGGATGAATAATGGTTATGTATCTTAGTGCTGCCGTGCGTCCGGATGTCTCGAGCTGCTGTTGTCATACCAGTAAACTGTATCAAATATTGGACTACGGTTGTCCATATGTTTCCTTTCCGTGTTTGCTTACTACACACGAGCAGTAATTGTAACTAATAACAGGGACAGACAAGCCGCACGTGGACACGTACAAGGAAATTATGAATGAATGGAATTACGACGCCACCTGTACACGTACATCACTTCCGGTTTCCGACTTAGAAAATTGTAAGCGCTTCATTTTTGGTGTACCGTGAACGAACATACATGCATTACACAAGCCTATGAACACGCAGCTCTTTTCAGTGCCTAATATATGACGCCTGGCCATCAGATATCAAACTAAATTCTTGGAGATACCACGCGGAAGAAGTTGAAACACCAGTTGAACGAATGCAGAGAGTGACGGAGGTGAGGCCAGCAAATTATTAATATGCATTTTCAAACTGGCGAAGGAAATAAACGAGTGGTTATCAGAGGAAACTTCTGAAGACAGATGAAAAACAATTTACTTCCCTAAAACCGTGTATATACCAACCGTGGGTGATCAATTCACAGACGTGTGATGACTATTGCGCACTGAAAGGACAGGATATTACCAATCACTCGCACAGCAGGAGTAGCATCTTGCAATTTATCCCCTGCATGACTCTGTCAAAGTTCTGTGGTTGTTCGACCCGTAAACTGCAGAAATAGAATTCAGTTCATACAAAAGAACCCACAGTATTCTAGCGATCGCTCTCCCGTAATTCAACAGCAAGGCACTTGGTTCATTCTTTATTTCTAGACGCTATTTCAGCTGCTGAGAATAAGTTGCGTCGTGCAAGTTGGTAGGATCAGATTTAAGATCGGGTCCAGATATACCACGTCCAAACCAACTATTAACAGGTCTAACGTTATGTGTACAGATGCGGGAAAGACAGCTGAAGGGTACAAAATTACTAATTCAGAAACTGAACAAGGTACCCCAGGAAAAACACAACGAAAAAATGAAAAGATTATGGTACTAGTGGAAAAGAGTTCATTTCAATCGCAAAGTGAATAACACAACGACCCAGATTATAAACACGTGACACAGTAAATCAATCCTACATACATAAGATGCCGATACAGCCTATGCTGAGATAGTATCTAAAGTTACATCACGGTTGCCCTCTTTAAACCTTTAAAGGCTAGAATTATTCTAAATTATATTTAAGAATTCAACTCGCGATCACGCAGAACACTCTCCATTAAAAGAAGAATCGAGACTGCATAACCTAAGCAGCTGAGAAAGTGTCATTAAATAAACCAAAACTATTATTCGCACTGTGCAATTAGAAGCCTGCTATGCGTGTATTATGGACATAGTAAACACTGGGTAACTGTGCGTGTTGACGTAACAAACAGCACAAGCAAGCGAGGAAATGTGTAACAATTTGGGGTAGACACATTTCACAATGGTTTCTCTTGTGATTTTGCGTGCCTCATTGGTTTGCCATGTTCATTTGTTGCAGACAAATCTGTGCAAGGCTAATCTCATTACAAGTATCACAATGCACAGTCACAAATTATTTTATCACATTCCCTTAAATATTCACTATGCCGCAAATCTGATCAAGTAGGTGTCGTTTATCTTAAGGGCATTTTACTTCATGTCAAGTATCGACTATATGTTCGATAAGTTGTCCTCAATAATATCGAAAAGTTTGATTTTAGAACCATCTAAAGTGGGAGTACTAACGCCCCGACATGGACCGCAGCCACATTCCTAGATTAATTTACTAGTCGACATCAGCTAAGTACTATCGGAAATATCATATGCTGTCAAAAGAATGCGACCTCCATAACGTGCTCTGGAGGACGTAGGCAAAAATCGCAATAGGGTTCGCAAATATGTGAGCTGGAAGGGATATATGGCAAGTTACTCAGTTATTTTACAAAATTAAATCACATACTAAATGTAAACAGCTTCAAATAGGAATATAGGACGGCTGAATAATGCATCGGAAAGGGTATGGCAGAAAGACATCTTGGGTTACACTAATACTAGAACAAAGCCCTGAACCTGGAGCCTAAAATCTATTAAGAAAACAATTTCTGGGCACGTGTGACAACTTCTCAATACAAAAAGAAACTTCGTTAACAATAGGTAACGTCAATAACAATCAGAATAAAGTGAACAAAACGATACGTAACTCCATTTACTGTGAACATAAATTGAGACTGTCAACTCTATCACAGGCTTCCAGCTTACTCTGACCACTATTTAATGTTTCAATTACGCTTGATTACTCAAACAGCACTGTGACAAAAATGGGGACTGGAATGAAATGTTCTGTTAATTAGAGCTGGGTGATATATATCGATGCCTTATATCGATACCCCCAACCTTAACATCGCTATGCCATCACTCAGAAAGCACGCTGTTCCGTAACCATGGAAACCTGTGTTACCAGGGTGGGGGCACGTACTGTGCTTCATTAGCTGCGAAACGCCACAAAATCCGTCAGAACAGCCAGCTTACGGCAAGAATTCTAACTGGGTACCCACCAAAATCATACCAATACGAAAAACATACATTTAACATATCTACCACTACACTGTGCGATTATCACTTCAATATACAAATGAAATGGCATGAAGCCAGTATCAAACAAGCATGTAAATACAAGCACTTGCGCTAGGCCTGATATATGATCATGAGAGGCAATAGCCAGAAACATCAAATACCTTCGGGTGTACGTGCATATAATAATTCAACTTCAGCTGAATAGCGACGTTTCACAACAGAAGCCACAGGCGCAAATACTAACAATCCTATTTTTTGGGACCGCAGCGAAAAATATCATTGGTAAAAACAAAGTTCTGCTGCGACATGTAACACATACAGCCTTTCATAATCTTCTGCTCCCCAGTCGTGACTTCTGACGATCTTATTACATTCTTACAATTATTCAATACATCACTGGCCTACTCCGCGATGCTGTCTTAATTCCTACGCACAGAAACCTATCACTAACCTCCATGCTGCCTCCAGGCCGACTGCAGCATATTTCCGCAGTACCATGGATTGGTGCTAACAATACGAAGTGAACGCCGAAATTTGCCGACAAGACCCGACTGTCAGGCCGAGACAAAAAACGAAGTGAGGGCAACAGACACGTTCCATAGACGTCCTCGACCCCTAATAGTGCAGTTGCCGCAAACAGGCACAAAAATAATAAGATATTATCTTATTTCATGTATGTCCTACGGCGCTCCATTCTAAGAATATGTACGAAAACTGAATGACAAAATCAAAATTATGTTCAGTATGTAATTCAGAGTAGACTGCAGCTGATTCACACCATGGGTATGCTCAAGGACACCTCACGGTTAAATAAAACATTCTCTACCTGAATTTAAAGGCAACGGTCACGCTCACGTCATGGAACGCTCAACGAAGTGCGGATCTTCCTCGAAAGAATGTCTGGCCCAAAGTAAAGACATTAGCACTAAACTTTTAATGGATGAGGTTTCTGGATATCTTCACAGCAAAAGTAACTGCGCTTGAGGGCCGTAAAAGCGTTTGGTGTGAATACAGCGTTGCCCCGAACAACGTCGTCTCGTTTGAATGCTGACAAATTAGTGACAAAAGATTCGAGTAATGTTGCCCAGACTCAGTTTAACGTTGTTTTCGCTGGCAGCTGGCGAGATATTCCATGGCCAGACTCTCTGGCATTTTAATTCATTCCTACGACGAAAAGCGTTCCGTTCTATGGCAATTTCGCTCTACTCTGTGATTTTCAACAACAAAACCCGAACATTAAGCGAGGACTTCCTGCACTCTGCCCAAACGCTTGATCGTGAGCTTACCTTCAGCTGAGCGCGAGCGTCCTCATACTGTAGATCGAGCTTCAATTCGAAAATGCTGAAATTGGTGTAAAATATGGTGACGTTCTGAGGGGAGAACACGGATTGAAAACATTCATCAGAATGCCACAGAAGATACACGTAAATTTACTTAAAGTGAGGATGTACGGGGGACAGGAGGTAAAGTTATGTATTATATTATTATTATTATTATTAATTTTGGCACTAGATCGAGGTCAGCGTTTAGTTTCAAGCTCTTGCCGCCGATGCACATTAGCTCAGTGAGTGGCGGGCCGCAATGTCGTGTAGATATAAGGTTAAGAGAACATTTCCTGCTCCCCGAAAATCGAAACCGAGCCATCCACATCGCAGCTAGTCACACAGAGTTGAATTAATGAAGGACTTCTGAAGCATGCATATTCTTAAGTAACACAAGAATAACTTCTTGAAGAAGATGAGTAACTTCAGTGGTTATGTTGCAACGAATGAAAATGTGGCAGGACAATGAAATACTCATTGCTGGGTTTGTAACGGTTGTGTAAACTGCACGCGTTTATAGCGTCGAATGAGCCGAGACTGTACTGATTATGACGATTACGCCCGTATTTGGACAGAGGCCGTATTATTCTGTTTTAAGGTACTACATGACATTCTCCAGGAGGTACGAGTCAAACCACGAAAACAAGTGAAGGGACAACGCTATCCCACTAGCCATTCGATAAAGTTACCAGGTACCTTTCAATGCAAGAGTTGAGCTACTGGAAAGGTGGAACGTATGGACAATCAGGTACCACGTTACAATGCTGTATCAGCTGCTCAAGCAGTTATGTGGCGTTGCATGTGACGGATGACAAATGAAACGGCTGGCATTTGGGAAAAGCGGTCATGTCTAATTTTCAAAGCGGTCATGCCTAATTTCTACGTTTGGAGAGAACGCGCTGGACTTCCGTCACATACAGTTCCAAATATAATGAAGAGAGCACAAGCAAATGCATGTTCTATACACACCGAAGCCTGGATTTCCTTAATATCACCGGTTATTTACATATTTATTAATATTCTGCCAATGCATTAATTTCTCTTGCTATATCCATGGAGAAAATTCTTTCTTGAGAAGCTAACAGCGCCTCAGCAGGTCAAGATATGACCCGCATTTTAATGAACCTGGGTCCATTACCGCGTTCACAACAGTCCCAATCCTGAACCACATAAATCCAGTCTACACACAGTCTCATCCTCTTCGTTACATACAGTTTAATACTATCTTATCTATGCCTAGCTCCTCCAAGTTGTCTCCTTCCTTCTGTTTCTTCCGTCAACAACCTGGATGCATGTTTCTACTCTCCACTGCGCGCTACATGCCACGCCCACCTTTTCATTGATTTGATACCCCTACTAATACGTGGTGAGAAGCACAAACGTTTGTTCTTCTGGGATGTTACACAGCGCAACATCCCAAAAAACCAAAGCCTCAACTACACCGCAGCGGAAGCCTGAAGTCTAAACCATGAAGTTACTAATCATGCAATTTTCTCTAGCCTCCTGCTATTTGCTCCTCTTTTGTCTACGCAGTTTCCTCAGCACCCTGTTTTCAAACATCCTCTGCGTCTGTTCTTCCCTCAATGTGACAGACCAAGTTTCATGACCATGCAACACGCGCAAAATTATAATTTCGTCCGCTTAATTTTCTCAGCATTTACTTCCACACACTCCTTACCAGTGACCAACAAAGCTTCAGTATTTTATTGATACTATTTACGTACTCGCCCAACAAATTAACATCAACATCGCCATCACCCATTCAATGTCAATCCCTACTGCTCTAGCTATGTATCAAAATATAAAAATGTACAGAGAGTTACGTTAGTAATACACGATTACTGCCACAAGCCGGTCTGACAATTATAAAGGCGGTATTTTGCGCATTCCAAACACAGATCCTACGGTATTTCATATACACTCAGCCCTTGTTTTACGCCCATTTGTTTCAAGCATGTTTGCTTTAACGCCCCTTGCCAATGAACACCACTTCTTAGGGCTCTCTCATTGTCGGTTTAACACCCTTTGGATAGCTGTGTTCTACTATGCTAACCCCTTATTTCTGATGGGATTATCATTCTTGATTTATGCCCGTTTTATCTACGGCCACTTTTTCTGGAATGCAACTAGGGCGTAAAACAAGGGCTGGATGCACCTCGATCAGCTTCGGTATGTTATTTCATCTCGCTGGCGGATGTCAAGCAACCAGGTGAATGTCACAACCTAGCCTCAGGCTACTTCTTTCTTAAGCCTGGGTCTCCGCTGCCAACAATGCCAACCGCTTCGCTAATGTCGCTTTATACTTACATTGTATACTATACTGCAGGCATATACCTCGGTCGTTTGTAGCAAGATCACAAAAGCGAAAAGAATGGATTACAATCCAGGGTTTGAGCAATAGTACAATGCGAATACCCCAGAATACATCACCAGCCTGAGGTCTGGGTGAGGGAAAAACAACTCCGCACCGTAAAAAGTTTACAAAATGTAACGCAGGGCCTCGGACAGATAATGTACAACGACCTAAGCAATGAAGAATGTACACAAATTATTATTAATATTATTATTATAGCCCACAAGCTTAAGCTATCAATGTCTTGGCCCGTATTAAGAAAACGCAGGACTGTCCAAAATCTACGTGTACATTATACAGCCTATGACAGCTTCATTTTATCTGACATATTTTATAGAATTGTCTTATTATAAACCGGCGAAATT
The DNA here is from genome assembly GCA_021186555.1 of Reticulitermes speratus. Taxonomy (NCBI): domain Eukaryota; kingdom Metazoa; phylum Arthropoda; class Insecta; order Blattodea; family Rhinotermitidae; genus Reticulitermes; species Reticulitermes speratus. The sequence continues at coordinate 21,328,696 of JAJKFL010000002.1, forward strand.
CATTCAGTGTATCCGCTGTAGCAAACGCGACTTTAGAACATGATGTAAGATTACATCTACATTAAACATAAATACGCCTATACTTACATCATAAGTAGCCTGGTGCTGACATTGCCATATTGAAATACATGGACGTTTTAACAAAATAAGTTAACACTCCGATGCCGAAATCTTTATTGTAACTCCGATATATACATGGCACCTGAGGAACAGATTATACACATCCGACCTCCACATGGTCACCCTTCACATTTACGCATCTGCCCCACTGTGGCGCCAAAGCTTGTATCCCGGCATATAAGATATCGGTGTCAAGTGTCTGTAGCCAAGAGGTGACAACTTGCTTCACGTCGGCGTCTGTTGCAAATCGTTTGCCAGCCAGATGCTTCTTACAGGATCCAAAAAAAAAGTGGAAATCACTGGGCCCCACACTACCAACCAGACTTGCGGACTGGTTTCGGCGCTACGGTTGGGAAGTTATGGATCACCTCTACAGTCCCGATGTCGCGCCCAGTGACGCTCAAAATAAGACACTGGTCAGCAGACAATGCACACACACACACACACACACGCATACACAAATGACGAACTCAATCATCACGTGCGCAGTATCGGAATTTCTCGATAAGAGCTACAAACAGTTTTCAATGATTAGTTCACCAGACGTCAAGAGTGTGTGATAGGTGATAATTTCCAACACCTGCTCTAACATGCTGTAAAGTCATACACAGACCGATAACGTAGATTCCATGAGCGCGTTCAGCTAGATATCCTGTATGCAGTGCACACTAAGAACCCTGATTAAACATCAACAGTGATAAACATATCACAACATTCCCGTCTAGTAATATTCGTTATCCCTCGCTTAGTTCACCTCCCCGAACTCCAAAAATTGCCTTCGTGCTTTCAAATATTCAAAGGAAAACACATTTGTTTTAGGTAACTCTTTTATCTGCAATTATAGAAGAATTACAGGTTTCTGGGTTTACCGTTCACAACCATAACTGTGCTTTCTTAATTTCATCTTAAACCCCATTTTTGTTCTTCCCAGATATACAAATTCTTTAACTTCTTCCCCATTAATTTGTTCTTATTAAACAATAACCTTGTCGCTAATACTGAACAGGAGTTATATTTCTCACTGGCTTGCAAACGAATTCTTGCCCTGTTTTCATTCATTAACACAATCAGAAACACTAAGAACCTGTTTTACTGTATCAAATGTCAGACCTTCTCAATCTCCTGGACATCTCTCACAGCACAGTATACAATAAAATAAATAAAATGGGAGATAGATCATAACCTCATTTTAGCCTATTGCGAATTATGTTTAACTTCAGTAACAGATTCAATTTCAATAAACGGGATCAGACGTGTCATGCTATAATCGAGTCCGAAAATTCTGCTTTGTTTGGTATTATTAAGTATGTTTAGCACCTCAAATTATCATAATTGTCACATGTTAGTTCTGATTTTCCAAATTTTCCTGAAACGTGCCATATTACTCCCACCTCAAACGTTCGCGAAGCCATCATATGAGTGATGTTAATGAGGTAAACACTACCAATAAGGGAGGTAAAATCAAATTACGAAAGTTTCAAACAAATCAGTCAATGCGTGGAGTGCAAGGCAGTTCAGGGGACAGTCAAATCAATACACATACAACATACAGATTCAGCTGTCCTACAGACTGTAGCGGTTTGCTCTGAGGTGGAGGCGCCATGTTACTCAACCAGATTATGTGATGTCGTGGCCCGGAATAGCACAATACGCATCTTCACCGCCGTAAGAATATGAAAAGTGGTCACGGAAATTAAAACCAACAAAATAAGTAATTATGAAGAAAAGTATATAAAGACACAATACTGCATATATAAGCAAACCACCTATGCGTATAAAAATGTAAAAAAATATGAAAAGTTAGACTGACCAATAATTGATTAAAATATCGATCTTCCAGAATTAAATTCAATCCACTTTTCAATTCAACGGTTCTGTGGTGGAACAGCTGGGTTCGCTAAAACGATTATGCAGTTTCACATGTAGTTGTTGGACATAAGAGGTTTATATAAATGACATTACACAACCCTGAATTAAACAGTGTCGCAACACGTAACATTTAAAAATCATAACAGAACACACACACACACACACACACACACTATATATATATATATATATATATATATATTGCATTATATGTGGCGAAGTGCAAGTGTTTATTTGGATTACGTGCGGTCAAGCCCTGAGTGTATAGGCCTACTATGCTGCAACTGTGGAAGGCCTCAGTGTAACACCGGTATTAGTACCTTCAAACGATTCTGTTGGTAATTACTTGAAGCTCCTTGATAATGTTCCAAGGGATCTGAACATGATGGAGATTAATTACAGACAACAAGGGGTTTCTCTCTAAATTCCTGTGATTTCATAAAGAAACACACGGTAACATGCGACACTGTAAGATTAAATGTCGTACATGTCCGCATATCTCTCCTATGTTTCTCACGTGTCAGTGAAGCGATTCCACCACATACAATATACGCTCCCAGACATCTTCAAAAGAGTTCGTTTCAGTTAATTATTAAATGAAACAAGTCAGACGACTTTACTCTGCAATACCCGAATTAGCTTTATGTATAATACTATCGTAACTGCTCATATTGAATAAATAGTCGCCAATTATAGGTAGCTACAGCAATGGTTTACGGCATGTAAGTCCTTCCGTCCAATAACAGATCCCTTTAAGCTGTTACTTACAATTTAAACTTCGGGTCTCCAGGCATGACTCTATTATTTAGAAAGTAGTGTTATACATTGTCCGCATTCAGTCCGGCTATTTCCGCTATAATCGGAACAAGAACGCCAAGGCACAAAAGGTTCAGCGACAGAGACTACAAGAAAGAGAGGTCAGGTGCAGAACCGGCCGGATCACCTTGGGGACAGTCTGGCAGGTAACATCTGCACGCACGCAAGCTGTATTATAATCCACAGTGCATGAGGGCATAGTATCCAATTAGACTGAAAGTCCCCTAAAACCAATGAACATTGGGCGATTCTTGGTCCACAGCTAGAGTGACCTAATAGAGTTTTGCGACATTCCGGCAACGAATTCCCTACAGTTGATTAAATTACTACTGTCAATAATTCCAACACGAGCGAAAACACATTCGAGCTCCCAGCTGCCAATAAAATTGTCAACGAAACCACATACCAAATTCCTCACAATCTGATCGTCCTGTTAAAAAATGCTTGAATCAGTAAGTTCTAAACGTAGAACTGATGTATTAAGCGACTTTAGATTGTCACAAATGGTCGGCACGTAAGGTTCTGTGAGTCGGTCGTAGCCTATTTCAATGCGCTGGCATTCACTTGGGAATACTAAATACAGCAACAAAAGCCACAGTCAGGATAGCAGCTAACCCGGCAGGGATCCAAATCCTGTACCTCCCGAATATAAGTCCGCAGCGTTCCAGCTACAAAGTTTTGCACCGTGAAGTAGTTTATTACTACATCAACTCATGAAAAGATGACTGTGTTCAACGCAGTCGAAGAATTTAATCCTCTGCAATGCGTTTTCCGAGATCGGCAGTGGAAATGACACCTTGATATTAAAAGTAAGAGCGAGTAGCTTACTAAATGCACGGAGTAGAGATCTTCTTCAGGAGCTAACAGTTACTCGGCTAGTCAACAAATTCACAGTATTTTAATCACCAAGAGGTTCATCTCTCTGTTCATACGACAGCCACTGTAATCTGATCCAAATGAATGCAGTCCATACACTGCCATACACTGCCAATCTATTTTGTCAGATCCAGTTCAAAATTATTTCCATCTATGCTCTACACGCCGCACGCATCTCATCCTTCTCGGTTTGAGGAGAACGAACTATGAAGCCATTCGGCAATTTTCTCCAGTCTCCGGCCAATTTCTCTCCCTTAAGACCAGACACTTTCCTCAGCAGCCTGCTATCACACACCCCTCAGCCCATACTCCACCCTCAAAGTGAGAATTTCACACCCACATAAAACAAAGTCAAGGGCCTTTATATGTAATGCTGCGAAACAACTGGATACTATTCCTGTGTTGAACTACACAGTTGCAGAAGAATACAGGAAAGGCATTTGAGGTAAAAGGACCTTTTGTTACAGAACATGAAAACGTAAATACGTACTTGACATTCCAGTTATATAAGAATACAGACTTACCAGCTGTGCAATGATTACATTCTACCCGAAACTTAAAACAGGAGGAAAAGTACAGGAATATATATACATATATATATATATATATATATATATATATTGTAGATACTGCCCAACCATACAACTACAAATAAAACGTCTAGCAAAGTACAAGATTCGTGACAGTTAATGGAGACTGAAGGAAGTTAATCAGTATTAGTACAAATTCTCGACTCTTTTCAATACTGCGCACCAAAATGGTAAATGAATATGACACGCTACTTCGCAAAGCAGTAAATTGGCTGTCCACATGGACATTCTTACGCTCTACTTAAGTTTCGAAGTAAAGACCCGATTGTTCTCTGGCAATAAGCATAGTTTAACATCAATGGCTCATCGCCTCACTGATAAATTATGGCTCTCCAGGTTGCCATACTTGGCTTACATCTTCAGTAGGTCTGAAAATTATAAATAAACGTTTTTTGGCACACAAATCAACAATATTTTCGTTTCCCCTTCTCTATTACCCATCTATGAGGCTACAGGCTATTATGTCCAACTCTTGACATTAGACCCAATGACAACAGGCTTCAAATGGAACATAACATATCTGAGCCTGAAGCTGCTGGAAACACATCCTGGCATAGGCATACTATGTTCCATAAGACAAGCTCACATTTCGTGAATGGGGGAAAAGAAAGGCGGAGGGGGGGGGGGGGAGAACTCTGAAACATTGTCACGTACTGCTCCATCCTGCCATCTACTTCTAACTTTTGGCTAACATAATATAAAACGGGGACCTTACATTGCCACAAAATACATTAATGGAGAGGAATGTGTGTTTTACATAATGTACGAACTCAGGAAAGAAATGACGCAGCGAGCAAATAAAAAAATATTGACTCGTCTATCAGTGAGTACTTCAATGCTTACAACACCATACCTGCATGCTTATGCAATCCGCGGGCACAAGCACACCGATTTCTTCGTTGGCATGTACTGAGCGTACATATTGTTACAAAATGTTAGCAAACGTCTGCTAATGAAAAATAAATTAGTCGGGACGCCTAAATGCCCATGACAAAAGTCGAGCCGCGCACAACCATCTCCTGGATGGAATATTTACTTCCAAGTGAATTGTCGTTTGGCGCATTTCCATCTAGAATTATGTCAATGTAGAATAAAAATGAGTTCTAGTGTTTTAAGTTCAGTTTTTCGAACAGTTTTAACACTGCTGCAGGTGTAGGCATGTATCCATGTGATACAGGCTCCGCTGTGCTTCTCGCAACGATTACGACTCCAAAGAAAAACGGCCGACGTCGCTTTAATGCACAGCCCTCGTAACGTAACGCTTTTCGGATGTCACTGCATACACGACAAGCCCATAAAACATACGCTTCATATGTTTGAAATGGTAAGCGTAACATTTTTCTTTCTACAACGATTCAACTACGATGTCGACGGAACTCTCCAAACGGACTGTCCACAGATTCAAAGTTGTTTCAAAAAGCTTTGCAGAACTGATTACTCGTCTTATGTATGTAGCAATGAAATACAGAACACGAGGGCACTTCATCATTTAACAAACAAAAAAAGCCGGAAATCAAAAATTGCCCTTAAAAAATGGACACTGGGTCACCCGATTCCCATTGCAAACTGTTATCTGTGGGTGTTCCTTTACTTTCAATCAACTCAGAATATAGTTGTACATACGACAAATTCACAGAGTTCCGTTGCAAATCAAACCCAGACACTGTAAAACACTGATAATTACAAATACTTGCGGATAAAAATGAATGAGTGTGGAAGCAATGATTCAGGAATTCAGGTCAGAAAAAATCACAAGTATAGGCAACATGAATGATGGGCTGTGTATTATGGAATATGAGATTTATAAGAAAAACTAAGCAAAAACGCTTACAAGACAATAACTAAAAATGCAGTATTATACGCTGCAGAAGCATAAATATTAAGCATACAAGAAGCAGTAAATTACTCCAAGTCAGCGTGGATTTTTGGAGACCATCGTCAGGGTTACAAAGACAAAAACCGGCATCATAGAATTAGGAAAATCGGCTCACAAAATCCCATTTTTGGCGATATAGAAACGAAACAATACGGTACAGGCACGTTCAAGGAATAACAGATGGTCAAACAAGTGCTTTGATGAGAGGAAGAGGGGGTGGGGGGGGAGAGAGAGAGAGAGAGAGTCGGAATGATGAAAGGAATCCGTGATCCAGCGTCACAAAAAGGAATGGAAGGACAATGGATGGAGAAAATAGCAACTATGATTCGGAAGACATAAACGATGTTAAAAAAACCATTAGTCGGTACAGTGACTAGACTATGGGCTGGACGATGCAGGGTTCAAGTCCCGACACGGGCAAGAGATTTTTCACTTCTCCAAAACGTCCAGACTGGCTCTGTGGCCCAACAAGCCTCCAACTCAATGGACACCAGGGTTCTTTCCCGGTGAAAAAGCAACCGAGGTGTGAAGCTTATCACTCACCTCCTTCTCGTGCCAAGGTTAAGAATGGGTGGAGTTATATCTATTTTCTCTGCATGCCTTCATGGCTTGGACAGCGACAACTTTTATCTTTATACGCATTTACACAAACTATTCTTCATTGCCATCAGAACTGGGCAGGAATACTTCGAAAATATAAATTCTCTGTTCCTGCTCTCTCTCTCTCGCAATATGTATGAACAGCTATAATTTAAAGAGTTGCGCTTTCTGTTCGTTTCAAAAATTTACAACAATGATGATGCTGATAATAATAATAATAATAATAATAATAATAATAATACCATTATAGAACATAGCGTGCAGTGTTAAAATCCAACAAAGGATTGGCAATAAACACTGAAGATGACAAAGAAGCACTGCTGGCAGAATAATTCCAGAACCGGTCCACCAATCACGTTATGAACAATACAAGTTAAAAGATCCTTATTCTTAGTACGCACAAAGATCGAGAATACCCCTGAACGCTGTACACCATCGCGGAATACATGCATTTTTCAAATGCATCTTCTACGATATTTCACATCTCACACACTGAGCAGTACACCATGTGTTGCAAAAGAAGGCACATCACACATATCGCACTGCAAATTTTCACGTCGTATCAGCTTTTAATTTAATTAGCACTGCAAATATTCAGAAGTCACGATCTGTCACTTTATTTCGTTAGCATATCGATAAAGTTTCGAATAAACTTGTAAATACTGTAAATCAATGGCTTATGTCATGTAACAGTTTACTGTACGAGCAACTTCGGAGGGGGGGGGGGGGGGGGTTCTAGACGAGCTTCACTTAAAACAAGTGTTAGACGGCACTCATTACATCATTATGGGCCAAAATGAAATTTGGCTGACACATTCTCGAGCGGACCCCGATACACACAAAAAGCCGGCTCTCGAGTACTTGTGAAGAACACGAGGACGTACTCCACCCAATTATGCGTTCACTGCATTCACGCCTTGCTAATATCCTAACACATAAACGGCATCTACGTAACAGATCAACATGAAGTGTGACAACGTCCGTATATATATATATATATATATATATATATATATATATACACTTCACAGTTGTGACGGCGGCACAGGCCTACTGAAAAGGCAGTTTACATCTAGCGGGCGCGCCCTTTTCAGCTGACAAGGAAAATATTCATCCTCTGCCGATAAGGAAAAAACGGAACTTTTACAACAAATATACATTCCACGTTCTAACCCTGTAACAGGGGGTGGGGTAAAGGGACAAGGAGTTCCGAGTATAACTAAAACACGCTTTCTTACTGCACAATTTATAATCCTCGTATTTATTAGTACTGTAATTGTTGTTGATCTGTTTCATTGTTTGTGGAGAAACTGTTAGTGACAAATGACTCTGTACACACGTTATATTCTTACATTCGTCGGATATAACCTGAAAGTTCTGCATCGTCGCGCATTTGAAATTTTCAACGTAAAACAAAGTTTCACTCAAAGTGTGTAGGTTCCTTTACAGTCTCTCTTGTACCAAATTTCATAATCCCAGCTGCAACAAACGCTAAAGAACATTTTCGCATGGCTGCCATCTTACTTTACATGATGCAACAATACGTACTGCCTGAACAAAAGGCGCATACTCGTCCGAGACGTGTTCATACACAACTTCAGAATCAAACAGCAGATGACCTCACACGCCTACTTCTCTCGGTTTGAATATTATAACAAATTAAAAACTCAATTGTTAGAACCATCAAGATTCTCTGACACGTAAAGAGAAAAGTGCCGCAATAATCATGTATTCCTCGAGTGTAAATGTGACATTCATTTTCGCTTTCCCGGCATCCTTCCCTATTCCACATGAAGAAACGATTCTTGTCCAAAAACGACCAAGCTCTTCCGGCCTCTTCTGGGGATGGGAATCAATATTTACGAAAAGACTCGTAGCACTGTCTGATCGATAGCTCAGCCGGCCTAGCACACACACCCTACAAGCAAAGCATCACCTAACCCCCAACCCAATGGCAAAATCCCACCCCTCTTGAAACTAAATATACAGGGCAACGTGCCGTATGGGCGTTAAGGGATATTGGCTGTACATGACACAGACCTATACACACACTACAGCCAACTACAACACCAACAGGCCATAAGCGTAACTTTATTGGAAAGCAAAGTACACTGAAATATATTGGTAGAAAATGGGACTACTTCCAAAAGCATTTTTCACTGCAGTTCTTTCAGAAAACCTGCTGTCATTCTGTGGTAAAAGCTGTTTCTCGACCAGTGGTTCGCGGATTAGTTTACCCCTCCCAAACCTGATCGCCCAACTGTTGAGACGCTGTTAACGTTGGCAGTACTTCTGCTTGCCATAAGAAGGCTAAAATGGAGGACGAGGGGGAAAACGTGACTCAAAACAAGATAGGCAAAGTACGTATAACGTAACACTGTGGCGCTCTCACGTGATGTCTATATCTCATCGGCTGTCCTAACAGCCTGATAGCATTTCACTCCAAGAGAGCGCTTTAATGGCAATTTAATGTCGCCGGTAACACTGAAACGTACTTAGGCCTTTATGTAAAGTGCCCGATATTTTTGGCTGATTTTAACCAAATCTGGCGTTTCTCGACAGCTGTTCATAAAAATCCCCAATATCAAATTTCACGCATATTTGTCGAGTGGGAGCTGCGCTGATACATGCGGACAGGACGGACGGACTAAGCCTGACACCATTTCACTCCAAGGGAGCGTCTTATGGCGATCTGACGTCGCCGCCAACTATAAAACGTACTTATGTCTTCATGTAACCTGCAAGGTACATTTGTCCATTTTAAACCAAATCTGGATTTTCTCAACGATTTACATAAAATTTCACGGAAATCCGTCCAGTGGGAGCCGCGCTGAGACATGCGGACAGACATACAGATTGACGGATATGACGACGGTAATAGGCGCTTTTCGCGACTATGCGAACGGCCCAATATAAATGTAACACTTTTAATTTACAGGCACTTCAAGTTGTAGTGAAAAGTCCTATACCGATCCGAAAATTCTACTTTGTAGGCACAGAACAGAATGAATGTATGGGGGTGGCGTTACACGACTCTTGCACCGCGACTCTCTTTGATCTAGTGCGCATTGTTCCGCAGCTGATACAATTACTACTTTAGAACTAATTACTTCTTCGGTTTCTTCTAGCGTCTGAATAGTTTGTAATAACACTGCTGCCTTGTTCACAAATATCTTACTACGCTGGTACGTCAATTACGACTGCTTATCTCTCATACATACATGGAACACTTCTGGCAATTATATAATGTAACATCGTTAGCAGTGTTTAATTTTCGAGTGTTCAATAGGAACTAACGTGATGTTGCGCTGATGACGAATTCCACATGGCAACGTAAATGTTTATACTCTAAAAATAACCTTCGCACGTACTAATAATAATTACACCTGCAGAATACAATTTGCTACAATTTGCACTGCACAGTGTGAGAAAGATCAGTCATCAGAGAACATATTATTTTATCGGTTCGTGCGTTTACTGTATCTGTGCGTAAACACACATGAACGCACACTGGGGGAGTGCAAATAGAACTCCACACTTCATTAACCTTGACACTAGGTTAGCATCTCTTCCGAATGCGTTTCCCCACCGAATGCGGCAGTTCAGTATGAACAAAACTACATAACGAACTACATCACGTAAAATCGTCCTTCAAAAATTTACACTTACTCAGCAGGTCAAGAAAATCCATGATTTTGAGGAAACAAAAGTGCCTTTACAGTGTTCCAAAAAATCCGCCACTGCACCCTGCCCTGTGCCAGTTCAGTCCAGCCTCCACTATCAATCCATCTATGATTAAATTTCCCACGTGGCCTCCTCCTTCGAGATTGCCAGATCAAACTTCTGTACTTGGGCCTATTTTCCACATTCGTGCTATGTGTCTCCGCACTTATGCTTCTTGATTTAATTGCCCTACCAGTAACAGGTGATCGCACCAACAGTAACAGGTAAAAAGTACAAATTATGAATTTCATCACTGCACAAATTTCTCAGTCCTCTTGTTACCTCCCCTACAAAGATCAAAACATTTTCTTCAGTACACTCACGACCAACGCCCTTCCCTCAGAGTGAGAGGCACTCACATAAAACAGCAAGTAACACATTTAATATAGCGCTGTATATTTGTATTTAGATTTTCCACGTAAAACAGGGGAAGGTAATATGTTCTGAATTGAACGTTGGCAACAATTTCCCGAACTTAATCTGTGTATTATTAATTTCATCACGAACAGTATCACCGTTTGTTACTCTGCTTCTTCATACACATAAACTTAGAAAGAATTTCCGTACACACTCGAAGAAAGGTGCATTAGCCTTGGAGGCACTCTGGACGTGACGACGAAGAGAAAATTGTGTCTGAAGGGAATCGCCCGGCGGTAATCTGGCCGTTACACAGTCACTTGCTGGCCGTGCCAATCCGACCCACCGTCGTATGCATAATATAATAATAATAATAATAACGAACATTATTGTCTGAAGTTTATCGATATTTTCGATAAATCAAAAACTCGCCTAACATTTAATTTCATCAGGTTTATCTACAAGAGCTGATCTTACGAAATGTTGGCGTCCGACATACTATACTAGACGGAAAACGTCGACATTATCAAGCGTAAATGGTCGACTGATTAGTTTGTTTCTTATTGGTGCTGTTTCAAACCTAAGACGATGCCATCATCGAGAAACGACTATGCAAATAAATGTTACTAAACAAGGATCTGATAAAATGCTGTACTGGTACGTATCAATGCAGCCTACTATACCGTCACTCGCCAAGTATGAATAAGCCAATTAAATACCTGTCCAGACAGAGTAATCCGGTCATATTCGAACCCGGCCCACATGCGTACACGTCTTGAACGGTAATGGCCGATTGACCCTAACTCATACACAGTCACCATATGGCTACACTGCGGATATCTCATGCAACAAGAAGTTCTAGGTACGAGTGTCACGGTGTATACGGCGTGGCAGGCAAGAAGTATGAAATAATAAATACACAATTTCGTCACAATTTCCACTACCACACACTTCGGACCGACACACTCGCAAATTTTCGTAGTGTCGTTATGTTTGCAATTATCACGAAAAAAGAGTTATACGATAATCTGGCACGCTGTAATTATCTCCACACTGATTCGCACATGCCCAGTTCTCATAATTCATACAAACGAACGCTATACACACGATTTTTGCAGCCGTCAGTTTTGCTGTTTCACACTGCGTAAAAATGCTTGCTGCAGGAAACCTGCAATATTTATCGAAAAATTGTCACAACATGAAATAACATTATTAAGATATAAACTCAAATGTGCACGTTTGTACTAAGTTTCATCAAAATCCATCAACTGGCGCAAAACTTATTAAAAGTGGATGACACGGGGCAGTCATGGCACATAAGACCAATTTTCTTCATAAAAGAAAATCACGCTACAAATTAATAAAAACTGACGGAGGGTTCAGAATATGTAAGAAGTTGCAGATGCGGCAAACACAGTGTGCTTATAAAGGCGTGTGTAACGCCTAAGGGACATCTCTTCCCGAGGTTGGAGGGTAAAAACGCACGCACTGACAGGACTTGCCTTTAAATTTGCCTCTTGACGTTCGACTATCTGAAGGACCACTTGCTTACATCCACTTACTGTCTCGTCCTTGTTGCTAAAGGAAAATTCAATCAAAACCACGCTAACTAAATGCTTTAGCAACTCCATCTACCTCACAGGTACGTGCAATATTCCATAAATGCTACCCAATTACACAGCACTTCAATGCAATTCATCGTGTAACAGCTTTCGTTTATTTACCGTTTGTTTTCCAGCCATACATTTTACAGGCCTACAGCATCAAGTAACAGAATTACTGGACTGGACATAGAAAGAAACGGTACTGACCTACTTTAGAATACCTTCCCACAAATTACCTGAAGGGACTGTGGAAAACAAGTAAAATGCTCAGAACACGCGGCCCCCGACCGATAAATGAACACTCTCGAAATAAAACAGGAGCGTTGACCATTCGACCGCAATACAGTTTCCGTACGCTGTGTAGAGGTTAGGTTCCTGGACTACGCGATTTTAGTTGGGAACGCTCTCGACTAGCACTTGGGAGGTATCCAGCTGGATCTCGGCCGAGTTCTCAGCCCCTCACTTAGGTGTCCGTTGTTCAGCTCATTCGATTCAGGTGGACGGCGAGACAGACAACTGAAATCGGTCACGGCCAATACAATTCAATAAACCAAAATTACACGTAGGTAAAATTTGCGAAGCCGGTCCCAGTAGCCGAGCGGTCTAAGGCGTGGGCCTGCGGCCGCTCGCTTGCTGGGACTGTAGGTTCGAATCCCGCCGGGGGCATGGATGTCTGTCTCTTGTTAAGTGCTGCGTGTTGTCAAGTTCAGATCTCTGCGTCGGGCTGATCACTCGTCCAGAGGAGTCCTACAGAGTGTAGTGTGTGTAACTGAGTGTGATCGTGAAGCCTCGATAATGAGAAGGCCCTGGCCCAACAGCGGCTGTTGTGCCATGGAAAAAAAAAAATTATCGAAACGTGACCTAATAACAAAGAAAATGTGGAACTGTATCTGAAAGATGTATTGCTTGCGATCTGGCATAACTCACTGATGCTGATGTTCATTTCTTACAGCACAAATCTACTTGATGCAGCAAAGCAACACTATATTAAGACATATATTGTTCTTCCTTAATTCCTTCAAATAATGTGCTGACGATTTTAATTATCTCTACATTTTATGGTAGGTAGCAATTTAATGATGAGGCTCTTTGAGAAGATGAGTTTCATGTAAAGAAAGCATTGGAAAGATATGACCAAAACAAAATTATCAAACAACTTTTCATGGGAATCCCCAATACCAATGTTACCAGAAGTTATCAGAAGAGATTAAACATACGAACAAAGGAATACAGTCTCCCCACAACCCATTCATTCTATACATTTGTGTGAATAATTCGTAATAATACAAATACAACGTACAAGTCGAAGTAGTAGTAGTAGTAGTAGAAAACCACAAGTCTTGGCAGCAATCGACGAAGACAACACACAATACAGAATTGTGACGTGTGTGTTTAAGTGTTCAACTGCACTACGCAACTAAATTCTCATCACTGTATGGTCTTCTCGCACATCCTCGAAATATTCGAAGTCACTTCACATAACACAACTCAGTATGAAACAATATAAACAAACACAACGCATGTATGAACAACCGACTTCAAATTATTCATTTTACGATTTATTGGGTTTCGTGTCGCCTCGTGCGTATGTGTGTGTGTGTGTGAATGTCTATGTGTGAATGCGTGTATGTGTAAGCCTATGTATGTATGTATGTATGTATGTGGGCTAAGCATGCAATTAATTTCACGGTAGAATGTAAGAGTACAGAACCGGAATATTTCAGCCGCACAGTGACTATATTATGGACTACACAACCGGGGTTCGATTCCCGAAGCGGCGAGTGGGAAAGAGGATCGGAACGGAAGGTGGTTATTGTACGAGTCCGGAAGGAAACACTGCTCCCCTCCTATCGTGCAACCACTTGTGCACAGCGGTCAGCAATGGGTAACACCAATAATAATAATAATAATAATAATAATAATAATAATAATAATTGTTGCCATCGTCGTCACTACAGAGTACCCACATTTTCTTAAACAGTGAGTAAAACACCTGGCGCGACCTAGTGGCAACTAGGAAGGCAATCCCTAAGGTTAAGTTGTGCCAGACAGTAGCCATGTGTAGCAAATGTCACGAGCAACACTCCGATAAAACCAGTCATCCACTCTGATTAGGACAGACTATAAATACAATAAACCGATGCTCATGACGACCCAATGTAATCTTTTGCAGGTATCACTAAATTTGGAATTACAATGAGTAGTGTTGTTCAGAACTGCAAAAAAGCACACATTACAGCAAAACTTATAAAATTAAATTTCAGATTCTGGAAGTAGGCCACAAGCAACGAGGCACTCCTCTCACTGCCTCAACAGGATTAAGTTGACAACAAATATGGATAAACTTCCTGCAAATAAGCCACCTAAAAAACGAAAGGACATCGGCAAAGAATATGACACTCACTCTCCACCCTTCAGATGAAGACAGCATGTTCGTCAGTACTGTCAGTACCCATCTAACAAACTAAACGCCGTCACGTCCCAGACGACCGCAGTCTTCGTACTCATCGCCGTACAAAACTCATATCTCATAACATTAAAACAAATCGGCAGATGGTGACGAAGTGAACGCAATACTGGCCCAGAATAAAGCCCAAATGTGGGCCTCCGTACTGACGGTCTTCAATTGTTTAAGTGTTATTTAACTACGCTGTCACCTGCTGGTGATAGATGAATCAGTACACAACATTGGTGGAACCACAGTGACAGGGGAAAACCGCAGTACTCTGAGAGAAACCTGTCCCCGTGCCACTTCGCCAACCACAAATTCCACATGGACTGTAGGCCTTGAAAAAGTGTTCCCTTTAACAACGCCGTCACCTGCTAACATTATACAGCGTCCATATTCAGATGAATGACATGAGTCTGGAGCACTGGTGGGATGATGACAGGAGAAAACCCAAGTAGGAAGAGACGAAAAACTGTCCGTGTGCCACGCTGTCTACAACAAATGCCGCACTGAACCTTTGCGTTCGATTGCCACAGAAGCAGCTACAGAACCTACTCCTTTCTTATCTGGAAAGAAAGACAGCGATGCTCAGATGTGACGAGACAAAATTTCAAAGTTCTTCACAAACAAGAAACCAGTGTATCCTTACTCCATACTTAATTTTTCCCTTATTTTCGTAACACGCTCTTTTAACTCGGTTCTATGGGTTCTATGAAAAAGGTTCTGTAATGTGTACCACCAGCAAAAAAAATAACTGATTACTTGTCAATACAACATGGTCTCTCGTTTATTCGGGGTACCGATAATCAGTTAAATTTAAAACTGATATAAGCCTATACTAACTGAAAAATAATTACAGTACCGATTCACATAAAAGGAAATTAATTTAGCAATTAACATGTCATGTGCAAACTCATATTTTGTATCAACAGACAGCGGTGATTATAACATAGATGTGAAAAACAATATAGGTACACTACACTGAATCTGCAAACCAAGTGATAAAATAAGACAATCTACATGGTAATGACAAGGACAAATTAGAAGACGAGTCAATATAACACCGTACTCGGAAATAGAGCCATAACAAGCGGGCGTGCGAAGTTGAGGGGCGCAGAAGAAAATATATAAAACATTCACGCAATGCCATTAAGAAAGGGAGGCACTTCTATAAATTCAAGAACAAGCGTTGTGAATTTCAGACTTCACGTGGTGTCGTGGTTCCGCACTGCATGCTTATGCGCACACCGATCTTTCTTTCCAACAACAGTGGTTGCTTTGTGGAATCAGGGAATGTTTGAAACAGCTACGATCGTTCAAGTCGTCGGTGCCAGGTGGCTCATGTTAACGTTCCTGGTTGTCGGGCGGTAAGAAAGACTTTAGAAATAAAAACATATTAATTTTGTTCAATGTTTGGCAATTATCACGCGTTCATCGTTTACGACTTTTGGACTATCAGAATAAGACCCTACATCGCAAATTCTAAACGACATTCTGGGACAGAGTACCGTACGCGGCGAAAACGTGGTACATTAGAAACGACAGAGGGCCCTTTAATGGCGATTTAACATCGCCGGCAACCATAAAACGTGCTTAGGTCTTCACGTAAATTGCCCGATATTTTTGCCCTACTTTAATAACCAAATTTGGAATTTCTCGACACATTTTAATAAAAGTCCCCAATATGACGGAAATCCGTCCAGCGAGAGCCGTGCTGATACATGCAAACAGACGGACTAACAGCCTGATACCATTTCAGTCGAAAAGAACGCATTTAGGGCGACTGAATGTCGCCGGCAGCAATGACACATACTTAGGTCTTTATGTAAAGTGACCGATATTTTTGCCCAATTTTAACCAAATTCAGATTTTCTCGGCACATTTCATAAAAGTCCCCGATATCTATTATCACAGAAATCCGTCCAGTGGGAACGGCACGGATACATGCGGACAGACGGATGGGCACGAAGGTCATGGGCGCTCTTCGCGAATATGCGAACGCGCCTAAAACAAGATCGACATCCTTTATCTTTTGGAACTGGAGTTTTAAACCCCCCGCTACTTAGGCACTAGGGCCGTATAAAAAGCGGTGGTAAAATCACATCGTTCGGGAATGGGGGATTTTAAACCTTGCGGTTTTATGGGGCTGGTTTTTAACACGTGGCATCAGCAGCAGTATTGGGGAAAAAATGAAACGGTTCTGCCAACTTCACTTCGTAACAGATGTGGGTTCTGGAGACTCACCACCGCCATCCCTCATTCTACCAAAAACGAGTATTACATAAAATTATTCATTGCATAATAAAGATACTCTGCTACAGACCTTTTATATTCATAAAGGATATTATTGCCAACCTTTACACGCTATTATCCTCATAATCGTATAATCTTCCACTATCTTACCAGATCAATTATCAAGTGCTGCTCGCAAGCTTTATATATGGCATCCATGTGGCCCACAGTACTGAAGTGCTGGACCACCACTGACTGGACTATCTATAAAAATTACGACAGACACTAAAAAAGTACTTCAAAACTTCAAAGGAACTAACGGCCTGACATACGACAAACTGTCTAGCAAATACAGTACTGCCATTTAACAAATAGGCTTATTGTAGTACTTATCCATAACACGTCTGTGAGGCAGTGACTGCTAAGTACACACTTACTATACAACTGTATGGGTTACATATAAATGTTAGATTTCCAGTGAAAGTTTCAGGCACTCGACGAGGGAACTTCGACGACTGATAACACCTGTTGACCTCTTTTCATTCAAGGGGAAAAAATCAAAATAATATAGGAAAATTACATAAAACGGAAGAGCGTTCAGTCTAAACAGCGATGACAGTTGTAAATTCTAACTGAATAGATCTGCTATAGGACAAAAGATACAAAACAACGAAAGGCCTTAAGCACAACTTTCTACGTTACTTCAATAGCTGGAAGTTCACACCAGATAATAGCTTCATGAAGAAAATTCTCATATCGCTACGAAACACGAAGTTCTGTGCTTGCCAGCATAAAAGTCTTGCACAATGCCATCTCCTGAGACAGTGCCATCAAGGATAACAGGACAGGCAAGTTACGTATAATGTAACATTGAGGCGCGTTCGCGTAACCACTGTTGCCATGTAAAATTAATAAATATTACATATTCTGATTGTGTGTCTGTAGCCTTACTTACCCAGCATGCGCCGTATTATATTGTCATATGAGGCCTGTCTGGTCTACCATATTTTTCCACATTCTCTCACAAACAGAACGATTTTCGGAAAGTGTGTTCTGATTTTCTCCACGACTTTTGCCTGAAACATTTCTCATTCTAAGAATAATCCAGCGGGATGTTATCATAAACGTAGACAGGTCTTCATGTAAAGTACCCGTTATTCTTGTCAGATTTTAATAGAACTTGAACTTTCTCGACAGATTTTCGAGAAAAAAATATTCAAATATCAAATTTCATGAAAATCCGTCCAGTGGGAGCCGAGTATTTCGATTCGGATGGACGGACAAACAAAACGAAGTTAACAGTCGCTTTTCGCAATTTCGCGAACGTGCCTAAAAATTCATTCGTCTCCCACAGTCGCGTAGTCACTCTCGGGAAGGATGAAAAAACTTATTTTATTCCAGTGCATACCAACTTGAAGGATAAAATGAACGGAGAAACTCCCCATCAGTCTAGATATGAAACCATACCATATATGCTTTAGAGCACTCAATTTGCAAATTATATTCAAACAAACGTTAATATATGCTCAATTGTGTTAAACGGAAAATAAAACAGAATTCAGTTTAAAATTCTTTGAAAAGAATTACTGGCATAACCACTTCCTCCCTGCATTCTACACGCTCCACCCTCTTCATCGTCCTTCCATTTCGTCACTCAACATTAGTGGACGAGTGTAAATTATGAACCTCAATATTCTGTATTATTCTTCAACCCCCTATTACTTCATCCTTATGTTCAACTATCTGACGTCCTTTGTAAAGATCTGTAACATACTATTTGGCCCCACAACCGAATTTCAGTGTAAGGGGATCACCCCTTTCTGCCTGTGACTGCTTGGTCAATACATTCCTAGCTACTCTCCACATCTGGAGGTCATTCCCCCATCCGCAACCTGACAGTAGATCATGCCACGGTAACAACATGGCCAAGGTAGATGTCCTCTGTTAAATATGCTACAATTCCATTCGTTTCAGCCTATCTTAAATTGTGTATTTCTGTAATGTTCATTCAAGCTTGTCTGCTGTCACCAGACACTGTACGAGTGTAGTTAATGCTTCTTTTACATTTGGGAAGTCCCCACTTCGAATATCAAGCTTATTGTCTGTAATTTCCTTCAATCTCCTCCCCCCCGGGCCGGATATGGTAAAACAGTACCTTAAAATAAGCCATGATCAGTTGCTTTCAAATCCTATCCAACTGATCATTTACAAGTATTCAGTGCTACAGATACAGGTAACCTACATGTGTGACAAATCATCATGATTAAATAAAGTAACTAAACAAATGTGAGAACTTTTTTGCAATTTCTTGTTATGAAATATGCTGACACTCACTACCAGACATTATAGCCAAGCTTCAACTGTGGGTCAGAATGACAGATGACCATCTAACAACGATGCCTCTGTAAGTCTCATCACTTGTTACAGCATGCACTTCCTATACATATGTAGCTGTACATATATTATGCTAGTACCTACAGCTGATAAGAATTGTCTCATAACATAACAAGACCACTTTTACAAACGCACAGAAATAAAGATGATCTACTGTCATATAAGTGCACATGAACTGCTCCCAGTGAATAGCTACAGCTAACGCCGCCGGTGTGGTGCATTTTAAGTTCCTCAATACATAACCGCGAGAAAATAAATTTCTTTTTCCTGATACAACATCCATTACACTAGGCCAATGAACAAAAAACGTAAAAAAGGGTAAAGCTATCCCATTACAGACCTAGACAGGCCCTTAGGGCCCCAGGAGGTTAAGATCCCAGAATTTCTAGACAATCAGCACATGATGGTGGCAAGCTTGTCAGCCCTAAGCACCAGGCCAACAAACATGGCATAACATTCCTTCAAAACTGGACTGTGGACAGAATAAAAGTAACGGGTAACGGTGGCAGTTAACCCTTTAGAAATTTTAATTACAGGACTGCATACTCAGCAATAATCAATCATGGGCCTCACAGATGACAATCTCACAACCATGCAAATTCTACAATCATGACACTGCAAATTCAAAATCAAGCAATTAAAGCAAGTACCCAATTATTTGCCCTGAGTCTCCGTCCTTCCATAGTACCTTTTTAAAACAGCAATTAATCTGTTAAATGTACATGGAAGATACAACGTATCCTATCATATGAGTTACACATTTTCCCTAATCCTTCACAGATCTACAGGATTTTTATCTTCCTCCTTCTGACTTTTCTCATAGATGGTAATTAACAGGTGGCAGAGTACACCAAGTGGTTAAATTAATCTTTGACCCTCACTGCCTTGTCTTTGGGTATATCACTCTCAGGGTCTGAACAATGAAGAAGGCAGCACCACTCTCCAAAACATTCGTAGTGTTTTCATTCTTGACAGGGTGCACACAATGCAATGAAAATGACTGACAAGAGGTTGTTGAAAAAAGGCACAAAAGAAATATGATCTGTACAGGGCTAATATACATTTCCCTTTAAGTACTGAGTGTGATGTAAATTTAAAAATCTGTGAGATTTTAGGTCCTCACAGATCCCTGTGATGCAGTATAGTCTGGCAGATACATACACACATTTTGGAAGAACCTGCTGCCTTCTTCTTCCAGGTCAAAGAAATTTCTTCTGCCAGACTACAAAGCATCACATCCCAGGAGACAGAAAGTCGTCAGATAAAAAAATTCTAATGGATAGCATCACATACATTAAGACTTACGTATGAACCAAAGTGTGTCATTCCCTGGCAAATCATGCTACAGACCAATTACATACAAGTCTTTATAACTGATACCCAAAATTAAAATACCACCTATTTTGTGCCAATGAAAAAAAAAAAACTTTAAAGCTGTGCTTGCCTAAACTGGAATCTAAAAACTCATCTCACACTCACATTAATCAAAATGACTCAGTGAACAACTGGCAGTATCATCCATTAAAGGCTAGTCACTGATGCTTTTGCTGAAACACTAACTTTAATGGAAAAGCATTTTCTGTATTATGTCAAAGGTAAAGTTCTCCCTAGAACAGGCCATGAAGGCCCAGAGGGGGAGTAGAGTTATAGCTCTACTCTTTCTTTAACCCTGGCACTAGATAGGGGTGGGTGGTCAACTCCACGCCCCGACCGCTTTACCCCCGGGAAAGAGACCCGGTATGGTACCCATTGTATAGGAGGCTGGGTGGGCCCCAGGGCCGGTCTGGACGGCTGCGAAAAATCTCGCCCCCACCAGAATTCGATCCCCGAACCGTCCAGCCCGTAGCGAGTTGCTATACCGACTACGCTATCCCGGCCCACTGTCACTGTCACTCTGTGTGGAAGTTTTTGGATCAAGTCAGTGAAGCAGTAAAGAATCTGATTTTGTTAATCCATATCAGACACAATATAAATGTTATTAAGCACAAGATCCTCCAACACAGTACCGGTAAACACAGGCCTAATATCAGAGAAGCTGCACTACAGTGTCACATATCCCAAACGTGGTGCTGCAGCTCATTCCTGGGGATCACTGCACTGTAGCACCCGCTTCCAGTAGAAAAATAACCGTGTGATTATGGCAGCAGAATAAATGCACAGCCGTCATCAATCATACCCAATACAATATGTGGCATCAAGCCAAGTATCATGATTCCAGTTTTGGTACCTACATACCAGGGCTTGACAAATCCCAGTTTTCAGTTTGCCACAGTGCCTGGATAAGTTGTTGTGGCATCTAGAATTTCAGAAGCATGTACTTCAAATTAATCAATTTTTTAAATCCAGTTCAACAAGGACCTCATTACTAAACCGCTCTCTCATCACCAAAAACAGGCTATCAGAATCAGTTTAGCGCAGTACAGAAGTATGCAGTAGCAACTCTTAAGCATGACTGCTCCAGTCCTCTGGGATACAGCATTGTGTCGCTTAGTGCTTCATGCCCAATGTTTCAGAACAGCGTTGTGGTTCCACTGTCAAGGGTAGAATGTCCCATGACCCTTGAGGATGGAACTACCACGCTGTCCCCAATGCACTAAGTCAAAGGAATTTTAGTTTTCTGTTTTGATTTAATAAGCTTTAGGAATGATTTTTATTTAAAAAACTACCAAAGTGGTATAGTTTCTCAAAAATATCCCCACTGTGTACATCTTGTAATTTATGACACTTGCAAACAATATGAGCAAGAGTAACCGTGGAAGTTTTAAGTTTCTTGGTTGTTACAACATAAATCCAAAGTAGAAATATAAAAAGAGTCTGCAGGTTTTCTGAGCTGGTTCCTCCATTCAAAAAAAATTTGTCATGCCACACTATACAGCAATCTACACAACATCACATAACAGAAGACTGGTAAGAACCTTGTAGCTCACAGGCCAGGTACATTCTACAGTATTAGGTATGGGAAATATCTGCAAAAAAAACGTGGACAGTGGTGAAAGAAATCTGCCTGCATATGTTACATACCCTTCCAATTCCACATATTCTCAAGTTAATCACCCCAGATGATGAGTACAAAAAGAGACATTCTTCATTATGTAATTTTCTTCATTTCTCTCTTATTTCATCTTTGGCAAATTATTTTGTTTAATTTATGATGGGATGTCATTCTTCAAAATAAGAAGTGTAATACTGTTACTATACATCTATGTAACAATAGAACAAAAAATGATGACATAAACAAAAGCCTTAATCAGAATGCAAACCCATTTATTTTATGTTTACATAAGCATTTGTTTCTTTTTATTTAAGGCCATGTCAACAGCGGGAGTACATATTGTCAAATGTTAGAATTATCATTGAATCATAAACTGGATAGGATCTGTGGCCTAATGTAAGGTATTATCCTAGTATTTTCCTGGGTCTGTGGAAAACCATAAAAAACCTAAATAATAAAAAATAATAAAATATAAAATAATAAAAAAAAAAATAGTCAATGTCCTTAAAATTCAAACTGGTCATCTCCCAAATACAAGAACATGCCAAAAGTGTTACCAATTGAAACAACCTGCTTGATTAAAACTATTCAATTTTATGGACACAACATGGAACTTTGTTAGGAAACTGCAATGATAAAATTAGAAAACTCACTGGCATACAGCAAGAGCTTCAATGAAATTAGAAATTACAATGAATGACATTGCTAATTTGTCACATCCAAATTCCAAACCCAATTCACACTGTGCCCTGCAATAAAAAACAAGATGACTGATCATCATCAACCAATGTAATGACATACAATAAATTAAACTGCATGGATTAAAGACAGCACTCAACACTAACAGTCCTACAAACAGGCCGACTGTGATACCGATAAAAGCTGTCATACACGAACGCAACCCATAGTCAACTTTTAAAACAATACTCCTACTGCACAAAAAGGCATGCATCACAATAAAATTTACAGATGCCCCCACATTTAAAAACACCACTGCAAAACACAAATAGGCTTACCAGCAAAAAAGTTTAAACTTGTTCTATATACATCATTATTATAAGCAGTAAATTTAATTTTCCCCTAAACAAAAATTACATGCTGCATGGAGAATGAAGGTGAATGTTCATGTGTTCACAATCCTGGAACAGACTGAGGTAAGTGATGTTAGCAGCTTCAGTTATCTGTGCCCTGTAGACAGGTGTCAGAAAAATTATGTGTTGGTTCCTGTCAGTTCCTACCTTAGATGAGGCTGCTCACATACCGCTTCACCAGATTTCCAAAATATAATTACAACAGTTCATGAATAATGAACCGAACAGGGCATTGAAGGATGTGGTCATGACACGACCTATCAAAGGCAATATCCAGGCCATTTGCTGTTGGTAATGAGGAACATCACAAAAATCCTCACTCAGGACAGCCATTTCTAGGCCAAATACGAACCCAGGAAATCACAAATATGAAGCAGTGCCAACCATCTGACCATGTTGTTCAGGGTTTATTTCATTTCAATAGTGGCTCTCACTATTAACCAAAACAGTTCTTCCTGCATTCTTCGAAGCTTACAGTCAGGGAAAAGAGCAAAGACCTGCCTACTACAGATATGTGACAAGTTGTTTACATATGCATCCTCAGCTTGAGCTATGGTTCAGCTTGCCAATTGGCAGAAGATAACCCTAATCCTAGCAGCTGAAGCTCAGACAAACCTGAACAATCAACTGACTTCAACACTACATAGAAGACTAAATTAACAACTCTGTGTCCCACCCATATGTATGAATTAGAAGTCACTTGAAGTGAATGGTCATTCAGAACTGATTCATAACACTACATTCCAAGACAGAATCGAGGCATCTTAATTCTTTTTTACACTTTTCACTTACAATACAACTGAAAGGAACATAGTGGTTTAAGAATATGGCAGAATATCTTGGGTTCTCAATCAGGCAAATCTAGCGCAGATTTTTCCATATGCCATCCTCTATTTTTCCTTATCTCTGATAAAATTTGCTTTGTGTAGTATGTCAAGAACAAAAGGTCCCCACTAAGGCTACAGCCCCACATCAAGCTGTAGGTCCCCCCTCTACCAGTAACAGTAACCTTAACTCTCATTCTGTCATCTGCAGCAAACATGTAAATCCCACTCAATGCGGCTCCAATAAAACTACTGAACCCTACGGCCATCAAAGCCAGTCACGCAAATACCAGAGTGGTGGTAAACTATGCCTGGAGTCATAAGCCACAATATAACAAAGTCACCATCAAGTAAACTGATACCACAAGCTAGCAGGGATAGCAATATTGGCAGCACTTAACCTAAAAAAAATGGAGATGATAATTTATCCAGAATGTTGGCAAACCATAACAGCACAACACACTGCCAACAACCAAAATGTGATTATCATTAAAACTGAGGGCCCTGACTGTTCCATATCTCCACATTCAAGTCATACAATAACATATTTCTCAAAAAAATATCGTTTTTATGACAAGTGTTCAAATGATATAAAACATTTGTCTCTCTAATGCCTGTAATTCTCCCAACATTTTATTTTCTAGGAGGCACTGAGGTAACTCATTTATGCTTTAAATTACACTAGGGCATTAGCATCATGCAAAAATAAAATAACAAAAAGCCACTGCTTCTTCAAAAAGGCCAGCTCTTTAGATTACGTACAGTCTGGCTTCCAGAGAAGAGCAAAACCATGTGCTCACACACATTTTTACTCTTTGTCAATGAAAAGCCACCTTGTAATTAAAAGTACATGTGCACATGTAAATGATGCAACAATAATTTTTAGCATTTGTGCTCAGAAGATACAAGTTCTATTGTCAGTACTGTTATGCAACACACTGGAGATGTGTCCCAAGAAATGATCTCATACACTTGACTGAAAAAGCCAATTGCTCCAATTTTTAACCTATGTGTGTCCCACATAATATTAACTTCATAAGACTAACAGCACTGTTACATGAATATCTGGTATATCAAAAGCACTCATAGCAATTTAACGGCATAATACACTCTCTCGCTCTCTCTCTCTCCCCCCTCCCTGGTCTGATCTCCCACAGGAAGTAGTTAATGTAGTAGTTAAGTAGTGTAATGTTTTGTAAATATGTTTTACCTTATGTGTTAATTTAATTTTTTTGTCATAGCCCACATTAAAGTTCAATTCAATCAACATCATCCTCATCAGCTGGCCTTTTATAGTTCCATGCTACGTCTTCCACGGTCTTAATGATACTTGAAAGCAAGATGGTGGATATTTAAACATCTGTTTTTATAAAAGCATAAGAGATGAAATTCTATCACTATTCAATCTCCATGTGGCATCCACTGCCAAAAACAATCCGCCATTAAGAAGCAGTCAAGAAATACCACATCTAGCCACAGAAACTATCACGTTTTCTAGTTAAAGTTTCAATGGCCTTGTACACTGCTAATACTGTAATCTACCTGTTATATAAGATGCCAACAGTGGCAGACATGACAAATGTAGAGCATGATTTCGGTATTCTGTCATCTCTCATCACTATATCATCATCATCATCACAGTCATCACTGGTGTTACTAGTATTAATCCTACACATAACCAATGAAGGAATCTGGTAATACGTTGCAACTGCAACAAATTCTTTCAGTACTTAAGTTGAAACAACCACAGAAAGAAAAAAGTCAACAATGGAAGACACAATGCTGTACCTTGCTAAAGCTACCTCTAAACCTTCCCCACAGTAGCAAGTAACATTAAAAATATAGCACTCTCTCAAATAAAAAAATACATGTGGTCACAATGAAATATTTTCAGAATTACTAAATACACTGCACCCACTGAATTAGTAATCTGTAACGTTATGTATGTAATCAATCAATGGCAGTGGGAGCTATTCCAGAATTACTTCAATAGTCAAATGCAAAACCTCCATACAAAAAGGATAAAAAATCCTGCATATCCAATTTTGAACCATTTTCACTATTAACAGCATTCCTGAAAATATTTGTGAATGATATGTGTGAGAGAGTAAAGTAATTTCTTGAACTCATCATTCTCACAGATGAACAATTTGGACTCAGAAAAAAATCTCTCAGTTGAAAAAGCCCTACTCAGTTTAAGCAGTGTCATCTTATGACCTCTCAACAACAAAAATCATATAGGCAGAATATCCTGTTATCTTGCTAAAGCATCTAACTATGTAAATCATAAACTGTTACTATTAAAACTAAGTTTTTATAAAATTCAAAGTATAGCTTGACAGTGGTTTAGGTCATACCTTCATGACAGAGCACAAAAAGCATAAATGAAATCACCATATTCAAATCACGGCATACAAACTGCAGAATAATAAGAAATGAAGTCCCTCAAGGTTCAATACTTTGTCCTCTGCTTTTCTCATACATACCAATGATCTGCCCCATACCCCTCAATTCCCTATCCAAACCCATACTCTCTGCAGATGAACTACAGTACTATTATTATTTCATAACCAGAAATTCAGGACTTCCAGAATTGCCTGAATAATGTCTTCAGTAGCTTGAACAACAGATTTAAAGCCAATTAACCTACACTAAATTTTGACAAGACATATATCATGAAATTTTGTTCAGCAAGGTATGTGCTGATCTGAATACAGGGTACAATAATGGAACAATTGAAGAAGCAGGAACAATACAATTTCTTTGCCTACTAACTAACAATACATTCAACTGCAAAACACATGGTGAAAAGGATTATCCCCAAACTAAGTTCAGCGTGCTATGCTATGACAGTTACAACACTCAAGAAAACAGAAAAGCTAAAAATACTTTATTTCACTTGTTATGATCCATCAAGTTGTACATATTAAATAGTCTTCTGAGGAAATTCATCAGACACCAAAAGAGTGTTTCGATCCAAATGGCACGTGGCAATAGGATAGGCAAGTATTTGGGAAGTTTAATATTCCTCCACTGCCAAGTAAATACAGTCAAACTCAGTTATATAACAGCGGGGTATAATGTTATGATTAGCAGTGATGAATTAATTGCTACCACAGAATATCTGACTCTACAGGCGAGGTGTCATATAAACCAATGTTGTTATAACCGGGTTCTACTGTACTTACTCTCCGCATTATCAGCTGATGTGACAGCATGATACAGGTACAACCTTCAACATGCTGAACAACCACCTCACTAGATACCAAGCGACAGTTCACAATACTGAAATCAAGTTATTCAATATCTTCCGCCTACCATCAAAAGTTTAAGTCACAACATAAAAAGTTTCTGTTATGTCACTCCTACTCCCACACACAATTTGCCTCAACTGAAAACTCTATTATCATAAAAACACAAGGCATGTAAGCATGTTAGACAATCCAGGGTTCAATTCGGGGCAAGAGCTTTAATCTTCTCAAAAATTTCCAAACCAGCTCTGGGGCTCACCCAGCCTCCTACTGAATGGGTACTGAGGTTCTTTCCAACACCACATAATCCCATCTTGAGTTTAGTCAATATGGTTCTCAAAGATCAATTTTTTATGGTATCCTTCCATCTTGAATTTCCAAGTGACATTTACCAAACAAAATGTTGAAGCATTTCTTGTTCACCTTAAGTATAAAGATTCTATATGGCTAAAAGCATTCAGTGGTAACCCTGTTATGTTTGTTTGTATCTACGTATGTCTGTAATGCAGCATACACAGACCACAACCAATTCTGATCCTCACCCATGGTTACTGGCAGCATCTACAACGTTTTGTACAACCCATCCTATATTCCTCCATTCAGCTCCATAGAATTTGTATAAAGAGATATTCAGCTGTTATTACAGATCAGAACAAACACATTTTAAATGACTCAGCAATGTCGTTCAAACATGCTGCTATCATTATTGCACTCAATTAATTTATAAATGCCTATAAACCCAAATCCCATTTACACCATACAAATATTGTCAGTTCAAAAGCCTACAAATGATCTGAGTACTGATATTGCTCTTAATTTCAGTATACATTACTGGCATAAATCCAATGATTGTCACAATTTGGCAGAGAAGTCTATGCAAAAAATCAGCAAGAGTAAACAAACTGAAACTAATAGGTACCAATACTCTGGTGGACAATGCATTCTTTCACAAAATTTGGTCATATATGTGCTACACACTCCATAACCTCATGTTTGTGGGTCTTTCATGTAATACTGATAGTCGCTCAGTTTGTTAAGCAATTCACTGCATTTTACAAGACCAAAAGGTTTATCATCACATTTACAATCTGACCTTATCCTGTGACAGTTAAATGCAGTCATACCATCACACCTCATTTCCCCACAATCCATCTCAATATTATCATCCTATCCATACCCAGATCAGAAATATACACACACAAAAACACACAGGTCATAATTTATAACACATTAACACTAAGAAATACCTGTATTTCCTCTACTACGATCCATTTTAAGACCATAACAGCAGGACTAAATTCATGATAAATTAACACTGTAGCCTATATAGAAGTGTGACAGACAAAGTTTTTTTTGACAAGATATGGTTACAGACAGACTGTATAACTACATGACTATGGCAATTTATGAACAAAATGCCACATGTTACTCTGTATGAACTACCTATAACACTGTCACATATAGCATACTTGTAAAAAAATCATTCAATACGTCATAAATGAAAGACTACGGCAAAGTTGTATGGGTCAGTTGCTAAACCATACACTGTGATGGGAATGACAGACTTCTCATTGTTTGCTGAAGCTCAAAAACATTATGCAAAGTCCCACATGCCACATTTTCTTATTATAATTACTTGAATTAGTACCCAAAACTTCTTGTGCCTACTTCCTTTCTCTGCTGAATACCTGGCAATCTTTTCTATACCTCCCATTCATAAAATTTAAAACAAATACTTCTCCGCACCCAGCAATCTAATGGCCTCAATCTATTATACTCATCAACTTTAATTACTATGGAAAAACAAAACCTCTCACCATTTATACAGCATTCCATCTAGTCAGTCCATTATACTATAACGCACCAAACTTTTAGAAAGAGTTATGTGAAAAGCAACCTAAAGAATTTATAAATTCAGACGAATAAAGATTCTGATTAAGGTCTGGGATGTAAAGTCATGCAGTTTCAAACTACCACTGAAGTACACAGTTGCACATCCTTGAAGACCATAATCTTATAAATCACTGCTCTAATAAATTAAAATTAAAAGAAAAAATTCTTGTGGGTTTTCATGCTGTGTAACCTGGTCAAAAGCTTGTCAACCTTTCAGTCACCTGCCACCACAATCTGCCTTGAAAATGGAACAGCAGCTTCATCTGACATATTAGTCTTCACTTATCAGACTAAATTCTGTCATAATCCAGAAGATGACAATTTATATCTTCACCTCCATGACAACCTCACATCTCATAACAAAGTTCACTGTCCATACAGGTCTATCTTGTGTAATTACAGCGTCATAACAACATATAGTTTGCCCATATTTTAACCAAAGTGGGCACCCTGGGCTCTGCACACAAATCTGTCTTCTTCATTAACAATTAATTAATGCTAGTCATGTCAGTGAAACCAAATTTCACTTAGAAAATCAGTCAGGCCCTTGATGTTCCTTGCTGTTCGGTTTTTGTATGCCAATGGCCTCGTTTTCTATTATGTTCGAATATGTACAAACAAAATAAAATACCTAAAGCCAAAAAAATGACAGTAATTCGGGCCACTCCAAACAATGGCCTGCCTTACCTCGAGATCCTCGTACGTGCGGAAAGCTAAAATGGCAAATCCATCAATGATGTCTTCTTCGAACGGAGGTTCTTTCGATTTTTTCCTTCTATTAGGGGGTCTCTGTGGTTTTTCACGAGCTGGAGATTCGTCCTCTGCACTATCCCCATCTTTAGCTTTGCTTTCTCTCTGAGCTTGCATGCGCTGCGCCCGTTCACGTCGACGATTTCTTTGATTTCGCTGCTTCACTTCGTTTTCCATCGCCCTACCTCATCCTGCATACCACATATGAATAAAATTCTCACTTCACTGTAATCCTTAAAACCTCCAGATTGATCCGAATGTATCACATATCACAAACGTCATAAATACCACAAACTATTCGCCAAAATTCCAGGACTTGTACCTGGAGAAAAACACTTTGATTGTTTCGAATGGCGGAATATACACGGTTGCCGCATCGCCTCCTAAAATGGCCGCGTATCCATCCGCCGGCCGCAACTTAGTCTTTACATTCTTCTCACAACATATTTAGCACATCTCTCAATTCATTACCTTCACTCGAAAATGTACAACAGTTCGAGGAATAATACCACTCAATTTACCACATTACTGCTCAGTTCTCAACACTAGTCAATACACTACTACTGACCGATGTCACAGTATGAAAACGAACAAGGCTGTGGCAGCAGTTCTAACAGGATAACCAACCGACAAAATCAAAATACACCATTACAAAACGTTTTATTTAACAACGCATAATTAATTACTCTTTTCATTAATTTTACTTATATTTCAAGATTACACAACTAACGCCTAAAAACCGCAGAATTATCAATGATTCTAAAAAATTCTAAACTGTCTAAATGAATAAATGCAGCGAAGGCTGTCATGACCATTGTGCGTAAGAAGCGCAAACATTGAACGATACAATTAAACAAATTCAGGCACAAAAATAAAAAGTGTGTCAAATTAAATATAGACATGGTAACATGCCTTCAAAGTAGGAATGGCTGTATTTAAGTAAGGTGGGAGGGTGTCCAGACTGTATGGCTTAACTGGTTAAAAGACACACCACACTGAAATGTCTGCAAGGCATTAAAAAATGCGAGAGACGGAACTGGTTTGACTGGAAGGGAGGTGGGGGGCGGAAGGGGGAACTGCACAAAAGGCGAGTACCCCCCCTCCCCCCAGAATAAAAATATTTCTGATGATCCTGTGAAAAGAAAACGTGCCTTTGCAGTTAACTTAAATTAAAATTAGTGACGTGATCTGTAGAAAGTAGACGTCTGATGAGTAGATCTAGTTCGTATCCAGGAGATCCCTGGTTCAAATCTTGACCGGAATACTGGATGACTGAATGTTTAGTAGTTATTCTCAGTCAGCCCATACAAATGGCCAGATAGTATTTCAAATTGGACCTTGACCGTTTCCTTGTAATCTGCTTTATGGAGTTAGTTGTTTGAAAATTAAGAACTATTTCTACTTGCGTGTAAGCTATACATTTCGTCATCCAGTGTCGTAACACATGCAGTACCTATTACACGCATATCTTTAACAAGACTGCGAATGATGTACTTCGTAACGTAGTACACGCACTTTACCAAGGCGGTCTTTAATTTCTAAATATGAAGTTTCACAGTGCACGCGTAAATGTAATTTCCTTTACTCTCATAAGAAAGCACAGCTTTCCTTATGCCAACTTTTAGCAAACTTACAAATGTTCAACATCATTATGTTCAAATCAGTTATGCCGAATTTCATCCAAATCGGACAATTAATTTGGAAGCCGTGGATAGAATTTCATTTATGTCCCTAAGTAAATATGACTTTCACTGCATTGAATGATTACTCAGTAACATCACATACAAATTTTCTGCACCTAATTATATCCAATTTTTTTTGTGGTGAAGGGCCCAGCAGCAGATACTACGGATGCACCGCAGCTTTGAACGCTTATTATGCAACCCTGTGATGCAGATGATAAGGTTTTCTCTGCTTTTCCATTTTAATGGAGCACCGGTGGAATGAAATTGACACGGGAAAACCCAAGTACTCGGGGAAAACCTGTCCCAGTGCCACTTCGTCCACCACAAATCCCACATGGACTGACCAGGGATCGAACCCGGACCTCCGCGGTGGGAGGCCGGCGACTAACCGCCTGAGCCATAACACGGCCATTACATCCAACTTGGACGAAAATTGTAGTAGGGGAAAATTTTCATATACCACAGGTAAAAAGTGGCTTTCACTGCATCGATTTTTACCAAATTTATAATAGTTGAAGAATATTACGCTGAGATATTCTCTGTACCACATTTCACTCAAACGTCAACAAATATGGGATATTATTTCCTGTGGCGCTTCGGCCCGTATTCGGGTCATGGCCTCCCCTTACAAGGCTTCGCGATCACACTCATTTTAGACACGCCACACTCGGTAGGACTCCCCTGGACGAGTGATCAGCCCGAAGCAGAGACCTCTACCTGACAACACACAACACTCCATGCCCCTGGTGGGATTCGAACCTACAATCCTAGCAAGCGAGCGGCCATAGACCTACGCCTTAGACGGCGCGGCCACTGAGATCGACAAATGTGGGATTAGAACTTCATTTACGACCTTAAGTTCTGTGCAATCGTCACAGCTCCGATTTTCCTGAAACCCATGTTTGCTCGATATATTTTGTAAAGAATTTTCACACCAAATTTCACGAATATCTAACAAACGGTTAAGTCACTGGTGCCAGACCACAAACAGGTAGACGGTCAGAGAGAAGTTCGGATTCGCTCTTCACGTGAGTCTTTCTTTTTGTTTCGTAAAAACGTCTAAAAGCCAGTCTGCATGTAAATGTTGACAAGGCAACAAAGCTGCTATTTTTTGTGACAAGCAGTTGACAACCAAGGTGGCTTGTCCCTCCGCAGTGACAAGTATAGGCCTATGCAGTACTGTAATGAGGTTTCATCGCAACTTGCCCCCACCCCCCACCCCCCAAAAACATTATTTTTCAAGTTCGTTTTAAATATCTTGCATATATACAACAAATAATACAAACACAATTCACTATTAAGTAATAAAGTTGTAGCTCACATTATCAGTGAGAAGGGGACATCCCGTTGTTTAACTGCTCCCATTGTCACACGATATGAATTCAGGACTGCTTCAATATTGTGGGACGTCTAGTCACTCTGTATTTAACGGGCTATGTGGTGGTTCTTCTACGTCTCTCCACGGGCAAGAAACTGAGCCTGTCACGAGGACTGGCCTCAAGACTCTTATGGTTCCCTCGCACCAATCAGGCTCGTTGACGACCCCTTAATCCTTACGATGCTACTCGTGGGACATGTCACTTGAAACAAATGTCACTCTGATCTAAATTTATATTACTCTTCAGGACATCAGTAAAAAAGTCTTCTGCCACCTTTTACAGAAACGCAGAGCTAAGTGTCCAACGATTTCCGAAAACAGGCAGGAAAATATACGATCAACAAATAATCATTCAAATCATCGTCTAACACAACAGAGCAGCTATGTCAGACGGTGATTTTAATGACTATTTGTTGATCGCTGGAAGGACAACGGGATAACTTCCATCAAGTGGAAATTATAGGTCGTAATGGAAGTGTACTGCGGAGGAAAAATATGAAATAAACACGGAGTTCCGGCTGTAACACTTAACGCCTAATTTCCTAGTGCATAAAATTAGTTACACGAGCAAATCATGTGTAAGTAAAGTAAAGTAAAGTTCACTCCATAACATGACATGAATGCATAGAGGGGTGGGAGAGGTACAGCTCTACCCATTTTAACCTCAGCGCTTGATGGGTGTGGGTGGTCAACGCCACGCAGCGGCCGCTATTTCCCTGGCAAAGAACCGTGGTACCCACTGCACGGCAGGCTGGCTTGGCCCAAGTCCGGTCTGGACGTGCACAGAGAAGAGAAAATTTCTTGTTCCCACCGAGGTTCGAACCCCGGATCATCCAGCCCGTAGCAAGTCGCTATACTTACTACGCATTAAAATGTTTTCGTAATACCAGATTTGGATAATATTAATTTATAATCTACCAGTCAGTACAAAATTAGGCCATGAGACAGTAAATTGGACTCGTGCGTGAATGATCATGAGATATGATTCAGGTGCAGTAAAACTGTTATTCTTTGCAAATTTATATTACAGATTAGGTATTAGTATTAGTATTAGTGTTAGTATTAGTATTAGCATAAATACTAGTATTAAACACCAACAGAGTCGTTTTCTTAGCGTTTTCTCGTGTCCAGTGAGAGAATGAATGAATGTGGTGAATCAGAAAAAATACGGAATCGAATTTTTTGGTTCTCACGGCGGACATCCTGTAAATGACAGTCTGCTGCGTTTTGAAACCGTGTAGGATTTTAGGTTGACATCGACATTTCGGAGGGACGTCTGCGTCATCCTACAAACCTACACGGTGTTAAACCCAGAAAATTGTCGTTTAAGCAATTACGGACAGCCGAAAATGGATGGTGTTCCGGTTTCAGTTTCCGTAACCATTAAAAGCTAGAACTTTGCAAAACTTCACGAAAGCCTCAAGCTTGCACTAATTTCATGACACGCTGTCTCAAAAGAAGCTGCAATTGCATATCTTCCTAAACATGGTAACAAGCTTTAGTCTTACTTCACCGTGCATTTTTAAACTACAACGCAGCATTTGATAAGCACCACTGTAACCCCTGATGATGGCTCCTCGCGAGCCGAAACATGTGTAGGGTTTTAATTATGATAAAAGGTTAATTTATACCTTATTTATGGTTTGTGTATTTGTTGGTGACTCTTTGTAGTATGGTAACAAGCATTCAAATTCAAAAGTACAGGGAATATCTTATCCAGCATCTCACTAAAGACCCTGCGAAATGGAATGAGTGCAAGGAACCTGCGGGAAGTCTTTTGTGAAAACTGTTTAATAACACATACATAACATATTTATAAGTTGAGTTATATTATTACATTTTCCAGAAATATTTCTTGTAACACGGGAGTTTCCAGTACACGACCCTAGCAGTCATCTCATTACATTAACTTATATGTTCTACGTAATAAATTGATGTTCCCATTTACATGTTGCTGAAAACTATTTATTACTACAAAAATTGCAAACACTATATTTAAGAAGTTTTATCGCGGAAAGAGTTAATCGTTTAAGGAAACACACATTCTCCGGTTGTTGAAGGAAGGTGTCATTCCCTTGTGATAAAAGGCAGTTCTTGTCATTAAAAGTACAAGGCCGTTTTGAGGTCTCTGTTTTAATATTCCCTACGAATCCGCGAAGAGCACAGGGCAACTGTTGGACATATTTGTCATAACCTAGTTCAGCTGTAACCTCCACCATATTTGCATGGTAATATGCCAGTTCGTATAAAAGTGCCTTGTTAATAAATATGTAAAATTTCTCCAAATACGTACGAACTGTAATATTTCGAATGACATCTAAATTCCAATGACAGGAATTTGTATACTTTTTATCACATAATACAACAAACACGGTACGCATCAATGAATCTAGTTGTGCTTATTTAACAGCGGTAATCTTTTAATACATGTTAACCGTGCATTCCAATTTTATCAAATAATGCGAGCAAAAAGGTACACACTGTAAAATTTTGTACGTTTGTTTTGTACAATGCCCATTTCCAGTCTATCAGTTCCGTGACTTGATGCACAGTGAGAGCGACAACTTTCACTGACAAATACCATTATATGGACACGCACAAACTGAAGTAATGTTTAAACATGTACAACTATGTATTACCACCGGCACGCCCACCACCCCACCACGTCTGAGGTGACAGTATTTAAATGCAGGTGTATTTTCTGGGGGAATTTAATGGGTTGTAGTGTTTGGTGACTATGACATCGCCGTTGTGCCATCAGCTGGAGGAGTGTTAACATCGTTGTGGCAGGAAGTTTGCATCCTTATTTGCTGGGTTAATTTAGTAGTAGTGTGCTCTTTTACATACTTTTAAAATATAAATTGTTTCATTATTTATTTCCATTAAAGAATCATATATTTTATTTATATATACTAATCATTAAGCATTATAAATGAAGTGATTTTCCCGAATTACAACAGTTCGGATAAAAGAGATATTTGGTGCTTGTGCGGTCAGTGTTAACAGCATGTAAATATCTAGGAACTGAAAACTGTAAGAAGAACCTCTTTACAAATATATCACAAAACGGAAATTATTAACAACTCTGTTACTGATAATTGAAATTTGCAATATTTTACAGACATAAATATGTCGTAAATTAAAAACCATCGTGCCAGTAAATAATGACCAGTTGCATTGTTTGTTTCAAAAAGTGTACTTCGATGTTAAATGTACAATAATAAATATTTTTGATTGATAATAGCAGTTACATAATTTATTGACGATTCAGTATCAAGACCCGAGATCTGCTGGCGTTCATTATGCTTGTTGCAGTGTGGTAGAAAATATTACTAAATTGGAAACAGTGGAATGGTAAAATCGTGAGGAAATCTTCACAGCACCTCATTACACTAACTCTCTTTGCTATGCTGGTCGCGAATGGAGACTGCTGTACGGTGTGAACATTTCATAGCATGACTGTACGAAGTTTGGTGCGAAATTATGTGCGAGATATCACCTACTGAGTACAAAAATCGTGGACAGTTTTTATGCATAAAGTGCACTTTTCTACTTTTTGACTGTGTGATTATCAAATCGGGGTTCCTGTGCTTCTGACCATTTTGTTCTATCACAATTGTAGAATTACATTTAATTTGGCTGTTCTGCAGGTTTTAACCTTGGTTACTGACTGTACCGCCTGCATTAACATTACAAATCTCTGCATTTTTTTTTCACAAAGAATAATTATGTGTTCGGGATTGTGTTTCATACAATAAACATCATTAAATAATCATTGTAATAAAGACGCAGTATATTTACTGTGAGGTAGGACCTGAATTTGTGTATATATTATTCAGACGAATTTGATTTTGCAGACGGTTAATCTGTGGTCTTACACAGTGAATGATTTCTCGTTTAGGTTTTCAACAGACGTCGCAATCCAGTGACAGGTTAGTTAGATACAGTCGTGCTAAACATAACAAAAAGTAGTTTTGAATCTTCCAGTACGATCAAAACCGACAGGTTAGTCTAGTTTATGGCGTAAGTTGAACGTGTGGCAAGTTGCAGATAATGGTGGTGGTGGAAAGGCTGAGAAGCAGCCCTCGTTACGGCATTTTTGCCATTGAACAATTATTGTGAATGAAGAATGAGTGGGGTGGAAATGTGGAAGAACCAGCTCTGGCGTCTTTGAAATGCAATACCCTTCCGGCATTCCTTTGGCGGTACTAAGAAAATCGAGAAAAAAATGAAAGTCGAGATAGGTGGGACTTGAGGATCTCACGGTGTGCATGTGACCATGTAACCCCATGCAATAGGATAGACTGGCAGCAGGTTACTCCGTAATGTTGGTACCTACCTATCTACAGTTGTCCACAGCATCACATTCCAGAGGGCTGTAACCTTCAGTTTGAATACATTGTACTTACGCGTACTTTTGCAGTATCGAATAATTGAATTGTATATTGACATAAGACAGTTCACACAAATGTATTGATTTTTTTTATACTATACGAAGTTTTGTACATACAGTGACACTCACAGTCAGTGTCTGACATATGGTGTCAATCATCAGATGGTTTGGACTTGGAAATACTTTTGTTTGTAAGAGACTTCTCATGAATTTTCAAACCGCGTCCTCTACTAGTAAAATACACTGTGACATGTTCCGTCTGTATTAGTAACCATGGCGTATACTTAAATTTGAAGTGACAAACACCTGTAACTACAAAAGCACAACAGGTTTCTTCATTGTGTTTGAAGTACTTCGAGAAGAGGAGAATCATTAACACTTTGTATTGACTAAAACATATGCATATATATGTATATAAATTAGAAATGACAGTAACATACATTTAATTGAAACTGATGATTAGGATTTCTGTGTCTGTGTACTTTGTCCACTGTCTCATATTCAAAAAAGAAAACGTCTTTCGAGAAAGGGCTCTCTTCGTCATTGGATCAAAGGAGGGGAGGAGACAACTGCTCACTGAATTCAACACAAAGAACTATTCTCAGTCACTGGCCACCCAATGTCTTTTAACTACCCCAATATACTCGCCTAGAATTAGGTTTTGGTTTCTGAGACAAGAGAAAATACACAATAAAACTGCATTGCAAATTGCGGGAACACCAGTGAAGACCCAGAGGTAAGACAGAAAGAGACGTCGGAATTAATACGACCAGTCCAAACTGTAACACATTCCACAAAGGTTGATTTTATCATTAATCAATTAACACAAGACCAATACCATGCACATGTGAAATACTTATGAACCCCTTTAGACGACATGTGTACTCCACCGAACGAAATGTCAGTAACACGCCCAGAACCGCTTCTTTACCGAAATCGTTTCGTTCTTGGGCCCTTATAATTATTAGTGACGTTAACGTTGCCCCTGTACACGCTGTGAAGACGTAAGGGAAGTGAAATTATAACTCCACTCATTCTTAACCTCGGGGATTAGTTAGGTTCATGCCCCGGCTGCTTTACCCCGTACAAAGCGCCCCTGGTACCACTTCAGTGGGAGGCTTGGTGGGCCACTTAGCTGGTCTGGATGCATGTCGTGACGCAAATCGAACCGGCCTGTAGTCTACCCATTTTAAATATATCATTTGACAAAATATCTGCCTCCTCAAAATGAAAAGACGGTTGGCTATAGGATTTATACCGCCCAAAGAATAAGAACTATCCACATGCACCTCAGATGTTAAAGTGTTTTGCCGCATGGCTACAAGCGAGAGGTTAGCCAGGTTCTTTTCTAGGAACCGCTTTGCCATATTTGGTAATGCACAACGTAAGAAGAACAAGCAAATTGTTTATAAACTTCGTCTACATTTACGCTACACGCATACACATACGTACATACATACGTTATATATTGTAGCCGCACACTGATTGGGTTCGAATCCCAGTCAGACCACCCCTCAGCATGCGAGAAAGGGAAACATTTTACTTTTCTTTTTCCACCATGCTCGGAACGCCGATCTTCATCTGTGCAGCGGTGTTCCCGCCCTACGTGCGATAGAACCCTCTGACCCTCTCGGATTGCACTTATTTTCCCCCAGTCCTGACATTTATGGCGTTCATGCGAGAAAACAGATCTTGTGGAAGTCTCGGTTAGTATAAAAATTTTGCGTTGACAAATTTACGGTTTAACATTCCAACCAAAGGAATGTGACTTTTTTACAGTTTCTTTCTGTGGGCGTTTTGTTCCCACAGAAAGTGTAATTAAAACTTAACCACTGAAATTTACGTAATGTTCCATAAGAACTTGTCACCCAAAGACAGAGGACCCTCTCGTTGTCCGGTCGGTCACAGATGTTGAAGGCATGTTTATCAGAGGTGTCTCTCTGAAGCAGGAATGGGTTAATTAGGAGTCTCCGACAGTGAGCAGGGGGTCTGGAGTCATAGACATTGGACAGACGATGGAAGATTAAGAAAGTAATCGAGAGACAGAAGTCGAAAGAGTGACACAGAATCAGGAGACAGTATTCACAGTCCTTAGACAGTAGTCAATGAAGAAACGACAGAGTAGGAAGTCAGAGAGACAGTGGTCGCCATTATACACAATAATCACAGTACGAATTAATCTGAGATAATTTAGACAAGAGAGGCACAATCAGTTTGGAAGGAAAGTATCGGACAGTGGATCATGACGTTACATCTCATATTTCCTTTTATGTGTATTTGTGAGTGTAGATACACTTTCCAATAAATTGATAATAATTCAAACGTAGTAAGAAGTGCCGTGCACTTTTTACAACGTTGACAAACCGAACTGATTAAGTCGGCGCCCTGGAATCACATAAAGACTCTGAAGGGAAACTCGTGCTTGCCAATATGACAGCTAGATCGCGCTTCTAATTTTTTTCCTTTCCCCCTATTGAAGTTTAATGTGAGAGGTCAGGAAAGTTCTGTCTCGACGGCTGTGGGTCGCAACAAGGATCCACCGCGTACGATGATAGTAGTCTATATACCTCGTACATAGCTACATAGATAGATACATACGTACATACATACGTCCACATACAGCTTTATATACACATACATGAGCCAATCCGTAAATTTGAGAGAAGGAGCGACTTACATGTAAATA
Organism: Reticulitermes speratus; assembly: GCA_021186555.1. NCBI lineage: Eukaryota > Metazoa > Arthropoda > Insecta > Blattodea > Rhinotermitidae > Reticulitermes > Reticulitermes speratus. Next base: position 21,369,145 of record JAJKFL010000002.1, read on the forward strand.
ATCCTTATGAGCCCAGGGCAGGTAGAATTAAACATTAAATCATAACGCGGCCCCAGTAAAATTGTTAATGAACGCATCACAAAAAAGGTTTGGCTCACACTCGCTAGTTTAGTAAACCCTTACCGACTTCATGCAACCTGCGCGTCTTATGGACCAGTGGCAGCATCAGACAGATTTCTCGTTTTCGTTATTACACTTCTTCTTCGCCTCCTCTGGCTGTCCGTCACTTTTCGTTCCACTTTGGCAGAGCGCCAAAGTGGCTACGACAGCCACCTAGCAAGGAAAGAACAAGTAAATTGTATCTCTCGTTTTATCCCCTTTCTTCTCTCGCCAACAGGGATACCTTTTTGTTACATGGGTGCAAAGATACGGAGAAAATGGAATCCATCTAAAGACTACGTTTTCACCCAACATCCTTTACTGCAGATTAGTAAAAAGTAGAGCTGTCTCGCTGCCTAAGCACCGCGTCATGAATACGTATAAAGGGCGTAGAGTTGGCTCCACGTATTATAGACCTCAGCATTAGATAAAGGTCAGTGGTCAACTTCACGCTTCGGCCGATTTACCCTTGGGGAAAGAGGCCCCGGTATCCAGTGAACAGAAGGCATAAGTGCAGTGGACATAAGTTTCTTACTCTGCTGCCTCAAGGGTTATGCCCACTGGCCTATTCCATCTTCACTTGAATTCGTCCTGCCATCCTGTCTTTTGTGCCGCCATGGTCTTCCTGTAGCCTACCTCTGTGTCCTTCTGGTCTGCAATGTAATACTAATATGTTTTTAGGTGTCTGTTTTTATCCATTCCTAAAACGCAATAACGACGACTCTTACGATTTCCCACTTTCTCCTTCACATCATTTGCACACACAATACGTGCACAATAACCAACCCTCCGTCCGGCCGTTCCGCCCTGATTCTGCCAAACGGCATATCATAGAAAAATGGCACATTAATAAAATATTCCCTTTGGAGAAAAAAACTGTAGGAAAATTATTTATTTTCTCCGTTTCTAAAATTAGACACATGTTTTCCAGAAGGTTCACAACAGTCCACTACTCGTCCCTGTCCTGGGCCAGAGCAATCCAGTTCAAAGCCATCCAATCGATTTCTTGACGATCCATTTCAACATTATATTTCATTTCCGCCTAGGTCTTCCAAGTGGTCTCTTTTCCTCAGGTTTCCCCACCAAAACCATGTATGCACCTCTCCTTCCCTCATACGTGCCACATGACCTGCCCATCTCATTCTTCTTGATTTGATCACACGAATAATTTTTGGTGAGGAGTAAAAATCATGAAGTTCCTCACTGTAAAGTTGCGCCAGTCCCTGTTACCTCAACCCTCTCAGGCCCAAAACTTCCTCATCACCCTCAGACTAGGCACACGACGCGAAAACAAAATTTCCTTAACTAAATGATAAACGTTCCTGAATCTCTTGAGTTTTTGGAGAATTCAATTTTGATTCGTTATCTGTTATTGTCGTTTCCAAATATTTAATCTTTGCCCCGCTTTCCAAGCTATAACTTGTTACCAGACATGAGATTAAGCATATACAGTAACAGTGCCTACTGACCCACATGCCTATCAGTTCACAAGAAATATTAATAAAGTAGTCCAATAAAGTAAACTTTCTGTTTGAACTGTTTCTTTACTTCATTCTTTGTCCGGGGGCGTAGTTTTGAGAGCAACTTTCCTGTTTGTAGGTTCTTTATAAATAAATCTACTTCAGAACAGGATAAGTCTTAACTTACACACGCTGTTTTTAGGAAGAGAAGGGCTAATATACCGTAAGACTTTCATTCATTGTACGTAAGGGACGTGTGCTAACATTGACCACACCAGTTCTTTGGTGAGTCGAGAACATGAGTCGTATGAATTTTTTCAGTCTCTTCCTCGCCACGTTTCATATTTATAGTTACAGGGGGATAGTCATATGGACACAGTGATAGACCTTACACAAGCTTGTCTTTCCAACAAAAGAGGCTTAGATATGTAGAAAAGAAATTTATAATTTGGTTCGTTAAAAATAATTCGTGCTTTCTGTTATAATAATTACAACTCCGTCAAACTGCCCAACACAGCTTTGAATAATATTTATAGGAGCGAATAATATAATCTGACTGTCACACTTCATATTACCAGCTACAGAGGTTCTTCAGTTGTCGGAAACCAAAAGACCTTTCATTTTGGACAAAGCTGACTGGTATCGTCAAAATGTTTAATGATGTACAGAGATGTAGGCCCTAACACTAAAATGCGAAACCACAGCGCGCGCACACGCACGCACGTACACTCACACATGCACATACACAAACACACACAAATAGTCGCCCTCTATGGTTGTATATAGTGTTTCGAAGAAATATTTCTTTTTAGGAATCCAATTATCAAGAATTCATGCATTTATTTATTTATTTATTTATTTCGATGTTTTGAACTTTCCCCATTCAGAATGCTTTTGAAGATGACATACAGGCATTATCAGTCCTTAAGAGACATCGAGTAGGTTGAAGTAGGAGGGCAAAGAATTCTCTTCCCTCAACCTGACAATATCTTCGAGGCAGAGGACTTTTAGAGTAAGAGGTGGAGGGTAAGATTGGAAAGAAAAGAGAAGGCAGCGAGAGGGCAGGAGAAGGACCTGTCGTTATTTCAGCGGTGGGTGGGAAGCCCAAGTTTTGTAGCCACGACGTGAGATGAATGCTATGTACAGTCTGATGAAACGAAATGTCTGCGGGCATTTTTACAGTACATTGCGGCAGAATGGCTCGTTTGACCGCTATTTCGGTGGATCAGTTGCAAGACATGTGAGTGAGTGACTTCCAATATCTGCGACGCCGCAATGTACCACGTTCTGGCGTGGATATCGTGTATTGCCGTAGGTTGACATGTTGCCGGCATCTTCAGGGCTGAAGTAACGGGGTCCAATTTGACGGGGAACTGATTACGGCGCGCCGTGGTTACTCATACTTCCCCTTTCATACTTTCTATTGGTCCGGAACGGGATTTATCCCCCTACTATTCCCTTGGTTTTGATGGACCACATTCTGTGAAATACGCCTATATAATCAAATCACTTCCTCACCGCAGTCGCTTCAGCGGAAACTTGGAACAAATCCCTTCAACCTTATAGATGAAGGTAGTATGTTCCTTCGAAACGTCGGTGTCATCCTACAACACTACGTGGTGTCAAAACAATAAAACTGCAACCTGAACACTTATGTTACTGGAGCTGATAAAGCTTTACATTTCGGTAGGGTCCTGGCCATAGTATATCACATTCAGCAGTAAAAACAGAGACAGGCTCCGTCTCCGAAACATTGCGCTAGATTTTCTTGACGTGCGTCGTTATACGTATCGCCTGTGTAGCTCAGACAACCCAAACACCAACGTAGACAGCAAGCAGTAATTTAACAACACTGTGTAGCTGTGATATCTCGGTAACGGCATCAGAGATATGCGGCAATCCCGTCAACCCGACGGAGTTAACGCAGCAAATAGACCGCACTCTTAACATCCTAACGTCTAACTTTTTTTATTGAAGGGCCCCGCAGCAGATGGTACGGACGCACCGCAACCCTGTGATGAAGATGATGAGGGTTTTGTCTGCTTTTCCATTTTAAAGAAGCACCGGTGGAATGAAATTGACAGGGGGAAACCGAAGTACTCGGAGAAAAGCCTGTCCCAGTGCCACTCTGTCCACCACAAATCCCACATGGACTGACCCGGGATCGAACCCGGGCCTCTGCGGTGAAAGGCCGGCGACTGACCGCCTGAGCCATGGCACAGCCCTAACGTCTAATTTACATCTAAATGTAGAGCAGAGCTCATTCGCAAGACAGAAGTCTACATCTTTAATACTCACTGGATGCACATTGTTCATCCGGAACACCTTTCGTGTCGTGAAACTGTGCAGCAGAATTGTGGGCTGACCAGCTGATTGTCCTGGAACGTGGTTGTTCAGTCAGGTCGAGACAGTACAAAGAGGAATTTGATTTGGGTTCACACAACACTATTAGTTTCAAGCTGATAATGTAATACACTGTGTATATGCCCATGTTTACGCATGGCCGTGCTGGAGATTCAATTGTGTCCCTTAATGTCATGACTGAATTGACCAGAATTCTGATCTACACGGGAGCACTGGAATAGGGAGATAAAATACAATTGTGTCAATCGTACTCTTATTGACCTTAGATAATGTTTATGTCCAACTGACATGCAGAAACATAAGAATGAAAATGTAATTATAAAGAAATTCACAATTTTTACCCTACCTGTATATTGTCCGGATAATTAAATAACAAATGTGGGCTGCATGTGCATCATGCATTGGAAAAATAAGAATGCTATACACACAACATGCACATGGTGGCGCAGTTGGTTGAGGCACTGCGCTACAAGCCGGAAGGCCGCGGGTTCGATTCCCGATGGTGTCATTGGAATTTTTCATTGACATAATCCTTTCGGCTGCACTATGGCCCTGGGGTCGACTCAGCCTCTAATAGAAATGAGTACCAGAAGTATTTCCTGGGGGTAAAGACGGCCGGTGCGTAGGGCTGACAACCTTCCCACCTTCATGTGCCGATTTTCTAGAAATCTGGGAGCCTCAACCTCCTGGAATCTTAAAGGCCTGTGCAGGCCTGTAATGGAAATGAAGCGAATAAATCAACGTAGCTTATTGCTTTTCTTTGCACAAAATCTTCATATTCTGTGTCGGAAATATAAATATATCAGAAGTGTAAAGCAAGCTGGAGAAAAGGAAAGAAATAATTAAAGAAAGAAGTACTGCATTCTGCAGTGAATCATGTACACGAGTATCCTTCAGCACAGGCCATGAAACGCTCGCAAGTCCAGGAATCACATCAGTTCTCTTCCATTCGTATCCTTCACGTATAGACTGAGAAGTGTTGGGATACACCTGTCAGAAAGCAGCTTATGGCGGTGTTACCTCTCACGTCACAATCACATCCCTTTACTCGGTGCCGCGAGAAACAAATCCAATCAATATATCGACTGACTATCGAGTGCTGACAAACGCTCAGCCTCCGCTGCTGCTGGAACTCTCTCTCTGTCTCTCTCGACTCAATTACATTAGCGCTACAGGGATGAGATCAAACAAAACTCTTTTATCTTATCAATTGGAAGGTAAAGGGTATGATTTCGGCTGTGTAATATTCAAACAGACAGATTTCAATACAGAAACAGCTACAAAATGGAAGTGGTTCTCTAATGAAGGGACAAAACAAGAGGTAGGAAATCACATACAGCGACGTAGTCGTACGTAGTGATCAAATTGAAGGGTCGATTAATGAAATGTTACAAAGATCAGGACTATCTTCCCCTTAATTACAAGCGGTACGTCATATGTGTTATGTCTGTTTAATCTTTTCCGCTCTACGCACAAGGCATGTCGCCTGAAAGATGAATTTCTGATGTGAATTAAACCTGTCTGGTGTTCCAGTTAATAGTCCAGTTCTCTGCCGTTCGTCTTACAGTCTGGGTGCTTATCAGATGCGCACTGCAGCGGAAATGAATCTCGACTCGTTAGGGATTTTCCGTCGCCCAGTTTACAATCTCACAACACTGTAAAAATGCAGGCCTGGTCTCCTGAGTATCAAATTTTAATTCTAAATGGCAGTACACCTGCCTCGAAAATAACGACGGATAAACTTCGTGAATTATTACGTAATACAAACGTATTGATTATAACTTCTGTAGGCCTACCGAATTGCTTTACTCTTTAGCCTACTTGAGGAAAAGTCTTCAAGTTTATTTCACAATAACAAACAGTCGTTATAAGCATATTTCATTATCATCGTAAGTCTATGTTCACGCACGACGTGCTTATGTCAGTGCCGATAAGTACACTGAACTGTGTGTGTGTGTGTGTGTCTGTCTGTGTAAATACCGCCTGTTATTGTGCAATGTCCTTCAGTATTAAAACAATTGCTGTATGACACGAAAGAAGTTGAAGGAACTCGCTTACCTAACATTTAAGGGAATTTATTGAAATGTGTTTTTCCAGAGTCACTCAGTGGCAGTCTCTTACTGCGAAGTTCAAAACTGCACTGAATGCATTCTTCTGGTAGGGATGACTAACCTTAACCGTCAGTAGTGTGTTTCTTGTGCAACTGTCTGTCTGTCTGTCTGCCTTCTATGTACTATTTTACAAGCGTATAAATATTTTATATTATATTAAAAAGTTTGTTATAGCCAGACAAATAACATAAAATATGTTGTAGCTTGTTATTATTACTGTTATATTTCTTTGACGAATTTGCTATTTATGTAACTATGCTGCTTTTATTTGTTAATCTTTTCTGCCATATTTTTTTTCCTATGGCTCAACAGACCCTTTTCGGGTGCCTAGGCCTCCTCATTTCGAGGTTTCATGGTCACACACATTAGACACACCACATTCGGTAGGACTCCTCTGGACGAGGGACCAGCCCGTCGCAGAGACTTCTACTTGACAACACACAACACTCACAAGAGACAGACATCCATGCCCCCGGTGGGATTCGAACCCACGATCCTAGTAAGCGAGCGACCGCAGACCCACGCCTTAGACTTTTCGGCCATACACAACCTCAAAATTTCACCGTTTTCAAATATTTGTAACTGCTGACTTATAGATAATATTTCGTACATTTATAATCCACATACATACCAAACTTCTTACTCTCAGAGATAAGCAACAGACAAAATATTACGATTTTACGTGGACATTTTCCTTAATTATGTGTCATGTATATCGCACGAAGAAGAAAATCAATAACTGCATATAAATGTGACTTAACAGCATCAAGACTACGCCACTAATTATTATGTCGCACCACAACAAATCGCATTTATGTGCAGCCACATTACATATTTACAACCTTTGGCGCCAGAATTAAATGCCCGGTGGGAGCCGCAGGAGAAGGGAATTTAAATTAGATTTGCATAAGGAAGACCATTAAGTGCTTTCACCTGAATATTAAATGTCAGGACTGTTCTTGTGTTTTTGCTCTAAATATTCGGCATGCAGATTCCACTGCAAGGCGTCATATTACATTTAGATCATAACTGTATTTCTTGTGTTTGTCTCGTACACGGCGAGACTTCATCAATGATATATGTAAACCTTCAAGTACGGTGTCTTATTTTCGTCCGATTTTAACAAAACTTCAATTTGGTCGACAGAGTTTAGTAAACATCCGTCTAGAGGGAGCCGATTTGTCGCATGCGGACAGATAGACAGATAGACAGACAGACAGATACGACGGAGCTAACAGCTTCTTTTCGCAGTTCCTTGCGAAAGCGCCTACAATGACTGCCCCTAACGTACACCCACTTAGGCTGTCAATCTGTTCGTCACCCAGACGGCAGACACATACCGACAGTCACGTACCATCCAAACATGTGCCTGACGGTGTGACTGTGCCAAAGGATGTTAATTACACGGTAGGAGCCTAGAGACTGAAGTTTAGATGGTGTTTGATGACTGGCTGGTTAATTTTGTTTCGGCGGGAGAATTGTATTGTGAACAATTATGTAAACATGAAGTCGATAAGCCCTACAAGTCGGGCAAACAGTGCAGGAATGTTTCTCCACTGAACAAAAGCAAATAAGCACAAGTAGGCCTATTTCCAAAACAAACCACAGTCTAAATTGTATAGTGGTGCTTTTATTTCAAGAAATTTGTTTGTTAACATGCTATTATGAATGTGGGTTTAAGTAATTGTAATATAGTGTACTACACAATGCCGTTAAAGTATATAAATTGTAATTTTTATAGTCTATTGAAAAGTAGGTATTGATTGCATATTTTTGGAATATAAAGACAATTCTTGTAAGCCTTCATGTTACGAAGTTTTCAGAAAGAATAGTTTACAATTTTAATGTGGTTTTAATAGGCCTACTCTTGATATATAGGCTACTGTATGAATACATGTGGAAATCTGTTGCCACTTTCGGAGATGGCAGGTTATTTCACGCGAAAATTTAATGTAAAAAGATAAAGTTCACCCTAGAACAGGCTATAAAGGCCTAGAAGGGAGTGGAAGTATAGCTCTACTCTTTCTTTAACCTCGGCTCTAGATGGGGGAGGGTGGTCAATGCCACGGCCCGGCCGTTTTAACCCCGGGGAAGAGACTCTACGCCCATTTTACAGGAGAATGGGTGGGGTCCAGGGCCAGTCTGGACGGGTGCGTATAATCTCGCTTTCACTGGGGTTCGAACCAAGAATCGTCCAGCCCATATACCGACTACACTATCCCGGCCCACGAAGATTTAATATACGTATCTGAAGTTTTCCCTGTGCGAATTACGAAAAGGCTATACGTATATGTATATTTTTGTACAGGACGATAAAGTGATTGATGTCAAGCCTTTAACGTGACAACTCAGGAAGTCTGCAAGAGGTATGTTTACAAAACAGGCAAACACACACACGGTCGAAAATCGGTGATCTAGAGAAAACAGGAGAACCTACTTTGCAGTAAGCAATGGCCTCATTAATTATATAAAAAAAGGTAAAGCAATCCCTGGACAGGCCCTTAGGGTTCCAGGAGGTTGAGGCTCCCAGATTTCAAGAAAATCGGCACATGAAGGTGGTACGGTTTCAGCCTTACGCACTGGCCGCCTTTACCTCCAGGGAATATTCCATGGCACTCATTTCGTTTAGAGGCTGGGTCGACCCCAGGGCCATAGTGAGGCCGGAAGGATTACGTCAATGAAAAATTCCAATGACACAATCGGGAATCGAAACCGCGACTTGTAGCGAATCGGACCGGCTTGTAGCGCAGTGTCTCAACCAACTGCGCCACCGCGTACACCCCATTACTTATAAAAATAAAGGAAAACGAGGGAAGTGTAAGGAGAACTGAGAAAACTACGCACTGAAAGGCTTCATAATTTGTACCCTTCACCTAACATTAATAGCATGATTAAATAAAGGATGATAAAATAGAATGAACAAACGACATGCATGGGAAAAGACAAAAATGCACACAGAATTTTCATCGGAAATCCCAAAGAAATGAAACAGCTCAGGATTCCGAGATTTAGATTACATAATATTATTAAAATGGGTGTTAGTGAAATAGAATGTGAATTCTTGTCTATGGGTGGGGTCCTGAACGAATTTTTTGAACAGTGTCGATCAGTTGCGTTCTATAAGAGGCGGGAATTTTTTGACCATCTAGAAATACAGTCGCACAAGGAAATGACATGCATCATGTGATTAAGTAAGAAGTTGCAGCTTTTAAAATGTTTGTAACATACTGTGAGGACTGAAGCACGAAATGCTAAATTTAAACTGCCATGAAGAAAGTTTATTAAAAAGTGTCGGACAGACTATATCTCTCCGTCTTCGCTTTCATCCTTTATAATTATTTCCGGTTTTAAGAAAACTTATTTTGGACGCAGTGACCTCCAACTGCACCACAAATACAGAAATACATTGTAGCAGAGGTCTGAGGGCCTGAGATAAATATTTAGAACACAAGAAGACGAACTGGAGTCGCCAAAGACTCGAATTGATATATATATATAATATATAAATACATACATGCATACATGCATACATGCATGCATACATACATACATACATATATACATGTATGAATCTTAGCACGTTCTATACGTACAGTAAACGGATGTGAAACATTACAGACGAGCTAAAAGCGCGTTGTGAACGTGCCAAAAGACATCCATCTCTTTCTTCTCGGGCAAGTCAGCCACTTCCCTTTGATGCCACTGCACACGTTCCTGTTTCCATATGTCCTGCAGCAAGAAGGTGAATGCCACAAACAGACATTTTTTATGAATTCAGTACACTTTACGAACAGAAGGCCATGATCAATTAAAAATTATGTACGTCTTTATGTATGTCTCCATTTATTTTTATTCATTTTTTATTCGCCATTTATTTAACAGTGATTTTTAGAGGGTATGAAGAGGGACGTTAAATAAACCACAAATAAATATTAACGACTTTTCAAAAGCAAAGGGCATATATAGCGTCGAATTTCTAAACTGAGTGTAATGCTATCAATATAAAAAGCTATTGATTTTCCGCGAATTCTAAAAAAAAAAAAAGAGTTTTGAAACCATGAAGCTGTATTGGGTAAGACTTAGGCTTACATCACAGATGGATAGTTATCGATTTTTTTGAAGCCATAACAGTGAACCGATGACTTATAGCCACGAGATTATAAGCCAATAGAACAGAAGGCGCTAATTTGGATTACACTACATTCGGCGTCGCATGAAGGCGACTTTGAGCAGCGTGGTGGCGCACCCACGTAAACAAATGAATGTTCAATATTTTATGTGCTTTTATACTGTGGACGGTTACATTTACTCTAGGGAAGGACTGGGACAAGTTTTAAGTGTATGAGCACATACATGTACTTAAAAACATTTAACAGCTATTAATTATTTACACTCTGTAAATGTGTTTTATATATATTTAATAAAATAGAGTTATTAATTATTCGGATACTGTCCTATAATCTATGATCTTGTTCTCAGCAGGAATTAAGGTATTCATTATGACAAATTCGGACACAGTATCATGAATATGACAATGTTCTGACAAAGTAATTAAGCCTTACATTATTATTAACTCGGGCACACTGTGAAACCGAACAGCGTGGGCTCCACTCGGCTTTGTCTTACGAAGCTGCAGGTACTTATTGTCTGGTGACGAAAATATTGGATGTGCACTAGAGATCCAAATACTTATATCACTGTGAAAGAAACTGATATTTTATATACGTCTCTGCCTGCCTATTTTCGCGGTTAAAGTACCGTCCTCTGTACTATGCAAGAGAAAATAAGAAGGGTAAAATGACCTTATTAATAATATCTGAACATCGCACGCAAGCCATTTTATTCGTCCCTGTCACAAGAGCTCTTATTCAAGCATTACATGACAAGCTGCAAATTTGTGTACTTTATAGCTATATCATTTAATGACGCTGTCAGATGCTCGGACTATAGTGCGGAGTGATAGGGTCACTAATGAATGACTTGGAATGGATTTTGAAGGAAACAATCGTGGCAAAATTCTAAATCCAATTTTGAATTTGTCCGGAGGAACTGAGGAAATCCACGATAAAGTCATTTATGATAGCCGGTCTTCGGGCTGACATTTCAACGCTGAACCTCCCTAATACGTGGTAATCTTATATATGTTCACAGAACTAACTCTTTTATGTAGACTTCAAGTATTGACAAAATGGTGTCCAGCCGAAAGTAGGACCAAACTAGCCTCTTTCTCCTATAGCTAAACCTTTCCGATTATGAAGCAGAATCTTCTTAATGTAGTAATGAGATTTAGAATGCTTGAGGCTTTATCTCCCCAGCCGTAAGAACATAGTTCTTACATCGTTGCAATTACGTTTCAAGATATAATTCTACTGGTATCTGCAGCCGCGTCACCTACGTTTCAGAAAAGCCTGCTGCCTCTGTCTTCAGGGTCCAAGAAGTCCAAGACCCTCTTCTTGGATTATAATGATGGACGCAGCAAGCACGTCCGAAGCGCTGGGAAAATTTATCAGTCGAAAAAGTGTCATATTCCAGCAGACTTCAATCCTTATCAGTACCGCTGTAAGAACATCAACTCTCGAATAGACATTAATTGTTATTATACTCCTTAAAACTTAAGCGGATGTGACGTTTTTTCCAGACAAGCTGGCTAATAAAAATCGTTCACAATACGTCACTTACAGAACTCCAGCCCAAAATTCGCACCAAGGCACTAGATAATAATAAGCGAAACAATATAAGGAAAAAAGCTCCATACCTACGAATCTACTTTGCATCCTTTTCACAGAATTCATTTATCTTACCACAGAAGCAACAAATATTGGTTGTAGAATGCAATCAGCCAACAAATCAAGCGGCTTGGAGGGTGGCTGTGAGGTAATGCTCCGAGATGAGATTCATGATTTCAATAAAGGCGAACAACGTGCTGTAGAATGGAGACGTTTTATGGGGTAATTGCGAAAGCGGGGTTTGGGGATTGAGCTTGATACGTCCTTAACCTTCTCTGTTTCCTATATTATTGGTCTGAAATGAGGATGAGGGTGAGACTTGGAGTACTGACAGAAGACAAAGAGAAAAGACAATGAAAAGCATGCCAGAAAGACGGAGTTGGCGGACAGAGGGGAGGGGGGGGGGGGGGGGGGGGGGGTTGGAGCAGACGAAAACAAGATGGGCGAGTTGTGGAACAACATTTGCTTGTTTGAAGTCAAACGTAATATGAATAATTCACGATAAGGGTACTGGAGAGAGAGGTACTTTTTATATGTCGTGTCTAGTGCCGCTGTTTTTAGTCTGCACCTCGTGTCTGATCTAGTCAGGAGACTAACGTGAAACACATACGAAAGAACAGAACTTACGAGCCTGAAATATCAGTCTGTAGATCGTCCAGTTTCATTTCAATTGTTAGTGTATTTGGATATGAAAATACAAGGAAATCTGAGCCACATACACACTGATATATAGCCTATAGGAAGCCACATAGCACAGATGTTATTGTATGTATCATGTCTAATAATCCCTTAGAACAGAAAGCCGTAAACGATGGATCGCGACCTGCCTTGTTGTTTGGGTCGCCAAAATCCTCTTTCATAAACTGAAATTTCTTCCTACACAAAATAATTTTAACATGTTGTGTCATAAAGTGTGCCTTTGAAGCATTTCTGCTTTTCCGGCCAACCACTACAACATGTTTTTAAAGGTAGACGTTCTTCAGTAGAGGAGATCTAACCTGAAATCGGTGTTTCAGTTTGTGCACTGAAGGTGCACCAGCAGTGTTTGGAGCACGCCAAGTTGTTCGTGCCAAAGTGAAGGAAGTTAATCGGAAGGGAAGTTTTCTTATTGCATCCTCCACAAGGAGACTCTTGGTTCCAGAAGGCTGCTGGAGGAGCTGGATATTGAAACGAAAGAGATAATTCAGGTAGTAAGTTTCAAAAAAGCGAGGTTGTTAAACAAAAGGATTCTATTCAGCCAGATATCCGTATGTAGTAGCTCCGACTACAAGCATTTACTTTACTATTCTAAGGTTAGATGGCTATCTGAGAAATCATCTACTGCCTCTATGGTTCTCGAATTGCAAGCGATATATTAAAACTGTACCATGTTATATATACATGTATCTGCCGAAATCAGAAAGTTGAACATTTGAATGCAAGACAGTGATCGGGCAGTACTTGAGCTAACAGAGAAGTTGACAGCTTTCAATGTAAAAATGCAAATGTGGAAGAGGAAAATGGAGACAAAGAGAGTGTTCTTCCTCGATATTAAATTTGTTTCCTGAAGAGGAACACTGTTGAATTCCCAGACATAACAGTGATATTTTGTAACATTCTGCAGGGCTAACCCTTCACTTCAAACACCACATCCCGGAGAATGTGACTGAAGACAGCCGAGTATGCAGCCCTTTTGACACAGACGTCGAAGATTTGGCTGATGACATTTCAAGCAATACTGGCCTTGAAGAGCAATTTACTGATATCCAGAACGACGCGACAAATACAAACAGAATCACTGAATGCGATAGAGATCAAAATGAAAAGCAGAAACCAAATCCGAGAAATGAGGCTGTATATGTTTTATTACCATTTTCTGCAATCAGCTTATGTGAAGCAGAATCTTCAGTACCTGCTGTCACAAGAACTAAGCTTCGAAGCTGACTACCACCAAGGAATGTCTTAGGATGCAGCGTTTCAAATACAATAAATTTTAGAGGTTTGCACGGTCAAGGTTCACATTGATAGAGCAAAACCTGTTTGGATTCTGTGCTGTTGCTGTAGTATTATGTACTACCAACTAATAAACGAATTATTAATCGTGTTTTACTATTGCTATTTTGTACAAGTACCTAACTTCCTAAACATTGGTTATATTTCAGTGGCAATCAATATATTATTAATTCAAAACTGAATTGTGGGTCGGGGAGCTTACTCCCAAAATTAATGTCGGTCTCGGCCGAAAGTGCTTAACAACTCTTCTGTAGAAAATAAACTGTCGGCTTACCAAAGCATGTTGCATGCATTGAAAATCTTGCCGCTTAACAAAATGAGGGAACACAAGTAGGCCTAACTTGGTATCATAAAATCAATCGTCAAAACTTTCAGTTGAAAACAAATATCTAGGTTTCAGGCTTCTGATTTATGGAAACACCGATGTTGGAGACAGAATCGGCCTTGGTCGGTTTATTGCAACCACTTGACGCGGTTGTCAACCCGAGATTTTGTTGAATATTGTAGCCGTGAAAGCTTCAAGACACAACAATAAGGTTAAATTGTAGGAAACACAAAGCCAAACCTCAGTCAAGACAGGCAGTTTACGAAACGTCTTCAACACTACAAACTCTAGACCTTGACTTTCCATACTCAAATATTATGACAAGGGGACGGACAAACTTTTATGATACCGTAGGTTGTCAGGCGGGGACGGACACACCGTAATGATATCGGATGTTATTAGGAAGGGACGGACACACCATAATGATATCGGATGTTATTAGGAAGGGACGGACACACCATAATGGTATCGGATGTTATTCGAAAGGGACGGACACACCATAATGATATCGGATGCTATTAGGAAGGGACGGTTCCACCGTAATAATACTGGATGTTAATAGGAAGGGACGGACACACCATAATGATATCGGATGTTATTAGGAAGGGACGGACACACCGTAATGATATCGGATGTTATTAGGAAGGGACGGACACACCTTAATGATATCGGATGTTATTAGGAAGGACGGACACACCATAATGGTATCGGATGTTATTCGAAAGGGACGGACACCATAATGATATCGGATGTTATTAGGAAGGGACGGTTCCACCGTAATATACTGAATGTTATTAGGAAGGGACGGACACACCGTAATGATATCGGATGTTATTAGGAAGGGACGGACACACCTTAATGATATCGGATGTTATTAGGAAGGGACGGTTCCACCGTAATAATACTGGATGTTATTAGGAAGGGACGGACACACCGTAATGATATCGGATGTTATTAGGAAGGGACGGTTCCACCGTAATAATACTGGATGTTATTAGGAAGGGACGGACACACCGTAATGATATCGGATGTTATTAGGAAGGGACGGACACACCATAATGATATCGGATGTTATTCGAAGGGACGGACACACCATAATGATATCGGATGTTATTAGGAAGGGACGGTTCCACCGTAATAATACTGGATGTCATTAGGAAGGGACGGACACACCGTAATGATATCGGATGTTATTAGGAAGGGACGGACACACCGTAATGATATCGGATGTTATTAGGAAGGGACGGACACACCATAATGATATCGGATGTTATTCGAAAGGGACGGACACACCATAATGATATCGGATGTTATTAGGAAGGGACGGTTCCACCGTAATAATACTGGATGTTATTAGGAAGGGACGGACACACCGTAATGATATCGGATGTTATTAGGAAGGGACGGACACACCTAATGATATCGGATGTATTAGGAAGGGACGGTTCACCGAAATAATACTGATGTTATTAGAAGGGACGGCACACCGTAATGATATCGATGTTATTAGGAAGGGACGGTTCCACGTAATAATACTGGATGTTATTAGGAAGGACGGACAACCGTAATGATATCGGATGTTATTAGGAAGGGACGGACACACCATAATGATATCGGAGTTATTCGAAAGGGACGGACACACCATAATGATATCGGATGTTATTAGGAAGGGACGGTTCCACCGTAATAATACTGGATGTCATTAGGAAGGGACGGACACACCGTAATAATACAGAATGTTATTATGAAGGGACGGACACAACGTATTATTAGGAGGTGAAGGACACAACGTCATGATACCATATGTTATTAGGAAGGGACGGACACACCATAATGATACCGGAAGTTATGAGTAGGGACAGACACGTCGTCATGGTACCATATGACACGTTTATTATAAAAATGAGGAAACAGAGCAAGAGCAGTTGAGGAACGTGCGCCACGACAGGAAGCTGCAGCGTCTTTTCTGCCGATCGCGCGGCAAGTAGCCGGCTTTCGGTGCTCCCCTGAGCCCAATAACTCACTCACTCCTCTGGCTCCCACCGACTCTCTCCCGTCTCTAACCAACATTTATTGATTTACATAGGAAAGAGACGCAAGAGAGACGCTACAGTCAATCACGGAAAACACAGCACAGTGGCGGACTTTGTATTCACAGCATTTAACATTTCCTAGCCTTCTGTGAATGTGAGAGCAATTTAAACGACCAGACTCAAGAAACTGACAAAGGAAGCTGCTGTGACGTTCTGCAGAAATCCCTGTACGTACAACAAAACAAACGTAATAAACACCACCATTTCTTTGTTATTTCTTTCCTTTGCTTTTGTCTTTTCTTCTTATTTTCGTCTCTTGTTTCCATGTCTTCCGCGATCCCATTTTCAGAACGGCCTTCAGTGTTCTTTTCGTCATCATGCTCAGAAGTCTTCTATCGTATTCAGTGCTTATGCATTGCTTTGCCTCTGGGAGCAAAACTGTTGGAACATGACTACGTCTTGTGTTTTCTAGGTTCAGAATGCTCCTTCTGAGTGTCAAAGTGGTGTGATGAGTTTTAACTCTAAAATGATATGCAAGTTGGTCACCCCTGAAAACAGCATGCGGTAGCAGTAGCGTCGAGACAAATTGCCCTTTGTAAGGGCAGCAAAAGAAAGAGATAACAAAGTACAGTAATTACAAAGCCGTGGGCTTCCCGGTTGAAATAATTAACAGCCCTTGCATATTTCTGCTTAGCTCTGTTTTCCCAGGTCACGCAGTGTCTTCTGTGTGCTTTCCAGTATAAGCGCAGACCCATATAGGGATGCAGTGCTTTTCTGGGCTAACAGATGGAAGGGATGGTAAAAGGAGATACTTTAAAACTAATGGGAGGAAGAGACAAAACCATCAGGAAAAAGTTAGTGTCGAGTCGTTGAAAAATATGCTTATTTTCTATGCCTTTCAATTTTACCTTGTGTTTGTAAGAACCAGAGGTTTCCGGATAGGTTTGTGTAGGGATAAAGATAGTAGAGTGACATACGGAAGTAAAGTTCACCCTATAACATGCCATGAAGGCGCAGAGAGAAATAGAGCTATAGCTCTAACCATTGTTAACATCGGCGCTGGATGGAAATTGATGGTCAACGCCAAGCCCCGACCGCTTTAACCCCCGGGAAAGCACCTCAATACCCATTGTGGAGGAAGCTGGGTGGGTCCCAGAGCCGGTCTGGACAGGCATGGACAAGAGAAAATATTTTCCCCCAAAGGCGTTCGATCCCCGGAATTTCCAGCCCGTAACGAGACGATAGAATTATACGAAAGGGGCATCTTAAGTTCAGGGTCTGTAAGGAACAGTACTACGGGCGTGCTCCTGTGTGTCTGTATTGGTACTCAAAGGGAGGGGCAATAAGAGTGGACAAGTATGCTCTGGCGCACTATATCTACTTTTCAAACGCCTAATTCAAAATTCATATTTCTTATTGGTCTTGTTCTTATTGCAGGTAAAAATGTCCTGTTGTGCATTCAAAATTTACTCTACGTTTCCATAATCAGCTGTACCCTTATTATATTATATTAACAGTAAAAAAGTAAAAAGAAATCGGTCCATGTGTGCTAGGAACATTAAAACTTTAAATTATAGTAGCATGATAAATTTCATGTTTTTCCTTTCCCAGTTACAATACTTTTTCTATACAAGGTGTGCTGGAGACTAAAGCCTGACAAATGGCTTTCTTCTGGAACACCTAGCGGCCTGATCGTGCTCATCTATCCGTGTCTACATGTTCCACGTCCGAAATTACTGAGAAGTTTTGGATGAAACTGATTTTATACCATAGTATAAGTGTTTAGCAAATTTAGTTTTGGTTTTTATTGGCACAGCGTAAATTGTGAGCCTCAGTTACAGGGAATTAAAACTGAAGTTAGTGACTTGGCACAAGACAGAATTCGTAACTCCTTAATGTAGCTATATCGGCTTAGCATGTTTCTCAATTAACAAGACATAGGGAAAAAAGTTCCGAGTTTGTTCAGCGATGTTCCTACTGCGGTTACCACTGAACAGCATATGTAACTTGCAGTAAGTAAATAATTTTAATGTCCATTGAGGTACACAGCATAAGGAAATACGCAAATGTGAAAGTACGTTTGTTCACTAAAGGACACACCCCTGTTCTTGTTAATGAGTTTTTGAATATCTCTGTAAGCTTATGTTATGGCGGAACGTATTTTATTCACAAATTGAAAAACAATTCCGAGCACTTAGGTCAAGTATATTCTGGTAACTTAAAAGAAAACCAAATATTTTAAATTTATTGTTATAAATGCTGATGCCAAGTCTTGGTGTAAAGTTTTTATATTTTGAGCCAAAACAGGCACGTGTCTCCCTTTTGTGTTTTAGTGCTCTTATATAATATTATTAATTCAAATTCGGTAATAAGTAGTACTTAAGTATCTTCATAAGCTCCTCATACTTTGTGATTTTTATTTTTGTAAACTGCGTACAGAATTTATTCAGAACTGGTTTATTTCATCTATGCTGTCCAACTAATATGAACATTTATTTATTTTGCCATTGGTAAAAATAACACTTGGTAACAAATAAATGTCAGGATGGGAATATTGGCAACAGAACACCCACGTGCGCAGGATAAATATCGCTAGTGTTATCCGAGTACAATAGCATCAAATACGTGTATAACTGAGTTCAAAAATAAAGCAGGCCTAAACTCATTCATTGAGAGGAATGGTGTAGCATGGTTTCGATTTGGAATTTGAAAATTGAGGGATTTGAGGAGGGGAGTAGAAAGGTGAATATGTCCCGTACGTACAAAGTAGGAGAACGTGTTGCATCTATTTTGAAAAGTACGGAACGCTAACGTGGCGAAAAAAAATTCAGAGAAGTGCTAAATTCGTACCAGTGAGGGAATAGCGTATATGGAATAATTAGTTGTAAAAGATCACATAATTGAGGAATTTGCTAAACTTTATAGATCAGCTCTACCACGTAAATGGGAAGCGCAAAGAAAGGAAACAGCAAAAAGTTGGGAGATGAATTATTGTTAACAGGGCGAAATAGATCGTACCTTATAGATGTTGGCCTACAACTGGCAAAACTATGTAAATGACGTGGATCGTTAAGATTAATTTAAGGAATGTGCACGTAGAAACCCTGTCACAGCATTCACATCATGAAAATATGTAGTTTAGATCCAAGTAATAATAATAATAATAACCATCTCAATATAATTCAGAAAATAACTGAAAACACACTTGGAAAGCACGACATCAAGAAACTACATAAAACAGCCACACTGGGCACTGCGCATGCAACCTAATTTGAAAAGTAATAATGTAAAAGTACAAGAAGTGTGTCATAGGAAATAGCGTTACATGTACGTAGTACCATATATTGCAACCACAGAATAGCTGTAACATTATATACCCTGATAGGGACAGGTGGCGGCTCTTGTGAGTGCGGTAATGAACCTTCGGGTTCCATAAAACGGGGGGAATTTCTTTACTAGCTGACGACCTGCTAGCTTCTCAAGAAGGACTCTGCTCCATGGAGTTAGTTAGTTATATACCCTAGACACATGGTTGTTCGAGGTATATAATTGTAAATACCTTGCATAAAGGTAAATAATAATAATAAATAATAATAATAATAAAGTATCATCCTGTCCCAGAAAACATTCTCTGCTTTAGAAGAAGACTTACGCTAGTGGAAGTAACATAAAACTAGAAACAATTGTGTAATGAAAAGCTTCAAGGTTTTTAGGGATACTTTTATTTTACTGATCAAGCTATTACACGAAAGGAGATAAAATATGTAGCACTCACTGGAAGGTCAAAAATGCATAAAAATGTTGGTGGAAAATCTTGAGGGAGTAGACCGCACGGAAGTCCTAGACTTAAATGGTAAAATAATATAAAAATGAGACTTGGATAAAAATATCATGATAGTGTGCATACGAGTAAAGTGGGTCACGGTAGGGAAAATCGTGACGAACGTTTGGGGAATTTCTTTATCGGTTGTCTAGAAAGAGCTGAAACCGCACAGTTAATTAGCTATTTACTTACTTAGTTCATACGGAGTAGGAAAAACTAGCTCTTTGTGAACTGTGAACAGAAATGTACTTAATGGTTTTGGATGGAGCGGAAATGAAAATGAATGGCGGACTTGTTCGGTGGGTGAAAAAGTATTTGACACTACAAAGAGGGCTTGTGTGCTGTCGGTGTTGTGGCTGCGTGCACAATGCAGGAATTCGCACATCAAAGCTGTTTGCAATACCTGCAACAACGACAGTCTACTCTCGCAAATTAATAATCGTGCTATTACGTTGCAAACTACTGCATATTTTGAATATCTACAAACGATTCCTGCTTTTGTGCACGTAATCAGTTTAAGGGAAGCGAATTCTGTTATTACAGGGCTCGATGTATTACAGCGTGCTATAAAACATGATGGTACACACCAACAAAGTCTTACCATTGCCCCCAGTATTGTGATTTTTATGGAAAGTTATAGGTGACTGACTGACAGAGGAAGTAACAAGATTATACCTTTAGTACTTCGAAATTTAAGCGTTTTTGCAAATCAAATAGCGACTACCAACCTTGACATGTCCGTCGGCAGTTCTGTCTTTTGATCTCTAGGCATTCAACCAGGCGACTCTGTTGTTGATACATTCTGATTTCCTTTAAAATAAGACAAAACAACAGACACTTCACATGAAAACCTATCTAGGCCCACATTTGTGTTATTGGTCTTTGTAGCGGAGAGAGACGATGTCTTCTGTGATGTAAGACTTGAGACCTAATAAAGAATGGATGATCTATAGGTCTCGCATTTTAGGAGACAAGTACAGGAAATGGGATATCTCGCATTTTACGAGATAAATGCAGGAAAGTTCGGTATCTCCTTTTTCACGACATTAGTGCAAGAAATAAAGCAGAGCCAGGGAAGCCGAAAAAAATATTTTGCAACCTAACATAATATCTCACTGGAAGAAAAGAAAAAAGTAGTGGTTGTGTTTAAACTGCGTTAAAGGTATTCAAGAATAATAGAATGAATACAAAGAAAACAGACAATTGACAGACAGAACGCGCCAAAAGTTTTACATCTTGCACACATTGCTTGACTTCTTAATTCCTTAAGTAATAGTGAATCGGCAATTAATTACCATGACGCTGAATTGATGCAAACGATGTTTTCTTCCAGCATTAACCGAAGATTTCTCATATTTAAGCTTGAAAATGTTGAATTACTTCAGAGATTTCGTTTTGTTGTGTGCCTGCGGTAAAGGAGAGCTATCTAATTGTAGTAAATGGCAAGGGATCAGTGGTGATTGAAGAAGGTGAAGTAATGAACATTATTGTTACCACCACATAAGACCAAGACATGTCACTCTTTCTGCAAAAGAACGCCAGTTACGCATTATGATAACTACAATAATTTGCAAATTTAAATATGGGTATCATTGACAAGTTTAAGACACGTTACTTTCATGCATATAATTCGTAATCTGGCTGATGAAAATATTATCTGTAATTTTTGAGGATTGGTGTTCGTCTAAATGATACATAAAAATTCATTTCTTACCTCACGTCTCCAATACAGTAAGCAATAGGGTAACGTTGTCACTTTTTGTACGAGACTCATACGAAACACATCCACTAAACATAAGGTGTGGACAGTAGGCATACAATGTTACAGCAGAGGACATATACAGTTACTACTGGTTTCTAAACAGTTATCAGAAGACTGTGTTTTGTAGAAGTTAGTGGAAACCATATAAAGCAATGAAGCGGTTTCTCATGTTAATGCGATAAGCTTTCAGTTGTTCATCACTGTTTGTAAGAACATAATTCTTGTCATAAGTCTATTTAGCTGTAAAGAAAAGGTAAGAAAAATTCAATGCTGAAACTATTGATGTACTATACGCACTGATGCAGTACACGGCTTTCACAACTCCTTTAACAACTCTTTCTTAACTGCACAGTGCACAGCGTTCAGCTGGTTGATGGCTGTGAATGAAGCTGTCGTGGCCTGTTTGAAAACTATTGCAGAAGTTACATAGAGGGAATGAGGAAGATTACGATCACTTTCAGCCAAGATATCTGGCCTCCGGACCGAATATCAAATGCGGCACCTCCAAAATAAGAACGTTAAGTTTAAAAGATACAACAGTGGGAGATCATAAACACGGCCACAAATTACGTGTAAGCCATTTTGATGTTGAAATTTATCAGAACTGCGGATACTTACAGCTTGTGTTTATGAAGGAGAGAGATATAAAGTCAGCCTTCACTTGTTCGCTCTGAACCCAGTATACATTTCGTAATTGGATTTGTAAATTAAGAACGGCATTGGAATAAAAAAGTGAGAACAGGACAATGGAAGGTGCTGTTACGGAATTAGTGGGAGAGGAAATGCAGAAAGGGGAATTACGAAGCGCGCGTGCGTGTGTGTGTGTGTGAGAGAGAGTGACAAAGAGAATGGAGTCGCGTGTGCATCAAATTACGACTTGTATTCCATTATGCAGTTTGCGACAGAACTAATGACAGATTGTTTTATCGGCCATATGAACATCAACAGCGACCATATTTAGTTAGCATGCCGCAATCCGAGCGCAGAGCCAGAGCCGCAGGAAACAGGGGTGCCGCGCCGTTCGGTGGTGCTAGCCACGACAGACAGCCGGAAGGACGTTCTTCCTGTACGACTAGAAGGACGGACAGCTGACAGACCAGTGACCTACTGATCGACTCGCTAGATGGCCGAAGAGGACCAGCTGGATTGATGCTCGCTGTTCGACCAACCTACTGGGTGGGTCCAAGGCGTACCGTGGGCTTTCAGGCAGAGGGTGCACAACCACCTGATGTTAAAATTCAAGAGCTCTCTCATCTTAAATTAGCAGCAAGGTTATTAATTACGGAATGTTGCAGGCCATGTAGTTTCATTGTGACTTCATATATACGGTTCTTTCAAAACTGAATTATTATGATTTTTTCCAATGGTGCAACAGCCCCTAGTTGGCCAGGGCCTCCTCATTATCGAGACTTCACGATCACACTCAGACACACCACAATCGGCAGAACTCCACTGGACGAGTGATCAGCCCGACGCTGACAACACACAACACTAACAACAGACAACTGTCCATGACCCTGGCGGGATTCGAACCCACAATCCCAGCAAGCGAAGGGCCGCGGACCAGTGTCTTAGACGGCGCGGCCACTGGGATCGGCCAAAACTCAATTATATACACACCATATCTGAGTTGATTTTACAGGGTCGCTCAGTATAACATAGCCAGCAATATGCACAATGCAGCCCCATATATTTTACTACTTCAATAAAACGTTTTTACCTTGTGAAATGGCAAGAGAATGCTCAAAGTGAGATCCGTTGCACTGAAGGCATGTTTATACGTTAAGAATATTGAGGACGGTGAAGGTGTAATGTTTCGAAATTATTAGTGGCAACTGTAATGTTGTGTGGGTCTGTACTACTGCACATGGTGTACAGAAATTGTGGATTTGTTAATTTATAATGCCTGATAGCCTGACTACACACACACACACACACACACATATATATATATACACATGTATCAGTATACAGACAGACAGGTAGATAGTTAGATAGATAGATAGATAGATAGACAGATAGATAGATAAATAGACAGATAGATAGAAGATAGATAGACAAATAAATAAATATATATATATATATATAGACAGGCAGCGCGAGAGAGATATTTGAGCGTTAAAGTGAAACTAGGCACAGCACATTTTCATCAAAACGTCTGTTTATTTCACACTCAGCCTCACATCCAAATGGTATGCCTTCCCTTTCTACGGGTACGGATTTATCGCAGCCTAAATTCACACAAAAATTCAGTACCTATATGAAAATGTGTTATCGGTAAAAAATAATGTCGATTCTCTTCTTTACAGAAAACAAGATTCTGACATGTAGGTTAATGTGTCAACGCTGTAGGTTATAAAATTTTGTTACGGGAAATTCTCCACATAAAAGAGAGGACAAGTTAATGCAGATTTTATACGATCCCCTAAGACTGAAATATTAAAGCAGTGGCACGTTGGTGGAAATTTTATGTTGGCCTCTGTCTTGAAGTGTAAATCTGAGAGCTCTAAATTATTTGGCTGAAAAGCATGTTCATTATAACTGTTTATTACTCGCTTGAACTAAGCGCTTTATTTCTTTCCACTCTTCACATTCTCTCCTTTGTTTCTTTGTTTCTGCCTTTTCCTTTCTCACTCTTTTTTCCATTTCCTTTCTTTTACGGCCTCTTTCTTGGACGAAGTTTAAAAAACTCGGCAGTGTGCTAGTATTTAACATCTTTGTGTGCCAGATCTTGGACCACGTTCAGTAAAGCAGATGAACCCTATTTATTGACAGACACACAATGAATGTACCTGACATATCCTGATTCCTTTATTGAACATCATTGTGCAATGGAGAACTCTGTTTTCTCTTAATCTGGACGGCCATATGACCAGCTATCCTTATTTAGACCTCGTTGATTGATTTCGTAATGGTTTGGTCAACATCTTAATTTACCGCACTGTATATTCGAGACGGATTATATATCAAAATTTCCATATTTTACCTTTAAATTCAGAAGTAACCCGACACATCGTGGCGGCATTTTCTTCACTCTGTGTGCCTCTGTGATTTGACCTTCAGGAATTAGTCACATTTCCTCCACGCCAGAAGTAACCTTCAGACCGCCATGATTTGTTCTTCAGCAATTATGCAGCGATATTTTCTGTACATTAGGTAAAATATTTATGCAGCCATGACTTCGTGTTCAGGAATTGGACAATGGAATGTTTAAAACCGCGATTGCTTTGTCTTCAGGAATTAGGAAGCAACATTTCTTCCACGTCAGATGTAATTGTTATTGGCACATGTTCATGTTTCTCAAAGACTTAACGTACTGATTTTAAGGTACAAGACAGGTGTGTGTGTTTTTTCAGATGAATGGACCGAATTTTAAATATTATTTACTTGAGTTTTGCTTCATAATTAAGGACTCATTCAATTCGTTCCGCAATATATGACCTTTATTTGCAACATACTCATTAGGACTGTATACTAAATTTGTGTCCTGATGGAAGATTTTGCTTTGTGTTGTCATATACGATCTCCCGTTCCGCGTAACCCCTGCTTATTACAGGTAGAGGCCCTTGTAGAAAGTACCATAAAAACTTAACAATTTACATTATCTACTCGTCCATATTGTTTGTACCGTATGTAATTATTACCTACAAACATAAGTTCCATTCTCTAAACGTACCTTTCCCCCTTACGTCGCCCAGTTTGAGCATGTAATCACCCAGAGGTTTACGACTCTTCCTGTCACTACAATTTACAGCTTTCTTTAAAGCCATTCCTTCTTCAGCACTCCTCCACTTAGCACAAATACTCCACTTCCTGACTGGGATTTTCTGTGCATCTTCCGTTGCACCATATGTGGGACAATAATGTTTCCAGATTCCTCTCTTGCGAATATTAAATGTCCAGCACACCTGATATCCACCCTGCCATCTCTTTTGTATATTTTAATTTGCACCGTCCAATACATCTTTCTCTTTATCAACTGTGCTTCATGTTCATTTATTCCATTTTAAGGGTTTTAAATTACTTCTTGTTAGGCGCTTTTGCAAAACTCAGAAAAGCGACTATTAGTTAACGTTACTCATATTCCGTGCAGTTACCTTTTATGTATTAGCGACTATTAGCATCGTCATGTCTGTCTGTTCGTCCGCAGGGAACAACTCGACTACCACTGGACGGATTTGCATGAAATTTGATATATGAGAATCTTTCGAATGTCTGTCGAGAAAATTGAAGTTAGGTTAAAATCTGACAAGAATAACGGGTACTTGACTTGAAGACCTATGTAAATTTATGATAATACCTCGCTAAATTCTTCTTAGAATAAGAAATGTTTCAGTGAAGAGCAAATCGAAACACATTTTACGTTCAGCAACTTTTTTTTTCCGAAAATCGTGCCGTTTATGAGATAATGAGGAAAAATAGGGTAGAGCCAGACAGGCCACAGGTGACGATATAATAAGGGCAGAAAAGATGCTCATTGCCTGCTGGATAACTAAGGCTACAGACACACACTCAGAATATGTACACTTATTGTTTTACGACGATAAAATGGTTACCTGAACGTGCCTGTGTTACGATATACGTACATTGCCTGTGCTGTGCAACTTATATCTCCTTTCTACATACAAGCTGAGCCTAAGCTAGACACTTTACTAGTTACTATTTTGAACCAATTGTCAGTGTCGTGACTGTTCATTTGGTAATTTAGACAATCTTAAACAACATTTAAGTTACCCAGGCATTGCGTATGGCTATATTTATGTCTCTTACAAACGAGAAGTAGCATACCCAATTTGAAGTGGAGATTAATGAGCTGCCTTGAAACGTATAAACAATAGGGCGCAAAATCTATTGCACAGTTTGCTTTCCAAAGCACTAAAGATCAAGACGCACAGACCGTGATCCTCTGTAATGCAAGACTACTTATTGTGTAGTCGGTAGAGTGACTGCGCTACGGACTGGAGGTTCAAGAGATCATGTTTCGATTCTCAGTAGGGGCAAGAGGTTTGTCTCTCCTCTGGGATCCCTCTCCAGGCTCACACTGAATGGGTACCGGGGGATTTTCACGAGGATAAAGCGACAGGAGCGTGAAGCAAACCACTCACCACAGCTAGGACCGAAGTTAAGCATGAGTGATATGTAACTCCATGTCCCTGTATGCCACAGGGGCAATTTTGCTTGTTATTTTTATCTAAGAGATGAAAGCTGAGAAGTTACAATGGGGCGGAGATGTGTCTCAGATGTATAAATATGTACAAAGATTTGGTGGGGAAAGAACTTCTAAGAAGGGCTCTTAGAAAATCGCGAAGTAAGCGGAGTGACAAAATAAAAAGAGGTTACAGGAACTTTGTGTTGAGCATTCCGTGTGGCTTATGCAGTGCTTCATGCTGCTACAGGAAGACGGGTTTATGAGGAGGGCCAGTGAAAGAAAGCGTTACAGGATTGCGTATAATGGCGGTATTAACTTTTTGAGCGATTCTGATTTGGAATTGATGTGAGATACGGCATGTCCAGCCCTGATTCAGTTTACGGCTGTACGAATTGTACACAAATACGATATGCCGACAAACCGCAGTGTTCATGTGGAGCCACGCAGAGCGGAACAACAGAAACGGCAGGAAGAGCCCATTGTATTATTACACAGAGCGGCTTTCAGTGGCGGTTTGGCTTACGTAGCAACGCTTCAGGTTATGTAAAGTGAAATGGAACGTCTATGTAAACGTCTTGTCTGTCCATGATTAAGTAGCCCAGCATGTTACTTCATCTCAGCTTAGGTAACCTCACTTTCTCGAGAGTGGAAGATTATTGTGAAAAATTAACAGAAAAAAACGTGTAAATAAGCGGTCGTGGCCTGTTTTGAAATATTATCCCAAAGTTGACCTGGAGAGACCGATGAATGCCACAAAAAACTCAATCAGGAGGGCCGGTCTTCGGGCAGAAACTCGAGCCTGGAACTCGCCATCACAAAGCACGAGAGTTTGCATCTCAGCGACGAAGTTCCATGAGCGCCAGTTAGCAGATTAAAGTGACTGATATACTCCGGAGATACACGTTGTATCTACCAGATGGCAGACCATCTATCCCGATGTGTTCCAATGCTTTGATCACTTATTCCATGTCAGTACCGGGACAGAGCTTAAAAATCGACTGTCTCCGCCTCCTCAGCAGCTTTTCACCAGTCTTATCGACGACATTAAGTGAGTCGTTGTCAAATAAGCACTACTGTAGAGACACAGCGACATTACAAATCTCCGAAAATGGCATCTTGCATCGGACCGAACAATGTCGTTCAGAAACTAGTTTTTTTGATATTAGAAAGACCCCGCAATCGGTTCCTCTCTCGGAGACAGGATATCCTGAGGTTTTTATTTTTGGTTATCCTCGGTCTCTACACGTAGCCACTGAAATATCACCTTAAAATAGGCCACGATCACTTGTTCTCGTACCTCTCTCTCTTTTCGAAACCATCCTGCTATTTGGTGCTACATAACTTGTGTATTTGCATAAGCGCCGATCAATAAATTAAGGAACGAAATTGGAAGCAAAAATTGATGCAGAAAATTACAATTGGCCACGACCGCTTCTTTATTCGCCTTTTCTTCTTCACCATGCATAAGCAATGTGTCATACCATTCGACGCAAAATAACAGCTGTAACTGTAACAGAGTAGTTAAATATTGCACGAACTAACAATCTAATTTCAATGGCGATTTCGGTTAAGAAGACTGACGAACAGTGAGGACGTTGCAAACAGCAGAAGGCTAAACGTAGGCACTGACGTAGGTACAGCGTGACTGCTGAGCGCCGTGTTGCAGAAATAGTTCCAGGCTAAAGGTGTAACTTTTGCTGCGAAATGTATTAGACACACCAACCAAATCTGTGACTGAAAACGAGACAGTAGATTATATCAAAATGACTGTTAGAAAAACAGGAGTGAAAGTGACATGAAACTGATCAGTGTCAGGCCCACTGGCAAACTTTGGTGTTGGTGTTATTTCTTGATATCTTTACCAGAAATCTCGTAGTTTTTCAGTTTTAAGACACAGCCCTTCGGAATACAAAAACGGGCCATGCAGAAAAGTATTATTTCTAAATGTTGTCCTTGTACACACCATGTAGGCATGTAGGAAGATTAGAAATACGTAGGCCTATGGCTCCACTCACTTTAACCTCGGCCCTAGATGTAGGTGAGTAGACAACTTCACACCCCTGCCGCTTTACCCCTGGGAAGGAACCCCGGTACCCATTGAATAGGAGGTTCAGTCGGCCCCAGAGGCGGTCTGGAGGTTTTGAGGTGAGAAAATCTCTTGCCCTTGCCGTGATTAGAATTATTGCTAATAGTTATTTTATTCACACAACTCAGTCAGTAAAGTACTGTCCACGAAATGGAAGACTCGGATTCGAGTCCCATTAGGGACGTGGTATTTTCGTTCGCCGCCACGTCCAAACCGGCTCTGGGGTCCAGTGAAACTCGTAATGTAACCGCTTTGCCTGGAATAATGCAGCTGAGGCGTGATGTTGGCCGCAGTAATGCATAAAGCTTTGTTTGCGTGACGAGGTGCTTGTACAACGATACAACACTATTTTACCTTTTACATATGCAGACAAAGAAGAGGTTTAATTCATTGCGCATTTTACAGCCATATGAGTGGGAATTTTATTGTTCAGGAATTATACGTATCTAATTGAGTACCAAATTGAAATTGAAGACGTAAAAAATTGCGGGACCTTTCTCATATCTCAATGGTATAGTAGTCATATGCCGAGCAGCAGTGCTAGTCAGCTATATATCGACGTTCTCCCCCTCTCCCTCTCCCTCCCCCACCCATTTATTTTATTTCCTAACGTCTTTACGATTCCTTTTTCTTACATCTTCGCGAGATCGTCGCATCATTTGAAATTCAAAACTGAGTCTCGTCGACTGATGTAATGGGATAGTCGAAGGTTTATACGTTATAACTTTGTGTCGGAGAGTATCAATAATTCAAAAGCAGCAAAACGACGAAAGTACAATATTATATGTTTTTTATATCTAAGGAAACCCCTCCCAAAATACACAGCTAGCTATTTAATATCAAAGACTACTGACCGGTTATGTGCTCGAGTCCATGTTGAAAGAACGTAACTGGAGTTTTCAAAGATGTACTAACCCACTCTACAAACTTCGACTTCTGGATTGGACTCACAGACAGAACGAAAGCTGATACAGAAATACATTTTAGCCCAATTTCTTTACTGTATACGCAGAAATAGCTTATGACATCATACTGTGTGTGTTGGGTGGGGGTTCGATTTCTCTACCTCACACTTAATAACTTTTAAACAAAGCCGTGGATGTTCATGAAACTTAATAGCCTATGGATTCTATGTCATTACAGATTGCCTCACCTTTGTGTATTATGCATCTGTGCTGTTAATATTCCAAATAAATATTTTAAGACTTTAAGGCATTTGCAGCCTAGGTGCGAGATATCTAATTAACAAACACTATTTTTATTGACATATTTTATCTCAAATATTCGTATTTGTGTTATTTTTTTCCAGAATTTTAAATCCTGACTGCTGAAGTGTAAAAAAGAAGTATCTTGTTTTCTTTTCTAGAACTCGGTCGGTATGTGAACGTTTAAATTTAAAGTGTATGTTTGATATCTGCTAAATATGTTTGAAGATAAAATATTAAGAGAGACAATCATAACGTGACTTCTCCATTTTGGGCTAATTAAGTGCCATTCGCCCAGATCAAGCATAAAATTACAAATTTCAAGAAAAGGAGTCCTTTGTTTGCAATTTGGCAGAGGATCACGTATAAATGGGCAAGAATGAAACATAAAAAATACTTGACACTTTGACAGACACATCGCCGTGTTTCGTAGTGACACACAGACATACTGAAGCAAGTGTTATCGGTCGACAGATGTGGGTTATCACATGCGAAAAAGAGTTTAACAGCTGATGGGAAAATTTCTGATATTTTGGTCACGTAAAATTACAGCGCGTTAGGACGTGTGTCTTCCTAGTCTGCTAGCAGTGACTCATCTGAGGTGCACTTGCATGGCGTCTCTGTGCGTATTATGCCTCACTAAAACACTATTCAGTAAGTCACTGTTGGTTGCACTAATCTCGCCCCGACTCGCGATTAACTCACTAAAAGGGATGATTTCAATCGTGATCAGTTTATACTCTACCACCTCGCTATTAGCCTATGTGTGACGAGCACACAGTGTTCACTACGCATGGCTGCTCTTGTGATTAAATTGGCGTTACGATTTTCACAGTAATTACACTGACTGTTATGATGGGGGCAAGTTAATCTCCATTTTCTGAGTTTCGAAATGCAGGCAACCATGTCCAACATTATTCAGCGTGGAACTGTCACCATTGGAGGTGCTGAAGTTGTTGGACTCTTACATATTTAGAGCTCTCTGGATAACTGCGATCGTCAACCAAACTTCGAAACTGAAAAATACTTCTAAACGACAGTTTCAACAAGATAAAGAGCAGATTATTTTCGGCAATACTTTCTACTGCCAATTTCATAGTGTGTTGCCTTTCTGAGTCTTACTTCAGAGCCAAAATATGTAAAAGTGTAATTTCACCTGTTGTATTATATGGGACGAAATAAGCTTTTACTGCGGAAAGAATACTTTCTGAGGTGTTTAAAAACAGTATTTTGAGGGCAATATTTTAACCCAAGAAAGAGAAGTAACTGGAAAAAATATAATAATGTGGTGCCCCATAATTATTAATATTCATTTATTACTTTTACAATAATAAAACAAAGAATAAAATAAGAGACGCATAGAATGCATGAGAGAATTTAAAAGTGCATGTGGCTATATTTTAGGCATATTTCAAAGGAAGATGATTCTTGTAAGACCCATTCGTGTTTTCTGAATACTTTTTTTTTGGAAGGGTTGTTTATGCATTATGGTGAAACTACAGCTCTGTGGAAGGATCCGGGATAGCGTTGTCGGTATATAGTGATTAAGCTACGGGCTGGATGATGCGGGGTTGGGGAAATAGTTTTCTTTCTTCTTCAAAACGTTCTGGCTAGCCCTAGGGCCCACTCAGCCTACTATTCAGTAGGTAATGGGGGGTTTTCCCAGGTGGATGGCTGGTTATGGATATATACAGGTGCTTAGGTGACAGAAAGATGTCCATAATATTGTCAGTGAGATTATTTGGAACCCTGAGGAGAAGACGGAATGAAAATATTGAAATACATGCCAGAGAAATAAATTTTTTGATGTGAATTTAACTGGATCAGGTTCGGATCTGTGACGGGGATTTAGTTTTCGCTGAGCTGCTGAATGTCTGTGTGATAAGAACAAAATGATCTGTGAAAAGCCTTAGGACTCCTCTGTTTTGTAGTGAGAGATAGCCTAATCCAAATGTCAAGAAGAACAGATAGTAGCCATCAAGTTGAAGGCGTTGAAGTCTCTGGGCACTTTAAAACCTAAGAGAGAATGAGACCAATTATCTTCAACAACGCCAAGGAATTACAATATGGCAAATAATGCCCACGATTTATCTAATCGCCAATGTCGACCTTCAAACTTATCATACCTTAATTATTACCTCAAACAGGACTTCTCGTTTCCTTCTTGAGATAACAGCTCCCTTATAAGCGTGTCATAAAGATACCCTACTGAAGGTTTTAGGCAGAGTTATTTCTGTTTGTTTTGCTCTCTTTCCTTACGCCCTTTCTTTATTGCTGTCTCATATTCTTTCTCTTTGTTTGCCCCTTCTTGTATCTTACTTTTTTCTCTCGTTTGTATCATTGTATCAGTGTTTCTGTCTGTAGCCTAATGCTTTTCTGTTTTCTTTCTCTCATTCAACTTTATTTCTTCCTTCTTTAAAACGGGCAGCACGTTGAGTAACGTAGAACCTTTACTGAAATTTTGCAGAGCACTACCAGCCTCATCTTCCTCCTTTGGTTATTAAATTTTGAACTCTGGCGTTTAGAGCGAGTCCATGTCAGATTTGTGGTGCACAAAGTGGTACTGGAATAGATGTATCTCTGAGTACTTCGGTTTTCCAATGTCACTGCCATTCCGTCAGTGTTCTGTTCTCATATTCATTCATTTACCATCGACGCTAGGTAGTTTTGTTTATTGACAAGCGCTAAATAAAACAATATACAGTATCCCAGGAAGAGCTTCAAAGAAATAAATCAGCAGAGATGCAGGTTACTATAGAATAGAAAAGAAAACAGAAGAAAAGCAACGAAGCAGTATACACGGCGAGATTTGAGTATGTACAGTTTAATAGAGGAAATACAAATAGGCCTACCAGTAAAGATATTTAGAGCACGTGACCAGAAGGACAAGAGTCACAATTGCGTGGATAATATTAGACTAGAAATGTCAAGCAAGAAGAAATGCTGAAGACCTCCAAGAGACAAAAAGACCAGTTCATATAGACATAGGATCAGAATAAGCTGACAGACCTAATGATGGCCTAAGCCTTATGGAAAATGAAGTAACTTCGGAATATTTTACTGTTGGTAATTATATTTTCGGTGTGGCGAAGAAAGTTACTATATGTAGCTGTCGTTACTAGGTTCTTGTAAACTCTCTTTCCTAATTATAGACTTTGAGAATGCCAGTTTACATCTTCTGGATTCAATTATCCTCCTGACCAGATTTCCATATGACACTCAGCGAAATATCGGTTACACATTCTGGTTCCCCACAAAGCCTGTCCCTTTTGTCTCATTACTGTAATCCTCAGTTTGGCATGCTCATTCAGAACAGTAATGTCACATCAAAGACCTCTTAGTACTAAGTATGACATCCTATCAATAACTAAATCAACTCTGATGGTTCAAGTGTTCTGGGACTTGATTCCGTATCAACACCGCTGTGAGAAGCCCAAATCTCGCAAACTCCACAATCTTAACTGCTGATGCGATCCTTTATTACGCGAAACCTGTCCTTGAGTGAAGTCTAACTTTCACGTTTATATGGGAAAATAATGCTACCGCCTGCCATCCGCACGCCCACTAAACTTAAGTTACACTTCTGTGGTTATCTTACTGTCTTCAGTTAATGTGAACTGTAGAGACTCCTGGCATGAGACGTGGAAGTTCCATCTCTCATGCCCGCTCTCCGTTGTTCAGAGTCCGTCCGGGCCTCAAGCCGTGTGTAACGTCTGTAAAATGCCCCGCCTCCAAGCTGGCGAATATCCCCTGTCGTCTCTCCGTGATATTTGTTCAATATGTTCGCATCTCAAGAAGTATAGATCGCGAAAACACCTTCAGTGCGCGCCATCGAGCCACTCTGGGGTCAAGTCCCAGAAAGCTATATAACCAAATTTCTCCTCCCCCCCCCCCCCCGGGTCCCCTGCCGGACAAATTACAAGTTGAATCACAAATCCTTAATGCTACCACGTCAAAGCCCTAAGCCAAGACGGGAAAACGCTTAAACAAACTGTCCCAGTCGTAGTGACCCAACGATGGGTTCAATACACAGGTATGGCTGAACGGAGCAAGGGAGTTCGGCTTGCGCTTAGGGCAAGTCTCTGCCCTTACTGATAGAAATAAAAATATATGTAGGCCTACATATAGTTCGGGACTCAGCTTTGAGACCCTAGAAACTGCGGAAATGAATGGTGCTCGGTCCCGAACTAGTTTTTTTCATCAGCAACCTTCAGACCCGCCCTGCTGAGATGACGCTGAACCAACCCAGGAAGGCAGAATATCTGCATAGCTCTAGGACAAGTTCAATGCACTGTTTTTGGCTCAAGTGCGACGTCGTACTGGTGTAGCCTACATAAGTGTGTAATGATCAAGCAGTCATACTTAGGCCTGCAGACCTGTACTGTTGCCTACCAGTAATTAGAGTTCCCTTTAAACATAATGCACGCACTTAAGTATGTAACGTAATATATAGGTTTATATAATTAATTAATGGGTCGATGTAACGTACACATTCTTATGGCTTTTATTTGTGCTGAACACAAAATACATAGCCGCCCTGCCATGGTTCAGGCGATTGCCGCCGGCCTCTCACAGAGGAGGCCTGGGTTACATTTCGGAGAATTCCATGTGGGATTTGTGGTGGAGAGGGTGGCACTAAAAGAAGCTTTTCCCTGAATGTTTCGGTTTTCCCCTATACTATCATTCCATAAGTGTTCCCTTCATATTTAATTCATCTACCACCGCCAATTACGTCAGCAATTGACAAGATCGTTAAATAAAACACGTCTCTATCACTACCCAAGGGAAGGCGTGAGATTTAAAATTATGTTTAACAAGTCTGAAGATTTGAGCGTCTGTATTAAAGTAGAATGTACACACAGACGTATCGCTGAATTGTATAATTTACTTATTACCCTAGTGTTACAGTTATTAATACCTCAGCACAAATGACAGGATTAAAAAGGGAGTATTTTTTCTCTGTTATTTCTGCACGTCTTGTTTTCCCTCGATTATACAGCACGTTGCACAGTGCATACATTCATTTCGCACTCTACCTCTCCCTTGTGCTGCTCAATTAGTGTGCCAACATGCATGTTATACCCTCTACACCATTCTGCTAAACAGATCAATGCTGTGCATTCTCCGCTCTCTATGGGAAACTAAACGAACCATCAGCGTGCAGCCGTACTGTGCTGCCATCATACCCCAGCTCGACGAAAATGAAATCACGTTGAAGGTTGCCTGTCCTGGTCTGTAGTCAGCTGTTATGTCGGCTAGTTGGTGGTAGGTGTTACAGTGGCGACAAGAATTTTGGTGTGGTTGCACGATTCGTCCTGCTGTTCATTTTGAGATGTCGATTGATATAAACAAAGGAATACACTTAATGTGCTTCTTTGGAATGGGGCTGTCTTATTACGCTTATGTTGTGGAAACGAGCAAAGAACATGACGATAACTACGTTGCAATGTGTGATATCAGCGAGCACATGAGCTGTTCCAAAGTGTTTATGTCGTCGTAAGTACACGTAAACCCTAAATGGAACACAGTTCGAATTAATTCATCAGTATTTTTGTAAAACTAAGTTACTTTTAGCCAGGGATAAATTCCAGAATTGTGTGCTATTGCACAGGTAAAAAAAGTTATTCTACAATTGCAGTGATACCCCGTTGTTTTATATTGTGTACCATTACAATGACGCCCATTAGGTCTCTTACTGTGTGGGAATAACTTATAAAAATTAAAGCCTAGTTGAAGACAAAGCTGATACGAATTAGATGTTGCATAAAAATTATTCTTATTATACGTAATATAACGACACTATCAGCTGCATAGTTTATATAGCGTGGAATGGGATGGAAAGAGATTGATAAATTGAGTAAGGAGGCGGTCGTGGTCTGTTTTGAGTACTGCCTTGGCTTTCGCCTGGAGAAACCGAGAAAACATCGAAAACCCCACTCAGGAGAGGCGATGTACGGTCTAGTTACGAAATATCGAGATAATTCACCGTGAGACATCCGACAAAATATTCAGAATGTTCACCTGTTGCGCCCGAAAAAATATCGATAATTCACCTTGAGACGCCCGACAAAATATCGGGATAAGTGACCACGAGGCGTCCGAAATAATATCGAGAATATTTACCGTGAGACGCTGTACAGAATATCGAGGTAATATACCGTGAGACGCCCGGCAGAATATCGAGATTATTCACCCTGAGACATCCGACAAAATATGTGTAGAAATTTCATTGTGAGACCCCCGAAAAAAAGGAGGTAATTCACCGTGAGACGTCGGACAAAATATCGAGGTAATTCACCGTGGGACCTGCGACAAAATGTCGAGATAATTGACAAGGAGACGTATGACAATTGTTGAAAATATAAATCGTGAGAAGGCCGAAAAATATCGAGATAATTGACAGGAGACATATGACAATTGTTGAAAATATAAATCGTGAGAAGGCCGAAAAATATCGAGATAATTGACAGGAGACGTATGACAATTGTTGAAAATATAAATCGTGAGAAGGCCGAACAAATATCGAGATAATTGACAGGAGACGTATGACAATTGTTGAAAATATAAATCGTGAGAAGGCTGAAAAATATCGAGATAGTTCACCGCCAGACTTTCGACAAAATATCGAGATTATTTGCCGAGAGAGGCCGATATAATATCGAGATAATTGATCTGAGACGTCCGGCAATGTGTCGGGATAATTCACCATGAAAAGCCCGACAAAATGTCGAGATTATTGACAGTAAGATGCTTGACAAGACATTAAAAAAATTTGCTGTGAGATACCCAATAAAATATCGAGATAAATGACTGTGAGACGCCCGACATAATATCGAAATAGTTTACGTTGAGACGCCCAACAGAGTATCGAGATAATTCACTGTGACACGCCCGAAAAAATATCGAGATAATTGGCCGTGAGGAGTCGGAAATAATATGAGAATATTCAAAGTGAGACGACAGAAAAATATCGAGATATTTCACCGTGAAACGCCCGACAAAATATCGAGATAATTCACTGTGAGACGCCCGACAAGGTGTCCCGAATATTCACCGTTAGACGCCTAAAAATCGCAAAAGTTCTCGGTGATAAGTCCGTTAAAATATCCAGAATATTCACTGTGAAACGCCCGACAAAATATCGATATATTGCACCTGAGACATAGGACAAAATATGTAGAATATTCACCGTGAGAGCCCAATAAAATATGGAGATAATTTATCGTGAGACACCCGACAGTATATCGAGATAATTGGCTGTGAGACACCTGACATAATGTCGAGAATAGTTGCCTTGTGACGCCCGTGAAAATGTCGAGTTAATTCACGTGAGACACCAGACAAAATATCGAGACAACTGACGGTTAGTTGTCCAAGATAATATCGAGGAAATTCACCGTGAGACGCCCGAAAAAAGAGTCGAAATAATTGACCGTGAGTCGCCGGACAAAATATCGAGAAATTTCACCGTGAGACGCCCGACAAAATATCGAGATAATTGACGGTAAGACATCCTACAAAATATTGAGATAACTGACCGTGAGACGCCAAAAAAATATATATATGTCGAGAAAATGTACAGTGAAACACGCGACAAAAATCGAGATAATTCACCACGAGGCGCCCGATGAATTGTCGAGATAATTCACCGTGAGACGCCCGACAAAATATCGAGATAATAGACCGTGAGACGCCTGACATAATATCGAGAAAATTGACTGTCAAACACTCGATAAAATTTCGACATAATTGACCTGAGACGTTCGGCAAAATATCGAGAAAATTCATCGCGAGACGCCCGAAAAATATCAAGATAATTCACCGTGAGACGCTCGACTAAATGTCGATGTAATTAATGTTCAGAAGTTCAAATTTTAAATAAGATATACAAAGAAATTAGAAGCAGCACAGATGAGGCTTCTAAGACCACTTTTAAGTTTAACCAGGCTTGACACACAAAGAAACACTGGCATCCGTGAAGAATTACAAGTACCCTATATGGTTAAAGACATCATCCAGTACCAATGACAATGGAGGAAAAGTGGCAAGAATGGAAGGACAGCGCCTCCCACTACTGGCCTTCCAGTGTCATTCGAGTGGACGCCGTAATGCGGGGAGACTAAAACAAAGGTGGAAAGACCAAGAGCATCTTCAAGAGCAAGAGAAAAGGCCTTAATAAACCTAAACATTGACTTTTAATTATATATATTATATATGACATATATATATATATATTCATATATAGGGAGGGAGG
This sequence comes from Reticulitermes speratus, assembly GCA_021186555.1. NCBI lineage: Eukaryota > Metazoa > Arthropoda > Insecta > Blattodea > Rhinotermitidae > Reticulitermes > Reticulitermes speratus. The sequence goes on from JAJKFL010000002.1 coordinate 21,407,534, forward strand.
TAGACGAGAAGACAAAGCGATTCCGAACTTAGTAGTAGCAAGCAATCCCCGAATTTAATCTGCTCTTAATTTGTTTCCGAAGGATTTAACAGGTGTCTCTATGTTACGATTTTGTGGTGCGTTCTGATTACGAGACATGAACACATACATAGTTTTCTGTGCGCTTACTTCTAGATCAGTCTTCATATTTGCGTCTTAGTAGAATACTTGTGTTTTTATTTATGGTAGGCCTATTTGTGCCTTCTGGCCAATAAGTTATCAGCAGCATAGTCCAGAAGCTGATGTGCCTCATTCCCCGTTTTCTTGGACCTCATGTGAACATAATAATACACTTCTGAATGGCATGAAACGCACAGAACGTCGTGACTAGCAGCGCAATGTTTGGCTTCTCAACAATGACTGTGCTCCGTAGAGTTCCTCGAGGTACTTATTGTTATTATGACTGAATCATATGCTTGCATGCTTAATTACGCAGAGTATTGTTTAACGACGTTGCCAGTAGTGGAGACTATAAAGCGTCAAATAGTACGTTGATTGGTAAATAATGAACTGTAATTGGTGTGGAGGAAGGGACCGTGGCCTAGTTTAAGATTCTGTCCCGGCGATTTTCTGGAAGCACTGAGGGTAACCACGGAAAACCTCAGGCTACTGTCATAGCCGAGACTGGAACCGGGCACCTCCAGACTACAAGTCAGAAAATTTAACTCTTGAGCTGACTTGCTCGGTCATACACATGCTTGAGGCCTATTAATAGTTATCCACTGTGAAATTTTACTCTCGCATTTTCATTCAGTATCTAACGAATGTAGAATATCTGATCATTAGTTGATTTGCAGGACGCCGAAATCAGAGTTGATGATCCCCATTGATTTCATGTACGTATGGAGTTAATCATCAGAAAAATAATATTTGATAACATCTTGAATTAATTTATAGCAGTGATTGTTGTGAACATGTAAGATAGAAAACTCAACTGCTGAAGCATTTCTTCCTTGTTCCAAATGGAATTATAGGCATTGGAACCATCCTACTTGGATCAATCTGCCTCAATTAGGCGTGTAAAATCTAGAATGAATTATTTAATTCTTGTAAACCTCGAAATCTGTTATTTTATATGTTATGCACTCATAACTCTACAGATGTTACACTTAACGAGAATAAATCGCTGATGCCATAGTTAGAATCAAACAACGCTTCTTTTTTTTAAGAAGATCTGAAAGTTTTGTTGAAATTGATATGTTGATTGTATTTTAGGTATGGAAGAGGATTCGGCATAGTACGACACATATTTGGTGTAGACTCTATATTAAACCAACCCAACAGTGTAGGAGGAATGCTATTTTACTGCATCCTGATTGGTTTAAGTAAGTACAAATATCGCCACAATGTGGAAGTTCTATTGAGACAGCCGTGGCTTATAACTATTCCACTTGATGTGTTGACATTTCATTACAATATCCAGGTATACATTTTTGACGCACCACGTGGCCGAAAGGAAGACAGAAAGCAAACAGGTAATATAAGTAGTTTCAGCATTTAATATCTCTAAAAATAATTCACCTTATTACCTTCGTGGATTCGTGTGAGTGCTGATCACGATATTATTCCAGAAGACTTCCAGCATTGGAAACCGCTACAAATACAGTAATCCCCCGACTTACGTCGTCTCGTCTTACGTCATTCCGCACTTACGTATAGTGGCCACAGACCCAGCATATTATGCCAAGCGCTTAAATTCGTATGTACGATGCTGAGCCTAAGGAGAGGGCCATGAGGGTTTCGAAGTTGACTGACGGGCTTCTATCAAGGTGTTTGAGGACACTGATTCGAACCAGCAGCGAGCAGCAACAACTGGAGAAGGAATAATGAGAATGCTTGCTTGCTCTGAAGAGATTCTGTAAAAGAAGAGGACGTTTATGTCTCGTCAGATTTCTTTGTTTGATTTCTTCATGGCATTTTCGGGGAATCTCATGTTGCCAACTGTACTGTTGGACATGGAGATGATGATCCAGATGACCCGCCTACATTTCAAGAGGAAGTTCCACCTCTTTCAATCGTCATTTGTTTTCAGGTTTCCTATTTCTTGCAAAATTTTCTTAAGCTTACATTATCTCTTTTTTGGTCGAAACTGTTTGTCTGAAACCACCCTCCTCAATTTAACATTGCGTTTATGGGAAAATCTACCCCTACTTACGTCGTCTCGACTTACGTCGCCGGTTTTGAAATCAACTACGACGTAACTTTGGGGATTACTGTACATTAATCACGTTAACAGCCGAATGTGGCACCATGAACACTATTATATGGCACGTAAGAAATCCGCTGTTACTGAAAACGACGGCCGGTTTAATAATTATATCGATATTCAGGCCTCTAGTTGGTAGTTTGAATGCGAAAAATATGCAAAGCGTTATTTGGAACAGGAAAATTATGCACATTATACGGCATGTACAGCCACTACAGCAAGGTGTAGTGAACATGAAAACATTTGGGAACTGTTCTGAAGCGATGCTGCACGTAATGAGAAAACATATTTGGATGGTGCAAAGCGTCTCACTAGTATTTGCCCTCAGCACGGTAGGGGTCCTTCCGTGTACGCCAAGCTTTCCCACGTGATCTCGTCTTTTTAAGTTCTCGACTACAACTGAGTATGCATGTCTCATCTCTTACAACCACCAACGCCGCCGCCACCGTCTCCACCACCACCATACTACTATACTACTACTACTACTACTACACTACTACTACTACTACTACTAACTACTACTACTACTGCTACTGCTACTATTACTACTACTACTACAAGCAACACCAACACCACTAGTAATACTGCTGCTTTAACAGAAGACCTCCCGTTGTGTTCCGTAAATTATGTAACAGGAGTGAAACAGTCAACACATATATATATATATATAAATATATAATATACAAAAACTTATTCAAAATTATACAACCAAATGTAATACAAGAAGCAAAGGAAAAGGACTGTTCAACTTTTAGTTCAACAAATTAAGGAAGACAGAATGTCATTGTTTTTATAATCATTTTGCAATTTAAAAAATTTAACATCTTAGAATATAGTGAAATAAACTCGGTCATAACAATAGAACTACACAAGCGCCAAGAAAGAATTTTAAAGTTGTTATTACATGGGTTTTAATACAATAATGCAATTGTAATAAATATAATTTGTAAGGAAGATATGTCTTTCATAAAAATAAGAATGTTAAATATTCACCACCGACCTTTACACATTCTTGCCTGATGATGACTTATGGGTCGAAACGTGTAGCAATTTTATATAAAACAAAGAATGTTTTATAATCGAAATAGTTGTGTTCACTGCGTCACTTCTGTTACATAATACTGCTGCTGCAACTGCAACTGCAACTGCTACTGCTGCTACTGCTACTGTTACTGCTGCTGCTGCCACCATCAACAGTAACAAAAGTATTCTTATTAGTAGTAGTAGTATTAGAAGTAACAATAATAACAATAACATTTCTTTTTCATGAACAGATTTCATGTGCACTCTGGGAGCGACTAAGCTGATGCTCGTTCTAGCTGCTGTGTCCAACCTTGCATCCATCTACCTGGCTTACATCCTCTTATTTATACTGCACGATTTGTGCGTGGTGTGCATCACCACATATGGCATCAATTTTGTTAACTTGGTGCTAATCATTGTCAAGTTTCAAAGACTGTCTCGACACAAGTACTGCGGGTCACAGAGCTCTGTGAAGTCTGCCAGCAAGAAGAGGGATTAAACATTATGGCGGCAGTAACTACACTGCAATGACAGTGTCAAAATATTTATGGTGCCAGTAGCCGTATTGTCAGAGCAGTGGCCAAACTCTCATGACAGTAGTCAGACTGTGGAAACGGAGGAGCACAGTGCATTTAATTCAGAAGCCCACTGATATGATTAAGTATGGCCCGTCGAGTGATATGCAAATTCACCCTTTGTTTAAGAATCTGCGATTAGCTTCAGAATGAAGAACTGAAAGTGTATGCTGTAAAGATATGTTACTTTTTTCCATTTTCCTATGCCAGTTGTCATAGGCATTTTACATAGCACCAATGTTTTACGTTTTCTTCTATCTGTATGAGACATGGCTTTTGACTGACGAATTTTGATTAAATTTGATGTGTGAGATTACCTGAAAACTGTCAAACATTTTTGACACTAAGTAGCATTAGCCCAACAATGCTGCCAACAGATGAAAATAAAAGTTACCCAATTTTGTTTTTGCCACCTGAGCATAATTCTTCTCCTTCTGGCTCATTTCAACAGTTACCTTACCCTAAAATTTGCTCCTTCCTTTTCATTTCCGGCCCGTTCTTTCTCTCCCTATCTCTGCCTGTGTTTATTGGAAGCATGTCAGTGTAAAAAGTAATAATGTTACGAACACACGAAGATGGATATTCTGTTTGTAGCCTATTGCTTGTTAAAATTATTTCATATTTGTGGAATCAGCCTAAATTATGCGTGACTTCATGCTTCCGCCGCTATGTACCTCGTAAATGAAATCTGCGTTCTTTTAGGATTTTACGCAGCGTAGAATGGTAGTTCCGTGTCGACGTTTCGGGACAACCTATTGGACCCATCTTCAAGGGTCAAGCAGTCCAAGAAGAATTTTTCTTGCACTGCTTGACCCTTGAAGGTGGGACTGATGATTTGTCCCGAAACGTCGGCACGGAACTACCATTCTACGATGAGTAAAATCCCAAAAGAGCGCATAACTCAGTCTAAAATATACTGACAATACTTATACCAACTGTTGCACCACCGTTACAGTAGTATTTGTTTTTGTGTGTAGATTATTTTACATTGATCTTATCTGTGTAATAACAGATAACTGAGAACTTCGAACATTTCGACATGCTTCGCTTGACTACTGGATCGAACAATTTGTACGGTTTGGCGACTTTGAAACTTTGTTTGCCTGTCTTGGCTCAGTGTCACTTTTGTGAATGATAACGATGATTTTGCAAGAATTTCGTATACAGCTCTACCTTTATCTTATGTTCGTAAACAGAAAGAATTTACATTACAGACACTCAGGATGTAATGTAAATTCTTCCTTTGTATTGCTAGCGTAAATTGACTGCCTTGCCTTTTGTGCTACATCAGGCTTACCACGGGGACGGCATTCTGCTGAGGTTGAAGAATGTCACATACATATTTACAAACCTCGATGAAATGCACAGCCTCGATCTAAAACAAAAGCTTCGGCCTCCAGCACTCATTTTTGTTCACGTGCAATAAATGTAATTGCTCAGGGATTTCAACAGAGGGATGTGTGGTGCAGTTTAAAGTTAGGTCTGAATTTGAAGCGTTACGGAGTGCTGGACGTATGTAACAGTGCAGGGCCGTGCCATGGCTCAGGCGATTAGTCGCCGGCCTCTCAACGCGGAGGCCCGGGTTCGATCCCATGGTCTCGAGGTGAACAGGACATACTGGTAGCTTGGACCATTGTTAGTTCTGTTGAAAAGATATGTATCATAACATGTATCCCGTTAGAAATAAAATGACAGTGTTTATTAAAAAAAAATCCTGAGTCAGTCCACGTGGGATTTGTGGTGAACAAAGTGGCACTGGGACAGGTTTTTCTCCGAGTACTTCGGTTTCCCCTGTCATTTCATTCCATCGGTGCTCCATTAAAATGGAAAAGCAGAAAAAAACTCATCATCATCTTCCTCAATAAGCCTTCAAGGCCCTTCAATAAAAAAAATGTAACAGTGCATGTTGGCGTGCAAATGCATGCGTGATGTTGTACCAAACTGACAGTTCTTACCAACTGCGCAGTTGAACACCGAGCGCCTCCCGAACCACACAAAACTATGTATGTGTATATCGTCAAGAGAATGCAGAAAAAGTAACAAGATGAGGGTAGTCAATAAATCCTTAAAAATTGTGGCAAAATTAAAATATTTGCGAATGACACGAGCAAATCAAAAGATGCCTCCACAAAGAAATTAAAGAGTATGTTAAATTGAGGGAATGCCTGTAAGAATTCAGCTCAGAATCTTTTGTATTCTCTTTTACTATGTAAGAATATAAAGATTAAAAACACACAGAACTCTAATCTTGCTTGTTATTTTGTATGGGTGTGAAACTTGGTCTCGCACTTAAGAGAAGAAAGGAAGAGACAGAGGGTTGTCAAGACAGGGTTCTGAAGAAGACATTTCAGCTTAAGAACGGAAGTGACAGGTGGCTGGGAAGATGGCGCAGTGAGGACGTTCATGATTTGTACTTCTCGCCTTATTTTATTCGGGTGATTACATCACGGAGGATGAGGCGGCTGGGGTAATGGGCACGCTTGGGAAAGAAATGCGTACAGGGTTTTGATTGGGGATCTTGAAGGAAGGAGACCGCTCGGAAGAACTTTATATAGATTGGAGGATAATATAATCGATGTTAAAGGAGAGGACTGGGGGGCGTGTAATGGATTAAGCTGTCTCAAGATATAGACAGCGGGCTGTGGTGAACACAGTAATGAAATTTCAGTTTAGAAAATTCGGAAATTTCTTGACTAGATGAGGAACTAGTAGCTTCTAAAGGAAGACTCTGCTTTACGGAGTTATTACTTAGTTACGCCTCTTATAATCCATACGCTCATTAACCCTTTAAACGCAATCTGCTTTATTTAAAGACCCAGTTCGTACCGCGCAGTAGACCCTCTCCATCTCGGTTACAAAAACCAATCAGTTAATGCTGTATAGGGAAATAATCGCTGTTTGTTCTGAGATCCACACAAAACACTTAAATACACTGTGTGGGCAGAACGTAGAATTGTTGAATATTAAACCTGATGGTAGGTACAGTGAACGTTAGGCTTTAAAAGGTTAACAAAGAGCCCATCTTAATCCGCCACAATCCTGCGTAGCATTGTGTTTTCTTCTCACGGTATTGTAAGTTAACTCATGGAGTTTATAGAGATGGATTTTCCTTATTAACAATATTGATGAGTTCCAGGTAAAGTTCCTCTGTCGTAGCAGCAATGCAATCCAGTATATGTGCTGCTAGTGCCTTAAGAATGGTGTACGTTCCGGAAAACACTGACTGACAGCACAGCATGACATGAATCGTCAAGCCAAGCGTGCTAATTCTGAGCCTCTGTGAAAACTGGTTACTGTCCTGCATTAAGACTGTATGTTCACTTTGCATTGTACATTTATTGCTAAATAAAGTCATTATAGTATTTGTTTAAACAAAATATAACCTTTACTTGCTCTGTCCCTCCTATCCCTTCGTGCCACTTTCGCGTGTTTGAGGATGAACGGAATGATGCCACTGTAATCTCATATTCAAACTCCAAAAAATGATCTATAAAATGGCAGTGGTAAGAAGTAAGCCATTACGTTCCAAGCCAATCATATGGATATGGATCTGATGCTCTTTTTTCCTTCCTGTTTCTGCTTCCATCCGTTTTCAGGAACCTTCGCAATTGCTAAAAAGCCATTAACGTCGTCACGTCTGTCCATCCGTTCGTCTGTTCACATTAAACAGCTCGACTCCCAATGAACGGATTTTTGTGAGATTTTATACTAGGGACTTTTACTAAAATAGGTCGAAACATTCTAATTTTGGCTAATATCGGACAAAAATAACACATTTTACATGAGTACCTTCGCCGTTTACGACAAAAGTACAAGACATACGTTGCTAAAATACTACTGTTCCCTTCTTGTCTTAGCATCAGGTTTGCAATAGATTAGTGTATCACGCTCGATTATATTGCTCTTGGTACACTACCGAGAAAACTTCCCAAGCGAAACGCAAAACAAAGCCGTATTCGATTGTAAATCTGTTGTTAACATAGGAGAAGCCCTACAGCAGGGGTGCACAAATTTTCCAAAAATCTAGGAGAAAGTTAAAATATTCTAAGCACCAGAAGGGTTATATAAAGCAAGACCCTACTGAGGACCCAAAATATTAATCGCCACCGTAAAAAATTTAGCCGCCATGGCGATCTGCACCAGATGTGTTACGTTTGTGGATATTCCCCCTCTTGTTATGTATTCATCTTTTATCACTTATTTCCGTTACTTCGGTTTTCTATTGTACCTCCGTCTTCTATTTTCTTCCTCTGTTTCTTTATAATATATAAATTGAAAGAAAACACACTGTAACTCAGTAAATCAGCATACGTTGTTCCAGCATTGTTACACCCGATGCATGTGCCGTCACGTTGCTGTCTGGACCTCACTGACTGTCACGTAAGCACACTTACTCTTAGCTCCAAGTGTGGTTATGTGCATTTTACATAATTCCAACACGAAGCATAGATTAAAGAACCGAACACCGTCGAGGAAGTGGAAGTGTTTCTTATACATTCATTAATGAAATTCACTTTAACATGTGGTGCAGAATATAGGCTGCTTATTTTATGTAAGTAAGATCTGCAATTTTCATGGTTGCGTGTATTCAAGTTACGGTTTTCTCTGCTGTGACGCCGTGTATTATCATCACAAGATAACGTACAATGCTGAAGGTTGGTATATATGGACAAGATTACACGACGTCATAGCACAGAAGACCATAACTGGAATGCTTCTTTCATATTTGTCTTGAAGAAAGCTATGACTACCCCTGGACATTACCAACAACACAAAATCCATTAACGAGTATTCCGTAGCTTGATGGCCGTGTGACGCACGCGTGACTCCGCACATGTATGAACACAAAGCGTAATAGCTGCGAGGGTAACGTCACGGCTGGAGTTAGTCGAGTAATTCAGTATACAGACAAGTAGTAAGCAAGGAGAAAGGTGTAAATGCATAGGCCTACAATACATTGTTTGGAAAAATTGATGAAGAGACACACATTGAAAATCTAGAAGTAGTATATAGCAGGATACCCGTAACTTAATATTTTGCCTTGTCCGTATATTATGTACCCGTAATTGCTTTTAGTAAAATCCAACTAACACATTTATTATAAAATATATTATATTATCTCCAACATGTTTCGACTCAGATGGAGCCATCCCAAGGGATACAAAATAAAAAGGAAGATATAAGTGTATGTGTAACACACAGATAGACGCACAAGTAGCGCAACAGTGTGATTATAAAGTAAAGTAAATGTCACCCTAGAACAGGTTATGAAGGCCCAGAGGGGGAGTAGAGGTATAGCTCTACTCTTTCTTTAACCTCGGCACTAGATGATCAACTCCACGCCCCGGCCGCTTTACCCCGGGAAAGATATCAGGTACCCATTGTACAGGAGGCTGGGTGGGCCCCAGGGCCGGTCTGGACGGGTGCGAAAAATCTCGCCCCCACCGGTACTCGATCCCGGGACCATCCAGCCCGTAGCGAGTCGCTATGCCGACTACGCTATCCCGGTCCATCCAATTTGGTTATACACTTATATATTTCCTTGCATTTTGCCTCCTTAAGGATGGCTTCATCTGAGCCGAAACATGTGGAAGATAATATAAGATATTGTATAATAAGCATATTTAGTTGGGTTTTAATTTAAAGCAGGATAGTATAAAATTATTTGTTAGGGAAATTGGTTGTGAGGCGAATAATATGTATTTCGTTAAATATTTAGCGCATTGAAGAAGTCTGAAATCTAAAGAAAGACGAATATATAAAGTCGTGTAGATCTGATAATTTGTGTACGACGAGCCATGTTTGATAAGGTATCAAGTCTTATTGGAACTTTATGTACACTGAAGTACGAATTACATTGACCAGTGGCAACAAAATCAAACTTGCCGATCAACATTGAGGTTGAATCGGCAATACCACATTTCATCTAAATACATCGAAGTGCGGACACGTAATATGCTGTCGGACAGACAGATGCACAGTGAAGACAGTCGTACTGTGCTCTCATGTTACGCACATTGCACTGACAGCCTGTGTGAACCTTCTTTCATTGTAACCCTTTCTGCAAGTACATGTTGCTATAAATTGATATATTTCCACTATTTCATATTCTGACAAGAAATCCGCATGTGATAGCTGCGCGTCACGTGACAAGCTGACTGACCATTCAGTGTGCCCAATGGTGTCGTGACGTAAGACCGTTGCTTAGCATAAAACATATTGTTAAATTAGCCTTCAGTAATAAAAGTTTGTACAAGATTTCTAGTTGTGCGCTCTGAATGTAATAACTAAAACGACCTCGTTTTATTTTAGTTTGGCTAAGGTCCAAGAGACAGCCTTTTTAACCATCGCGCTGAACCTTGGGTGTTCCATAACAGGAAATTCGCATAACAGAAACATAACTTCAGCACTAAACTGAAAAGGGAAGACTCTCCCCCTTAAAAATGTTGGGATTATATTTTCAGGACAAGAACAGTTAGAGTTAAGTTTGTCTGTTTGCTTTCACACTATGTCGTAGACATTGAATTTTGTATTATATGGAAATTAATGGTCAGCTTCAGGCTACGACCACTTTGCCTTTGGTGAAAGACCCTCATGGGATAGGACGCTAACTGGACCCCTAAACCTTTCTGAAAGCGACGGTGAAGAGAAAAGGCCTGCCCGTTATGGGGTTTCAATCACTGTATGTTTTACCTTTTCTATCCAGTCATTTCATTGGTTGAACAGACGACCATGTTCGGCCAAAAGTGTTACGGCATTTTTCATTTGTAACTCATATATGTTGACTGAGGGCACAAGCTGGTGTGTCCGTATGGGATTTGTGGTGGGCAAAGTGGCATTGCGAGGTGTTTTTTCAAGCACGTCGGCTTTTTCCTTTCCGTATAATTCCACCAAGGCCCCAAACTCATATTTCATTCCTCTACCACAGACGCTGTAGAAACTTCGCATTTGGCAAGGTCATTAAATAAAACTCCCACGCTCTTCAATCAGCATTTGAGGTTTTCGTACTCCTGGTTCGTACGTATTTCGGAGGCCCAGGGTTCGAATCTTGTCATCAATAAGGCTTTTCTTGATTCTACCTGAGTTACTTCAGGTAAATACCTTAGCACTGTAAGGTAGGCAGTCATTGGTTGGCTTACTCTCCACATCCATTTCATGTCATTATTCTCGTTCATCCTCACATTCCATAGTGTATGATCTATGCAGAGCAGAAAGCGTCGCTAAATAACTAAGATACAATATTCTGTTTGCAATTGATGTATTAAACACTTACATCCATAACGACGGCAGTTTACCTTATCCCTACGCAAAAAAACATCTCGCTTGAAAGCACAGGTCCGTTGTATACCAGAATTATTTGTTTCAGAACATTATTTACAGAAAGGGGCCCGACTAGTTTCAGGAGTTTAGGCTGACTATTTGTGTTACTTCAGCGTTAGCAAATTATATGTTCCCGTCATATACTCATATTCTAGAACAAAAGGTTTCTTAACACTCCAGCTGTCCTGTAAGTTGAATGTAACTTACCGTATGTGAACTGTGACTTAGGGGGTCCACGTCGGTGAAGTGCAACTCCGACGCACGTTTGCCTCTGACGTCGCGTGTTACAGTTACGGCTCCTGTAATTTCAGGGAATACTGTGAAGTTCTGTTTCTAAAGACATGAGAAATGTGTGCAAGAGAACAAAAGTAGCTTCCATGATCGCATAAATTACGCACGCTGAATGATAATTACACCTGAACTGGAGCCAAAACTTCAATACACATAAGGCCGCAACCACTTTGTTAGCGAGATTTGACAACAGAGAGAACACTTCAACTCCTGGAGGACGTACCAGCGGTAACGCGACCAACAGTGTGGTTTGTGCACACTGGAACTCTTTCTTATATTACTGTCAAAGTACAGCGGTTTTTGGACCCTCTTTACTCGGATTGATGGATACGTGGAAAGGGACTGGGTTTGTGGCCTTTCCGATCTCCCGATCTACACTCTTGCCGAATTCCACCAGTGGGGTCACCTGAAGGTCGTAGTTTGTTCGAAAAGGGTCAACAAGCAGCATGAGCATTACGTTTGATTGAAGCGGCTGTGACAACAATACGACACATGCCGGGCACTGTCAGCGTACCGCGAAGTCTTGGCGTCACAGCGCTCAGTTGTTCATTCCAACGATGGGATAGCACTTTCAGCAACTTCAGTAACCGTGCTGTAACATTAGACGCTTTAACTGATACGTGCCAGCTGTGGTATAGAGGAGTGTTAAGCATAATACATACGTACAATGAACAGGCAGCACAACCATTATTTTACTCAATATCAAGGTCTCACTGTGATACGTTGCGCTCATTATTTATAGCCATCTTCAGCCGTTCATTTGTAAGATACAGAAGATAGCACAAAGCATGCAATGCCATGTTAGATCCCACAGGCATGTAATTCTGGTATCCCACAGTTACAGTCCCACATTTGTGGTGGCATTGCACGTTCTGTAGTATCTTCTTTCTTACAAACTAACTGCCTGTAAATGGATATAAACAACAGCCAAAACATGTCGCAGTGAATGAAATCTTGTTTTTTAATAAAATACAGTCGAACTAGGTTATAACGTCATGAAAGGGACTGAATAAGTTGTGTCGTTATAAACGAGTGTCGTTGTAACCGAGGAGTGTAATGTTATGGTTAATAATGACGAATGAATTGGTACCACAGAATATCTGACTCTATAAGCGAGGTGTCGTATAAACCGATGTCGTTACAACCGGGTTCGAGTGCAGTTGCTATGTTGGCTGCCCATTTGCTTTATTGTGTCTAACAGAATTCAAGGTTGTTATTTTTAAATGTGATAAATAAAAAAATAAATGCGCATAGAAAATACAGTTTTACTTTCTCACTTAATTTCATAATGCTCCCCGTTCTGGCTGACAGCAGTAGTGAACATGTGTTTGTAGCAAGTTCAGGCTTCGCTTTAAGTTTAGAGCAAGATTCATGTATTTACTGCATGTTATTAAGAATCACTCTGTATAAAACATCCAGAAGCAAATCTAAAATGATTGGAGCATTTCAGTTTCTTTATATATATATATACATTATAAATCATTATAAATCGTACGAATAGAACTCACAAAGTATAATATTAGGATAGTCTCGAGGTTTTTTTTTTAATTAGCAGTAAGAAAATGTTTAAAAGTCGGGATACGAAACCTGGGCTATTGTAGCTTCGTGCTGTGGGTTAGAAGCCAATGGACTGTTGTGTCATCACGCAATCAGCAGTTGAAGCCACTGATTAATGAGTCCCTCCAAGCAAATGATAAGGTGCTCAGTACGTCAATTAGACCAAAACCGCTTCCCTGCAAACCCTTTCCAATTTGTCATTCACTCACCGTCCTGCCGTCGACGCTATACAGTCTGAGACACTGACAGCGTTGTAAAATAAACCACAAAAATGTGAGGAAATGAGCTGCTTGCCAGGCTATGGACTGCAGATAAAGAACAGGTATTACGTGCGTCATGGTATCCAGCACCAAGTAAGGCAAGTTTCGGCCACTCCTAGACTATCCAGTTGCTTTGGCAACCAACCAAAAAGAATTCAGATCTAAGTACGTATATCTCCCTGAATGAGAGGGATGCCACTGCTAAATATAGAAGAAGGCAGTTGTGGCTTGCTTCTTATGGTCTATAACGATTTTGACCCAGCCCCCTGTCAAAAGGAATGAGGAGAAGTAACTTACAGTCTGTGTATTTGGTTTTCCAGGGAACAGGGGGAAAATACCAGTCAATGTGTCGCTGATCTGACACATTAGTTTCCATTAAAACTTGCAGATTTTGGAAGAAAAGTACATAGTTATATTTGTCATGTCTCTGCGGTAGCCCACTTCTCTTCCTTGTCACCACGGCATTTTGCGTCCCCGGATTATGGGTGGAGGAAACGGTTCCCCGAAATTGAGGGTGCATATGAACGTAATGAATCAATAGGCTTAAACAAGTAATAAGGGATGTTCGTATAGCATGAGTGTTGTTCGTAGAGCTAACAAACAATTTTAGTTATCTTCCCTTTTTTCCGTGAAGTCCGTATGAATAAAACGGGGCAAGCGGTGCCGCAGTTGGTTGAGGCACTGCGCCACAAGACGGGAGGTCCTGGGTTCGATTCCCGGTAGGGTCCTTGGAAATTTCCAAGTGACCTATTCCTTCTGTCTGCTTTCAGTAGCCCTGGGTCCACTCAGCCTCTAACAGAAATGACTACCAAGGAAAGTCCTTCCTTTATTTAACCCAGTTATCTACCGCAGAAACACTTCACGATATTCTTGATGACAGTCAGAACTGTGAACTTACTACACTGAAGTGTGAGCTCAGAATGACCACATTTGTGTTAAGAGAGTATTGTTATGAATGCTTTCTAAGAAATGGAACAGAGAATAACACAGCAGTCAAAGCGAGGAACAACGCTCGGTATTCAGTATTTCAGCAGGACCGGCTCTTGTGTTTTCCTGGTAAACAGCCAGCACATCGCCTCTAAAGGAAATAAAGTCCAAGTAGGTCAGGGCTGGCGTTGTGTACTAATGAACACAAACACTTCACATGACAGGCACACGTAATATGACTTTGAGAGATTTGTTGTTCCAGAGTTTAAAACAACTCTGACGACATCAATCTGATGACATTTTGTACGAACGAACTAATAGTTTAACAAGCCAGATAACCACACAATTTTCCTTTTTCCTATGGTTCAACAGCCCCTTTTCGGGTGCCTAGGCCTCCTCATTTCGAGGTTTCACGATCACACTCAGACACACCACACTCGGTAGGACTCCTCTGGACGAGGGACCAGCTCATCTCAGAGACCTCTACCTGACAACACACAACACTCACAAGAGACAGACATCCATGCCCCCGGTGGGATTCGAACCCACGATCCTAGTAAGCGAGCGGCCGCAGACCCACGCCTTAGACCGCACGGCCACTGGGATCGGCCTAGATAACCACACAATACATATCTAAAAGTTAAAGGCCGCTAATACTAAATCCTACCACTAAACAGTACCTTCAGCCAGTCCATTTCACTTATTTTCCTCACAACCAGTTTTCTTGTGGATCCTTCATAATATTAACCTATCGCCTGATTATTGGCCTTCAAAGTACCCCTCCTAAGACAGGGCCTGCCATGGCTCAGGCGGTTAGTCGCCAGCCTCTTCCCGCGGAGGTCTGGGTTCGATCCCGGTCCAGTCCATGTGGGATTTGTGGACAATTGACACTGGGACAGGTTTTTCTCCGGGTACTTCGGTTTTCCCCTGTCAATTTCATTCCACCGGTGCTCCATTAAAATGGAAAAGCAGAAAAAACCTCATCTTCCTCATAGGGTTGCACAGTAAGCCTTCAAGGCTGCGGTGTGTCCGTAGCATCTACTACGGAGCCCTTCAATAAATAAAATAAACCCGTACTAAAATTCTGTACGTATCTCTTTTTTCCCTATCCCCGTCCTAATAACGCAGGATGAGCCGTGTAAATCACAGATGTGAGCTGTCTCAGAACCAAGTAACTACCACCAATTTGCTCTCCAACACAGAGTAAGTTAGCATGTGTCACGCCCACGCTATACATTCTGACAGCGTCTGCGCACAACAAATGTTGGACATGCTGTTATCTGCACACGATGTAGCTTCACTCTGTTCAGGATAGCTACATGTTTCGACCAGTTTTGGTGATAATCAGGCGCTTGTCACATGCTGTCACATCTCACAAATTAACTGCCAGATGCAGTGTCTATACAAATAACAGGTAGTGTGTATTAAGACTTGTTAAAGGTAATAAAATATGAAATACGTGGTATGTATATATATATTGTTGCATAATTATATCATTGTTCACTTGTAGCAAGATGTGCAGACATACCTTTCTTTATCTTGAAAACTTTGTAATTAATATTACGTTAGATTAACGTTGGTTGTGGTAGCATGTGAAGTTTGTTTAGCTTCCATGTCTGTAATACACAGCATTAACTTTACTACAGTTAAGTTTATAGACTTAAGAATATGTAGCATTAATATGCTAGTTATGCTATCCCAGTGGCCGCGCGGTATAAGGCGTGGGTCTACGGACGCTCGCTTGCTGGGATTGTGGGTTCCAATCCCGGCGGGAACATGGATGTCTGTCTTTTGTGAGTGTCGTGTGTTGTCAGATCAGGTTGTGATGCCTCTGCGTAGGGCTGATCACTCGTCCAGAGGAGACCAACCGAATGTGGTTTGTCTGAGTGTGATCGTGAAGCCTCGATAATGACGAGGCCCTGGTCCACTAGAAGCTGTTTTGCCATGGAGAAAAAATGCTAGTTATGATGCATATAATTGTACGCATCCAATTAATATTTGTTCGCCTTGTACTTTATTTAAGTTTTTTTGCTGCGTGCTGATGACGGACCGTGTTGTGTAATTCCAGCGGTGCTGTGTGACTGGGTACATGCTGTTAAGAGTGCAGCACTGAAGACACAGTTAGCAGCATGGAATGATACCACAAGTTCACATCAATACGACACACAGGTCTAATGTACACTCTTAACTAGCATATTAGCATTAATTAAATCTGTAGAATTGACTTCAATAATATATATGTCAGAAATGGAAGTTAATCGTAGCTGCTGTACTACCAACACAACCAACATTCATGTTAATTACACAGTGCAAGCGAGCGACAGACACATCACAACACACATTACTATAAGTGAAACGCGGTTCCTTCAAGAAGCATCATATATGCATTACATCTTTAATACTTTAAGTAATGTTAACACGTCTTGACAAACCACTAGCTGTAATTGCAGAGACAGTTAATGTGACTATGTGTGAGATACGAAGTGCAGCTATTAAATAACGGGACTGCACGAGCAGCTCCAGACCTGTACCGTTGATCATTAAACAAAACGTGTGTTAGTTACTGCTAAACCTTCCCCCATTCCCAAGCAAAACCACGCTCCGTTACGTTGAAGTAACGTCGCGATCAAGCTTCATAAAAACATAAGAAACGCGAAAACTACAAATTTCGTTTGAAATTAAAGGTGGAAGACTTCCTTAAGGAGCTCTCACAAAATGATCTCAGGCGATGCTTCGAGACCTGGAAGGCTCATATAGACAAAAGCATTTCATTAATAAAGTATTTTTTGAAACTAGTCTAATCGTTTAATAACCACGTGCATACCTCCTATGAGTGCACGTAACAAGGGCCTGATAGTAACCAGTATTGGTAGAACGGGTATGCTGAATCCAGTGAAGATGTATCATATGTAGCTGAATATGTGTACAACACTGGTTTGGGTGCACGGTATCAGAACGTATAATATATCCAAAACCCTAAAATATGAGGCAAAAATATGTGGACAATATTCCATACTGTATAATGTCTGCAGTGGTTTGTAAGCAACATTAGCATGCAGCAAGGATCAACGAGTAGTCCGTCTTCCTTTCTGATAGCTAATTAACGAAAGAAGAGCAGAATACAATACTGCTGGATGGTGTTAAGCCATGACGTAATATGTGTAGTAATACTGAGAATCACTTCAACTTGGATCAGTGATTTTCTAGGAAAATCAGCTTGTGTTGTAGATCGTATAATGACGTCACCCGTCATTCCTGTGTACATCGAACACAGTGAAGTAACACAGTATCAATTTGGAACGCGATATTCTTTATTCATCTAGCTGTTTGTTTGTAACTCGAGTGAGGCAAACAAAAACAACCTTTCGATGGCACGGTGCTTAGAAAGAGGCAGGCAGTGGAGTAACCAGAAGATGATGACTCGACGGGTAATACTGAAATGGATTTTAGGGAAACAGGTTCTGGTGGGAGATGGATGGACCTGGCCCTGGATCGGCTTTGGTACTGGCAGCACTGGAACTACTTCCAGATCACGATACAGTTTCCAGTGACGGTGGATGTTTTTTTTTGTGGCCACACAGTATTAGTGCGAATTCAAATCCATTCTTGGGGTGTAGAGGCTATCCGATCGTCGACCCCATCGTTAGCCTCTTTAACGACTGGACTATTCATACTCCTACGCAGATCATAACGCGTCGTTAAATAAACAAAACAACCTCTACACCGTGTTGCTCGGCTGGCCACAGAAGCAGATTGAAAAGGCCGCTGAAATACCTTCAGCGACAGGATTACAACACTGTTCCAGTGTGCAGCGAGGTGTCTTCCACTATTCCAGTCACTTTCGCCTACGAGAGTGAGCAAGACTTGCCGCGTGGTGTTTGCGTCAGTAACCGGCCAGCACAAGCAGGTATCATCGGACGGGCGTGTGGTATATTCATTTGTCGCATGTGTGAATTAAACTAGTGCTACAGCAGTCTTCATGGTAACGAAAAGGAGCAGTCGTATCATTCCGAAGTAGTTGTTACAAAAGTAGTGTTTTCGCCTGTGATTGTGTGCTGTTACGTCAGCAGACATCGTTGTTTCGAACTCGAAATCGTGGAACTTTGTACTATTTGTAGGTAAGCATTGATTCCTTTGTGTAATTCCTTATTTTCTCCAAATGTTTAAGTATAAATGGAAGACAAATTTCTATTCACATCATTACAAAATTTGGCGAATAGCTCTAACACTAATCAAAAAAAGTCCGTCGTAGAATTTCTTGTTTAAAGAACTGTGAGTTACACGGGCGCTCAAGAAATTCCCTGTCTTTATGCAGTCTGAAAGTCCATATCTTGTTCACAAAATATCGCTATTAGAACATGAGTAAACAAACTTATGAATAAACATTAGTGATCTAGTGTTAACTTCCTAACGTGGAGGTGCTGTTGTATTCGACTCAATAATGGACATCATTTTGCGTGACTTTCGAGTAGGTATTAAGCCACTGAATACATTTATGTTTCTAATTTTTGATGCTGCATAAAGAAAATCTTTTATTTAAAAGGTTAATATGTTCAATATTAGCTTCTAACACTCATAATTAAACGTGCGCAACTGTTCTTCGCGTTCAGATTTTCTGGAGGTATCTTCAAGAAAAAAAAGCGCGGTAAATTTTGCGTACGTTCGTTATTTACAGAATGTTAGTTATCCGTTAGTAAGTGACGATATTCCGCCGCAACAATAGATTATTGTAGTGTTGACTGACATGCTAATGCAAATATTAAAAAGAACAGTATTTTATACATTGTTCCGTAAGGGACGTGGCTTATTTAGGGACTTTTTCCATTTATCTATCGTTTAATATAGATGTAATTGCATTGACCATAATGGCGAAAGTTTTGCAAATCGTGTGTTTCAAAGGACTGTTGTCATGGAGAAAAATCTTTAGAATAACATAGTTAGAAACAAACCTTCTGCAAGTATAGAAAAATAATATATAGCTCACTTTGCTTGTCTGTGTCGACGGAAGCTAACAGATAACGCCTTTAAAAAATGTATACAGCGCCGAGCGGGTCATGACGCGGCACTAATGAAGTATGAGAGTGAGATATTTAAGACGAACTCGAACTTTTTCTCGCGTATATTACTATCTCATAATTTGCTTAAAGCAAATGAGGACACAAATATTTTAATGACGTCCCATCCTTCCCTCTGCAGAGGTCTGAAAAGGTGATCACGTGAGTACGAAGCCTGTGTAGCTAACCGCCGATCGCAGCTTGAGTATTCTATTCTGGTATTTAGGTAAAACCCTAGAATTATTTGTTCATTGCGAAGTCAAAGAAGATTCCACATTTGAGAAAATTATATGAACAAACTTATAAATTAAACATTCCATCCGATACAAGTTGGGAACTAGGCGAAGAGTGGCGAATATGCAGGGAATGTAGTACGTATTAGGGCTGACAACCTTACCACCTTCATGTGTCGACTGTCTTGAAATCTGGGAGTCTCAACCTCCTGGAACCCTCAGGGCCTGTCCAGGCCTGTGCAGGAATTGCTTTACCTTTTCATGTAGTACGCATGAGGAAAAAACGCACATACACTTCTGACTGGGAGTCCTCAAGGCAAGGTAGACGTATATGAGAGGATTATATGAAAACATAACTCAGTTACATCGAAAACATGTGCCAAGTCAACCGTGACTTAAGAGAAAGCATTTGCGTACATTTTTATCGGCAGGCAATACGTTATGCTACAGCTTTGTTTAACGTGTTCAGTATATTTGGACGATACGTTTACAAATTGTCTACCTCTCACTGAATAAAAAAGTTTTGTTTCACAACGTCCGTTGAGTTCTGGCTTTACAGTGGAAGAACAAGGTACAGTGTTTTACTCATCCTGCGGTTCATGTGTAAGAGGATGATAATAATTACGGGCTAGAAGACAATTTCGGAGAAGATACGTTGAGGCACTTTGTGTCTTAACACACGTAAATATCTTGTAATCCTGATGGTGCTGTAAATTTATGGGTAGATACACATTTTCACTTATCATTATTTCTCGCTATTTATGAAGCACGCTTCTTGCTATATTACTTTCGAGAAACTTGTGGCTGACGCAGTAACTTAACAAATTTCAATTTTTTTTGAACTGACAAGCTTCCTGCTTTAATTTCCGATTTTGAAGTGAAACGACAAAATTTTATCCTACGTATTCTTGAGCACCTATATCTGATGTTTGAAATAGAGCACTTGTTTTAGTTTTCTGTAAAACAGTTTTGAAAACAGACACTTCTCTCCTTTAGAATTTTCTCTTTGACGTATCATATATATATATAATCTGAAATGTAAGGTAACGTTGAAAAATTTGCATGCGTATTCTAATTCATGGCACTTTTCCGGGAGTTTACATTTTTATGGACACTTACATGTGAGCTGATTTTCAGATCTTAAGCATATCTAGCAAGAAGTAAAAGGGTCTGGTTAATTTTTAAACCGATCTTGAGCACATATAATATTGGTTTTGATAATGCCATTTAATTTTTTGTTAACCGTTTATCATTCATTGTATGCCGAAGCACAACTCTGCAGTAGGATGACCTAACAATAGAGAGCTAAGTAAATCTACGGGTGTAATGTGATGTTATGTCTGTAGTCTATTACCATCATGCTAAATCTAAAATATTTCATAAGTTGCTGTTAGTACATCTAAAATATTATGCTCTGTGACTCTGCCACTGTTTTACAATGGAGATAAAAATGACTTCAACAAAAATAAAATTTGACTTGTTTAAGACGGTGAAGATTTTGTTTGTTTTATTTTTATTATAAAGCCGCTTTGTCTATTGGAACATACTACTTCTTGCCTCAGGGTAGAAATTAACCAAATTAGAGAAGTGGCTGGTTTATAACACAGGTTAAAGGAAACGGGTCACCCCTATCCTCTGGAATTGGGGTATAGCAGTTTTCAATGTACTGTAATATACTGCCAAGGAATAAGTACAGATGTACGAAATTTCTCAGTGAAAATTTCTAGTGTTGCTTAAACTTCGTAAATTTGCAGGTCATTATTTTTTATGTTTATGTTACTGAACGAAGAAGCAGGAAGCAGATGACATGATATTTATACAGAATTATATGAAAAAGAAACAATTTATGTGACATTATTGGTAGGACGTAAAAATACGGAGATTGTAATAAAATGCAATTACTTTCTTGTCTTAAGCTATCTGCTGAAACCAAATTAAGTTTTAGACGTCATTTAAACCTGTCCCAAAATGCAGGCCTATGTCTGGGTCCTGCTACGGCCATCATCCTTGTTCTCAGTTAATCGCATGTGGGAAATACCAGGTTATGAATCCGGCTAAGCGGCGTGTACTGATGATTCATGTTTTTCGTAAATTGTTGTAGGCTATTATGTAACGAATTTATCTGAACCACGTACAATACGATGGAAAGATGATATGAAAGGTAAATGGGCAAGGATTTGAAAAGAGATGGTCTTGCGAGATTTGAGGTTTTCACAGCGTTGATTCTGAGGATTCTGTTCTGGAATGTTACGCTGTGTAGCGTAACATTCCAGAAGAACAGATTCCAAAACGGCAGTGACTTTTATGGATACGCTATCCAGGCATTTTCTCGGGACAGAGAGGAAAATGTTTAGGCCCAATGATACTTCGGGCGTTGCATCTCGTGCGTCAGATTAAAATGTCTCATTTCTTACGTCGTCCGAAAAATGTACCAGTATGAGATTCCCACTGCGCAATTTTCTTTCCGATATCAACTGCACAAGAAATACACTGTTATAACTTAACGTCGATTACTGGAAATAATAATACTAAAAGTGAATTACATTTCCTTTCCACTCTGTTGAGATGTACGACTGGCAGAACCTTCACAGACTTTAGTGTGATAGACGCTTGTTAGTCACAGAGTTCCTGTTAGAGTTTTATTTATATATCATTCTTGTTTTCTATTTGTTATTTATTTATTAATTCATTTATGTTTAACCCGACGATATGTTTGTCTACCTAATTTTCAGTCTGTTCTCTAGCAAATAGTTTGTGGCAGAGCCAGGATAGCGCAGTTGCTATAGTGATTAGGTTACGGGTTAGACAAACGGAGAATCGTGGCTCAATTCTCCGCACGGGCAAGAGATTTTTGTGTTCTCCAAAACGTCCAGTCCAAATAGTGTTCCCACACAGCTTTCCCTTCAATGGGTATCGGAGGCTTTTTCACCGACTGTAAAGTGGGCTGGGCGTAAAGACGACTTATCTGCATCTAGTGCTGAGAATTAGAATAAATGGAGCTATACCTCCGCTCTTCCCTATGCCTTCATGGCTTTCGCAGGGACAAATTTATTCCTTATTGTATTTAACCGACCTTTCCCTGGAGCAGTTTTCAATCGCGCCTTTTATTCGCTTGGATTTGGGCTCAGTTATAGGACCGGAGGCCAACTGTCCTTGTTGAGGGTCTTGTGCTCTTTCCCAGTCCCTAGAAACAGACGCAGTGACACTTTTTCCGATGAGGCACGGTCACGTTCTTCCACATCTTTCCTGCTGTACAAGGTAGTTACAACCGAGCTACTGTATGAAGTTCCGTAACTAAATAGCTGTGAAAGCAGTTCAAAATGTATTTCATAGTATCAGTGTATGTGTATGTGTCTACAGTACATTTTCCATTGAAACAGCCTTCTAAATTGGCTCTGAATGCGTAACGTGAGTTAAAGCCGTGATCCACGACAGGGACAAGGAATGACTAACCAAGGTGACGCTGGTTTGTATGCATGCATTGCCAGCTCTTGCACTCTTGCACGTGAGGATGTCCTCCGTGGTCTTGTATCAAAAGGCAATTCTCGTGAAGGAATCCTTTTCTACATTAATGTACAGTCCCGTGAAATACTGTTGGTACAATACAGAAATCGGTAGAGTAGAAATGTGTATTCAGAATCTGACACACATGATCCGTCGTTTACGATTTTATACAATAAATGTGCTGTGATGTTTACTGATGGCTGGAATTAAAATGCACTTCTTCTCCATAACATAACACTTGCAATCTCAGTGATTTAAACCACGCCTAGTATTTAAATTTATATATATATATATATACATATATATCGATTCATATTACTTTCAGTATATTTATAATAGTTATAATTTGCCAGCACCATTCACTGTTTGTCCTCCCAATAAAGTATTTGTCTCTTAATCAGAATCTTCTTTCTATCTCTTTGGGCTGAAAACACAAATCTCTTGCTGCAAACCTGTTCACATCATATACTCCTTTTATTTCAATGAAGGTCGACAATATGACAAAATTTAAAATCGAAGTTGTAGACCTTGATGACCACTGTACCTTTTGTTAGTATAAATATTGTGTGCAGGGAGCAGCTTCTGTAAAAATGCACGAAGTTCGATTTTAGTTTTATGGAAAATAACGGTTCATTTCTTCGATAAGGATTCAAATTAAATTAGACTGGCAACTTATAAAAAATGTGTTAAAATTACGGGCTCCCAATTCCACCTATACTTTACACATATTATACAAGAAATGCATGGAATATTTTTAAAACTGTGAAGTGGTTACATTTATCTTAATAATATTGAAAATTTGGTTCGTGGCCGCGAAACGTGCACCGCTTCTAATTACAAATATTGGTGGGTTAATTGATGTGAAAATATTATTTGTTCTGGGAACCATATGAAGTCACGAAGTCATAAATACACTTGTAATAAGTATAGACACTGCAGTTTATCTCGTAAACTAAACGTCCCAAGACGTATATTGTATAATATTTTTGAGTTATTTTTAAACAGGAGTCACACCAGTGAAAGCTTGTGGGTGAGTTTTGTTTCACACTGTACAGTCTGAGTTACTGACGGCGTCGTTAAATAGACTAAAATACCAATATTTCAATTTTTCTCAAGCCGAAGAAGGCCAAGATAATAAAATATACATCGCCTCATAAACAATAACTATACTACAACTAGGATTACGTATTCTTCGCTTATTTATATACTTTTCTAAAGACGTGGTAAAGCAACGAATGAGAGATTAATAATGAATGATAAATTAAGAAAAATTTTGGAGGAAGGGAAGGGATTGAAGAAAACACTAAAAAAAAAAAAAAAAAAAAAAAGACAGAGTCGGGTCCAAGAACCGAACTTTGGGTCTTCGTCATAACAGCCAGAAGTGCTCATTTTTTAGGCCTAACAGCCAGCAAACGACATGCTTATTGTTCTCAGCATAATATGACGAAGAAGACATGCCACGTACAGGTGACAGTAACAGCCGAGTGGGACAATTATAGCAGCTACTTAACGACAAAAGCTGAAATGTCCTCCGGAACATAGCCTCGAGGAAGGACAGCGGCTGTGGTATTATGCACAGTGGCACAGTGCTGGTATCGGCTCATGTTTCACGTAACTTTCATATGTTGCCTCTGGGTACAGCATTTTCAATCTGCAATATCAAATGCGTAAGGTAAAGCAGTACCTATATTTAATTAACGACCACACCATGCAGACTTACGGGAAAGGGGAGGTATGGCTCCACGTATTTTTAACCTTTGCATCAGAGAAGATGACTTGTCAGATTCATGCCTTGGCATATTGATCCCGGGAAAAGTGCTTTCAGAATCCATTGCCTTGGTGGCCGCAGAGTCAGTTTTTATTCTGTGGAAGAGTGAAAAATCCTTTCCTGGCAGCGGGAATTGAACGCCTTGTAGCGTAGTCACTGTGGTACTGCCTTTTTGTAACTCTGGGTCCCTTACTGGAAGGATGTTCTTTACGTAACAGGCTACCTCTATTGCTTGTTCCACAATATGACTAGACTGTCGCAACGTACTGACAATATAAAACAGGCGGTCTAGGTACAGTCAAACCACAAGTTTCCTCATTCCTGACGCCCTCTTTGGTCTGGGCTGCAAGTGAAATAATGGAATCTGCTTCTGTGATTGGATTTACTGTCTGTTCTTCGGCCCGTGCCATCGTTCTTCAAAGTCCTTCTTACCAAGCCTTACTTTATCCTTTCCGCACACAGCAATAATCGGCCGGAACCCTCTTTCCCACCCACCCAAAAGGCTCGCAAGGCCCACAGCTGGGACGCGTGCAGCCGGTTGAGAAACACCGCAATTAAGGGTCCTGCCAGAAACGCTTGCATTGGTTTATCTGTGTTATTTTTACATTCTTTTTATACGATGTGCACCCTATAGACCCACGATTTTTCCGTGCACATAATATTCTTATTTTCTTCCCTAAACTTCTTAATTCGGACGAGGTGCTTTGGACATCAAAATACAATGCATTATCTTTCAGCCACAGTGGCTTTCTCCGCTTTTTCTTAAATATATACTTCAGTTCCTTGAGAAGAGGCAGAGGGGTGGATCTCTTACAATTTGGAAGGTCGGAGTTCCTAATTGTCTCTGCCAGAACGTAATGGAGTTTTCACAGTTCGTTTGTAGAACAGTACTCGTTAGTTTCCCGTCTTGTTCTACGCACAACGAAATCACTATACCGTAATCCACTTTGCCATTGTTCACTTTACTCCAGCGTTTTTCAAACTTCGGTCGCAACCAAAATTTGATTGCGAAGCTATTCTGAGTGGGTCACGAAACAATAATTTGCATGCTGATTTAAAAAAAAATATAGGATGTTTATCTTCAATTCATTAAATTATTATTATTAAAACTATAAAGTTATTAAAATACCACATTCGTTATGCCCATAAGATTGCCCTCCCCCTTTCCTTTTTCGGTAATACCAATGTCACCCGAGAAATTTTAACAAGAATGTCGTAAACTGAAGCCCTTAAAATGCCTACAGCTCAAAGACTTTTTTCGTAACTTATCCTGTGAAATTTTCTCTGGAATTTTACTTTGTATAATTAAACACATTGAAAACAATTCGCCATTCTTTGCTTCTAAGCACAAATCCACTTGTATGCTTTGCTAACCTTGATCCCGTTCTTCATAAGCATAGACAGAAATCTGCTGGCGTTCGTTTCACAGAAGTGCTGACCTCAAACGGTGCGACCTTAGCAGATTCCTTACCAGACCAAATACGGAGCCGCTCAGGGTCTGAAATGGTGTCGTGGCTTTCGCGAGGTCTGCTGCTCTAAGTGCTTTCAACCAACGTCAGGGAGTAGCAGCCCACGTGTTGCTATCCCAGTCTCCATTACAGCAAGGAACTTGCCGATGAACGCCTTAGAGACATAGAGACTCTACGCAATTTACCTGTCTTTATAGGTCTGTGCTTGTGCGTAGGTGTTCCTGTGTGTTTGTCCGTCTCCCTTAGTTTCTGTACTTGTTCCTGTGTTGTTCATGACGGTCCCTCTGTCTGTCTGCGTGCGTTCCTCTTTGTGTTTGGATCTGTCTTTCTGGGTCTGTTTTTGTTCCCGTGTTGTTTGTCCCTCTGCATGTCCGTGCCTTTGGTTAACTACGTACCTGTGCGTCTGTGAGTGTTCCTTTCTTGTGACGGTTGGTGCCCCTCTGCATGCCTGTACATATCCCTTTGTTTGTTTGGGCTGTACCTCTGTTCGTGTGTACATGATGCTGTGTGTGTGTGTGTGTGTGAGAGAGAGAGAGAGAGACAGCACAGCGTTTTACTTGACGAATCAGTTTATTTCACAACCCCTGCAAACTAGCATGAAAACTTCAAGCTATGTTACCAGTTTTGTACCTTTCATTGTCTGTCAAGATTTTATCATTGCTGAACTTAAATAATTCGTATTAAATTTAAACACCAACGCAATGAAATATAGTTTATGAGATATAAGTACTCATTTTGTAACGGTTAAAGTTTCTGAATATTGCAGCCGACAAAACCCTTCTTTCCTTCCTCTGATGGTGCTGTCCGGGCCAGAGGATAAAATTTATGAAGTGGTCCGTAGGCATTTACGTGTCTGAAAGGCCTGGTCTTATCGATGACATATCTATATGAAACATGTCACTGTGTATGGTTGTGAATGCTTGCCTCTCATTTCAAGAGAATAAAATTACGAGTGTTTGAAAACAAAGTACTCACAGAAACATTTGGACCAAAGAGAGATGAAATGAGTGAAACATTTGGGATGAAACATAACGACAATTTGGTTATACAAACTGGTCAAATAGTTCTGTTAGGGTAGCAAATTTAAGAGGTTCCGGTAGACTGGCCATGTAGCTAGGATGGTGGAGAAGGAACGTAAATGTACACAGAATTTTCGTAGGAAAACCTGTGAAACCGGCTGCTTGGGAGACTGAGAATTTATTGGCAGGATGGCATTAATACGAAGTACACGTCTTAGAGTAAATAGCTGTGATCGTGGATGGAACTGTTTCAAGATCAATGCCAAAGACGGGCTTTGGTATAAACGGTGTTGAATCTTCGGATTCCACTATTAGAGAGTAAAGTTGAGGGAAGAAACTGGACATGGATTACAAACCCGTGGACCAGGCAAACACATTTGTGACTAAAGTAAATATGAAAAAATTAGTACTCACGACGCGATTGTGTTTGTGTAGTTCCAAGGCCATCTACTCTGAAGCATCTCCCTGCCGTAGATAGAAGTGGAGACTGCGCATTCGGCCAGATATGACGTAAGGCCAGGCACGTAACATGCTAATAAATTTCCACGAATATGCAACGTGGTTTTGCAAGCGCACACATCCGTTTGCCGCACAGAATATCGTTCCTGTGCTATGCGCCCATATCCCTCAGGCCAGGAAGGAAATTTGTTGGGTATCAGACGTCTATTCAATTGTTTACCATAATGACTGGGTAATTGCATTCGACGTTTCGAGACAACGCAGTATCCTCATTTCCAAGTGTCTAAATGGATCCTCGAACAGTCGTAATCTGATTAACTAGTAACGTGGCCTCTTATCCCAGAAGAAGAGAATCTCAGTTCCACCGTTGCAAAAATCTCTGTCTTCGTCATACATACAGAAATTTATCGGAAAATCTTGTGGAAAGCGTATAGTATGGCCACACAGGTGGACGATAATATTAGAATGGCTCTTGTATTTCAGTGATACAGATCGTATTGAACTGGCTGAGGATTCATTTCAATGTCATGATTCTAGTTACCGGTACAGTAACTTACGGTTCTAATCCCCCAGCAATTGGTTGCTAGGAAGACACATTCAAATAATATTAGAACTGAACATAAATGGCGACGATCCTCATGTCAGGTTCTTTGTAGCCACCTTGCTGAAATCTTGCTGCTTCCCCACGAGTCTAGTACAACGGGCGTGCCCACACACAGGGCGTGCCAGGCAGGACGTACGTGTATGAAGGCCAAGCCAGTCCGCCCTTAGCAGGCATCCATTCGCATCATCATCATCATCATCGTTTATTTATTTATGAAACGGAAACCCATCAAGTACAGCATACTGATTACTTATCAATTAGACAGGTGGTTAGGAGTGTACAAAACACACGTACACACACAATGTCACTCCTTCCTTCTTCGGAACCCCACTAGAGAATTGTCTGCAACCTATACACTAATTAAACCTGACACACCTAGGATCCAGTATATCAATTTTAGCTGGGAAACTGGCACCGTTGGAGGGCTGAGAAGTACACGGTAGCATACACTTATGATGAATTTTCGGGAAACAGGTTATGAAAATGGGATTCTATGAAGTAGCAGGTTTTGTTATTAGTGGTGTTAAAACTACGGGTTGTATTGCTATAGAATTAACTACGTGAACAGTACTTTTAAGTGTACATAACCTATTCATCTTTGAAACGTAATTTGATTTAGTGAAAATCTCTTAATATACATATTCCCGGCAGAAGCAAGAGATATTTGTCCTCTGCGTAGAGTCCAGAACTTCTCTGGAGCTCACCCAGCCTCTTATTTAAAGTGTGTCGGGAGCTCGTTTCCAGGAGGTAAAGCGGCGGGCACGTAAATCTGAGAAATTTCTTCCATCTGTTCCCGAGTTTTTAAATGTGCGGAATTTCATTTTTATATATTTATAGTTTATTGAACGACACCATCAGCAACACAGACTGTGTAGCGTCGAAAGTTCGGTTGATGGCGTGTGATGAATTATAAAGGACATGGATGAGACCGGTCTCGGCTTACTTCAAGGTACTACCGCGGGACTGACTGACTGACTGACCACACTGGCTGTGCCGTCTAAGGCGGCGTGTGTTATCTTCCGTAGCTCCAGCACCGGCATTGTTGAATCGACCCACACTCGTAGTATCAATATAATTTCTATTTTCTGTTTTTGTATTGTGTTGTATAGGTAGAGGCCTTGCGACTGGTCGTTCAGTTGTCCAAGAAATCTCAGTTTACAAACAACATTCAGAAATACGTTATACGGGAAGAGCTGGGCCGCACTGGCCTGTAGTAGACCCTACCATAGACATAGCACAGCATAACTGTCAAGTTAAATACGCTTGAAGATTTCGTTTTTCCCATTGCTTCTCAGGGTGACAGTTGTTAAGAACTACACTTCATGCAAGATGGAGCAATATCACACTTTGCGCTTCCTGTCCGTACTTGGCTTGACAATCATTTTCTGGTCGGTGGATTGGGCGTTGAGGACAAAAAGAATAGCCTCCGTGTGATTTCTTTTTGTGGGGTTGGGCCAAAGAAGAAATCCATCAATCAAAGCCAAGAAAATTTGATGGAATGAACAACAAATTCGGGATATTGTGCCGCTGTTACTTTTGATATCTTAGAAAAAAGTGTTGAGTCTGTGTCTTGCAGGTTGCAGTAGCGTTGGAGCCTGTGCTGAAATCTGACACGAAACGGTAGTCAAAGATTCATAACAGGTACATTCCGAATACGAGTCAGAAGCGTTACCACTTGAGCCGACTTGCTCTCTTGAGTGCGTCCAGCTAAGTTTGGGCCTCCTGTATGTATCCTCGTATATGGTGTGGTACTTAATTAAGCACAAAGACAGCTGTATATCTTCAACGTATTTGAATAACTGGATTCAAAGTACACGGTCGTAATTTAGAGTTGACAGTTATGTAACTGTTCAAAATATCTCCTGCTTTTATGAAACCCGAGCCTTCATTACCGTGCTCAAAAAAGTTTGCCATTCTACCCTAATCTGAATTAGTTAAATTCAGCTCACACCTTCACACCCTGTATGTATAAAATCAGTCTTATTATTATCCTATCATGTGCATAAATATCTCAAGCGTCCTTTATCCGTGCAACTTTCCAACAAAAACTTTACCTGCATGAGACTTCTCATTACGTTCTCTTATCTGCCTTGTCCTTCCTTTCCATTTGTTATTTTTCACTTCATGGTACAGGCAGTCCAGCCTTTTTCGACTTAGTACATTTGTTCCACCGTCTGCAAAAACTTTTTCCATCTGGGCATCCGTTTGTTAGGTCTGTGTATAATTCGTTTCGATGTTTATTCATCAGTTACACTTTCCAAATTGCTTATCCATTGTTTCACTGTTTATGTGTTTTGATTTGTAATAATTTTATTTTTTTTAAATTCTTCCTTATTTCCAAATATTACTGTCAGCACTTTGTTTTCAAACAACTCTCTTGCCGTAGAGTAAGAAATTCACTTTCACACTCGCATAAAATGAGAAGGAAAAATGTGTTTGTGTATTTTAAACTTTAGAACCTCAGGTAGTAGATGACAACCCATTTGCAAGCTACCTTCTGTGAAGAACGTTGGCGATCAGACGTGTCCTTTCCAGCATTTTGTTGGCGCGAGGAGGCACATATATGTGAACACCTGTATTTTTCTCTGGACTGACACGAAGTACGTAAAGCTTTTCTTGCAGATTTATGAAACACACTTAAAAAACAAGAAAGAAATATGCTGCATTCCTCTTCACGAGAACGGGGCGTTTGCCGTGAACTGACGCCCCTGCTAAATCACGTGAAAAATAAAGGTTTAATGACATGAAGTGGCGGCACATGAAAAGACACTTGCCCATAACTGCGTGTTTGTTCTCGGAGCGTGAGTGCCAGAGGCGTGTCCCCGTGGCCTACAATGAGGGAAATAACAAGAAATTGCAAACCGATTGAAAAGTGAATCGTGATTTCTTCGCTTTGTAGTCCAGGGCCAAACATTGCAAAAGAAAGGGGGGATAAATGGTGAGAAAGGAGGAATAAACGTTGAGAAAAACTGAGGCGAAAAACAAGCCGCTGTGGGCTATAATCTGAAGTTGAAAGCTACATGCAGTAAGGAATGTTAACTTTTATTAAATATGTTGGCGTCTAAATATTTAAGCATTATGTTGCTTCTGATCACCACACTTCACTACGTGTGCCTATGCAATCGTGTATACCCCCAGCAAGCTGCATTGCTACCAGTAGGGTCTCCCAAGCCGGACAGATCAAAAGGGTAGGAGCCAGACGAAGAGAGATGCCTAGGAGATGGGAAACCGAATAAAAACTCCCCTGATGCCGGAAGCAGCGACATCAGTAGCGACATGAAGCACAGAGCAAATGATGCTCGAGATGGTTCATGATCGTGTAGCAACAGGCGTGACCAGAGTGGTCTGAACGGCTGCTGTACTGCGATGTGGAAAGCAAATGGAAAAACTACCACATTATTACTTTTCCTGGATAGTCTCTTCCAGAAACAGAGACAAATGCCAAATGCGAGATGCTTCCTCTGGAGACAAAACGATCCGGAGGTAAACTACTCCCCCATTCGGATCTCCGGGGGGGAGTGTTTCTAGGGGAGACACCACGCGGTAATGACTACAGACAACAGCAGAAGACACAGAATGAACATAACAGCTTCAAGATAGGCACTTGGAACGTAAGGACCTTGAATCAAGGAGGAAAACTCGAAAATTTGAAGAAAGAGATGCAGAAGAACGCAGTGTCTGTGCTAGGTGTTAGTGAAGTGCGGTGGAAGGGTCAAGGTGAAATAAAAAGTGGTGATTATACAGTGTATTATTCCGGGGGTGACAGTGCTGAAAGAGGCGTAGCTATAGTAGTGCATAAAAGCGTAGTGAAAAGTGTTGTTAAGAAGAGTGTGTATAGTGACAGAATCATTGCTATTAAATTGCAGGCAGAACCGGTAAGTATTTTGATAGTGCAAGTGTACATGCCAACATCGGACTATGAAGATGACAAAGTGGAAGAGTTGTATGATATAATTGAAGAAATTCTTGAAGAGGATGGAAAGGGCGCGACAAACACGATTATAATGGGAGATTGGAACAGTGTGGTTGGAGATAAAGCACATCACAACACTGTTGGACCATATGGACTGGGAAGGAGGAATCAGAGAGGTCAAATGCTTATTGACTTCTGTGAAAGAAATTGACTTGTTATAACAAACACATGGTTCAAAAAACCTAAAAGAAGATTGTACACGTGGAAATCACCAGGAGATAGGAATCGATATCAGCTGGACTATGTACTAGTGAAACAGCGATTCAGGAACAGTGTGAAGGATGTGCAGACACTGCCTGGAGCAGATATTGACTCTGACCACAATTTACTGGTTGCAAAGATCTGCACCAGATTGAAGAAGATCATGAGGTTCCACAAGAGAAAACCAAGATGGGATTTGGAGAAGCTATATGCTCAACGACAGGTAGTACACGATAGACTAGAAGAACAGCTTGGTGCAATCAAATGTGAAAGTGGGAATGTGGAAGTGCAGTGGAACAATATCAAGAAATGTGTGTTAGATACTATGAGTGGTTTGGTTGGAAAAGTCGAGAGGAGAGCAAGAAAGCCATGGATTACACAGGAGATGATCAGTAAAATGGATGAACGAAGGAAATGGAAGAATGTCAACAATGAAGAAGGAAGGAAGAACTACAGAAGACTGAGGAACGAATTGAAAAGAGCCACGGACAACGCCAAGAAGGAATATCTGGAGAGCATATGCGACGAGATCATAGAATTTCAAAGAATAGGACGTTATGATTTAATGTACATGAAGACAAAGGAACTAGGTTGGAAAGAAAACCATGGGATTCAAAACATTGGCATCGAAGACTCTCAAGGCAATATAATAATAAATCAGAGACGAGTATTGCAAATTTGGGAGAATTATATCACAGAGCTCTACGATCGAGCTAATCGACCAGAACATCTAGACGTCGAACCTGAAGATGAAGTAGATGAAGACGAGAAAGGCCCTTATATTTTGCAAAGTGAAGTTGAAAAAGCTATCAAGGAGATGAGGGATAAGAAGGCTACAGGAGATGATGATGTACCTGGGGATGTACTCAAATTGTTGGGAGAAGGTGGTCTAAGGCTAATGACACAGATGATCAACAGCATGTATGTAACTGGAGAATGGCCCAGAGATTTTATTGAAGTTACAATGATTGCCTTAAAGAAGAAGCCCAAAGCTACAAAATGCAGCGACCATCGCACAATCAGCATCATCGCACATGCAGCAAAGATAGTAGCGAGGATACTTAGAAGAAGAATTGAGAGGAAAATTGAAGATGCACTTGGAGAAGATCAGTTTGGATTTAGAAGAGGAAAAGGAACTAGGGATGCAATTGGGATGCTGAGAATAATATCAGAACGAACCTTGGTCATAGATGAGGAATTGTGTGCTTGCTTCATAGACTGGCAGAAGGCATTTGACCGTGTCAACTGGACCAAATTAATGCAAATCCTAAAAGGAATTGGGATAGACTGGCGCGAAAGAAGATTAGTCAGCAAATTGTACATGGAACAAAGTGTCAAAATACGACTGGACCAAGGGGAGACGAGAAGTGTGAAGATTGGAAGAGGAGTTAGACAAGGTTGCTGTTTGTCACCGATTCTGTTCAACTTATACAGCGAGTACCTTACCAAGGAAGCTCTTGAAGGGTTTGGAGACTTCAAAATAGGAGGACAAGTAATTCGCACTGTGAAATATGCAGATGACCTTGTGCTACTGGCTAGAGAAGAAAACGTGCTACAGGGCATGATTGATAGACTAATTGAAATTGGAAGACGCTATGGAATGGAAATGAATGTGGGAAAAACTAAAGTAATGAAAATCTCAAGGCAACCATCCCCAATGAAAATTATGATAGATCAAAAACAATTGGAGAATGTGGAATATTTCAATTATTTGGGTAGCATGATAACAAGTGATGCAAGGTGTACACGTGAAATTAAATCCAGAATTGCCATGGCAAAAACAGCATTCAACAAGAAGAAAAATCTTTTCACCAGCAAACTGGAATTAAATTTAAGGAAGAAACTAGTAAAGTGCTACATTTGGAGCATAGCTTTGTATGGTGCTGAAACGTGGACACTTCGGAAAGTAGATCAGAAGTATCTGGAAAGTTTTGAAATGTGGTGCTGGAGAAGAATGGAGAAGATCAATTGGACCGATCGTGTGAGAAATGAAGAAGTATTACACAGAGTCAAGGAGGAGAGGAATATACTACATACAATAAAAAGAAGAAAGGCTAACTGGATTGGTCACATCTTGCGTAGAAACTGCCTTCTGAAACACGTGATTGAAGGAAAGTTAGAAGGAAGGATAGAAATGACGGGACGACGAGGGAGAAGACGTAAGCAGCTACTGGATGACCTTAAGGAAAAGAAAAGATACTGGAAATTGAAAGAGGAAGCACTAGATCGCACCCTGTGGAGAACTCGCTTTGGAAGAGGCTACGGACCTGTCGTAAGACAGACTACAGAATGAATCAATATTGGAGTCGACAGTGCGAAATATAGTGGTTAATCCTAGACATCTTAACAAACAAGAAAATTTGGTGACAAGACCAAAACATCACTTAGAAGGAGCATATTGAGTGACATGCCATTAGGATTACGGTCAGAACATTTCAAGCTGTATAAACAGACACACGAAATAAACACACATACATATTTGTGTGTCTACTTGAATTCGAAATGACGAGTTTAATACTAACTTACAATATGAAGATCGCATTACAGATAACATACATTGTATCGTCAGATGTATTTTATATCTTGTTACATATTCGCAACCTCAGAAAAGGTTTAAAATAAAATTTACATCTTTTTGATTCTTATTTCCAAATGATTTACTCGGCGAGTCAGTTCTAATGAGTCGGTTCTAATGAAACGCACAATCTTTAATTTCGCTTCATGTAAGAAGCGGAAAAATTAGATGAACATTGACTAAGGAATAATTAATTCAACAACTTTTAGTTCAGAATTCTAGCACCAAATTTCATCAAAATTCATTAATTGATTTCGAACGTGTGATACGAAGTATACGAGCTGACAGGACCACATTCTTTCTGTGACGCAACAGCCCAACAGAGGCCCAGGCCGCCTCTTTGTTGACGTAGATCACACACACACACACACCGGGTAGGACTCTGAACGAGTGATCAGCTCGTCGCAGAGGCAGCTGCTTATACAAAACACAATAAACACAAGAGACGAACATTCATGCCCTCAGCGGGATTCGAATCCGCGATACCAGCAGTCAAGAGGCTGCAGGCCTACGCCTTAGACCGCACGGCCACATATTTTTGCAATTTATGAAGACAACAAATAAAAGGATTCTTCAGGACGGACGAACATAAATGAAGAAATGACGATGGACATGAGCGAAGAAGAGCTTTTGTAGTCAATTGCCAAATAGCAACCCGCTGATAGCTTGTGTGAAGTACAGCCGCCTGCAAGGTGGCCGTGTGAGGTCAATTTTCCAACTACTTAAGCGGATATTTTTGCTGTCCGCTAATTGAAAGAGATGCATAAAATTGACGCATAATCAGAAAGTAGAATCTGTCGGGCTTTCCTTTCCTATGTTCCATGCTCAAATTACTGAACGGATTTATACAAAATTTGGTGCTGATGTCTGTGTCCACGTAAGCCCGAGATGTCATTAGCAGTGAATCAAATGTAGCATTGTCGAGGGATAACAACGGCGATTAATTCACTGAATTGAGTGCTACATTTAATTTCTTATTTTCTCATCATTTTGTTCAATGAGAGCCGCGGTTGCATGGTCAAAAACTGCAACTCTGTGTACGTATTACAGATCCTGGGGCAAAGATGGGCTAACGTCCCTGAGAATTTCTGTGGTTGTCCTCAGTTACTGTAGGAACAGTCATGACAATACTTTAAATCAGACAACGATCCTTTCTTTCCATTTGATTTCCAATTCACTACCCATACGTCATATTTTGTAGTTGGAAGATCGGCTTTCAATAAATCAGAAATCAACTCAGTAGTGTGGTTTATTTCTGCCACATCTGTACTACATGTCGATTGTCATAATCATTGCAACACTGCTGTGATATTAATTTGAATGGTCTGGCATCTCTGGAAGCAGGAGTGTAACATCATTAGGCCGTGTGACGGCTTTCTGTGTTAATCGGGCTGACAGGTTGCGCGCCAACAAGTCGCCAGGCCCGTCGGGTGTCGTCATCAGAGCTAACCATAGCGATTCATACAGACGCCGAACGGACCGGCACCATATAAACACACTAGCCTACTGGTGAGGAAGCCTCGTTACTCTTTGACCAGTTACAGCAGTTTCACGTGTCTCCTCCACCCGGTACATTTAAGATGATAAAATCAAGCAGAACAACATCGGTGGTGCAACATGTAACACGCATTAAGGAAACGAGATATGCTCACAAAAGTTTGGTCGGAAAATCGAAAGGAAATAGATAATATGGGATATCAAGGCGTAGGAATAAAATATTAAAAGGAATAGTTAATTAAGAGAAATACGGTTTGATATGTGGACTAGATTAAATAAACTGGATCAAGCTAGGTTCCTATAGAGGGCTTTGTTGTACTCAATAATGTATATTCGGGTTTTATAGTAGCGGGGAGTCTTATGACTATCTAACCAATTGCCAATTTTATGCAGTTTATTCTTATGTAATAATTTCAATTTCACCTTTTTCCATGTATCGAAGGCATAACCTTTCTCCTTAGCGCTTTTCTTTCAGACACTTAGACTTGTAATTTGTCTTTACCGCTCATCTTCTGCACTGCCATGTGGGTGAGACACACAAGCGTACTGACGTTCAGGCGGGTCACTGTTTTAGGTATGACGCGCTGTCACGTTCTGTATAATTATGAGTTACATATGCGACATTCACGCAGATAATTTACATTTTCCTGACATTACATTTCTTAGGCTTGCTCCTGAAAATTATACAGTAATATAATCGGAGTGTAACAACAACAACAACAACAACATGATGATGATGATGATAATTTTTTTTTTATGGCTCGACAGCCCTATATGGGCCTGGGCCTCCTCGTTTCGTCGAAGTTTCATGGTCACACACATTTGAGACACACCACACTCGGTAGGACTCCTCTGGACGAGTGAGCGGCCCGTCGCAGAGACCTCTACCTGACAACACACAACAATCACAAGAGACAGACATCCATGCCCCCGGTGGGATTCGAACCCACGAGCCTAGTAAGCGAGTAGCCGAAGACCCACGCCTTAGACCGCACGGCCACTGGGATCGGCCGATGATGATAATGATAATAATAATAATAATAATAATAATAACAAGAAACTGTTAAAGTAGTCCCTGATTTCTATTGCACATTGCCATATCATACTATCACGTATTAAAGACGCTTGATTATTATCAGAAATGCAATGACAAAAGCAATTGATAAAAATATAAAAATAAATTAAAAGTGTTGAGCACTTTCTTGTGTAATATACAATAAATCAGTTAAGTTCAACAATGTTAACAGCTTTCTGTTGTAAATCTAAACGAACAGTTGCTACAATATTTACCAGAGTCATGGGGTCGTAGGCCATGGGACCTTGGAGTCACTGCTACAACTTGAGTACTTAGTAATTGCAAAACAGCTGTCTGGTAATTTGTAAAGACACTTGAGCAGGCCGGAATGACTTGTGGGTGAAGAATATATTCACTTACTAATTTGTTATTGAAACGCAGACACGAAATACACAGCCCTATTCACGCAAACCCTCTCTCCTAGCAAGGCAAGTACAATGTTTATAGCCAGGAATTTGTGCTTGGTTGGCAGGCACCGTAGATTACAGCGCGTGATTTTCAATTAATAAAGTTATACGGACAGCTGGTTTACAGCATTCAAAAGAATTGCGTAACTGAATTCAGCATTAACACATCTGAAGGAGAAAGAAGCACTTGCTGGAGAACAGTAAGGACAAAGAAGGTCAACGGAGACCATTGGAGCCAGCGTTCGACCTTCAGAAGGAAGCCTACACTCTAGGAACCCGTTCCCTATAGGCAACCCAACCTACGCAAAACGAGTTGGCAGGTCTGTTTATTTATAAGCATTTTTCTTAACGTTGTCAAAGCTTTAGACTTTTTCCCATTTGACTCACAAAGCCTGAAAAAACACATGCGTCTACAACTACAGCTATCAGGATTAGACCCTCCTTCAAGGCCCACTGTAACATTCGAAATTTTTCAATTTTGTTCACTCCAGTAAACTTAAATAATAAATAGGCTTACATGTATTATCTATTTTGTGGACTACGTGGAAAGCATGTTTGAAATTCAATTTTTAATATTTATGGTGTTGTAGACAAATTAAACGAAAAATGACAAAACAATAAGCTTAGAGTAACAATTATGGTGCTTTTGTTCCGTTACTGCTCGATTGATTTCAAAAGCCACCTTTGTTCAATTACCTTCAAAACAGTAAGACTGACAACAGTGTGTTCCTGACGTACAGAAGGGCTACGCATTTAATTCTTTTGTATAGCTTTTTTCGAAATATTTTTCGCTGCAACAAACGTTTAAAAACTTACGCTCAAGATGAGGGCATAATCCATGTAGGTCTTATGTGAAATGCCTATTCCTATTGAAACATGTCAATAGTCTGGTAAACATGTCAGTAAAAATTTAATGGAAATTGGTTTAGTAGCTCTTGACTTGTTACCTGCCAACAGACGTGGCAAAGCTGATGGGCACACTTCTCAACATCATTATAACGTGCCAAATAAGAACGTCTCTGACCGAGGATAAAATATAAGGCAAAGACCAGAGAACTGGAAGCGGCCTGCAGCACGTCGGCACGTCAGCAGCCTTAACCTCGTAGAGAACAAAGAGAGGGATCGGTCAGTTCTATATAGACAAACAATCGCTGCTGATTATGCAAATCATACGTAACAAATAAATATAAGACAAGACGTGAGCAAACTGCAGAGTAGGTCTGTCGAGCATACCTGTGATTTCTGTGCGCCTTCATGTCATGGTACTGTAAATGTTTTGAATGAAAAATTTTTTGTATGTTTTGACATTGAAAATACGACGACTGGAGAGTGTGTGACAGTTCGAAGTTTGGAAAAGTAGAGTCGTTGATATTTTGTACAAGATCTGACCATGAAGTCGCATACCAGTACAAGCTAGGCACTGTCTACTTCGTTCAAAACAGTACTGTCTATAGAATATATTTACGAATATTCGATTTTGTCATCTAGTGCCACAAATATTTGTGGTTTTTAAGAAATGTAAATTTTAAGCTACTTGGAAAGGTACTAAGAAGAAAGTTGTGATTACAGTCGTACAAAATCTCACGGAAGTTTAATGATTGTTTCTGGTGTCTACTAGTTGAGGGAAACACTTGCTGTAGCTCTTTATATAATGTGGTCAATCTGATTCATAAATTATGCGTTACGTAACGTACGTATTACAAACATAACAAGGGCATTGTTATTTAAGTATTCCGAAAAATGCTTTCTCTATTACAGCAAATGATAATGCTCCTAATTTAAAACAAGGTAATCGCAGAGAATCCAACTATAAATGGCGGTTTTAAAAAGTGGCATAAAATTAGCATTCACAGAGAAAAAATGCGGTATCTGTGATCGCCCTTTGTGACGACACGCATTGCTGACTAGCATTTGTTCTTGTGGCCCCCCAGAGAGACTTCCGTAAACAAATGACGGCCGAATTGCATAACACCTATTCAGAACTGGTGTGAATGCTAGAATTCAGACATTTTATTACCGCTACACTCAAGCGCCAGTCTCCTGACTTTTGCATAATTGTTTAACACTATTTGATACCAAATAAAGTACGATACGTATGAATAAATAAAGCTAAAATTAATCATATCTAAACAACACAGAAGTCAAGAATATATTTATTTGGTGTCAGACTTTGAGATATGAATTTATATTCAAACTGCAAAATGCATACTATTACTTCAAGTAAAAGAAGTTCTTTATTTAACAAGGCTGTGTAATGTCGACGGTAGACAAATGAAATACGAGTGTAGTGCATTGGCGGAATGCTGCTGACAGGGGAAAACGGAAGCATTAGGGGAAAACCTGTTCCATTGCCACGCTGTCTACCCCAAATCCCAAAAGCATTGTCCTGGGAGTGTACTTGACTACAAATCACACTTAGAAGCTCTAATTGTCTAGGTTTTGAGTTACTTCTTATTATATCCGTGAAAGAAACGTGTTTTGCAAGATCTCAACAGTTACAGTTAACTACCAGTAACGCTTCAAAATAAAAATGTTCCCATTGAAACATTCAAAGCAAAGAAGTTTACTATGCAAAAAATGAGAATTGAAATACTTGAGCAGTAACTTTATATTTGATGAAAACCGTTCCTATCTCTATGGACTTCGAAGATCCATCACCGTCATCACAAAAGTCTGGCATGGCACCCTGTTATGAGACACTTCAATCGACTTCTTATTCAAAACGTTTATTTCCATAACACAAATTTTAACATTACTTACGCACGTGAAGTATTGGCTTTTCAGTGATGCTTGCTACTCCATAGTAACTTGTATTGAAGACTGAAGGCACTGAGGATAAGAAGCCACTCCAGTTTCTTTCACGGTTTGCGATCTGCAAATGTAAAGAAAATAAAACGGTCAGTTTCTTTAAAACACTCTGTGTAATTTATTTCTTTTGCACGTTGCTTCATCTCTCTTTGTCTCAGTTATTTTTGTTAGTAATATCAGTAACGATAACAGACTGTTTCAGATATATTACTCACGTCTTAACTTCCATGTGTCCATTGCCTAGTACGCAGAATATAGGCATAATTGCGAAAACATGTTTTGTTCTACGAGTATATCAACTCAATACAAACACTACTTTACATTGAGCTCAAATTTAATCTTCAAAAACAGGCTTCTCCAAAGGAAAAACTGGAGTACAAATCTTTTTACAAGTACAATTTCATATATTTTTCGTATAGTGAATATATAACAAAATAAAGTACGCGAGGCTTTAGGTTCCCACAGCTGTGTTTCCAAAGTTTCAAGTTTTCTGGAATGTGAGACTGTGTAGCAGAATAAATAGTTCCCGACAATTCGAAGGATTGTAATACTTTCGAAAAATCGGGAACTATTTACGTAACGACACATTCTTCTTCCAATAGCTCGACAGCCCTAGTGGACCTAGACCTCCTCATTGTCGAGGTTTCACGATCACACGCATTTGGACACGCCACAATCGGTAGGACTCCCCTGGACGAGTGATCAGCCCGTCGCAGAGACCTCTACCTGACAACACACAACACTCAAAAGGGACAGACATCCATGCCCCTGGCGGAATTCGAACCCACAATCCCAGCAAGCGAACAGCCGCAGACCTACGCCTTAGACCACGCGACCACTGGGATCGGCTACGTAACGACATAGAAGATTTGAATTCTTCAAAAAAAATTGACAAATTTTGTGTTTATTGGACTGGATAACAGATTTTAAACTTCAATAAATAAAAATAGAAGCCAATGAGAAATATAAAACCACAAAGAAGAGGTTTCGAAAATAGGTATACACACGAGCTTAGAAAATATTTCCATTTCAATGGACAGTTAATTAAAATGTAAATAGGGTTACATACCAGTATTCTAAGTGTAATTTCTCTTACAAGATAGCAGAT
This sequence comes from Reticulitermes speratus, assembly GCA_021186555.1. Taxonomy (NCBI): domain Eukaryota; kingdom Metazoa; phylum Arthropoda; class Insecta; order Blattodea; family Rhinotermitidae; genus Reticulitermes; species Reticulitermes speratus. Next base: position 21,449,486 of record JAJKFL010000002.1, read on the forward strand.
ACGGACTGAACATAAAATAACTGATTTTGAAAATAATCGATGCATTTAATATAAAATATTTGGTTTCTATAACGAGCAATCCTGCATGTAAAAATCGGTATTTAAACACCTGAATTTTATTCTAAGTGAAACACCTACATTCTTAGTCACGCCAAGGTCGTCTTTTCATGGCAATCCCTTTCTCCCACTCAAAGAGAGTAGGCGTTTATTTCGCAAGTTTAACTTACATTTCACATGCATCACAAATTGCAATATAATCTAGATCTTATCGTGGGTAGGTTAGGTATTCCAAGACACTTGGCACTGCCAGAACGCATTACTGCTTGCTTACCAACTAACAAACCGAAGAGACAGAACTAATTCATGAAGGGATAAATAAGTTTGTCAAGACTGTACTTTCTTCTAGGAAACTGAACATTTATAGGATGTTAAAAGAACCACCAATATTAACCACTCGAGTCCAGTCCATCACTTCACACAATATTCCTCTGAAGTTAATTTTAATATTATCCAACCAGCTACATTCGGTCTCCCAAGTGGTTTTCATTCTTCAGGTTTCGAGGTTGAATTTCTGTATGTGATTCTCACCTCCCTCATATGTGTTACAGGCACACCTCTGCTGGTTCTCCAACAGAACAATAGGTACCAGTCAGTTGAATAAACTGCTACAAGTCACGAATTTCCTTACCACGTAATTTTCCAAAATCTTTTGCTATGTCAACTGCCCTAAATCAAATACAAAATGTTGAGAGCGACACTAGGGCCACTCCATTACATATATGCTAAAATCTTGGCGTCGTATGTGATCGTACATTTTGTTCAACTAAATAATTTTTTGTGGGCTACAGAAACGACGGCATGGCTACCGCGCTGAATCTAAGTAGTACATAAGTCATTCGGTTTCATAGAAACCGTTGAAGCTAATATCGTACTCAGGTTTCTCATGAAGAGAATTACAAACTATTGAAACATTTTTACAAATATGGTAATGATGCAAAATTTCAGATTACGTTTGGCAAAAAATCAGGAATTTACAGTTATACTAATGAAAATTATGTGCAGAAATAGGTTGTTGAAACACTGGTTGTTGTTGGCTTTCATGTACTCGTAAATAAGGAGAAATGGGCAAAACGTTAGGCAGCTATGTTTTAGAGAAAAAAAGACTGATGACGTGCCTGTTCTTTCCTTTAATAGAAAACAATCTGAAGGAGAGGTCTATCTTGTAGCAAGATAAGCAGATGGCAATGCTTGTCCTGTCACGTAGCTCATAGTTAACATCTGGCAGTGTGTTGATGGCAGTTTGCTTTAGGCGGGTCAGGAACGGCAAAGTGTAGGAACACGAGGACAAGAAGCGTTCCCACGCACAGGTGTGCACAGAGAAACAGGCCGCGCCTTTCCTCAAATGTTACAAAGAATGCAGGGCCGCAACAGGCCATCGAAAAACTGAGGTTTGCTTTCTTCACGCCATACTTATAAGGGCCTACTTATTGAATGACAGGCTGCATGTAATTTGACGTGGAAGGGATCAGTAGTGGTCCGGTTTAAGATAATATCATGGCTTTCTCCAGGATGGGCTGACGATAGTCTGGACGAAAATGTCAGTCGGCCCTCATGTACGAAACTGCAATGCTGAATTGAATATAGCACCGTACCATTCGACGTGGCATTTATTGCTTCACTTACCACTGTACACAGTTCCTTTTAAGAAGATATAAGTTAATTGTCTGTTTGTTTGTTTATAAGGTAACTGAAAAGCCACAGATCATAACATTTATCGCAAAACAGCAAAAATGATTGTATTTTTACACACTTGCATAGGCCTATTACAGGCTAGGTACAATTTCACTAGTACTGTTACATAATAACCATATCGGTAGCAATAGAGAATGTGTTCTGAATGAGATAATCAGAAAGGCGGTTATGCTATTACCGTCAGACAAAAAAGTCTGACGTAAGAGACATACTTTTCCAGCTGGCACTGATCTCTGGTCAAATTACCATGGGACCACTCTGTCTGAGGTTCAGATGCTATAATATTAATTACGGTAATGTCGGAAGCAGCTACTGATTTTATCTTGACAACTCACAACACACGAGGGAATTTTCATAATATCAGTTGCTTATTCACAAAAGCGGACTAGTTCACACGGTCCCACCTGGACGTCTTCTGTCAGTGACTTTAGTGAAAGTAGTGCTCGCCTGGTAGAAAGAAACAAACATAAGTTGGTTTTCTGGTGTTACGTTTGCTTGCATATGTTAAAAGAAATCCTACTCAATAATAGATAGTTGCGTGAAAGATAGGGAAGGGACAGGAAGGAGGGAAGTGAACAAGGAAAGAAGAAGGAAAGAAAAAAGGAGTAAAAACGAAGGCAGACAAAAATATATGAAAAAAACGAATGAAAGGCTACGAGAAAGAAATAAAGGAAAAAAGCTTAGCACTGCATCATATATATATATATATATATATATATATATATAGGCATGTTTCATCTAGGGTTGATGGGTGTTGTGGAAGGGCTTTGTGAAGGTAAGAATGAAAGCACTCGAAACTTTCATAAATAAAACAATACCGATTAATTTCCTGACATGAAAGATATGTGCGTGCCAGTAGGAAACCCAGCAGGTGGGCGTGTCAAGGTCCGTTTGTGTCGTCATCGAGGTGTGCACCATCACTTGATCACTTTGACCCTTGAAGGTTGTTTTGAGACAGCAGCAGAGTTAGGATTGTGTACCACTGATGTAGGCCACAGTAGAACATTACAGCTACTGCCATCATGACTTTTACCCTTCACTTTTTGCTGTTGAACGTAACATTAGACTTGACTTGCACCTAAGAACTACGCTGTACAGGCGTGTGGGATTGTGGATGTAAAGTTAGATACACTTACACCTTCCACTCTTAAATAGAGGAAAGTGAGAGATAGCTACACGCTCCGGTGGTTTTATCGCCAAGGAAAGAGCCCCAAAGGGTTTCTTGGAGAGGAGGTTGGGTTGGCCCCTGCAGTCGTTCTGGTAAAGTAAGCTGTCACTGTGCCCAGTTAAGCATCGCGTCATGAAAGCTTACGTGCAAGTGATGGTGGAGACACACGAATTCCTATCCTCCGCACTAGATGAATGTAAGTGGTCAAACTCACTGCCCGGCCAATTTACCTCCAGGGAAAGAGCCACCGGAACCCACAGAATACGAACTTGGTGGGACACAGAAATTTTCCGGAAGCTTTACAGAAGAAAAAGACTTTTTTTTCTCTTCCGAGAATCGGACCACAGTGCCTCGGAATGCAATCTGTAGTTTAGTCATTAGACATTCTGAAAGTAATGGAAAATAACATTCTGATGCTCAAATAGAAGTCCTAATGACTGAGCTGTTGCAGCTAAGAGTGTGATATTTAGATTAAGGGATGTGAAGCAGGTGTGTGTCGTATTTTACTTGTTTACAATGATTTCAAAAAATGTTAAAACTGTCAAGGTAAGCAGCTTCCATATATATATATATATATAATATATATTATATATATATATATATCTGGTGATCAGGTTAGGGACAGGTGGCGGGCTCTTGTGAGTGCGGTAATAAACCTTCGGGTTCCATAAAATGCGGGGAATTTCTTGACTAGCTGACGACCTGTTAGCTTCTCAAGAAGGACTGTGCTCCATGGAGTTAGTTAGTTTAGTTATATATGTGGTAGGATAACTGCGAGATAGATGTCAGGATAAAGGTCGCAAGAATAAGATGGCTTGGGCATGTCACAGCGATGGATGAGGCAGCTACACCTGAACGACTTATGTTTGTTGAACTGAGCCCGTAAATGGGTTAGGGGAGATCAATTCTTGTTATCTTTGATGAGTGAGTATCTTGTCTAGAAGGGCTGAGGTACTAAAGACGACTCTTTTTGACTTTAGGGGCGGAGAGAACACGTCTTAACAGTGCAACTTCCTAACAATCCAAAATCAACAACTTTGTATATTTATCAATCATAACAGAAAACAAAAAAACATGGAAATATAAACAGCTGCTGAAGTCAACACTCATTTAAAATACACAATAACACAAACAATAATCTGGGCCTTCTTGCGGCTCAACACTACTCACCCTAGGTACACTCTGCGAGAACCACGATACGAAGCTCACAAGACCAACAAGGTAACAAGCAAACTTCAAGAGTACGTACAGGGACTCAGTTTCACAATACACAAACTCAATCTTTCCCGACGTCACGCTCCCGTTTATCCTAACCAGACGTCTCCACGAGCACAGCCATCGGCCAGCTGTCCCAATCCAGCCGAACAACATTTCTTACCCCACCCCCCAAAATAAACATAACACCAGGCAACACTTTTTCTCTCTCAAATAAATAAAAACAAGCACAAAGCCAGTCGTAGACTGCCCCGAGAACCCCAAAGAACCCACAGTAGAAGGGAGAGGTCGAGATTAAGAGAAGGATGACGTGAATAATCTAGATAGTCTAGGGACGAGGTTACGGTGAAAGGAAGGGGTTGAGATTAACAGGAAGAATGACGTGGATAAATACAGGGAAGTGACTACGGCGGCGTGCGGCTTATACAACACAAACAGAAACGGCTCAGAATCCTAGGGTTATACACGAGTAGGACTAAAAAAACTACGATGGCTGGATTGTGTGACTGACGATCTGGAAAGTGTTGGTGTTCATATTTGTGTTTGATATAGAATCAATAATCTTGCAACCGCAGTTCAAGCAACATTACACTGGAAGCCCGTATTAACTGCACTGATTTCCTTAACTACTCTGCACAGTAGTGACTAGTCACGACAGCAGAATGCAGCAAGTGTCACTTGCTCAATACAAACAACACAGATAGTATCCATATATGTAGAACACAAGGCATTGGTTATTTCTGTTTCCATCGTGGCAGACTGCACCTTGTCCCGGCTGGGGAGTGCAAAGGGGCTCCACCTCTCCTGCATAGTACCGTCCAACACTTTCTTGCGTCGTCTAAGACGTCTTTCCTCTTTTTATTTTGTTCCCCTTCGCAAGCTGAATGCTTGTCACATCATCACCAGAGTCACCACATCAGTCTTATCTATGGACTGACCACGTGCTTTTGTGTCTAGTTTGAATTTTTCTTGTTTACTAAGGTCCTATAAAATTAGTGCAATCACGTCTCATCCGCAGGGGCGCCTGCTAAACCCATGTCGCTGTTCCACGCTGCTGGCGCGATCTACAACTTACGTTACTACAGGAAACTCACAAATGCAGGTTGAGGGAACCATTCGCTCTGTCCCTGCGTGCAAGTCGGGTGCACCGCCCAGATCACAACTCAAGCATACCCACGTAATGATCTATTCGGATCCGGGATGGCGTTGTAACAACTCACTTTGTAGGTAGTACATCTGAAGAGATTCAGACCAGATTTGCCGATCAGCGTTTCTCAAAGCATACAGGTTAATCCGTAAGAGGGATGGCAAACCATTTCCCCTTCTAACTGTGTTCCTGGCTTACGAAACACCTACATTACTTGGCATCATCTACCAGAGGCGTGAAAAGATCTCCTGTGGCCCATATACCATTAATGAAACAGGCTGCTTTCTTTGCCACACATAACAGCGGTGTGCATTCAACCCTGCCTATGAAAATTGTGGTATGCTGTGTCACTGTGGTCTAACTCACCCCATTGTATACGTTGCACGTGCATCTGGTAATAAAAATACCGTGTGTATCAGGAAGAAACAGCCATTCATGGTCTCAGGATAAAGGAATACCTTTTTCCGAACTCCTTGGAAGGCAGGCCAAAAATGGAGGATTCATTCACTTTACCGACAGCGAAAATTGATGTCACATCCCAAACGGCCGCCGTATCCGCCCAATGCAATACTAGTTTAACCAAAACTCCAACCCGAGCTACACTCTGTGTGCAGACTGACGATTCCATCCAGACTGAGTCTTCCAAACCTAATGTGCCTGGTGTGAAGAAGAGTCAGTGTCTGTCAACCAGCGCACGAAATCCAGCCACGCCGCATTATACGTACGTACGTCAGAAGTCTCCACTAAAAGAACGGTGGTGTTGTTCCCGCTCCCGTCCACATATCCGAAATAAGCTGCCAGACACAGTTTAAATGTCATACCACGGTAGTTTTACAGACGGAATTTGTTGCGTGGAGATATCATGTTATCACACACGAGATATCATCCTACAAATATTTAGACGACAGTTTCCCCCAAGCACACATTTAAATGCTTAAAAAGTGTTGTAGATTCTTATTATATCTACAGTCTCTGTCACAAACAAATAGTTTTACGATAAGCCGTTCTGTAAAATAATATACTTATAAGACCTTGGGTTCCATATAAATTGGTTTTCGCTAGAGGTGATTTTTGCGCGCGAAAATTTATTTTAACCAAAGCTCATAATGCAGATATCTTTCACAAAATCTAATGTATAACCCTTTAGTGGTATAAACTGTGAAATATCCGGAAGGAAATTCCCTGTTATGTTTCATTTTTGGATTTGATAGGCAACGACTCTAATACTCGGAATGGACGACAGAACATTTATGCTAAAAATTGTGCCACTTATGTACTTAATTTTGTAGCACCTGTATAATGATGCCCACCAAGTTTGCCCTCGGTTGCCCATCCATTGTCCCACCCGTCTATATACTATTTCATGTAAAACAAGAAAGTTCGTTCTGACCAGGTCAGATGACGGGACGATTTGACACACAAATTACGAATTTTATAAAGAGAAGTTTAAATTTGTACACTTACCAGCAATTTGTTGCCACGCGAGTTCAGTACATACCCACGTTAAAACCCACCCGTTTGAACTTGATATAGATATCTATCGCCTTATTTGGAAAGCTACGCGATCTGCAAGCCAGACAAAGTGATATGTCCACAGAAGGGACATGATGCACGTAAATACGACTATCGAAAGAACTGGAATGTTTCCAAATGACCATATGCTGCTGAAGGCTGTGCCCGTTGCACTTCTTGACGCTTTGTGGTTATGAGAAAGACAGTTGCTTGACGCTCCCTGTGAAGGCGGCCATATACGAGCAGCCTCTCACTCACAGGTTTGGACTCCTGACAAACTCGGTTATTGACTAAAGCAAATTCTTGTATAACACGAGTTACACATTTTGAAACAATTTGGCGGGCACGCCCATCAAAAAATATTCATCGCTAACGCTTGTGTAGGTATATGCTGTGTGCAACGTATGCTCTCAGAACAAACGTTAACATCATTATATCACGGGCACAGCTGTTTGTATCGTATAATTCCAACCGTGTTCCCTTTATAAAGAAGCAAGGACACTGTGAAGCCACATTTTTGTATTGAGATTACATTGCAATACAATACTGTCACCCGGTGAGTTACCTGGTTTTACTTCGGTTAATTCCAAGAGTGTGAAGTTGGAATTATAACATTACATGCATCCAAACGTGCGCTCAGAAGTAAGAAATAATTTCAAAGTGGTATATTCGGTGCAACTGGCTTTATTATGTTTTAAATTTGGTGTTGCTCCCTAAGTATGGTGGTCGCTCGCTGAAACATGTAGGAGAGTGAACTGTATTATAACATATACCATGCATGTGCAAATTGTTGATTTTATAATAAGAATCAGAAATAACTTATTTTCTTCCAACGGCGTTCTTTGTACAAACCCAGAATTGATTTTCTTTTACCACACTGGGATGTAATGCAATTACGTAAGTCTCTTCTATAACAGGGCGATGTAAGCAATTCGTAATCTATTCATTTGGACATATAATTAAAATTTTGTCTACTATGATAATAATAATAGATTATGTGGATCGATTATTGGAGCCCTGCTCACTAAACGTAACGGATTTCCCCATTTTACCCGTTTATTTCTTTTAATACACGTGGCCAGTCCAGTATGCTGGCCATTGCAGGGTGTTTTGTGTGCGGCAGATATACCCAGTGTGCATTTTACAGAATACCTAATTCTGGTTTCCTGAAGCTTTCAAATGGGAAAAATTATATACAGCCACTATGCCACCGCATGTTGCAAGGCTACTGCCACAAGATGGAGTTGTCAGATTCTCGCCTCGCTCCAAAGAAAGAAGCCAGGAATCGTTTGACAGGAGGGTGTTTGCACACACAGATACACACGCACACACACATACACACACACACACACAAAAATATAGGTGAAATACAATGTGTACATGATACAAAATATTGTCGCTTTTACCTACAAACTACTTTATTTAGTTAATTAGTTATAAGGAGCGTACATATTATAACGCACTTGTTCATCTTCGCCTGTGTGTCAGGCTTATGTAAAACCGGAACTTTCCTTCGAGTCTAGATTCAGCCATTGATTCTCATTTTGTTCCAACCTGATAAGTTTCCTCCGTCGGTTTTATAGCGACTGCCAGTTTCAATTAGTCTACCCTATTGTTGACCGTGGTACGCAACATGCAAGTGTTCAGTAAAACTGTGTAAGTGCAATAAATCTCTTGATAGTTTAGACCGCCAAAGTATAAAATGCAGCCCTACTTTTGCAATGTGTCCCAAGATCTAATTTCAGAAACACGAAACACAAAGGTACGAAATTCGACGAATAATTATTTTACCTGCATTCATACAAAATGTAATTCAGAAATACGTTTTATTATTGACATTATAACATACCTTTTTGCCAAAAGAAAAATGAACTCCATCTTACATAAAAGTAACCATCGCGCCACTTGGCTTCATTCCTTATGGGTTTAAGAACTGGACAGTAAAATGGTGGCCAAGTGCAAGTACTTGAGAACGTAGCATGCGTCTCGAAGGGTTGCCGTTGTAGAAGTCTCTGCTCTTTCATTTCTACTGTTCACTCAATCACAGTCAACGACTTTCAGATTTTGTAAGATTAATTTCAACTACATTTTACCGCCGCAATATTGGCATTACTGACAACAAGATGTTATCATCAATGACGCATAAGTAAAAAAACATAAGGATTATTTATACAGCAGCCTGCAAAATTTTTTTTCCCCTAGATTTTGCCCTCATGGTTAAAAGGTTTCTCATCACGGGTTTCGAATGATTATGTTTAATAATTTGGCAGTGCAAGTAAAGAAAAATCGACACGGAGTAAAAATATGAGATTAATTTGGCAGCTCTGTTTATATACTACAATCCCAGCGCTGTTGTTGTTAAGTGGTAGGGAATACATAGAGGCGGTTCTTCTACTTCTGACAAGGGCGTTTGTTCTGTTTGTATTATAGAGTGTGGGTCAAGCTTGAGTGTCAGGCTGTGTGCGCAGGAGTGGCCGCTAGGTGTAAAGCAAGATGCATGTAGGTGTGGCATGCCCTTCCCGCTTGAGAATAGCTTTAAGTATCGGGCCCAGATGAGTAGGCGAGAGACGTAGACGGGCTTCGAAACTTTGCATCTTTTAAACAGTAGACTATGGACAAAGTCCGAAAACGAAATGCTGCTACACCATGTCGGGTTTACCGACAGGCCCACACGTAAGACCCCATTGCCTGTGAAGTAGGAATTCAAATAGGATAACCTGAGCGTTGGAAGACGCCCACGGGTAATTCACGGGTTCGGCTTGTAAAACGTGAGAATTAAAACTTCTGCGTTTTAAATAGCATTCCTTACAAGAAATTGTGCTGACTTTACTCTCCCACACACACTGTTAACACTTGAGGAATTTTGCAAGTCCACTTCACTTCACTTTAATGTTTCCTTTGTGATTTGATTCATGGCATTAGCGCCTATTTCTACCCACTACAGGTGCCAATCCACTGTCACAAGGACAGTCAAAACTACAAACATTACGTTACATACAGTTATAAATCATTTTCCTTTATATTTCGATAAACATCAAACCCCAAACCACACACAAGAATATTCCAAATGAATACTGTGTTTACGCAATTGGCCAAGAAACTCCTCACTATTGTGGAACGGCGTTGACGAAACTAGTCTTTAGTCTCTATCCTGATCTACTACAGTCCGGTTTGCCCTCTCACGAGCCACTTCACTAACACAATTCATTAGTATATGTTCTCTACACCTAGTTCTCTCAAGTGACCGTAATAATTTTGTACGAATATTTTATCATCCACGCGTACTACATGTCAGTACCTATCTAGAGTGTTCTTGCGAGAAACTACTCTGCTTAAATAAATGTTACGGATTTAGACTCTGATAATTCTGCTTCATGTTTAGCAGATGCCGAGTTCAATTCTCGACCCACAGCCGAATCCTGTTACGGATTTTTCGTGGCTTTCTTATTTCACTTTCGAAAATGCTGGTTTAATAATTAAATAGGCCATGACCACTTCCCTCCACACCCATACTAAATAACTACTTGCACTATCCCACCACTGGGCACTATAAAGCCTATTCGACTGAAGTGAGCAAGAGGCAAGATGTTCGTCGTTCCACCTCCTTGCTGATTGAAATGCACGCCACGGTTCGTGGCACCTTACGCGTGCACCTGTACAGGGCTTTCCTTACGACGGGAAGTGTCATAGCAACCAGATGAAGTTTATGAGCACTGACGCAACTGTGACGCAATGCGCACCTGAGACTGTCTGTTTCAGTACCCGGAAATCAGCTCACATTCTTCATGTGTTGCATGCAGATGTCACAGCTAGACTTTGATTTAAAATGTTCAGGGCTGACCTACAATTGGATGCAAAATTTCTGCACGTTATAATTTTAGAATTTAGGATGAGGTGTTCGTGGCATGTTATAAGGCGCTATCATGTTATTTTCATGGAGATATTGAGTAACCCCATAACTAATCTCATTTGTGACTGGTATCCCCCCCCCCCCCCCCCCCCATCCGAGTTTCTAACCGATGACATTTCGAATACTACTCAAAAGCTTTACAGTAGATATCTAACTTGCACGTCCGACAGCAGTTGACACAGTGTTGCTACTTAATGTTCATATATTAATTTACTGAAGCACGTTCTGTCAGCTGCATAAGTTCTGATCAACTTTAATCTTCATCACAGGGTTACACAAGAAGCCTTAAGGCTGTGGTGCGTCCGTAGCTTCTGCTGCGGGACCCTTATCCACAAAAAAAAAAGCATCGGATGTTAGAGTAGCTTCGGTGTAAGAACTGAGAAAAATGTGAGAAGGGAAGACCTTTACCAAGTTCAAGGAATTTAAGTACAGACATTAAAAACTCCACTAAAAGTCCAAGTCAAATGTATGATCTCTGGATCATAAATCGTAGCCAAATAATTTATACAACACAATAGCAGGCACGTAAAACCTAATATGTCCAATAAGACTAGCAATTATTACTTCGAATTTGAATTGTTGGCTAAATGCCACAGGTTAGCTCCTGACCATGTGCACGTTCTCCTGGGCGCATACTTCACATACTACACAGATGGTTTGTAGTCTGCGTTAATCTGTTACGTGCCCTTTGCCAGCCGTCCTGCTGTCACTGTAAATAGAAGGCTCTTACGTTTGCCTCTAGTGTAGACAAGGATTTCTCAATTTTACGTGAAGGGGAGAGATCGATAAGAGTATGTATTAATATAATCAGTATTTATAGAATTATATCTTACAAGATGTAGGCTCTAATTCAATTTGTAGTACACACCCTATTTTGAGTTCTGTACCTCTCACCGCTCCTGATGTTCCCTTACTACATATACAACACTGCTACAAAGAAATTGCACAGCACAGGTATTACGCTGCTTGGCGTCATAAATGACGTCACTGTCCTTTGTATTTCGTAAAAAAATTTGCTATAACTTTAAACGTGTCAATTAAAATTGTATATTTTTTGTTGCATTCAAAACTTCGTAAACTGGGCCTTTAAAAAACTGAAACGCGTTTATCTGAATCTCTGCTAAGAAGGCAGACGGAGGTGTGGAGGTAAAGGTCCACGCGGAATATATATTGCAACAATATGAACCAAAATCAATTCTTCCCAAGCAAAAGTTCCCTGTAATTTCGTAATTGGACATAGGAGCAAACACGACTTTTCTCAGATTCTGATAATTTTTCCCCTTCGTACAAAGAACACAAGACACATTTAGACAGTATTGTAAATAGAAGAATAAGTTACAATTTGGATAAACATTCAGTGCGGAAAGTGTTTTACTAAGGAGTGTCTCACTGATATCCACTCAGCAAGAGCATAGCAATTACATGCGAACGGACAGGCAGACTGACAAGAGGTTAACAGCGATCAAGCATATCAGCATTCCTTTTGCAGCCTACTGACATCTCCCTACGTGCGTCTATTACACCAAAGGGTACACGTGAAACCCCGCGGAAAATTGTTTAGAATACACGCATGACACCGATGTCGGAGAAGATGCCGGACATACAAGGCGTTAAAAACTTGTCGCAGTAAAGGCGTCTGAGCGTAACAGAAACTGAACAGAAGAAGCAGAGATATTAATCATGTACTTTGGTTTAGTCAGCAACATATATTTACACGATATTAGATTGTACGTCACAAATAGACATGCGGGCCTGCACAGCTGAGGTACAATGACCTGATTAAAGAATTTGCCTGAGTTTATTTAATGACGCTTTTTCAAATATGTAGCGCCGACTGAGATGATTTTGAATGAGAATTAGGAAGTACGTGGACCTAAAGTTTCATGATATCTTTTAAGCGTTTGAAGACTGAACTTAACCTGAATAATAGATAAAGACTCGGTTGGCACATTGCAGTAAACACCGTTTCCATGACGAAAACCAATCGGTTAGTTCTGTAAAGGGAGATTGGAGGTCCTCAAGGCGTTGTTTCTGAGGATTCAATGACGGGAGTAGTGCAAGTAGACAAGAAATTTCACAACATTTGTGACGGGCATTACGCAACTTAAAGGCTACCTGGAAACGGCGAATATTGTCATAGTGATGGAATGTTTACACATGCTCAGTTCACATAGCTAGAAGAACTCGTGATGCACTACTCTGAACACACATAATGAGTTATATCCTGCAGTGCGAAAACTGACATTCCAGATTCCTGACGCAAAATTGCACACGTAAATCTAGAACTTAAGTCTCCAATATTACTGTCAGAGCTCTCCATTGGAAAGAATCCTTAGCTGATTTCGTACTATAATTCCCAACAACAAAATATATTTCCCTAAAATACATTTTAACATTAGATATATTCCCATAACCTTGCCAGTCATCCAGGCCGTCACCATCCAAGAGATTCAAACATTCAGGGCCGATTGTATAAATATATATATCATTTTTGTATATTATATGTTTGTCGTTGGCTGATACTTGGTGTCCTGTGTAAACTACAAAATTGTCCCCTCCCAGCTTCAGTTAAAACTGCACGGTTAGGTAACGCAATCATTAGTGTTATGGTACGCTGACAAGGGCGAATGTACGATAAGAAATCCAAATTGTGTACGCATCCACTGGGTGGGACTTCCATTTGGCTCCCGATAACAAAGTGTCAGGTAATAACGAAGAGTATAACGTAACATCCACGGTAAATTTTGTTAGAAGCGAGGAAAGGCATGCAGAGTGAATTACCTAGTCACTGGGCACAACCAACATAAAAACAAGCACAAATAAAAAAAACATGAAAACTAGTTCAAAGTGTAAGAATTTACTCTAAATAATTTATATTACGCTGCTGATGAAAATAATCCTTGCTTTTATGACACGCGAAATTGCATCACAGCGTACACAAAATCAGTAGCCAATAGGATGCACTCTACGTCTTTATGCCCTACAGGTCTTGTTCTGACATTATTTCGGAATTGCCTTCGGGGCCAACGTCGCTTTCAAGTGGCTGGCGCCCGTGCTCTGTATCTGACGGGCTCTTGGTTCGCTTCTAGACTCATAAGCATCAATGCTGACTGAGAATTTTAGCGGGGTTTCCCAATCACTGCAGGTAAATGCTGCGACAATACGAAATCGTCGATATTTTTATAGCACAGTCATTTTTCCTTAGAGGTTCCATAAGTTGTGCAATGGAAATTTTCGTCAAATTAACCAAGAAACGATTATCCTCCCATATAATATTATGTTCCGAAGCTGTCTCTGAAGGATTTTCCGAACAAAGTGTTACTTTTTTCTCTCATTTGACAGTGCAGCATTGAATATCTCGTGCACTTATTGGTGATGGTTGCAGGTGTGAGTAACCATCTGGAATGTGTCAAGGATGACGACAGAGGTCGTAGGGAACCCGCTGGTGGGCAACACAGTCCTGTCTGCCCGTCATTATGAATCCGGTCCGCCAGCCAATGAGACTCTCGACGTTGTAAGTACTTGTATGTTTCGTCACCTTATTCGCTACTTCGACTATGACAGTGTCAAGAGCAATATCAATCAGCCTGCCTGGATGTGGGGATGAGATAAGACGTTTTAACTATGGGAGGATAGGGTTTGTTTGTGGAAGAAATATATCTATGTGTTATGACGTCGGTTGGAAGCAGTAAACTTAATTTAGTGCAGTCTGTGAGTAGTAACTAAGGTTACTGAGAGGAATTCAGGTTCTTACGGCTATGAACAAAACCATTTGCTGGCTTGTGGTGATGGGGTAGCAGGTTCCTCTAAAACGTCGGTACCCTTACATATTAAGGGAATTGATCTTTAAAATTCAGAACTCCTAAAAAATCTCAGTAGTTTAAGCAATGTCAGAGACATGTTTTCGATTACAAAACTATTTAGTTAATGAACATCTCTTCATAATTAATACTAAGTGCCATCTAGATTGGTTATAATGAATAAGGAGTGTATACAGTTCATTTAGGCAACGGTAACGCACTGAAAGTAAACCATTTCATTGACTGGTAACTTAACAGCGAGGCCATCGTGGGAAATGAAATCCCAATATAGCGGTTAACAAACAGCGATTTCCTCTTCTTTATTTAGTATTCAAGTGTGTGACTATCTGGTCCCTCCCCTGGCAACATGCAAGCGGAACTGATCACATCTCTTTGTTCTACAAGCGCCTGACACCCACATCATAAAGTACTGATTTCATTAATGAACAGAGTAAATCCCTATCAAATTACTGTGTGGAATAACACCAGATGCTGACTTACGCAACACGAAACTTGTGAAGCGGCTGTATGAAAAAGTCATTAGTGATTTTTTAAACACCGTCTGTGAAAACAGAGGTACGTCCATCTGGTGTTATTTTGCTGAATTATTACAGAACAAGTAGGTGACTACTAGCGCCATCAAATGGCGATAGTGAGAAAATCTCTTTCTTCCTCCTCATTGTAGAACATCGTTGATGTCATATTTGTCTACAACGCCCCTTCCTTTGCCTTGATGCTACAAATTTATATGTGGTTTATTTAACGCCGCTTTCAACAGCTCAGACTAAATTGCGTCGAATGATAGGATGATTAATAGTACATGGACTGGAGAGGATAAGGAAGGAACCGGCCGTGGCCATTTTGATATATCCTGGAGTTTGCCTGAAAGACTGAAAGAAACCACAGGAATTCTGAGTCAGGATTGTAAGTATTTGGTCTATGATTTGAATGTAGTTCTTCCCGTGTAAGAAACAGGAGTGCTACGCAATCGTGACATTCGTGTTAATGCTGCAGTTCGTCGCATGTTTGTCATGGGGATGGCTTAACTTACTAAATGTTTCAGAAGAAAGTAGTACTGAATAACATTACTGTTAGGGAGGAAGCTGAAGCAATTAAGAATTTAATTATAATTAAATGGATACGGGGATACCTGCGGCTCGTTCCCCAGGGGTAAAGCTGCCGGAGCGTGAGTTTGACCACTCATCTCTATCCAGTGCCAAGGTTAAGAATGAGTGGAGCTATATCTCCACTCCCCTCACATACTTTAATGGCATGCACATAAACATATTTGCCGATCCCAGTGGCCGTGCAGTCTAAGGCGTGGGTCTTCGGCCGCTCGCTTACTAGGATCGTGGGTTCGAATCCCACCGGGGGCATGGATGTCTGTCTCTTGTGAGTGTTGTGTGTTGTCAGGTAGAGGTCTCTGCGACGGGCTGGTCCCTCGTCCAGAGGAGTCCTACCGACTGTGGTGTGTCTCAAATGTGTGTGATTATGAAACCTCGACGAAACGAGGAGGCCCAGGCCCATATAAGGCTGTCGAGCCATAGGAAAAAGAACACATGAACATATTTACTGGCTCTGGATACAGTCCAGTGGCGTTATGTTGAACCTCCGACTTCCTTAATAACAGGCACGCATTTTCCTTTTAAAAATTTCGGCATCTCTATTACTACTGCCACCGGGTGAAAACCCAATTGCAGTAAATAATAATAATAATAATATTCTTACCTAAACGTCTTTTATGGTCGTATTTTTATCATGTAACCAAATAAAAGTCTAATGACCTATACAAACGTGTTCAGTCCATGTCCTTCTTTTAACTTTATTGCCAAACGTCGTTAAGGATCATAAGCATGCAACGATAACTCTTCCTTCGTGGAAAGTGAGGAAGTTACCGCCTCCCCCAGTTTTATGTTTCTGGAAGAGGATATCATTCGGGATACTAGAAGGTCTTGAAATAATTTGTGATGCTTAATGTATGGAAATGTTATAATTTAATAATTATAAAAGAACATGATCTGTTTGTTCTTCTAATTTTGACTCCCCACCAAACATTATAGGGTAACCAAGTCGAGGAAAATATGGACGGAGCATGTGATACGTAGGGGGCAAAAGGAAAACACATAGAGAGTTTTGGTGGGGAAACCCTAAGGAAAGAAACTACTTGTAAGACCTCGGCATAGATGGGAGGATAATATTAGACTGGCTTGATCTGGCTCAGGGTAGGGACAAGTGACAGGTTCTTAAGGACACGATAATGAACCTTTTGGTTTCATAGAATGCGATGAATTTCTTGGCTATCAGAGGAAATATAGGCTTTCCAGAAGGACTCTGCTCCATGGAGTTATCGTCTGTTGTAAAGACGTGAACACTAGTTCAGTAAGCAGGTTGATGTAGTAGCAACACACTGCAGCCCTGTTTCCGGGACATGCCCAGTTTGAATTTCGGCAGCGATAATGGCTATCCTGACGGACTTCTATCATGGTTATACTCAGACTCTCCAGATAAATGTTTGGATGTCTCTTTTGGCCACGACCGCTTCTCTGCAAATTCTTTCCATTGCTAAATTTAACAAACACCCTACCGCCCGACGTCTACACAATCTCATACTCCGACAGTCTTTTTCAAGTGTACCGTAATGAACACCAGTCCAGAGCCCCTGTATTGCAAAAGACGCTTATGTTACTCCGTCACCAATTCTGTAATTTTCACATAAAGGAACTGCATATAAATTTATAGCAGTCTACCTTTACGGATGTCTTAACTTCATACCAAATTCCCCAATAATATATGGAGAAATTAATTATTTACTGACAACAAAAAAACTCTATGTGTAATTTCTTGCTTCGTATTGTACAAAAGTATTTCTTAAAAAAATTCGCTCCAACCTCAAGAATTCACACTTTCACCAAGTATCATTAATTTTAGGAGTATACAAATTGCAAAGATTGTGTATGCTAAGTGTCTAATATCATAAATTACACAATCATTTCTATGAAAATAAAAAAATATATATAGACAGATATACAGAATACAGCATGCCGTAAGATAGGGAAGGAAAGTACATTTAAGAGTAAAACCTGCATTTCTGCAGAGAAATAAGTTATTACACTACACAGGAGGAAGAATTCACTCCATTTTGAAAGAGGCATATTTACATAAGTTATTTGCTGTACTGTGCTACACTAGCATTTATGCCTATTCTTGCAGATACAGATGTAGGCTTACTGATGTGCATAGATATCCGCAGTTGCAAATACAATGGCAATATAGATATCCGCAGTTGCAAATACAATGGCAATATAGATATTCGCAGTTGCAAATACAATGGCAATATAGATATCCGCAGTTGCAAATACAATGGCAATATAGATATCCGCAGTTTCAAATACAATGGCAATATAGATATTCGCAGTTGCAAATACAATGGCAATATAGATATCCGCAGTTGCAAATACAATGGCAATATAGTTATCCGTAGTTGCAAATACAATGGCAATATAGATATCTGCAGTTGCAAATACAATGGCAATATAGATATCCGCAGTTGCAAATACAATGGCAATATAGATATCCGCAGTTGCAAATACAATGGCAATATAGATATCCGCAGTTGCAAATACAATGGCAATATAGATATCCGCAGTTGAAAATACAATGGCAATATAGATATCCGCAGTTGCAAATACAATGGCAATATAGATATCACACTGCGTGAATTCAGTAATTATTTTCCTTCGCCTTGCATTGAATAATCACGACATCCAATAATGTTTCTAATGGAGGCTGCAAACCTTCACCATTACTGTCTTCTGGGACGTAACGTTTGTAGTCGTGTGGCAAGATATCAGCCCTTTAGAGCAAGTCTTCAGTGTAGACTGCCTATAGAAGCAGAATGGTTTCTCCGAACGTTCGTACATCTCCACCAAACTACAAGGCACCATTAGTCAAAAAATGGATAATGTGTACATATATATATGAGCGTGTGTATATATGTGTATATATATATTTACCATCGCGAGCACCTAAAATATCGAAGAGGATCTCAAACACATCTATATTTCCTACCATGAATTAATTGTTGCTACATAAAACCGATATAATTCGATATACGTTTTTTATAAAATAGGGGTTATATTGAACCAGTACTTACCAAAGCAAAATTCTTTTTAATATTGTATGTAAGAATAAATACAAAATATTATCGAAACCCGTCAAGTAATTTAGGAGATGAAATGACAGGACTTAGAGGCACGATTTCAACTTTGCGCCTTAATTTTATGCACTTATGTAAATACAGCCCTTTAAATAGGAAATATTTTTTCGTCCTGTAACATAAAATTCTCTCTTATGATAATCTCACGCGTTTGATATCGGCTAGTGTTCAATGAACCTCTTTTTAATTTTACATAGTTCATGTCATGTAGATGCGCGTGCATTTACATATGTTACGTTAGAATGAGTAATGAGAGGAAAGAGCCTGAGAGCGAGACAGAAAATGTATTAATTAGAGAGAGAGAGCAAAACTCGCCGGCAGATTTCGCCACGGTCGCTCCATTCTTTAGTAATCTTCTCTCATAGCATCGCAGTGGGGATAGGCAGTAAGACAATTGTATTTCATTTCACTGCGAACCGGACTGGTTTGCAGTTTTTGTGATCCACTACTGAAATTTTCTTCGACTTCTTCACCTACGCAGTGTATTTTAGTAATTTTTAATAGTGCTAAAACTCTCCTTGCGGCGAAGTAATTTTCCATGTAGTGACTTGCGTGTGATTTGTTCATGTGTTCATAATATTCAGAATTAAACTGCACGTTCAATTTAGTATTTGTTTGCCGATGATTAGATTTAAAACTTGACAGCTTTAAAGCCGTAGGTTTGTGAACTGAAAGCAAGGCAGTGAATTTCAGTTGTTTGAATGGCGAACGGTCATCGAAATAATGTACGAAAACATTCAGTTATACCTCCACAAATTTACACAACATCCATGTTGCTGAGAAGAGCCCGTTATTGTGCAGGGAAGAAGTAACTGTTGCTTATAAGAGCAATGATACAAAGAAATAGCGGCTTAGACGTAACGTAAAAGGCACCTATGTATTTGGCACAGAACCAAATGGGCTTAAACGTGATTTCAACTTTTTAAGATGTGTAAATAGTTAGCAGAATAAATGTAGGTGTGCAGTGCGTCACAGAACCTGAAGTGTGTGTGTGTGTGTGTGTGTGTGTGTGTGACTGATTGTGGTAGTGCATCGTTTCGGTGGCTGAATGGTTGTGATACTGATCCTGTCGCCAAATGGTTCTTGTGTAATAAGTAATGACGTTATGCCTGCTGTGCATGGAGCTAGAACTACTGTGTCTTTAACATCTTCTTGTTCTTCACAGCTTGACCCTGACAACACCTACGCCACTACAAAAGAAGGTAAGTAAAGTCAGTGTTGTCCTATTACAATATAGTAACATATGCATACGAATAAAGGAGGCCATAAGTATTTTTGGTTTCAATTGGATTACGGCTTAATACAAATAATTTCTTATGGTTAAGTTGTAACGTACAATTATTATTGTTACATACGTAAGCTATATTACAGTGCTACAGAGTAGTAGCATTTCTTATTAATCAATCAGAATGTTCTGCACTTTTTATCGACGATTTTCCTGTTTATGAAACCATTGTTAATTTTGAGATCGACGTTAAATTGATATTACTATGAAACTATAAATAATCAGGCAGTTTTAATTTCATATCTTTTTCTTCTTGTTATCTGTTTACCTTCTGTCCCGCATGTGATGTTATATGTGCGTAACTCCTCCCCCCCCCTTCATGTCCTAGTCTCTATATTTGGGGATATGCAGAGATTGGAGGGGTGGGGTTGCAAGATGATCAGTTCTTAAGATGTTTGTGGCGCTGTTCAAAAGCAGAGGATACAAAACGCCTATTAAGATGAGCAGACCAACATCATTGTTGTTTAGGCAAATAAATCGTGATGTATTTGAACAAACCATGTGGAGCACCTGAGGTCAACCACAAAAAGACACCAGTCGGTATACGTTGCGGGCCGTCATTAGTGTTATTTCAAATACAAAACAAGAATGATAACCATTACACCGCAGCTTTGTTAAGCTTATATGGGAGGGCAAGAATGTGAATATAATCCTCTCGAAGAAAACTCTAGCAAACAGTGACTTGTAATACTGTGGTGATAGACTGTTAAATGACTGGGACTGGTACTGCGTGATATACAATGGCGAACTGTGATATTAGCGGTGTTCGGCTTTCGAGTTATGCTACTGGATTTGGTTTACTTATTTAATTCCAAAATATGACCAGAAAAGTGCTCTTGCTGCCTCTGGTGGAGCACAGACAGTGATTTGAACGCCCGGTTGGAGAGCAGCCCAGCGCCTGGCTGTCGCATTGTTTCAATTCTAAACAAGATGACGTCATACGCATAAAATTATCACAGTATGTAGAGCGCAAAGCAGCCTAGATGAAACAGGAACATTGTGATGACGTCACGCCCTTGACATGCGGTGAATTTCAGAATGAAGCATCCACCCGATATCGAATGTGGCCGAAGTCATTGTTAAACTGCACAAGGAAGTTTATTCTGTGAACGCAATCTGTGAATTACATTTATTAGTTTAATTATGGGACTGGTTAGAAATAATCTATGTGTGTACCTAAGTAACTCACAGTCGACGGACTGATATTTAACTGTCTAACTTCATCGTACAGATTAATCCATGAACAACTGAATAGGACGATATTGAAGCAGTCACATATTCTCTGCTTTTATAATACTCGAATATTCACCACCCTATTCATAAAATCTCCCAGTTGGGCACTTTACAGAACTACTTCGATAAAATTCATTTTTCCAAATCCTAATTCTTGATGGTCAACTGTTATTTTTACGTTGCAGCAATATGAACCTTCTACCTGCATGGGGTTTTCCTTGGAAATTTCCCAAAAGCAATGCTATATACGTTTCCCATTTTTTCTGCGTCGATCCCTACGAATGTGTTAGAGCACAGCTTTCCACTCTTTAGTTTCATTATTTTTACAAAGTGTATAAAATGAGCTTATAATACATAGGTAGGTTCTGTCCGCTTTCGTGTTTCATTGACTAAAATATTCAAAGAATGTCGATAAAATGTAGCATGAGTGGTTGCAGTGCAGTGTCTGTGACTTTAATTTTGGTCTGCACGGGTGTAATATACGGGTGTATCATCAAAGTTCACAAAACCGGAATGTGTTACAGAAAATCCATGTGTAAGGTTGGACAATGTAACTTTGATTAAGGTCTGCAATATTTACCTATTGTAATTCATCAAAATACGAGGGAAAAATTATTATTCTGTGGTGATAGCAGCCATATGAATGCATTATACGATAAAGATTTGTATCTGGCCAAAAACACTGCACCAGTAAGGTATGCAAAATCGCAAGGATAATACCGCTACTTCCTATCCCAGGGCAGAAAATTATACTTAGCTCTTCTCAAATGTACGGAGGCCAGATACAGGCATTTAATTAATATTTGCTGTATTCTTGCGGGCAGATCAGGAGAATGGCATCTGATGACGTTGAAACCGGTTCTGATATCTGATAGCCGTCTCGCACTTCCGTGCAGTGACATAGCGTTCCCATTACATTATGTAGCCAGCAGTCCGAGATTCGGTCATATTAAATACGACCTTATAATTCGATGTGAATTTCCGTGTGTCACGGCATGGCGTGTCCCCCGATTGCAGTCTGAGATACAGGGATAACTGCGGATTGCTAAGAAGAGGTGTTCGACTGCTGGCGGTAAGGCGCGCCTAAGTTCCTACCTAGCTGATTGCCTCTCTGCCGTCCGATCGTTCTTTTTTCTTCCTCCCTTATTTCATCCTTCTTTTCTTTTTCCGTCTCCAATAGTGTTTAGAATTGCAATATAGACTTTAAAACTGCAACTAGGTTTCAGCTGTCATAAAAGTACTCAACAGTGATATTTTAGTCTATCTACGCGGTATAAATACGTCAATAAATACGTATATCGCTGTAAAGAGACAAGATTACAAATGTGGAGACTCAAAAGCTTATATTCATATATCTCACTTCTTTATGCTAATACCGCCTCTATCCCATTTATAAAATAAACAACAAATACTTGACACGGTTTAGGACTCCTTAGCTTTCGCACTTTAACCATCGTATAGTGCTCCAGAATATAAGAAAGTAAGCACAGCGTTTCGGAAAGTTGATCTGTTTTCCGTCTTCCGGTAAAAAGGGCGTGGATGCACCTACTCAGTTGGATCCGTTAGACCGTGCTACTCTCCATCTCTGGGACTAGTAGACTGAGAAGAGCTCGATGACATTAGCCACAGGACCACTGCTGTAGTTCAGTTCACTAGACACCTAACGGATCCTTGTATCGCACCCAACATTCTGTGCAGCAGTACAAAACCACTTCAATAAACAAATTGCTGGTGACGTAAAAGAAATGTGCCTGCTGCCCTTTGGTAGTCACGAGGTGAGCCACGCCTAGTCTCGCGGGGCAGGTACTAACCTACGTGTACACCACTATCTGCTCCTAGACTAGGAATATGAAGCCATTGTATAGTTAAGTTGTAGTACTTAGTGTTGGCTCTTCCATTTCAAGCTCTGGTAGAAATTATTTCTTTTTTAGAGTTGTATCTAGTCACACTGTCAATATCTAATACTATATAACATCTATGGTAGATGATTGGCCGATCCCAGTGGCCGCGCGGTCTAAGGCGTGGGTCTGTGCCGTTCGCTTTTTGGGATTGTGGGTTCTAATCCCGCCAGGGGCATGGATGTCTGTGTCTTGTGAGTGTTGTGTGTTGTCAGGTAGAGGTCTCTGCGACGGGCCGGTCACTCGTCCAGAAGAGTCCTACCGAGTGTGGTGTGTCTGAGTGTGATCGTGAAGCCTCAATAATGAGGAGGCCCTGACCCACTAAGGGGCTGTTGCACCATTGGAAAAAAATTATAGATGAATGAGTAAGTAGGGAAGATTGGTGGAATAATATTGACTGAAAAAAAACCTAGGACGTCGGAGAAACCTGTCCCAGTGCAAATTCGTCCATCAGAAATCCCGCAAGGACTGAGCGTGGAGAAACTGTTTCTTGCACTGAGCGCATAAAACGAGGAGGCGTGTCTGTCAATTGAAAATTAAAATATTTTATTGATTGTTTTGGCGTCTGTAGTAAGTGTCGACGGTTGAATTTAAATTTGATTCATATCTCTTCGATATTAACACCTACAATTTTCACGCTCTGTTTGTGCGTTTATTTTGTGCACTTTAACAACAGACTCAAAAAACATTTTCTTACAAACCATCTGAAATATTTCAGGGCAGTGTATACCTATCCTCAGCATCCCTACCCGACCTCTGCCAAAGACTCACATATCACTGACAGGCGGATCACAGCCTTTGACTAAGTACGGGAGTTAATCGGTTCGAATAATGACCGAAAAACTTGCCATAGAATTTCGTTCAAAGAGATGCCAGTACTAACAGGCCTACACTGAAATAGCCCACGGACACTTCATTGTATGTTGTCCACTGTTAATTTAGCACTTGAAATCCTGACTTAAGTTGCATTATTTTCTTCAATCTGTTTTTCTCCTTTCCTCTTCGAACGTAACGCTATAATCCCGTCAGCCCTTCTTCCTCACATTTCTCCCGACTGGTAAGATCTATCATACGTGACGTTTTATTGTGGTCTTCTTCTGTACCTGCAGCATATGCTAGGACAGTAATCTAAAATACGCTGCGACCGCTTCCTGCTACAGCTCCACAGATTCGGCATTCATAACTATCTTACTATTTTCAATTGAACAATTTCGGAAACTGATGCAGCGCCACAGAATAGCCCTGTGTTCAGAGAGTCACTAAACCAAGTCCATTAAATATTGCTACTGGAAAGTGGAATACTTTGACACGTTATCGCAACACCACAAAAAATATGTTAGGCTTCATTGTTTCTGTTACATTGCGTCACTTCCTGCTTGCTTCATTCACATGCACCGGCCTGGTTGTACGATGCTGACCCAGAGAGGCTAGAATGTTGAAAGCAAAAGTGCGTCACTGCAGTAAACTGCAATCCTTAGATATACTTCTTACAAAGCGCAGTGCTTCTCAATTAGTGACACGTGTCGTACTGGTGAGCTTGTTACCCGTAAATTCGGAAATAATAAAATTAAAAACTAATTCAATATTAAAACTTACACAATTTGTAAAAATACATTTCTTGAAAAAAAAGGCTTTTTTAATACGATGAAACTAAACCTTTCTGGAAAAATAACAGGTGGGACACAAGGTGCTAAAGCTTGTGAATTACTGCCCTAGACTTCACTGCCTTACCCAATATTGATGAGAGTGATGATAGCCCAGCGCTGTTATTCTGGATGTTTTATCTACAGCACTGCTTGGCAGATTACAATGGAGCTTCGTACTGCCTATCACACTAAGTGAGCCTACGTAGATCATTTTTATTCGGTTTCGTATCTGTCTAATATAACCTCTCTTTTACATGGCGCTTAAATATAACATTACGAGTTTTTCTTAAAATGGCTGACATTTCAAATACGTATATAAAGTTATATAGGTGTGAGTGTTCTTTATAAGACTTGCAAGAATTATCTTATTTCCGATGT
Organism: Reticulitermes speratus; assembly: GCA_021186555.1. Lineage (NCBI taxonomy): Eukaryota > Metazoa > Arthropoda > Insecta > Blattodea > Rhinotermitidae > Reticulitermes > Reticulitermes speratus. The sequence goes on from JAJKFL010000002.1 coordinate 21,474,646, forward strand.
GACTAATATTATTTTCGCACAAGAGTTGTATTTGTGTTTAGTGTAAAATGTACAGGTAGCTTCGGAACCAAGCATGGCGCTGGATTTCTCGAACGAGTATTTTGTGCTGCACACAATCCAGAACATATTTTTCTCTTACCTCTAACAAGTCACGATTCTTTGACAGTGAAGTATGCCAGGTCCGCGCTGTGGTGTCGATTTTATCCGTTGGACATATCATCTTTACTACCATCCTCTCATCGGAGCAAATAAAAATGGTGTTCTGTATGTGCCTCCACCTCAGATACACCCCTAGTCAGGCGGCATTGGACCACGCTGTTGAAACAATACACATGGAGGCAGAAAGGGCAGCACAAAATTGAAGGAATGGATTCCATGTGTATAATACTTTACACAAATACCAATACGCTATAGACGTAAATTTTCTAGAAATGAATTTCGAAAATATACATGCTATAATTAAAATGGAATACACATTTCTGAAATACTCACAACCTAATTATCTTTTCCACAAAGTTTCAGAGGAAGTCCCGCTATAAAATTACAAATAAATGTTGACATGCTCCTAAAAATAAGTGGCTAGATAATACAAATAATTTGGCTAACACTAGAATGAAGGGGTGTTACTCGTATTTTAGGTAAACAGTGTTTCGCAGTCCCAGTGTGTGTCGGGCACCAGAGCCTTTGTATACAAGAGCATAAATGCAAGAGTTAATTTCAATTGAGCTGGAAGTATTTTTTAAGGATTCGTATTATTCAGGTGTTTTTTACCATACCTGTAACTGGGAACACACCATAGAAAATAATAAGAAAGTGAACATACCCCTGTACCAGAAATTACAGGCGTAGATGGCAAGTTGATGTAAATTTCCATGCATTAGAAATCATGCTCTGGATGGAGGTGAGAGGTCAGCTACACGTAACAGCCCCCAAGCAGTGGTCAGCTATACGTAACAACCCCTAAGTAGTGGTCAGCTACATGTAACAGCCCCTAAGCAGTGGCCAGCTACATGTAACAGCCCCTAAGCAGTGGCCAACTACATGTAACAGCCTCTAAGCAGTGGCCAACTACATGTAACAGCCCCTAAGTAGTGGTCAGCTACACGTAACAGCCCCTAAGTAGTGGTCAGCTACATGTAACAGCCCCTAAGCAGTGGCCAGCTACATGTAACAGCCCTAAGTAGTGGTCAGCTATACGTAACAACCCCTAAGTAGTGGTCAGCTACATGTAACAGCCCCTAAGCAGTGGCCAGCTGCTTGTAACAGCCCCTAAGTAGTGGCCAACTACATGTAACAGCCTCTAAGCAGTGGCCAACTACATGTAACAGCCCCTAAGTAGTGGTCAGCTATACGTAACAACCCCTAAGTAGTGGTCAGCTACATGTAACAGCCCTAAGCAGTGGCCAGCTACATGTAACAGCCCCTAAGCAGTGGCCAACTACATGTAACAGCCTCTAAGCAGTGGCCAACTACATGTAACAGCCCCTAAGTAGTGGTCAGCTACACGTAACAGCCCTTAAGTAGTGGTCAGCTACATGTAACAGCCCCTAAGCAGTGGTCAGCTACATGTAACAGCCCCTAAACAGTGGCCAGCTACATGTAACAGCCCCTAAGCAGTGGCCAGCTACATGTAACAGCCCCTAAACAGTGGTCAGCTACATGTAACAGCCCCTAAGCAGTGGTAAGCTACATGTAACAGCCCCTAAGCAGTGGTCAGCTACATGTAACAGCCCCTAAGCAGTGGTCAGCTACATGTAACAGCCCCTAAGCAGTGGCCAGCTACATGTAACAGCCCTAAGCAGTGGCCAGCTACACGTAACAGCACCTAAGCAGTGGTCAGCTACAAGTAAGAGACCCTATGCGCTCAGAAAAATATTCCTCGGCAGTGACTAGATATGAGGCTAAGTCGGGCCTAGGGCCGGTGTGAAGTGGTGAAGAGATGATGTCGAAGCTGCTCAAGAATATTGATGGTGACTGAGAATGAACTCATAAAAAGAATATTCAGAGATGAGACAGAGAAGGAAGCGACGATGGAGAAAATTGCATAATGAGGGCTTTAATAATTTGTGCTCTCTATCCAATTCATGCTAGAATGTTAGGGTGGCTAAGGGAAACAAGATTGGTGGTATACGTGACAAACAAGGAAGAAAAGACATGGGTAGATAGAAAACTTTGGAAAATCTTATGGAAAGAGATTGAATTGAAGGCATGAGCTAATATTAAAATGGTTAATAATGAGAAGGGTTGTAAAGATGTGAGTTGCTGAGGACAGGAAAGATTGGTGGGCTTTCATGACCACGAAAAGCAAAATAAAAGTTTTTTGAATAGGCGATTGTCTAGAGACTGCTCTGATAAAAGAACAGAATCACGCAGTTGGTGCAGATAGCAACTTCTACCAACTGCGGTCTTAGGATGATGTAACGTGCTTGCTCAAAAAATTCCACAGTAAGAAAATAAAGGGGAACAGGAATATAAATAAGACATTTGATTTATAAGGAAAAAAGCTGTGTTTAGAGGTAAGCTTGTGTCCTACATCACATATTTCTAGTGGATCGTGGTCACCACGCGGAAGGCTCATGGTCCAGTGTGCGTGCAGTGTTCACTTTGGCTTACAATTCAATTAGGTTGTTCTTCGCGGTGATGCACTCGGGCTGTACTTCCGAGATCTTCCGCAATTAATCCCACAGAAAACACTTTTAAGACCTTCATTTTTAGAGTAATTGTTTCTTTCTTGTTCTTTCTTTCACATTTGTTCCTCTCTTCCACTTTTGCTTTTGTCACTTCCCTCTTTAGGAGCCTTCGCCTTCCTGCGGAGTGTCTCTTAAAATCGTTACGTCGTCTGTACGCTTATACCACCCCGACAGCCGCTGAAGGGATCTTCATTAAATTTGATATTGCGGAAGTTTACGAGAAATTTCGGGCAATTTCAGTTTTGGTTAAAACGAAAGAAGAAAATATAACGGACATTTTGCACGTAAGATATGGATATAGACGAAAGCATTTAACTCAAAGACGTTGAACTGAGGGATTTTCTTTCGCAGGCCAAGAAAAGGCTTTAAATTAAGGCTGTTGAACTTATATGTTTATTTTCATATATGCAAGAGTATGTTTTCACAATAGAGACATTTAACTTGCTTGTTTCTATGGCTGCAGAAGAATGGATAACAAAGAAGAAGACGGAGTTGACGACGACGCGTCAGATAGAGACACGCGTCAAACGCCAAGTGGTGCTGGAGGATGGGAAGGTCGTGGGAGATTCGGGGCCCATGGTCACAACCAATACCACGGAGGACACAGAGACCCAGGAGCACAAGCAGACAGAGGTCAGTTCAATTTTCAGAGTTGATTGTCTTGGCTCCTACGTTGCTTTCAAAATTGAGCCTTCTAAGTTAGTACATGCTTTATGATCTTCCTGATAGGAAATTTTGAATGAAAATGCAGAGACTGGGTGGAAAAACGTGCTGCTGCAGACCACACTAATGCCAAGTATTTTAAATCGATTTTCCAGTACAGCAGTCGTTTACACTTTCCAGATCGATGCAAAAACCAACGCTACTCAATGCATTATTCTGACATTTACTGTCACTTCAAATTTTTAAAGTAAATATATTTCCTAAAGTAATAAATGTCTAAAATGGAAAGCAATACGGTGTCAACGAGAAATATTTTCCCATTTCACGTTCATGTACTGAAAGTTATATGATAAGATAGTACACACTTATTTTTAGCCACAGATATTAGGTGTATAGAACTTCGCGAGTGTTGAAGTGTATCAACTTTAGACTGCGCGATCCGCCTAAGATGCTTCATAAGGAGTGCAAAGCGTCAGTCATTCATCTGCCTTGTGACAAATTGAGACGTTATATCACAGGATACGTCGCATTAGCTATCATCAATGCAATTTACACTAACTGAGCGAACTTTATGCTGACAATCTACAGTATACGAGTGAACAAGTATTTGATCAAAAGTTCTTTTTTTCAGAGCAGTGTGCGGTATGAGAACAATGCGAAAAGTTTGTCTGCAGAAAATACAACGTCGTAAAATGTGCTGCAAATATATAAATGAACACGCTTGTAACAGTGCTTCAACATAACATTTGTGTTTGAAACGTACAAGTTTTGGTCAACTACGATTACATAAACGACCCCCGATAATGGATTTCAGTTTCCTTAAATTATGAATACCGAATTTTATTTGACGCTATAATGCGAGTAAAATAAACTCTGAAGTTTTTATGAAGCCTTGAAACAAGGCATTAATAAATATTGTCTAAGTATGAACATTCTGTAATATTTGATTTAAAATAATCTTATTGCTAACAGGGAAATACAATATGATAACTGAATTTTCATACACTTAGTGTTCAGAAGTAACAAGGGACTGGAGAACCTTGCACAACAATGAGCTTCGTAATTTGTACTCATTTTATCATGTTGGCCCGAGCACGGAGGTCATTGAAAAAAAAAGAAAGATATTTTACTAAATTTGAGTCTGACATTCGCAGGGAAAGAGACCACTTGTGAAATCCAAGACGGAAGAATAACAATTTATTAAGGCGGATGTTAGAGAAAGAAGGCGAGACAGTGTGGACTTGATTCACCGACTCAGAACTAAGTTCAATGGAGGATTCTTGTGAGGGACACCGTGCTGAACCTTCGGGTTCCAGGAACTCAGCATGTTTTCTTTTACCAGCTGAGCAAACATAAACTTGAAGATCTTGTATAATTTAGTTAGATATTTAGTGCCAGAACAATGTTCGGTCTGTCGAAATCCTAGTGCACTGTTGGGGTTTCAATAAGATTCGTTTCTCGGAGATGTGTTTGGGTCCCACGTGTAATTTGCTGGACCAGAGACATGCACATATGAGGTTCATCGCCCTTTCGTATACAGCATGAAAACAAACATGGAGATGCTCGAATCAGAAGAGAATGGAGGAATGTGGCGCGGGAAGCCCTCGGGCTTCTTGGCACGAGTGGGTCATCGGCCGCCATGTTACCCTGCAGCCACTGAGACGACATGTGCTCATAACTTGGAGGCAAACGCCTCTATTATGATTCTGTTTATTTCCAGGCATCAGTTAAGATTGCACTCGGGCAATGCACACTACAGGCGTTGCATATTAATTTTCACGTGCAAGTAAGTGGTACGTTAAAGTTTCTGAAAGACGTAAAAAAATTAAACGAAAGAAAGACTACACGAGGAAGGAGATAAAGAAAGGAGAAGAAAGAGGTACAATAAGACAAAAAAGAACAAAAATGAAAGAAAAGTTAAAGAAAATACACTCATACGAAGAGAAAAAAAGGAAAAGAGAAAGAACCAAGAAGAAACGTTAAATATGACAAGACGTTTACTGATAGGACATGTCCTGTTGGTATGGAACGCAGAAACTTTCAACGCAGAAGTAAACCATTCCGGCATCTGGTGAGCCATTTCAATACAGTTTAAATTCTGCAGTCCTCTGTTCCCAATATTCATTTCAGTTTATCTGCGCTTCGATTTCTCAAGTTACTTCTTTCCATGAAGCTTTCAAATCACATATCAATTTCATATTTCGCTCTTACGCACCAGTTACCAATGAAGGCAAGTAATATACGAGTACGTATATAATCTTAATTGTCAGTTTGCTACAAGGAATCTCGCATAGAAACACTTTCCCTTTTGTTCCGGTTTTGTTTCTGTTTGAGATCTCTGAAAGAAATATATCTCGCTCTATCTCAAAGTTTAAGTAAACTATTCGTGACTTTTCACCAATAGAGACTTGTTAGCTTCGAAAATACCAATATAAGGTGTCTATAAACCATAAGACTGAAAATGGTGTATTTGGCAATAGAGTACACAGACTTTACCATGGCGTTTGTTACTTTCAAAATGTCATATGGTTTCACGTTACACGCGTAAATGTAATACAGTACCACTTACGCTCAGAAGGAAAGCACGGCCTTCTCTGCAACGATTTTCATGAAGCGCGCATATGCTCAACAGCATTATATGTGGAGTTCTTATACGGAATTCCAATAAATGTGGAGTGTACTAACAGAAATTCTTTTAGGCCCTAAGTAAAGTATTGCTTTCAAAGTGCTGATTTACATTATAGTCAGAGTCAGTACATTTGTGTGGGGATCTTCTGTACCGAACTTTTTCTAAGTAAGATAAAAACATAAAAAATAGGGTAAAATTTCATTTACGCCCTTACGTGAAGTATGGGTTTCACTTCGACCGATTTTCACGAAACGCATATTCTCTCAACGGCGGCCTTGTGTTGAGATTTTCTGTATCATATGTCATGCATAACGCTCAAGAAATAAGGAAAATACGGGAAGAAATTTGTTTCCCCCCTTACGTAAATGGTGGCTGCCGCTGAGCCGACTTTTACAGAACACGTTTGCTTGGCAACTTTTTGTAAAGAACTACTATAGCGAATTTCACAAGAATTCGACAAACGGTTTATTCTCTGATAATAGACCGCAGAAGGATGTATGGATGGACGGACGTTGTCTCCACATAAGGAGTTCTTGTTTACTTTGTAAAAAGCACATAAACCATTATGGAAAAGGATAATGCCAATAAAAACCCTCTGAGTGGAGATTTAAGTCCCTTAGACTACCTTGGAAATTTACACGCCGGTTTCACTTCTCTTAAAAGCGTACTAGAGACGGCTGTTCCAGAAGTTCTTTCAGTGACTGATGGAGAGTACTATCAATGGGGGCCAATGACCCTCATATTTGTGGCACGGACTGGGTGGCCTACCTGAGACCAGGTGGTCTTTAAAATGTGGAGATGATCATCACTCCTCTTGTAAGAACTCGACGACCTTCCGGAGGCCAGGTGGTCGTACCAGTATCTTATATAGAGACCTCTGCAGCAGGTGACTGAGACCAAAGGGAGTCAGCAAGGGATTTCAAAACAGAGGTGCATGCCTTCTGAAGCAGAAAGAACAGATATTTAAATATTGATCCAATGACACTGCAAAAATCCGCGCTCTGAGATAACATGTCATTTCCTTCACTGTGCCTGATTTTGAAATATATATAAATACCATGCCTACTACGGTCTCAGTTCAAATTTCAACTGATAAAACTGTTGTGTCTGGTCACAGCATACATTGTAATTTGTCTAGCTGTAGAAGTGGTTGGCTATACCGTAGCGTATTTACATAGGTCTGTTCTGCTACAGCACCGAACGACAGGAGATGATCCACCAGGACCGGACTGGGTGGCGATACCGGGACCTGGGGGGTTGGTTAAGGAAGTGAAAGAGCGCAAAGTGAAGAGTCGAGAGAAGCGAGAGGAACGTGTTGAGACAGAGGATGTACAACATCTGGGTGACCTAGCTGATGAGGTGAGTGGAACATTCACTGTGTTTGTCATCTTTTATAGTTACAGATAAGGGAAAAGTTTTCTTAATATTTAAAATCATTACAGCGGGACGCCAGTTATTTCAGGTGTAAATCCAGAACGGCATATTCTGTTCGTTCACACACCAGTTATTATTTCAGGGCCTTGTTTTCTCATTACAGAGCCTGAATTCAAGTCCAAATGCTCCCAAACGGAAAGAAAACAAATCTTTATGAAATCAAACATTTTTAAACTAAGTCTTCTTTTACTTCAAAGCATCGAATATATCCATCACGTCCTTTATCCAAGTCCTGTGTGTTTGGATCCATAGGCGAAGGTATGGCGAATATTTAAACTGACACTCTATACTGAACTCTTAACATTCTCTCTTTGACCATTCAAACACAACTTTCGCAGAATGTGTCTGTCTCGGCCTGTCATGTAAATGCAGGATCCTATTCAGTTGGAGTATTAGATGGATCTAATCTCTATCCCCGGACATACTGACAATGGCACTGACTACATTACTCTAGGTTCTCTCAGCCGATCCGTGTCATCTTTCTATTGACCTCTGGTTTGAACCCTGACAGCATCGTGCCATAGAGTCAACCACTCGCGTTCTTTTTCAGTTTGGTTTCTCCTCTGTGAAGAGAAGAGGAATGAAACGTATAAGAAAGGTCAAAGTGTTCTTTGCCTTCAGCGCAGGCAAGCCCTTACTAACGATGAGCCCGTAGACAGCCCTCATAATGAAGACAAATAAACAGATGGACAGTTTATCACAGAGTTATTTTATTGTCCAAAACGTGCTACATGTTTCGGCTTTTTCATAAAGCCATCATCACACACAGCCATTCAAATGTAACAGAAAGCAAGTACTTTTTATACGAAAAAAATATTAATTTAAAAAAGCGAGTGATACCTCACTCTTACAGATATTCATATAGATTTTCTTTAGTGACCGAAACTAAGTTAAAAGTTAAATATTCAATATATTTTAAAATAATGTGTTAAAATAATGTGATATTTTGATGTAGCAGTTTTAATATGATAAAACATTTCAGGTTTAAGCTCCACCTTGGTGAGTATTTGCATTGTAATTGCGATAAATAATGTAGAAGACTCCTAACGTTGGTAAGATATTTGCTCTGATTTAAGGTACAATACTTCCAGCCCGGGGGCTTCTCAGTATATCTCTTCGGATTTCATTTTAGTTAAAATATTCTGTTGGTGCGGCGGGCTGTTACATGTAGGTAATAAAGGAGATGTAAGCACTGTCGTTTTGTGGAGTCGCGACTGTACGTTATTCATGTCACTGAAACTTGTAGCATGTTTTGGACAATAAAAATATTGTCTGAAAATATACTTGTGATTGACGGTTCATCTGTTTCTCTATTCGTGCATCACAATGGGATGTCTCATTCTGAGATGAAAGAGAAGTAGTTCATTGTGAGGTGAAGGAAGAGAGAAGAAGAAATCTTTGACCCATTCTTGTTTTCTGCAGGGGTGGGCCGTTAAATCTCTTGCCGACCCCTGTCTTTGAGGGGAAGTGAATAAGAACGTGCGGTGTTATCAGAGAACAATACCACAGATATGTCAGATTAGACTACAGGTTTCACGCAAGTGTCAGAGATGTTGCCGTCCTAGCACGGCGCTAGGAATGAACGTTAGTTCAATTGTGGCGCGAGTCTTTATCAGACTAGGTTAACAGCTTTTGCTAACTCAATGGGATGCATGTCTCCTTAAGTACAGTGGTTGTGAGTGACAGAGCCAACTACATATCCGGCAGTCTACTTCCATTAGTCGAGTTCCTGTTCAATCTCCCTGGTATGTAAAATTAAAGCGTCTTAAAACAAAGGCTTCAACATACCAACGTTGAAATTTATCTCGCTTTTGGTCGTCCAGTAGGATGAATTTCTCAGTAGTCTGCTCAAGGTGACCGCGTGACTGATCGAAATAGACCTCCGGAGATCGCCCTAATGTAGATTTCTGTTGAACTTCCATAGGAAATTCTGAGATAATCAACAACAGATTATTTGTAGGTATAAATCATACCATGCATACGGAGAAGTCAGAACTGGTCAGTGGACACTTGACGATGCAAGTCACGTCGCAATATTCGTCTGGAGCTGACAGTGACTGACGACAAGCCAGACGACTGTTTGTGGAAAACATCGCCTTCCCCCTCATCTCTGTCTCTCACACACACACTGTCGCTCAGCACAACATGTGGACGATGAGCGAATGAGGATAAGCACATCCCAGTATTAAATGTAAACACTTCCCAAACACGTTAGTTGCGATTTTATGCCGTATTAGTGTTTGTATTCGATTATTGTAGACGCGTAACTGACTTTCCAAAGCTCGTGAATGTCATAGTATTACATGCCGTTGAAATATAAGGTACTTTCCTAGAACTGAGGTAAATATATACTGCATTGAAAACTGCTTAAAATGAAGGTAGAGGTCAAATGACAGTGTTCTGGACCTTGACACCAAATGGGTTTGTAGGTTGACACCGACGTTTCGGAGGAACGTTCTACCCCATCTTCAGGGTTAACAGAATTATGCCCACTAGGCGGAATTCCGTCAACCCTGAAGATGTACGCAGAATGTTCCTCCGAAAAGTTGATTTCAACCTACAAACCTACACGGCATCAAAATTCAGAACACTGTCATCTGAAAAACACCTGACGTGAAAGCCTGACAACCTAGAAGGTGCAGACGTTTAGACATATATATATACAAAAAGGTAAAGCAATCCCATTACAGGCCTGGACAGGCCCTTAGGGTTCCAGGAGGTTGAGGCTCCCAGATTTCTAGACAATCGGCACATGAAGGTGGTAAGGTTGTCAGCCCTACGCACCGGCCGCCTTTACCGCCCAGGAAAGATTCCTGGTACTCATTTCTGTTAGAGGCTGAGTCGACCCCAGGGCCATAGTGCGACCGAAACGATTATGTCAATGAAAAACTCCAGTGACACCATCGGGAATCGAACCCGCGACGTTCCGGCTTGTAGCGCAGTGCCTCAACCAACTACGCCACCGCGTGCCCCTAAACATATATATATATATATAATTTGCCATTTTTTTACGATAAGCCATTTTGAAGGAAAGTCATATAGTTTTGTTTGATCTTCATGTTCAGAAATGACTATGATGGACGTGTACAAAACCAAATTAAATTTGCACATACAAGTTAGTGCACACCATCGATAACATACTCCATCGTAATAATTTTAATATTTTGCACACGTTTTGTACCAGTGGCTCAAACTGCGCCATAATCTACCCAATGTTCTTCGATGCATTCTTCCCGAATATGTGTTGCCCAACACCATTACTTCCTCTCTTTCTCAGTTTATAACATTGTTAACAGCATTACCAAAAGAAGAAGGACAAACATTTGAATTGCAAATGCTATGCTCACAATCCCTGTCACACTGGTTACTACAAAGGCGCTAGCAACTCCTAACAGCTACTTGTAAGTTACGTGGTTGCATTTACATTTTTACTAGCTGCACCTCCATCTACTGCTGTACCTACAGACAGGATCGTAGTCAATCTGTGCCTTTGTTTAACATGTTAAGTGCACTGAACTTCTGGCCCCGTTTACAATCAGAAAAACCAATGCCTGCTTTTGGAAAACATTCTAAGCCATTTTAACCTACTTCACTTCACCACAATGTGTCCTCTTATTTCACATTGCCTCCTATTTTTTCAAGGTAATGACTGTGACCAATTTCCAAAATGATTCGTCATCAGAATTCTTCATACGTTTCTCTGCATCGAATGCCGCCATTGAGTGATCTCAGTTTAATTTGGAAGATCTTGGATATAAATATATATCAGAAGGCGAACTATCCTGAAACTTTTGGAATTTTCCAGCCTTCCTTCAGCCAAATAATGGTAAAGTTTCCTTGATGTGAGCCACGGCTGCTCCTTTTCACCTTGTTTTCCAATCATTATCATTAGCGAACTGCTTCAATTCCACTGTTTTTGACCAAACACTTGAAACCTCATACAAGAAGCTGTGACCAGTTCCGTCATAGACAGGAGAAATAGCAAAACCATCATAATTGACCAAGATATGAATTCACGCCCAACTGGTCTGTGAAGAGGAGATTTAAGACATAATGTGCGTCACGGTATCCATACTTATTCGACCTTTATGCCCTGTAGTGTAAATATGTTTGGTACATAAGAGCAAAACCTTTCGTACTAACACGGGTTTTAGAACGCAGGTACAGAACTAGAATACTTTTTATGCAGGAGGTTGAACTCGAGAAAAAATCTGAAATAAATACACAAAGAAATGTTGGGAGAACGTAAGAAAGAAATGGAGGGGATTAAAAAATAAAGTAAAGGAAAAATGAAAGAAATAAAGCAAATAAAGGAAGAAATATTGAAAGTCGTGAAGACAAGATAAAAAGAAGAAATGTAAGGAGGAAAGAAATGAAAATGAAGAAAGAGAATAAAATAAATGAAAGAATAGTGATGTAAAAAGAAATCTATAGATACGAATAGAAACATATCACTATTTACAGTAATCTGCAGAAATCTAAAATTTATATTTCTAGGCATTTCTCTATTCTGTTTGGGTCCACGTGACTCTGTAGAAGAAAGGTGGCTCTCACTGAACGAGTCTTGTCTGACTCCATTACATGATCTCTACTTTGGTACCTGACATGCAAATATTGTGTTCGATTTTTGGACTATCCTGGCTGACGTTTCCGTGGTTTCGCTCATTTCGCTCAAGAAAATGCTAGGATAACATCTTAATACATGCCACGGCACTTCCTTACGTGTTCATGCGAATTTGTGACATGTAACCGTTGTTGTTAGATACTATGTAACGATGGAAATGATACAGCGTTATTAAATGCATTAAAAGACAAAGTTAGATCGGGCGACCACAGCGATTATTGGGATTGGTGTAACGACATTCGGTGGTTTTAATTAATTTATCTCACACTAAAGTGCTGTATACTATAATGCGTCGAGTAAAATAGTAAGATGATGAGTTGCAACGAATACCTGCCGTATACAAGTCTGGAGTGCTGCCGCTGTACTGACTTGCCAGGTGGCCCGAATGGTGAACTCCAACACCAGGGCAACCGCAACTAACATCCAACACTAACAACATGCTTTTAGCCGAAGTGAAAGTGTGATACACCGTCACGATAACTTACACCCTTCATCTCAAACTGAATTTTGTTTTGGCTTCATAAGTGCTTGTATATTAGATGATCGAATTAAACGTGCATGCTTTAATATAATGCAGCCAGTTGTGTTGTTAATTAATAAATACAGATTTCTTTCACTTGACACAACTCTATTCCTGTGTTTAGTGTAAGTTTACAGGAGTATATGAACGAGAGTACTTTTCTGTTTACGTGGGTTAAGCCACCCTCAGGGTGACTTGTAAGAAGACAGAAGGTTATTTACATATATGGGCTGTAGGGCAGAACAAAAGAAGGCTATTTGTTTATACACGTTATATATATATATATATATGTGTGTGTGTGTGTGTGTGAGTGTGTGTGTTTGCGCGCGCTCCCGCGCACATGTCTAAGCTTGAAATCTCAGGCTTCTAAATATATATATATTTAGAGATGTCATTAAAATACGAGTATATCTAGTGGGCAAGATAACTTGTCTCTTTGTCCTATAAAATATTATAAGTTTTCTTTATATTTTGCTTTTTTTATTACAAAAATTCAAGATTAAAATCTTAATAAAACTACCTGTGTTGTAAGGACAGAAACAATGCAGATGACAGGTAAGTAAATCTGGGTGTTTCCGTGGTCTCGATGTGTTACTTATTCATCGTTGCTGCTGTTGTCGCATTTTTTAAATAGTAATTGAACTCCTAGGTGTCGTTCTGAGAACAAAGCATTACGTGGTTTGTGAAAATTATCCGAAGTACAAGTAAATATTTTTACATGCCTATCATAAATATTATGTTTTTTATTATAGGAAGAAATTTGATTTGTATCTGGTTTAGGAGTGCGTGTGTAATGGGTTTTGACGTTTTAGTCTATTTGAGTCGTCATTTATGACATACATTTTGAAAAATAAACCCACAAAAACATATTTAAGCAAATGGAGTCACAGATCGCCTCATCTGTTCATAAACATGCAGGGTGCTTTATCAATACTCCCTTCTTTTCTTTATAAAACAAAGAAAACTTTTGACATCTCTTTCTGGACACAGCGGGGCATTGAACTTCGGGTTCACGTTTGTCGAGGAAAAAATAGAAGAATTCTGGAGAAATTTCTTGGAATTCGATCATTTGTTGGGTTGAGATGGAGCGCATGGTGATTTTTAACGATGTGGGTTACATTTCACCGCCTAGGTTGCAGCGTCAAATGGCATGAACGTATCGACCTTTAGCTGTTTTGAAATAATATCTAAAACTTACCTGTCGAAACTAAAGAAAACTGCGAAAAACATAACTCAGGATATCCGGTCTTTGGGTAAAAAATCAAACCCGTTATTGTCCCATTCCGAAGCAGGTGTGATAATAACGCAACTGAGAAATTTAGTGAACGAGATGGAAATTGGAGAATAATATTAAAACAGATCATCAGACAATGGGGTTTGTAAATGTAAAGCGGACTGTACTGGTGCAACGTTAGAACAAATGGTTGGCTGCAGTGTTAACGGACGTGAATATGCGGATTCTAAAGAAGAGTGATGGTGGCAGGATGGGTGATACGAATATCTGGGGAGTGCAATTAGTGACAGGCCTTACATGATGAAACATAGTGTAACAATTCAGATCAAATAAACATGGAGGGAAAGATGGATGAATTTCTGTTAAATGAGCTGACCGAATCGAAGTGAATGGGGAGGGGGACGTTTGGAGGTTGCCTGACTGGCTCCTGACCATGCCGCCTGCTTACTTCCCTGCATCACGATCTGCTGACTACACAATCACAGCTTTAAAAAAAAATACGCACTGCTGAAACACTGGGCCCAAAGAGAAATGATGCAGTACGAGACTGGAGAGTATGAGAGAGTAGATGAGGAAATTGCAAACTTTATACTGTTCAGCTAATGCGTGTAATTAGGATGATTAAACAAGAAAGTTGAGATGAGCAGGACGTGTAGCATACTTAGAGTGAACAATAAGTAATCAACCAACAGAGCGAGAAAGTCTTCCTTGGAACGCTTATGGTTACTCTGGCGGCATTCAGGAACTTCATGATTTATATTCCTCACCAAATATTATTCAGGTAATCAGGTCAAGGATTAGGAGATGGGCGGTGCATGTGGCACGTATGCGGGGGAGGAGAGGTGCATACAGGGTTTAGGTGGTGAAACTTGAAGGAAGGAAATCACTTTGAAGACCCAGACTTAGGCGAGAAGATAGTATTAATGTGGATCTTAAACAAATAGGCTGGGAGGATGTGTACTGGATTAATGTGGCTCAGGATAGGAAAAAGTGGTAGGCTGTTGTGAACACGCTAACGAACGTTCCAGTTCCATAAAATGAGGAGAATATTGACCTCTCAGGAAGGACTGCGCTCCGTGTAGTTCGTTAGTTGATACGCCGTTTTCTAATTGTCAACTGACACTGCACTACTATTGGCACCTTAGTTATTAGTGTTTTTGATTCAGCTACAAGTCTTAGTGTTAATCATACTTCTTGTTCTCTTATGTAAAACGGTACATGTCTCAATACTGCGACTCGGCAGTGTCTTTTACTTGCCAGAGGAATGGTACCGTACCGATAGAAAGCCTCTTTTGCCACTGACTGGGTTCGGCCTTACCACGCGGGAATCAATGCCACAGTGCAAATATCACCCGCTTACTTCAGTAATTCAGTTATACAGATTAGGCAGTAAAGCAGTTCGACCACAGCTCCAAAGTCATGCGGAGTCGAATCCAGCCTCCGGCAAGTAGTGAGACAAGCTGTTGGAGCAGCAGCCGGTGCACTGCCTTCAGTAAGCTCTGTAATGCGGAGGTGGCGGGAGGCTGTGTGGTGATGCGTGGGTCGCCACAACTATTTATATGTGCGAATGAAAGTGAGATGTACATGCAAAACGGGTCTCTGTTCTGTTAGTTAAATAGACAAAGTAAATCACTGATTTTTTTCACACTTAAAAATATTAGTGTATATAAAGTTTTGTTTCCTCGTGAAGCGACTAAAATCCGTTTGAATATCAGGACATACTGAATCCTGGTTTTTACAGAATTAACATCGCCAAACACTTCGGTTTAATCTTCAATGTGTTGACATTAATGCTCATTGGATGAAGACATATATAGCACATTTCCACAAACCTTGCGGGAAGAATTTCAAAAGGTGAGTAAAGGATACAAACAAACTGACACTTTAGATACCGTTTTATTGTGTGTCTACACGTAGAAACACAATTTCTGATACTCAGTGGGCCCACAAATCAACTGAGATAGCCTACAGTTTAACTTTAGTACTTTTAATAAGTACCATTATTGTTGAATTGTAATTTGTGTAATTTACACTCCAAGTCCCTGATGATGATCCCAAAATAGGGATTCGAAACATGTCGGACTAGTTCTATTGTATATTGTTCTGTGTATTAAAGAATAATAAGTGTGCATGTGTCGGTTAAAGAGATGTGTGAGTGACTAATTACTTTAGTTATCGGGGAGTTTAGGCCCGCAAACGGGTGGAAGCGCCACAGAAGAAGAAGAAGAGAATAATTTGCG
This sequence comes from Reticulitermes speratus, assembly GCA_021186555.1. Classification (NCBI taxonomy): domain Eukaryota; kingdom Metazoa; phylum Arthropoda; class Insecta; order Blattodea; family Rhinotermitidae; genus Reticulitermes; species Reticulitermes speratus. The sequence continues at coordinate 21,490,680 of JAJKFL010000002.1, forward strand.
TTATTTAAATTATAATGTTTTACTTGTGTTATGGCCAATAGTCCTAAAGAGCACCCAAATTCATACTAGTTTACTGAATAGGTATTCTAATAACTGTAACTCGCGAAGTAGTGTCATATTTGTATTCCTTAAGAATAACGTAAAATTTTCACTTAAAAGTGTCTACAATACATTTTGGGTGTTTAAGTTATATTTCTGTAACCATAAAGCACAACTGACTGCAACGGAAACTGACAAAATATTCTTAGAATTTCCGTTAGTAAAATTACACATTTTTTCTAATGCTGCAGATAGCGAGATGAGATTCTGCCTCAGGCCAAATTTCTTTCTTTCTGTATGACCATTTACCTGATCGGAACACGTTTTAAAAAAAAGTAGTAGGTATTTACAGGGCTCTTTATTTTACGTCGTGTTCCAATTTTGTTTACCGGAAATACAAATTTCAATCTCATCCTATTGTGTAGTTTACTTTAAATTGCGTTAATATTGGCTAACATAAAAACGGCCCAACAAACTCCAGTGTAGAGACATAAACTATTTTATAGCTTTTATTAATATCGATGCATTCCCCTACACGTGTTTCGGTCCGTAGACCATCTTCAGGGGGGCAACAAGCTACTACACTTCACATCGCATGTTAAAAGGGCCCGAAGAGCACACTTGTCTCAAAAGTAAGGTATAAAACATTTAAATTTGTAAAATATGTAAAACTGTAAAACTTATAATTTTATCATATAAGTTAAAGTCAAAATTTAAAATAGCAGCGTTTTTCACTTGATGCACAGAATCATGGTATTGTATTTGCTGTTGATTATAAGCGTGTTGTTTCGCGTGCTGTTGTGTGGAGTGGTACAGGCTGTTGTTGCCCCCCTGAAGATGGTCTACGGACCAAAATACGTGTAGGGGAATACATCCATACTAATAAAAACTATAAATAGTTTATATTTGTGCATTTGTTGGTTAACTGAATAATACGTGAAAATGCACGGTGAAAGCAATATAAAAAATCCAGTGTAGAATTTGCATACGAAGTTTAATAGCAATCCGTTGAGTAATTTCAGATAAGAAACATGTAGACAGCTAAGACGGACAGACGTTGCAAAGCAGGCAATGAAATCTCGGTTAGTGCAAAGGAAGATTACGGACTGGGCGTCCAAGACTATTCACACCTAGTGGTGCATACTGAGCCTCTTTAATGTGCACAGGCGGCGCTCGTTACCTTACACTGGGAGCTGAAGGAGGCTGAAACTTTGAATTTGACCGCTCGTTAAAAATCCAGTTTCGATGTTAATATTGTGTAGAACTTTATTTTAACGCCCATTACAAATTTCCCTTTAACCCTTTATAAACCAATATTAACTTAAATTATATATAAAGGTTGAGGTCGTACCGCACAGTAAACACACTATGTCTGTTATAAAACTAAATCAGTTAATGCTGTAAAGGGAAATAATCGTTGTTTCTTCCAAGGTCCACACAAAACTCATAAGAACACTGTGTGGAATAAAGTAGATTTCTTTAATGTCAAACCTGGTGGTACATAAAATAACCACTTGACTTGAAAGGGTCAAATTATTTGGTGCTTACGCACAGGGAACATGGCATCGCCGGAGTCATATTCTCCAAGCGTTGCTGTACTCTGTATCGCACATAATCCCAACAAATCCACAACTTGATAAAGCAATTCTACTGCACGAAATATTGGGTATATCTGTAGACTTTTAGAAAATACTCGTACCTTGAATTCGAATCTTAGCCGAGATGCCGCCTACCGTGACAGAAGTTTCTGTTTTTTTCCTTATTCCATCCGGACGAAATTGGGCCTTGAAATATCCATGACTGCCTCCTTTAAAATTTTCACTTACTAATATGACGATCTTCCAAACTCGTTAGATGCTGTGTCCTCAACAGGAGAAAGAACATCATTAAATAGCATCAGCTAATTATTTTCTGTTGGTTGCGGCTGACACCATTTCCTTCGAGTTCGCGAAATCGCGATCCTGGCATTGAATGTGCCCATCTGATGCCAGATGTAGTCTATTATCACCCCAGAGAGAAGCGTACGGAGTTCAAAGAACTTTGCAATGGTCTTTCAGGATGAATTCTGCTTCCATCCATCCATCCACCTGCCGTTCTCTTCATCAGTCCACTGCCTTACATAATTACACAGCAATCTCCCCAGTACCTGATCACCTACTTCGACGACCCGTAGAGGAACATGATTGTTCAGAGAATTACGACGTGCAAGAACTGCAGGCAGAGCATCGAAGAGATTTTCGGTGATGACTGTTATCAGAACTCGTTAAATCCGACGAAATGCGTTTTCTGTACTCTAACCGTAGGAATGCTTTGTAACATCCACTTTCTTTATTGTGACTTAATCCTTATTTTCTCGTCTCATTCAGCTTCTCTATGCTTAGATTCCCCACGCGCCCTCCCTTCACCACTTTGTTATGTTTTAAGGGGTTTTATAAATCAAATGTTATCAAAGGTAAAGTACTTCTCGTCGTGTAGGCGTTGAAGTAACGTTACACGTATTCTTAACATCCCTAGCCCTGTCATTTGATGTAAATGATGTTAAATTGCACTCTCCGGCCATTTTAACTCGAAGAAAGGGCCTCCACGGTCTATTGCATAGGAAGATGGATAGGCCCCAGAGCCGAATTCGATGTACTTAATTATATATTTAAATTACCTATGTGGCCAGTTCCACATCGAATGAGTTACAGCTGAGTGGAAAAACATATAAGTAAGGTTTCAAAAGTATGCATGTACACTTAACAGGCATGTCACTTGGAGATAAAATGTGGAGATAAAGCTCTTCACTGCAGTGAATAACGACACGATTCAAAAATATGAAATTCACATGCAGTTGTTATGGACTGTTAGTAGACATTCAAATGGGCGAGAAGTCAAAACTACATAAGAAATGAAGAAGCTATTAAGTGTGGAAAAGTAAATTTCTTTAAATCGTTTAATATCATTAATCATTATAAATATAAACAAAAAGTCGTTTACTTAAATTTTGCTTTTGTAATACCCATCTTTCTGTTACTCTTCTTGTAATAGTCAGTCTTTTTGTTTTATCAACCGCCTTGTTTATTTTCATTTTCATTTTGATATATTTTGTCATTATATAAATTATCGAATTTCCTCCAACCATATAGTTGAGTTCACTAACAGATTTGTAAGCGCCTTTCATAAAGATTATGATTATATTGATAATCTACTTATTTCTCAGTCATGTAGTTTGATTATAAAACTGTGATACGTTATGTGTCACAATGTGAATACCAGAATAGTAATGAAAAACAACGTAACAATTATTAGGTCTATTCTTATTATTCTCATCCTCCTCCTCATTATTATTATTATTATTATTATTATTATCATCATCATCCTTTTTTTTGTTATTAATATCTTTAATAAATGTACGAACAGAAAAGGGAAACAGAAGAAACCAAGGGAATTACAACACAGTGAGAGAGAGAGCTCTGGTCTGGTATCAAAGAAAGAGTCGCTCACGCATTGGCCTCCCAATGTGAAAATTCGGCTCGGGCTTCGATGAAAGACCGCGACTCCGGACTGGAAAATCGCTGAGCGTGAAGTGTGTATTCGTGTTGTACGGGCTTGAATAGGTAATTCCCTCTAACACGGAATCTACTAACCAAGCATGTGCAGGTTTACGTTCAAAAATGAGTTTTGAACCGAAAGTGGCCAGAGGATGTAATCCATGCAAGACAAGGAACGGATAGACTGAAGGACTTATGAACCGGTCACAAATTGTCAATTGAATGTAAGAGCATTTTTATTCTTAATGTACGCCTATGTCTACGATGACGTTTCTCAACCAAATATTTTGTGTACTTTTACAAGATGGTATAAAAATATAGTCCATTATCGTATTCAACAGGCATAAAAAGGTAGAAAAAGGATCCAGAAGCTCCCACACATTGGTGACACAACTTCGAAGGTCTCAAGATGAAAATGAACCTGCCCTCACTTACAAGATCGCATAGACTGAATATAGGCGTGCCCACAATGAGCCGCTGAAACGGAATGTGAGGCAGTATCATTGTTCCAACTTGAAAGATGTCCTTCCTTTAAAGTCTTTATCGGTGCATAATTATGTACGTATGAATAAACACGAAACGTAACGTTCAGTATCACAAGTTCGGCGCTCACATATCTTACACACTCAAGAACAGGTTTATGGTTTATTGTTCTGATTATTTTGTGTTCCGCACAGTGACGCATTTTAATTATAGGGACAAATTTTTTGATAAGTATAAGATACAGTTACATTGTTGTTATCCTAATTCATGCTGTGGATAAAGGAGCGTCTAAAGTATATAAGACTTATCTTCGTTTTTCGTTAAGTGAGAGCCACATGACGGTATATCTGAAATAGAACTTATAGATCTTAAAATATATTAATATTATCTTGCGTAAATTTATTTTTTTAAGTTCAACCAATTTCGAGAAATCAAAGCTCATTTATTTAACCGGCTTTGGAAAATATAAGCACTCCACTAGAAGAATACAAACTTACACTCTTTGTTAAGTTTATTTAATAAATAGAATAAAACACAGTGGTTATTACTTTAAATTAAACATCCGTATAACCGCTTAACTAAACCTTCCATAGCGTATAAATTAATCGGTCAGCATTTCAGAAGTTTAAACAGGGGAATACAGACAGCAAGCATTTTGTGAAGACCGGGCCAAACACCATTCGTGGGGGACATAGCTAAACGTTTGTCGTGGAAAACTGCGTGACTGCAACAAGCAGCGTTTTCCACTGGCAAAAGAGAAATAGACGCTGTTAGTTTTGTTGTGTGCATGACAACAGACGAGTCCTCTGCCGCTTCTAATTAATCCTAGACGCTTCGTACGCCCTTAAGAAATACAACTTGTCGGTTTATTTACTAACCCTTTACGAAGTCCGCAGATCATGTAAGTAGGAAGGGAAGAAGTTCATGAATGATAAATTTGGAAGAATATGGTAGGAATCTACTGTCGCCTTTTTAAGTTGCTACTGCAGCACTGAGGAGCACCACTAAGGACAGCATCACAGAATGCCTTACTTCAGGCCAAGAACTAAAATCGAGATCTGACGAATACGAAGCAACAGTGATGAAAATCATTTGCGATTTAATTTTAAAATGGAAACAATTGACTTGTTTTCCAATTACTTTAAGACGCTGCTTCAGCTTATGAGGCTGTGTAGTGTCGGATAAGGTGAGTTCGAGAAGGATGTGGAAGGGGGTGATCGTGACCTACACGGAAATTTTGTGGAGAATTCCAAAATAACTACAAAAGGTGTGCTGGGGTTCAAACCGGACACTTCCCAAAAGCTTTGCTGATATTCAAATTCCCTCAAAAGTTTCTTCCAGCTGTAAAACTCTTACATCAGGACGTTCCAGAAAATTATAAAAAAACATTCGTAATTTCAATGATGCAATCATTATCTCTGCCTTTAGTGTAATTCCTGTCGTGTAGTCAAAAACCCATCCTCTGTCCATATAGACAGATATTGTAATCCACCATAATCCCATTCTTTCCTTGTCAACGATGTGATGCCTGAATTTTTTGTGATGGAATGAAACTGTGGGAAGTAAAACTGGAATTTGTCATTAGTGGAGTTGGAAATGCCGACAAGCAAGCAGGTTCCTTGTCCTGAAGTGTGTCAGCAAGTCTATATGACATTTCGTTATATAATAATCTAAATACTTGTAAGTTTGTGCCGCATCTAGGTGCTTATTTAGAAAGTTATAGCGTGTTCTACCACAACATGTTCCAAAACACATTCCACTCCACTATAAATAGAGGTCCAGTCAGGGATGCGGAGATATTAGTAACTTCAACATTACTATAGCAGTAACATTAGATATCAGGGTATTTACATAGCCTACGTAAAATGATGCTCAGATTATCTAACGATTTTTAAACAACAGAATTCATATATCATCAAAGTAGATTGAGTCTTAATCAAGAATTGTGAGAGGTTAGCATTCTGAAAGAAGCAGTTATGCTGCTATGCCAGCATTCGCCTGAAGAGAACGAGAAATGTATGGATTGGGAGTATTTTGGGTGAGATTCGTAACAAGCACAGGCTTATAGCGTAATTGCTACACAGTATTGCTCGTCTTGATGTATTAAGACACAATTTTCAGATGTAACTGTGTTTCAACTTCGAGACGAACTACCCAACGATCTCTATAGCCGTCATCCACTGCTGGTTGACACAGGAATGCCCGACCCATATGGGATGCGCACAGAATAACTCACTTTTGGATGTTTTGGTGTAGTTTGTCAATCAATTATAGCTACTTCAGAAGGCGTTTTCTTTGCATAAATTGGGTGAGAAAGACAGCGTTTGTCCATCTACACACGCTAGATCGTCGGATCCCGGTTTTTCGTCTACATAAAATTGTCGGTGGAATTTAATTTTTGAAGTTAAGTTGTTACGATGCTAAAGATTCATGTTGTGATGTATTGGGTTACGATATATTGCAGTCTGGTAGATAAGTACCAAGGTTTCGGAGGATTATACTCGTTCCATCTTCAGGGTAGAAGACACAGACAGTATTTACACCGAAACTTTAGAATCCATAAGAACCTAACACCAGAATAGATAGCGTCATAAACTGAAATACTTTAATATGAATTCTATTTGATTCATATCGATCTATATATGGTTTATGAATATTATCCTTCATGAAAATTTGGTTCGAAAGTTGTTTATATTTGTATTAATTTTCTTATTAGTCAAAATTATATCCGGTTTATTGTATTCAATTCTATACAAAATAAATTCATGTCAGGTCTCTTTGGTTAGCATTTCTGCTCCGTATTCGGAAGACACTTCTTTCGAATCGCGGTCGGCCGACCGGTTGTCTTGAACAGAAGTTTTCAGTTTCCTCGGAGCCACTAGGCGAATGCCTCGAGAACGTAATAGGCTTACCTTCTACCTCCTCACCCCTCATTTTCTATCACTCTCTCTCTCTCTCTCTCTCACACACACACACACACACACACACACAGCGTACATTTCTTTAGGGGCTTACTGTCGTGTTGAGATCATTTTTCTCCTTGTTTAAAAATCTTCCTACCCTTCTACTTTCCTTATACCTTTTTTCTCTCACTCTCATCCCAACTTTACCATCTGTCAATCAATTTATAACAGATCTGTATGAAAACAGACGAAGAAACGTGTGCTGAAACGTCGGCTCATTAGTCTACATATTTTAAGTGACCTCAGCAGGCATATATATAAAACTGCTTACGGCACACTCTGCATAATGAACGCTGCTTACGGACCTGAAGTTGGTCAGCAGATAATTAACTGGCTGGAGGAAGGGAAACTGTGATTGCTATTCAGGTTCTTTTGCCATAGGCACTTGTTTTGTATCAGTAGCATACAAAATGTGCAGACGGCTGGAAGAAAAAGTAACACTGCTACTCTTTAAGAACAAGCTGGCCCCAAAAATTAAAACAATTTAGTAATACACTTAAAAATAATGAGGCCAGTGACAAATTGAGGTTTTAATATTATGTAATCTGTATAACTGAATTAAGCATGAAAAATAATGTACATTAGCAAGTGCAATAACCTACTTTTCAAGCGTATGAAACCTGATATTTGTTTCCTTATACACATGGGGATCATATTTCAAGAATTAATGTGTTGTAAAAATCAGCTCATTGGAGAAAAATAAGAATGCTCTTTTTGTACAGCCTGTGTTTTTTGCGATCTTTGCAAACAATGCACGAAGTGAACGGATATAAACAACCTCATATCCACATATTTTTATCTCCAAAAATGTCAAAAGGATTTCGATAATATTTTGTAACATTACCTGTACAGAAATGTATCAGGTCTGTATTGGTCAATATAACCTCTAGGTTTAATTTGTTCTCTGAAGTGTCTTTATACAAATAGGTATATTTTGTACATGATAACACACGGATATCTTTAAAATATCTAACTTCCAAATTGTTATATTTTTATGTCGCTGTAATAAAATATGAGAAGAAGACGTTTTGTCTTGCAGTACGCTGTCTTGTAGTAACACATCTGTGTATAGTTGATTAAGTAGGTAACGAATATCTCCTTTCAAATTCTTACTTATTTATCATTCATAATAATTCTTCCCGTCTTATTCAACTCTGTATAATTTATGAAGTTGAAAGAGCGTCAATAAATATCCTAGAAAATATTCATCTCCTTGACCATTTTGTCAAGGTGGCGAAATGGCTGAGGCAGTGTTGTGATTAGGCCACGGACTGGAAGCCCGAGCTTCGATTTACTGAAGGGGCAACGTGTTCCCTTCACCGTCACTTTCACAGCGACTGTGGAGCGCACTCTGTCTCCCATGTAATGTGTAGGGGCCTTAAGCGACCAGTGTGTAAAACTGGCAACTCATTTCTGTTGTACCGATGTTAAGAATGCAGCAAGACATACCTTCATTCCCCAGTACGTGTTTGTGGCATAATTCTTATTTATGCATACGAACAACTCTAAGGTTACGTCTTAATCTCGTCTATCTTAGACAGCTTGCGAATAAAATGTTGAATGACGCTGGAGTATGGAGATCATATCTGTAAGTTCCGTCAGTCGTATTTCATTTCAATTGTGTATAAGTACGTATATGTATATTTTCAAAGCCTAAATTTCTGTTTTTTATACTGGTCAGCGATCACTGCTTCAGATGAAACTGATAACAAACCTACTTCTGAAAACCGAATGGCCTGATATAGGAAATATATGGCTGGAATAAAATAGTGTGGTTAATCTTAAAATCCACATATTTTGTTTTAAGAACTGAGAGTATTTAGCTACAAAGTTATGGTAAACTGAAGTTGTTCTTTACTAAACATTTGCACCACGGCGCTAAATGTAACAGCGACCAGCCTCCTCGCATATGAGGCTGGGCGGGTCGCAGAGCCGGTTTGGACACAAGAGGAAAAGTCGCCTAATCCTGCGAAGGATAAACTCTGATTCCTCGATCTTCCAGCCCTTAGTATAATCGCTATACGGCATGAGATACGCTTCGCTTTTCCACGGCAGAGTGGGGGAACTAAGTGGGATGATCACTGTAGCTAGTCTGAAATATCTTGAGACCTCAGCAAATAAGAAATTCCTTATTGTCAGATGAAACAGTGTTCCTCTTCCTACAGACTGAAGGTAGGCCAGGGGAAGGTCTCTGAACTCACATCGGGTGTGAAAATACAGCTATTTCGTCTCTGCTTCTGCAATTTACAGAGCATCATTAACTAAAACAATTAGCGACTAATCTAGCGTTGTGGTGTATTTAGCAACTCTGGCAGTATCGAAACTATAGGGGGACAAATAATAAAGGCTCCACACTGGGTGTTTAAGAAAAGACACACATGAAGTAAGGAGAAAGTTGTTTTATACTTTCAAAGTAATCGCCCTTGACTGCAGCACCGTTTCCTTATTCAAAGTTGCACACGACGTAATCGAAGGCATCGAAAGGAATTCCATTTTTTTTTCGACGCGTACTATTTTCTTGATATCATCGACATCCTGAAATCTATCTTTCAGGGCGGTTTTCGCTTAAGGAATAGAAAAATATCGGCTGCCGCGAGACGATGTGAATAAGGTGGGTGGATGTTTTCCCAACACGCCGCGATTCACCAGGAAGCTCTTCAGTATCACGGCAAATTGAGCAGGGGCATTGTCGTGCTATGCTCTCAATATCATCCCCTTGACCTTAGTTAACATAACCCGTGCAGTTGTGAAACGTAGTTAAATAAGCAAACAAACATGTCATGCTGTTCCTTTATTGCCCTGTAATTCTTTAAAACTAACGAGACATGAAGACGTAAAGCAGATTGCTTGTGGAAGATAGGCGTATTGTACGGGAATGTCTTTCCACTTTATTCTTAAATGGAGTTCATATTCAACTATGGCACATGATTCTAGTGCGGGCTTTGGATCGAGGGGTTGAGAGGTAAAACATATGTCTGGTTTGTATTAATTTGAAATGGAAGGAAGATCAAACTGAGCTGTGCAAAAAATAGTACATTAAAATGAGGGAAATGTCCAGAATTTTGATTCAGGCTGTGTATTTTATTTGCAGCATGATATATGAATTATCAAACACATTAGAGAGAGACTGAGACTTTGTAAATTAAATTAGTAATTCTTCCGTCACCTGCTAAGTGGTACGCACACAGGAAGAGACGATACTCTATACGATTTTGTAGCGGAATTCTTTCTGACTCTTTGTAAGATGAAAGACCGGGTTCGACGAAGTACGAGATAGGGCTGATAGCCATTGCATATTCGTATTCAGATATTAACACGAAACGATTCATAGCGGCTAACATAAGAGTAGTATGAACCCCACTTCACATGAATTTATACCAGTCGAAAGAAGTAAAAAAATAATGATTGGACAAATAATAAAACAGAGACAGTTTTTTTTACGTAGATTACCAAATGCCGATCCCGGTGGCCGCGCGGTCTAAGGCGGAGGTTTGCGGCCGCTCGCCTGCTGGGATTGCGGGTTCGAATCCGGCCGGGGACATGGCTGTCTGTCTCTTGTGAATGTTATGTGTTGCCAGGTAATGATCTCTGCGACGGGCTGATCCCTCGTCCAGAGGAGACCTACCAAGTGTGTGTGTGTGTGTGTGTGTGTGTGTGTGTGTGTGCGTCGGTGAGTGTGACCAGGTGCAACAATAACCCTGTACACCTATACTGAATAGGTAGAAGGGATCAGACTAAAAAAGAAAGAAAGAAAGAAAGAAAGATTACCAGATATTAATAGCACTAAGTGACGTTAGTGTTCAATGAAAATAAATACGTAGTCATAAAACTGTATTTTCTTTTATGGAGAATCCTATGCTGATGAAGGTAGGCCTACAGAAGGGTGAAATGGGTGAAGAAGAGGGTTTTCTTGCAAATATTGACCTGGAATGCCGGTTTGATGGAAAGTTATAGGCAGATGAAGATTGCGTGCCTGAAACAGGACCATCTGATGAAAACATTTTACCCTCACAACGAAATACTGAAGACAGAAAAAGCAATTCAGGACAGGGACAATTATTACACAGGGAGCACCTACTGCACCTGAGAATGAAGATGCAGTAGGATGAAGACTCTAAGTTAAAAATAAGTCAAACACAAGCAGGAATTTAGGTAAATCTTACCTAAACACTTCAGGAAATACATTTTAGTGGAATAACTGTAAAATCGACCTGCAATAGCAAGCGAAAAATAAAAAGTTCTTAATCTGTGTCTGGCACACATAGAAAATTCGTAACAGTTACGGGAGCACAGGTCGTGTTGACAAAGGCAACGTTTGATGCAATATATGGTGTCAATTACATAGAAGTACCACAGGAAATTTTAAGCAAACAACAGATCCTTGAATCTTGGTTAGTATCTTGAATTAAAAAACAAGAACGGAAAGATGTGCAAGAATTTCTTTATGCATATGCAGGACATCAGCAGTAAAACTTTTCTCACAATAACCAAAAAAAATCAGATATTGTTGACACAGATGATCGAAGTAGACATGAGAATTGTACATACTTTAAAATGAAGATGTGAGACATTATGTTAAACAGCACATTCTTTCGTTTCCTGCTGTAAGACTTCCACTGCTGCAGGGTACGTATACCGAAGAAGTACTCAGTGTAAGTCCAAATACTGCAAGTATGTGCAGGATGTAAAGAGACTGGTACACAACGAATGGAAAGGAAGCAGAAAGAAGGGAATGCACAAAAAGTATATTTCACTCTGAATTGAACGTCAGCTTTTTCCAACGAACTAAAGACCAAGGTGATCTTTGTAAGCCGGTCAGGAATTTGGGCAACAAAGTAGTTGTTGACAATTTATATAATTTATCAGGTTTTCCGGAAGGTTGTTCACTAGTTGATGGTCTTCTTTTGGGTTTCTGCGCCGTGTACAGAATTAATTTTCCGATTGGCCGGATTTCCTCCAACTTTCCCACATAACCAAAATATTGCGTTCTTCCCAATCACTTCAGCATCCACGTGAAGGATAGTCAGTCACCCCGACAATGGAGGCAGTACGCCCCTCCGAAAAGTTGGAATAATCTTCAACTACACAGCGCAGAAATCCGAAAGAAGACTGTCAACTGAACTAGTTGAGGATTTATTTGCACTATTTCTCGAATACCGACTTTGAAACTGTCTGCTTTGCCGTTATGCTACAGCAGAAGCAGTCTGCCTTCAAGTGAGAGCACAAGCATTAGTGAATGCTGACAAGCAAGATTAAAAAACAAGTCTTGTAGCATTGAACTGTCCATACTGACTTGACATTTATGCAAGTCCTGGTAACTCAGTCTCGCACAGTATACGTGAAAGCAATGGTTACGATTCATGGGTATTATCGTCCTACGTACTACACAGTCAACCAATTACAGATCGACTCCATGTACTGCAGATCTCGATATTATAGACGAAAATAATCCATCATGGCTTAAATCCTTGAATCCAGTCGGCATCGTATCATGTAAATACGTTCGAGCCACATACACTTAACCTTTTAAAGTACGAATAGAATGGAACACAATAGAATAGAATCAGATGGTAACTGTCAGCTTGTGTGGGAAGGCTCTGCATTGGAAGTTCAGTCAGTAACTAAGGACAGCTCATACTCGCAAAGGCAAGCAGTAAAATCGCTTCAATCTTACAGTCGAAGTGCAAACGTGTTAAATGTAATAACTAAAAGCCCGCAGAACGCAGTACACTTCCACATTCCCCGCAGCACACGAAATACAACCATGCGAGTCATGACCAAAAATAAAATTCTCTTCCGATGGCCGGCCTCGCCTGTCTTGAATTTTACTTAAGCAGATACGGTGTGTTCCTTACAATCGTCGCATGCATTATACTTGCATTCTTTCATTAAAATGAGCCGCCTATAAATCATAAGACAGGATAGGAATGGTATGCTCTTTTTTGGAGTAGGCCTAAATATATTTTCCATATACACCTTTGTTATTCTACACACCGCGTTGGTCTGGATGATCATTTAGGCCTATTGCAGAAATAAATCTTTAGTGCAAAACACAATAACAATGCATACATTAACGTGCAATGAACTAAAATAACCTTTCTCTCAGACTGACCATCAGGAACGAATAGTAATACCTCCTTTATTGATATTGCAAATTTAGACCTTTATACGACTTTTATCGGGCAGCTAACAAAGTGACTATGTAGGAGATTTCTTAAGTTTTCTTCAATTTTCTGCGTTACATAATATATAAAACAATACTGATAGTAAGCAACCTTATACCAAAATAATCATTTTGACTGTCGTACTTTATTTCTACTGTTTTTGGATTGGAGGTTATTTACAATCAGATAAAATATGTTCTTGCACCTCGGCATGAATTGGAGGTGCGTGATAAGCTTCAAGCTAGGGGGTTCGGTTTAATTTTAATGAAAACTTCAATGTCAATAATTTTCGCTGAAGCGCATGTTTTCATAACACAAACGGATTTGAGAAATAAAGATTGAAATTCTCGAGAAAGAATCCCCGATACGTAATATGAACGTAGGTGGGTTGCAGAGCTGGTCTGGACGTGACAGCTCTGAGTCTGCCGGGAAGAAATTTCGGTCACATAGCCGAAGCCAGCCACTTCGGTGAGTTATCGCTTTTTATTTAATGCAGCTTGTGGGAAAAATATATGCCCTACCAAATACTACACAAATACGAATATTTTAACACAAACCAGAACGAATTGGTGTGCTGGTTGAGTTGTCTTATTTATTTGACAAGTGACCTGCGGGGACCTTGGCCTGCATAGCGCTGTGTTCGAAGTGTAAACTGAACCTAGTATTTATTTTGAAGGCCAAACACAATAGAGTAAGTTCCCTAAGTAAGCTTCTGTCGTTAAACGTTATAAACATATTTATGTCATCCGTTATAATGAAAATAAGTAAAACAACGAAGCGCACTGAAGGGAACTGTAGTAGCAACATCAGAGTTATAATGAATTAAACTTGTAAGCGCCTGGAATAGTAACGAGAGGCTTAAACAGGGATGAGGTTCATGAGTGGAGCCGTGAATAAATACTGTTAACTGTAATAATTCCGTCTACGTTCAGCACACTAAAGATAAAAAATAATTTTCTCGTTTGTTATTTACGATTTATTTAAAGGTGATTTCAGCAGCTCATCAAACAGTGTCAAATGAGAGGAAGATTAAAGATTGACGAGTTGAAAATTATTTGGAAGGAAGTGATCATAGTTCAGTTTCAGTATGTGCAGGTACTTGCCTGGAGGGATTGAGCACGATCACGAAAATTCCAGTCACGGTAGCCAGTCTCCTGGCCGAGATTTGAAAGAGGGACTTTCCGATTACTAAGGAATTCTTCCTACTCGACGCCGAAGTTAGGTAATTTGTTTTTAGTGGAAAGGCTTGCGGTTTCTTACTGTGGCGAAGGACATAAATTACACGTGGCTCAGAACAAATTGTTCAGTAAATATTGGGACAAAAACAGGGGAGCTCCTCCTAGAGAGGATAATACTTTAAAATAGGCAACAACCTCTGCGTTCCATAATTTCCTCATCGACACTGACAAACATTCTATCACTTCCCGTCCGACGGCACATAACCTCTTTCAACTGACACAAAAACAAATATCACCGTACAAGAACAAGTGTGAACCATATGTTTTTATTCACAAGAAGCCATAATAAGACTCACAGTGCCAAATCGATCAGTGGAAAATTTTTTTCTAATTTGGTTGGATAATCGAGCGAGTAAAGTATGAAGTGCCGATCCCAGTGACTGCACGGTCTAAGGCGTGGGTCTGCGGCCGCTCGCTTGCTGGGATTGCGGGTTCGAATCCCGCAGGGGACATGGATGTCTGTCTCTTGTGAGTGTTGTGTTGTAAGGTAGAGGTCTCTGCGTCGGGCTGATCACTCGTCCAGAGGAGTCCTACCGAGTGTGGTGTGTCTAACTGAGCGTGATCGTGAAGCCTCGATAATAAGGAGGCCCTGGCACACTAGCGGCTGTTGCGCCATGAAAAAAAAGGTGAGAAATGGATGAACATGATTCGATTCCTGATAGGAATTTTTCTTTTCGCCATAGCTTCCAGAGCAGCTCTGAGGGAGATCCACCAGTAATAGATACCAGGGTTCTCTTCGACAGCTAAATTCTCTAGGTCTGAAACTAGCGTCGAAATCTACAATACGGTATATGATTTACTTCTGTGTTCCTAGTTGTCTACACGGCGTTGTGCTTAGCACATGGAAACACTAAAAGACACTGCATCAACATTTCGATTCTGTGGCCTCCCCAGGGTGAAGCCTTACCGAGGTAGTAAGCATGATATCAGCACTGATTCTCTTGCCTCACCAGTGTGAAGCACACGGAGGCAATAAGCCTCTATCTACACTGTACACTGTGATGCTTTGGCGTCAACAGGTTGAAGCATACCGAGGCAGGAAGCCCGTATCAGCACCCTGATCCTTCGGCTTCACCAGTGCGAAGCATAAGGACGTAATAAGTTTGTACTACTTGGCCTTCCTCCTGTAAATTCACACGGAAGCAATAAGCCTGTTTCAACAATGATCAAATGCCCTCACCAATGTAAAGCACGCTGAAGCAATACGTCTGTATCAACACTTCAATCACTTGGCCACACCAGTATGAAGCACACAAAGACGATAAGGTTGTATGAACAACCTGATGCTTTGGCCTCACCAGTCTGAAACATACAGATACAATAAAACTGTACCAAAATTTCCTTCTCTTGGCTTCACCAGCGTGAGGCACATCGAGGCAGTACGCCTGTATGAACACTGCTTACATCATAAATGTGCTGGACAAAGACGTTCACCTTTATATGGCGAGAAAGAAAATTGAAAACGCAGAGGTAAGCAGCATGACGGAGTGGAGTGGACCAAGGTTCCGATGATGTCATCCGACAGTGTGATGACTCCACGAGGCTCTGGGCACTAACCCGCGCCACTTGGATCCAGGAATTAGGCAAATTCTATGGTGATTTCCGAAAGAATTAAGAACTCTACGTCCTTCTATGCCGGTCACTTAAAGTTGAAATGCAGTTCTTAATGCCTTCTTTCCACAACGCGCCCATACGTTTCACAGTAAAAGATTGTGTCTGGAATAAATGGATATGAAACCTGTTGAGGCATGTAATACAGCAAAGAACTCGTTTGAAAATTTTATGTACCACAGTGGATTACATTTTTTTACTCTTTCATCTTTCGAAATTATGCCATAATACGCGATAACCGTAATTTTGAAGTTCAGAGCAACACACCATTTATCAGTTGCAGGAGTGAAGTGAGACTGAGATCCTCGGTACTGAGGCTTCAGAAGAGCCTGTTGTACCAGCCTCATAAACTTGAATAGGTAGGACTGGTAACGATAAAAGGTAAAGCGGTTCCTGGACACGCCATGGAGACGTATGGGGAGTGGAGACGCAGCTTCACCCATTCTTAAACGTGACCCTAGATGGGGTGAATGGTCAGCTTCACGCCCAGGCTGCTTTAACCCCCGGAGAAAGGGCCCCAGGTACCAATTAAATATGAGGCATGACGAGTCCAAAAGCCTGTTGGATGCTTACGGGAAGAAATACATTCCTTGCCCCTGCTGGGAATCAAACCACGATTCTTCGGACATTTAGCCCGTAGCCTAGTCACTGTACCGACTACGCTGGACTGGTGAAATCGTAATTGGCTGGAGAAAACCGAAGTGTCACTTTCTCGAAACTATCTACGCAACTAGGACCCTTCTTCATTGTTACTGTAGTAAACAATTGTACAAGTAAAAGGTGATTTTTTTTCGAATTTTTAGACGTTGAAAATATTACAATAAAACATGTTCTATGATGACTCAAATCGTGTATTTTACTTTACTGTTACCATACCGAAATTATAATAATATGATATTTTAGTTAATATTTTAGTTAGGGTACTGCCTCAAGTGCCTTATTAGATAAGCGCCATCACTGTTATGAATGCTGAATAGCTAACAATGTGGATCGAGATAGTCACAGTCAACTTGTAGAAAACATCCTGACACTTGCCAGGTGAGACTGGAGGAAACCGTGACTCTCAGAATAAAATGCAATCCGACCTAGTTCGAGACCGTGCCCTCCCGAATGCAACCACACCAGTTTCATCTTATACAGACTACTGACAATTTAAGTGCATAGTTTATGATGTATCGTTTACATACTTTAAGTATGACAGTTGCTTTGGAAGAGCTGACGTTTTGCTTGAAGACATGGAGAAGTGTTCCTGGCTCGTGTTAAGTTTCCTCGCGAGTCATGCAGACGTGAGTCCATGCTGCAACAGCTTCCGAGAGATGAATTCCCAAGATGTTAAAATTGGGACTGAGAGAAAGTGACAGCAAAATATTCTGGATCTTGATCCTACTCGGTATTGCGAGAAAGCTTCGAATTCTGTGTGGAGAAAAAACGTCACTGTAAATGGACGGGACATCGGCCGCAATGCCAAGAAGCCCTGTTACTGAGAAGGAACTCTGGGCAGTCTCATATCTAACAATGTAAATATTAAAACATGTTAAACTGTAATTTACCTGTTGTTTTATATGGCTTCGAAACTTGTCCTGTCACATACAGGAAGAGCATAGAGTAATTATTTGAGAACAGGGTGCTAGGAGACTATTTGGGCGTATGATGACGAAGGTAAATGGAGCCTGGAGAATATTGCAAAAGCGAAAGAAGAGCTTAATGATATATACTGTTCAATGAACACTGGATAATAAAATAAATGAGGATGCGATGAGAAGGGTACGTGGCACACATGGGAGAGGTGAGAAATGCATACAATGTGTTTGGAAAACCTGAAGAGAACAGACATAGCCAAAGATGGGACAATTAATATGTACCTGTACCGATGATACACTTTGTTTAAAGAGAGGGTCGCAGAGTGTGGGCTTATTTCTTGTGGCTCAGGATACGGGCCAGAGACAGACCCATGCAGACACGCTAAAGACCCTTCACTTTCCACGAAAATGTGGTGATTTTCTCGAATATGTGGGCGCATGTTTGCTTCTGCAGAAGAATTCTGTTTATGGAGTTAGTGAAATACATGAATGTAAAGAAAGGTAACACATTTGCACATCTCGCTTAAAAATGTCAAACTTGACACCGTAGTCCAAGTGTACACTATTTAAAACATCACACATGCCTACTCCCTTCAATGATGGCGCTACCAGAATATTAAACGATTTACTCATCCAGAAGTCGAATGCAGTTTTCTATAATGGAAGGCTATACAGGTCACACATTGTTATAGAAAGGCTTAACAGTTCTCTTTCATTCAAACTGGCAATTTCATACACGCAGCTGTACGTAAGACCGGCAAGGAAAGATGCTTACTTCTCTGGGCTTGAAACACAAGTGGTGGTCTTTAGCTTTGCAGCAATAAATTTGTACAAGTGAAAATCACTAAATTAAACACAAAAGAAAGCGCCTAAAAGGTCCTTAATTTTAATCTGGTCAAGATTATGCTCTGTTTGTAGGAATTCGAACAGCTACGTTTGCTTTCATGTCTGTAGATGTCGAGATGGACCGAGAAGCAGCCTGTAGGATATGATTGGTGTGAATGGACGAGTGACAATGCACAGGCGAGCGAGAATTAAAGAACACTAGCGGAGAGCTTTGCCACATGAAATTTTACGTAGAATGACACCCACAACCACACCACTTTTGAAAGCGAACTTGCATACTCGCTTTCTCCCTCTAACTATCTTGCCAGCAAGATTGGTTCAGGAAAGACAGGCCTATTGAAGATTCATTCTAATGTAAGTAGCGGTTGTTCCATAAGGGAAAAGCAGTGTGAATTGATCCTTTTTTGGACTTTCGAGTTAATTATGAAGTCACGACTTTACATGTGCCTCAGAACGAATGTTGCCTTTCCGTAATTGGCACTCCCGCTTTGTATTCGTGAGATCTCGAGCTCGACTCTAACTTCGACGGCCAGTTGCAATAACATTCTTTGTAGTTTACGTTAGTCCCACCCACAAATCTGTGCCATCAATTTAAAATGTGTCTAAATCTTTTTAAACATCCTGTTACATTTAATGGCTACTTTATACTGTACACGTTATTTATAACCTATTTAGGATCGAATGGCAGCATGTTTGTTCACGATAAGCTTAAAATGCGAGGGAAGAAACTGCCGTGACGTCTTAAGACAACTCACGAGAACAGATGCTTATGTGAAACTTCTCACCCAGTACAGCGCAGTTTGCAGGCCGAGACTGAAATCCGAAATTTTCGATTTGCTGACGCGGATTTGACTTATCTCATAAGTATACGAAGAATCCATTTATATTCGTTCGTGTTATTTCCATATACTTGTAATATGAAAACACAAGTGATGTATATACGTAATACATATGGATATGGTAAAGACTTTGTTGCATGATTAAAATTCATGGTACCTTTATCACGCTTAGCCAGAGCGCACGTCTGCCGGAGCCGAACATAAGTGCTATTTAGGTTCGGTATTTCCTGTCGTGCTTGTTTGCATTAACATTGCGTGATCCTTCTGCCCACGACAGCCCATTACTATTGCAGGATAAGCTAAGTGCATCTTTACTATGCAGTCACTAAATCCAGGTTCCATCCCTGTTTTAAATGAAACGTATTGGCTGTCGCTTTCCCCTGTTCACTACCAATATTCCTGTCACTTGCCCCTGTATAACCCACTTTACTCCCTTCTTTCCTCCTTCCTATCTTCAGTACCACTATCTTCGTCTTTCTTACGTTCACCACCACCTCAAATACATTAAAACACCACCTCATCTCATGTTGTTATAATCCATTTGTTCTGAACACCTCTGCATCTAAACCTGACATTGCAGTAACAACAAACAGAGCATGCGCACCCTCGCTGTTCACCTGCTCGATTACGTCGTCAATAAATAATTAAATGAAAAAATACTTGGGCCACATTCTGGTCCAAATCCACCTATTTGGTCCATTAAATCAAGTACTTCAGTTTTCCACACTGAACGAAAAATTTGGCATTGTGACACATATACTGTTAATACAGACGATTATATTGTAATTTATCCTATCCATTCCTGTTTTGCACCAAAGACCTTTCTGTTAATATAAAAATGAGCTTTCTGAAAATCTATGCAAACACCGACTGATACAGTCTTTCTTAAACCTTAAACATTTATCCCACTATCTTTTTCATTAAAGTATAAAATATTAGGGCCGTCCTTCTACCACTTAAAAAAGCTTACTAAACCTTGGATAATATATTGTGCAATGTGAGATTTGCGGTTCTCACAGCGGTGTTATTGAAGCTTCAAGCCTGCTGGTCCGCAGCGCTGAGTCATTGGGTGAACAGTTACCGACGTTTCGAAAAACAGTAGTGCATCAATCTACAAAGCCAGATTAATCTAGTCCATTGCCCCAACCGACTTCTTGAACATCAATTTTAATAGTATCCTCCCATCTATGCCTAGATATTCCCTCAGGTTTCTCTGCCAAAACCAACGTGCTACGCGCCCCACACGTTTACGTAGAATGTTTGTGAATATGCGAAATGGATTCAGTTGGTTCAGGACGCAACACAATGCCGCCGGTCTTCTCTGAAAACGTGACGAATATTTGGTTTCATACCAGCAGGGTATTGCTTGATAACCGGAATGACCCTAAACGGCTCGAGGAAGATGTTGGTCTGCGGCTGTGTCTGTAACTTCAGATTTTGAAGGGACCGACATTTGCACAATGACTTGACAAGGCAAGACACGATTGTGGCTCTGTAGCTAAGCGAAAGTTCTGAACTCTGCTTACATTTTAATGCTGTTTCAGCCTCTTCCGACAGGCGGATGAAAAATAATCCTTTAACATAATTTAATATAACCAAATAAACCAGTTTCTTTCTGAACACTGAATGAGCCAACTTTCTTCGAGGTACTATATTACATATCAATTTGACTTGGTGTGAGATATACGAGTACCTTAAAGAGCCCGTGACTGGCAAACAGACAGTTTCTCGCAGTAATGCGATTTTAATGTACGTCATGTTGAAGTAAACACAAACTGATATTTTTTTGGGATAAAATACGGCAATTTATAAATACCTGCCCTTTCTTTATGGTGTCTGGTCCCCAGGCTTATACATTGCGTTATATGTGAGCCGGGATAGCTCAGTAGGTACAGTGGCTAGTCTATGGGCGGGAAAAAGGAGTGGTTTGTTTCTCAGTAGGGGGAAAGTATTTTCCTCAACTCCCAAGAATCCAGACTGGCCATGGGGCCCAGCAAGCCTCACATTCCCACATACGCCTTCATGACGTGCACAGGGACAACTTTACCTTTATATTTGTTGTCCTTAGGTTAGTTCACTATCATTATGTTTCCACGATACTGATTTATCATGTACAGTAGATGGTACTGCAGCCAGACAAGCAATTTCGAACGCGCATTACCATGTTCACAAAAAACCGCCACTGGATATTATCCTAAGTAATCCAGTAGTATTTCTAGGTCAAGCTTTACTAGCTTCTAGTTCTCAATAGCTTTTATCCTGTCCTTCATTTATGAAGGTAAGAAAAGTGAAAGTAAGTGCCTTCTTAAGTTTCTTGATGTGAAGAAAACTGCATTGAATATCAACCACCATAATTCTCGCTCCTACTTTAATTAGACGTGTATAAGATTCGTAAAAAGGCATGTGCAGGAGAAAACGAAGGGAGGTCATCAGGCCAACAATGTCTTCAAGGACACAGACATCGGATTTGAAGAAAGCATAATTAAATTAATTTCGCAATAAAATTGAGAATAAAAATTAAGGTACACACCTAAACCTGCCTTAACGTAAGGTCGAATTTGACATCAAAAATTAATGCATGATAAGCAACAAGGATAATGATAATAACATGCGTCTGTGACTACGACTGCCATGTCACGAAGTGGGCGATTTTTGGTAGAGTTGCTGAAGTGGCCGAGAGATGAGCCTAGTTCTTAGTACATGCAGATTTGGCCAGTTCATTAACACGCGCATTCTCACGGACGGAGTGTAACGTATATAAAACATTGTAACACAGAATTTAGAATACTAACAATAGTAGTATAAACATACCTAGATAAATGACATTTTGTTTTTGTGATAGAATTGTAAATATTTACACATATATATGTAATATTTGATAGCTAATAGTCGTACGAAAATTTTTAATGATGGTTTTCGGGCTGAAGCATGTTGGGTTAGTTCATAAATTTCAAATTTATGTTAATGAAGTTTTTTCCTACTTGATTATGTATATCGAGTTTTAAAACTATGAAATGTGAAGACAAAAATAAAAAATGTAGGTCTACCGCTCTGGAACTTCATGCAAACTTCGTATTATTATTATTATTATTATTATTATTATTATTATTAGTTCTATTATGTAACTCCAGTTGGAATAAATCAATTATCTGATTACAGTGTAACATTCCAAACTCTGAATCTGTCTCAGAAGCGTGGTGTTTTTGACTGTTGTATTTTAATCACACAATGAATGAAGTCCCATTGAAGTGTCATAGCCACACCGTATCCTCTGTCGACTAATTGAGCACAGTTCATTACGGGAATAAGGTGAATCATGCAAACGCACATGCCGATAAGGAATGACAAATCAAGGACAGCTTTCGCCGAAACAGACCCTTTAGATCGGAGGAATCCTCTGTCCAATACGTTTCAGAATACAATGGAGAGACAAAAACCACACAGAAAGAAAGCGGCGCCGAAACTTATACTGATGTAGGTGTCCAAGTTGCCCCCAACGAATACCATACAATGTGTTACGAGGACAATGACGTAATGTAATGCCAGCTACGCATGTCTCTACGTAATGTTGAAACTCAAGAAATCAATTCAGCTTTAAAGACACTATCACACCCTTATCACACACTTAATTCTATCCCAATATAACTCAACAGCATAATTTAACATAATTTTACAATATACCCTACCCTACCCCACCCTAAATTGATCTAACCCTTTGCAAAACATGTCACTGATCTAGCCCGAGGCGGCAGTGGTATAATAAAAGGTGCGTCACCTGCGGTGGCTGTTTGCGCTTGTATGGAGAGCAACATAACACAACCCACACTAAGCAGAATCAAGCAGAAGTGCATGAGCAGGAAGAACTGAAAAAAGAGAACATCAGAACCAAAGACGCCTTTCCAGAAATAACTTAAGCAAACAAAACCCCTCACAAAAATCTACGCCACTAACGTAACAAAAAAGAACACAGTCCATGGCTGATTTTTCCTGTCTCATGCGTGCTACAAGCAAAGTTTATTTTCTACCTCCGAATTTAATCAGCTTGACAATACTGAACCACGAACTGTAGAAAAACGTGGATGACAACCAATCTGCGAGCTGGAACGCCAGGACTGTAATTTCGGAGAAGGCACGGAATTTTGTTTTTCATGTTCCGTCCGCAACTGACGTCCATTCAGCCTCTTATCTAGCGCGTAACTTGGCTTCGGATTGTGAAGTTAACCACTTACATCCATGTATCTTCGAGGTGTAAATGCGCAGAGATTTTCTTCCACACCTACTTTTACTTTCATGCACACTAGTAATCTTACTTTTAGGTTTATATACAAGCTAATATTCAGTTCAGAATTTGTGTCTTTCCATCCCCTATCCAAATTTTATAATTAAAATTTGTAAAACTATAATTTTATTCGTTTTATATGAGTGTGAAGATTGGGCCGTATCCTTAAGGAACAGACATAGATCGAGGGTGTTTGAGAACAGGGTAATAATTTGAATGGAGGAACAAATAAGCGGTTAGAGAAATTGCATTATGAAGAGTTCCATAATCTTCACTCTTCGTCGTACATTATTCTTTAAAGAAATGGCTTGTGAGGACGTCACCGGATATTTCTGGCTCAGGATAATGTCCAGAGGCTGGCTCTTTTTAACACGAAAATGAACCTTCCGATTCCATGAAGGCGGGGAATTTCTTGACTGTCTGGATGACTGGTAGCTTTTGAAGGAGGACGTAGTCAACAATAGACCGAACAGGCGACGGACACAAAAAATCACTGTTCCAATAAGGTTTCATATAAAATAAATTCATCCTCTTTCCGGCGGTAAAAGGCTGTAGAGTCGAACCGTCTTATAATTCATGGTTACAAGGAAGAGTTTAGTATGATGCAGGCGGATATAAGAAGGTCAGGTTCACTAAAGAAAGTCACCTGAGTGGGCAGATAAGGTCACGAATGGCCACTAGCGGTCAGTACTGTGCACCTTGACCCACTGACGTCCGTAAGGGACCCAGTCACCAAACGTGACCAGTTGTGAATATTAAGTCAAGAGGTCAAAACCCCGTCCATGTCACTACTCAGATCTGGCAATACCTGACTTATTAAATGCTAAACCCCTTTTTTTGCAGATATAATATAAACACTTCATGACTTTCGCATATTTCGGCCTGTTTAATAAAGAGTAGGAATCAAGAGCTGATATGCCTGCTGCAATTAGATGACACAAATAAATAATCTTACCAAACAAATACAAACAACAATAATGCCAATTCAAAGTTTTATTAAACCTACACATGCACTATATTCTTATAACCAAGCCAATCCCCTACATATGTTTCGGCCTATAACAGGCCATCTTCAGGGGGTCAAAGCTTTTTTTCACAGACTTTACATCTTTTGTTCAAACAGATTGTTGTTTTGTTGTCAAACAGACTGTTGTTGTTGAACAACAGATGTAAAGTCTGTGCAAAAAACTTTGACCCCCTGAAGATGGCCTGTTATAGGCCGAAACATATGTAGGGGTGATTGACTTGGTTATAAGAATATAGCGCATGTGTTGGTTTAATAAAACTTTTAATTGTTTAACAAAATGCACGGTGAATACAACGTGAAATTTAACAATAATGTCAATTTGGCCAAGACCGTGGGAGAGGGCTATACGAAATTACGATGCTCTTTCCCCTGAAAATTTGACAAGCAGGCATGTGGAAATCATTCTTCAAGCAACCAGTAGTCACTTCAATATCATTGATTCTAGAGAAATAATGTCATTAGTTAACATGAGAATAATTCAGAGAAAATTTTCTTTTTGCTACCACATATTGAAGAGGGTTTAATAAGAAATGTTGCCAAGGTCATGGACTTGAAACCTAAATTTCTGAGGGTCAGGAAGGCCACAATCAAATAAGAGACATTTGTCAGCCCGAAAATTAATGAATCAAGTGAGAAAACGCGTTTGGTGAAACTTTGAAGTTGAAATTGAAGCTTGAAGAGCTTATAATATAACGTAACATAATATCTCCGGGTCAAGGTCCTGTCCATGAGCCGATGACAAACGTCGTTTATAGGGCGCATCACATAAGAGGTTCACGGAAAATTCGTTATAAATTAAAGTAAGGGATACAATAATATCTCCTCAAAATGAGTGCTATTCCCGGAATAGTCATCTTCTGCAGTTTCGCCCTGCACTGTCTTCTGAATATTGTTGAACAGATCTTGATGGCCTTTCAGTCGCACCTGTGCTTGTTAGTACATATTAAACTTGGTTTAACAATGGTAATGTCATCTTCACTTCCACATTCCATATATGCTGCACTTAAATGGTAAATCCTTTTATTTAAAAATTTATCACCTTCTTTCTGTAGTAAAAATTTTAACTTTCTGTACAGATCGTCACGAACAAACATTTTTCATTCCAAGAACACAGTGTTCTGGGACGTGAAAAAGTGTAGTCTTGTGTAAACGGAGTGACGTCTTACAGTCTCTGGACAAATACGTTCCTGCCAGACTACAGGCTTACATCTTAGAAGACACGAATATCCAGTTTTGTTGCACGACATTTTTCTTTCATAATTTGCTAATTCCATTATTGTGACTTGTTTAGTCTATGCCGACGCGCTGAAACTGGTGTTGGCATATGTCCACACCATATGTCCCTTTCACACTTTCACCGCTACCTTTTTACAGATACCGGAAAGCTCTTTTGTGCAGACTCCATTGTACTATTTCATATAGCCAGCTAGAACTACACATCCCGCTACTAAACATTTTGTTGTCTCATCAAATTCCTGGCACGTTCTGCCTTCATCATAATCTGCATTTCTCAGTGTCATTGGAGTATCATATTTGGTGTCCAATATTTGATCTTGCGCATCAGTTATCCACTGTTCATCTCGTTTATATTCTCTTTTGCAGTCTACAGAAAGGTGCTTTTTCGTTGATAAATTGGCCATGCAGATTTTGAATATTTTATCCACGCATTATCCTATTAAGCCAGTAGATATTCATTGACCTAATACTTTCTTTCCCCTCCATACTTGCAGCTTCTTCAACCTTTTTCTGCATATTCAAATCTCCTTGTATTGTTTTGTTCATTATCGTTGTTACTGTACTTTGAACAGTATAATCCTTTTCTGTCACAATTATTTCTCAGTGTTTGCCAAGAACTGCGACACCTGTGACGTTCTCTGACGCTGTCTGTGGGCACTCTAGCACTGAGCCATTTGTGTACAAGGCCGCATTTCTTTTAAGAAAACGACGACTACTACCTTCCAGTTCAGCTGCTTTGTGTTTATTTCCTTTTCGCTCAGCTAAGAATATATAGAAGTTTTATTTCAGATGATATTGCGCAAAAATGGGGAGAGACCAAAGATAAAATAAATCCATTCCAATGGTTCTGACGGTGATATGTTACACTTAGTCTTACTGGGTTTCTGGACGTGTCCCTTGTTCAGTACATATATCCAAAGGGAATATGTTTCCATGCATTCAGTCCAGTGATTCAGATTAACCCTTTAAAAGGTACGCAAATTATTTAATGCCTCTATTCTCTCACCTGAGGACGGCAACATCCACTTCCTGAATGCTTGTATCAATTCTGTTCGGAATACAAGACGATGGACAAAACTCAGTACTCCTAAATAAAGAATAACCTTGGGAAACGAGCTGTTGTAATTGTGTGTTCTACCACATAAAACGTAAGGACACCAGCACTTCAAACTGCCAATTATGGTGCCTACCACACTCAGCGTATTGTTTAGCTGATATTTTCTTAGTAATCAAACATTTACTGACTTAGACGTATGTAAATCGAAGTATGGAGCTCTTACATGCCACATCGGGTATCGTGAGTTTGCATCCTACACTCTATTTGACAGAGGAAATTGTAGGCTTATATCAGTTTGGACTAAAATCACGTAAGTAGAAAAGCGGTCGTAGCTCCTTACAGGATATTTTGTCTAGTCGAGAATGTGCATTTATAGTTTCACCCACGCGATCTTCTCCTAAACAAAAAAAAAAAAACTTAATTACCATATTTTTCGGCTTTGAATAGCCCTGCCTCATACACTTCCGCCGAGAACTGACTAGTGATTAAAACCAACGCCGGTTCTTTTAAGCTTAAATGCTATGAGAAGAAAGAGCTGAACATAATTTGGGCAAGAAATTTATTTACAATGAAAATAAAAAGTCCAAGTATTTTATATTTTTAAACCAGCTGTTAACTGCAGTTGTTCTTGTTTCTAACTTGTAAGCTAGACTTGAAACAAGCTAAATAAAGACACTTATTTCCGCGCGTACATCTATGATAATGCTATATTTGGTAGTCGTACAGCACTGTGTGGTCGATTGTTCGTTTGCATAGTGCTTTCAGTTCTCTTGAAAGTATCCCTTCCGGATTAATTATTTACGTCTTCTTTTCTTCTCCAGAAGCCATGCACTTTATTTGTGCTGGCGGAGTGCTAGGGGTTCCTTTAACTCGGTACGTCGGTTCGTTTACTGCTTCCCTCACTTAGCCTTGAACACCGGTACTATGCTGGTGAGTGTCTGTAACATCCGTAATTAACATGTCAACAGTTCTACTCAAGTTACGCATCTCTCGTTACAAGTTCCTGTATCTTCACACATTCTGTCTGTTTTTTTATTAAACAATTATCAGTAGTAACAATAACGATTAGTATAAGGATCTGGTTTCTGTTTCCACGAAAATCTTAAGTTCTGGGTAAATTAAGATGTTTATCAAAAGCTAGTTAATTCAAAACACTAAGCTCCGATCCAAGTGGCCATGCGGTCTAAGGCGCAGGTCTACTGCAGTTCGATTGTAGGAATCGCGGATTCGCCCCTCCGAGGGCATGGATGTTCGTCTCTTGTGTTTGTTGTATGTCGTGTAGTTAGCGGCCTCTGCGACGAGCTGATCACTCGTTCAGAGGAGTCCTACTAAGTGTGTGTGTGTATGTGTTTAAGTGTGACCCAAAACCCTTAATAATGAAGTAGCCTAGGCCCGATTTGGGCTGTTGGGCCACAGAAAATAATAATGACGAAGCCGTATGCAGCAACAGCATTCATTGTCCTGCCACATCATTACGGTGATTCAGCAACAGAAGAAATGCATTGTACGATTTTAAATGGTTGGTTCATAAGTGCACAGGACTATGTAGACCGTACTTAATCTACGGGTAGTCACAATTTTTGTAGTTGTTCACAAATATATATGTATATGTGTATATATATAAGCGTATATATTTTATATCACAATAGATGCTATTACTATTATTGGGGTCTCTTATTACATTTATCTGAAGAACTTATTTGGTAGATGTCTACGTGTCTACGTTGATTTTGTTTATGCTAAATTTATCGGTCATACATAAACTCAAAGTTTCAGCCCTTCGAAAAATTTTGTAATTTCCAACTTACAAACAATATTTCGTACACAATTTATAGACATATTCATACTCTGTGTACATACCAAATTTCATATTCTTAGATATAAGCAATAAATGTTTAATATTTTGATTGCATAGGAACGTGACACCAGACACCAAGTTTACATCATCGATTATTATTTCACACCAAAACAAAACACATTTTGCGTCTGCGCGCCATATTACTGTGTAAATGTAATCAAGTATAAAGCAATATGTATTAAGTACTGTGACTATATGTGTTTATGCACTAATTATCCGTCATGAAAAACGCATCTCCACCTTACAGCTTCAACCACCCGAAAGAAGTAATTATTAAATATTATGATTCAGCCGTGACATTATACATCTTCCGTGCAACAGATATACATAAATAAGTTTTATTACCAACAAATTGCAATTTGTGCAATTTGTTGGTAATAAAACATATTTATTTATATTATGATTCAATGTTTGTATTTGCCTTAATTACCCGGCATGCAAATCGCATATTTTGCGCCGTACTGCGTTAACATCATCTATGGCCTATTTCACTCTGCCACACGTTTCAGAATTACTCGTGTCTCGTAAACGGCCCAATTTTACAGGGAAAAAATATTTTACACAAAATGCGTATTTTGATTTTCTCTACAACTTTTTTTTTTCTGAAAATGCCTCATTACATAAAGAATAAATATTATGAAAATACCTAGGTGTTTACGTAAAGTGCCTGACACGTTTGACCGATTTTGTCCAAACTTCAAATTTCTCGACACATGTACTCGTACAAGTGATCCCCTTGCCACAACAAAATAGTCCGTCCTCGGATTGCAGATTAGGATCCTCTGTAGATGCTTAGGGTACCTGGGAATGTACTGTAAAAGGGGTCGCTGACAGCAAACAGTAGGTAGCTCTACAGTAGGTATGTTGGCGCAAGGTTATGCCCCTTATGACAAAGTATTCTTTGTGCACGTCTCCTGCGAGGCTTTTTTTTTAGGACAAGAAGTTTGGTACGTATTGAGTATGTTAGGGGGTTACATTTCCATGTGTACCACGGTCTCTCCCACAGTGCCAAAACCACCAGGAGGCGAAGCTGACCACTCGCCTACATCTACCGCAAAAATTAAGAATGCGCGGAACCAGAGCCAGTCTGGACGCTTTGAGTAACAGACCCCTCGTCCTTATTCTTCCTTTCTTGTTCTCAAGTCTGCAGTTTATTCTTTCAGCATAAATGAATACTAAAATTTGCCAAGATGGTAAAGAAAGGGCTGGATGTTCTGATCGGTATATTGGTGTACTTGTGCTCTGAAAGGGTTAAGATATTAGAGGTGGTGAATCTCCGACCCCCTTTACCTAACGCTTCTTAACTTATTTGTTCAGTTTTAAATAACGAATTTGGAAACCCTGCGTAATCCGGAACGAGGTACTCCTTTCTATTCTAGTTGTGGGAGAGATCTTCCCATGCATGCTGCTGCGGGAGGAATCCGTGATCGTGACCTGGCGCGTTGAAAATTCGTGATCCTCAAGTCTGTTCTCCACACAGCACCAGCGGGCGAGGTCCCATTTGCTGCCACCTTCTCGGCCTCTGAAACGAATCCCTGGACGGACTGCTAACAACTTTTCACGCTGAAGCCACATTCACTTTAATTCTGCTTCTGTGCCTTTATCAGCAAGTTACTGAAAGGTTCTCTGGATGTGTAACGACGCTCTCCGCCAGCAACATGCGCATAGTGTTGAAATATAGGAAGTCATATTGTCTTCCTACAGCTATAAAACACGTAAGACAGCATTCGTGGCCGATATTAATGCACTATCCCAACACTTACACGCACCGACTGGCGAAATCTCTATCGTAATAACCGGTTTCCGTCCTTTTATTCTACGGTGGTACTCCTAGAATGAAAAGCAGGATTTATATGCCTCGCGTTCTTCGGTGCACGATGTTCATACAGATAACCCATCATGCCTTTCTCTGTGGACAAGTTTCATCTCACAAATGCTAAACTAATCTCGAATACGTTTTCCTCTTTTCATATTATCCTCCCATCTAGATTTATGACGGAGAAATGAATAGAGGAAAGTAAAAAAACTAGGTCTTGACAATAACCTAATTAAGGCAGATTGTCTACGTGTGGGAGGAGAAGTTGGAGATTTAGACATAGAAAGAGGATTCACTTAAAAAATTACTCCTTAAAATGCTTAGCATGAATAATAACTATATAGTATTGGAACATGTGACAAGATATTAAAACCAAGTCTCGATGGGAACAGTTTGCAACACATTAATGAAATGGAAAGTTACGGAATAAAAATTTATCCAGGGAAGATAAGGAGAATACAAAGCGTAAGGAAATGTTCTTTACGATTTTAATCTTGTATTATTCACGGCATGTTCAACATAAGCTAATAAATATAAACCACCCGAAAGAATTATCGGACATTTGAGAATCTAAAAGTTCAAATTGTGAACCGGGAGTGGCCCGAACAGTATCAACCCAATCTCAAACTCCTGACACACTTTTTGGAGATATCGTGAACAGATTTACACGTGCCTCCGTAATCCATGTCTTTAGCTCTTCTAGTTTCGTCTGCAACTGAGGGAAACAGCGATAGTCTCTAACAGCCCCCAGAAGATAAAATCCATGTATGTGAAGATTTAGTGATGTTTTCAACACTTTCTTCGCACACATAAGGTTTGTTTGTACTTTTTTTTCAGTGACAACCATTATCGAAAAAACGCGTGTACCAACCACGACTCAATCAGTTTCTTGGTGAATCTGTCCCGTACTTAGGCCCAACTGTCGTTGCAATGATCATCCTACCCCTCCGTCAATGACGCTTCAAGGTTACCCTTTCCCACTCTTCAATAGTTAGTTTTGCAATTTTATTCATGTACCCTAAAATTATAACGTACCTTGTTCCCTCGAATATAAAACTGCCTTCCATAGTCATTTCTTTTAGCAGTAGTTCAAACACGTACAGTTGCCACCGTTTTATTTTTAAACATCTTCACACGAATATACTAAATACCAACATGGTGATCATCCAATATGTGCCACATTGTGTAGGGGGTAAAATTTTCGTGAGGTAATGGAATTGAACAGAGTATTATCATGTGTTCAAGATAATGTTTTAAGAGAATTTAAATATAAAACTTAACAGGTGAGAGAAATATAAAGATTTAGTTTGGTAGTAATAATGAACCACTGTAGCTAGGAATACGAAATTTAGCATGGAGATAAAAATTCATATCTTTAATGTGTTAATAATTACAAATATGGCGAGGGTACAAAGCGTTGATGTTATGCTTTAGATAAGAATCCTATCGGTCCCATCTTCAAGGATCGACCCTTGAAGATGGGACCGATAGGCTGCCCCGAAACATCGGTAACTAATTACCAATCAACGCTGCGTAACATCCCAGAAGAACGAAGACATAATTTACGCCGCAGCGGAAGCCGGAAATCACACAATTCTAAAGTGGTGAGCGTATTGACTGCAGACCAGAGGCTCTTAGGAAAGTGACTGGCTACTAGATGAACTGCCGGAGATTGACTCCTGCCGGGGGCAGAAATTTTCTCCTCGCTTACACTTCTACCCCGAATTTGGGCCCCTTTGCCTTCCTATCCAGTGTACCAGGAGCTTTCTCACCGGGGGCAAAGCGATCGGAGTGTGACCAACCATCCACCTCATACACTTTCGTGTCCTAATGCTTATACACGGCAAAAACTTTTATCTTTAGCTCACAGAATGGAAAATGCCCAAAATACACGTATTGCGGAACAGTGGATATAATGTCATCACAAACTTGTAGATGATTATGAGCTTCATAATTTGTGGTGCGATGAGAAACCACTGTGTAATCTCAGAGAACTGATTGCTGCGAGTATCCTTCCAAGCATGTGTCGTCAGTGGTAAGCGCAAGTCACGCTTGTACTGCTCTCACATCTCACCAGAACAGCTGTACCAACGCTTTCCACTTCCCTCGCCATAATGCACACAACAAATCCGCAATAGCTTTTATTTCAGAGAATGTATTTCGGTCAGTCATCACTGAATGCAATACTGCACCACAAATAGTTTCAAAGCGAGCGAACAAACAGTGTTTCATTTCCTTTTGCATGGGAGCCAGTATACTGACTAGACCATGGGATGAACGACCGATAAATCGTGATTCGATTCCCACCAGCGTAAATACTCGTTCATATTTCTCTTTTCCAAAATGGTCTGACCGACTCTGGGGCATGCCCATTCTACTATTCAATGTGTATCGCTGCCTTTTTTCCCCAAGGTTAAAACGGGCGGGGCGTAAAACTGACATCACCTGCATCTAGTGTCGAGGTTAAGAGTGAATAAAGCTATACCTCCTCTCTCTAATATGCTTTTATGGCGTGTAGAGGGACAACGTCAACCAGCATTCAGCGAGCGTTTATTTCCTTCATGCATGTTACTTGTGCTGCACAGTCCATCTTCCTTCACTTCAACCCTTTATAGCGGTTCGTCTATGTACCAACAGGTTTAACAATTAAAAGAATCTACATTCTACCCTCACAGTGCATTTATGCATTTTACGAGTATGGATCTTAAAATAAGTAGCGATTATTGTCTATAGAACAGTATTTGAGTGTTTCTGTAACCTAGACCCAGTGCGTTTAACGCACGGTAGGGCTATGAAATGAATCTTTAAGTATAATTCAGGCTAATGTTAGTCTTTAGACAGTTATTCATTTAAAAAAACAAATTTCCTGTTTCATAATCAGGTGGACAACTCTTGACCTAGACATCGCCTTTTCTGAGGAACTGTCGTTTTATTTTGAAGCTCAAGTTAAATTCCGGGATATTTCTTTAAAAGACAACACCACTGTCTTCCACATCTTTCTCAGTTAGACATTCAAAGACATCTTTCAGCTGATGCTGTTTAGGCTATAAAATGTATACAGCATCGTTACATCTACTCATGAACGCCGAACCCTTGACTCTTACTTCGGAAATGCCTCTTTCGAATCCCAACCTGGGGTTCATTATTCTGAGTCAAGATTTTAGTCTCAAAGATACCGGCATAGTACTTAACAGTCCACTATAAGATTATAAATTACTTGTATATGCTACAGCATCGTAACGTAACAAATGTTACTCTGTCAAGAGCTTGTGAAGCGTAAACAGCAGGTAAACTTAGTATTTGCATTCCCATTACTTAATTGTATATATTACACATACATAACTCCTTCTGTACTTTGTTTGTAGACAACCCTAGTTTTTGCACTTCATGAGCTACACCTCTACTGCTCCATACGTTTTATGACGTGCATAGGGACAACTTTACCTTTACCTTTGTCCAGATGGAGTTCTCAAACTTACACACTGTGTAACTGTAAGGTAGAAAACCCCCGAAGAAGTAACACCTCTTGTCTCAAAGACCGTCATTGGATACTATCAGGAACCATTTTCACCCAGTGCCCTTCTTCCCACCTTAATGTTACTCCATCTCCTTCGCCATATTCCAACCGACCAATATTCTAGATGCAATTTTCTACTAAAAAAATGAACAGGTCTGGCATGACCTTCCTACTTCACACCGTTTAACAGGAACGTGACAGTGAGGAAACTGCGTGTTAGAAATGTTGCTTCCTGTTAGTGGCGATGGTGGCAGCGCCTGCTGCCTTCATTGTTACAACATCCGTATGTCACCTGAAATCTTAGCGATTCTCAGGTTCCAATGACAGTCTTCTGGTTTTTTACACCGTGGGTATAATGGGTTTGTTCCGACGCTTCGAAGGACCTCGCTGCCTCAGTCTTCAGGGTAACTGAATTTGGTTGAGGTAGATGTCGAAGTCTGAACAAACACGTTATGCCACACAGTGTCAAAACCTAGACTAACACCTGAGCAACATCCGTCCTGAAAACCTGAAAACGACTCTCACGTTCTTTCGATTTGAGAATGCCTTCTTAGTATATTTGTACTTGATACAGAATTCCGATATTTGCACTGCGGTTTCACAACTGAAGTACAAAAATCGTGACTAGACTGAGGGATGTTTTTAAATACACGCTACATAGCTACAAGGCAAGATTCACTCTTAGGACCTCCAGTTAAGCCACACGTAAGAGTACTCAAATACTGTGTAACATGGTCCAGAGGAAGTTAAACTCTTCTCGTAAGATTATTAGGATGAGATGGGCTGGACATGAGACAAGCCTCGCGATAAAGAGCTCAGACAGTAGAGTGACGTGCTGCTGGCCAGACGACCGACGTTCGAGTCTTTGTATGGACAGGGACTTTTCCTTCGATACTGGATTTAGATTATGAAGCCCACTCAGCCCCTAGCCGATTGACATCATGGACTTTTTCTTCGGAGGTGAAATTAACCACTCATTTTCCTCTAATGCCAATATAAAAATCGTGGTTTTCTGCCTCCACTGCAACTTTGAGCTGTGATTCTTAGGCACAGGGACAAACTTACCTGCCTAGTTACCAAGGAAAGAAGTCACTTTCGAGATAAAGGGATGGATGGGACTAAAGTATAAAAGGACGACAAAAAGAGAAAGGAATGGAAAAGAACGAGAACACGGTGACGATGAGATGTGAAAAGGATGTGAACAATACATTGCTTGACTGGGAAATATGCCGTTGCATTATCAAGTGACATATTTCATACCACTGCAATACAGTACACTAAAACAATATGATTTAACCAAATCCGACATTTTTCGATTGATCACATCTTTTCCTCAGGGGCTGCACCTCAATCAAAAGTCAGTCACTGCAGTTTGCAGACTGTTAAAATAATTTGTGTATTAGTTATCGTGTTAAAACTTAATTCCTAAGACACTTTGTTAAATAGTTAAAATACGTTAAACCTTTCCCCCCCCCCAATGGCTCGACAGCCCCTTGGGGGCCTAGGCCGAATCATTTTTCGAGGCTTCACGATCATACTTTTAGACACACCACACTCGGTAGGACTCCTCTGGACGAGGGACCAGCTCGTCGCAGAGACCTCTACCTGACAACACACAACACTCACAAGAGACAGACATCCATGCCCCCGGCGGGATTCGAACCCACAATCCCAGTAAGCGAGCGGCCGCAGACCCACGCCTTAGACCGCGCGGCCACTGGGATCGGCTGTTAAACCTTTTAGTTAAAAAAGAAAAGTATTTGCACGTTCGTGAAATTGTTGATTAAATAGCGTTTTCCTAATTTTTCCCCTCTTATAGTGATTATGTTATTATTCTGTGTTTACGCAAATACTACACACTATCATAACGTGGGCTGAGACGCTTCCTTCCTGGTACCTTACACTCTACCATTCGCAGTCACTGTACCTTCTTCATACTTTTCATTGTAACATTAGCAAACATTCCATCTTCTGCGTACCTTCCAATCTACCATTCGCAATCATTCTACATTCCACATACCTTCCTATCTAACATTTTCAATCATTCTACCTTCCGCAGATTTCGAATCTGCCTTTCGGAAAAATATTAATTTCTCACGCTGTACTAGTGCAGTCTATGCAACTGTAAAATAATTTAAGTAAAGTATAAAGCAAGCACCGTGCGTATACAATTAATACGTGCGCTGATATGACATGTATGTTATTTCGTGTATACTGAAATGTTTGTAATATATTTGTGTATGTCGCAGCATCAAGATTACCAGGTAAATCGCTGTAAAGTAAAGTACAGACCGATAGTTAGTTGTCAGTCAGTCCGGTATGCGGTAATGATATTCAGTAGGTATTCTGCCAGCCACAAAGTCAGTTAATGAGTCAGCAAGTATACTGGAAGTAGGTTGAGCTGGTTAGCCAATCAGTTACTTTGCGATAATATGGCTCAGGATAGGGACAGGTGGCGGGCTCTTGTGAGTGCGGTAATGAACCTTCGGGTTCCATAAAACGCGGGGAATTTCTTGACTAGCTGACGACCTGTTAGCTTCTGAAGAAGGACTCTGCGCCATGGAGTTAGTTAGTTAGTTCGTTACTTCGCGATATGCAGTCAGCCTCTTGCATCTCTTGTCCCAAAGCCGCCGGTTTTCGTTACCCGGAGGAGGAATGTGGGTGGCAGAGCGGTTTTGCCAAGAAGTTGCATCTGGGAACGTTATTTTCGTGTACTATCGACTGGAACTGGTTGAAGATCCCAGCAGATGAAACAGCTGGTTCAGATGGACAATCTGTTTATTTGTGAATAGTAAGGGGTATGGATTCAAAGGCACAAACTCCCTGCCCAGAGCTGTTACTCACAAGGGTGACTCTCCTTTGAAACCCATACTCTGCTCTTTATCTGACCCAAACTGCTCCAGTTTCAGCTATATGAATTACTTTAAGTAATTTTTTGAGTCTCTTGCTCTGCTATTGAACGGCGCTCAATATTTACGTTGTATTTCCAGATAATATGCTTACGCGGATTCTACTAGCCAGCCAGTTAATTAATTATTCGGCGACTGGTTAGTTAGATATTTAATACACTAATTCAGTTAATTATTCACTCGCTCAGTCTGTTGGATAGTAGTTAGATATTCAGTCACTAAGTTAGGTAATGCATTACGTAAGGCAATTGGTTTTACACGTAGTAAGATATTTAATGGCCGATCTCAGTGGCCGCGCGGTTTAAGGCGTGGGTCTGCGGCTGCTCGCTTACTGGAATTGTGGGTTCGAATCCCGCTAGGGGCATGGATGTCTGTCACTTGTGAGTGTTGTGAGTTGTCAGGCACAGATCTCTGCGACGGGCTGGTCCCTCGTTCAGAGGAGTCCCATCGAGTGTGGGGCGTCTAAAGTGTGATCGTGAAGCATAAAGAAAAATGAGGCGGCCTAGGTCCCCAAGGCGCTGTCGAGCCATTGAAAAAATATATTTAATGACTTATATTTGCCATGCCTGAGTGTTTACTTAGCATTAATTGTTGTAGGCGTACCAGACAGCGGTCCAGAACCAACAGGACGTGCGGCAAGCAATTCTGTCTGCAAGTCCTCAACATGTCGAGACTAAGGACGTTGTAAGCTCCACTCCTAAAGTGGTTCACCAGTCCAGTAGGAGTCACAAGGTCGTTGATACTGAGGACACGGAGGAGCTGTGTCAGCTGCAAAAAGACGGACGCCTGGTGACAGAAACACGGCGGACCACAGAGCACGAGGAGATCCGAAACAAAGAAGAGCCTGATGACGAGACGGGAGGTCACAGCGACGAGGAAGAAACCCAACGCGAGAGCTCTCATCGTTTTGCCAAAACTAAGGACCAGGACCTAGTCGAATACATAGCCGACGGCGTCAAAATCGGCGAAGAAATGAGATACGTCGCAGAAAACATCGAAGGAGAACGCCACGGGGATCCTGCTGACATGGTGGATCACCAGGAATGGGACAGTTTATCAGCACGAATCAGAAGAATGAGGAGACAGGGTGCGAAGTCTCACCACACCAAAGGAATCCGTTCAACTGGAGATCCTCTGGTTGCTGGATCACTTCCAATGGACCGTAAAGATGCCCTGACAAAAAAACCTTTGGATTTTGATCAAGAAGAGGAAACAAGAAAAGTTGAAACTTCCAAATGGTTGGAGCATCATTTTGGGAGCGATTCTCGTTCTTCTAAAGATTCGCTTAATGAGGATGATCTTCCTTCAGTACATCCAGGCGGCAGCACTAGTTACATCAACGTGACGATGATGTCGCGTCCCATCAACAGTCACAGGAGCGTACCAACACAAATGGTAAATCCAGTGTCTTCCACGTCACCAAATGCTTACACAGCCACAGTAAACACATCTTCCAAGGTATTCGTGTCGTCACCAGACACTGCTCGTGCAAATGGATTCTTTCAGGGAGTAACGGAGTGGTCTGAGCGTTTGAATGAAGTTAAAGAGGGCAGAACTTTCACAACTGTCACTCCTCAGCGTCCTGACCGAGTTCAGGTGCTCCCTTCTGGTCCAAATCACACATTCAATCGAAGCACCAGGAGAGAAATATCTTCACCACAAGATAGCAATAATCATCTTGACAGAATATCATCACATCCAGTCACAGGTCATACCTCAGACAGATCTGCACCATACCAATCATCGTCACAGCACAGTACCAACAGGACACCTGCGCACGAGAGCAACAATTTCTTAAAAATGGAAGGCAAAGCATCGCAGTACAAACAGAATAGCGGAAGGCGTTCGCCTTACTACCAAAAGACTTCAGACAGATCGTCTCCGTATCACAGTTACAACACCAGCAATCAGCCGGAAGTGACGAGGGAGTCTCCTAACAGATACTCGAGTATGGAGAGGGCTCCATCACCCTACCTTCAAAATACAGCTTCGCGAATCGAGTACGTGTACAATGAGACGAGAGCGACTGCCTGTCACGATGACGATGACAGAAGACATTCGCCACAGCTACCATATAGGAGGTGCCATACCGTTTCCGAAGATGTAAGTGTACTTCGGCTAAAGGTTGATTCTTTGGGCATTAAACGGCGCTATTTAAATATTAAAATTTAAGTATTTATAGGCGTGGGTTGGATTCAACTGATCTTGGATAAAGTTCCATGAAGGGATTTTGTGAACACATTAATAAACCACACAGGCTCCACAAACTCATGCAATTCCTTTATCTGCGGAAAAGAGTTAACTCTCTAACAAAGATTCTGAACGTTCGGATTAAATACTAATTCTGTCAGTTACTTATTTAGTTTCAGTTGTAGAATTCAGTTAGCATGGAATGATATGGAAATATGGCCGTGATTGGCGAGTAGGCAATAATTTTGACTGAAGTTGTCGTAGCTTGCTAATAGAACCAGACCGCGTGTCCACAGCCTGTCTTTGGTCATCAGTCACGATCCTCTTGCTATGCTACGTCATATAAACCGTGCTGTTAAAATGCGTCACTAGTTATTTCAAACTAGCTGGTTTACATCCGTTCTATCTTCTTTTTTTACAATAGGCCGGTCTGTCAAATTCGTATATGCAACCGGGCCATTTTTACCTTGTGTCCCGAATCATGCCATCA
This sequence comes from Reticulitermes speratus, assembly GCA_021186555.1. Lineage (NCBI taxonomy): Eukaryota > Metazoa > Arthropoda > Insecta > Blattodea > Rhinotermitidae > Reticulitermes > Reticulitermes speratus. The sequence goes on from JAJKFL010000002.1 coordinate 21,530,355, forward strand.
GAGAAAGGAATCAGTGGTTGGGTAGTACGATGTTGAGAAGTTTGTCTTATGCACGGAATTTTTCTCGGAGTGGAAGACAAGAAATTCATACAAAATGTTGATGAAATGTCGTTTGTAAAACGAAACTTCGAACACCAAGATACAGACAAGAGCACAATATTAAAATTATCATATTAACGAATGGTACTATTATACTGCCCAACAGATCTCTTTATTTGTAAGTAATCCTTACATTATCTGTAGCAACATTTTTTAACTTTTTAATAGTACCATTTGTAATACAGATAACACGTGACGCAAAACATCACAATTATCTTCATTACTTGTATCATTTGGTATTAATTTTTGGGTTCATAAAAGCCTTTACGTGATTAAAACTGTTAATTTAACTCTGGGAGTGTTTTACATTTATATTAAATATCGTGTCATTTTCGCACATGGTTTCACACAACGTGGTGGGTTGTTGCAGGAGCAGCACGAGACGGACGATAGACAGAAACACAACCAAGGAACGCAGTCGCCCCCGACTCAACCTGCGAACAGGACCTCGCCGTCTCCTTCCCCGTCGCCCTCTCCGTCCCCCCCTTTGGACCGGCCACCAGAGACACGAATTACCCCTCCCCTGAACAAAAAGTTGTATCAGCGGACGCGGTTCGCAGCCGATATCCCTCCCCCACCTATCGGCCAACGATCCAAGTCCCCTGGACAAAGTGCCACGTCTATAATAGGCGAATCCTTCCGAAAACTTGTCGACAAATTTCGATCATCGAGTTCCGATAGGAAGAACAAACGTCGCAGTAAGAGATTGTCTCGGTCGCCTTCTCCTCACCACCAACACACCAGCTCCACCTATCAGCAGTATCACGTCATTGACAGCAACATTCCTTCCGTGGTGGGGCCTGACAAGTCGTCGAGAGTGGGACGCCGCGGGGGCGAGTCCTCTACCGAGGCCGAGCGGGGCACTGGGGAAGCCGAAGGCGGGGAAAGCCAACCGGTCGCTCCGCCAAGAGCGGTCAGAACTGGTAGAGGCGAGACTGAGAGACGAGAGCGAACCGCGAAGACGGGGCAACAGACAAACAGCGAACAGGCCGGTATCATGGACTACCATCGTACAGGAACGTCTCCAGTGGTGCAGAGGTTCTACTTGGGAGAGGATCCTTTCGGGGGCAGTATCTACGGGCGCGAAAGGGAGTATGACGGCGTCACACCCGTTAAATCTAGCAAAAGGCAACATAGACAGAACGGACATCGTAGAGGCAGTCACCCTGGGGAAGAAGAAGACATGAACAGGTAAAAATCGATGTCTCATATTGGGACGAAACTGGACGGTTATTCAAATGTCGGCCCAATTATATCGGTTATTTGCCACAAATAACACAAAGATAAACCTTCCCTTCCCGCCAGATGTAACAACAGTAACAGAATACCAGGGACTCGGTTTCTTTCAGCCAGTGCCATGTCCTCGATACCAGACGTAGGCCTGCTGCTATCGTCATGACTTGGTTCTTTTATATGGTTAATGGCATTTCCTCCCAACCACGTGGAATGGTTATACTGCACGAGATGATCACCAAACCTTCGTTTGTAAAAATGGGTCTCAATGTGTGAATCTGAACTTTGAGTCAAGGCTGGACTGTGCCTCCTGAAACATCATACAGATTGTCACATTTAGTTTACACCTATTCTTCCTTTCCACAGGTAAAGTGAAAATTTTAACCTGAAATAATGGTTGGCAAAATGTATAATATTGTCACAATACCCGGCATATTCATGAAGTCCATTACTGTCTTGAAAACTTTACGACTGTATGTTAGATAAATTGTGCTTAACATGAAATACCTACACGTTGGCTACAGATATTGTGGAAAGCTTTTGTTTGTTTCTTGTAATGTGTGTTTACACACATAATGTGGTTGTATCTCAAGTTTTAGTATAAAGTTGTCGCTATTTCTGAACTTGAACATGAAACCATTTTAATAAGTTAATTTTATTAGGGCTCTGAATACAAAACGTATTCAGAATTATTTTTCCTTAGTGCGGAATTACTGCATTCGGGCAGATGTAAGGCAAAGCGAAACTTAAAGGCTATTGTTTGTAATTAAAAAAATCGGTTACAGTGAAATGATTCTCTTCATTTGAAATTGTTTAAGTCGCATCTTAGGCTAATTTTGTTTTAGCACAATGTCAGCTGCAACGTAGCCATTTTAAATCACAATTGTAGTTCGTTTTTAACGAAGTATGCTCCATGTCACGACGATAGAATTGTATCTACAGTAAATAACAATAAAGGCAAGTGCTACGCCTTGCATAATTTCGCTCATGTTGGTGTAAGGGGTTTGTGTCACGTCTAATAACCAAAATAACACAAAAGAGTGTGAACGAGTTTAGTTCTTCCTTTCCTATAAAATCTTCGTTATACTTACAAAATTGGCAGGGTAAAGGTACCTGATGTTGCAGTTTTAAAGATTCTCGTGTTGCAGTACAAACATGTTCATACACAAGTGTTATGTAGGCGAGGAGGCATACAGGTTGCAAAACGGCTGAGGCTCGTGTTGTGTGTGACCTTCATCTCCTAATAAGGTCTGCAGTACAGCAGAGCAAGAAAACATGCAAATGTTTATCACAAGTCATATTTAGGCCGAGACTGTGATCTGATTGTTTAATTTCAAATCCGTCAAGGATCTCAGTCATAAAAATATTGACTGTTTCAAATTGTACAACTGTTTGAAACGTTTACTGGGAATTATGAATCATTATGTACTATTTGCCCTTTAATTTTTGTCTCTTAATGCCACTCAAGGCAGGCGACTTTTTGTGACGTAAGCCCACCTGACATTACGTGCATTCGACATGAACTACTAACGCGTAGGTTATGGACTTCATATCTGTAAGTGGGTGGGAATTCCACACTGTTCTCAGCTACGCAAGGTGTCTGTCTTTGCTTGGGAAGGAACCTTCTGCCTCCGTCTTCGGGTAGAAGAGGAAGCGTTGGTACCAGCCTACCAAACTACAAGGCGTCACATCCCAAAGCTCTGTACTGTTAATATTCACCGCCATGTGCGCATCACATCTCATCAATGGTGCGGACATATCTTTACCCGTTCAGGCCATACTTCCTATATATCTGTTGTTCACAATTTTACAAATCATAAACAACAGATCTACCTCCAGACTTGTAAAATTATTTTTTTTCACACCAGATTTTTCTTTAGTTCATTTCAAATATCTTGCTTCCTTTTGCAGTAGGGAATATTTGCAGCTGTAATTCAGTATTCTTAATTTAATTCTGAAGATGCATAATTACATTTCACAAGTTCCAAGATTCCCTGTATTTTTAAACTGTATGAAGTCTTTACCATGAGTTACCTACGTGATATTCATCATCTTACCAATTTCTCGACAGAACCGACTACGTGGGTGGTCACCTAGCCTGAAATACGACGTTTTACCGCAGAGGTAAACACACACACACACACACACAGGGCAATGAAGACAAGCTAGTAGCTGGGTCATTTCGCTTTAGGAATGTTACGTATCATTGTTCAAAGTATGCCAGCAACTTTCTTTTTTTACCAGACTATGTATTCGATACGCTCCACAAGACGGCTGTATCGATAGAACAGGAAATTGTTGATTTATCGCACATGTGTGCGAGTGTGTTCAGAGTCGCGCCACAGACTACGGCTATTTGCGCCTGCATAAAAAAAGCCAAAAGTAAAAATCCCACCTGAAAAGGTAAAATTTGTATGTATCTCCTTTCGTGTAATTCAGTACCCAGGCATCTATTTAAATCCTTGTAAACTAGCAACAAATTTTTTACAATTCATTTCCCTCTCTGGATGCGATCTTAGGTGGGATAAAGTTATGGAGTTAGAATCCATTAGCAAAAATATGTTTAAATATAATGTCCAGGCTTCGTCGAGGCACTGACGAACAATCATGGATTTAGGCCTATGCCTGTTAAATCAGTAGTTCAAGAAACTCTACTGTCATTAGACAGGTTAGGTTAGTTTTACATTTAGTTTCAATTGCTTTATATGTTGACGCTACAACAAACAGACTGTCCAAACTGTAAGCCCGCGGATAGATATATTTACACATAAAAGTTGCCACTGTAAAAAATGAAACACTGCAACGAAACGAAAGTAAAAGAAACAAAGGCTACTAGTGTACATAAAATTTTTTAAAAATAGTTCTGACTTTGGTTTGTCAACTTTGTAGTGACTTTTCACTTCAAATCTATTTAAAGGCCTTGAGACAGCCTGCATGGTACCTTCAAGCAGAATGATCCCATTCAGAAATAAACATAACATTCATAGCATAAGTTACGATCAGGATACCGACTTCTGGTCCATTGTACGTAACAGGAAACGCATTCTTCAGAAATTGTCTAAATTAGATTGAATGTATGTTGTGATTCTGTTTATTTAGGTGAATCTGGATTTTCAACTATGAAAGTAATTACAATCAAAATAATGAGTCGATGTCAATCTGCAAGCTTTTAGTGGCTGCGACGACGGAGGCCTATGTTTCCTCTTATAATATGCTGGTTCATGAGGTACAGCGTGGGTCTATGGCCGCTCGCTTACTGGGGTTATGGGTTCGAATCCCGCCTAGGGCATGGATGTCTGTCCCTTGTGAGTGTTGTGTGTTGTCAGGTAGAGGTCTCTGCGACGAGCTGGTCACTCGTCCAGAGGAGTCCTACCGACTGTGGTGTGTCTAAAAAGTGTGTGATCGTGAAGCCTCGAAAAATGAAGCGGCCTAGGCCCCCAAGGGACTGTCGAGCCATTGAAAAAAAAAAAGAGGTACAGGGCTGGCTAACAGCACATACGAGTTAAGATATGAAGAGGAGGAGGCAAGCGGAACTCACGAAGTCTGCTTTACTCTTGCATGCCTCTGTTTTCCTATAGGTCAGAGGTGGCCAAACTTGCTTAACGTAAGAGCCACATACGATAAACTTCAGATGTTTGAGAGCCGCAAGACATGAACAGATATTACACACACGTTTTTATTGTTACATGCACATTTTGTTACAAAAAGTCTTAAATATATTTACTCACCATGAACATTAAACTTACGTTTTAATCCAATGGACTCTCAGTTTATACCCGGTAAATAATTATAAAGCTTGAAAATTTTTTATTTACCTTTTATATGAATTGTAATGCAAAAAGGAGCTCAGCCAACATATTTCTGCGAGCCGCACGTTATATGTCAAAGAGCCGCATGTGGCTCGCGAGCCGCGGTTTGGTCATCCCTGCTATAGGTGAACTGTCCCGTCACATGCCAAGCAGGCATTGAGGCATAGCTCTACCCATACTTGACCCCGGCGCTAGAAGGGGGTGGGTGGTCAGCGCCAAGCCCCGGCCGCTTTACCCCTGGGAAAGAGACCCGGCACCCATTGTACAGGAGGCTGTGTGGGCCTCGGGGCCGGTCTGGACGGGTGCGCAAAATCTCGCCTCGTGCAAGGCTGCATGTTGTTACTTTATATTCTACAAAGAATTATCGTAACAAATGTTGCATATTTAAAAGCTCTACTGTTGTGCTGTTCCGTGTAACAGACGAACGATATATTACGTTTACTCCAACTGCACATGTAGGCCTACTCTCCAATAACCACCTACTACGTCGCAGTAACCTCCTACATACCGTACGTTACATCATAATGTGTACTATGTGGTACACCACATTGCGCAGCAGACGGTATGTACAATCAAATTATACCCATTACGGAAGCCATACGCCATTTCGTGTGTCTATCCACTTGATTTTATTTCCAAATTTAACTATTCTCGAGGACATAACACATTGACAAAGACGATATCAACGTCGAACAACGTGAACATAAACAGGACCAGTTGAATAAAATGTACTACATCCAGTATAATTTTAGAATTTCTATTGTAACTATGTTTAACTGCTTGGTACTATAATTTTAATTTTATCGTATTTGTACACATCTACGACAATATTTTATGTCAAAAATGTATTCCTTTATATCAGTGTTCTCTCTTAAGATGGCCTATTCAGGCCGAAACATGTAGGAGAGGTTACTGTGACATAGCAGGTGGTTATTGGTGAGTATATGTGCAGCTGGATAAAGTAAATATAACATATAGTTTTAAAGATTTGTTAACACATACTTTCAGGATCCTACATTAAGTGTGTTTCTCTTACCTTAGTGTGCGTCTGCCTTGTTATTATTAATGACTGTAGGACATCCAGAATTGTGGCATTGGGGTGATGTTTAAAGCACTGCTTTCATACAAAGTTTTGTGAAAATTGGTCAACTGGCCCAATAGTTGAAAGGGGTCATGCGCATGCAGAGGGCAGAAACATATCGCAAGATTAATTTCTTTCCTTTAGAAAGGAATGTAGGCTAAATAAGCAGTGACCCTTAAGGGAAAATGTTCAAATGGCCTGCAAAACAATTCTTTTAAATTTGATTCTAGCACAATTTTTACATTTCAGCCTTCAGAAATGGCATTTGATATTAAGCTGTGATTTAAACAATTAAACATCACTATCAAGGAGTGTGATGGGCTATAAACAGAGAATATGAAAACCATAAAAAGTGAACCTGAAGTTCTGTAAAATGTGGCTGTTTGCAACAGTTTTGTATGGAAGTGAAACCGAGGTTGAAAAAAAAAAAATTAGTATAATTAAAGCAGTAGAAATCAAATTTCTAACAAGTGCCAAAATTAAAAACGAAAGTACATATTAAATGCACTAAATATGTATTCAGTAAGTGGAAGGATAGGTTATAAGGCAGAAAGATGGTAACCCATTTGAACAGAATGAACAGTAAAGCTACAAGACCTTCAATTTTGTCAGAGACCAAACGGATAAAAATACATAGGGTAATCATTCAGAAGATGGCCATGAGGTCGGAGGAGGTTTGAGTCTGATCTGTGGGGGGAAGAAGTAGAAGTAGTGTTTGGATATAAATTCCTTTTGTCAAGTATAAGTGTGTATGTAATGTGACATTATCCTGTATTTTACTTAAATATCAAACTTCTATTTCCAGTGCTGCTGGGTTGACTGTAAGCCAGTAAATTGAACCTTTTCTTCATAGGCAACATTAGACTACCACATACTGAAAACTAACAATAACTCTTATGTAATTTATGGTTGAGATAAAAGACAGGACAGGCACCAGCTGATGTGGAGGTAATAAAAATTGTAGCATCTTACCTTCATATCAACAATTATATAATACAACTGTACTAATAATATCGCTCTGATACCGCATTTCCCCTTTTAATTTGTGTGCAATCAATGTGTGAAATAATCATCATATTTATATCCAGTTTTTTCTGAATAATTTGACAGGGAGTCAGTGGGGGATGAACAATGGAAATAAAAACAATTATCTATTGTGACCGTGAAAACTGTAGTACAAACTGAGTGTCAAACCACACAACTTGGCTTTTATATGTAAGATTTTGACTCTTACCACATTCTGGATTTATAAACTGTACATATACCTGCCAGACTGTAGTACTACTGTACTACAAAAAAATTTGTTCCAACAGACAACACTTCAATACCTTCTGAGTCACTGATATATACCATATTTAAAGAAAAATTCTCTTACAAAGTGCTAACATAAGCAGCGAGTATAAATGTCTCACATTAGCACTTGCTAGCTGACTTGTCCATGAAAACTGGAAAAGGAATAAACATGTGAGAGAGTAAAGAGGCTTAAAAATGGGGAACACTACAATTTACCTGGAATACAAGTATTTCTTTGATACATCAGATGACTAAAACACTACAAATGTTGTGACATATTACATGGTCTTCATGACAATGACAACCATACAAATCATGGCAGTAAATGCCATGAACTGCAAATGTTAAATGCTCTTTATTTGTTATGTTTGCATTTTCAGAACTCAAGTGAGCAGTAACACTTTGGGACGTCTGAGCAAATCGACAAGTCGACTGGCAGGTGGAGGTTCATACAGCCCCAGTGGAGAACCAAGTCTGAGTTGGAGTACTCAGACATTACCACGGAAGCTCTATGATGAGCGTGTCAAGAGTCAAACACACATTCAAAGGAATGGCACCCCAAATAATTCTCACCAGTGGGAATCCAATCACCTGAATCAAATCAACAAGTCACATCAACGTCACTCCAACAGCATGATCAATGTTTCCATAATCAATAACGTGACCCCTCCTACCTCTTCTATAGGAGTCAGTAAACCGCTGAGCAGTGGGGTAGGTATCTCTACATCCACAGGGCCTGCAAAACCTGCCCGGACCTATCGCTCAAACCTTGCACGCAGCAAGAGCTTTAATGTTCATGTAGGAGGATCAGGAAGCACAGAATCATCACCACAGCTGCTTGGGTCTAGGGTTCGAGATGTTTCTAACATCTACAAGTCAAATCCACACCTGCATCGGTTAAATGAATCTCCACCACCACTAAAGAGTCCTGGAATCTTGGCGAGCATAAGCCGTAGTCAGCGTGATCTTTCAGAATGTGCCAATCTTGATAAAGACAATAATGACTTAAGGAGAAATCAGGAAACCCACAGGTTTTCTAAAAGTACAAGCAACTTGATTAGTAATGGATATGTTAGTAACAGCACCTCTGCTCAGGAAGCGAAAAAGAAGCTCTTCTTGAAGGGTTTGATGGACAGAGCACCAGAACTGTACAAAACTCTTCATGGAGATGAAGATACGGACATAAAACCACTGTCTCCAAGTCCTGGAAGGCGTCTACATAACAAAACACTTTTAAAAAATGGAATTTCAAACAACATATCTTCAAATAGAATCCTTGATTACAGCAATTCATTCCATTCTCGCAGTACAAATGCTACTCCTGAAAATGATTCCATCAGAGGAGGTTGCACTTTGTCATCACCATACCGACCTCCCATGATGAATGGAACAGACCGTGTCACATCCCCAAAACCCGGCTTCACTAGCACACTGACCCACACACCATCTTTCAGAAATACCAATAATGGTACAACAACGTCAATAGTGAGGCGAGGGAGTATTGGCAGTGATGACTATTCAGAGACAGTTCGCATCACATCAAAATCTGATGACCCCAACAGACCTAGTGTGACGAACACTGTGCAGAGCTACTCCAAGAAGACCATCCCCACCAAAGGAGGGCTGTCTAAAGAAACCATAGAGTCAAGTGAGACAAAAACGGTAACTAAGAGCCGCCTGCGGGGTGGAGATTCAAGTCACCATAAGAACCCATATTCAATGCAAAATGGTGGGAGAGGTGTGGTCATAGAAGTGAGGGCACCAAGGAAATGAGACCAGTTAGTTCTGGCATTGTATCACTTAAGACAGTAATCTGAAGAGAAATGTATCCAAACCTTCATTAATTCAGATATGTTTTACACAATGACTTTCCTTACTATTACTCGTTGAGAGATTCACAGTAAAGCTAATATTAGACAATGAATAGAAGTGACTAACATTTATGTCCATACACTTGATGGAATTCGGGCAGTTTTCTGCAAGCAGATGACAAATCTCGGCTCTTATTGGTGTGAGATTTTGAATTATATCATCTCAAAGTCTCAGTCACTGAGTTATCTTGAAGTTATTCAGGAGTAAATTGCTTGTTTACAATTTGAAGTGGTGAACTATGTGTTACTTGTACCCTAAAAATAACACCATAAACACATCTAATAATTCACTGTACAAACTTGAGAAATTGTTCTACATATGAGTTTTGTACTAAGCAGTAAATATGTGGATAAATATGTTGCAACTTGTCATCATGATAAAACAGAGTTCACACCTCCCAATAACCAGAAACACTAACTCTAACAAACTCATTAATTCATTATTTTTTGCCATCTGAAAGAATCACTTCAGCATTAGCATGTTCATGTACTTACTTAGGAATAGCATTTTGTCTGTACCCAACCCATAAAACTGTAGGAATCATTTCATGGTATGGCACCTGGCAAAGGAAGATCACATTAACCTGGTTTCTGAAACATTAGTTTTAGTGACAACTCTGTGCCAAACTGTAGTGAAACATGCTAAACTGTGAGAAATATATATATATATATGAGTAAATATGTAATATGAAGGAAAGTGTGACTTAATTATAAGGCAGAAACAACAACAACAACAACAACTACTACTACTACTACTACTACAAATTTCCTAAACCCTTATCACTGAAGTCCTCCATGTGTTGAGGAAGAAGATTACACAATTATTATGTAAGCCATTCATATTCATGTTGAAGTTAACAGCAAAATATTTACACTGGTGTGAAGAGTGTTGCAACAATAAAAAGGTAAAACATGAACTGTTTACCTGCAGTGTTCTCTGGAGTGGTGGAAGTTTTGGACACAGTGGAGGACATAACCACTCAATTCAAATGCCAAAGATAAGAATATGTGGAGCTTTACTTCCAGTGCCCTTATAGGCCTTTAAACCCTGAAGACAAAGGAATTATGTTACTCTAAAACATCTGTTTTTTCCTGTAATGCTACACAGTATTACATCCCAGAAGGATAAAATGCATTTGGTTCACTATGAAAGCCTAAAATATTGTTGAAGTTTTTACTTTTTGTTGCTATGACCAGAAATTTAAATACCGAGTATGTTGAGTATTATGCAACAGAGTGGTGCGTAGAAACATGAGATGTGAATAAGTATTGCCAACAATTTTATGGACTTAATTGCCATCCTCTCCAGAAAGCATCACTCAGGCTGAGAAAATTATGAAAGTGAATAAATTTCATTTGTTTTCCCGATTTCCAATAACAGACAAGGTTTTAATAACAGAATTATTGGTTTACTTTTTACTTAACAATGCAGAAATCAGTAAAATCAGGAATGAAAAATGCAATCATTTCAGAATTTTCCAAAAAATTAAAATATCTTATGCCTCTCCATTTGGAAGTCACATTTTTCACTACATTCACAATCAAATAAGCAATATATATGCCTTAATTTTGGGTTTCTAACTGTGAATATTTTCACATTGTATTTGCTAGTATCAATGGTAGTTGTGGATGTAAAACATCAGTACAATTTCTAAAACATAGTGTATATATTTAAATTAACCAAATACAATACTTCATATGTAAAAGAAATGAGAACCAAATAATTGCTAAGGTCTTATCTGCAACTTATTTTATATGAACATTTTATTTTTGATTATATAATGCCTGCTGTGAGAATTTAATAAATATAAAACTTGGCTCATTCTCTCAAATGGGCTATGCTGTCTGCTTCCTAAATGGTGACTAAGATTGGGATAAAACAAAATTTCACAATTTTATTGTCTGTGACACAGTTTGTTACACTTTTTAAATAGGCAGAACATGAGGGGGAGGGTGCTGGAAGATATGGGGAGAGTCCCTCACATCAGAGGGAATCCAGGGGTTCTTCCAAGGGAGAATTTTAAAGAAGAATACATGTATTAAACAATTTGAGCATAAAAGTCTTTGCACTTGAGGTGTGTATGCAATGTCCCATTAAACATCTGCCAAAATGCAGTTTATTGGCTTATTCTGGGTGAAAAATCTTATACAGTAGAACCCGGATAAGAAGTCCCCGCATAAGAAGTTTTCCCCTGTAAGAAGTCTGATTTTTAAAGTCACGAAATCCTATTTCTTATAATAAGCTTCCTTCTTAATAAGTCTTCCCGCTTAAGAAGTCCCTAATCCTCTGGTCCCTTGAAAGACTTCTTAACAAGCAACAGAATACTGTTCTTAACAGCAATAGAATTCAGGATGTCCCATAACACTTCATCTTTGTCTGTGATTCCTTCTCGTACACCAACTCCTTCATATATCCCCACAAGTAAGTGTCAAGTCTGGCAAATGGGGTGGCCAAGCATTCAGTTCTCCAAGCTCAATCCAGCAATTTCCATAGCACTGAAATACATGTCCACATATTCCCCATTTATGAAATATATATTCATAATCGCTCACAACATGAGTAGTTCTTCTCGTGAACAGCCGAACACAGGACAACTTTCTTACCATAATGACTGAAGACAAATTACCCAGAAACTGGTGGACATGTATGTATGGCATGAGCAAGCTGTCTCAATACTGGTAGGGATACTCCACTGGAATGGGCAGTATTTGCATAATGGTTAAGCTTCTGACCCAAGTTAAATTTGTCACTCAAAATAAACCACTGAATACCAACTGCGTGAAGTGAGGCAAATGTTCCATGGGACACTTTGTGTAGTAAACTGTGCAACATATTTCTGTTATTACTGCAATAAACTTAGAAATAGTACTCTAACAGTTCTTACAATACTGTTTTCTTTAAGAACAGTTATAAGAAACTGTGATGACTATCTTAAAATAAATTTTATGCTTATGAGAAATAGTAAGTTCTAAATAAAAGTGACTAAGACAAGGATGTTAAGTATCAAAGTTGTTGCTAAAAATCATAACTTCATAAAGATGCTGCTTTCATACATAGAACACCCTCATCAACTGTTTTACAATGACTGATACAGCCAGTGCAGATGTGTAATACATGCACCTAATTCAAGTCATGAATTCCAGCACTCATAGGACTGTTTTCTATTTTAACCCATCCATACTACACAAGAAAGACTTCTTTAAAGTTAATAGTTAAATCATACTTTTCATCAAATCTTCGATGTGTTGTCTAGATAATCTCTCTCACTAATGTAAAGTGCATTTTAAAACATATGTTCTCTTAATATGAAATGGAGCTTAAATATACTGTTCCATTAAGGCCTGTACTAATGTAATACGTTAAAAGAGGTTTAAAGCTAAACCAAACATAAACAGTGTAGATTGATAATAGAAACACTGCATTTGCATTTCTTAATATTGTTATTTTGGTTATGTTTTGTAATCGAATGCATGGAACATTATGAATAAAGATTTAACAATCAGTGCTCAAAATTGGAGTTTGTTGTTTTGTTCAATTCTTAGCCTGTTTCCTTCATTTTACAAGAAAAGTGGGACTTGTATTATCATATTTGAGTGTAACTGAGTGAGAGAGAAAGAAAGATCCTTTAACAAATATTTAACCACATCCTGATTTTCATGGAAGCTGGTATTAATACCATAGCCCCACTTCCTACCCCACATTCAGTCATGATGCCATACAATCTTATGCTGGTGTTTGGATGATTACATGAAAGATGAAATGAATGGGTGGGACATATAGCATACATGCAGGCAATAAATACGCATACAGAATTTTGGCCAGTAAACCCAAGGAGACTACTGGTGAGACATAAGCATAAATGAAAGGATAATATAATAAAAGTATCTAGAAAGAAACGTTAATGGGGATTGGAAGCTTTTTCTATCAGGTTAAAGCAGGCTAGACTTAAACCTGACCACTCACCTCCTCCATTGGTTGCAGGGTTAAGATCATGAAGAGTTACACCTTCATGCCCCAGGATGAATTAATGGGGTGCACAAGGACAATTTACTCTGCTTTGCATCTTCAAAGAAAAAGCGAGTGAAAATGTGAATTGGACTCTGCCAGCTCAAAATGGGGACCAACAATGGGCATATGAGATGAGCTTTAAGGTTCCTTACAGAGTAGGAAATGTCTTGAGCAACCAACTATTCCTTCAAAGAAACCCCTGCAAAATGTTAGGCCTGTACACATTGTAAATACAAATCACTATACCCTGTACCCAGATTTCATTCAAATTTTCATTTCTTATCTTAGAGGAAAAGTATGGCTTATTGTACGAGTGCGTGTCATCTAATCCTACAAACATAATTCGAATTATTTAACATTCCATACATCCTCTGTGTACAAGGATGTGAAAGGCATCATAGTATAATACCATGCAACTATGAAACGTGGCTTTTACATTGTTTACGTAAAGTTCCATATCGCGATGAACAACACAAAGATAAACTTAGGATTTAAATGTTCGATGGAAAAGAATTGTATACAATGGCTCCTGCATAGTACACACCTTTCTGGCAACTAGCAAGCTTAGCATCTGGCATGCAATGTGTATGGTAGGGACGCATGTTTTCTAAATAAGTTGCAGGAGAAACTAACAGACACCCTTACAATTTTTTAGATTATCGAGAAACTGTGAGCGAATGCGTCAAAGGTGTTAAGGCATATATGAATTTCCGAAACGCATGGTTTCCCTTTTGCCGCAAAAACAACAACCAACACATTTCCAGTACTCATGGTTAATCATTCTCAATCTTTGCCGCCTACGTCTACGGAACCACAGAACTACGAAACGTAAGCTGTAGTAACCCATGACGCGTAGGTCTAATCCGTGCCCTGTGGCAGTTAAATCGCATGTAGCGATTATTCTCGATCAAGACGTTTAAATATCCGCGATTTAAAGTTTGACAACGGTTAAACCAAGATGGCTGATAATCAACAAAGTAGGTTTGAAAAGTCCCTGGGGTTGTTAACTACCCGTTTTGTTTCTCTGTTGCAAAAGGCACGAGATGGTGTACTGGATTTGAAAGTAGTAAGTAAATATTTTTGAGTGTGAAACAGTGATTCTTCGTAGCTAGTAGTATCAAAACTGCCAGGAACACGATGTGCTGTTTGGAGTATTCACGTGGGTTAACGGTCGTTGCATTGTTTGTGGCCTGTATTGTGTTCAAGTGACTTAGAGAAAGTGTGATTTTAATTTTTGTTTAAGGCTGCTGATATACTAGCTGTGAGGCAGAAAAGAAGAATATATGACATAACCAACGTTTTGGAAGGCATTGGTCTCATCGAGAAGAAAAGCAAAAATAGCATACAATGGAAGTACGTACATAGTATATAAGCGGCATAACCATTTAAATACTTTTGCACCGAGTAGGCTTATTTTTTTCAGAAGCTGACAGTCGCTCAAATTGTCAATAAATTCTCTTTTATGAAACCTAAACTTGAGTCTCCTGCTAGACCCTATCCCGAACCGACCCTCACATTCAGTTCCTTTAAGATATATGTTTGTCTTGTGAGATTTGAGGGTTTCACAGCAATGACTGAAGTTTTCTGTCTTGTAGTGTATGATGTCATGTATAGTAGTAACGTTTCAGAAGAATTTGCTGTGTTCATTATCATTGCAGATGCCTAATGACAGAGTCAGCAAGTTCTGAAATGCTGGTGCACATCTCCCAGGGTGCATGGCATGACATTTCAGATGATAGCAGTCATTTATGCCTTGATCTTTGGGTTTTCTGATTAAAGTTCTCTATGAATTTCTCATCTGTCCCATGCGATTCTTGAGATCTGTATATGCTTTCTCAACTCGGGTTTTGCAAATAAAATTTTTAATGCAGTTTTCATTTCAGATGTTTGCATTTCAATCTCCTTCCATATTAATATTGATCAGCAATGCACATGAACCTCCTCATTTTGTAATTTCACCTATCCTGTTACTTCATTCTGTTTGAGTCCAAATGTGGACATGTATATAAATGTGCTCCAGTAAATCTAATGTTTCTTCTGAAAGAGCATGTTTACTCTGACTCCTCTGACAAAAAAAACTAGTTCAAGATTCTTTCAGTAGTTCATGAATTGTCGATTTGAAGGAACTGAAAGCAATATGAGTATTTACTATTGACACTTTTTATAGGATTTCTTCCTTTTATAGGCTGACAGTAAACACCATGTTTGTTATGCTGTACTTCATATTTGTGAACAGCAGTTTACTTCTGTTGTGTGCAACTTATGAAATGACTGGGAACTAGTGTACAGTAGTGCTGTAATAGCAGGAATTATGTCTTCACCACAACCCAGCCACCAGTCTCTCTTGGTATCATTGTGATTGAGAAGCACATGGCAGCAGAACAGGAAACAGGAAAAGAACATATAAATTTTGAGCCTCCACACTGCTCCATGCTTTCTTTCTGACACCACTGTCCTGTACAGACACTTTTCTTTTCTCATATATTCGTCCCTCCAAACTCCAGCTTGTATATAACACTGCACTTATTACAGTCTGCTTGGACTACTTCTTGGCATTGCAAGCAGACACCTTAACTACACAACAAAATTTTGCGAATTCCTTGTATTAAGACAGTGAGACATAGACCTGAAAGCACAAATGGCATCACACCAACTGCATGACATATGCATAGTTATAATGTTGGTTCTGTCTTCAAGAGTCAAGCATTCTTCTTGGACTCCTTGACCTATAAAGACGGGACTGATAAGCCATCCCAAAACACCAGTAACTAACTACCAACCAACACTACGTAATGCCCCAGAAGAGTGAAGACCTTAGCTACACTATGGCAGATGCCTGAAATCTCACATAACACAGACTTTCTCCACCTATCTGCTTAGCAGCTATGTCCCCTTCATGTACCTTCCCCCTCACCTACAAATTATCACTTGTATTCTGGCCTTCAGTCTATCTGCAGACTTTTCTGTGTGTATTTTCAGGTTATTACTGTTCATGGAGGTGAGATATGTACTGTTGGTACAATGGGGAGCAGGTTGCTGACTTGGACTCCCACTGTGCATGTATATTCTTTTTCTAACCTAATGTCCTGTGTAACCTGTCAAAACAGTTGAGGTTTCTTTGCCAAATCTATCTCATTTTTATTCATTATACCCCAGTGATGGTGCAGACTTCAGACAAAGTTTATTTAAATCTTATTCCATAAAATGGCCACTGACTCACGTTTTTCCATGCCATTTAATGATTCACATCATATAAAGATATCATGTAAAATGAAGCAAATTTAGAGGATTGTGTGTTGATGTTTATTTCAGAAAACTGAAGAAAATCACAAAAATTTCAGTGACAATACGTGGTGCAAGGTGGAAGGTTTTAGTTTGTTAGTTGTTACAACATAAATCCACAGAAGAAGAAAAGTTCTGACTCCCAAATTTTTGAGCGTACATTCAAAGAAAATTCATCATGACCTGATTAACAAGATTTGATTTGTATGCTTTGAAGGGGTGCTGGACCAGGATGCAACACTCAGGAGATGGCAGATCGTTTGGCAATACTTAAGAAAGAAATCTCAAAGCTGGATGAACATGAGCAGAAGCTGGATTTGCACAAGCAGGTCTGTTAGATGTTACTATAATTTTTGCATAGCTCAGTTTGTTTAGTGACTAGGTTACAGGCTGGACAGCTGGGGGCAGGCGTCTCTTGCCCACCATGTCCAAGGTGGCAATTCGGCCTACCCAGCCTCCACTCCAGTAGATAATGAATCTTTTCTCCTGGGGGTATAGCAGTTGGGGCATGAAGCGAACCACTGCGTTCATCTAGAGGTGGTAGTAAGAATGTAAGAAAGGTATGCATAGTATAATAAATTTGGTGCATTTTCTCTTACTGTCTTTACATTTTAACAGTACTGTTTAATTATCTAAAAAAACTGGTCAACATGCATACAACTATGTTGGCCATAAAATGTGTGTTTTATTTTTCTGTACACATGTTGAAATATTTTTTCTCCCATAAATATCTAGTGAGTTATGCTTAAAGTGTGGGCAGAAATGCCAGTAGGTCATCATGTAAATGTCTGTTATTGTTGTCAGATTTTAACCAAATTTCGAATGTTGACACATTTTTATAAAACTTTCCAGCGTTAAATTTAATGAAAATCCTTTCATCGGCTGTCAACCTGTTACATGTGTCCATACAGGCATGACAGAGCTAATGCATTCATTTTTGCAACTGCAGTCCTAACACCAAGAAGGAATATGGTATTCTGCAAACCGAGTGCAGAAAGTGGTAACAATGGATGGCCTTTGCAACATGTCAACCCTCTTAAATACATAAATATGATTTATGAAGTAAAATAAAATACGGTAAAAAGTGAGAAAGTAATTAATAAAGTAATAGCTGAAAAGTTGTGGTAAATGTTCGGTGAATACAAACTGTATACAGTGAAACCTCTATCCATCATTTTTCAGGGGGATGGAAAACAAAAACGATACATACGGGAAAACGATAGTACCGGGAAACCATTAAAAATTATAGATAAGAACAATTTAATGATTATTATTACTTCTTGCTGAGAAAATCTTTCATTGACGTTTGTTTTGTGCAAACTTTACTCCTCAATTCAAAGTACGATTTTTCAAGGCCTAGAACACGATCACTGTCACTCGTGCTGTGCGCATAAAAGAAAGATTTTACTTTCATCAGCGCTTCATGTGTCTCAGCAAAGCTCGGCACAACTTCCGGTTCGCCAGCTTCTTCTCCTTCTTCCCCCTCCACACTCCCGGACGCCACGAGGCTCACGCACAGCTCCTGAACTGTTTCTACACCACAGGTTGCCACGTGACTGTCCACAGAGACATAGTCCTCGAATTTATCTTTGTTCATGCCACTGAACTTTTCCCAGTCTTGGCGGAAATTGTCGTCATCGTTGGTCAATACGACGTCACTATTGCCTGAAGATTGTCCCTGCACGTAACCAGCTTTCCGAAAACAATTTTCGATTGTCTGCTGGGTTACTTGTTGCAAGGCTGCCACAGTGTAGTGCAAAGCTTCCAACACGTTTATCTTCTTTTTCGTATCTTTACCTGCATCCATTAAGCAAACAGCTGTTTGCACGAGGCGTTTTCTATAAAGCTGCTTATAACACATTACCCCGAAATCAAGGGGCTGGAGCACACTTGTACAATGTGCCGGGTACCGTATGACTTACATTTCTTAGAAACAATGTATCCTTTGGATGTGCGGCACAATTGTCCACAAAGAGGAGAAAGTTCCTGTTTTGCGCACCCATACTTGCGTCTAATGAACGCAGAAATGAAGAAAAAATGTCTGTGGTCATCCACGCTTTATTGTTCGCGTGGTACTTGGTGGGTAATTTTTTTACATTCTTGAAACATCGCAGTTTCGGAGATTTTCCGATAACAATCGGCACTTGTTTGTCACTTCCATCACTGTTAACACAAAGTAAAACAGTAAGTCTGTCTTTACAGTTTTTCCCGCCATGACAAGACTCTCCTTTGAGAGCCAAGGTTCTATCAGGAAGCACGTTGTAGAAGAGCCTCTTCTCATCCGCGTTGTAAATATCACGTTATTAGCCCTCCAACAAAGATGGCAGTCTTTCCAGCCACGCTTCCGTGCTTTCGCTGTCCACTGCCGCACTTTCTCCGGCTAACTTCTTGTATACTAGGCCATGCCGGTCCTTAAACCTCGCTATCCAGCCGTTGGATGCAGTGAAATTTTCTATATTCAGCTGCGCTGCAATCATCTTCGCCTTTCCACGAAGAATGGTTCCATCAATTGGAATATTCGATGCCCTTGCCTGCTGGTACCACGTGAAGAGTACACTTTCCAACTCGGCGAATGTCGACTCCCTACCTATTTTCCTCTTCTTACTGGCGTTACCACATTTTTCTGTCTGCTCTCTGATTTCGTCCTTCTTTGCGAATATGGAGTTTAGTGTGCTTGGAGCCAACCCAAGGCATTTGGCAATGTCGACACGTTTCTCTCCAGGATTCTTCTCCACCTCTTCTACTATTTTCACTCGCTCGTGCAGAGTTCTCACTTGCTTTTTAGGTTGGGAATGGCCCACGGATTTCAAAATAAATAACAGGAATAAAATATAATGAAGTAATAAAAACAGGAATGAATTAATAACAAAAATAAAATATTATAGGAAAAGGATAATAAACGATGGAAATGGTTAAACCAGGGTAACGTATGAAACTATGAAGCACACCAGAACGCACAGAACCACTTGCAATGAAGTAAAGCTCCACAATAGTGTTGCCAAGTCTTCATCTAGTCCAAAGAAAAGGATGGAGAGCAAAGAGTACGGAATGCACTTCCATACTTTTTGATGGAGCCAATCCAGGTGGCACTAAGAAAGCAATACACGCACGCGCAGCGCACTAAACCATCGCTTCAAATTTTAAAAAAACTATCAATGCGGGAAAGTGTTGCGTCAGGACCGTGATTTTTCAATGATTGATGCGGGAAAACGACAGTTCGAGGAACAATGGAGGCGGGAAAAATAGTGTTATTTATATGGGGCTAATTTCGGGACCAAATAAGGCAGATGATACATGCTGGAAAACGACGGTAACGGGAACGATGGATAGAGGTTTCACTGTATATCATATTTATCTGCAAGTTTTGTTGGAAACATTTTTAGCTGCAGTCACTATGTAGTGAGTAACGCTTGAGATACACAGAGGAAAACATTAGGTCTTCATGTTGTGTCCACTGTTTTTGTAAACTTTAACAAAAATTGATATGTATGACCAAATTTTAGTAAACTCTCCAGTATAAATTTTACAAAATTCTGTTTTATCGTGCTCAAGGTGTTTAATGCAAACAGATGTACAAATGCACAGAATTGATGAAGGTAGTAGGTGCATTTTTGTAATTGTTTTTTGTGAATGTGCCAGAAATGAGGAAATGAAAGAGCTGTACCTCCACTCCCACATAACATTTTTATAGTGCAACAGTGTGTGTGTGTGTATGTATATATATATATATATATATATATATAACACACACACACACACTTTTGAACCCTGGTGGAGGCAAGATTTTCTCTACCTGTCCAGACCCATCATGAGGCCTACCAAGCCTCCTGTACAATGGGTACCAGGTCTCTTTCCCAGGAGTAAAGTGGCATTGACTACCTTCTAGTGCTGAGTAGTGTATGGGTAGAGCTATAACTCAGCCTCTCCTCTGTGCCCTCATGACATGTCATAGGTTGACCTTTATATATTTACTTTATTACTATATGGCTGATCCTTATTATTGTGCCCTGTTGTTAGTGCTGTTTCACTATAGTGCTTCTTAATAATTAATAGTGTGCTTTTTATATCAGAGTAGTGGAAATAGTGTTGTTAAATAACCCTAAGAATTAGGCCCAAGCATCCCACCATGATGATGCAGAGATGGTAAAGGATATGCTCTAGAACAGAAGTGTCCATTCTTTTTTGGCATAGGGCCACAGCCGTTATTGTGACCTGGTTCGTGGGCTGCACATGTAACGATCACAATAAGTGGTACACCTGACCTCCTAAATTATTGTGCAATCTTTATAGTACACATATAATATACAAATGTGGCCACAGGTCGCATAACACAACCTGGCAGCTGCAGGTTGGACACTCATGCTATAGATCGTGGCAATAAATGGAGGTCGCTTGTGCTGTGGCTGCTTTACATCTGTGAAAATGGCCCTCTGTTGTGCTCTTTGTAAGAAGCTGGGGATGTGCTCAAGAGCTATTCATCATACCCCTGCCCAGCATCAAACTCCAGTTGTCTGGCCCAGGGGTATCAGTTTTGCAGACTGATCAGCTCAGTAACTGTCAAGTACAAAAAGAAGATTGTTAATGAGTTCATTGTGATGGATATGTATTTTTTTTGCAGTGGATGCAGCAGAGTATTCATAACATTACAGATGATGTTGAAAACTATCACCTGGCATATGTAACACATGAAGACATATGTAGGTGTTTTGAAGAAGACACAATGCTTGCAATCCAGGCTCCCAGTGGAACAGAATTGGAGGTGCCCTCAGTTGAACAGGTGTGTTTGAGATTTGGCCTACAGGTGGCTGACTTGTTTTGTTGTTTCCCTGGGTCCCTGCAAATGTTGGGGCAATAAATTATTTTAAATTATGTCATGACTGCTTCTGTCCATATTCTTACTAATCAACCATTCACAGTCAACCTGCCACTTTATTCAGCTGACAAGGTGTCATTAAATGAATGAAGACTATGAATGTACATGTGAGGTGATTGATGGCTTACATTTTGTGTTGATTTATGTCATGAAGCTATATCAGGTACCTTGATTATGTTATGATGATTGTGAATAATTGATTAGAAGGAATGTGAGAGGAAGTGGTTGTTGATTGTTTTCTTAATCGCTGGCCTGGTGTAGGAAGTGTAGGTTTGCACAGTGTAGGAGGGTATTACATGCTCTCCTACACTGTGCACACCACAACACGTAACAGGGACTAGATCCGTTTTGGATCAAAGAATCCACATTGGATGTTTGTATGCACATAACTGTCTACATACGTCATAAACAAAGACATATTAAGAACTTTTTAGCTATGAATATGTTGACAGCATAATATTTATATTATGTCTATAGCTCTATATATTTTTACACACTGTATAATTTATGATGTTTTAACTTTATGTATGTATAAATTCCTTTGTCATCATCATCTCCCTGAAGATGGCAAAGACTTGCCAAAAAATGTAGGAGAGCTTATATGTACAAATAACATGTAATATTGTACATACTGTATGTGAATTTATTTGTATATGTAATTAATTACAATCACAAAGCACGGAATAAATAATATTAAACGAAGTTTATTGTTCCAACCTGTTTTTTTTAATGCAAGCAAAAGAAAAGCTAGAGGAATTGACCAAATGTTTGTATTGCATGAGTTGCAGCAGGCAGTGAGGAACTAAAAGAAGCAACTTTTTGTTGGTATATAACACCACAAAGCAAAACAAGCAGTGCTCAGACTCTTACTTTATGAAACAATTTATGAAGACTGTAGCTGAAGCAGTTTGCCTGGAAAACAGAACAATGCTTGAAAATTAAATTTATCCAGAAAAACAATCGTACAGTGTCTCAAACAAATGAAGTGTGACTGTTTATCAATATTTGATACTGTATAGTCAGAGTTGCTGACTGCCATCAAGTAAACCCTAAATATTGTATTTACTAAAGGTTACTGTCTTCTGAGATGTGATGTCATGTAGTCTACAGAACTTTATATTGATGTTTGAAAGGAATCTGCTCCCTCCATTTTATCCTGTACTGAAGACAGAGGCAACAGGTTCCTCCTCAGCATCTGTAAATTTGTACCAGATTGTGCAGATGATATCCCAGATGGTCACAGGCATGAGAACTGAACCTCGCAGTTGATTCTCCCAGATTTGTTAAATGCTTCTATTTGGTTTGAAATACAGTAAAACCCCGATTTAATGTTCCTGCATTTAGTGAAATCCCAGATTAAGTGATGATTTTTTCATGTCCTGGCAATGGCTCCATATAAACAATGTAACCTCCATTTAATGAAAACCTCGATTTAGTGAATTATATTCTAATCCCCCAGCAATTCTTTAAATAGGGGTTTTACTGTACCTGTTAAACTGAAATAGGTATTGTGGTGAAGACTTGGGTAGGATGCATATGTACTGGATGTTTTTAGAGTAGATATAACATATACCTCACCTCACTGCAAGCACTTGTGGATGGTCTGAATTCCCAGCATTGCCAGCTACAAACTCTGGCCATGTGTGGAATACATTAAAATAGGCCATGACTGCATTCTCCCAATTCATCACTGACATCCTATCATTTCTCATTTGATACTGTATATGCAGGAACTGTAAAATAAATGCATTAATGTAGATATTCATGTATAAAGCTGTTCCTAGTTTGAATTTTCTTTTCAGAATAGCAATAACAAGAAGGCTTATCAGATACATCTCAAGTCATCAGTTGGTCCAATATATGTTCTGTTAGTGAATAAGGACATTGATTGCACCAGCCCTGTGGCAATAGAAGTTCCACACCAAAGTCTGTTTTAGAGTCCAGTGTCAAGGTATGTCAGTGTCTTCAGTATTATTACATGTGAAGAGCTCTGTTGTTTCTTTTCTCTCTCTTTCTTCCCCCCCCCCTCCCCCCACTTCCCTGAAAAAAAGTCGTGTGTACTGTGTGGGAAATAGTTTTCCAGTAGCATTGATGTAACCTATCTCCATGCTGTGGACAAAACATATATCCTGAATGACTGGATTTAACTCCTGGTACGTGTGCGCGTGCACACACGTTAGCTAGGGTATGAAGCTGACCACCCTCACTCATCCTATGCCAAGCTGTGTAGGTACTGGGCACTTTTTTCACCTGTGTAACATACATCTGAACCCACTCCTGGCATTTAACATTACTTTGAATTTTTAACATTTGTCAGCCACAAACTTTGGCCATTCTCCTTACATTCCTTCATGGCATGATATTTAATAATGTGGCAAACTTTAACTGTACTTTTTGATAGCACGGGAATCACAAGTGAATCATGGAGGGATGTTTTGATTTGCTACAGGAAGAAGCTGAACAATTAGATGTAGAGTCAGAAGATACTGAAAAGACATCAGTTACTGCAGTCCCCAGTCCTCCAGCAACTCGTTCCACCAGGTCACGGAACAGCTCACCACAGAAACCTGGCTCATTATCACCACGCATACCAACACGACATACAACCACAACTCAAGTCAGTAAACATTTTTTTTATGGAAGCTGATTTTGAAGGGGGGATGTTTGAGCTCAGTAATTTATGTATGAGGTGACACAAATATAACTGTGTTATATTTGAATATACTGAAGTACATTTTAAGTTTGTACTTTGAAAAGACAGTAAATATTTGGGCTGTCATGATTAGTTGATGGAATAGTCCATTTATTTTCTTCTGTTAATTGTTTAAAACTGTGCCATTTCATTTTTAAGCTAAGAATATTAACTTTACCTGTGAATAAGGCTTCAGCAGAAACTTCCCTAAGAAGGGATCAAGGTTGAGTAGGCAGATGGTGGTGAAACCGTCTTCACTGTGAACCATATTTGAAATTGATAATTCTCTGCAGACATCCACACTATCCCAATCTGTCCACAATCAAGACCCAAACATCTGCTGTGAAGACATTGTTTACCATCTTCACTGCCACCTGCAGTTTTCACCTGTGGTCCTCTGAAGAAGGTGCCCAAGAGACACTGATATATAGCAAGCTGTGCACAGTTGGTTTTGCTAACAGCCTACGACATTCTGTGAAAAAGAAATGCACTGCTTTGTGATTCAGTGATATGAATATCTCGGTGTATATAGTGACCATTTAGTCAGGCCAACTAGTTATGTTAATCACCCTCAGGTGGATTTTTGTTGAACCTGCTTAATAAATACTATTATTGTGCATGGTATTTACATTTAGGCTGTCTTATGTAGTATGATCAAATAACTTCCAAACTGAATTTATATCTACATAACAACAATAGTTACCTCCTAATCAATGTTGTCCCCTTCAGAGTAGTCTCCTTGGGACTTCATACAGCAAGCCCAGTGATAGGGCCACCATTTGTAGCATTTTTTGGAGTGCACTCTTTGAAACTCGGCAGGTGGATCCCGCAGTTTAGCTTGAATGATGGTGGTATCATTTTTCTGGGTCATACCCATAAATCCACATCTCATCGCCTGTGGTTATCTTCAAAGGAATTTTCTCTGAAATGCTCTGAACTGACCCAATTGAAATATCTAACGTGTTAGCTACTTCATGAATAGTGATTTTTCTGTTTTTGAGGACAAGTCCTTTCACTTGATCAACATTTTCTTCTGTTTGAGCATTTGACATCTTCAACAGAGGTCACACTGCTCTTCAACTTGGAGAGTCACTCAAAAACTTGTGTTCTTCCCATTATCTGCTCCCCAAAAGCTACTTAAAACACTTAGGAAATTTCTGTATCATTTTCCCCCGGTTCAAAGCAAAAGTTGATGCAGATGTTTGTTCAAGTCTGCCATTTCTGGGTACACCAAAATCACAAGTGGAACAGCACACACTTGTACTCAACTTTCCAGCAATCACATGTGCTACAGCCTTATTCCAAGCAGGAAATGCCTCGGCACCTATTGGTAGAAGCAGCAGTAGTGTCATCTCAAAGTCAATCCTTAAACTATTTGATCACACCACATACCACTGTAACTTAGACTTGACACAGGAAACCATTTGTCATGTGTTTATTTTACCTGAGCACCCTGAATAAGCATTTTCTACATTCAGGCTTGAAAGTACATGTTTACTGTTAATTTGGAAATAAATTAATCTGTATTTTTGTGGCAGATTATGATTCTATTATGTACTGATTTAGTTTATTCATTGATGTTGAATGGCTGAAAAGTCTAATGTGTTAATAGTCCCAGAAGAAGCCTGAATGACCATGGGACATGACGGACATAATCAGTACGTGCTACAAAGAGAGTGTTTTGTTGCCACACGGTAGTTGATGACTTTGTTGCTGCGTAGTGACAAGTGATGCCATCCACTCCTCAGTGCTCAGTCTGGTGATAAAAAAATACTCTTTGAATTAGAAAATTCACTCAGTATCCTCAATTTCACAGATATTTTGACATTTTTGTCACAAAATAATAACCACTAACATTTTTAGATTGAAACGACACGACCACAGAGTCCTTCAAATTCCAGCCTGAAGCGACGACGAGGTCCAGGACGACCACCTAAACAGCCACGACTTGATCCTGATGCAGAACATGACTGCAACCCTGTGTCATTAGAGCCTGATATAATCCTCAGCGATGTTGTGTCTGCTGGAAGTACTGGTGGGTTATTAAGTATCTATTCAAATACAAAGTTTATCATTAGTATTATTGTTCAAGAGTCTGTCCTTATGTACATGTTTCCTTCCTGGTCACCTTGAAAGTCCTGGGAGTTGAACAGAATGGTTTTTTGCATAAAAGGTGGAGACGGTACTTTTTTTGCACAGATAAGAATTTTCAGGCTTCCAGGAAGAAAACACACAAATATAACTCTGACCTGTCAGGGGCCTTGAAAATTGTGTTTTACTTTATATATGTAATTCATGTTTGTTGCAGATGTTCCCATGACAGAAATGGATGGAGAATTGATGGAAGAACTTATTTCAGCAGAAAGTAAGTGTAATGTGACATCATTATTATCTGTGGTAAATAAAAAATATCGTTTTGTAGGAGGAAGAGACTACTCTTGTTTTCAGCAAACAATGCTGTCTTTCTAGACAACTTAAACCGTTCCATTCCTTGATGTACTAGTGGACAGAAGTAGCATCTTCATCAAGAAAATATATACAGAAAACCAACTCACAATGAGTAGTATTTGTAGCTAATCACCCAATCAGTACCAAGCAAGTATAGTCAAATGCCAAGGGAGAAGCACAACAGCTGTATGCACTGCGGAAGATGGCCTGTGGAAGGAACAAGGAATTTTAAAACGCTTAAGAAATGGATACAACCAGAATTCATAAACAAAGTCTGTAGCTAAAAACAGTCTTATTAATCAGGAAAACGTGAGTGGTTCTATGTTAGTACCATACATCCTGTGAATATCAGAAAAAAAAAAAATCAGAGACTTTGGAAAAATCTTGAATAGGAACAGTGGTAGGTCACATACTCACAAAGATTAAAAAAGAAGTACACGACACTAAAAATTGCATATACGTTCCATGTGAATGCAGGAACAAATACAGTGGGATCCCCATGTAATGTTCCTTAGTTTAAGGTTTTGCCCAGTTATGTGTAAATACTTTAAAATTTCTCTTCCTCTTTAGTTATTTTGATTTTTCACATAGTTTTTCTTGGAAATATTTATAATATAGAATCTATTTAACACTATGTCAAAATCTTTAGAATAGTACTGTATGTATTAAGTCCTTACTAATAGATCATACAGTATCACTTGCTATGTCCTAGGGCAGTGTTTCCGAACCTTTCTTCCATGGAGGAACCCCTACTATAATTTTTCATATCCCAAGGAAACCCTACCTATGAAAACACTTACAGGTCACAAAACAATGGGTCAATTGATAGCACATGGAGATAACTCCAGTATTGCCAATTGCTGGACAAAATATTCTGTAATATTTGAACTTTTTGCTGTGTTTCAAAATGTTTATGTATTTCTTTCATGGTTTCCCACAGAACCCCTAACATTGTTGTGCAGAACCCTGGTAGGGAAACACTGTTTCTAGGCATTGCATGGCTGATTGGTCAGGCTACGTCAGCACTGGTAGACAAATGCATATTTGATGATATCAGAATCTGGGCATTTAAAAGTAATCGTGCCACACCCACTTGCTGGAAGCACATGAATTTTTGTATGCGAAATGGGACTAATACCAAATTTCACTATTCAGCAAACCACAAAAAAATACCCTTCATTGCTTTTGTTTTTGTTATGTCATCAATATTCAGACTAAAGGAATTGGTGTAAAAGGTGGTATTGAATATTTTCATGGCATTTTCTTTCATCCTCTCATTGATTGAGTTACATTCCTTAATTTGTAGTTCTCCATGCAGGAAGTAGTTGTACATTTTTTATTCCATGAACATGCATGGTAACATTCAGAGGCTTTGAACAGCAAGAGTGTAAGATGTAAGGATAACTTTGAAGAGGAGACTTCAAGATGAAGACATTTTTCTTACACAAAGTGGCATTGACAAAGGAGGGGAAGACAGAACAAACTACACACAGTAGGTGACAGTACACAATCTCAAACTTCTGCACCTGTAAATCGCAGGTTTACAGGGGTCATGGTGAGTTAAGGCAAAATGAGGCATACATCAGTAGAACCCTCCGAGATTTTTCAAGATGGTTTTCTTCAGATTGTGCAACTGTTGGTGGAAGAGAGATTATTGTCACCAAGACTTGGACAATAAATGATGATCTCACTGCATCATATGACTATACAGGAACTGTATTTGTTTTTGTGCACATGGGGCATGAACAAAAGACATGAAAGATTACTGGTTCATACTGGAGCAGTTTCCAAAGACATTTTATGAAAACACAGCATGACTTCACTCGTATAATGAAATTCATATACTTTGCAACAAAACTGAACCTGATAAGATGGAATTAAACTGACTGTAGAAAATGAGAACTGTATGTGATAAGTTCAGTGATTTGCTTAATGGGTCAGTCCTGTTGAACATTTATTAATCAGGGAAATTATTATGTCCTTCCAAGGCAGAGCTATTTTTAAACAGTATACACCAAAGAGAAACAAGTGGTTAGGTTGAATATACAAGCTGTGCAACTGTAATAGATATGCATGGAGCATAACATTTTTAAGGTAAAGAGAGGAAACATGTACCGTATATTCTCGAATCTAATGCGCATCCGAATCTAATACGCACCCAGTTTTTGGCGACTTCTTAAACGAAAAAATAAGTTAGTTCGCGATTCTAATCCGCACCTTTCCTTCAACCACCCCTTGCCCACGGGCAACTGATTGAATAATATTGGATGTTACCAATGCGTTAAAATCCGACGCTACGCCTGTGGCCGATGAGTCATACCGATAGAGGCGGGGCCTTTCTCAACAGACGTGCGCAATCTCATCTGAAGCCAGCTGAGCCTTAGTTGTTGAAACGTGGGAGGTGCTTGTTCCAATTTGTCGTGTACGTAGTTTATGGAAGAGGGACACCTGAAATCTAAACGACTCTCATATACAGCAAAGTTCAAACGTGAAGTTATTCGGTGCGCAGAGGAGAATGGAAACCGCAAAGCCGCTGCAATATTTGGAGTTGATGAAAGCAACGTTCGACTATGGCGGAAACACAAGGCAGCGATGACATTGTATGGGAGGACGATGTTGAAGATAAAGATGATAGTGACTGGGTGGAGAGCACGGATAACGATTCAGTTATGAGTGATGACGGCGAGTCTGATGAATAATAAATTATAATAATAAATAATAAAATAATAGATTATTGTATTGTATTGTTCTTATGGCACGTACAGCAGCTCAATAATTTTTCCAAAATCCAGCTCTAGACCGCGAATCTAATCCGCACGTGAATCTAATACGCATCTGATTTTTTAGCCCTCTAAAACTGTAAAAAGGGTGCGCATTAGATTCGAGAATATACGGTAATAGTGAAATGGGTTATTACAAGGATTGAAAATGTGAGATAAACTGTGCATGTCTTCTCCTGACACCTGATGATTTACAGACTAAGCCATTAAATTGCTGTGGTACTGTCAGATAAAACTGGAAAGGAACATATATGTATTTTGGAAAGAAACTGAAATTGCATGACAAAGGCCAGGATGAGAGATGACATAATAGTCATATTATGGAAAGACAGAAGTGTAAACATGTTGACCAGTATACATCATCATCTGACAGAGGGTAATTTGTATGATGAGCATGGGATGCTCTGAACCCAGACACAGTATAAGACAAACAGATACATGAGGTATATGGCCAAATCTTACCATGTGACAAATATACCTAGCTGATGAGCATGGAAATGGACAAAACTATTTTCAACCTCCAGGGCCATTGAAGTCTGAGGAGTTTTCTTCACCTCACCTCTTGTGTCCATCCCATGGGGAAAACAAACCCCTTTTCTCAGCCAAATGCCCCAGCTTGACCTACAGCATAGTGAACAATAGCCCTTGGAAGAGAATTTAGCTTGGTGTCTTGTATGTTTCATGAAAAACAAAAGAACAATATTCAAATGTCTGATATGCAATATGGGGCTGTCTGTTGATCCTTGCCTCTTGGTGTACAACACCGAATTGCATTTCTGAAGACTGTCAGATGTTGACACACAAACATAAGTAATAATGCTATTTATACTGATATTCTTCAGATAAAAACATCATGAAGAAATAACCAGTCTAAGGGGGTGTGGATTTTGTCAAAGTGGCAATAAGACAAGCAGAGACGTTTTTCAGTGTCAAAATATTTCTGCCTTATTTTGATGTTTTGTGGGACAACAAAGAAAGAAGGGCTTAGAAAGACCTCTAGACATGTTACAATTTTTGCAGCCTTGTGGGGAATGTTAGTGAAGTTGCCTCTTAGAAGTGGACAGTTCAATTACAAATAGATCTGTGACAACCTTAGAAGCCTATACATGCATTTGAGGCACACGTGATGAATAAAGAGTTCTGTTCTTGTGAATACAAAAGTTTTTAAAGACATCCTGACATGATAATCCCAATCAGTCATTTACAAATACAGTACATCACCAGAAATTGAATTCCCTTGAGGCCATTAAAGGCTGATTGGAATTCAAGGTAGTAATATATGTTGCTGAAAGAAGCTGAGATTTATACATTTCTCAGAAATGGCTTACCACACAAGTAATCAGTATATGGCATAAAATTCAGATGTCTGTAAGATCAAAAACTTAGTGGAAATATTCTTCAGCATGGATAGCATGTAATGCAGTACAAGAGGAACTTATGTCAGCCATTACTTAGTTCAGTATCTTTAGAACAGTAAAAGTGACAGCACAGAATCTGAAGGTGGTGACAAAATGAGAGGGGGAAAGAATGAAAGAATTTGAGCATTCTGCACCTGCACAAAACATTTACCCTCCTTAGCTGTGACTCACTGTAACATTATTAGTACTTGTGGCTTCATAGTGTACTCATGTTATGTGTTGGAGAATGTCAACCAGAATGCTTAGCAAGGCAAGCTTTCCTCCTCCAGCTTCTTAAACATTGGCATAGTTCACCCACATAGATCCTGTGTTCCCACCACATATTTGTATCAACAGTAAACTAACATAAAGCTAATCAGGTATGCACACTCACAGGACATGCATTTTCAAAATATGTAGTCCACTGAAATATTTCATTTGTAGTATGAAATAAAGTATTGTGTCTTCTGTTTCAGTCTTTGGTCCACTGGTGAGATTGAGTCCTCCACCAAGCGAGAAAGATTATTTCTTCAATTTGGGAGACAGTGAAGGCATCTGTGATCTCTTTGATGTGCCCATGATTTCCATGTGAAGCCTCATGAAAGAAGTGAAAGATAGTTTTGTAACATGATTCCAAAGACGAAACCTGTAATGTGTGAACAACATTTTGTGTTTTTAGATAACATTTTTATTTTCATGCTCGCCAATCATTGTTATTCTGTTAAAACTCAATTTCCAGTTTAACATTACAGTATAATGTATCATTCTGAACAGGATGTGGAGAAAGTGCATTTTTCAAGTACCTGAACAATTAAACTTCACAAGCACTTTGTTCTTATGCACTTTTCCTTAAGGAATGGAAATGACATATTTTTGTTAATCAGTATTCTCAGTAAGAACATAAAAGAATTCCATTAGGATTTAATTGATGCAAAAACAGTACACATGGGGTAGTGTGATTGTGTGAATGGATACAGCTTGTGTTCTAGTTAGGAGCATTTGTAATTCCAATAAAATGTGTGAAAGATCTTGGTGCCCTATTTATCTTTCCACATCTTATAATTGTGGCTTGTGATATTACGTCCCTTTGACTGTGTGTTTCTTTCTGTGAGTATATTCAACACAGATGTATGTGGTTTCTGTTTGCTGGTCCATAGGGAGGTGGATCTTTTCCACACTTCCATAATTTCTGGAAGGGAAACCTAGTGGGCAGGACAGGTCTTGAACATTGGGAGGTGTCATTTACCTGAGCAAATAGAAACTCCATGCTTGTATCTAAAATGTTAGTTGCATGTGACAGAATTAAACATTGCCCTATAAGAGTTCACCAGATTTACTTTTTAACAGATGGGAGATGTACACTACAATCCCTATTATCCGTACTTGGATTAACCATACAAATCTTTTACATAAATTCTACCACATGTAAACAAAGCTTTCATCCTCTTTTCACATCCTACTGTCCACACTGAGAAGAGGTGGCTGCACGATTTGGAGGATGTACAGAACATGCATTCACACAGTACCTTTTTGTTCTTGGTGCTTTACAGTCATTGGTGGGTTGGGTAGGTTTGTTCCTGTGGTCATGGTATAGCTGATGTGCTGTTGATAGGCTGGGGCAGTTGGAATGTGAAAATGACTCACTTCCATGCCCTAAATAGCATGGTGCTTAGGTATGGGAGAACACATATTTAAGGGTTCATATGTCTATAATGAATATGAAGTCCCCCTGTAATCAGTAATACAGGGTCCTTATTTTATCTGACAAATACTGTTCATCACTTCCTGCTGGCTTGCTTGTTGCAGTAACATAGCCCACTCACCAGACCACCCACATACACAGTGGAATAAGGACAGAAAGTGACAAACTATATTTGTCACATCAAATAAGGACCTTGTATAATTATGGTGGTCACTCATACTCTGTTGCCATACTTCTGGTATGGCAACAAAAGCTTTAAAAATATGCAGCTATTCTGCAGGATATTATAAACCTTGTGACAGTGTGTAGTATCTCATAGAAAGCAGGCAGTGCCAATCTGTGTCTTTCAGCCGACTGTCATACAATGTAGAGTGCAAATTGTTTTTGCGATTTCTACTGGGAAATGTTTTCAGATGTCATAACTGTCCAATGCCTCTAGTGATTAAAGCAAGCAGCCAAGGGTACATTTTTTCATTATTTTATAAACACTATGTGTTTTGTGTTATTACATAATTTATTGATTTTAATGGTTTGTATTGTATTAAGTACCTATTTGTTGCTTGTTTAATAATTCTGAACTGCATAGATTAACCCTTTAAGGATGAAACGTAATGTTTTATTTAAAGACCTAATTCGTACCACACAGGAAACACTTCATCTTGGTTATAGAAACCAATCACTTAATGTTTTAGAGTGAAAAAGTCACTGTTCATTCTGAGAGCCATACAAAACACATAAATACATTTTGTGGACAGAACGTAGAACTGTTTAAGGCTAAACCTGGTGGTATATAGAGAAACCCCTAGGCTTTAAAAGGTTAAAGGCCTGTAGCATTTAAGGGAGGATGGCTGAAGGGTGAACTGGAAGGGGTGTGACCAGAAGTGAGCATGGCCTGTTCATGTACTATTCTAGTACTTGCCTAGGTAGATATTATGTCTGGATAACTGGTCTCTGAGTTCAAGTGTATTATTTTGTAACATCCTTCTTCAATTACCGGTCAAAAGTAAGGCGAGCACCACTATCAGAAGCAATGAAAAAGGGAACAGAACTTGTGTTCACAGTACTTTCTTAATAGACAGTTGGTTTTTCAGAGTAAATGCAGGTAAATACCACCACTATATTATTCTGGAAAGTACTTTAAACTGTAAAGGTTATCAGTTCTTTTGTGTTCATTCAGTATTACCTCCACATCCTCTTTCATTTGAGCTACATACTGTACTATTCTTTTGCTGATATTTAAACTGCCATGAAATACATGCTTATCACATGTAGCAGTTTTCTTGAACACATGGCAGCATGCTGTTTGGCAGTTCACTCAGGAATGATCTGAGGCATGATTATAATGTGAGTGTGAATTTCCCATCCTAATTGTTAAACATTATTATCTAACAATGTTCTACAATTTTGTTTTTTTTTACTTGTGATATGTTTATTGTTCAGAAAATAACTTTTCCTAATTGTTAAACAAAATAGTATCTCTCAGTATCTCGTTTTGTTGTTTTTGTCTGTGTTGTGTGTACTATTCAGAAATGGATTTGTACAGGCTCAAACAAGAAAGAATAGGACTAGTTGCTAAAACAAATAAGCTGCACCTGCTTGATGGTATCATCTTTATTCAGTGTATGTGAAACGGTGTGAACAGGTGGAAATTCAAGATTTAGGAGAGATCAGTGAGCATCACAGGTAGACAAAACAGCCTGAACAAATCACTGTGTTCTGAAGTGTGTTGTTTGTATTCTTTAGTGTGTAATGCTACAAGTTTCTAATGTGTAGTAATGATAATTTTTTTTACAAATATATGTATGTTTTTCCCATTTTCTTTTAGTTTTTTATTTTTAATTATTTTTACCACCTTACCCTATATTCAGGTCTACAACTGACAAAATCTTCTTATGTGACCGACCATGGCACTTTGAAACAGAAATCCAGCTTGCCCTGAAATAGGACTTTTGTGGCAAACTGATGCTGTTAAGCTTTCAAGTCTAAGTTTTCAGTCTCGCTTCAGACATTTTCTTTTGGGATGAATACTTGATGAAACATAAAATAATTACTAATGAATCACTGGCGTTAGGCATAAGAAATTTGACACAAAGATAGATCATAAACACCATATGCAAAATATTGATTATACGTCAACAATTACAAACATCATGATGATGAGAAACTCTGAGGTTATATCTGACACATTTAATGTACACACAGTCTGTACGTATGTAGTGAGTTCCTCACAAAAATAAAACAACAGTATTGACAGATTTGTAGAACTAAATCTATGCACTAGAAAAGTACATTTTTGAGTTATGCTTGAAATTTCTTGTTTTCTGTACACTATGATTCAGTTGTGTTTGTCCCATACCAGCAATTCTGCCTGATATCTTTATAATATTCTGCACATTATATTCTGCTCAATGCATACATGGGGCTAGATAAACCATTCTGAGGGCAAGGCTGTATCTTCAGTCACTCCAGTGACAATAAACACATCTGTATTCAGATCTGGAAGCAGGTGCACTATCCTGCAGAGTATTAGACACAAGCAAATGGCAGTAATACATACATAAAGATCTTAGGAATCCTGAAAAAATGCAAGAATATTTGTGTGCCAAGCATGTGTAGTCTGGTTTCTGATGGGTTGAATCTGTTTCTGAAGTGGTATAGGATTTTAAAATACCTCACATAGAGTTCTCATATTTTCAGGTTCCAGGTTGGTGGAGAGGATTTTAAGATTACAGTAAAACCCCTATTTAATGAATTGCTGGGGGATTAGAATATATTTCATTAAATCGAGGTTTTCATTAAATGGAGGTTACATTTTTTATATGGAGCTATTGTTGGGACATGAAAAAATCATCACTAAATCCGGGATTTCACTAAATGCGGTAACATTAAATTGGGGTTTTACTGTATAAGCAAAATGTGCAATTATGCGCACATGAGATACAGTTTTTGTGATCTTGCTAACAAACACATCAGTAATTTCAAACTACATATTTCTCCTGTTGCAGTCCAGTGGTGTTAGCATGTTTCAAAAACATGAAGTTAGTTTTACTACATTTTTTCTTGAAAACAATCATTTCAGGAATACTGTGGGTCAGGAATGGGAATTCTGAATGACTGATGTGGGGAAATGACAGTTTGAGGAACAATGCATCCAATTGTTTATATGGGTGATTTTTCAGGACTGAAAGAAATGAACCATAATTGCTGGAAAACTATGCATATGGGAACGATGGACAGAGGTGTAACTGTCCATTGCATAATGTAGGCCACCACAAGACCAGTAAAGTGGTGTCCATATAACTACTCCCCATCCAAAGATTCTACTGTCCTGGGATGTTGCACTGTACCACTGGATAAACAGGTCCTGACACTCTGAAGGATCATGGTGCCTTCAAAACGGTGGGAACCATGTTTACCTAAGGACACTGTGTAACATTCCAAATGGTTTGTACCTTCAGCAACACTGCTGTGAGAACTTCAAATGTTGTATTCCCAAACCATTTTCATAAAGGTTGGTTAAGGGTTATTATGTATTCATTCAATTTCTACTTGATTTCTCTTCATTTCCATATTTAAGGAAAACCACAAAAATATGTGGTATGGCTGGTCACTAGTTTCTCAGCAATGAAAAGTTAAAAGATGTGTAGGAAGCAACACACATTTACCAGAGGAACAGTACATAATACTCTCAGCTAATGATGAGTTCATTAACTTTTGGTTTCTGTATTTTGTGGCAAAAATATGATACTCACTTACATTGAAAATCATCACTCAATTGATCGTGGGTTGTTAGAACATTCAGTCAGTGATGACACAAGAACTTTACACTGTTGTACTTAGAAGGAGAACTCATGGGAAATGGATGCATTTGGACTAGGACTTGAACTGCCTGAGCTTAGTGTCTCTTCTTTAACTTTCAATTTGCTTAGGTCCTTTTTGTCTTTGTCCTTGTCCTTATCTTTTTCTTTCTCTTTCTCTTTCCCATGCTTATGGTCACGCCTATGTTTGTGCTTGTGTTTGTGTTTCTTCTTATCCTTTTTCTTCTTTTTAAGCTGAAAGAAAAATATGCAATAATATGATAAACAGAGGGATACAAGTATAGGTACATAATAAAACAGACTGAAATGCACTTACAGTCAAGGTGTTCAACTGAGATGGAAGTGTATTTCTTGTGATATCACAACAGGATTTTGAGTGTATACAGCCGATAAGCTTGAACAGTGCCTGTTTCATTTTGGTGCTTTATCATCTCTACTGGTGGTGAGATGGGGAAGCTTGCTTACTAAATGACTTGACATTATGTAGATACTACAGCCTGAAATTTCAGGTCAGATTTCTCAGCTAAGACCTGATTATTGACAACTCACTTCTTCTGGAAACCTAACTAGCAGAATCTGCCACAGAGATGAAGCTGAACTGGTCCAATTCATTTTATGTGTTAAAACCTGAACTAATCCCTTCAGAGTTGGCCACTGCTTCACTCTTCACTGAATAATGTATTTTCAAAAGTCATCCATGTCAATCTTGGCCTTCTGTCATGGTTATAACTACCACGGCTAAAAAAAACTGGCTTGTTGTCTCACATTCTTGCTGAGCCCTGCACAATGTGGCAGACCACCCCCACTTACAACCATTTCTCTATGGTTCCCTGTTCTGCCTCTGCTTTCAGAAATGTGTACACATTATGTAAAATGCCAAGACTCTTGACTGTGGATGACTTTATGTCCATCCACTTGTGACAGGGTTGAGCAATTGCCCATAGCAGTACATACTACATGTGATATGATGTTTAACCAATGGACTAACAATAAAAACAGAACAACATGTGAGCACAGAGATGCAGATGGATTGCAGAGTGAATGGCATCTCACACAAGCATGCTATATACAGTGTTGTTACAGTTCATCTGAGGCCAGTTTTAACACTTCACGTACATAACATGGGTCAGACAGGGTTTGAACATAGTGACACACGCACGTGCCAGGAAAATTGGTACGGCCATGAGGAGTCAAAACAGTTCACAAAAGCATGTGACCATCGTTTTTGTTAAAAAAAAAAAGGGTGAATTGTGAAGTTTGTTAGTGCACCACACAACCTTGGATTATCCATGTAATTATACCTGCACATTCTGCCTGTCATTAGCCTGGATAACTGGTTTCCTAGTGTAGTACAAACAGCATCACAAAAAAACTACAACTCAATTCACAAGAAATCAGAATATGTAAATTCTGTTCTGAAAGTATATTGC
Source organism: Reticulitermes speratus (assembly GCA_021186555.1). NCBI lineage: Eukaryota > Metazoa > Arthropoda > Insecta > Blattodea > Rhinotermitidae > Reticulitermes > Reticulitermes speratus. The sequence goes on from JAJKFL010000002.1 coordinate 21,568,172, forward strand.
ATTATATTTCTTTTCCCAAAGAATGAATCTATGGCATGTCTTTTCCTTTCCTTCAACATTCCCACCTAACATTCCATCACCTATTATTTCAGGTATATTTATGGCTTTGTTAATTTGCCTTTAAAAATACTGGCACAGAAGCTATATACTATACATATTTCTCTCCTGTGTGTCTTAAATCAGCTTGGACATTCTCGCTCTACAGATTAAGCAACACTGGCTAATGACATAAAAAGGGAGGACAACCTATTTTTAAGCAGCCATATTTGGAAAGGTGTTGATACATGGAAGTACTTAAGTACTGAACACTACAACAATCGCAAATAAATATAAAAGAGTAGCATGATTACCTTACAGCTAAGTTTTAAACTAAAAATCTTTTCACAAAAACTTCGTGTAAATGACTTCACTTACCTTTGACATGGAATCTGATCGATGATGCTTTGAATGTCCATTTTCAGCATCACTTTCTTTGGTACGAAACATGCCTGGTTCAAACCCCACTGGGCCTGGCATACCCAGTATCCCAGGCAGTGATTGTGAATTGTCTGAAAAGTACTCTGACTTGACTTGTCCTTCTGGATGGGGTGGGGCCATACTTTTTGCTGGTGGAACTACTGATGCAGCAGGGTTACCTGCCGAAGTGACGGGTCCCACAGCTGGCACCACTGGAGCTCCAGTTGTAACAGGTGTGACTGCAGCCGTCACTGTCAAGCCTTCTGGTTCCTCCTACACAAAATGACAAGTAAAACATCTGCAAAATTCCATTTACTATATTTGTTTCAAAATATGGATAAAGATTAACAAACTCAGGATTTTAGTTTGATGCATATTTTTAAAAATAAATAAGTGGTTATTTGATTCATGACTTAAATTTCTGCTGGAATAAATGTTTATTACTAGTAGTAACACTTGTGGAAGAAGACACTTGGTTCATATTCTGGCCAGGCTACCAGCAATCCTGAGTAAGAATTTCTGGTCAGTTTTTAGTACCAAGTCCAGTTCAAGTAGAGTATCTTCAAAGAGGCCAGAACTGCCTTCTTCCAAATACAATTCATAATTAATGATTTTTTTCACCCCACTCAATGTGCTTAAACTTGTAAGGGCACAGGTGAAGCATCTTGTATCAATAAATAAATAAATAAATAAATAAATAAACAATAATAATAATAATAAAAATAATAATAATAAAAGGTTAACTCAAGATGGTTTTTTTTTTATTTGACTGTGTATAACTGGAACAATCACAACCCCTGAATGAACACCAAACTGCTGTTGGGTGGAAAAGGTACAGAGTGTACACTGGTTACGCAATTTGGTAATGTCTGATAACACCAGGAGTTCTGGAAGGCCATCTCTACAGGCATGTGTGTTTCGACATTGAATTACTTCCTACACTGACCACATACTTCAGTTTGACTGCTTGGCAGATGGTGCTAGCAAAACCATGAGAAGCTAACGTCATAACAGTTCGACACAAAAAGAAAGCAATCTTGGTCACACCAATGCCATGTTCTTCGAATGCTTACCTTCAGTGATTCCAAAACACGGACTTTTGAGGCAGGGGCAAGATTAGCACCAGTCAGTGAAGGATCCTGAAAATTTGTATAACATCCTATAAAGTATGCATTATCACTATTCACATAATTAGGCCAGGTAGAGATACATAAGGGCATTAAAAATTCCCTTTCAGTTCAGGCAGAATTTTACTCTTCCTCTCTTCTCTTTTTTAACTCAACTTCTTCAGTGGTGTTATTGGTACAATTTACATCTGGTTATTACTTATTAATTCCGTTTACAGCTGAAATAAAATTCAATTAAACTGATTATTACTCACGCTTTCAGCTCATGCTTTCCTCCCACGCAAACATGCTGATTAAGCAAATGTTTTGTGGGTATGTCTTAACACATTCACTGCCAAAGTTGACCTTGGTCGATTTAAGTATTTACATTTTAATTTGCCAGCATCAATTTTAGTCGATCTCAAGTTTACTCTGTTCTTTTGCCTTAAATAGGCCATACACACAATAATTTGTCAGGAAACATATTTTACATCTTTATTAATCCCTAGCTGATGTAACTAGAAAAAATATATGCATTTGGTCACGTACATTAGGGTAGAAAAATATAAATATATCACGTTTATGTTTAGTCGCGAGCTGAGCAAATGATTTGTGAGGCTGCAGTCAGTAGCGTGTTTCATCTCTGTGAAGTTGTTTGTGAGTTTATTTATACATAAATTGCATGTGGGTACTAGGAAAAGAACATTGCTTAGAACTGAAGCAGAATAGTGGCCTCTATTGATGAGGAACTTGCGAATGACAGAGATACAGACGCAGATTGTGTCCCGGAAATATCGAGTAGTGAGGAGAGTGATGATGAGAACAACATTTTAGACTCGGGTCTGGGCCCTAGTGTACACGGGTTTTGTAAAAAAAAATCATCAACCAAATATTCTGCTCTTCACAGGAAATCCAGCAGTACAATTTGTTGTTCAAAATGGAACAGATATGATGGAATATGTTGATAATTACATCACTCCAGAACTCATTCAAATTGTTGTCAACCAGACAAATTTATACGCACAACAGATCGCGACAATGCCACAATCCGTTACTAAATATGCATGTAGTGAACAATGGAAACCTGTGACAATATATGAAATGAAGAAATTTCTTGGTCTGTTGTTCCTTACAGGCGTAATTCAAAAACCAAAATTAGAATGGTACTGGTCAACAAGAGGCATTTTACTAACACCCATTTTTTCACAAACGATGCCTAGGAACGGATTTCAAATTATCCACCAACACCTACACTTCAACGACAATACTGCAATAGAAACAAATGAAGACTGACTGTACAAAATTCGACCAATATTAGACACTGTAGTCAATCATTTCAAATCTAATTATATTCCCGAGAGAGAGATTTCACTTGATGAAGGCATGCTTGGTTGGCAGGGTCGTTTGCGTTTTCGCATATACAACCCTGGTAAAATAACAAAGTATGGTATTCTGGTACGGATGGTATGTGAAAGTATGTCAGGCTATATTTGCAACATGCAGACTGAAACAGTAAGTCTTCTACTAGAGCCTTATGAAGGGAAGGGTTACCATCTGTATCAAGCTAATTATTATAATAGTGTTCATCTGGCTGAGGAACTGCTTCAAAAATCAATTCGAGTGTGTGGCACAATTAGAGTAAATTGTGGTTTGCCCAAGGACATGATAGAAGAGGTAAAATAGTTGAAGAAGGGTGAGGTCACTTTTCGTACGAAACAGGATGTGCTATTGGTCAGCACCAAGATAAGAGACTCGTAAACATGATTTCAACACTTCACACTGCAGCTGTGGTAGATGTCTCGAGCAGACATACTGGCATCACAAAAAAAAATCTAAATGCATAGTAGATTACAATACACATATGCATGGTGTTGATACAGCTAACCAATACCTTGCCTATTACCCCTTCATCCATAAAACTGTAAAATGGCCTAAGAAAGTCTTTTTCTACCTTCTCCAATGTGCACTTTTCAATAGTTATGTTGTATTTACAAAAGTCAACCCTAATTCCCACAAATCATTCCTAGATTACTTAGTGGATGTCAGTGAAAATCTTATACACACAAGAGAAGATGTATCAACACCATCATCATCATCATCATCAGACAAGTCGCAAGACTCGAGCAGAACGCCTACACCAATTCCACCGAAATGAGCCCCGAAAAGTGACCCACCTGGCAGGCTTGATGGAATTGAAAAAGCATAAACTTGTGCATATCCCTCCTACAAAGAAAGATAAGACATCTACACGAAGATGTCGAGTGTGTATACGGAAAAATATCAAGAAAGAAACGAGATTTGTTTGTGCGCATTGCGGTGTTCCTCTCCATCCAGAAGGCTGCTACACACGATATCATACACTGAAACATTACGAAAGGTGTGCTCAAAATTTCAAATTTTTATCTCTTATAGTTTCCTAGTAATTGATTTTTTTTATAAGACAATGCACTAGTTGTTTAACATTCAATAAATCCCTGGCAATTTAACACCCTGGGGGATTTAAATACCCAGCAGTGAATGTGTTAAAAAACAATGGTTTGCAGATTTGATTTATGACATACTCTATGCAAAATGTTAATTTAATATACTTAGTGTCTAAAATGTTTTTTCAATAAGGCAGATTACATACTAGTCCAGGTGTGTCCAACATGCATCTTATAATGTTTTTGACAGCATTCAATTTGCCCACAGTAAATGTATTTACACGAAGAAAATAATTTCAATAGTGGTGAAAAAATACCCACCTAACTTCAAAGAAAAATTGACTACAAAGTGGCATGGAGCTCTAGAATGGTTAGTAAAGAATAGTTTTTCCATTTCATACTGATAACTGATACACTATATGTGAAATTTTGTATGCTGTGAGGTGTCAAAATTACATATGAACACATTTCTTGTGTGATAACTCTCCAAAATTTTAAATCCTTTTACAATAGATTTGACAATGAAAATTTAATATACTGCAAGATAATTTGCTTAACACATTTAAGTATACAAGATGATGGAATGGAGCAACAGACTGACATCATTCAGAATAAATCAACTAACTCACTCACTGGCAGTAGAACCTGAAGCTTCACCACCACTAACCCAAAGCCCAACACTTTATGCCATCTGCTTTCCAGACCCACAACTCATCTCAGTTATACAGTTATCCCCTTCACAGTCTTCCAAGTGACCATTTTATAGGAGGTTTCCCTGCTAGAATTCTGCACATATTCCAGCTGAGCTAAATGGCCATCTCACTGTAACCTTCATTTCACTATCTAGTAAAACTAAGTGATGCAAAGAGTGTCAATTCAGTTTGGATAACCAAACATCTTAATAATACAGTGTCTGATACCCCATTCCAAATCTGGAAATTCTCATTTAGATTATCATTGTTTCTTCCACTTTTTTAAGATAACTTCCTGAACCACAGGCCACTCTGTGTTACTTTTATTTCATATGTCCTTTATACCTTGATGTTAGCTTTATTGCCCTCGTCTCCTGCAACAATCTCAACTGTGACCAAGCCAAGGTGGTTGTCATCTGTTAGGACTTCAGTCTCTCGTAAAGGAGATCCAGCTTTGCGCTTTGGACCACTCATGGAAGGTACAGACTCCACACCACTGGAAGGACTAATAAATGGAATACGAGGAAGAACAGGTTTCACCTGCAAACAGTGAGGGAAGTTTGGTACAAACGCTGTATCATTGGATGCAATTATAAATGCAATCAGAGGAAAAGCTTGAAAGAATCTGGGATACCACTGTTGTGACTCTTTACTTAGGTCAATGTTAAGGGAAATGGGACGAAACTTAATTCAACACTACACACCTATAAATGTGCAAGTGAAAAGGGAGTGTGAATTAAATCATTCAATATGGATGCAGCATGGCAAAAATGGCACACTTCCATGCAGTCTTGATACCAACTAAATATTTATCAACTAATATTAATTTTCAACAATTCCTTATGACGGAACATTTGTGATCTACTGGAATGTCCTTGATAACCCTGTTTTGGGTTCTAAGAACCACTGCTCTAGAAAGATATTAAATACATAACCCAAGCCTAATTCTAATGCTGAATTTTCACACAGCTTATTTCATAATACATCCAGTAACTACTAGTTTTATGCATCTTAACAGGCCTTAATGACCCTTCTTATTTGCATCCATTAAGTAGGGTATTAATTGCTTTAACTTCCTTACTTTTAGCATGTAATCTTGATCAGTTCTTACATTATTTTTTTAAAAAAAGCTTCCTGGAGTCTTTAAAACTTCAAGGTTCTTCAGAAAGGTTGTAAAGTATCACACTGTTCCCACCACTCCTTTATAATTTTGCCACATAGTCCATCTACCCATCCAATAACTCAGTCTTCACATTCTTGGCTATAAACATCTCAACTGCATTCAGGGTATCAAAATGTCACTTGTTTCCCCGGCACATAAATTATTAAATTATTTTTTCTGCCACATTTTCATGTCTCTTGGACCAAATGCATAATCTTCAATCTTTGTAACCTTCCACATTTATTACCTACACTATTCACTGTCTCCTTCATCTAATCTCATTTGCAGCCGACAGAATTTCCATAAAATGGGGTTACACTTGAACAGTATGAACCAAAATTAAATTCAGTTGACAATGTTTGATACTGGCCCACAATACCATATTTCATTAAAACCAAATGAATAGTTTTAGATGAAACATGCAGAGGGATGAACCGACACTCACTTCTCCCCATTAAGATTCACTTCTGTGTAATTAATGTAAATAACACATGATATACTATTGTTGTTTATAAAGTTCTGCATTACAGGAGGAAACAGATGCATAAGGACTATAACAGCATTCATCTACAGGTGAAACATAAAACTCAGAACCTGTTTTTATTTGACATCATGTTGGATAACAATTAAGTAAAAATGTAAGAAGCTTAATTACCTCTTTGTCCTGCAATGGGCTGACATTTCGTTCATGTTTAACATTGAGAATGGTTGCCAATTCGGGAACAGGGATACAAAGTGGTCGTCGTGTACCATACAGAACACAGTACAGATCAACAAAATAACATCGCAGACGGGAATCGTGTGACAGCATACAACTGGAAACAACATGCTGAAATTAATTTAAAAGCGATGGAGTTTTGTTGAAATTTTAATAGGCAGTTAAGAGGACTACATACGTGCAGCACAATATTCCCCTTTGAAGAAAAACTGAGATAACAAGAAATGGAAGTGATTGCCTGCAAACCTTCATTGGTTTCTTAGAACTTTTGAGTATCTGATTTTGTGGCCAACAGAATATGTATTTTCTGGACATCTGGGTGTAATTTGCACAGACATTGAAGCAGACCATAAAAAAAAGAGTAAAACTGATCTTTTGTGCACCTGATGGTTCAAGATCCTCCGACATACGATGGCTAACAACACTATAAAACCTGCAAAAGACAAATTTCTTTAATGAACCTGCAGGCATCCCCAGAAGAGCAAGTACTGAGTACAAATCGCTATGTTGAGACCTGTGAACAGATTTTCAAACTGCACAAAATATGGAAATTACTGGTCTGAAATCATCTTTCTGCCACAAATGCATGTTGAAATATCACTGTGAAACACTTGGTAAGACATTCAAAATGATAGAAGAATGCAAAAAATGATCCCTCAGCTGTTGTGATAGTGAAACAGCAAGTTCGCCATGCACGAAGACTGGATCATATGCATGAATGCTACCGCATGGAGACTGTACCAGGCAGCACATAAATACCACGCTGCTACTAAAAGTGTGAAAAATGCCTGTCATTAACATGGTAACCAAAGAAAAACTGTCAAACAGCAATAACTATTTTGCTATTGTACTCTGGCAATGCAGACAGTTCACGACTACTCACAAGTTTACTTGGCACTTTCAAAAGGATGGAAACAGCCTAATGTTGCAAGTACGCACATCAATGCTGTCAAAGCTGTGCTGAAATAAAGCCAGGAAAATCAATAAGAAAAGCTACAGCAGAACTAGCAATATCCAGATGTTCTGTTCAGCAAATCCTATGGTTGAAATTATACACATACTCATGAAAAATGAATGTTCAGTTCAGTAACAGATGACTGCAGATTGCATGAAAATTCTCAGTAGGTTTAAAGAAAGAGTTTACCTATGAATCTTTGCATAGACCTTCACTTAAAAGTGATTGAGACTGTACTTTCAAACCAAGATGACCTTTTGTAAGGTACAGTGATACCCTAACATTTGCCTTGAAAAGCAGAGGAAGACCACAAACACCCTCAATGAGAAAGATCAGCCTGAAGATCAGAGAATGAATCTGGGATGTCTAGAGTATGAAGCATTCCTTTGTACATTAGCTAAAGTCTTTTGATAAACCATCAATCACTACAACTAACTGACTGCTATTTAACAATTTTGAAGTACTAAATTTTTTTCATAAGCTTCTGTGACATGTAGTTGCTTTGAAACAAAACTATAGGCCCCTTAAAAAACTAACTGGCCCCCCCTTGCTGTATACAGTGTTACTAACTTGATCAGGTTCCACAGCCTCTCAGCGAGTTCCTCCTTATCCAATCTATGTTTGTGTGCACGTTCAAAAGGCGGGTTTTCTACCAACATTCGTATCAGTTGATAACGTACTGCAGGCTCTGGATCATTTTCTGCTAAGTCCAACAGAAATTCTAAATCTGGCCATCGTCCATCTACTTTTGTAAAATCCACCAGAGCCTCCAAAGCAGCCAGTCGCACATCTGTGCAGGAACAAAGGAAAAATTAATCATCTGGAAAAACTTGCCACTTCGCAGCATTAATGATTAAATGTTGCTTCACCCTCACCCTCTTTGACCATTTAAACAATATTTCTTAATCTTATACCATAAGCATACTTTTGGCTTACTGTATAAAAAATACACATAAAAGGTACAGGCAGTTCTTGATTCACGCAGCAACTTAAGAACTAATTTCCTGTAAGTCTGCATGAAAATAATCTGGGGGAATATCATGGTCCACTGCAAACCTGAACTGCCAAATAATAGTAATTACACATAGTCATAAAAAATATTTCCAGAGTTGTAGAAAATCTGACTTCAATCTAACAACGTTTCATTTACAAATTCTTCACACTGAATACTGTTTTGCAGATTTTTTCACACAGTAACTATTCTGTTACAGATTTTATATAATACAAATGTAAGACAGAGCACTCAAGCATATTAAAGTGAAAAATAGCAGTGTTCCAAATTATGTAGCAGCATATATTCTTGAAGCATGTTAAGGCACAACTGTGTAAATTACAAGTGCACAAACTGAGACTGAATTCACAGCTCATATAAAGCACAGTATGCAGAGCTATGGCTGTGATGAACATGTCCTGACACGACATCTACGCTCTTCTAGGATACTATGCAGCATAGACTGGTAGTTAGTTACAGACTTTGGGATGGACTGCTTGACGCTTGAAGATGGGACCAACAGGTTGTCCCGAAACGCTGGTAACTAACTATCAATTTACACTGCGTAACAACCCAAAAGAGTGAAGATCTCATTTACACCGTGGTGGAAGCCTCAAATCATACTTGTCCTGAAACGTTATTCTGTGTCCAGGCATGTTTGAGATTAACTCCTTTGCTTCAGACATTTGTGGTCACTATATAAAGGCACAGTGCTTTTGTCATGTGTCTGATTTAATGATGTCCAAAACTAAAGAACAAAGTAGGTGCATTAAACTGTCATAAGAAGACTGACCTACAGCAGTTCAAAGTTGTCAAGTAATGCAATACAATGAGCTGAACACAAGTTTCTGAGAGGGTGCACTGTTTGAAAGAGGGGTGATTACATGCTGGAAGTGACAAGCATCCTGGACATCCTTCAACCATTACAATTAATTGCTAGCCTATGTATTTTTAAAAACCTAAAGCCAAAATCAACTGGAAAAATGGCATAAGGTTTTTAACTATATAAGCAACAAATGTGAAAAAATGGCTGTGTATCGGCACTCTTTACACAGAAATTGCAGGGTTTATAGTGTCCATGTGTTATCAATTTAAATATTTACTGCAGTGTCACATTCTTTTAAAAGTCACAGGATTTTGCTAACAGTCTGATTTGTGAATTAGGGTATTTGCCACAGATGGTACAACCAAGGTAGAGTACTTTGTTTTATGACAACTCATTACACCAACATAGCTCAATATAAACTCACAACAAAGTAGGGGAAAAACAGAATGTGAGAATACTTTTTCTCACAACACTCTGGAAATCAGCACTACTTGAAATAACTGTATTTATTAAGTCTGAATGGTGATAAAAATCTGTCATCACTCTGCCTACGTCTTGGTTGCAGGAAATGCATTTGCAAATGTTCTGGGGTCTTTGTAGATGACATCCAGAACATTATTCTAGTAATCATGGAAAGCAAACTTCAAAATGTATCACAGAATTTGTTACAACTATGTGGAATGTGCTTGGATGCTGGAGGACAGTTTTCAGTAGCTAATGTACCACTAGTGGGTAAAGTACTTGTGCTGAAAACATTTTCTGGGTGTTGACAGAACTTGCTATTAAAGTGTGTGATCACGTCTTATTTGAATATCTGACAAAAGCCATCCATCATCCAGCATTTTTGCCATGTGAGCTAGTGATAATAAGGCCACAAATGAAGGAATGAACCTCTCTGTATTGTTCAATTTCTATGGAATATTAATGGTAACACAAGTACTGCACGGTATGAACTTCCTATTAGGATATCTGGAAACTAGCATTAACATGGTTAATTTTATTCTCCCATTCCACAACGGTCATTATTACTCTCTTAATTGTTTTATACAGTAAACTGCTAGTCATGCATACTACATACCAATAAACTGTCCATATGAAGCATAACTGCGGAAGAGAGAAGGATTACTCGGCAAATGGCCAAACTTCTGTAACTTGCGAATAGCCTTCAGACAAGCAACTGATACGGTAAACTTGTAACAAGAAAGTAACTTTTCTAGATTCAAGCACCGAGTTATTTCTTCTAGCACCAGCTTTGTGTCAGAAGACAATGATTCAGCTGTGATGGCAGTTCTGTATAACAAAATAAATTTTCATTAAACCATTGATCAAGTTATACATGTTGCATTAAATGCTGCAGTTTGTAGCAAGATACCAGAACATAATCTAGACTGTGGGTGTAACTCTCTAGAAGATGGGAAGGGAAAGAGAAACTGTGAACATACACACATACACACACTAATAATGACTGCACAATAGTAGTGGGCAATGGCACACAAAACTGCAAGCAGTAGCTTGGGTTCAAATACCATATTCACTCATATAATTTACACAGGTCTACTTACAGAAAAAAATTTTGTGGAAATATTGAATACTATATTTTACCTCCAACTTTTAGATACAAATGTTGATTAAATGTAAATGTAAGCAATTAATCATGTATCTGCAACCTTTTAATACTTCCCACCTCCAGATTTATATACTAACAGTTCAGACAGACACATACTGAGGCTAACTGAAGTACACCGACGGGTACCTGTCAATGTAAGCAGGACAGGCAGGATGGTTAGGGCACACAGGAAAGCTGAAGAGGCTAAGACACATTCAATGTGCAAGAACTCATAATAAGTGGAGTTCAGCTACTTTTTCCTGCTGGTGCATACACTGCAATGTTATCAGCATAAGGCAGTGCCAAATTACAGTTGAAGTGAACAATGTGTTGTTAGTCACCTTTAGTTCTCAAATTTACATGCTGCAATTATACTAAACATAGGTCACTGATTCATAAAATTTAATTTCATCTTGCATGGGAGGAGTCACGCCTCTCTATCAAATGTGACAGACTGGCAAAGTGTTTAGTTTCTTTCACAATATTCAATCAAATGAAAAATTAAAATCTGTAATGACACTTGCTTTTGCACCCCACCACTGCATCTATCACAAAAGCACAGTTTGTTAAAATTGTTCTGAAAATAAACCAACTCAGCTTATCAACCATAACACATGCTTTAGTACTTTGTCTTACACATAAAAGAAATGGAGAATTCTGGGTTAAATATATAAATTTGTTTTCTAATTAGTAGCAACAAATCTCTTGAGAACTGGATATAGAGATTTTACGTATACAGCATATGTTTGTAAAATGTTTATATAAACAACATCCACAGTTCAAATCCAAGATGGAGCTTCCACAGATGAGCCCATAAACTGGATATTTAGGCTATTAATCTGGTTATGTCAATTAACAGGAAGGTGCTGTGGGTTCTTTAATGAGAGTGCACCTCTCTTTACTGATTATTATAAACTGAAACTGTATTGTTTTGGATCAAACTGATGAGAAATTATTTGAGAGTTTGATTTGTCCGGACAGAAGAGTAGGGTGAGCGACACATGAATATAAAGAAAATGCACTTGTAAGTTTGTTGTGCTAGACAGACTTTAAAATAAAACATATCTCAGGTGCAGGTTGGAGAAACTGCATCAGCTTACATAAGCAGCAGCCAATCAGATTTGATTGAGCTTCCCCCCATATATTCAGGGTTTCAACAGACCAATCAAAAAATCTGATTTGAACTCAGGTGCATGTTACAGCACCATGCATCATTATGCAAGGCATCAATACAATGCAGCACAGGGCATTATAAAATCATTCTGTGGGCACTTCTGTTAATGAACTACAGCAAATTTTAGTCACACATATTGCATTATTCTGTAACCAATGTTATCTTCATCCAACTTTAGTCAGTGGAATTTATCTTCAAAGTGACCCTATGTAGATGAGCATTATGGGACCAACCACTAATTAAGCAACTTCAATGAATAAAGTTAACCTAAGTGAACAACAGTGTACCTGCTTTACCGAGCACCCCACCCTGTGGTACAAGTGTTCATGAGTGGCAGTGATGCTTCCCAATAAATATTCCCCACATAACAAGTCTTGTGTCACGGGTAAGTGGAGTCCACATGGAACCAAAAAGCTGGGACATCATTAATGGTGTGTGTGTGTGTGTTTGGTTACAAGAGTTTGGTTTTTTACTTATTTAATAAATGCACATCTTCAAATTCAGATTAGTAACTATTACAGATTCCAGTATTGTATTAGAATACTGTTACCAAACTGCAAACACTTGAGTAAACAATGGAGTTTAAATACTAACAGCAGACCACACTACTATTTAAATACACACTTATTTAGTTTCTACAGAAAGACAAAGGTAAAAACTGAACATTAAATACCACTGCATTAAGTTTATAAAAGATATATACTGTATGTGACTGGCCATTATATAAGGATAGCCACATACCCCTGCTGCACCACTGAGATTACAGGTGTAACTGTGGCTCCCAGAGCTTCTACCAGTGAGGCCCGGTAGTAGTTATCAGAATAGCGATTTTTGCTGTTATCATTGTATTTGAAGAGGTCCAGTAAAAATCTTATCACCTCTGGTGGACAAATTCCATGTGTGTTCCTTAGCCCAGCCATTGCCACTGGGATAGTCTGAAAAACAGGGTGGATAATGTTACATATATACAATGAATGTCCATTACTATGAGTACAGCTTATTACAAGAAGTCCACTGTAATGACAGTTTAATAATGCACTATCATCTTACATATGTTACACACAGTAAAGTTATTCAGTAAAAGCAAGTGCCTTTTTGTTAACTATTCTGTTATTACAAGCAATTTGAAAGTCCATGTTCATTTTTGACTGCTGCTGGTGCAGCCTTGCATTCTGGTACTAGCTGCAGTTTCACTTTCTCATGGTATGTAGCAAAACGAATATGGCGGAAGGCAAGGCCAACAGTGGGCATGTATGTGGACTTGGTAACCACCACCACTAGCCTTAAAGAGTTTTTGCCCAAGAAGTTGAGAAGTAAAGTAAAACTATTTCTACAAATGGGTTCACTGCTATCAATTTGTTACATTCTCTCTCAGCCCAAATCAAATCCACTGGTACACACTAGCTAAAGCTTCCTTTATTCTCTTTTGAGCTTTGTTTATATAAATAAATAAATAAAAGGCAATGGAAGCACAGGTAATGGTGTTGTAATGTACATGTGGCAGGAGTGAAGAAGACTTCTTAATTCACGAAAACTTTCAAGGCAGCCATTTCATGTTTCACATTTCTAGATTTTGAAGGCATAAGAGGCAAATAATGCCCTAGCTGGCAGTGAAAATACACTCCTATAAATATAATCACAAACTGATATGCCTCAATACATAAATTACAGCTGTCATGTTTGTTCAATGGAATACAGATATTAGGCCCCATTAAGTTCATTTGCTCTACCAAATTTGCAATGTACCATTAAGAATTCTAACATCAAATCCACACTGTATTTCTTCATTCATATGAGGAAGTTGGGGGGGGGGGGGGGGGGGGAAGGTAAAGTTCTCCCTACAACAGGCCATGAAGGCCCAGAGGGGAGTACAGATATAGCTCCAGTCTTTCTTTAACCTCGGCGCTAGATGGGGGTGGGTGACCCGGTACCCATTGTACAGGAGGCTGGGTAGGCCCCAGAGCCGGTCTGGACAGGTGCTGAAAATCTTGCCCCCACTGAGATTCGATCCCTGCACCGTTCAGCTCATAGCTAGTCGCTATACCAACTGCGCTATCCCGGCCCACAGGGGGGGGGGGGGGGGGAGACCACCATGTCTCAACGTGCAACAGCATCATCTGAACACAGATTTCACCATGTAACAGGCATATGAAGACTGTCTGTGTCATTGTACAGCCATGAAAGGGCATGTAATAATATGACATGGTGATATTATCACCATACAATCAGTTCAAAGATAGCACACCTACTGGATGCTTGATCAAAAGTTAAAAGTATGCAGTGTGAGCCAACTTTTGCATGTGAAGGACGTCACGCTGGTTGAAATTCATCACCAGTTGGTGAAGGCATACAAGGCAATGTGATGTCATGGAAACATATGTGAAAATGGTGCACTGCTTTCAACAGTGGCAGGACAGATGTTGACAAAAGTAGCGACCCAAATGCCAAAGAATATCCACTACAGATGCTCTTATCAGAGGGGACAGACACATTAAACTGACATCACCCCAAAACTAGATACTACACTGTACAGTGCACACAGAACTGTTCACAGTCAACTGGATTACAGAAAAGTGTGTGCATGCTCGGTGCCAAAGAACCTCACAGATCACAAACCTCATCATATGAACTCTTTTCTCATGCATTTGACACATTAATGCCACTAAAAAAGAGCAGATTCTGCAGTGCACTGTTACAAGGGCTGAAACATGGGTTAATCATGTGACACCAGCAATCAAAAAAGTATCCATGATGTGGAAACATCCATCACCTGCCCCAGCAAAGAAAGTGAAAGCAACACCCTCAGTAAGGAAGATTATGGCAACTGTATTTTGGGACCATAAGGGTGCGCTTTTTATGGACTTTGTTGACCACAGTGACACCGTAACTGTTGAGGGTGAAGGAAGTACACTTGAAAAATTATGGCAGGCCATCTGAAGCAGGAGGCCTGGGTTGCTACAGTAAGAAATCATTTTGTATGACAATGCCACACTCCATTCTGCCAACTGGACTGATGAGTGGTTCTGGCACTATGGCCAGTAGGCTATGAATCACCCTACCGACAGTCTGATCTCATGCCCTTTGATTTAAATCTTTTTAAGAATCACATGGGTAGCAAGAAATTTACAACACATGCCAATGTAAAGCAAGCTGTCACCTCCTGGCTACAGACACTTGAAACTCATTTCTTCCACAGTGGGACAAATGTTTGAATGTCGATGGTGACTACGTGCAGGTGTGATGTGTACCATCTCCTACCCATGTGCCATGTATACATGGAGGTCAGAATAAAGTGTTGGGTATAAGAGCATTTGTTACCTTATTTTTGAAATTCCTTTTGTATCAATTTACCTCATGATTTACAATTTGAATATTGCAGAGTTCATAATTCCTTTACAGATCTGTATAAACACAGGCATTTAATTCTGAAAGTGATAATTATGTTACCAAATGCAAATCTGACCATAATACATCATTATTATGACATTTCTTCAGACTATTACAAACTCTCACTCTATATACTCTTTTCCAAGTATTATCCTGGACTACCCATGTTCACTCAGTAATTGGAGTCATTTACCAGGATTCTTAACCCCTGAAACCTGTAGCCTGATTACATAGCTCCAGCCTGAAAACATCACTATTGGCTGCAGTCTGAGTGTTTGCTCAGTGAATGCAGGCTCATAGAACAATAATCTTTACTCTGTTATCTCTCAGAGAAAGATCAAACTACTTCAAGAATTGTACCTTGCAATGGTACAGTTGCCACAGCAAAATTTAGCAAATATAAAAAATTATTGGATGTGAAACTATGTAGTCTGGAAGAACCTACCAAAATTTTAATTAACCTGCCGCCTCTGTCTTCAAAGTAGAAGACGGAGCAAGTACGTTCTTCTGAAACTCTGGGAAATTCATACCAGACTACACAGCATCGCATCCCAGAGAGGACAGTATGCTTCACAGCTGAGATTTTGTTTGTTATGTAACTGCAATATGAGTTTCCCTGGCATGTGTTTTATTTATTTATAAATATACACATGACATGATTGTCAGGACAAAGAACAGACCATACATTTTAGCGAAATTGGAGAAAAGTGTCACTGACATTTAAAAAATGTTAAAGTATGTTTATGGAGAGGGAACATGGAGTAGAACATAGTTTTTTGTGTGGAATATGCAATTTAAAATTGGAAGGAAATACGTTAGAGACAGTGACAGACATGGCCATCAAACAACTTCAAGAACTTATTCAAACATGGTAACAGTTAATGAAATGGTGAGGAATAACTGTTAAGAGACTATCCAGAAAGTAACAACAGAATTCAATGTTAACAGAGAAGCACAAGAAAGTTTTGGCCAAAATGCAAATACCAGTGTTGTACCAGCCACCATTCTTATCACAACAAGCTGTCTGATATTCCACATTCCCAGAATTACCGTATATTCTCGAATCTAATCCGCACTTTTTTTTACAGTTTTAGAGGGCTAAAAAATCAGATGCGGATTAGATTCGCGGTCTAGAGCTGGATTTTGGAAAAATGATTGAGCTGCTGTACAATATAACAATAACATAATTAACATAATTAATAAACAACGTAAGAACAATACAATACAATAATCTATTATTTTATTATTTATTACTATAATTTATTATTCATCAGACTCGCCGTCATCACTCATAATTCGAGGAATGTTCAAAGATCTGGCCTTCTTTATCGCCTCCTCGCGAGTAGATCATAACTCACAAACAGTCCAGTCTTGCGTCTCTCTTGAAAAAACGTGAAGACTGCATCATCAATTTCAGGAAATCGTCCTTTCTTGGGTCCAGTGAATTTCCTTCGTGACGCCTCACACCCGCTGATCGCTGCCTTGTGTTTCCGCCATAGTCGAACTTTGCTTTCATCAACTCCAAAAATTGCAGCGGCTTTGCGGTTTCCATTCTCCTCTGCGCACCGAATAACTTCACGTTTGAACTTTGCCGTATATGAGAGTCGTTTAGATTTCAGGTGTCCCTCTTCCATAACTACGGTACACGACAAATTGGAACAAGCACCTCCCACGTTTCAACAACTAAAGATCAGCTGGCTTCAGACGAGATTGCGCACGTCTGTTGAGAAAGGCCCCGCCTCTATCGGTATGACTCATCGGCCACAGGCGTAGCGTCGGATTTTAACGCATTGGTAACATCCAATATTATTCAATCAGTCGCCCAGTGGGCAAGGGGTGGTTGAAGGAAAGGTGCGGATTAGAATCGCGAACTAACTTTTTTTCGTTTAAGAAGTCGCCAAAAACTGGGTGCGGATTAGATTCGGGTGCGGATTAGATTCGAGAATATACGGTAAATATCCCCTTAAAAGAGGCTCATTTTGAATCACTTGAACAAATTCAGAGCAACATGGTAACAGTACTAAATGGGATTGTGGAAACTTATTTCCAACAGTGTCTGCAGACATAGCAGAGACTTTGGAGTGCGCATTACAGCCAAACTGTGGGTACTCTGAATGTATTTACACACACCAAATGTTAATGAAAACATGTGTTTTCTTTTACATAATCATTCTGGTTACTTAATTATCAGATGCCATATTTTAAGGTACCACCCAAACATTTACACATACAGACAAAACCTACTAGAAACATCAGCCAGAACAGTCAGCTTCTATGCCAGAATTTAACTTGGAACCTCCTGAATAAAAGACATGAGTGTTACTCACTACCCCACAATGTCAAGTGAAGCACATGTATGCTTATTCATTGTTCACTTTTCCATCTTCAGTAGACATGGAGCATGGATGACTTGACAGTTGTGAGTTACCAATACATACAATTTTAGTCTGTGTTAGTCTTCTTTTAATGAAACTGCAATATATATGAGGCATGTACAACCGAAACCTGTTCAAGGATGCTCATGGGTGAAAGTACTGCAGTACTTATAAAAAAAATCACCACAGCCATTTAGGCAGGAGTTCTAGTGATGCACAGTTGTCATACCCATCTGCAAAGACTTCCTTGTGTTGCTGTCTGAACCACTGTACCACAGCCTCCTGAACACTGTTGTGTAACATGAACATATACCTTCCTTTAATTGTCCAAAACAAGAAAATCACATGGCAATAAGTCTGGGATGTATGCAGGATATTTTGAGCACCTCCCATCACATGGTACTCAGTTGGTCCTGAACTCCGTAGGCCACACAGGGATGAGTGCTGTTGACTGGCAGGATGATGTGGTCAATGAGTTTACCCAGATATTTGTTCCTGATCTTGGTATAGAGCTTTTGAAGACTTTGGCAATGATGGTTTGCACTGATTATGTAGTTACCTGACTCAAAATCTAAAAGCTGGGGTCCTCCAATGTCAAAGGACACAGTCAACATCACTTTTCCATTAGGTGCTTGTAACTTGAATTCCCAGTGTGTGCAAGCGTCTCTGAAGTAGTGACAATGCCAGCCTGTCCTGATCTTGGCATGCTTGTCATTAGCTGTCCGACTGTTAAAAATATATGGAACCAATCCAATGTCACTGTCTTGGATACACATGCAGCACAATGGACAAAAGAAACATCTGCACTGAATTCCAGCAGGGTGACACCCTTCCACACTAAGAAATTGAATCACTACCTTCTGGTTATGTATGGATGGATTCACCACATGGCATGCCATATTTAATCTGCAACGTCATGTTGTGCAAGCTAGCTATTCACCTGGTTGACTGTACTGTGCTATACAAATGTCTGCTAATAAGTTTACCAAGTCACATGAGCAGCTGCCCCATCCACACTGCCACAGCAGCAATGCGAACAGGTTTCACTTGTACTTGCCTCATATATCTGCATACATTCCGACTCATTACAGTTGTTTAAATTATAACCATTTTTCATGCAAAAAGAAAAAACATTTTGCCTTTTGAAGAAAATAATGCTGTAGGTTGGTAAAGTTATTCTGCCTCACAATATGCGGACAGGAGAATGACCCAAACAATTTGCGAAAAATTGCAAGCATAGCAGGAGGTCCAGCCCAATTTGCCACCATTGCATTTGCAACCTGCAAAAGGAAAACACAACAGTGACTTCAACAAAATCAGTAATTATTTGTTCCATAAATATATTACATTTTCAAAATAAACTCCATGATGTACAGTCTTCCTTCAGCAGCTGACAGTTATTCAGCTGGTCAATAAATTCTCTAAATTTATGAAACTTAGAACAATAAACATCAGATTCACAAATGACTACAAATGCACCCTATCCAGAGCCAGCACAATGCAGTTTGTACCTTCACAGCTTATTTATCCAAGACTATTTTAAATGTTTCTTCTCTTCTCTGCCCCAGTCTGCCCACTGGTTTCTTGTCTTAAAGCTCTTGAAACAAAATGTTGGCCACACATCATTTTTCTGCCATATGTGCTACACATACTGCCCATCACAACTTTTACTAACCCTAAATGTTACATGCTGACTAAACAGTAATTCCATAGACCTCTCAACGTGAACGCTAGGCCAGACTCTTCAAATAATCCACACCCACCTCCATTAATAACTTTGCCTACTCACCAGTCACATAATTTTCTCGCCTTACTTGACTGTATGTTAACTGTGTAGCTGGAAGAGCATCATGACATAATCTAAGAATCAGTCCATTACATTTTTATGAAACTTGGGAAAGACATGGTGGATGCATACATCCTGTGTTACTTTACAAGTAAACTGATAAAATACTTGAGAACACTAAATTAAGTAATAATGTGTGATAAAGTGCACACACACTCTGTAATAGCTTCAGCATGTTTACAATATACTCTCACCTTAGTAAGACAGTGGGCAGCACGACAGCGCACCTTGTAGTATGATTGCTCATTCTCAATTGTGTCTGTAAGTGCCAATCTAGTTGCAGGTGTTGGGTACCGCTCCAGCGCAGAAATAGCTTCCATCTGTGCAGTTACATCTCGTTCATGGCGCAGCTGATACTGCCATTGGTAATCTGGTTGTTCAATGAATGTTGAACGAAGCAGAGTCATGTCAGGGTCAAGACGTAGCCACAGCACTGGTGAATCAGCACTGTGATCACAAACATGCATGAACAGTGTTTGTAGAATTAGGATAGTAGATGAGGGTCATATCAGGGTCAAGATACAGTCACAGCACATGAGTTGGCACTGTGATAAGAAGAATATATATTCAAGATGTCTGTACAACGATGACAGATACCATGAAGCAAACTCTAAAAGACACATTACCATCAAACTAAAAGTCTTAAAATGCTCCTTTTATTTATTTTGTTTTAATGTATTGATGTTGAAATGGATGTATAAAGATAGCAGGCACACTGTATGGTGGTGACAACACTCACTGCAGTATTTACTGTAACAGAATCAGTCTAGTTATTCATCAGATCTTGTGTACGTGTTTAGTCACAAACTGTTCACCGAGGTCTTGTAGCATAATAAGGTACTTCTTAGGTCTTCCTGTGTTTTCCAAATCAATAACCATTCCCTCATTTTATTTAATGTACAACAGTCACAACCCTGCCAAATAAAAACAAAATTTAAATGTGTCACTCACTCCATAGCACTGAGGTCCATGTCTACTTCTTCACCAGTACAAAGTGGAATCTTCTTCTTTTTATTACGACGACTTTTAGAATGGCAGGTTATGTCAGCTTTCGCAACAGTGCCTTCCACTTGCAATGTATGCCTAAAAGTTCCATCCAATTCTTGAATGGTAACAAGAAGTGGCCCGACATACTTCCTGATCCCTCTCTGTTGTGTCGCATCTTGACGAATCTCCAGTTCCACAGTGTTTCTGCAAACAAGTTTAACATTGTTCACCTCCTTAACTCTTTGCCTGTGCTTGTGTCCATTCCTGTAATCTCACAATATTTCAGGGACAAACATAATGTAGGTTGCTTGAGAGAAAAGTATTACAGAGCAATGTAAACTGATAAGTGCAAATAATGTACATTTATAATAAAAGTAGCAGAAAAATAAATTTAACATGCTTGTTATTACTGTGTGTCAAGAACTATTATCATCATATCTACTTCCTCCAGCAACAAAGTCAAGGTGTGTGTGCACACGAGCACTGCATGCGTACACACACAGATGCATGTGAGCATATCTGCACTATATTCCTTGATTCTAAGAACCACTTTTCTTACCTTTAAAATTTCCAAATTGGAGTGTGTCTTACATTTGATGGTGTCTTAAGAATCAATGTCAAAACATTATATTGCAAAGGAAAGAAAGCAATGGACTCTTCATGCTCATAACACTAGTCATGGAACAGCAAACACAAAGACAGCAACAACGGAGATATGAAAGTATCTCTATGCATTTCCATTATTTAAAATGTCATTATGAGTGACAATGTATATAGCACCTGATGGAGGCTTAAATATCATAAAAGCACCTGATGGGGACTTGGAGGGCAAAAACACCCAGTAGTTTTAATACTAATACTCTGCAATAGAGATCAGTCAGCATGCATAGTTACACCTGTGTTCAGTGTTACATCTTAAAAACTTTCTTACAATCAACACTTGGGATGGGGAGTTGGGGTGGCACTGCTGACACTGGCGAAAATTTGGTAATTAACATTCAATAACTGATGTATTACACACACCCTTTATGGCACAGAAGATGATATCTTATGGGATAACTCTGATCTTGACTGAGTTAACAAGTGACTTAGAAAAATCTGCAAACTCAGAGGGCAAGACCAGACAAGCAAGTGAAGAAGATAGTGAATAGATAAATTTGCTTGATGCAATGTTCAATTTGGTGTTAATTGGGGTTTGTTAAAACAATGATTGATGTTTGACTATTGGCAATTCCTCACACTTCTAGACCAAAAACCTCTTACTAAATCAAGGGTGTGCCTTAAAGTCACTAGTGTCTTTTTCCTGAAAAACTATTACTAAATCAAGGGCATCTTAAAATTGGTGTCTTATGATCAAGAAACATGGTATAAAAACACACACACGTTGCCCCTGTGAATCCCATGAAGGCATATGGGAGAGTGGAAAGGAATAGCTCCATTCATTCTTAACATTGGCACTCTATGGATGTGAGTGATCAGCCTCATGTTCCAGCCACTTTACCCCTGTAAACAGATCCCTCAATACCTGCTAAATTGGAGGCTGAGTGGGCACTACAATTGGTCTTGACATTTTGGGAAAGAGAAAAATCTCTTGCCCTTACACTGTAAGTGTACGAAAACATAACATGCCGGGAAACATTTCAGATGATATAAGAGGGGAATTTAGGATACAAGACAACACAAAACTCTCTGACTTATACTGAAATCAAGGAGGTTATGATACACTGGACAAGTACCTTCAATTATGGAGATGATAAATGTGTATAGACTTTTATGAGGATATATTTTACAAATTGTCCACTTGGAAGACTGTGAAGATGTGAGGGTAACATCAAAACATATTCTGTAGAAAACTGTTGTGAGGATGGGAAGTTAATGGAACTGGTTCAAAGTTATAACCAGTGGCAGATATACTGAACCTATAGATTCAGGTACCAGAAAGTTAGTGCATTCATAAGACATCACCATGTTTTATAAACAGATCACACATCTTTTACCTTCTCACAACCGAAATTATTGCATTCACTTAGTACATAAACTGCAACAATATTTATAATTACATGTTTTCACTTGTATTAATACTTATAATTTTTGTTAAATGGAAAACCTGACAACATTTATTAAATAAAATATAAAATGTATCACCACCATTTGTCATGCAGCCCAGCAGCAGTAATGCAGCAAATGTAAGACATGCCTTTGTTCAAGTGGATCTTCTGTGGTACATACCTTTTCCTGTTGAATACAAAGCTGAGATGAAACTTGGCATGTCCCCCTGTGTGCACCCATTGATCAATGAATACAGTCATGTCCTTGCCAGTAACAGTAAAAATGGCCTTAGCAAATACATTTGTGCTGATCAACATATGACTCCACAAACCACTGCCAATCTTCTGCTGTGCTGCATTTGATGCCAAGGAAAGCTGCTTATTGAATACCTAGAAACAGTTACAATCTCAGAAATTATAGCATGCTACTGGAATCAAACTCCAGCCACCTAGTCTGTAGCCTGTCACTTTATTCACTGAGCCATCATAACTGCAAATGTGGTCTCAAGTGAAAACAACAGCTATCACCATCATCTTCTAATGATGTCTCTATCTGGATGGTTTCTTATGATGAAACCTTCATATTTCTCTATCCTCTCATATACACACTGCGTTGTTGAATCTACAGCTACTTTGAGAATTCCCATTGGTACAAAAGGGATAATGTCTCTGCAATAAATTGTATAGGTAGGTGATATAAGAGCAAATCTAGCACCCCAGGCTGACAATAAAATTACAGATGTCTGTTTCAGAGCACAACCATGCACATAACATGCAGTCTTGCAATGCACCTAGGTGACCCGCATTATCCCACATGTTGCAGTGCTGCTGATATAACAGCAACAATATTTCCTAAAAGTTCAGAATTCCATACTGGTACTAAAGTTAAAAAGGTCTAATCCATGTATGAGCAATTACTTAACACACACATCACATTAAACCCAAAGTGGGGTCCAGTTGACATTCTCATACCTCATTGCAGGTATAGTAATCTACAATAGTAAACATAACATGTACTGTAACTTAATTCATAATTTGAAAAATCTACCTGGAGGGGGGGGGGGGCAGTTTTCGCCTTATAATGGCTAACAAGTTAAACATAGGCATAGGCATTTTCCTGAAAATTGAAGATTGTGATGGGAGGGGGGGGGGGGGGGTCATCTTATATCCAGGTGAATATGGCACATATATAGGGACACCACAAGCTTGCAATTTCCATCACAGTCTTGTTTTTTGTTTCTCATTACAATACTTCCTCTATACTATACAATATAAAGTTAAATTACTACGAGACTGAATGTTTAGTAATAACTGAACATGACTACAGGCAGAATTAAATTCTTTTATGCCTCGATTCTGGCTCACAGGCCACACTGTGTTCACACCCTGGTCTAAATCTTCAGAACCACAACTGACCCAGTGAAGAGTTCCATTAATGCTTGTTTACCTGTAGCAAGAGCTCCTGTCCAATGCGATGTTCTAGCATGCGCATTACAAGATGTGCTTTCTTCTTTAACACTGCCATGTACTTAGGTGACATTGTGTGCAGGTTTCGGATAGGAAAATAAAAGCCAGGGTCAGGCGGCCGTGGCGGTGCAGCTGGAGATGCTGTAGATGAAGGCACAGGGGCAGGAGCTTGGCTGGGATCCAGAACAATTCCACCAAACTGTTCTTCATACCGTACCACTTCTTGCAACTCCTGCAGCAAAATTATAACTACAAATATCTTAACATTAACACAATAGTACAATTTATGAATCTCCACACCACAGCACACACAAAAATCCTTGCCCTGTTCACAAAAATGTGTAAATGTTGGTACAATTATAAAGCAACCCCTAACATTTAAGATAATGAATTAGGAAAACATTCTCACCTCATATTCAGGTAAATATGGTACAGTGGTGCCTCGCAATTCGACAGTTTCGCAATTTGACAGTTGAGTTGCGCCAGCCGGCGCATGCGCGTGCATAGAATTGTGCGTTGTCATTTGTTATTTGTCAGTTCTTATTGAAGTGCGTTGGTGTTTGCTCGTGTTGTTTGTGCTAATTTTCAATTCTGCATTTTTCATACCCTACACCATTAAGAATGAGTAAAAACAGAAGTGAACAGAAAATGCACACTTGGTTGAGCATAGAGAAGAAGAGAAGAAAGAAATTGTAGATAAAGTGCAAAAAGGTAGCACAATTACAAGTGTAGCTCAAGAGTATGGCGTTCCTAGGTCAACTGTGGCAACTATTTGGCAACAGAGAGAGAAGATTATGAGTGCTAAGGTGTCTGTTGGAGCAATGAAGATTTCTGACAAGAATAGATCTTGATCAATGAAGAGCTGGAAAAGCTGCTTATTACCTGGATTAAAGAAAGACAGATGAAGGGAGATCCAGTAACTCAAGCAATGATCTGTGAAGAGGCTAGGTTAATTTTTGAAGAATTGCAGAAGAAAACTCCAGGATCTACCTCAAATAAAACTGAGGAATTCAAAGCAACCGAGGATGGTTTCATAGATTCAAAGGTAGAACAGGCATTCATAGTGTTCTCAGACATGGGGAGACTGCTAGTGCAGATAAAGATGCTGCAGAAAAGTTTGTGAAAAAATTCGAAGATTTAATCAGGAAGGAAGGCTACCTGCCACAGCAAATTTTTAACGGGGATGAAACTGGGTTATTTTGGAAGCGCTTGCCAAATCGTTCGTCATCCCTGTTCAAGCAAAGAGGAGACGAGAAGAGGTAGAACAGGATAAAGAAGACCCCCTTCCAAAATCTAAGGCTCAATAAACTGTTGTGTTATGACTATAATAGTGTATTTCGTAATTTAGTGTGTTAGTATAGTAAAGTAAATAATCCATTATGGTGTATTTCTCTCCCCCTTGGGGGGTCCGACAACGAATTAATCTATTTTCAATAGACTTATATGGGAAATATTGTCCCGCAATTCGACATTACTTTGGCGACGGATTAGTGTTGAATTGTGAGGCACCACTGAATTCTGATTCTGAGATCTGTGAAGCAAACACATCTCACCATTTTCAGTCGATAAAGCCATTTGTGGATTTCAACAACATCTGTATATTAATATGGAAATGAATACAAGAACATTTTGGACATGAAAATAAGGGGTAAAAGCAAAGTCTAGTTTTGAACTGTGTCTGCACATTCTTTAATCACCCTGAAAAATCGTGGCTTTTTACTTACTGCCTGTATCCATTCCCTGTATTCATTGTTTCCAAAACATTTCTTGGCATACAAACTGCTCAGGTATGTAGAAATACCCTTGGGTAGCCAAGTATCAGACCAATTTTGCATTGAGATGAAACAGCCAAAAAACTGTTCAGCAATAGCCTGAGCCATGGCTTTTCTTGTCACATATGTCTGATCAATTATGGCCAATGAATGCAGCAGGTTCGTGCTGAAACATGCAGATAATCAAATGCTATGCAGATCATAAATGACATGACTTATTGTTCCTGGTTGGGTTGTGCGTTACTTAATGAGATATGGCAATCTTTGCACAACCTACATAAATGAAACATACAGAGAGACCGCATGTCGTTCGACCCCTCCCGAGAGAGAGAGTCCCTCCATCCATCAGCATGTTTCAACTCAAGAATTAGTAGACAGAGTCTCATGACATTTCGTATATCAAATATTACAAAAAGCTGTAGAGCCATTTTGACCCCAGACAGTTAACTTTACAGATACTGTACTTACATTTTCCAAACGGAATTTTATACAAAGAATGCATGTGGAAAATCGTATGCACCTTTTCAATGTTACTGACAGCCAGCCACATGCACCTCTGTAGTTCATTATATGCAAAACAGGTCAGTGTAGAGACCAGAACAGGAAGAACTTTTTTTGGAGGGGGGACAGGGTGTTCTGGGTGAACATCCACCCCTTGCCCTTGAATCTCTGCAGCCATTATTTTCCAACAAGCCCTTCTGCAGTCGAACATGTGCACTGACAGTCACAAGATCTCTCTGTTACACATTCATTGATGTTATTGTGAGAAGCACTGATAAGCAACAGCCTAAGATAACAATGAAGAAAATTATGGCAATGACAGAAAGATAGACACTGACAGTGACATTGTGCCTGCTACTTTACCAAAACAAACAAGTACCTTGGCCAAAAATGGATGTGCTACAAATTGCCTTCCAACTAGTCTAAATGCATTATGGTAACTGCTCTTTGTTTTGTACTTTACAACACTTCAGTACCTCAGACTATATGGTGGAGTTATTGGAAATCATCTGGAAGGAAGCAGTCATTGAGGTATTATACTGGAATGTGTCTGGGGAAACAGAGGAAAACCTCAGTCAGAACAGCCAATGTCACAGCACAGATCTGAAACAGGTACCTTCCAAATACAAGTTTAGAACATTACTGCTGTCCCATCCTGCTTGGTATGACAAAACTGTAAGAGAACTCGATACAGAAGACTAAAGAATAAAATACCACAGCAAAGTTACATTTTTGCCCAAGCAATAGGCCATCAAGACCCATAGGATGTATTAAGGTAGTACTATACACTCAGCACTGGCTGGATGTGAGTAAGCAGCTTTATCCTCTGGGTGCTTTTCTCCAAGAGCAAGAAACCCAGATAATGACTGCGTGGGGGTTCAGACAGACATGGTACAGAACAAATACATCTTTGTCTCTGCTTGTAACTAAGCCCCACTCAGCTTGCTGCCAGGTATTTTACTGACTCTTCAACTGATATTACAACATAGCTTTTAAAAGGTCACAACAATGTTTTATACCTTAAAATACTCATGGTGGCATATGCAGACACATCTTGATCCACTTCATCCACAAATACTTGCTTGTAGCAAGAATATGGGTACCGATTGGCCAATGTCTCTTCATAAAATTCAAATGCCTCATGCATATATCGTGCTGAGACTTTTAAAAGAGGCATCAGCTGTGGCAGACAGAAATGAGTCACTTCATGCATGTACGGATCCACAAAGATTTCAAATGGCCTGTGAAATCCCATAATCATGAATATAAATACAGATATTTCAACACTCCAATATCCAGAACTCAAATCATTTAATGACACTGCATAAGTTATATAATGTCAAATGAAATGGGAAGATGAATATGAACACTGAGTAGACATACTGATATATCAAAGATTATGTGTACAATAGGCATTAGAAGGTCAATGCTATGCCACGTTAAATACAACCATGAAGCACAGGTAGTGCATATAGCCAAAGCAAAGACTGACACTGACAGAGTTAAGCAAGAAGAATGACTTGACTACATTCAGCTAATACGTATATCACAGCAGTTAAATCAAGGATGTTATGGTAGGATGGATATGCGGTTTAGATAGGGAAAATAAGGTGAATTTGTCAGTAAACATCTTCACACACACAGGCTCTTGCAAAATTGATGAAAAGGGATAACAAATTGGATCTTTGGAAATGAGCAAGCATTATGTGGATAGGGATAACCTACAAGTTCAGGTGCTCACAGCAATTCTGCTGAAGATTAAAGTCTTCTGAATGTGATTGGGTGAGTAGTTCCTGACATTTTGAGGGTGTATTGCCTTCATCTTCAGGGCCATACAAACACAACTTCCATGTCATCTGCTTTCCTGGACTCCTCCAGTTTCCTCCCCATGCTGCCTAATGGCATGTCAGTCCATCTCCAAGTTGCTCTGGTGGACACCTCACAGTGACAACAAAGGGCAGGCCACTCGATTTTCCTAATCTTATTCAATCCATTACAATCCAATTACAGCCCTTTTCCGGGCCACATCCTTCTCTTTTCAATAATTGTATAATTTATTACTATTCTTCATTTTTCACCAACTCTGCCTGAACTGCATCCCAGTCCCCCACGTTGTCCTGGTGACAATGAATGGTGATAACAAAGCGCAGGCTACCCCACTTTACCTCGCCTAGTTCATCAAACAAGTATCCAATAATGTCACTTTTCAGGGCCCACATTTCTTTTCATTGTTTAATTTTTATTTCTTGTTACTTCATTTTAACTATTTTATTTAATTTTTACATCCTTATTTTATCCTATTTCACTCTACATCTTAACCTACACTCCCAACCTCCCTCTCACTACCACCCTCATTGGTTCACCACCCTCTCTGGCCATTCACTACGCTCATCACTCATGCCTATAAATACACCCTATCTTCCTGTGTGGCCATTCTTCTTGGACTGCTTGACCTTGAATATAAAGGCACTACAATTCTTCAAAATATTGCAACTACTTGCCCAGTGACATAGTATCACATCTGAGAA
Source organism: Reticulitermes speratus (assembly GCA_021186555.1). Taxonomy (NCBI): domain Eukaryota; kingdom Metazoa; phylum Arthropoda; class Insecta; order Blattodea; family Rhinotermitidae; genus Reticulitermes; species Reticulitermes speratus. The sequence goes on from JAJKFL010000002.1 coordinate 21,597,192, forward strand.
AACTAGAATCTTCTGGAATAATGTGGTCAAGGTCATGAACCAACTTATTTGAAAGGTAGCAGTCAGAGCCTCTTTCAAGATACTATCCTGAAATTTGCCTCAACAAACTCTGGTAAACTACAAAACGCTTAGGAAAACCAGCAACCCAAATGAGATATTCAAACCCATGTACCTCCTGAGCACACATCTACAACATTACTGCTACAGCACCTTACTGCATGTTTTGATACAAAAATGGTAAAAGTTGGTAAATGTTGTAGGAGAATGTATCAGACAAGAATTTTATAATCTTCCCTTCCCTCAAAAGAAGTCTGTGAGTGAGTGAGTGAGCCAGCAAGCAAGCATGTGTACATGTGAGTGGGTGGACATGTGTATACTTGCATGTTCACACATCCACCATTCCAGCTGTAATATCAAAATTATGACAGCAATATATGCTTACATAGATCACTATCACTTACCCTACAGCCAGCGCAATGTTTGGAGCAGACGTTGGAGTGTTCAGTAGGTAATGATAAGTTTTGCGACGCATGTCAGGAGTATACACAACCTCAATAAGGTCACCACATGAGACTGCAGTCATGTTCTCATCAACTGTAAACTCTAACCTCCAAGTACAAGGTTCAGCAAAGCTATCTATACATGGAAACCACAATCTTGATGAATTCTCATGTCCATAAGTAAACATATGCGCCCCTCTCTAAAATAACAAACATTAAATATTAGTATATGCAAATTGGGTTAGTGCATTAACTTCATTAAAATATACATGTCTGAATAAATGCATAAACAAATATTAATCCATGTAAATTCTGTTGATGCAATATCTTCAACAAAGTGTTTCACTCTGAATGTATGAATAAACAGTAAAGTCTAATCCATGTAAATGAAGGTCACATGTTAAATTTATTAAACTGCCTGAATATGAACGAATAAGCATCAACCATCAATCCAGGTAAATTAGGTGGATGCGTTAACTGTGTCAAGTCCACATGAGTGGCTACAGACATATTACACATACATGTGTATGTGCCCTTAATTAATATTCTTCATTAATTCCCTACATTAATATTCTTCTAATAAACGTACTTTACAATATCTTGTGGGCCGGGATAGCATAGTCAGTATAGTGACTAGCTACAGGCTGGACGGTCCGGGGATCGAATCCCCGGTGGGGGCGAGATTTTCCACACACGTCCAGATCAGCCATGGGGCCCACCCAGCCTCCTGAATAATGGGTATCGGGTCTCTTTCCTGGGAGTAAAACGGCTGATGCGTGGCATTGACCACCCACCCCCATATAGCACTGAGGTTAAAGAAAGAGTAGAGCTACACCTCTACTCCCCCTCTGGGCCTTCATGGCCTGTTCTAAGGTAAACTTTACCTTTACCTTTACTTTTTCACAAAATCTTACACAACAGTAATGACAATTCATAGATAAATCTACTGCTAGGAATTCTTACAATATCAGAGATCTCATACCCATAGCTCTATAATCACTGAGAATCATTCCAATGGTCATATGGCAATCCTATGCCTCAGGAACGCAGGCCAGGGTAGCATAGTCAGTACAGCAACTCGCTATGAGCTGGATGGTCCGGGGATCAAATCCCAGTGGGGGGCGAATTTTCTGCACTTGTTCAGACTGGCCCTGAGGTCCACCCAGCCTCCTATTCAACAGGTACCTGGCCAGTCCCGGGGGTAAAACAGCTGGGGCATGGCGTTAACCACCCACCCCATCTTGTTCCAAGGTTAAAGAAAGAGCAGAGCTATACCTCTACTCCTCCTTAGTGCCTTCATGGAAGGTTATAGGGTGAACATTTTTTTTTTTTTAATTTTTATGCCTCAGAAACAAACTGGTGGGGTATTCACATGAAGTCATGACACATTTACACTCTGTTCAACATTCAGTTGAGGCTACCTACTCAGCACTGCTGTGTGTATTTGAAATGGGTGTTTGCCACACTGTTACAGTCCATATAAATACATCAGCTGTTCTGTGGCATTCAAGATGTAACAAAGGAAAGCAGTACGTTTCACCAAAAGAATGGTTGATTGTAACCAATCTACATGAAGTGATAACCCAGTAGACTACAGTACACATGAGCATTGCTGTGGCACCCCAAATCCTGGGCAAACCTATGTTTGTAGGACAGTGGCTACAGAGACTGCTTACTGTGTAGTAAGTGGTCTCAACTGAAAGTTGAACCAGGTGCATTATATTCTGTGTGCAAAGAGTACATCTAATGCACACCTCAGATAATGTTCCTTCACAGTCAGGGATGACAAAGTGCACTCCTCCCTGAGGTTGCTCTAACGAGAATTCAATCCCCAGTCGAAGGGCCCTTCCTTCTCCCACCAAGTGGCTTGCCTCAGGTGGAATACTAATGACAAGTTCTCCTGCATTATTATCAGGATCAATCTGCAAAGCAGCAGCTAAATGAGATATACAGAAGGCATCCAGAGATCTCCTGCAACGAAAATTGCAACATGTCACTAATAAGCACGTTAACTCTGTTTTCACTTGGTATTAGTATGGACAACCACAAGAGACAAGGGCAAATAAAAAGGTGTAAAGGAGGGAGCTTACTTAAATATTAGAGAAACTGAAAATAAGTAAAAATCACAAATAATGAGGGATCTACATCAAGCAAGTTTGGTTCAGTTTGAGTCTCAGTCTACTGCCAAAATAAAAATTGCCATTTCAATCTGCACACTCATGTCACATGCACCTGTTTTCCTTTATTTAGCTAACTGCTAATTTTTTTGGTGCATTCATGACAAAAAGTCACAAAAATTCACCCCAAAGCTGCAACATGGCAGTCCAAACATTTGTAACTCAAGAACCACACGATGCAAACAGTCATCTATGCTGATTTGTTCTCTGTCTCACATACACCATTTCAAGTCCCATGAATATGTACAAATGTCACATATAAAAACACAATGAAAATGTGAAATAGGATGTGACAAGTTGTAGAAGACAAGAAAGAAAAAGATATACACATAAAACTTACTGCATAGTGTCACCCTGGCAAATATCCAAAAAGGGATCAAAATATTGGAATGGTGCCTCAAATGCATCATTTATTATTACCCGGTAAATGCGACACTGTTTGGCATTAAGTTTAATATTCCTCAAGTTGTCTCGTAGTGGAGCAATTGTCAACTCCACAAAGCCCTGTAAAAGAAGTTTTGCAGATAAATATGTGTCACACAGTTATGAAACACTCCATCCATAAGAAGTATACTTACTATTATACTCTGCCTCTGAATATTAATTCCTGTTAAGCTGACAATCTGATGGGCTGTAAACAATCATGACAATTAAGTTAGAAAAAATTAGTGACAATAGGGGTTCTACACTTTATTGCTCTTCAAATCTTATCTCACTGAGACCAGATGGAGTTTAGGCAATATGGGACCTCTCTTTCATTGCATGCAAGAACACAAGAAACAGCTTTTAACAACCCAAAAGCTTTAAAATATCATGTTCTTTCTTACTGCAGCTGGTCACAGAGATCCACTTTCATCGAAACACAATTCCATGGCACAACCGAGTACCTCTTGAATACAAAACAGATGTTGCATCTACTCTAAAATAATCAGCTATCATGCTATCTACCATACTCTAAGCTAGGGGAGGTATTCTGATTCTGAAGGGCAACCTGGAACGCCAATAAAATAAACATTACTTATATACGCTGTCGTGTTGAAAACTAAATATCATAAGACACCACTAAAGACTGATACCCATTCATGGCTTCAGCCCTATTTAAAAAAATAACAAGTCCAATATTTCCTTGGTATTGACACACAAGATTTCATGTTCTGCAGAACAGGTTATTATCACTATCAAAATAAGTCACATTACAAAACAGCATTCTTAACGAATCAAATATGATTAACCGGCAGACAACGGTTATTTACGCAAAGAATAGCAGGCATAACCTCATTTTAATAATACATTACATATACATATTCAGCAAATAAATACTTATAATTTAAATGGCCTCGACTTGTCGGCCGTTTTTTCTTTCTTCATTCTATATGGTCCTTGCATGTATCATCGTAACCTAAAAAAAGAACATAACACGTACAAAACTAAACATATTACTGGCACCTCCATATTCCTGATAGAAAGTGTTGTTACTGAACGACCGGGTCACAAAAAACGAATCACCCCAGCGGACTAATGGGATTCGGAACGCGTTATGCACTTATATATCCGGAAGGGTCTGTTTCGTTCATCGTTCAACAACTTATCTCGTTCACTAATCTGCCTCTTTCAACAGTCAGTCGTTCACTTACATATCTCCTTCGCCAGTGTGTATATCCTTTGGTTAACGGATCCTACTGATGTCTCCTTCACAAGTTCGCTGCAAGTCACAGATTTACTACTAGTTGCTTCAAAAGAAGGTAACAAGAATTATGGTGGGAGCCTCATCTAGGTGTTCGTGTAGTAGTTTGTTTAGGAAACTTGACATTTTAATTCTACCATGTTTATATATTTATTCTTTGATGTTTGTCTTGAAAAATATGGACAGTTATCAAACTCATCCATTCATACAATTAATATGTCCACTGCCACTCAACATTGTTAAATAATACTCCAGGTGATGAATTACACCTGTATCTAAGCGATAAAGAACTTGTTTAACATACATACATACATGCCTCTACGTTTCACAGATCCAAAGCCCGTAATACGGCAGAATATGCAACATGTCAATAATAGACACACTACAAAAGCACAAACAAAAGATACCAATACACACGACAAACAATAATTAGCCAATGCAGTACAAAATATAAATAATTAAATGAAAGATAAAAACATGCAACAAAGCATATCGAAGACCCAAATTTGTATTTCGTCATCATAATTTACGATACAGAATGATGATTACTATTATTATTAACTTTTTGGGCTGTGTAAAAAATTCATTGAGTAAAAACAATGAGCTACAAAATGTTTCCTCGGCGCTGCCCTAAAGTGTGACTTATTGTTTTGACATTCTAAAATTATAGATGGTAAACTATTAAAAATCCTTAACCCAGAATAAAAGACTCCCTCTTGAAAACTCGACAGATTTGCGACAGGCCTGTGTAATTGATTTTTAAACCTTGTATTAATTACGCAAAGATTCCACTGCCTTTAGTTTTATATACGTTTATTTGCAGCACATTTCGAAATTTTTCCACTACATACATAATGCACTCCGTAGTTATAATATTTTACACGTATGTTGGAAACGGCCAGAAAACAAACTTTAACTTTTCAGGGTGTCACGATGGTCATCTTTGCAGGTTTTTACCCAATGTAGTATGTGTAGTCCGTTCTTCTAAAATGTCGGAACAAGCCGACTATATTATACGGCATAAAAATCCAAAAGGCTGCCATTATCAGAACAACAAATCATATTAATTTCGCTATAACGTAAAAAAGCGGATTCACTTGGGTTGTGTCAATGTACTGTTTACAATTCGTGTTTCACTAATAAGGACAAATAAAGATCTCTTTTCAAACATAAAGATGGTGTTTATAACCAGGGTTTGTACTACAAGCAAAATTCATTCATCTGTTGTCTGTCTTACAACAGGAACATAGCCTCTTCCATAGTGAGTTGTCCAATTTGCTGGTGAAAAGAGTCTTCTTCTTGTTGAATGCTGGTTTTGCCATGACAATTCTGGATTTAATTTCACGTGTACATCTTGCATCATTTGTTGTCATGCTACCCAAATAGTTCAATTACTCCACATTCTCCAGTTGTTTTTGGATCTATCATAATCTGTACTGGGGATGGTTGCCTTGAGATTCTCATTACCTCATGTCTGTCCACAACCATTTCCATCCCATAGCATCTTCCAGTTTCAATTAGTCTATCAATCTTGCCCTGTAGTACAGTTTGTCCTTAGCCAGCAGCACAAGGTCATCTGCATATTTCACAATTCAAATCACTTGTCCTATTTTGTAGTCTCCAAACCCTTCAAAAGTTTCCTTGGCAAGGTATCCAGTGTATAAGTTAAATATAATCTGTGACAAACAGCATCCTTGTCTAACTCCTCTTCCAATGTTCACACTTCTTGTCTGTCCTTCGTCCAGTCATACTTTAACACTCTGATCCATATTCAATTTGCTGATGAATCTTCTTTCACTCAAGTTGATACCAGTTTCTTTTGGGATCTGCATTAATTTGGTCCACTTTACACGGTCAACTGCCTTCTTCCAGTCTACGAAGCACCACACTATTCCTCGTCTATGTCCGAAGTTCGTTCTGAACAAGCACAGTATACGCAATAAATGTTAGCTTTAACTTCCCATTATCTATCGGCTCTGTATACCTGTCGTTTACTTGGATCTGGATTGATCTCGTCCACGGGATTTTGCCGGTCCTTATTCACTGACCTAAGTCGTTCCCCAGTCCGCGTTTCGTTTCGTTCATGGATCTAGGGACTTGTATCGTTCACTGGTTTCCAGTTCCTCAGTCGTTCACCAGCCACTTATAACACGGCATCACAAACACCATAAATAAAATATTCATTGGCTTAATATATATCAAAATACAAAAAACAGCTCTAAAATTATACAATCGGATGTTCTTCTAATATCTAACCTAAATGGAAATATTTTCGAGAAAATTCTCATTTTTCATTTGCGCTTAGCATATGAAGGTTAAGTTAAAAAATTTGCGTTGATGCCATTTTCGTTATTGCTAACAAACGTTTATCTGAAAATCTGAACTTCCGGGGCTCTAGTTTTTTGAAAGAGTGAAAACAAATGTTCACACAAATACACGGTACAACATTTCGTAGATGTTTGGCAAGCAAACAGAATAATTTTGGAATTTGATGTGCAATTAAGCAGGACTAACAACGAGGCACTCCAACATCACAAAATTATTCTTTTAACACCTTATCACATTGCAATTTTGTTAGTTCCATTTGTTAAACGTTGTCTGCTTTATCAAAGTAAGAATTATATAGTGCAGTGAATATGGCACAACGGTTTTCATATTCGGTACTCAGCAATCCAGTAACTTCTGAGTAGTAATTTAACTGTAGATTTGAGCTTCTCAAAGTATTGAAATTCTCATTGTTTGTTTGAGTTTCCCAGAGTCGAAGTTTTACCTGAAACCAATAAATAATCAAATATTCCGTCCAGCACAACTAACTATATTATAACACAGTCACATGTTTCGGTCCCTTATTCGAACCATCTTCAGACTATGACATAAAACTTCTGGCAAAAGGCAACCTGGCCACAAAAATCCGAATTTATTTTGTGTGATCTCACAATTAAAATTGCTTGTCTTCTTATTCACATATTTTAGTAGCTGTTGTGTATTTTGTTTTACGTAAGAAAACTAATTATTATAATTTGTGTTGCTAAAATAAATATTCTAAAATCATAAACTTCATTAATTAACGATTTTACAAAATCTACCAAGCTACCAAAATATGTAAGATGAATAACTGTAATTGTTAGTTCGCATAAAAATGTATTAACTACGATGACCAGCGTTGTGCCCGCGGCTGATTATGAGGCGTTGCTAGTTATGCGATATGGAGATCAATTGTGCACTTTCCACAAGAGTTAGGGTCACATCGATACTAATGACTGGTGCTAACGGCAGCGCCACACGTGGAAACAACTGATCATAGAGCACAACTGGTGTTCGAGACAGCGGCGCTGCCGGCAGGTACTTTTTAAAAACGATCGTGGAAAAAGTCAGTACGGTTGGCTTTAGCGTGTGACGCGAACATATCTGGAAAAAGAGGTTGATTTTTAGCAACCAAATATTAATTCTTTCGGGACATTTTTGTTGCAAAGTTTAATTCATCTAGCGAGAATGCGTCCTGTTGTGTACCAGTAGGGTCATAAAGGTTAATATCATATGAAACAAGTCACACGATCGCGGTATGAGTTAGTGAAACCCTCATCAGTTTTACTCTTCACCCCCGAACATGAACCACATTCCACACTCGCATAGCTTTCGTCTCTTTCTGCTACTCAGTTCAGAACCCTGGCATCCAACTAGGACAGTCAAAGATTTGTCCCTTACTCACACTAACAGAAAACATGATGTGACACACATTTAAGAGACACATCTTCTAATATAATTATTTGTGATATCTTAACAGTGAGTAGGCATGTAATTAAAACTCTTTCAAGACGTTGCTATGGTTGATTCATATGTATGTGTGTGAAATATTCTTCCAGGAGAGACTTCTTACCTTGAATGTTCTGATGCTGTATCCTGATCTCGCCACTGAAGGATGCCTGTTCATATGGAATGAAATAAAGAAGGTATATTTAAGTTTTCATTTGCCAGATTCAGGAATCTGTCCAGTGATAATACATTATCATGGAAAGAGTCTTTGAACTGTATTGTTCAGTCCACATGAACATATACATCATTCATTGTTACACCCTGTCGCCATGGTGAGGCACAGGATATTGAGGGGGTGATATGAAATCCTGGCTAATGTCTAGCAGGACTTCATATCTGAAATAGAGGGCACAAGGTGGAACCCCGTCCCACCTGATCCTGCTGTGATGTACATTAACCGAGATTCCACGCATTGCCTGTGGGGTGTGACAACAGTGTGGAATTGCAGTCTCTGCCTGCAACAAACAATTACAGCTTGGGTGGGAATGCCAGTCCAGATCTCTCTATTTCACCACATCCGGTAGGCACCGCCCCAGATAGTGATGTGGTGCTATCTGGAGTTTGTACTTTCCAAGTAGTCATTTCTGAGCAAGGCTCTGATTTCTAGTTGACAGTGAACATTTTGTACGCTTGAGCTATCGTCTTGCATTTTTAGATCCCTTTTGACAATACAAGAAATGTTGGGAACCATTTAGAAGAAAACAAGCTTCCGAAATTCTCATCCAAAATAAAATTTATACGTGAAAACACACAAAAGTTACACTTCAGCAGCAACAGTGAGACTAGAAGGAACCAAATAGTACCGATCCAGGCAAGGCTTACCTCACTGATGTTCTTTCGGTTCATTCCGACAGTCACGATTGCTGCCACACAAGATGCAGCTACCCCACAGCAACAACATTTATGATATGATACAACAGAACACATGAAATTCAACACTCCTGGAAGAGAAGGCAGAAAATATAGCACATTTTGGAGTAGCTGCAACTTGCATACCACAGCCTGACACTTGTAGATGCATGCCAGCTACTGGAGATGATCTGGTAGACAGAGTACAGATCAGTTCTCCATGTAATGTAGAAATTGCAGTCAAATGAAGTTGAAACAGTGTGTGAGCATATACGAGTGGAGTGGTGTGAGATTAAACTGTAAGCTACGGAGGTTGGAGCGTGTTGTGCCGCCACAGACACAGTTCAACTGGGGGCTTGGCTGGACCATATCAGTGCCGGTAAACACTCTCAAACCTCATACTAGATGGAGGCAGAATGTATGCAGGGGACCTGTTTTGCTGGTTTCAGCAGAGGGTGTAAAATCCCAAACTCTTATACACAATGCTTTCAAGCACAGTATAATTTTCAGCTGAGGTGAGGGATTGGAGGGCAAGTAGAAGTTGCTTTTGCAGTATTTGGGTACATTCACTGCAACATCTATGCACGAGAATATTCTGAATGTGAGGACCCCCTGAGTATCCTGGGCACTAGCAGCAATACTCAGGTAATTTAGAAAAAGGGAATTAACCTCTGAGTATCCTGGGCATTAGCAGCAATACTCAGGGCAGCGGGACACACAGAGGAACCTCGGAGTATTCTAGGGCATTAGCAGCAATACGCTAAGGTAAACTGTCACATATTCTGCAGTATTCTCCATCCGCGTCTGGCATGGTTTGCTACTCAGCCCTGGTTCTGTGGTATCAAAGGAAACTTGTCGCTTTCCTACCTTTTGGTGACAGCTGCTTACACGAGGGAATTCCAGTACTTTTCAGTCTGTAAAACAGTAACACTTTTCCTTGAAGTTCTTCCACAAAAGTTCTGGCACCAGTCAAATTTTCCACTTTCACTTTCACTTCCACTTTTAACTTTTCAAATCTTGCACTATATCACACACAACATGTACCATGGTCCTCAGCATTGTGTAATTTCTGTCATCTTTCTCCCCTCCTCGTCTCTTGGTGCTGCACCTACAAAGCATAGACATACAGCATTAGTAATGTTACTCCCCATTGCTTGAGATATGCTTATGGAAGTGCATGGAATTTTCAACACTGGTATTCATTTATTCTGCTTCACCTTACTGAAATTTTGGGAGAATTATATTACAGAGCTGTATGATCAAGCTATTCGACCAGAAAACCTAGAAGTCGAACCTGAAGAGGCTGTAGATGCCAATGAGAAAGGCCCTTACATCTTGCACAGTGAAGTGGGAAAAGCTATCAAGGAGTTGAAGGACAAGAAGGCTACAGGAGATTATGATGTACCTGAGAATGTACTCAAATTGTTTGGAAGAAGATGGTCTCAAACTAAGCACACGACTGATCAACAACATATATGAAACTGTAGAGTGGCCCAAGGATTTTGTTGAAACAATGATTGCCTTAAAGAAGAAGCTAAAAGCTACAAAAGGCATTGACCATAGCACAGTCAGCCTCATCAGACATACAGCAAAGACAGTAGTGAGGATACTTAGAAGAAGGATTGAAAAGAAAACTGAGGATGTGCTTGGAGAAGATCAGTTTGGATTTAGAAGAGAAACCTGAGCTAGGGATGCAATTGGGATGCTGAGAATAATATCAGAAAGAACTCTGGACACAGATGAAGGATTGTGTGCTTGCTTAATAGACTGGCAGAAGGTATTTGACCATGTAAACTGGACCAAATTAAAAGAAACTGGTATCAACTGGCGTGAAAGAAGATTTATCAGCAAATTGAATATGGATCAGAGTGTTAAAATATGACTAGATCAAGGACAGACAAGAAGTGTGAACATTGGAAGAGGAGTTAGACAAGGATGCTGTTTGTCACAGATTATATTTGACTTATACACTGGGTACCTTGCCAAGGAAACTTTTGAAGGGTTTGGAGACTACAAAATATGACAAGTGATTTGAACTGTGAAATATGCAATGACCTTGTGCTGCTGGATAAGGACAAACTGTACTACAGGGCATGATTGATAGACCAATTGAAACTGGAAGATGCTATGGGATGGAAATGGTTGTGGACAGACATGAGGTAATGAGAATCTCAAGGCAACCATCCCCAGTACAGATTATGATAGATCCAAAAACAACTGGAGAATGTGGAGTATTTGAACTATTTGGGTAGCATGACAACAAATGATGCAAGATGTACAAAATTAACTCCAGAATTGTCATGGCAACAGCAGCATTCAACAAGAAGACTTTTTCACCAGCAAATTGATTTAATTTAAGGAAGAAACTAGTAAGGTGCTACATTTGGAGCATGACTTTGTATGGTGCTGAAAGTTGGACACTTCGGAAAGTAGATCAGAAATACCTGGAAAGTTTTGAAATGTGGTGCTAGAGAAGGACGGAGAAGATCTGTTGGACCAATTGCTTGAAAAGTGAAGAAGTATTACATAGAGTCAAAGGGGAAAGGAATATCCTACATACATTGAAAAGAAGGAAGGCTAACTGGATTGGTCACATCTTGCATAGGAACTGCCTTTTAAAACACATTATTGAAGGAAAGGTAGAAGGAAGGATAGAAGTGACAGAAAGACCAGGAAGAAGATGTAAGCCACTGGATGACCTTAAGGAAACAAGAGGATACTGGAAATTGAAAGAGGAAGCACTAGATCACACTCTGTGGTTTAAAATTCTTTTTAATTGAAGATCCTAATTACTGTAAGCAAGGATGTTTGCTAACACAGTGATGTTGTATAATAAAGGCTGTCCAGAAGACCAGCAATGAGATTTCTGGTCATATCTAGTCAGTACAGAGTCTCTGTCCTGGAGGTAAAGTGGGTGGGACATAAGCCAACCACCCACCTCCATCTACCAGTAAGGTTAATAATGAATGGGGCTGTATTTCCTCTCCCCCATACATCTTCTAATATGGTGCTTAACAAAGAACAGAGACAAATGTAATAGTTTGTACATTTATAAGATGTAGGAAATGACTGAGAGGGAACAATTAACCAGTCAAGTTTGAAGCTGTTGTTTGTCGACCCTGTAATACACAGGTTTCATTACAGTTCAGTATGTATTAATGTCCTATATGAATGAAATATTCAAATTTTAATTCATATGCTTTATAGAACTGTCATTTCAAGCAGTTAATATCTTTACTGGTAGACATGGCATTTAGAGGGCGAAGTTGTTGCTGTGCATAATTAATTACAGTGCCAAGAAGATGTATGGTAATTGGAGTTATAGTTCCACATATTTGTAATGTACATACTGGATGGAGGTGAGTGGTTGATTTCACAACCTGCCGCTGTACCATTAGGGATAAAAGCATGTGGTACCTAATGGACAGGAGGTTGGATGAACCCCGGAAACAGTTTGGACACTGAAGAATTGATTTCCTTTTGCCGTGGTGGGAATCAATTACTGAATTAGTGGCCTCTTGGTATGTACCCAATTGGGTGACAACAGGCTTACATTCCAGCACTGATTCCTTTTTATAAAACCCCTTCATATAGGACTAAAACACTGGCTCTGTAAAACACATTGACATGTTATAATTATGTTGTGTATACATTTTCATTTTAATGCTTGATACTGTTATGATGGCACACTTCCCACTTCACACTACAGACATCCACAAACGCGGCCCAACATGGCAATAAAAATTGTAATCACGTCGTGCATTTCTGTAATTTATTGTTTATTCTATGTCGTTACCTTTAATATTTCTGTACTAATACATACTGATGCAAGGAGCCCACGTTTGAACGTGTTTCAGTAACAGTGAAAACGAAAAGTAACGTCAATTGAAGAAGGCGCCAAAAAGTAAAACATAGCACTTTCACCTGCAGTAGTGGTGCGTATCATTATCACAAGAATACAAGCATGTATGAACTGCATTTAACACGTTCACTTTCAAAATATGATACGTTATTTCAACACGACTGTTATGATGAAATAAACATCTTAAAATTCGTTCGTCTGGCCCCGCTTACATTCCTGCTGGTTTCTTGGTTTAAGACCGCCGCACACGTCGCAAGGCATCATGGTTGGCTACACCCCCCCCCCCCCTTCACTGAATCGATACGTGACGGGGCAAAACAGAGGTGGCGCGGATACTGCCGTGAGGGTAATGACTGAAGGAAATGACGAAAGCGCGTGGAATGGTTTATGTTTGAGTTATTTAACGCTATTACTCCAGCTATATTATAGAGAATCGAATAAAATGGCGAGAAGGTAAATTAATGTCACGTAATATTTTGAAGGAGGTGGTCGTAGCCTATTTGAAGGCACTGTGCCGGTGTTTGCCTGTAAAGACTGGATAAAACCATGAACAACCGCAAATTAGACCGAGATTTGAACTGCGTAGGCTAGCTTCATGAATAAACTACAAGTCTTGGAGCGATAGGACTACACTACAGGAGCTGTAACACTGGAAACTATTTATACGATGCAGATAAGATTGCGATACGATTAGCTTATGATAAGACTCTACCCTTGGTTGCAAATGGACCTCGCACACTGCAGACATAGCGATAACGATATGTTCACGACAGGCCGATACGATACGATAACGACTCAGCATTAGGCCCGTCTCAAACAGAACGCTACTTGCTATACGGTTGCGGTGCGATGACGATACAATGCATACGACATGATACGGGCTTCGCATTTGAGTACCCATTAAAGTAAGCCTAGTTTATGTTCTTAAGTCACAGTATTTTCAGCAATAAATTGTCTTTCTCGCGTTCAGTAAATCAACCAACAAAATACACTGTATCTATGGAAAATCCGTAATGGTCTGTGCTATACAGTATATTTTGTTGGTTCATTTAAATTAATTATAAATATGCGGAAGTGTGCTACATTATTTTTCCTGATTCATTTGATTCGTCCCCGATGTTTTCCTACACTAGATCAATGTTGTCCTTTCTTGCGTCACAGGATTTTTACAGCCATACACGTAACCTAACACGGCACTGTAAAGCCCGTACTTCCGCCTTCTGTGGCACAAATCATACACCTGTGGCGATATGTTTACGACTGAGTGATAGACGACACACATACTGAGGCGTCATCGTATCGTATTGGCCTGGCATGAACATTAGTTACCGTGTCGTCTTAAGTGTGCGAGGTCCCACTTGAAGCCAAGGGTAGAGTCTTCAGAATTATAGTCTGCTAAGATCTGCCCTCTTCTGGGATATTACGCGGCGTCGTGTGGTAATTGTATACCGACGTTTCGGGACAACGTATCGGTCCCCGTCCCGAAACGTCGGTAAACAATTACCACACGACGCCGCGTAATATCCCAGAAGAGCGCAGATCTTATCAACATCGCGGCTGAAGCCTATAATCAAGGTTGTAGTCTGCTATTAGGAAATGCAATAAGAAAGTTTAGTTTGACTCACGTTAAGCAGAATATACTAAGGATTTGCAGTAAATACTGAACTTTGGGTTAACAAAATATGTAGGCCCTAGGACCTACCAAATTTAAATAATAGGCCTATTGAGAATATGAGTATGAAATTTGTTTTGTACGTTACCGTACAACGCTGCATCATCTGCAGAGGTTATACAACCTCGGATAAATGGTCTATGTGTTGTGAATTTGGAAATTTAAGGGATGTAAGCGACCATACCCGATGTAGGCCTAAAGCCAAGGAGAATACTGTGTTTGGATGTAAGAGGAGGCTGCAGTAATTACGTGATGAGGGGCTTCATATTTTGTAAGCCACTCCTCGCCGAATATTAGGATCATCAAATGACGGAGGATGATACGGATGGGGCATGTAGCACGCATGGGAGAGAAGATATGCATGCAGAGTTTTGATCGAAAAACCTGGTGGAAAGTGGCCCCTTGCACGACCTAGATGTAGGTGGTAAGATAATATTTTAATTAATTTTTAAATAAAAGGGATAGGAGGATGTGGACTGGATTAATTTTGTTCGGAATTGGGACAACGGTGGGTTCTAGTGAACACGGTAATGGACCTTCGTGTTCCTTGACAGACTTGGCCTGGGTAGCTGAACGATTGTTGAAAACGTGATTCATGAAGTTCATTTGTGAGTTCAATACAGCCGGCAGAGGCTACAGAAAGGCGTCCCATGTATCAACCCCCCCCCCCCCCCCCCCCCCCCCCCCCCGCGCCTCATATTTCCCTGGAGCTATTATGCTTCCTCTTCCAGCTTACTTGCCTATATTCTATTCCTGTCGTGTAGGCAGGAATGTTGGCAGTGATGACCACGTGAGAACCTGCGTTAGCGACGAACGTTTCAGGCCGGTCGAGATAGGGCAGCAGGTGTTGGCAGGAAGTACGTAAAAACAACAGTAAGCAGAGCGTAGGAAACCTTCGGCGCTCGGTATAGGGGCGGTAAAAAAATACGAGCCTGCTTGGAAGACAAGGTTCTGTGTCCTGTTAAACTGGATAATGGTACATGTTGAATCATGTTCCGACCAATTTACTTGTGAGTGAAGATATTCGTAGGTACACACCAGGTAAGGGTCTGGGTGGGTTCCATCCGACCAGACTTGCTGGTAACGAAGAAAAATATTCCTGCCTTCTACCGGAGATCGTACTTTGGTAACCAATCCCGTAGCCAGTTACTGTAATGGCTGAGCTATCCTAGCTCTTTAAATGAGGCGCTAGGTCAGTAAAATAAATTGGCAGGCCTATATCCCCACCCGCGTTATGACTGGCTACGAGCTGGAAGACCAGGCTTCAATTCCCGGCTGAGGAAGGGAGAGGTAAAACACGTTTGTGCTGATTGCAGAGGTAGGCATGCTGCATGTCTTGGCATATCTCTTGGCCCTTGCTTCGATTATCCTGATAGTATTTTGTGAAATTAGCAAATTATGAGCCCTTCGGTACGGGTATGCAATTTTCCATCCTTATGTTTCTTTAAGTCCAAATAGTTATTATTTTAAGCTTCCTGTTCTGAGATCCGAACATTCTCGACGCAACCCTATATTCTGCCTAAGGAGACGAAGTTTTACACCCATACAAAGTAAGGTGTGGAATTACAGTGAACATGATTGATCTACCATGCTTACGAAACGTCGGTCGGTAGGCTACTTTCCTATCAAACTATACTGCGTCGCGTCCCAGAAGACGGCAATCTACATAGTCACTACCGTGAGAACTTATGATATTACCGATAGATTTACTTTGTTTTTTTATGGTAATTACCTATTTGCTCTTTTCCAAGACACATATTTTCTAATATATTTTAAAATTTATGAATTCGGGGTGCATTTCACATTTGATGGCCTTTAAGGATCGATGTTGAAAAATTGTATATTGTATTTTATATTGTAAAGGAAAGGAAGAAAGGAAAATTTGCATATCCCTACCATTAGTCATGAGGCAATAAACACAAAGGTCGCAAGAAACGAGCTTCCGAAAGTGTCCTGTAATTGGGGAAATACGGTAACTGTAGACATACGTGTTGCATTCCAAATCTCATGATTTCCTTGGCCTTTCCTAATGGTGTAGTCTGAGTACATCAGTAGAAAAGTTAAAAAGCACTGACGACAACTGGTCACTTACCTTGATTTCTCTGATCGTGTGAATTCTTGTCAGTGACAAAGAAATTAATGAAAATTTTTGCGAGACCAGCAAGTTAATTACATAGGGTAACTTATGCATGGCTACATCAATATGAAAATTGTGGAGTAATATTTGATCCCGGTGTCCGTTCGGTTTAAGGCGTAGGTCTGCGGCCGCTACGATTGCTGGAATTTCGGGTTCGAATCCCGCTGAGGGCACGGTTGTTTGTCTGTATGTTTGTTGTGTCTTGTGTAGGTAGCGGCCTCTGCGACGAGCTGATCACCCGTTTAGAGGAGTCCTACCGGGTGTATGTGTCTAATTGTATGTGATCTAGAAACTTCAACAAACAGGCGGCCTAGGCCCGAGTTGAGATGCGCCACAAAAAAAAAACTTTAATTTCAAATAGTTCAACTATTCAAGATTCCCCACACTTTATGGAACCCAAGGTTCATTATCGTGTTCATAGGATCCTGGCACTTCGCGCTTCCATGAGCCACATGAATCCGGTCCACGCCATCGATTCCATCTAATATTTTTCTTAAAGTTTCCCGACTACAACACTGTATGACCTTCGTTTCTCCTCTGTATGTATCACATGCCCCGCCCATCTCGTCGTCCTTGATTTGACCACCCTAATAATATTTTGTGAGGAATACAAATCATGAAGCTGCTTCTGCGGTTTTCTCCAGCCCCCCCTTCTACTTTTTCCCTCTTGGGCCCAAATATCTGCATCAGCACCCTACTTTCGAAGACCCGAGGTCTCTGTTTTTTCCTTAATGCGAGAGACCAAGTTTCACGCCCATAAAAGCAAAATGAAATTCTGTGTGTTTTAATATTATGTTTTTAGACTGCGAACTGGAAGGCAAAAGATTCTGGAGACAGTAGAGTTACATAATTAAATAAATAACAATTTATTTCTTGCATAAGTTATCAACTTGGACCTGTTTTGGTGTGTTAGGTGGTAAATATAAAACATTGTCACAAAATATTCTTATATTCTTCGGCAATATCTAGAAAATGAAGTAAACGGAATTTTTATTTCTTAAGCTTTATATTTTATATGAGGGTTTTCTACACAGAAACATCATATGCAACATTTTGAAAACGTGGCGTTTTTTTGAATACCTTGACTAAGAATACGATTAGCACCGTTTCATGTTTTTAAATGATTAGGCCTGTAATTAAATAGTTGAAAATTATAACTGTGTATAAGTTGAAGTTTTTTTATTTCTTAACTAGTTGAGGAACTATTAATTAGCTTCGCAAGGAGGACTGTGGTCTATGAAGTTTGTCACACGTTTTTAACTCGATAAAGTTCAGTTTCACTTCTAAAAGCCACAGGCCTGCGGGACAACATTGTAGAGTAGGCCTACTGAAAAATTATAGGCTATATCCTAGACTCAGGGCCGGTTTTAAACGGCGCAATGCAGAAATAAACTTAGGGGCACTACCTATGCATATCCTCAACACCCCCCCCTCACCCCTTCCGAATGGTAGGGCCTCATCTAGTCGCAGAGGTTGCGATAGCCGTAAACCGGCCCTGACTAGCCCAAGCACAGTCAAAATGGCGAACGAGCAGAATTATAAAGCAGCAAAGAATCCACCAATAGGGGCACTTATTAAAAGTAACATCTTCAGTAATGGCAACAACTCGACATAATACTTACATACCGCCCAGAATGGTGGAATGAATCATGCAATGCATAAGCAGCAAGTGTATGTTTTGTAAATTACATTTATAATTATTAGACCTATTGGGCGTATGTAAAATACAGGCAGCTATGCAGCTTACTTCCTGCCATGCTGCAAGAGCTTCTTGACATTACCTGTTAATTGACATCTTGTAGCGCAATAATTTTTCTACGTCTAACGAAACCCATGTTCCAAGTAATTACTTGCATGTTGGCTCTTGATCGGGCTATGGTTAAGAAAGAAAAAATTGCGTTGCACAATGTATTTTTTAATTTTTTCACCCTCACGTATTCA
Organism: Reticulitermes speratus; assembly: GCA_021186555.1. Taxonomy (NCBI): domain Eukaryota; kingdom Metazoa; phylum Arthropoda; class Insecta; order Blattodea; family Rhinotermitidae; genus Reticulitermes; species Reticulitermes speratus. The sequence goes on from JAJKFL010000002.1 coordinate 21,615,827, forward strand.
CCTTCGTCTGAAATGAAGTCGCCGTGCAATTGAAGAGAATCAATCTATCGAAATCTAGGTATCGAATTACGAAATGGTCTTAGATTTAATTTCAAATCTTTGTTGTCTGTGTCTACTTAATTCCTATATCATAATTATCCTACCCAAACATTTTAAGAGTATTATAAAATTAGAAATACTAATAAATAATCAGCATTCCCTGGCGGGAACGACAAGCCTAAGTTTACCCCCTCCCCTTCGCCAATCGCAAACCCCCGCAACAGGAAGTAACTATTTCCCGCTGCATTCCGCCATTAATGAACACTGTTGTTTGTGGAACAACAGACTTAGTTCACCGAGTCGTATTTCAAATTTACAAGTGTCTGAGCCCGTGTAACACCGGGTTTTTTTCAGACCTCGGGATTTTTCCCCATACTCTTGCATACATGTACCTTCCTGTTCTTTCCATTTGTATTGCCTAAGTGGTGAAACATTACTAGCATGAGCATACCTCCACATAACAAAATGCTGTTTCCCATTTCTTTCTCCTCTAAACTTACATATGGGTATTGCCATAGTGACTTTCAATTCCCATTTACATCTAGTTTAAATAGATTTTGACCTATCAGTTGTACATTTTATTACAGAAACATACAGTAACGAGTCTGTATACTTTTGAAAGTTGCCATGTATGTATTCAAGAGATATGGGTACCATGTTGCATTCAGCTTTCCATAGGACTATAAAGGTCATTAAAGTACATCACAAAAGTTGTTCCTTTTATGTTCGACTGTAGTGTTAGGCGAAAGGAATGTGTTTTTGTGTATATCCATGTAGCTACACATATTGCTTGGAGGAAGCTCACTGTAGCAAGTTCATATGTCACCGTGGTAGAATAGGGTGCTGTTTCTGTGTTTGTCCACCCATAAAATTTATTTTCACCAACTGGGACAGTGACGAAGTAATCCTCACCAAAGTTTGCTATGGTTGAAGGTGTTGCATAAATCAATGCATATATCTAGATTAGTACACAGTAAGAGATGCACCATTTTAAGATTAATTCATTTTTGAACAGTGTGGAGATAAACATGGATGCAGTTTTGACTACAGAATCTTTCATGAATTTAAAATAGAGTTCCAACAATAATATATTTAATGCCTAAAATGAAAATGTTTGTATGCTTCTGAGTGAGCATATTGGTGGGTGATGGACATGTATTCTGAAGCTTGACATTCCACCTCAAATTCTATCAAATGAAACCATGAACTTGTTGTTAAAAAGAAAAAAGAGCATACTGGAGAATGACGGAAGTCAACATGCTGAGCTGAGGACCAGTCATTGTATGGGAGTCATGTATATGGGAATCAGAACCATTTCTGTACATTTGTGCAGTTGCAGTATGTATTATGCTCTTTATCATTCTGTCTTCTGTTGAAACTTAAAAAAAAAGTACTGGAAGTAGTGCATTCAAAAATTGCTGAGGGTATTGGTGGACCATGTAATGATTTTTCTTCCTGTTTAGCAATTATAATGGTCTACTGTAGACACTAAACTTTAGCACCTGCAATGTTACAATATTACATGTAATTAAAAGTGTTATGTAATAAAATGTAATAAAATACAATTTAAACCCAGTATGAATGCCTTAATATGATGGACGTGCCTGTTCTGTGGACACCTCTGTTTCAGTGTATTAATATAAGGCTCACATATGGGTATTACTTGCATATTACATTTACGTACAGCCTTAAATTGTAATTTATTTCCGTCAAGATGAAGTGTTGCATAATGGAGTTTTGAGACATGGGTAGCTGTGGTACCATGGCTTTTTCTGCTGCTGGACTGCAAGTGCCTGCTTTCAGTGCTACATTCACAAAGACATTCAACATTTAATTATGCTCACATGATTGGTTGCAACATACATGCTTCCAGCAGTCACTAACTATTATCTGTTCCCCTACGGAAGGACCCATTATGACAGCTTTATGTTATGCCATGTGACTGATCAGTTACTATCAGAGAGTCGAACTGTTCATTGATGGGTCATACAGTTATTCAGGCCACTGTAGTTACAAAGCAGAAATAAAGAAACACACTTTATGTACTGACCTACTGATGTGACAGAATTTTCATCTTCTTATGTTGCACTTTACCTGCATGCATCGCTAATCAACCTGTTTCTTTCCTTAGACCACCAATGAATATAAATTCTTGTGATGCGTGTCATGATACACTCTTCCAGTTGGTGATGAAGAAAACAACCGTAGATGTAACACATTCAGCTGTGATATATGGGTGGGCTGCATTCAAATGAGCCACCTCTACCATCACAGTAACAAGTAGAATGACAGCAATACAGTCTCCACCAACTTCTCAAAAGGATAGATGAATGTTCCATGTCACTAGTCTCCTTGAAACATATTAAGTTGTTGGTTGATAACACCATTTGAGATATCAAATATGTATTATATGCTTTGTAGTTGATATCATGAAGCGGCTGTCTGGCAATGAATCTGCTAACATGCTGCTGTCACTAGCAAACACAGCAGCATCCCCTTCCTGTTGACATTACTGCAAATATAAAAATTGTCATTATCATCAGAGCTTTCACTTTTGACACTTCTGGCAGGATTAGGTAGAGAAGAATCAGATTCCCTGAGCATACCATAGTAGTCCATAATATGATCCCAGTATAATGAGTGCCAGTATAACAGAATTTTCAGCCTAATGAAAAAATTGTTCATCCTCTACCAAAGCACCATTTACTGTTATGGGAAAAATATTTCACTATAACAAATAAAATATCATGAAAGTACAGTGTAACAAAGTATTTTGTGCCTTTGTTTATTAGCAGTAATTTAGTTCTGCAGTATTTTAACAAAATATAATGAGAGTTTGTATTTTGTATGTTTATGTATGTATGTTGTATGTATGTATGTATGTATGAATGTATGTGTGTGTGTGTGTGTGCGTGCATGTGTATGTGTGTTTCTGTGCCTGTATCTGTGTCTGTATCTGCATAAAATTCTCTTAAATACTGTCATACAGGAAGTCTGCCCTACCTATTACTAAATTCAACAATATTTTCTATATCTCCAAAGGCTTCACACATCACACTTTGTAAATCATTTTTTGAAACAACTTACAATGCTTATATACTCTGAATACACCATGGAGCACCATAATGATGTACATTCTTGCAAGATTGCATTTTAAATCAGAATAAGCACAGTTTGTCCTCCTGTGGACAGTAAGGTGAGTTCTTGTTGAAATGAAGTTTTATAGCATGCATTGTTCAATATTTATATTTTTGAGTGGTGTTTGTAAGGTAAAGGTATAATTGTCCCTCTGCATGCCATAAAGGCATATTAGGGAGTAAAGTTGCAGCTCTGCTGTGCTCTGCTGATTCTTAACCTTGACATTAGGTAGATGTGAGAGTAAAGCATCACACACTGACTGCTCTGTGTGGTGGGAAGGAGGACCCAGTACCTACTGAATAGAAAGGTGAGTGGGTCACGAAAAAATCCTTGCTCCTGCTGGGTAGCTGATTAGGAATATTTGTTTAGGGTTTCCAAAAGAATGTGTATTTGTTTGCTGTCAGTCAAAACAAGATTCTGTTGACAAATAAATGCACATTAATTACTAAGGAACTTAGTTTCATCAATTAGGCATTTAATCATATGGTTCAATAAAGCAACTGTTTTTTTTCTGATATTTGTGTTTGGCACAAGGTGATTGGAGAAATTTAATGATCATGTGGACATGACTGTATTTCAGGTTCATAAGGTTCAGTTAGTGAGCCTCTTATATTGTTGTTTTTTTCGGCATGTATTTATGGAATGTAATTGTTGTCTTGTTTGCTTGGATATATGTTTTGGTAAAGGCTGTCTGACTTGTTGAAGGTTGTTTAATCACAAGAGTTTGTAATATCATTTAAACACTACAGCCTAAATTTCGTATAAGCTATCAATATTGTGTGCAGTATGTTTTTAGAAATGATTTTTTCTTGGGTTATTGAGGAGTGACTTCAAATTCCAGATTACTGTGAAATGGTTTAATCTACTGTGGGGGAATGTCAGGTGAAATTCTAACACATACTGGCAGTCCATACTCGGGTTTAAAGTTTTTCCCTGTTCAGAGTTGGCAGAGACAAAGTCTTTCTGTTTCATTTCGTTAGCTTCTGGTGGTTGTTTATTATCACTTTGTAGTTTATTTGGGTTTCTATTGTTCGATTTCCAAGTAGATGTGCTTACAGTGTGTGAAAATGGAGGGGGGGGGGGGGGTTCAGAAAACCACAGTACAGATTTAAAAGGCTACTCCATGCACAGCAGTAGGCCAATATTTATATTCTGGTGTTGAAGAATTAATAAGTCTGTTTTCTTTTCTGCCATCAGGTGTTATTTGTTCCACAGGTACATTTTTTACACTATATTTCATATACAAGTGTTGTGCAAGACATTGTCTTTCCTTGTACCAAGGTGGTAACTGCTTGAATATTGTCTGGAAACTTCAGTATTCTTGAATGTTATTCATCACACACAGTGAAGTGATGAAAAACAGTGTTGTATGTAATTTGGTGAACAAGAGCTATGAGGTTGAATACAAATATCTTTGATGGAAACTTATTTGAGTATTGAGCTGTATTGAGTATTGAGGTTTTTGCAGAGTCATAAACAAGAAGAACAAAATCCTAGTTTCAATTTCAGCTGTCCAACATATCTATGAATATCAACCTCTCCCTATGAAACAGTTTAAAATGGTCAAGTTCAAGAAAATTTGGACTGCCCTGTGAAACATCAGTAACTATTTGCCAATCTGAACAGTGTTAAACCCCATATGAATTTAACTGGATTTTGGATTGACTGAGTGAAATATATGTTTTTTAAAATAAATCTGATATTGAACTTCCACAGATGGATATGAATGAAGTAATACTGGTAAAACTGCTGCACATACATTCAGTTTTACTCCAGGAAGTAGTAGATACCTTTGAAATTCCAGGATTTCAGAACTGAAATTATAATTGGCAGTTTTGGTGGGATGGGAATGTCTGTTAGTTGAATAGTTACATTTTTTTATTCACTGGGTTCTGGTGTCTGCTGCTGGAGCCCACGCCATTATTGTAGTATTGCAATCTTATAGATAGATGGCTTAGCCAACAACATGGTGAAATAGCAAGTAATACATTTGAGTTGCATATCTGTAGGTGTCAACTGCAGTTATCATGGTTCTTATGTGGGGTTTATTTAGAATAAGAGTACTGATGCCAAACATGATAGATAGCTCTACCAATATTGCTGAACATTTTGTAATAAAATTTTGAACAAAGCTACCAGTACAGTAAACAGTATTTTGTAAATTTTGAATTTAATGTCATACTTTGGCTTTCTTTATATGAGGGTTTACATATCAATAATTATGAAGCCATAATTAATTATACCACATATATCTCCCTTATATGTTATTTAATTATTGAACCAGTGTATGATGAGTCTATTCAGATCTCCAATAGTACTGCCAACACTATGCCATTCCCGCATAACTTCCTACAGACTGTTGTCAGCTATTCCCACACTACACGAGATACCTAAGAAACTGTCAGTAGGCCTCCTATGTTTATGATGATGACATGTACCTCTATTCCCAAGACCTGTACACTGAAATTAAACAGCACAGCTCATCAAACAAAATAAGGCAGTCTAGTAGTAACAGTATGCAAAAACTGGTGTGTTACATACCTTCAGTATTGCAACTCCTTGTAGGCAGGGTCAGTGGGCAGGGACAGAACATGCCACCAGGGGATGGGAGGGAGATGTGGAAGAAGCATAAAAGACATCTGTTAGACCAAAATCAGTTTTGACTACAGAACTATACATATTACTTTATGCAAACACAAGTAACTGGTGAATGCCAACATAAGCTTATCGGCTGTGATCCATGTGTAATAACTGATATGACACCAACAGAATTCAGAGACTTAATTTATGCAGGCGAATTCAGCCCATACTCTCTGGCAAGCAAACATGCCAAAGCATGACATAAGCATTGGTAATTATGTTCAGACAGTATAATAATTGGACCGATCGTGTGAGAAATGAAGAAGTATTGCACAGAGTCGAGGAGGAGAGGAATATCCTACATACAATAAAAAGAGAAAGGCTAACTGGATTGGTCACATCTTGTGCAGAAACTGCCTTCTGAAACACGTGATTGAAGGAAAGTTAGAAGGAAGGATAGAAATGACGGGAAGACGAGTGAGAAGACGTAAGCAGCTGCTGGATGACCTTAAGGAAAAGAGAAGATACTGGAAATTGAAAGAGGAAGCACTGGATCGCACCCTGTGGAGATCTCGCTTTGGAAGAGGCTACAGACCTGTCATAAGACAGACTACAGAATGAAGTAATATAACATAAAGAATGCCATTACTTTTGACTACTGCTACTACTACTACTACTACTACTACTACTACTACTCTACTACTACTACTACCAACCACACAACAACAACACAACAACAACAACAACAACAGCTTCTTTCCATATTTTGCAGTTCTTTATTTAATGTGAATGTAAATATTTCAAACCTTGTATATATTTAGTTATTTCATTATTTTTGGTTTGTACACTATGAAATCTTTCTAAAAAAAATGTAATTTTCATCAATTGAAAGAACATAAATATTAGCTGAATTTAATGAACTGTACTCTTAAAGCAGTTTCCCTTTTTTTTTAATTTGTTCAATAAATTAATTTAAATTGTCCAATGTAGTAGTACACAGCATGCCATGCTCACCCCTCAGGTAAGTCTAAACTCTTTAATTTCCTGAAAAGAAGCGTGGAATATATGTAAGAACATTTGTCTGGCAAATGTATAGTTGATATGACCAAGAATTTTGTATTTGTAGCAGTGGGAATAGTCTTTGCCAGTAACTGTAACCATCCCTTCCTATTCATGAACAAACACCAATATATATTAATCACTTGTCTTTCATGCTGCTCCTTGAAATATTAAAACCTCATCAAGGTAGCATCAAAATAACATGAATCTAGTAATTGTGTTTGGCATAGGAGATGCCCTTTTCCAGAATGCAGATTGGGAACATCCTGTACAACCACGGAGATCAAAATGTTTTAGTTACTGTACTTGCCTTGTACCATGTTCTACAAATGCAGGACCCTGTTCATTTCATGGCTTATTCTTGTATGCACATATGATCAAGATCTAACTTTAACATGTGCTTCAGTAGAAGATAGAACCGTGAAAATTAAGCAACAGATTACTTCATCCAACAAAAGGTACAAATTATGTTTAAAGTTATGAGTACAGAATATGTCTGCTGACAAGTACAAGTATGGTTATTGTTTAAGAAAGGCTGGTTCAGTTTTACCAATCTCAATTTAGAAGATTACATACTATTTTCTTTTTATTCTGGGTTTTATTCTTAGTTGGTAGTGAGATATTGGTTACATACTATTTTGTTGGATCTAATCCCACTAGTCTAGGAACTAGCTACAAGACTAGATGGCATCATACCCCAGAAGTGGGAAAAGTTTATAGTAGCACTGTAATAATCTCAGACCTTGCAATCTGGATTCATTTGTTAGTAACCAAGCTGGCTGGAGCAGTGGTAACACCCTAAACATGTATTCAAGTGGTACCCATTTGAAATCGTCACTGTGTTACCAGTACTCCTGATGGTCCGCGGAGCCAGGGTAGCATAGTCATTGTAGTAAGTAAGGTATGGGCTGGATGAACCGGGGTTCGAATGCCAGCAGGGTCAAGAGATCTGCTTCTTTTATAAAATGTTCAGACCCACCAAGCCTCCTATTGAATGGGTAGTGGGGGCTCTTTCCCCGGGGGTAAAGCGGCCGAGGCATGAGGCAGAACAATCACCTCCATCTATTGCCGAGGTTAAGACTGAACATAACTATCACTCTACTCCACCTGTATGCCTTCATGGCATGTGTAAGGGCAAACCATTTTTATTGCTAAGTCACCAACTGAATGCACTATTTATACCTTTTTTACCTTGATACATATAATTCAGATGAGACAGTATTTCACAGCCGTCACACAGTATATATATGACGTGAAAGAATGAGGACTGCAAATATACGCATAACTCATGCAGTGGTTCTTTCATGTCAAAGGTTAGAGTGTTGTGTCAGCCAGTGGAATGGATAACCGGTTGGGGAAATCCCCGTGATTCGATAATCATGACTTATATTTATATTTATATTTACATTCCTATTTCTTAGATCCTTCTTCTGCTATACACGGATTGAATATGAAATTGGTCATAGTTAAGGTACAGATGCAAATAGCATATATGTCCAATAGTAACAAGACAAGTTACAAAGAAACTCAATACAAACAATGTAACAAATGAGACATGGAATAGTAATAGTCATAAATAACACGCCCACATTATATATCCACACAGTAAAGCTCAATAATACAAAGAATAGCAATCCATTATCCGTAGTTAGGTATAGTAACAATTCATCCAAAATTAGTTCATACATCATAAAATTTATACATAAATGTATTATCAGTTAACAATGTGCGAGGTAGACAAGAACTCATCAACAGAATAAAAAACATTCATTGCAAGATACCTTCGTAAATGATTCCGAAACCTGGATGTATTATTTTGGAGATCAACTATGTTAGAAGGTAGTGTGCATTAAATACTTCCTTATAATTATTAGCAAACTTACTCCAAGATCTCGTAACAGGGATCCTGAATACTGACATGTTTGAAGAACGGCATCCAAAAGAACCCACAATAAATTTCAGTATTCTGTAAGTTTGTGGGACCTCCACACCGTGGAATTTGCAGGGGCCATATCTGTGCCACCGGTGTCAGCACCAGCTCAGTTTCATACAATATTTCGCTGCTGTTATGTATATGCATATATACATATACATGATATATATATATATATATATATATATATATATATATATATTGCAGTGACTACAGTGGATGTTTCAAAGGTCTATGATATACTTCACTGAAGAACGGGTGTTTATGCGCATCCTCATGTAACTCGTGTAATATTACCTCTAGTATAGTTACACAATATGTAATAGTGTTTTTATATGTGGGTCATCTGAACTTTCCTTTTGTAGGTCACTTCTGTGGCCTAGTTCTCAAACTTTGCAATACTACAAACCCCTGAAATGATAAATGAATTTGATCGACCACCTCCTGCTTCATGAATGAAACCAATTATTTCACTGGGGTTTGGGTTCGGCAAGAAGTAAACAACACTTACTTTTAATAATTAAATTTGCACTGCTGGTGTGCGGCAGCATGTTTTGTGCTGCATGTAAGGGTCATTTAAAAAAAAACTACAGTATTTGCCAGAAATTTGAAATTTCATGCCAATATGCTACAGTTGTAAGACACAAAATAAATGGTTCAACATTTTTGTGCGCAGTCCTGTATATTGCTATAACCAAACCTAATGTTGGTAAAATTCTAAGCCAGTAAATGTTCAGTGGTGACTGGTGACTTATCCTCTACTGGCATTGTTGAATATCATTATAATATTTAAAATGTTGTGGTGTAGAGGTTAGTATCTTGCTTTGTATTCAGGAGCTACTTGGTGTGAATCTTAGCCAGGAGGCTAGCCATCATTAAAGAGGTGTTTTGTGACACTTGCTCAGAAGGTATGAGTATGAGTACGGGTCGGGCCCTTGCAGTCCCGATGCACGTAGGCCTTTGACAGGCCCTTTGTGCCCCTTAACTAAAGTCCAAGTCATAAGAGCCCTGTCCTTGTAATAAAGGTCCAGATCGCCCCCAGACTTAGTTCTCTGACAACCTCAGGGTCCAAAAAGAAGGAACCCAGATAAATGTGTCTGTGTGTCGCCAAGGCTTCACATTCACACAAAACATGAGCTGAGGTCGTCTCCTCTGTTCCGCATTTCCTACACAAAGGACTGTCGCTCAGTCCCATAATGTGAAAGTGTCTTCTCAAGGGTTACGTCCGGTAAGCAGGTCAATAACCACCCTGGATTGCGTCCATTAAAGGACAGCAGCCTGGTCCTAACGGCAATACAGGGGCCCAAGATCAACTCTCGAGCCTGTCTCTGAGTGCCAGCAAGTCCCTGCCACAATGTCAAGTGCTGTTTATCCAACAAGCACTGAATTTTCTTCTTTATACTCTGCCTTGAGACTCCCAGGGCCGGCTCCGGTCCGACAAAATGGTGAACGGAACCCCCCTTGCGAGCTCATCGGCAATTTTATTTCCACGTATTCCAGAATGTCCGGGGACCCAAAAGAGTCCCACAGAGTGATAGGTGGAGATGTCATTCAACGCCCTTTGGCACTGCCATACTAATGGGGACGTTGTTTTAGCAGCCTGTAAAGCTTTCAAAGCTGCTTGACTATCAGAGCAAATATTAATGTATTTCTCTGATCTAGCATTAGCTTGTATTTCATAAGCACAAGCCAGGATAGCATATATCTCAGCCTGGAAAACTGTTACATATTTTCCTAGAGAGATACTGAGCCTCCTACCCGAGGACTGCCCATAGACTCCGGCCCCTGCCCTCCCCCCCTGCGTTCTGGACCCATCTGTATACCAGACGAGCCCCTTTACCACAGGTGGGGACCCAGGTCCCTTGGTCCACTCTTCTCTAGTCAACATGTTAACCCTATACTTGGGTTCAAAATTATATGTCGGCCTCATAATATCGTTCCCCATATTAAATATGGGATCCGATTTTTGAAGCCGCGTTAATATGGTGCTATGCCCACCATTGGGGTGTAAGTAAGACCAGCACCCCAGACTCCAGAGTCGATGTGCAGCCGACCTCGCCTCGCCTTGAACCACCAGATCAAGTGGTGGAAGGCAAGTGAGCACCTCTAAGGCACTTGGTGTAGTGCACATAGCCCCCGTTATTCCCAGACAAGCAAGTCTCTGGATTCTCCTCAGCCGTTTCTTGGCACTAGCTGTCTGACAGCCGGGCCACCAGACTAGAGATGCAAAGGTGATGGATGGCCGAATGATAAAGACGTAGAGCCAGTGGACCACTTTGGGTCGCAGGCCCCATGTAGCACCAAAAGTCCTCCTACAGGCCCACAAAGAGTTGTGTGGCTTCTTCACCTTGATATTCACATGCTCCCGCCAAGTCAGCCGATAGTCCAGGGTCACCCCCAGATACTTGACCGACTCGGAACGGTGCAGAGTAACTCCAAAGAAAAGAGGTTCAAGAAACCAGGAAGTTTCCTTTTCCTTGTAAATATGACAAGGTCGGTCTCGTCAGGGTTAACTGACAAGCCAACTCTGCCGCACCATGTCTCTACAGTGTGAAGAGCCCTTTGCATGAGCTCCGACACCGTGTTCGGGAATTTCCCCACTGCCACCAGACAAATGTCATCAGCGTTACCCTGACAGTATACACCACCCATACTGAGCCTTGCTATCAAGTCGTCGACAACAAGGCACCACAAGAGCGGTGACAACACACCTCCCTGCGGGCAACCCCTAGACACCGCAACCCTCACGAACGTGTCATTAAGAGCTGCCGTGGCCAGGCAGCCCTCCAGGGTGGCCCTGACCCACCGGACATTAGTGGAGCTGACTCCATGCCCAATGAGAGCTGCTCAGAAAGTTTAAAGAAATGATGGAATATTTGCTTAATGTAGGCCATTATGACTTCCATATTCTTCCAAACTATTCATACATGACCACACTTCAAGTTAAGACTCTCCTCTGTATAACCAAAGCACTTGATAAAGCATTACTGAATAAACTAAGAACCACTTAATTCTGAAATACACTTGGCTCTGGAATGCAAGATATTATGGGAAGAAATAGGAAAGCACTATGTGGGACAATGACTTGTTCTGCAAGTCTTCCCACTAATTTTTATACAGTATAAGATGATCTACCCTTCACAATCTTAAACTTTCAGGGAAAAACCTTTACAGAAAATGCTCGACTTTGTATGAAATTATAAGGTGACTCACTCCCCCCTCATCTATTTTTCAGATGATGAATTAGGAAAAAAAATTCACATATTATATTTAGATAAATACAGTAATGTATTTACTTATTTCCTCGCTTGTAGTGTTACAGACCTTTACAGTCATGTAAAACAAGTGGACTACAATGAAGATCTGGAGCACCTTGTAACTGACATTCTCAAAGAGATACTTGGAGAGCTCAACTGTGTGGCTGTTATCAGTGACAGCACTCATCAGGATGTTTTTGGAGGTCATCTCTTCAAAAAACTTGACAACGTCCCTTACTATAAGGTATTTATTTACTCATTATAATGTGACCAGCTGGTGACTCGTCTTTCATATTTTTCTGGATTGTTGTAATATGTGAAATTAGAATAAACAGAGCACCGAAGTGGAAGAACAAAGGTGTAGTAGAAAGTGTTATTTGTTATTTCACATTAAATCAGTATCTCTTAGAATGAAATGACCTCTGTGATTTCACTACCATAACGATACCATGCAAGGTTCTGGCACTTAACTTTTCACATGCCTTCCCATCCCTCTCCTCAAATTAAGCCAATATTTTGTGACTCTGCCACATATGAAGTTTGTGTTCACGATCATCACATTGGGTTGTCCCACCTCAAATGCAGATATTTGCCTTCACAGTTAGTAAGTGGGCAGAGGCCAGGATGTGCAGAGATTCTTTTTTTGGTATATTTTATGACACTGTCAGTATTGCTCACTACTTGGCAATGGTGGTAGGATGATTGGTGAATGATAAATTGGAAAGGATTTGGAATAAAGAGGTCACAGACTAATCAAGGTACTTGTATCCTGGTATTTGCCCTGAGAGACTGAGGAGAACCCCAAAATATTTAAGTCAGGGTAGCCTGTGTCCTGGCAGAGATTTGAACCTGGCACCTACAAAATATAAGGCCAGAGCATTACTGTTACACCAGCCAGCCTAGTCTCACAAATCATGCTTTGTAGCATAATCTAGATACAATAACAAATCGTACAACTTGTGCTTTATAAAGCTCCAAGTTATATAATATTCTCTAATCCTCACTTTCATCATTACTGTTATGCCTAAGCTTCTCTGTCTGGCACCTTTTTTCCAGACACAATTTATGCTTGCCCATTGACTGAATAGAGCGTATTTTGCCTATGAGGTATTTTTGTTTGATAATTCTTAATAAAGTACAAAGATCCTCTTATCATAAATGATGATGGAAATGTTTAATACAAGTTGAAGAAATATAACATAATTAATGGGTGTAGGAACAGTCAAACACCCCACTTCCAACTGAATATTTGTGCTGTATTATCCATAAGGAATTTTTAAAGGGGGGCTATAAATGGATCTTATTCTGGAGCCTAATTATATATGACCATGCTATCTATTTTTACAGGTACTCGTGGAAGATAAAGAAGATTTGCAGAGCCCAAATTTCAAAACACTTTCTGTAATTTGGCATGTCAAAATAGCAGGTTGTCAAGCTTATATTTTGCTAATTTCTGATGGAGGGAAAGTATCACGATTCCTCAAGTTTGGAGACAGGTAGTTTGATCTAGATATGTTTACAGCGTTACATGAACAGTTAGAAATTAGGTAACAAATTACAATTGGACAAAATATTGATTATTGAATATTCTGTTCCTTGAATATAAGAATATTGACAAGAAGTCAAATATAAGGGACCACATGTAAGTGAAGTTGAAGAATCACTGTTGCAAGCATTAGGAGTAGTTGATCGGTTGCAGGTATTCCAGAACAGAACCTTTCAGTGAATGTTATCAGACAAACAAGTTTGGTTTATATAAGACCAACATAACCCTATTGTAACTTCATAGATTTTCTCAAAAGCTGCTCATCATACAAAAAATTGTCCCATGACATAAAGCATAGATTTCACTAAGATGTACAGCTTCTATTAGGAATAGTTTTGGTTATGGTTGATATTTAATGATATTATATATATATATATATATATATGGAAAATTATTTCTGACTTTGTGCAGTGTAAAATCTGTTTTACAGCTATATTTGCAACAGTAGATTTGTACATGCAATAAAATTACACCATGGGCAAACAGGTATGCAGAATAGCAAAGAATAAAGCTGGAATACTTCACAATCATTATAATAGAAATGTAGTAGAATGATTATTTGATCCACAACCATATGTTTTGAAGGGGGAATATTCTGAATGCACTGTTTAGCATGCCAAAAACATGCAAGTCTTGAGGTTTTCACAGTGGTGTGGTTGGGGATTCCATTAGTCTGGGATACAATGATACATCACTAGGTAATTGGTTCTCAGTGTTTTGAAGGAACATAGCGCCTTCATCTTCAAGGGTCCTGAGGACCTCTAGTTCCTTTGAAACACTGGAAAACGATCACCCAATGACATGGCAGCATATCCCAGAAGGATAGAGTTCTCTGCCAAAAATCATGTATATTTTTCCTTAATCTGTCATAGTTGCATCATTATTGGCAGTAGCTATATCTTTGTTTTAAAAAACCTGTCGTGTACTTGTTTTTCTATAAAAAGGCGCAAGGAACTGTTCATTTGTTGACCAATGATTTTTCAGGCTGTCCTGTATGTAATATCCCATTTGAATAATAATTGCCAGACATTCCAAATTAAATGGCATTGGGTACTGGAGGAAAATCATCTATTGCAGTGTTTTCCAACCTTTTATCCTTGGTGAAACCCCTAAAATAATTTTTCATACCCCATGAAACCCCTACCTATGACATTTACAGGCCAGGAAACAAAGAAGCAATTGGTAACACACACAGATTAGTCCAGTATTGCCAGTTGCAAAACAAAAAATCCTGGATATTTCGAGAGATATTTGGAATGTTCGCAGTTTTTCAGAATTTTTATATATTTATTCCATGATTTCTCGCAGAACCCCTTAAGAAGTTCCATGGAATCCTGAGTGGGAAATGCCGATCAAATATGTCCAAAACGTGTTGACAGTACTGACTCCTTCTTCTTTAGCACTACAGCCCTTTAAGTTTGGCCGTGGCTTCCTTCATGATAGATGCTGACTCTCTTCTGTTCAAAGCTTTTGTTCTGCATCTTTTTACACCCATATGCCTCAAGTCCAGTTCAACATCATCCATCCACCTTAATCTAGGTCTCCCTTTTTTTTCTTCATCATCCTGGTTTGCCTTCCAGTAATGACAGTACTGACTGGTCTTTTCTATAAAAGCTGTAAAATGCAACATAAAAAGCTGTATGGAGTCAGTACTTATTTATTTGTAAAGCCGGGTTTTGTGTGTTAACTGTCATATAACCAGTGAAATAGTAAATACTGTTGTCTGTCCAACTCCTCAGTTGCTCAGTAATTTCCACCTGTACACACCTGGGGGTGCATGTGGGAGTAGATACATCTCATCATTGTAAAAATTTCTTTACTGTTGTTGTCATGGACACCCCCATTCATCTGAATTGTTGCTCAGATCTGCTTACACTCCTTGGTGAAGTGGAATTGGAGGTTGTTCCATCTCTTAGTCTTCCTCCTCATAAATTTCATATGAGTCTTCCTCAGCTGCCTCAGTTTCACTGTCAATATTCAATATTACCTTTGTTCAGTACACTTGTAATTCATTCTTGAAGAAAGCATGTCCTGTGCTATCTTATAGTGTGTTTGAGTTCAGAAAAATACTTTAACTTTGTACCTTGGTATTTGCAATTGAAATTCTATAGCCAGATTTTCTGTCAAAATGCTAACCCTAAACATAGCCTCTATAATCAAAATGGGTAAGATAAGCCACTGTGTGACAGTTCATATAGCAGCAGGCAATCTTGTATGGAAAATGGACTCTGTTGCTTGTGGCCTTCATAATTACAGACTTCTAGGAACTGCCATGTACAGTTCTTAGAAATTTCTGGCACTTTTCAAAGCTGGATCTGAAACAATTTTCTTATATTGCAGAGAAACAGGTTAAAATAACTAAGGTAATTTAAAGAAATGGAAAGCAATATAGTGTAATATATACTGATTACTTCAAAATCTTGTATACCAGAGAATGGATTTGTTCTTAGCAGTTTTTGTTTGGATTTGGGAGTCTGAAAAACGTAGTAATACTTTTCTTTAATCCTGCATTTCAGACATTCAGAATGTGTTCAAAATCCAGCTATTAAGACACCTACATCCAATCTGCTAAAGGCTAAAAATGGGAAGAACACACTTCACAAATACTGATCTTCTCCATTGGGGTACATCTTCGCATATAAGTTTAGGGCTACTGAATTTCAGAACAAATTCAAGGTTTATGATTATTTTATGAAGAACCATGTTTTATTTTCGTAAATGATTATTTCAGAAAATTCTTACAGACACAAGGTACTGGACACGAGAGCCAAGTTCATATTACTGCATGACCACCGATTATTCCACTCCCATCTACACTACCTCTGGAAGAAGATTGTGAATGTCATATTCTTATGCGAGCATGGTAGGCATCATGGTTCTGTTCTCCTAAGTCACCAGAATATGCGTCCATGGTACGATATCAGTACAGTGCCATTTCCCTCACCGATCCATAATACCTTCATACTGCATCGCCTGGACACATGGCATCAGGGCAGATTCCATTCAGGAATTGATCTGTTTAGAGAGAAGACCTTGGACCTCAGAGGACAACAGTTACGAGTTGTTACCTTCCAGCATCTACCAGCAAGCATCAAAATGGCAAACCCTCCTTTTAGGATGGACAGTTTAGTGGAAGGCATTGGTCCCACTAGCTTTGAGGGACTTGAGATAGAGGTATGTGTTAACAGTTCTCAGAAGTGCTTGGGAACTGCAAAAATGAAATTTTTCATTTTCTGCCACAGACCAATCTTATGTCACAAGGACATACAAAAATGTAAACATGCAGGTTATGTGAAAAATATTTTGTGCCCACGTACAACTTTTGAACCTATTCCAATATGGACTCATGGGTAGGTGTAACACCTGTTTTAGCCAGGTTTCTCTGTTTTCTAAAGTGAATGTTTGTGTTGAATGTGTACTAAAATCTGTCACAGAGCTTGCAAATTTTTATTCCAAATCTCTCATTTCTTTTGGTATTGGCGAACAATGACCTTCCCTTTGAATTTTACAATAACTTTATCCACTACCATTTGTTTTGCTGGACAGTACAATTCTGAACATTTGGAATTTAGATGGTCACACATCCGTCTGTTATTTCATAATTGATCATAAATGGGAGTACCTCCATCTTATATTGACAGGTTATAATTGTTGTGAAATGTATGTTTACACATACACACACAATGTGTAAAGCCTGTACTAAAATTCATTAGTACAATTGAATTTTGTTTCACATTTGACAGCATTAGATTAGCCACTTTAAAGGATTAGACAATTGTTTGTAAAAGTTAACTTGTTTAGTCCAACTCCTGCAGAGTGCTGAGATTTAGGGGTGATGGTACTGTACATGGAATAATGACTGACAAAGGGAAAAATGTGAAGTACTCAGAAAATTCTGCCTTGATGCCATTTATACATATTTAGATATATGGCATTTCAGTACATAGTGAGCACTTGAAAGTTGTTTTGCAATAAGAACGGTTAAATCTGTAATGTCTCAAGATGCTTTAAGGATGATATATTTTTCCTATGTACATTCCATTATAACTTATGGTATAATTCTTTGGGGCACTTCGCCATATAGTATAAAAAAGTTTTTAGAATTAAAAAAAAAAAATTATTACAAACAAAAGGAATAGGGATTCATGCAGGGAGTCACTTAAGAAAATGAAAATACTACCCTTATATTCTCAGTACATATTTTCCTTATTATTGTACATAGTGAATAATAAACAATTATTTATATAAAATCGAGAGATTCATAATATAAGTACTAGATCCAGCATTAATCTACAACCACCAACCTCAAATGTGACAACATTCTAAAAAGGGGCATATTATTCTTGGATAAAAATTTTTAATCATCTTCCAACTAATATTAAATGCCTAACTAATGAGGTAAATTATTTAGGCCAGCCTTAAAAAGGGTTCTTTACACTAATTCATTTTACAGCTTAGAGGAATATTTTAATCACAATTAAAATACTTTTATATTGTGTTAGGGTTCATAATATTGAAGACTGTTTTTATAAGAATGAGTTTTAATAACAGATATTGTGTTTAGAATTGTATAAAGTTTGCCATTGATTCATACAGATGGTGATAATTTTATGACAATTACTATGTTCTTGCACACTGGAATTGTATTCTATATTCTATTTTGTGTGGCTGTATGTTGTGCTGTGCTTGCTTTTGTTGTATCGTAAACTAGGACGATTTCCACATCCACATGAGTTTGTACTCCCGGTAGGATTTATGGAAAATGAATGAAATGAAATATGTAGGCATTAGTAATGGCTACATTATCTACACTTCCGTCATACTTTTTTTACGTGATGACTACGGTGATGATATACAGTACATGGAACTTGTGACACATAAGTACTTTTCCATCTTTGTGTCTCAGGTACTAAGGACACTTGCAACTGCAATGAATTTCCATCCAGACTTGTATGAAGCACAGAATGCAGATGTAGAACGATGGGGCCGCAAACAGCTGAATGGCTCCTACTCAGGTCTGCTAGGAGAAGTGATGAATGGAGAGGCTGACATTGCTCTGGGCAATTTGTATTATACACCACACTATTTGGAACTCATGGATCTCACCATTCCTTACAACACAGAGTGCCTCACCTTCCTGACACCAGAATCACTCACTGACAACTCTTGGATGACACTGATCCTGCCTTTCAAGTAAGATTCATGGCTTCTCATGAAAGTAGCAGTAAACCAAATTTGTGTATGCGCTTGCTATGCTGAGAAATTTAGCAGAAAGGCATTCTGTTGTTTTATGCATTCATTGTGACTTAAAAATTGAAGTTTGTAGGAAGCTGCAAACAATTATTTTAAAGCATAAGTTGGTAAAATAATGCCTTAGAGCAAAGGCATATACAATATATACCAAACCACTGGTTTCAGAGCAATGTATTTTGTGAGATTTGAGGTTCATATGAGGGTGACTCTGAAGATCACGGTCTTCTGGAATGTGATACCATGTAGTCTGGTGGAAATACACCAACATTTCAGAGAAACCTGCTGTCTCCATCATCAGAGCTGCCCTGATGATGCAGGCAGCAGGTTCCTCTGAAACATCAGTAAACTTGTGCCAGCTACACAGTATGGCAGTCCCTAAGATATGTTCATGATATATTTTATTCGTAGCATGGAAAGTCTTCACAATGCTTTTTAAACTCCAAATTATATATCGCACTGAATAAGATTGGTAAAATTATCATGAAGATAAGGATTTAGAAGGAGACAGTTATGATCTGTTTTAACTACCATCTTGGCAAACCCCTGTAGACTACCACTGGACTCTGTTCCTCAGACTCATTCTTGTGCCTGATTTAGAACGAGAATTTCTCAAGATGTCTTATCTTAATTGCGCCAGTTGGTGTAGAGCAGAACATGAAAGTCAGGGTGCATATGTGGATTAACAGCTTGCAGGAAGTGTGGTCTTACATGAAGGTAGAAGTAACATGCATGGTCAAAAGTAAGTGGCGAGCGGATGGACAAGGATAGCTGCTATATATCATCATGGAGACATAGTATTAATTTCAATTAATCAAGGCACTTTTATTAACACTGCTGGTGGATCACACAGGTAATTCAGTGGGTAACATACTGTGATGGAACACGATACAAATTGGAGGTACTCATTTTGTGCAACAGCAGCTGAATTGGAAGCTTGGTCTCAAAACCTTTATGAGCCAAAAGGGAATACACTGTTATGTGATAAGTATTTCTCAACAAGAGGAATGGGAATGCAGTCCTTTCTATTCACAATGTTTGTCTAAAATGCTTCTATAGGGTTTAAAGACTGTCTTAGGTTCACTGCTAATTGAACTGTCAATTTCTGAGGGGATAATTCTCCTTACTAACATCCGCATTGTGACTGAAAACATCTTGAAATATTTATAGTTCTATCAAAGTAATCAGTCTTGCTCTGTTGTTCCACAACAAAATGTGAAGATGATACAGAAATATCAGAGATACTTAAAAAATTCCTCTGCTTGTCCCATTACTTTTTAAATACTTCAGTACTGACATACTCGTAGGTAATATTATTACTTACATTTATGTGTTCCACTTTTCCCATTGTAGAGTTAGATGGTCTTACAAAATGCACTCTCATGTAGTGTAGCTTGGAACGGGTACTAAGACACACCTCCACATTTTACTGTCGATATATGAATTTTACCTTTTGTCTTTGTTCTTTACAGAACATGACAAATTCTTTTTCCTTCCAAGGGCCAATGTTCACTGAATTGTACATGAAGTCTAGTAGGCTGGGTAATGAAAGGGGTGGTCTGAGATCAAGGCACCCTTCCCCCTCTTGTGTTAGGTCCATCACAAATGCCAGTCAGAATAGTCAGTGTGACAATTTTGAACCACAGGTGAGTAGAATGCAACTGTTCACAACATAATTCCAGGAAGTGGAAAAATTGCCTCTTCATCCATTTTCAGATGTATCTTCTAATGGTTGTGTTTGTCATTCAGTCATATTTGTTCACATACCTCATGCATCTGTTACAGTCTTCTACTATGGCTAGTTTCAGAGCACTTCAGTGCTCATTATGCAAATTACTGTCTGTTGGAGGATGATATATGTTGGTTAAGATGTTCACATTACTTTCTCCTTCTAAAATCCTTAAGCATTCCTTTTTTATATGGTCTGACAGTACCGTAACTATTGTCTTAGTATGTACATCATCAAGTCAGTCTGGAGGTGAGAAGAACCCTCCATGTACAATTTTATGTCCCCCAATTTCAATCCTTGCATGAAATCCTCTTACATTTGCATGAGTAGCTGTGATGGAAGCAGTTGCACGTTTCGTGTCTTTGCCTCAGTACAGTCTTTGTTGTATATCCCTTAGAATCACACAGTCTGTACATTTTATTCCAGACTGTGTTGCTTTCATACATACTGTCTGAACAGTACAATAATTTATTTTACCTATTTGTCTCCTCTGCCAACAGCTGCATAACTTCAAGGCAAAAGAGCATTAACATGCTATGTTGGGTAGAGTCTTTCCTGATATGGGGTGTCTGATTTTGTCATAACCCACTGGCAGCCCCTCTAAACCTGCAGGTTACAGGTGCAGTTTTTTGAGCATGCATACTGTCACTCCACTGTATGCAATTTGTGTCAATATTATCTTAATTTTGTCACTCTGAGTAGGAGAAATGTTTTGCCTGCTGATGAATGCGCATCAGAATCAGTGTCTAATATCAGATCTTGTGCAACATCTTATTCTACAAGTCTTCTCTTTGAAGCCATCCTCATTTGCTTAAAATTAGACAACAATATCAGACACTTTACATGAAGACCTAAGTACATTTAGTGTACATTAGCAGTAAGAAACACTTTGTAGCTTGACAACAGTGCAAAGAGAACCCACTCTTGCATTTCCATGGCAACAGTCAATGGTTTTATATTGTTGACAGCTACATGTAAGTCAACAACAATATACAGGGAATGCATTGTTGTTTTTCCATGGAAAGAGTGGTTATGCAAACACACCACAATGTTACGTTATAAACACCTTGCTTATCTTCTTCTCTCAAATTCAGCACTATAAAACCTTTGAACTTCAAACAATATCATTATATGACCTAAGAATCAATCATAAGTAATGTTCCTCTCCATTCTGCTTTGTGTTTATTCAGACCAGTGATGTGGGCTGCAGTACTTGTGGTTCTGATTCTGGCTGGATTTGTGTTTTATGCCCTGGCCAACTACTGCAACCACATCGTGTCTACTGCAATAAATTTTAAAACAAACAATATCATCAAGGTACAAAACAGACACAAAATAAATGACAGCAAAGGAGACATACATTTTCAGAATGAAGCAAAGGAAGCTGGTGAAGGTCTGTACTTGTTCAGTGAATTAGAAAACGGGATTTTGTACACATATGGCATGCTCCTGTTGATTTCCCTCCCAAAGTTTCCATCAGGCTGGTCTCTCCGAATCCTGACAGGATGGTGGTGGATGTACTGTATTCTCCTGGTGGTTGCTTACAGAGCAAGCATGACTGCAATTCTTGCTAACCCAGCTCCCAGGTGAGTCATCTGTCAAAACAGTTCATCCTGAACTAGCTCAGCCATGTGCTATTAAAGATTACAGTATTTATCTTCGATTTTTTACTTCATTTCTCTTTTGAACCAGAGTTTACCTTGAATTTAAGTCTAAATATACACATATAGTTGAATTCCTTTAATCCAGCTACTGATACTCTAGAAATCCCGATACTTTGGCAGTTAGGAAAATAATCCCAAGGCTGGAAATTTCACCATTAATAACATCCAGTATGCAATCTGTGACATCTTATGTTATCTGCATTGTATTGAGCTCATTGATCCATTATAATGGCTTAACAAGAACAAGGGACTGCTGGAAAAAGGACACATGCAATATTAATGATTCCTCAAACCTGAAATAATTAGGAGGCTTGAAATTGGTGAAGGCTGAGGTGTGGATATGACTTAATACAAAACTGGATCATCAACTATCTGTGATATAAAGAAACGGAAGTTCCAATTACAATTGTGGCATCAAGTTAAATTGTGAACAGCCTTCTCAAGCAACAGACACCGAAAGAGCCAACATTAGTGCAATTGCATAAGGTGCTGTATAAGTGGTTTACAGCAGTGTGTTCTGAAGGAAAACCCATGACTGGGCCTATGATTGAAAAAACTAAGTATTTTTTTATGATCAAATGAAATAACTGACAAGTACAGGAGCAGTAACAAGAAATTACATGTAAGAACTTTGGTCAGTACTCATACATTCTGAAAACCCACAGTACTTGAACCTGTCTGGTCCCATGGATGCCGGATTAAAGGAATTCTGCTGTATTAAAATCTGCATTATTTGAGACACTGGGTATAGCTGGGGATAGCATGGTCAGTAGTGACTGTGCTACAGGCTGGATGATCTGGGGTTCAAAACCCGGTAGGGGTAAGAGATTTTTCTCCACTCCAGAACATCCAGACTGATTCTCGCACCCACCCAGCCTCCTATTCAATGGATACCAGGTGCTCTTTCCCAGAGGTAAACTGGCCAGGGCACAAGGCTGAACACTCACCTCCATCTAGTGTCAAGATTATAAAGTAGTAGAGCTATACCTCCATGCCACCTATATATTACCTTCATGGTGTGTATAGGGACAACTTCATTGGATTTTTTTTGTTATCCCTCATACTGTTTGGACCAGTAATTTCCTTTGCAAGCAAAAGCACATTGTGTGGTGTGGATGGACTTTTTGCCAAACATACAAGATGCTCTAACATCAGTAACTCAAGAAATCTAAAAATGAAAATGTAGAACTTTACATTCAAGATACAAATTGAGTTTATAAGATAAAATAAAAATGCAGGCATGGAGTATTGCCCACATTTTCAAATCCTGAAAAACTGGCTGAATGATGACTGACAAACACATGGCTGACATGTTTCTTCATGATGCTGTTAAAAGAATTAAAGTTTGGTGCTTATAGCCTTGGGCTTGCTTCCTATCTAGGAAATGGACTGTCTCATTCACTATCAGTCATCTTACTATCACCATAATGTAACAAATGTTTGGTTTGTCATGGATTAGAGTCCCTTGGAAAGAAAACATTTCAATGAAATTTGAGGACTGAAGTCTTCTGGGATGTTATGCTGTGTCAGCTGCTAAATTCTGTTTCTCAAGGTGGGCAACTGTGAAGAAAGCTGCCTTATGAGTGATAAATCAAGAGAATATTAAGATGGGATGTGACACTGTGTAGCCTGGTAATAGGTACCAAACTTTTGAAGGAACCAGCAGCCTTCATGTTCTACCCTGAAGATACATCCTTAAAAACACTGATACGTGCCTAACTATACTGCATTTCATCCCAGAAACCATAACCTTAACCTAGAGAGGTGTTTTACACAACTGTGAACAACCCAGGAAGTCACTTTATTTTATGAATCTCTTGTGTAACAGATTTGTCCCAACAAGAACAAGAATTTTGTATGAATGAACATTTTTTACTTGGAAATAGGAACAACATGTCACAATGTATCTTACAGTAACTGGTCATGAACTGAATTGAAGCAGCACATGATATGATCCAGTGGTGGGTTTTAGTGTTAGTGGTGTTAAAATTTCATGTGTTTTTCTTTCACGTTAAGAGAATTATCTCTGCAGATTTTTGTAGGTCATAAATTTTGGGCTCTTAAAAGTATGACACTGTGTGCCATTGTAACATTGACAGCTCAGTCAGTAAAATGGTTCACTACAAGCTGAATGGCTGGGGCTTCACTCCCAGCAGGGGCAAAGATTTTTCTTTTGCCACTGCATCTGGACTGGCTCTAGGGTTCTCCTAGCCTTTCAATCCAATGAGAACTGAGATCTCTTTCCTTGGGGATAAAATGGCCAGTAACTTGCATTTAAGCTTAGGTCATGAATCTGTAAAGCTTAACCTCTGTTCCCCCCCTTACACTTCTACACCCCAGTGCTTAAACGTCAATGTGTGCCATTAATTTTCAGTACTTCACTAGGCATCCACCAAACCTGCAATTCTTACATTGTCTAAAGAATTATAAGTTTCAAAAGAACCTGTTTATATCACAGAGAAGAGAATGTGCAGTTCCTTTTGTGATGAAACTGCTTTTGTAAAACGTTATACATATAAACATAAAACAGTGGGAGTAAAGAAGAAATGTTCCAATACTCATAATACACCATTAAGTCTGGGCATAGGCACAATGATGCTAACTGGCACACTTACACAATTTTATAACTTGTGAAAAATTTAAACACAGACAAATTGGTCTTGACAGCTGCACTGAATTTGCCACTTCTACCATGACACATACTCGGATCAAGTGTCTCCTGCTTTTCTTTATACTAAAACATAAAGGTTATTTAAATTAACAGGTCTCATGGTGTCAGGATACAATAAATTTACATGGTTCAGCTAATGGTTAAACATGAAGTAATAAAACTGATATACTGTGGAATAGTTTACAGGGAAATCCAATGGAAAATACAGTGCTCTTGAATTTTACTTTATTAGATTATTAGTGCATTAGTGATATTTATGAATTTTGAAGGGTCACCATAGACACGCTGGACCAGTTGGTAGACAATCATATTACCTGTGGAGGATGGGGCGAAGAGGTAAAGGAGTTCTTCCTCACTTCACTGGACACCTCAGGACAAAAAATTGGCCAAAAATTCGAGGTCATCTATGATATGGATCTTGCAGTGGAAAGAGTAGCTAAAGGAGAATTTGCTTACTATGAGAATATTCACTTTCTACAATACTTACGTGTCAGAAGGCAACTTGCAATGAAAGACACTAAAACCAAGACAGATGTAAACAAACAACAAGACTCAGAAGGAGATACGAACCTCCATATCATGCATGATTGTGTAATTCACATGCCTGTATCAATTGGCCTTCAGAAAAATTCACCTCTGAAGCCCCACATGGACAGATTCTTGCGCCATATTATTGAAGCAGGTCTTGTAAAGAAATGGCTGAAAGATGTGATGCTCAGTATCATGTCCATGGATAATGCACCAGAAGAGGAAGACGGGAACAAACCTCTCATGAATCTACACAAACTTTATGGGGCCTTTGTGGCCCTTGGTATGGGGTACTTGATAAGTATATGTACATTAATTGGGGAAAAAATACATTGGGAATGTGTTGTAAAGAAAAGTACGATGTATGACAAGTATGCTGTTGATATTTATTATGATTATAAAAAGTCAAACAATGTGATTAAAAAATAACTACTAACTGCCACAAATAATGCTGCTGTATGAAGTGTTACTCTAATTTATTGTGTCATCTGCACTTTAATTCATATAGCCAGGTCACCAGAAATACAATGTATATTTACCAGCCACAAAACAAAATGCACTTGACCATACAATTAGAGTCGAGATAAATATGGTGAGAAAACGTACCTTTCTGGAGTCTTGCATATGACAACAGTGTATCAGAACATTTTAGAACACGTTGCTTTTAGAATGGTATACTCAGTAAATTTGTAGTATTTGGGACTTTAAAAATATCACTGAATATATATTTTTGTCAATTCTTTCCATTTGTTAACTCTTAGCCAGTCCTATTTTGCTGCTACTAAATAACAGCCTTAGGATTATCACGACTGTCATCATCATCATCCGATGACATCTCCACCAGTGGGGGTTATTGTATGAGGTATCCACCAAGTTTCTCTCTCCTCCCAGAAATACTCTTCCTGTGTCTGTATCCTCATCTGCATATGTCTCTCACTTGATTGTAACTCTTCTCATGCCATATAAATAGATTGCACATTTGCAATATTTTCTTGCATGTTGACTGTAACAAATTCCACAAGTGCCTTTTGGCCTCTCCCATTTCACACTGAACACAGTCTGCAGTTATTTACATTGGCCTTACTTTGCTGGCTGTGAAGAATCTTAGATGGCTCTTTTAATGATATAAGTGAAAGAAATATGCATCCAAATTTGAAATTTTGTCTGAAAAGATGAACAGGACTTTGGAATTTTTGTAAATGGTTATTTATTTGGTACGTTTATTTTAGGTATCTCTAAGTAATGTTGTCAGCCATGCATAATACATGTCCATACTATGGTATCCTTAATTTCGCTGACTTTTTCGTGGGGTTCTGCTTTTGGAGCTTGCCTAATGTCTCAATTTCAGACTGGAAATTTGTTGTTGTTGACTAAAATATACTTAATTTTAGCTGCTTTATCTAGCGGAACATAAGTGAATTGAAACACAGAGGCAAGCCCGATATACACATACCAGTAAATAATGGCCACAGAAACATGTAACAAAACTCTGTAACAAATAATATGCAATATGATAAATCTATCACCACATGACTATTTTGATGTTTCTACTTTATGTGTTGTCAGAGTATCTTCTACATACTTATTTCCTCCATATATTTTGAAATGTTTCATTCCAACCATTTAGTGAAGCCCACATCTTGTTTCCTGTTCAATTCTATTGTCTTCCTAGAGGACACTTACAAGGTTCTTTCAGATCATATTTTGTATGTTTGTTGTTTGAAAATATACAGTCAAACCCCCAGTACAGTGCCACCTTCACTTAGTTCCCATGAAAATCTGTGAACGTAAATTCCCTATTATACAGTATTTCAATTTACCACCACCCTCGATATGCTGCCACAAACTGCAGTGAACAAACAGTAGAACTACATAGGGGTTTGACTGTATATGCATATGTTCCAGTGTGTGGGCTTTTATACTGGTGGTATGCATCATATGATATAACTAGCTTTTTCAGAATACATAATTTAAAAAGTATAAACAAAATCTCAAATATCTTGTCACACATGTAAACCAATATTCCATTTCTAAATGTTTACTTTTTGTATAAACCTTTAAATGTATCATTCCTACTTTATCATATTCTAGTAAGGCACCTGTATTTCTAGGGGAAGAAAAGAATAATTATGACAGGAAATGTACAACCAAGACATTCATTTACTATACTGCCTTATTAAAATACCTTGTAATACACACTACTGACAAGTCATTCTTGTAAAGGTGATGCACCACATCTGTGGGCTAGCTACATAATCGCTTTCTTCACCTGTTATAAAATCTTTAATTGGTTCACATACTTCCTGCACTGAAATTAAATGTTATCAGGCAGTACATAACTACAAGGTTAAATTTACTTTCCTGAATACCTTCTCCATTGTACAGATTCAAAAATCAATCTGACAGGCAAAGTAGTGTAGGTCATGTTTTCTTCAATTGGATAAGTGATACCACTTTGCCTGTCAGCGCAAGGGGATTATCATTGACCGTCATATATGCTGTGCTCTGAGGGGTAAATTAATAACTATGACTCTCAACATTTGTCCTGTTCACAGATCTCCATGTGGCAATACCATATATGCACTTATGTCTTGAAGACAGACTTACTCCTACTTTGCCTTTCAATGGCTCATATATAAAAGCATAATTCCATGTAAATGTACATATTAATTCATAAAACTCACAACCATTAGCTATATCTTCTAATACTACAACTACCCCATTCATATTCATAACTGCAATATTACCTAATTTTAATAGAGTAAACCAATTCAGTGCACATTTTTAAAGATCTAATTTATGTCAGCACTATTAACTATCTGGAAAAGTTTTCAACTCTGTAATGTGAATAAAGTGAATGCTGATTAAAATCAATTAAAAAAATATTTAAAGTCTTCTGAGATATGACTCTGTTGATTGGTAAATTGCTAAAGATAATATGGAGGAGCTTACAGTTTCCATATTAGGGTCTATGCAGTTAAAGCCCAGAAGAGTGCATGTAACCCTGAACATTAGCGCAGCAGACTCCTTCCAAATGTCATCATATACTGGGAGACTGGAATCTTCATCATCACCATTATGAGACCCACAAATCTCACAAGGAATTCGAAGTTTTCATTCAATGTTGCAAGGTTATTAATCTGGTCAATTCAAAACTATATGGCATAGAAAGAGAAAGTTAATAGAGCAGTAAGCTTTTGAGGCAAATGAAAAGAAGAAAAAGCTCCCCAAAACAGCTTTGAAAGAAGTTTCAGCAACCACTCAGACTTGAGCATACAGCATCATAACTTTTTCTTTATTTTGAAATCAGCCCAAGAATCAGTGTGGTAAAAATCAACTACCTTAAAGAAAAAGCTTTTATCACATTTTATTTAAAAGATATTAAAATGGATCTTAAGAAAATATGGATTATACAGAAGCAGCTCTTATACTGCATTCGATCACAACAATGATTATTAACTAACATTTCCAATGACATAGACTGTCTTATGTTTAAGCTTTCTCCAGTCTTCTTCCTCCCATTAGCACTTCATTTATATCTATGCCCAAGTTTTCAAACATGTTTGCACTCCTGCTAACACTTATTACACCTACTCTGTCCATCTAACTCTACACATGAAAATAACTTGAGAACTGCTAAATGGATTTTCACTGTACCTCATACTAGAAAATTTAAGTAAACCAGCCAATCCATCCCAATTCCGGTTAAAATTATCAGACACTATATATACACATATGAAGGCATACACGTTTTTTTATACACCTTGAGCTTGAACTTGTTAAATATTTATCAGAGCAAAAATATTTTCTAACAAAAGTAGCAGAAAACTACAGAACACACATTTTATACCCAAAACACTCTTCTGCCAATCTTACAGTTTTTAATGGAGCAAATGTGCCAAAATGGTTAGCCGTGTATACATTACCTAACTTGCGTGTATCTTCCACAGTTGGGTCTTCTGACTTTGTCCTTGGGCTATCCAACTGTTGAAGATTTGGTTTTTCTTGGATGTTATGCTGTGCAAACTAGTAAACAGTTACCAACATTTCACAGGAGCACGCTCTGCTGCTAGATGGAGCACCATGCCCCTGTGAAATGTCAGTAACCATTCTATTTACCAGTTGACAATGTAACATCCCGAAGGCTTTAATCGCTGTGAGAACCTCAAATTTGCACACCAAATTGCTGTTTATTCATATCTTCATTTTTCATGTTCCATTCCACTGCAATTTGAACATAATATATGTACACATTACACTGTATCCTCAATTTGATCAAATTTTCTTGCAGAATTTCTAATTTTGGATCCTGTCAAATTTCCTCATGTCAGGTTTTATCCTTCCTCTATTCTGGGCCCAATGGCAGGCTTTTGTGTTAGCAGTGATTGTTGGGAGAGCACTATATAATAAACGCTCCTCCTGCTGTATGACACACTGAGTGACTGAAACTTTTGCATACCACAACGTTTTTCATAACTAGGTTGTCTGCTGTAGTCAGAACTGAGTCTGGGTGATCAATGGCGGTGATTTGCGGGAGGCTTTGCCTACCTGCTCTTCCCCCTACATTTGCCTCCAGACAGGCAGTTCTACACGACAGTAAGGGTCTTTTTCCATGAGCAGTTTTAGCAGCGCTGCTGTGAGCTGTGCTGCCTAGAAATGCATAAGTTTAAATGGACATATTTCCACGAGCGTGCACTGCTATATCTGCAGCACGTTTGTGAAGGTCACAGCACTACTAGTTGAGAGGCATGGAAAACGACTGTGCCTTTTTCCATGAGCGGCTGTATCATTCACTGCTCTTAGCAGGAAGTTGCTCATGGTTGGGGGGGGGGATGGCAGCAGCGAACAGTAGCACCGCGCATGGAAACGGCCATTGTCTGTGATAGAAAACCGCTCATGGAAAAAGACCTTTAGCCATACCATGTTGCTGGAGAATTCTGTGTGTGTTGTGTGATTGGTTTGTATTTAATATTTTTTTCCAAACAGCATACATTATATAGTATCATGTGGATGAAGAACTGCGACAAAAAATTGGGAAGGATATAGAAAGGAGTGGTGATGGCCTATTTTAAGATACTATTCCAGCAATTCACTGAAGGAATCTGGTAACAGAACATAACATGGGACTTATGAAATATGGAGCATAGATGCTACCTACTTGACCATAATATTCAGTAGGTGACTAGTGACCCATCAAAGCTTGGAATGTTGACGCCAGTGAACTATGTCTCTCCACCATGATGGTCTCTCAAATGCCTTGGGGCCCTGGAATAATGCAGCTTGCAGGTTCTGATACACCTTACCATCAGACTTTCCGAGTACAGAGTTCAGGACAAAGTCAGGTGGTGCGAGAACATCAACCAATGCCACAGCTTCAGGCTTAAGCTTAGAAAACAAATCCAGGATCCCATCTCTCATCAGCTGGGCTGGCTCTGGTCCCACTGCATAACCTCCTAAAAGATAATACTTGAAACTTACCCACTTAATGCCAAGCCACAACTTGTTACCACATCAAATACTCACAT
The DNA here is from genome assembly GCA_021186555.1 of Reticulitermes speratus. Classification (NCBI taxonomy): domain Eukaryota; kingdom Metazoa; phylum Arthropoda; class Insecta; order Blattodea; family Rhinotermitidae; genus Reticulitermes; species Reticulitermes speratus. The sequence goes on from JAJKFL010000002.1 coordinate 21,646,746, forward strand.
TTTAATTCAACAGATCTGTATCTATACACATGCTGTTGGCATACAGTCTGGTGGAATATGCCACATGTATAGAGGGAGTGATCACCAAGGTGACGAGATTACAAATAACAGTTATGTCAGAATTACCTAACAGAGTATTCTGACTGAAAGGTATCATATTGTGGTGCAGATCTTAATTGTAATGCTGAATTATAACAGGAATAGTTTCCTGATAGATAGCTCCAATGTTGAAGACAGTCCTTTCCTTCAGTGAATACTTTTTGAGAGAGAAGGCAGTGTGAGGCTGGGCTGTACACATGAGGGGTGCACAAATTTTCCAAAAATGTAGGAGCCACATCAAAATTATAGCTGCCAGGAGACCGACATGAAGCAAGTTCTATACTGAGGATCCACAAACATTAGTTTCCACCATGCAAAATTTAGTTACCCGGGATTTGTGGAGCCCTGCTATATACTATTTACTAAGAGTGCTGAGCAGTCACCCCAAACAGAATTTTGAAGTCTTTGACATTAAGAGCTTGAGTGGAAAGTAATGTTTTTCATGGGTTGGGGGGTGTTACATGCAACATTCAGTGTCAAGACAGGCTAGAATCACTCTATAAAATATTACCCAGTACACTAATATACAGTGCAGTGAGCCAAAATATATTCATAAAAGCAAAAGGTCGTTCCCATTTTTAAGCATTGAGCTGTAAGCACATATGGAAAATGGACACAAAACTCCATACATAATCTCAACACCGTACGAGGGTGAGTGATCACCTTCATGTTCTGGTTCCTTTCTTTTCAGTAAAAGAGCCCCAGGCAGGAGCTTGAATGAACTCGACACTGGTCTGGATGCAGTGGTGTCCAGAAAAATTGAACAGTCTGTAGCCATTTACTTTACTGAAAGCGCTATCCCAGATCATCAAACTATATCCATAGTGGCTGAGGAAAAAAACTAATAATTATTTCTGCTCGTTAATACATGATCCAGAGAAGCAAGAACTTGCTTTCCCCATTACTCAGAAAATTGCCACTTCTAAACTTGAAATAGACTTAACTGGTTTTGTGCCAGGTTGAGCACTGGAGGTAGTTCAAAAAGCAGATGGTACATACCTTGATAGAGAGTAGCAAGATGCCTCTCCAGACTACAAGCCCCATACAGAGAACACAACTTTAGCAGCACTGCCTTAACCCCTGGGTCAAGGCCATCAGTTGTAATACGTGACAAGAAATTATGTAAAATAAAATGCTGGAAAAACAAAAAACCCCCCAAAAAATTCTTCTGTAACTTAACACCATTCTTCACAAACAAGAAATAAAAATGTGTACTCAACCTGCAGTACACATATCTTATAAATGCATTCTTTACTGTTTCTCATACTCCATCACTCTTGATGTTAATTTATTACAGATATAAACCCACCATCACAAAGCTAATCACACTACACATATACTACACTGAGTCAGAAACCATATTTCTTTGTATTTGCTAAATACATATGTATCAGGAGCAGTTTCCACTAAAAGTTTGAAATGTCACTGAGATCTACATATTATGCCACGTAATAATGTTCCATATGATGAGACTTTTATATAATTATTACAAAAAGTTAAAGTTGCCTGATGAGGCAAAGGAGTGCAGGGCTCAAATACCAGATTTTATTTAACTGAATGAGTAAATATGAAGGAAGAACACGTGGAAAGAATGCACAGCTGCGGCACAAAATGCACAGTATAATGCAAATAAGAGCCTTTCAGACATGGGTTTATATTAAGTTAAATTTATGATTTAATGATCTTTGCCTTGAAAACATACCCTTCACACTGTATGACATTTATCTCAATTTGTGGCTACAACTTTCATAGAGCATTTTTAGGTGCATTTGCAAAACTGTGAAAAGTGACTGTTAGCTTTGTCATGTCTGTCCGTCCATCTCTCTGTCTGTCTGTCTGGCCGCGTGGAACAACTCGGCTCCCACTGGACGGATTTTCACGAAATATATTTGAGGATTTACAAAATCTATCGAGAAAATTCATGTGTCATTAAAATCTGACAAGAATAACGGGTACTTCACATGAAGACCTATGTACATTTATGATAACTCATTGAACTCTTCTCAGAATGAGTAATGTTTCAGACAAAAGTTGTAGAGAAAATCAAAACACACATTTTATCTTCAGTAACTTTTTTCTGAAAATCATGCTGTTTATGAGATAATGCGGAAAAATATGGTACAGCCAGACAGGCCACAGATGACCATATATGGCACATACACATTGCATGGTGAATAACTAAGGCTAGACACACTCAGAATATGAAATACTTATTGCTTTTCCATGGCAACAATTGTTATATGAACGCACCTCAATGTTACATTTATATGTACACTGCCTATCTCGTTACTTACATCTATCAATGTACTATTTAGGATCTTTTTGGTACTAAATCCATGGTATCTTATTTGAGCAAAAATTAATCTAGCTAATAAACTTGAGAACTGCAAAATATCAACACAATCTCTTAATAGTGCTTTAAATTACAATATATGCATAAACATGAGAAAGCCAGTACATAATCACAAATTGTTAAGAAATGGGTCTAAAAGTGCACAGTTCAACAACTTACCTCAATAAATGCCAGTGATAATGTTTTAGCAAAGAAAGCCTGCGAGTCATTCTTTGCATGGAATGCATCCTTGCCAAGCTGATGCTGGGATTTAACTTTGTTTGCAGTGGCTTGTAACAACCAACACACTAACCACTTGTAGGCAGCTAACAGAACTGAGAACAGCACAGACAGGTTTGCATTATCAGTAGGTTGTCCAGTTACTTTACAGTGCTGTATTTACAGCACAGTTTGTCACGTTTAATGGAATATGACAGGTTGTGATTAATGAACTGGGAGGATGTGGCAGGATACACTGGTGGCCCACTATACGATACCTGGAGGGACAGAGGGTAGTCAATTTCCTGGCTGTAATTTAAAGCCTGTACCTATTACTTCGTAATTTGGCTCCAACTGAAGCATTTAAAGGAAACAATGTACCCGTTATAACTTTTTTGTACACCTAATCAGTCTTTTTTTTAGTATTAATAAATGAAGACATCAAACAAATGACCACTAGAAACACAGTAAATTCCTGATTACCAAGACAAGGACCATCCAGTCTGCACATCAGCCAGGTGTGTAATTTCTATGGTTATTTAACACTACTTTTCAACAGTGTCTGTTAGGTAGTCTCTAATGGTAGGATGACTGAATAATACACTATAAAATACATGGAAGCAAGCTGCTGTGGCATATTCTAAGCAACAGTTCAGTATTTTGCTGGAAAGATTAAGGAAGACCTGTCAATACAGCTGATGACTGGGCTATGATTCAAACTTGAAACCTTCAGAATATGAAGCACCAATGCTAAGCATTTGACTGTTATATTCAGTCCGATACAATGCCATTATATTACTTACGAACTAGTAACTGGGCACAAGAAAAAGCATAATACTCAATGCATACCATCAGGATTAACAGCTTCTTCTACAGTTCTCGCAGTAAATCTAGTTGTCAAGATTTTGTCCAGGTCTGTGAGGAAGTTAGCCGATCCCAGTGGAGTATAAACTGGTCCCTCTCTTGTGCTTATTGTCTTGTGCCACAGCTGAAGCAACCAATTGCTAGTCTGCTGAAGCAACACATTGTTCTCACCCTCATACGTGCAATTGGCATCATTGACGTTGCGAAGGTCCCCCAGGCCAGCCGCTGGAAGCAGAAAACTGTCAAAACACTGCAATGTTCTGTGAAGCATAATAATAAAAAGGTGAAAGTTGTCCCTGTATATGCCATGAAGGCACATGAGGCAGTGGAGGTACAGCTCTGATCATTCTTAAACTTGGCACTAGATGGAGGTGACTGGTCAGCCTCATGCCCTGGCCACTTTACTCTCACGGAAAGAGTCCCTGGTACCTGCTGTATAGAAGGCGAGGTGAACCCAGAGCTGGTCAGGATGTTTTGGAGAAACATAAAAATAAAACAAAATTATGGCCTTTTAAGCACAGCATTACACGCACACCAAGTATGGACCACTTGCTTCAAAGTATATGCAGAGATCAGTTTTCTAACTGGGCTTGTGTGTGCTAAGATGGGTATCAGTTCTGGTTATGTATAAAAGTACATACAACTCTGCATTAGCAGTGGATGAGTAATATAAACAAAACTAAAATTTCAAATCCACAACCAAATGGAATTCGACCAATTCCACCTGACCAGTACAACCTCTGGAGTTCCCCAACTAGTCCCTGTACTAAGCAATTCCTTTAAAGACTCAGCTCTAGAATTACTCAGCATTTTGAGACAAGGGCAGAGATAAACATGCCAAGAGAAAACAGGAAATGGAAGGAAGAGAAACTACTGTACTAGACAGTATGAGGGTTAAGATAAGGTAACAAGCCCCACTGTTTATGCATGCTATAGTATCTGAATTCCAACACTATATAATCTTAGCAACTGACAGCATCATTAATAGCACTTTAAAAATGTATCTGAGTTTGTGCACAGCTCGAACTGCTTATGAAAGAAATAACTTGGTACCTTTGAGGTAGCCATGTCCTCCACAGGCCTCACGGCAGGCCTGTATTGCTTCCCTTGCAATCCAGCTAACTACTGGCTTCCCTGCTGAGGAAAGGACATGGATTTCCATCCCCACATCTGCCTGCAGAAATGAACAAGGAAAACTGAATAAGACAGGACTTGTAACTTCATCTGCACAAACAATGTTGGGGAAAGTGTACAGCATATTGAAAGTAGATGTACTCTGTACATTATTTCCATCCAAGGTATGGCATACTTTGGGGGGAAGGGGGGGGGGGGGTGACGGGAAAAGTAAAACAATTTTTAAACTACAAAGAAAGTGTAAGACTAATTAGTAATGTAGGGAGAGTTACTTCCTGCAGAGAATTGTTTAGAACATTAAATATACTCCTTGTGCTGTTGACCATGTCACTAAATGTCATGGGTGAGTGGATAGCACTACAGCTTTACATCTGGAAGGTCCTGGCTTCAAATCTTGACCCAAAAACTGCCTATCCTGATTAGAGTCTTCTCTTGCCCCTACCCACAAATCCCAGAATGGTACCCCAAATTAGGCAACCACTTCTCCTTCCACACACTTTCCAATTCATTATTCACTGATCATTCTGCCATTCAACACTATACAATCTGAGCTACTGACAGCATCATAAAATAAACCATAAATAAGGAAGCAAGCATGTTGGTGTAACAGTAATATTAGATTAGTATTCAGATGCCTAATTTGATGGTGCTGCAAGAAGTCACTTTAGAAGGAATGGTACTGTACACTGACAGATCGCAGCCCTTATAACAGTGTAAGGATTAATTCAGACAGAGGTGCAGTTTAAGCCACTAACTGCCTCTATGTAACTCACAGCCATGCTAGTCAATGGATGGGGGTCAGCCGGTATCAGAAGATGACCTTACCAATCACATAGTTAAAGTGTATGTTGTATCATCACTCATTCTGGCTGTACAAGCCTCTGATCATTTACATGCATTCCTTGTACACAGCACACAAAACAAACACAGGCATCCACGTTTTATGGTATTCATTTCCGTGAATTAATTGACAATCTATAAACAATATCCAACAAATGCACACTGTTACAATATATAATTTACAAATAAAACATTAAAACTCCAACATGTTTCGATCCTTAAGGATCATCTTCAGGCAGAAAGCACATCAATCAAATATGTATAAGACATTAACCATAATTTACATTAAAATAACATATGACATATCTGGATATCCTGAAGTCCACAGCAGATGCAGGATATCCACATATATCATACATTATTTTAATCTAACTTAATTATGGTTAATGCTTTACACATATTTGATTGATGTGTTTTCTCCCTGGAGATGGTCCTTAAGAATCTAAATATGTTGGAGTTAGAATGGTTTATTGTAAATTATATACAGTGAAACCCTCTTAAGATGTTTTTGAAAATTCCAAGAAAATCTGACTTCTTAAGCTGGAAATGTCTTAAAAGGGCAAGACCGAAAAGTTCTAATTTTTTAATTTTTTTTGTGAAGTTATTATGTATGCATGCTGAATTTGTACAATTTGCAGCTGCCTTAACACATTCTCACCTGTATCTGACCATTTTGTCTGTAACCTTTCATTCACAGTTTCATTTACATCCTTAACTATATTGTCACTGACTTTCCATTCGCAAGTTCACATTTCATTCCAGATGTTTACTTTTCCTTGAAACACTTGTCAAGCATGGGTTATCTTGCTCTTTTTTCAAAAACAGTTGCAGTACACATCTTCAGATTCCATAGGCTTTGAACTACTCACTCTGGGACATCTGTGTTGCTTCGCAGAAAATGTTCATACTTTTCCATGACCATAAGGGGTGGTCAGTAGTTCCAATCACTTTCACTAACTCTGCAGTGTCTCAAATTTATATCCTGGAATTGCTGATGTAACTTATCTGCACAAAGTCACCACAAGTCTTTCACAATCATGCTACACCACGACATATTTCTATTTCCGCCGATAAATTACATTTAAACAAACTGTTGCGTGCGAGCACCCAGGCATCTGGTATCAGACTGCTGTCCCTCCAGTGGGGTGGCTTCCACCTCCACATGGCTTCTGCGCCAGCAAGGTGCAACTGCGGATGGTGTCGGCTAGCGTGCCTAAACTTCTTCAAATGTTATTGGCTGCCTGAGTTCCCTCCTAGTGCACGGCCAGTTGAAGCAGCACGTCAGTTTCCACATGCCAGCATTGCCAAATGCAGGCTCATGCAGGTCACGGAACAGCTACGATAGGATTCCAGCCCCCAATACAATCTTTCGGTCGTCATGATGGAAGAGTGACAGAGACCGAGTAGTGGGGACTGACTGACTGTAGTCTCTGCATTGCGGGAGAAATACAACACCCCTGCGCCATGAGGTTGCGTCATTCTGCTGTGTGAAACTTACGGAAATGACTTTGGAGATTAACCTATATGAACTGACCCCACTATCTGAACGCTGTATTTTGGAAACAGAACGAATGGAAACTTGGGGAAATTGTTTAAGATTTTGATATAGAAAAAGTATTAAACGGGTAAAAAAAATTGTTTCGTCAACTTTTGTTACTTCTTAGACGGGAAATTTTTTTATGCGGGGACATATTAAAAGTGCAATGTGTAATGTTAATCAAATGGGAAATTTTGATGCTTTTTTATCCTGACGTCTTAGGTGGGAAAACATCTTAACCGGGGATGTCTGAAGCAAGTTTCACTGTATTGCAATAGTGTGCACTTGTTGGATATTGTATTATAGACAGGCATCTATGTTTCACCATCTCTAAAAGTACTGAATAGGTTCTGATAAAATATGGTATTGGGAGTCTATGCTAAACGTTGAACTTGTTTATGTTTGTGAAAAACAAACCATGCTTTAAATGGAGCTGAAATCAAACTACAGAAGCCAAGACAGCAGAGATCGTATAGTCACAGGATGGACAGCCAAGCAGTCGTGATTTACCCTTCTCCAACGTGCCAAGGCAAGCAATGGGCCCCACCCTACCTCCTATTCAATGGGTACCAGGGACTCTTTACTGAAACGTAAAGCATCTGATGCATGCCTAGGTTAAGAATGAGTGGCGCTGTACCTCCACTCACCCACATGCCTTCAGGCATGTATAGGGACAACTTTACCTTTTTATCACATTAAACTATTATTATTCCCAAAATTGGGGAAAAGTGTGTGACTTAATAGTCAGGCCTTATTAAGAACTGAAACTTCATTTCAAATATTTTTCAATACAGTAATTATTTAATGAAATACAAGGAAAACATACTTTCCATGCAGTGAGATTAGCTTGGCAGCAGTTGATTTGTAACTGCAAAAAACATACATCGAGACCAATGGGGTATCAACAGTAGCAAAGAATGCATTTGGAAAATACTTGTCTACTCCTGTTTTCTCACCATTTCATCACTTTTGTCTCCCATTGCAAGTCTAGTAGCAAGTTCTCCACAAGTCTTGAACAAGCAATCTGAGAAAATTTTGATTGCAAATGTAGCTGCAAGGTGGGGAAACAGTCTCTCTTGCTGTAAGAGATAAAAAAATAAGTACAAGTTCATGTTAAAAGTATCTTACATGTAAGGCATCAAAGGAAAATTACAGAATTATTCTGTACCTGAAGTTGATATTCAAGAACAGGGAATTCATTACCATCCTGAGATCCAAACTGTTTCCTAACTGCTGAGTAACGGACTGCAATGATTATAGCATTACTGAGATACGATCGGCAGATTCCAATAATAGACACTCGGCCATTTGAAAGGGCTCCAAATGAAGCACCTACAAAGACAAATCCAAGCAGTATATTGCAGAATCAGTAGTAGTAATCAGCAAATGGATATCAGTCATGGCACCAACAGTAATCATATTCAGGGTCGAAACTGAAATGGGTTTGCAGATTCAGAGATGAAGGATGGTGGATGTTAATACTGTTCTTATGGATAAGATTAAGATTGTTCTGTGACAGGTTTTTGTGACAGTGGTAGTGAATCACCGTGTTTCAACACCAAAGTCAGTTATATGTATAAGTGTCAACTACAACGTCAGCAGGAGGGAGCTTAATAAGCTACAGAGACTAGCCTGCCTGGCTATAATGGCGGTGATGAAGACTACCCCAACAGCAGCAATGGAGGATCTCCTGGGACTCCCGCCTCTGCATGTGGTAATTGAGGCAGAGGCACAGGCAGGGATCTACAGACTCATGTGCAATCAAGAGTGGAGACCTAGATCTACTAACTATGGTCACACAAAAAAGGCTCCGGACATGAAGCAAGAACCCATCCTTTTAATGGGGACTGATAGAATGATACCGAGATATGTATTTCATAAGCCATTCAAGGTTCATCTTTCCAGAAGGCATGAATGGCAGAATGGATTTAATCCAGACAATAAAGGAGGCCTGGTCTGGTATACGGATGGGTCTAAGACCAATGAGGGCACGGGTGCCGGGGTGTATAAATGGGGCTCGAGGAGGGGGCATAGCTTCAGCCTCGGGCATCACACAACGGTATTCCAGGCGGAAATATATGCCATTAAGGCAAGTATAATGGAGAATACAGAAAAGGGCTACAAAGGGAGGAACATCTATATTCTCTCAGACAGCCAAGCAGCCATTAATGCGCTTAATAACTTCCAGATTAATTCTAAACTAGTCTGGGACTGCTATCTATCCCTAATGAGACTGGCAGAACATAACAGAGTTCAACTGATATGGGTGCCGGGACATATGGGAATGAAAAGGCTGATCAACTAGCTAGACAGGGCTCCTCACGTCCACTTATAGGACCTGAGCCTGCCCTGGGCATATCTACTAAGATTGCCAGGGAGGTGATCAGGGGATGGACGAATAGGAAACATACAGAATATTGGCAGTCCATTCAGGGACAAAGACAGGCTAGAGACTTTCTCAAAAGACCCTCTGCTAGAAGAGCTGGAGAACTACTCAATTTGAACAGAAACCAGCTATGGATACTGACAGGGCTGTTCACAGGACCTGTCATTTAAAGGGACACTTGTTTAAACTGGGGCTAGCAGACAGTCCCGAGTGTGATAGATGCAAACAGGCATCTGAAACGGCCTAGCATGTTCTCGGCGACTGTGAGGCCTTGGCTGCAATAAGATTCCGGTATCTGGGGTATCATTTTATGAAACCAGGGGACTTTAACGATATCTCTGTAAGCAGGTTACTGCACTTTGTTCAAAGTGCGGGGCTGCTAAACAAATGAATATAAGGGCTGCACAAAAGATCAGAAATGGTTGATGTGCAAGGGATGCTCTGGTGCCCATCCTACTTCTATTCTATTCTATTCTACATGTGTAAGTGCAAATTAAGGTCTCATAACCAAATATCACTGATAAGTGGTGCTGGAGAAAGCACCTTTAAATAAACCAAGAAACACACACAAACAAAAAAAATTGTGTTCAACACTCAAATCATTACCCATTCTCTTTTGGGGATCCTTGATGCAACTGCTGTATCGTCCTTCTGGACTGATATCTCCCACCTTGTTTAGGAGATTGTCTCGTGGGATTCTGTAATTCTGGAACATGACAAATCCATTGTCAACACCATTCACGGCAATCTTCTCACCCATGTCACCAACAATAACTCCAGAAAGTGGCAAGAGTGTTGTGGTGTTTCTTATAGGAACAACAAATGCATGCAAACCATGACTGGTGCCATCAGGAGTGATTAACTGAGCATACACAACAGCATGGGTGCAGCATTTCCCTGAAAACAACAAACACAAGAAGTTTTTCTCTCTTTATCAAAAAACATACATAACACTGCAGAGAGCAAATTTAGCTTCATTTTGTTTCTATGATGATGTGACTTTGAACTCAGGGCCCAATAGCAAGCATTTGTGAATGGTGTTAAAATTTCACCACTCAAGCAGGAAATTTCTTAACTTGAAGAACAACCATCAGCAACGCAAGGAAAAACTGAGTACCATGGTTACATAACAGCTGGCAGGTCAGGTTTGATTGAAAGTTGCCAGTTTCCACATGGCAAAATAAAATTATTTTTACCTTAGAACAGGGGTTTTCAAATGCTGCAGCTCCATGAACCCCAGTAATGATAAATGAATTTGTGCTGTTTGACACCCCCAAAATAGTTGTAACCATATCAACAGCTAGTGGAAAAATAAAAATTTTCTCCAACTGTTTGAGGCCTTTTGCCCTGGGCAATTCTGTAGGCAAGCTGATAAGAAGCAAAGATCGATTATTAAGGGATAGTTATATATTCAACTAGACTCACTTTTTTTTTTTTTTGCTTCATTTCATTTTTCTTCAAGTGAAAAAACCTTGAGATCTCTTAGCTAAGCCCAAATGTCTCATTCCCAGATGTCATTTTACTTTGCTTGGCTTTGTAGTCTCAATGGACAGCATTTTCTGACAAGTAACACACTAAGGCCATTCTTCTACAGTAGCAAAAACACTTGTAAGACCAACACATACACAACTATCATCATACATTCTTGGCTTAGCCTTACTTTTATCGGCAATACTGGCAGCCTGGTCATTCTTAGGTTTTCTCTTACTACATAACAATGGTGTTTCCATTGTGAAAAGCTATAAAATTAAATGAATGGGTAAATTTAAACATTTTGTACAGTAAACAGATATGAGTATCAAAAAGTTCATCTCACAATAACGTTCCCTAACATAAATAATGACTTCAAGAATACAATACTGTTGACAGTACACAAACCCCTGGTGCCTCTGCTAAGAAAAGAATACATGTGGGAAACTGATTTGTAAGCTTAATAATACTCAAAGTCTGAGCTCAACTACAACGCCTGTGGCAAAATTTAACAAATACAGCAAAATTCTGTTAATCCAAATGCTGTATTATCAATTTTCTGGATTATCAGATGGTACCTATACTGACCTAAGTTCTCATTGGTATTTTTTTTTACAGCTCCTATACTTAAGTTGTACAACTAATCACAGGAGTATTCCCTTTGGATATCTCCATCTGCTGGTTCAAGGTCATTAGGGTCTTCTTCTGTGTTGTGTGGAGTCTTCAGAGCTGACGAATTTGCTGGAGTAGGAGACAAGCTGTCAGGAGATAACCATAACAGTTGATGTACAGACACTCTTAGAGGCCTTTTTGAACATGTCCCTGAGATCTACCTGTTTCATTGATAAAGTTTTCTCTGGTAAACAGCAAAAGTGCCAGTCTTTTGACCACTTTCCCCGAGTGCCAAATTATCAGCATTTCTGAATTATCGGACATCGGATTAAAGGAATTTTGCTGTATTTGCGACCACCCTGGGGGTCATGATCGACAGTTAGAGAACCTCCCTCCCCCTCTTAGACTGCAACTTTAAACTTTTCCTGTTGTTGCTAATCTCTCCAGGTGTGGTTTATGTGATCTTGCATTCCGCTAACTGTAATAGCATGACTGATGATGATACTATCAGCATGAGAGACTTGCAGCTTAATATGGATCTGAATACATTCTGGGCCCATGTATACATCACATTCATGAAGCTAAAAATCCAAGATGGATCAGTCAATTTGAAACCTAAAACTTGCTACAGAAGTTATAGAGTCACACCCACTGGGTGACCAATACAAATCATGTAAACTTCTTCATTACTGAAAAGGAGCAACTAAAACAGACTTTCTAGATCTCAATCCAAGACTGCTTGACAAACACAATAATTACAAATGTTTAAATCAAATTCTGATACTGGTATACAATTATCCCTTTTCTTATTATTTTCAGCATATCACTTATGAGTCAGTAAATAAAGTGCTGGACTACAGACTGGACAGCTGACAGGGATGTTATGAATTTTCTTTCTCCTACATTGAGAGAAAGTAAACTTCTGTACAGTATTAACATCACTACTAGACAGAGGTCAGTGATGAATTTCATGTGCCACCCATCTTCACCTCTGAGGAAATGAAAGTGGCACTCACTTGATTCTATAACACGTTACATGCACTAACTTTGAACATAATGATAAAGAGGAAATTTCTATGAATCAAGATGTAGCTCCTATATCTGCAAATCCCAACTGCCAATGCTTATGGTTTTTCTTAGTTTGTTCAAGCAGATGCCGTGATAACACTTAAAATATGACATGCCCACTTACTTATTTTTCCAAATTCACACGCACACTGCCATTAAATGTTATATAACACATGCAGTTGACAAAACACTGTTACATCAAACAAACACACAATCCAACAAACAAGAAGATGTTTCATACAAATGTAGAGAAACTAAGCAAACAGACTTCTATTCTGTTACTTACCCATGTTGCCAACCCAACATTTTGCAGCTTCAAAGTCTGGGGTGTTTATTATAAATTCCTGGGTTTTGGGATCATATGTGGCAGTTGTTTTCATGCCCTTGGTATTTGTACCATGAGATATTTCTGTCAATGCAAAGCAGCCACCAATCTGAAAGTGTGAAAAATATACCACAAACCACATTCAGTTTTAAACTGGATACTTTCTTCTGACAATTTTGTTTTTAATGAACATCTGTGTATGCAAAAGATCAACATGAAGAGATGAACTGAGTGACTCACACACTGAGAAACAAACAAACAAAAAACATGGAGTCAAGCCCTTCTTCAGAAGCTACCAGTTGCTCAGCTAGCCATGAAATTCCCTGCACTTATTAGAAACAGGGTTCGTAACTGTGTCCACAGCAGTCCACCACTGGTTCCTGTCCTGAGGCAAGTTAATCAAGTCCACACCCTCCCATCCTACTTCTTTAATATACATTTAACATTATCTCCTCATCTATGCCTAGATCCCCCAAGTGGCCTCCTTCCTTCATGTTTTCCCACCAAAACACTGTATGTATTTCTCTTCTCTCCCACGCATACCACATGCCCCCACTCATCTCATCTTCTTTGATTTGATCATTCTAATATTTAGAAAACCATACTAGTAATGATGCTGCACATCATGCAATTTTGTCCAGACGTCTGTCAAAATATTCCCCCTCAGCACCCTGTTTAAACACCTTCAGTCTATGTTCTCCCCTTCATATGAGAGACCAAGTTTCACCCCCATACAAAGCAACTAGCAAGAATATAGTTTTCTAGATTTCAAACGTTTCTACTTAGGAATGAATATTTAAAGGTAGACATTTTGTAATACTGAATTTTATTTTTCCAACCCTGACATAAATGTCAGTGGGTAACAACAATACAGACATAACAGGTTAAATGCATTCCACACACTTACTTTGCCTTCTTCAGCAGCCTCTACATAATGATAATGCCTTGCAGAACCCATAGCAATGATTGTATTTATAAACATAGAGAAAGTCAAGAAATATTTCATTGCAACTGATGGATTCAGCATGAACAGTGCAGCGCTCATTTCAAATGGCTGAAAATAGAAAATAAAACAGTCCATTAAATATCTATAGCATTTCAGTTTTATATTCCTTTTGTTCAATTATTAGCAAGTATTATTTGTCCTGTGGGGCACCCAGTGGTGCAGTTGGTTGAGGTACTGCACTACAAGCTGGAAGGTTGTGGGTTTGATTTCTGAGGGTGTCAATGGAATTTTGCATCGACACAACCCTTCTGGCAGCATAATGACACTGGGGTCGACTCAGCCTCTAACAGAAATGAGTACCAGGAATATTTCCTGGGGGGAAAGGCAGCCTGTACGTAGGGCTGACAACCTTACCACCTTCATGTGCCAACTGTCTTGAAATCTGGAACCCTCAGGGCCTGTCCAGACCTGTTGAGGGATTCCTTCCTCCTCCCCCCCCCCCCCATCTGTACCATGAAAGAGAATGTATGACACTGGATGGGGGGGGGGGGAGACTATTAAGGTGAGGAAATTCAACGCAAAAAAAAAAAGCATTTTGTGGGCCCAAGTAGGTTTCTGATGGTTCCAAGGGTCACTTAACAGAGAAAGTAAAAACTGTAACATCCAATCTGAACAGACTCAGTGACCCTACAAGAGGCATGACATCCCAATTACAGGTTCTTGACGTGACAGTTAACAAACCATTCAAAAACTGAATACATCACCTGCATGGGGAATGACTACTATCTGTGAAATTCCAAGGAACACCTGCAAGAAACAAACATGACCATTTGAAGCACTGCTTGTGCAGTGGATTAGGACTGCTTGGAATGACACTTCAGCAGAAAGCATCATGAAGAGATTTAAAAGGTACTGTGTGTCAAATGATATGAATGGAAGAGAAGATGATGTCCTGAGGGAGGAAGAATATGAAGCAAAATCTTCTTTGTGTGACATGCTGGCAGTGACCAGTTAACTCAGGATGTGTCTGTAATTTCTTGATGCTATAATACTCTTTAACTATTTTCCTGAAAATTAATATCGTAAAGAGGGATTGTCTCATATGCAGGGTTGTCTTGTATTCCGGTACATAAAGTAGCTTGCTTTCAAGTACAGCAAGAACTGTTACCAAAATTTCACACAATAAAAATACTGGAAAATATTATAACATTTTCAATTCCACGTTATTTTTTTATTCTATTCAACATAACCAATATTGTACAATTAACAATTTCGGCTTCCACAGTTTAGCCATTTGATATGTTGACCCTGCTCAAACATTCAGGCACCAAGTGTGACTTGCATCTACAAGCCACATGTCAGTGTCAGTACCAGTGCCGCTGAAGGCAGCAGGTGCAACGTGTGTCAGAATGTTCGAATGATGTGGCTAAGTCCCAAAAACTTAAGTTGTACATTAGACACAGACTGTGTAAATCCAAGAACATGAAGTTGCTTATTTAGATTTTCAATAAGAGTTTCCATAGGAAAATCACGCAGCTTACCTTGCTGCAGTACATCAATGAATATTTACCTTCCTAACATCTGCAATCAGTTCTTCCAAGGGAAGGAAGTTATACTGTTTCACACGGTACATCTGCCTTAATACCAAATGCCTCTCCTCATCCAAACTTAATGTTGCCTGTGGATGCTGAAAGAGTGGGTCTGCTTCCAGAGTTCTCCATATCTTCATCTTAAAGAAGTAACAAGAATATAACAGATTCACCTTTTCAGTACATCTGTGTTTTAGCACCCACAGCTTTATATCATTAGTACAATTAGGCATGCTCCATAAACAGTTCAATCCAATTCACACGCTCACAACTTATTTCCTTAAGATCCATTCTGATATCATCTTCTTAGTCATCCACCTGGTCACTTTCCAAAAGCTACCTCTAAATAACACTACGTCACTGTTTTGTAATTAGGTAAATTTAAGTACCTCACTGTCCCCAATACTGGAAACTTCCTGTTGAAGCTTCCATCAGAAGGGGCAAAAATCAACCCCAGTGACAACATTCATTAACACAGATTCACAAACCAACAATTCCACTGACACAGACTTAGGTAATTTTATCAAAGATCTATCTTTTCCATTATAATTTTTCCATGTCTATTAGAGTGGATCAAGGTACATGGTGGTGTGCTGTAACCTGTTACACATCCTTCTAAACACAATCCTGGTAACATTTTACATTTTTGGATATGACCACGGTGCAAGAAAACAAAGACAGCACTTTCCAACAACCATTTGATCACATTGTTTCCACTTCTGTCACTAGATGGGGTTTGTAGCACCCTTTTAAAATAATTTTTCTTCACACATGAACCTTTTTTTACTTTCAAATTTCATAAACAATGGCTGGGCTGGCAGTTCAACAACCAGCAAGTCTGCTGACAGCAAAAGTGTTAAGCACCATGTCATAAAGTACAGCTTCACATTTTCTTAAACTCAGCATTACAGGAGGTCAACAGTCAGCTTTACAAGACAGATACTTTACTGCCAGAGAAAGAGGCCCCAGTACCCACTGAATAGGAGGCTGGGTGGGCCCCAAAGCCAGTCTCGACTGTCTGAAAAACAGAAAAATTTTCTGCACCTGCTCGGAATTGAACCCAAATTTCTCAGTTATCCAGCCCACAGCCCTGTTACTATACCAAATGAGTTATCCCAGTTCCTATACTAATGATGTACTTTGTTTCTATTGACCCCACAACCACCCATCCACCCACACTTGAAATTATATACCGATGGATAAAATACAAACAATCTAATACACACATAATGTTTATGGTGCCTCTCCTCATCCCTGCTGAGTGTGAATCATGCCTGGCAGGTATTCTCTTTTACATTTATTACATATTATGACGTATTCTGTAGTAAACATTCAGCCATGAAGTGAACAGTATTTATACTTTACTGGTAAAATATGCAACACTGGCAATGCTTAATATATATTTGGTAGTGTCACCAGATATGAGCTGTCACCGAAGGGGCTACAGGGATGGTGGGTGCAAAGATTCTGTGTGCATGTTCTGCTTGTCTGCTGTCTGAAGGAAAACAGAGTACCCACACAAATTCATCTAACAGTACTGGGTAAAGGAGCTCTGGGTAAATGTTTTCTGTTGGGTGGATACCTGTCATACTGTCCTGAAATGCTTTCCAAGCAATAAGCTGGACATGAACAGCTCAAGAAAACTAAAAAGCAATAACAGGTTCAAACATTACCTTGAATTCTATAATAGCCTCATCTTCTAGAAACAATTTTAACTTCTTCCAGTCAAAAGATGCCTGCTTTCTATACAGATCAAGTGGTCCTGGAGGAAAATCACGTAACAGCTCATCATCTTGAACCATGCTTGTTTTACAGCTAAAACACTGTTTTCACCTGAAATAACAATAAATTTGAGATTTGCATGTTTTTAAACCCACTATCACGAAATAACTAAGTAAAATAAAAAAAGTCAATGATGATGATGATGATGAATAATGTCACAAACATCAAGTGTACAGATTATATTTAGGCAGATCCACAGAAAATTAAATATGATTTAGATTGCAGGTAGCCATACTGCCAAACACTTCATCAGAAGAATCTAATGAGAAAGCAAGTTGGCTCCAGCGGTAACAGTTCTGAATTGTATCTAGTCTGGAGTTGCACAGTTCAATTCTCAGCTGGGACACAAATTATCCTGGCCAAGTTTATGTACGGTTTAGTCTCTCACAAAAACTGCCAGAATACTACCTTAAATTAGGCCATGACCACTTTGTTCCAAATCTGTCAAATTCATTCCTGTGTCATCCAATCACTTGACACTAAGCCTACATAGTCTGACACTAAATACACGACAAATGAATTATGAACTAAACACAAATACAAGATATGGCTGGCAAATACAATGGTAGAAAGATCTGGAAAAAATACATCCTTGCTTCACATCTTTTAAATACTCACTGAAAATAAAGCTGACACTTCCTCTACTCTTACTTTATTTAACCTTGGTGACATTAAGTTTCTCTTACCACCTGTTTCAACATTACAAGTCTCTGGATTCTGCCCATACTGTCTTTGTACATTTGTATTATTCTCACAATAAACAATGATTATTTCCATACCAGCATTATCTGGTTTCCTTCTGTAAATGCTACAACTGTGTTATCTGTGAGGCAGGTACTGAATTTTAATATACAATTTAGATAAGCACTGTCTTTATATATGGTGTACCATGGCTCAGAGTTTTAGTTGCCTGCCTCTCACCTTGTGGGCACTGATTCGATCCCTGGCCAATCCGTGGGATTTGTGGTGGACAAAGTCGCACTGGAACAGGTTTCTCTCAAAGCACTTGAGTTTAACCTTGTCAAATGTCATTCCACCAATGCTCCATACTTATTTTCATCTACATACTACTCTTGTCAAAATGGTAAGCAGGAAAAGCCTGATAACCTTCATGCAAAGTCATTCATTCATGAATGAATGAATGAAACTTCATGCAAAGCAATGCTCTTTCGGATATCGGGGAGCATTGGTCAAAAAGTGCTTCCACACCGTCAGTCTTCTCAGGGTTAAACCAGCCCTAACTTATTTAACTAGTCACCATATAATGAAGTGCTGGTTCCTGAAACAAAAGGACTGGCAAATCGTATCACCAAATAGTACGGTTAATGTGTCAAGTTCAGATATTTTATCCCAATCCTGTTGCCAGCTTAACAGCTCATAAATTTTATGTATATTAATCCAAATGCTCCACTTGCAATGGTCTTACGACCATCTAAACCTATATTAACCTACCTCAAACGTTTTTGCCTAAGTGCATAAGCTCAACTAGCCCTTTCAGATCTCGCGTGAAACATTCAACACCACCTTCCTGTAATACAACTGGTGACTTCGCATTTTGCCCATGACGTGCCTCGTCATTCCTCTTACTACGCTAGTATACGTGTATTTTATGAACCACAAAATCAAATGAGAACGATACCTTCTCGTATCTGCGAACGATACGTTCTATCACGGGCACACGAATTTTCCAAAAATGTAGGAGCCACCCCAAAAGTAAACGCACCACTGAGCACGTTCCACACTGAGGACACACAAACATTAAGCGCCACGCCACAAAATTTGGTCCCCCAGCTTTATGCACCCCTTGCGCCCTACTACTGATAACGCTCTTCACAGCCACTCGCATCACTCCACTCACGTGTTGTGTGGATCAACATGGATTAGCCGAAGTAATCTGTGGCCGTGACCGTCATTCCTTTCATCTGTGACGCGGTACGACTACCTGGCAGCTGCGCCGGTATCGTCAATGGCTGTGTGGGTTTTCACAGATGACTGAATTGTCCAAGTTATAGAAAAGTTGTATGTCGTTTTAATTGAGCGTGTTGAATAAGCAGTATATGAGAAGACAAGAAACTCTTTATGGTTTCGTGAAGAAATGTTTGTTGCAACTTGTGTTTTGTTTGTTGGTTTTGATGTGTGAGGTTATGTGTGATAAATGTGTAAGCCGACATAACAGCTCCAAGTTAGGGAAATATATTTTCGTACGTCACCTCTGCAGTCTGTAACGTAATATAGTTCAAACTATGACAGAAATTGAACAGCAGCAAGAAGAAGAACGCGAAGTTTTGTTATCAATATATGATGGTGATCCAGCATTTAAACAACTCTCTCCAACTACATTTCAGTATAAGGTAACAATTTTCAGTCATATGATTAGTAAGTATATATCTTGGGAAACTACCAGTGATATATAATGTATATCACATTGTTTGTTTTATCGATAAGGGCAGTATGGAGAAGATGAGAGTCCAAAGTCATTCTTATTGGAGATCTCCTGGGGTGCATCATATCCTGCAGAACAACCTTTTATCAACATGGACACCTTTTACAATAAACACATGTAAGTTGCCATGGAGTATAAGTTAACGTTTGTAAGTCATTGTTCAGGAGACTAAAATTTTGAACAAAGTCATATTTGCAGGGTCCTTAGTTTAATTCTATAGGGCTTTGATGATGGTTGTTGTATTCCTAAACAATCTCTTTTATTATAAGGTGATGATGATGAAAGTCCAAAAAAGAAAAGGTAGATTGAGTCTGTAGTTCATTTGGCCCATATAACTGGTCAAATCCGGAGGTAAACTACACCCCTATTCGGATCTCTGGAGGGGGGGGGGTGTTTCTAGAGGAGACACCAAGCAGTAGGAGTTACAGCAAGGACTACAAACAGAAATAGAAGGAACATCACAGTTTCAAGATAGGAATGTGGAATGTAAGGATCTTGATGCAAGGAGGAAGTTCTAGATGTCAGTGAAGTGCGTTGGAAGGGACAAGGTGAAATAAGAAGTGATTATAGTGTATTATTCTGGGGGTGAAAGGGCTGAAAGAAACGTAGCAATAGTGGAAGTGTTGTTAGGAAGTGTGTGTTTAGTGACAGAATCATTGCTGTTAAGTTAAAGGCAGAACCGGTATTTTGATAGTGCAAGTGTACATGCCGACATTGGAGTATGAAAATGACGAAGTGGAAGAGCTGTATGATATAATTGAAGAAATTCTTGAAGAGGATGGAAAAAGTGAGACAAACACCATTATAATGGACTGGAACAGTGTGGTTGGAGATAAAGCACTTCACAACATTGTTAGACCATATGGACTGGGAAGGAGAAATCAGAGAGCTCAAATGCTCATCGACTTCTGTGAAAGAAATGTACTTGTTATAACAAACACATGGTTCAAAAAGCCTAAAAGAAGATTGTACACCTGAAAAGCACCACGGGATCAGACTCAACATCAGTTGGACTATGTACTTGTGAAACAGCGATTCATACATATACTTACATACATACATTCAGGAACAGGTGAAGGGTGTGCAGACACTGCCTGGAGCAGATATTGACTCTGACCACAATTTACTGGTTGCAACTATCTGCACCAGATTGAAGAAAATCATAAGGTTCCAAAAGCGAAAACCAAGATGGGATTTGGAGAAGTTATATGTTCGACAGAAAGTGCAAGGTAGTCTAGAAGAAAAACTCGGTGCAATCAGACGTGAAAGTGGGAATGTGGAAGCGCAGTGGAACAATATCAACAAATGTGTGTTAGATACTATGAGTGATTTGGTTGGAAAAGTCAAGAGGAGAGCAAGAAAGCCATGGATTACACAGGAGATGATCAGTAAAATGGATGAACGAAGGAAATGGAAAAATGGCAACAACAAAGAAGGAAGGAGGAACTACAGAAGACTGAGGAACGAATTGAAAAGAGCCACAGTGCCAAGAAGGAATATGTTGACAACATATGTGACGAGATCATAGAATTTCATAGAACAAGACATTATGATTTAATGTATGAGGGTTATCCAGAAAGTAAAGATACAAAAGCAATAAAGTTTTTTAAAAATATTTATTAACAAAATCAAGTGAAAAAACTCTTTAACACATACCTTTAGCTATTTTTCAACATAATCACCACCCTTGTCAAGGCATTTGTTTAGCCTGGGTACGAGTTTTTGTATTCCGATGTCATAGAACTCCGCCACCTGTGCACACAACCACGTAGTGACTTTGTTTTTCACCTCTTCGTCTTCGTGAAACTTCTGGCCGGCCAGATGTGTTTTTAAATGCAAGAAGAGATAGAAATTGCTGGGAGCGAGGTCTGGGCTGTGAGCGGGATGGTCTGGGGTGATTTCCCCTCCCCTCCCACCCGTGTTGTATCTGTACTGTCTGGATAACCCTCATACATGAAGACAAAGGAACTAGGTTGGAAAGAAAACCACGGGATTCAAAACATTAGCATCGAAGACTTTCAAGGGAATGTAATGATAGATCAAAGACAAGTGCTGAAAATTAGGGAGAATTATATTACAGAGCTCTACGATCAAGCTAATCGACTAGAACACCTAATCGTAGAAGTCGAACTTAAAGAGGAAGTAGGTGAAGACAAGAAAGGCCCTTATAATTTGCAAAGTGAAGTGGAAAAAGCTATCAAGGAGATGAGGGATAAGAAGGCGACAGGAGATGATGTACCTGGGGATATACTCAAATTGTTGGGAGAAGATGATCTCAAATTAATGACACAGCTGATCAATAGCATATATGTAACTGGAGAGTGGCCCAGAGATTTCACTGAAGTTACGATTGCCTTGAAGAAGAAGCCCAAAGCTACAAAATGCAGCGACCGTTGCACAGTTAGCCTCATTGCACATACAGCAGAGATAGTAGCAAGGATACTTAGAAGAAGGATTGAAAGGAAAATTGAGGATGTACTTGGAGAAGATCAATTTGGATTTAGAAGAAGAAAAGGAACTAGGGATGCAATTACGATGCTGAGAATAATATCACAACGACTCTTGAACATAGATGAGGAATTGTGTGCTTGCTTCATAGACTGGCAGAAGGCATTTGACTGTGTCAACTGGACCAAATTAATGCAGCTCCTAAAGGGAACTGGGATAAACTAGCGCGAAAGAAGATTGATCAGCAAACTGTACATGGATCAGCGTGTTAAAGTACGACTGGACCAAGGGGAGATGAGAAATGTGAAGATTGGAAGAGTAGTTAGATTAGACAAGGTTGCTGTTTGTCACCGATTCTGTTCAATGTATACAGCGAGTACCTTGCCAAGCTAGCTTTTGAAGGGTTTGGAGACTTCGAACGATATTAAGGTGATGAGAATCTTACGGCAACCATCCCCAATAAAATTATGATAGATCAAAAACAATAGGAGAATGTGGAATGTTTCAATTATTTGGGTAGCATGATAACAAATGATGCAAGATGTACATGTGAAATTAAACCCAGAATTGCCATGGCAAAAGCAGCATTCAACAAGAAGAAGACTCTTTTCACCAGCAAACTGGACTTAAAGTTACATTTGGAGCACATCTTTGTATGGTGCTGAAACGTGGACACTTCAGAAACTAGATCAGAAATACTTGGAAAGTTTTGAAATGTGCTTGAGAAGAATGGAGAAGATTAGTTGGATGGATCATGTGAGAAATGAAGAAGTATTACATAAGAGTTAAGGAGGAGAGGAATATCCTACATACAATAAAAAGAAGAAAGGCTAACTGGATTTGTCACATCTTGCGTAGAAACTGCCTTCTAAAACACGTGATTGAAGGAAAGTTAGAAGGAAGGATAGAAATTACAGGAAGACAAGGAAGAAGGCATAAGCAGCTACTGGATGACCTTAGGGAAAGAGAAGATACTGGAAATTGAAAGAGGAAGCATTAGATCGCACCCTGTGGAGAACTCGCTGTGGAAGAGGCTACGGACCTGTCGTAAGACAGACTACAGAATGATGATGAACTGGTCACTTCCCGTTGGCTAACTTGTCACATGGAACTTGCCCAACTCAGCAAGGCACATACACATGGTCTCTCACAGGGGTTATGTCTGTAGCCCTGAAGTCAGTTTTCAGCACGCTCCTCTGAAACATCTGTAGCAAATTACCATGCAATACAGTGTCACATCCAGAGGTCTGTGATCTTCAACAATGTGAAAATCTCAATGACACAGTAATTCATTAAATTTACATTAATTTGTCTGTGACTATAAAAAGCAGATTTTTGCTGTTCTGGTAGCACAAGGTTCTTAAGATTCATGCCTGAAACTATTCAATGAAATATGGTATTGAATGGGCTCACTATCTTTGTTTTCAATCAATTCTACAGCATTCTAACAGTAGTATATTACACTCAGGATTACTAGGTTTCTGAATTTTGTCCATTGTCTCATGTTAAGAAAAGAACACAAAGCAGTGGACCAACGAAGCAAGCACTGTGGTGACGTCACTCACGAGACATGACATACTGTTCTGACACGGCAGTGCCGAATTCCTCATAGTCACTGCCAGCATAGTATATTAAAACAGGATAAGCCTAATTCCTCCTTTATCCCTCCCACCTAGCCATTAATAATTGCTAAGTACTGTGTGATTGGTACCTACATAATCTTGGGAGTTTATATAAACAAGCATACTTAGAAGGATTCGTAGATTTTAAAGTTTGAGATGTCAGCATGCTTAAGTTTCAGTATCCATTGTATAATATCCTATTGTTCTTATGTTACAACAGTGTTCAGGATGTGAAAGAGCGAGTTGTGTCCCAAGTGAATGTTGAAGCACAACAGTATCTGGGCACTGCTATGACGTACACACTTTTTGAGTTTGTGAAGGAGAAGATGGAGGAGCTGCTGGCTGGCCAGCCTCAGAGCTGTGTCAGTGATGTGACTGACAATGTAGACAGGATGACTGTATCTGGAACACAGGTATAAGGCTGATGGACAGTTCAGAACAGTAGCATGGGTCTGTAATAAATAGAATGTTTATGAAAACGTTAGCAGAATAATTTAGAAGAACAAATAAAAGCACTTGGAATTGATTGATATATTACTATCAATTCAGAAATCTGTGGTGCTGGTATTGCATATACAAGATTCTTGGCTCAATGCTAAGTGACCAACTTGAAAAAGTATGGATTTGTTACGGTCTGGTATACATGTACCAGTTAAATAACACAAGTAGAATGGAATAATAATAATACTCAGGACTCCAGAAATGCAACTTAAAATCTCCTAGCCATGTAATAAAATTCAGCTACCTGTAGTCTCATTCATTGATTCATACAAATATTTTTATAACAGATAAAAGGTTACCATTAAACATCAAGATCCATGATAGTCATTCATGTGCTCTTTGTGCTGTACAAATCATAAAATCTTTTGCTCATTACATTTTAAAATTTAGTCTGAAATAAAAATGTACTTACCAACAATTTCTACTAACAGAACATTTTGCTGAAGGTACAGTAATACGTTACCATCATCAGCGATGATGATGATGATGATGATGATTAAACAAACTGGTCATTGTTAATGTGGCACTTTCGTATGTTATAAACGTGTTCATCTTATTTGACAGGAGCTGGAATCAGTCTCTAAAAAATCTGTAAAAAAGGAACATTTAAGCAAGGCACAAAAAAGGAAACAATGGGATCGTGTGGATGGAAAAGGAGACAAACCTCGAGGCTGGGATTGGGTTGATGTAGTGAAACATTTATCACAAACTGGATCCAAACAGTCTCCTGACGAGCTTTCATCAACACCATCACCACCACCAATATCACCACTTAATTTCTGATACAATTATGTATGCTTTCTTAGTGAGAAAACATTATATTAAATATGTTTGACCTGACAGATTATGCGCACACTAAATGATATTCAGTTTATTATTTAAACAAAAAGAAATTATCCTATTTTTGCATGCTTGTGTTCAGTTTTTAAATAGCATGTCTTAATCCTTCACTTATGACATAGAGATTTATGCCCTCCAATGAATTACTGATGTATCTGTATCATATTATAGCAGTAAGTTAGCTTGCAAATTTTGGTGGTTGTTTGAAACAACTGTGTTTTGTATGGCAGAAAACTTACATGTAAGAAAAATTTATTTCCTGTTGAAAGAGGGTAAAATATGAGGATTCACTAAATGCTTATATTTTAGCTTATGCATGTATACTTTTTATTTCCGACATGTTTGAATATGTCAGTTGAGTACTGACATATGTCAAGCTGGATGTCAAGTTAAGTAAATGTGCCTGTCTTTGATAAATGAAATATACATGCATTAGATGTGTATTACATTATGTACATTACATTAACTATTAAAGAATGCAACATTATTAAAGTTTTGGGTTTTTGATAGTTTAAACCAATCATATAAAAATATTTTTATTAAGGAGTTTATTTTTTCTTTCTCATCCCTGGGTGCTGTAACAATGTTATGTGACATGATGATAAACAGCAGTTTTTAAATTTTCTTCTGCCACCTTTTATCTCCACAACCTAACAAACTACCACATATTACACTTTATACCTGATGGGCTTCAGGAGATATGATAACAGTTCTTTACAAATCAAAAAACGACACATTCTTGTTTGGAGTTATATCCTTCTCATTAAAACCAAATTTTTCTTTCTTGTCCAAATAACTCCAGTCACCTCTCCACTCATCAACTGGAATCTGATGACTTCCTGTGTTCCAGCCTGAAAATGTATTATTCCAATAAGCGACTAATTTTCTATTCTTAAAGAAATGCACCATCCAGTAAAAGAACTGACAGAATAAGGCAAATATTTCATCTGTATAAACCACACATTGCCATGTGCGAGTTGAAGGAAGTAAGAATTTGGAGTTGGTCGTGACCTACTTGAAGGTACTATTCTGCCATATCTGGAGGGACTTTGGCAAACCATGAATACATGCAGGGTACCCTATACTTCAGATCAAGGGTCCACAAATTATCCAAAAATGCAGGAGCCACCTCAAATTTCTAGGCACCAAAGTGATGACAATTGAGGGCCAAAAAATATTAGGCACCAATGTACAAAATTTAGTCACCTGGGTGACGTGGCACCTGGGATTTGTGCACCTCTGCTTCAGATGCTGTTCCAACTAGGTACACCTACCTGCACAGACTAGCAAGAACATTTTATTGTCTGTTACAGCTAAAATTCTCTTTGCAAACACTGAACAACTTGCATGAAAAATATGAAATTTGAGGCACTATGAAAAATATTATGAACTGTATCATATCCATCATGCAGCTACCTGAATGTTTTCATGGTATGAGGTCTTCATTTGTCAAATGGTGGTCACTGAGCTTGTCAAGAAATTCCTTGCTGGTGTGGAACCCAGGAGTTCATTCCACCATCAAAAAATTCCACCATCTTCAATCAGTTCAATTCTCCACAACCTCACTCCCTTCAGACTCATTTTAATATTATCCTCATATCTGTGCCTTGCTTTACCAACTGGCCACGTTTTGTTATCTTCCACTAAGAATTTTTTGTACAATTATAGTTTTGTTTCTCTAGCTTTAGCCACACTGTTTGTCAAAAATTCTCCATCATTTTAACCAGTAATAAAATGGTGATTCATTGTAAAGTATTAAATCTATAATATAGGTCTTCTGTAAAAAGTTTATACTTACTGGGCTAACAAGAAATTTCCTTTTTCCAGTGGCTGAAGATTAATCATTATTACAAAAGCATGCTACTGGACCCTATTTAAGTTCATTCCAGATCCAGAGATTTGTGTTGGATTAATTTTACGATTATTTTCCCACCTATAACTGCTGTCACAGATGGTCTAACAGGAGACTTCCTAGTCAAAGTTCTGTATTCATTTCTACTCTGAATAATACATGCACTGCCTGTGTTCTGGACAATCATCCTCCACAGTGCTATCCTCCAGGCCTAACAAATACAGTACACTAATCATTTCCAAGTACTGATTCCCCATATTGGACAACAGCAACAAAATAATTTATTTCCCCTATGCATGCTGTATGTCCAGTTCATGTTAACTTTCATGACAATGACTGGAACAGTGGTACAGTACAAACCATGGAATTCATTTCCTGGTTTTTCCAGTTACCTCATATCCCTCTAAAATTCTAGGTACGACTTTTATGTGGCGATTATTTGTTAATACAAACGTGGAGGCATAAAATATTGAATTTATCCTTTGAGACACATTTGCAAAGTCACAAAAAGTACATACTAGCTGCATCATGTCTTGTCCATCTGTCTGCATGTATCAACTCAGCTTCCACTGGATGGAATTTCATGAAATTTATGGGGACTTTTATTTAAATCTGTCAAGAAAATTCAAGTTTGCTTAAAGCTGGACCAAAATATCAGGAATCTGACATGAAGACCTAAATATACATTATTTTGTTGACAGTGACATGTAGCTCAACAACAGAAAAAGGTAACTCACTGTTGTGCTTCCATGGCAGTACTCTTAATACTTCGCTCATTTCACTACAGAAGTTATTAAAGCACAATGGCTTGACTCATACATGCATGAACGACAGCAAAGATCTGACTGCACCATGATGTTACATCATACATACATCACCTGTCTTGTTTACACAGCTGATGATTCATTCTTTATAGCAGAAAAATTCACTAAAAACTGCTAACTTAACGGCCCCAGACATTCATGCAGTACAGCATTCAAGTACCTGGTTGTTAAAATGTGATAAGACATAAATACAGCCCTGCCTCACATAATTCTGTGTTTTGTGTCAAAGAAATTTATCTCTATTTATGCTATTCATTATTAGTCTGATAGAAAAGGTGGCTTGACAATCTGAAGAATTGCCTTGGGTACATATGGGGGTCAGAAGATAGAAGCTGAAGGCTTCCATGAGGGAGGAGTGGGCTGTGATTGTCAGACAGGCTAAGGTTCCGCGCAGACCATAATGCCATGGTGTGATTAGGGTGATGGTTAAATACCTTTTTTCTGTATGAGTTGTATAAAGCCTGGAAATTCCATAGAAACTGCATCATCTGCTGCCATCATGGCCACCACAGGAATATTCTGGATTCTGGAAACTGTATCTGTTGTGCTCAGTTTCACCAATGCTTCTTGTAGGCGGTGAACAGGACATATTACAGGAGATGATTTACTTTGTGGTCTATTTAGTACCCTCTAGGAAAAAATCAGTCAAAGTAATAACAATTCTAGGCACTCATATAACATATTGTAAATTGAATGTTTTAGTTTCTTACCAGTGGATGCTCCCTGATTATACATATGGCAATGCCCAAAATCACTGCGTGGAAATAACCTTGAATCACATCAACTGCTGTCTCTCCTTGTAAAAGAGTCACAAACATTCTCCTGCCTGCAGTGTCGACTACTATCAAGTATCTCTTTGAATGATAGTAATGGGCTAATAGTTTGATATCATCAACAGATACCTTATTACATGCCATGACGTTCTGCAATGAAGCACCTAGTATGATTCGGAATCCACATAAGTCTAGATCTGTGAACAGAAAATGAGGAAATAAGAGCCTCCTGGGTCCTATGCCTTGTACTGTTGGAAAAAGACTCCTAAATTTTGGAGGAATCTACTGCCTCACCTTGTCCCCAGTCAGTACTGCTGAAAAGATTTGTAAATGATACATTTTATGACACTGCAATGTACTATCTACACTACCTTATTTTTTCAATGTTCAGTTAATGGAGTTTTGCATTACTACTTTTGAAAAACCGGTATTCCTTTTCTAATACACATATAAAATTCTGCTACAACAACGGCCAAATAGTATGCATGTTTCTAATCCTGCCCACCCATTCACACAGTCACATTCTCTGTACTCTTGTTTCCTGCAGAATGTGTTCATAACATTAACCATTTTCTATTTCTGGGTTTTGACTACGTAGGTTTGTAACTGACAGTGCATTTCAAAAGAACATGCTGCCTCCATCTTGAGGGTTGAAGGAATTACACCTACATAAACATTGGAATGACATACGAAAATGTGGGTCAAATAATAGGTGGATTATAAAGAATGTGGCCAGTGAGAACCATGGGATGGGTGGAGGGGTTAGTAAATGTGAAACAGGAAATTTGAGAAACTACACACTGAACAGTCCCTTTGTGGGTCAACAGATGTAACCTATGTAAGTGACCGACATCATCCCCCACATCCCTTCATCTATCGGGACACAGTTCCTTCAACCCTAAAGATGGAGGCAACCTAAAAACCTACAGTCTCAAATCCCTGAAGGCCATCATCTGAGCAGTACCTCTAAAAGCCAATAGACCTACAGTAGATATTTTTGTTCTGTCTTAAAATATAATGTCCTTCATGTGTGTAATATATATTTTTCTCTTCCTGGGTGTGTGTGTGTGTGTGTGTGTGCAGAGGATAAGGTAAAGGTAAAGTTCTCCTTAGAATGGGCCATGAAGGCCCAGAGGGGGAGTAGAGGTATAGCTCTACTCTTTCTTTAACCCTGGCACTAGATGAGGGTGGGTGGTCAACTCCACACCCCGGCCGCTGTACCCCGAGAAAGAGACCTGGTACCCATTGTATAGGAGGTTGGGTGGGCCCCGGGGCCGGTCTGGACGGGTGTGGAAAATCTTGCCCCCACCAGGATTCGATCCCCGGACCGCCCAGCCCGTAGTGAGTCGCTATACCGACTACGCTATACTGGCCCCAATGTGGGGAGGGACACACATGTATTTCAAATCACTAGCTGTAACTACTGCCTTAAAATTAATTGGAAATTTGTTTTTGTTTCACAACTTTTCACTTAACATGACTTTAAAAGCATCCACCCACTACATAAAATGAGAAGTTGCTGATACAGTTAATTAGGTAAAGTGTCCCTTTGCTTAATTATGCAACCTGCCATGGAAAAGTATAAGGTAACAGGTACGACTCCACATATTCTTCACCTCAGCACAGGATGGAAGTTGTGGTCACCTTCCAAACCTGCTTGCTTTACTCATAGGAAAAGAGCTCCCAGTACCCATTAGAGAGGAGGCTGTGTTGGCCCCTAAGCTGGTCTGGATGTGGGGGAAAACAGAAAAATCTCTGCCCGTGCTGGTAATTGAACCCTGATCATCCAGTCTGTACAGTTGATTAGTTCGATCAAGAATAAATTTGTGTCTGTGATAAACAGACTTAAAGATCAATGACAGATGTGAATGCACATGAATACCCTGTGTATTCCAAACCAGAGTACCACATGCCTCTCATTTTTGTAATTCAACTTATATGGAGGCATTAATAAATTTAACCCCCAACTAGATGCACCCTAAACTTTAACTCTGTACAGCATTCTGGATTTACAGGATAACTCATGACATAAAAGCACAGTGGTAATTTTATGATTAACAGTATAAAGGTAAAGCTATCCCCATACAGGCCTGGACAGACCTTTCAGGTTCCAGGAGGTTAAAAGCTCCCAGATTTCCAGACAATCAGCACGTGAAGGTGGCAAAGTTGTCAGCCCTGCGCATTGGCTGCCTTTATCCCTGAGGAGATATTTCTGGTACTCATTTCTGTTGAACGATGAGTCAACCTCAAGGCCATAGTGATGATTGACAGTATGCCTAACACAAAACTGAATTCGGTAAACAATTACCACACAACGCCGTGTAATGACCCAGAAGACCACAGATTTCATCAACATTGCGGCGGCAGCCCGAAATCAAAACTGAATTCTTGTTTGTTCATGAAAGGTATACGAGGAAGGATGTATTAACTTAATAGCTACAATCTTCTTTATTATGGCTGTTGCACGCTAATTGTATTCAGTAGTTATACCCACATTTTCATTTCCACACCTCTCATGATTTCCTCTCATCAGTTTTTGACATGTAATGTCACATTTTCACAAATGCAATGAGAATAATTGTTTGTAGCTGACATGATCCAATTATATTTTTTATTCCTACCTCATAAAAATTCCACAGTTCTAGAACATTTGTGTCATATCTGTCTTGGTCTCTAAGGTACAATAACCCTAATGAAGCCATAATTTCGTCCTTTGATCTACCCTGTGCATTTGAGTTCCCTGAATATTAAATGGCCACTCAGTTACTATCAATCTACTTGCACATATCTCTGTGTTTTGTAATATTATTGAATATGGCTATATCAGTTATTTTTTAAAAAATCAGAAATGTCATCTCACATTTGGCCTGCAAGAGGCTTCAAGCTAGGAAACACTTTGATAATATTTCTTCTTCTGGTTTTGCACTGCTCTGAGAACTCCGATTTCTTCAATTTACAGGCTTTATTGATGCCAGTAAAGCATTAACTATATACAAAATTTATATATTCTGAACTGCTGGTATTATCTCCTGAAGCTATTAGACAATCTTTCAGAATCCACTGGTGATTGCTTCTGGTAACAGGTTTTCTTCATAGGATTCATCAATGACTATTACATCTATCTAATTATTCCAGAAGTATTCTAAGGTTTTCTTCATCTGTCATATCATGTTCCTAAAGAGAAACCATAACTAAATTTCATGTATCTACTGTCAGTATTTCACCTCTGTATGCATAAAAATCTAGTTTTTCACTTTATCTAATTCTATTTGATCACATTATTCAGTGGTTGTTACAATGTGAAAATTCTGGTTGTAACAGTAAGCAGCAATAAAAGTAAATGGCCAGACTTAAATGATGAGGCACATGGTGGATTCAATACACTACCCACCACTTCCACTCCAAACATGTTGGTGGATTAGAATCCAGCTATGTTAATAACAATGACATCAACCTCAGATGTTAGTCAAAAAGACATGGTAAAGGAAAACTGAAAGGACAACAGATGTCAGACTTCTAGTGGTGTTTCCAGACTAAAATAGGTGGAAATGGCACATTTTATATGTTAACACACCCACTCAAGATTCCATGAAGTCCATACTTTTCAGTTAACAAGAGTTTACTGTAATTACCAGACACTCCTGTTCCCAATATTACAGCCTCATGTCTGTTGACAACTTCAGGTGAAGAAACCATCTCTGTGCCAAGGTATGTTCGAAGTAACAAAATAAGCCGTGCATTATTTAATGTTACCATCTTGAGGGAGAGCACTGCTTGGTAGTTGGCATACAGATGGATGACAGTGAAGATGGTGAACAGGTGCCAAACAAACCTATATGTATAGGAAATAAGGCATCAGTATACAATACACATTGCAAGGAAAATGCACATTCAGTTACACTTATTTATTTAAAAATTCTGTCAGTAAATCAAGATTATATAGCAGGAAATGACAGGATGACAGTGAATAATGAATTGGAAAGGATGTTAAAGGACCTAATTTCAGGTACTACCCCAGCATCTGCTGAGGTGCTAGGAAAACCAGTAAAAATCTGTCAGGATAGTCAGTGTCCCAGCTGAGAACTGAACTTGGCACTTCCTGAATACAAGTCAGATGCATCACACCTTCAGCCAACTTCCATGGTCCATGCAGATTTGAAACAAAACATAATAGTAAGTTCACAGCAAACAATACAGAAAGGAGCTGTTTGGTTTATGGTGCTGCCAGGTACAGCACATGTGGACTTCTGTGGATATCGTGGACATTTCTATAACAAAACTGACGTCAAATCATACCAATTTTGCATCATCCACATACTTTTAGTAATGGTTTGTAACTGTCTGTATGTGGAAAGAATGTTATACAAAGAGTGCAGATAGGGAGCACAAATGTGAACTACCCCACAAATGTATGTACTTGAACTTCAGATTTAATACAGAAATGTGACTTATTTCCCTAGTAATAGAGAAGTGATTACAATTCTACTTGCACCAATCCCTCAAAAGACTGTTATTTATGTAACAGACGCTACATTATGACTGAACCATGTTAACCCATTGCCACTGAATGTTATATAGCCACTGTATTTGTAACACGCAGTGTAATGCATAAAATGCTGAACATTATACAAACATGACTACTCTTATGCAGCCCTCTTATACAGCCCCTGTCTAAATTCCCATCTGCTGGAGCTCACACTGGGCATTTAAATCTGGTGCCAAAGGGTTAATATAAAAATAATATATACACATTAATTTATGGACTGGAATTCACATTGGATGTAATGTAATGTGGGTTGCCAGCACAGATAATGGGTGTAACATATGTGACAGCAGCAAACACAAGTAAGCAAGGTATCTAGGAAGCTAAGGTGGAGTGAACCCATTTCCAGTGTCTCCCTGATTGTGAGCCCATCCTGCAAGTGTGCAGTGTGTCACTCGCCTGCTAAGCCATATCCATACATGTAATGAGATGAAACATGGTGGACACTGCATAGCCATGATGAGTTTCTATCACTACAATGATTCCTTAAAGCCTAATGGTGAAGTAAATGTTTTTGTTTTTTCATGCATCTTGGGTACCATTATTTGAGGATGTGTGACTCGTTTGCTAGCAATCATAGTCTAATATGGTCTCAGGACAGACATGTATTGATGACAGCCATAAAACTATATACATGCAAACCCAGTCATAACAACATCGGTTTATGCGCCCTCATATACAGCATCAAATATTATGTCGTATCAGTTAATTCCTAACAATATCACACTCCTCGGTTAGAACGACACTTGTTTATAACAACACAAATTATGCATTCCCTTTCATGACATTATAACCAAGTTTCTGTTTATACTTAAATTATGATTTTCTTTAAAATATTTTGCTGTGGGTAAAGAAATAATGGCAGTTCAAGGTTTTGGTGAATGAAAATTAATAAAAAGCTCCATCAGAGAAGATTAATAAGTCATACTCCCATTCTGTATTAGTGCTCTTTAATTTAATTGGATTTTTAATGGCACTGTACATAAGTAAATGCAAAGGTTATAAACACTGTTTTCCAAAATCTACAATGTCCCATGTAATGACTGCACCTGAATGGACATAACTAAAAGAAAAGTATGGCCAACATTCTCATAAATGTATTATGTATGATCATAATCAACACAGAGCTAAAATTCTACCCGATCCAAAACAAAACCAAAAATTCACACAAGTAGATAACAGTCAAACACAATTAGGTGACATGACATATTTTTCTCTTGCCCAACGTCTGCTTTCATCAAGTGAGCAAGCAAATGGGTTTTCAGTCCTTCTTCATTTCAGGTATGAACTGACTCATCACTGCCAAAAACAATAATTAGCCAAAAGAACATTGTTAATGATTGATCAGAATGTCTTTGAACTACCTGGGCTACCTCAGTTACTAAGTAACTGGCTGCAGGGTGGATGATACCCCTATGTTTAATTCTCAGTAAAGGAAAGATTTACTTTTCTCTTGACTAACATAGCCAGACTGTTTATAGGACTAATTCAGCTCCATAATGGAGTACAAGAATATCTCCCCTGTGGGCAGAATCAGCCAGAATGTGAAGTTGACCACCCAAATCCATTTAATACTATGGTTTAGAATATGCACATACAAAGGGTATCTATGGTAAATTGGGACCAGAAAATGCAACGTGAAGTAAATCCCCTTTAAAGCTGGTGTTTCTGCCCTTCATAAATAATGTAAAACGACAACCAAGTTATGTACAGTACATTTTACAAATGAAAATTACTTAAATGTGGACTTTTTTAAAAACATACTGTTTTAACATATGCATAGAAATGGACCAAAACCATTGTCTGTTAGAAAATTTATGGTCCATGGATGTGATCCCTGGAAGTGTACAGAATTTTTACATATACTTTTCTTCAATAATTTGGTCCCATATATACAGGGAAATATCTGAAAGGCTCAGATAAAAGGGACAATAAAATGGTTCTCTGAAAAATTTTAGTTTCCTTATTTATCATGAATTTCCACTAAAAATATCACCAAAATTACTTACAGGTAATCATTTATATTAAGTCATACAAATACATGACCTTACACACAGAAAATACCAGAATGAGGAACAACAGACATAACAATCCTACACAGAACATTCAACCAATGACATGTATCATGTAATACAGCATCATATGGTATTCAGAATATACTAATTCAGTTTCTTAGACATTCCTGCACAGGTACAGCTCATTCTATTTCCTTAAATTACTTACTTTCCTTCACCATAGGTGGCCAAAATTATGATACCAACAACAGAAGCACACAAGTTGACAAAAGTTTCTTGACTTCCATCTTTTGCTGAAACATCTGCCATATTGTTTCGAATTGCCTGAAAAGTTATTAGTCATTTTTATTTAAAGTAATGGTCCCATACTTGCAAGCATACTAGGAAACTCATGACAGGTGATACAACAATTATACAAATACGGCCCAACGGCCTGCTGCATCCCCATTAACATCTTCTTTGGTTAATCTGACGTCATAGGTCTTCGAACACAGGACTGACATGCCTAACAATAACATCTAACTCTCTCATAGCACAACTCAAATGATTAACACCGCTAATAGCAATGACTAGCATTAGCCATGGTGTCCTTCCCTGTTGTAAAACTGATACACAAGGCTGGTTATGCAACAGGGAATTGCCATCCCCAAAGGAAGTGACAGTTTTTAAAAATGGGTAGACAATAAAGGGATTCCAAACCTTCCACCAGTGCACAATATCAATGCATCCAGTCTGACAAACCACCAACATCTTATGTCCTAAAATGGAAAATGACAGCACTGTTACACAAGGGGCTTGACTGCTATGAGACCATGTGTAAAAATTATCTCTGTCATTTCATTCTTCCACTGAAGCCCAAACAGAAGAGTTACAAGGCTGAAAATTCAAGTCTTCTTGAATAAGACACTGTGTCGATTGGTAAGTAGTTCCTGATGCTTCACAGGAGCTTACTGCCTCCATCTTCAAGGTAAATTTCTTGAATCCTGAAGGTGGAGGCAGCAAGCTGCTCTGCAACATCGGTAGCTACTTACTAATCAACACAGCATCATATCCCAGAAGACTTTAATCTTCATCAAACCACTGTGAAAATCTCAAATCTTGCAGTTACAATACTGAGAGTTTTGTCAAACCACAGGCATACTGTTGCTTGACTTCCTCCGTATGTGACCTAAATCCCCATGAATCTTCACGGGTCAGAATAAAGAGAGCCGTCAGGGAAACAAAGTCATAATATATTTATTATGGCTAAAATTACCTGAGATGAAAAATGGCATAATACAGGAGGTAATACAGGAGATTTGGATGGTTTCAATAGACCTTTCAGAAAATACTGGAGTTGTTCCAGATGTTACAGATGAAATAATAATCAGCCTCAATTCTGGCAGTGAATGTGATGGTCAAAGTGACAGCAAGAGCAGCAGTCCTTCTAATCAAGAGCCTGACTAAGTAAAGGAGAACAAGGTAGAAAACATGTTTTTCACTGATGGCAGTCCAACTGGCAGCCAAGAAAAATTCACCTGTGGCCTTCATCATCTGTTCTGCCACAAATGCAACCACAGTCAAATGCCATTAGTTGTGTTTAATGGTATTTAAATTCTTTCTTTGTTACAATTAACACAATGGGCTGATAAACATAAAATTTGAAGTGACTTAATGCAGGAGAGATGACAATTAAGCATGTACAGAAAGAGTGAGCATTATTCCAGTCAGTGGCAATTAATGTATGAACAGGAGTGACCACATGTCAGCCCACAGATACTAAAATACTTTAAAACCATTGTACAACTGACAACTAAAATTCAGCACTCTTATAACATGTATCGTGTTGTTAATTATCATTAGACAGTTTAGCGAGGTAAATTTCTGGGTCAGCTCTAAAGACCCCTGATGAATGTACAGCAACCTACTTTATAATTGTAGTAACAAAACCAGACCAACATTGCAGTGCACTGAGTAATGCAAAGTGTTTACTCAGCAGAAATATGAGTATATACAGACCTAAAAATTTAGATCAACATGAATAGGACATACTGCTGGTTGCTACATCAATTTAAATCCTAACATGGATGGTGCCACAATCTTTGGCAGCACTCTGTCTGCAGAAGTGACAGGTATGCCAGGTACATCCAGCTTCTAATTATTGTCTGGTTGTTAGTTGTCAGATTCTGAGTAAATTTGAGGGTAACAGCTACTGGTTAGGAACACTGACAGAATAATTAAGCTCCACTTGTATTATTTATGTAAATTTCTGTATTATAATGTCCATAGGAATATGAGTGGTGTATTACATATTGTTGGTGCTACTTTATACCTCCCCATGAACCCATAGTAAGGTGGGGAACTCCAGAATAGGGAATTTGGAGTGAAATTATAAGAATTCAGGCTGATCTCATGTGACCTGGATCTGACAGGTGATACACAAGATGGTGGCTGCTACCAAAGTTTGATCATAGGCAATAAATTTAGACAAATTAGCTAGACTACCCCCAGCTGTCCACTGCACCACCTCAACTCTGAACTCCAGAACAACAGTTCATAGTTCCCTACAGTAAAATTCAGTGGATTAGACAACAGGATGTTACAAGTACATTTTCTTTTAAAGGGACAACACTTATTTTAACACAAAGGCATCAGTCTA
The DNA here is from genome assembly GCA_021186555.1 of Reticulitermes speratus. NCBI lineage: Eukaryota > Metazoa > Arthropoda > Insecta > Blattodea > Rhinotermitidae > Reticulitermes > Reticulitermes speratus. The sequence goes on from JAJKFL010000002.1 coordinate 21,684,448, forward strand.
CTCCATACTAGATAAAACCCAGACTACAACACACAATACCCTTATAAAAACACCTCATTAGTTTGTATCATGCTTCATGTTATGTAAATGCACCTAAACATGGCAACATGAATGACAAAGCATGTATTCATATTTATGTCAATAAAAAGATATTTAAGGTCTTTAATCTTAATTCACCGTGCATTTTCATATATTTAAAAATAAACACCAACAAAATGCACAACTTTTATTTTAACGCGTTTCGGCTCTTTGCGAGCCATCATCAGGGATCCTTTACTCTTATAAAAGTGCTTCACAAATGCAGCATCTGTTTGATTATTTAAAAATATGCACTATCTGGAGCATAGTTGTGCATTTTGTTGGTGTTTATTTTTAAAGATATTTAAGGATTAAGAGACAGCTGGTTAATTTAAGAAGTCTAAATGTAAAGTTATTTTTTGGACACCTTGTAATAATACACATTTTCTTCCCTCTTTTCTCTGTAACTAGGCAAAGAAAGAATACTGACAAAATGTCAGTTTATTTCTGCCACGACATAATGCAGAGTTGCTGTTTATGAGTATAACACTGAAACAGCATGACTTTTGGACTGGACTTAAGCAATGCCACACAAGACTTCTGAGACATTGTGTACTTGCCTCATACCTGATGTTGGGTTATAGCTGCTCTTGTGGCCCCTCCAGCTACACCAACAATGGATTTCAATGCTGTCGCAATGCAGAGGATATGTGTTGAATAAGCTAAAAACATTGGTAGAAGAAGTTCCAGTGCCATTGCCATATCATTTAAAATATCAGCAAAGAGGCGCCATTTCTTGCAATCTCCATCCAAACGAGTTCTAGAACAGTAACAACAATACAGGACACAATAAGCTTGGACTATTTTCTGGAACATCGCAACAAGATGATAAAAATGTCGGAAACTTTTAGCTATTACACATGACACAATATTTTTATTTTCCCACGTCAACTCAAAAACCTAAAGATTAAAATACACAAACCATAATTCTACTTCCTGTTTCTTTTTTAAAGTGAAAGTAGGTCTCTCAGAAATAGTGCTGACTGTTTGAGAACAAAGTGCTGAGGATGGTATTTCAACCTGGGGCAGATGAAAAGATAACAAAAAATCTCATAATGAGCTGCTTCACAATTTGTACTCTTCACCTAATATTATTAGAATGATTACACAAAGAGGATGAAACGTGAAGGTCATGCAGCTTGCACAGCATAAATGATACAGTACAAGGACTAGTGGGTTGCTATTTTAAGATCCCTAGCATAAAGACCAAAACCAGACAGTGCACATCTAGATTCATAATTTATAACACAGCCTTAAGCAACTTGTGCTAAACAAGCTAAGAAAAACAAAGCAAAACTAACAACTACTTGTACTTATATCAGATATGCAAAGTAGTGCAAAATTATTCAAAGACAACTCCTTCTAAGAAGAACGTAAGCAAGGTGCTACTTTACCCCTCAACCCAAGCAAATGTTATTCTTCCAACCATTCCCGTCCCATCCTTCAGAATCCACGTAACTGCTGCGGCAAAGGGTGTGGCAACAGTGTCCCCAACACCAACACCCCTCATGACAGCCTGTGTAGTAAGGGTGCCTGTAATGGTACTGCAGAATGCCTGTAAAAATAAATAGTTCTGTAGTGGCAGCAGCAGCAGCAACAATGGTTTTATATGCACATCACCTACTGAGGCTATGCATGACTACATAATACATAGTTGAGCCATGTATGCTACATATATATTATGCTTGTAAGTGTATGGTAGTAGAGCCCACTTAACAAAACAGTAACAGATATTAAAGTTAGATAAGAGTTAATGGCTTACTAAAATAAAACTTGGCTTAAAACATCAGGGTCATTGCAAAATATTTCACTGATAATGCATGTCAGGTGAAACCATTAGAATTTCTTAGCATACCTTCAACATTCAACTAACATATGTGGAACAGTGAGGATGCATTACAGGGGCCACACACAGGAAGTGGTATCACAGAAAGAAAGGTGGCTGACTGTTGGACAGGTACAGTGGTGTGCAAATTAATTGGGTCAAAGTAAGTTTCTGTGTTTTCTGGTTTTCTTCAGGACACAGAGAATTGAAAGTGTGTTTACTGGAGATGGCGGGGGATAAAAAATGTGGCCTTGAATAGATAAAACCAGTTTCAGGTGGTTCTGTCCACCCCCAGTCAAGTTTATGTCAGTATAGTGCCACAGTTTGCCACGTGAACATTATTCTGTTTTCTTGTTTTATGTGAAATTGTTGTTCATTTTTCTTCAATATGGATATTACACCCAGGAAAAGAGCAATAACTGTAGCTCTTAAAAAGCAGACCTCAACGACTGTTCGTGATATTGCTCACTCTGTCAGTCAGTAAATCTAGTGTTTCAAAGCTGCTTAAAACTCACAGCAAAACTGGATCTGTGTCACCAAAACTGAAGGGGTAATGTGGATGGAAACGTCAAACAACACACCGAACTAACAAACTATTGATTAGAAAGAGCATTATTTGTCCAGATAAAACAAGCAATGACTTACAACGAGACTAAGCAGCTGGTAGTTTAGTGACTGATTCTACAACAGTGCGGCACAGACTTCTAGAAGTGGGAGAACTGCAAGAAGACTGATAAAAAGCAACTTCTTACAACTAAAATGATTAAACTTGATTACAATGAGCCAAAAAATACAAGAACTGGAGCAGGGGTGACTGGAAAAAGGTTATATTTACTGATGAAACCCATTTCTTTGTCCAAGGGTATGGAAAAAACTATTGTACAGAGGAGCCAAACTGAACATATAAGAACTGGACATCTTCAGCAGACAGTAAAACATCCCCCAGAGAAGATGTTTTAGGGATGTTTAACTTCTAGAGGGTCTGGAAGCCTTGTTCCCATTGAAGGAGCCTTGAATTCAAAAAAATACAGCAATATTATAAAAGGCAGAGTTGTTCCAGCTATGGAGAATAACTTCCCAAACGGTGATGAAATTTTCCAGTATGATTTTGCTCCTTGCCATTCTTCAAGAAAAGTGAAGAAAGTGACTGAAGAACTGAGAAACATGCTTCACTGGCCTGGGCACTCCCCTGATTTAAACCCCTTTGAAAACATATAGGGTATAGCGAAGGGTAGGCTTGGAAAAGTGGACTATTCAACCAATGAATGGTTAATTTCTAACATAATAAAAGTGTGGTTTCATGATGATGAAATAAGAAATATGTGTGAAAACTTGTTAGGTCAATGCCAGATCGTGTAAATGAAAATAATTCTATGTATTTTTTTAATAAACAAAACAAAGCACAGCAATAAAAAAACTTTGTCCTAATTAAATTGAACACCACTGTTAGGCAACTGCAATTGATTTACCACAACCTTGTAAAGACTGGCAAGGTGACACGAAGGCCTCAATGGGCACACCACTGGTTTCAACACCTGTTACCCTGGGTGGGATGGGATCCAAGGCCCTTTGCCATTTGGCCAAATTACACTGACAGAGGTCAGTTCTAAAATTCAAATTTAAAATGAAAAGCAAAATGATGACTTAGAGATTGGCCACCCTGGCACTAGCATCAGCTGCCCCAATGTCACAGATAGTTATATGACCTGGTATCCAAGGTGTTAACGTTAAAATCTCACTTAAAGAGTGGCAGATCATGCACAGTTACAGAATGATTTGGTGAGATCTGAGGATTGTAAGCCTTTGATTTCACACTGATCATCTATTCACAACAGAAACTGTCCCTGCAGAAGGCAAGCAGATCTGCAGTAAAAAATAAAGTTGCCCCTGTCCATGCCATGAAGGCATATAGGGGAAGTAGAGGTACAGCTCCACTCATTCTTAGCCATGGCACTAGATGGAGGTGAGTGGTCAACATCACGCCCCTGTCACTTCATCCCCGAGAAAGAACCCTGGTACCCATGGAACAGGAGGATGGGTGGGCCCCAGAGCTGGTCTGCATGTTTTGGAGAAGAGAACAATCTCTTGCCCCTGCTGGGATTCAAACCTCCAACTGTCCAGTCTGTAGCCTCATCCCTATACTGACTGATATGCAGTAAACACTGAAGTAAAAAGTTTCAGTTTGAATTCAAACGTCTGCTCATCTCTTATGGTTGGAAATTGTATATTTTAATTTTCTTTAATTTTTTAAAATTGGCTCTTAGTATTATACAAATCCGTCAAAATGTCAAATATTCAAGAATGAAATGCCTACATAATAAAAAAAATGAATAAAATATCTCAATTAGTCCATCAGACACATTGTTCGAATAATTTCAAAAGATATGCACTTCCACATGTTCCTTCTCACACTTTTCAAAATACCTCAATACAGTTTCTTATGAGAAAGAAAAAACATATGGGTTTCATTATTTATACCCTAGAATGGCATACCAAAATGTCGACATAGTCAGTGCCACAACCTACAGCATGGATGGATTTCAGTCAAGACGTAGAAACTGGAAATCAGGGAGGAATGATGAATATGGTTATGAAGTTTCTGGTAATTACAAATATATCTGTGTGAATAAAGCATTGGGAAATTGGCTGAATGGCTGGAGTTCAGTACAGGCCCTTGAGAATTTACTTCATGGCCATACGCAAAGCAACTTTAGTGTACACCCAACCTTGTATACATGGAAGAACCCTGAGTGGTGCAGTGGGTGCAGTATGAAATTGTTCACCTCCACAGAATGCTGAGATCAACAATGTCTTGAGCTCTACCTTTATGATGTCCATTCATGTTCACAGCATGGTGCTTACACATACAGTCCATATAAACCACAAGCTGACACTGCCAAATCTCAGCAATTCTGAGCAATTCCATGCAATTTTGGTCAACTGAATCCATTAATGCACCACATCAATAAAGAACCAACCTGCAATGTATCCCACAGTTGGTATCTGTAATAATCATCACTAACGCTGTCTGGGTATCCCTGTGGCAAAAACACTTCATGAAAGAACTGTACAAATCTCTCATATAAAGTTGTAGACAGTGTTAATGAAGAACCCAGCAGTATAACTGAATTTTGATCTGAAAAGAAAAAGGCACACAATACTTATGGTATTCAAACAGCACAGTAACAATCACCAGAATCTCATTAAGCAGGCACTCCATAAATGTACATATTTTAGCATTCATATTAAAAGTGTAAAACATCAAAACATTCTTACACAAGGTCATATACTTTAGGTCATTGACATTTGAATGAACAGAGCAACATATGCTGTGCATATTAAAAAGAAACGCTCTGGATTACATATAATTCTGAAGGTTACCGTCTTCTGGGATACAACATCATACATCCATACATACGTACGTACATGTATGCACACACACACACACGAAGTGGTATGCAGGAAAAGAATGCCTTAGTGCCCCCTTTGCATCACCCTCTCAAAATGAGCACCAGCATACCTTGACACAACCTTAACATGAAAGACGAAGTTTCACATCCATACAAAAAAGCAGGAAAATTATGCTTCTGTACATTTTAATCTGTACATCTTTATATACAGCTGATAAGAGGACAAAAGATTCTGAAGCAAGACATAACAAGCATTTCTTTACTTCAATCTTTGTGAATGTATTTTGATTTGTTACTGTCATTCCCAAATATCTGAATTTTGTTACTCTTCTGAATGATTAGTTCCCTTTTGCCACAAGTCTGTCCTGTATTCTGGCAACAATACATGAATAATATACCCAATTTTCTCTGGCTTAATTCTAGACCAACCTCCTTGCTAACCTCCTGTGTTCTTCTTTGTATATTTGTTTCATCCAATACATTAAAAACCTCAGCAACGGCCACAAGCTAATGTGTTTTATTCCATACCAATCCCTTCTGATTTTCTTGAACCTTCCTAATGGCATATCATAAAGCAAAGTTGGGAAGCAGTGGCAATAAGGCAATCCCTCATAGCAAATAAGAACACAATAGCAGTCAAAGAATGACAAATCAATCACAGTTACCACATAGTTAGATAGAAAATGACAGTTTGCAATGACTGCTTCTTTTCTTTAATGTAAGAAACTCTTCACATAGCATAATTCATGACCAACCATATTTTCCAGCTGAACCAATGTCCTTCAAAAGTTTAAAGTCTCAAGAGACATCAACAGTTGAGTCTGCTAATATTCCTTTTCATACTCAAAACAGAGGCAACAATGGCAGACAGATGGAAAGGGGCACAGGCAGGAATACATTAATATGATATCCTTCTCTGGCTTACGCACCAAAGAACTTGCAGGTTGATTTCTCGAGTACAACTTTTCTCTACCTTCTGCTGAGTGTTATTGCATGTTTCTTTATTGGGAATCTGATAACTGACAAAAATGGATCAGCATGTTAACTAGTAAGAACCAGCTTTCATGACAAGAAATTTATTTTTGACAATGACACTGCAGGAGTGCAGTTTTAATATTTTGACATTGAATTCAAAATCCTACTTTTTGATATCAAGCTGTACTAATAACAGTCTGTTCTTTCAGACCTTAACATAGTATTTTGCAGAAAGCTGCAATAAAATGGCCTTTGCATTAGTGTAACTGGCCTGATAATTTCTCCTACCGCTTTGTATTCATTGCCTATATTCAGCCATGCGAACTCCTCATTGTTCACTGTTATTACAGTAATACCAATCCTGAAATTACTTGAGGGTTATCGAAAACGAGGAATCGCAGTAATTTGATACCCATTAATCTTCTACGATGCGCCGTTTTGACACATCATAAACCCGCCTAAACCTTCTAACCGCCACTCCAGTGCCTTACGGTGTTTACAGACACCCAGCACTTCACAAGAGCTACTATGATCCGTGGATACTAACTTATGAGTTCTTAAACAGCCTCCTGTGACTTTTCAAACAGACCTTACGAAAACCAAGGAGACATTGAAAGAACTTAACCATGACAAGCTCCTACACAGACGAACGCTCATGTTACTGAAGACTGAACGAACCTCCGAGGAAGCTGGTAAAGCACTCTAGATAGGTGCTGTTTTCTTCCATATGAAGACAACAGCGACATAAATAAAACACACACACACTCAAAAAAAAACCTAACTCCACGTCATCTGGCAGATTCATCTCACTCAACAGTTCCATCAGTTGTTAGCAATTTAAAAAAACAGTCAAAGATACTGAATAGTGCAAGATGCCGCTCGCGCGATATTATGACCTTTATTTACTTAATTCATACGTCCATATTAAACATAAGGCACCCACCTGGTGGTTTTACATAAATTCTTCTTCTACCAAGTGCTCCGTACTGCTCACGAAATACAATTTCGTGTGACATTCCGCAATAATTTCAGTTTTCCACACAATTACAATGTTTACCACTCAACTTGACTCGGATAATCTACGGCACAGCTAATCCACATAATACATCTATGAATCATGGATCTTTGGTTACAGGTTGTCCGTCTGAACTCGAGGACACAGATTAAAGATTACACATATGATCGAGGGACCTCTGGCTCTTCCATGGATATATCTTCTGTTGCGTATGTAAGTGTTCTTTCCTGTGACTTCCGTAACTTCGGAAAAGAAGCGCGAAAACGGAATAGTAAGTACTGTAAAAATCGGGCATGTGTTCATGTCTCCTCAACAGAACGCAGAACAAAATCAAAACATAAAGGATAGCTAATAAATACTTTAAAAATGTAGACAAACGCAAATATTTATGAATGGCACTAATAAATAAATCAAAACTCCATGCAAAGAAGAAATTCATGTTTGATTTTAAAAATTGTGTTATAATAATCATAAAAAAACCAGGTCCGAGGCTCTGTATAGTGTTTCGTAACATGGTAATTTTTTACGGTGAGGAGTTGTTAGCACCTCGCCCAACCCCCAAGCTGGAGGACCTTGTGCTCTTGTGAGTGCGGTAATGAACATTCGGGTTCCATAAAACGCGGGGAATTTCTTGACTAGCTGACGACCTGTTAACTTCTCAAGGACTCTGCTCCAGGGAGTTAGTTAGTTATAAAAATCATATTGTAAGTATAACATAACGTTGCCTGCAACTGCATTTATATACATATGAATATAACTACACATTCCACGACTCAATCACAGTATCCTATGTTCTTGTTTTTTTTTTTTATTTTATGAATTTACTTTTCAAAATTCTAATGTAATAGTCAACAGCCGATTTCAATGGCTTATTTCAGCTGAGAGGTAAATCACGTAAAAATCTGATATAAGATCTACAAATCTGTGTTTTTTAAATTTTGGTTTTTGGGGGTTTGGGGGGCTGCAGCCTGGCAGCCCCTGCTCCTAGCCAAGTATTTTTAGGGTAATAAAATCAAGACGGATAATATGCACGTCGCCTGTCGAAAGCATGGGGAAGAAAACACATGCAAACAGGGTTTTGGTTGGGGAGCCTAAAGAAAAGAGAAAATTTGGAAGACCTAGACGTAAACGGGAGGATGTGGGCTGGATTCGTGTGGCTCAGAATAGGGACAAACGGCAGACTCTTGTGAGAAATGCAATGAACATTCGAGATTGATAAAATGGGGGAATTTCTTGACTAGCTGAGGATCTAATTTTCTGAAGATTGACAGTATTCCATATAGTTAGTTAGTCGTCGTTGGTAACATCTGTAATGAAGAGAGTTTAGGAGCAATAATAAAATATTTCAGCCATAAGAATCAACCAACAGCACTGCCGTTTGGTAGGCTTAATGGGACACAAATCCCGTATCAGGGAACTGCAATTACTTTACAATAATCTTTAAAGCCAGTAGCATTATCGAGAGTAACATCATCGCCATCAGCTTCGAGGTTAGTCCTTCTGGCATGTACCACCTTCAAGGTAAAGCATCCATCAATCTGAATTTAGGTTGTCCTACATTTTCCGGCGTGTAGGTTTATATTGTAGCAGTATACAAGGCAATCGACTCTCTTTCATCCTTAATGTAATATTCATACCATTCGCCTTTCCGGTGTTCTGTTTTGTTACCAAGGTGATATTGGTATTATATTTATGATCGATTAATTTGTAGCCATTTAAGCGTCTCAGGATTTCCATCTATGCCGGTTCTATTTCCCGTCTACGGGGCGTATTTAATGTCCAGTTGTCACAACTATTTACTAAAGTTAAAACATCTATTGTTTTATAGAAGTTTAGTTGTGTTGTTTTCAAATCTTTTAAATTAAGTGTTCTTCGGATGGTTCCGCACATTCTTTGAAATCTACTATACTTAAAATCTCGACAAGAACTCGTTATATATTTGTTGTAGCGAAAATATCTTTCAAAAAGTAGTTGTATAGAAAAACGAAATATTTTATGCCCAGCACACCTATCCCGTAGGTTTATTGTATTGACATAACTGAGTGAAAAGGGTTTTTATGTTACTTAGGAGCAAAAGAGAGCGAAAGGATCAGAAATCTTATTCTAGTAGTTCTGCTTTTCCTGGCCAGTTATTGTTCTATTATAGCCGAATCACCAACGAGAGTTTACGCTGGTAATATTCTTGCATTATACTGTAGTTGCTTAATTCTTTATAGTAATAAATATTTGCAGATTTCTGATAACTCAAACAACCCCCTTTTTTATTCAACACTAAGAAGCCAAATTCTTAATTGAAAACACTCACAGTCGGGGAAAAGCTTTGGTATTCATGCTTTCATAACTAGTCAAATGATTTTCTTACGAGTATTTTAGGCAGTTAAGCTTCAAACGCCATTTCCTCGATTCCAACGGTTATATTTGCCTGCGTATGGACTAAAAAGGAAATGGGTATACCAGTGTACGACATTGGTCCGCACATTTCCCAGTGACTGCCGTGGGTTTTACGACACGACAGTACGAGGTATGCGTGGTAGTGGAGCCAGCGGTTTTGATCTGTCAAAAGGTTCAAAGTTGCACAGATTCCTTCCATGAACACTTTTTGTCTAATTATTTTTCGACTCCATGTTTCCTTTCCGACAGCCGGCAAACTGGATTTAGAATGAGGAAGACAACTTGGTGTTATCGACTCAGCTGGAAGTTGCCAAGAATAGGCTTCCTTTAAAATTAAAATTATCCATGTTCCGTGCAGTAAGACCAGTCACCATACACATATATACGTATATATACCAACAACTGCACTATAATTAGATTCAATAATATACAAACATGTGGTAAACCTCCTACATGTTTCCGCCTTTTTCGGCCATCTTCAGGGAGGTACTCAACAAATAAAAATACAATAATATCTAGTTATGTATTTTAACCCTATTATTGGCACATCCATGACATAATTAGCCATTATTTTATTCTTCTTTGTTGAATACCTCACTGAAGATTGCCGAAAAAGCCGAAACATGTAAGAGGTTTACCACACATTTGTATATTATTGTGTCTAATTACAATGCAGTTATTGGAATATATATGGTGAAGCTACTTTTATTTGAAAATTATTCTTTCACCCCCTCCTAACATCCCTAAAACCGATTGTGTAAATCTTGTTCGATAATATTTGAGCAGTTCCATTATAATCCGGAAGTGACGTGGTTTTCCAAAGACTTCGTGCAAATGCCAGGATAATCTCCATTGTTTCACAATAATTAACCAAAGAAGTTTTCGATGTTAACCACATTTCCTAAGTTATTAAATCAATTCTGGGGAAGAAAATAAAAATTCCATTAAGGTCGCGGGGACGTACCAACTTACATCCTGTCCAGAGGCTAACTAAAAGTAGAAACCTACTAATGGACTAACTGCTTGTTGACCAGCAAACAAATTTGCAATAATACCTCTCAAAATTTAGTCAGTTCTGTAAGAGCCTGAGAAGTCCATCTTTAAGTATTGAGAAATTATCGAATACAAGTCCAGGACGAAGACAAATTTAGACAAACCACTGACGAGATGGCTAGAAACTGCAACAGGCAAAATGACAAAACACATCACTGGATTAATACTGATAATGGATTTTGGTTCACTGAGTATAAAGACTTACTACATCAGCACTGTCTGAGGATCTTGCGCTCCTGCCTAAAAACAAAATTCAAAATCAAATTTCGGGACATTCATGCAAATGAGTAATCAACTCTGTGCCTTTTTCAAGAACAAAAACATTGTTTTTATGATGTAGTCAGAAAGAAAAGTTTTAAAATTGTCTTTTCTCAGTTGTGTTATCAAAAGTAACTAATTCTTTCTAAAACAAAGAGGAGATAATGGTGAAATGCGCAAGACAGCAACTACCGACAAAGCCTATCAAAAACACAAATAAAAGTTCCCTACATCGGGGGAGAATTGAATTCTTTCCATAAGAATTATTCTGTGTAGGAAGCTGAACAGCAATACTTTTAACTCCAACAAAGTGCATCAAAAGTAAAAGTTATTTGAAAATTCGTACGGCAGCCCGAGTCGTACAGAAAGCATTGTTCCCGTCTACCTGTTTAAAGAACATAACTTCTACTCGCCATTTAAAAGGAGAGTAAGTTGATAATTATTTTCTCCGGGGGTAAGGCGGCTGGGTCGCGAATTTGATCACCCACCTCCATGTAGTGCAGAGATTAAGAATGGTTTGATTCCTTTTGTTTGAGAGCAACCAAAGAAAAATAGTTAGTCCCCACCGTATAGAATAAATGTATTATGTAGATTATAGCTTGTTTCATTTTAGTTTCTACGGATAAATGACAGCTGACAAGCTTGCACCGCTTTGTGTGTAGTTGGCAGGAATGTCACATTTCTTAAAACGAATCCGCAATGCTTTACGCAAAACTGACTTTGGCGTAAAATTCTTGGCCTTTCCCTGGAATTATCCCCCCCCCCCTGAGGCTAAGGTGTGCTCCACGGGTTATAATCAGGGATAATTTTTATTTCTTTCCATGTTTTGTGGATTATGGCTTTTTTTCCTTCATTCCGACGCGCCATGCTTACTATCAAATCTTTAACCATTTTCTGGAATTTACAATTATCCACTTATGTAAAGGTAAATTTGTCCCTGTGCGCGACAATAAGGCATATGGGGGAGTCGTGTTATAGCGCCATCCATTCTTAACCTCGGCGCTAGATAGAGGTGAGTGAGTGGTCAACTTTACGCCCCGACCGCTTTACCCTTGAAGAAAGATAATTATTACCTTTTTGTTTAGACCTATCAGGAGGTGGATTATTGATATTTTAAGGACTAATTGTAAACATTCTTGAAAATATTTTCTGGGCAGGAAGGAAAATGAAAATTTTACATGCTCAGAAAGGATTTTCGAGATTAAGAAGGCTAAGAGCCACTGAGGTAAACGTTGTAGCCAGCCATCAGTTAAACAACACAAAGCTGGAAGACACTCTTTCATTCACTCATCAAGTACATGAAACAGGGAGCGTGCCGGCTGCGATGAGGGACAGGTGGACGGAAGGTGAGGTTATCTACGGTAACAGCAGATGTAGGGAACTCGATGTTACAGTCTTGGTTTCCATGAGACGCAACAATACACGCAACACCTGGCTTTGAGGAATGCGCACTGCAGCTGGCTAGGGGTTGTCCTGCGCTTACACGCGTTCTCAATTTTCCTGAAAATGTCTTCTAGCAAGACTTTCTTTCAATAGACTATTAGAAATTTATTAAGTGAAGTGAGCATAAACAACGTACTATTATAACATATCGATACACGAACAAAGTATGCTATTCATACAGAAGAAAAGGAGTGTATCTGAGGGAATAAATGTATATTCCACATGCTTACTTTGCTATTTTGCAAACTGCACGGGCAGTGACGTTCATTTTTGCAGACACAAATCTCCCGTTACAAAGCTAGTCGCATAACAAACATCAAAGTGCAAAGTCAGATAATATTTTTCCTCGTGTTCCTTCAAATATTAATCTTTGGAAAAATGTTTCAAATGGAAGTACTGGGCATTAAAGAGATACAGCCTACACTGCATGTGTTTCACTAGCCTCCTTTCCGGTGAACAGTTTTTTGGAAGGCAGACAAAGTTTGCTTTCAGTTTCGTGTAAATTTTAAAAAATTACATTTTTCTGACAACTTTCAGTCTACTATTCCGATACCAAATTTCTTCCAAATCAGTAGTTCTGGGCGGACGGACAGACAGACATAAGAACGAGGTTTATTTTATGCACTTCGTGAGAGGCACCCCATAGTAAATATTTATTCTTCATCGCACAATCACCATTTTCAAAGCAAATTTTGTTAGAAAAAGCATCATCCTGTTATGAACGTAAGCTATTTTACGAGGGAGGGAGGAATTTTAAATCGATAACCTGCCCTCAAATAGGGTCTCTCCTACACCCTACATAAATAACATTACAATCTACAGAAATGTACTTGGACCAAATTTACGTGGGTATACACCTCGATTTGTAATTCTACGGGATGAACAGAATTTGAAGAAGTGTGATAACAAAGTGCTGAAAAGAATAGTGGCAGAACGAGATATGAAGTAACATTAGGCCAGAGAAAATTGCACAGCAAGGAAGTCATAATATACATTTTTTCCCATGTATTGTTAAGGTGATTAAAGAAAGAAGGATAAGTTGGACAAGGTGTCTAGAAAAATACGTAGGTAATGTACAAAAAGTTCTTGCTGTAAAACACCTCGGCCGTTTGGCAGACACAGGTGTGGACAGAAAGATATTACTAGATTGGTTACATGATCGTAAAAATGCTGCCAGAATTAACGGGAATGTTTGCAAGTTTGGGTGCGAAATGAGCGAGCTGTTGAGATCTACTCCGCATAATGTTTCTAGACAGTCATGGTTTCTGCACATAAGTACTCAGCTGCCCAAGAAATTCCTTGTTTTTCGGAATCTGCTGATACGAAATCATGTCACCAAAAGAGCTGCTGGGTGATATTATCCTCAGCTAGTTTACATCCTCACGTATAATTTTTATAAAGTTTATTGTAATATTAATTTCCCAAGTGGTTTCGTCTTCCGTTGAGATTTTCTGATCGAACTGTTCCCTATGAATTCGTTTTCACGTGCATCCAGCCCAACACATCCTTATTGAGGTAATCATATTACCAGTATTGGTACTACGTAAGTTACCAATTAACTAACTCGACAGAAGAGGTTTCTTTTGAGAAGCTAGAAATAATTCATCTAAACAAGAAATTGCCCTCATATAATGACACCTGAAGGTTCATTACTCTGCTGAAAAAAGCCCGCCACTGATCCCCATCCTGAGCCAGATACGGTCATATCTTACTGCTACATGCTCCCATTTTAGCAGTTACTTGCCATACACTCCTTAGTGTTCCACGTGGTCTTGTCCTTTCTGATTTTATGATGAAAATTTTGTATATAATTCTAATTTCTCCTACGCGTTCTACAGGCCCGGGTCCATATCATTCTCCTTGATTTTATTACCATAACCCTTTAAAAGCTAGTTGCTACTATACACGTACTTACAGTCAGGTTTAAAAATAGAAAATCTGCATACGGTATTTGCCTGTTCAACATGATTCGTATATTGCAAAGGGATTGTTTCCCTACACATTATTCGCTGAATGGTCTTTGTAATGGAAGCAGGGTGTGTTCTTTGTGCGTTCCGAGCTGTATCTTCATATACAATGTAGATTCATTTCTATTAATACTCCACACTCATAGTCATCTTTGTGGTGCTCTTGTCAGGACAAGCGGGCGAAGCCTGGGAGCCTACAAAGGAAGCAATGTTCTTCCGGAAATCGGGAGCATTAGAAATAAAAGTACTTCCCTTATTTTTTTTCTAAAAGGGCTAATAAGGTATGGTGAAGAGGACCTGTGATTAAAGTCTTCATTACACAACTGTAATCCATCTCTGGTTTCTTGATTACTGGTACAGATTGTAATAGGTACAGGATAGGACCCAGTGGCAGGCCTTCATGAATCTTTTGATTTAATGAAAATTAAATTTATTTACCCTATGAGAATCTGCAGGTAGCCAATGAAAATAATACATCGTGCGTAGTTAGTTAAGATTGGTTGAGGGGTAGTAAAAACAGTAGGGAGAAGGCTTCTCTGTACTGGAAATGGGACAATACAGGACACACACAAACATATATATATATATATATACATATATATATATATATAGTCTACGTTATGCCATTCAGCATACAAATCCATTGTCTACCAGTTCTGACACATATCCTGCTCAGACAAGATAGATATTCGCCATTTAGCTTACTTAGCAATAAACGTTTCTTTTATTCAAAGCTTTCAGAATATTCTTTTCGTGCATGTCATTTCACTGCTGGAGAAGGGCGGGGCTTAATTTGGCAGCGCATTAAAATCAACGTTACTTTGCATTCCCTGCAAAAAATAGTATAAAACAAAAAATAAACACATTATGGTAAATCTATGCCCGTCCGTCTGTATGCTTCACTTCCGAAAAGACTTGTGACTGTCGTCCACGAGGCTGATTGCCCTGAGGTTTTCCTCAGTCGTTCTAGAAAAATCCCGGATTAATACCTTGAAATAAGTCACATCAGCTCCGTGCCACATCCTGCGCTGTTCTTCACCCCCCTGCTTGACACTGCACAATCCACGACAAATAAACACCCAAAATAACAAACCACCCCGTGGTTTTCGATGCAGTTTCGTACTGGGAGGAAGAGCAAGGGCAGGCGTCGTGTGAATTTAATTTTGAAATTATGGATCACAAACATAGCCCCTACCTAACAAGAAGGGCACAGAAATGAACCATGGATAGTTTATTGCTTTAATATATAATCAGAAAAAATAGCAACCAAAATTGCATACTATATGTTGACCTCGTCGGCATGCGATAATGATTTCGCATTCACAAGTCGTTTTCAAATCGATGAATAGAATCTAGAAGTGTGACTCCGATTACTTTGGTGCCAGATGGCTGTTTTAAAAACCTGCACATTACATTTACTGACAAATTTGTTGCATGTTTTTAAAATATCACTCTTCCTTTCCAAGCCCTTGGATCAGATCTCTAGCTAGAACGATGATTTTGGGAACAAAACCAGCTTTTGGATTTATAACTTTAATCCTTTCCAGGCCGAGTGTTCATACGATAAAGGCCAATTTCTTCCTCCGTTTGTACACCTTTATGACATCTCATGGTCTCCGTTGCCGGTATTTAAAATTCGCAAAGGTTTCTCGTAAACTTTAAGTATAAGAGTCGTTACTTCGTAGTCAGTTGCTAAGCTAGTAAGTAATTTCCCGTGTTATACGATATCCGAAGTTTCGTTACCGTTTTCACGATTTCCCGCCGATAGCTCCCATCCCGAGTCAAATCCATTCCACACCGTTTGTTAGTTTTATGGCATTTCACTGGCGCTGCTAAAAAAAGCACGTGTCTATTTAAGCTGAAAACAATCGTGTCGAAGACAGATATCTCGTACTTATCACTTGAAGCGTTAAAAGAGGTAGGTGTACCAGTATTTTTATCGGGCATTTTGTGTTCGAGTCCTGAGCACACTCTTGGTAGACATCCTACTTTCTTTCTGAAAGTTAACTAAAACACTCGGTGTAAGAATTACGGAAGACACAGCTACCAGAGAAGGGACAGACTTGCAGATAGGGACTGCGTTGGGCGCAGTTAAAGTAAAGAAAAAAAACTTGCCGGCTTTTGTCAACTGTCAATTTTTTTTAAATTTAGGAAGTAGAAGCTTCGTTGAGAAACATTATACTTGACAGCTTGTGCACCCATAAATTCTGAGGGGGATGAGGTTACCAGTCGTTGCGCCCTAAAAAGAAAGTTAATTGCAAAGTTGGGGTGTCTGACGTCAATTCAGAGACTTCCAGCGGGGGGTTATTGGACCAGTCAGGTTAGAGAAATTTAATTTTTTTTAATTCGGTCTATAGGATTTTTCGGAATTTGCATTTCGGCCGATAGGATCACTTTTGAGTTCAGGAGAGGGAAGTAATTTTGCTGAGAGCTAACGAGATGTATGTGAAAACAGAAGACACTCCGTTTTGGTATCTGGAGCAGTTCGGAAGCAAATTCTTTATGCTCCGTGATTTTCGGACATTTTACAACCAAAGTATAACTATAAAGTGTTATTACGTGAAACAGTGTGGGCATGTGATACCGGGGTGTGATTGGGTGAATACTAGAGTGTAATTCGTCACAACAGAATGCACAAGTGAACTTCAAGTTTAACGTATATGTAACTAATTTAGCGGTGTGACAACCAAATATGATTGATATGATTGAGTGCTAAGTTCAAGACAATTTCGTCAGTGAAGTGTGTTAATGACTTTAAAAATTATCATTCGTGATAGCCAATAAATTAAGAAAGAATTTAAGTTAGCGTTTGATTCCTGAGTTCAGCGTGGAGGAGTAGAACTGCAGTCAGTTAACCTACCGCACGCCAAATATTCCCTGCACCTTACACCTACCGAGTCTGATTAGAAAACTAACCCACAACTGTACATTCCGTCACCTGCAGTAAACACTTCCATCAGTGGTTGTATCCCATTTGCAAGTACAGTAGTACAGTACTAGTAGGTGACATATGGAGCAGGTATTCCTTCGTTCACGCAGTCCAGAACGACAGGTAAGCGCCCTTCAGCAGAATAACAGTTAATCACACCGAATACGAAGGTAAGAGAGGGGCATCCGGGACATTTGACGCCGAAGTGGATGGTGGCATTATTTCAAATTGTCCTTCACTCAAGGGTTCCACGGAATACCATTTGGCAATAACTACCCTCTCTTAATAAGGAAGGGTGACCTCTAATTACTCTCCTACCAAGTTTCACGTAAATCAGTGTATTTATTCGAAGGCTATCAGAAACACACAGGCGACTTGTTTTTTCTAACAAAGATCAATCTGAACTCAAAGTTTTTGCTAAATATAAATCTTTCCATATGGACAGACAACTGTGCGAACACAGGAATGTTGTAAAGTATAGTCGGAATTTCATGTTTCTTCATAGTAAGAGAGCAGATTCTATTTGAACTTCAAGTTTCTAACAACAAGCGGTTTCATGCAGTGTTGTTAATGCGACCGGAAATAGGCCTTTGTACTGTCTACGTGTTTGATTTTTTCTTCGAACAGTGAATTTAAAGAGGCGGCCTTGGTATTAACCCAATAGTTAAGCTCATACCGATGTAGATGGGGCAATGGTTTATTTAGCATTACGGCTGCATTATGCAGATAAATAGCTATGAAACACACTACATATCACAAATAAATTTTGCAAGAGTGGATTTTTTAAGTGTTCACAATTGATTTGTAAATTATAATTACAGTTTTCATATTGGATAATTTGACGACGCTGTTTCGACAGCAGAGTTTATGTGCCTGTAGTACTGAATGAGGTAAGTAAAGTGATTGACCACCGATTGGAGGAACAGGACTCGATTCTCAGCAGGGAGAAATACTCTTCTCTTCGTCAACACGGCCAGAACGGCTCCCAAGCACATCTAGCCTCTTATTCAGTAGGTGCCAGTGGTTCTTTCCACATGGGTGTAGCCACCGTACCATGAAGCCGACCACTCACCTCCACCAAGTGCAGAGTTTAAGAGAGCATGGAACTTCGCCTATATTTCCTCTATATGCTTTTACGATATGGTACTTCATATTTAACATTTCGGTAAACAAGAGTGCACTGCTATGCTGCCCAGCTGCACGGAACGATACCGCTATGAAAAAAAAGTCTTATCAGACGAATTATTCGTCATGACATTAGGGCAAGACACTGTGAAGTGAATTACACTTCCGGTGCTCGCAGTGTGAAGGCCCACACAATGGATGTGACAGCATTCCAGGAATTCCTTCCCACAGCAAGTCTGAACTTGCTCAATTATACTGAAGAAGAAAACTAATAGTCTTCTGCTCTAAAAATGTCGTGTCTCACCCGTATAATTTGCATCCTTGATGCCTCCCATAGCTACGCTAAGTAAATTGTGTTCTCTTTGTTGGCAGTTGTGACCACTGTATTCGAAAACAAGCAACGGAAATTACAGAGTAAATGCATACCTTCAGAACTAATTTGATTTAAATGGGTTTAAATTGTTGGTTGCTAAAACTCCCATTCCAAAACTTCCAATTAACCGCGGTTTGCTTTCACGTTTGACTAAAGATTTTTATGCACTCTTGTCTAAAAGTACACAAACTGAGGCCACAATCTGAAAATCGTGCCTGACGTTTCGCATGTTACATATCCAAACGTATTTTATAGATTTCAATAATGTGTGTATTGTAATCGACATTAAAGTTGTCAAACAACATATATATTTAGATATTAGCCATCATTTTACATAAATTGCAAATCACATGTATCGATTTCCTCAAAAGAAACTCAACGTGCAAATGTTACCACAAAATACGAAAAAGGCTTTCATAAAATAATGTACATGTGTAATATTATATTATATTATGTTACCCGGAGACACCGAGGAAACTTCCCAGCACGACTATGCAATCAAACGTGTATAAAGAATGCCAACAGCCTTTTCTTCCTGCTATGGCGCTTTGGCCGGTTTTCAAGCTATGGCTTCCCCATTGCCGGGGTTTTGAGACAACTGAGTTCTTACGAGGTGAGGATGTCAGCCCCACGCCCAACGACCAACCTGGAGTGCCAGGGTATATCTCTTTGCCCGGCAACTCTTTCAAAACCTGTCCGGCATGGGTGAGCCTACCAGCAGCTAGACTGTCGCCAGTGTAGCGTTCGAGTAAGTAAACAGGCTATACGTTTTAATTATTTGGAACTCATGCAGCAATTTTCATTTTTGCTTATCGCGGCACACGGGTATCGCACAACACATTTCTTTGGTCTGCTGTTATTGCAGTGTCTAGCCGTGCTGTAATGGACAAACAGCACACAAGAAACCCAAATCTGTACTTGTGAAGTAGAAAATGACCGCCCAATCAGCACAGCATCGGTAACTCTTAGAGCTTGCGAGATCGTTACTCATTACTCTGACGCGCATGGTTCTGTTCACGAATTATATTAATCTGTTCAATGGACAGGACCTGGAAACGCGATTATCAAGCTCAAAGAAACAAACGAGTATAACTCATATTTTAAAATTAAAACAAAACTGAGCTAAAATGGATGTGTAATATGTGCTTTTGGATGTGTAAAACTTATCTATTCATGTTTATATGCAACAACATTGAAAATAAACGTAAATAAAGCAGCATTACTTCCAGTGATGTTTTAAAACGTAACATAACTGGGCCTTGGATGTAACGGACTTCTATTATGAACGATTCTTAAGGGCACCCCTGAAGATCCTTTATAAACTGAGGGTTGTTTCTTTGTACGTACATATGTATGTATGTATGTATGTATGTATGTATGTCTTTGTGTGTATAGGCCTATACAGTATATATATGTATGTATGTGTGCGTATGTATGTGTGCGTATGCAGGCATGTGTATGTGTATGTGTGTGTGTGCGTGTAGGTATTTGTGTTGGTATGTATTTGTATTTGCAGTCTACGTAACGACGCTCTGATTGACCTCTGACTGTAGCGTTTAATGTGTATGGTGAATTGGAAAGGATGAGAAAGGAAGTGACAGTGGCACAATTTAAGAGAACAGGTTTCAAAGAACAAGTTCCTCACTTGAATTGTATATCTTTCTCATACTGTCAGAATAATTTTACGATTTGCTCCTAGTGAAGATCTTGATCGATTCGTGGATTGCATATTGATGTGTTTTAAATACATATATTGCACAGCACCAACTGAGAATGACGAATTAGATGGGATGTGGAAGAAAGTGGTCTTGCCTCTTTTAAAGTATTATCCAACACTTTCTGGAGGTACCTGTCACCAGGTCGAGATTCGAACCCAGCTTATTCTAAATACGAAACAGACGTTATAACCACTCGACTGCAATGTCCAGTAACTGAAGATCTTAAGAAGCGAGGAGAGGCCGTGCCATGGCTCAGGCGGTTAGTCGCCGGCCTCTCACCGCGGAGGCCCGGGTTCGATCCCAGGTCAGTCCATGTGGGATTTGTGGTGGACAAAGTGGCAGTGGGACAGGTTTTTCCCCGAGTACTTCGGTTTTCCCCTGTCAATTTCATCCCACCGGTGCTCCATTGCACGGAAAAACGAAAAAAAAATCTAATCATTTTCATCTCCATCAGAGGGTTGCACAATAAGCCTCAAGGCTGCGGTGCGTCCGTAGCATCTGCTGCGGGGCCCTTCACCACAAAAAAAAAGTAGGGAGGAGGCTTTCGAAAGTGTCGGACGCCTTTTGCGGGAGTGACTGAAAGCCTAGGCTTAGGTTCGTATGTAAAGCTTCATCTTCTGCGTTAGTAGGTTCTGATTTATATTTCGTAGGTGCCTGTGTCGAATCTCAACCGGGGGGACCGATATCCTGAGGGTTTCCGTGGTTTTACTCAATCCTTCCGAGTACATGCCGGGATAGCACCTCATTTAGACCACGACAGCTTCCTTCCAAATTTTTCCACATTATAATTCACCAATCGTCGTAATATTCAATGCCATATAGTCTGAAATACGGACAACGTTATGGATTAGCATTTTGACCATTTATTCAGAATTAATTTGTAACAATAAACCCTTTAGAAACTAGGTAGGTGTACTTAGACGAGGTATGTAATAATTAGAGTCTGGAGAAGCTTAAACCTACTTTCACAAATTTGGAACTTAAAGACGTTATCACAATTAATATAACCCAAATTTGACAAAGAATACCACTTTACATGCAGTTCTGCATGAGCGAGGAGCCTAGTACACATTTCTTACACATCCTAATCCCTGTCCTTTCCTCAGGCTCTGTTCCTTTCTTGGCTTACGTAACACCTCTGCCTCAATTGGTTATACTCGTATTGCGTAACGTCAAATGGGATAATGATTGCGAAGGATGAAATGTGGTGTAGAAGGATGCAGTCGTGGAATATTTATGGCACGATCAGAATATTTGCCTGGACGTAGCAAAGGCCTTCAGCGTAAGGGACCGAGCCACTCTGGGTTCAAACCTCCCGAAGCCATCTAACCAAAGTTACCCTCCCCCCACCCGCTCCTCCAAAAAACATAATGCTATTCGTAGTAGGCGTCATTATAAACACGTAATCACCCCGGACAAGATTTAACATCCGTTAGCGGAAGCATAATCCCGGTTACTCTTTTAAGGAAGCCGTACTGTAGCCCACCGATACGTTTCGTACGCAGGAATGGATTAACACATCAGGTGGGTAGCTGCTTGGGCAGATTTAATAAAACCAGAACATAACTCACTGATGATATTCGGCCTCCGAAGGGGGGCTGGCAATCAAAACCTCTGAAATACGGAGCAGGCGTACTATCTAGTCGACAGCGACGTTCGCTTCGTTCGAGAGACCAGATTCTGCACCCGTAACTTGTAGGCCTAAAACAAACAGACAAAGACGTAAATTTTATATTATTTTCACCGTGCATTTTCATTTAATTTTTCACAAACCAACCAAATGCACATTCATTGATACTATTTTATATAGTTACTAATTACCCCTACATATGCTTCAGTCCTTCACAGACCGTCATCAGGGGGTTCTTTAAAAACTACACGTATTATACATCCATAAATTCAGGCATTATCATCTGTAGTCAGATCACTTTCAGTTTTGTCAAGTGAAAGTGAAACATTAGACAAAGACGTAGTTTCATAATCAGCACATTTATGGAAAGGAAACAGTAAGATAGGAGACTCTGAAGCTATTCAGTACAAGGGTTTTCCAAATGCAATCAGCTCTTCTTTTCGTCATCATTCCAACCAGTAATCACCCTTCTTAGTATATGAGCGTTTGTCGCTGTGTTCGAAGGATTAGACTAACATTCTCGAAACAACGACGTTTATATCCCACCGTTACCGTTTTATGGATCCCTGGACTGATTAGTTCTTACGTTACTTAAAGATATCCTGTCAACAGCAGGGTTCAAATGAGACGGAGAGTAGATAATGATTTGAAACGAGTCATGACTTATTTGATGGTAATCTACTATCTCAATATTGCCTGAAGAGACTGAATACAACCTCTTAATTCTCAGTCGGTGCCCGATTATACTAGTCTGGTGGGTAAACTGCTACTGCAAACCGCTCGAACTGTGACCAACTCAGCCAAAAATAGCGCGTTACACTTCATTTTGTGGTAAAGCCTCACATTACTGTAAGTGTGTTTATTCATTAATGGCTTACATAACGAGGCCATCATAAGTTCAGACAATAGAGCGTCGAGTTTTAGGACCCGTAGTAAACTGCAAAGTATGTGGACGAGAGCGGCCCTGGCCTAATAAGAGACACTACCCCGGCACCTACCGGGAGAGACTAAGAAACCTCACGAATGTTAGGATATCTGGCCACCTGGCCGAGATTTGCATCCATGATCTCTCTAATACGCAGGGTTAATTGGCACCCAATCGACCTCGTTGTTCGGTATTATTGCAAAGAAACTTCTCAGTAAGGGAGATCAGTCAGTTGAAATTTATCTTCCAAGGCGTAGGAGTTCGTTAAATAATGCCACAACAATATTATAAAAACGTACTCGCTACGAAGTGTAATTTTCCTTTGGACTATAACTTTGTTAGTTTGCCCGTATCCTGTTTCGCGTGCAGGCCTCCATATGTTGCGGTTTTGAACACAATAGGCGTTACAACAGCTGCAGTTCATACGTGAAACCAAACGCTGGAGTTGGTAAGATGCTGAAATGTCCGACAATTTAGAGCCATTATACGAACGCGACTACAAATAGTTTATTTAAAAACAAGTCATAACTTCGTTAATCTATCCTCAGTAACGTTTCTCAAAACAAGGTATCTCTAGTGACTGACAATTTGTTTTCAAATACATAGGAAACAATACCAGAATTAATACATTCCTCTAGTATGAACTTAACAGAAACGTTATGTGCCAAATAGTTCTGGAGACGAAAACTAGGAGCTTCTCGCTCTACCATGAATTTGGCCCATGCCATCTAGTTTTGTGTTAAAACTCAGGAAACCTGCTTCATACACCCAGACTATTAGAAGTCTACTCAAAAGTAATTTTTCTAGCGATAGAATGATCTGTCTGAAGTGGGTCCTTTGTCATGACGGCTTGGCGCGTCAGGTTGCTGATGGAGAAGACGGCTCCCAAGTACGGACTACGAAGACGGTGAAAAAGCAGCCAACAAGGAATGGTCTTCCAGCTTTGCAGTTAACTTAGAGCTAATAGAACCTAAACGTAACAAAAGAACGAACATATCTACGAATATGTTGCGGGTTGATACAAAGGGCACCTGACTTAGATTATCTGACACGACCTAACCAACGGCAGAAGGACATGATATTTGGATTTTAAAATATTATGGATCTACAGGACATGGTCACTGACCTCGACACAAAAAGAAATGGTGGAAATGAGAAACCATAAACAGGCCTCTCTTGGTCGAAAAATAAACGACGCTGGAGACCTAGGTTCGGATATAATTGTTGTGTTAAAGAAATAGGGACTAAAGACATGGACTGGATTCAACTGGCTCAGAATTGTTTCCAACTGCGTTATTTTCTGAACACGATGGTAGAGATTCTGACTAAAAAAAGCAACAGCTTTCTCGACAACCTAAATAAGTATCGATTGCTGATGGACGAATTCGTATAAATTTATTTAACACGATGTATTTACTTAGCTATTGTAAATGCTTGTGTAGTTACACAGTAGAAGCAGTGACGAAGCAAGCAGTTAATGCAATGCCTGGGAAACAAGATGGCTGGAATGTGAGGGCGGGAGGCGGATTTCTGGTCGAGTGCAACCGTACGTAATCAGTTAGTAAGTAGAAGCTTGAGGTTAGCGCAGACGATGTAGAAGGAAAATGTGTAGACCTGAAATGGAAGTAGAACGTGGGCAATGTAGGATATTACGTCAATAGGACCTTCGTTATTTACACAAGTCAACTAGTATTGTAACAAGAGTAAATTAAGGCTGTCATGATGGGCTGGACAAGTAGCTCAGATGCGAAGAGAATAATGCGTTCAGAACAAAGACGGAAGCGTCTTTGAACGCTGCCAGTTGAAAGTCCGAGAAAAAACTGAAGGCATAAAATTATGACAGGGGATGGACGAGAATTGCTTGTAAAGATGGAAGGTGGATGGAAGATATCAGAATCGTGTATGATGGCGAGCTTTGTTCACAGCAATGTTGTTATTCTTGGTTCCTACTACATAGTCAGTAAGTGAAGCAGACGAGTTGCTGATGTAAAATTTGTACATTTAATTGCTGTGAAGTTAGAAATAATGCCGTCCTACCCATGAGCGTACTATGCAAAGCTAAAGCCTGCTCTGTAAAGAGCCGCAGTGAACAAAGTATGTATACAATACTGTAACCGTAGATTACTTCCAGAGACACTTCAGCCTTAATGGCATTTATTAATTAAAACACTTGGCAAATATTAATGTGAAATCGCTAATCATAGCAGTCATGGGATGTTAAGGTATCGTAGCAGAAACAGAATACAGTGTGGAACGAAATGGCGTATATAAAGAACAGTCTGTGTTTTAGACAGAAGATCTGACCGCAGGCTTTCTGCCATTGTTAAACAAGTCCAGCGAGAATTTAGAGCAACATTTTCATGCAGGAAATTTCCAAGAAGATGTGCAATAAAGAGAATGGTTGACAAGGTAGAAACACTTGGTAGAAAATAGGAAGTGTGTGAAGGTGAAGTTGCTCCTATCCTTAAGTTCTGAATAATGATTACTGCTATTGACCATGTAATATGCAATGCTAAATATATGCATCGTCTACTGTAAACTTGAGGGACTGTGCATTTTCCACGCGGTGTATTTACATGTTTCGTATGATTCTTACAATAAATACGGAAACTTTCCTCAAAATCAATTACTGAATTGTCCTTATGACGGACACTGGTTGGCTCTGTACTGAGAAGCAGGAGCTGGATTCTTACGTAAAATTTAGATGAACCATGACACGAAGACATATTGGAGAAGTGATGTATTGATACGTGTCTGTGTAACTTCGGTACTGATGAAAGTGAGTGGTCAGCTTCATATTCTGGCCACCTTATTCCTGGTACCCATTTCATAGGAGTTTGAATGTGCTCGAGAAAGAGACTGAATGCCGTGGCGAAGGCAGAAATCCATGTCCATGTTGGAAAATGAAACCCGATCCTCTGACCCTTATGATGGTCACTATACTGACTGAGCATGTCGATAAAGGAAGGCAGTCACATCAGAACACCTGTCCACCATGTTCACAAGCACTGACGCACAGCAACCGAAAATCTGTATTTCTCTCTCAGCAACGGAACAATTCACTAAAACGTGCTCGGGCAATCAGCTGTGTCATAACTGGGTCAAAGTCCAGCGTTTCGTTTCGGAGACCTGCTCTGTCTCCACCATCGGGGACGATGTGGTGAGGAACCGACAATCGTGTTGTGGATATAGGCTACACCACCACATCCACCCTGCTGTTGCAGAGAGAGGTCTTCGAGGACTTCGGCGCTCTATGACCCAACGATTGGCGGTTCCTCACCGCAGCGACCCTGATGACAGAAACGTCGGGCTTCGAACCAGCTACTTATATCCCCAGCTGAGTTCAGAATATTTTCATTAGCAGCCTGTTCTCAGTCACCTTCAGTCTATGTGCTTCCTTTAATGGAGAGACCAAGTGCCACATCCACGGACGCCATAAACGGGTAAATCTAAAGGAAATTGTAGTTCTGCATTTATTTAAATTTTAAGCTTTTTGGTAGCAGAGGGTAAGATAGAAAATTATAAAGTGGTGGTGGCAAGCATTCCAAGAACTTAATTTGCTCTTAATTTCTTCGTGATTTAATTTTGATTCGTTAATGTCGGTCTCAATTAAATACGCTTTGTCACATTTTTTAAGAATTTATTAGCTGTCTGTATTAGCTCTACATTCTGGTGTGCATTATCAATTCTTCTTTTTCTCTGTGTTTGCTTCTAGGCCATGCTCCTTACCAGCGTCTAGCAGAGCTTCTGTCTTTTCCTTTACGACATGTATGTTTTCGCCCAATAAATCAACATCATCAACATTGATAAGTTGCTGTTGACAATGACGGACACGATGGCAACAGGCCTACAGGCTGCCGAGATTGATGAAAGGTGTGTGAGGAGGGAAACGTAGCACGGCTGATGATCCCCAAGCAAATTACAAGTTCGTGCGCTGCCTCCTGAGGTCGCTCGTATCTCGGCGCCTGGTCACATCGCGCCTGACAGAGTCGCGCGTCAGACGTCTGTGTAACGTGTTGGGGATTGCTGCGACTTACGTTGCGCGTGAGACAGAGCATTGAAACGGTGCGAGTGACCATTGCCGCAGGTTTACGTTTAACATCGCCACGGAACACATGTACGAGATGCCAGTCGGCCTCGTTTTCAACATCACCAAGTAAGTTTCTCTAAATATTTAGTAAAACAAATGGCTTGGTGAAAAGGGAAATTGTCCATTTTTACTTTCTCCTTACTGAGCTACACCAGCTAACATTTTGTAAAGCAATAAGTGAATAATTTACAAATTTCGTTAAAGGGCTTTCACAGATGACGTCTGTTAGATGGTATCGGCAATTGGTTAACACTTTTTAGGCACTCTTTGCACAAAGTGCATAAAGTGAAACGCGGTATGGGGAGGTTAGTTTTTTCAGAAATAACACGAGACTTGTAACAAAATGTGGCACTGGGGGGGGGGGGGGGGTCATAATGAAGGATGTCGGCCGAATTTAATTTTGGTGCTTATCGCTGAAATACTTCCATTTGTCTTCATGCATCAGAAGGCCTCGGAAGAGAGCACGTTTTCCGCACGCTCCTTCTGCGCCTTCGTAGCATGGGCTTAGACATAGGGTAACTCTGCTTTCTTTGCCGGACAATTATAAACAATACTTTATGAAAGGCTAATAATATAAAAGATTAGTATTGGTACAAAATATTGTTGTAAGTAAGATTAGTTTTTATTTGAACACATATCGCTGCGATTAATAATTTGGAATATAGAAATACGCGGAAAAATAATTTCTGACTTCGTGCAAAGTGATTAACTTTACAACAATAATGAAATATTATATTTGCAATAAATGGAGAGAGAGAGATGTAATTGCGTGATCCCTCTGTTCGAGAGGTCCGCCGTGTACATACTTACGTAATTAAACTGTACTGTGCTTGTAACAAATATATGAACGTGAACATATCGAATTCTGAATAGGGAATTCGTCACTTCATGTTTTCAGTTACTGCCTACTGACATCACAGAATATTTAGAACCTACTGACATGCTTCTACATGTGCCGTGCTTAAAAGAAAGGAAACTACCGTGTGTTTTGAAGCGTAAAACAGCAGGAAATGATGCAACTAGGAATCTTGAATAGACTAAAGATGCCCCCTTTTCGTACATACATATAATTAAATTCACCATAAAAAGACAAACTGCAACAAAACAGTGATTAAATTTTAAACACCTTTTAAGTAGTACCTCTGTAGTCCCTTTTCATGTGGTTCGCGTTAAAGAATATCGATATAAACGGAATATTCATTTGAGCCTTCAAATCAAGTGTTAGCCCTAACTGGCTGAAGTTCCCCGAAAGCATAATTCTAAGCTTCTGTTTCTTGAATAAGTTATTATACTATTTAACGATGCTACCAGTAGCTTAGACTTTAAACGAAGACATAAATCGATAAAAATCTGTTCACTACTAGGACCGTTTAAACTAGATAATCAGAATGTAACCTTGTCCATAATGTGTACGTACTTATATAGCAATAATATATATTGAGAACCAACTCGTACACAAATGATAAAACACAACACGTTGACATGCTGCGTCAACGTGTTGTGGTTATTATGATAATTAATAATACTTTTGATGAACATGTTTAAAAACTGTGCTTTGTGTTTTTAAGCGTTTTTAAGTGTGGTTCCCCCCTGAAGATGGTGCACTAGTGCATGGAAACATGTCGGGGTTTGTATAAAGGTGATTCAGTTTTGTGTTTTATCATTTGTGTAGGAGTTGGTTCTCAGTATATATTATTGTTAGATAATCAGAATTAGTTTCTTTGAAGCAGTTGTGCTATGTAACTTGCATTTTATCAACCAGGACTGGGCCCGCAGACCTCTCGCGCCAGAGATCAACACTTTACCATTGACGACAATGTCTCCATTTGTTTGAACGTTTCAGCAAACTGTTTCGGAAGCTGTTAATCCGATTTCTAACTTTAAGACCTATGCCAGAAAGGCCAGAACCTAGCGTTTAGGTCCCCAGATTACCCACTGCTAAAAGCAAGAAAGAACAAGCACAGAGACAAACAAACAAACAAATAAACAAACAAATCGGAACTCAGAATCAATCAGCCAAGTGATAGAGCCCGATGTCGTCTAAAAGTAATAAATCATTATTACCAAAGACAAACTGAAACCTAGGCGATATTAACCTTGCTGGGTGTGGCCCTCTGAACTTATTGTTCGCCACACGCAGGGGTTATCTTGTGACAGCGATGCCAGCATGCTCTATCTCAGGGGTGCACACATCTCGGGCGCCAGGTCGCCTGGGCGACTAAACTTTGTACGGTGCTGCCTGATACTTTGTGGGCCCTCAGCATGGAACTTTCTTCATATCACCTTTCTGGCACCTAGAATTTTGAGGTGGCTTCCAGATTTTTGGAAAATTTGTGCACCCCTGCTGTCTCCCAGGGTTGTGCAAAAATGGTTTCCGATAATCTAAATCAAACGTTCTTTCTTTTCTCTTACTTTTAATGCTACCGCCACATTGTTTTCTAGATCGAGGATCTAGAAATCACGTCAGACAGATACAATCAATAGTGCAGCTTGACAGAGGAAATGCTAAAACCTAATTCAAAGGACGTAATCATGACCTAATCACCACTGCAGCTGTGGTTGAGTAAATCGGTTACATAATTCTAGATGATCAAATCATGGCAGTACAACTATTACATCTGCAACAGCAGAAGCCTTACTGCTTAACTGCGCACGCAACAACTGTACAACTCTCATAACACAGACCTGTTATTGCTTAAGGCCAGAAGAGAAACTTAGGGCTGTGTACTCCATATTAGTGAATGTTATGGATGTAAATAATCACCAATATGTAAACCAAGGAATCGTATGGTTCGATTCACGGCCGAAGCAATAGAGTTTTCTCTTCTACAAAGCGCTCAGACCACCTCTGACAATCAGTCAGCCCCTTATTCAGTTGGTACTGGGGACTCCTTCCCAAAGACTTCTATCTAGTGCCTAGGCTAAGAATAAATTTCCCATACGTCCTGACAGCGTGCAAAATGAAAATCTTTCCTTTCTTTACTTATTTATAATTCATAATAGCATACTTATATGGAAAATAACTTTAAAAACAATGTAAAATTTTTGTTTTTTACAGTGAGGGGCTCTATACTTGTCCTGAGAACACTTTGTCTTTGGACTATGCGAAGGTAAGTTTTGTAGGTCTTTAAAAATGTGTATAAGGAGCTGTACGAAATCGTGGGATATAATTACATCTAACACTGAGCATGATATAAATGGCCGGCAATCAATGGCCTATGAAACAGTGGAGACCACCAAGCCTCCTATCTACTCGTAATAAGTATCGGGGGCTTTCTTCTGAAGTAAAGCAACGGAAGCGTGAAAGTAACCAATCACCTCCAAGTAAGGCCAAGGCATAGCAAACATGGTGTTTCATCTCAATTTCGCCCCATGGCGTGGTTAGGTACAGGGGCAACTTTTCCTGTTACCTCTGATACAGCAACTCACACTGGACGTTCTGGTACAAAATAATATAACACTACTCAGGCGTTCTTGCCGCGGGTGAGTTAAGGGATGAAAAATAGGATATATTTTGGGCCTATATTCGCTTTATTAGCTGTTAGTTTCTGGAGTGGCTAGTAGATATAGGTAATAATTCTGGAGTCATAAACCAGTCGTTACAGATTATGTAATCGCAATTCTAACAGAAACTGGAACAAACAATGATGTTTTTTCAGGCGTTTATGGTTTTAGCGCTAAGCTCTTCTTTCACTAAACCCTTCCCTTCCGAAAGCTGAATATGAATTCTGGCCAATGGTAGAAGTAACCACTGGATTTCTCGCACACATGCAAGTTATTACAGTAAATGATATGCTCCTCTAATACTACATTGTAAGTGGAATGGGTCATTAGCTGTTCTTTATTGTGCACAGGTGAAAGAGGGAGAGTAATGACGATTGGTACTTCAAGGGTCTCTGTATTTAATCAGTAGGACATCTCATAGAATTCTTAAGAAAGGTCCGCTCACAATAAGGTTCTATTGAAGGTACTTTTCAATAGTCTCGAGATCATTTTTGTCCTATTGTAAGACTGGAATAATATCCTGTTACGTTTTAATATAGTTCTTTTCAGAAGAATATAAGGGATTTTGTTTGGAGGTGACAGAACCTTTGAAAACAACATTTCTCGGACTAAATGTAAAGTTATTTCTAAGCCAGCCATGACTGTATATACAGGTCTAGAGATAAAGCTTCACGCATTTTTCACCTTGGCACCACATAGAGATGAGCACCCAGCCTCACGCTTTGATCCCGTTAATCCGAGAAGATCCATTGGTATCTTCCGACTAGGGAACTGGGTGAGCCAAATATATATTCTGAACGTGATAAGATTTTTGTCCTGTAATAAGTCTGTGCTGTACCAGGGAGCAGTCTTCACTATACAATGTGTAGTACAAGAAGGACGACAGAGTATAAGCCAAAGGAATAAACGTAATTCTGAGATGCATCCTTCATAGTTTGTAATATCTCACTGACTTTGACACAAATTTAAGGCACATACAAATGTACTGTCACAATTCTATCATCTCACAGGTGCGACACTGTATTGAAACACAACCTCTTGTACAGTGTACATTACGCCCATAATATTTCACATAGACTTGGAGGTCATAAAGAAGTCTCCATCTTTCGCACCAGACGAATTATTTGTGGACAGGGAAGGTTTTAAGAAAATTAATAAAATTAAACCTCAGCCTCCTGTCAGTGCGGTGTTATAGCGGTCCGATATGAATAAAATAAAATTTATCCTCCAACTTTTAGTGAAATCTTAACCGTTCAGTGCTCAGTGGTAACTATATGTATCACCCACTGTAACATTAAGAAACCCAGCATTTTGTCATCAGGTGCTTATACATTTGCTATGGTTGTCACAACGAATATTTTATTTTCCTAAAAACATTACCAGATTGGCCCTTATAGTGGAGGCGACCTGCATCCTCTGAAGCAGGAACTGAAGTTTTATATTTAATTTAGAGCAACGGCAGTCTTAGAGGGTCAAATAATTACAGTCACTGCGATATGTGAGGTTCTTACAGCTGTGCTGATCAAGTCAACTAGAGCCAAACTCTACCGTTAATCGAAAAATAAATATCCTCCTCGTTCGATTCTAAGCTGAGTGTAAACTTATATTGTGGTGTTCTGGATTGACATCAAATCGTCTGGTAGTTGACTATTAACGTTTCGGAAGAACATACTGCCTCCATTTTCAGGCCTGAGGATGGAAGCGATATGTTGGTACCCACATACAAGACTGCACTGTGTGATAAGCCAGAAGACCACAAAGTGAATGTTCACAGCTGCGGAAACCTCAAATATTTTTCTAAGGCAAATCACCCCTATGTAAGCGCAACGCCACAGGAGCGGGGATAAATCGCCACGTTAACCTCGGCACTAGATGGAAGTGTGGTCACGTTGGCGCTCCACTTGGAAAGAGCTTCTAGTATCCCTTGCATAATAGGCTAGGCGGGCCCAAGAGCCTGTCTAGATGTGGTGACGAAGAGAAAATACTGCCCTCTTCGGAAATGGAGGTCCGGCTGTAGCCCTACTCTCTAATGACTGAGCCACGGCGGCTCACATCACTGGAAGAAAATTGGAAATCCGAATTTAAGGTGGGTGAGATCCTGACTGGCAAAGAAGTGCTACTGACTGGTGAAGAATATTGCGATAATCAACGTGGCAACGTACAACGTTGCAACCAGGTCAAGTTGCAGTAATTTCTAAAACACACACGTAGACATAGCGAGTAATGTGGTATGAGAACACGACTTTCCTGTTGTAAGTCATCCTCTTGTGCAGCCGTCGTCGCGATGGCGATAGGACAAGGTCACGGCCAAGATATGTCCTTCGTTTGGTAAAATCAGGAGGAAATGTAAGTTCCTGTAAACACGGAGGAATGCAGAAATGACTTAAAGTAATGACAGCGCTTTCTGATTTTCCATCCTTTGTTGTTAGACAATTTAATCGAATATGGTGAACAGTAATGTTGTATGCGTTCTTATGCAAACCTCAGAGAATGAACATATTATATAGAAGCACAGACTGCAGGGTTCTCCGAAAATTTGGTAACCATCTACAGGACTACAAGGTGTCAAAACTCAGAAACCAGGAATTCTTATGCATGTCAGTCAATTGTAGTATCTTGCTTACGCGAAGAATGGGGAGAAAAGAAAAAGAAATTAAAGTGTGGCATAAAATAAAAAATAAACAATCGGCGTTATGTAAATATCATGGAAGTCTACAAGTTGATTCGAATATTTGTTCAACTACAAGAAATTGTACATGACAAAAAAGGAAAGAAAAATCTGATTTTGTTTAGGATGACATCTGTCATCGGTACCATTTAGTGTAGATATCCGACATGAAATTTAGTCTAAATTCGATCAGTAGTTTCGGAGATAAAGCATGCGGACAGACCGATATACATTTAGAGTGTTGTTAATTTAATGGATTTTCTTTTAAAAAATCGATAACAATCTCAAGAAACCACGGCCAAGATATATGGTCTTCTGTCAGGATTCGAAGTGGTTACCTACATAGCAAGTGACATTTACTGACCGCAGGCACCGTGCAGCAAATGCCACTCCTGTTATGTAGGTATCCGGTGAGAACATGAAGAGAGAACTGGGAACGTATGCATTGTTCTCCACATTCCTCTTTACAGTGTAAGACAGCTGCAAGTATATCGACCCCCACAAATGCCACACGATTATCTGTACGACCTGTAGCCACGCACAGGACAAGGGTGCAGTTTCGTGGCCTTGTCTAGTCTGCAATGACATGTCGTCTCACTATAAAACTGACCAATCTCACCAAGTGACTAACCAAAAAAACTAAATGTAAGCAACCGGCTTAGTGAATGTTACCAACCAAATAAATTAATCAACCAAATGCTTAACTGAATAACTAAGCACCTAACTAAACTAAGTAACTGTTTGAATCATTAACCAACCAAAGCGATTAAAATCAGCGCCTGAATATCCGTCTGTCCATCCATCCATCTATATATCTATCATCTATCTATCTATCCATCCGTCCATCCATCCATCCATGTATCTGTCTATTTATCTACCTACCTACCTACCTACCTACCTGGTATCTTAATCTAATCTTATCTAATCTATGTAACAATCTCATTGATCTAATCTATCTAATCGAACCTACTCTCTAGAATCCATCTCTATCGAGTTACAGACTATCGCTCCCCAGGGCCTCCAATTTTTCGGATTTCTGCTTGGACTAATACCTAACAACAGAACCAGCCAACCAGCCTACAGAACCAATAAATAACAGTATGATTTAAAATAAACAAACTGTCTGATACAGGATTTTCCTTAATAATCAATGATCTCTGTGATTAATAAATCTCTGTTACGGATCCGGATGTATCACAGTTATCATAAAATTCCGTCATTGGACTCCCTCTTGGACCAGTTCACGTTTTCACAACCTTTTTTTCTACGATCACTGGAACATGGTCATACCTATTAATAAGCCTAGATATCCCTAGTGATTACCATATCTGAGCTTTTCTAGCCAAAATATTCTATGCATTTCTACTTTCCTCAAGCGTGCTATATGTCGTGTCCATTGCATCCTTCTGGATTATTTTGGTGACACAGTTACTACGGATAAGGACATTTTTAAGATAGACCTACTGGCTTGCACAAAGTGAAGTGTCTACCGCTTTATAAAGACATTTTAGCAACTACTCGTCTCGTAGATCTTAATGGCAGGCGTGCGGGAGGGGGGCATTATGAATAGTGACATATAACAAATGTTGATCGTTTTTGAGAAATGTGAAAAAATCTATTCGAGTACAGAAAACGCGTAGTGTGATTCTTGTTGGTGCCAGTGATCGCATATAATGCAGGGCATTGTTCGTGGGTGTATATGTAGGCACACAAAACTCAATGTGAGCACACAGTTGAATGAATGTAAACAAAGGGGACGTTTATCTAAAACTGCCATGCGATGTAAGTCGGCATTCATATTTATGCTCTAATTTTCTTGAATATCTCTCGTCTTGAAATCGAACAGGAAAAATTTTATTCTTCAAATGCGGTGCTGGCCTACATATGCGTAGTGCCAGATGGGAATGAAAGAAGCGAATGAACTGCAAGAGGAATTCTGTACTGGCGCACCCAGTATGTTGAATTCGAATACAGAATACAATTACAGAATAATTATAATTGTATTTTAATGATGACAATATTATTTAGACACATTATGACCTCCATACTGACCATCATCAGTTAATAATTATAGTATTATTCAAATATTTTGAGGTTAAACCTTATAGATGCGGTCTAAGGCGTGGGTCTACGGCCGCTTGCTTACTGGGATTGTGGGTTAGAATCCCGCCTAGGGCATGGATGTCTGTCTCTTGTGAGTGTTGTGTGTTGTCAGGTAGAGGTCTCTGCGATGAGCTGGTTCCTCGTCCAGAGGAGTCCTACCGAATGTGGTGTGTCTAAAAAGTGTGGTCGTGAAGCCTCAAAAAATGAGGCGGTCTAGGCCCCCAAGGGGCTGTCGAGCCATTGGAAAAAAAAACCTTATAGTTAAATAGTAGAAGTATGTATTTTTAACATATTATATCACTGCAACATAATAGATAATGTCGTCAAAAAGTAATTAAACTAATTAACGCCACTAAAATTCATAAGAGAATCAGCGGATCTTCCCTGATCCACTACATCAGCAACACAAACATCATATCTACCATACATATCATGAAAATAACAATATATTTTTTGTAAAAATTCACAACTCGAATATATTTATCTACGGAGGAATACTGCAGCAAATCTGGCATAGTGGCATAACACGTATTTTTTAAAATAAAAAGTTAAATTGGTGACACCATGAAAATTCTCTCAACAGCTCTGATTCTTAAGTCGCTTTAATGAAGTTACAGGCGACGTAGGTTATGAACTGATGATGGTGTAACATCTTAAATACCTGTGTCAAATTTTCTACAAAATACTTACTATCAGGAAGAATTTATTTTGGAATAACTTTGCATAGAAGCCTGATGTTGACCCATAATTGGGGTTTAATCACGTAACTTTAAACTGTTAAAATTTGATAGGTCTTGGTGTAAAATTTCATGTAATAATTTTATAATAATACAGAACAGATTTAGCAGAGTTTACGCTGAAAAACAGGCTCTTTCTTTCCTTCTTTCTGCCTTACTTCTTTTTCTCCTTTCTTTCTACCTTCCTACCTCCCTTCCTTCCCTCCTTAATTTTTCTCACTCTTCCGCCCGTCCTTTATTTTCCAAGTTTGCAAACTTACTTCCCTAACTGCAAACCTTAGAAGTAGAAGGTATTGAAAGCCACCGGTTCTAGATCTATACACTGCTCAATACATGTACACCACCTCCCTCCACTCACGGCCACCCATCGACTGGCTACCAGGGACTCTATGTCGCGAACAGAACTGCCGAAGGGTGAATCTGACCATTCACTTCCAGGTAGTGTCGAGATTAAAATTGTGTGGATTTATAACTCCACCCATATGTGCTGTTTGCATTGCATGGTGCTTAGTTAGGCACAGCTATATGTCTTAATAGCGTGGTACTTAATTAAGCACAGGAAAAATTTTGGTCTTCAGCTCCACGACTTTCGGGGCATTATGTTTAGACGCCTAAATATTTGTAAGTCTACTTTACGGGAAAATTGGTTTGACTTAGCGCTCAGATGTTGTTACGGGAACTGAGCGAGTTTCGCCTATACCAGGGGGTTTCAACCTTCCTGGTGCCACGGACCCCTCACAAATCTCACTGGTTCAGCGGATAACTCCCCAAAATTATCTTCACTCGCGGACCCCTTAAGTACAATTCGCAGTGACATTTAAAGTTGGACTGTAGTCAAAAAAACTGCAAAATCTTTATTAAGTCAGGGTAACAATTTATTACTTAAATAATAATTTTCCTAGCAGTAATGAGAATAAAACCAAATTAGGTAACGCCTAAAGAAAAAAAGTTATTTTTTACTAAGTAGAATCGAATCAACGCCCTCTACCCTTAGGCACAACTCGCGGACTCCCGTTTGAGAAAAACTGATCTCTGATGTACTGAAGTACTGGGGTATGAACAAAAGGTTTTTAAAGCGGTACAGATGTTTGTGGCACATGTGTTGGAACGAATGTTAGAAGGCAGCACGGGACAAAGGAAACCCGTCCGGCTCCTGGGCCATCTGTCGGTTCCTATACGACAGCGGTCAGCTGCTCGTTGTGTAGTTCATTGAGTAACGTGGCGGAGGAGCGACTAAAAGCGAAACATCTCCGAACAGGAGTCAGTGCCATGAGAGACTGGTAAGAGGCAAGGTGCGCGATGCGGATGCATGTTTGTGGATGCTGTGTGCTACACGTGTGCGAAGATAGCGTGAGAAAATATTTGGACTGTGACGTCAAGGCTATGCTTCATTATTTTTCGTGGTGTGTGTTACAATTAAAGAAATACTGTCTGCTATTTTAGTCACATTGCTGTCATTAATACGTTTATTTCAAATTGAGAAAAACAACTCTTTAAGCTTATCGATTTCTTTAAACACTGCGCTTCGAAACTAAGAATGACACATATTTTTTTATTAATGATTTAAAGGTGGTTAGAAATACAGTTATTATGGGAAATGAACGAAACCCACGAATACACACGGTGAGTTAACTGTTGAGCTAACTTTGAGTTACGTCACGCGATAACCCTCTCCCACAAAAGGTTAACAATTGTCACGTTGACATACTTTTTAATCAGTGACTGGTTGTCGATGTATGCAGATCAGAAGAAGATTAAGCAAGTAATAGCTGTCCACAAAAAAAAAAAAAAAACTGAGGTGCAGAAACATTTCTTAACTTGCGTGTCCAAATGGTTAGTGTTTCACCTACCCAGGTCAGGAAAGCTACCTATATCAGAGGAAGGTGTCAGAAGTCAGAACAGTGATTGCGAAATATAGATTGTGGAGTTAAAATTTATGTGAACAATTTTAAGTGACTGAAGTATCTGGCTTCAATTCTAATTTCAGGAAAACTCTCTTTATCGATGACTCATCTTTGTCTTTCCTTTTCTATTGCATTTGTATTCCTTGAATATCCGGTTGACTGGTGTCTGTAACATTCACTTTTGTTAACGACGTGGGTTGTAGCCTGTGCGTGTGTGTACATGTCCGGAATAGCCGTGCAGGCTGATGCGTGCAGTTGCCTGTTTGCTGTTGGGTTTGTCTAGAAAGGTTCATTGACAGCTTTCAGTAATCAACAAATAATCTTTCAATCACACCTTCGTAACACTATAATTAATTTAACCACAGTGAACAACCGGTTAACAGTAAACAGCAATATTAGCTGTAAGAATAAAAGCACTGTTTTTGAACTAGCAATTAAGACGAAATGCACTGTTGAAACATAAATTGGAAGTAGAATCGAATCGTTGTTCTACTACCAACAATAAGGCGAAGTAGAAACAAATTTTTGACAAACTAGAATAATAAACGTGTTGTCTACTTACCATCGATAACTTGAAGAAGAAAATCACATTATGACTGAACTAAAAGCAATAACTGAAAGAACAGGCGTACTGTTGCCTTATTGCTGCAGATGGCGATAAAAACGAGGGGGCAACGTGCAGTGCGAAGGGTATATAAACAATATGTAAAACTGAACGGATGTCGCTGTTTCCATGTGACTTCGAATAATACGATAGGGAAGAGTCGGGAATAGAATACTTTCCTGTGGTAAGAGGAATAATTCCTTGAGGGGTGGAAAAGAGACTGAGTGCTATACAAGATTTATATACAAAGAAATAAGGTCGACGTGAACAAAGGGAATACCAGGGACGAAACATTAGCCAGCAACTGCTGTGATTGTGGTTTCTCTTGATCGTGCCAGAATGGTTCGTAGTCTAATCCAGTGGACAAAGACGCTGAGTTTCCCAGCCCGCATCTCCCCACAGAAGCATCAGCAGCACCAAGTAATGGCGCCACAGAGGGAATATTCGGTCAACAGCTCGCCCACTGTTCCCGATAACGTAAGTAATGGTATTCAAACTGTTTTCCGTGGTATCCCGGTTGGCGGAAGGCAGCCCAAAACGTTACTTCATCTAGTAAACCCTGTTTCAAATGGAATCCAAAGAGATCTCGCCAACTTTCCGTTTCAGATAAGTTTCCTTTTCTTTTTTTCGTTTTTTCTTCCACACGGATACTTCACCAACTTCTTCATGAAAATTGTGTTACAGTAGTCTACATACCCAGTTGGTACGGGGGGTGCTTTCCCTGGGGTTAAAGCAGCCGGGGCATGAAGCTGGCCACTCACGTCCCTCTAGTGCCGAGGTTAAGAAGGCGTGTAAGTGCGCCCTTAGCTTTTTGCTGGTTGGTTTCGTTCAGTCTTCAGATTTCCAGTCATCAAGACCTCCAGCCCCATCCCACGCCACAAAGGCTTTTGGCCTACTTGACCGAGCCACTCCTGTGTTCAAACCTCAGATCTATTCAATCAAAGTGTTTACCACCCAAGCAGACATTGCCATTTGTAATGCAAGTCCGTAGTATGACCACGTAAAGGTCCTCAGCCAAGACGAGAAGTCTTTTAGCGCAAACACAGTTTCCGTTACAGTTCAGATCATGGGTGCACAAATCCCGGCCGAATGAATTTTGTAAGCTGGCGCCTATTATTTTAAGCGTAAATAATGCAGTATTACCCTTTCATAGAAAGCTATCACTCAACATACACTGAGCAGAAGGCGCCAGATGACAGTGGTGTTCACAGGTCACTGCACAATTGTGGGTCCGTAGGATGGAGCTTGTTTCATGTGACCCTTCTGACGCCTAGAAGTTGGAGGTGATTCGTAGATTTTCGGGTACTTCGTGGAACCTAGTGAAGGTTTCCGTGTCATATACCAACACTTCGTTTCGTATACAGAAATGGCTAAACTGTCCAGTGGACGTGCAAGTACCTGGCGTTAGCTTCTGGTTGATTGGTTTATTTTGAATAGAGTTAATATAAATAGGAAACACTGAAAGTTCAGTGTTTCATTTTCACTTCTTTTTGTTGGGACCGGTGATTTTTGCAATAAAACGAGATTTACGATTACACCATTTTAGATAGGACCTTGTTACGTGATTTCAGGCTTGCACCGCAATGTAGATGAGATCTGCGATCCTCTGGGATATTACGCAGCATTGAGTGGTAGTTCTGTACCGACGTTTCGGGACAATTTATCGGTCCCATATTCAAGGGTCAAGAAGTCCAAGACGAAAGCCGGTTAACAATTGGTACCAGTCACGCCACATCTTTCCCTATATACTCTGCATACCAAGTGTTTTGAAGATGGGAACGATAGGTTGTCCCGAAACGTCGGTACAGAACTAACAGTCAACGATGCGTAATATCCCAGAAGAGCTCCCATACCATAGGATCTTGTTGTATTAACATTATAACTTCATATGTTCACAAGCATTCATTAGTTAGCCAACATGTGCGTAATGCTGTAACTTGCTTAATGTTATGAACAGCGTTGATATCTGATAATATCAATGAAAATGAAATTTCGTTCCATTGCTTGAAAGTGTGTGACTGTAAATTATTATTATAGTATACAAACAAAAAAGGATTATTTTGATT
Organism: Reticulitermes speratus; assembly: GCA_021186555.1. NCBI lineage: Eukaryota > Metazoa > Arthropoda > Insecta > Blattodea > Rhinotermitidae > Reticulitermes > Reticulitermes speratus. The sequence goes on from JAJKFL010000002.1 coordinate 21,725,239, forward strand.
TAGCTAATCAGCGCGAAAATTCTGGCTGTCTCAACGCTGAAATCTGCATTTTCTAAAAGAATTTATTGTCCGCCCATGTTCTTATGCTGCCAGAAGGGTAATTAAATCAAGAATGATGAGACGGATGGGATATAACTGACACTGGAATGAAGAAAGTGACATTTAAAGTTTGATTGAAAGACCTCGTCCAAAGAGGTTATTCGGGAGACATGGCAGGGATGGGAAGATATAAAAACATTTTAGAGATAGCGGTTGTGAAGATGTGATCTGGTTTCAACTGCTACAGCATGGGCTCCAACGGCAGGATTCTCTGGTGACGATGGTGACTTTTTTTGATAACAACAGGGAGTGTTTTTATCAGCTGAAAAACAATCAGCTGCTCAAAGCAGGCCTTGGATGACGGAGTTCGTTAAGTGATAACACGAGAAGGTTTCCAGTTAGAAGATATTGGGATGGGAGGATAATATTAAAAGGAATCCTTGGTAAGCAAATTTTGAGCAAGTGATCTGAAGTGGCTTAGAGTAGGGTCTTACGGTAGGCTATTATAGGCCTAACCGTATTAGTGGTACCGAACATAATGTCTTGTCACCAGAAACTTGATTAGTGAGACCGCACTCCAACAGAGTCGCCAAACTCGCCTTCCTCGGTGGGGGCTGTAGAAGAGCAGAGCTGTTCTCGATGTGGTAGGGGGAAAAACGAGTGGGGCGGTGTACAGCTGTCGACGCGTTCATCGGCAGTTGGCTGACACATCGGTCTTGACGGCGATACACGGTCTTACCCGTGGTGACCGTATTGTAAGATTAAGCCGATTTTCATTGATTGCAGATGCAAAATTGTTGTTATAAAGATCATTGCAAAATGACATATGATTCTGCCTAGAATCAGGAATTATGCTACTCCGCGAAGAAAAATATTTCAAATAAAACTTGTACATATTAATGCGCTGCATATTTTGTATGTCGTTCAAACTGCAGAACTGATGGCCAGTCGCTCGCGGTTCTTATACATGTTCTTACGGCCACTCACTTCCACGCTTCCGCAGTCAAGCATGTACGAAGCGACATCAAAATGGCCAGTTTCCGGCTCGGCATTCCAGTAGCCTGGCTGCTATTTGCTTCAGTGCATAAACTCATATAAACCTGTCGATGTGTATGCCAAAAATGGCCATTATCAGTAATGGTCAAGATCAGCTACTGACCAGAAACAAATGACTGACGAGTATCAATAATGACATCGCATATGAAGACGATCTGTTTCACAATTTCTATACCTGTAATTCGAAATACCACGGCAGTCTGACTCCAAGAAGCAGCCTCCTTTTTTTTAAAGTCGTTCTGATAGACAAATGCCCGCTTTCATAAAAGGCGGATGTTGGTGTGAAAGAGTCGCTACGTTTTTTAAAGGGGGAGTTCAATGCAATCCGTTTAGAGTGTAGCCCACTCTGATGCATCAGCAGATGTTAACTGAAGTAGAATTTCGTATATCACAAAACCTTTATTTAACAGGGATAAACGTAAGATTGCGGCGATATGAATCAGACTGAAGTTCGAGATACCATCCAAAGTGAAGCTTCGGTGGTGAGCTTGAATTACGTTTTAGTTATTCCAGGTAACATAAAAAGTTGAACCTGTGTGGTGAACGTTTTAAGGTTCTTTAACAGCAGTGAAGTATACAGTATTTACTATCTGAAAAAAAAAACTTCTCAAATACAAGAGAACTAATTTATTTGTAACGTGTTTAATCGTACGCCTCTAACATATGCTACTTAAAGCTACAATATGAAATTTCTTTGCTGATGTGGGCGTTTCACCTTTAACTACGAAGACTGAATGCAGAGCTTCGCAAACCTCAGTAACAGGCTACGAAAACCGTGAAAAGCCCTTGCGAGAACCGGGCCCATAAATGCAACACAAGGTGAAGAGTAGTGCCTCAAAAGTTCTTGAAAGCCGACAGTAGTTGCCTGACACATCGTCGATTTTCACTACATACGCTTGTTATATCGTGCTTTTATGCTTATTTTTACAACTTCACGCTGTACTCTGAAAGAATTACTACAAGACACATTCGGTTTTTATTTCAAACACTCTTATCATATCTTCTACTCTCCGAAGCGATAATGGTTTTGATACTTGTGTGTCTACGAAATTCGGCCTCTCATGTTAGGCGAATAACACAGGTTGGGAGCGTTTGAGAACAGGGTGCTGAGATACTGCGTTCTAAGAAAGAAAAGTGACAGGATCGCGGAGGAAAGTATCAAATTTATACTGCGCGGAATATTATTACGGCGAACAAATTAGGAGAGAGCTAAATGGACGCACCACGAATGGAAGAAAAGAGAAAAGAAATGCATGCAGAATTTTAGTTGGGAGAACCTGAGCAGACAAGACAACTTGAAGGTTTAGGTCCAGATAATAATATAATATTAAAATGGATCCTAAAAATAGAGAGTAAGATTGCGGATTGGGTTCATATGTTTCAGGATAGAGGCCAGTTGTGGGGTCTTGTGAACGCAAAATCGATGTCTGAGTTCCATAAAAGGCTGGTAATTTCTGAATAAGTTAGCGACTCTTTGCTTCTCAAGAAGAATTGTGCTCCATTTAGTTAGTTAGCAACTTTCCATCACAAAGATGAAGTAGGCGCAGGCCCAGTTTCCAGATCTTAGTGTGTCATGCGTCCTAACAGAACATATGTCCGCGATTCCAACTTCAGAAACTAAGAGATATATTAGATAACAGTGATAATCTAACTCCATGAAGCAGAATCTTTGAGAGGTTTATAGTTTATCAGCTAGTTAGGGAATTCCCAGCATTTTATGGAACCCGAAGTTTCATTACCATGTTCACATGTTGCTATTTTCCCTATCCTGAGCCAGATTAATCCAGTCCACGCTCCCGTTCTATTTGTTGAAGATCCATTTTAATGATATCCTTCCATCTATGCCTGTGTCTTCCCAGTAGTCTCTTTCCCTCAGAATTCCGCACGAAATGCCTTTATACACCTAACCCCTCTCCTATAAGTGACACATGCCTTACCTATCTCACTCTTCGTAATTTTATCACCCGAATAATATTTGCTGAGGGTACACATTGTGAAGCTCCATATTATGCAATTTCTTCCAGCGCACTTGTGATAACAGTAATATAATAAAACACTGATTAGTCTTGAATAGACAACCAATGGCTCTTCTGTTGTCGGTGTGATCTAAATTATGACTGAGCTCTTGGATGTTCTTCAATATTCCGTTCTCTTTCGTCTGCATGCAGAGCGCACTGTTGAAACTCGTCATTTAATTTAAACTAATATTTAGCCAAATATTCAACCCATTACTGCTAATCTGCTAAAAATACAACTCGTATAAAAGGAAGTTTTAAAGCGGACTTTACTCATAACCTAGAGGGTAACCCAGACATCAGTAGAAAATTCAACTTCCAGACCACAGTATATTGTCTTGGTATGCACAACTGTGACCTCATTAGCCAAGAGAGATGATAAGATTGTATCAAGGATGCAGTGCCCGGTCTTTGATTTATGTATGCATTAAAATGTGTGAGAAATGAATACGAAGTGACCAAAGGATCTCGAAGGCCTCATTTGAAAATCAAAGAAGGTGTGAAAATAGCATTAAGATGAACCTTATGGAAAGTACGAGTGCTGTGAAGAAGAAAGTGGATGGCAGTGGCTGAGGATCGTGTCCGATAGCGGGCTTTGTTATTGGCGGTGTTCATCCATCGGCTTCTGAAGCCAGTGTGTTAATTAGATCGAATTATACGAGAGTCCAGAAAATAGTGCACTTATTTCGTAAAGCTGCAATGTAATTTCATTCTCAAACGCCAGCAGTCTACTGCCTTCCTTCAGGGATATCGCACCTTCGAGTGAAAAGTGACACATGTCAACACTGTAGCAATTTAGAAGAATTTAAGAAGATAATTGGAAAGAGATAATAGCTTCAATATTACTTGGAAAACAGCGGGTTTAGATATGTAAGTTTTTGTGCAGATTTACTATAGTATAGGCATGGACAAATTTGCAACGCGGTATCTTCTGATAAGATGGAACACGAAAATTATTGACTTGTGCCACTTTCCTTTGGCAAAGATGCGATATGAGCCGAACCCAGTGGCCGCGCGGTCTAAGGCGTGGGTCTACGGCCGCTCGCTTACTGGGATTGTGGGTTCGAATCCCGCCTAGAGCATGGATGTCTGTCTCTTGTGAGTGTTGTGTGTTGTCAGGTAGAGGTCTCTGCGACGAGCTGGTCCCTCGTCCAGAGGAGTCCTACCGAGTGTGGCGTGTCTAAATGTGTGATCGCGAAACCTCGAAAAATGGGGCGGCCTGTCGAACCATTAAAAAAAAAAAAGATGCGATATGACATATTTCAAACTCATACAAAGCAAGACAAAATGTGTGTTTGTGTATCTTAATATTTAATTTTTAGATAGCAGAGGAGAAGCCAGAAGATTCTGAGCTGACTGGTAGCAGACATACCTTGACTTTAAGCCGCTCTTAATTTAATCTTGAGTGCAGTTTTGTTTCATTAGTGTTGTTCCCAATGTGAAGGAACAATTTCAGACTCATAAAAAAGGAAAAGGGGCAGAATTATAGATGTGTATATTTCAATCTTTATAGTTTTATAAGCAAATATCAAAACAGAAGATCCTGAACTGAATGGCAGTAAACAGTCGCCACCTTTAATCGAATCCTAATTTCTTCGTGAATACAATTTTGATTAATGTCATTCCCAATTCTTTCACATTTGCTAACTTTCCGAAAAAAAATTTTTATTGTTTTGTAGGGCCCCGCAGCAGATGCTACGGACGCACCGCAGCCTTAAGACTTTTTGTGCAACCCTGTGATGAAGTTGATTCGTTTTTACTACTTATTTACACATTTTCACTTATTCTGCATTCTGATGACGATATACGAACATCGTGTTTCTGTTTATTTTTATCTGCTTTTAATTCTAGATCAACTCCTGACTGGCATCCAATAGGACCTGCTTTTTATTTTACGGTATTTACGTCGTCCCCCAATAAGTTAACATCAGCGCAGACCAGAAGCTACCGTATCCCTCTCAAATTTAACCCTCCCGGTTCTATGCAAAGCAATGGCGACAAAGCATTCCTGGTTTCCGACCATTCTGAAGAGGAAATGTAGGCCTGTCAGACAAGCATTTACGTATACGAACCAATATAGGTTTAATCTACACACATTTTTATCAGTTTGATTACTCCTATGCAAGGGTCTACAAATTCTCCAAAAATATAGGGCTACCTCAAAATTCTAGGTACTAGAAGGGTGACATGAAGCACGTTTCATACGAAGACGCACAAATATTAGGTGCCACCCTAAACATTTAGTCGCCCTGGAGATCTGGCGCTCGGGATTTGTGCATCACTAGTTTGATGGGTATGTTATAATGTTCTCCTATTTATGCCAAGGTTTATGTACACTTCTGAACTGCGCCATGCACCTTACTTGGCCCTGCCATCCCGTCCCTTTTTATTTGTTCACTCTAATAAAGAGTGAAAGAATGAATGCATGTAAGAAACATAGGACGAAATCAAGAGAGATTAAGGTGCAAAGAAATAAAAACGAAAGGAAGCAACTAAGGAGGAAATAAATAAGGGAACGAAAGACAGGATCAAAGAAAGACATTAAAATGCGTGAAATTATTGCTTAATAACAGTGCTGTGCTCTTCTGACTCATGATCTTACTAGAACGTTCTGTTAAAACGAAACCTGTCTGAAACGGAAAAGACGTTGAGATCCTTGAGGTTTCTTTATAAGCAGGGTTTATTATAGTACGAAGCACGAAATACAGGGTGCGCCAAAAACACCTGACGCTTTTTGAAATGAAGTAACATTTTAAGGCAAAGTGGAAAAATGTTATTAAGACTATCAGGTACATTCCATGTCCATGAAAATTCATCTGAATCATTGCTGTTTGAATATGACACTTTGTAGGTGACCACCATGTCGTTCAATACACTCCTGCAGTCGCGACGGAAAGGCTGTCATAACACGTTGTAGCATTTCCTTAGGGATCCCTTGCGTACACTCACGAATTCGCTGCTTTAAGTCATCAATATTGGCAGGACGTGTTTCGTATACCTTGCTTTTGACGTAACCCCAAAGGAAGTAGTCTGGTACTGCAAGATCAGGCGAGCGGGCGGGCCAGGTGATGTCCCCGAAACGAGAAATGAGTCTGCCTGGAAACATTGTCCTGAGGACTGTCATGGAAGTCCGTGCCGTGTGAGCAGTTGCTCCATCCTGTTGGAACCATAGGAAATCGAGCTGACGAGAACGTAACTCATTTTGCAGAAATGTTTCCAGTATTATTTTGTACCGCTCTGCATTGACAGTCACTGTACTCCCGTCCGAATTCTCAAAGAAATAGGGACCAATTACGCCATGAGACGAAATTGCACACCACACTGTCACTTTTGCACTATGCAGAGGACGTTGGTGAAGTTCGTGTGGGTTGTTTGGAGCCCAGTAGCGACAGTTCTGTTTATTCACATAACCAGACATATGGAAGTGAGCTTCATCAGACATCAGTAATGTGTTCACTATGTCGCGATTATTATTCACCAAATCCATGAATTCATTACAAAACTGAAGTCGGCTCACCTTGTCCCGTCCACTAAGTTCCTGAGCAACTTGGATTTTGTATGGGTGATAATGCAAGTCCTTGTGGAGAATTCGGCGAACGCTGCTGTCCTTTAAGCGAAGCGCGAGAGCGTGCCGCCGAGCCGACCTGCGCGGACTGCGCAATATGGCGTCTCTAACCCGCTCCACATTGTCAGGTGTACGAGCCGAACGTGGACGTCCCTGTGGTTTACTGTCCTTCACTGATCCTTCTAGACGCCATTTCGATACCCACAATAGCAGAGTATTGCGGCTAGGAGCATCACGTCTCTGAAACTGCTGTCGGAAACCACGCTGTGTAGCTGTAACAGACTCTGTTTTGATAAACAGTTCCACTGCCGCAATACGGTTTTGTACCGATCAGTGCTCCATCTCAACTAAACTCCAAACATCGCTGTACATGGTGACGGTCAGTATGGAAGCGCCGCGTAGCGGGCACGCTGGTTTTCACATTTCAAAAACCGTCAGGTGTTTTTGGCGCACCCTGTATATTACTACGCTACGCTACGCTACGCTACGCTACGCTAAATATTGCTTTTTAAAACATGAAAGCGCAGGAAGGTCCCGCCTGTGTTTTCCACATCCCATGGCTGCAGTGCTTCATCTAATGAAGCGAAGGCAAATATCTTTTCGCATTGTTATCTATACAGTGCATTTTATTATCAAGTTATTGTCTAAAAACTTCCAACATTATGCACCATACAGTTAACCGAAAACTTACAATCACAGTACTGAATAGGTGTAATGACTGTTTTCTCCTTTCGCTATTTCCAGTTGGCCTTCATCGTAAAGAGTTCTCGCATATCATTCAGCGCTATGCAGCATTTACAACTGATACAGCTTCTTTAAATTTAATTAATTATTCGAGTTCTACCAAATGGCTTTCGCGAGATACCTTGTTGGAACAACAGGATTACTGCAACAGTTTTCGAAACACCTCGTCTTAAACAGCAAAAATGTTTTAGAATCTACGCCATCCCAATTTATTCGTTGTTATTTCGTAAGGATTAAGCATGTTACTGTTATTTATAGTTTAAGGTAGAGAGAGAGGTGTTCGTTTAAGTTCATGAGTTAGACATTCAGCAGGAATTCTGGGTGGGCTACTGTCAATCGTGTGACAGGGCAACACAGAAAACGCGGACGTATACTGCATATGCACATATTCACACATATATACATATGTATGTCCCGCGCTGGAGAAGAAGCACATGCCTATTACCACTAGACTGACCCATCAATCTCACTGCCACTGTCACTGACAAAAGAAACTTCACCAGCCGCTGCCGACAGAAAACACGTCCGCACACAGATACAGCGCTGAGGATGACCCAAGAGGAAGCGCGCACAATGGGGTTATCTCTCCGACCGGATGGAAAGTCAGCATGACTTCATTCTACAGCTACTTAACAGGCTTCAACAGGTTTGTTACTTGCATCACCACTGGTTTCCTGCAGGTGGCACACAGGCCATAGCAGATCCTCAGAGGAATTTAATATTGAAAACTATTAAATGTTGCCTGGGATATGACGACTTCTGGTAGAAATTTACCGACGTTTCGGAGGAATGTGCAGCCTCCATGTAAAGACTGAGACAGCATATAACCTAAGATTTACATATTAATACTGAATGCTGGCTTTCAGAAAATACGATTGGCAAATTGTTCAGCGAACAGACGCTGTTCATGTTAGTATCTTAGCTGTGCCCCTCTCTAAGGTGTAAGATACGCTACCTGCTAGTGTGCACTCGTAAAAAATGACGGACTGGAACACACAAAGAATATTCACAATACAAGGCAAACAATATACGTTTACTTAAACAATTGCGTAACACTTTTATCTGTAATACTGCTCTGATAAGTTATTTGGGACTGCTTCATTATGTAATAGTTCAATTAATTTTAGGATTTTCTACACAGCTCCACATTCGAAACGTACATACACCACACCGTAACACAGTCCGAAATAAAATTCTGAACGCTGAAGACGGCATCATGCGACGTACTACTGTGCATATGCGCGGGTTGGCCGACATTCGCTTGGTTCCAGGTTGTGACTGCTCTCACACACCAAATGGCTTATATACTGGGATGAATCTCGGCCGTATGGACAATAAGACTGGTTAATTGTACAGATAACAGGCACGATTCATATTAGTGTCACAGCCGTGCCCTTCCGTAGTTATTAATCCTAATTTTCTGCACTTTGCGAAACAGGGTCACTTACATGCCTGCTGCAAACTCATAAAGAGGAATCGTGTTTGCACATGTTTTAATCTCCGAGAGTACTGAAAGGATTTCGATTAAGTTTCTTGTTACGGGATCAGATGTCTGCACCTGCACCATAAGCTACAGGGCAAGTTTGTTTAGTTCTTGTTCGCATGTCTAATATAACCCCACCTCGCATGAAGATGAAGTAGAATATATTACTTTCCTGAAGTTCCACCCATCATAAAAAATATTTGTATATTAAATACAGATCTCATCAAAACTCTACAAAATACATTTGAAACATTTGTCTATAGTACGTATCAAATAAAACACAAGGAAAATAAATGCTGATACTTCAGACATCACGAATCATCATTTCCTTATACCACGATTTGAGGTTAGCAGAAGCCATCCGCGGAACAACAATAAACAATATAACTCTGAACTGCTTGAAACAATCCTTCACCACAAACACCCATATGCTACATGACAATCGGTCATGACGATAACAGTGTTGCAGGGGGATAACGATAAGTACACAACACGTTTTCGCTTTTAAAGAGAGTTCCCGGTACTACATAAATAGCAACTCAAGCCACCAATGAAAACAAAATACTGTACCGTACATTTGTGGTTATGGTTGGCGGTAAAGCAAATGACCACTAGCGTTTCCTCATGCCTCTTTCATATTATAATATCGTAGCGTATAAGCAAGTAAATTAAAACTTACCTCATCAATGATAAAAAGACGCAAAGAATAACATTCAGAATTATAGAAATTAAAAAGTTAAAAGTAGTGACCATCACACAACGCAGTCTTCCCTCCAGAACAGCAGCACTGTCACGCGATAACAGCACCCTCTGATGGGGTTTAACAGCATCGGATGGCTGGTGTAAGTTGGGGTCTCATATGCAGCTTCTTTACGAGATCTGTACACTATGCAATAAGTAATTACAAAGTCTAATGAGATATACGAAATCGCAAATAATGCATTTAGGAAACGTGCATTCCTATTACCTTGCCGCTTTTGCTCAAGTTCATAATCGAAACACTTGAAAGGAATGTCCTGTCTTTCCTCCGTCTACATGTGTCATCATCGAAACTGCTCTACGGACGTGGATGATATTTGGTATTGCGACTCATACCAAAAGTTGTCTGCTGAATTTCCTTTGTGTCTACGTTCCGGCCAGACATAACCCTAAACTGACATTATGTTCACAGTGAACTTCACATTCATCAAAACGGTTCATCGTACGAAAGGTCATTGCACCGTACAAGATGTAGGCCTACACATTTTATAGAAACATCTTTCCGCATAATGAATATTTATTGAAACGAAGAAAAATCACGTAAGATTTTGTGTAGGTAATGTGGATGGATCTGCCACAGAGTATTTGTATCTGCAATAAACAAACATCAAAGTCACTAAAAGAACATGCGTGCTGTACTTGCGTGCTTATGCCTTTCTGCTTCTTTCGCAAACGTTCATTACAAACTATCGCAGGAAGTACAGAAGCCGGGATAGCGTAGTCGGTATAGGGACTAGGCTAATGGTTGGGCGGTTCGAGAGTCGATTCCCAGCAGCGCCAAGATAATTTTTCTTCTCCAAAACGTCCAGACCGGCTCTGGGGCCCACCCAACCTTTATTCTATGGGCATCGGGGACTCTTTCTCAGGCGGTAAAGCGGCCGAGGCCTTACACTGAACATTCATCTCCATCTCGTGCCGAGGTTATGAATGAGTGGAGCTCTACCCCTTCTCCCCCTACAGGTCTTCCTGGCATGCAAGCGGACAACTTTGCCTCTTAAGAATTACTTACCCGAAATTAAAGTGCAATAACAGAGCTGAATAAGGAGCAAGACAATGCGTCACTGAACAATTACAGATATCTGATTTTATAGGATATCCCACAATTTAATGACGTGAGTGACGGATGTATGTACAATTACGAAGATATACGTGTAACTGAGAGAACTTGTTAGGGGAAAATTCAGTGAAAAATAAAAGGTGAAGTCACCGTAGAACAGGCCATAAAGGCTCAGAGGGGGAGTAGAGGTATAGCTCTGCTCTTTCTTTAACCTCTGTGCTAGAAGGGGGTGGGTGGTCAACGTCAGGCCCCGGTCGCTTTATCCCCGGGAAAGAAACCCGGTACCCATTTTACAGGAGACTGGGTGGGCCCCAAGGTCGGTCTGGACGGGTGCGGAAATTCTCGCTCCCACGGGGTTTTGATCCCCGGACCGTCCAGCCCGGAGAGAGTCGCTATACCGACTGCACTATCCCGGCCCATTTCAGTGAAATATATAGATCAAAATTTATGATACTGTGGCCAAGTCGCTTTTAAACAAGGACGCAGCATGGCCGGAGGCCCCAGTACCCACTGAATAGGAGACTGGGTTGGTCGCACAGAGCCGGTCTGGGCGTTTGGAGAAAAGGTGAACCTTTTGCTTCTGCCTGAAATCAAAACACGATTCTTCGATCGTCTTGATACGTCATATACAACGTTATCTTGCCCATATCACCATCGAAACCCTGCATGAATTCCTCTTCTTCCACAAATATTCCACATACACCGCCCATCTCACCTGCCTTGATTTCATCACCCGAAATATATTTGGCGAAGCGCACAATTAATGAAGTTCCTCACAGAAGTCCCTCCAGATTCCTGTCACTTATTTCCTCTTGGATCCTCTTGAACGCTGTTCCCGAACATCCTCAACTACGTTCTCCATGTACAGAGACAGACTACGTGTCCTGTTCGTTAAAAACAGCAGGCAAAATTATAGTGTTGTAAAGGCTATTTTAATCTGTACATTTCTCGATTGAAGAAAATGAATATTGATTTGAGGATTTGAAGCTTCCGGGATGACGCTCGTTCTCTGGGTTACGGTTCCCGACGTTTCGAAAGAACATAGTTCCTTCATCTTCAAGTGTCAGAGAGTCCAAAAGGAAACAATTGTAATGTAGTTAGGAAGTAAGGTATTTAATTATTTAGCAGGCGTTAAATACAGCGAGCTTTAGGTAGTTTTCTTGCTCGTGGCCAGTGTCGGCAAGTGATTCCATTCCGCATACAGCCTAAGTACCTGTAATATCGAACAACTTTGTCAAAGGAGAAGACACGATCTTTTTCTGCTTCATGAAATCACATAATGGTTCACTTATTTCAGTCAGTGGACGACGTCGAGTTCGCTACCACGCCTCTCGCAATATTGCCTTGCAGGTTACTGCAACACGCAACTTACATGTGTGACTATTCAGTATCAAGCAGTCGTTGTTCTCAAGGTCTGCATGTACTAACAAAGGGATATGTAGTTTTAGGGCACGTTTCGCAGCAGTCCGTTCATGGAAATTTTGTTCTGTCATCATATTTTCGGCCTTCCAAGTGTCTACCTCACAAGAGGTGACTTCTTCAGAATTCTGTCGGTACGCAATTCTTCTCACTTCTCTTCCCCATCCTAACTAAAAACACTGTCCTTCGTAACTTTTTATATTTAAATCTTCCTACAATGATCCTTGAGGATGGCTATTAAACCGAAACATGTCGGAACGTAATTGAACACTTTTGAAAGGTATACCTTTTTGGTTTTACTATCTCATCATTTTGTTTGTTTTTGTTGTTTGCCTCTGAACTTGTAAACATTGACTAAAAGCTAATTTTGCCTTATCCTGTATGGAAAAAGGACGGGGACTACGTGATAAATTGCATTGTATTTAACTGAACGCGAGTTACTGAATGGAAAGTTTTATGATGAACGACGCCATGAAAATAAATTTTGGAATTCAAAATTGAGTTTTTAAAGGAAACCTACATGCGTAGGCATACACAACTGGTATCAACTTGTCTACTGAATGGATGACTATGGGTTCCCAACACAAATCCTACAACAGTAAGAGTATGACTTAAACACCCACTTAAAAGAGTACTTACTTACTGGATGACGAGAACTTTGAGGGCGAGACAGATCACACTTTATGGCCTAATTTCGCCATGGAATATGGTGATTATTTTGTGTGAAATAAGAACTTGTTTTCCTATAAATCTCTGCTCTTGTCGATCTACCCGACTGCCTGCTTGAACTAACTGAAACAGGGCTCGGAGGAACATTACTTGATGGCTTATTACGGAACTGTGCTGCGTACCACATCTATCTACGTGTAGCCAGCCATTCCGAGCCGTCGGGCGGAACCTCACTTCATGGTCGGTTTATTTCTTTGTGTTTCAGATTTATCCAGACCCGGACTCTGAAAAAGCCATAATGGGCTCCGTGGTGTATTGCATTCACCATAAAGAAGGCTGCAAGTGGACGGGGGAGTTGCGAAAACTCAAGGTAAGGAACTTTTCATTAATTAACGCGTATTCAGAAATCTGTCTTCCATAACTATTGTATTTGATTGCAACAATTTGATGTATTGGATAATCATTCGGTTACTTCATAGGATAATTCCCTGCGATATCATTGGATAATTTCGAAGTGTACATGATACTTATATCGACGTCACAAAAAGACTCTCGCAAACATACAGACACCCCCGACTTACTGAATTTCAAGTTACGCAATTACAAACTTAAGAAGTTTTGAAAATGGTAAAAGACTTGACATAATAACATTTTTTTAAGAACGCGCCGAATTTTTCTTGCGGCAGTGAAAGCACAATAAGACGAAGGTGGAGAGAGAACAGAGACGACGGGCCGGTCATACTGCGGCCGATCAGGTCCCGGTGCGTTGGAGGTAGGATTCGATTGGACTCCCTTGTATAAGCAATGCATATTTGACCACATGTGCACTCAATTCCGACTTGCGCCGGACCTTCCGGAACGTAACTACTGCGTAAGTCGGGGAGTTTCTCTGCCTATACGTCAGTCGTGTCTGTTAATCCCAGTACCGAATTTTGTTCTTAAGTGAAACTGTATTTCAGAACATGAATTTCTGTGTCAAAGACAAATTAGAACCATCAGTTTGCTGAAACATCACAGTAGCAGCGCTGTGTAAGGCATGGACTGTCTAACACTGGGATCGTTGGTTCGAGTCTCACATGGGGCATGGATGTGTGTCTACGCATTTCTGTGTGTTGTGCTGTGCAGGTAGAGGCCTTGCGACGGACCGATCCCTCGTCCATTGAGACCTACCAAATATCACGAACATGATTCAGACACCCGGAAGACTGCAGTTCCTGAGCCTCATCGGCCTGTAGCACCATACAGTTATTTGGCGACGCTGTCAGTTGCTAGGATTATGTACAGCACCACGGAGATTTTACGTGAACTAATTTACTCTGTAACACAGCAAAATCGAAATTATAATAAAATTGATTTTTACAGCTTTCTTCGCGTGACACGAAAAACGGTGTCTTGTAGGCACGTCATGCTTATATACTCGTATTGTCGCGTGTCTTCATTCCCGAACCGACTGCTGATTTTAACTCTACATAAAACCAGATTTTGAAATATGCATTTCAGCTATATTGACCGATTAGAGCTGAACTTCTACGTTTATATTGTTAAAACACATCAAAACCGAAAACTCATAAAGCAGAAGTTTCTACAATTCGCAAAGTAAACAGTTCGTGCAGCATGAAGACATTTCATGTGTTGAGTTATTTGTGAGGAAATTTACAAGCACTGGATCGAGCATTCGTGGAATGAAAAAACGTTGTGACCGAAACTTCCTGCCCTTAATAAAATACGCTTTCTGTGTGATAAAAAGATAAAGTTGTCCCTGTCGACGCCATGAAGGCACACAGGGGGAGTAGAGGTATAGCACCACTCATTCTTAACCTCGGCACGAAATGGAGGTGAGAGGTCAACTTCACGCCTCGACCGCTTTACTCCCAGGAAGGAACCCCGGTACTCATTGAACAGGAGACTGGGTGGACCCCAGAGCCGGTGTGGACGGTTTTTGGAGAAGAGAAAAGCTCTTGCCCCTACCGGAATTCGAACCCCGGAACGTCCAGCCCAACGTAGTTTATGTGCTGTGTATATTATTCATAAAATGAGCTTCTTCACACAAAATAAAAAATGAAAATGAAAAGTAAGGCGTGACGCGCCCCCTTTGCTGCTCACAGCCACGCAGGCCTACTGCAAGACTACAAATCCGCTTGTCTTAAAGGACTGGATGCTATTGTTAGAAATAACTCCTTTATAGCCTCAGTATGAGCAGAGCAGTGATCCCCACATCGAGTTCTGCGAAGTCCTGGTCGCGCGGATGATTTCTCCAGCAGCTGAATAAGTTTTGATTCTTCATCGAATCAGTGGTTCACTGAACTTTTCTCAATTAATGTCGAGAAAAGCTGTATTGAGAGGTCGGAAGTTTATCCCTTTTCGCACAATACACTCGTGTGAAACTGGATCTTCAGTGTCACAAAAACAGACGCCGCACCTCAATGCATTCAGCGTCGAGGTACTGCTCACAATATAGGCCTACTGCATATATTTGCTCTAAGCGAAACAGAAACATTCCCTTAAGTTTTTTATATTGCTGTCACCGTGCATTTTCACTAATTCAATTTATTTTATTTACACAAACTAATGCACACGTAAAACCACTTTTTTGTAGTTTTTATTGTAAATTGTCACCCCTTACAATTTACAATAAAAACTACAAAAAAGTGGTTTTAAGTGTGCATTAGTTGATGTAAATAAAATAAATTGAATTCTCTTAAGTATTCCCAATTATGCTACCAAAACGTCAAGTTTAATTTTCTTTCACTTTCTTTTTGTATATCGCAATAAACATACGAGTATTTCTGTTATTAGAACACAAGTAAATATTTACTCAATGAAACATAATAATAATAATCGTTTGACTTATGATGGACACAGTTTAGAGCTTTTAAAATTGAACCCTGTCGTGCAAAATAGATGGGTCAATACCGAACTATATTTCCACCGGTATACTCATGACCACTCCCCCAAAACTTCTTCAATTTCGCTTCTTACAAGACAGCAGCTACCTAGCAGATGAGAAGTTGATACGCCAATCTTCATTATAGGAAAATATCCGTATGCAAGAAATTCCGTAATAATGGCTTTGAATGCAGTGTATCTCAAACGACGTACCCCGGCATTTTGAATTCCAGTGAATTTAACAGTATGTGAGAGTTAGGGTTCTTAAAGGAGTGCCTGTCAAGAATACTGCCTTCTGGGATGTGACGCCATGTATACTGGTACGAATTTACAAAAGATTCTGAGGAATGTGTTGCCTCCATCATCAGGGTGTGCATTCTGTCCTGAAGATGAATGCAGTGTATTCCTCCGAAAGGTTGATAAATTTCTACCAGACTACATTCTTCATAATTTAACCGTAGTGAACAGTGTGGTAGCAGGAGTCTTGTTTTGTCATGTTGTGGGTTTGTGCTGCTCTTTGTTCGATAAATTAGTGCTGACTCGATATTTTGCGTAGCATTATGTTTGTCCTATACGGCGCTTTTCATAATTCACTTTTAATCTAAATATGGAGTTGGTCTCGTCACTCGTCATTTATTGCTCGATCCTAAGAGCTGGCTACGTGTTAAATTCTTATATGAACCATAAAGCACAGGTCTGATACAAAACATAACAACGAAATGCAGTTCATTACGTGGCTATAATGACTCGACTGACTGCAGATCATAAAGGAAATGATGCACATGCCATTCGCAACGTCTGCATGAGGTCACGTGCTCCAAAAGGATGTCACGTCACTATTATGAGGTAACTGTGACAAGAAAATCGAAGTTAAGCACAATTTTAGTCACATGAATAATCATAATTGACACTGGAAATGCGCTATCAGGGGGCGTTACAGGGAGGATGTCACGTCGTCTGTTACATCTGTTGCAGATAAAACATTACACTGGGTGTCAACATGTCACATAGGCGGTAGACTATTGTGTTAAGTGAGGATGTCTTGTTCAACGTTAATATTATTAACATACACACGTGAATCGCCGGTAGTGCTTTGCGGAACTAGGGTGCCAACGTATGCGCCTATAGGTTTATTATAGGCCAATACCCGGTGTATGGTCAGAATTAAAGCTTCCAAATAAAGTAGCACTAAAAACTTTTGGAATATCATATTTTAATAACACGCTGGCACCCGAAACAAACTTGGATACGCACGCCTTGTTAATGGTTCACTCCTTTTTTTCCTATAAAAATTGTTGGATGTCAAGTTTGAAAATTACCTTCAAATGTGTATTACCAAGCAACAATTTTCAGTGAATCAGAAATTAAATATGGATAATTTAAAGCTGCAGCAGGCGCATCAAAGTAGAAACTGCAATTTTAAGTCGCCCGAAATGTAGCTAATGATGATTTACGCTTGTGTTTCGCCTCTGAGGCATTTCTTACCGATGTTCAGCCAATATGCTAGGCCTTCGCGTGCCCCGCTGTCAGGGTTACCATGCACCCTCCTTTTTCCCCGGACATGTCCTCCTCTTTTTTTAGACACAAAATTGACGTCTGGGCGAATTTTCTTTCAAAGGCGAAAGTGTCTGGGCTTACAGCTAGCGATCTTGCCACAAATAATAATAATAATAATAATAATAATTCAGATTTATTACCACCGATGAGCGAGGAAGAACTGTTCCCATGGTTCTCACATATTATTACGGTTCCTTCTCATTTTCAAATGTCCTCCAGTTATGTCAGTACTGGTATTTCTGTAAAGACGGGAACTGTATGGAATTGTATTGTCCAGGATAGGAGAACACGATGTGGGGGGAGGACAAAGACAAACGAGAATTGCGTTTGGCGGTTTAATAAATACTAATGCAACAGTCATGTTATTGCAAAATATGACATCGTTAATGTGTGATAGAACACACCCTGTGTGTACATAATGGCATCAAGATTCTGAGTTCCAGCTGACAATGTTAGTGCTGCTGTCCTGCTATGTCAATGTCGTAAAAAAAGATTTTTGGTCATTATAAAAACTGAATCTTAGTAATTCAATGTTGATCCGCTGTTGTCATTTGTCGGGCTCCCAGTATAGAAAAGTACGATCATACTCGGTGGAGGGTGGATAAAAGTTGTTCTTAAGACATCGTTATTCAAAATCGGCAAGTCCTTCGTTCAACTGTGGATCAACAGCGTGTTGATTTTCCATCACTAGACCATGCTAAGCTTCGTCATTACATTTTACATCACCTACATTTGCATCATGTCCTTACACTTCACATTTCCGGTGGCTTAGGTACTGGAAAATAGGAATTTTGTAACACAGGATGATGGCTGATAGTAAATTCGTACTGCATTTTAGACTGTCATAAATTCTAATAGACTTCTTATGCAGAATCAACAATCTGGTAAATGGTCTTTCTGCTCTCTCCATATCATTGGAACAGCTAACGGCATCTGAAGAGAGACATTTATTCAGCCTGTCAGGAAAGGCATAACACAGCGTATACGCCCTGTGGCCACGTCTTGTCCTGATCTCATACCTTACAACTAAAATAAAGTTCCATGCTCCTCTGACAAAAGCGCAGAACTTTTGCCTTTTGTTTGAAAAGGCAACTGTTCACACACATAACGGAAACTGTGCCAAGGTTTAGCATAACGCAAAATTGTGGCATGAAGCAGTATGTAGTACACAAAAATATGACACATTTACAAGCGAGTAACTCTCTTAAAACTCATACATGAGATAAGTAAGGCTCAATGAGCAGAATCAAGTAACTGACAAATGAAAGTCAACATGTAAGGTGTGTGACAGCATGTTGGCTGTAAAATAGAGCTGTCAGCCTGGACGCTGGAGATCACGGATAACCCAGGAGCAAATAGTGGAAAAATTCCACCTCTGGCTAGGCTCCTGTGACATTGCCCGAGTGTTTTTGGTGAAAATATGGGTTTCTTTTGACAGGCTCATCTTAACACATGCAAACATGATGCTGTTCCCTGCACCAATAAGTGTGGAGCACAGATACCACGTGTTCTGATGGAGGACCATCTCAAGTACACGTGTCCACAGCGCCGGGCAAGGTGCGAGTTTTGCGGCAAGGACTTCACTGGACACACCCTGGAGGTGAGCGAATGCAGGCTTCAGAATGGTCACATATACAGTATACAAGGTTCTGGTTACATACCAATCATAATTTGATGGAATACGGTAGTTTGTAGTAAGGACACGTCTTAAAGAAGGGAGTAGACCTACTGGTCGCAGGCAATTCTTTCTTGCATCTTCCTTGCTTCAGTTATAAAAAGGGGCTGATTGCAAGATGATAGAGAAAATTGAGACCTCTGGCATGGAGACCAGTTCCTAAAGCAGGTGTGGACAATCAATTTTACTCAGAGGCCAGATGGAATTATTTCAGAGTGGCAAGGGGTAAGAAAATGATGCTAGAAAATTTCTGTAGTTCAAATTAACAATCAGCTTGCAGTGATTTGGTAGCTGCCGGGTAAAAATGATATTGATCAGTATGAAGAGAAAGGGATGACAACAGTGTTTTAAAGAACAGGTGTGACTGGTTCTGCCCTTGATTTTAACATATTTTCAGAAACATTTTGCTACCTGGCACAACAAATCCTACTTTTATGCTTTTATACACTCGAGCGTTTTATGCAAAATCCATGGTGCATAATTGCATTACCTTGAGACATTTAAGTGATGCAGTGCCACACACAGTCACATAAATCAGATTTTGATCTTAGAACACCTTTAAGCTTGAAATGTGAAGTATTCCTGTGACAGACCTGAAGATGGTCCAGGGGACAGACCGAAACTTTTATATAATAGTTGTGTCAAACAGAAACTTTTAATTTAACATGCTATCAATGCATAACAGAATGCTACCCATTCCAATAAATTAAACTACCATTATTGACTGGCTAGGGACTATATGCCCCAAACTGCTTCGAAGGAGTGATATTGTACTACAGAAATTTTGTCTGAGAGGCAGGGCACAGGGAAGTGAAAGAAGCTACAAGTAAACGTAAAAACACTTCCCATAAACCTGTAGAAGAATAATACCATCATTTAAAGTCACGATGCCTGTACAAAATCTGTACTTGAGTGGGAGGTGTTGCTGTTTGCAGAGGGACATAGCCACCACATTGGTAACATCATTTAAGCATATTATACGAACCACCCAGCTTTTGGCAGTGGTACAGTGTGGGTAGTGAATGGCAGTGTAGTCCTGCCATGATGGCTTGGAATAAGGTGAAGACCATTCCAGACATTTGCACTGTAAAATGATGTTAACTGAACCACGATAAACAGTAGAGTGCAGTGGTATATATCAGTTATGCTGATGGAAGAGTGGAAGACAGGACTTAAATTTTCATGTTCCACATCATGGCAGATTTATGTGGCATAAGTTACAAGATAATCCAAAAATAAAATACCACTTCTATCAAAGTGTACTGCTGAATTCAACCATAAGCTAGTTCCTTTCACCTGTCTTCTTCACAACCAGTTTCTCCAAGACTGATCTTATTGTTATCATTCCCATTCTTGCCAAGTTTTGACTCTGTGAGATATGAGGATTAAGCTTAGAAAATGGAAAATGCTGCACTGGATCTTGCAAGATGTCAAACCTGAAGCATGCTACAATAAAGCCAAGGTACCATCCAGGGAATTTTCCTGGATGGGAGGAAAATAATGAAAAAGCTCTGCTGGGATAGCTGAATCTTCAGCTACATTTGAACTGTGGATGGATCCAACTGTACATCAGATATGTTGTAACTAAAAAAAAAAAGAACCTGTTCAGCAACTGTGACAATACTAATGACATAGTAATAATACATATGTAACTCCCTTGAGCAGTTCAGACTATAACTAGAGTATTAGTCCAGTTCATATCTTCATAAGCTGTCTCCCAGATCCATTTTAATATTATCCTCCCATCTGTGACCAAGTTTCTCAAACTGTCTCATTCCTTCAGTTTTCCACCCTGAAATTTGTATCTTATATAAGTTTCTTATTTCACCATGCTAATTTCCTGCATATCTTTTAGTCCTTTTGTTTCAGTTAAGGTGCACCCAGACTCCCTGTGCTTCAACTTATGTGTCTTCATTAATGTGGACGGTTTTGCAAGCCTGAGTACAGGCCTAAGCAGCACAATCCACCAGAGTCCTGGGCTTGAGTGGCTTGGCACAGGCTGAACAAGGCACAGTGCAGTTTGGATATGTCAAGCTACTGAATGAGCAGTCTGTACACAGCTGGCAGAAGGCATTCTGAGTATCATGAGCACAAGTAGTCTGGTTGAACCTTTACTCCAACGTAGTGAGTGAGGAGTACGATCATTTACTTCTTGATAATATTTTACATTGTTATGTGCTCTGTAAACTTCAGTCATGCACTTACTGTTTTTTAGAATCACACTGGCAGTTGTGGGTTTGAACCAATCTACTGTGAAAACAAATGTGGGATGAAAGTTCAGAGACGGCACCTCACACAACACAAAGCAGCAGAGTGCTCCAAGCGCCTGGTGCCTTGTCGGTATTGCAGCAAGGAATTTGTTGCTGATACCCTACAGGTGCATCACACAAAGTGTGGGCGCTTTCCTGTTACCTGTCCCAACCACTGTGATGCCTCCATTCTAGCACGGGAAGATCTAGATTTGCATCTTAAGGACCAGTGTCCCATATTGGGCATGTGCTGTCCCTTCAAAGATGCTGGTTGCAGGTTCAAGGTGAGTACATGTCTTCTTTGTTTCTTCATTTGTATTGGAAACTGCTTCCAGTTTACATTCCTTGCCTATTCATGCCTGGCACAGTAAAGGAATTTATCAACAAACTGCATCCTGTTCAAAAGTTAACAGGTTGATAATAAGAATGATAATACTTAATTGTGATTAGCAAAATTCTCCCAAGACAGTGGGAACAGTACAGTACATGTAAGACATCCTTTACACATAATGCTGAACACATCCAAGTGCCAGAACAAAGAGCCATCCAGACATAATCAAGTAAGACAAAATGACACATGAACACAGAACCCAAGATATCCATGAGAAATGCTGATATTATGTTTTCTGTAAGTGGAAAATAACAGGATATATGTTTCTTTGTATGTTCAGTGATTCTTTTATCAACTACTGATGCTGAATAAAAAAATGACAATGAATGAGGGATTATGAAGTGGTCATGCACTTGCCAGGAAGAACTCAAGAAAACCACAAGAAACCTTAGTTCACACATGTCAGGCTAGTCATTCTGTGGTTAAAAATTGAAACCTATGATACACAATTTGTAATGACAACACCATAATATTTTACTATAAAAGAAAGATATCAGGCCATTCAAAGAGGCAGCATTCTTTGTAAAATCTGGTTAACAACCTTTTAGGCATTCTTTAGGAAGAAAAAAATGAATGACTTATTCGAGGACCATGTCCACCCATGACCTATTATCAGCTCCTGAACCGTGTCAGATTTTCATGAGATTTAGTAGAGATATTCCTTACACAAGTTGTGAGTTTTGTGAAAACAGGCTCAATGTGAGTCATACTTTGCTTGAAGTCACAAATGAATTGAAAAATCTATGTGAAATTTGGTATAGGAGGTAGCCACATAATGCTATTGAGCAACTGTGTTTCGTGAAAATCGGTGTAGTGAATTTCTAGCTGTAATTTCCACATTACTTGTCTGATTTGGGTGAAATTCAGTGTAGGAGATATGCATGTAATGTTGTTGAACCTATGTGAATTTCGTGAAAATTGGCGCATGTTAAGGCCATACTCTTCTTATGGGTGTAAAATTACATTTATGCATGTATCATGAAACTTTCTGTCATTTTGAAAGTAAAGAACAGATTGGTGAAGTCCGCGTCCTATGTCACAGAGAACACCATTTGCAATCTTTGTTTTTTATCCACTTCAGCATTTCAATGAAATTCTACAATCAATGCATTATAAAATTTGTTGTCCAACATTTTCTCTGACAGGCTAAATAGACCTAATGGACATTGTCTATGATACTTTGGTATGCTGTACACCAAACCTGGTCCAGATAGTTATATAAATTTGTAGTAAAAGAATCTAAACCTGAACCACATATTGTGTTGTTGGGGAATGAGGTAAAGGTAAAGCTGCCCCTCTGTTTAAGCACTGTAGCATAAAGGTGCAAAACGTGAATGAAGTTCACTCATTATTAGTCTCTGTGCTAGGTGGAAGTGATTTGTTAGTCTTATGCTCTGGTCGATTTATCCCCAGGGAAAGAGCCCTGTGTATCAGTCACCTTGAATTGGAAACTGGTGTGGGAAACCTTATCCAACCCACAGCCAGTTAACTGAAATATCCTGACATTTAATATTATGGAAAAGGCAAACTATAAACTCTTCATGTAATAATCTAACTAACTAACTAACTACATAGAGTAGAGTCCTTCTTGAGAAGCTAATAGTTCATAACCTAGCCAAGAAATTACCCACATTCTATGGAACCCAAGGGTTCATAACCATGTTCACAAGATTCCGCCATCTGTCCCTTCCGAGCCATATCGATTCAGTCTGTGACCCCCCCCCCCCCCCCAACCTGCTGCTTGAAGATCCTCCCATCTGTGCCTAGGTCTTCCAATTGGTGCCTTCCTTCAGGTTGCCCCACCAAAACCCTGTATGCACATTTCCTCTCCTCCATACATGTCACATGCCCTGGCCCATCTCATTCTTCTTTATTTGATCACCAAAATAATATTTTATGAGGTGTACAGATCAATGGATGTTATATACAGTGGACATAAAATGAGACAAAGTGTTCAGAAGTTTACAAAAACAATGCCCAAAACATTTATTTCCAGAATTTCTTAGTTTTGTGCTTGTAACAAAATATTATTGAAATGTTATTGAAGTACATACTACACAGTAGTGTTTTGTGTATGTTCTCAGGGAAATCGCTTTGCTCTGGAAAAGCATGTTGATGACAACACAAAGCAGCACCTTATGCTCATGTGCAGTGTGGTTACCAAGCAGCAGCACCAGATTGCGAGTTTGAAGAGTGCCCTCTCACGGCTGTCTCTCAACTACTCAGGTAACAGAACAACTGCTGCAACTCAGCAATTGTTACAGTAACCAAAAGGAGCATTATAATGGATTAATAGGCCAGTGTTCTGTGCATGTTAGACAGTGACATATACAAAGCATAAACCCACAGGTGATCCTGTGTCAAAACACCACATTTTGAATGCCCATGCATGTTCTAAACTGCTGTGAAATGTGAATGTTTTTCAGCTATGTGGTGTCCAAGGGTACCACTCACCTTAGTATTAAGTTCTAGAATAAATGAGACCTACTTCCATGGCCCTATACTTGCTTCCATAGGTAAACTATATTATATATTTCGGGTCAGTCACTTGCAGATCAAGTGCTACATAAGAAACACCATTTAGACATTCTGGCTTATCCCCCACTTTCTGCAGTGTCGTAGGGATGTCTTATGTTACAGCAGCCTTGATCCTTGTCTTCAGCTCATCCATATTTCTTGATGTGGCTCATGTTTCATGTGTCTCTGAAGAGAGAAATTCATCTGTGTCAAGTGTGGAATGGTATCCTCATGCTGCTGACTTCATTTCCAACACACTTTGCCTTTTCTGCACTAGTGAAATAAGCTCCGCCCCTCCAACCAGCAGGGAAAGAGGCATTACAGCAGTGGCTCTGACTGACACAGACACATGTGTCAACTGTTTAATAAAACCTCAGGATCATAGCTTATCTTCCCACACCAATATTTTTCCTTTTCACTTTATCTGAAAACTGCTATCATTGTACAAAACAGTATAATAAAGTGGCATCCAGGGAACATGTATTTGTGATAAACATATGTATTCTTTTTACGTAAGTTTCTCTTTAACAGAAATATAAGAATACCAAATTCTTCTATTGTCTTTTTAAAACTGTGTCTACATTATACAAAAAAAAGACACCCCAGAAATATAAATTTGTTGACTTGCTCAGTAGCAATATTTATTCTATATGTCTTCATTACATACATGTTTGTATAGATAGTTGTAAATCAAAGGATTTGCTGTATTTGTAAGCAATATTTATTCCAAAACAAGTGTTATATTTAATGTATTTTGGTTGCAGGAACACTCATTTGGAAGATCACTGATTACACATCAAAACTAAATGAAGCGAAAACAAAGGAAGGAATGGAATTAGTCAGTCCACCCTTTTACACTAGTCAATATGGATACAAATTACAGGTATGGCAAACCGAATTCAGTAGTACTACTTTCCTAAATCAGTGTTATTAGTAATAATACATAACAAACATATCATGCAATTGGTAAGCAGAAGGAATTATGTTAATAGTGACACAGGATAACAGGAAGAGGCAATGAGGAGAGGGGAGGGAAGGCTTTGGTTGCAAAGAAATGCAGAGAGTTTAAGGAATGTGACAGAGCCATAAAACAATACTGAAAATAAACTGAGCAAGCTGGTTCCCTCCAGTGGTAATAGTTTTTATATGTATTTGTGAAGCACCTGTTCCAAATTTTGGCCAGGATACCCATTACCCTGACAGGTGTTCCAAGGTATACTTCAGTCCCTCCAGGCCATTGCTAAAATAGTACATTAAATTACATCATGATGACTTCCTTCCACATCCTTTAAATTTATAATTTACTGTCATCAAATCTGGATGCAAATAAATTAAGAACAGATTAAATTATGCTTCTTACCATTCAGTTAAGAATTTTTTGTCTTCTTATTTGCTGTCTAAAAACATAACTATTGAAATATACAGGACTATAATTTTTGCCTATTGTGTATGGGTGTAAAACATGGTGTCTGACATTATTAGACAACCACAGGCTGAGGGTGTTGAGAAGAGGGTGCTAAGGAAGACAGTTGGGCATTTGAGGGAGGACATAACACGAAGCTCAAAAAACTGCATGATTTGTAATTGCCACAAAATAATTATGAGGGTGATCAAATCAAGGAGGAGGAGATGGGTAGGATCTGTGGTATGCTCAACAGAGAGATGCATGTACGGTCTTGGTGGGAAAACCTGAAGCAGCCACTTCAGACGACCTAGGTGTAGATGGGAGGATATCAACCTTTTGGTGCCTAAAGTCAGGTATACCTGTCACATAATCTGATGCTCAAAACACTAAATGTCAGGTTAAGGTGACG
The DNA here is from genome assembly GCA_021186555.1 of Reticulitermes speratus. Taxonomy (NCBI): domain Eukaryota; kingdom Metazoa; phylum Arthropoda; class Insecta; order Blattodea; family Rhinotermitidae; genus Reticulitermes; species Reticulitermes speratus. The sequence goes on from JAJKFL010000002.1 coordinate 21,751,134, forward strand.
GCATTTAACAGCTTTCCTTATGCAAATTTCATTTAAATTCCGGTCTTCTGCAGTTCCCACCCAGCATTTAATTCCAGCTCAAAGAATTAGAATGGATCTAAAGTAGAAGCAAGGGAGTTTCTTGTGAGCACAATTTTGAACCTTTGGGTTCCATAAGATTTTGGGGAACTTCTCGACTAGCTGAGGAATTATTAACCCCTCAAGGACGCTGCTCCATGGAGTTAGTGCAAAGAACACACAAGGAGCAAGACATATCTGTATACACTGTTTGTTGCAGGCATCTGTATTTCTGAATGGCAATGGTGCTGGAGAAAGTTCTCACATTTCAGCGTACATCAAGATTCTACCTGGAGAATATGATGCCCTGTTGCGCTGGCCATTCTCCCACTCTGTCTCCTTTACCCTCTTTGATCAGTCAAATGTTCCTGAGAAGGTAAGCCCTTGTCTTGTGTGCTGTTATTACATATCACTGGGATTTGGGAAACACAGTGTGACCTTACATGTATGAGATTTGTCTGTGGGATGTGGATTCTGGTGAATGATGAGGTTTATTCATGGGGGCAAGAGTATTCACTTCTTGGAGAATGCTTGCAGCCTTCTTTCCTTCAGGGAATGGATAAGAGGCTTCCATATTCTGCTTAGGGACAATTTATGCTGTTGGGGTCCATTAGGACACCACTGCTACATATGACTGTATCAATCAGAGAAGCTGGCAGTGATGGAACATAATACTGACCTTGGTCACTGCATCCTGCTTAATAACACCAGCATCCTGGACAGAAAATCCAAGTGCATGGATCAGTTCATATGGGAAGTAACAAAGATCAAACTGCACCCCAACAACCTAAACCAAGAGGATGGATTCTTCTTACTCCCTAAGCATACTGGGAAGCCTCTCATCCATTCCTTGGAAGAAAGAAGGCAGCGGGAAAACACTACCTTACTTTAACACCAACACCTACATGAATAAAGTTTATTACTCACTGCCATTCACCTCCTACAGAGAAAAGGTCATACTGTTTTGCACAGATCCTACTGGTTGTGGTCCTTAAAAATGTCCATTACGGAAGTTTCAACTCCCACTGGCTCAGTGCAAGTCCTGTACCTTCCTCTTCCCAGTCACTTCAGCATCCACCTGCACCAAATTAGGTCACCTTGAAGATGTAAGTAGTACCTTCCTCCAAAAGTTAGAACAAACCAAAGACGCTACACTGTGCAAAGATGAAAACATGGCAGTCAGTTGCTTGGAACACGTTTAACCACCAGTATGTTAAAAGTAAAATCCTGTGAGTACTGGGGTGAAACTGCTAAAGCCCAGGCATCTTGACAACTTCTGTTTACAAAGAATGGAAATGTATCTGCAATAGAATTCATGAGTTACATATTTACATTTTCTTCATTCAGCAGTTAATCTACCACCTGAGGTTTACGATAAAATAAGGGGCTGTTTTAGACCAGTCTGTTTGTTGGCTGTGTATACAACTTGTAGTCTGTTGTAATGGTGGTAAGCCATAGCAAGCAAGATTCTATTCAGTCTGTCTACAGCATTGGTTTATATTCTGGAAAATCATTTGACTAACCACTAATAAAAGTATAAATCACTTATGCTTCCAGGCCTGCAACATTGTTGAGAGCTTCATGCCAGATCCAACATGGAAGAATTTTCAACGCCCCAGTAAGGAACCAGATTCATTGGGCTTTGGTTTCCCCCGTTTTGTTTCACATGAAATGCTGAAGAAACGGCATTTCCTCAAAGATGACACAATGTTTATTAGGGTGAAGGTTGACCCTAGCAAAATTGTGGCTGTTTGAACATGCCTCTCAGTCACTAAACATTCCTGTTACATGTCATTCAGTCTCTACTCTACTAAAATATAGAACAGCACATTGCTATTGATGTGATACCTTCAAGACAGAACATTGTTTGATGTTCCATCTGTGACTCAAATATTCAGTGCCGGTGTTAGTAACATACAACACTGATGATTTCTGTAATCATATCTCCCATCCTGCAAAATAAACTATGTTTCAAGGTAGTTCACTTTTCAGCTATATTTGTATATTGATGTATATGCGGCCAGTAGTGTAACCATGGACACTGCAGTATTCCAAATACCATGGAGCTACTTGTGTCTTAATTTTTCCATCAACAGACGGCCCCAACTACTAGATATGTAATTCTGAAGTTATGTAAGTAACCCTCTTGGCAAATGACTGACCACAGGAACAGTCATTTTTAAAAGAAAAAATGTTTTCAGCACACCACATCAAAAAGCAGTATTAGTTGGTTCCCTGCAAATATATGGATAAATACATATACTTTATGAATCCTACTATACATAGTATAGTTTCAGGAATGATTTCTTTTTTAAGTCATATTTTGCACAAAAAATTCTAGGCTACAGGGGTTGTGTCAGCTTCATGGAACAGGGACATCAACATTTAGACAATATTTCAGACACTCAAAAGCTTTAATGACCCCCTGCAACAAAGAAATTCCCTTGCCTTGACAATACAAAATACAATAAAATACAACAGGTACATTTGTGTAGATCATAATCTCCATGACATGTATACTCCATATGCATACATTCTGTGGCAATCATGAAAATCAGAGCTGTGAAAAAGTGGAATTTTATTAGAATCTCTCCTGGCAAATAGAAAATAGACCACGGTAAGAATATAACACACAATCAACTTTCACAGTATTACCACCGTGCATTTTTTAATCAAATATTAAAACCAACGAATGCACTATATTGACCACTTTAATTATGGCCTATTTCCCCTCACCCTACACGTGTTTCGGAACTTTAAAGTTCCATCTTCAGGGGTTGTCGTGTGCTACCAATTATTCACATATTAAAACAAATACACAATATGTACAATAGTCTGTTAAAGTATTAAAACCATTGGTAAATGAAGTTCAAAACTCTTTTAAAATTGTACGATATGTACTGTAGTCTATTAGAATCTTAAAATCTCACGTAAATGTATATTTAAAACCTGTTTTAAAAATGTTTTAAAAATTGTGGACTGTTCGTAATATTCACTTTTTTACGGAACTACTGGCGTAGTTTTATACAACTCCGTATTCCATTTCTGTAAATAAATTAAACATTCAAATATAAACTTTATTAATTATTAGAGGTTAAGTGGATATTTTATAAGAAATTGGTTTACTACGAATGTCTTACCTTGTGTGTTGTGATGCTTCTGTGCTGTGTTTTCAAGGCTGTGTGTGTAGGGGGACTGTTGTTGTGTTGGGTGTCCGGTATGAGTGGAGGTTGGTGGGGGTGTTTTAATACTTTAACAGACTATTGTACATATTGTGTATTTGTTTTAATATGTGAATAATTGGTAGCACACGACAACCCCTGAAGATGGAACTTTAAAGTTCCGAAACACGTGTAGGGTGAGGGGAAATAGGCCATAATAAAAGTGGTCAATATAGTGCATTCGTTGGTTTTAATATTTGACACAATCAACTGTTTGTACTTCCAGAAAAAATGTTAGCAAGAACTGTAATTTGTATAAATGTACATATATAATAATTATTACTGTATTTAGTGACTTCGTGCAGTGAATTTTACACTGAATTTTAAAACTCTTGGAACTGCTAGGTGTAACAGAAGCCTGGGTGATAGTGAAATAGCCAAAGATTACGGCACTAGAATAGAACCATTTATGTCTGATGTAGGTCTGTTGAATTTCATGTTACTACCATTCAGAAAGAGTCTGGATGGTCCAGGGATCGAATTCTGGTGGGGCGAGATTTTCTGCACCCATCCAGCCTCCTATAAAATGGGTACTGGGTCCCTTTCCCGGGGGTAAAGTTGCTGGGGTGTGGTGTTGACCACTCATCCCCATCTAGTGCTGAGGTTAAAGAAAGAGTAGAGCTATACCTCTATTCCCCCTCTGGGCCTTTATGGCCTGTTCTGGAGTGTACTTTACCTTACTTTACTACCATTCAGAAAGACACATGATTTAGACATTGGATTCAGTTATACTCGTAAATAGAATTACTGTATATACTTGCATTACTTCAACTCAACACACACCTTCTTCATTTCTTAAGTACTACAGTGAAATTTTGGTCTCGGCCTCCTTGACCAAGCTCTTCACAAAGTTGCCACCATTTTCTGCCTGACTTTCCGAAATTCTTCCCAACTTCATCCACCCACCTTAAATATGGTTTACTGACACTTGTTCGCCATTCATGCTTAGGAAATTTGTTAATGCTCTATGCCATTCATGCTAAATACACAGTGGTTCTGGAATCCATGGCACCAGTGTAGGCACATGTTCTGTGCACATACACAATTAAACAAATGTATGTCAACATGGGTCCGTGGATGCTTCACTTTCCAGCTGGTCCATTTGAAAATAGAAGTGCCAAGCACATGCAGTGACCATGCTTGCACTGTAATGCTCCCTCCGTGAGACAGTCCCACCTCATTCTTAAACATGATGTTCAGTAAGCAACAAGACACAACAGCATTGCTGTGATAGTACATTTGTTCTGTACTGAATAAACATGGTCAACAGATACACATTCATGGGTATGGCTGATATGCACCAGCACTTTGTAGCTACAACAGTTCAATGATGTAGCAGAACTACAGCAGGGCACAAGACATATGAGTTACTTCGTAACATGGCTGGAATTTGCGTTTGCAACAGTCCTTCATGAAATGTGGAGTGAACTTCATGGAAGCATGAGGGCAATACATTTCTTCATAATTTGTTGCTATCAAACACATAACACTGTAATCAGCAATTTGTAAATAAACATTTTCCTGTGGATGGGTGTACTAATTTTTATCATTCTTCCTCCAATATAAAATGGACCATAATTCAAAGAAAGTATCCAAGGACCCACATTCATACAGACGTTTTTGGATTTTGTGTCAACAGACACCTAAAGTGTTGCAGCGAATTTCAGAAGTATCCTGTATATGCCCAGCCGATATCAAACTACCAGCTATAATCACACTAACATGTGCTTAGCATCTATTGACATTTCAACCAGGCCAGGTCACTTTACGACATATTGTACTTTGTTATTCCATATGTGCCCATCTTGTACATGTAGTGCGTATCTTCCCTCACTTAGTCTTTTGATATACTTCTTGATGTCCATACTGATTGTTCATTGAACATGTAATATTTAAATGAATCAAATTAGCTGAATTCCCATCAAATGATTAAATACATTGACAGTGTCTGGAAAACTAAATGTTGAATATTATATCTCATATGCCATTGAGCATTAGGCCTACCATTCTTGATTCATGCACTGGGTATGTGGGACATTTTAAAGCTCGGAACACACCAGAGAATTTTTGTATGCAATGGTAATGATCACTGAAGCATGAAGATTCTGTTAACATGTTCAGCTGCAAGGATGGGGCAGGGAACTGAATTCTCAAAATAAAAACAATACATCACATAACAGTATATTCTCATAATATATACAGAAATATTTCCTGTCATGACTCTTCCCATACAGAAGGCTAACTTTATATTGTGCCTCTTCAGGCATGTTCACATTCCCACAGCTTTAATTCCCTACAGTCAGCTTCATTATTATTTCCTCTTCTTCTCCTCTATCTTCAGAGGGTTTAACCCTCTGGCACCTAACATCAGGTATACCAGTCACACATTGTGATGCTCAAAATGCCAAATGTTGGGTACAGATGACGGCCATTTGACAGCATCCTTACGCAGCTCTCCCTTAAATTCCAATCTCCTGCCCATCACACTCGGAATTTAATTGCAGCAAAAAAGGTTAATTCTGAGACATCATGTGGGTATTCATAAGAAGTTGCATATTCATGTGAAAGGATTGTTAACACCACAGTGTACACCAATGGTGGAGGACAGAATTTTATAAAGGATTTTTCGACATACTCATCGCAGTTGTTCATACCTTGAGCAATTTTCTTCACTGTCATAACATAATACGATGTTTGGTATTGTTTTGTTTCATGATTTTTGTTAATCTAATGTCTCTAAAGTGACTGTCATTTTCTGTTACTGTAACTGGAGATAAAGCTAAGAGTAAAGTCCATAATTTTTTAAAATAAACATTACTGCAGTCAAAATGAGTAACCTTGTAATTCTTGTAATTGTGTAGTTTGTGAATGTTCAGTTATTTGTTACTAGTGTGGTTTATGTAAACAAAATATAAGTAGTGTGAAGCACACAAGAATATGAAATAAACATTATTTTTATCACCAATCAGAATATAAAATACATTTTTATTATGACAAGCCATGATGGATGATGTAGCAACTAGGCTACAGGCTGGACAGCCGAGGAGTCGTGGCTTGATTTCCATTAGGGGACAAGGAATTTTTACACTTCTCCAAAGCATCCAGACTGGCTCTAAGGCCTACCCAGTCTGCTACTCAATGGGTACCAGGTGGGGCTCTTTGCCTGTGAGTAAAGCAGCCGAGGCATGAAGTTGACCACTTGCCGCCATCTACACACAAGGTTAAGAATGAGCGGGATATACTTGCACTCCACCATACAACTACACTGCATGCAGAGGGACAACTCTTCCTTTTGGATTTTCATTACAACATGATAAAGAAACTATTTACAGTTATTGCATTAATTTCCCATCAATCATAGATCATAGAAATCTGTCATTAAACTTTCTGATGCCAAAAATGAGACATTGCTCTTACAGATACTACCTCTTCTGCTTCTATCTATTATTTAACAGTGTCGGTTAAATCACGCCTGTCTTGTCATCCCCAGAACCCAAAATTAATAAGTTCTGGCTTCAACCTTCAATGTGAAGTGATGTGTATGTCACATTGTATGCATTATACACCACACAGTAATAAGCAGACTCACAATGTTATGGCTATTATAAGTTGAAAAACACTTCCACAGCATGATATCAATAAAATGCACAAATATAAGCAATCTACAGTTACCTATTTTAACACGGCCTAAATAATTTAGACAAGTAAAACCTCCAGCTGTGGATGAAATGTTTGTTTCAAAATGCACAACATGTAGCCATGTTTCAGCACGTGTCATATGTGTATTTACATGTTTAAAACAGATTAAAAATTTGCAACTTTTGAATTACAGAAACTGATTTACAACACAAAAATAGAAACAAAAGATGCTATTATTTTTTTCTTCACACTACTAGCATGAAAGGGGTTAAATGGTCAAGTAAGAAGTAAGACTTACAGAATTGCTTGACACATTCTAGACGATTCATAAGGAAGCCACTTAGCTCTGTGGAAAGAGCAACTAGTACTCATCAGGTGGGGGTTGGAAATACCCAGAGCTGTTGTTGCCATGGCAGTGAAGAAACAAACCCCAATGTATTAGCCACAAGCTGAATATCTGGCCTACAGTTTTACTTAATTATAATAAATGGGTTAAACATTGAAAGGAGAGCCAGAGAAAGAAAATGGTGGAAAACTACTGAAAACATCAGCAGCTCAACAAGTCTGTTGAGCTGCTGATGTTAAAAATTGAAACTGCATGGACTTAACTGTATTACTTTATGGAATCAACATGTTTGTGATCCAAGAAATTTCTTGCTATGTTTAAAAAGACATGGCCCTCATGTGCAAGTTTCCCTCTTTCCAGGTATGTAGGGGTGAACTCCCTATATGCCAGACATACTCTACGTTGGAGAATGTCTTCCCTGAGTACACTGTGTTCCCACATATATCGAGCTGGACCATACATAACTAAAAGTGATCGACGAGGCATAGGGACACGCACCACATCTGTACCATCTAGCTTTAATGAATTATCCATAATAGTATTTCTATGTTGAAAGAACTCATAACCAGCACAATCAGTATTTTCATATTCAGTAATGACCTTTCCCTCTTGATTTAGTACTGGTGGATATGTGTCAACATCCAGAAGATTGTAACGATTGTGGTCTCCATGATACTGGGTCATTGTGAGGACACTATCAGCTAGTAGATTGACTGTGACTATGCGTTCACCCCACACCCAGCAATCATCAATATGAGGATCAATAGATGCTCCCCTTATGGGATTATACTCTAAGGAGCATTGTTCCACTGTCTGATAGCCTTGCAGTATGTCCACATCTTTAAACTTCTCCTGTACAAATTTCGTAAATGCTGGAAAGCCTTTAAAGCTGCCAAGTTTCAGTCGCTTCTTTTTAAAATTGCACTTTGGACCAAAATTCTGTGAACATCAAGATGCAACACTGGTCTGAATTTAATGATTTTAAATACATTATTTTGTAATCAGCAAATTTTTCAACATAGATACAAATTCATATTTGAATTTTTGGAACTAACACAGAATAGCAGAGCCACTTATTTCTCTAGTAACAAGGAAGTGTGTGACTTGAGGCTTTCACATTCAGAGTACCTTGAAGATGGAAGTGGCAAGTTTCTCCAAGACTAATCAACATGGTGTCATATCCTAAAATACAATTAGTCTTCAATACAGAAATGGCTTACAATTTTACACGCATGAACATGTAAAGAGAATGTCATATACAAGTAACAGAAGCAACATTTATGATTGAACGTGTTAATATAATCATAATATATGTATCTTAATTTCTGGCCGGGAATTCACACTGGACGTAACAGAAACAATAGTGACTGAGGGTTGCCAACATAGTGACTGCAACATAGAAGGTGGAGGCCAAGGTAAGTAGGCAAGGTATACAAAAAATTTGGCCTAGTAACCCATGTTTCTCTGCAACTCATCCTAACATGAAGATTGAAAAATAAAAGCCTAATCTTCATAGTAACGTGGAAGACCAGCCATAATGGAATAAAAGTTGTATTTGAAATGTTAGAATACATAAATGGAGCTTCAGTCATTAAAATGAAACTTCAAAGCCTAAACTAAATTATTTTTTTCCCCTTTCTCTCCCACACATCTTTGTGTTTGAGTCACAAATGAAGCTTCAAAGCCTAATGTTAGTGAAACGGGTTTTGGTTGAAACAAGTCTCCATCATGAAAATGAAACCTCAACACCTAACCTTAGTGAAATAAATATTTTTGACTTCAATAAAATGAAACCTCAAGACCTTATCTTATTGGTAATATAAAAGGTCAGCCATCCTGGAATACAGTCTGTTTTGTAAATGTATGTCAGGCACCACAAATTATGTTTCTCACAAACATAAAACTGAAAGCCTAACTTTACTGGGTTAAAAGTTTTTTTGAACATTGCTTGCTTCTGTGATGTGATGCCTTATAGTGTGGTACAAGTGTAATGATGTTTCAGAGGATTTTGCAGCCTCCATCATCAAGGCAGATGAATAATGGCTGCAGTCACTTTACCTTGTATTTATTTTTAAATACAGCAGTTTCAAAGTTTGTGATTAATTGGGACTGATAAAACCATCATGAGCACTGAAATCATAAACAACAGAATCCATTTTCAATGCAAAATCCCTATTTAGTTCTAAAAAATAATAAAATACCCGTAACAAAAATACAAAATAACCTCATAAAGTATATATACATTAAATAAATAAAAAAGAAGGAAGGAGGGAAGGAGGCATTGAAATGAATGGCCATGAAAGGTTTAAATTCCAAACACTGAGGTTCACAAATTTCCAGACTGCCATATTTTATGGCAGCTAGAATACCATAGTCGGAACAGCAACTCATCACAGGCTGGACTACTTGGGGTTTGAACCCCGATTAGGGCAAGATTTTCTGCACCTATCCAGACTTGCCCTGACCAAGTGAAGATCTTGGGATATTATAAATTTTACAGTATCTTCCCCCTGTAACATGTCCTTTATCTTTTTGTTTATTCTTATTCTCCAGCATTCTTTCTTGTATGGGTCCATGTATGTTGCGTACAACCTTCCTTTCCAATATTCTGAGTGTGTTCGCTTTTTCCATGGTCACTAAACATGTTTCTGACCCATGGGTCAGAAATGTGTCATTATAGCAACATCCTCTGAAATGCTGACAGACTTCTACCAGACTATACAGCATCACATCCCAGAAGACAGCCATCTTCATAGTGACTGCCATAACCCCAAATTTCACAAATTATTTGCTTTCCCATGATGTAATTGTCATTACACTACATCTAAAGCCTATCACTGGTGGAAGAAATATTGTCTGACTCAGGTTTCTGTCAATATAACAAAAACTTAAAAGTGTAACTTTCATCATAATATAAAAGGCTGTGTTTTAAGTATATGCTGGCAACTGTAAAACGAGTATCAGTCACTGAAATCAAACCTCAGAGCTTAACATTCATGGATTAAATGTTTTTAGTATTCTCATATATCTTTGTTCTGGACTGCTGTTGACAATCCTGACCTAATATATTCTGAAATGTATAACACAAGAAGTATTGAAGACAGCGATAAAAGTATAGCTTGACTTACTGTTTTCATTAAAATATACTGCTAGGATAAGAAATAACAGTACTTTAAGCTGCGAGTTATAAGTTACGTTTCAGAAGATTATAATAAGTGGGGCTCCTATTCTGCATTAGTGCAAAATTTTGAATGCTGATAAAACTACTGGTCCTGATTACCTGCTTTCTTCTTCCACTTTGCGACTGTTCCCAAGTCATCTCGTCTATACCCTTTATTAAACTCTCTTCTTCAGCAACACTCAGAAAATCCAGCTATAAGAAAATAAGACTGAAAATATTAATTTGAAGTTTAGTGCATAGTTTAAATTACTGTCACCCTGTTAAAATATTACTTTACATGCAGAGAATATGATTTATCAAGGCCTTGTTTCCATTAACTTACCTGAATATAAATGCCCGAGAAGACAACAGATGTCCCATTATGATTAGGATGTTCTTTATAGGTAAACGCATCCCATCCAGGCCAAGCTTTATTGCACCACGGGCAATACACATACACATCTCGGTCCTAAACATAAATAAAACATGACAGAAGGTGTCAAGTAAGAATATATTTATATAAATACATTCGCAAAGCACAAACTCCAATTACGGATTGGCTTTTAACATACAAACACACTACTTGGTTCTCTTAAGAGTACTTCGGTTTTCACCTGTTGGTTTCCATTTCGCCAATGCTCCATTTTCACAGTTATTAATCTACCACAGACGCTAAAACACAGTACTTGGTTCTCTCCGAGTACTTTGGTTTTCACCTGTACCTTCAGGGTTTATTGAATTTTATTATTTATGGTTTCCATTTCGTCAATGCTCCATTTTCACATTTATTCATCTGCCATACACGCTAAACACTCTAGATACTAGCAGGGTCAGTAAGTAAATCACAAAAGAAAAGAATAGTCCTCTGTAAAACTATCCCGCTGAAGTCTACGGTTCAATATCCTGTTTCAACAGAAAAGTTACAAGCTTAAGGTTATATTATAATTATCATACAAACTTGTTGCAATCCAAGGAAGTCCTTCTTCGTTATACCACATTCCTGCTCGCATATCAAACATGTTCGTATTCCTTTACATCCACATGGCCGGACTGTATCCATTGTTATAGGGCGAAATGGCATACTACATGACAAATTACGTACTATAAACCCATCAAGCAGATAATCTTCGTCAACCAACCGGACATTTGGCGCCGTATCACAGCCACAGACATGGATCAAAGGTGGACAGTCTAGGTAACCTAGGTAACCTGAGAAATCGTAGCAACGCGATAACTGCCGTGATTAGTACGAGGTTACAATGTCGGCAAACGAAGTTGATTGATTGATTGATTTCTTTATTTTATTCCATTGGATCCAGTACAGGTTTAACAACCAAAAGATATAGAATACGTCATTCATCTGTCAATATATAGGAATACAAAGTAGAACTTAAAAGTAAACAATAATAATAATAAATGTAGGGAATGTATATTTCCTGTCGAATTAACAGAAAAAATTCCACCAATTTTTGTTTACTATGAATATCCGTTTACTGCGCAAAACTACTTGGAAGGTTCAGATACCTCCTTACTCTGATCCATACATACATTGGTCACCGTGGCCGATGCTTCGGTGCATTAGGTTATTACTCGGGAGTTAGAAACAAAGGTGTGTGCAGTTCACTGTTAATCATATTATGATGAGGTACACAAGTAAACTTGCAATATTTAATTTAATGAACGTTGAAATAGGAAAGCAGGACGTGATTAGCATAATTTATATGTGTTCGTTTTGAAGCAGCATGTTGATGCGCAAGTGCAGCGTACTGTTGCTATGGCAACGACAACAGAATATAGTACTTTGGAAATACATTCCCGTTGGAATAAGTGTGTTATAGAATTGCGTTATACTTATACCCCTAGTTTCTGTGTGATGATGTATAAATTGAAAATACTGCTTATTGGGCCTTGTGCTGTAAGTGGTATTCCAACCTAAGAATTACTGTGGCATTCCTCTTTTTTTTAAATTAAATTTGACAGGGTATTTACAATCATAGGTTTCCAATGAAGAATATAAGTAATTGCATGAAACGTACCCATTCTTGAAAAGCTGTGTCTGAGTTTTTTACAAAATGTTTCAAGTTTTATTTTCAGTAAGCAGGTATGAGTAGTTCTAGTTAACACTTCTTTTTATTTTTCAGAGTGGAAAAACAACAATTGCAAATTTTCTGTCAGATGCTACTGAAAACTCCAGTGGGGAATACCGACCAACCCAAGGTGTTCGGATACTGGAGTTTGAAATGCAAAACTTGAATGTCAATAATAGAAGCTTAAAAGCAGAAGTCGAGCTGTGGGACTGCAGTGGTGATCATAAGTATCTAATTGCTATAATGAATAACCATGTTTATATTTTATCCACAGCCATTTAATACAATATCCACAGCCATTAAATACAAGAACACCATCATGTTATATTTTAAAGAGTAATTTTTCTTACTAAACAGATCCTTTGGCACTTAGTGTCACAAATTTGTTGATCTTGCTGTAATTGTTTGTGATAGCTATTTGTTTCACAAGTAGTTTGTAGTTATTCAGTTAGTCGAGATATCCCTTGCTTTTATGGAACCCATATGTTCATCACTATCTGCAGTAAAGTCTGCCATTCGACACTATTCTGAGTTAGTTAAATTCAGTTCATGTCTTCATCCATCTGTACTTACAAGTACGTCTGTTCCCTTTAGACTCTCCAATCAGTATTTTGTATACCTACCTTAACAACTTGTTTTCATCATGTGTCTCATCTTTCTTCAAGTTACGTTAGCAGCTTTAACTTTACCTACACAATTCAATATCTGTGGTGGGTAAAGAAAAAATGCATGGTGAAACTTCAGGGAGTGAGTCTACACCGCAATACAAAAAAACATGTTATATGAATGTGGATCCCCTGTAGTATGGTTTCTAAGTTATGGCATCCTGAAAATTAAAGCAAATGCTCAATGTGTCTAGCTTGAGCTTCAGTGCCAGATGTTGCACATCTGAACAGCAATTGTCTTACTTGCTGGAAAATCCCAGTTGTCATACCTATCATCTTATATTCATTATAAATCCATTGTTGTTAAATCCTGGACAACATTGACTTCTGTAACATAAACAGTAGTCAAACAATATTCTTTGGTTACATTCATGCCATTACACATTAAGGGAATTTGTGTGCAAAGTATGCATCCTAACATCCATGATATAAGTGACAGTTTTTATTTTTAGATACCAACAGAACACAAAAAGTTATATTTTCTTTCTAAATAAATTTCAAATGGAGTATGTAAAGCCTAGGAATTACTTCAAACATTTTAGAATTTCACACTTTGGGGGGGGGGGGGGGGGGGTGGCAGTAAATGAAGTTGAATAATACATGTTTGCTTTTATCTTTAGTAACTATTGCATAAATTTGGTGTCAGAATACTAATTTTGATTTAATTTTCATTGTGAGGTTTAGTTTAGACTCAAAGTTCATGTAAGGGAGAAACTTAAGTAATAGCATGAAATGCATAATTCTATATTTTTTGTGCATTATATTTCACATGGCTCCTACATGTTTCCTACATGTTACGGCATTATTATCTCGCCATCTTCAGGGTGCAGACACCAAAATTTCTATAAAACTTTCAGCAATAAAATAGGTCGCAGTAAGCATACATACATTTGTTGTGGTATAAATAGTGTAGAATATTGCATGTTTCTGGATAAAATGGTATATATAAATATACATAGACCTAGTTTATTGCTGTACATTTTATAGAAATTTGGTGTCTGCTCCCTGAAGATGGCAAGATAATAATGCCAAAACATGTAGGAGCTATGTAAAATACAGTATGCAGAAAATATAGAGTTGTGCATTTGTTGGTATTACATAGGTTTCTTACTTTGTTACAATGCATGGAATAAACAATATAAAATTCATGTAGATAGATTACACCCAGTTAGTTACAAAAATGAAGGGCAAATTTGTTTTGTTATGTACACCTCACTTTAATGGAATTGACACTACTGAAAGTACAGCTGTCAGTTTTATTGTTAATACACATCAATTATTAGTAAGCAAGTGACAAGATCTGGAAGTAGAAATTATACAATAAGATTTGCTTATTAGGATACAGTGATTTGGACATGTGTTAACAAATGGCAACAGTGTAATTACTTTGGACTTAAAAATGACAATTCTAGATAAAAGGCTGTTTGGGAGACCAGGGACTATGGAAAAACCAAATATGGGATGACACACATATAGAAGATTAGTGATAGAGGGGATATATACATAGGAGGATAGAGAATGATGGATGATGACAATGATGATGATAAGTAGAGGGCACTTGAAAACATTCATGTTGCTATACTTTTTAAGTTCTGTAATATCAATGCCTTTAATTTTTGTAGATTTGAAACCTGCTGGCCTGCTGTGCAACGAGATGCTCATGGAATTATATTTGTACATAATCCATCCTCAGGAGACCATGCAAGAGACTTAGAGCTGCTATACAACTATTTTATCACACAAACAGGATTCAGCCACAAAAACTGTGTTGTGTTTGCGAACCAAAAGCAGCCTGCCGATAAGGATGTCAAATATTCTTCTAAGCTATGTATGTCAACATTGCTTATATTTTACTTTTCTTTCTTAAAATAACAGTGGTTAAATTCAGTTATTTACGAGTACTTTAAATAGTCTATGGCATTCACTACCTTGGAATTTAAATTAAGTATGTGTGATAGTTTCTTTATATGAATAATTCACCACACTTTAATAAATGTACCTTAACACATTCACTGCCGGGTATTTAAATCCCTGAGGGTGTTAAATTGCCAGGGATTTATTGAATGTTAAACAACTAGTGCATCATCTTGTAAGGAAATCAATTATGAGGAAACTATAAGAGATAAAAATTTGAAATTTTGAGCGCACCTTCAGTGTATGATATCATGTGTAGCAGCCTTCTGGATGGAGAGGAACACCGCAATGCACGCAATCAAATCTCGTTTCTTTTTTGATATTTTTCCGTATACACACTCGACATCTTCGTGTAGGTGTCTTGTCTTTCTTTGTAGGAGGGATATGCATGAGTTTATGGTTTTTCAATTCTCCATCAAGCCTGCCAGGTGGGTCACTTTCCGGGGCTTGTTTTGGTGGAGTTGGTGTAGGCGTTCTGCTTGAGTCTTGTGACCCATCTGATGATGATGATGATGATGATGGTGTTGATACATCTTCTCTTGTGTGTATAAGATTTTCACTGACATCCACTAAGTAATCTAGGAATAATTTGTGGGAATTAGGGTTGGCTTTTGTAAATGCAACATAACTATTGAAAAGTGCACATTGGAGAAGGTAGAAAAAGACTTTCTTAGGCCATTTTACAGTTTTACGGATGAAGGGGTAATAGGCAAGGTATTGGTCAGTTATATCAACACCATGCATGTGTATTGTAATCTACTATGCATTTAGGTTTCTTTGTGACGCCAGTATGTCTGCTCGAGACATCTACCACAGCTGCAGTGTGAAGTGTTGAAATCATGTTTACAAGTCTCTTATCTTGGTGTGTGACCAATAGCACATCCTGTTTCCTAGTGACCTCACCCTTCTTTAACTTTTTTACCTCTTCTATCATGTCCTTGGGCAAACCGCAATTTACTCTAATTGTGCCACACACTCGAATTGATTTTTGAAGCAGTTCCTCAGCCAGATGAACACTATTATAATAATTAGCTTGATACAGATGGTAACCCTTCCCTTCATAAGGCTCTACTAGAAGACTTACTGTTTCAGTCTGCATGTTGCAAATATAGCCTGACATACTTTCACATACCATCCATACCAGAATACCATATTTCGTTATTTTACCAGGGTTATATACGCGAAAACGCAAATGACCCCGCCAACCAAGCATGCCTTCATCAAGTGAAATCTCTCTCTCGGGAATATCATTAGATTTGAAATGATTGAGTACAGTGTCTAATATTGGTCAAATTTTGTACAGTCGGTCTTCATTTGTTCCTATTGCAGTGTTGTCATTGAAGTGTAGGTATCAGTGGATAATTTGAAATTTGTTCCTAGACATCGTTTGTGAAAAAATGGGTGTTAGTAAAATGCCTCTTGTAGACCAGTACCATTCTAATTTTGGTTTTTGAATTACGCCTGTAAGGAACAACAGAACAAGAAATTTCTTCATTTCATATATTGTCACAGGTTTCCATTGTTCACTACGTGCATATATGGGTCTGGCATTGTCGCAATCTGTTGTTGTGCATATAAATTTGTCTGGTTGACAACAATTTGAATGAGTTCTGGAGTGATGTAATTATCAACATACTCCATCATATCTGTTGCATTTTGAAGCAAATTGTACTGCTGGATTTCCTGTGAAGAGTGGAATACTTGGTTGATGATCTTTTTTACAAAACCCATCTACACTAGGGCCTGGACCCAAGTCTGAAATGTCATTCTCATCATCACTCTCCTCACTACTCGATATTTCCAGGACACAATCCGCATCTGAATCACTGTCATTCACAAGTTCCTCATCAATAGAAGCCACTATTCTGCTTCAGTTCTAAGCAATTTTTTTTTCTAGTAGCCATATTGCACTTTATGTATAAATAAACTCACAAACAACTTCACAGAAATGAAACACGCTACTGACTGCAGCCTCACAAATCACTTGCTCAGCTCGAGACTAGACATAAAGATTGTGGTATATTTATGATATTTTCTACCCTAATATACGTGACCAAATGCATATATTTTTTCTAGTTACTCAGTTAGGGATTAATAAAGATGTAAAATATGTTTCCTGACAGAAATTATTGTGTGCGTGGCCTATTTGAGGCAAAAGAGCAGAGTAAACTTTAGATCGACTATAGTTGACGCTGGCAATTTAAAATGTAAATAATTAAGTCAACCAACGTCGACTTTGGCAGTGAATGTGTTAATTCTGAATGTCAGTATGTTCTCCAATTACAGTAAGCAATATAAAATCCATAACTTTCCAATCAGTTCTAATTTTCTCAAAATAGAATACATTTCCATTGCTTCTTTTCCATGAAAAAGAAGACAGTTGCTCTCATGTTGTTAACACATATCCTTGTATTCATATAGTCATAAAATCAATAATGCTAATGGATAGGTCTTTTACATTTTTGTCACTGTTCTTGATTCACACTTCACAGAAGTCATGGCATAATTTTATTTTCTTGTAACAAAATATGATTCTTGACAGATTAAAAAAGGAGTTAATTAAGGTCTGTAATAAAATATGTAATCTACACAGGGCTAGTAGTTATCTTCTTAAAATTTTGGAGCCAGGATAGCATAGTTAATGTAGTAAATAGGCTGTGCATTGGATGTCTGGGAATAGTGGTTCGATCCCTGACAAGGGCAAGAGATTTTTCTCTTGTCCAAATCATCCAAAGCAGTTCTGCTCCCCCCCCCCCCCCCAAGCCTTCTATTCAGTGGTTACTGGGGGTGCTTTGTCCTGGGGGTAAAGCACCTGTGACATAAGATGACCAGTCATCTCCATCTAGTGCAATGGTTAAGAATGAGTGGGAGTGTAACTGCACTCCCCTGCATGCCTTCATGGCACGTACAGGGACAACTTTGCCTTTACTTTTACTTTGCTTAAAATTGAAAATTAGTAATGCTCATTTTTTATTATTGTCATGGCAGTGAACACTTTCTCACGTGTGCCTCAAGTCCCAGTCAACATTGAGGAAAGTGGGAATCGGCTACGAGCAGACTTTAGCAGCTTTATAGCGTCTGTGTTAGGAGGACTGAGAGATCGTAGTGAACAAGAAGAACTGAACATTATTAGCATGCAGTCTGCTTAATACATATTAAGCAGTATTACATATACTTTTTTTAGCCTGCACTGATGTCTTTCTGAAATTCAGTGCAGCTTGTGAGAGTAATGTTGAAAGTCATACACTACACATGCATACTATTTCTTCAAATAAGGCATGTAATTACACATGTACTGTTGCCTTACAAAATACATTATCATAAACTGTATCAAAGATACTGAATTTTTTATTGCCAGTTTTTTAATGTGTATCTGCAGGGTCTTCATGAAAGAACTATTTTAATTTTTGAATCTTTTTTCTTTTTTCCTGTAAGAACATCTGATTTTGGCACACTTGCATAAAGTAATGCTTGGCATTAAAGAAAGAGTAGAGCTATACCTCTACTCCCCCTTTGGGCCTTCAAGGCCTGTTCTAGGGTGAACTTTGGCATTTAGTTTGACATTATTACTTGTGAAGATGCTATCTTTCACTACAGAACAATGGAAGTTCATTGTGTAAACATTTGTCAAATGTTGAGGTCTTGGGGAAAAAAAAAAAAAAAGAGAGAGAGAGAGAGGAGGCATTTTAGTGTTCATGATGCTCCTTCAATAAGTTATTATGAGTTTTGTATTAAATGTTTTAAGAAACTGGTCCTGTGTTAAGATAGTCTCAGAAGTGGTGTCACATGTAACCAGCACTAAGAACTAATGAAACATTGTAATGTGTCAAGGAAGCCGTTCAAAGTAGTCCAGAAGTCAGTTTCTCATACCAAACCCATTACACATTTTCTAGAAGGGGCATCACAAAAATGTTGTTGGTAATTACTTCACATTTGCATGACACTTTCACAATAAATGCCTTCTATTCTGTACCACAGAATGCCATCTTCTCAACTAACATATTATTTTATCCAAGTGTACCAGCACACACATACAAACTTGCTACACCTATGTACTGCAGTATAAACATTTTGGGTCTGAAACATTCAAAGAAAGAGGGGTAATTTGGTACACTTTTAAACTCGCATACTGCAAGTCTAAATGAATTAATACCTAAATATTTTACAACTATATGAAAAATAATGGATTGTTGGGAAAGAAATCTGGTGTTAGGTTTGAAGACAAGCTCTGAGAAATAAAATTTGCCATGTCCATTGCGATGTTTAGTTTTGATGTCAAGAAGGAAAATTTTTATGTTTATTTACCTATGGAGCGATGTTTGCCTGTACTTGATCAGGTGAGCAACTTTTGAGTCATGAAAGGAAACACACACACATATATATACACACATATTATTACACATTCCATGGATCCAAAATGTAGTCAAAGTGACAACAGGGTGTTGAATAAGTCATAAAAATACAAAACTCACAGAACTAGTATAGTACAAAAATATTATAAGCACATGAAGTATTCAAATGTTACAATAAACCCACTATACACAGCAGGTAATAAGAGTCATTTTTAAATACTCAAAATCTATCAGTAGTGTTAAAGGAATGCGTATTTATGTATCTTTTAGATGCTACTTTAAATTGGGCCTTTTTATTTACCATATTTGCAAGTCTAAATGGTAAACTGTAGAATACAGTTGAACTCGGTTATAACATCATGAAAGGGACTAAATATTTTGTGTCGTTATAAACGAGTGATGTTATAACCAAATAGCATAATGTTATGGTTACAAGGCAGGAATTAATTGGGACCATAGAATATGTGATGCTACAGACAAGGCGTCGCATTAACCAATGTTGTTATAACCGGGTTCGACTGTATTTTGATTCCAGCATAGTATATACTTTTCTGACCATGAAAAGTTGGCAGTTTATCTCTGAAGATGGTACTTGTTTCTTGTATTAATACTGCATACAGCCGAGTTTTTTCCCCCAGAAATTTATTTGGTTATTAAACAACAAATGGGAACAAGACTCCTGAGCTATCAAGATTAACAGACATGCACTTGTCATCAGTGATTAAAGAATATCAGCACAAGAACCAAAACCCAGCATGTGTAAACTGAGTGCAAATAATCATGTGTCTGGGAAAATTGTTTGAGCAACAGAATAAATGAGACAATTAAAAATATCAGCCATTATTTTTGCATGTTTGACCTAGAAGTGACATAAAAACTGTTTAATGTTATTACGTATTCTTTGCACAGATCATAATGCTTTCAATAGCTGAGACTGTATAGAATGAAGTGATAGGGAGATTAATGCATAATGAATTGGAAGCAATGTCAAAGGAAGTGTCCATAGTCAAATTTAGGGTACTATCTTCACATATATTTGGTGGGACCAAGGAAAAACCACAAATGCTCCCAATAATGGTACCCTGTGTCTGGGATGGATTTGAACTCAGACCTTCCAAATAGGCAGCAGGAGGGCTAAACATTCAGTGATGACAGTCATTGTTTAAAAGTTTTGTACTGAGTTTCATGAAAAAGTGTACAACCATTTCAAACCTATGAGCTGGGCCAGACCGGTGTCTTATTTTCTAGAAAGAAAGGTACCAGGTCTAAGGTGTAAGATTTTTTAAATTTCTTAAAACAAGTAAACCTATAAAGATAAATTAACACCATATTTACCTACTGTTATTCCTTCATTATTATAACACATTTTAATTTATTTTTTATGAAAAAGGAAAGAATGTGAAATAGCCTCTGGCAAACACATGTAATGGTGATCCAAGTATTTTGTGATATGAAGATTGCTTAGACCCTGAAAATGGACACAGCAAGCTCCTCTGAAATATCAGTAACTATTTACCAATCATCATAGCATCATATCAAAGCAGAATTGAATCTTCATCGACACTTCTATGAGAACATCAAATCTCACACACTCAGTGAATAGTATAAGTTACACCATATCCAATGAAATAACATTCACAATGATCCTGAAAAACTGGCTGACTGGTTCAGTGTGTTTTAAATGAGACATGCACATCACATTATAAACATAACTTTCCTTAAAGAATTTTGCAAGCAGGATACCAACAAGGATTTTTAGATGTGGCTCTTGCTAGACAATTACATATTTGTTTACTCCTTTCAAATATGCCAATGTCATTGTGCATATCTAAAGCTGCCAGACCATAACAGAAATCACCGAATTTGTATGTAAGTGAAGAGAAAATGTCTCCTTTACTCCGGGATAAGGACTGCTATACTTGAACTTGCACATGTGTGTGTGCCCACACAAACACATATTCCAATTGCAATTACTTTTTAATTATAATGAGTAATGAGAGTGTTCAGTTAATATTTTCATTCTGTAAACATGTACAATATTAAAATATTATGAATATAGACTTCAGTTCCTAGAAATAATTTATGCAATATAACATTATTAGACTCATATCAATTAAAAAATAGAATTTTTAAAGTTCTCATTTTCATTGAACAATCTGTATCACATTGTTTCTGACAGTACTTAAATATTCCAATAGATCAACACTTTATTATAGTAATAGAAAATTTTATGTGCCTAAACCTTTAAACAAATTTTACACCTTTCCTTACCCATGAAGGCACTGTTCACTTTATGCTGCATGTAGATCCTCTAATGTGACAATTCCCAACTTCATTGCATATATTTCAATTATGATGCTTTTCTTCTGTAACATCTTACAAGGAAGAACCATTGGATATTTTATAGCATTTTCATGTAAATTAAAGGGTGTTGTTTCTTATGTCTTCTTATTTACCCAAACAATTCTAACATTTATAGATGTCTACTGCTAGTTTCTGCAGGCAGTACTTACTTCCTGCTGAGGGTATGTATATGTGTATATATTTTTCAATAATATCTGGAGGTAAGTGTAATTGAACAAGATAGGCAATGTATGTCTAATGTAACACTGTGGCACATTCACAGCTTTGCTGTCTTTAATGCACATATCAGCCGAGCCACTGTGCCTGAAGAACTTATGCAGCGAAACAAGAGGAATATTAAGTACTGCAATGGAAATGCGAGTTCTCTTTTTTGTATTGTTGCGTTACATATACCTCTGTCAATAATATAATACAATACATACTTAGGTCTTCATGTAAAGTGCCCGATATTTGTCTGTCCAATTTTAACCAAACTTGAATTTTCTAGACAGATTTTAATTAAAGTCCCCAACATAAAATTTCATGAAAATGCATTCAGTCGGAGCTAAGTTGGTACATGGAGACAGATGGAAGGACATGATGAAGCTAATAGGCGCTTTTCATAACTTTGTGAACACACCTAAAAGCTGGAAAAGAAGTGGGTTCATTATGCAGGTTGATACAGGAACTAAATTTTGTCAGTTCAGTGCCAAAAAAATGTACATACGAGATTTCTGATCCTAGACTGGGATACCTAGGCTTAAAAATTGGTAGCTATGAGAGCTGTCCAATAGCCAAGCTGGCAAGACACTTCCATGGTACTTATGAAATTATAGGTTCAAGTTTTGCTGTGCTAGTTTCTCCCCTGTCCAAAACAATCCTTACAGAAGATATAAAGTTGAAGTAGTCCCCATGCATTTCATGAACACATATGGGGGAGCAGAGGTATAGATCCACTCATTCTTAACCTGGGCACTAGAGGGAGGTGTGGTCAGCTTCAAGCCCCAGCTGTTTTACACCTGGGGAAAGAGCCCCTAGTACCCACTGAGTAGGAGGCTGTGTGGGTCCCATGGCCAATCTCGATGTTTTGGAGAAGAGAAAAACCTTGCCAGTGCCGGGAATGAAACCACTATTCTTCAGTCATCTAGACCATGGCCTAGTTACTATACCAGCTACAACACCTTCATAGGAAGTATTCCCGCAATAATACAAAACTTGCGGACTTGTGCACAAACGTTCACTGGATAGTTTGTGTCCCCCCCCAAGTTTTCTGGTCAGCCTCAGCCTTTGTGTTCACACGTTGCTCTTGGCTTTGGAAAAGTATCACTTTCTCATAGTTGTCACACGGTACAATACCTTTTTGGTGGTGTCCCAGACATAAGGTAAGGAAATCTTGTACATCACATATGAAGAATCATATGTTCCTGTACTACTGATAGCTACTCAAACATACAACTACATTATAATCTAATAATCTAAGGTAAAGGTCTTGTTCATCAGATTTTTCACAACTGTGTCTTCAAGAACTGGACATATGACCATATTTTTTTGTATCGTATACACAATGGCACTACAACCATGTGTGACTGGAATTATTTGCATTGGGTGTCCTAGTAACTACACAACTTGTGCGTGGTTTTCAAAATACAGCAAAAATCAACACTTTTCCTGGGCTTGTCTCTCAAAGGGGAACTTTATGTTCCATGTTCTGTGCACTGCATTCTCGCAGCAGCTCACCCTTGGTTTTTCTGTGTATGAAGATTCCTACCACACAGAAAAATGTAACATCTGGGTTTTCTCTGAGAAATGGGGAAGTTCATACCATACATAAAACACTGTAGTTTCCCTATATCCTAGGAAGAGCACTAGTTGGGGCTTCCCTGAGCAAGGAGTTTGTACTGCACAGAAAATGGCAAGTTCCCCTACCACCCACTGAGTGGGCCCTACTGCACAGAGAACAAACCCCACCTGAGTTTTCTTGAGTGATGATTTCATACTGCACATCAAGTGACATGTCCTCATAATCCAGTAATGGCACCAGTTTGCATTTTCCGGACCAGTGGGTTCTTACCATACAGAAAGCACACTCTGTTTGGATTTTCCCCCACAAAAGAGTTTGTGCTACATAGAAAACAGTGGGTTTTCCACATAGTCTAGGAATGATGCTAGTTTGGGTTTTACTGAAGTGATGAGTTCCTACCACATGGAAAAACAGTGAGTTTTCCCACACTGTAAGAACAGTGCTTGTTTGGGTTGTCCTTGGGCATGGATTCCTACCACAAAAAACCACACTTCACCTATGTTTGTTCTCAACTGACAAGTCTGTACTGCACAGAAAACAGTGAGTATTAATTGTATCCTAGGAACAGCACTAATGCAGCTTTCCCCCTGAGCAGATGCTCAATGTTGATTTTCGTTTCTTGGGTACCCATTTGCTTAATTTTCAGAAAAAGGAAACCAATATTTTTCCACTATTTACTCTCAAAGATGAACATACTTTGTATTTACCACTTTTTATACAATGCACCACTAGGAGGGAGAGGGTGGGATGGACAGACAGTGGATACTTGGCTATCTTATGTACATAGACATGAAATGATGTGTATTTATGTATATTCATACACGTGTGTGTATACATACACATTTTTATGTGAGGTCTCTAAAATAATGTATATGTATGTGTACACATACACACCATTTTCAAGACAACTTCAGATAAAAATCTATAGTTCATGAAATGAAGCTTCAATAACCACTGGTCTTACATAGCATGGTTGGGAATAAACTGTCTAATAATGCTACATACGTGAAACTTCTTCAATCATGAATTTGTGAATAAATTCGAGCATACTGGTATGCACCATGAAAATGAGAAGTCTGGTGAGGTAGAATAGTGCAGATATTAATCCACATGAGGCCCACAAGGAAAAACAGACTGAATGAATAAAAGATCAGATTCGTTGTAAAATGGCTAAGTATCATGGTACAATTACTATTTAACATGCTAAAGGGGGAAGTTATGGGAACTATTACTTTACAGTAGGTAATGGAAGGGTTTAGTTATAGTAAAAAAATTGCTAAAATAATGAAAATACAGCATGTAATAAATACATAACAGAGGCAGCATTACAAGTTGCTGCTGCTTCAACAAATACTATAACAACTTCAGAGGAGGAATATGTCTGTTATCTAAAATATTCCAACATACATATGTGGTTCACATATAATAATAGGTTTGTTACACTACTAATATTTTGTGGAATATGTCGCACTTACTATTATGTATAAAACACAACTATGGAGAATTATACAGGTTACCACAAGTAATTCTGTCAGAGTGAAGAGGGAGAAAACATGTATATATAGAAAAATTACTTTTGGCACATTGTAAAGATTTCAGCAACTGCTATTAATGATAATCTAAATTCTGTAATTTCAAACTGTTTATCACTTATAAAAAGCTGACAAAATACTATATTTACCCAAATCTGAAGGTGATTTCAAGTATAATGCAATTACCCTAAACAAGAAACTTTACCACTTCCATGCTACAAACACGATTTCATGCCCAACTACCTCTCTCAAAACCTTTGGTATTTGAGAACATCAAAGGAGTGAATTATTTTGCCATCTCTTGACAATGCAATTTAACTACATTTTTTCAGCAACAGCACTTTAAACTAGAAACAAATTAAGACATTTATTTTCTAAAGTAACCTCAACATCACTAGGCATTTATTTTCTACAAGACACTTATACTTTCTAAAATACACTCAGAGTATATAAAATTAAATGGAAAAACTCTAAAGACTTTATATTTTTCAACAAACATTATAATCTTGTGCATTTACTTCAGTAATACTGTATTTTCACAGAGCTGGTTTCTTCTGCATGATCCACTACTATCATTTTAACATATATCCTACAATCTCATACCAATTCCCTTGTTTACCAGCTAACTGGTTAAGTCAATGAGGTAGATTCTGTTGAGTTTATATGATTTGACATGTATAACAATTAGAGGCTGGTTTCCTATGGACTATAGTTCATAAATATGTCATGAGATGGCACAACCATGCAAAATATTTTATTTTCAACACTTGTTGCTTCTCATCTTGGTCTTCTTCAATATTGATGGAACAGTCTGTAAACTTCTGCAATGAGTGAGTAAGACATACAAATGTTCCACTATTCTCATTACTTCACATGCACTGCTGCAATGAATACAAGCTTTGTTTTCTTTCTTCTGATAATATGGCTTGATTTTCCTGAACAGAAAATTTGAATTAAATAATGTGAATAATTTCACTACAACTTCAAACAGTAATTTAGGTGACGTAATTCACACAGCTAAATCCCTAGTGTCAGACTGACCACTATTTACTGCTTTTTCCCACAATATCACTTCACTGTCACAGATCATGTGCAGTAGAAGTAACATTAAGAATGATGATTTATCCAAACAGGCTACTTTCTGGACGATTCAAGCCTTCTGGGAGGCGACGCTGTGTCAAATGGTAGAGTTGCCACTGTTTTTAAGAAGAATACTGCTTGTATCTTCTGGTGCAAGAAGTCCAACAAGGCTTGATCTTCACAGTTTAAGTCTTTTTCGACTTATTGGAATGGAAGATGGACACAGGAAGCCGCTCCAAAATGATAGTAACCATTTTCCAATTGAAATGGTACCACATCCCAGAGGACTTGAATCTTCATCACCATTGCTGTAAGAACCTCACAAGCCTGCAGGGTATTTTCTCAGTAGATGTACTGACCCTTGGCTTTTAAGATTGTGAATAAACAAACTCAGATTTGGGTAAATATAACATAAAACTATAACATATACATCCATCTTGTAGAATGTACTGCACATTCTTAACACATACACTGCATGAATGTAGAATGTGGTACTGATATAAACAGTGGCAGTAAAATACAGTTCCTTAGAATTATTCTCATTTTACAGAAAACTACTTCAAACTTCAGTTCATTTTGAGGCACACTCAATTTACATTACCAGAGCTGTGGGCATACCAACTGAAGCTTGAGATGAAAAAATTTAGTGTTACCAGGCATGGGACCTAGTCAGCAAACCCCAGGTTCCACTCCCCAACAAATGCCAACATTAATAATCCCATATTGCCTAGTTCGTTGTTTTCATTGCATTTTTCTCAGCTGGGAGTGAAAAGAAATTGAGAAAGTAGCTGGAAGAAGTGTAAGGCCATATGTACAGAAACATGCTGTTATTCTGTTCATTGCTGTTTCATGCTGCTTTAGTTTGTACAATGTACCTTTGCCAATGTAAATCTGACAACAATGTAAAATGAGCCCAAGCTTACACTCCTGTGGCTCTGGGTATAAATCTAATTGTGCAAGGTTCAACCCTTCAGTGCAGACAGACATACTGTATTCACTTGAGACGACAGATTTTTCATTTGTAACACAGGGAAAGGCTCTGTATGTCTGTTGTGGTCTAAATTTCGTGGCACTCTAAATATGGCATACATTGTAAACAGAATTTATAAGACAGCAGATGAAAGCCCAGCTTATCAAATAAAATACTAATTTATCTACAACTTGAAAACGACTTTAATTTCCTTAGTTCTCCTGACAATGGATTTAGCTTGATTCTAAAGTTACACTTGGAGCTTTCCTGGATACTGAGAAAGCTTTTGATAGCACCTCATTTGACATCATAACAAAAGGCTGCTAAATGGCATGGGCTTGAAGACACATGTCAATGGATCGGCTCCATGCTGGATGGCAGGAAAATCACAGTCACTCTTGCAGGAGAAACTCTGGAGGGGTCTGTGGCCAGGGGTTGTCTGCAGCAGGGCGTTCTATCACCTCTGCCGTGGAGCCTGGTTGTGGACGAACTCATAAGGGGACTCAATGGGAATGGCTGTTATGCACTATGGTATGCAGATGACATTGCTAACCTCATCAGCGGAAAATTCCCGAACACTGTCTCAGAGCTTCTAAAGGAGGCTTTGAATATGGTAAAACAGTAGTGATAGGACTCAGCTGTCTATCTATTCACAAAAGATGGTGACAGTACCATTCATCAGGAAGAAAGATTTAAGGGGCCTAAACGAACCAACCCTCTCTGGACATACACTTCAACTGACTGCCAAGGTCAAATACCTTGGACTTATTCTGGACAAGGGATTGACATGGAAGGTACAGCTGAAAAATGTAAGGAATAAGACCTATAGGGCGTTCTGGACCTCTAAGGGAACATTTGGTAAAACCCAGGGTGTTGCACTGGATCTACACCATGGTGATCAGACCCATATTGACCTACAGCTCCATGGTTTGGTGGCCGAGGGTCAGATACAATGTCAGCAGAATGGAGGTCAGTAAGTTAGAGATTAGCCTATCTGGCTATAATAGGGGCGATGATGATGACCCCAACAGCTGCAATGAAGGTCCTTCTGGGACTTCCTCCTCTTCATGTGATGATTGAGGCGGAGGCCCAAGCGGGGATCTACAGACTAATGTGTACCCAACAGTGGAGGCCTAAATCCACTAGCTTTGGTTACACCAAAAAGTCTTGGGATATGGAGCATGAACCCATCCTACAGATGGGGTCTCACAGGATGCGTCCGAGATATGCATACCACAAGCCATTCATGGTCAAGTTCCCTGACAAGTGTGCATGGCACAACAGCTTCAGCCCAGACAACAAACGGGGCCTGGTCTGGTATATGGACAAGTCCAAGACCAATAAAGGCACTGGTGTTGTGGTGTACAGATGGGGCTCAAGAAGGGGGCACAACTTCAGTCTTGGGCTCCACACCACAGTATTCCGGGCTGAAATATACACCATTAAGGCTTGTGCAATGGAGAATGTAGAAACAAGCTACATAGGTAGGAACATCTATGTTCTTTCTGAGAGGCAGGCAGCCATCAAGGACCTTGACAGTTTCCAGACAAATTCCAAATTAGTCGTCTGGGATTGCTATCAATCGCTAGTGAAACTGGCAGAACATAACAGGATCCAACCGATATGGGTGCCAGGACACATGGGAATTGATGGAAATGAAATAGCTGATCAATTAGCCAGAGAAGGCTCCCCACATCCACTCACAGGACCTCAGCCTGCACTTGGTATATCTGCCAAGGGTGCCAGGAGGGTGATTAGTGACTGCACGAGCAGGAAACATGAGGAGCATTGGCAGTTCATACGTGGACAAAGGCAGGTTAAGGGCTTTCTTAAAAAACCCTCTGCGAGAAAAGCTGCGGAATTGCCCAATCTGAGCAGAAACCAGCTAAGAATAATGACAGGACTGCTAACAGGGCACTGTAATTTCAAAGGGCACCTATTTAAACCGGGGCTGATAAACAGCCCCGAGTGTCAAAGATGCAAGCAAGCATCTGAAACGGCCTCACATGTTCTTTGTGACTGTGAGGCTTTGGCCACATTAAGATTTAGGCACCTGGGTCATAATTTTATGAAACCAGATGACTTTGAGGACATCTCTGTCACCAGGATACTGCACTTTGTTCAACATGCGGGGCTGCTGAATTAATGAGCTAAAGGGCTGCAAAAAAGATTGATAACGGTCGAAGTGCATGGGTCACTGCAGTGCCCACCCTTCTGTATTCTATCCTATCCTATTCTATTCTATTCTAACGTGATTCTACCTGCAACAGACAAATATGCATACGGAAAACGATCGTGCACTGAAAGGTCAAAATAACACAGGCACCTACAGTAAGTACAACTGCAGCAATATATTAACTCAACTATATTTAATAACAGCATTAATCAGAAATAACAACTGTTAACTAACACAAATTGACAACAACACTTGTTGAAGCTATAGCTGTCTTACACACTGTTTTCTGTCAAATTGAACCCAGAAACTGAAAAACATAGGTACATATACACATGGTGAACAATAACAGTGTTAACTTTTCATTGTTAGGGGATCCAGTTTCCAATTAACATTAAAATCTATATCTCTCATATTGGTAACAAACTACTGAAATTTTTACTATTAAGTGGCAATACAATAAACTAGATCTCTAAAAATATAACAGGTTGGTTATAAAGAACATTTTAGTATTAGAACTGCACTTAAACTGTAAATTATGATAACTGGATGGTGCTTGGCACAATGTGTGGCATCAAAAGACTGACACGTACTCTTCAAGATGTTTAGGCTATCCTATTACTGAACTCACAAATACAAAACATAATATTGTAATTCAATTATTTGAGCAGGCAAGAATTCAGAATTATTGTTACTGTTTGCATGTCAGATTGAGTCACTTTTGTGCTAATATTTTAATTACACCAAGTACCCCAACGCTAGAATTAAATTTACATAAAACTCATGTGTGATGCATTTAGACTAAAACTGCCATCACCAGGAACTCACATACTTTGTCAAGTGTATGTTTATGTACCGTTGGGTGCACAGCAGGTTAACCATGGGAATACAGCACCATTCAGTCCAACATAACAAGGGCAACAATAAAGACATATATACAGCATCTTTAAAATGCTTTTAGAAAGTGGCAAAATGATCTACAACGCGAGTTTACCGACTACAATATATTTACGTACATAAATAGTACAAGGTACAACAGGTGTAAACACAGTGCTAAATGAGAGTGCCTGATGATGACAACAGCTTTTGTCAGAACACACTGCAAGCATGTTTTGTAAAAAAACTTACTTCGCTTTTATATAGAACTTCAACATGAGAGTCTTACATGTATGACTTTCCAGAACCAGCCCCAAAACAGAAGCACTGGTCCTTATGATGATATAACAACGTAACAATTCCTGCTACATTTTAATTACAATTCATTTACAAAACCTTTGAAGTTATTATCATTAGGAACTTCCCTATAAATATTAAAAAGGTTGACCAAAATAAAAGTACTCTCCACAGATATGCTGTTGCAAAGTACTGCATAGTATTGTAATAAAACATCTTCATCCTACACGAAGATCTTGGTCTTCTTGGATGTGAACCCACGTAGAGTGGGTAGCCATCTACTGAACTACACAGTGTCACATCCCAGAAGGCAGTAACCTTTATAGAGCAATGTACTGTAAAGACCCCAGATCTCATACAGTAACCTTGTATGGATAGGCTACTCTATGAAACATCTGCAGATTCAAATTCCTTTGAATGGGACTCTACTTTTCTCTCTGTCCTGTAGAGATGCATATCCCCATTCACCAAACTGCATGGCATCACATCCCAGAAGGCAGCAATCTTTATTGTCATAGCTGTAAAATCTCATTTCATCCTACCAAACTTTAAAAAATCAAGCTCCATTTTACATTTATAGGGAGCACAAACTGGAGCTCCTTTTTGGAATATGTGAATATATATAACTTTCTATGGCCACCATAGAAGAAAGTGTAATTTGTCTGATGTAATCCAATTAAGCTCTGGAGAACATAACAAGGGAATTAAACATCAGGAATTCATTAAATACAGCAGAATTCACATTTAATCTCTCTCTTGGGAGAAACAGATATGAACACTGCACTAAGACAAAACATGACATAAAGATATTTAACACTATACTGAGCTGGTAATTTAGAAAATCAGCATTAAATTAGGGAAAACATTACAGGATTATTACAAAGGAAATACACTTTTATAAATTTATTCTGAATAAACAAATAGCCCTACAAAAGTTAAAAAAAAGTGAATGTGAAATTGCACACCATGAAGTTATATGGGCAAGTGGCCACCTTCATATTCTGGGAAAGAGCTCCCATTATCCACTGCAAAGGAGGCTGGAGGGGCTGGTTTGGCCCTAAAGCCAATCTGGACACTCTAAAGAAGAGAAACATCTCATGCCCCTGCCGCAAATCAAACCACAATTCCTTTGTCATCCAGCCCACAGCCTAGTCACTATACTGACTATGGTATCCTGGCTGCAGCCTACAAAAGTTATATTAGTATAAATTTAAACAGTAACAACGCGTAACAGGATACCAACAGTTTATCAATGACGGACTGAATGTGAAAGCCTGAGATATTGATCCTCTAGACCTCAGGATCTAAACACACAGACTTTTTGCTAAAAATTAAACACAGTAGAACCCTGTTAAGAAGTCTTTCAAGGGACCAGAGGATTAGGGACTTCTTAAGCGGGAAGACTTATTAAGAGGGAAGCTTATTAAAAGCAATAAGATTTCGGGACTTTAAAAATCAGACTTCTGACAGGGGAAAACTTCTTATGTGGGGACTTCTTATCTGGGTTCTACTGTACATTACCAACTAACTCCACACAGCACAGTCCTTGAGAACCTATTCAAGAAATTCCCCATATTTTACGGAAACCAAAATTTCATTGCCATGTTTACCAGAGCATACAGCTGGTCCCTATTCTGAGCCAAATGAATCCAGTTCAAGAACCATTTTAATATTACCCTATTACACATAGCTCTTTCAGGTGGTGTCTTTCCTTCAGATTTTCTGATGAATATTTTGTATACATTTCCAGTCTCTCCCATGTACTACATCTCTGCCAATCTCATGTTTCTTGATTTGTACATTCTCAAAGTATTTTGTGACAAGCACTAATTACAGAGCTCCTCACTGTACATTCTTCTCCAGCCTCATGTTACTTCCACCCTTTTAGATCCAAATAGTCTCTTCAGCACCCTGTTCTCAAACACCCTGAATCTATGTGCTTCCTTTAATGTGAAACATGAAGTTTCACACCCAGCCAAGACAGGGAAAGTTATACCTCTGCATATTTTAATTTTTATATTTTTAGATAGCAAACAGGAAGATGAAATAGTCTGAATGGAATGGTGACAGGAATTCACCAAACTAAATCTGCTCTTTATCTCTTTGTGGAAGAAATTTTGATCCATAATCAGCCTATGCAGCCCACATTCTCAATAACTTATATGAGTATGGAAGTATTAATAACAATATATCCCTACTCAAACAACTAAATAAAGGACCACATATGAACTCCTTAGAACAATTTTATATACAATTATATGCACACAACAAAAAACTAGTACCAGAACAAACCCCAGGAGAATTCAACCCATTTACCAGTTTGTTTACAACCTACAGAGTCGTCACATTACCACATCACTTTGACCTATATATATTCCTGTTCGGACACTGTACGGTTAGTACACCATTAACAATCAAATGGTGCACACGAAGTAGCTGATACAGGTACGTACAATGATAACACTTCAACAACCGTTCTATCAAACATAACCATTATATAATTTTGATTTGAATCTTAAATATCTTAACATAAAAATATTTTAATATTGTTTTCAGTGTCCGCAAACTCAAAACAGTTAACGACATTTTATCTACCTAACTTATATATTTTAATGAGTACCATACGTATATAGTGGTGTAATAAACAACTGAGTCCCTGAAGATGAACTGTAACATAGTTCGAAACATGTTGGACTATTTTTAATATAGACTTGTACTGAATAGCAGATAATAAAGAGTGTACATTTGTCAGATCACGATTTTATGTAATCAAGAAAAATGTATGGTACAAATAACATAATTTTGATCTGTTAGGGCTATTCCCAATATTTGAATATATTCAAAGAGTTCATTCACTATCTTTATGTTACAATTTTGTCCTGCAATCTGGTCATGAAACATGAGAATATACTTAGTTTTATCTACGTTTACTTGTGGACCAATCCCCCTATTAGTGTCTAATAAATTTTCTGTGACTTTACTTCTACTATTTACGATTGTGCCCAATAAATTACCATTGGCGGCATGAACCAGCAGCTGTTATGTGTCAATCAATTTCATTGGTTCATGGTTTCCTTGGACTTTCCGAATAGCATATTCCAAAGCACAGTTGAAAAGCATGCAGATAAAACATTTCTTATTTCAGACCACTTGAATGGTAAACAAATCAAGCAAATGTTTACTCTACATAGATTTTACACCAGGTTTAATTTAATTTAGGCTTCTTTGAAAGTATACACATGCTGATATATTGTCAACCTATATTCGCATTTTTCCTCAAATAGCTGACAAATGCAGACTATATTAAGAGTAGCTGATTATATAAAATTCAATAAAGATGAGAATCCCCAATAATTTTCATCCATATATGGAGTTAACTTTGAGAGAAGAATGTTGGATAGAATGTTGTAAGCAGTATTTGCCAAACCTTATGTGGAATAAATGTGACATACTTAATTTAAAGCTTTCAAGGCGACTAAACTGAATAAAATGTTCTCGGGCTAGCAGCCATGTCAGATTGCTTAATGGTGAATAAGTCCATGTTTCGAGGACCAACTCCGCCCTCTCATCCCCATACACCTTCACGGTGTGCAATTTCACATTCTTTTTTTTAACTTTTGTAGGGCAATTTGTTTATTCAGAATAAATTTATAAAAGTTTATTTCCCTTCTAATACTTTATTCAATGTGACATACTGTTTTTTCCCTTCTTCATTCCTTTGAATTCTTAGCTGCATGGTCAGTGAATGGTCCCATCATTGTGCCCTCCTGCTATATCAGTCTATGACTAGCACCAGCCTTCCCCACACTGGCTGCAAAGTTAGCTTCATCATGTAAGAGTTAATAACAGTCCTATACCATGACAACGGCTAGTCATTTTTTATACCCTTCTTATAAACAGGCACAATAACAGATTCCTCCCATAGAGACTTCTGGCTATAGGATTTACTTAGAAGTCATGCTTATATACCACCCTTACCATGTGCATTTAATAACCATTAAATATGTAAAGAAAATGCTTGAATTGGCAATATATCTGGCAATGATATTGAGATGAGTGCTTACATAATTCGGATGTTATCAGAATTAGCAACAGAATTGCACTGAGCATGTGTGAAGTTAAGTTCCTCTTTTTGTTGCCACATACGTAAGTTTTAAAGGAGTACCTCCAAGGGTGGTGCATCACTAGGGCTGCTGGTGCTAAGCCCCACTTCATTTTCAGAGATCAAGACATGTATGGTAGAGTGACAAATTAAAAACAATGAATGTTGTGAGATAAAAGGCAAAACAGGTTATTCTCAACTTCAGGTGTGATAAGATTTGGTTTAGTGTAAGTGAAAAGAGAAAATCCTTTTTGCTTTATGTGTGTTATGTATGATGGCAATAATACACAGATGGTGTCAGGCATTAAGGACTTGAAACATTTACTGAAGCAGACAAGGAGGCATAAATAATATGCTGTCCATACTGACAATAATGTAAAATTACAATTTTTAGTTTCTGTATAAATTTTGGCACAGCTGAGAGACTGCTACATGCTTGTGTTTAGTGTCACAATGAGTTGGTACATAAGAATGGACACAAAACAGGCACAATAATAAAGCATATTATATTCTGTCTAACACGTAGGATACTGCTAAAAGGATATGATAAAACTAAAGTCCCTAATACTGTGGCAATTTCTTGACATGGTTATCAGAGGTGATATCTGGTAGCATTTTAGATGACCACCATTTACAGAACACTATGTGTTGATTCCACAACCAGTAGACATTGCTCTGACAACGTCTGTGTCAACCACCGAATCAATTCCCTCAGAAGGATAAAAACGTACATTACGATTCCACTGTCAGAACTCAAATCAGAGAGCAATTAAGCTCAACAAAGAAAGCTTGTGTGTAAGTGAGGATAATATTAAATTCAATCATTTGTCACTACATGTATTTGAACCAGATTAAAAATGAAGTTATCATTTAATGAAACTGAAACATTAACTTATGGGTTAAAAATAAAGTTATAAATTATATTTGCAGAAGTTATTATATGTAATGGTAAATCAGGTACAGTAATGAGAGTTAACATAAGTCCGTTTTAACTCCAAGCTCCACAGAACATTTAATACATGAGCTGCCACTACGTCAATCTAAGGAAGAAACACAGACTGAGAATGTTCGGAACAAAGTGTTGATGAGAACATCAACACCTATGGAAGAGGAAGTAACAGCTGCTGGAGAAAGTTATACAGTGACAAACTTAATAAATGTTACTCTGCATCAAATATATTAGGGTATTCAAATCAAAGAAAATAAGATGCACAGGGGAAGTTTTACACATACGGGAGATTACAAACACATACAACAATCTGGTCAAAATGATTCAAAGAAAGACTACTGCCATATAGGATGTGAAAATATGTAGTATGGTAGATATGTACTAACACTGCAGAGACATTTACTGTCTTCATCAGCAGGGTATATGCAACGTTGGTACACACGTACCAGACTGTGCGGCATCACATCTTGTAAGAAAGTTTCCATAGTCAGCAATGCAAAAACTGCCAACCTCAGAAATAAAGGAAAGACTATTTTGAAAACTAAGCATACATGGGAAGAAAATAATTAAGGTGGATCTTACAGAAATGAGGTCTTACTGTGTGGGCTTGATTCAAATAGTTTGGAATAGGGTCCAACGGTGGATTCTTGTGAACATGATAATGAAACTTTCAATTCTCTATAACCACACAATTTCTTAATACGGTGAGTAACATGAACTCTTGAGAAAGATTTTACACAAGAGAGTTAATTAGGGTTATTATTTCATACGATTATACTTCATTTGTTCATCAAGTAACAACGAAATGAGGACTCAGACAAGAATACTGACTTGGAAGCCTCTTGTAAAATACCCATCTATCTATATTCACAAAAATGTCAGTCTTGTATATACAGTTATTTAGTGCATGAACACAAAGTACAAAAAATGTTACTTGTCATCAACCTTTTCCTTCTTGCTGGTGATGTTTTTAACAAACTCATTTACAACAAGACGGCAAGTTTTGTGCCTTCCTTAACCACATGCATATCATATTTCTGTGTAAATAATGGTTGTGAGAAGCATTTTAATTTCAAAAGCTGAACATATCTGTTTTATGATTGCATGTTTGCTGCTACTTCAAAACAAAGGTCTGTATAACTTGGCACTGTACAGAACTACAAAACAGGGTTTCCCATTCAGTGATATGTGGACTGTTGCCAGGCAAGAGTTAATTTATGTTGGTCCTCTGATTCCAGTTCACTAGTTCACATTGTACTATATTTACAGATAATGGTCATTTGGAAGACTAAGGAGATGGGATATATCATTAAGATTGATCTTAGGGAAATAAGTATTGGGAATAGGAGGATAAAATTGGTTCAGAACCGTGTCTGATGACAGCCTATGGTATGAACACTTCTAAACCTTTGGGTTGTACAAAAGACAGTTAGTTTAGTTAGTTACATTATATATATTTCACCGAGGTTGGAAACAGTACTTTACACTCAGCAACATTTTTCTCTTTTTGTTTCCGTTCAGCAGCTAAATATGCCAGTTTTACTGAAAGTCATGAGTGCAGTCAGATTACATGCACTCACAAAGAATATCACAGAAGATGGGGCACATAACCAGTTCTTTCCAATGTCAGTACTGCACAGTATCAGTGTCCCCACAGTCCAATGTCACAACAGAGCTGTCAAT
The DNA here is from genome assembly GCA_021186555.1 of Reticulitermes speratus. NCBI lineage: Eukaryota > Metazoa > Arthropoda > Insecta > Blattodea > Rhinotermitidae > Reticulitermes > Reticulitermes speratus. The sequence goes on from JAJKFL010000002.1 coordinate 21,788,381, forward strand.
GTCACACAGTTTCACTAGTATGCAATAACCGAATTCACTATCAAAGACAAAAATTCAGGTGCCAAAATCTATGGGCAACTTCAACATGTGCACAGAGATGCCTGTATGTACACCAGCAGTGCGAGAAGGTGGGTGAAACATGACCATCAACAATCAATCATGCTGTGGTCAGCCAAGAACCACTGCATATGCAACCAAACAGCACAGCTGATATGCTCATCACAGAGAAATAAAAGGTGACACTTTGGGAAACTGCAGCATAACTTGGCATAAGACACCATGCTGCAGAGATGACACCAACCTTCAGATACAGGAAAGTCTGCTGCCTGCTTGCTGATGGATAAACACAAAAATACATGTGTGGATGTGTCAACAGAGCTGCTTCAGTAACACAATATTAAGCATGATGAATTTCTAATCAACACCGTAACTGGTAATGAAAGATGTTCAAACATTATGGCCCAAACTTCAATCAGACAGCATGGCACAGTGCCACACCATGTCTCCAAGAAAGCAGACTGAACAGCACCCTCAGCCAGCACAATTATGTACACTATCTACCCACATAAGGGTTGCATTCCAACTGATTTCCTCTCTGAAGGGGACACTATCAACCTGTAGTTTGAATGTAGCTTCCTATGTATAGCTGGTCAAGAAGCTGATTTTGTACATTCCCTCCTGTCCCCTATGAGTCTGGGCTTGGCCAATTCAAACTACCAACTGTTTGGATCCTTGAAAGAACATAAGAGAGGCCAGCACTACAAGATCAAAGAGTTGGTCCAGGCAACTGCGTAACTGGCTGCACAATCTTCTGCCATACTGGAATGTTTACACTTACATGGCATTGGCAGAAATGTGTGCATCATTCAGATCATGTGGTAAAATAATATGACACATCCAGTACTGCAGTAGAATGTCAATTATCTGGGCAAATGATGGGGATGAAGATATCCACAAATAATTAAAACACAATGAATCAAACTTATTTTGTTTGGTGCATTCATAAAGCTTCACAATTCACTTTACCCTTTTTTTTTACACAACTGACATTTACTCTGAGATACAGTCTGTAATGGTCACCTGTTAGTAAAATATTTAGACTCCTCCTGGTTGTACTGATCTGCCTGGCATCTGTAATTTCTGGATACTTGGAACCCCTCTTACCCCTGTACTGTACACAAGGTGAGTGCTGAAACTGGCCTGGGATGCAGTGTAAGAACACTGCACACCATGACAGTGCCAGACACTACTTGCAGTTTAGTCTGACTGCATCCCTGTGCTTGTAAGGTGCTCCATTTTATATCACTGGTCCATTGCAAACATCTCATCATGTGTTGTCTGAAATGCTATAGTTCATGGCCTGGCCTGTCAAAAGTGGGTAGACATACAGTCATCACCAGTTAGGGTTGTGAAATTATACTTAATGCAAGACAGACACAGAGCTGCAAACCAGAGAGAAATGACTGCAAGAAAGGATGGTCCAGGTATGTGGTGTATCATTCAGCACTGTGTGCCACATGATGCAGGAGTCAGCAACACTGTGAGATATCAAGCCAGTGTTTCAGAGCCCTGGTAAAATATGGCCACAAAGGAAACAGAATTATGATGTGGATAACTTTGACAAATGCATTATTTGATGAATGGTGAACAACTGCTACCCATCAGACAAGCAACAGCCAACATTAAAAGGATAAGTGTAAGTTTCAGAACATGAAAGGCACCAGTTCAACTTGGTCTCTACAGCAGATTCCACCACAGTTAGGTTTCTTGTGGAAATTAGCTGCCAATAACAAAGTCTTAGCTGAGAACACTGACATGAAATCTTTGACTGTGGTGTTTAGAAAATGTCAAGTTGTTCAGAACACCATGACCACTGGAACCTCTCCACCCTACCATCAATACTGAGACAGTGAAGGATTGAAAACAAGAGCACTGTTCAACCATTATCTTCTGCAGGCTCCCTTCCTCACAAAAGAGGCATGAAAAAGGATGAATCCTTGTTTATATCTGCCAGAATTTATGGAAAAGAAAGGTGTGCATGGATAATCAGGAAACAGGACAACCTGAGCACAAATAAATTGTATTCCACTGTACATGACAAACCTAACTGTGCATGCAAACAACATAAATTATTACTGTCCCCCTTCTCTATCACTTTGCCTTCATTCAGTATTACATGCATTGGTGTAAAACCTTCTTCTCACCAAGTGCACACTTAGTTTAGCCATGTATCAGTTTTAATGGACAATAAATATGCTCATTATTTGTGTTACAGCATACACAGTTTGTAATAAACTTTAATATTTAATTTTCTGTCTCCTTCTCATATCACTTAATGATGACATTCAGATGTGTTAGTAGCAGTAAGATTTGTGACTATTACTGTTCTGTACAATGTGAAATATATAAAGTATCTGCCTAGAAAACATCACTAATGTTTTAGTGGTCTATAAACCAGAAAAGGATGGGAAACCACTGCTGTAATGGATAAAACAGAGCTTCAGTTCATAGCAGCTTCAGTTTGAGTGATAATGAATAACATAATGCTAGTATGGGTAGTCTGTTGTTTTAATCGCAGGATAAGCAGACAGGTTAATGGTCAAAGCAGTTACGATATGAATACTGATTTCCCTAGTAATGAAATTTTGTTACAAGTTGCTTTGTTGCCTTTGCGATGTCATAAGCACATGAACGAACCTGCTGCAGGAAGTAGGCTTGTTCAGAAAACTGTGCTGCATCTCCTGCACACCTCTGCAAACCAGCACACTCTGACTGCAAGCGCAGTGTATGGATGTTCATTTGGCGTAAAGCACTACGAACAGTCTCGTCGCATGGATTCTAATAAATAAAAAATAATATACAGAAGATGAGTATTAGTACAGGTACAAACAAAACACAGCGTTTGAAGTGACAAGCATCACGATGTACAATGTATTAGGTTTGAAACCTGATAGATCTAGTGCAGATTTGTTAACATGCCTTCCCTTCCTACATGTTTGTGAATGCAATGTACAGTATAACCCTGTTAAGAAGTCTTTCAAGGGACCAGAGGATTAGGGACTCCTTAAGCGGGAAGACTTATTAAGAGGGAAGCTTATTAAAAGCAATAGGATTTCGGGACTTTAAAAATCAGACTTCTTACAGGGGAAAACTTCTTATGTGGGGACTTCTTATCTGGGTTCTACTGTATATGGTAGCTTAAAAATGTTCTGGAACAAGAGCCTGTATCTGAAATTTTGCAGCAGGAGTGAGTTCTACACAAAGATGCCTTCACAGTACTGACTTTCACCAGCTAAAAACTTCTGCCAGAATGTGTACATTCATTAAAACACTCCTAGGAGCTACCATGCATGAATTCCAGCAACATAATCTTCAAAGCCACTTCAACCTCCACCGCAGCCCTGAGGTAACAGCTCTTCAGCCAGCCCTTCTTCTGCAGAAACAGGTAAAAACTGTAGTAGTCAAGAGAGACCAGTGGGTAGGGAAGCAGCACAGCTAGTGACAGATCAATGTGCCGTGGCACTGTAAAGCAGAAGCACATATACGTTTCCTCCAGTATATGTGCGAGCACATCCTTCATTTGTTTCAGTTGATAGTAGCACCCGATGAATGAACTTGACATCCTACATATAAAAGTAAATAACTAAAAAAACAAACAAATAAATAAAGCAGCAGTAGTAAGTACTGATAGCAGATCTAGTAGTAGTAAGGAGAGGGAGGGGGAGGGAGAGAAGAATGGATTAGGGGGAGGAGAACACACTTCCAAAGCTGCTTCCTTTTCAGGCCTCCTGTCAGAGCTTTGCAGTTCTTTGCCATTTCCACATGAAGGTCTGTCTTTATTTCACAGACTATACAGAAAAAACCATGTTTCAGCACCTTCAAAATCTTTCTCATAAAGTCTGAACTGCTACCCTTATGCAATGACTCACCTCTGACTTTCAGTCATAACAGTGTTGCTGTATCAGCATTCTTGGTTCATTCAGTTGGCGGTTGTGATGCATTTTCAGCTCCATAATGATGATGATGATGTGACAACTACCTATCAAAATTATAATTTTCTCTGCAGTTGTCTCTACCATCTCATGATGATCAAGCATATAATCTTCTGCACACTATCTTGCTAAGCATTGCTGCATGCCATCCAATGCAACGCTCATGTTCAGATTATCAATATGTGAACCCGTAACACCACTCAAAGTGAACCAGAACACTGATCATCATAAACTATTTTAAGCATCTGCAGCATTGTAGCGCATAATCTTCCCCAAGCACTGACAAGATTTTATGTTAGTCTTCTACTTCATATGATCCATTTCCTCACTCTGAAATATTTTCACAGACCCATCACACCAGTAGTCTAACATCACTTGAACAATTCCTCTCAGTATGCACTGTGAGGCATGCATGTTCCAAAATTCACAAGCAGGATCCAGCCTATCAGCCACTATGACAAGTCACTTGTGTTCCAGAACGTTTTGAAGCTACAACATATACCAAGCCCCTGTCACATTTTTGACCTTATGTCAGTCTTTTCCTTTGAATCTTCATTGCTGTGACCCTACAACTGGGGCAAAATAAAGCTATGCTTTTCATTTGCTTAAATCTAAAACAGAAACTCCAACTATCATCTTTCCCAGTATTGCAGGATGATATGGTCCAATATCATGCCTGAAGGTATAACTTACAACTGAAGAACATGACTGAAATTGATATGTTCAGAGGTATATAAGGCAATCTGCCTGCAAAGTTTATGAAAGTACAGTATTAAAGATTTTAATTAATAGTTTATAAAACCATGAAAAGTATTTAACAGAAAATATTGCTGTTTTGAGCCACAGAAAAGTTTTAACTACAGGGAAGGGACAGATGTTGGAGAGTTTTGTCTTCAGATGTTAACCTCATTAATTCCTCTGCTCTATTATACTGTCAGTCAATAGATGCAAAACAGGACCAATAAACTGTCTATTTATACAACATGTTTTTATTTGAGGAAAAACCTCTAACAAGTAAATAAAATTCTCTTCTCTAATAACCATAGCAGTCCAAAAGATGAGGCATCTACTGGAATAATATTCATACATTTCATGAAAATTGGTCAATAATTAATGCCTACAAAGTTCATCTCTCAACAAAAGCAAGTATTCCCACCCAGAAAAAGTTGCTCTCCTTTCTCTGCAGTTATTAATGCAAGGTGTCCTGCAGTGCATCATCACTACGTAATCGTGTCCTCACAGACTGTGCTTCTAATAATCAAACTGGTAAAACCCTGATAACACAAGGTCAGGATGGTAGTGTGGGTGTGGTAACACTGTCCACCCAAATTTTGTGATGGCCTCAGTGGTACACACACTTGTGTGTGGCCAGATGTTCATGGACAAGCAACAATTCTAACATTTTTCTTGACGAAAAAATGTGAGAAAGGCAAGCATTTGGACTTCTTAGTGTTCCAATACTGCAGTCAGAGTTCACTGCTGTCCCTGAGGCAAGAATTGCATAAGAATAACATCCTTCTCATCTCGAGAGACTGTAGCTAAAATTTTTCCCACGGATGGCACATTCTTCAATTTCTTCTTCCTTCAGGATGCTCTGTAGTGCTATGCCACTGATTGCTGCTTGGATTTGCATTCAGAACAGTAGACCCAGGTCTCATCTCCCCTGACAGTTTTTGACCGGATGTCCTCACTTCCTGCATCGTACTGGTAAAAAACATCAATGGCAGTTGCTTTCCTTACCTCTTTGTATGCATCTCTCAAAATTCGTGGCACCCAGTAACCACAGACCTCCAAATAGTCAGCTCTTCAAAAACTGCCATTAAACTGCCTTTACTGATGGGTAGGGTGGAGCATAATTTGTGTTTTTATGTGACAGACACTGCATATTATTTTATCAACCTGGTGATGTCAGGCATTATTGCAGCCGAAAGGTGACCACTCTGCGGAATGTCACAAAGTTCTGCACCTCCTGTTTCAGCTTCTTTCATCTGTCTTCCCCATCACCACATGACACTCATGTCTACAGTTGCTTCACTAACCATCTTAGACAAACATTTGTGAATAGAAGTTGGCTTGTCACCTTTCGCTACCAGTAACTCAGTCACTGCTCACTGTTTTGAATGATCAGTCTCTGCCATTTGAGGATCAAGTGTGGTGCTGCCATCTGTTGAGTGAAACAGTTGCGAATACTAAACAATTGTCAAGAATTTTCAAGGACTTCACTGATGCAGTGATTATTCCCCTAAAGAAAAAATGTAAGAACATAACAAAAAGGAAGCATTATTTTCTGGCTGCCCCTCATAACTGAATCGCATGGATAAAATTCAACAAGTGCTGATTTTCTGATAATTTCTTAGGATGTGCCTGGAGAAAGGTGCTTCCAATAACTCACCATAAAAGTTGTATCTACAACGCACAAGCAGATTGGCTGCGATGGATGTAAAATACCTAGCTACATCAATAACATTCTGTACTTTTCTCTTCACTTATAATGTAGTCTGAATGACAGAATCAGAACTTAAGTTGGAGATTTTAAAATTCTGAAAATTCAAAATATTACTAATGGAAATGTTGGCAGCTACAATGAAAAGTATGGGCATTATGGTCACATGGTGTGTGGAATTAATTAAGCACTAGACTGATACATACTACCTGTGGAAAAATGGCACTGAGTTCAGCTACTGCAGCTCTAATTTTCTCTGCACAAGGAACAAAGGTGTCTCGTCCTTCCAGGTCTTGCATGGAAACCCACAACTCCTGGATGCGTTTGGTGACTTGATCTGTACGCCTAACAACCTCCTCTGATGGAGGCAAGAGAGAGCTTGTGCTTGTCAGACCATCCTGATTTGGACTCGAACAGCGATATAAGCTCTGTGTCATCACAGGTCGTACCATGGCACTTATACTGTCATATTCATTCACACTGAGTTCCCGTTTCTGTCCAAACAACGCAAAATAATATTAAGATATACCACACTGTTCACCTAATATTTTTACAAAGTAAAACTACATTCTACAACTTCCACCTGAAAGGAAGTGGCAAACTTCAGCCAGTTAAACATCAGAAAAATAGCCCCTGTCATACCTGCTGGATAGGAACTTTGGTGTATCACAGAACTAGTCCCAACACTGTGACAAACATAAAAGTCCTTATCCTTGCCAAGAATCCAACTCCGACTCTGATTACAGCAAGGTACTTTAGTGGACAGGGTATCCTGATTCACTTAACACTGTTAAGAGTAATTAAGGTAAAAAAAAAATGGTATTTAAGAGAGACATAGAAGATATGACAAACACATGCATACAAAATTTTGGCTGAAAATATTCATTCCATGCACTTAAATTAAATTGATCATTTATAAAACCAACTAAATGCACTTATAATATACACAATATTACAGTCTTTAATTACTCCTACATGTTTCAACATACAACTTTGCCATCATCAGGGAATTCACACACCAACTTAAAACTTGCTAAAATATAATTGATTACAGCACTAATACTCATTACACGTAGCATTTCGCAGCATGATTCAAAGTACCAGGGTGTTGATATACCTAAACGTGTAGTAAGTATGATACGCTACAACAGTATTACATATACATCTTGTTGGTTTTTTGCAGTTAAATTAAAAATATAAAACTGTGAATAGATTTTAACCATATTCCATGATTTTATACTTTTAATTTAACTGCAAAAAACCAACACAATTTAATGGGTTAGAAAAATAGGCTGAGCCAATGTGAACTGGACTCAGTTGGTTCCAGCTAGGGTCCAATGCATGATTTCTTCTAAATACAGCAATCATTATTCTGGTTCCATGCAAACAAGAACTTCTTACAGGCAGGAATAAAAAGCTATCAGCTGTTCAAGAATGACTATGTCACTAAGTTATTAGCAAAATATAAACCCTTCCTTGCTATACCAGTCCCTAACCTTTAAACGACTTACATTCCCATATGGACACACACATAAAAAAACACCCTAAAAATTAATTTTCTGTATCTAGGCAACAAGCAAATTTACTGCACTTTTAAGACATGATGCACAATTTCTGTTTTATTTTCCACCAAATACCCTTTATTTCATAATTTTATCTTTTTTGTTCAAATAATATGACTTTCATAAAAAATGTGCTATATTTTAAAACCAAACTGGTCATTTAAAGGTTAAGTGAACAAAAGACATACTTGCATTTACAAGTCAGTGTGTTCCTGAATAAAATTCACTGACATTTATGAAAATGTAGAAAATAACAAGCAGAAAAGATATGACAAAACAAACAAGCAACAAACCAGAATTTTAAACACTGTATGGAGGAACCACCTAGTTTGCCTCTAGGTTCACAGGGACACCTACAGGGCTTGAAAGCTGTCAGATATTCAGCAGTATAAAAAGTGACAGTAGTTATGAAAAATTAAGATTAATATCACCAGAAAAAGGCATCATTTGATTCTATTTTCCGGTTCAAACTAGTTCTTCATTCTTGATAACAAAATGCGCATGCACATATTGAATAATATTAACCAGAAGTAACTAACAGAAATGTAACTTCACACCTGCAGGCAGTAAGACATCTATTCTGTTTTACTGAATTTCAGAATGTTAGCATACAGCAATTAAGTTTCAACACAATAATAATAAAAATGTGCTGGCTGTAACACGATGTAATAATTCTGTTAGATAACATCATCTTTAAAAAAACACAATTCTGCATGGAGAATAGATACATGTTCACACAGCTGAATGATCCAGGCCCTAAAGACCAACCAGACTAAGTCTGTTCACTGCTCAACAACACTGTGAAAAACTTTTAGTATCATGTAATTAATCAATTTTGAGTCATTCCACAAATTAAGTACAACTAGTAACACTTAGAATAAAGTGACAGATAACCAGCCTCCAATTACAAGTGATCCCCATCTATGAGGTGTGGTAGAAAAGTAATGAGACTGGCAACGCTGTGCACGAACCGACAATGCTGCTGCCTCCCCCTTCATATGGCAGTTAGGTTAACCCCTGCCGTAGACTCAGTACACGTTCGAACTAGCTACAGTTACTACGCGATTGTTGAGAGCGTCTGAAGTGAAGTTGTGTTTGTGAGGTGCGTTACGAAAATGGACCAGCAAAAGTTTGAGCAACGTTGTGCCATCAAATTTTGTGTGAAGCTTGGCGAATCTGCTACTGTGGCTTATGAAAAGTTACAAAGGGCTTATGGAGAACATTCCCTATCCAGGGCACAAGTGTTCAGATGGCACAAGTCCTTTTAGAAGGCCGAGAACAAGTGGAAGACGAATCTTGTGCGGGAAGACCTTCAACCTCAAAAACGGACGACAATGTGGAAAGAGTGAGGTCTCTTGTGAGGTCAGATCGTCGACTGACGTTGAGAATGATCAGTAGTGAGTTAAATTTGAACTGGTTTACCGTCCATCAAATTTTAACACGGGATTTGGACATGAGAAAAGTGTGCGCCAAGATGGTTCCAAAGAACCTCACGACTCAGCAGAAGGCCAATCGAAGGGATGTGTCTTGATCTTCTGGACCGCCTTGAGAGGGAGCCAGAATTCTTCAGTCGCGTTATCACAGGTGATGAATCATGAATTTTGGAGTATGACCCCGAGACAAAACGCCAAAGTCGGGAGTGGCACACTGCAAACTTTCCCCGTCCCAAGAAAGCGAGAATGAGCAAATCCAAAATCAAATCGATGCTCATTTGTTTTTTTGACAGTCAGGGGATCGTCCACAAGGAATTTGTGCCACCAGGACAAACTGTCAATCAAACTTTTTATCGGGAAGTCCTTGAAAGACTCAGGAAAGGGGTGGCACTTGTGCGACCAGGCATTGCACGCACTTGGATGCTGCACCACGACAATGCCCCATGTCACACGGCAGTTTCCATCAATGAATTTTTGGCAGACAAAAGCATTCCTGTGGTTCCTCAGCCCCCCTATTCGCCGGATCTCAGTCCCTGTGACTTCTTTTTATTCCCCCGGCTCAAAAACCACTTGAAAGGGCGCCATTTTGGTACTTTGGATAATATCCAGAAGAGCGTAACCGACGAGCTGAAAGGTATTCCAGCAGAAGCCTTCCAGCACTGCTACGAACAATGGAAACAACGCCTCCGTCGCTGTGTAGCTGCCCAAGGGAACTATTTTGAAGGGGATAACCTTGATTTGTAAAAAGAATAAAATTCATGGTTAAAAGAAAATCAGTCTCATTACTTTTCTACCACACCTCGTATTACATGCATTCAAGTAGCCACTATTGGTGAGGTAGTGCTTATAAGTTGCTTTCAAACAGCAATCACGTTCTGTGAGATTTTAGGCTTTTGCTATGGTGTAGTAGACGCCCACTCTGGTAGTTTGCTACCAACATTGTGAGACAGCGTATCAGTCCCATTCTTCAAAGGTCAAGATGTACTGAAATGTCTGTAATGAAATATCAAATGATGCTGCCAAGATAGAAGAGCGAAGACCTCAGCAACAATGTTACCACCTGAATATGCATAAGTCACAACCTTTATAACATGCTTTAAAAGAATAAACTTCACTTTACTTATCTGTTAGATCAATTTCATCTTCACATGTATTCACATTTACAGGCAAGGAGTACCTTATTATGCATTATATATTATAACAAATATAAGACATGTAACAATATTTAAAATTCACAGTTCATTTTAACAGGCTCTTCTCCAACTTAGGACCATACTTTAGAAAGGGCATACACACTTCTTACGATGGCAGATGAGTAGAGAGGCTGGCTTGAAAAATGACTCACTAGTTCTAGACCTTTCCAATAACATTTTAGACATAAGAATGCCAAGAAATTATAGGATAAATATTTTTGCACCTGATTCTTGTCCCACTTTCCAGTGTTTGCTGTGGCAGAAATGCAATGATGAATGTGAGGCGACTGGCTGCCACTGCGAAGTAATCCCTCACGAGGTTCGTACATAGACGCTGGTCGCTGTACAGACCGAGAGGACCTCACATCTAGCACTGCCTCTGTTTCTGCTTCATGGCCATTTGGCAGTGGCGAAGAACACAGTGATGATGATGGGAGACGCGGGAGAGATAATCCAGCATGCTGAATAATGCTACGCAGTTCACTGTTTTCACGTACCAGATTTTGAACCTGTAGGAAGTGAAAAAATGTAGAGACTGCAACTCGCAATCTTTCCCAAGGCTCTTTCCTTGAACGTTTTACACATAAGGTCCAAATAGTATACTGCAATAAAACATACTCACACTTTCAAAACATTAATAAAAACAGTGTATATAATGCAATATGAAAACTTTGATCCACAACATAAAGTTACCACGCATACATTTCCAGTAGTATGGTATTAAGCAAAACACCACGTGCCCCTGAATATGCTGTGCATCTGCACATCAAGCAAAATAAGTTAATGTAGCTCTTCTACAAAAGCACATGTGATGACTGACAAAACTGTAACATGAAGAAAAAGTAATAAGAACACATTACTGTGCTTACAACTATGCTTCAATATTGCTATAGCTCCCATCTGAATTGATTACCAGTGTTCCAAACTAAATCATCATCACATCCATCTGAAATGTTCAAAATTCCACACTTTGTTAAACTTTTAACAATTCACATATCTAATTTGGGTCATTATTATCTTCATTTTGGGATCATCTATCATCACACATTTTCATTTTTAACACCCCATACCCTTTTTAAGTTTGAACCATTCATTTCCAACAGTTACACATAATTAGTCACCCCCAAATGAAAACTTGTTGCAAATGAATGTATGTCAGCTTGTCAGCTGAGAATGGTATATTTGGCAAGGACAACAATGCACCCCACACCTACTACCTGCTGCAAGGAAAGAGATGGTTTCTGAGGTCGCAATTCTACCTTTGCCTAACAGTCCTTACAGCTTGTGCAAATGATGTTGCAAAGTCCAATACATCTTCAAAATATATATTAAAGAGATACCAACATAAGCAGGTAAAACACGGGAAAAAAAAGATAAAAGTAAAGTTCAGGTTGCATAGAAATTCTTGAAGATTATAAGACAAAGCTATCCCTGTATCTAAGCGCACCAAATCAGAAAGCAAGTATGTACCGTATATTCTCGAATATAAACCGCACCCAGTTTTTGGCGACTTCTTAAACGAAAAAAAGTAAGTTCGCGATTCTAATCCGCACCTTTCCTTCAACCACCCCTTGCCCACGGGGCGACTGATTGAATAATATTGGATGTTACCAATGCGTTAAAATACGACGCTACGCCTGGGGCCGATGAGTCATACCGATAGAGGCGGGGCCTTTCTCAACAGACGTGCGCAATCTCGTCTGAAGCCAGCTCACGCCTTAGTTGTTGAAACGTGGTAGGTGCTTGTTCCAATCTGTCGTGTACTGTAGTTGTGGAAGAGGGACGCCTGAAATCTAAACGACTCTCATATACGGCAAAGTTCAAACGTGAAGTTATTCGGTGCGCAGAGGAGAATGGAAACCGCAAAGCCGCTGCAATTTTTGGAGTTGATGAAAGCAATGTTCGACTGTGGCGGAAACTGGGTGGAGAGCATGGATAACGATTCAGTTATGAGTGATGACGGCGAGTCTGATGAATAATAAATTATAATAATAAATAATAAAATAATAGATTTTTGTATTGTATTGTATTGTTCTTACGTTGTTTATTAATTACGTTATTGTTATATTGTACAGCAGCTCAATCATTTTTCCAAAATCCAGCTCTAGACCGCGAATCTAATCCGCACGCGAATCTAATCCGCATCTGACTTTTTAGCCCTCTAAAACTGTAAAAAAAGTGCGGATTAGATTCGAGAATATACGGTATATGCGGCAGAACTCCATACGTTCCAGACATCAGCACAAGATGGAGGTGAATGGGCACAAACACACTCTGGTAGCTTTACCCCTACATAAATTTTCCATGATGTGCATTAGATAGAAGGCTGTGTAAGCCACACAGCTGTTCTGGAAGTGGAGCCAAGATGAACACCCCTGTTATTGCTAGGAACTAAAGTGTGCATGCCCATGAAATTTCAATGTGGTGAAGATTCATATTTTGGTGGTCCATGCATTTTAGTTTAATGTACTGGTGTTAATATTAGGTTTTGACTCACCATAACTAAAGAAGGTGGTGTAAATGTTTTCCTTCGGCTCACAAACACATGTCACATCTAACAAACACACTGTCCACTGCACATAAAAGTTGTGTAAGTTAAATGAAAAAATGGGAAGTGACTAACAACATCATCAGATAAAATAATGACCTATATTATTAAGGAATAACACACAGGAATGGTGAGGAGAGACAATTCTCATGCCAAGAGACTTAAGGCTGATTCACACATGTCACAAATTCAGATCTACACCATAATCTACAAAGCGAACAGTCCACATTTTAATGACAATGGCGTCACATCCTTCCAGCATGATAGTGATAATAACTTAAAAAGAATCTCAGATGCTATAACATGTTCGTGCCTGATTGCAGTCTCCTGTAAACTTGACGATCCACAACATACACAGTTTATTAGACAGAAGTTGCAAGGTACCTGTTGTGCCTCACTGTTGTGTCTGTAAATGTGAATAAATTTCACTGCCATTGTACGTTATTGCCACGTCTCCAAGTACGAAGTAACCTTTGCATGCAAACAGTGTGGCAATATAAGATCACAGAATTTCTTACAACTGGAAGTATAGTGAAAAAGACAATTTTTAAGGTCAGTATATCATTGGATAGTTCAGGTAAGATAACATGCATGGCAAGGAAGAAAATTTATTGAGGTATGACACCCGTAAATAAGGAGTGACAGACTTCAGTGGGCAGTTTCGTACACTGTTCAAACCATGTAACAGAAGAATGACTTAATAAAAGATGATACCTGGGAAATTATTAGATGTGAAAGATAGTATTAGAGTCTATGTGACTGGGATAACGACAAATACACCAACTGTGAGAGTAAGAAAGAGTAAGAGAAGTGGATTATTGCACAACACATGTGATAATTAAAAGACAGACACAGTATTATACATTTGTACACCTACTAATCTAACCTACACCAAGACACAAATCCTGTTAAATTCATTCCATGGAAAACATTCCTTCACTAAAAATTGCTAATCTTAGTCATTTCACACAGCAGGAAACTTACTGTTGACTGCAGAATCTGAATCTCGCTTCTCAGATCTCCCATCTCACTCTCTGAAGCTGCAAGCTGTCTCCTTATATTCTCTTCTATTGAAGACACACCACCATTTTGTAAAGAGTGCAACTTATTACTCTGTAACAATGAAAATAATAAAGTAACTTCAATTTACATTTAAACAGACAGAGAGGTGAATACACCAAATTTTAACCTCTTGCCATGCCATTTAAATTCATTACATCTTGATGCTATCACATCATTCATGTATCTCCATATGCTGAATACAATAAGAGTGACTTCTATGACTACCTTGAAGATTGTGGCAGCAAGCTGCTCTGCAACACTGGTACCTATATACTAACCCACACAGCATCATATACCAGAAGATGTATCTTCAAAACCTTTCAAGCTCTTCATAAGTCTTTCATGGGATTTTTATCTGGGTTGATATTTTAAGATCTTCTGGGATTTTATTAAAACTCATTCTGTCGACCATAAACGTAACGCAGACTGTTTTGAGATAGAACCTGAGTCTTTACAGTATGGACTTGATGTTTAATTATGTCATAACTGGCATGATATTTAGTTTGTATTATAACACATTCTAAACAAAACACAGCTAACTTACATTGCTTTCTAACACCTTTAACTCAGATTTATCTCTTGGTGGACCATTCCCTTTCTCTGCAGACACTGATGTAGACTCCTCCTTTTCCTGTGCAGCTGTTTCTTCCACTCTCTGCAAGAAGAATCACAAGAACACAAGGAATAATTAGAATGAGCTGCAATGTCCTAAAGTAGTAGTAATCACAAGTAATCTCTTGTTCAGTTCACATCTTCCAACCATAACCTAACTGATATTAGTTAAACCTTTGTTAAGAATGTCTAATTAGATACATTTCTGATGCCCTTTAATACAGTTATTAACTGTTTGGCACAGCAATTAAATGCCTGTAGTGATCTGCAGAAGACTGAAATTTAAATGGGAGCTGCATCAGAGCAGACATATTTATATGATGTTTGGTGCTTACAGCATCACAATATGTGTGTGTGTGTGTGTGTGTGTAAAACATTCAGCACTAAAAAGTAAAGATACACGAGATAGGCAATGTACGTACAATGTAACACTGTGGCACATTTGCATGTTTATACCTGCTTGGCTATCCTAACAGCTTGACACCATTTCACTTGAAGACAGTGCTTTTATGGCGATTTTATGTTGCCAGCAACAATTAAGTGTCCTTCGATCTCCACATAAAGTTCCCAATATTTTTGTCAGATTGTAACCAAATTTTGAGTTCCTCGACAAATTTCAATAACAGTCTTCAATAAAAACTTGCACAAAATCCATCCAGTCAGAGCCAATACACACAGACAAACGGACAGACAGACAGACGACATGATAGAGGTAACAGGTGCTTTACGTGAGTATGCAAATGCACCTAAAAACACCTGACCTTCTTGTGTTATACATATTCCTTGTTGGAACATATACAGTTTGAGACCTTTAAGTCTCTTAGAGTATCCTCCACCCTTTACAGTTAAGCTTTATTCTGTGTAATTCAGATAAATGTAACATATAAGCAAAAAACTCTTGATGTTATTAACACATTCACTGCCAGGTATTTAAATCCCCAAGGGTGTTAAATTGCCAGGGATTTATTGAATGTTAAACAACTAATGCGTTGTCTTATAAAAAAATCAATTACAAGGAAACTATAAGAGACAAAAATTTGAAATTTTGAGCACACCTTTAGTAATGTTTCAGAGTGTGATATCGTGTGTAGCAGCCTTCTGGATGGAGAGGAACACCGCAATGCACGCAAACTAATCTCGTTTCTTTCTTGATATTTTTCCGTATACACACTCGACATCTTGGTGCAGGTGTCTTGTCTTTCTTTGTAGGAGGGATATGCATGAGTTTATGGTTTTTCAATTCTCCATCAAGCCTGCCAGGTGGGTCACTTTTCGGGGCTTGTTTTGGTGGAGTTGGTGTAGGCGTTCTGCTCGAGTCTTGTGACTCGTCTGATGATGATGATGGTGTTGATACATCTTCTCTTGTGTGTATAAGATTTTCACTGACATCCACTAAGTAATCTAGGAATGATTTGTGGGAATTAGGGTTGGATTTTGTAAATACAACATAACTATTGAAAAGTGCACATTGGAGAAGGTAGAAAACACATTTAGGTTTTTTCTTTGTGATGCCAGTATGTCTGCTCGAGACATCTACCACAGCTGCAGTGTGAAGTGTTGAAATCATGCTTACGAGTCTCTTATATTGGTGCGTGAACAATAGTACATCCCGTTTCCTACAAAAAGTGACCTCACCCTTCTTCAACTTTTTTACCTCTTCTATCATGTCCTTGGGCAAACCACAATTTACTCTAATTATGCCACACACTCAAATTGATTTCTGAAGCAGTTCCTCAGCCAAATGAACACTATTATAATAATTATCTTGATACAGATGGTAACCCTTCCCTTCATAAGGCTCTAGCAGAAGACTTACTGTTTCAGTCAAGACCCACATTTGCCATCATATATCTGCATGTTGCAAATGTAGCCTGACATACTTTCACATACCATCCATATCAGAATACCATACTTTGTTATTTTACCAGGGTTGTATAAGCGAAAACACAAATGACACCGCCAACCAAGCATGCCTTCATCAAGTGAAATCTCTCTCGAGAATATCATTAGATTTGAAATGATTGACTACAGTGTCTAATATTGGTCAAATTTTGTACAGTCGGTCTTCATATGTTCCTACTGCAGTATTGTCGAAGTGTAAGTATCAGTGGATAATTTGAAATCTGTTCCTAGACATCGTTTGTGAAAAAATGGGTGTTAGTAAAATGCCTCTTGTAGACAGTACCATTCTAATTTTGGTTTCTGAATTACACCTGTAAGGAACATCAGACCAAGAAATTTCTTCATTTCATATATTGTCACAGGTTTCCATTGTTCATTACGTGCATATTTAGTAATGGGTCATAAGCATTGTCGCGATCTGTTGTTGTGTGTATAAATTTGTCTGGTTGACAACAATTTGAATGAGTTCTGGAGTGATGTAATTATCAACATATTCCATCATATCTGTACCATTTTGAACAGCAAATTGTACTGCTGGATTTCCTGTGAAGAGTGGAATACTTGGTTGACGATCTTTTTTACAAAACCCGTCTACACTAGGGCCCGACCCCGAGCCTAAAATGTCGTTCTCATCATCACTCTCCTCACTACTCGATATTTCCGGGACACAATCTGCGTCTGTATCTCTGTCATTCGCAAGTTCCTCATCAATAGAGGCCACTATTCTGCTTTCAGTTCTAAGCAATGTTCTTTTCCTAGTACCCACATTGCAATTTATGTATAAATAAACTCACAAACAACTTCACAGAGATGAAACACGCTACTGACTGCAGCCTCACAAATCACTTGCTCAGCTAGAGACTAAACATAAACGTTGTGATATATTTATGATAATTTTCTACCTTAATGTATGTGACCAAATGCATATATCTTTTCTAGTTATGTCAGCTAGGGATTAATAAAGATGTAAAATATGTTTCCTGACAGAAATTATTGTGTGCGTGGCCTATTTAAGGCAAAAGAGCAGAGTAAACTTTAGATCGACTAAAGTCGATGCTGGCAATTTAAAACGTAAATACTTAAACTGACCAAGGTCGACTTTCGCAGTGAATGTGTTAAAATAATACTGAATGCAATTTCCTCTTAAAGTACGAAAGAAATGAAGAAATGAGTTACATCTCTGAGCAAATAATTATAACATACATACACAATTTTAATCACATTTTTACACACTTAGTGGTTCATTCTACATAATTTATTATCACAATTTTAAAGCCTGCATTGCCCCTTATTGGGAGCAGTACAGGAAGTTCAATGTGACACACAATGCATTGTATTTACACTTGTACTGAACAGACATATTCTCACTGTGTGAGAATGACATATTTCTTCCAAGTGACTTGCTCAAAGAAAATGCATTAAACAGAATTGACTTTCCTATTCATGTAAAGGCAGTAATGCTGATACAGAAACAGAAGTTAATACATACTAATACGTACCTAATATTAAAGGAAGGAGATGTATAATACACATAAGGATTACTTCCTTACTAACAGAGAGCAGTATTTTGATATAAGCAGCATTTCTTTAAAAGGTTTGAAATGAAACTATCAAAAATGTCCAGCAATCAATAAGTTAATTACACTTACAAAGAAATGAATATTACTTTTTCAAGACAGTGCCATCTGTCTTTCAACAAGCTGAAATAATTTTTTGAAATTTGGCAACAATTTTACTAACCTCAAGCGTTTTACTCTTGCTTTCTTGCAGTTTCACACAACCTCCCTGTTGAGATAAAACTGCCATCTGTTCAGCTGCAATATAATCTTCATCTGATGCAACACTATCATACAGAGGCTCATCATCAGAAACTTCAGATTTTCTTCCTGGTTGATGCACATCAACATGAATTGGTAATGGACTTGCTGGTACCTTGTTCACTTGAGTTCCTTTAATTTCTGTGGACAATTAAGAAAGGAAAAATCATTAATTATTATGGAACACTTTTAATCTTAGTGTACATTAGTGCATCAGACGTTCTCAGGCTGTAGGGCTACAGTCTATCCCACTCATTTTAGTTTACCTTCCCACTCCCTGTTCCCCTACGATTACTTTTAATTTTACCCTTCCAGTTCCACCCCAGCCTTTCCAGTGACTACTTTTTAACACAATTCAAAGCATAGTTCTTTATACACTTCATATTTCTTCCATCCAAACTGCTTGCTCAACACACTGTAATCTCCAATTAACTAATCCTGTATTTATCAATCACTGGGTCACAAAGAATAATCCATGAGTCACAGGAAAGAAACTGATCTACATTCTCATAAACAGCAAAGAGGAGTAACCACAAAATGTGTGCTGAAAGACCTTGAAGCAATCTAACAATGCCCAATGAATTATTTCATAGAAAACCTTGATGCAATACTACTTACCTTGTGACACTACTAGTGATGATGACATAGGTGACTGACGACGTTTAGCGTCAGATAAAATGTCTATTATGAGCGTTGCAAATTCTCGTGCATTAAAACGGGCTAGCTTTTGACGGCCTTGATTCCGAGTGGATGAAAACTCTGGGTTAACTGGGAGGAACGGCACAGTGCAGCGTTCTGGAGCCAGAATTGTTGATGATTTCAAGGTTGATAACCAAACTAGAAGATAAAATATGTTTAATCAATATCACAAAAGAAACCTACAGCCATAAATGAATGTTCTTGCCCAAACTGCCAAACACCAGGTAACTTGACACAAGCAGTTTTAAGAAGAACCTTTGGCACATATTTTCTAGCTGCATTTTTCTTCAGTTAGTTTCATGCAAAATGCAAAGATATATTTATGCTTGATCACCATACTAAATTCCATATTCATGGTTTGGCAGGCATAAATGCTACTTCAAATTCAATGTCATGTAGAAAACAGAAACATTGTACAAAAATGACTAAACATCACTCATTCTTCTAGTGATTCAATTATAGAATGATCCATTCAATAGTACAGTTTTCTTCAAGAATGATAAAGATCTTCATCTGATGAAGATACAGGGTGCGGCAAAACTCCCTCCCTAATTTTGAAGGTGAATTAAAAAATAAGTACTCGAGATATAAAAAATTTATTTTCATATCCTAAACTTACAACATGGGAAGTTTTGTCTCATGTGATTTTGAAAATAATATCGGCCAAGTGGTGTCCGTCATTGTCCAAACACTGCTGCAAGCGACTTGTGAAGTTTCGCATAACTCTTTCGAGCATTTCTTGGGGTATACGGCGAATTTCTGTGCGGATTGCCTCCTTTAGGGTTTGCAGGTTCCTTGGACGATGTTTATAAACCTCGGCTTTGAGATAACCCCACAGAAAAAAGTCGCACGGTGTCAAATCTGGCGAGCGCGCGGGCCACGGAATATCGCCTCTCAGGGGATCAAGCGTCCGGGGAACATTTCCCTCGAAACCTGCATTGATGCTCGCGCTGTGTGGGCCGTGGCCCCGTCCTGCTGAAACCAGACATTCTCTAGACCAAGTTCTTCAAGAGCTGGGGCAAAAAAATTCTGGAGCATGCTCACATACCGCTCAGAATTGAAGGTAGCTGCCCGATTTCCCTCTTCAAAACAGTAAGGCCCAATGATCCCCATTCGTGACACTGCGCACCAAACTGTGACACGATCACTATGCAGAGGCTTCTGGTGGATTACCCTCGGGTTGTTTTCTCTCCAATATCGAACGTTTTGCTTATTTACACAGCCAGAAAGATGGAAATGTGCCTCGTCACTGAAGAAAACAACCGCGTCATGCGGTAAAGTTTCAATCATTTCTTCACATGCCACAATTCGACTATGCCAATCACGTTCTGACAATTCTTGAACAACGACCATCTTGTACGGATGAAGACAAAGGTCTTGATGAAGAATTTGCCGCACAGTGCGATCAGAGAGCCGAAGTGCGGTCGCATGTTTGCGAGCGGAGCGTTTAGGTGACTGCAAAATTGAGCGCCTTACTGCATCGATGTTATCGGGTGTTCGAGTAGTCCGAGGTCGTCCACCTCCCTTCCTGACAACAGATCCTGTTTCCCTAAAGTTTTTTACCCACAACGTAATCGATTTTCGGTCCGGAACTGCTTGGCGAGGGGAAATTTGGAACCGAGTACGGAATGCGCGCTGGACAACGGCTACAGACCCGTTTTGGCGGACGTACGCTTCCACGGCAAAAGCGCGCTGCTCGTTCGTCCACATTATGTTTACGACTGAAATTTTTTGTAAGGGAAACTTCCCATCTACCTGCCGCCATGGACGCCATCCCCACCCTTTTACGACCACCGCTCGCTTCACAATGCCCTATTGAAACTAGGGAGGGAGTTTTGCCGCACCCTGTATTTGTTTTTACAAATCTTCAAGGCTGATCACTATGATCACAAGGTATGCCAATGGACCCTATCATGAGCTACTAAAATCTTAATTTCACTACAATCCAGTTTCAATATTACTCTTCCACCTATGCCTAGGTTCCCACGCTGCTATTTCCTTGAAGCTATCGAATGAAGTAATGTAGCTTTCGAGCTGCATTTGAGTGTGCTTGTGGTACTAGTGCCATTGGTGTTTCGGTCCAGAACACATGTCAAATCACATAACAAGCAACTGTCAAATTTCAGGCAGTGGTATAATGGAAAAGTGAAATAATTTTACGATGTACTTTCAAGATAATGTAATCACATTACTGACTACACTATGGGCTGGAGGACCAAGGAATTGTAGTTTGGTTCCTGGTAAAAGCAAGAGATTATTCTCTTCTTCAGCATCCAGACTGACTGTAGGGCCCACCCAGTATACTATTCAATTGGTACCAGGGAGCCCTATCCCTGGGGGTAAAGCAACTGCAGCATGAAACTGACCACTTGCCTTCACCTTGTGCAGAGGTTAAGAATGAGTCCACCTTCAATTCCACGTCCCCATATGCCTCTATGGTGGCCACAGAGGCAACTTTACCTTTGACAGCCACATACCTCCAAAACACTACCTGCTACAAATGACAATGTTGCCAGGTTTTCAAACCTGAAAAAACAGCAACTCATACACAAGTAAATAAGGAACATTTTTCCAGTTGACTTCCCATGCAGTGCATTGCATATTCAGTACAGGCATATGACAGGTGTTACTTAGGTCCTAATACTTACTTGATTCAGTCTCTCTTCTATCCACTTCATCATATACATCCATTGCCAGCTCCTCAAATAAGTGATTTGGCAACTGAAATAATATTCTTAATAATTAACTTGTAGATAAAATACTAATGGCAATTTTCTCAAGAACAATTACAATGATTTTGATTAAATATTGCCCATTTTTACAAATTAATGAAATTCATTTAGAGTGTTCTTGTGGAAACAAAAAATATTAAAACAAGCAGGAAAGCACCACATGGAGAACATAATTACTTTAGGGCCAATCTATGTCAAATTAACGCATAAAAAGTGCAATTTCAACCTGACCATTTTGGATTTACATAACATGTGATGAACTTGCAGATCCCGCAGAAGTAAGAAGCCAAATTTCAGCTCTCAGCTCCTTGTAGTTCATTTGTAACAGGCATTCAGAATTCAAATATATGCCAGGTGAAAAAGACTGTTACCATTAAGGTCACCAGAACTCTGCATAAATGGAAGCGACTAGTTCTTGGTAATATCTACAGGAAGTGACTGATGAAAAAGGCCATGAAGTAGTGCCTGGCAATAATAATACACATAAATTGATGTTTCGGGGCATGCGGTAGCGCAGTTGGTTGAGGCACTGCGCTACAAGCTGGAAGGTTGCGGGTTTGATTCCCGATGGTGTCATTGGAAGTTTTCATTAACATAATCCTTTCGGTCGCACTATGACCCTAGGGTCGACTCAGCCTCTAACAGAAATGAGTACCAGGAATATTTCCTTGGGGGGGGGGGGGGGGGCTGACAACCTTACCACCTTCATGTGCCGAGTGTTTAGAAATCTGGGAGCCTTAACAACCTCCTGGAACCCTAAAGGCCTGTCCAGGCCTGTAATGGGATTGCTTTACCTTTACCTTTAATTTATGTTAATTGATAATAGTTGATAACAACAGATAATCAATAGTGATTGATAATATTCATAGCACACGTAGATGGCACACCTCTGATAGACGAAATTAACACTTGGTTTGCCCCAGGAATAAAGAATTGCCCCATCAGAAAATACATATGGAGGCTTGACATTTTGACAGTAGTTTTGGGATCACTATGAGATATGTCATAACAACTATAAACATGATCTGCGCTCTTCTGGGATATTATGTGACATCGTGTTATAATTGTTTACGGATGTTTCCATCTTCAAGGGTCAAGAGTCCGAGGACTCTTGACCCATGAAGATGGGACCGACACGTTGTCCCGAAACATAGGTAAACAATTACAACACGATGCCACGTAATATCCCAGGAGAGCGCAGATCTCATCAACATCGCAGTGGAAGCCTGAAATCAACTATAAACAAAATCAGTCCATGGAAAGGGGCAAGGTCATGAGATTTTTATCCCATGGAATGAAACTTGTAATATTTAAACTACAGGTTGAGAATAACTCTCCTGATTAAGAAACTCTAAACAATTTCCACAGCAAGTGGACAACAGTCACTGTAATAATAATAATAATAATAATAATAATAATAATAATAGTTTATTATTATTATTATTATTTTACTGTGAGTTTAATAAATTAAATAAAATAAAAAATATTCAAGGTTTTATATTTATTTTCAAATAAGTGTAGATTTGCAGGAAAAAAGCGACTCAATGCCTACCTGGGCAAAGACTGGGCATGTGGATAGTAATCTGCAACTCCTGACCACAAGGCACTTCCATATGAAAATTTAAAGTATTTCCAGGATTTTCAATGGCATGCAAACATGCACACACAAGACAAATGCAAAATAAAAAAATCTGCATTTTTAGCAATTCCAAGCCAAAGGTCAAGATGGATGACCTTCACAGTTTCTTCCCCATTACTGAATGCATGAGGTGAAACACTGAAAAATACATGTTCTCAGGTTTCCAATGCACTTTGACTTAGCTCTCTGTGCCTCATATGGCCAATGCTATAGGCATTAAACAGTGACAACTACTGTCAAAAACTGCTATCTTTGGAAATTCTGGACCACCACCATATAAAAACTATTACAGTTAAAGAGTGCTCAAAACTGGTATCTATATCTACATCCATCACACCTAATAACTCTGCAATTTTCATGCAAACTGGTGGAGGCTGAATTGTGAACTGTGTTGTTATGTCATGGAATAACCCTACATTCTTTTCTTTATATCTGACAATGAACATGCAAATTAACATTATATGCAGGATATTTATAATAATTATAAATAAAACAGGACAGGACCCAGGTGTCCTACATCTGTTTATGTTCATGATGATGATGATAAATAAAACACTTCTAAGAAGACTTTCCTGTAATACCAATAATTTCATTCCATTTCAGTACAATTAGTAATCAATTAGAATGAGTATTCAAGCTCAAGTAATGTCAAATATGATGATTCCTTACCAACTGAAGTTTCTTTTTGGCAGCTTTGGCAAACTCTGTTAGATCTACAGTGTCTGACATCTCAGGAACAATATAATGTTGACCAATTTGGTGATCTGGTTTCCGTGAACATAAATAATAGGCCAAACGATCTGTTAGTTCATACATGCATTCAACAAGACGATCTCCTAGATCTTTATGCCCTGACAACCTGAAACAACACACAAACAAATTTTATGCTACACTATAATTTACAGGTACACTGGTAAAATCATGTACATGAGTACACATTCAAAATGATAAAAAAAAACAGTCATAAAATACAATAGCAAGTTGTGGACATACACAAACAGAGAAAAGAATTATAAGACATATAAACAAACAATTATACAAAAATAATATATATAATTATATAATTAACAAAAATAAATATACAGCTACAATATTGGCCAGAGTGCTCCTGGATGATTTATAGTTTTAATAAGTTTAATGCATTGTGAGGGGTGTCTCATGCATGCATGCTACTCAACATTACAGCGCATACCCGGCCAGTTTCAATATTTGCTTCTCGTACAGTACATAGGTCAGAGATGGTTCAAACAGGGTGACATCACATACATCAGGAGTCTAAACAGTTCACAAAAACAAGCAACCATTACAAACTATTTATTTAATTTAAAAATGTACAGACAGCTCAAAAGTTGGTGGCAGTGAGGGGGAGGGAGTTAAAGTAAGTTGTGATGTTCTGTGTATGCACCAAATAAATTCAATTTTGGATTGCCCATGTTCTTCATTATTTGTGTGTCTTTTTTCATTTATTAACCTGAATAAATCAGATTCTACCATACACACCTTTCTAGACCAGTAACTTGCTATAATTTATTTTTCTACAATGTTTAATTTGAAAGAAGATTTAAATCATACCTAGCATAATCTATAGGTGTTTTTCCTTGACTGTCTTCAGCTCCAGGATCTGCTCCATACACCACTAACAGCTCTGCCTGTGACACCTGCCCTGCCTTTGCTGCAACATGCAGAGGTGTAGTTCCCTTTTCCTGCTCGACAAAAAGATTATGGATATTTGTACCAACATCACAATCCTTCACAAAGGGCTATTTATACTACAGACAGAAACACATCAAGTTTAATTACTGTAATACCCCTGAAAGAGCATAACTTAAATAAATCTTCATTATTTGGTTCTTACAATTCTTATGATAATGCTTTCAACTGCATACATTACACAGCACTGAGTGTGATGGAAACACAAACATGGAAGAAGATTGTCGTAGTTCATTTAAAAGTAAGATCCTGATATTCATTTACAGTGTCCAAGGACACAAAAACACACACACCACACACACACACACACACACACACACACACACACACACTGTCAAGCAACCTGGTAGTCCAGCCAAAATTTTAACCACTTGCCTCCTGAATGGAAGTCACCTAGCATACCAACTTGTCTGGAACAATTCCAGTAATCTTGGTATAAGACTTGAAGCATAACTGACATATTTATTTAGTATTATCTTGGGAATACAATGAGGCAGTGCATCAACTATTTACAGATTTCAAGAAAGCCTATGATTCAGTTAGGAGGGAGGTCTTGTATAATAATCTCACTGAGTTTGGTATCCCCATGAAACTAGTACAGCTAATAAAAATGTGTCTACATGAAACCTATAGCAGAGTCCGGGTAGGCAAACATTTGTCTCACACATTTCCTACTAAGAATTGTTTGAAACAAGGAGATGCTTTATTGCCATTGCTTTTCAACTTTGCTTTGGAATATGTCATTAGGAGGGTTCAGGCAAAGCAGGAGGGCTTGAAATTAAATGGTACACATCAACTTCTAGTTTATGCTGACGATGTTAATATATTGGGCAGAATCATACATGCTATAAAGAAAAACACAAAGACTTTAGTAGTCACTAGTAAGGAGATTAGTCTAGAAGTAAATGCTGAGAAAACTAAGTACATGGTCACGTCTTGATATCAGCATGCAGGACAAAATCACAACATAAACATAGATAATACATCCTTTGAAAGGGTGGAACAGTTCAAATATTTGGGAGCAACCCTAACAAATCAAAATTCCATCCAAGAAGAAATTAAGAGCACACTGAAGCTGAGGAATGCATGTTCTCATTCAGTACAGGATCTTCTGTCTTCCAGTTTGCATGTAGCACATATGGGGGAGGGGAGAGGTGCATACAGGATTTTGGTGGGGAGACCTGAGGGAAGGAGACCACCTGGAAGACCCAGGCATAGATGGGAGGATAATATTAAAATGGATCTTCAAGAAGTGGGATGGGGGGGCATGGACTGGATTGATATGGTTCAGGATAGGAACAGGTGGCGGGGCTCTTGTGAATGCGGTAATGAACCTTTCGGTTCCATAAAATGCAGGGAGTTTGTTGACTAGCTGAGGACCTGTTAGCTTCTCAAGAAGGACTCTGCTCCATGGAGTTAGTTACTTCCTGGTACATGGTGTTGGAATGCAATGTCAATTCTACAACGTCCAACCCTTCCCAAGTTTCGAGAAAGTAGTCAACTGGTCCAAAGGGTGCTAGTGATACACACACATAATGTGTGCACAAACACGTGTGTGTGTGTGTGTACGCCCATGTGTGTGCATACTTAATGTTACCATAAGATTTTATTAAACATAATGCAGCCAATGATCTAGAATTGTTACATTATAGACGCACTTCTTAACTTTGAGTAGTTATAAAGTAAATGTCATCAACACGCCTAAGCTACACACCTTACAATACACACCGTATGGTATGCCGCTCCACATATTATTGATCTTGGTTTTAGATGGAGGTGAGTAATCAGCTTCATGCTCCAGTTCTATTACTGATACAGAGAGAGCTTGTGATAGTTGTACCAAATTTTTTTATTTCAAACTAATGCTAATTGTGCGAATACATGTACGTACCTCATGGAAATAATTTGGGTCTGCTCCTTGAGAAAGCAGGCGAAGACTAGTTTCTAAGTTGCATGTACGAACACTTGAGTGAAGCTGCCTACTGAGGTCATCTTCCAACAATAAAGTGTCATCTTTTCCTGGTCGAAACACAAATGCCAACATCTGATGTTTTGCTCGAATGAAATCTGCCTTGGTTGGGCTAGAATGTGGGAATTTTATATACTATCAGTATCCAGAGTAATGAAAGGAAAAATTGCAGTCAAAAGTGCTTGTCTATTCAGTCATACAAAGATAATTTGCAGGTCTCCCAACCATGTCTTTCTGCACTGTACATCAACTATGAAATTAAAATAAGTTAAAAGATAATCTGTCTCCTCTACACACACTCAGATTTGATCTACTTTTAAATTAGGATACAGAACATTTTTTTTAATTCTAGGAATAGTACCCCTCATGCACGAGAGTTTCACCTGTAGTATTAGGGCCTTCACAGTATGATTTAGTTATTGTAATGCCTACTGCTGTCACTGAAAGCATCATGTGGCTGATTTCACTATGTGTACTTAGGGATATCGCAAAAAGAGGGATAATGAACTTCACAGAGTTCTTAATACCACTTCATGATTAAGTTGGTTATGTTTCAAGAGAACTGGAACAAAAGCTTAGTGTTTACACTGCTCAAACAAGGCTGGGTTTGGAGGCTGGAGAGCTGGCGAGTTGCACAGAGATGACAGGGGCACCAATACAAGCTTGGTATGCCATGTGGCATTGTCCTTTCAGATTTTCTGCCCAAAATTTTATACCAGTTCATTTTTCAACTTTTCCATGTGTGTCCCATGTCCCACCCAATTCATCAAGCTTGCTTTTACCACCCTAATATGTACTGAAAAGTACAAATTCTGAATGCTGAATGTAAAATTTTCTCTAGCCTCCAACACTTCCTATTTTGTAAGTCCAGATATTCTCATCAGCCCTCAATCCATGTTCTTCCCTTAGGATGTAAAATCAGCATACCTTGTTTTGGGCATGAAATAAACATCGCATACAATCTCTACCTAAATATATGTTTACTGTTAAGAACTGTCGATCTGAAGGAACAAAATTAATTGGGAGACAGAACCACAAGTCATCACATACAGCACATAACAATATGCAGATGACTTAACTTTAAGAGTACAATTTCTGCCCAGCACACTTACATTTCACTCATAAATAACAGAGATTCAATATTTTATGTTATAACTGTCAGTTCCCACATCCTGTTGGCTCATTTATCATATCAATGTAGCCCATTCAGCCAACCATCTACATGCACAGTAGAGTAGCAGTGGTATGTGGCAAACAAAAGCTGTCAGATAAAGGACCCTGCATATATATGGTAACTTGTAAAATTTAAGTATCTGTACTACAGCTGTCAATCACATGTCAGTTTCCTTCACAACGAACATCCTTTCAAAATTACAATCCTTTCATAGTTCAAAAATGTTTTCCTATTTTTTACTTCATTACTTACTGTAGAGGATCCCTGCTTTGAGGTTTCCTTCGCCCTGATTTTGAATGCATTGGATCCAATAGTGAGTGTTCCCAAACACTGTTGACACCATTGTTGTTGAGCGTATGTACCATCTGAAGCAATGTACGATTCCATGTTCCCTTCTTCAATGATTTTACTTGAGAAACATGACGTCCCAAACTTCTGTGAATGCTGCAACACTCATCACACAACAGGATACCTCTATTAACTGATGCCCATGAAGGATCTGTAAGAAAAGATACGCCAAACAGATTCACGGGATTATACAACATAGTACTAAGTCATAAGTAACAGTTGTGTTACAAAAAATGTGTAAAAAAGTGCAAAGTTGTTCATACAAAAATAGAGTAAACTGGGGTGTAGGCCTACCACTAGTTTCTCTAGCCATTAATTCCAGGACAAAGTTACCAGCATATCAGGTACATTAGATAATGGATATCTTGGACAGTAAAATTGCAAACTAAAATATAAAAATGCTTATAAGGAAGAAAATATGAAGTCTTGGCTTTAGTGATAAACTAGACACTAAAAGAACACATTATCATCTTAATGTGGTGGCTATACTCTGGCTAGCAGTTAGTTCCTGGCCTCTCACCATGGAAACCCGGGTTTGATCCCAGGCCATTCCATGTGATTCTTGTTGTGGGTGAAGTGGCACTAGGACAGACTTTTCTCCGAGTTCTTCAGTTTTTGTACACCATCAGTATCATTCCACCAACACTGCATATTCATTCTTTCTAACTGACAGCACAAGAAATAACCATTAATGTCGAGCATATCCGTGGGCCTCAATGCTAGGAGAGGGGCTTGTGTACATGATAACAGATTTGATATAAAGAAAACACATTGCATTTATTATGAAAGATGATCACAATAACTTACAACTAATTGCTGAAATGTTCGCATCAGTTTATTCAAAGGAGAAACTAATTTATACAAATGGTTACTTCGGACTGGTCCATTAGAAGCGTCATAATTAGATTGTGTTTACCAGCGAGGTTTGTGGTTCTCACAGCGCTGCTGTGCTTTTTGCAATGCCTTGAAGACGAAGGCAGTAAGCTCCTCCGAAACGTGGAAACTATGTACCAATACACACGGTCACACATCCCAGAGGACTAAATCTTCACAAGCTTACTTGTTCTGCCGTAAAATTTGGTTAATTAGAACGGAGTTGACAATGACTCACCCGATGATCCACAATCCGCGCACTCCTGGACATTCCTTAATTTCCCTTTGGACATCGAAATTGACATTATAAAATCTCATTAATACATTTGTTATGAATTCCCACCCACCATTTCATACACATAAGCCAGTATGCTCATTACATACGAATAACAAAAGTCTCTCCTATTTGCGGTATCATCCGAGCATCACATCAACCACGACCAACGATTACTCTCACACCTAGCTCTAATCACCACAGATTATAAGAGTCTAAGGATCCCAACACAGAATACATTATTTATATTTGCATCACTTATATTCGCTTAAAAATTCAGGAACAACATATTCAACGTATTTACTTTCTGTATTGAGCATTATGTAATATTTGAAATGCAATATTAAATATTAAGTCTGCAGTTGTCCCTCGTGGTTCAGAGTTGCATGCATGAAGAATGGTGCTATTAAGCATGTACAGATATGTACAGTCTGTCCAACTAAAATCAAGCGGCCGAAATTTAGTAGGTCCCGAACCGGAAGTGACGTAACATACAGTAGCCATCATCCTTTAGAGTCGTTTGTAGTTTCCCTATTTGTATCCGTGGCGTTTCTGTGTCTTCCATCATAGTCATTCACGCCGGATATATATTAATAACCAAGACACCAACACGCTTGCTTCATTTCAAGTTAAAACACGAATTAACGTTCATTAATTTTCCTAGGCGTGTGGATCGCTAACTCTGCTGCAGAGGTCTGATATTAAAACATTGCACTTTATAAGTGCATTCACTTATAGCCTAGTACGTTAAAGCATGCTACGAGTGTTCTCCACATATTACATGTATTGGTTCGAGTCCCGGTAGAGGCATATTTTTTTTTTCTTTTTACGCATATTGTATTCTCACAAACACTAGATTACAACTGTGTAGTTACACACCTATTATTTAATTATATGTTTCAAAAGTTGTCTGTGCCGCATTGGCAAATCTAGAAATGCGAGTGATAAATATATTACTGCTATATTTATAGTCCGACACATGTACAATTTAATAACATTAATTGTGTAATTTCACTGTCCTACATGTTTCGAACCCTTAATTTGGGTTAATCTTCAGAGACTCATTATCTCAAATCACACACTTGTGGTGGATGTTTGCAGGCTTCTTTACAAGAGATAATGCAATACTTCCACTCAGCTTATTTATTGTTTCTTCAGCAACTTATACAGGATCTCAAGATGAGATATATAGTTTGTAATGTGTTAGCCGCACGTGCAGAGTGTGCTTGTATGTAGGTGCCCTGCAGTGGAAAGCGGAGCGGAGACAGGAGCGCACGGAAGTGTGCCCGCTTGACCAGTGCTGCTTGACGTAGGTTGGTCCCGCCCAGTGGTGGGCGGATCTCTAGTTGAAGCACAGGCCGTTGAGAGCGTTGTAGTCGTGCTTTTACGGGAAGCGGCAAGTGTACCGTTTTGTTTTGCCGTGCTGTTGTGGGAACGGCGAGGTGTACCGTGGTCTGTAGTGGGAGTGTTCCCACACACGATTTATACCAACTGGTACAATTGTTTACATAGTAAAACATGAATTCTTTACAATTGTGCATATACACTGTTTAAAATAAATAAAAGGTGAAAATTGTAGTTGTTGTTTGTTTCTAGTATTACATTGGATAAAATGTTAAAAGTTGTATAAAAGTTGAATAATCTGTGCTGTTTTGATATCCAGTTTATCGGAGTTGGTTGCCTGCTGGGTGGTGAGAACAGTATACTAAATGCAGGAAACCTACCCCCGTCCTCCCTCCCAGGAAGAGTGATGCCCTTTGGACCCTCATATCAGACGCTTGTGATGAAGTTGCTTCGTCTCAGCGTTACTTGCGGTCACTGACTGAGTCCATGCAGAGACGAATGCATGTCCTGGATCAAGTTAGAGTTCAAGTATAATTTCTGTAATATAAAAATAGTTGTCATTTTGTGAAGTGTGTGCATTGTGTTATTACAGTTG
The DNA here is from genome assembly GCA_021186555.1 of Reticulitermes speratus. NCBI lineage: Eukaryota > Metazoa > Arthropoda > Insecta > Blattodea > Rhinotermitidae > Reticulitermes > Reticulitermes speratus. The sequence continues at coordinate 21,820,302 of JAJKFL010000002.1, forward strand.
ATATAGCACTACACTGCATAATGTAATGTAGTGTTCACCAAAGAATGTCAGGTTTACATAACTAAGAAGGATTGGATTGGCAGGGTATGTGGCATACTCATACATGGGCTGTTTCAGAAATGGTATACTCTGTAGGTCAGAGAAACTGAATGGAAGAGAGTATAGTTAACAGGTCATTTTTCACAACTGAATGGAAGAGATGAGTTGGGAGGCCTAGACATTAATAGAAGGTATTACTATCTTACATAATGTGTAATGTTGCTGATGGGATTGGTCTGGCTCAGGGTGCTTGTAAACCCAGAAAGAGTGTTAATTCTCTATGTAGTGTGGCAGGCAGTATGTCCTGACCGAAACCTCAGTACCCACCAGTGAGACTACACAGTCCCATAACTCGGAAGACTATAATTTTAAATCTTAATATTCTGCATTTTTCATGCATTGTATCACAATTCCAAAACAAATGAATACACGTATTAGGCGATAAATATATATCTTATTACTTTGAATGTAAAATAATATTTCCTAATAGGTGTATTTAGTAGGTTTGTAATAATTTTGAAGTTAAGCTATTTCTTTTAGTGCCAGTATGGCAGAGTCAAGGAGGAGAGTAATATCCTACATACAATGAAAGAAGAAAGGCTAACTGGATTGTTCACATCTTGCACAGAAACTGCCTTCTAAAACACGTGATTGAAGGAATGTTAGAGGGAAGGATATAAATGACGGGAAGACGAGGAAGAAGGCGTAAGCAGCTACTGGATGACCTTAAGGAAAATAGAAGATACTGGAAATTGAAATAGGAAGCAATAGATCGCGCCGTGTGGAGAACTCGCTTTGGAAGAGGCTACGGACCTTTCGTAAGACAGACTACAGAATGAACGAGTATGATAGGAGTGGGGGTGAAGGACAGCCTCCTGCTTAGCCGATATCATTGTAAATAGTTCTATAAGTTACCACTAGGAGCATGCCTTACCCACAGCCAGTGAGCGATGCCGACTACAGTAACGCACGAAGGCCCGCGTGTGGTGTTATAGTGTTACCTTTCTATGGGGTTTGCAATCTGTTAAAGGTATTAGTTTGTGGTCCGTGAGGAGAGATGTCTTGATGGAAGGAGGAAAGACGTAATGCGAATGTAGTGTGTAACGGGGAATGAGTTTGTAAATATACTGCGTTGAAATGCCTTCCATTGACTTTATAAAGAGTGAATATCCGTTACATTGGCTAGTGTGGAACAATGAATATAAAGAATTGGATAAGGAGTTGTCCAAGAAAGCGACTAGTGTAAGTGTCAAATACATTTCAGAAAGAACATATTCTAAGACAAGTCACTGCCTGTATTTATGGCTACAAAGAAAATCATTTCATCGAAGTTAAGCTTGTATGCTGGAAGACCTATGACTGTAACGTGATGGTTACGTTTGCTTACATCGTTATTTTGAATCGGAGTATTTTTTAACCCGTTTCTAAACACGACTGTAAAATGAACGAATTAAATTTGAAGTAGTGATTCGAATTGTACGTTTCTTTAGATGCTACCGGTGGCAGAACATAACAGATTAAGTATCTAAGGATATCATTTATATGAAAGGAGGTAAAAGCCCGTGTTTCTTACTCTTTTCTTACCGTTGCTGATTAAGTAGATTATTTTCAGATTTTAGACTGTGTGGCATAGCATGTGTGTATATACTTCAGAAGTACAATTTTTTTTTTACTTCTAACAGTTGCAGAAAAGTCTGATGTTAATAGCCTCCCTTCTGGACAGTGTATGTACTCTGTAATTCTAGCCTGGTTGTTGCTGTTCTTCCAAGTTGCATAGGGTATAGGAGTGTGTATCATGCATGTGCCTTATGTCTGATCTTCAGTGCGCAGCCTGTCAAACATATAACCCATCAGGTATACAGGAGATGCAGTACACACATATGTCTGGGACCTTAAGTTGTAGGTCATCAGCCCTGGCTAGGAAGAGAACTGACATTTGGTCACATTTTTGAAATGCTAGTGTCTTTGGCTGAAATTTGCACAGTTCTTGTGTTGAACCTTACAAGGAATGTGTTGATTTTCTTGACAGAAGTGGCCATTATATAAGGTATAGTCAGTTTTTTTTTTTTTTTTTTTTTTTTTTTTGCGTTGAATGTGATTTCCATTAGGTTGTTTGCCAGAAGGCCACTGTGTTGTATTTATTCAGTGTAGAGGTTTCTTAAGATGTTGGACTTTCTTGTTGATACTTTCTGGGTGACATGGTGCCTTGCCATGTCAGATGATTGTAGAGGCAATGTGCTGTTTTGGACTATTATTTCATTCAGTGAGCTGTTTTTGAGAAAATCAGTGAATATTGACTTGAGCTTCAATTTTAAAGTAGAGGATACAGTAAATAAATAGGCCAGATTAAATTAATATGGCAGGACAGAAGTAGATATGGATAAGAATAAGACAGGAACAGTTTATTATCAGAATATATGAAGGTTGTTGACATCCAGTGACATATTTTTCATACAAAATTCTATGAACATCTTCATTCTCAAGCTATTAACTGGCCCAGACAAACACGTTTTCTGACATATTCATGTTCACATGCATGAATGTATTTTCATGATGATTCCATAAGTCTGTCTTTACATATAAAAATGGGACAGTATACACAAACGTACAAAGAAATGGATAAAAATTTGTGATTATAGGATCTTTAATTATTTTTATAATGCCTTCCAGTTTGACAAAGAAAAACGTGATGCTCGGGGTCGTACACCGCTCATGCTGGCGGTGACTCTTGGCCATCTTGAATCAGCTCGAACTCTTCTGCAACATGCAACCAATGTTAATACAGAGAACAGAGAAGGATGGACAGGTATTGTATTCATAGCTGTTTGTGCTTGGAAAATAGACATTTTAGTGTATATTTTTAATATGTAATTTTGGTTTTTGGGATTGAGCCATAATGTGGATTGAAATTCTTTCAGTGTGCATTGCTGTCACTCTGTTCAGGGTGAATTAGGTGGCAGCAGGATTTGACCCAATATAAGGCCACACAGTGGAAGTAAGGGGAGCAATATGAAGAATGGTACTGATCAGAGGGAAGGAACCATTTCCCAGAAAGAATCTTATGTTAGCAGTAAGGGTGGGGATGGTGCTGTTCAATGGGATGGGACCCTGTGGTTAAGAAGAAAGGAGGGCCACAATAAAAGTTATAATATGCTACATGGGCCATTGTTAAAATATTTATGAACATTATACTAAAAATAGTGAAAATTTATGCTGTTCAATTAAAAGGTTTGTCTGCCTTTGCTCTGCAAGAGAACTAACATTTGATTACACTTTAGAAGTGTCGTGTAAGAACACATCAGTGATTCTTGAACAGATCCTTATTTTGATTTGCACATGAAAGTGCCTGTTCACATATATATGTGCTGCCAAATACACCTGTCAAATTTTGTGCTAACTTCTGTAACCTGTGAGCATCAAGGTCCTGGCAAAAGGAAAGGTACGGCAAAGTTGCCCTGTTCCTACCATTGAAGGTATGTGGGAGAGTGGATTTGTGGCTTCACACATCTTGATGTCACTATTTGATGGAGGTGAGTGGTTAGCTTCTTACTTTGACTGCTTTATCCTGAGGGAAAGAGTTTGAGGTACCCATTGAATAGGACCCTGGCTGGTCCTTAGAGCTAGTCTTGGACGCTTTGTAGAAGAGAAAAAATTCTCACTGGTGGCAGGAATTGAACCACAGTTCCTCAGTCATCCAGACTGTAGCCTATTCAGTATACTGACTGCTACATTCCAGCTTGCAAGGTGCTGGAAAAGAAACATAAATCTCCCTGGTTGCAGCTACTCTGCAAAATTATGTCATACTGCAGTTCAGTCAATTCAGGTTTTTTCTGGAACATCACAGACTTCCAGTGGAGAGTGGATTTTGAAAGAAACATATATTTGTTTCATGGCTATGAAAGTCATTAATTCTCAAGGCATTGATAATTTCTGCAGCAGAGACTCTTGGAAAGCAAACATTACAAATTGAACCATATGAAGAAGAAGAAGAAGGGGGTGGGGGGGGGGGGGGGCACAAGTTAACATTTTCCAACTGTTTCTGAAATAGTTTCACCTTAATTTCAGTAGCTGTGACAGCCAAAAACATATTGGCAATGAAGTTCTCTTGATCCTGAAGTTCAGTTGTGAAGGTGGAAGGTGTATGGAACAACCTCCAGATTCATTTTAATGGCAGACTGTGATGTTGATGTTTAACCTTCATGTTCTACAAGAGAGCTAGACAGAAAATTGTGTTCATCATGTTGAAAGTGTACTCATGTATGTGTCATGTGTTTTCTAGTGGTCCAGGAAGCTGTTGCCACAGGTGACCCAGAGTTGTTGCAGCTAGTTCTTGAGAGAAGGGACTTCCAAAGATATTCAAGCAGAGTTGGTGGTATTCCAGAACTGCTACAGAAACTTAAAGAGGTAAGCATAGACCATTGTACTTAAATGCACTATCTACTGTGTATAATGACAGGAATAACATAATCAACGTGGAGTCTTTTCCATTTTCTTCCATAATAAAATGAACCTTGTAACATCCTTCAAATATGACTCCCTAACAGTGCTGCTAATGCACTATTGGAATATTTTTGTCATTTGCTGTACACCTTATGACCCACACTGGGTCACATATAGGGGCTTCTTTGATAAAGATATTATTTATTTAGGTAAGGTGCAAATGAAGGGGGATTGAGACATAAACCTATTGTGATTGTGATGTGATTGCATTTTGTCCTAGAAATTATTACAGAATGATATTGGACACACCCAGAGAGTAGTTACAGTAAACAGTATAAGAATTACAGTAAAAGCAAACAAACACGTAAATCTGATATAATTACATACATGTACAGGACCATATAAGACACTGATTAACATAGTACACAGAAGAAAGCACTATCAATTACAATACAGAGATACATCTTTAACCGAGTTCCTACAAATTAGGAGTCAACTGTCATCAATTCTTCCACTGAATAAAAACTCGTTTCAAGTAGGAAGTTTCTAAGTATCTTCTTGAATTTTATTATATACTTAACACTATTAATTTTGCTAGGTAGTTTGTTATAAACAAGCACACCATTGTAAGAAATACTCTGTTTGAATAGTTCCGTGTTGTGGCTTGTAATGAATAAATCTGACTTAGTCCTTGTATCATGCGAATGAAACATAGAATTAGTTTTGAATTTACTTAAGGACATTTTAATGTATGCAGAATTTCATAGATATATATACAAGGCAGTGTCATAATCTTTAATTTCTTGAAATATGGTGTGCAACTTGTGGTGCTTGAAATATTAGCTATTAATCTTACTGCCCTATTTTGTAGTTGTTGTGCCGCAAGGTTCGATCCTCCGAACCTCCCACTGATTCGAATGATCGTTCCCTGGGGCGCAATTAACTTAGAACCGGGCGTCAGGGCTTGGAGTCCCGAAACCCGATCCGGTAGCGTGCCACCACCTCCCGTATAGGTATTTAATATAAAAAGGACGCAGAGGCCGCGGGAGGTCGGTCTCTACGATTGACTTCTCGGGTTTTCGGAGCGAATGGGTTTCGTAAGGGGGTAAAGAGCAGTATGCTGTATATATAAATCTACAAAAAACAATATTATTAATTCAAAAAAAAGTTACATTATTTTACATTGGTAAGGACGAGGCGACAACGGCATATTAGCTTTAGTTCCGCATATTAACCCAACCAACCAAACTAAACCAAACCAAACCAACCCAAACTAAACCAAACCAAACCACCAGGGACATTAGTGTCTCGAAAAATAAACCTTCCTACCTCGTGAGATTGACACGATGGTTATTATGAGCAGAGCTGTGTTGGCCTCCATCTTTGGACCGGTTGGTCCCCCCTCAGGATGGTGATGATCTGGTCCCCTCGTGGTTCGTGACCGAGACACCCCTCGGTCTCGGCAACCAGCGGATCGACGACGGTCGACGTAGTATGATGTCAAAAGACGCAAAAGACCCCCTCCCTAACTTTGGCTACTCTTTTATATTCAAAGTCTTCCGCATTCGCGTTGCACTCCGATGTCAGCGTTTTACGGTTTAGCGACCTCGTCCAAGCGTCGCAACCACCTCTGATCAGCATAATTATTTCCTTATAAACTCTACAAGGTTTCTTCACCTACATGCTGGCTCAACACTTTGCGCTGTTTCCTGGTTTTCACAATATCCAACTTACACATACCTTACAACATTTCGTTTAACCTGGGGCGGTTGGTTTTCACATTAATTAATTAATTATACCATAAATGTCACTACATTATAGTAGTTAACAAATTTTCTTAAGATCTCTAACGTTTCCCCAGAATAAAATACCGTACTTCAAAGATGAATGCATATATGCAAAATACATGGTTTTAACAATATTTTTATTTACAAATGACTTGATTGTTTTTATTGCAAAACAAAGTTGACTTAGTTTAATTACTACTTTTCCCATGTGAAAATACCAATTTAGATTATGGTCTAGCCAGGCTCCCAAAAAGTTTGTTTTGGATACATAAGTAATTTGTCTATCTTTCAATATTATGTCAGAAAATACTATATGTTTATTTAATTTGTGATGAAAGCCTAATGCCAATGATTTATCTTTATTTATAATCAATCTGTTATTGTCAAACGAGGGTAAGATAATTTTATTAATTTTATCCAAATTTAAAGTGAGATCCTGTATGTCTTTACCAGTTATTAAAATGCTAGTATCATCAGCAAAGATTGTGTCTGTATGCTTAAAATCAAGAGATTTCAGTGTTTGGAGCAGACGGTTTATGCCTTCAAAGCCAGGAAAAATATTATGTACAAGGTGTCTGGTGCCCTCTTTGATTTAGAGCTAGTTTTTTTAATGTTATAAACATATGTTCGTTCAAATCAATTTGTCTTTAATTTTGTGCACTTTGAGTGTACTGCAAGTAAGGGGCAGGACTTGCTTATAAAGGCAGGCGGCTGGTTGTGACTACAAAAGGTTAAATGGTTATGAGAAAATGAAATTGTCAATTGAAATGGTACTAAGGGGACACTGAGAATTTTTATTTATTCTTCTTCATTTTTATATTATGTGTAATAGCTACTTCAGAAGTGAATAAATAACTGCCACACACCTGTTTTAAGTCTTTACTAGTGCTCTATTGTGATGCATGTAATTTCAAGTGAGGAGACAGGCTTGTAGATTATACATTTCAGTTCTGGATATTACCAGGATTCATTAAAACAATCATTTTTACAGATTTTATAAATTGTCAATTTTATGAGGTTGCATGTATGTACCATATGTACCCAGATATAAGATTAAACTTTCCTGGTGCATGTGAGGAAAATGAGGATCAGCATTAACATACTTAGAAAGTTGCATGCTGCAGTAAATGTTTTTACAGCACCATTAGTAGTGTGCAGTTCTGGGCTGGGTAATAAAGGGGTCTGCACACTGTACTGTATGTGATTTCACCGATATGGAATGGATCATCAACTGCCCACTGGTTTCCTCAAGAATTCTCATTGACCAGTGCATGCTGGGCTATCACATTGGGTTATTTTCTGTGAGACCTGCATGTATATCTGTGAATCCCTTGGAATTGTTTATGATTAAACATCATCATCATTATAATCACAATCTTATTTTGCTGTTATAACACTGTTATTAAACATGATCCTTTGAGACAAAACAAGAAAACTGAGGCATATTTGTGTTCAAATTGCTTGGCTTGAAAGAAAAATTGAAGAGGAATATTTTCAACTCAGAACACTCAGTCCAACAAAATGCACCATATTGTTCCCAGATATTTTATACTATAATATCACGTTGAACACTCCTACATGTTTCAGTCCCATCTTATTGCTGTTTTTGAATGACAAAGTGCCAATAACAAAAAAGGCTGAACAGTTTTTCACAAAGTTCTGCCATCTCAATTTTCATACATATCTTTTCAGCTGTTCTTAAGTTGTTAGTTGCGTACATATGGACGGAGTTGCAGGGATGTGAATGTGTGAGAAAGGACATGTAGGATAAAATGGTTTATGATGTACAGTCATGAAGCTGTAGCACCAAGACAGTATTTGAATCTCAGTTTCTTGATTTGCCTAATTTTATATGCCAATTAAAATTTTATGATTTAAGCAAAATGTGTATGTCATTAGTTTCATATACATGAAAGAAATACCTAAGGATGATATAATTTAGGCTGAAACATTATTTTCCAAGTTAAGGTATTCCATTACCAAACATACAGTTTCATTACAATGCTCATAAAGGCCTATGGTGGACTTTGTCCTGAGACAGTTCAGTACAGACTACACCTTCACAACCTGTTTGTATATGATTAATTTTAATGTTATTCTCCCACATTCATCAAGGTACCAAAGGCACTTATTTCTTCGAGACTTTCCGGTTAAAACAGTTTTAATTTTGTGTTTCTGCTTTGTATTCTGTACGTTTGAAAGGGTGGAACAGTTCAAATATTTGGGAACAACCCTAATGAATCGAAATTCCATTCAGGAAGCAATTCAGAGCAGATTGGAGAAGGGGAATGCTTGTTATCATTCAGTGTAGGATCTTCTGTCTTCCAGTTTGCTATCCAAAAATATAAAGATTAAGATGTACACAACTGTAACTTTGCCTGTTGTTTTGTGTGGGTGTGAAACTTTGTCTGTCACACTGAGGGAGGAACACAGGCTGATGGTGTTTGAGAATGGTGTGCTGAGGAGGATATTTGGGCCTAAGAGGGACGAGGTAACGGGAGTGGAGAAGACTACATAACAAGGAACTTAATGACCTGTACTCATCACCAAATATTATTCGGGCAATCAAATCAAGAAGAATGAGGTGGGTGAGGCATATAGCACATATGGGGGAGGGAAGAGTTGCATACAGGATTTTGATGGGGAGACCTGAGGGAAGGAGACCACTTGGAAGACCTAGGCATAGATGGGAGGATAATATTAAAATGGATCTTCAAGAAGTGTGATGGAGGGGCATGGACTGGATTGATATGGCTCAGGATAGGGACAGGTGGCGGGCTCTTGTGAATGCGGTAATGAACCTATGAGTTCCATAAAATGCGGGGAATTTCTCGACAAGCTGAGGACCTGCTAGCTTCTCAAGAAGGACTCTGCTCCGTGGAGTTAGTTACTTAGGTAGTTAGATATGTTCTATCAGTCTCACTCATGATGTGTTAACAACATTATTAAAGAGTTGTATTTGATGGCTGTAACAAGGTTCATTTGACGTAATGAAGTTTGACTATATGGTAAACATCTCCACAAGAATGAAGCTGATACATCACTGGCATTCTGTAGTTTATTCAGATGGTAACAGTGCTGCAGAGCTATGTGTCTTGTCACCAACACACTTCCAACTGGAGCCCAATTGTGCAGAAAACTTCTCTGTAAAAAAGATATAGTGTTCATAATGCTGTGTGCAAGTGAACACCAATATCCATATGAGCTTTAGGTGCACATAGTGGTAGTGTGTTTCATATTTATGACATGTTTTTCATCTTTCTAGGCTCCTGATTTTTATGTGGAGATGAAGTGGGAATTTACAAGTTGGGGTAAGTTACTTGGAGTGATTAGGTATGGATCTAAGTGAGATGAAGTAATGGAAGAATGGAGATGATTACATAATCAGGAATTTCACAATTTGACTATTTGTCCAATATCCATATGCATGGCAGAAATAAGAAATTAAGCATAGAGGTATAGGCTGTGAAGGTGTAGTCTGGATTGAGCTGCCTCAGGATGGAGTCCAAAGGCATGCATTAATGAACATGGTAATGAACCTGTATGTTTAGTGGATTTTCTTAACCCCCTAAATTATCATCTGCTGTGTCATGTAGTTAGTTTCCAGAAATGATGAATTAAGAGTAATCAAAATAAAAGATCAAGCCAATAATTTAGTTTGCTGTGTAACCCTTATCTCTTCCTTGCATATTTGTTTAATGGCATAATTAAATGTAAAGGTATTTAGAATGTTACTGTCTTAACCTTGCCTATTACAAAATGTTATTTTCAAATTACTGTAGATAAAATGATGCAATTTGCTGCATTTTGTGCCTTCAGGTATAAAATTTTTTTTGCCCTCTGTGAAGCACTGTGAGTGATGTCATGGTGCTGCCATCATGCATAACACAAAATGGGACTGGGACAGGAAGAGGCGTAGTGTGTTAAGCACTGTTTGCAGTTACACATAACTCAAAGTGGCGACCACACAGGAAAAGGCTTGGTCACTTTTCGCCATCAGGCAGCTATGGTTTTCAGTTCCTGCTAGTGACAATTATGCACAGATATTAATCTCATAATTGTGTAGTTATTATAGTTGTACTTCCCTTGTCATACTGAGAGAATCATTTAAAGGAATTTAGGCATCACAAGTCCTTCCCAGAACCTTTTTTTTTATAACTGTTGTATTCGAAAGTACTGCATTAAAAGTTTTAAGTGTTTAATTGTACATTGTGCTACCCATTTGAAAACTTATTCTTATAACTGTAAGTGTTCAAAAGTACTTCATTGCAACAGTCAGTTATCTAGTATGTGTCTCACAATGTCATTCTGATATGAATGTTTTAGTTCCATTGGTGTCCCGAATGTGCCCAAGTGACACATACAAGGTATACAAACAGGGATCCAATGTTCGAATTGACACTACTCTACTGGGTTTTGACCAAGCAAACTGGCAGCGTGGAAACAGGAGTTATGTATTTAAAGGACAGCGTAAGTATGTAAAATAAACTTTATTATAATATTTACTTGTTCAGCTAAAAGTGTTTGATAATATGCATGAGAATAATGTTACATGGAAACTTTGATTTTGCAGTCTCAGGTTTTATGTTGTCCTCGATTTTGATACAGTTATTGTTTGTTCCTTTACCCATAAGTACTGCAAATTAAATATTAACTGATTTTATGTATGTACTCTGAAATTTCTGGTTGGGGCTTGTGGCACGTATGGGAGACAGGAGAGGTGCATACAAGGTTTTGGTGGGGAAACCTGAGGGAACGAGATCACTTGGAAGGCCTAGGCGTAGATGGGAGGATAATATTAAAATGGATCTGAAAGACATGGGATGGGGTAGCATGAACTGGATTGGTCTGGCTCAAGACAGGGACAGGTGACATACTCTTGTGAATGTGGTGGTAAACCTTTGGGTTCCATAAAATGCGGGGAATTTCTTGACTAGCTGAGGACTGATTAGCTTCTCAGGTTGGCCTTTGCTCAATGGAATTATCGTTTATCAGGTATTGTGAAATTTCCTGTTTACCTGATTTTGTACTTTGTTTTTCAAGGCCTGGGAATTTAAGTGTACATGCTTTTACATTGACAACTTATGTCCACTGTCGACCTTTCGCCAAACAGTTGAGGTCTTTGAAACATTTGCCATTTGAAGAATTGCAATTAGATTTTGCCACATGGTTCAGGCAGTTTCATGCAGGTAGTGCTTCTATAGACAGTACCCACCTGAAGAAGGCGCTGCACATAGCTGCTGTCTAGGAGGTTTCATAAGACAAAACAACCTTCCAGGGTACACTGAATGGACTGGAAATTGCAAAACAGTACATTTGCAAATTTGATACTAGAAAAATATTGAACTTGGAAAGAAGGTTAAAAATGAATTATACAGACAGAGAAATCAAGAAGAAGTGACAAAAGTCACTTTGCTTTACTGGCTAAAGTAATAGCATGGGATGTAGGTTAGTATGTTTGCACTTACATGATAGTACATTCAAATATCTGTACATATTTGAAATGGTTTGCCAAAGTTACAATCTAAGCAACCCACATATTGAAGATTACACCCTGCTCAGGTATGACACCATGTTGGTTGGTTATGTGTTGTCTTCATTTTGGAGGAGCTTCAGATACTCTGAAGATGGAGGCATTAAACTCCTCCAAAATGTTGGCAACAAATTAACTGTCAGCACTGCATCATATAGCGGAGGAGTGTAAGCTAATCTTTGTTAACAATGCTATGAAAATCTCAAATCACACAACCTACATATTTTTTATGTTACATGATTTTCACTTACCTGACTATGAATATATTATTTGTGCCATAGTACCTATTATCTGTCAGTTAATGTACATAGGCTATACCACCATGGATGTGGTCATGCCAGAACATGCTGGACATTTGTAATTATTCAAAAATTTTAATATTAACACTGGTTTGTCTGAATGCACCCTGCCTATTTGCTATACAAATAGGTTGTGACTATTCTGTCATGACACATAATTTCAAGTATTAGGAATTTAGTGGTTGCTATAGGTAATTATTTGTTATATGTTTTGTGTAAGGTTTTCAACATATGTCTCAAGTTTAACAGCCATCTTAGCTCTCACACCAATGCGTTGTCTTAGGAGATATATTTTCAAACTTCACTCAGTTGAAATAGATGATAATAATCTGCTGGTTGATCCATAATTCAGTAAAACTTGCTTATAACACAATTCTAAAGGACCTGAAAATTTGTCAGTTTAGGCAGGGTTTCAATTAACACAGATACTTCCTTTTGATAAAAACAATGCACAGTGTATATCACAGGTGTTGATGAATTTGTGATCCAGATAACCAGCCAGATATTAATGCTGTGTGGTATACTGTACTCTTATTATTGAATAGATTCTAAGTTTTGTTTCCCCCCTCCCCCCTTTTAAATTTTTCCAGTAGTCTGCTCATATCTTAGGTTTCATTTTTTCTGTTATGACAGGAATGGTCTATCTCGGATTGTGTGACAGAATGTTATGAACACAGACATTAAATATTCAAGCAGACTGGTTTTCACAGAATTCCTCTTTTTTTTTTTCTTTTTTCTGTTTCTTATTTCTTTTCTGCACTAAACATTTTCGTTATTAGAGATAATCGTGCGTTGATTTTCACTGTATATTCTGAGGACTAGAGAAGTGTTCTGATCGAGGCAGGTTTACATTAACCCAAGTTCCAGTTTAGATGGGTTTTACTATACCATTAAAGTTCTCTGCTTTTTATAAAGTTTTTGGTCATTTTTTTTAGTAGTAAGCTGTACTTTATTCAGAACTACAGGCTGCCTTGTACTTCCAACCATTATATATATATATTTTTTTTATTTTTTTTTTCCCCTCTGTTTTCAGGGAAGACTAGTCCTTTTGCAAGCTTCATTTCTTGTTCCAATCAAAATTGTTTGAACTTGATGAAAGCAAAGCAAGTAACCCTGGCATGAAGTTGATGTATTGCCCTGAATTTAATTATTACTTACAGTAAACTCTCAAATCTGTCAACCAAGTATAGGAGACATTGAGGGCTGCACACAAACATTTTGTCATTAAATAACCCTTACGCATGATTAAAAATACACTTTTCTCATCAACTGGAATTACTTAGACAGTAAAGTGGTTGCCAGCAGAGGAGGGAGTTTTCTCTTCACCACTTGGTCTAGGTTGGCTTTGAGGCCCATGCAGCTTCCTGTCCAAAGGGTACTGGATGCTTTTTTTGATTGGTTGAAACATCAGAAATGTGATGCTTGCCATTCACTCCTGGCTAGTGCCAAGGATAATGGCATGTGAAACTTCATGTCCATGCTCTGTATACCTTCTGTGTGTAGTCATTAGACACAGGCACAACTTTTTGCTTTACCGTTACCATTCCCTCCCTGTATTATGTGATGCTAGAGTTACTCCCATGTTACAAGTTAATGCATTTGCCATGTTGTTATTACCAGTTGTGGTAAATTAAAAAGTGTGCATTTTGTGTTGGGAGGGCTTCTGTTGGCTTAATGTTCATACCAAATTTTGTGAAAATTGCCCAGTTATTTAAATGTTGAAATGTTGGGACACACACACACAGAATGGTGATTTCATAAGCCTATTTTTTTTCCTAAAAATGAGAAGTATGGACTGGAATTTAACAGTGGGTAAAGAAATGGCATCCCACTGATTTCAGTATATCAGATTATTGTGAGTGATCAAACTTTATGGGATGTCACTAGTCTTAACAATCTTACGTTAAAATTAACCTTATTCCCTCTAGAAATAGACTGGCGTATCCTGAAACATCTCTTAAGTTGGATGTAATTTATGACACCTTTGATTTGTATTACATTTCTTTTTGCTTTACGAAGAATTCCGTGTGGTGTTTTGTATGTGAATATTCATGTAATTTTCAAATATTTTTGTATGCTCTGCAGGTGATTCAGCTGTAATGATGGAAGTGGACCATGAGACACAACAGGTGTATGTGGAACATATGCACATGATTTCAGCTGAAGACCTTCAATTTGTACAACCTAGTGAAGAAGCTGTCTCATCCCGCCTTACCGCACCCATCGTTACCACATACATTGACATTGACAAGATCAGCTTTGAAAGGTGTTTGATGGAGGGGACAATAATTAATTTAAAAATTCGTGATTTGAGGTTCTAGTAGCAGTGTTAATGAAGTTTCAGATCTTCTGGGATATGACCGGTTGACACGGCATTATGTCCCAAAAGACTTTAATCTTTAGTTTCACAGTTTTCATTTTAGCAGACATCACAGACATGCTATGTTGCTTTTAAATATTATGCCATTTTATTTATAGAAATGCTGTGAAAATTAACAGCAGTTTTTGATTCAGCCACAGATGTTTCCATGATTTTGATAAGCAATCATCACAAATAATTGCTTATTAAAAATCCTGTGTAATTCTTCAGTGTACTGTGTAATTAAACCACATTTATGTTCTATGATGTCATAAGAAACCTGGAGACAGTTGGAGAGCAAATGTGACATAATTTGTATATTGTATGTACACTTTGGGCTTGTTATTTACCTTTTTTGATGCTATATTCCAATACTGAATAACATTACTTTTTATACAAGTCTTGTGAACGAAACTTATTTGAATTATTAAAGCCACTAACCATTTAAATACTTATGTAGGTATGTTCTTCAACAATAGAAACAGAAACAAATGAATGCTAATAATCAGTTCTGCCATGTAGCAAATACAAACTTATTGTTATAAAGCTAATCACACTAATTTAGTCAATAATTTTTTTTAAATTGTGTTTTATCAAACATTCTCCAAATAAAAGTTTTGCATATTAATGAGATATGTTTTTATAGTACGTATCAATTTTTTGAGCAATAAAGCACTGCTGTGAGAAAATTGATGAAGGTGACATTTCTCATCTTGAAGGTTACCATTTTCTGGAATGTGCTACCATGTAGTTTGGTAGGTAGTTACCAACATTTTGCAGGAACATTCTACCAATGTTTTCAATTGAGAAGTTGCTGCTTAATAACCTGAAGATTGAGGCTGCAAGTTCCTCCGAAACATTAGTACGTACCTGCCAAACTGTGCAGCATCATTTCCCAAACGACAGTAAATTTCAAAATAAATGAAGTTTGATTTGAGCTTTGTGTAAAGTAGGATTTATTTTTTTACTCATACCGGCTGAAATGAAATTTGCTTTCACCAGTTAACAGAGATAAAACATGCGCATGGATGTGATTTCCTCAGTGTGCTTTAGTTTTTATAATTTCCATAAAGAATGTGTAAAATTCCTGCTGTCTCATTAAACACAATTGAACAGCTATTGGTCTTTTATCATTCTGCCTTTTAGTGGACTTACCATGCTTTTTGACAAAATCAAATTTTGTAGCCCGCCTTTCTCTTTTAACAAAGAAAATAGTTTTATGGGATAACCATGTTCTGTGCGTGTGCGTCAGTCTTTTCAACTCTCAATCAAACTGACCTATTTTTATGGAATTGATATACATATTATGTCAATGTAGGCCACTTCAGCCTCGTGTATTTTTCATTTTCTATAGTGAGTAGTAACATTCTGGCAGATGCACAGACATTCAAAGTGGGAGAAACACCAGCAGTACATAACAGATTCATGCTGATCAGTAGTATGGTAGTAGATCACTGGAAAATATTACATTTTTGTTAATATAATTTTTTGTGTAATATAACAACGTGGTGGCCATGCACAAATGTTTTTTCAGTTGTTAGTATGACAGTAATAAATAATGGACCATGGGGGCAAAAATTATATTTTGTGTGAATTGGTTATCAATATTCCTTCAAATTCTGGGTGAAATATTGTTAATGAGTTAGCATAGCAGTGGTGTGAAGTTTTGATGTTGTAGCTGACAAATTTAGTGTGTGTATAAATCTGTACTAAAGTAAGAAGTTCTTCCCAGAAAAACAATACTGTTAGTGCTACTGCTGTTACTACTATTGCCACTGCTGCTACTGATCATGACAAGATGTCCGATTGCAAGTAATAAAATTTACTTGATTCAAGTAGCATTCAATGCTGTTTTCATCTGTGTGTAAGACCAGTTTGCTAACCTGAGATCTAAATTGCATTTTGTTGTTCGAATATAAACTTCTATTACCTAAATAGAACATAGATGCAATACGGAAGTAGGATTTATGAGTTCTGCCTGAAATTCCTTGTTTAACACTATGGAATCATAACTTTGCTGTAACCATACTGAAATTGAAAGAAACTTATAACCGTGCATTGAGCAATTAGATATCATATCAAAACCAACAAATTAACGTAAGCGTTTGAAAGTATATATTATATTATATTATATTATACAGTATATTATAGACACCAAAACATGTAGGAGGTATATGGTGTGTATAATATACACTTACTTGCATTTGTTGGTTTTGATATCATATCTAAAAACTCATAGTTGTTCTTTATCATAGTCTACATTAGCATGTGACCATGTTCTTGAATATACAGTTAACTGTCTCAGCATCTTTGAGCACATAATAGCTTGTTAAGAAATTTTCCGTTTGGAATGGAACTTGAAAGTTCGAGACTGTGAGTATAGAAGCCCATCATTGAACTCTGCTGATGCATTTGGATCCATTTAACTCTTTAAGACCGTATTTCTGTACGATCCATTGCAAATCATTCTCCCTCATATGCCTAGGTATCCAAAGTGGCCTTCTGCCAAAGTATTTTCACCAAGTTGAGTATAAGTGATTCTGTTGTCCTCCACGTATGCTATATGTCCCAGCCATTGTGTGTTACGTAGCTGCAACAGTATTTTTTAGAATGTAAAGTTGGTGTAAGTAACCTGTCATAACTTGTGTTTCACAGGAATAAATCTGGTATATGGGGCTGGCGGTCAGATAAATGTGAACCAGTGAATGGACATGAGTGCAAAGTGTTTGGAGCAAGCAATGTTGAATTAGTAACAAAAACTAGGACGGAACATCTCACAGAGACAGACAAAGTGAAGGCGAGAGCACCAAAGACACCACTGCAGTCATTCCTTGGGATTGCGGAGGTAGAGGAGAAACAGACTGCTCATCCAGAAACGAACAATGTAAGCATTTCATATGAATTTTGTACTCCTTGGAAACGGAACTTGTTGTCCCAGTGTGACAAACACTAACTTTTGCATTAGTGTTTTATCATTACTACATTCCCACCCATCTTCCATCCTCTCAACATAAGATTTATTGTAATTGTGTCTTACTGTTTCCTCCCCAGTTATTTAAGTGAGCACACTTCAAAGAGTTTTTCCCATGAAAATTTGAAACAAATTTCTTTACTCATCAAACCTACCGGTATGCCAAGTTTTTTGTAATTGCCTTGAATTTATTTTTGTAACTGTATTAGGTGATCTGTATAAGTCTCACATATATGTAGTATCCTGAAGTGCACACATCACTGCTCTTAGGTCCACATATTTTGATTTTGGGCACTTGCTTTGTTTAGTCTTCTATTACAGTGGAAACGGCATTTAACAGCGTTACAATGTGCAGGGTTCTTTATACAAATAAAGGATGTTAGTTCAAAATAGACCATGACTTCTTCCACATTATTCTCATTTTATAATCTGTAATATCCTCTCATTTGATTCTTTATACACTACTGACTTGGTAAAGCGCAATTAAATAAACTGATAAAGAATGTATTATGTCATTGCTGAGGAATGGCAGAGTTTTGTGGCTGCTTTTACAGCAGAGTGTCTCCAATAAAATAAAATGAGGACACATGGAGTGTATTGCTTCTTTGAGATATGTCAGCCACATTTTTTAGTTTTATAACACTGTCTCTAGTTCAAGCATAAAAATATTTGAGTGTGGGTTGACTTGAAAGAGAAAAGTTTTACATTTTTTATATGCAGTTGTATTTCAGTGTATAGAATTTTGTAAATGGTCCCCCTAAATTACATATTTTCACTGCAGGAGGAATACATCCATATAGGAAATCCATGCAATATTACACCTGAGGAATATTTTGATGATGCAATGGACCTAAAAGGAAGAGATATTGGCCGTCCAAAGGAAGTTAATACAAAAATACAAAAATTTAAGGTAATCTGAATTTTTAATGTAAAATTTAGAGCCTTTTTTCCTCCTCCTCATCATCATGATCCACCATATGTGTAACACTCAGAAATATTTCCTGATATTGACTTCTTCATCCCAACTTCCACTTACATCAGCATCTGGAACCCCCACTGAGAGGCTGAAGGTGTTGATTCATGAACATGGACATATGGCTCAGTACGGCTGTCAGTAAAGTGACTGGTGATACACTGGACAACTGGGATTTTATATCCAGCAGCAGTGGAATTTTCTCTTCCCATTTCCTGGTTGGCTCTGTAGCTCATCCAGTCTTCTGTCCATTGAGTTTCAGTGGCTCTTTCTCTGAAGGTCAAGTGTCCAGGCAACATGCTTCTATTCAGTGCCGAGGTCTAGAGGTTGAAGATACTAGTAGTCAATGGTGATATGAGCTAGTATAGCTCAGTCAGTCTTTCAGTGATTCACTGTGGGTTGAATGGCTGGGGTTCGATTACCAGCAGGGTGGAATTTTTCCTTTTTCTCTCCACACTGTGGATTTGGAGCCTGTCTAGTCTCCTATGCAATGGGTGCTTAAACTCATTTTCATTTAGTGTATAGAAATGTGACAAAATATTGTTTTAATGCAAGACATCCGGTTGTGCTTTATGTATGGAATCAAGTGGTAAAAACCATAAAAAATGTGACATCATAAATTTGACAGCTACATATTTCGACTTGATTTTCATTAAGCCATGATTAGGCTGTAGCAACAATTACAGTAGAACCTGGATAAGAAGTCCCAGCATAAGAAGTTTTCCCCTGTAAGAAGTCTGATTTTTAAAGTCCCGAAATCCTATTGCTTTTAATAAGCTTCCCTCTTAATTAGTCTTCCCGCTTAAGGAGTCCCTAATCCTCTGGTCCCTTGAAAGACTTCTTAACAGGGTTCTACTGTATAAGTGTACTTATTTTGGCTTTGTCAACCAGTTAGTTTGGCCCCTGAAATTAATGTTTGTATTTTATGTATGTTCTTTGAACGAAGTGCATCAGATGATTGCATAATATGGAGGTATGTTTATCAGTCTGTTCTTAGGGAGCTTACTGTCTTATAGATGATGCCTTTGTAGTCAGACAGATGTAAATTTTGGAGGAACCTGCTGCATTCCTTGAGGGTATCCCAGAAGATAGTGGTCTTTGTAGTTACTGTTGTAGGAATCAGAAATGTCATTATTTAATCATTAGTATTTTCGTTAAATTTATTGTAGTGGTCTATACCAAAAGTTCTCAGATGAACTTAATTTTGGTCCACATTAGTGCAATATAACCTGTGTTTTCTTAAAGATGACAAGTATTCTGTTTAATAACACTGTCAGTTGCTAATATTATAAGAAATTGGTTTGGAGGACATGGACTGAACTGACTGGCTCAGGATAGGGACAAGTGGCAGCCTCTTGTGAACATGGTGATGAATCTTTGAGTTTTATAAAATGTGGGAAATTTTTTGACTAGCTGAGGAACGATTTTGCAGTTGCTTACCCCATGCATTTTAATCAACTTATTTTCTTTTACTAAACCAACTAAATGTGCATGTGCATTTAGTTGGTTTAGTAAAAGAAAATTAACTGAGGAACAGTTAGCTTCTCAAGAAGGACTCTGCTCCATGGAGTGAATTAGTGAGATGTGGCATTGGTGGTAGATGAATGAAATATTAGTACACACCATGGGTGGAATGATACTGACAGGAAGAAACTGAAGTATTTGGAGAGAAACCTGTTCCATTGCTACTTTATCAACCACAAGACATACCTGGAGTGGCATTGGATCAGACCTGGGCTTCCATGATGAGATGCTGGCAACTATCTGGGCTATGGCACTGCCACTGCTAGTGGTGTACATGCAGCTCAAATCAGACTTCATTGCCAACATATTATATTGTTGATGCCTGAAATATGTACGATAATTTTGCCATAGTATTTATTGAACAGAGTACAGTGGAAAAGTTATGAAGTGTGTAGTTGAAAAGTGTGTGCAGTGTTGAAGGTTATGCTGTGATTGCAGGCTACGCTTTGGCTGTGTGAAGACTACCCATTGAGTTTGCAGGAGCAAATAATGCCAATTGTAGACTTAATGGCAATTTCCAGTTCCCACTTTGCCAAACTCAAAGATTTCATTCAAATGCAGCTACCAGCAGGTTTTCCAGTTAAAATAGGTAAGGTAATTTTTCTGTTCTGTCACCATATCCTAAATAGATTTGATGGTTGAATTTTGTGGTGAGTGTAATTTTACTGTTTCAGAAATCCCCCTGTTTCATGTATTGAATGCTAGAATAACATTTGGTAACATATTTGGTTTGGATGAAGAAATTCCTGGAGTAACAAGAATTGCAGAAGAAGACAGAATTTCTTGCATTGTGGATGACAGCTGTTTTGTTCCTCCAGCATCATACTCAAAATTAGGTAAGTATTTATGGCTAGCCAGACTGGGATTTTTTTTAGCAATTTTTGTCATTGTCATCAGACAAATTTCTAAGATACTGTGCTACTTCCTGCAGTTTCCTATCCCTTGGGGCTTCATAGTATAATCTGATCATTAGTTAAAAATAAGGGAAGTTAGAGAATTTAAAAAATGCATGCGAACAACTGTAATCATAAGCAATCATATTATTAACAGTAATATTGCATATATG
This sequence comes from Reticulitermes speratus, assembly GCA_021186555.1. Lineage (NCBI taxonomy): Eukaryota > Metazoa > Arthropoda > Insecta > Blattodea > Rhinotermitidae > Reticulitermes > Reticulitermes speratus. The sequence goes on from JAJKFL010000002.1 coordinate 21,841,293, forward strand.
CCTATATTTAGGAGTATTAAATTGATGGTGCAATATATAGTTTGGATTAGATTTAAAGAGGTGAGCCAGTTAAACATCCCCTGATCTGGGACCATCTGATCAGTTTTGTAGCCCTTTGTGAGATTTAGCATTCTAGCAGTCATGCTCCTCAGCTGAATGAAGTGAGACTGAAATGCTTCTTGTTTGTTTCTCCTCCAGAATGATCAAGTTTCACAGGCATGTAAAGCAACAGGTACAATTACACAACACATCAAATGTTCACTTTTCTTTTACAATGGGCTGGTTGTGACTAAACTGGGTACATCAGTAAAAAATGACTATGAGAAACTTGGGATGAACAGTTTTTTTATCTGTGGTCTCATTTGTATGCAAGATATATGAACACGTACCACTTATTATGTAATTTCAAATAATTGTGTTATTTGAATGAGGATAGAATTTTATTCACTAAAAAAATATATTCTCACATTTTACATTTGCAAACCCTCTACTCTCCAGTTCTGAGAACACTCACTATGCAGTGCCTATGTTTTAAAAATTTGTATGAAGAATGGTCATCACCTTTCTTTAAAATTGTGATATGATGTGGCACACAAGTTGTATGTTAAGATTTGGAATAAACAGATCGTAGTTTATTTAAAAAAATAGTTTCTTTTAATCATCAGGTTTTTTGATAGAACACAGAAAGATTAAAACTTCCATATCAAACAGTAATTATTATTTACTGAATTTAATGTAGCCTTAATTTTATTGTAAAAATGATCTTGATTTGTCATAGTCATTTCCTAGTGTTGGAAGTTTGCCATGCTTTATGTGATATGCTGGCTGGCCTTCCTTTTATGATGATGTTGCAGTCAAAGCTAAGGAAATGTATGTGTTTCATTTTAGGTGCAGAAGTTCGACGACAGTTCAGTGTAGAAGAAGAGGATGAACTCCTTCAGTTTGCAATTCAACAAAGTCTTATTGAAGCTGGTAGTGAAAAAGATGAGGTAGTAATAAAAAGTACAATAAAACCCCGATTTAATGTTCCCGCATTTAGTGAAATCCCGGATTTAGTGATGATTTTTTCATGTCCCGACAATAGTTCCATATAAATTGAAAACCTCCATTTAATGAAAACCTCGATTTAGTGAAATACAGTAGAACCTGGATAAGAAGTCTTTCAAGGGACCAGAGGATTAGGGACTTCTTAAGCGGGAAGACTTATTAAGAGGGAAAGCTTATTAAAAGCCTTTTTCCCCATAACTCATTTGACTGTAGTTACGGGCATGTTCAGCCGATTTGCCAGGTCCACTCGGGTCAAGGTAGGATTTGATTCCAATTCTCTAATCACCCTCAACTTCTCTTTCAGTGATAAGGCTTTGCGTTTTATTCCTTTCTGGGTCACGATTACTGCAATAATGATAAATATAATGAAAAAGTAACCAATTAAAATACAAAAGAATACTTGGTCACGCTAATGACTGCAGTTATTAAACAACGTAAACACCACCAACAGCATCTAAACACACAACGTAATGCACATAACTTACTGCAATTGCAACAATTTTCTGGGGTGTAGGATTCAGTAGTAGACGTATGCAGATAGTAATACACAGTAGCCAGCAGTAGCACCCATTAATTGGTTCAATTGACGTAACCAGCGTGTTACTGTTCAAGACTTAAAGAGACTTAGAGATCGATCGCATCATAGCATATATCGATAGTCTTATAGATTGAAACTTATTAAATGGGTAAAATTTCATAAAACATCATACTCTTGGTATCATGAGATTTAACTTCTTAGGCGGGAAGACTTAATAAATAGGAAGCTTCTTATCTGGGAAAAATTAACGTATGCTTTATGGATTTTATTTCGGAACTTTAAAAATCAGACTTCTTACAGGGGAAGACTTCTTATCCGGGGACTTCTTATGCGGGTTCTACTGTATATTCTAATCCCCCAGCAATTCATTAAATAGGGGTTTTACTGTATTTTGGAATGTGCAAATATTACATGTCAGTGATGCATCTTTAGTACGTCAATGGTTTCTGTCTTCTGGAGTTGGAATTAAGTGCCCAGTTTACTCTACAAAAGACCTGGGATTTAAATGGTAGCCCATTGTTTTGCATATTCTTGGCCAATGACTAGTGGACGTTTGGTTTTCTCAGCATCACACTGCACATCGAATATAATTGACTTTTGGCTCCAAAGATTAAGTTTCATCAGTATACCTCTGATTCATAAAATTTCCTCCCGTCTGATTGATGTGCAGCAGGGAGTGATATTTATGCACATTTTGACAATTTTAATGAATATTATTACATTTGGTTGAGAACACAGTCAAATTGGTAGTAATCCCTGTGGATCATGCAATTCCCAATTTACGAAAATTTTACAAACTTCAGAACTTACCTTTCTGTGTTTAGTTCATACCACAATGACTAAAGCAAGTATGATAGTTCACTTCACTTTATTTAATAACTGGAAGGTTTATCAGATAGCCAAACATAGCAACATTTTACAGACATTCTGAAGCCAGCAAATTCAGGTGTGTGTGCATCCTAATTAAATTAAAGTTAGAGAATGTGCATAACTCTTTTTGGCCCACTTGTATTTGCTTTTACATGAGTGTGTTTGTTTGCTTGTCAGAGAATTAGTTTGCTTTCAATAATCTCTTACTGTGGTGGTTTTATAGTACTTATTTAAGAATTGTGTCCATTGCATTGTGTAGTTAATTTATGGATATTCATTTCCATATTTTTAAAAAGTTTCTATCCACAATATATTTCCTTGTCAGTAATTAATAAAAGTAGAGGGTTAATGCAGAGTTCTTTGGTATGACTTATGCAAAATGTTAAGTACATGAAATGCAGAATTTAAAGTATCAGAGAAGTCACATAGCACATTTTGATTTACTGGGATAACTAGAGACTTCTTGAAGTAGCCAGCTTGAGTTTAGTAGGAGAAGATGTGGTTAGGTTTAAGTGTAATGGAATTTTGGTAGTAGGTGATCATCTGTTTTTCCATGGTATAGGGAATATTCCTCAGCAGTTAGAGATTTGTAGTTGTAAGTTGTCATAACATATGTACTTCTGTATATATATTAATCCTGTTGTATCTCATACTCAGGTTGATATCTGGGAAGCATTGCGAGCCCAGCGACCATCTCGACCAAACACTCCCAGCATTCATGCAGAAGAAGAACGGCAGCTACAAAGGTAAACTCTATGGAAGATATTATAGTTGAAGCCCGTCCTACTGTACACTTTCACTCCTAACCAGCCATTTTGCTGTGGTATACAGTATTCTTTAAACTAACACAACCTACACACTATCTGACAGATTTTGTTAAACTTTTCAGTGTTGTTTACGTTGCAGTGTTTCTGCTAGTGTTTGAGAGTGGCATCTTTTGGAATATAGTCCTTTGTGTAAAGAAGCCAGGAAGGTGGGAAATGTTCACTTCCTTTGTTCTCGTTTCATTATTGAAATGGATTTTTGTTGTTTGTCTTGCTGCTTAACATGTAAGCTTTCAAATCTGATGCAGTACATAGATGAGTTACCAGTGCTGCCAGTGGCTAGGGTAAGAGGCACAGAAGCAGGAAATTGCCATTCCATCATGAATGTATTAATATAAGTAGTGTTACCATGTGTTCTGGTTTCAGCAGGACAGGCCGTTTTGGAGACTTCGTTCCAGTCTCCTGGCCACATCATAGCATTATCCCGGTGTTCCCATTTCCTGCTGTTTTAGTAAAATTATTTTATATACACATGCTTGAATTTACAAATTACAGTTCATGCTGCCATGACTGAGTATTTTAAGTACAGCAATTTACAGTCGTGCATCCTCACTACTACCAGGTGTATAGTTTTACTGTCACTATGGTTGTCATCAAGCATATACAGTGTTTTCAGTTGCTGTCATGCTGGACATATTGCTTTTTCTTTCTTATTTAAAAATGCCGGAACGTGGTTGCAAGTTTATGGATGAACTGTAGCGGGACTTTCTATTTCCAGTTAAACTGTGTTGCAAATAAAATAAAAATAAACAAAAGGAATAGGTGATTATTGATTCATGCACAATGACCATCTTTTAGCCATTGTCTTCATGTCAGTTTGCAGATATTTTTGCTATGTGCTGGATTTCTTTATTAGTATTCACAGAAGTAGTGGCTAGTTTCATACCTCTGAACCTACAATCAGGTTTCTAATTGGTAATTGGGGTAGGTTTCTGTTAATCCCTGATCTCTGGAAGTTTGTCTGTGGTAAGTTTCTGTTGAACCTGGATCTGGTGTGGATTGATAATAGATCTCAAATGGTTGTATGTTAATTCTTGGTCTCTGGCAGTTTATATGTAATAGGTTTTCTTGAACTGTGATTTTTTTTAGATTAATCTTAACTTCTCATAGTTTATGTGGAAGGGGGTTGTTTTTTTTAACTTCAGTCTCACGTAATTGATGTCGAGTGGGTTTCTGTTTAGTCTTCCTTATGTTTATTATACATGAACGTTTTTACCTGTTACTGTGTGAGTTGCAGTATATTTGTGTGCATTGTTGGGAGTCAGATACATGTGTGATGAATACAGTATGTGTAATTTGTACCTTGTGTTTGCCCAGCAGCACTCTTTGTATCGGATATGCTCATGTGTGTGACATTTATGAATACAGTATTTGTAACTGGTCCTTTGTGTTTGCCCAGCAGCACTCTTTGTATCAGATATACTCATGGGTGTGAGATTTATGAATACAGTATTTGTAATTGGTACCTTGTCTTTGCCGAGCAGCACTCTTTGTATTGGATATACTTGTGTGTGTGAGATTTTTTAGCATCTCTGCAGACAAAGTTTCCTTAACCTTCAGCAGACAGCAGTGTAAGTTCTGAGTGAAGGAGGTCAGCCTTGTTTTTAAATTGCTTGTGAATTCTGAGTGTCATTAAATGAGTTGTATTTATTACATTTTGTAAGCTGAAAAAATGGATTTGAATGGATATGAAGTTTTGATGCAAGCATGCATTGTACATGCATGTTAATGTACATTAATTTGCAGTTTTTCCTTCATTTTCTGCTTAGCTTCACAAAGTGAAGGAAGTACTAGTACTGAGACATCTAAGTATTGGTTAACTGGAAATTTCAGTTGAATGAAACCCATACAGGTATTTATAAATTAAGCCTGTTTTATTCTTATGCGCAGAAGTGTTTTCACTTTATTCGTTTTCTTTGTCTTAACAGACTAGAAGAGAAAAGAAGAAAGAAGAAGTTTAATCCCTTTAGTACCTTAATATAGTACTCCCCAGTTACCTGTAGTGACTGTGTGTCATGCAATGTACATATCCTATGCTGTAGTTTAACCAGAAATTGAAGGTGCACTGAAAATAGAATAAATTCTTTAAAAAGCCTTTTACTGTGTCTTCTTGGACACAGTAAACACAAAGGCTAGGCCCTGTCCATCTGTCTGTTATGCATGTTTCATTTCCCACAGTGCTGAATGAGCTGGACTGAAATTTGTTACTGATCAACTACACTGGAATTTTTCAGGCGCTTTTAATGTAAGTTGTTATTGATCCAGTTTAAACCTGCTGTACATGAAGCTGCATCTGTGGTCACTAGAAACACTCACTATGGGAAGAACGGGTAAATGACAAACTTTAAATCTCATTAAGATCTACAACTTTAATTTCAAACAATTTTCAGTCTAGTCAATATTTGACAAACTACAAGAAACATTAATTTCTGACTGTGCAGTATGGTAGTTGCCATGTGACTAGTTTTGGAAGAGTAGATTTTTGTCTAGTTTACCTTATCCTGTATCTTTATTTATTCACCATCTTGCTTTTTTAAGCTGTCAAAAGAACCCTGTTGCCATACATTTCTAACACATGTCCATACAACTGTGTACATAATATGACCAATTATTCTTGTGGTGTTTTTACTTTCAGACCTTGTGTAATGTTTGCCTCACAAAATAGTTCCATATCAAACCAGTACAGATGTAAACACACTCTGTTTATGCTATGTAGGGCAATCCAGGCCAGCTTAGCCCTGTACCAAGAGAACCTCACCACTAGTTCCCTAGAGAGTGGCTCCTCTTCTGCTGATCGTGCTAGTCCTGAGGGTGGGGAAGCTGGATCTCCAGATAGCCTGATACTATCTGATCATGATCTGCAGATGGCTTTAGTCCTGTCACAGCGTGAACGTGAGGAGGAAGAACGACAAAGGAGACAGGAAGAAGAAACACTGGAACAAGTGTTACAGCTCTCACTTAAAGAGAAGTGACATGAAGGAGATGTGGTTTGTTGACATTCTGTTAACATGTTATTAAGGTGAGGTGCCATCTTGCATCCTTACATATTTCTGAAGTTACAGATTGTGTCATCAATGGTACAATGTTATTTGTCTGTGTGGCATGTGGCATTGAAGGATGGGAAAAAGAGTGCTGGTAAACTGAAATACCTCCTTGCCATGGGACCCACAGTCGTCTTTCTTTTACAAAAAGGCCTTCATTAGTATTTTGACACGTCATGTGACAAGTTCTTATCTATTTATACAATATTTACAGTATCTTGAAATAACTCTTCTCCCTCTTTGTACTTTGTAAGAATAATGTACAGTGTAAGATTACTGCTGTTACTGTAAGCTTTGTTGTGTATGGATTTCTGTCTCATATGCTCCTGTCCTTGGAGTTGTGGGCTCTGTATGTTATTTCCAAATTTATTTGCATTTGTGGTATTACAAAAGGATAGTGTTGAGTATTTATACTTAATTTATAATCTTATTTTAAATGAGCTGCCTTTCTTAATATCCTTGTAATGTGGGGAATTGGCTGCAGTGTATTGAAATAACATCTGAAATGCTTTGAAACTCAAGTACACTAATGTTTCTATTTTAATTTTGTATTAAAAAGTATCTGTATTTGCTTATGGGTTTAATTTGCATGATGGCAGTGAGAACAGTGTAATTGGGATTGTGAGGTATTACTGGAACAAATAAGTATTAGGTCCTTAGAATTGCTCATATCTTTGTGGGACCATTAAGAGCTTACTGTTTAAGGTTTCTCTGTTACAATACCCATCTTGCATTGTTCTTAATGAGTGAGGTTCACATGGCATCTGAATTATGTAAAGTTACTGTTCAGGTAGGTATTTCTAATTACATTCACACTGAATTCCCCACCCCCTTCTCCTCCTCCTCATCCTCCACCTTCTCTCCTCCATTTTCCTGTTCCTCCTCCCTCATCATCATCATCATCATCATCCTTGTCGTCGTCATCGTAGACAGTTGATGTTTCTATCCAGGTGGATCATTTTATAACAAAGCTTTCTTAATCCTTCTTTATCTTCCCAGTCCAACTCAAACTCAAGATTTCTCCTGCATGCCCTTGGTCTTTTCACTGATCCAGATTCAGCATTGTCATATTTTGTTTAAAATGGTTTAGAATATAAAAAGATTTGTTATTTTTATGAATTTTAATATATGTATGTCTTTAGACTAATACCATAATCATGTGAAAGTGTAGTTTATATTATTTTGGATTCTGGTATAAATTTAGGTTTATTCTGCATATATATTCATATTGTAATATTTAGGCAAAGTGTGGCTAATGAGGAGGATTAATGGAAGAAGATCAATATTCCTTGTCAGAAATGTCCAGACAGCTTAAATCTTTATGTAATGAAGCTAATGATGCATAAATTACATCAGCCCATAGTTACTGTGTTTGTCGTATGTTGTTTTTTTATATGGTACCATGTCCAGATGTAATTGTGTGTCTCCCTCCCAATAAACTTTTGAACCAGCTGACAGACTGCTGTATGAACTTCATGCCGTTGGAGGACATGCTGTCTTCATACATTGTAATTACCTACCTCTGATCATACCAGTACACTGAGATTGTACATTTATGAGACAAGACATACTAGTGCCATTACATCTAAGACCCTGAATTTCTTTGTGGAGAGAGATTTTTAAAAAATTATGTAATTTTTGTTGTAATCAGTTTGTGTAATGTGACATAACATGGAATGATCAAGAAATCTGTATTTATTTTTCCATTTGATATCAGTAACTAATAGTCCATTGTGGATATGCATGTGAAGTTTGGTATGGAGATAGGGTAATAAACACCACTATACAATTTCTAAAAATTTTTTTGTACATGAAAGAATATAAATACAGTAATGGTGAACAGTGGATTATATCTGACATGCTGTCAGGTAGTAGGAATAAATTTGTGTATGATTGTATTTGTTGCTTTTATCTGAACTGGTGCTTCATTATCATGTTCCCAGAAATCTGGTTTCTGTATAAGCATAAATCAGTTAACTGTATATCTTTCAAGAGTTGTCAGTACAGGGGCAATTTTACATGCTGCAACTGTCAGAGGGCAGAGATTTCTCTCTTCTTGAAGCATCCACACCAATTTTGGGCCCACTTGGCCTCCTGTTCAGTGGGTAGTCAGGGCATTTCCCCATTGATGTAGGGGCCAGGGCATGAAGCTCACTACTGGCCTTCGTCTAATACAGAGGTTAAGAATGCATGGAGCTGTGCCACTACTTTACTATATGCCTTCATGGCATGCATAGGAACAACTTCACTTTATTTACACGCCTTTCAAGAGAGGTTCACCAAATGTTGTAACAGGTTATGTTCTTACCTTTACTCAGATATTTTTAATCTCTTCTGTTTGTATCAAATTCACATATGCTTCCTGTGCTTTCAGAAGAGAACTCCCTTGTGAAAATTCAGCTGTGTATGTTTCCCTTGAACATATTATAACTTGGGGTTACATTCTCAAGAAAGATATATTTTAGATGGTTCAACATACTCGGAGTTTTGAAGCGAGTAGCTTATGCAGGAACAAATCACCAAGATATTCATGTCAAACGTTGCAAGCAAATGAGGCACAAGATTCTGGTTGCTATGTTGTAAACTTATATCTTAAGTCTGTTCATTTCAACAATTAAAACTTTTTAACATGAATCACCTCATATCTGAAAACATATTTTGTTGTTAAATTATTTTGCACTAACTCCACATTTTATGAGATTTAATTACAGGTAGTTTTTTTACATCCATTTATTTTATGTGTTTCTGTTCTAATGCCCCTTGAAAATTTACATCACTTCTTAATTCACACCCTCCACATTTTCGGTTTAGCACTTTTTGGCTAAATGCTCACTAGAATGTTCCCAGAGTGTATGAAACTCATGGTGTTGAACAAGGCTGGGAGGCAGTGAACTTGCAGTAAACTGCTCAGTCACTGTGTCCTCATTGTTTAGTTTATGGTGATTGTCTGTAGTGTGCTTATTTGCCTTTATTTAACAGTATGAAAATGAGTGAGAAAGGTAAATCTGCGTCCCTAAATGCTACACCAATGAAAAAACAGCGAAGGACAATCAGTATTGAAGAGAAATGTAGATGTAATAAATGGAGTGTAAACAGGTGAACATGTTGCTATCTACCGTGCTTTTGGCTTGGCCAAGAGTACTGTACATACAGTTTGTGATAGTGCTGAAAAAGTCATTTCATCCAGCATTTAACATAAGTGTATGCAAGTTGCTTAAATTCATTTCCAATATACACAGGCTAAGAATTAATATTGTTTATTTCTTTATTGTCATCAGTAACAATAATTATGTAATGTGTGTGTGTGTATGTGTGTGAAGAGGCTGTCATTGGTCTCATTTTCCCTAACCCCTGTATATTTTATTATTTCTTATTGGAATATCATTTTTTATATATGCCTTTCTGATTTATGCCCACTGTTTCAGGAACATGACTAGGGCATAAATGACGAACCACCTATACTGGATTTAATGTAGTGAAAATTCATATGTATTCCAAAACAGGGATATTAATTGTTAAGTGCATTGGTGTGAAAATTTGATAATTCCAGCTTTTCTGACCTTTCCTTCCAACACCCTACACATTCAGTTGCAAGTTTTTTAATTATGTTAATGGTTGTGTGCTGTACTCATGAAGTTGGCCATTTTTGTGAGCTGTTCACATATGTCAAAATTATATTTCCCTCTGTCATGAATTCCAGACACTCTTGTATGTGTGTCCTATATATACGAGGTGCTATCCAAAAGTTCCCAAAATGTATCAGAAAAAAAAAGCAGAAAGACTCAAAGTCCTAATCGCCACTGTCCCCTTCAAAGTAGTCCCCTTGGGAGCGTACACAACGATCCCAACGTTTCTGCCACGATCGGAAGCTGTCCTGGAAGTCCTTTTGTGTCAGCGTTCTCAGTACCTTCTGCAATTTGGCCTGGATCTCCTCTACGGTGTCAAATTTTCGTCCTTTCAACTTGATTTTCATCTTGGGGAAGAGGAAGAAGTCACAGGGGGCTAAATCAGGCGAGTAAGGGCGGGTGGGGGATGACCGTCATGTTTTTGGAGGCAAAAAAATTCTGCACAGCCAAAGCGGTGTGCGCGGGTGCATTGTCGTGATGGAGCACCCAGTTGTTCGTGCGCCATTTGCCTGGCCGCTTCCGCCTCATGTCCTCCCTAAGCCCCCTCAGGATGTCGCAGTAGAACTTCGCATTGACAGTCTGACCTGGAGGCACGAATTCCATATGGATAATCCCGTCAATATCGAAAAAGGTCGTCCAGAACTTTCATCATCGTCAACTGGCGTTCGGCCATTTTTAAACCGGTTAAACCAGTCATGGTTTTGCGTCTGATCCAAAGCATCATCGCCAAATGCTTGTTTAATCATTTGGTAAGTTTTTGCAGCACTCTTGCCAAGTTTGAAGCAAAATTTGATGCAAACACGCTGCTCCTTCATGTCCACCATTTCAACGAAAAAAAAAATCTCAAAACGGCACAAACATGACGTTATAAAAATGCGTAGATCAAAAGAATGTGTACACTCAGTGCGAAGCCACGTCACACACTGGTTCACAAAGGATACGTACATTGCTACCAGGCGCCACTAGTCCGTACTAAAACCGGTTCCCTCGCGACGTTCAAATTTCGGGAACTTTTGGGTAGCACTACGTATATATCTACCTTCCTCAGTATTACTACTATATTCCTATGCAGTATGTGTGTATTTTCTCATACAACTGTACCTTTTATTATTGCTGTTAAGTTATTGGAAATTTCATTTTCTTCTATTGAATTGTCATGTAACAAACAATTTTCAAGGAACATTATCATTTGGCAAGATAAGAATTGTGTACATCACAGTACATTGCAGCACAGTGTGATTCATGGGAACTTAGGACAGTACAACATGTACCCAAGCTGAAGCCTGTTAATGAAAAACTTTCATGTGACATATTGAAGTACCATCTGCATACATTCTTAACATGAGATTTAAGGTACATCTCAATACGGCATGATCCATGAAATGATTATACAGTACAAAATTTACATATGTGAAAACATAAAAATTATATTAACTTCTGACAGCAGTCATCTTTTCACTTTGTCACACGCTTACATCCGTTTATTTTCTGGTTACAGTATCTAAAACAGAATGCCAAAAGAGTATAGTATGGAATGTCACCAGTTATGTTGTACGAGGAATGGAAGATATCACACAGAAATATTATCTGGACTGCTCATTTTACTCCTCTGTGTTGAGCATTCATCACAAATACTTGCTTTATCAGTGGGCACTTGCAAAACTATTAGAGACTTACTTTGACCCATTTTTGTTTCAGTTAGGCCATTATTGTGATCTCTTTTTGCTGTAAAGAGTATCTCAATATCATACTGTGAGATACCACGAGTCTCTGGGAGAGAAAAGTACACAAATAGTACACCCATTAGACAGACACTCCCATAAAGCCACAGTGCACCATGAAGATTTAGAACTGATTTTAAATCCAGGAATGTTTTGTGGACTATGAAAGCACTAAGCCAGCTGACTGCACCAGTGATGGAGCTGGCAATACTTCTGTGCCGCTGAGGTACAAGTTCACCAATAATCATTCCAGAAACTGGACCTAACCCAATTGAATTTGCTACAATATACACCATAATAGCTATAACAGGAAGCCAACCAACAAGGTTTCCACGAGTGCCTCTGAGATCCTCATGGTAATAGTGGTAACAGGCAAGACCTACCAGCGACAGTCCCATTATACCCTGTAACAGAAAATATTTAGTGCCAAATGTGAAGCCAACATTGTGTAAGACTATTTCAGAGACCATATGTTACATTGCAGTAGTCAGCACTCCTCATGTGCTTGAATCTTGGTCTTAGAGCCAGCAATTCTCATCAGAGTTTCTTGTTTTTACTATTCTGTCCAAGAAAATGACCTTAAAACAGTTCATGACTGCCTCCTTCTTCATGCGTCCCATTTCATCATTCTTTGCTTGGCTAAGAATTTTTTCCCTCTTTCTTTTCTATCTTTACTATGTTCCCTTTTTGCTGTTACTGTGCCTGACCATGTGTTTCCACCTCTGATTGACTTGACTTGTGGTCTCCAAGTCTTACCATCCCTCATCCCATTCCTTCCTTTACTCCAGCAAGGAATAAAGGTTCACAAGGAAATGACCAACTGTAATTATGGATAAATAAAAAGTACAGGAACAAATGCACAGTACTTCACTAAGACAGAGTTTCACATTTTAATTTTGCCTCACATTGTGTTTGTTATGAATGGAAGTTACAGAGTATGTGTGACTCAAAGATTACATGATCTTCAAGCAGTCCATTCTTGCAGTGAAGACATGCTGATAATGATCATTCATGGGTTCAATAAAACTTTCGTGGGGTAGCAGCCACATAGGTAGTTGAATGATGAGTAAACCAATGTTTCAAGAACCATCTCTGTTCTCGTCATCAGGTTCGCTTGCTGTTCAACCACCCGACACAGCTGCTAGCCCAAGAAAGTTTTACTGAATTCAGTTGCCGTGAAAGCTTTGGATTGTATATGGTTCATGGGTTTTAAACAAACCCTGCACCATGGCTACTAAGACCCACTGTGTCTTTAGCCAGAAATTGTTGGTTTAGTCTGTATCTAAATTATAAGTGACTAACTTCAAACCCAAACCATACAGTGCTTTGTAGTAATAAACCACTTCTCTTGTATCCCTAAACTTACTTGCTGTATTTTATAGCTTTCAGTATTACCTATTGTACAATGCTAAGCAGTATAGTTGATACATCCTATATTATAAATCTGTTGCTGTGTCCTGTCATGACACAAAATTTGTAGTGACTGTATGATTTTTTGCTCTAACTCAGCAGGCTGGTATTGTGGTGTTACTCTAACATGTGTTCAGTTAATACCCTGTTAAAATCTCAGCCATCCTGAGTGAGTGGTCTTGATGTACCTTCAAGTGAATAATGGGATCGTACCTTGAAATTGACTACAAGTGCCTCTTTACAAATCTGTACCGTCTCATGTTTCAGCCCACTATATTTGACACTACACAACCTCTGCAGTTAAAACAGCATTATAAAGAACTACAGGTGGGCTATTTTGGTCCAGTGCCAGTACGTGATACATCAATTTGTAGGCCACTTCATAACACCAATATCTGTAGGCAACAGACAATAAGAAAATTGTTCCTAAGTATTCACACCATGGAGGCACTGATGCAAAGCTTCTTGCATTCGTAAAATCAGCATTAGATTGAGGCACATGGTCAACTTCAAGCTCTAACAGCCTTTATTTTCAAAAAGAGTTGCTTTGATTCTATTTAGATAGGAGCCTGGATCATTCTGTGTGGGGTGACAAAGCAGAATCATGCCACCTATACTAAGATTTAAATCCAAGTTGTTATATACTGTAGCCCCTCACATTACTAACTGAGGTATGGTAAAGTGACAAATGCATACTAAACTTTAGTTATAAAATGTGATAGAAAGGGACAGCTTGTGAGATCAAGGCATACAGTGGAGAGTGAAAAAGTTACCCACTGGTGATTCTCCTTATATGAGATTTGATTTGAGGGATTGAGGGTTGAAATTTTGCAGTTAATTGGAAGGTCAAAACATTTAATCCAGTGTATTGTCTTCAAAATAATTGCACAGTCAGTAATTACAGTGGTCCTGTCATTTGTTGAAGTGCTTTAGTTCTCTTTCAGCAAGGTATTTACAATTGTTTGGCGTATAACAGCTTCAGAATCTCTGTGGTCAATATCTAGAACGGATAATCAAATTAATAAAATGAGTAGGAAACTAGTGGAATGTTATGCACTGCTGAGAGTTGCCTTTGGGAGAATGTCATTGGGATGATCACATGATCTACGGGGCAAATTGTAGTGGGAATATTTACATCTTGTGTATGCTGCAGGTTTTTGCTAATGATTCAGTATTCCACATTGTCATTCTTCTGTCACCACAATTTGTATAAGGACACTGAAAAAACCTTTTCTAGCAGCTGTAAATTTGCCAGATTCATTTTTAGTACTGCATACTTTTTTTGATTATTTACCAACTTTCACAAAGACTTTGAATTGTACACATTGCATCTTCAAATCACAATGTGATGCAGTCAACAGACATGCCTGCAGTTGACAGTGTTTTTGTCACAACAAAGATAAAAGGGCAGCTTTCTGTTAAAAATAGTGAAGTAAGCAATAGTTATAAACTGTGATAGTCATACTATTCTGTAGGGTTCTGACAATCGTGTATTACATCTGCAGAAGCCCATAAAGTCAATTAATTCAGATATGATACTCATATGTCGTACTTGCTTAGGGTCCAGTTATGTGGTTTATTTCCCAATAATACAGTTCTATAATTTGTGGTCAGACGTTATGTACATGGAATGCTCATTTAATACTTTCAGTGTACTTACCAATATTTTCATTATTACTTCTTTCGAGATGCACTTTGTCTGCTAAGGTATTATTGTAGGATGAATACACATTTATTTCAATGTATCTTTACAGCTGTTGATTGCCTCCTCCTTGTATAGTCCAGTCCAGTGCCCCCAGACAAATCCCAGGATAGTACCTGATATTAGGCCACAGCCACTTTGTTTCACATCCTTTTCATTTGGTTATTGTCTGATCATCATACCATTTAATTCTGTACTGTCTGAACTACTGACAGTGTCATTACACAAACTGTAAATAAATAAGTTGAGTACCAATCACAAGGTCATGGACCAGGTCTACAAATACACACCTGTGAAGCTATTAACAGTTTACGCCTGCCAAGTCTGTCAAGCAGCCCACATGCTATGAGCGTTGCAATAAGCTGCACAGCTCCGGTGATGATTGTTGCCACTTCAACATCAAGACTGGATTGAGAGCTGAGGAGGATGGTTTGTGTGTAGCAGAGAATAGCACGCAGCCCACAAAACCTGCTGAGAGCACGGATGGCACCAGTCAGGAGTAGTGGACGTGTGATTTCATGGTCACAGAGCCTCTTCAGTCTTTCCATCACCCCAGGAGCTTTTTCACAGTGCAGCAGCTCCTGAACAACATGGTTTGCAATGTGAACATTGCTTCCCACATGCTTCTGAATGTAACATATGGTACTGTATGCCATGTGCTTTATACTTTATTGCCAAATGTTTATTCACAGGGTATTTAACTTATAAGCATATTTGATCTTCTCTTTTGAAAATACCCATGTCAAAGAAAATCAAAGATTTTTTAGTAAATGCCTCAACGTTATTGCAATTAATTCACGTAGATACATTGGAAACAACCATGGCCAATCACATACACTTAATGGACTATTGTGTGTGAATATTTTACAGCTGCTAGTTTCAGTTGGATGAGTTATCTTAGAGTAGTCAACATACGGTTTTTATGGAACTTGAGAATTTGTTACATTATTAACTAGAACATGCCACTGGGCCCTATCCTAAGGTTGAGGAATCAACTCCATACCATTATACTCTGTTTCTTTTTGATCCATTTTAACACTGTTTATTCAACCATATATATATAAAATGGTATACACTAGATCTCCCACGTCTCCCTTCAGGTTTCCTGACTGAAATTTTGTATGCATTTTTTACCTTTCCCATGTGTGCCATTTGCTCCACCCACTTATCTTCCTCAATTTGACAGCTCTAATAATCTTTGGTGAAGAGTAAACTTCTGAGAATCTTTTTAATACATTTTTCTCAAGCCTTATGTTATTTCTCTCTCATTGGTCCAAATATTTTTCTCAATGCCAATTCTTAAACATTCTCAATCAGTGTTCTACCCTTAAAGTAAGATATCAAGTTTTATCCCCAACATAACAGATAATCGTTACTCACATGTTGTCTCTGGCCATAAGTGACTGATAAGTAGCACTTGCCCTTTCAATGACAACATCTGTTTGAAATAATACCTAATGTGCCAAAAATTTCAGGTGACTACAAAATAATTTATTACAAGAATCAGTAATTTTTGGTGCATTTTTCGTACAAATAAAAGTACTGGACTAATTTCTTTGTGACTATAACTTTGATTTATTAATGTTGTTCTGGAATGTTGGGAGTTTACCACACCTTTCAAACGTTAGTTAGTGTTGAATGAGATTGCAGCATATTTGTATATAGTGATCTGTAAAGAGTAGGGAGTAAGCAGCTGTGGCCTGTTTTAAGATGTGCTGCCCATTTGTCACCACTAATATTACTAAACTATTGCACATAGAGAATCAATTTTGTTTTTTACTGACACATCTCTACATCCTTTTATGTGATAAGAAATGAAACATGATGTAAATATCATTATGATAAATTTTGTGCCCTCATCCTCATTACGATTTTACTTTAACTCACAGTTTTAAACTGGCATCCTACAGAGTGAGTCTAGGTTGTCACAGTATCTGAAATTCGACTCCATTTTTAATAAATTTAATAGTGCTCACGAAGTATACTAGTAACCCTAAAACATTTGTCATGTTTCTTTTATTGTCTCATAAGTCTGAGTATGTATGAGTGTGTTAAGTTTTTTATATTGTAATATGTAATACAAGTAATTATAGAAAATGAAAAATGTGATGGAGTGTGAAGAATAGTCTTTATATTGTTCATTCCATGCATTGTTGATAACCAATTCACAACACTCAACCAACAAAATGCACAAATAATTGTCTACATTTTAACTATTTGAATTTTTTACACCATGTCAGCTGTGTATAAAAGTGGCTAATTTGGTTTAATGTGGTATTGATTGGTTGATGTGTTTGGTTCCCTGATGATACCCTGTGGATCGAAACATGTAGGAATATTCAGTGTGATATTATAAATATCCAAGGAACAATATTGTGCATTTTGTTGGTTCAGTGTTGCGAATTGGTGAAGAATAACATTAACTTAATTTGTGATTCATGAAGATGTGTGCCCACACACACACACATACACTCTCTCACACACACACACATGTACATACACATAACTGTAAAATCATACATGATTCCACGTGACAAATGTGACTGAATTATGGTTGAGTTGTGAAACACTGCCCGCCTTACATGATATTCAGAAGTGATATCATACGTGGCACCACGAAGCCAGTGGAGAGCTGCAATTGCCTCTTCCATTTTTCCCTGTGCCACCAGATAACTTGGAGACTCTGGCACTACCGTGGGGAAGAGAAGTGCTGGCAGTGTGAGTCCACCACCAAAGAAAGCCAGGTCCTGCCAGTCAAGCCATGCCCCTGCAGTGTAACATGTGAGAATTCCCACATTGAACATGAGGACTGGAATGCAACCAAGAGCTCCGCGCCATTGAGCAGATGCTGTTTCGCTGACGTAAAGTTGAGATGCATCTGCAATGATGCCCAGACACATGCCCAAGATGAAGTGGGCTATATACAGGAACCACACATTTGGAGCAAGTGCTATTAGCACCCATGCAAGTGTAAGTGGTGTTGCTACAAGCCACAGTGCACGCCGACGACCTAGGGAAATGCATGGTCCTGCTAGCACTCCTCCAGCCAGTGCTCCCAGCATCACAAGACCAGCTACCCATGATCCTTGACTCTCTGTAATGTGTAATCTTGAGTTCGGTTGCTGTAACGATGGGAGGGCAGGGTTGCATAACCAAGGCTAGCACCACTGGCAAGATTCACCCAGCAGGTGAGTAGAGCTGCCATCAACTAAAACAAGTTGTGAAATGTTACCACATTTTAAAGGATTGCACAAAGAAAAGTGCAAACAACAAAGTTAAAATGTGTGTTCTCTGCTTCTTAATGCACAGAATTCCTCAAGAAATAGATTTTAAAACTATGAGTGAACTTAAGGGTTGATTCAGTGTGAGTACAAGTTAAAAATTTTGGTTTTGTGAAACAATAAATGAAAGAAAAGGAATGAGAATGTGTAGTGTTAAAAATGATGCCTGAGGGTAATTGTAGAGATGCCATGTAATCATAATCATTGGCTGTAATAATAGATTATAAATTGATTTCATTAGCGTATTACTTTTTGCTGTCACACTGTTGGTGTACATGTTGAACTATTTTTAGTACAAAGAGATGCAAGTAAAATTGCCCCTCAGTATGATAAGGGGATCACAAGTAGTGGTTATTTTCCAGTTGTATTTGACATCTTAGGCTGGATCCAAATTGCTCTAAAATCTTCCGTTTGTTGGTTACAGTTTGTATGATTTCCATATTACCATAATTCAGTATAGGTTAAATCAACAGAGAGGCATTATTTATGGTACTATCGATTAGTCCTTTCCATGCCAAGTTAAAATTCGTAGCTTGGGGCAGAACTCATTAAATCATTGATGAAATCTGCGGTCTTCTGGGGTATTATGCGGCGTCGTGTGGTAATTGTTTACCGACGTTTTGGGACAACGTATCGGTCCCATCCTTACGGGTCAAGAGTCCTTTCCCACTCGGACTCTTTGACCCGTGAGGATGGGATCGATACGTTGTCCTGAAACGTGTGTAAACAATTACCACACAATGCCGTGTAATACCCCAGAAGACCGCAGATTTCATCAACATCGCGGCAGAAGCCTGAAATCAAGGTCATTAAATCATTGTTTCTGTTACACATACTTCTAATTCTACAAAATTTGTGTTGTTAATGTTAGGTTTAGTCAATATAATTTTGTAATGCATATACAGAATGTAATTTAGCTTATGGGCCCATGCAACCTACACTTGGGGTCATAATGTTACTGCAATTGAAAAAATTGTTGTAAAATGTTTTTCTTATTTTATTTAATTATTTCATTTTTGGGACCAACTTACTACTTCAGTATTGATCCCATCTGTGTTACATTTGTTGGATATATCCTTAAGGTTTCACATCATCACCATCTTTATAATTTTTTACTTACAATCAGTATTGCATGTGTACTGTCTATGTATGTTTCTGATCTGTCTCCATAGGGAATTTCACTTGCCAAGATCAAGTGATTCTTTAGTTATCTGAAGAAAGTTCTTGCACACCCGCTGTTTTGTTCTGTTACATTCTACAAAAGAATTACCACAGAAACAGCTCCTGCTAGTCTATCACCTACCCTAAAACTGTGTACATCCACCATGTAGATACTACTACTGGTTGTAAATCAAAGGTGTGACTTTGGGGTGATCAGCCATGACACAAAGTTTATACCAAACTTTGTGAAAGTCAATAATCCGGTTCAAAAGTTGAACTGAGGAAATGTAGACACAGTGAGGCAACATTTTTTTAATATGATCATGGTCAATCATAATTACTAATATTCAAGCTTCACATGAATAGTGAAGAGTGGTAAAATTATTTACTTGAGGCAGATAGGAGTTTTCTTGTCTTTGGCATTGAAAGACCCAGTGAAGAGTCTGACCTAGGGTAGACAAGATGAAGTTTACACAGACAGTTCAAGATAGTATTGTACACACATGTTTTGACAGTGGATGAGAATGGATGCAAGTATCATGAAGATGACTTTGAATGTGAAACTAAAAGGAAATCACCCAGGAGGAAGATCAAGGTGGGAAGAACAGGTTAGGAAAGGTGTTACACAAAAGGAAGGAATAAATCAAGGAGGATGAAGTCTTGAAAGGAGAGATACATGGAGAAGTTTACTTGCGAGGTGACCCATCTGAAGTGGAAATGTTTAAGGAAGAAGAACTGCTAAATCATCACTGGGATACTGTAATGCAGTATGTGTTGCTTCACAGCATGAAGAAAACAACCAAAGTGGTGTGTAAGCATTAATATTGATTTTATTTACACACCTGTGGAAGCAGCCTAGGTTTCAGAGGTTTAATTAGTATGTCTGTACTGCTCCTGGACTGTGGGACCCAAGGTGGTGCAATGGGTTTCTTACAATCTCTTGTAGACAAAGCACTTGATATAGTTCCTAGATCTCCATCCTGAAGGCATAAGTTGTTCACATAAAACTTTGTCATTTCTGCAACAAAAATGTGAAGGGTGGTAACATGCAGTAACTGTCCCTGACCTCACTTGCATATGTGGTGTTTTTTTTTTGGGGGGGGGGGGGATGTGTACAATGGTACACAATACCAGCACCCTTCTTTATGTAATAAAGAAAAGTAGGTAAAATTGGGCTTAAAAATGTCTATTTTGATTTGTCAGTACTGGCACCAAGTTTTCCTTAAAGACAGCAGTAAACATACAAATTGATTTTACTTATTGAATATATTGTGGATAGCAACTGCAAATATGCATTTCTTTTTTTAAAATGCTAGTGGTAAAATATGGGAGACACAAACATACATTTTTCACACATGCCATTTCATACTTGCTCTTGGTTTGTGATTTTGAAAACTGCTTAGGACGTCTTCCAGCCTTGATTGAAAGATCCTTATGAGGAAGCTGGTAAATCTCTTGTAGCTATGGGCCATGCTATGCATATACTTAACTACTTTACTATGTGTATAATGGTAGATGAATGGATGTCAGTCTCAAGAGAAATGAAATATGTAAGTGAAGTTTTACAAGGGGAAAGTTTAAGTCATCTGCTGTTCCAAGTAATGACATCCAGCATCGTAAGTTAGGTGAGCCTTCACAATATGAGCTGTTGATATATGCGGACAATATGGTCTTGACAGCTGCAAACCCAAAGGACATACAGAACCTTTTGACAGCCGAAGAAAATTGGACTGGATTTATGTGGCTTAGGATAGAAATTGGTGGGAAGCCCTAATGAACGTAGTTTCTTGTCTTGTCTATTGTATACCTATTTATAAGAACAGTGATAAATCTGGTTGTAATAAATACTGAGGCATGTCTTTCATATCCGCTATGCAAAAAGTTGTGTTCAACATTCTTTTCTCAAATTTAACTACAAAAGTATCAGTGTAGATTTTGACATAAGAGATCCACAACTGATAATATATTATGCATCCATCAGGTATTTGAAAAATGATGGAAATACAATATACCATTACTTCAATTATTCATAGACATAAAAAAAAAACCTACAATTCAGTAAGGAGAAAAGTTTAACATTCTTACTGAGTTTGGTACACACATGACACTGCTTTGACTAATTAAAATGCACTTGAGTGAAAACTATAGTGTAATACAGACAGACTCGTTTGATACATTTCCTATACTGAATGGTCTGAAATATGGAGACACACTATTGCCATTGCTTTTCAGCCCTGTTCTAGGATATTCCATTTCCGGAGGAATTGAAACTGAATGGCACATATCAACCGCTGGTCTCTGCTGATAATGTTATTTTATTGAGCGAAAAAATCAATATAGGAAGTCCTTGTTTAATGTTGGGTGTATACTCCTTAAAATTCAATGCACAATGCAAAAAGTATAATGGGGCATTTCTTCCCAAAAGTATTAATTAACATGCCTGAGAGACTGGCCATTAAAGATCCTGACAGCTTCCATGGAAATTCGAATTTGAATTTATTTACATTCTGTGGATCTAAAACATGTTAATACCTTGGATATAGAATAAGTCAAAAAAATTTACGTACATACAGTAGGTGTTGGTACAATACAATTAGCTTAAACTGATCTAGCTTAGTTTATCTTTCCCTGTTTACGTTAAAGTAGAGTATTCATCTATGGAGTAGAAGGAATGAGCAAGTAAATAATTGTGTAGGGCTGATTTGAATTGTTTAGGCTTATCACTTAAATTTTTTATACTTTGTGGGAGACGGTTGAACTCTTTTATGCCAGTTGATTAGACTCCTCTTTGATGTAGTGATAAATTTGATGAAGGTTGGTGAAAGTTACATTTTTGTCTAGTATTTGTGTTACAGACATTGGAATTTAATTTGAATTTATTTTTGTTGTTAACCACAAATAAAAGAATTGATAGTACATATTGTGATTGAGGAGGTAGAATTTTTAAATTTTTAAATAAGTCTATACCCGAGTCCCTACTTCTTCATCCTGTAGTAATTCTAATTATATTCTTTTGTGTTTTAAAAATTTTTGCACTATGTGGAGAGTTCCCTCCAAATATTAATCCATCATCCATAACAAAGTGAAAATAGGAATAGTAAACCATCTTCAGTGTTTCCTGTGACATAAAGGGCTTAACTGATCTCACTGCATAGCAAGAAAGCAATGTTAATCCAAGTCTGAGCAATGGTCATCAAGTCTTTGTCACTAATATTGGTCAGTGTTAAAGCAAAACGTTTCTTGGAACAACATTAAACAAGGACTGTCCGTACTATAAAGAAAAACATAGAAATGTTATTACTCATTAGTGAGGAAGTTGTTTAGAAGTAGATGTTATGAAAACTATGTATATGTTCATTTCTCATCAACTGAAGTTGGAACAAAATCACAACATAGACTCTCTGAAAATGTGGCACAGTTCAAACATCTGGAAACCACACTAACAAATCAAAACTGAATTAAAAAAGAAATTAAAAATAGTTAAATTCATGGAAAGCTGCCCATAATTTTGTTCCTGTTTTCTGCCTAAAAACAGAAATATTAAAATATGGAAAACTATACTTTTACCATATTCTTTGGTATGAGTATGAAATTTGGGCTCTCACACTGAGAGAAGAGCATAGACTGAAGGTGTCTGGAAGAGGGTGCTGATGAGAATACTTTATGTATGAGGAAGTAACTGGAGACTGAAAGAATTGCCTATTGAAGAGCTTCACGATTAGAACAACTCTCCAAATGTTACTGGATCAAAAGGAGGAGGATGAGATTGGCAGAGCAAGGGAATTGTATGAGAGAATAAACATGCATATAGGGTTTTGTGAGAATACCTGAAGGAAGGAGACTACTTGGATGACCAATGTGTAGGTTGTAGGATACTGGTAATATTAAAATGGGTCTTAAAGCAATAGGACTGGATGATGTGGACTGCATGTGCTGGCTCAGGATAAGGATAAGCAGCAAGTTTTGTGAACACAGGAACACAGTTATGAACCTTCTGTTTTCATAAAATACACAGAATTTTTTGACGTCGTCGTCGTCACCGTCATAGTCGTCGTCATCATCATAATCATCTTTATCGTCATCGTCTTTATCAGCGTTTTCATCATCGTCGTTGTCTTTGTGATCATCACCACCACCACAACACTGTCAAGGTCTAAGACCTCATGGTCATTTCAGTCTTGATATAACAACCCAGAAGTCTCTTCAATGGGTGTCCTGGTTCCTTTTTCTGACTGGTTGATATTTCATAGTATTGTGCAGGAGTCTAGATATTTCTGTTCTGCAAACATGTTGTATTCATTTAGTTTTTATATTTGTTGATTTTTTACAAAACTGGGTGTGTTTTAAGTTCTTTCAAAATAGCTCGATCTCATTTGTGTTCTAACAGCGAGGATTTTCCAGTTGTGCTAAAAAATTTCATCTCTGCCACTGTGATTTGAGATTTGTCTTTTTATTTATCATCTACATTTCACTGCCATTCAGTAGGATGAGTGTTGCTAATTTGTTGTACATTTATGGTTTGGTTTGCTTCTGGACTTCGGAGGGTTTTAGAGCTTGATTGATGATTCTTGTTACAAGTAAAAGTTTTGTCAATAAGCCTGTAACATATTTTTCTCTTTCATGTGACAGGGGTGTCCCAAGTAATTGTACATCTTTATTTGTTCTATTATTTTGTTGTTAATTATTATCTTGCACCTGATGGGGTTTCTTCCTCTGAATGCCATTGTTTCAGTTTTGATGGTTGAAATTATTAGTCCATCTTTTGATATTATACTTTCTGATTTATGTACAGACCTTTGTAATAAGGATTAAAATTCGCTATTATTACATAATCATCTGCAAAAGAAAGTTTGTATTTCTTCATTTACTGTTATTTGTATACACTTATATTTTCTGTGTTCCATTCTGAAAGTATTTTGTATATATAGTATTTGTTAGCTACTGTTGGAGACAGAGTGCAGCTTTGATGTACCCCTTTATTAGGAGATAGAGGGCGGCTTTGAAGTACCCCTTTATTAATTTCCACTGAATGTGTCATTTCGTTGTTTAGTCTTATTTTTATTTCATTATGTAATTTCTTGACTACCTAAAGAAGTATTAGGTTCTCAAAAAAAGGTTCTATTCAGTTTAACTTGAACAATTTGATACACCAGACAATGGGGTCTATTATAGTTATTTCATTGAAGGTGCCTGCCTCTCTTCTGGGATGTGATGCTGCATCACTGGGTGAGTGATTCCACTTACCCATTGACACAACAGCACATCCCAGAAGTATGGAATCCTTGATAACACTCTTGTGAAAACTTAAACAAGATAGGAAATTAATTAATTTTTTCATTCCGACAAATGCACTACACTGTTTTAGTGTTTTCTGTCCCTACATATATTTTGGCACTTCCTGTGCTATCATCAGGGGTGTCGTCGAGAGTTCACAATCCTCAATGCATCCAATTCACTTTCACAACATATAATTTTTGTAAGTCACTATCACTGAATATCACTTATCCTCTTGTTCGTAGTGGTTATTTTATCTTCTTTGAAGTTATTAAAATGAATCATTAAGATTTTGATTTGAAGATAGTCATAGTATAAAATAGTTAAAGTTATTGAAATTGTTTTCGAAAACTGGCTATGTATATTAGTTGTGCGATCAATATTTAATCCTGTCCTTATGATATGTTTTTGACCGTCCTATGGTGTATTGTGTATTTGTGCCAAAACATATGTAGGGACAAAATACACTAAAACAGTGTAGAGCATTTGTCAGAATGAAATAATTAATTAATTACTGAAATGCACTGTATATACAATATAAAGATAGGAAATGTTTGTAAAGTGAAACACTTCTGGTGCGTATGCGTAACCATGGCAACCAATGAACACGGTAACCTTGGTAACCACAGTAGCACAGATAACCATAGGCACATTTGCAACTTTAATAACTACGATAAACTTGGTGACCAGAAAACCAATGGTAATGTTAGTAACAATTGCGACCATGGTACCACAGTCGCTATAGCAACCACGCAAACAATGGTAACCTTGGTAACAAAGGCACCAATGGTAACGTTAGTAACCAAAGTAGTCATTCGTGAACGCAGGTCCGCACCTAAGTGCCTGTTTTTGTTTGATTTTAATGAAACTTGAATTATCAATATAGAGTGTAGTGAAAAGCACCAATACAAAATTTCATGAAAGTCCGTCCAGCGGAAGTCGAGTTGTTTCATGCGGGCGGACGGACGGACAGACATGACGATTCTGTTAGTTGCTTTTCGCAACTTTAAAAACGCGCCTAGAAAACGCATAGTTATTGAAATCCCTATCGATGGCAGCACCATTCATACGAGTGGCATACTGTCCCACTTTCCCACCAGATGGCAGTATCGTAGGGTAATAATGGCGTACTAGTGAGCATATAATTTGAGGTTGTGAAATGTCGATTGTTGTTCATAACCGTATTGTTGGAGGATATTTTTGGTAATTAACTATATTTCACTTCAGAATATACGCATTATAAAATTTGGTGTAGGCAGGTAAGAAGGTTGGTGGTTTCGCATAGTTAAAGTTTTGAGGAAGTGGTAAGGAAGCCAGAGGGCGGGTAACTCAACACGTAAAAGAAATGTAAATCGTCAGTTGCATACGTACTTCTCTCTGTTTATGAAATGACGTAAAGAGCAGTATAGAACTGGAGGACATAAAAAGAAATTACGGTAAAAGAAAAACTTCTGCTTACCCGCAGTTTGTTGGCTTATGAACGTGAAGTCACCAAATTCTTATATGCCCAACGTTTGTAACTTGTGTCTTCGCATGATTGCCCGGAATCATACTTAATCGTGTTACTGAAAAGAAGAACGTTTAGCTAGTACACTTGAATTACGGCCAACGTAATTGGTTTTTAATACAATTAGAACTGTGTGAAAAATGTATGTTATTTATTCCACAGACATTTCCTTTTACATATATTCACTAAACAGCAAAAATACTTACTTTGATATGGGTTAAATCCGTACGAACATGTTTTGTCAGTTCTTACAAGTTGCTGTTCAAGACAGGGTTGGCTGTACTGTGAGTGGTGCTGAAGACAGATTGACTTTAAGGGAATTATTTTTCCTTAATGCATGTTGAATGACCTTTAGACCAATTAGTGCAGTACTGATTGTGCACACAAACCCTCAGATCACATATCTCTTGATTTCTTATATGTTATTTAAAAGATGCACTTTATTATTTTGCTGTGATTATTAAGTTGGAGCCTTGTATGCCACAGAAGAATCTCCACACTGTGATCAGAATAAGAAATAACTTGCTTAAAAGTACTAGAAGAATTATTGACCTTGGGGTACCATATGCTTTAGCCTTGTGAGATTCATTGAAGGTTGCATATGTATTTTTTTTTACCTACCTTGACATGTTGGAGGTTGTTTTTCATGGTCCAGTAAAATATGGCCTTTAGAGAGAATTACAAGCTTGAACATTATGTTATGAAAGTAACCTTATTACCAGAGTAAAATGAAAGTGGTTTTGATGTCATAGTATTGCTGCTGACATACTGTACGATTTATTCACCTTTGTTATGTGTGTTTACAGTACAGCAACCATGATAATTTGGTATAATTGCAATATTTGCCAAAGGATTTGCTCTCGTGTTTCAATATTTGGACCAATTTTGTATTTCTTCAACATATTTGAGTTTGTTGAAATGTTAGGATAATTTCATGTAATTTGCTTTATTTCATGTTTGTATTTGGGCTGGTAGGCATCAGTAACATGTGTTCTTAAAGTGAGAAATTAGTGTATAGAGTCTACATTATTCAAAAGAAAGTTCTTCAAATTTGAATGAAGCATTCAATTGTATATTATAGAAAACATTTGTAAAGGTATTTGCAGTGATAGTAAAACATTTTTAGTACCCTTTGAATGCAAAATTTGTTAGATTTGGTGCCAAGCTTAGCCTAAATGTACTCTGAAATGTAATTCTGATTCCAGTTTTAGTCACTATGAAAAGCAGTGGATGACATGTTATCTGAGAGTTCAGTATGTCTTTGTAGTTATGCTGGTCAAAGTAGATTCGTGTGTGATGGGATTAAAACTAAATGTGCTCTGTATCTCATGTCCAGCTTAGTACTACATCAGAAAGCCTCAGCTGGTCTGCATCATCATGCACCTCAGGAGAACTGATAGAATATTGAGTAATGGTTGTTGGCAGAGGGAACATTCTAATACTTTCAGGAAAGAATTTGTTCATATATATTGGTTTTTGTTGTAGGAGTCACTTTATTCATCTATAATGACAAAGAGACGGAAGTTGGTTACAGGACCTGTAACTCGCATGAAAACTGAAGTGAAGGAAGAAAAGGTCACTGTGGGTAAGTATTTATATACACAGAATTATTTATTTCAAATACAAGTCAAGTCATTAACCTTTTGGCTGAAGATTATTGTCATGTGGGATGTGATGCCATGAGTTTGGTCAGTAGGTTCCAGAATTTTAGAGGAACCTGTTGCTTCCATACTGAAGGTAGACAACTACAGTGCAGCATATTCCATAATGTAGTAATCGTCATAATCACTGCTATTATGACAGCAGATGTCAAAGATAGTGAAATCTGATTAATTTTATTAGTTACATTACTGTCACCAATGGAAAGGTGGGGGGAAGGTTGCAAGGTCGAAAAAGGGTATGGTTGAATGGTCAGTATAGGTCAATGAATGGGGTGGTGGTTCTATGGTTATGGTGTAGCTGAGGGGGTATGCTACAGGTTCTTGATATTTTGCAAATATTGGTGTCTTACAGTCAATTCTGTTGCAGTGTACTGTGTATTAGATAAGTGAAAGCAGGTGTGCACCCAAGGGGGGGGGGGGGGGGGGGACTGCCGGCTGCAGCCCCCCCCCCTCCCCACCAAATCAAAATTTAAAAAAATACACAAATTTTGTAGACTCAGTATCAAACGTGTTATGTGATTTACCCTTTGGCTGGAATCAGCTGATGATTACTACATTGTCATTTTGAAAAATAAAATAAGAAACTAGGAACATGTAGAAATTTTTTCCATTTAGTTTTAATTTTCTCTGTAACCAAATTATAGGTCTGTACTTACTAACTAGCTGTTGGCTTGGAGATTTTGAAGTGGGATTAGAGACACGTGTGTTTTTGATTTTTTTGGTAGAAATCCCAGGTAGGCCCTCTATTTTGTACTTGTTTGGTGACACTAAGTGCATTTATTGATTATATTTCCAATTCAGAGAGCTGGAAAAATGAGGAAGTAAATGGTTGTCACATTAAGGACTAAGGTTTAGTTTATAGGTGGGCCCTACTGGTAGGGACCATTAAATCTTACCTTGCTTGCACCTAGTGTTTGAATAACAAAATGTATGTTATAAATTTGCAGTCTTGTCTGTTTGATAGCTTTTGGATTTATAGCTTTTTTGAATAAGTATGACAAATTTTTTTAAAAAAAGATTGTTATATTTATGTGTCTATAAAAGCAGTTGTGAACAATGTTGTGTTACTCTTATATTTATGACGTGATTTGTATACCATAGTTTTTAAAATCAAACATAAATTATATATAGCCTAATGGTTACAAAATGTAAGGAAACTGTAGTGACTAAAACAAAAGCAAAAGGTTATGGGGCAGGGATACAAACCATATGTGACCTAAACAACAACAAAGTGTAGTTAATGAAATATGTAAGGAACTTTGAGTGTGGCGCTGCACCTTCTAATCTGAAAAGTATGATGTCTTCATACCAAGAGGTGGTTGTTGCCCTTCATTGGTTCGACAAGAAGTGAGCAGAAGGAACATTAGCCTCTGGTCCCGTGTGTGCACAGAAAGCCAAGTTTCTTCAACATCTTTCACAGTCATTCCCAGTCATCCTTTCACTAATTTGTGGAGGTGAAATGTGTCATACAATAAACTGAAAACCAACAGGAAACACGTGAGTGACAGTTTGTGGTGGAGGTCAATAACTATTTGGTTTTGTCAACAGCCTTATTTGTGAACACTACTAATGCGTAATAGGTATGTAGGTTTAAAACCCTGTGACTGGTCTTATACAGATTAGTGACATTCTTGCTGCAGTAAAAAAGCTCCGTTCCAATATTGATGTGGAGGATTGCCAAGAAAAGAGGCTTTGCCCTGTTTGTATCAGTCCTTGGTGTGCAGATCACATCATGTTTGTACATTTCATGGTTATACAAGGCATGTGTTTCTGAAGGTGCTTTCTAGCCAACTTTTGCACATTTTATTCTGTCCTTAAATCTTCCTTTGGTCATACATATGTTCTGTATCTCATTACCTGTTGTCTTAGAAATGGCTTGTTAGTGTTAGTATTCTTTGGCTTTTCATATGGAAGTGGTGTTACTGGCATGTGCATATGCCAACGGTTTTTGCACAATTAGGATTGTGCTGTGTAACTCTAATTAAATCTGCAGTTTAACAGTTTCATTATGCATGTCATTAACATTCAGTGAAATTTTGTATTTTTGTTTGCATGTTTCATGTCTGAAATATCTGAACTCATTTTGATGAAAATTGATATTATGGATAATCATCAAAAGGTCTCAGGTGAATTTAATTTCACTGATGTAACCTGCCCTTTACTTTATATAAGTTTTCCCATAAGCACCTCATTGTACAGGGTGGGGCACGGGAACCAAGTGTTTTTGGAATAATCAGAAAATCTTTAGTTTTTGCTGTAAAAAAAATTTATTGGTAGAACAACATTTGTAAGAACATAGCATTTCATAATAATCATGAACGGAAAATTAAATCTGGCATGTGATGTCCGTTTTCGTTGACGCATTGTTGAAGGCGTTCAAGAAAATTGGCCTCCACTCTTTCCAGCAGGTCTCTGTTGATTTTGGTGATTTGTTGACGGATCGCTTCCTTCAATTCATCTAATGTACGGGGCTTGTCCTCGTAGACACGTGACTTGAGGTACCCCCATAGAAAAAAATCACATGTGGACAAAATCCGTCATACAGTACGATTGCTGATTCGAAGCGCAGCTGAATGTCTCCGAGCAGAGCGGCCTGGGCTTTGCAACATCGCTTGTCTGACCCTTTCAACGTTCTCTGGAGTACGCACAGTACGTTGGGGGCCGGGCGGAGTTTTTTTCATTATTGAGCCTCCTGTTCGAAGATTGTTAACCCAACGTAAGATTGTGTCACGAGCGGGAACAGTCATTTCGATGAATATTGAATCTGCGGCGAAACGCACGCTGAACCGCGGTCACCGACTCGCCACTCCTAACAAAACAATCATACGCGAACATGCAGTGTTCTAGCTTCCACGGCTCCATGATGGCAACTGAAAGTGAAATGCTATGAGCCAAGGAATGGAATGCCACCTGCCGCACGCCCCTCCCTTTCCTAATAGCCGAGTACTACCCATTCCAAAAACACTTGGTTCCCGTGCCCCACCCTTTACAAATAGTTGGTGCATGGTGTGGATGTAGTTATCTTTAAGAAGTATAACTTTTGTTTTAAGCATTTTTAGGCACATTCACAAAGCAGTTGCAAAAGGCGACTATTAACCTTAACCTTGCCATGTCTGTTTATCCATTTATTCATCTGTCTGCATGGAACAGCGCAACTCCCACAGGATAGATTTTCATGAAGTCTCGTATTTGGGAATAAGTAAAGTTTGGCGACACATTCCGATTTTGGTTAAAATTGGATAAAATGACAGACACTTTACATGAAGACCTTTGTACATTTATGTGGTTGGTCTTTTACTGGATACAGACTGTTCTCTGTGAAGTACGAGTTGAGGCCAAAGAAACAGTTGACTGTGCAAAAAGCAACTGAGGCAGACTGTACTCTCTGTGAAGTATGAAAGCTGAAGAAGACGTGTATGGGCTAAAAACAAGTGAGACATTGTTCTCTGAGAGGTAAGATGTAAGGCCGAAGAAACATTTGATGATCTAAACATAACAATCTTACATGATTGACTGTATGACCGGCAAATTTAGCTTAGACAGAATTGTCGTAGACATATAAATAATAAGTTTGCTTTTGGATAATCATCTAAAATACTTACTGAGAAAGTGTGGTGGGCATAAAGTGTGTATTTCATTCTTCTTTACAACTTTTGTTTGAGAACTTTTAGTTCCAATAAATACGTATTTAGTGAGTTTTGCTCAAGATGTTCCCAGAAACGCCTTTAGGTCCATATGTAAAGTGAACGTTCAAATTGTGCTGATGTAAATGAAAACTGAAATGGCTGAACAAATTTTTAGTAAATCTCCCAATATCAAATATTATGAATATACACGAGGCGGGTCTTGAGTTGTTTCATGCCTACTGACAGAGTGGTTTAATTGATCCTGCACAGGTTTGTGAACTCTCCTAAAAAGGTAAAAACATAAATCGAGGGCGTTGGCAAAGTGCAGAAGAAAATTTTTGAACCCAAGTGAGAGGATTAACAAAGAGAAGAGAAAACTGCATAATAAAGAACTCTTTATATGTACTGTTCATCTAATATTGTCATGGAGATAAATGAAACAATGTGATGTGACGGACATATAGTATGCCTGAAGGAATAAGAAATGCATTCAAAATTTTGGTCACAGACTAGAATAGAAGGTATCATTTCAGGGACATACGCATGTATAGGAATATAGTTTTAAAATGGAGTGTAGAAAAATAGGATATGAAGAAGCGGACAGGATGGAACTGTCTCAGGATAAGGAAAAGTGGTTGACTCTTGTGAACATGGTAACGAACCTTCATATTCCATACAAGGAGGGAATTGTTTCCTACAACGACTACGCGATCTTCAGTAGCTCAGATTATATATGGTAGAAAGATAAGTTGATTGCTGAATAGTACGTTGGGTGCCGTCGTGGCCTAATTTTAGGTACTATACCGGTGTTCCCGGGGCGGCCGAGGAAGTATCGAAAAACCTTAGCCAGGATAACAGGCAGGACTGCTACCCACTCGACCGCAACGTTCTGTGTTAAAGTCATAATTTTTTGTGTTTTCATCGTTACGTTGGAGGTCGCAGACAGAAAGGCAGGATCTGAACTGGTTCGCTGAGGTGGCCGTTGTTGCTAAAGACTGATACCTAAAATGAAATATCTTCCGTAATGTTGACGTGCTTTTGTTGTTGTCAAAGTCTCTCTTGAGCCTATATTTTGGTCTGTATTTTTGACGATTTGACTTCATTGGTTGAATGTGCCCTTTGCTGTGCCTTTTGGAATCCGCTTGCAAATCCAGAGAGAGAGAGAGAGAGAATAACATACTGGGAAGCATCTTGGCTTAGCTGTGTAGGTAAATATTATATTTGAACAGCTTCCATTTGGCAGTCGTTAGATGTTGAAAGCGTGCTCCGGTATAGGCTGTGGCATAATTGTGACTGCTCATAGCTTCTCTTTGATATATCTGCATATCACATGGCTTATAGACGTTGTTATTTACTATTGATTTTCGTAAAGGTGAAGTATTTTTCCCTTACATTTTGGATAGTCCTTTGTTATTGCATCAGTTTGATATGGCTTCCTCGATTAGGGTTGAATAATGAATGACCGGACGTTTAAAAGCTTGCTACAAGTATAGTGCATGGTCTGGCTGTCATCGCGTGGTGTAGGTCTACTCTTTAGCGTACCGTCCTTGTTTATAATGAAGATGTTATAATGTCTGTATGTAAACCTGTGCATCCCTCAATCCCTTTTGAACCGGTGGGTGCATGTTCATGGTACTTAAAGTGAATAACATGCCATTGGAGGTCACCTCATCCTCATACTTTTTATTTCCCACCATTGGTAGTACCAAAATGGCAGATATGAGAACTCTTAGGCGGAAGTGGCAGTAGCGCCTTTTTAGGGCCCGGAAATGTGTGCTGATAGTTGTTTCGGACATATGTAGCCATTGCTCAGTTCTATTTATTGTTTTGGGTTTTGTACGAGTGTGGGCAGTTGGCACCTGGATTTAACGTATACCATTTGGGATGTTGGCAGTGACGGATGAAGTAGTCGCGGTAAGCATTCTTACAGATTTCATATGAAAAATATGGTGAAGGTAGAGGTAAAGGTGAAGCTATCCCATTATAGGCCTGGGCAGGCCCTTAGGTCTCTAGGAGGTTGAGGCTGCCAGAATTTCTAGACAATCGGCACATGAAGGTGGCAAGGTTGTCAGCCGTACGCACCGGCCGTCTTAACCCCAGGAGATATTCCTGGTAATCATTTCTGTTGGAGGCTGAGTCGACCTCAGGGCCATAGTGCGGCGGGAAGGATTAAGTTAATGAAAAATTCCAATGACCCCATTGGGATTCGAACCTGCGACCTTCCGGCTTGTAGCGCAGTGAATATGAAGGGTATACAGAGATTTTTGTTGTGTCGCCGGAAAGAGTACTGCAGAGCGGGCTGCATCGTCGGTCGCTGTTCAGCAACGATGTAGTCAGCTCTACGGCATGCAGTCCGGCGATGAGTGTATTGTTTGTGGTTTAATTACCGACGTAGTGACTGCAAAACTTTGAAGTTGTATTTTGCAAGTACAAGATAGTTGGAATTGTTGCACTTACTAACCTTCCCTATGTTAGTCATTACGAACTGGGCGTTTATTACACTTTCATGATCAGTTTTAGTTTTAGTTCCGTGCTAACAATCAGATGATGCGATTCATTGTAAAGAGAAAATTTGCCGTCTGGTGGATATCAAAACTTGATCAGTATCTGAGACCTGATTACTCTGTTCCACAGTTTTTTTCTATTGCTCAAAAGCCCAACTCGGGCCCAGGACGCCTCATTGTTGAGGTTTCTAGATCACACATACCCGGTAGGACTCCTCTTAACGCGTGATCAGCTCATCGCAGAGGCCGCTACCTAAACATGCAACAAACACAAGATACGAACATCCATGCCCTCAGCCGGATTCGAATCCTTGATCTCAGCAATCAAGCGGACGCAGACCTACGCCTTAGATCGTTCGGCCACTGTAATCTCATCCACAGTTAGCAAACATTAAGGAATAGCATTGCTCTTTCACTTACTAGAGGAGACTCCATTTTCTTAGGACAGAGTTCTTTCAACAGTTGCCAAGACGCACGAGTTAAGTTGAGCACCCGTGAAAGGGTTTTCTTTCCTAACTGCTGTTCAGGCACAGTGTAACTGACATGGTTTGATTGCGTTTTCTGAGAAGCATATCTTGTTGCGGGCATAAAAAATATTTCAGTGATTTGATTTTATCACTGAACTGACCAATAAAAGAGTCGTACTGTTCCTTGTTTCATAATGACATTTTGAATTTCACTCCTTGAGAACTTACAAGCTTTTTTTATGCATTTTTATCATAAGTGAAGTAGTTTTTTTTTGTCTTAGTTTTCGGGCATTCAGTGCGGGTATTGCTCCTACACGGTGTAACAACCTAGGCAACTAGAATTTATTTGCCCACTGTCCTTTAAATATTCTGCCTTCGTCTGTAACCTTCTTCCTTTTCTGCAGTAGTGACGTAATGTAAGGTAGTAATGAATTCAAGTCTTATTGTACTTAGTACGGCATAAAACTACGGATAAATGGACAAGCAAACGAGGTGATTCCGGAACTGTGCAATATTGATTGTAGGAGTAGCTTAATTCACATTTATTTCTTATTGAAAAGTAGAAAATAATTTTATGAAGCCCGAGAAATTAATGTCACAACAATAAACTAAGCAAGGCGTTCGGGGCAGAATTTAAATCCTGCGTTTCTGCTGCATAGCTTAATCTGTGCCTATCTGCGAGCAATCTAATTGTTGTTATCTTTTTTTGTGAAGAATCATTTAGTGGTGAACAGGTGCTGTATAGCCCGCATTAAATATGTCAGAGTTCTTTATTGTCGCCATGGATGTAATTATTGAACAGTGTTTTATATTCGTAGCCCTATGTATGACATGTATCCGTTTCCAATGTCACGTGTTGCTGCAGTGGTTTGTTAGATATTGCCATTAACCAAAATCTAAAGAAAATTTTCTGACGACCGCCATGTTGTTGCTTTACATTGTACAAAAGTGTTACCGTAACATACGTTGCGTATTTTTCATGGTATGTTACCATACATCATTTCACGGCCGAAATGTAACCGGTGTTAATGTCACTACCGCCTCACAAGTTCTCGCTTCCACTGGTACTGATTGTAGGAAATTAGAAACCATTGGGTTGTGGTGGACTCCAGTGGGAATGCCTTCATACCAGACTTCGTGAAAATCTGTCCGGTGGTTCTGTGAGGGGACCGCAGGCTGCTGATTGCTGGGATGATTGTTGTTCTTTTCTAACGAGAGATCAGAATGAAGCCTGGTATTGCAGTTAGAATATTCAACGAGAAGCTAAACACTGGGTTATAATAAGCGCCTCTAAGCTTACGGTCATCGTGTATTGCAGGGATGAGACACCATGGCCCGCAGGCCGGATCCGGCCGCCGCAGGTATTTGAGAAAATTTGCTTCCTCGTATGATATGGATATTAATTTGTTTTAACCTTTTCAAATATCAAACAATATGTTTGGGTGAATAGCTTTTCTTTAACGCATGCTCTAGAGCAGCCCATAAGGACCGTGATATCCGCTGCATGAGAGCTTCTGTTATAGATTCAAGGATTTTAGGAAAGTAGAAAGTGGCCTTGACCTATTGATCTCTCCTTTCGTCTTTCATGTCGAAAAGGCATGAGTTGGTCGACTTGCATAGTGACACAGTACTAAAACAAATTCATTTCCTTGAAGCTTGTCGAAGTTTTTTGCGGCAATTTGAGTCCACCTGCATTTGCGAACAAACTTCTCTGTTGAAGAGGAACAAATTCGATATTAGGGTATACTCTCATACAGTGGTGCACCAATTTTCCAAAAATCTAGGAACCACCTAAAATTTCTAGGCGCCAGCAGGGTGACATGAAGCAAGTTCTGTACGGAGGACGCACAAATAATAGGGCCCACCGTGAAACAGTTATTCGCCACGGCGACCTGGCGCTCGGGATTTGTGCATCAATCGGGAAACTTAACAAGTACAATCAACACCGTCTGTGACACACATTTGGTATTGGCACTCTGTATGTGCATTAGGGTAAGGACGAGCGCACGCCAAGGAAACTGGAAACCGCAATGGAACTGCAACTTCCAAGAATTTCTGCCATGCCGAGTTGAACACGTGCAACTGGGTTGTGACGCACACACCGAGCAAACTGCAACGCCACTCGCAGAAAACTGAACATGGCAGTGATCTCAAGAGTTGTGTTGTACAGTGGTTGTCTAGTTTCCTCCTATGTGTTTCTTTCTGTGTGTGTGTGATATTTCGCGTTGTTCAGATGACACGAAAGGTTGGTGGAGCTACTAACTTTTGCTTTTGTACAGTTAATTGAGCAGGAGCCAGGCCTGTATGACTAAAGCCACCCAGATTATGGCCGGAGGGACACAGTGGATTTGGCGTGGGAGAGAATTTCACATGACATGAAGGAGCCTGGTAATTTCTGATCAAAACTTATAATAAAATCACAATAGAGAATAGGCTAATTAAGGCAAAAAAAGTAATACATTATGACTTTTGTTGCTTACAAGTTATCATTTACGTGAGTTCTCATACTGCGTAATTGTCAACTGTATTTAACTGACATAAACCCACGGAGGTGCCGATCCCAATGGCCGCGCGGTCTAAGCCGTGGGTCTGCGGCCGCTCGCTTACTAGGATTGTGGGTTCGAATCCCACAGGGGGCATGGATGTTTGTCTGTTGTGAGTGTTGTGTATTGTCAGGTAGAGGTCTCTGCGACGAGCTGGTCCCTCGTCCAGAGGAGTCCTACCGATTGTGGTGTGTCTAAAAAGTGTGATCGTGAAGCCTCGAAAAATGAGGCGGCCTAGACCCCCAAGGGGCTGTCGAGCCATTGGAAAAAAAGAAAGCTCCCACTGAGGTGGAATTGCTCCTGCAGACGTTAAGAACTAATCAGCCAGGCTTCTTCTTGTGAAAGTAACCGTAGTGATTACAAGGAGCGGGTACTTCGTAAATGACGTCGGCCAAATGACTTGGATCCTGTTGATACGTGCTTCATGGCAAACATGAAGCAACAAACTCAGGCAAACACACCAGAGCCAGACGGGGTATTTTGGCATAGTCTGCTTTCTGGCATGAAAACAATGAATGCCAAGCAAAAACTATTTCAAAATAGGAGTTGTAAAACTGATTAATTTAGACAATACAGAAAGTGACGGATATCAACCATTGAGTTGGCGGAAGCGTCCAGTATATAACTCTAGAACATCTACGCTGAATTCTCTTCAAGAAGAGCGGGATACCTCTCAATCATTTTCAACTTATTGGGAACATAATTTTTTTTTTTTTGATGAAGGGCCCTCGCACCACAGCCTTAAAGCTTTTTGTGCAACCCCAATGAAGATGATGAGGATGAGCAGTTTTTTACCAATTTTTACAATTAATGGAGCACCAGTGGAATGAAATCGACAGGGGGAAACCGACAACTCGGGGAAAAACCTGTCCCAGTGCCACTTTGTCCACCACAAATCTCACAAGGACGTGACCTGGGACCGAACCCCGGGCCTCCGGGGAACAGAATTAATAATGATAATAATAATGGTAACGGGCATCCGTATTTAATAAGCGTGCATGACAGACACGTAACAACAGAGGAATGGCGATGTAGAAAACAGATTGTCAGGCAATGATGTGACATTTGGTTATACATTCGTGGCATATCTGTAGCAACAAGTGTATAAATATTCCTTAAAGAGTACTCAGCAGTCTTTCGTCTGCTGACACAGCTATACGAAAATTTGTATCCTTCTTTCGTACTTGAGGTCCTGTAGGTTCCACTAAAAAAGAAACGTTTGCAATGCACGTTCTATAAAATGACTTAAATAATTCTGGATCCTGGTTAAGTTCTTTAGAAACAATGTAAACACCCGAGCTTAAATTGTCAAGGAAGAAGGGATGCACCCAACTTAATGGTATCCATCCCATTGGGTTCAGTTAATCACATAGATACAGACTCTTTCGTGTAACAGGACACTTTGTTTCCTTCAAACGCTACATGTTTCGATCGAAAACGGTCATCATCAGGCGTTCTTCTACAAAATCTTAAAAACCAAGGTAAAATGTTTTTATGTGAGAGATCTCTTAAATATTACAAGGTATATTTACAATATTATTGTAATTTTTTATAGTGTAGCATGTAGGTAGACGGTTGTGTAAATACTATGATATTCCTTTAAAATTTCTTAGAAATTTTCCGTAGGACCTGCTTCTTAAAATAAAGTTAAAACTTAAAATTAAAAATGAAACGTTAAAATTTAATGGGTAAATGTCTGCATATTGATTCTAGTAATTGGCTTGCCGCTGGTCTTGATTATTGATTTGTTTCCGTTGTGTAGCGCAGATAAGTCTTGCGTATATTAAGGTGAATTTACTTTGTTGATGTGCTGCTCAGACTTTGTGTGGCATGTGTGCCTTCATCGATTATTTCGTCGTGCTACTATCAGTTTTCAATTTTACTTCGTTTCTAGTAGTTTGCGGGGCCGGGATAGCGTAGTCGGTATAGCGACTCGCTACGGGCTGGACGGTCCGGGGATCGAATCCCGGTGGGGGCGAGATTTTCCGCACCCGTCCAGACCGGCCCTGGGGCCCACCCAGCCTCCTATACAATGGGTACCGGGTCTCTTTCCCGGGGGTAAAGCGGCCGGGGCGTGGAGTTGACCACCCACCCTCATCTAGTGCCAGGTTTAAAGAAAGAGTAGAGCTGTACCTCTACTCCCCCTCTGGGCCTTCGTGGCCTGTTCTAGGGGGAACTTTACCTTACCTTCTAGTATTTTGCGCTTCGCACTACCGATGTTTATTACACAAGTGACAGCTGCCAGTGACATTACAGAAATTAAGTGCACAACGCTGAAAAATTGCAACCACTTATTCAGTCTCATAAAGAAGATGCGAGCAACTAGTCCGTTTCCTCAGTGTGCGCTAGATAATCGAGCATCTGATTTCCTGCTCGAGACCGATAACGCTTCTTGAAAATCGCGGTTGCTTTGCTGTGTCCAGTTTCCGTGGTGTGCGCTCGCCGAAAGTTAGGATTTTCTGCTTCTTTGGAGCTATTTAATTACTGCATTTCCTCTTTCCGATCCACCACCTGGCCAGTCAGTTACAGTTTGACCATTCCTGGTCTATTGTAGCCTACTGATCATTTCCGTTTTCGAAGAACATGGAACTACACAGCTAAGATGTTTCGAGATAATGCTATTCTGACGAGCACGTGCGTGTTTGTTTAATTCTCGATGCTGTTATTTTGCAGCATCGAAATTAGTTCAGTGCGCTAGTGTTATAGCTTAGAGGGAAAATAATGCCGATCTGACTAATGGCGGTGGTTTTGCATCACGTGGTTCAGAGTTTGCTAGCTATTTTTAGTCAGAGATTGAGTAGATCTATTTTGAAAGGACCACAGTCCTGAGAGCCTCGCGGGTGATATTTTGTAATTCAAGTTAGTCAAAAGCTGTCAGTTACTTTGACTCGCCGAACTTGCTTTTTGCGTATATTACAAGACACAGAAGTAATGTGATTAACGATTAATTGGGATACGTTGCTTTAAAGCTGTTAAAAGACGTACTTAAATGTGAATGTCGAGTGGATTCACTTTTAGGTACACCTTATAGCCAGCATTTTCATTAGGGATTCTAATAGTTTTTATTCCTTCAGAATCTATATTTGTTTCATTTTATTACAATACTGTATCCGTACTAGATCCATATATCATACAGTGTAAACCTGATGTAGGGTTGCCTTATGAACGTCTGAACATCAGAGCCTCGTTTTTACTAGCGTGTTCGCAACTTCGTAATTTGTAAAACGCGTATTGGTTGATTTTTAAAACATGTCTTAAATATACACCGCGTCATAACTTCTTCATTTTAAACATTTTACCTCGTACCCTGTTTTATTATTATTACGTATGTACGCAAAATATACTGTATAGAAAGAAACAAGGATAAAAATTCGTACTCGTCATTAATGCATCTAACGCCATTTTAATGGTAAATACACATGTATAAATGCACATGTTTAAATTTTTATCGCTTTATTCAGTGATTTATATTACTGGAACTATTATGCGTACATTGTTAAGTGCAGTTAATGTTTTACAACATCGTTAGTTCTCAGTAATTACTTCAACTTGATGCCTCTGCAAAGTATCACGCGGCTGAGTGGAGGAAGAGTTCGTAATGATTAAAAGATGTAGCCTCACACAGCATAGCGCTATTCATATTCTTTTTCGGTTAGTTTAAAAAGAACGAGTCTCAGTAATTTTTCATGAAATTCCGATCTCGGTTTGGCGTCTCTTCTGCTCTGCGGCATGGACAAGGGCCCAGCTCGCCCACTCCTAACGCCTGCCATGGTCACGGCTGTTTAGCGATGTACAAAAGTATTTCGGTAGAGTTACTCCATGTCATTTTCATTGCATGCGTCTGATACTCTTCAGTGTTGCTCCTTATGTGAAGTTTCAGCGATTATAGTATATAAGGAAAGCAACCATATCCCGCGTAGTCGGTATAGCGACTCGCTACCGGTTGGACGGTCCGGGGATCGAATCCCGGTGGGGGCGAGATTTTTCGCAGCCGTCCAGACCGGCCCTGGGGCCGACTCAGCCTCCTATACAATGGGTACCGGGTCTATTTCCCGAGAGTAAAGCGGCCGGGGCGTGGAGTTGACCACCCACCCCCATCTAGCGCCGAGGTTAAAGAAAGAGTAGAGGTATACCTCTACTCCCCCTCTGGGCCTTCATGGCCTGTTCTAGGGAGAACTTTACCTTAACCATATCCCGAGAGAACAACAGGCTCTCCTTTCTGTTTTATTATAGCTCAGTCATATATTAGTTCCACATTTGAGACTTAGCATTTTCGACGGCAATTGATACTTTACGACCGCGCTAAAACTGCACAATGAAGTTCTTAAAAATCAGCTCATGTACACTGACATTTGATGCACTGAAAATCGTACTTTACTCAAGGTTGTAGCTTGCATGAAATTTTGCCTGTATTTTCGAAATTTTTCGTCCGATTTGCATGAAATTCGGTACAGGAGGTGTCCACAAAACTATAGTGACTGTGAGTTTCTTGAAAATCGGAGCAGTGAAAGCCATACACTAACGGGTGTCAGTGAATTTATATCCGTACGTTCCACATTTGTTGTCCGGTTTGGTTGGAGATAGGTAGAAGATGTGTGCGCATAATGTTGGTGAGCATTTGTGAGTTTCGTGAAAATCGGCGCAGGGAAGACCATACTCTTTATGAGCGTAAATGAGATTATATTTACTTGTGTACCGTGAAACGGCGTGACGATCTGAAAGTACAGAACCTCTTGATAAAGCCTGTGTCCTACGTCATGGAGTATATCAACATGGATTTGTGGTGGGTGAAGTGGTACTGGGACAGGTTTTTCTGCTCCGCGTGCTTCGGCTTTCCCCTGTGAACTATCATTCCACCGATGTTGCATGCTCAATGTTTAGCCCGGCGCTGGTACAACAGGCGCAGTAGCGGCCGCAGTATTAAAGGTATCAGTCTCACTTCCCCCCCCCCCCCCCCCAAATAAAAACTTGTGGCAGTTAATAGACGATGTTTCCTAGC
The DNA here is from genome assembly GCA_021186555.1 of Reticulitermes speratus. Lineage (NCBI taxonomy): Eukaryota > Metazoa > Arthropoda > Insecta > Blattodea > Rhinotermitidae > Reticulitermes > Reticulitermes speratus. The sequence goes on from JAJKFL010000002.1 coordinate 21,883,095, forward strand.
AGTTATATAGCTAAGTTGTCTCTATGCTTCTGCTACTGATATCTGAGCTAATTTTCTCTTTTGCCTCAGATATTATCTGGCATCATCTCTCGTGTAGGACGGAGGTTACAAAGGTAACCGAACTATGCAAATTATTTTGTGCTCTTGCATGAAATGCACAAAGTGACCACATAATATGGAGTGTGCGTGTATCTGAGCGCGTTTAATTTCCAACAATGCTTATCGGATTTTGATTATCAAGTTTCTTATCGATTCGTATTGTAGAAGTTGTGGGATCAGGTTTAAGTTTTGTTTAATTTTCTTAGATTTGGGCACCATTCTAGTTGCTGTCATTCTCACCCCTTTGCGAACATGAACCAGTGTACATTACCGCCGACTAGTCTGCCAGGAATTTACAGCCTTTTGGGGAAACGTACTATCGCCATCTTCAGAGCAATCACGTCTCCGAAGATGGAAATCTTGAAACTAACCGCCGTCATAAACTAAAGCCTCGCATGAACCATTCTTTTCAACAACACTCTTTGTAGTCGATATTCGCAACCGGAAATTAATGTATACATAAATATAAGGGGGACTTTTATCGTTTAAAGACGAATACCTGACAGTGACCTTTGGTTGAATTTCATTGTAGTGTTTTCATTCGATACAGTGATTGTCTATGTGCTGGGTAACCGGAGATTCTTCTCAAACATTGATATCTATCTGTCAAACCACACGGCTTTACATTCCATAAGAGCCGTCTTCTCAGCGTCCTGAGAACCTGACAACTCACAACTGGGGTTTTGACACCCGATAGGTGTAGGCATTCTCTTCGTCACCGTGGCCCAAAACGCCTGGCTTCCATGGACCCCCTGTCCAGTGTGTACAGAGATTTCTTTCCTTGAAGGTACAACACCCGGAGCTTGAAGCTGACCACTTCATCTCCCCGAACGCCATGATCTCCATTGAATTAAGAGTTTTATATCAACTCCTGATAGCGGGATGCTTAGACTGTGACACAGTTGCATTTTATTTTTTGTTCGTTAAATATCACCTTACCTTATTCTTCAGAAAGAAACGTGTGTGTTTCATGGACACTTTAAATCAGTGGTTTTGTTGTGCAGTGGACTAATCTGTTTGGATTATTGACAATAATGTTGATAATTCCGTCAATCCCTTGACCCAGAATAAATGAACCTTTGCAGTCTTGAAGCTCATCATATGCGCAGAGTTCCAATGCGTCTTTAAGTCACAGATGGCCTGTGTAATATTAAGAGACGTTGTCTCAGCGTCAGCATTGTTGCACAGACGTTTCAACAACCGACTTGGGACTTCTGTCAGTGGCCCTAACAATTTTCAGTCTGAAGGACAAATTACGTATTGCCTGCTTCACTGTTTATCTTGTGGTACGACATTTTGTTCACATGGGGGTCTGTAGTGCCATAAAACCAGACACCAAACCTCGCGGTGGAGTGGTTAGCACTCTTACTACGTTTTCAGTAGGTTCTGGGTTCAGTGCTCGACTGTGGTCGTCTATTCAGACAGTATGTCCATGTTTTACATAATTTCTTCAGGAAAATCATGGGGCATTGAATATGCCACGACCATGTCCTTCGACATACTTCCTTATAATGGTATGTAGTCCTTGCAGTTGAGAAAGTGTAGGTAAATAAACCTACGATAATCAGTGCGTACTGACCTGAATTTGCTTCCGTAGGATGTTCTCGTACTGGTGATGTTCGGTTGAGACTGGTTTAGAATCTTGGCCCGTTTCATTGGCGACACTAAGAACACTACTCACTCACTTTGCATTGTAATTGATGGATATGTAGGAGCACTGTGAACACTGACAGTGATGATGCTAATGACAGAGGTGGTGGATGATGATAGACTGACGGTCTACGATCCGCGAATGTGCTTGGGGGACAGCCAGCCACTTATATAGCGCAGGGAAGTGACGTAAATACCTCCTCTCTGCACCATTCTGTACTGCTGTTAAACCTATTGTTGAAAACACTGCACTTTCATTACAAACCCAAAGTGCCACATATCACCCGTTCTTGTAGATTGAGCCTTGGTTTGTGTTCTTTGGTGCATCTAATACTAAAAGGAATAGGGCGTGTGACGTAAATACCTCCCTGATCCACCACTCTGTACTGCCGTTAAACCTACTGTTCAGCGTCAAACTTTTACTACAAACCCAAAGTGCCACATATCACCCGCTCTTGTAGATTTGAGCCTTGTTTTGCGCTCGTTGGGGCTTCTGTACTAAAAGATATTGGGCGAGTTTGATTTTTGTCCTTGTCGATTTGGCTGTATGAGAAGAGAAAATCGTTCTGTCTCTCTGTTTTATCGGGCAAACTCTCCCTAAATTCTCCCTTACGTTTAGAATGATGTTACAAATGTACTCTCCCCGATCTCCGTTAATTGACCCACGGCGAGTGGACGATCTTATGTATGGAACCCTAAATAGGGATGTCTACAGGAAAATAGTGCCATAAATTCTCCCTAGAACTTCTTGTTTCCTGTAATTTTGCAAGAAACGCGGCTTGGAGTTCTGCTAATTCTTGCACCGATTTGTCATCAGTGTTAGTACCTGCTTTTCAAAGATTTATATGATACAGAAGGTCATTAACAATTTTGATCCGATGTTGACACTAAATAATTCCGTTGTCATTAAACAAACCATGTGCTTGTAGGGCGGTCAGGGTGGATCCTAACTTGCTGTATTCTTCAAATTGCTGTATTTTGTATTGAATAATTGGCTTCGGAAATGGGATTTTTCCATGTGATTCCGATGTTTCTGCATAGGCACTGTAACTCACGATTCGTTTGTATGCTGTTGTTGACGGTGACAGACGACGGGTTGTTGTGACAGTATTGCTCAGAGGCATATTTGACGGATTTTGCGCCCGATTAGACACGAGCAATGCATCGTTGACAGCGATGTTATCACTGTTAACGAAATTTACGGTCATCTGCAGTTGTTGTGACTGGAGTCATTGGTTACGTTTCACTGTCCCGCCCGCAGAATTGCTAGAACGGCTAAATATACGCAATGGGAACTGGAGTCGCCTTTTAAATTTCACTTACGCTGATAAGTACACTAAAGTAACCTGGTAGACGCTGGCGCCATCTGAATCACATCCATAACTGTGAGACTGATGGATAGCAGTTAAACAGAAGTCATTTTCGTGTTGCCTGCGTCGTTTTCTTTCTTTCTTTCTTTCTTAGTCTGGCCTCTTCTACCTACTGATTGTGGGTGTAGAGGGTCATTGTTGCACCTGATCACACTCATTGACACATGCGCACTCGTTAGGACTCCCCTGGACGAGGGATTGGCCCGTCGCAAAGGCACAACACACAAAATTCACAAGAGAAACATCCGTCGGGATTCGAACCCGCAATCGCAGTAAGCGAGCGGCGGCAGACCTACGCCTTAGACCGCGCGGCCACTGGGTTGGGCTTGTCCTTTTCTTTCCCGCCTGATTTTTGTATATTTGAACTTTCAGAGACCACTGACTTGTCTTTTCTGTTTGTGTCTCCTTCGTTAGGGTTTGTGTTTCTGGATCCTCCACCTCTGAATAGTACAGTACCCTTCCACACCGGATGCTTTCACAGCCGACAAATTGTGTTATGTCATTTCAGTACGTTAAACGTATCTTGATTCTGATTAAGGTCGAAAAATGTAAGAAAGTATAAACGAATGTAATGAAGTAAATAAAGATTATTGTTTTGCTGACTGGAAAAAAAAGCTTTTGTTGGAAAACTTGTCACATTGATCCACCTGCTGGATTTAGTTCAGAGGCAAATTGATGAAAGTTCAATGTCATTGACATAATCTCGACATTTACATACCAATTTTGCTGCTGGCTTTGCGGTTCATCGACTGACACTACAAAGTTTCACGGCGTAGAAAGTTGACCTCTGAAAGACAATTTGGATATGCTGTTGAACCTCAACTAGGTTTTTGTGACAAGAAAATATTTTACGCCTGCAGTCATTACAAATTGCATTTTTCCGCCATTTTATTCTTTTCGTGATATTACTTCTCTCCTGGTTTTGTCTGATACTAAAATTTGAATCGATTTGCAGTTGAATTAAAGTTGAAGGCTGTCACTAACAATGCTCTCTTCTCATTGTGGTCGTCTGGGTTGGGACAGCATACAGTTTTGCAGGTGGATACCAACATTTCTGCGTTCGTATTGAGGGTCGAAGATTGTCAGAACCCAAGATACGGTTCGAACACCCACCACCGTGAAAACATGCAAATGAGACTGTAGTGTTCATCTTTTTTATACATTCTTTTTAATATGAGTTAAAAATCATGGTGCTTAATTATGATCGGAACTCTTTGAGATTTGTTAATTGGTAGTTTTGTAAACTTAATTATTGTAAAATTATCGTTCTCGAAATAAGGCGGTGTGTAAACACTAAATGCAACAGTAGTGGTATATTGTCATATATACAATATATGTGGTGGTTTGGTATTATTGATTTGCTAGTTTCGTAAGCACCAAATATTTGTTGGTGATTTGTTTTACCAATTAATTTGCCAAGATCTGTGAGGTAATTCAGACTGTCAAAAAGTGACCCGAACGTGGAGTGCAGTTTATCGCAAGATTTGTCTGTCTGTGAACATATGCTTGCTGAGAGGAAGAGAAAGGCCAAGCAAACAACCCTGGATAGTTTCTTTGCCAAGAAAGTAACCACTCCAGAGTAGAGGCTTTAACCAAGGTCTGGCCCGTCCTCCAAGTAGTAACTCTTCTACTTCGTATGTAGTCGTTACCATGGAAAAGAACGAGGAGGTATGCACAGGGCAAGCACCGGAGCGGCCCACCGGTTAGTGCTGATTTATATTTTTGGTTTTCTTTGTTAATTGTACGTTGTAATCGATATTTTTCGAATTAATAGCGTCACTATAAAATTTGTGTACAGAGTCGTAAGTATTGTGCTTAATACTGATATCCAAGGATGCTGTCCGGTAGCTTTCGCAGGTAAATGTTTACGAGGTCGGAAACGTATTTCCGTAAGCACTATGTCGTGATGACTTGTTTAGCACTGTTTTCATACAACGCTTTTCCCTCCGGAACAGGGTATCATTGCAATTTTGAACGGCTCAAAAAGAGGATATAGACACTTTTTCAACATGCAAGGCATTATGGCTAAGAAACATATCACCATGAGCGAGTTTTTGGAAAATTCAAGCGAAAAGGGAGTTGCGAAATTCGTATTTGCCCCTCCCTCCACCTGCGCCCAGTGCCTGAGCATACAACTAGACTCACAAGACTAGTTGTGCGGTTGTATCGTATTCGTATATAACAGTGGTACCTAACCTGTGGGTTGAGGACCCCCGGGGTCAAATGGGGTTATATCAGATGCTCCGCAAATTCACATACTAGCTTCGCAGGAAGTGCTGTTCCGTCAGTCAGCGCTTCGTTACTTCTGTTATTTTTTGATGAATGGAATGTGAATTCAATTAGAACGGTTACTGATATTGCAATAGTTTTTGTTGGGGGCCTATGTATGTTCTCAACGAACCCTACAGATACAATTACCACGCGGGGTCCACAATGTTCTGTTGAAGTTGTGAAGGGGTCCTCATACTCGAAAAGTGGTGTGAACCGTTGGTATATAGATATCAGAATTATGCATATCGTGTCTGAGAGACACGGCACCAATTTATGGTCGTGTTCTCGGATCCTAGGACGCTTCATCTTTGAGTTATTACGTATCCTGTTTTGGATGAATCGCACCGTTTGACGGTGACGTGTATTTCGAAACCGAACGTCTCAGGACATACGTTCTGTAACATTTAAAATCCGATCACACTACTGATGGCTTGTGCGCGAATTTCTCTTCATCCTATATACATATATAGAAGGGCAAGGCTTGCTCATATGTCTTTATGTAAGTAGACATTACTATTAGTAATTACAAATGGATAAAAAGGCCGCTGTGAGGTGTACGCTACTGACGCATTGAATGACATTCCACTAGGTGGCATCAGTTCAGAATGTTTGTGTAAATTAAAGTGAAATGTGTCACAATTCCTTCTGTCTAACGCGTTTTTTAAGTGTAGAATGTATACTGCTCCATTTTTTTTTTCGTTTCCAATGGGAATAGGTGAGACTATGCTGACCCTTAATACAGGCAGCGTTGTTACGTGAAGGGTTCAGCTGCAGTCTTCTGTTGTACAACACTCGTCGTGAGGAGCGTTTGTATTTGTACATACGAGTTTCACGTTGTATTCACCGTGCATCTTGATAACTAATTAAAAGTTTTAGAAACCAACATATGCACTATATTCTCATAAGTCAATTATCCCTACATATGTTTCGGCTTTTAACAAAGTTTTACATATGCTTTACATCCATTAGTTCAATTTTAAACAACTTTTACATCCACATAGAATAAAATAAAATCTTAATTCCCATGGATTATGGTATGAAGTCACAACGCAGCCAGCCGGTGCAGATCACAACACAGGACACGTAGCAACATATACAGGGTAACTTCAACCTACTTGAGATAACATGTATACAAAACTGGACTGCCATTAATTTATAAACAACAATATATATGTAATTTTTAAAGAAACTTTTAACCTTTTATGAAAGACTAGTAAAACACATCCCCTGGATTTTACATAATTCGACAGCTGGAAATAATGATACCATAATCCATTGGGAATTAAGATTTTATTTTATTCTGTGTGGATGTACAAGATGTTTAAAATTGAACTAATGGATGCAAAGCATATGTAAAACTTTGACCCCCTGAGGATGGCTTGTTAAAAGCCGAAACATATGTAGGGGTAATTGACTTACGTATGAGAATATAGTGCATATGTTGGTTTCTAAAACTTTTAATTGTACATACGAGTATTTGAACACTTGTATATATGCCAAGAGACGGCAGAGAGAAGTTGCAACTGGCTGCCGTCAGTGTAATAGTGTTCAGTCCACGACCTGCCAATGTGACCGGCGGACTTATTTCGCGGATAAAGAGCCCAAAAATATCCATCTTGACGATTCAAAATGTACTTTTTTATTCACAAATCAAAAGATATAGGCCCTGAGGTAAATCCCGTGGATACACATAAACATATTCCTGTACATGGTAATCATAATTTCTGCTAATTTTGCAACTTGAGACTCGTTTCGTTTCAGCGCATCTTTAGCCCCGTCTGATTCAGAATTAACGTTGGATGCAATGCGTTACTTGAGACATTTTTGGGATTCCTCTGACGGGGCTTTGGGCCATCGCGAGTCCACGACTGCATAACGCAACACAAGAGAAACGTCGAGATGCGTCCTTCTCCCGAGTGGGATTTGACCCAGCAATGCCGTTGTGATATACTGTCAAAATGTATTAATTGAAATTTAACTAGCATACTGCCCATTGAAAACTGAACGCGAGGTCAGAAGTCTCTGTTCGCAGTCCAATACAACCACTACTTTTTTGTAGTTCGTTACACTACGACCGGCATTTTTCAGACCGTTTGGTTGATCATCAGAAGCTTCTTTGTGTTTGTATTGGCCTTCGATAATTGACCGACAGTGGTTAACTGTCGTGTGCCGTGAGATGAACCAAACGGTTTCGACATGCCGGCCATAGTGTAACGATCTGCAACAAATACAGAGGTCGTTTTAGACGATGAGCAGCGCCTATTTATTCAGCAATACAATGGTATGTCCTAATTCCTTTCATAAACTGTAGGCCTATCATTATTACAAATTGAATACACACAGAGGTGAGGCTGCAATAATACATGCTTATTCAGGGTGGTGGTTATTTTATAGCGCTTCGTAGTGATAGAAAAAATATTTTCCTCAGCAGGGGCGCACCCAAGGGGGGGGGGGGGGCTGCCGGTGTGTACCCAACCCCCACAACAGAAATTTAAAACAGACAGATTTTGTAGATATTATGGTATTATGGTAAGTTTTACGTGATTTCCCCTTTAGCCGAAATCAGCCACTGAAGTCGGCTGATGAGCAGTACGTTAGAATTTTGAAAAATTAGTTAATAAAATTAAAAAAAAACAAGAAGATAGGACGCTGTGATTGAGTCATGGAACATGTAGTTATATTCGTATGTGTATAAATGCAGTTGCAAACAGTGTTATGTTGTATTTACATGATTTTTATAACAATTTTTAAAATCAAACAAATTTTATATAGCCTCAGGGTCACCCCCTCCCCCCAAGGGAATATTCTGGGTGCGCACCTGTTCCTCAGCGTAGCATACTTCCTTTCCCAGCTGCAGATTAAGGCTGGACTGTACAACAGACAGTTCCAGTCGCCCGCAACTTTGTCATTTGACACTGTTTAAATTTTAACGAAGCTTTTTAAACCACAAATGTGAATGTTTAAAGGTAAAACACAGAAATGCATAACTTAAAACTAATATAGTGTAGGCCTGCTGTCTCTTAGAACAAAGCTCGTGGTAGGTTCCGAGTGTAACGTGACTCTGATCCATGTTACGTTAAAACAGGTTACGTACATACTGTCAGAAACGTGCCATTACAGAACAACAATAAACATCAGCAGTGTCTGTCAGGCACTGGGAGTACTGCGTCGTCTGTTTACGCAAACATCGCAGATATCACGAATATCGCAGACAGCTGTTTTTATGTATAGGCCTATAAATTGTTATTTGGCTTGTAGCCCAGACAAGGTTTAGAGTTTTTGGAACTGGCACTCGAGCAAACGAAAGATTGCTTGCCGCTGATACATGGCTGCACCGAATCAAGAATGTTTCAAATCTAAAACCTAGGCCTAAATCTAGTAACGAATATGATTTGTGTGATTACTGTTTTTTTGTTCTGGAATGTTGGTGGTTCGATTTGAGCCCAGCGGATGCATATCAAGCATGCATCTTTCTGCATTTGATGTTTATCCACGGTTGTGTGTTACAACAACTCTGCTAATAACGCAAATGGCCAGATTGTGCAAATGTAATTAGTGGATTTCAGTGGAAAATTAAATACCTAAATTCCGGTTTAGATTCGAAGCATCATTAAATCGCCCACCTTTATCGTTCGGAGAACGTCAGAGTTATCATTTATTTGAGACATCAAGTAAGTTTACTAGTTCTTCGTAGATGCAACTGATTCAGAGTTCACTTATACAAGTGTGGCAGCAAGAAATTAAAATTACATTTACAAAGAAATTAATTCTGTAAGATTGTTGAAATATTTGCTACCATATAGTTCATAATCTGTTGTCTGGTTTTATATTTAAAAATTTGAGCATCAAAATGTACAGAATTAAGCCTATGTTGTCGTAGATATACGTTATTTTATGTGACTGTGAAACTTGCAGTCATGTAGGGAAGAACACGGATAAGAATTTTTATTGTATTCATTTTGCCGAGTGGCTATTTGTTCAAAAGAATATAATTTTAATTCCGCCAATGGCACGAAGTTTCACTGTTGAATTACATAAAAACCGCGACGTGTTTCGCTACTAATTACCGAATCATCATAATACGTGTATACCTTTTAATACGTTTGGGAAGAACACATGCCCATACACATCCACATACTACCTTAGACTGTGAATTTGCGGAAGGTCAGCACAGGGAATCAACAGATATCACAAACTTTTAGAAAGTAATGGGAATATTCACTTTGTTGCCTTGTAACAATTTAGTGATTAGCCAGTGGTCATATCTGTGGGACGAGACAGGCCATGCATTGGCGTTATACTAATGTTATTTACCCGTCATGTTTACACTTCCTGAGCAGAAATGTTGTGATTGCAGCCTGACCTATGATGATAACCCATGCTCATTGATCGGAGGGATGCAGATTATTTCCCGTAGTGGCCTATTTACTGGAGATAAACGGTGACGAATCGGTTTTAGTACAATAATGCTGTATTTCAATACAAATGTGTCTTTTATTGGATATATATATATATATATATCCAATACAAATGTGTCTTTTATTGATATATATGAAAACGGTGTGTTTCAGTTAACTGAAACATTCGGCTTCATTTTATACCAGAGATGAACAGTTATATGTTATTACTCATGGCTGAATGTTCCTTGTTGTAACTTACCACCGGTAGGAAACCGTTGCAAGGAGAAATCTTGTAATTAACAATCGTTACATATGTGTCAATTATTGCACTGAGTTAACATATTTTATACACTAGAATACTGAAAAAACTTATTAAGCATTTAAAGACCAATGGTAGCTATGTGTACCAGTTGCTGTCACATTGGTGTAACTCTGCATTTTGCCACACAGTGTGTTAATATGTTTCATATAATTGTCACAGTCATTATAATCGTCATCATCTTCCAAACGTGTGTTAGACCATGTGGTCTGTTATGGTCTTGAGCTGTCTTTTTGCTGGACTCCCTATAGATCTTCTGCCCCGAAGTGTGTACTGTGCACCGAATAACATCCAACACTATGGTAAATAGTTTTTCATTACGAATAATGTAATCAGCAATAGACCTTTATCCTCTAGCAGACCACATATATTTATGGCTGTCTTTGTGGTAAAACATTGTATTCATAATTTTAAACTTGTTGTATGCTGAAAAATCAACAAATTGTGTGCCATTTATATTTTGGGTTGTTTCACCAAATCTTCCAACATTACTGCTAACTGGAGTATTCCCAGCTCTGGCGTTGAAGCCACCCATCAATAGCAACATGTCTGACTTACTAGCGTTATTTATAATCTAATGGTGATTTTTGTAAAAAGCATAATTTTCTTCTTCTTTGCCCTCAATTTGGACATATATACCAATAACTGTCAAATGTCCTTGACTGATTTTCATTCACATTTGAATTATCCTCTCATTCCAGCAAGTATAGTTATCAATTGGTTTCTTAAATTTTTTTGTGTACCATTAATGCAACACCCTCTTGTGCTCTAGCTTTTTGACCAACACAACTATAAAATTGAAAATAATTTCTAGTTTCTGTACACTTGTCACAATAAATACTGATTTTTTCCCCTGTACAGCATTAACTGGTGTTTTAGTGGACTCAGATTGTATTTTCTATGAGGTAGGAACTGAATTTTGTATGTATTTTATATGAATGACTGTCTTGAAATAGGCCATCCCATGGCTTATGCTGTTAGTTGTCAACCTCTGACTACGGAGACCCATATTCTATCCCAGGCCAGTCCATGTGACATTTGTGATGGACATAGTGGCACTGGGACAGATTTTTCTCGCGTACTTTATATTTGCCCTGTCATTATGATTTCACCAGTGCTCTGTACTCCTTTTCATCTACACGTTGCTCTTACCAGAAGGACAAATGGGTGAAGCCTGGGAACTTTCTAAAAGCAATGCTCTTTCGGAAATCGGAAAGCACTGGATAGAAAAGTACTTTTATTTTAAGTCTTGAAATTGTGGAGCACAACCCCTAGGCAAAAGAGTCAACAGAGAGTTTGATGAGAGGAGACTTAACAGATGCAATTTTCCTAGATGTGGCTAAAGCTGTTGATGCTGTTACAAGCTAACCATTCTAAAATTCCCAGTGCACCTAGAAAAATAGTATTCTTATACCAGTCAACACTGTGTAACATCCCAGAAGGCTTTAACCTCCTACAACAGTGCTGTGACAACCTGAGAACTCACAATGTTATAAATGATGAGCATTTCAAATGCCCTTCCAGCCAGCCATATCAGCCTGCTGTTATGTGTGCTGAGTGGTTAAAATGGACTGACTGGCTTCATCTGTTCTCATCAGCCTGTATGTAAACAACATGCTAACACCATCATACCTCTGTGCAGATGATGTGGCTGTTATAAACACAGCTTCATTAACAGAATATGCAAACTAGAAACAGAATCAGCTATGAATATAGATCAGATTCTGAACGAAGCTGTAGATATTCAGTTACATCCCAACAACTTCAATGGGGATGCGGATTTCATATTACGTCAAGTATGGCAGCCTGCGAATAATATGCTGAAACAGTTCAGGGAGTCATTCAGTGAGAATCAAGGCCAGGCACAGCAGTCATTGGACTGTCAGGCTGTCAGGTATGTATTCACTTCAAGTGTGGTCATAGATATGTATGGTGCTTTGCTGCAGTGGATGTCAGGATAAACTGAGGTAAAACAGGTTGTGTCACTTTGTTCACTGCTCCCACAGAATTGAACCATATTGAGAAGTTGGCAAGTAACCGGGTCAAGGTGCACTGTTTAGAATAAGATACAAATTTTATTGTGCTTTCAGGTGGTGGTGGTGGTGGTGGTGGTGGTGATGTGACAAATGCTCGTGACCGCTTGAAAGGTGCATTGCAAGAACTTCTGGATCAAAGTGACGATTCTTCATTGTCGAGCCATGATGATCCATCACAGTCAGATCTGTTCAACCAACAAATGGCTATTAAGAAACCACTGCCTATTAAATCGTGAGCATTTCATCTCTTTCCCACTGACTGTCATTGAAAGTAGATTAAAATATTCTGTTCTCTGAGCTGAATGGTGTTTTAACTTGAGTAAATATGTGACTGTCAAAACTCTGTTTTCAACTTTTGGCTCCTCTTCAAGTCATGCTGTTTCAAGATGCTTTATCAACCAAGGAAGATAAGACTACTTAATTAATAAATTTAAAAGTTTACTCAGCATCACTGTTTATTCACAACTGTCAATACAGATTAAACTTAAGGAGTCCTAAGATGTACTCTAATTTTAAGTACACATATTTTCAAACTGATTTTTTTTTTTTCGCAATTTCATATCCGTTATTTTTCTTAAATGTTCATATTACAAGTACAGTCACATTACAGATACTCTGCTGCATAAACTGAAATTCTTTTGCTTATTTGATGTTAAATATACACTTTATTTAAACTATATTTAAAAATGTGTACATAAAAGTCGTAGATCTTAATGTTATCTGTTTTATGTTCATACTGATTTTTTGTACGATGTAATTTTTCAGAAAAATGAAATAAGTTTGAATTAACCTTTATGTAAAATATACTTAGGATTACTTCAAATACCATATGATGAACGAAGTCCAGTTATTCCATAGTAAAAAATATGTAATATGTCATCCTTAGAAACCTGTAGAATTGATTCACATAATATGGGGCTCATAAGACCAAAATGAAGTTTGCCAACCAATGTAATGTGTATCTCCCCTAATAACTGTATTGCAGACCCACTGAGTGACTTTGAAGATAAATCTTAGGCACATGTGCAGGACACAATCTCTCTCACTTTACACTAATTCATATTACACTTCTGGTAAGAACACAAAGGATGGGTTACAAAGAAAATTGTAAAAATGCCTTAAGATATTTAGAAACTAATGAACTGAAGGATCACTGCCAAGCAGCACATAACACACACATGTTTCATTGTTAAGAAATGTATTTATATTCTGTTTGTAGCGAACCTATGGTTCCACCACAGCAAGCAGTGAGGAATATGCGTCCACAGAGGAAGCGTCGTCGCAGGGAAGCCATAAATGATGCTGCATTTCACCACACTTATGTTATGAAGCTTTTTGACCGAAGTGTGGATTTAGCTCAGTTCAGAGAAGACACACCACTGTATCCAATATGCAGGGCATGGATGGCCAATCAGCCTCGTAATACCAACCTCACACCAAAGTGAGTGCAGTATATCCTAATGTAAAGCAGACGAAAAGGTGACTGCATGTGCATACATAGCTAAGGGTTTTGCTGTGTTACTTTTTAGTCTCTGTGTATCTGTTGATTGTTAAGTGGCTGAAAATATGGAATGCATATGTCTGAAAACCCATATTGCTATAAAGTCTGGAGCCTGTTACTTCATTGATTGAGTTGTGCTATCTCATACCATTCATAGACATGTACACAATGTAACTTCTCATTAACCTCTCTTACATTATTATTCTTAACTCATATTCAGAAGCTTGCTGACTAGGTAATGAAAATAATCCACCATCTCCTTTATGCTGTCACTGCAGCATTTCTTTTAACAAATCATTATCCCTGCAGACTTTCATAATTATGCCCTTTTCCATGTTGATATTCAGACCAACATTTCTTTATACATTAAACATTTCTTTATTTCGATTTCAGGTTTGTTCATTTAACAGTGTTCTTTGCATGAACACTTGTAAACATGTAAATTAATTTACTCATGATGTTAATAAACTTGCAACTATTTTAGTTCATATATTTTTACTTTGGAGCTCTATGTGAAAGATAAAGAATTTCAATGAAATGGAAATAATGTTTGTGTTGTGATCCTATTGTCTGAACTGGCATGTATACAGTCTTATGTCAAGTTTCATGTCAGTTGAAGTTTGTCAGTTAAGAGATGGGCCAAGAATCTTCACACTAATAGGTATCAGTCACTGCAGCTTTCTGAGTTGATGGTATTGTGCTTTCACTTCCAAATGCCATGACTCAGACCATGATTGTCACTGTTCTTGTCACCACCATGATTGTCAAGATTATTGTTATAGATAATTGTTATAGATTACGTACTCCAACTCCACCTCCACCTGAAGATGCACCCAGTGGAGTTGAAGGAGCAGATTCTGATTTAGATGTTGTAAGAGATACCTACAAAATGCCACCGCCTCTTCCTCTTCCTGATGATTCAAATAGGAAATTACGGGTGCCATCTCCTGTACCTCAACCTAAGGATGATTGTGGTACAGATCAAGTGAGTTTGAATGACTGTCTTCTTAGATGAAGTTAAATTCAGTGCCATTGTTATGGCTGTGCAAATAATGACTTGTAAGTGACAAAGGGTACTCCGCTGGAGAACACACTTTTTCTTAATGAGCTCTTCATGGTTTTGCAAACCATTTTTGACTCTTTTAACAGTTATAAATGAATGGTTGGAAACCTAATTGCTCCAAGTATAACATGCAGCGCCAATCCCAGTGGCCGCGCGGTCTAAGGCATGAGTCCACGGCTGCTCACTTGCTGGGATTGTGGGTTCGAATCCCGCTTGGGGCGTGGATGTCTGTCTCTTTTGAGTGTTGTTTGTTGTCAGGTAGAGGTCTCAGCGATGGGCTGGTCACTCATCCAGAGGAGTCCTACCGAGTGTGGTGTGTCTAAAAAAAAGTGTGTGATCACGAAACCTCGAAAAATGAGGAGGCCTAGGCCCCCTAGGGGCTGTCGAGCCATAGAAAAAAAAATAACATGCAGCTGATATTCAAAACTTATTTTTAGCCCATTTCCATTTACTAAGGAAACAGTAGGCTTATGAAATCACTTTATTGTGTTAAAATTTTTATAAGTAGTTAAATAAAATTGACTACGCTAATTATTGAGCAGTATTATTCTTATTAACATAATATAAAATTTTATGCAGCATTCTTCTATCAGTATTAAGTGCATGTCAGTGATTCTGAACCTATGGTTTGCAACCAAGAATGGGGTTGAAAATGTTTTAGCAGAAGTGGTTGATTATATATAAATTACCGTTATTTCTTGAACTTGGGAGAACATAGAAAAAGTATCGTAACTAGACTGACGTATACCATTATGGTGTGTGTGTGTGCGCGTGCGCGCGTGTATAATGAGGAGATAGTGACCAATGTAAATGTATGGAAAAGTCAGAGCTCCTTGGACACCCAATGTTAACATGGCCACAGATACATGTATAGGTGATCTACAATAAAAATAAATCAAATCAAATGATGTATAACACTGCGATATGCAGGCCTGCTTGATGCAGTTCAGATTTCTGCATTTGTAATTGGGGAATTGTTTGTCTGCAGGATGGCAAAGCTAATTCAACCCGAGAAGTTCTGCTTCACAATCACTTGATTCATTGGGCTGCTGTCCGTAAGAAGTGGCATGCTGCATCACACTTAAATGAAGCACGTTATAATGAAAGTGGACGGATTCTGAAAGCAATATACAAGAGGTCAGTTTGTTTTATCATTGTACATGGGTAAGAGTTTCCCCAGGCAGGTACAGAGGGAAATCCTGGCAAACATGGGTTTGTTCACCTTTGATGCTAGCATACCCCCATTGGGACACATCCCAAGTTGTGCAGGGAATGAGTTGCTGGCACCTAGATTCTTAGTCATTATATTATATTGCTGCTTGCACGGAGTGTTGAAGTCAGCGCAATATGTAGTTAGGTAGATATATAGATTGATCACAGTGTACATTGCTTGCAATCGTGATAGCCACCATCTACTCCATATTCATTTCTGGTCTGTATTCCTTTATAATTAGCTGCGAATCATGGCTGATATACTCATTATTACTCTAGAATTAATACCTAATACTTTGTTTTGTCTAGCTCCTTTTAACCTCCCACTCTGAAGTCCTGTCAGGTTGGATGTCTCCAGAGACATGTGCAGGTTTTGATTCCAGCTTTTGAGATGAGAGGTTGCATTTATGTTTGTTATTTTGAGTGAGAGAGTGGGCACTACAGGCAAGCAAGCTGAATTGTTCAAATCACACCTAAGTTTGTTTATTTAAAAATTCTCTTTCAGGTCTCAGTTGTTGCTCACTGTCAAAGGCCATTCCTGTTTTCCTTTTCTTAGTAGATTGAATAGACTCATTGTTTGCAGTGTTGTGTAGTGTTCTTATCATTTAGATATGTATATGAAAAACATATATAGTGAATAAGGGTTTGTATACAGTGTGTGTGTGTGTGTGTGTGATTTTAATTTTGATATGATAGATTATCATGGCAATGACTATGAAGTATAGTGTCTTCTGGGGTGTGACACCATGTACTCTGATAGAAATTTACTAGCATTTTGGGGAACATGCTGCTTTCATCTTTGAGGAAGATGAACATGGAAACAGTGAAATTCTACCACACTATGTGTTGTCATGTCCAAGAAGATCATATTCTTAAATTTTTATACATGTCTTTGCCCCATATTTATACTTATTTCACATTCCTGGAGCCAGTGTTCCGTGCCATAAAACTGCAATCCAACAATATCTTTCACACTGTTCTTGTGCTTTTGTTGTACATTCTAAAAATAAGTGACCTTGGGTTAACAGTAAGGTGTCTTTATGGAAAGTGGAAAATCTGATTCACTTCCTGGGTGACAGGATTGCCTGAATATCAGAATCTAAGAATCACAGGGTACAGAATTTCACCATGCTGGAAAAATAGTAACAATAACAAGTGAACAGTTTTAGTTCTTTGTAAGTGACAAATGTTATAAGTAACTTTTATTAATTGTTTAGCAGTGAAACCTGAATGTTCAACTCCACTAATACCATAGCTTGCCAATAGACATGGTGGTACACGAATTACATATATTTTCTATGCTTACAGTCCATTTCCTTAAAGCCTATCTCATTGGTATTGTACCCTTTCTTGTTTTGTCTTGCAAGTGTCCCTTTTTGAAGTGATGCTCGAACAAAAGTTGTTATCCATTTTGTATTTTGGTTACATATCCAGCCTGAAATAACACCCATGATTTTATTACCCTAACTATAGTGGGCAGCCTTGTAACTCATGAACTTCTTCATTACCGTTTTCCTGAATTGTGCCTTATATCATTCCTGTTACATCTAAATATATTTGTGAGTGCTTCATTTTGAAGCACTTGTGTGTTTCCCTCAACACAGGAACTTTGTTTCACAGCCTCACATTAATATATTTAAAATGTTATGTTATTTCTTTCAGAGCACAAGGCATTTGAATGAGGGACTAACCTGCTAAAGCTACATAGCATCAGGAGCATCCTGTATTGGCATGTTTATATTATCATTTATGTTATATTTTTGCTAATGTAATAACTTCTTTGTATTTGTAAGTTCCAGTTTGAATTGCAGTAACCCCTCACCCAATGCAGTTTTACCCAGTGTGGTTTTGACTATATGCAGTTACATATAATTAAGTACTGGGGTATATGGGGGGAAAAATTCCTGAATGCTGAAATATTTAAATACGCACAGATAAACGTGGTTAGTTACTCAGCTGCTGTGGAAGCTGGCAGCAACAGCTACCCAAGCACTGTGTAAATGTTTAATGTATAATAATATGTGTATTTTAAGCAATTTGCGGGGGGGGGGGGGGGGGGGGGGCTATGAGCATCTGCATTCACATATTCCTCTTTTTCCCCTAAGAAGTCTGCAAAATGTGGTTTTGCCCAACACACCCCCCTCACACTTAACCCTAACCTCTGTGTTGGACAAGGGATTACCATATGTGTAAGTTTATGATTCTTATTTTGTGTATGAATTGTTCTAAAATATGAGAAAGTTGTAACTTATTTGTGTAAGAAATTATATTCCTTAAAGCTTCCAACTGTGATCTTTCTAATTGAATAAAGACATCCCATGGAGAAAATTGTTCCATTGTCTGTACCCTATAACTAGTGGAATGACATGAAAGATTCACTTTCTGTGTCTTTCACCAACATCACTGAAATATGGCAGTTGAGTACAACAGTAACACTGGACTTGTGTTTGGTGTGTACCCTTTTTTTTTTATCTGACAAACAGGGGAGCTTAGTGGTAATGGCACTAGCTTCAGTTGGGAGTACTGAGTTTGACTTTTAGCTGTAGAACCACCATCATAACAGGTTTACAAGTTTTCCCCAGTCAGTGGGTACCAGGGGCTCTTTCCCCAGAAGTCAGGGGCCAGGGCATGAAGCTGACCACTCATCTTTATCTAGTGCTGAGGTTAGGAAGGCGTGGAACTTTATCTCCACACCACGTATATTGTCATAGCATGGCTCTTAATTAAAGACGGAAAACTTTTCCTTCCATTTCATGGAGTAGAGTGCTTGAGAAGCGATAGTTGCTTCGCCACCTTTTAAGGAACTTGAAGGTTCATAACTGTTCACAACAGCCAGTGACTGGGCCTTATCCTGAACCAGTTCAGTCCACAGCTTCACATCATATATCCTCGTAAAAGTCACTTTAATATTACCATCCCATCAATGTCTTGGTTTTCCATGTGAGTTTTCTCTACAGTTTTCCACACTGAAATGTTGGATTTATTCACATCTGCAAGCTACATGTCCCATCTTGTAATCCTCCTCCATCTGATCATACTCATAATAATATAGATGGTAAATGGTATGAAGTTCCTCATTAAGTAGTGTTCTCTATCCTGTTAATTCCTCTGATGTTTTGGTATTCTCAGCTGTTTGTTCTCAAACACACTCAGTGTACATTCTTCCCTAAAGGTGAAACACCAGAATATTCAGACTCATGTAAAAAGCATTAGATAAAATTATACTTTAAACTTTCCATTTAAAAAATGTAGGATTGTTTCTGAAGTGAATGGTACCATGCAGTCTTCAGATTTAATATGTTAAATGGGATTTGTTTGTTTTGCTGTACAGTCATTTATTTGAGTCTTGATATCTGTGCGAAGAAGATTACTGCCTTCTGGCTTGTCACACCATGTTGTGTGTTAGAAGTGTGCTGTCATTTTGGAGGAACCTGCAGCCTCCATCTTCAGACATGATGGAGGCAGCAAGTTCCTCTGAATTGCCAGCACACTTCTACCAGACCACATGGTGTGACATCCTAGAATGCAGTAATCCCAAACAAAACACGTGCTGATACAGGATAAATCACATCTGGTGTAATTTAATGTTTCCATATATGACAGTGGGGACGGGACAGCATAGCCGGTTATAGCGACTCGCTACGAGATGGAAGGATCGTGGGGTTGAACCCTGTGGGGGTGAGATTTTCCGCACCCGTCCAGACGGCGCAGAGGCCCACACAGCCTCCTGTACAATGGGTAATGAACTCCTTTCCCGGGGGTAAAACGGCCGGAGCATGGCCTTGACCACCTACCTCTACTAACACCGAAGTTAAAGAAAGTGTAGAGCTATACATCTACTCCTCCTCTGTGCCTCCTATGATATGTTTTGGGGTGACTAACCTTTGTATGGCAGTGCGTTTCTCAGACTATCGCAGTTACTTTCGTGGCCGAGGACAGGAACGAGGAATATTGAAGGTGGAAGTTATTATGCGTAGTAACGTCATGTTGGGGCAAGTTACAAAATATTACTCTTTAACAACCACGATCAAAACTTCGCGGTATTGAGAGAAATGTGATTACTATAATGCGCGGAGGGGGGGGGGGGGGGGGGAAGACGTGCGTGTGCGACGCGTAGATGAAGTGAGGTGACAAACGAAATGGTAGACGTAATTGATGCGTAAATGAAAGACTTTTCCTTCTGTCTCATTTCTCGCACCCTGTGAGACGTAATTGATGCGTAACTGAAAGACTTTTCCTTCTGTCTCATTTCTCGCACCCTGTGAATAATATCGATTAAGAGGGTAAAATAAAGCGTTTTGGAGGGGGGGGGGATGTGATCTCACCTACTACGTTTTCATACTTTTTGGCGCGTTCCGCTAGCAGATCTTGCGTGGAAGCAGCAGGGTGGTTGAGAAGGCAGTGCGGTGCGTTAGGCTTATGTTCGAGGAAGTTGATCGTGAAGTGATTACAGACTACCATAATTCGAAAATATGTCGAAGGTCAAAGCTGCTAAAGGGCCTAATTTACCTTGGTATGTTATACACTCGTAAGACATGACATTTTGGTTCCTTGTAAACCTGTCGGAAGATGAGGTTATGTCTGATGTATCCTCTGCGTGTGTTTTCAGGGTTGAAAAATACCGACCAACGAAGCTTGATGACTTAATTTCCCACGAAGATATAATTGCAACAAGTATGTAATACAAATTATTCTGTTCATTACATTTTTCACATGAACCACTTAGAATCGTACGATTGGTGCAGCGCGATTTCACTGTAAGTTGGTATTTGCGGGAGTTCCAATCAGGGAAACGTACAGGCATTGCGCTGCAGTGAAAAGTGAGACCGTGTTATTTGGTGCCATATAAATTTATTTGAGAGGTAATGGGGGTGTTCACTACAGAGTTGTAGTTCAGAAGTTGCATCGCATAATGGCTATGGATATAGACGTATTCACTGTGGTAGTTGAGAGGAACCCAGATTTTGGGATACGTCTTGTACGGGGTACAGAGACATTCAGAGAGAACCTGTCCGAGTGCCATTTTGGCCAGATTTGTGGTGATCAAAGTGGCACTGAGACAGTTTTATCATGGAGAACTTCGGTTGTCCCTTGTCAGCACTGTTACCCAAATTTCATTTAGAGACCATCGACACAATGTGGTCCAGATACTGAGGGCGTCGCTAAATAAACCACTGTAAAAGAAATTAACAAAGAAACATGTGCTTGGGACAGTGTATGCAGAATTGTGTCAACATTATGGAAATAAATGTATGGAAGAAAAAAGGGTAACCTTAAGGCTTTACCTTAGTCTGTATGTGCACAAACCCCAGACCTAACCTGAAAGCCTGGCATAGATCTGCACATACAAATCGAAAGCCTGACCTAGGCCTGTACACAACCCATACCCATACCTTGGCCTATAAATGCAACAAACACCTTAATTGATTACTTTTTTCGGTTTTTTTATGTGTGCTGGCCATGGACTGCTTTGACTGTGATCTAATAGGGTGAGAAGTGTATAAAATGCTGCATGGAAGCAGTGCAGAAAGGAAGACATATATTATGATCACATTTGCATGTTCACATATGAATATTATTTTTTGTTGCCTTTCTTTAAACAAATAATGGTATTTGGATTGGTTAGTGAATGAATAATTGTAACTGATGAGTCTTAGAAGTCAACTTTTACAGTATATATTAGTGCAGTTTATTTATGCCATTACATAATTGCATTTGCATTTACCAAGTAGAAAAGTATGAGCAGGTTTGTCACTTTGTATGCTGGCAATTTCAAGATAGTCTCCTGTGCAGGGCATTTCAGTGGTTTGTGTGGCATGTATTCTGACCTAGCTGCTATTTGTCTAGTTTTTCTTTGGTAAAAATATAGCATTTTTTGACAGGTTTCTTATCCAGAAGTGTGCAGTAGACATGCCTTTATTTGACGTTCACAGATCCTTTGTGCTTGGAATGGTGACCCTGGGAAATTATGACTTTTCGGTGACATTTTCCAGCAGAACAACATTTCACATGTTCTTACAGAAGCACACACACTGTTCAACAGCAGGGGTCCACAAATTGCCCAGAAATCTATAAGCCACCTACAAATTCCATCTGCCAGAAGGGTTGCATAAAGTAAGTTCCATGCTGATAACCCATAATTATGGAGTGACCGACCTGTGAACCTCAGTGTTGTCTGGCACTTTGTGCTCAGTGCATGCAAAATGATACACATTTTTGTACCTAAGAAAAAAATTATTATGCTGGAAATATTAGTCGCCACCACGCAACAGTTACCTGGGCGACCAGGTGCCTGGAATTTGTGCACCCCTGTTTGACAGTGTATCAAACCATATCGACACTGCAATAACGAGTAGTTAGCATGATGTTAGACACATGTATGTGAATAGTTTTAGCTACAGTTGCTGTTACCAATGCACATAATAATAACCAGAACTTAACACAGTGTAAGACACATTTTACCTATTGTGTGATTAATTTTAGTGGCTGTTCTTAGTGCATGGCACACCGAGTCATATTGTTGCTACTAACATGCAGGAAGTGACAGCTACACTCATTTTCATCGGTGGATACGCTGTATTTTTGTGTTATCATTTTTTTTTTAAATTGTTTGTGATGTGTTAAGTAAATGGATGATGATCTCTGCTGCTGATCCAATCACTTGTCACACAAGGGTAGATGGACTCAATTCATTTAAACCTGGGATTTGTTGAGAGAGATTTTATGTAGATTTTGTGTAATAACATACTGCATTTTAACTTACGTATTTTAGACTGTAAAATCAGTGACTACGACATAATACCATTCAGAGACACGATACACACTGCAAGTGTCTATGTATATTGACTGCCTGATGATGGCTGAAATAGTCAGCCAAAACATGTAGGAGTGTTAAAATAAATTTATTGTGCAGTAGTTGGAAATAAAAACCTTACATATATCATTTAAACATGTTTCTCCATACCAAGAGTCTTGGTTGTACAGCTTGAAGTCAATTGCATAATGAAAACATTTCTCAGTAGTGCAGGAGTGGAGGTATAGCTCCACTCTTTCTTAATTTTGGCAGTAGATGGGAGTGTGTGTTCAACTTCACTCCCTGGCCACTTACCCTGCTGAAATACCGTATATTCTCGAATCTAATACGCACCCAGTTTTTGGCGACTTCTTAAACGAAAAAAAGTTAGTTCGCGATTCTAATCCGCACCTTTCCTTCAACCACCCCTTGCCCACGGGGCGACTGATTGAATAATATTGGATGTTACCAATGCGTTAAAATCCGACGCTACGCCTGTGGCCGATGAGTCATACCGATAGAGGCGGGGCCTTTCTCAACAGACGTGCGCAATCTCGTCTGAAGCCAGCTGAGCCTTAGTTGTTGAAACGTGGGAGGTGCTTGTTCCAATTTGTCGTGTACCGTAGTTATGGAAGAGGGACACCTGAAATCTAAACGACTCTCATATACGGCGAAGTTCAAACGTGAAGTTATTCGGTGCGCAGAGGAGAATGGAAACCGCAAAGCCGCTGCAATTTTTGGAGTTGATGAAAGCAACGTTCGACTATGGCGGAAACACAAGGCAGCGATCAGCGGGTGTGAGGCATCACGAAGGAAATTCACTGGACCCAATTATTATATTATTATAATAATAAATAATAAAATAATAGATTATTGTATTGTATTGTTCTTATGGCACGTACAGCAGCTCAATCATTTTTCCAAAATCCAGCTCTAGACCGCGAATCTAATCCGCACGCGAATCTAATATGCATCTGATTTTTTAGCCCTCTAAAACTGTAAAAAGGGTGCGGATTAGATTCGAGAATATACGGTAAATCCCTGGTACTCTGGGCCCCAGAGCCTGTCTGGGTGCTCTGGAGGTAAGATAAATTTCTTTACCCTGCTGGGAATGAAATACTGATTTCTCAGATGTTCAGCCTCCAGGTTAGTCAGTGTACCCATTACACTACACCAGCTCATTGCATGGTTTGAAAATCATTAATGTAGCATTAAACAGATAATTATGACAGGATTATTGTAAATGGTGAGTTCAGAAGCTTCAGGGGCAAGTGATCATGGACTGTTTTAAGGTACATATTTGACCGTGGAATCATTTATGGAATAATCTCTGGCCTAGTGGTGAACAAACGCTGGCTCAAATAAAGATAGTCATGTGGAACACAAATACAGGAACAACCTGAGCGAAAATCCACTGGGGCGTGAGAGATATTTTTGTAAGATTTTACAGCATGTGTTGAAAATAAAAAATATTTCAAAACTAGAACAAATTTTTGTGTAACACCACACTGTAGTTCACCTTCCATAAGTTCTGTTTGTCCATCACTGATATTCTAAATATTCTCTGAACTGTTTTCAGAGTCTAGTAATTGTTAAGGAAATTATACGAGGTAAAGTTCACATTGTTCACATTTGATTGGATATATTAAGACTGGGAAATTTCAATGTACCTTAACTGTTTTTGTTTATCCCTAGTTAATAAATTCATTAAGGAAGACCAGCTGCCTCATTTATTGTTTTATGGACCACCAGGAACTGGAAAAACAAGTACCATACTGGCTTGTGCCAAACAGTTGTATTCACCGAACCAGATTAATTCAATGGTGTGTATATTTTATAAACTGACGATTTCCAGTTCTCATAATCACCATTAATTCTTTGAGGTCAGTTCATTATTATGTATGATACCTTGGAACATCCAATTTAATTTTATTGTACTTGTAAAATTGCTAGGCTTATTGTAATATTGGACAGGGATGTTATTTTGTGAATGTTGGACACACTTTGGCAGAAACCCCAAAAAGGTTAATACATTCAGTTTGAGTTTCAGATCAGCAAAGATTACTTTCTTTGTACTCTTGTACAGTTTGCAGCATTTAAGATTCTGCTCATTCAATGCAACAGTAAATAAATTTTGCAGTTGATATAACATGTTGAAATATTAACTAAGTAACAATTACAGTGCAGCCATCCTCAACACATTAATACTTTTGAATTAATGTGAATTTTTATGTGTGTTTATTACTTTTCATGTGTTCCCTAGTTCTTATGATTTAACACATACCCTCACTTTTTCAGGTACTGGAGTTAAATGCATCTGATGACCGTGGAATTGGTATTGTTCGTGGTCAGATATTAAGTTTTGCAAGCACCAGAACAATCTTCAATACTGGTTTTAAACTCATCATTCTTGATGAAGCAGATGCCATGACTAACGATGCTCAGAATGCATTGAGGCGAAGTAATTTACTTCTGTGATCAGAAATTAATCTGCAAGCATAGTTGTATTCTGTTCGGTATATGCATGTTTGTGTCGCTCATCGCCGAATTTATGTAACTAATGTTGCAACAGAATGTGACTTCAATGCATATGCATAATGAGGTGGATTTTGACAAATCTAAAAGAATAATTTATTTTCAAGTTTTTATGCCCATAACCAAGGCCTTTTTTATTGTTGTGCCAGCAGTGCATTTTTATTGTGCACAAGAAATTAAAACCATAAAATATCTAAAAGTGAGTGTATACTAGACCTGAAATTGAGGCAATGTAGGGTCAAGATACAACCATGCTAGTGGCTTTCCCACTTAAAAATAACAAGTTCATTCCTCTGTTTGAAACACTTATTTTGGGTCAGAAAAATTTGAAGGTATTGACCTAGCTGCTTTGTTACATTGGAGTACTGGCACCCTTATTTCTAAAAATTAGGCTCTTCCTGTTACCATATTACATTGCACTATAGACTTGTGTCTGAAGGAGACACTGTTCCTCACATTTACCCTGCAATAAAGCGCTTCTTATTTTTACATATTTTTTATGTAATGACTGCTATCTAATAGTATCAGCTGATAGGGATTTGTATTTCTTACAGTGGAATGGCAACACAGTGTCATGACATTATGGTGGTATTATCTTCTATATTTCCAAGAACTGAACTCTTATTCACCATGTGTCTCAAATTCTACTGGTCTTAAAGATATCAAGAGATTTATTTGCAGTTGAACCATCTGTGGACCATTGCTTAGTAACATCCCATGAGGGTTGTGGAAATTGTGAAATATTTGTATAGCTCTCTCCAAGCAGCCTCCATTGAATCAGGTTGTTCCTCATCTTGACATGGGGGTGCTAAGGGTGCTCTAAAATCTTCCTTTCCTGCTTATTTATTGCCTGCTGAATGTCTGCCACATCATCAGAGTAGTTTCATAGCATCCACTATGGACTGATCATGTCTTTATTTATCATGATAGTACATGTTGTAAGTTTTTAGGCATTCAAAAGTGGGTGTTGCTCAACTGATGGTGTTCTGAGTTCTTACACCATGTAGGATGAGAAACATGCTACTTCCATCTTAAGGGTAACTGAATTTGGTTCAGGTGGATGTTGAAGTGATTTGAAATTGGAAACGAGTTGATTGTGTAGGAGGGTTGCAAGGATAGGATTTTGGCCAACCAGAACTATGGAAGGGAAGAGGGGAAGTGGGAATGGAGACTTTGAAGTGACATAAAGCATCCTATGCAAGGAGCTGTTGGATGCAGTTTATATTGCCACACCCAGAATCATTCCTTTTAAACCTGTCACACTATGTCTCTGAGACACAGTTGGAGCAGAGTGGGATACCTTTTTGACTCCCAAGGTGTATACATGTTTACACACCTTCTGTAGACTCTTCTTAGGAATTCTGTCACTGTACCCAGGGCACAAATTCATTTTCACAGATTGGTGTGTGATGAATGGATCAACAGGGTGTGCTTTTATGATAGTGGAACAGGCCTTTAAGTATCAGTGGCACCCTTACAATTACGTTTTTACTGTTGAGCTTGCCATCTCCTGTAAAGCAAGTAAAAAATTGTAATATAATGTTATCTTGAATACATCATGTAGGTATCACTGGCAGTGAGGCAGATGATGCTGCTGTCAGGGGTGCCACTTGGAGGTCGTATCATACCTTTGGTTTTAATTTAGGACTTTGGAACAACCTTTTGTGATCTTGTTTTAGTGAAGTGACACAGGGACTGGGATGATACCTAGAGCAACATGCTTTGAGGCGTCAGACCACTGGGGCTTCTCTGGAGGTCTTCTTCTTCCCATCATAAGGCAGTTGTGGTAGCCAAACCAGAATTGGTCATGCCTGGCTGCCACTCGCACACCTTCTGTCTGGGGACCACACCCCAATGTGTGCCCCTTTTAGTATATACCTTGCTATAGCAACCCTGATGTTTTAAGCTGCGTTTAATCCTAATTATGAACCACTACCCTTTTTGACTTTCACAACGTTCTTTCATTGCTGCACCAAGCGTCAGCTTCATCATGTAGAAAGTCTGCATCCGCTGGGTCATCCAATGACAGCTGCAGTGCTAAGGACAGTGACAAAAGAAACACACTGTACATGCCTTAAGTGGTAAATAGGCTCAAAAATCCTCATTAGCTTATAATGTGTATAAACTGTCATCCTGCTCCTCCACTGCAGAAAATAGTATGCATGTTTTTAGGGGGTCATATAATAAAGGTCAAGTTCAGTACTTTATAGTGTTTGACTTCTTGTGCTCTTAATTGAATATTTTTATGTTTTTTTTTTTGTGCGAATCTGTTGCAGTTATAGAAAAGTTTACAGAGAATGTAAGGTTCTGCATTATTTGTAATTATTTGAGCAAAATAATCCCTGCCCTGCAGTCACGATGCACAAGGTTCAGATTTGCACCACTTACGACTGAGCAGATCAAGCCAAGACTGGAATATGTTATAAAACAAGAAAAGTTAGTATTTCTTAGAAAATGTTTATGGTGTGACAGTGATTGTACTCAATAATTATTGGCTGGCTGGCTGACTTTGTTACAGCCATCAGTATGTCTAGAATAGTGGTGCAGAACCCTGTTACTAAAGGTGGAACTTTAAAATAAGGCACAGAATTGTCTGCACATGTTTTAGTTAAAGTTATATTCATGAAGAAATGGTTTAAAGCAATAAGTAATCATTTTTTTGTACATAATAAGTTGTTCTGCAGCAAAGATTAACCATTTTTGTTGTCTGAAAGTATCCTTCAATTTTTAACTTATTGTGTAACTGGTATCATCCACAGGGAAGCACAAGTTAGTGACAAAGATGATAATGTATGTGATGCACTGAACAGACTTACGTGTGACTTACAAATTAGCTTCATTTGTTGTATGATAATGCTGCCTGGGATATTTTGTTCTGCTGTACATAAGGTAATTAAGTATAAATTGCATGTCACTGCTGTCAAAAAATAAACACGAGTGGCAGATAAACGTTTTGTTCAGTGCGTGCTATTTCTCTGTTGCTACGTTTCTGTAAGGTCTGCATGTTGTTGGTATGCTACAGATGAATTAAGCTATGTATTGATATGCTAAGTTCATACTCAAAAAATTTGTGTCAACTCACAGTTTCAATACCAATTTATGCAATATCAGTTAACTGACGGTTACAAAATTATTGGTAATTTAAATACAGCAGTTGACATCAATGAGGAGTACTTTTAAATGAATTCAGTGAGTTGACCACATGTATACCAAGAGCTGTTGCTTTGGTTGTTTTGTTGTTTACTTTCAGTGGCTGGTTATTCCACATTTTCTTTTACACTCTGATCAGGCTATCTTCAGATTATGGGTTATGATACTGATAGTTGTGTTGTGCAAATGGTATATAAGCCTATATTAATACTTTGTGTGTATGACTTTTGTAGTGTAACTGTAACAGAAGATGGGAAGAAAGCACTGCTAACCCTTGCACAAGGGGACATGAGGAAAGCACTGAACATCTTGCAGAGCACATCAATGGCATACAAGGAGGTCACAGAGGATAATGTCTATACATGTGTTGGTCATCCTTTGAAAAATGACATTTCCAATATTGTGAAATGGTTGCTTAATGAAGACTTTTCGTCTGCGTATAAAAGTATCCTTTATTACATTACTTCTTTGGTCATATTCTTTTGGTGCTAGACATATAAATAATTATTTTGTTTATATTATTTAACTTGCTGCTTTTATACACATGAATCAGTTGTATTGGCATATGAGGCATGTATAAACTCTGCAAGATGCTTTACATCAGTGACTTTGCCACATTTTCTAACGTTATGTGTGTTATTCACACGGTAATTGTTGGATGCAATTTCATTATGGAACATTTTTGCCTTATTGTATATCATGCAGTTAACCCCGGCATTATTTTCTGAACACTGTATAAAATGATATGGAGACAGAGTTTAACCAAGAAAGACCCATACAGGCATTTAGATGTGATGGAACAAGTGGCTGACTGAGATCTCACTGTTGCGCACTTACAGCTTGTTGTGGCACACTGGTTAAGAAACATTGCTGTAGCCAGTCCCACTCATCACTTGCAGTACATGACAGGCTTATGCACGTTAATTTGTTTGCTTGAAGCATCTTTGATTATAATTAAGTTCAAGATTCAGTTACTTTTACTTCTTAACAATGCTAAAGTTATCACATGTGACTAGTTACTGGTGGAATGAATGGGATTCTCTTTCTGGAAGGGGCAAGAGTTTTCTCTTCACTGCCATGTTTGGACCATCTCTGGAGTCCACCTAGCCTCAGGCATACAGAGGGTGAAGAGGTTAGACTGTGAAATCATTCACTACTCGTTAATTCCCGTGTGGTGCTTTGGCAGAGGGACAGTTTTATCTTTTTACATTTCTACTAATACTTTTCAGTCTTTGGAATAAGATAATGACGAAGTTACTGACATGCTACAAGCTCATATCATGGAAATGTACAAGGGTTGTAAATATGAAATTCTTTGCATTCTAGACCTTGGTGGTCATTGTCATGCTCTGACTGCTTTAGCATTGAAGAAATTGCCAGATGCCCATTATCTAGGAGGCTTGATGGGTCCTGAGATCCGTCTAGACTTCATGGCAAGGAGAAGAGTGCCCTCTACCAGAAATCGGGTGTGGTTTGCCCAGCCTGTAGCTGATTACTTTACTGACTCGTCTCTTTTGTCATATCTTATGGTATGCTTTCTTAACTAAGGCCAGAAATCCAAGATCTGAAAACTGCCAAAGGGCTGGCCCTTCAAGATATCTTGACAGAAGTCCATCTGTATATTCATAGAAGTAAGAATTTCTTCTTGTAACTTTTTAAGTGGTGATATCATTCATGAATTTTTTTATATCCACTTTCTCATCTTGACATTGACAGTTTCAATTCAGTCTTTGTTTATTTAAATGTTAGAATATTTGAATTTGCTGGCCAAGCTTTGTGATATGTTATTATAATGGAATTGTTAAATTATATGAATCTGTTAAGATAATACCATATGTGTATGTATTCTTATGTGAACACACAGCTTATTTTTTTGTTTTATTACCCGTTTATTCCTGTTAGGTGGTTATATTGAATTATCTGAATTAACGCCATTACACGTATTGCATGCCAGCCAGGTAGCTGAAGTTTTTTTTCCCCATCTGTGTGGAGAATCAGTAGGGGTTAATGAAGTTGTATATTTCAGTAGAAAAAACAGCTTGCTGTATTGGAGCTACCAAATGTGATAGTAATTCATTAATTTAGCTACTAGTTGGCATACACACATATTTACAGTAACAGAAATTCAGACTAAATTGTGTCAGAACATTCGAACAAATGACAGTATAGGGCAGTCTGTGAAGCTGTAAATGTCTGACAAATGAGCACAAGGGGTTGAAAATTTTTTTCTTAATCATAATCTTTATGCGTAATGGTCTCTCTGGCTGTGTTGTTTTCAGTAATGGTTTGGGTTATCTGTGGTTGGTTGTGTACGGTACTGATTTCCATGTAATTTTTGTCATTTAATTTTTCCAGTTGAACTCCCTTCACCTGTTCTTGTGGGATTGATTATTAAAATGGCTGACATTGAGAATCGTTTGGCATCAGGAACAAATGAGAATATCCAGCTCAGTGCCTTGCTCTCTGCATTTATCATTGCACGAGGTTTGGTTTCTACTGATGCCGAGAGTTGAAATGGGTTTTGTATTTTGCATCCATGTTTCAGAGACATTGGTAAGATCAGAAGAAACATGCCTGTTTCTTTAACATGAATGTCCTTCAGAGTTTGTTGGTTGGTTTTAAAACAATGAAATAGTGACATTATATTCACTTTGCATTCTGTCTTATATAATAGCTTTTATTTTAACCAACATATGCACTACACCTTGTCGTCATATATACCCCTACATATGTTTCGACTACTTATTAGTCATCATCAGGGGGATCAAAGTATATAAACACAGACTACACATCCACTATAATAGTTGGTTCACATTCAATGTTAAAATAAGAGTCACAACGCATCCATCAGGCGAAGCCTACAGAACACGGCACAACAACACGCCACAGATAAATTCACCAGCCATTTGAGAAGGAAACAATACCAGCTGCCAATAATTCTAAATAAATTTTAAACGTTTCAATCCAAAAAGGAAAACAAATGCACTTATATATTTTAACCACTGAAGCAAAAATGCTACATGTTTTTATAGTGAACATAGTTCATCTTATTTTAACATTGAATGTGAACCAACTATTATAGTGGATGTGTAGTCTGTGTTTATATACTTTGATCTCCTGATGATGACTAATAAGTAGTCGAAACATATGTAGGGGTATATATGACGACAAGGTGTAGTGCATATGTTGGTTAAAATAAAAGCTATTATATAATGAAATAGTGTTGTACTACCCATTTTTCATGGCTCCCAAACAGGATCTCGCACTTGTAGGAAATAACGGAGATCTACCTTGCATGAAGGTGTAGTATTTACGAGTAGGAAGCTAAAATAATGAGTGAACGTATGACAGATGAACTATCAAGTGAAAAGAAACGGTTATGTAATGAGAAGATTTATAATTGTAGTCAGTATTATTAGAGTTGGTGTGGGTCAGTCAGTATTGACACTAGGCAAGACACTGGATTACCAGAAATTTGGGTTTCATTTGCTGAGGAGCATACAGTTTTTTATTTACCACATCCAGGCCATTGCAGTGTGTTCTAGGTTTTGGTGAAGTGCAGTGGAAGGACCAAGGTGAAATAAGAAGTGGTGATTATAGAGTGTATTATTCTGGAGGTGAAAGGGCTGAAAGAGGCGTAACAGTAGTGGTGCATAAATGCATAGTGAGAAGTGTGTGAAATGACAGAATCATCGCTCATAAGTTAAAGGCAGAACTGATAAGTCAGTATTTTCTGTCTGTAGATTTAAAATAGTGGTATATACACACACAACGGGATGGGTAATAAAAAAAACCCAATATGTATCTTGATAGTGCAAGTGTACATGCCAATATTGGAGTATGAAGATGATGAAGTGGCAGAATTGTATGATATAATTGAAGATATTCTTGAAGTGGATGGAAACGGTGAGACAAACACCATTACAATGGGGGATTGGAACAGTGTGGTTGGAGATAAAGCACATCACAACATTGTTAGACCATATGGAATGGGAAGGAGAAATCAGAGAGGTCAAATGCTCATTGACTTCTGTGAAAGAAATGTACTTGTTATAACAAACACATGGTTCAAAAAGCCTAAGAGAAGATTGTACACCTGGAAAGCACAAGGAGATTAAAATTGACATCAGTTGGACTATATACTTCTGAGAAATGATGATGTATTACATAGAGTCAAGGCAGAGAGGAATATCTTACATACAATAAAAATAAGGAAGGCTAACTGGATTGGTCACATCTTGCGTAGGAACTGCCTGCTAAAACATGTTCCTGAAGGAAAGATAGAGGGAAGGATATAAATGACAGGAATATGAGGAAGAAGATGTAAGCAGCTACTGTATGACCTTAAGGATTGAGAGGATACTGGAAATTGAAAGAGGAAGGAGCGGATCACACCTATGAAGAACTCGGTTTGGAAGAGGCTATGGACCTGTCATAAGACAGGCTACATGAATGAATCCAGACCATATATGTGGTCAATCTGTCCTCTCATCCAATGGGGTCCAGGGTCTCTTTTACCCATTTGTTAAAGTCCCTGGGGCAGAAACTTGCCAGTTTTCCCCATCTGGTGCCACAGTTAACAATAAATGGAGCTTTATCTCCACTCCCCCATGTTTAGTGTCATGGTATTAATTAAGCACAGTGATAACTGTACGTTTACTCATTCTTATTTGGGTGATTGATAATAGACTGACAGCACACTGCTTCATTACCGTATATTCTCGAATCTAATGCGCACCCTTTTTACAGTTTTAGAGGGCTAAAAAATCAGATGCGTATTAGATTCGCGGTCTAGAGCTGGATTTTGGAAAAATGATTGAGCTGCTGTACGTGCCGTAAGAACAATACAATACAATAATCTATTATTTTATTATTTATTATTATAATAATATAATAATTGGGTCCAGTGAATTTCCTTCGTGACGCCTCACACCCGCTGATCGCTGCCTTGTGTTTCCGCCATAGTCGAACGTAACTTTCATCAACTCCAAAAATTGCAGCGGCTTTGCGGTTTCCATTCTCCTCTGCGCACCGAATAACTTCACGTTTGAACTTCGCCGTATATGAGAGTCGTTTAGATTTCAGGTGTCCCTCTTCCATAACTACGGTACACGACAAATTGGAACAAGCACCTCCCACGTTTCAACAACTAAAGCTCAGCTGGCTTCAGACGAGATTGCGCACGTCTGTTGAGAAAGGCCCCGCCTCTATCGGTATGACTCATCGGCCACAAGTGTAGCTTCGGATTTTAACGCATTGGTAACATCCAATATTATTCAATCAGTCGCCCGTGGGCAAGGGGTGGTTGAAGGAAAGGTGCGGATTAGAATCGCGAACTAACTTTTTTTCGTTTAAGAAGTCGCCAAAAACTGGGTGCGTATTAGATTCGGATGCGCATTAGATTCGAGAATATACGGTAGTTCCTCACCTACTGACAATAGTTATTGCATCACTAGTAGACTGTAGTTTGTATATTATTTATATTCTTATTACATGTTCTGCATAGTGAACTTCTTGATATGACTACCTCTTATGCATATGCCATTCTTATTTGTTTTCAACATTGTCCAGTTATTAGTTTCTTATTTTTGGTATATTTCTTCTGCTTTTGTTCCAGATCTGCTTGTTTGATATTTTTAGAATTTGAGTGAACTTGATGTTGAAGGTAGCTGGAGATATACGTGTTAGGTGTAGGAGCTGGGAGGAAATGAGATGCAACATATATGGATAAATAAAAGATATAAATAAAGATGATTGGAAATCTGAATGTTTTATTTTATTTATTTCTTGTTGATGAATTAGGTGACTTAATGCTTATTTTGGCCCTCACCTCTTCACCAAATTTTGTCCATGATCTTTCAGTCTCTTTTTACATATCTTTAGTAAGAGGGGCCTAAATTCAATATTACAAGGGCATAAGTTTAATTAAGACCTTTGTACCAGTGAAATATCTTTTTTTAACTTGAGGCTGAGGTACTAATAACTTTCATGGTGTAAGTAATAGATTTGCACTGTCACTGCCATTTAACACGGGAAGAAATGTGTCTTGTGTACCCATATTATGGCATAAGTCAAAATTGACAAGATTTATCTTCACCCCTTATGAAGTACTAAAGACATGCATTAATCCGTTCAACCATATTACCAGCTTTCAATTTGCCACCACTGGATATCTATTAAATGATTTGTGAGGGCTATATGTTAACAGGGCTGTGGATCAAACTGGTCTTGAACCTCAGACTTGCACATAGGGATAATATTAATATGTATAACAAATTGTTCTGCAAAACATTTAAAAGTGTTTATTTATAAATAACATGGATCATATTAAAATACATTGCCTTTAAATTTCTATAAGGAATTTTCAACTCTTGGAACACAGGGAATAAAACTGTGACTAAACTAAGTACCAGTACGTAACTAATTCCATCAGAAATATAATTAACATGTACAATACAAATTGAGTGGTTTTTGTATCACACTTCCTTTATTGAGTTAATTAGCATATAATTTCTGTGGTCATGACATTCGTCATTTTTAAGAGTCTCGTTTAATAATATTAAATACAAAGGATACTAGATGCACTGTCTTGCCACAGTTGGTTTGACCTTGTATGTTTCTTTGGAAATGCTATTAAAACAGTTCAGGGTTGTATGTTGTGATTTTATCTCACAATAAATAAATAAAATAAAACACTGTTAAGGTTCTTGGTACATTTCAACCAAAGATGTTGTTGACAAAATTGTTGAAACCATTGCTGATGGAAGACAGAATGCCACCATTTTCATTTGGTTTGTTCACAGGTGCTCCCTGGGGATGGTGATAGTAGCCATGTTGCTGTTGTGGACGGTAGTAACCATCCTGACGCTGGAAGCAGTTCAAAAATCTCATCAGTTGAATTGAGTGTGTTACAATTTGACAGAATTTTAATTATTTGTTTCATGTTTTTGAGGATATGTGAACTTTATGTTCATGCATTTTGGCTAACATTTCAAGTCAAATATATTAATTTCACTTTCCATCCATATTTATGAGAAACTCCACTCTGGGATAAGGATTTGTAATTAAATGTAATATTGACAGATTGTACTAAAATTTGTTGTTGTTTGGCTTAGGTTTATAAAAGATGACCACTTTATATGAGCCTCACCAGAGAGGCCTAACTTCATAGTTTTCGGGCAGTCCATGCAGCACTTGTGAGAAAGAATGACCTGGGACAGGATTTTCTCCCATGTGTCTTTCACCAATGTACTATTACTACCCAGTGTACATGAATGCCCAGCTGACCTGAATTTTGTCACAGCTGCTGTTCTAGGCTATAGCTTTGTCTCTAACCTGACATTTCACTGGACTGTGTTTCTTTTATGTTTAGAGGTATGAATTAAATTTAATATTGGTACTGTTTAATAAATTGAAGCACAAATTATACTTTTATTATTTACTATTTCACAATTAGGGCTAGCTTTTTATTTGAAGCTTAAAATTAATTTTAAAAAATAAGTATCTGATTTAATGTTTGGTGGGGCGAGAAATGTTCAAGATGGAATTGGTGAAATAAGTTTTATTTATTGCTGGAATAACACATTACGTCAGTATAATGAACCGTACATGAGCTTGATTGTAAGATTTTTGAATGTCCAAAATGACAATAAAATATGCTGTAGGCACTTACTGAAGCATATAGGAAAACAAGTAAAGGATGTGAAGTCACATTCAAAGAAGAATTAAAAACTTTCTGTGTTAGCACATTCTTAGACAAGTTACTGTATCATCATGCATTCCGTAGCTATAGCTACCATCTACTGTAATATATACAAACTAAAGATACTATGTCACAATACAATTTGTCTGGCAAAAGGATGGCCGCTATTTATATGTTGATTTGTTTTCTGCATTCCTTGTTAGAAACTTACACAGACTTTGAACCCTTCAGTGCAGGAATGTTTTCACCCATCATATTTACCTAATGTGGGAGGAGCCATATTTGATGTCAAACGTCAGGAAATCAAGAAAATTGGAGGATTTCAATGAAGTTTCTGTTTTACTGATATGATGTTGATTTTATCTAACTATGATACAAAGTATCCAATTGATCTAACAGTATTGAAAAGGTACATCCAGTCTGGAGAGCACACGTTTTCGAAATGTGTTAGTTGTAACTTTGCGTAACTAGTTGGTCATGATGTTCATTTCTTGCAGACAGAGATCTCCTGTTGCAGAGTTGTACTGCAGTTTGAAGTTATTTTTCCTGTAGTTTATTAAATGTATGTTAGGCCAAAGGAACTTCAAAAAGTGTAAATCTTAATATAGTGTACATTTTATCTAATTGTTAATGAAATTCAGTTTGAGCTTCATGCAGTTTTTCCATCATCTTGGCTGATACATGTAAAAAATAAATTTGTACTGACAAATTTTAGTGCAGACACCCAAATCCAGATTTAGTTCAAAATCTGTTGTGTACTGTTTGAAATGAAACATGTAGACAGGCAATGGACATAAAAATCCCTGTGATTATGTTTCATGTTATGATCTTCATTCAAAGATCACATAAAGATTTGCTGTACAATGGAAGTTTTAATCATATGATGAACTTTTCTCTCCATTACAGGTGAATTATTTGCCAGGGTGCATCTCTGCACTGAAGGGTTAGTATACAGATATATGTGGATAGGTTATGTACATCCCTTGACAGTAGAGATTAGGAGAGTTACTATTACAAATACACTATCCCAAATGAAGCAAAGATTCTGGCCCAATAAGAAATGTTTGTGAAAAATAGACAGTCAAGAAGCATCGTGATCTGTGTTGCTCTTACTTACACACTGCCGTAACTTAACTGATACTACTGTTTGTGTCTAAGATATAGGGAAGACAATTGACCCATCAACTGGTAAGGTTTTTTCTGTGCGAATTTCTGTTGTGTCGTCTAGCTGAAATGACATATCCACATTATTCATACATACACATGTACATATACATACATTTACATATAGACACTTAATAGTTTTTGCATGAACATAACATAGCATAAGATGAAATTAAACCAGTAAAATTCAAGTAAACTGGGATTATGCAAAGTTGTATTCACAGACCACAAGCAAGGCTGCTTGTGGCCAGTGAAACTTATACATTTTTTGGTTTAGTGACTGCCTTGAATTATGACGAAATCTTGTGATTAGTGAAAAACGGGAATTCTGGGCTTGCATTTCCAAACATAAAGGACAAGAATCCGATGATGATGTCTAAATAGTTTTTTGTTCTAGGTTTTGAGATTGTTAGGAATCAGTAAATTAGTTTTTACGGGAGATTTGAGGTTTCCACAGCATTGATGTAGAGGATTCTGGTCATTAATTGTTATGCTAAGTAGCAGGTTCTTAGCAACCCTGCTAGTTAGCATAACAACCCAGAATATATGAGTCCTACTTTTTATGAATTGTTCCAGTAAGACAGTAAGGTTTTGGAAATCTCACTTGCAAAAGTAGTTACAAATTCTAAAAGTTATTCACAGATTAAGAGTCAGCACTGCCAATGCCAAAACCTATTATATCGCACAATCCTGAACCATTTGAATTCTAGCCACTGGAAAGCATGACATCAGGGTTAGCTTCTGAATTACAAGTAACTGTTAGCAGAGGAGAAAATGTGAATGCTGTTTCTGGGAATATATACTTTTTGATGTTGATTGTAATATACAAAAAATTAGTTTTGTGCTCATTGGAACTGCCCAGGATACAGCCAGTGACATTTATGTGCTTTTCTTAATCAGCTGATAGAATACCATTTGCTGTATGAAGAACCTGTCCAATGGAGTCAGTGCAAGGAAACTGGAAGAAACACATTTTAACAGTAAACTGTTCCCAAACCAGATTGTGTTGAAAACTGAAAGTTCTTATATTTATATAATTTCTTTCAAGTACACTAACCTATATTATGAAATGGATGTATTCCTTGAAAGTTATTCATGAAGACAGTTTTATTAATGAA
This sequence comes from Reticulitermes speratus, assembly GCA_021186555.1. NCBI lineage: Eukaryota > Metazoa > Arthropoda > Insecta > Blattodea > Rhinotermitidae > Reticulitermes > Reticulitermes speratus. The sequence goes on from JAJKFL010000002.1 coordinate 21,921,478, forward strand.
AATTCATTTTCAATTAACTTAAATCCATTTGGATGCAGGACACAATTACATTTATGGATAACTAATAAATCCTCAAAAAGTGTGTGAGTTTAGATGTTAGGGAATGACAGCAACAAATTACAATTATGAGGCAGAGGCAAAAAGTAAATAAATTATTAATTTGTGTAGAACAATCTGTGATACATGCAACGTGCATCATTTCTCAACATATTCACCCCTTTTTTCAACGCTTATTTTGTAGTGGTCCACAAGCTTTCTGATCTGGTTTGCAAAGGAGTCTTTCAGCTGTGAGAAGACATGCATGCACCACATCCTTAAATTCATCATCACTGGCAAATCTTCGTCCACACGACGCTTCTTTTAGTGATCCAAACATGTGACAATCCATTTGAGCTAGGTCCAGACTATATGGAGGGTGTGGGAGAGTTCAAAGTTAAGCTGCCTGATTGCTTCAGTTGTAGCTGCCACAGAATTTTGGCTTGTGTTGTGGAGCAAAAGACACCCCCTGGAGAGCAAACCTCTGTGCTTGTTGCGAATGGCAAATTTAACAGTATGCATTAAAATAAATGTATGGTGTGGAAGTAACAATTAAGTGGCACTATCCAGTATCAGCAGGTAGTATTTACACAGGTGGTGGCTGAGTTTATAAAGTTGAGATTTGTGGTTTCAGTGTAGTGAAAGGGAGTATTCATTTTTCAGATGCATTAGGGAGAAAATTCATTAAATGAATAATCATAAAATGAGGACAAGCTTGAAACCTCTGGTTGGCCTTTTTTGTTGATCAAAATAAAGAAACCTAGACTGTTTTGTATTGTTCTATTATATAGCTGTGGATTGTTTGAAGTAGAATAAGAAAACACATTGTAAATAATTGTTTGTGTACTTTCATTCTTAACAGCTGATTATAAGGTAAAGGTAAAAGGTAAAGTTCTCCCTAGAACAGGCCACGAAGGCCCAGAGGGGGAGTAGCGGTATAGCTCTACTCTTTCTTTAACCTCGGCACTAGATGAGGTTGGGTGGTCAACTCCACGCCCCGGCCGCTTTACCCCTGGGAAAGAGACCCGGTACCCATTGTATAGGAGGCTGGTTGGTCCCCAGGACTGGTCTGGACGGCTGCAAAAAATCTCGCCCCTACCGGGATTCGATCCCTGGACCGTCCAGCCTGTAGCGAGTCGCTATACCGACTACGCTATCCCTGCACCAACAGCTGATTGTAGGACAACATTATTCTAACAAAGTCAGCAAATGTATTTTAAAGACATTGAACTACATCAGTTTTGTTTAATTTTGTTTTTAATCTCAGTTTCTGCCATAAAATTATGGGTAATTTTTAGCATACAAACTTGGGAGAGTCAAATGGAAGTGATAAGGGAAATTAAATTATTTTAATACCAGTCATGTGCAGTATGTAAAATGTTGTGTACCATGGTAGTTTCCGAACAAAAGTCACTGAAAAAAGTTTCATATTTTTTGAAGATAAATTACATGCACCTACAAATACTCCACACTGAGTGGTGCTAGTGTTCCCTCAACCCACACCATCTCCCTAACGGCCTTGATGTTGGGGAATTTAAAAGTATGAAGATGGGAAAGTTATTTAGCAGAATATGTAGTTTTAATCAAATGAAAATCAGAGTCTGTGTAAAATGCTGAAGCCAGATTTTGAGTCGTGTAGTGCTGATGTTTATAGTTGAGTCAGGAAGGATAGACATTCAACGTTCTACTTGGATTCTGGAGGTGGAACTGATAACAGATTGCAGCAGTAAAGTTATCAAAATTTAAATTTGATTACTGTATTACAAGAGTAGCAGAACAGATGTTAATGTATTGCCCCAACCCCTGATGGATATAATTGTGTTGATGGTAACCAGATTTTACAAAAAATTGTGTTTAACCTGGTAAGGTATTTAATTCCTTTTCTGTGAAATATGTAAAGAAGACAGCCACGAGGTCACACCCATTCAGCTTGTAACCTTAGATTCTACCCCATTACTTTATAAAGAATAGTAATTCTACATAAAGAGAAATAACTCAGTCAAGATAATCTGTGAGAGGAGATGCTATCATCTATTGCATGACCTATTTAAGCATACAGAAGTTTGTTAACTCTCCAGCAGGTGTTACTGGGAGAGAGGAGGCATAAATACACATTTTTCCAAGGCTAGAAATAAGAATTTACACGACAGAATTTTTTGATTGTAGGTGCTTTTTATTATCCTATGTTTAGTGCCAGCTTGCAAAACACTGTATATTCATGTGATCCAGATGGTGGACACACCAAATAAAATATATACACAATACAAGAGTTCAGGTGGAATCACATGAAAACACAAATACAAGTAGAGGTTACAGCAGTTTTGTTTGTCAAGGATGATATTTGTGTACTTGATTCCATTTTCTGGGTCCAAAGAAACTATTTTTTTTGTAAAACCTTTGTGTGGATTGATTTATATGTACTCTTGCTCCAGGGCTATGCTCAGCAGATTACTTTCTCCATGGAAACCTATTTCCTGAATTTATGTTGTAGGACTGGAAAGGTGCAGTCCTTAATGGAGTCCACAGATTTCACCTGCATCTTGTACACCTGGCTTTTTTAATTTTTGTTGAGTGTATGTATATTTCCCAAAGCTTTGAATTTCATCATTATGGTTGCACTGGTTTGTATGATTATTAACCCTTCATTGATTCTGGTGTTTAAATTTCAACTCCTGCAAGGGATGGAGGGGTTTTAAATTTGTAGTACCCTTAAACGCATTCATGACCATATGGTTCACCAAGGCTGGCAGCACATGAGGAGTTTCAGGTTGGTACAGTGCAGTGATGCTGCCATTGGAGCATTAAGACCAGTGTCATTGCCATGATTCCTAATGTTATGACTACTTTATAATGGTGACTATAGTTACTAGATTTTAGTAGCTGCTGTGTCACAAGTTTGTGAGTTTTGAGTAACGTGCAGTGACATGGCATTCATACAAAAATTTTGTTGGAATCTGGCCAGCAAGCCTCGAGATGAAATTTGTAGAGAGACATACATGACCACATCTATATGCTTAATTTTTTAAGATTGCAAAGAACACATAGTAAAATTTCAAGCATACAAACTGTCAGTGACTCAATATGCAGTAATACATGCTAAAAAATACCACATTTTCGATCAGTGTAATTTTTGCACTATGCATTCTTTGCTTGGCATAACTTTCTAAATACATACATAAAAAGTGTTATTCAACAAACTTTCCCAGATATGGGGAAATTTCTTGACCTTTGCAATTGACCACTCAGAATATGATTTAGCATAACAGGAATAGGCAGTAAATACTGTGTACAAGCCTCCATCATTATGACTAAAATAGCATTATTTTTGCATTTTCTTTTCTTGTAATTGATACGGGTAGGTAATGAAACGTTTGGTTCAGGTGACCATTCCGTACCCTAAATGTCTAAGAACAGCATTTGTAGTAAGAAAACCATGACTGGAATAAAATACCTTCATTTGAGACTAAATTGTAGTGTCTCTGTGCAGCTTTTTTTTACTGTTCAAAGTTCAGTGGTTAACAATATGTTGCGGCATGAACCAATTGGTTTTTATAAATGGAGCCAGACTGAGTTCTCTGTGAAGTAGGGACTGAACAGGGCCAAGTTCTGGCTATCATAATCTGTGTGGCTGCACAGGGCCCTGAAAAGGCTGGCTGTATTTTGGATTTTGTGTCACTGCTATATTCTAGAGCAGACATTTGTTCAGTGTTGAACCAAAACACATACGTAGTTGACTTTCTGCTGTGACAGTGTAACAGTTGTACCTGATGTTCAGGAAATGCCAGTACAAAGAACTTACATTAATTCTTAAAGTTTCAGTGCCAATTGCCTGATGTGTGCTGACAATTACAGATGGTCAGTTGACTATAAACCAGTTAAAGAACAAATTGATAAATCTCTTATTCTTCTGTGGATTACCTTGACTGGGAGAATGATGATGAAATAGAATAAAATAGTACTTGAAATGTACTCAGTGGTCTGCAAGTTTAGTAGCTTCCTATGTAAGAGGCACAAGATTTAGAATTGTGATGTGCTGTGAATAATCTTAACACTATATACACATTCAGCTGAAACTGGTATTATGTTTAAAATAATCAGTGCTGAGTTCTTATTAATGCATTAGGCTAGAGGAAATGTTTCTGCTGCAGCTGTATTATTTCTTAATTCATGACAGAGGATAAAAAGAGCCTATCAAAATGTAAAACCAGTGTAGACTTGATGAAACATATGAGACAAGGTTTTCATGGTGGCCCATATTCATTTCAGTCCTTTTGGCATAGCACTATTGAAATGGTGCAAGTTACTGACTTTTACAAGAACTTGTTGCCTACTACTTCAGGGCTAAAGTGCTGGAAAAGTAGTACCAAGAGATGCCTGACAATACCACATGGCAACAGCAACAGTAGTTATGGTCTGGCTTATGTTAACAATTTGAGGTCATTGTGCACTACAGTTATGCTTATACTCTTCTAACAAGTCAGAATTTGTGACATCCTACATTCGCAGCCAATCACAATTTGTTACTCAATGTTTCATTCCTCTATTTCTTAACCCATTTGATACTTTTCCATCGCTTTGACCTGAAAGGGGAACAGTTTGTCATTTTTTAAGGTTTGGGCATGGTGTTGTACCAAAAAGTCTCTACAGTGATGAAACATGTTTCATTTCAAGATGTGACATGTTATTTTTGGTATTTACTTTGTACAGAAATGAACAAACTGGCTCACATCCTAAATCTAAGGCTCAGGACAGAATTGTTTGTCTTGCAGGGGGTGTTGGGTATTAGAAACTTGAACAAGAAATGCTGTGCATATAATCTTCACTGGTTTCTAATGTATATATCTTTTGTTATCTGCTAAAGTGTTAGATTCTGCATAGTGAAACTTTTGTCCACCTGTAGTTTTGTGGCATATCCCTTTCAGACTCGAGTAATACAAATACATAAATTGTTATTCAAAATACAGTGATGACAGTGGGTATTAGGATTTGAAGGTGACTCATTGCCCTGCAGTTTTAATGGACATTGTGCAATGTCTTATGTATATGTGGTTTACACATACCTCAGAAAATTGTGCTATTCCTCTCTTTAAGGCAATTGCCATTGTAGAAACTTTTTAAGTGAATATCAGAGGAGTATTTAACATGCATTCTGTTTTTGGAATTTGGAATTTTTGTTACAAGTTTTTCTGTATAATGCCAATCAGCAACCAGAAGGTGAGAGAAAAGCCAGCATCTGAGAAACTGTTTCTAGTAAATGTACCAGAGGCAATAGATTATGTCTAACATTCTGTACTTGTGGTGTTGGAGAAACAAGGTCCTGACGCCCACAATTGTGTGTTCTGTGTCTGAAAGGGATGTTGAAAATGTGTGACAGTCTGTGATGATGAAGCTGCATTTGTATCTAAACAATTTTAATTCAGGACTGATTTACATATTTCTTACTACAGAACACAGTCACTGGTCTTCCCACAGAATAGGAAGATCCTGTGCTGTTACAGCTTTCCTCATCCCAGAAATATTGAAACATAGTTATGAGATGCAGCTGCTCTAGCTTAGTGATAGAATGTTCTTAATTTCTTCTCTGTTTGCAGTGCTAAAATACAATTAATGTGACTTATTGTCCTGCCAACTTTCTAATCTATGCTTGAGGACAGGCATGTTGAATTAATGTGCAGATCACAGACATAGTGAATTTTCTCAAGGACAAATCTTACACGCTCATTCCTCTTTTTACCATTGACTTTGCTATGGGATGGTTGTCTACTGTGGTATGTGGATTTTTCTCATGTACTTCACTGGCTATGTAAACTGTGAAGCTAAACATTTTCTTCTGTTTTGTATTTCAGTGCCGCATAGCAAAATCACATGGACTTTTCTCTAATATAAGTGTCCCTCACTTTGTGCATTCCATGGGAAAACATATCATTGCTGCATAGTGACTGATGATGCCACCCACTCTGCAGTGCTCAGCCCTGTGTTAAAAAAGTTCCTAGTAAACTGAAATATCCCACAGTGAAATTCATTTCTGCCACTTGGACATGACAGGTTTATAGTCCTCACTAAGACGGACAGTAGAGTTAGTCCTCAACTGACACAGTACTGACATTCCTGCACAACACAGTGCTATTGCCTTGTGTACTTAGAGGAATCTAGAATGTACCTTGTTTGAATGTATCTCATGTTCTGTTGCAATATCCATCAATCCTCATCACCTGTGCTGCATGCCGTACCTTTGCAACCTTTGTCACAACAGCAGTGTCAATTTTTCTTTCACTAATATTGCTGTAATATGATGTTAATAATTGTAAGTCTTATTTTGTGTTTATTGCTTTTATCTGTAATAAGAATTCGTCACCAGTATAAGGAAAAGAGAGCAAGCCCTATCATTTCATGCGAATCTTACATTATTAAGAATTTTATGTGATGTTTCAGTTTTTAAAAACAGAATCATTATTAAATGTGGCTAATGCCTCCAGTCATATTCTTATCAAGCTTGCTGGTCACTCTTCAACTTTTTAATGATGAAGGTGAGTCCAATTCTGATATGTGGGCTCCTAGAAGGTGGATTCTGATATCCCTAAAGGTTGGATAAGGAGGATGATTGCTAGAAGTGGGGAACTACTGCGTACCATGAGGTCTGAACAGTGACTGGAGCACAGATATGTCACACTCAGCTTTGTCATAGATGAGGGAACGTATGCAGAAATATTTACACTGTATTCAGCATGTCAGGAACCCAGGACAGAAGTCTACTGCTGTACCCCTGCACCACTAGCTACCTTGCTTTTGTTACATTTGTAGTGCAGCGTTTGTATAATGCTTGTTTACAACATTTAATCGATCTGTATTATTATGAATTGTATTTTATTGTAGTATTGAGATATTTTTAGGCATGTTGTAAAATTCATATTTCTCAGAGGATATTTCAGGGTTATTTTATTATACTCAAGACCCAAGATACTGCTTGTAAATCTTTTGTAACTTTTAGCACTTGTTCAAAGTACAGAAAAGTATATAAACAAAATGTACTTCTTTAAAAACCTCCTACTTGTGCACCTCATTTTCACAGACAAGGTCGTAGTAACTGAGTCATGGTGAGACACAATTATTACATCTACAAAATTTAAGAAGACGAACTCATGATAGTGTAATCAGTATATGTGGTAAGGGAGAAATTCAGTTTCAGAAGATTCAGTCATGGCAATATAAACATTGCATCTGGTGTGGAGGAAATTTCACTAGTGAAATTTTGTTTAAATTTCAGTTGTTATTTGTTATAATGAGAATCATGAATAGTAGGTGCAGTTAAGTCATCTTTAAATCCGTAATTAATGTAGGAGGGAGAGCTGATTATATACACAGGAATAGTGGATGTGGAGTCCGAGTCTGGTTTGTGGGGCACATCATGACTGTTTGCATGCAGCTGTGATTATCATGCAGCATAATGGTGATGGGCATAATATACATCTATGTCAGATCAGCTGACTGTGGCAGTCTAGGTTGTTTGTGTGATATGACCCATGTCTATCACATAAGGTTCAGTTATTGGAACTGCATTTGTAATATAACTTTAACCACTATGTCTGCTGTGGAGAAATGTCAGTACCAAAATTTGATGTAGTTTGGGTCTGACAGTTGTGAATAAGTTCAGTTTAGTTGATTGGTTGAATAAGACAGAATTTCATTGCATGTAGTTAATTTTTAGATGAATAGGGTTATCATATGCATGCATAACCACCTTTGACAAACCTGCAGAAAGTGAGGGAAACTTTTTTCTTATGTAAGTGGTATTTGTGCATATGAATATGATAATGTACAGCATTATACTCATATAACAACATTTGGTGTTCAGTTGTAACCCTGAGTGCTACAAAAGCATTAAGCCACAAAACCAGTCCTCTGAATATAAGTATGGATTTCTCATAAAAAAACCTGAAATGAAAATAGAGGAGTAGCAAAATAGAGAATGTGAATAAGTGGCTTAACCTCCATGACTCCACTTTTTACATCTTTATGCCAGTCTTCCAATGTGTCATGGGCAACCCTTATATGCAAAGCATGATCATTTGAAGTATGGTGAGGAATGTCGGTTACTTCATAATTCCCAGGAGTGTAGTATGTATATGGTTGTACAGGTAGCCACTGCTGTACCCTGGAAGTGTCTTGCCCTTTCACATCATCTTCAGTTAATACTGGTTCCCCTCCACCATCACCATCACTGTGTCCTATCTCCCCTCTATCACCACCACTGCCAACTAATCTTACCCCATTACCTGCCACAGTGTCACCACTACTGTTACTACTATTACTACTATTATTACTACTACTACTACCACTATCACCCCCACCACCATCACCACCTGAGGGAATTGTGCTTCCTCTCCATAGAGGCTGAGCTGAGAAAGCCTGTCGGGGCCTTGGGCGTCTCCGATACCAAGTCTGATTCTTCACCTTGACACCTTGACCTACCTTAGCAGGATGAAGGGTAACATTGAGGAGAGTGGGGTGCTGTTCTACTACCATAAAGTCCAGTTCACGTGGGAGGTAGCCATCAGCATAAACCTAGAAAATGAATGTACTAATCGTAGCTGTTCTTATACACATCTTTTTACTCTGTGAATGGAAACGGGCAATCTGATTCCTTTGGAAGAAAGCACATAGACCAAAAGGGGGTTTCATATTTTGTTCTTGTCCACCACTTAACTGTGACCTGATATTTTTGCACAACAGTATTGATGCAGGATATTTTTTACAAAATTTTTTGACAGTTTTACAGTAATGCATAGTTTGCAAATGAACGTTTTTTTTTCAAGTGAATACATTTCTCACATTTAGTGAGACTACCTGCTGTCCGTGAATACAAAGAGATGACTGGGTGCCTGTCTAACATTTTACCCGACAACATGACCATGTGGGCTCTTGTGACTACACAAGCCATATTTTCCTGTCTTCATTGACACAATAAATCTAAATCAATCCTAATATAATATCCTTGCAATAGTTGCAGAGCATTGCTAAAATACAATGAATGTGACCTATTGTCCAACCCACTTCACCATTTGTGAATGAGAACGAACATGATAAATTAATGTGGAGATAACAGGCTTGGTTAATTTACTTAAGAGTAAAACGTACACACTCATTCCTATTTTTACCATTGATTTTGCTAGGGAATGGTTTTCTACTGTGGTTTGTTCCTTCTTGTCGTATAACCTCATTGATGATGTTTTGAGAATTACAGAGTTATTCACCTCTAATTTATAGATCCCAGGCAGTAAAATTCTCCAAAATTCTCCATACTTGGTTGTTTGGAAACCAACGTCACGTGACTTGACCTTGAGTGATGCTTTTTCTACTGGATTGCCATTCTCATCCATTACAAATCCATGGACTCCTCTGTGTGCTTCTGCCAGGAATTTAACAAGTGACTGAAATATAAGAATGTCACTGCTGAAAAATTTTTAAATCACTCATAAGCAACCCATGGGCTGCATGTTACCCACTGGATGTCCTGGTGGAGATCAAAAGTGAATTCTGCTAATGAAAAACTAAAAATATTCAGTTTAATATTCCCAAAATATCTGTAAAACAATAACTATGCAATATTAAAATAAAGCATTTACATTTAAAACCAAAAATTACTATCATATAGTGGAGCAGATACTTTGTTGGTAGGTGTTTTAGTGTTTAATACTCCATTACTTTAATATGCCCAGATTGGGCATATTACAGTAATGGAGTACTTGTTTTAACAATTTCCGATTTGCACTTTGTGAAATTAATTTCGTCTGCGTTCTAAATTGGGATCCCCCCCCGCGGCAAGCATCAAGTGAAATAAGACGATTTTGGTTGCCAAAATATTGTGATAACTTACCATCCGGTTTTGTTCCCAGAACTTGGGAAGCTCTGATGCAGGTGGATATTTGCAACATGAAAGTTCAAGTGTTATTTCCATGCAGCCGTACCATACATAGTTGAAGTCTTGCATTCCACCTAATTGGAGTGAAAATAGCCATGATTATTAGCAAGACTGGAATGGTGCATTCGAATGTAAGGTATGCATATTTTCAAAATGTGTTTTTTTAAATTCATATTACCTCATTGCCCTAGATATACAGTACTGATACAGCATTAAATTGGTTTTCTTTGTACTTTGCTAAGTATGTACCATGTCAATAATATTACAGATAGTTTTATTTCTTAATGAAGCCTATGTGGTTGCCATGTGCCAGTTTTTTGTACAATGACCCATTTTTAGAGAATCAGTATAGTTTAATTTCAACTTTATATATACAAAGGATACTGATTTCTGCCAACTATTAGCACAATCTTCAATATCAAATTTCATTTAAATATGTTGAGTAGTTTTGCTAATAAAACATAATATTAGCAGCATTCAGTTCATGCATTCTGTGCACAGAACAAGTAAACAGTAAAATATTACCTTAAATGACTGAAATTTGAGGTTCTCATGGTGGTAGCAGTAGGTACACAGTAGACCACAGTTAAGATATTAAGTAAGATTAGTGAGGAAGTTAGGCTAGAAGTAAGCGCAGAGAAAGCGAAGTGTATATTCATGTCTTGTCACCGGAATGCAGGACAAAATCATAATATATAAGAATAGCTTGTTAAGTCCGTTGAAAATGTAACAGTTAAAGTTTTTGGCAACAACGGAGTAACTCATCAAACTTCCATTGGAGGAGAAATAAAGAACAGGGTAAGGATGGGGAATGCTTGCTCCCATTCAGTTAAAAATCTTTTGTCTTCCTGTAAAACAGCCATCACTTTTTTTTTTATGGGTGTGAAACTTATCACATTGAGGGAAGAAACCACGCAGACTACAGAAAATTCATGATTAGGAGCTTCATAAGTTTTACTCCTTACCGAATACGTTTAGGATGGTCAAATCAAGGAGGATGAGATGGTTAGGCATGTAGTATGCATGGAAGGGGTCATAAGTGTACATAATATTGTCAGAAAATCTGAAGGGAATAAATAACTTGGATGACATAAGCATAAATGGGAGGATCATATTGAAATGAATTCTACAGAAATTGGGTGGAGAAGTGTGGTCTAGATTCATCTACTGGCAGGCTATTATGAACATGGTAATGGACTGTAGGGTTCTACAAAAGTTTAGAATTTCTTTTTTCAGTAACTCAGCAATTATGAACTTACCAAGAACTCTGCTCCATGGTGTAAGTTAACATGCAACTGTGGGCTCAGGGTTAATGCAATACAGTCATCTAAAGGCTTCTGACAATCACTGACTCGCTCTGGCAGGAAAATTGTATGCTCTTTCCATAAAGCCAGGCCATGAGAATTTGGACAGCTTGCACAACTAGAAAATGTACTGCTTAACACATGACAAATAAAACTTACCCACATTACACTGAGTGTAGATATGCATTCTTGGCACCTCTGTATAGAGTTCACACTCACACACTGAAGGTATCTTTTTGGAGGTGGAGTAAACTTTGAAGGCAGCTGAAGGATGTTCAAGGAGAATGTTCAAGCTTGCCACCAATTTCTCTTCAGTGGGCATTCACCAGATGAAATCAGTGTGCTAGGCATGAATATTCTCCTAACAACAAACACAAGAGAACATTTCCAGCATCTGCTGTTATTTCGGTAAGTTTTATATGTAATGTATTAAGCCATAGGTTTGTTAGTTGGTTCAGCTAGGAGTCCCAAATTTCCACAGCCTGACTAGACAGGAGAAGCATATGACTCTTCTGCTTGAGGGGTCAATGATTTATGGGAAACCCTAAGATGATAACTTCGGATTTTGGATGCACAACTTTCTAAATGATAATTTTTCTCTTGATTGGTCTTTACAATTGAAAGTTGGGTTGGCAGAATGAAATATGCAATTCCTTCAACATTATGTTTCCCTCTAAAGTATGGAGAGGAAGCTAAAACTGAGATCAGTTATTGTAGTTAAGAGCTAAGCAGTCTACTTAGTACATGGACGGTACGAACTTTGATTATTGGCTTCAAGTCTGCCTTAACCTCAGATTTTTTTTTCCCTCAGGCCCCTCAAGGCTGGTGGTTCTTAACCTCAGGTGCACATACTCCCTTTGTGTGAGAGACATGCCAAATTTTTCTTAATTTGTCTGTGCAATTAAAATAAATACTTTATTCTGTCAGTTGCATTTATAGCTATGCTATGCATTTGGTTTAAAAAGTGACTGGCTTTAACAACATTTGATATGGGTTTGAGAATATATTTTGCAAACAAAATGGGTGCCAGCTGCAGTAAAAGTTAAGAATGCTGCTCAATGCAAGTTTTGGTGTACTACTTAAAAGTAGGCCAGAATTGCTCCTACATCCTTCGCAATTCATCATTCACAGTTATCTTTAACTTATGCTGTTGAAACGTCCTCGTTAAATAAACAAAAACTCACATGGTTGCTAGAACTTAAAACACGTGAGAGTGCTGCAGTGGGCCTGTCGTCTTGTAAGTCTGTAGTGCTTGCCCTTTCATGGTTAGTACTGATTCATGTGCTGTGTGCAAGCAGAGTGCCTACCTGTGAGTGGGTACCAGGCTGCTCCATTTGTAATGCCTTGATTGAAGGATGGTGTGCCAGCTTTGCATGCTTTTCCATGACTCATCACAGGATGGTTATTGGAGTAAGTGAGGGCTAGGTGTTTGAATACGTCATCATCCGGAGTCAATGAAGGCACTGATGAGTAACTGTGGAATACTGGGCCCACGAGCACGAAGAAAAATAAATATAATTTACTTTCCATACTTATCTCTGCAGACAATGCCCTACAGTTCTATGTATGAAATATTCTTGTGTCATGCTGTTTAATAAGTGTGTATCATTATCATTTATTTATGTTGGAATGTAACACATATGTATGGGGTGGACCAGTAGTGTAGCTAGGATATGATCTGGAGGGAGGGGAAGATTTTGTAAATAAATTAATGGAAACTCCTTTAACACCAAGTTGCTTCCATTGATAATCACATCTTTCTTTTGTAACAGAATTTCCTGTCCCAAAATGCAGATATTTCAGAAAGAGGTTTTGAGCCCAGCTGCCTACTGAATGTGACCTGGTAGTGGAATTTGGTCACTTTACACATGAGATAACTGTAACAGTACATAATGTCCTTTTATCGTGTCCCTGAGCATTGCAGCTGTCATGATATTTTCCAGCAGATGCAGGCTTTCTGTGATAAAGCTGCTATGCTCAGAGACATGATGGAAAGGGGCACTGTACAATATATTACAGTGGTACTCTGCAGTTCTCAAGATTACTATCACAAATATTATATTGTAAATTACAGTAAAATGAAAGTGCATTACATACAGACAGACTAATTTTGTGTAACATAAGAATCTGGTGTTGATCTCTGAATCATTCCCTGTTTTACTGTTAGCTTCTGATGCCAAAAATTGAGACTAATTTTGGGCTCAAAATTTCCTTAGTTTGAAGAGTATGTGTTCAGGCATTTAATTGACTGTAAAAAAAAACACACATTTTTAACGTTTATTTCAGAATACTGAGCTGTGCTTTAATCAAGTTCAGGAATTTTCAGGAGTGCCCTGTGTTGTATGACTCTTGGGGCTATGTTATGGTTTAAAAATGTGTTTCCTAGATATTTCAGTAGCTCCAAAGTCTGCACAAACTTTTTCTTTCATTACATTTCAATCAGTTAATTGTAGTGTTTTAGTAAAACTGCTCTTCTCAGTATTTGGCTCTAAACCTAAATTATGGTATGATGTGCCTTATTTGTGTCTCAACACATTTGTTGTGAAGATGGTAGGAACTTCACTATGTACCATACAGATTGTAACTTAGACATAGTGTTTTGACATTAACTTCTCCTTGGTGTTATGAATGAACAATTTAATTTAGACACAACACTTCAAATTCCAAATTAGCACAATTACAAGTCACTTTTCCCAAATGATTAACTTTAAGGATGCTATAGACTTTTGAAAATTAAAATAAATGTAGAGACATCAGCAAAAAATAAAATAAAATAAAATTTCTAAACAAGAAAGCATACAGGGTCATGCCAGTAGCTCAGGCGCCTAGTTGCCAGTTTCTCACTGGAGAGATCTAATTTTGATTTCAGGGCAGTCCATTTGGAGTTTGTGGTGGATACGTTTTTCTCTTAGTATTTTCTTTTACAATGTCAATTATTGTTACATCAGTGTTCCACTTGCATGTTCACTCATGTACCATCAATGCTATATATAACCTTCATGCTGAGAGCGTTACTAAATAGTTTACAAAAGACATACAAAAAAGAAGCAAATCTTTCAGTGTGTCTATCTTACCTGCACACAGTGGAGATGATTTACACATTCCTATTTAGCAGCATGAATAAATCCACAGTATCCCTGTAAGTCTATTGTGTAGTACAGAATTCTATATATAAGTAATGACTTAAGGGTTTTTAAAAGGAAATCTTATTCTCAGATTGAGAAAAAAATAATTAAAGAGTCCCTTATTTTGGAAGTCCTGTGGAATAAGCATCTACTCAAAGATTTAATTATATGAATGTTTAAAAATAGATCAGTATAAGCTAGTTTTAATTACACAAAGTCTTATAAATATAATATTTACATAAATATTGGTGTGTGTGTTACCACATTTTTCTTAACAAATCTAAATATTGTAAAAACAAATAACACTTTAATGTTGCCAGAAATATTATATCAGAATTATTAGTCCCTAAATTCTCCTCTAATTATGGCTGTGCTTAAAATCTTAGAATTAGTATTTTATTTTGAATGCGATGTGGGTGCATGAAAGTGAGCTTCTCACAGTTGAAACATTCAGTTTTATTTAGTCTTGCTGTCAGAGGTGACAAATAAGTAAATCCATAATTAAATATATGTATGTTTGGAAAAAAGGAGATGTCTCCTTTTAAAGTGTTTGTCTAGAGAGAGGTTTACTTTTTCATATGTGGTCTCAGACTGTAGGCTCGTTACAGCGTGCGATGCTGGATGGGGTTGATTTTCTGCCTAATAAAATGTTGATGACCACCACAAGATCAAATTGGAGCTTCTGCAAAACTCAAAAATTGTTATCAGTAAAAGGAAACAGATGCTGAAATGTTCCCTGTAGTCCTATACTGCTTATTTATTCATTTAAAAAGAAGCCCATATTACCTGCAGCTAATTTTCTGTGATGTGTGCTGGTGCCCTGTTATGCTGGAAATACACGTAATTGTATTCTTCTTCAGCTAATTCTTGAAATAAACGACTCATAAATTACTGACTTAGCTGTGTCCTCAAAGAATATGGGGTCTGTAATTCTTCTGATAACATAACACTAACCGTTTGGTCATTTAAAGGGATATGGTGAATAATGTGGCCTTTCTGTGTAACAATCACATGTGTTCTGTGAGTTTATGTCACCAGTGAGACAAAAAGCAGGCTTCATCCATCATAAACTGAATGTTTCTGTAAAGTCAGTTATGTAAGTTTAGTATTGAAACAAGATCTGAAGGTTGAAGATGGTGCAGATAAAGCTTCTACAAATCATAATATGATACTTACTGGCGTTAGGTGTGTTATCAAAAGGATAACTGGCAACCAGAGCACCTCCATGCAGTCCACCAGAAAGGACAAACTGAATCTTAGAAACCCATTCCTTAACTGCATCTGTCTCTGGCTGGCCACGTTTGTTATTTTGTTTGAAATAATCTGGAAAATTCCTGTTCAAGTCAAAGCCACGAGCATTGTACCTGTAAATAAAATACAGCTGTAAGAACATGCCTGTGAGCCACGTGTGAGACTGTAAGGAGCAACATTTTTCTTCACTTTACTACCTAAACCTCAGTACTCTGCTTTTGTTTCTGCATATACTTAAAATATCTTAAATACTACAGATTAGTTCTGTTGTGCACCACAATAGATGAAGTAAGTAATGAAAATCTTACACTCGATTAATAAAGTTCTTCATTCTGAATTGAACTGAGTTTCCATACCTGCCCTGTCCACCATCACACTGTCCTTCTCTGGCGACTTCAAAACCATCTGGATTCATTGAAGGCAGGATGTGGATTCTGGTGTTGTCTAGTAACCATTTGATGTAGCTGTCACTGCTGTAGCTTGTCACCAAGTACTGAAATCAAATACCATGTCTTGTATTATTGTTTACTGCATATGCTGAGGTAAACTTGTGAAACTCCCCACTGTTAACCTCATTGTGATGCTGTGGCCACTCAGTATGAAGTTCTACTTCTTTAAGTTAAATCTGAGTGCATTTTCTACAAGCAGGAATTGTAAGCTTGGAATATAATTCACACTGAATCCATTCTTCATTGACATGTGTTTTTTGCACTGTGTTATTTAATGAATATATAAGAGGGATATAATTTAGTCTGTCCTATGTGTGCTTGTTTACTTTTGTAAACTACTGAATGGGTTTCTACATTATCACAATTCTAGACTGTACTTTATTTCCAATCAACAACAGGTCTTCATGATGCGTACTACAATGTGAAAGTCAAAGAATAATCAAGGTTACTGACCTCTGAGATGTGACACAATGCAGTGTGTCAGATGTATACTGATATTTCAGAGGAGCCTACTGCCTCCATCATCAGCTTATGATAGAGGCAGCAGGCTCCTCAAAAGAGTTATCTTAATAGTCACTGCTGTGAGCACATCAAATCCTACTCAGAACAAAGAATGTTCAAACACTGTTGTGAGAAGAAGGGTTTATTATTATAATGTTTTGAAAATTACATGCATTAGGTCTTTCTCATATGTTAGTCTGTGATCTGTTCCTTTTCAAAGGTTCAAAATCTGAGGATGCTGTCAAACAGATTTAATGTATATTCAATTTTGTAACACATGTTCTTTTTCACTGCTTGCATTGTACCAAAGTATCAGTCCAAGTCTGAGGCCTTGTGAAGTGTTTTGTAACATCATAAGTTTTTATGGTGAGGAGTTGTTAGCATCTCGCCAAACACCCAAGCTGGAGGACCGCCCTTGTCGGATGTCTGTGACTGCTTATTCAATATATTTGCAGCTACCCTCCATATCTGGAGGCCGTTCCTCCATCCGCAACCTAAGGACACACCATGCTGTAGTAACAGGGACGCACTTGTCACGGAGGTTCACTTGCCTCGCTCAAAATTAGTAAAAACTTACATGAATAAGATGCAGCATCAGTTCCCTGCCTACAGCTTCATTTCCGTGCATGTTGGCAACATATTTCACATCTGGCTTTCCTATCATATGTTCATATGGGGAAGCTGATACTACCATAACCCACAGGTCTCGACCTGAAACCAAATTTGAAAAATTAAAATATATCTTGTCACAGTGTTAGGTCTGGTGACCTGGCGAGCCAGGATTATCAAATGTTATCTTCTTCGAAAACACATTCCATTCATTACTGTGGTGTTATTTTTTTTTTCAGATACAGTGGCACCTCCAGATGAAATCAGCAAGCCTCCTTAAGCCAATTTTAGACATTCCGACTACATAAACCTGCTCAATTCTTGATTATCGAATAAGATGTAGTAAGATAATTCCTAATTAGAAAGCTAGAGGAAAATGGAAAGAAGTTGTTTTAGCCTCCTGTAGGTGTATGTTTAGATGTGTCGGGAGAAATGATTAAAATCATCGGTCAAGGTAAATATATTTTGAATCTTGTACATCCCCAATGCAGATCAGGTTCATTACACACTCAATAACCACTTTTGTTATGACTTTAATTTCATCAGGGAGAACACAATAGAAGCATGGTGTTAATGGATTTTGTATTTGGCAACAGCTGCAGATGCTGCCAGTGCAAGGAAGAACACAACCTTCAATGGACAAATATGTTTTATGTTGAGTCATTATCTGGAAAATTGTTTCAAAGACGAAGTGACAAAATTACGGCTTGTAACAAGAAACCAGCCCTCTTAGATGGAGTGGTAAGATATTATTTATTTGTACTAAATATTAATTTTCACTTTTTGTGTGTATTTTACTGTAGGACGAATAATGTAAATGCAACAAATAAAAAGAAATAAAATAATCTCCAGATATTGATGGAAATGCAGTTTGGGGCTTTTAATAGGCTGGCTACATGTAGTCAACATTTACTGCCTGTCATCCTCGCATGTAGCGTTAGATGCTGACGCGCCACTATTGTCCCAGGAGAGAACAAGTGACAACTCTGAACTCTTCTGTTCATTTGGTTTTCAAAATTGGATATTTGTGTTATGCGGGGGTGGGGTAAATTAAGTCATAATCCAACCGACTGGATTGCTGATAAAATTGGGGTTAGATTCCTGGTAGAGATTTTTCATTTCTCTACAGTGTCAAGACTGGCTCTGGGACCTACTCAGCCTCCTGCAAAAAAGATATGGGGGCCTCTATCACCATTAGCCGGGGTTTAATGTGATCACTGAATTCCTAGATCTATGCCTCCATTCCTGCATAACTTTTCAGGGCATGATATGTAATTAAGCACACGGACAAATCTTATCATTAATCTTATAAAACAAGGCAGGAAAATAATAAGCTGGTCCCACTCGAGATTTTGTTTAATACCTATCTTTATTCTTGATTCATTTAATTGTGTCTTCAGTTGCTCAGATGACTAAGCCTGAATAATAAATTGGAAAGAATGTGGAAGGAAGATTTGGCAGATTAATTGAAGGTATTATTAAAGTATTTTCCAGGAGGGACTGAGGAAAACTAAGAAAACGTCAGTCAGTATAGCCAGTTTTCAAATCGATATTTGAAGCTGGGATCATCCGAAAATAAAGCAGAGTGCTAAGCACTTGAATGCAATTTCGGAAATGTTCTAAATTGTAACAAACCAAATGTGGAATTAGGCTAGTGTGAGACAATCTGTAAGGTTGTAAAACCCATTGGGTTGATGCGGTATAAGGAAAGTAATATATGTTTGATCTGAGAGCCATGTCCAGCGTATAAATGCACGCCGTGGGAAGAATGTTGAGTTTTTTAATATTAAACATGGTACATAAAGTAACCATTGTACCTTAGAGGGTGAATATTGTCTCTTCATACTGATACTGGCCTACCCACTTGTAGCCTATAAAGCAGCCTGATTATGCACAGTTTATCGCGATTTTGATGATGATGATGATGAGGATACGTTCAGTCATTGCAAATAACGTAATTATTTATCAGGTACAGAATTGTTTTGCCAGGCTGACCAGCTTGCGTTGACTTCGAAATTTTTCCTTTCAGTCCTTTAGCAAAATAACTTTTTACACGTAACAACAGTTAATTCGAGGGCTATTAATGTATGACAGCATACCTTTTGGTTTACATCAGTGTGCAACTTAGTAGGACATCTCTCGGAGGGTGTTTCGTATCTAAGACAGATGAGGAAACAAAGACCCAGAGAAAATCAGACTGCGGAATAAGGAACTTTATAACTTGTTCTGTTCACCGTAATTTTTGCCTCCGAAATTAATAGTGGTGGCAGTGATGGAGAAATGGGATATGCATAAACTATTTTATTTGAAATATCCGGCACTTATGCTTAGAAGAAAGAATAATACTAAATAGTGATCTTAAAGAAATGATGTTTTAATATGTGAAGTCGTTTTGATCTTGTTAAGAATAGGATTCTGTGGGAGGCGTTATATGAAGCTTGAATGTTCACGTTCAAGCTTTATGATTTTAAAGATGAGCTGATTAAATACCAAATGCTCGAAACGAATCTGTGTCGAGCAGTCTGTTAGCATATTATTTGTTGTTAATGTTGGCCAGTTTGTGGTACTGATCCCAGCACAGCGCCCGAGACTTAGTAAAAGACGTTCTTACCTTGGACAGATTTGCCGATAGAATATAGTGCTGTCAGATTAGGGAACTTGGACGACGTTGACCTCAAGAACTTGGTCAACTTGTCATAATTGTGATACTTGAAGTCCAAGGTATAGGATCCATCCTGATGATGCGAGTTGATGTTTGCTGCAGCAGCTAGCGAATCTCCTCCACTGTAGAATTGATTCTGATTGTTGTAACTTGGATCGTATGAATAACCAGGGCGGTAGTTATTGCCTACAGCGCGGTCTAGGCCAACACTTCCAACCGCACGGACAGATCCTGAACTGTCGGGGTTGTACAGTCCTGTAGATACACTAGGGTACGGAATCGCGTCACCGACGTACGAAGTAACGCCCTGTGTTTCACTTGCCGTGGAAGAACTTCCAATACCAACTTCTCTGGTACCATCAACACTACCAGGGTACAGGCTCGAGGACACATCTGGAACACTGCCTACAGCCACAGAGTGAAGTGAGCCACTTTGATATTCACTGGCGTATAAACTTGGGGATGCGTCAGAAATGCTTCCAACGCCAGACGATCTCGCAGAACTGGAAGGATACTCAGAATAGAGCGAATCGACACCAGTTCCATCTTCAAAAGTAATGTGACTCCTGTCAGCCTGTAGTTCCTCGGCACGTATGTACTGGACTGCCAACACGTACAGGTAGAGAAACACCACCACTAGTGTGGAGGCATACCATGAAGATGGCTTCATGGTGTGCTGGCTCCTGAAACATAAGGTATTCTTTAAATTGCCGTACAGTACCAAGAACATCTGTGGTAACACAGCCTCACAACTTCCAGCGATCGGAAACAACATCGAGCCCACTGTCTGTCGAGCTCTCTGCTGGCAGGATGCCTACTTCTCCGGATAAATGAGGGTTTTATTTTGAAAGACCTACTCGAATATCTGACTGACTAAATTAAGTGACCTACCTATCAGACTAATTAAATGTATTAACGAAACGAGTAAAACTACATGACTGGAGTAACTAACACACACACGGGCAAAGAAGGCGACCCCAATGAAATTACCTGGTGCGCAGTATGAACAATTCTAGACAAGAACTTCAGACAGTTTTTAGTAATATTTTCAACCGATGTTAAGTATGTCCGAGGGCTACAGGACACCAATTCAAACACCTGCTCTAACTTATGGTAAGTTATATTATGTAATAGGCCTACAAATTGTTAATGTACATTCTATGAGCGGGTACAGCTTTAACTTGGGCACTCTGTAGACAGAATGCTGCAGGGCGCGCTGGAAGACGATGGCCTTCCTCACTCTTCTGATACTACTGTGTGGTGAGTGGAATTGATCTGAGAAAACCCTTATTCTTTTTAAAAATTATTGACCTTAGGAAATAGAGCTAGTTTCGATGATGGTAATAAAGAAAAGTCTTTGAGTGAGCGAAGTTGGGATATTCACGCGTCTTTGGGGGACTGTATTATCTGTGTAAAAGCAATCTTAAAATAAATCATGGATCACCGTGTACTTCACATCATATCTACTGAAATCAAACACCATCAAAGTAGAGCTTGTAAAACAGAATGGTGCCCCTTTATTCAAAGACTTTGAATAAATACGTACTAGTGAGGCTTACAAGGGCTATTTGGAGTTTTTTTTATTTAAGTAGTGTAAGAAACACGCGGTGAATTATGAATTATTTTAAAAGTGTTACTGCTAATCACATAAAAACTATGTTATTTTTGTGAGAGTACAGGAGGGAGAGTATTAAAGCCTAATACATTTATTGATATAATGGAGTCTCTGAATAAATAAGTACTACTGATAATTACAAAGTGCTCTTTGATTACTTTATGTTTGATTGTGTGTAAAATGCTCCTGAATAGGCAGTGAAATTTCTAATTTGTAAAATTATATTTGTATGCAGAATTGTATCTATTTATTTATGGCCAGGCTTTACCTTACCCCAGGGCTTCTGAATAATTTTTAAAAGAATAAAATTTTCCCATTCTTGCACTGAAGAAAGGCACTTTTTTGTAAAAATTAGGAACCAGAGTTGGCCAGACGTTTAGGAAATTCTCTTTCACCTCTCTCTTGTGGTAGGTGACTGAGCAAACCACGAAATCAAGAGGCAGCAGTAGGTACTGCACTCTTCTCAGAAACCCGTAGCGTAGCTCCCTTATATAAATACACTCATTGCCCTACTGGTTTATCTTCGTAACCATCACAGGGAAAGGCTATTTACATCTTCAGACAATATTAATCACGTAATTAAATCTCACTCAGCAGCCACCTTAGATTTCATTTATGACGCCCAAAAAGAATGGACTATGCACCACGTAAATGTTGTTCCATTGTGACACAGTAATAAGAATGTGAAGTGGATTAATTTAACAGGTAGTAGCAAAGTTTGTCTTGTGCACGCCATGAAGGTTTATGAAGGATTGGGAGGATAGCTCCACTTATTTATTCTTAACCTCGGCACTAGATGGGAGTGAGTGGTTAAATCAACGCCCTGCCATTTTTACCCCCGGGAAAGGACACCGGCTACCCATTGTATAGAAGCCTGGGTCAAATCCAGAGCCGGTCTGGAGGCTTTGGAGAAGAGAAGTATCTTATGTCCGTGCTGGGAATCGAACCACGATTCCTCGTTTGTCCAGCCTATAACCTCGTCACTATGCTGACTGGGCTGTACCAACCCGATTAATTTATCAGTTAATACCACACGCTGCCCCAGAATAATTAAGATTATTACGAGTTGCCATATTTGATGCAACGGAACAGTTATAACAACGAACTGACTGGAGAGTTATGTAAAAACACCTCAAGTATTATGCGGTCAATGGACGCGGTATGAGTCTTGCGAAAAATCTTCAGGCATTATGGAACTTCTTCCGATATACGCTGTACCTCTGCTGCATCAGCTGAAGCAGTCACAGTCTCTGTAAGTTTGTTAGGCTTATGGAATTTGTGGCGTGTATGCTTGATTGTTGACGAGGCTTGAAGGCATATCTGCACATGCCTCGAAGTTTTTGTTGCTACAAATGCTTTAGTGCACTAAAACTGCAAGTAGTTAACTTCACAATAATTCTGGGATAGCTTGTTTAAGTGGTCAGTTTGGTGATTTCGGAATTGAAAGGCACCAACTGACCTTTACGCCATTTATACAAATACTGTCATTCTTTGTAACAGGTAGGCCTGTAGCTCGTAAAGCTGTCCGTGTTGCTAAACACCATACAGTGAAGACGCGTAATGGTCCACGCCGTCTTAACCTCAGCATTAGATGGGCGTGTATGGCCAGTTCAACGCTCCGGTCGCCTTACCCGCGTGGAACAAGCCAACAGCCGCTATAACGTACCTAATGTGTGGACGACCACATTTATATTCATGTTAGGGAGACGGACCTTCCTGCGCCATGTACAGACCAGCTCTGAGGCTGCCGAGCCTCCTGTTCAATGCATATTAATGTTGACTCTTGCTTAGTTGTATGCCTATTGTTTCTGAATGAAAAGGAGTAACAAGTGTGGTAGATAGCTTGCTTTAACACGGAGAGATGTTCAATGCGACTTGCTTCGGTGTGAAATGTAGATAATAACGCTCAATCGAGCTGCGAGTTTCACTTGTATAAGTTGATCGATATCAGGCTCTCCTCGCTTCAAGTGGATTGTTCAGATTTCAACAGACAGACGACAGACGTTCACTCAACTTCAGCGACATATGTACTAAAAACTTCAATTCCTGTGGACTTTTCGTAACGAGTTTAATGAAACGAAAATGCTCGCAAAAATACATTTGAAACTACGCGAGGTGTAGTAACAGAGAACAGGTGATAAATACACAATGAGAAGTTCAAAACGTTACTAATCATATAAGGTAATTAAGTTAATAAGCCTGAGATTGGTCAAATATGTAGCATATGTTGGCGAATGGGAAGTTTATCTTAAATTTTAGTCAGAAAGCCTGGAGGAAAACAGAACTTGAGAAACCTAGACATAGATGGGAGGAGTATACAATTAAATAAGTTAAGAAATGTCCGCAAGGCATAACGCTTTCGCTGCGTTCCCTCTTTTAATCGTTGATAATGAAAAAATGCACATTGCACAGAAATGTTACTGATTGCAAATGAAGGCACACAGGTCATTAGACTACAGATCAATTACACACACAATAATATGTGAGTATATCGTGGTATTAATGAAATGTCTTTACTTGGAATGACCGTATAAAACTATGACAATCTTCAAACTATAATTTCTCCACATTACTGCTGAATGTTAAAACTGAGTACGTGACAGTTATTTAAGTCTATTTAAATTTCGTTATGTCTATTATCTTTCTAAAACAATTCGTCACCTTTGTGGCAACGATTCATTTTCATATATATTCTCTCTCTAAATGCGTAATGAAACTGAATGTGTGGACGTCACTCGGCCCCGCTACCGTCTTTAAGCAACATCCGGCTTATGTCGTACGGTGTTTACAGAACTGTGATTGCCAACGTGCACTCTCAGCACCACTCCTGCCAGCCAACTTCACTTAGCTTTATCGTCTTATACATCAGTTGACACACAAGCATCACACTTACTGGCCAGAAGTGTTCCATACTCTTAGCGTGACTGTAACTTCACACTGCAATAGCCGTATACTTGAGCCTGATATGAGTCATAGAGTTTGTCGGTTACCTACAAAATCTTGCAAAATTGAACTTGTCTTTTTTACTTACCGGACCTAATGCAAAGGAAAAGAAAATGAACTTCCATTGTTTATCGAAGATTATTTCCTTCTGTGGTACTACAATAATAAAGTATTTCTATAATCTTTAATACACACATACAACATACATACGTACATACATGTATCGATATTTACTGCCCATTTAGAACGTACGCATATTTTCGTATAGTCTTGTATAGTATAACTTATATGCAGCACTTTTTTCGGTTAACTTCAAACAATTTGGAGGCGCTTTGCTTATTTTGAGGGGGGGGGGGGGGTGGCTGAATTCGGGCAAGTATGGTAAGAAGTCACATTTTATTACCAATTATTAGACCAATTTATTATCAATAGCCCAATTCCTGATTACTTTTCATACTTCAGTAAGCGAGCCTGAGCTCAAAACTCCCGCTTGTTCGTAACTTCTTTTTGCATTGCTCATGACTTAGTATTAGAGGTGGCTTCCTGTGGTTCTCGTCAAGACAGGGCAACCGAATTATACATAATACCTTCTGAGTTCCTAATATTCACATACGATTTATATGGTAGGAACAGATGGGAATCAGTACGAATGTTAATCACCCGCAGAACAGAAAGAGGCCATGGAAATAACAATGGAAGTTTTGTCCGCAAGCAGCGATACAAATACGAAACACGAGAGGAAAGATGTGCGAGTTTGCACACCTTACCGGAAGTTATGTTAATACGTGGCATATTGCAGATGTAAGTTTTTGTTCCGAAGCCAGTAATTAGAAAGCACCAATATAAAGCACCACTGAAACTAGATGATGTTTAATTTATACCCCTAAAGTCTGTGCGATAAGCCCGCTTTTAAAAAATATGTATTTCTACTTATCATCGTTTAAAAAAGAGCGTATATAGGACAAATATGGACAAGCAAAACAAATAGCATTCCAGAACCCCAGTACCACATTTCATTAAAATTCCTAGAGAATTTCTGCACATAAGACGTGCGGATGGACAGACATGACGTCGTGTGAAGCACTTTCTTCCAAGAACGCCTAATAAGGAAGATCCGCAGTGTCTGCAACGTTTACACATTTCAAGTGTATTATGCAACACAAAACATTTACTTCACGACTAAAGAAATACATTTTTAAATCATGTTTTCCTTTTTATAATGCCGATGCACTCTTCCGCTTGAATCCAGAATTGCTAGACTAATTACACTCATACTGCCTTTGGACACAAATATTCCCCTTAGTAACAAAATGCGCAGTTAGTCACACAGACCGTCTCTTTATAAAGTTTTTGTACTAATTATCACATTATAAAATCATATAGGTAATATGAAGGTAAATTGTAAGCATTATAGATGTTGGTGCGCATTTACTGTATAATGTCTATGAAGACATCTCTCTCACGAGCCTCTTGGGATGTACTGCACATCCAGCAATCTAGTGTCCTTCGGACCATTTATCCCGCACTGACATACGTAGTACGTTTTATCCCTTCGAACCAGCGGGTCGATACCACAGCGTTCAATATGGTTTGGGTTCATATTAGGCGGAAATCTGCCAGCCGCTATATTTCCTTTGTTGTATTTTTAAGTTCCGCCTACGTTTGCATTTGTCACTGGAGATGAATCTTTCTCCTCTGCAGCATTCATAGATTACGGCCTCTGGGCTGAACCCACTACAACTAATCCTGAAACTATTAAGTGTTCTGATTTAAATAAGATTTTCCAAGTGCGGAGCACTGAGTGAGTGATGAATATGAGTTATGAATCGGGAAGGACGTGGAAAGAAGTGACCACGATGTGTTTTAGAACTACGTTCCAACAATTATTTGGAATGAATGAGGAAGATTACGAAAGACTGTCAGAATACCGAAGTCCGTATAATGATTCAAATCGTGAGCTTATCAACCATGAAGCAGAAGTGATAACTACCGCATCGTAACTGTTACTGCAACTACACCGGCAAACTGTGCCAGTAATTCATCTAGTACTTTCCAGCTTCTATTGCACTCAAGATTCATGTCTTCTTGGCTGTAACACTGTGTCGCTTGGTGAATAATTCCCGACGTTCCAATAAATCGTAATGCCTTAAGATTCAGGGTGAAGCAATCCGAGAAGACGCAGCATAACATCCAAAAACCTTGAATCTTCAGCAACACCGCTGCTGTAACCTCAAATCTCCCTTCTTTTGCTTTGTTTCGTGATTTGCCTCATGACGCTGTTGCGTGAACCGCACAGTTCGGTAGCATCACCTGAGGTCGGAAATGAAGAGGAAACAGACTATTAGCTGTTTTAGGCTACGGTCCTCACTAAGGATAGTCAGTCACAGAGCCGAGACTTGAACCGAGACTTCATGGATGCAAAAGAATAGTGATAACTACTACACGGCCAGTTTAGTGAGTGCAGGAAGTGAGACGCCAACCCCATACTAAGCATTATATTCGGATTTTCATGACACGTGACTAGCCTACTTCGAAATTAGGCAGCATCAGGTCTAGGACAATCCAGACGAATACGGGAAAAATCTCTGCAACGAACTTAAAAAGGTAACAATGTACCCCATCAACAAGCAGACCTTCAATGGTATACATCACAAGAACATACAAGAGGGGCAATAACAACCTTACTGATATATCAACGAACATAACAAAAAAATCAACATCATACTTCAATTGAAAACAATTATCCCAACATAACGATTTGGATTGTCTCGACACTATTTAGACAGCTGTACTGGAATACTATACTTTTATTACAAGTGTGTCCACAGACAAGGGAAAAACACTTTCAGTCTCTTCAAGGCGAGCAGCAAGAATAGGAGATGTGTTTGTCTTCTGTTCATTAAGCTCCGACATACACAATTTCAGTTTTCTTCGAAAATATTTAATTTTACCTTATAACTCTATGACTGGTGAATTGTGACCTTGCATAGAAATATCAGTTCATTCAACAACCTACGACGAAACATATCTTCATGTGATTCGATTCAATTTCACATCCTGGCTGTATTCCATTTTACTTTCTGGTTGTATATTTCTTTGATTTCTTGATGCAAGTCTTGTACACTTTTTAAAAGTTTGCCTTTGGACGCCTGACTCCTGTACTAAATAGCAGTTCTGCTGACGCAACACAATTTTGGGTCGCTTCCAATACGTTGATAGCCATGTTTTAAGCAATAGTATAATTGAGGGTGCCTGAAAACGAAGTGCCGAGGAGAATATCTGAAATGAATAACAGGAAAATGGAGGACACAGTAACTTGTAGGCTGCTCTTCACTTGAGATCTATGTTCTTCTGGGATATTACGCGGCGTCTTGTGGTAAATGTTTAGCGACGTTTCGGGACAACCTATCTTTATGATTATTATTCTTATATTTTTATTCCTCAATTATTCAATTTCTACTTTTATTTTTTCATTAGTTATTTATAATTCCTTATTTTTAATTAATACATTCGTTTAATTGTTTTACTTCCCTTCCTTGTTGTTGCTGCATTCCATATATTTTTCTCCCATTATTCTCACCCGGCTTCACCGGCAGCTACTTGGCCACCCTGAGACCGGTTGTCGCCCAGGTTTTCCACTAGCCAATTTACGTGTCTCTCTTCCCCCCCCCCCCCCCTCTCGCTGTTTTGATTTTTCTTCTTCTAATTTATTTATTTTTATTTTTAATTTTGACTTGGTTTCATTCATTCATTCTGTAGTCTGTCTTACGACAGGTCCGTAGCCTCTTCCAAAGCTAGTTTTCCACAGGGTACGATCTCTTTCAATTTCCAGTATTTTTTATTTTCCTTAAGGTCATCCAGTAGCTGCTTACGTGTTCTCCCTCGTCGTCCCGTCATTTCTATCCTTCCCTCTAACTTTCCTTCAATCACATGTTTCAGAAGGCAGTTTCTACGCAAGATGTGACCAATCCAGTTAGCCTTTCTTCTTTTTATTGTGTGTAGGATATTCCTCTCCTCCTTGACTCTATGTAATACTTCTTCATTTCTCACACGATCTGTCCAACTGATCTTCTCCATTCTTCTCCAGCACCACATTTCAAAACTTTCCAGATACTTCTGATCTACTTTCCGAAGTGTCCATGTTTCAGCACCATACAAAGCTATGCTCCAAATGTAGCACTTTACTAGTTTCTTCCTTAAATTTAATTCCAGTTTGCTGGTGAAAAGAATTTTCTTCTTGTTGAATGCTGCTTTTGCCATGGCAATTCTGGATTTAATTTCACGTGTACACCTTGCATCACTTGTTATCATGCTACCCAAATAATTGAAATATTTCACATTCTCCAATTGTTTTTATCTATCATAATTTTCATTGAGGATGGTTGCACTGTTGGTTTATTTGTATTTTATTTATTTAGCTTTATCTTTATATTTTCCTCCCTTACCGTTACTCTATTCCATATATGTTTTTTCCAGCTGTCTTACCTGATTGCATTCTCGGTGCCCCTAGCTCCCTTACGTTGTCTCTATCCACTCCTCTCTCACCCTGGTTCTACCCTATTGGCTGTCATCACGCCTACTGATTGCTACCCCGCGCGCCTTTCCGTGAATCTACGTTATAGGTTTCTGGCTTTCTTTCTTTCCTACTCGGAATCTTGACCCGTGAAGATGGAACCGATACGTTGTCCAGAAACGTCGGTAAACAATTACCACACGACGCCGCGTAATATCCCAGAAGAGCGCAGATCTCATCAACATCGCGGCGGAAGCCTGAAATCAAGGTTACTCTTCACTTAACACAATTTGCTTGGATAAATTACGGCAGATGAGATTTGTGGCAGATATACGAAGCATGACGTAGATGATAAATTCACAGATAAGGTTCTTGTTAAAATTTCAACAGACTAGACCACTTTGAGACCTAGTTTATGATATTAGAATAATATGAAAGGGACGCTAGAGAAATGGATTTGAGAATGTGTACTGTACTGAACTGAACTGGCTCAGGTGAGATCCAGGGAAGGACTCTTTTTTTTCTTCTTTTTAGATAGGATGATGAATTTTGGATTCCGTAAGAACAGCGGATTTTGTTTACTTGTTGAACAACTGCAAAGTGAAGAAGACGCAGTATTATCCGTAGACTTAATGTTAGCGAAAGTAACCTTGGATTTTTTAGGGGCGAAGAGAAGCTCAAATGGAGTAATTGTGCCACTCATCCTTTTAGCCGTGAAGAGAAGTTTGTACAGACTCTGAGGTACTCATTCTGTTAGCCGTGAAGAGAACCTTGAATAGAGGCATTGCTACACATTTTTTTAGCCGTGAGGAGAAGAAGCTCGGAGAGGGCACCAGTGAAACTCGGGCAGATACAGGACTTCTCGTTTTGAAAGGGAAATGTGGAGGCGCATTTTGAAGCGCTTTTATAAACATGCACTCTTATCTGAGAGAGATGGTTTCTGAGGAACTGGAACTTACTCCATAGTTGATTGCATCTCCTTTTCATTATGGCCCTTGCAGCATTATAAATGCACAACCCACATGAGAAATTCTATAAATACATAAGCTGCCTTTATCCTTGATTTTTTGCATAGTACATGAGTAGAGTAGAAACAAAGGAATATTATGTAAACATACGATAGGCAATTAGATTTACTACGGGCCGGATGGGACCGGAAGGGCTTGTTGGATATAGTGACCAGGCTACGGGCTTGACGACCGAGGAAACGTAGTTCGTTTCCCGGCAGAGACAATAGATTTTTCCCTTCTCCAAAGCGTCCAGACCGGCCCTGGAGCCTAAACAACCTCCTATTCGATGTGTACCCGGAACTCTTTCCTCAGAAGTAAAGCGGCAGGGGCGTAAATTTGACCACTCACCTCCATCTAGTGCCGAAGTTAAGAATGAGTGGAGCTGTAAGCTTACGGCCCTGCTTGCCTTCACGGCGTTCTCAAGGACAATTAGCTTTACCTTGCGGACCGGAAGGGACGCTGTAGGTTTGGACTGTACGGGAGCCGCGGAAGTATTTGTGTACTTCAAGGTATGTTAAATAGCTATTAATTGTTCGCAATGAATCGAAAACATAATCAAAGGTACAGACAAGCAAAATGTTTAACCTTCAAAGCTTAGGAAGGTATTTTCTTCTGTTTCACCTCAGTCCGTTTGTGTTTGAAAAAGGAACAACGCACTTTGTTATGAAATATTTGGGACGACAAAACAGAAGATTTTCTTAGTACAAATGTTTTCAACCCTCCACCCTCCCCCCCCCCCCCCGAAAAATGAGGCCCTATCTCTACTTTTTGTTCTTATGAACCCTTTTAATGAAGTGCACGTGTTTGTCTACCCCAGGAATGGGGAAGCAATCGATTAGTCTGCCAGTCACTCAGTCAGCCAGACAGTCGATATCGGCCACTCTGTTGCCAGACATTCAGTCAGCTAGTCCCCTAACTAGTCGGTCAGTCACAAGGTTACCTCCCGCAAATATACATCTCTCGAAAGCGGCAACTGTAGAGGCATGTCGATTGTCTTCGATCGGCCGTCGTGGTCCACAAGATGGGTTTGTTACTTGCTGGTTTTTTGTTTTACCCCGAAGTTCTCTTCGCTGAAATTGCACGCACTACTGGCTTAAGAGCTAAACAGCACAGGGGAGGGTGCCCCATTAATATGGGGCGGAGGATGCCAAACATATATTATTAAACTGATCAGAAACGAAAAATGGGAGAGAGAAAAACTTGTATGCTGGTTAACATTGGGTATGAATGAAACGTAGCCTGTAAGGATGTAATGAACTGAATACATGTAAAGAAGGTACAATGTATTGGAAATATTTAAAACCAGATTCGAATGGGAGAATAAAGTAAGTAAGATAGAGCGATGTGAAAGTATAATAGTAGAGGAAGGGCAATAGCGTAGTGTGGATATAGAAATGGCAGTAAATGGAAATGGAAATGTATATAGACTTAAGGAAATTGTGCTCGGCACAATCCTGGTGTTACACGGGCAAGGATGCATATAATATAACGAGCAATATAAATAAATAAATAAATGGTGTATATACAAAAATAATCATAAATTGAGTCACTTATCAGAATGTACTTCATATTCTAGACACAAAGGAATACCATCACAATACACATACTTATTTTTCAACGCCCTTTAATTGATCTCAAACCTGTATCGTTGAATGCAGATCATCATCAGAGAGCTGTTTTAAAATTTCACAATTGGAATATTCAAAGCTTACATAATTTTATGTTTCGAGTAAAAAATAACGATAAAATGATTAAATATAGCCTACACATATTTTATATCGAATATTTACAAGCTTATAGAACCCTGCTTTAAAGGGATGTTCACGTATTCTTAATTGCTTACAGAGGATGGCTACTCTAAAATTAGGTAACAGGAGCATGAAGCTGGCTGCTTACCTCCTTCTAATATCGACGGCTAGAATGCATGCTGCCTTGCCACCAGGAACTCCCATAAGATTTCATAAAGTTTTTCTAGGCGCAAGAGCTATTCATTTATTATCAGATTTTTATCTCGGCTTGGAGTTCTAATTAAAAGTTCTTCGTGTTCGTCCTCAGACTCCTCAAGCAAATTCCAAAGTGACACTGCACCTGTGTCCCCATTCAATCCAATTTATCCTTATATTTATCTTTATATTTGCCGTTTTATAATGTGCGTAGTCAACAAAGTGTCATGTTATAAACGAAAGAAGACAGGGATTTTTCCTTCCCTCCGCCCTCAGTGTGTTTGCAGAGTATGGTTGTGCAGTTTCTCATCCGACAGAAGGAAACTACTAGCGTTAACGACGTATGGTGAAATTTTTAAGTTTAGAGCGCAGGGAATACCTTTTAATTTGGCCTCTCAGCGGGGATAGCGTGGTCATAACGACACACAGCAGGCACTCCGCCCCGCCCGACCTGTCGGTCTCTCAGATCGTGAATGCAACTGCCATGTTAATTGCGGAGCATTCCGAAAAGAGATCGGCATGCCGTCCTTTGCTGCCTCGGATTATAATTATAAACCAAAGTGGACCATTTCCAGAAACGGCACATCTTTACGAGCTGCAGAAATGTATATTTGCTGTTGGCATGACTGGCAATGCGCAGTGAGTAATAGTGACTGCTCTACTGTCTTAAGGCTGGCTGAGGAATGTTGGTACTTATCCCGTTTTGTCACTTTTTAACCTGACACGGTCGCTGGGACCGATCTGTCAGATACATGCGAGTAAGTTGTTTAAAATATTTCCGAGGATGCGTCTCCATCGCATAAGTCCGTAGGTCCTCATATTATTCTTACAAATCTACAATTTTTTGTCACCATACTGCCAGTATTCATACTATGTGGGGAATTAATACACTGGGTTAATATTTCTCTCACTGATCATCCTAACATTCGAAGCTATAAAATATGAGCTTCGAAAAGCGTCGTTAAATAACTCAAATAAATGAAGTAAGCAAGTATCAACATTTCCTATTTCACGGTCATCATTTGACCCACTTTTCCTTTGGACAGTTTGCACTTCTTCAGAACAGTGATTAGATTACACGCACGACAAGCGTGTTGGAGAACTTGCCACAGCAGCAAGGCGTTTGTGTTATGCCTTCTTCAATCAGTTTATTGTAGTTCTCGGTTTAAACTACCTTGTGCCAACTCTATGAATATGTGACACTTACAGGACTACAATAATCATATAATTACATGTAAATGGGCGTGAATGGCACCCTATTTTATTCCAACATTTTTCAGTCCTGCAGGGTCACCATCAGGAAATATATGTTTAGGCAGGCTTTCCATATAAAATGAATGAAGTTTAAATTAGCTATTTAATACCGATTATTTATAAGAAGTAAAAAATTAGAAGCTTTTGTATTGACCACAAAATACGTATGAGTTATACATTGGTGCAAATGGTCAACAGAAAAGTTTGAAACCTTTTTAGACTGTAATTAACATTATAATAGCTGATGTAAGCTTTATTAATTCGACACGGAAAACTTGTTTACTTTTGTACTTTCTGATGACGGTTATACAACATCGAAACAAGTCGGAATAAACCAGGGGTGCCTTTCATTCATGTGTACCTAAATGGTTTCTGTCTTGTAATTATCGCAGTTGAGTTACACAACAACCATGAACCAGTTTAAGTATAGATACTCCTCTGTCAAAAACCATATAATGTGAGGATAACTGTCAAACACAAAGTAGATAGTATGTGGAAAGAAGCAGTCATGTTACCTCAGAATTTGCTTAAACGGACTGAAAAACGCAGGGGAAATCTCATTCAACAAAATCAATGTAGGGGAAGAGATTTAAACTAGGCCCTTCCCCATATTCGAAGCAGCATTTCTAACCGTTAGAGCGGAATACTGAAATGTAATTTTTAAGATACCCAAAGGGCTTAATATGGCGGATAAGGACGTATTAATGTATGAATCGCAAACCATCTTCTTTTCAGTGTCTTCGGAGAGAGAGGAGGAAAGAAAAATAATGAGGACAGGAGAGAATTCGAAAGGGAAGGACAAGAAAGTAGCAAGGAAAAGCAAAATAGTAATTTCCAGTGTGGGTAGCAGAAGAAGAGATAGTAAGAGTGCAGCTATAGATCTGCTGTACGGGAAGCTGAAGAAAACTGCATAATGAGGAATTTAATGATTGCTACTCTTCACCAAATACTTGCTAATACAAATCAGGGAAGAGAGGTGATGGAGCAGATGACACAAGGCAAGAGAAAGGAGTAGAGGATATTGCTTCAAAAACGTGACGGAAAGAAGTCATTGAGAGGAGCGAGGCTTGATCGGGAAAATATTATAATAGAGTTTAAAGAAACAGGATGAAAATATGTGGACTATATCCCTTTGGTTGAGAATAAGCATTCGGGGCAAGATTTCGTTTTTCCATAAAATTCCCGGAATTTCTTAACTAGCAGGATACCTCCTGGTCTGTGAAGAGGGGCCGTGCCCCAGTGAGTTATTTACTGATATGTTATGTACAAGGTCTTGCTGTTTATTCTACTAGATTATAGGCGGAATTCTTGTCTTTCTTGTTGAGCTCATCACAATCTTCTCGTAATTTACTTAGTTTAGGCGATGAATAAAGTCAGTGCCAACATTTCAGCTTATGACACTACGTTAGACATCTCTCACATCAAGTGATCTACACCGCACTGAAATGTGAATTGGCCAGAGTGGACTCGACCAAGAACTAGGCGCAACAAAGCTACTTGGGCCTCTATCAAACATTTGGACTACTGTCCCCTTAGCTACAATTGTTATTATTTATTCTCAACACACGGAGAGGTAAAGGCAGAATTTACGTGGCAGCCGTGTTGTTATTTTACGCTATAAATCTACGTTAACAAATCTTGCAATCGGCGGTGGATATTTAAACACTGTCTTCTGGAATGTAAAGCTGTGTCTTAATAGGTAAGTTACCAGTATATCGGAGTAATCCATTTGTATGTACCTATCTAACATACTACTGGTTTTCACATCCCAAAATACCGCAATCTTCAAACTCGCATATTTGAAGAAATTTTTACCAGGCAAAATTTCATTGTAATACAAAAAAGCCTCGTGTTTCTTCGATGCCCGATATCCATATTGCTGTCGATTTGTTATTATTTGATTGCATTTAAACAGAACGCAATTTTTTTAATTTCTAATGACGTTACCTGGAGATAAATCTACATAAAATTATATACTTTTTTAAAAAATATCATTATGTAGAACAGATGGACACACACACACAAATATGATTTTATCCCAAACTGAAATTTCTTAGAAGGGAAAGTAGAATAAAGACGACAATTTTAATGTTCTACACAGAGTAGGAGATTGCATTGTGTTCAGACTACAACACTGGACGCATTCTAGTTAAATCAGCTGCTTGTCTCGTCATCCTGCATGACAACTTAATGTTCGTAATATTCAGACGGCTGTATAGCCTAGATTTCTGTTGCGTTACGTCTATTTACAGCATCTTGTCCTCAATATTGTGCTTTTCAGAAGAAATTAAATTGTGTCTTCTCGAAGACTGTTATGGTCCCAGGATTCTAATAATTGCTAGAGTGTTATTTCAAAAAAGAAACGTCAGTAGACCTTGAACACTTCAGCAAGAACAAAGTAGAAATACATTTTCTTTTGAAGAGGTACTTATAAGAAGGCATATAAGAATTTCCAACGCTTGCAGGTCGCCCAACAACGATACAATTTGAGTATGGTTATATGTAATTAATTTACGTAGTCTTTCTCTATTATTACATCCCTATTATTTCATATTCTTTGCAGAACTATCTGCGCACGAAAATTCTGCATTTCTTTTAAGTCCACTTGTATCATACTGCAGTATATTACAACTAGTCTTACGCAACAATCAAAATGTACTTTGCTTTCATCTTGATTAATATCCACTGTATAAAACCTTTTACTCCAATATAACACCACTATACTTCTTTCGTGGCTTTCGAATATTAACGTTCATTCACATATTGTCACTGCTAACACAACGTTCTTGTTTATCTACAGCACGGCCCTATAACACTACAGTACGTTTGTCTCCGTAACTGCGAAAATCACAAAATACAGGCAATGATTAAAATGGTAAATACAAATACAGTTCTTTTATCTCTTTTACCCTCTGTAAAGCATAAAGATAAACATTTAAACTGTGTGACATCAGCTTTATCTTCTGTCTTACAGGAACGTAAATCTTCCTATTTAAATAAGGAGAATAATATACGCATTGAGAATAGAGTGGGCCGAAGGCAAACGAAGTAAGAAAGAACCGAAAAAATGAAGAGGTTTAGGACTTGTATGCTTCATCTAAGATTGCTAAAGCGATTACTTCAAAACGTGAGATGGGCAGAACAGGTAGCGCGCACCGTGGAAAAACTCGTGGGAAAATACCTGTTCTGGAGACCTGAACCTACATGGGAGATTAATAATAAAATGGGGTCTAGAATAAGATGTTGGCAACGTATGAACCGGATTGAGGAGGCGCAAGACGAAATCAGTGGTGGTGTGTTTTAAACACAGTTATCAAAATTCAGATTATACAAAGACAAGTAAATTCTTAAGCAGCCGAATAAATGCCAACTAGCTGAGAATAATCTCGCATCACGTAATTAGTGTAGATGACGCAGAAAAATGAGGCGAAAGTGTTACTCGACGGTCGTCGCATTAAGACGTGGGTAGGCCTGTATATGAGTAGAGCACATGCAGACCTTGCTGAAGACCTGATATAAATATGCACATGCAGACCTGATATAAATATGCACATGCAGACCTGATATAAATATGCACATGCAGTCCTGATATAAATATGCACATGCATACCTGATATAAATATGCACATGCAGATCTGATATAAATATGCACGTGCAGTCCTGATATAAATATGCACATGCATACCTGATATAAATATGCACATGCAGACCTGATATAAATATGCACATCCAGACCTTGCTGAAGACCTGATATAAATATGCACATGCAGACCTGATATAAATATGCACATGCAGACCTGATATAAATATGCACATGCAGACCTTGCTGAAGACCTGATATAAATATGCACATGATACCTTGCTGAAGACCTGATATAAATATGCACATGATACCTTGCTGAAGACCTGATATAAATATGCACATGCAGTCCTGATATAAATATGCACATGCATACCTGATATAAATATGCACATGCAGACCTGATATAAATATGCACATGCAGACCTTGCTGAAGACCTGATATAAATATGCACATGCAGACCTGATATAAATATGCACATGATACCTTGCTGAAGACCTGATATAAATATGCACATGCAGACCTGATATAAATATGCACATGCAGACCTTGCTGCAGGCCTGATATAAATATGCATATGCAGACCTGATATAAATATGCACATGCAGACCTTGCTGAAGACCTGATATAAATATGCACATGCAGACCTGATATAAATACGCACATGCAGACCTTGCTGAAGACCTGATATAAATATGCACATGCAGACCTCATATAAATATGCACATGCAGACCTGATATAAGTATGCACATGCAGACCTTGCTGCAGGCCTGATATAAATATGCATATGCAGACCTGATATAAATATGCACATGCAGACCTTGCTGCAGGCCTGATATAAATATGCATATGCAGACCTGATATAAATACGCACATGCAGACCTTGCTGAAGACCTGATATAAATATGCACATGCAGACCTGATATACACAGTCCGACAATTATATAATTAGACTGAGGTTATAGAATAAAACTGGAACAAAAGACTTGAGTACTATCTGTATTTTATTCAAAGTACATCCCTTCTGCATCGATACAGCGAGTGGCACGATCTAGCAAAGACTGGAACGACCTCTGCACGTCTTCTTGTGGTATGGCCCGAAGACTCGATGTCACAGCTCCTTGGATGTCTTGAACATCTTCAAAGAGGCGCCCTTTCAATGGTAACTTCAGTTTGGGGAACAGAAAATAATCACAGGGGGATAAATCAGGGGAGTAAGGCGGATGATTGAGCACGCACACTTGTTTTTGGGCTAAAAATTCTTGTACAGCAACTGCCCGGTGAACCGGTGCATTGTCGTGAAGAAGAAACCAACTGCCTGGTGCTGAGTACTCGGGCCGGACACGGCGAATCCTCTTCCATAGGCGTTCCAGAACACTCAAATAAAAACTTCCAGTGACAGTTTGTCCCTGAGGGACAAACTCGTGGTGAATAATTCCCTTGCTGTCGTAGAAACACAAAAGCATTGTCTTCACTTTTGACTTTTGAAAACGAACTTTTTTGCCTTTTGGTGATGCTGGTGACTTCCATTCAGCACTTTGGCGTTTAGTTGTGGGATCATAGCGAAAACACCAAGTTTCATCCTCTGCTACAATCGAATTCAAGAAAGTTTTATTTCTATGAGCAGTTTTAATGATGTCTTTTGCGTACTGAACACGCTCGTGTCTTTGATCATCATTCAATGAATGCGGCACAAACCGGGAAGCGACCTTTCTCTTGCCCAGGTCTTCCACTAAGATTTGACGAATCGTCTCCCTGTTAACACCAAACTCATCAGCCATCATTCTCACAGTCACACAACGTTCTTCTTGTATTCGTTCTCTCACTTTCACAATGAGTCCCTCGTTACGAACAGAAAATGGACGCCCAGGCCTGGCTTCATCTTCAATCGTTTCCACACCACTTTTGAATCGTGCATACCACCTGAATATCTGTGCACGAGATAAAGAATTATCCCCATACACTTGTCTCATCAATTTCACAGTCTCAGCTGCAGTTTTCCCGAGTTTAACACAGAATTTAATGTTCGCTCTCTGCTCCATGCTGCTACTGTGACCGCGTCCTCTCACTACCTACACAACATGGCGCCGTATTTCTCGTCATGCTCAGCGTGGGACGTTGCGGTGTTGCCAGATTACAGATGAAGGTTGGGCACTTGGATGGCATGCATTGCTTCATAGATGGCACTTCTATCTTGGTCAAAATAAAATCAGTCTCATTATATAATTGTCGGACTGTGTAAATACGCACATGCAGACCTTGCTGAAGACCTGATATAAATATGCACATGCAGACCTGATATAAATATGCACATGCAGACCTGATATAAGTATGCACATGCAGACCTTTTTGCAGGCCTGATATAAATATGCATATGCAGACCTGATATAAATATGCACATGCAGACCTTGCTGCAGGCCTGATATAAATATGCATATGCAGATCTGATATAAATATGCACATGCAGACCTGTCCCCTCTCCTTGTTCTGATTAAGGGAACTCCGGAATTTCACAGCAGACTAAGAGATTAATTACTTGGGACACAGACAATTAGGCCACTAACACATGGCTACAAGGAAAGCACATTTGCGTGTTAAAAAGTATAGATTGATTTGAAATAGAAAAATTATTTGTTTACGCAATCATGCAGGCACAGGACTGTGACCGTGAATTTCCCGTCTTTCTCGAGGGATAAAGCACTTTAGTACCTAATTTACCTTCCTTCGCAGTATCTCCACCATGTAGAATGGTTGGTTATTCGGGCGAGGGTGCTGGCTTGCACCAGTGAAACCTAAAGCTATGCCGGCGGCAGCCTAGCTGCTGGTAGGGCCACAAATGCCGGACAGGTTTTGAGCGAATTGCCGGATAAAGGGAGATGTCCTGGCCCTCCAGGCCGGGGGTTGGGCGTGGGGCTTACATCCTTACCTCGTAAAACTAGATTGCTTCGAAACCCCCAAAAAACGGGGAGGTCATGGCTCGAAGAAGGGCCGAAAAGCCAGAAAAGTAGAAGTACCAATTGACAAATAGCAATGTTCTTTTGCATTCTTCATTGCTATGCAATAATTGCTGTGAAAAAACTGGTAAGAGGAGATACCTCATGGCAGCCTAGCTCCCGTCATTCGCAGAGAGAGGCGTAACTGTGAAAGCAATGAAAGAAAGGAGACAACAGGAACAGCAGCGCTATTGAGAACAAGATTCTGCTCAATTTGCAAAAATCGCCTCCCAAAGAATAACTTTATATATACAGGCATATAAATTCTGCCGGAATGTTTATAGGTACAACACAATTCTTTTTCATAATTTGTGTGTCCAGTCCTCATTTCCAATTTTGATGGTAAGGCCTTGTGTTCTTAAACACCTTTTGCTTTGATCCACACATTTAAATTCCCGCCTCTCGCAAGGATCGAAAAAAGACTGTATTCCAGAACTAGGTCTTCCAGCTGTTTGTTTGAGATCGTGACTCTTTCAGCGCCCTCTGCAAATTGCAGCAGGCTGTAATTTTTATTCCCGAACGCAATATCTACAGATCCTTTTTAAAATCCGACATTCTGTCAGCTAATCGAAGGAACTGCTGTTGCACGAGGAAGGGACGACTGTAAACGCGTTGTTAATAAACCCGAATTACAAAGGGATAAAAATTATTTTTACTGGCTGGAAGGATGAAGGCATTTAGAGGGGCCTGCGAGAAAAATTCTATGTTTGAAAACACTTTCTACGTAGTCAACAGTTATTCGTATTGAGTAAATGCATTTTAGGCTATATAACCCAACATACATAATAGGTACAATAATAGTACACACATTAATTCCAGCAAGACAATGTGTAGCGAAATGCGTAAATTTGACCCTGAAGATTTCCTCGCTTCACTTTCTCATAAGCAGTTGAATGCACAGTGAATGAGAATAGTGTACACGTGTCACAAGATCCCAAACTTACACTTGCAACAAAATCTGTATCTCCTTCTATTATATTTTATTTTATTTGCTGCAATATTTCACCTTTACAATATAGCCTACTTGCATCAGGCCTTATTTGACTTCCAAAATGAAACGTAGGGCCTGTAGCTGGAGGCCTGTAATAATTTTTACTACTACAAATTACTCCTGATATTAATAATATAAGCCTATGAATTTAATAAGGTTCCTACAGCTTCGTTATATAATTTGTTTATTGGAAGTAGAGGAAGCTACAAATTACTCGGTGCTAGTACTTGAGAACCGGCGGCGATAAGCCGGCCACTATTTAGAAAAAAGTAATAAAAATAAAGAGACACAAACAAAAAAGGTTTTCGTTTTAAGGAAACTGATTATGCCCGAAACCAGTATTAATATATGTTGGCTCGGAAATAAGTAAAAGAATGCTGGAAGAGCCCTTAGGTCGCTATTTTAGGATCGTATTTAACCACGACACAGTGGCTCAACCGACTTCAACACTTTTCGATCTAAAACAGGTTTTGAAACGGAAAAAGCGTGCAGATTGCTATCATAGGAATGCGTACTAACTTAAATGAAACCCTAATGTTTATATTAATATATTGATTAACGCCATTTTAAGGAGCTTAAAGAAGAAATTTCAGTCACTTTTGTGGAATAATGGTCCGCATGTAGACGTGGGAATATTATTGTACATTCCAATCTTTCGTGTAGATATATCATTCTTGTCAAAATAATTCGTTTTACCCTTGCCAAGGAGCGAATCCGAGCCTCACTTTCATGGCCAGTAAGAATGAAAAACAAAGAAAGGAAGAAAACTTAAGTAAAACGTTCTATTAGAGATAAGAAAACCATATAGGATAGAATTATCGTTGAAGTAAATGTAAGTGGCTGGTGAGATGGTTTATCATCATCTTGCTACTGGATAACTTAACTAACAAGTCCAGCTGCAAGAGTTTCCTTCAAAATATAATGCAATGGTTAATAATTCTGAATCATCCAGGAGAGATTCTCAGCCAAAATATTCTGAGATTTTCAGTTGTTTTTCCCGTCCTCGCCAGGAAAATGCTGAGATATTACGTTCAGATATGCCGTCACCATTTGCTTCCACTTCCTTTTAAATTCTTCGTGCACAGCCTTCATCCCTTTGGACTGTAGGCAGAATAGTTAGTTGAGAAAGCGACACTAATAAACCACTAATCAAATTACAATATTTGAAAGTTGAGAATTACTCACCTGGAAAATAAAATTCCTGAATTTTTGGACCACTAAGGTACATTATTATTTTCACAGAAGGCTGATAGTGGATGCCGTCTTGAACCAGTTTAGTCAGTGTATGTCTTGACAGTTTACTCCTCAAAGATGTAATTTAATATAACCCTCTCCCTTACTTACAGGTCTCCCAAGTAACTTATTCCCTTAGACTCTGGCAACAAAGTTTCACATATATATATATATAATATATATATTGTACATGCTTAGCTTCTCATCCGTGCTAATTTCTTCCTATCTCACTCTTTCCTAGTTGCTAACCCTAAAAATATTATGCGAAGAATACATATTAGCCGATCCCGTGGCCTGCGGCCTCTCGGTTGCTGTCATTTCCCCTTCGAATCCCGCCGGGGGCATGGATGTCTGTCTCTTGTGAATGTTGTGTGTTGTCAGGTAGAGATCTCTACGACGGGCCGACCCCTCGTCCAGAGAAGTCGTACCGTGTTTGTGTGTGTGTGTCATTGAGTGTGATCAGGTGCAACAATAACACTCTACACCTACAATGAGTAGGTAGCAGTGGTAAGACTAAGAAAGAAGAAAGAATGCATATTATGAAATTTTTAAAATATACATGGACCCTGTAATAAAAGCCTGAGAATTGTTAAGTCTGAAGCATAGGATAGAGCATGTACTTTATTCACAAGATATTCTGATATTAACATTTTGAAGTGAAATGTTATATATTGCAAAAATGAATGTATCAATAACATTGACCTTCCTGTAACAGTTAAAGATACTGACATTTGTGACAGTAGACATGTTTGCCTGACACTGTATTATATGCTCCACGTCAGCAGAGGCTGATGGGCGTGATGTTGGCTCGGAAGTACCGTTGGTTCTTCCATACACGACTAACCTAAATTCTCACACAATGGACAATAACCCACACAATGACATTCGCTCTCAAAGGAATTTCTCTGGTTATGGTGGAAACCTCCATTGTTCGCGTGC
This sequence comes from Reticulitermes speratus, assembly GCA_021186555.1. Lineage (NCBI taxonomy): Eukaryota > Metazoa > Arthropoda > Insecta > Blattodea > Rhinotermitidae > Reticulitermes > Reticulitermes speratus. Next base: position 21,964,350 of record JAJKFL010000002.1, read on the forward strand.
TCAAGTGACTCAACAGCAGTAAAACGACAATTTTGATTAAAGTAAATGGTCTTTTGTACCAGCGATTCTCAACTTTTCTTCCACGGATGCCTTGGTTCACGACGGAATATTTGAAATCGCAAGAGAAACAGATCAGAAGTTGAATACTTATTACATTTGCATTTATTGAATAGTATTAATAAACCTACTGGCTACTAACAAATTAGCCAGAACTTTGGGCCACAGCGGGCGCGCGGTCTTGAACCAGTTACATACTAAAACTTAGGATTCGAATTCCTTTGAAGTCATGGATGTGTACAAGCGACTTGTCAGTGTTATGCTGTCCTGTTTACGTACAGGACTTATGATGGGCCAGTCTCCGGTCCTTTGTATCCATACCATACATCTAAAGTAATAATTTCTTTCAAAATTAATTCTGCATCGATACCGGGGAAAGTCTAATCCAAGACAACCGAAAAATAAGTAATTTTCTAACAGAACAACAATTTAAACATTATCCGTGAATTAAGTAATTGCTCTACCCCTAGAGTCCAGACCGGCTCTGAGACCCATCCACCCTAATATTCAATGTGTGATGTGGGATAGTTCTCCGGGGATAAAATAGCTGGAGCGTGCAATTAACCACTCACCCATATCTAGTGCCGAGGTTAAAATTGGTGGACTTATACCTCAACTACCCCTGCATGCCTTCATGGCGTGGACAGGGGCAACGTTACCTTTGACTTCTACGTGACAAGGGACAGACACTCTTGTCAGAGAGGAAGCTCCAAGGGGGTACGAAAGTAACCTTCACATTAGGCTAATATCTGGTTTTGAGCACCAACGGGGGCTCGAAACCAGGAAAGAATGTATGACTGATCGGTAAACGTAATGTGACAAATAGGGGTTGCTTTTGATAACACAAAAAATGAAAAAACAAGTGAAAGTGAAAGTGAAGGCAAATAACGTAGATCTCGGCAGACCGAAACTTGATCTGTGTTTTTTAATAGTAAGAAACGATACTAGTTTGGCATTTAAATGTGCAAGTAGGTTGTGAAATGTGTAATATTATGCCTAAATGATTATGATGGCCATGCTCTTCTAACATCTATGCATTACGCCTTGAAACAAACGTAACACGTTAGTAAAATTCAGTCTTCTTTCGAAACACTTCACTTTCTGGGAGCTATACGCTACACCAAACCACAACATAATCTATACTTTCCTAAAGGAGAATGGAAATGGTAGTGTATTCTAAATATATTATTTTCCATGTGTTCTTTGCAATTTTAAATAAGCAATTCACGATTAATTCATTTTAGATACAAGTCTATTGGTGACAAAGCAGTAAAAACTTCAGATATTATAGTGTGGAAAGTTAAAAAAATTCTCATTTATTAATTTCTAATCTTAAGCAATCGCAGTTTTTTTAAATGAAGTTTATATGTTATAATTTGTATTTGTTGGCTTTATTAATTATTTGTGGTTAGAATTTTTAAGAAAATGAATCGAATTCCATTCGATCTTTGATAACAACATAATTTATATTGAAACTAATAGGTATTGTAATTTAGTCGATCCTATTTATATAATACGTCGGTACCACATTCCATACAAATTCATTGAGTAACGACGGAAATAAAACAAGGAGACAGACGAGCGGAAAGACAAACAGACAGGGCCTTGATATTATGCATGCTTTTTATGTACTAGTAGAAACGCAGGCACAGAAATATAAATGAGTCAGATTTTAGTAAGAGTAAAGTATCTGTCAATATTTGCTAATTGTTAACCAGTTATAAACTCAATTCATTTGAACACTGACATTCATAAATATGACAAATTCAAACACACCTTTCTGTGGAAGGTATGTTTATCTCATCGCTTACCGTTCATTATACGCATATTTGAAGTCTAACGGAAATAAGCAGTTATCTGCAAAACAAGATCTGATAAATTCATCAAGGTTGTCAAATTCATTTTAATTTTTCTTCCATACACCAAAATTAAGAACCTTTATTTTTCTCTTTTCCCCGATGTAAAGTATCTGAGGCGTGAAACTGTTTCATGCACCTCCACCTAGTGCCAAGGACAGTGCGTGGAGCTGTACCTCCTCTATCCCATATGTTTTCATGCAATGGTGTGTAATTCGGTACAAGAAAGTCATAATTTTTTCGTACTCATCGTTTCCAAGATGCATTTTACGGCTCTGATTATTGTAACTTACCTAGTACTGTAGGTTTTACGATGTGTGCGGAACAAAACGCCAAATTTCTATGATTAATAATTTTGTCATCAACACAGCAAAGTGTAATAATGTTTAATATATTGACGGAAGTGAATGACTGGTAGAGTTGGCGTGTCTGTAAGCTCACCATTCAACTCTTTTCAGAACCAGCCTTAAAATCTCTTGACACTCTTACAGTTCGCGCAAGACAAATATTATACTCTAAACCAAACGCCATTATATGTTATGTGCTCCTTCTCGCGCTGTACGGCTGCTTGAAACAATTCTACTTGCGTTCTTCAGGACGTAAAAGCGAATTTGTCCCTGTGCCTAACGAACACCACAAAGGCATGTAGGACCCGTGGAGGTAAAGTTACAGACATTTTTGTCCTCGGCAGTAGATGGGAATAAGCGATGAGCTTTACACTCCTGTAACCTTGCTGGCGAGAATAATCCTGTCCCTGCCAAAGAATTGTAATACCGAACATAGGCACCTACTCTAATGCGTTGTCCCAGCTCATTTGCGGAAGTGTTGAAAAGACCACAAAATTTACTGTGGTCCATTGACGCGGCTCTGAGGTCTATTCTATAGATCAGTGGTATTCAACCTTATTTGTTCGCGTACCCCCAGATATAATTTTTCTTCGACTTTGTACCCCTAAAGTTGTTGGTGCATAATTCAAGTTATACATAATCTATAATCTACATCTAAAATAATTTAAATAAATTACATCCAAAATAATGTATTAAATAACAAGTTTTAAATGAGAAAAATGAGAATCAAGCTATTAAATAAAAAATATATTATTGCCTATCACATAAAAATTAATAAAGGAACAAAGGTATTTTAGCAAAGCAAAATTATATGCACTATGTGGAATAAAATGAAATTAGCCGCCCAGATAAGGATCGCATAAAGGAGAGAGAGAGAAATGCTTCTCCTAAATCTCATGTCCTTACGTCCGGGTCTCTTGTGGCTAACCCTAAATCTGGCCCTGATTATTCAGTGTTTATCATAAAATAATATATATATTTTTTTTAATTTTATGTACCCCCTAAGATGTCTTCGCGTACTCCCGGGGGTACACGTACCACAGGTTGAATACCACTGCTATAAATGCTTCGAGATCAATTAGTTCCTTATTTAGAAATTTATATAGGAGCTTCATAAACGCAAACTTTATCCCCTAAAGTAGCCTTGGGACTCCATAAAAAGATCAAGAAAACTAAAACAAGGCTTAACTACTCAAGAAAAGAGCCCGTGATGTAATTCATAACATACATGGTAACATGTGATTGTAGACAAAAATACCATGTGTACTTCAGTTTCGGTTAAACATGTATTTCCAAATTAATATTTCGCGTTTCTGCCTTCATTAAAGGTCCCGGCCTTTATTTACTGCAGATAAAATTATATGTTTGCAAATCTTACTCATACCTAACACACCATGGAGTAGCCATAAAATTTCCTATGTATTTCGTTGATTATATAATATATCGAAAAGTATTTCATACAGAATTTGTAAGTCGTAAGGGGGTACGTTGCCCTTTCTTATTAAAATGTGCAGACTCGTACAAGAATAATAACATTTTATTTCAAATCCATGTTAAGTAGAGGATACATAGGACTGATACGGACCAAAAGAAAGCCTCCCCATTACTTTACTCCAGATTCCCAATATCAAATTTAATCGAAACGTGTTGCATAAATTTGGAAGTTAAACACGCGGAGGGCGAGGTGGACGGAAATTCTCGACAGGGAGTCTGGAATTTTTTCTTTCGTCACTAGGTCAAGAACCGTTCTGCGAAGCCCAGTTGTCGTAAGAGAACATATGTGGTGCTTCCACTTCTGGTCTAGCCACTTAACACAGCCTGCTCTCCTTCTCATGTTGTGTTCCTAAGGTGCCTAATCGTTTCAAACTCACTGCAAAGTACATTACCGACTGATATTTTTAATGGAAATGATGTGAAAATCTTTAGGGGAACGAATCGAAATTGTATTCTTTCTGTGCGAGATAGGCCTAAGCGTTCTTTTTACAATCTGCGTAAGAAAATTCAAAGACCACACCCACAAAGATTCAAGTCTTCTGGGATCTGACGCCGTGTTTACTGGTAATTAGTTACCTGCGTGTGGAAGCGCTTACTACCTCTATCTGCAGGGTCTAAGCCTTTCAGGAAGAGAGTAGTACTCTTCCTGGACCTCGTGGGCCCTGAAGATAGAGGAAGCAGGCTCCTCCGAAACGTCGGTGTAACTATTTGCTAATCGACTCGGCATCATAGCCCTGAAGACTTGAACGTTCATGAAATTCGATGAGAGTGTTTAAAATGTCGCAAATAAAATGATAATTGATTTTAATTTTTTTGACTTGTTACATAAATATTTATTTTCCATATATTATTTTAAATACATACATGCATACGTGCATATATACATACATACATACATATGTGCATACATACATACATACTCAAGGACAGCTCGTCCATAAGGGCTGCAGCCCTGCAGCCCTTATGCAAAAACCGCCCCTTTACATACATGCATACATACATACATACATACATACATACATACATACATACAAAGGCCTACATACGTACGTGTATGTATGAGCAATAGGTTTACTTGGCTCCCTTGGCTTGCTCCTTTATGTGGTTCTTTTGGATTACAATTCTGTGCATTTCCTGTTTGTGACAGTGATTCCCGTGTTTTGATAAATATTATTAAATTATCTGGAACACATGAATCTGCATGTTCCATCATGTCCCATAAGTCATTTCTAAGGATTGAATCAAAATATGTATTTTCCTGTGGTTCTCTATCAACTACAGAGAAAAGACAGGTTGTAATATTATGTCACTAATGACATGTTATAACTGAGGAAGGTGAAAGAGCAACAGCAATTCTGCAGTCGTAATCAGGATGTAAATATTAGTCTACATGCTAAAGAGGCTGAGGTTTTCTTTGATTTTCTGTGTACCTCCAGAAAAATACTTAGAACTTTTCTGAAATGTCTAATGTCTAAGAAGCATTTCCTTTTTAAATCAGATTTGCCTGAAGAAATAATGACATCTATGGCTGTGTAAGCATCGCGTCTGAAAAGTGACTGTAAGTTTAGTCTAAATTTAAATTTGAAACAATTTGTATTAAAAGTCACGAATAAACAAGAAGGCGAGTCGAGTGCAAATCGAGCAAAAAACCAGAGTAATTAAACGAACTGAACAAAACATATTACATAATATATCCTGCCATGTATTCAGCTAGCCAAGAAATATCCTGCTGTTATGGAGCTGGAATGTATATCATGATGTACATGAAGGTACTCTAATGGATCGTATTTCTTTCATATTTATTTTGATATTATCTTCCTATCTACTAACAAAACTCTCATGTAGTTTCTTCAATAGAAGCTTTGCAATAAAATTTGGTTATATATTTCTTTCTTCATGCATTCTACATGCCAACCTATTCATCCTTTCAGATGTAATCGCCCTAGGAATAAATACCGATTTTTAGGGTCGCTATTGCCTAATTTTCTCTATTCGTTTTTTCCAGTGCTTCATCCCTTGAAAGTCTAAATTCTCCTCAGCAATTTTTCAAGTTACGCCGTTTTCTTAAATTTGGGATCAGGCTTGTTAAACGTAGGAAACAGAATGTAATATAACGATGCATTTAAATATCTAAATCCACAGTGAAGACTTTTCGTAGAAAAGTTTATCAACTGCGTAAAAATCCTTGTATGTAATTCGAAAATTTTTTATCGCTTTCAGAAAATCCTACCCTGAGTCAGCTGTAAGATTAATTTTGATATTACCCTCCAATTTGTGCCTAGGACTCCCAAGGTGGAATGACGCTGAGGTTTTCCAATAAAAATTTTTTATGCTTTCTGGTATTCCGCTGGACAAGTTATTACTACGTCTATCACCCCAAGAGTAGTAGATGAAGAGTACATATTATGAGTTCAGAATGTAATTTTCTTTGGGGTTTTTACGTGTTTTTTTAAACTTTACATATTTAAACTGGAGACGAGAAGATGACCTACATAAAGCACGAAGTTCCGTGCTTACAGGCTTTACCTTGTTATTCTCTGATGACAGCGGATTGCGATTGTTGCCTACAATTAACGAAAACAAAGCAGCACTAGACCTAGTGTCCTACATACCTGGAGAGTCGCCGTTGTCCAACTCGGTGGCTTTGCTTCTCCGTCCGCCTGATCCCGCACACAAACTGACATGCACTGGCTGCTCTGCTCTCTCGCGTCATAGTCTGCTGCAGCACGGTGCGAGGCAAAGAGGGGAGTCCACACGTCATCATTACTGCTTGACGGGTTCCGTAATTACGTGTGGAAAGGAAATAAAGGGCTGTGAGAATTTTCGGCTTAAACATGAATGAATTTCGAAGAAAGTACGAAGAAAACCTTCAGGTTTTATGGATTCGCTGATAGTATTTCCAAGTCAGGAGATGTTACAAATCGTGACAAGAGTTCTGATTTACTAATAGAATCTATGGCTATTTAACATAGTTTCTTTAACCGTGTAATATAGCGTCGAATTACACCGGTTGCGGCCTGTTTAAAAACATCTAGAAAGACTGAGGAAAACAAAGAAATACTCAAGTCAGGGCAGCCGATTCCCAAGCGGGATTTAGAAACCGATACCTTTTGAATTCTAAGCATGAGTGCTAAGCAACAATTCAACTGCATCTTGTACAACGCTGTCGGATATAAACATTTTGACTTGTTTTGAATAAATATCTTGCCTTCTTCATTTCACTCATTAGGGAGTGGTGCGCTCTACATACACACCCAACTGATTCTTTGTTCCAGAATACTCCTAAGCAGTCAGCTGAATCCGAAATTTCATTAACGCTAATGGGTCCTAAAAACCCAACTAAATCTAGCCCACATGTTAACATTATATTTCTCTAAAATCCAGTTTAATATTGTGCTCTCATCGACTCGTAAGCGTCCTTTGTAGTCTCATTTCTTGTGGCTATCTGGCCAGAATTTTTAGCAGTTTTTTTCATTTTCAGTACGGGTTCTTCATGTTTCCATCATCATTTAATCGCCATATGTTAGTATGTGATGAGCACAAATTCTGAAACTCCCAAATAAGTAAGTTTATTTCGTCTCTTTTTATACTTTTAGGTCGCACTAAATATCTGTCCCGAGTCCGAGGATTTCTTTGTAAATTCGTAACAAGAAAGTACTTTCTACGAAAATTATTAGCCCCACGGCCTATCCCAATGCTGCATAACTGTCTCTTTGCGGCGGTTCGCTACTGCCTGTGCAACTTTTTGTCAGATGACCTCCATATTTGGAGGACGTCTATCCATTCGATCACGAATTTATTTTTCCTGTTTTCGCACACTGGATTTTAGGGTAAAAGCAATTGTTTTTCTTTTGTTACGAGATAACAAAGTAACTCATTATTTATTCGTCCGGTTATAAGGTTTACATTTCCATTAATAACTACAATATTTTTATAGTAGCAACCAATGTAACAGCTTCTCCGCTACGACAGTGTGAAGTCCCATACACACTGGTCAGGCCAAGACGCTCCGTAACTTGTGTGTAAATGTAGTTCAGGCTGAACTGACTGTTGTGCCTGAGGAACAAATCAGTGCCTTACTATCTCGCTGTGTTTTGCAGACCCTTCCCACTAAGAGAAACTATCTTTCCTGTAGTGCAAACTCTATCGTCAATATCACTAAAGCCTAGGCCGATCCTGAGGTACTTCCACCACTTCCCACACTACTCAAAACCGACTCCTTACGATATCCTCCCACTCTCCTCTGGTTCTTTTGAGTGGTCGTTTTCCAAGAGACATTGCCTCAAAATCGGTCCACATGTCTCCCCCCCCCCCCCCCCGCATACACACCATGACTTCACTCATATGATAATATTAGGTGACCGGTTTTATTTATTTTTTAGTTACTGTAAAGATTCTCTCAGTAATTCATACCACACAATGTTCGGCGGCCTAGTGACCAAAATTCTGAAGCGTGTGTTACAGGTCATTTGGAAGAAAAGTCTAATATTTTATGGGCAGTGTCGACACCGTTAGCGAGTTACGCCGTAGTGTTGGGATGACAATGGATTGTAAAAGATGTGGAAGGAAACGGTCATGGCATAATTTGAGGTATTAAACCGATATTTTACTCAGAGTGCTGAGGAAAACCAAGAAAAAACGTAAGTCAGAATAGTATAGAGGTCCCAGTACAGATTCAAAAGGGCACTTTAGGAAAACAGTCAGAAGAATTATCGCTTGTATCCACCTCCTCTGTATGATCAGTGTTAATCACAAAGTTGCTTGTTACATAATATCCTTTGTGTTTAGTGGGCTACTTTACACATGATGAATTGGAAATTATTGGGAAGGACACGGCCGTAGCCTGCAAAATACTATCACGGCATTTGCCTGGAAGGACTTTGATGAACCACAAAAGGACCTCAGCCAAGGTAGCCGATAACCCAGCCGAAATTCGAGCCAGGCTCCTCCCGAACATAAGGCCACACCAACATCAAGATACATGCAGGGCCAGAGTAAGGGGCGGGCCAGCCGGGCACCTCGTCGGGGCGATAAGACGTCACTGGAATCATCGGAAATATGGTGCTACCAAACATAGATTTCCACGCACGAAAGCATTTCTCTGAAAATTATTCGAAATTTAGAAATGTTCCCTCAAAAATGTTCGCCAGCCTTGTCCTAGGCCGAAAAAGTTTAAAGAATATCGGTTTCAAAGGGCGCCAAGTTATTAGCCTGTCCGGGGCGCCAAATTGTTACCCTGCCTGGGGCGCCCATACATCTCGGGCGGGTCCTGTATGCATCTAATACCTTAAATTACACATTTAATTCCTCTTAGGTGCAAATATATTTTTCAGGACCTGATATTCAGACACCTCGAAATTGCTTTGTCTTCAGTGGACAGGGTGGTGAGTGTTTCAAAGTGAGTAATAACAAAAATAATTCCTTAATTTAATCAGACAGAAGGTCGTGGTAGAAAACCTATCACTCCTGCACCTCATCGAAGGACCGCAGAATTGAATCTCGCGTAGCAGGTTTTTCGTAGTATTCCTTAGTCTCTCCAGGTAAATTTATTAAAATATGCAAGACGGCTTGCTTTCATATTCTTTATCTTAAGTCATTCAGAGACTTCCTTCTATGTTGCGCTACATAGACCAAATTAAGCAGTTGAGAAAGCAGCGTCAAGCAGATTAGAAGGCACAGGCAAGCAGGCACACTTCGAATGAACGGCAGTAATGGAGAAGCTGTAGTCGGAGAAGCCATCCTCGCGCACAGTTCTTTTCCCCACTGGAAGCTGAGTTGTAATTATTTGTGGAGGGAATAGGACCCCGTTGATTGATGATAAGACAGCAGCTCGACAGGTAGAATCGAGGGCAGGCCTGCTCAACCTTTTGTGTGGTGCGAGCGACTACAGCAAAATGTGGTCTGCATGCGGGAAACATGAAATTCAACATACAGAATAAAGAATGAATAAGTTTACTTATAATTGTGTTTGTAAATTTACCTGCGTATTTTTCTATACATCATGTCCAATAAAAATATACTCATAATAATAAAAGAAAATGTTAGAAGAAATATAATTCACAACCTTGGCTGGGTGTCGCTATTTTTAGCACATTTTTATAAAATGATTTAGTAATGTAATGTATATCTCCTTATATAAATATCTCATAAATTATCAAAACTGCGTCGGTATTCTATCTCGGGCTAAGAGATGTTTTCTAATATCAAATGTTTCTAGGGAAACATAGATCTGTGTCGCGGGCAAAGTGCTGCCTGCGAGCTACCGGTTGAGCGGGCCTGATCTAGGGTCACTGGTTGCCAGATTGCAACTCCAGGCTAGGCTGCAGAACATCCATAATAAAAAAAAGGAACTTCCAATTTTGTTGTATCGTATTTGAGATTATTATAGCAGTGAACATAAGATTATCTTCTGGAACTTGTCGCTGTGTAGTCCTGCAGATACCCTTGTGCCTGCCTCATACAAGGTCTGGTAGAAACGAGAAGAGGTGTATTTATATTCCTGCATTTTCATCGAAAATACGCCGCTTTAGCACATCCATTTAAGAACAATACCTCTGGATATTTTCAACAATTTTGAATTAAATATGATGCAGAATATAAAATTAGACTGCAAAATTACAGATATGAATTATTTCGTTTGTTGACAAATTATACCGCGAAGGCTCGCCATTGTTATTTTTGGAAAGTAAATTTTATAGACTGGAGAACCGTGGCTCTCTTGTCGTTATTTATCCTCCCAACAGTTGCTGAGGTAACAATACAACATAAGATGGTGGTGCGTTTGTAATCTAGTGTGCAGGAAAAACAGGTAGTTGAATAAGAAAAATGACAGACGATGACAATGGTACAAGTTTTACACTTGTGCATTGGAGGAACACGGTACTAAAATGACAACTTAACCAGCAGCCACGCCCCACAAAAGTTTCGCTGTTTTCATTTTGCCATACAGCCTGTAGCAGAAGGCGTAGATCGCTCTTTTTACACCGTCAATAGTTACGGTATCAGCATCATGTCAGTTCCCCAATCGGAAACGTGTGAAACATCCGAGAGGAATGATACAGCTTGGTGGGGAAAAGCCGAAAACGCTTTTCTGCGCCTCTGCGGGGATTTCTGGGACCTGTTATATATGTACTGTAGTGAAATACAACGACATTCAGGTCTTCTGAAACGTGATGTTGTGTCGTCGGGTAAGTGGTTTCTGACATGTCGAAGAAACATATGCTTGATTTTCAAGGGCCAACAATCCACCCTGAGCCACATACCAGAAGACCTGAATCCTCAGCAACACCGCTGTGAGAATATCATCTTGCATGCCCAGATGCCTTTAGAATGCAGTATTTTCATTCTGGAGAGAGATGGGATAAATGGAGGCAGTTTGCAGTCTGCTGTAATGGAGGGTATAATAATGTTATTATTATTTATATTTGACAAACAATAAATTCGTCATTAAACATGTCGCACAACTCCATGAAAATGCAGACAATTTAATTGTGTCGGAACGAAACTTACGGCTGATAGAATGTCTTATTCAAAGATAGTTACACATAATATTTTGTAATATTTCCAAATTTATTAATTTTTATTACATCTGCAAGTATGGAGATGACTTCTTTAATACATTCTTCAAAATTGAATTGCCACTCCAAATTCTCTCTGAGAGATTATTAACTGCATAAACGGTCTATTCTCCTTTGACTGTAGGTAGCTTAGCAAATGACAGCCTACTCACTGCAGTGCAACGCTCAGAGAATTTGTCTATTGAACCTGTGGTACTCTCACCAACACTATCACATCAAGTGCAACTTTATTATAAAGCGCTAACGGTCGATATTTGGAAACACAGTCTCCTTGTATTCCAGGACCAGGCAGTGAAATCATTTTAAACCTTTAAAGCTTAGTGGTCACTATATTTACAGCCACATTTAACACTCTGCATGTTGCTCACACAGTGTATTTGTGTGGTCCTTTTTAATTGTTACTGTAACAGCCATTATGTCACTATGTAGCATTAACTGAATTGCTAGGAAGAAAATTGTGTTTTTACGAGGTACGACCTGAATTACTTTTGGCCTTCAATGTTACTTTAATTCAGCTGCCTATCTGCTAGCGTTGTAGTCATGGCAACTAAGCAGAACGTTTATGAGGCTACGGTCACATTGGCTGCGATTTATATCCGTACGAATAGGTGCGGCATTGTTCGTACGTATTTCTGCGAACCGCGTGGTTACATCAAATGCGACTGCAGGCGAGTAGGTTTAAGAATCTGCAAGAAAGAGTAATTATGGATTTTGACTGGGATTTATAGTTGCCACAGAAGGATGCTTTTAAATCCGTGCTTTTGAAAGAATACGAAACGTTTTGTGTGAATGATTCTTTTGTGAAGGAAGCAACGAAGACGGAGTACGTGCAGCTACGGATCTCCTAAAGGAGCCACATAAATTCTTCCATTATTTCAGAACCCTCCATCAACTTTTAACTATATATTGGGAAAAGATATACTGCGAAAGCAATCAAACTCCAGAAGAAAAATTAGAAAGCACTTAGAGTTGAGTCAGTGTTTTTTTTTTTGTAATCAGAATTCGCTCATTTTTAATTGTAAAAACAACTGCAATACAGCACGCGTAATAGCACAGATTACTGGAAGTGTAAAAGCAATATTGCAGGTGCTTTGCAGCCTTGTTGGGTGTGGTGTTATCAGGGCTATCTTCGTTCGAGGGAGTATCCACTGTCAGATCTCTGTTGTTTGGCATTCGTAACACAGCAGGTTCCACGGCACTCGTCGAGTGAGAAGAACAACCTGATGAGGTCGAGGGGGAATAATGTTGTTGAAACGCGTTAAGTTCCGTACAAGTCTGCTTTCTTTGTCAAGAAGTTGTCTCTAAAACTAGTTTCCTGTCCGTGGATATCACTTCGTAAATGTGACAAAACTCCCATTAAGAAATCGTAGCCCGCCTGTTTTGAATTTCCTTTGTCTGACTGTAGTCATCCACTTTTCTGCTTCCAAAGCAACCATGTTTCAAGCAAGTGCATTTTTCTTCTTCTTTTTTATTGGTGGAGGTTTCCCACTCATAGTTACAGCTAGATTCTGTAATATAATTCTGCGCTGGTTGAAGTTCATTACAATTGTCTGAATCTGAATTAATGTCCTCGTTATTGCCACGCTCCCGCCCCTTGTCCCTCCACTTTCAACATCGCCATATGTAATATGTTGTAAATTTTCATTTGTCTGCCGTGGGGTAAACTGATTTTCAAATGTAACGTGGTGTCGGAGCATATTTCCACGACTTCTTCTTCTCCTCCATCTTTACCTTCCACTCTACCGGTATATACTTTTTCAGCTCTTTGCGGAAGCACCCCTCAAGTTTCTCCATCTAGAACTGGCGGGCTCGTCTGAAAACAAATCACTGTACTAACGTAATTTAATTTGTGTTCAGTAACAAGCAGTTAAGTCTTTCAATCCACTTTTTTTTTTTGTGGCGCAACAGCCCCACTCGGGCCTAGACCGCCTGATTGTTGAGGTTTCGAGATCACACACAGAAGCACCACACTCGATAGGACTCATGTAAACGAGGGTTCGGACCGTCGCAGAGACGTCTACCTGACAAAATATAACACGCACAAGAGACAAGCATCCATGCTTCCGGCGGCATTCGAAACCGCATCCCAACAAGCGAGCGGCCGCAGACCTACGCTTTAGACCGCACGGCCACCGGGATCGGCTCGAGTCCATTTACTTTAGTTAAACTGCAGAATTGCTGCAATGAGTCCGCCTTTTATGACATATTTTTCTCCTTCAACCTTGCTAAGCTACGTTTGTACGTTAAAGTAACACTTGACCCAGTAACGGCTGATTTCTATTTCCATGAAACCAGAACTCCATACGCCTGAGCCTTCCATGTTGAATCACTTGAGGATCTTCATTGTACATTGCACCTACTCTGCCATTGAACAAGCACATGCCTCACGGAACCCACAGCTTTATTGCTATGTATGTCCACAGAACCTTGGCATTAGACCCGCTCCTAAGACAGCAAACAACTTTACAGCTGCACACCTTCTCTGATATACAGGATATACACAAAAGAATGGTGCGGTTTCCCTTTATTCACCATTGAAACCGCACCATTCTTTTGTGTATACCCTGTACAGACCTCTTTGAATACTACACTCCCACCCCCTTCATGCCTTCTTTCTTGGGTTTTCCAATGAAAATTCTATGCGTATTTTTTATTATTATTTAGGTTCTGCATGTCATGTCATTAAATCACCTAGTAATATTAGGTGACCAGAACAAATCATGAAGTTTCTCGCTACTTAACTTTCTTAACTTCTGTGTTCTGCTTCTTTGTTCACACCTCTATTCGCAGCAAGGAGCCACCAAGCCAAACACCGACTGTTGTTTCCAGTTCAATGTCTCGGAATTTGCTGTCTTATTCATATTCGTTATGCAAAAATACCTTAATAAGTTTCATATTTGTGAAATATCCTTCGCCGTGAGATGTTTGAGGTCACTGCACTGAATGAAACAGCGCTACCCTTTCCTGAAACCTTCGCATGAAAGAAGTAACGTCAGTGAAGCTGATTTCACAGATCGAAAAGAGCAAGTTAAATACACTGTCCAGCTGTCGAAGGGTCACTAGCTGTCCTGAAGAATTTCTATTACTCGCATATAATGAGAGTAATACGATTATATTCGAAACTCTTGATTCAGGTTTCTTGTAGTTTTCTAAAGTTTCTGCAAGTAAATTCCAAATATTCCACGCACGTTGCCACCCAAGTCTTTATCTACCCGCAATCCAAGAAAAAAACGCGTAGTTCGTAAGAAATGTGGTTAAAGAAGAGCAGCAGACTTGCTATTAGTTACTCGAGTGACTGTACATTCGTATAACCTATAAATCTGAGTCAAAATGCCGGAATACTTGAATCTGAAAATGTATTGTGATTGTGCTCCAAACTGAACGCTGGCCAGGCAGCCTCCAGAAAAAAATTCTGTACTTCAAAAACATTAAACTGGACGAACTTTAAATAAACATGCTAAAAGCCATAGAAGTTAGAAAGGTAAAACAAAATTATTCCTGCGCACCAAGCCGTGAAGACATTTCGGGTGTTATGATATAACTTCATGCATTTTTCACCGCGGTAATAGATTTACTAGTAGTTCTGTGATTAGATTCACACACCGACTGCTTTATTCCCAATGCAAGGGCCTCAGGCACGCACCGAATAGGAGAATAGGTGGACCATAATTTGGGACTGGAAGCTCTGGAGAACAAGAAATGTCTGCCTCCTGCCAGGAATCGAACCGTGAATATGCGGGCGTCCAGTCTGTAGCCTAGTTCTTATACCGACTTCATTAGGCCTAATTCATCGACTGCAGTGGCCAAGAAGTCGTAAACCTGACGCAATAGGATTGTGGTTCAATTTTCGCTCGTGGCAGGACATACGTCCGTCCACTTTTATCAGCAATGTAGGCCTATAGTGCAGTTCAGGTGGAAGCTCTGAGATTGGCCAATCTGCCGGCTAAATTTGTGAAGGACTGATTAGTACAGAATGATGTCTGAATTGGAACATGCCAGAAGGCAGGAGAAGAATAACAACTAATTCGAGCACGCTAACCTAAAGAGTGAGTGGTGACCTGAAGATTTTCAGATATGCTATTGTTACCGAATGGAGACTGGTCTACACTGGACATCCTTATACATTATTTAGTTTCTATCCGACAAATGTACGGTATGAATAACATTAAAAAATCCCTATACATATTTGTAGGCGTAGCAAACTGATGTGGTGGGCGCCATATATGCCCATTCGCAAGTAAATTAGGGGCCCAAAAATTCTGATTTCTCTCAAAATATATTTGCTCATTTGGTTATTTCTGTTTTGCTTTTTGTTTGTCTCTTTGCTTTTGCCATTAGAGTACGTAATTTGTTGATAATATTTCTGAGAATTTAAATTCTTCTATTCTGCCAAATGGTGAATACGGTACCTTATCTGAAAGTTACCGAACGCGATATTCTGTCCACCCCTGTTGTGGATTCAGGAAGACAGAGAGCTGCAGTCCTTCTGGGGATATTAATAATTTGTGGTGGAACTTCAGGTGCAATCTCACGGACGGTGAATTTGGTTCAGCTTTTACTGAAATTATGTCTCTGTCTCTCAAAAATCTAAACACTTAGAACTTGTATCTGCCTGATGTGGGGTTCATTCATAATTCACAACAATTTAACTGAAATGATCGCACGGCAGAGCACATTATGTAAGAAAAAATCTTCTATTACTGTAGGAATTTTAAACATGAGAAATCGGGCCACAGACGGCGGTAAAGAGAAAAAGCCTTCGTTGGCAGGAATCAAAACTTGCTCATACATCCGCCAAGCAGTCACGTTATTAATGAGTTGTTCATATAAC
Organism: Reticulitermes speratus; assembly: GCA_021186555.1. Lineage (NCBI taxonomy): Eukaryota > Metazoa > Arthropoda > Insecta > Blattodea > Rhinotermitidae > Reticulitermes > Reticulitermes speratus. Next base: position 21,980,512 of record JAJKFL010000002.1, read on the forward strand.
TGCTATCCAGCTCGGTAGATTTTGTGTAAAATTTTCTATTGAAGGTGCAGACTAACAAATCACGATCATGCATATTTGAAGGAAGTGCGTTTAATCGCTTTTTAAAGTGGAATTTTCATCAGCTCGAAAATTATAATAAGGCATGTGTAAAAAAACAGATCATTATATGAAAGTTTTTCTTTATCACAGAGAGCAGTTTAGCTTTATTTTCTAAAGAAGTTGTGTCATTCGAATTCTTACGCGACCGGTTTAGGTTGGTTGTGTTATTTAAAAAATATATGTGGCAAATACAGTCGTACTAAACTAAAATTAACTATACTCAGCTAAACTAACTTGTAGCATAACCCGAAAATTCAATATAGCTAATAAAACATTCCACCACTGGGCAAGAAAGGAAGCAATTTCCACGCATAACCTACCGGTCTGGTTGGTGTGCTAGAAACGTAAGTACCCTTCTTTGGTCGCAGTAGCCGCCTGACCGAAGGTTTGCTTACAAATTCTGTATGCATTGCTAGTCTCCTTATCCGAGTTACATGTGTCAACCATTCTAAGTTTCGTGACTTCATTTCCAATCAGGGATAGCTGACTTGTCTAAATCATCAAATTTATTATGTGTGTTATGTAAATTACCTATTTATTTCATATGCCTGAGAGTTAAACTTCTGACTTTTCATATTGTTGTGTTTATATTCGTGCTTCAAAGAGAATATGTTTCATAACCATAAACAATAGTATGGAAAAAGATTATGTGTGTGTGTGTCCCGTGTGGTGGCCGGGAATTAGAATAGCCCCATCGTACCCATGCGTGTCGTAAGAGGCGACTAAAATGGGGACCCAGTGCCTGGGGGTATAACTGGGTCACCCTGCCTCCGGGGGACATAAATACGGAGACACTGGAGAAGGAAAACTCATATAAAACCAGGTCCACCAGAGTGGTGGTTAGGCAAGAGGCTAAAAACCCCCTCCTTTAAAACATTTAATTGTTCAGAAGCCCAATGAAAAGGGAGGCTAAGGTGAAACTCAGAGGACCATAATGCCATAGAAGAAGAAGAAGAAGAAGAAGAAGAAGAAGTGTGTGTGTGTGCGCGTGTATGTAATGCAGGGAATAACATTCAATATGGATCCCACGCTATCGACTAGCATATCAGGCTGTGAAGAATTCATTTCCTACATTTCGTTCTCCTCCCGTTCCATTATGTGGCATCAACTAAAGGCTTATTCACACATATCGACAAGACTTCAGAAGGGTCCACTTTCGTAAGCTGCGCGCAACAGAAGGAAAGTGTTTTTCGTGAATAGGAAGTACAATGTAAGCAACTGACGGCGTCATTAACATATTTTTAAAAATCTGTTCACTTTTCTGTGTGAAATTGGCAGAATGTAATCTCACGGTCGCCATGTATGCAATTACTAATATACTATTGACAATTTCTTTACAATATTGTAAGTAAGTCTGTAATCATCTCATACAAATGTAACATGCCCAGCTGCTTCCCACTATTTACTGCCACGAAATCAAAACATTAGTATACCATAAATTCCATGGGCTGCCATGTTGGTGTGATTGTTGCCGTCCAGTGGCTTGTTATTACTATCAAGTTTCATAGATATTAGTTTAAAATTCATTAAGTGTACGGTTCACTGGTCCACGGTAATGTTGCATCCTTATTACGAGTACAAATAGGCTCATCTCTCCTTCAGTGTAGCATTTCAGATTAAACTTTCGTAGGGAGGAAACGATTAGCTAGCAGGAACGGCAGCCCGTGAACTCATCGCGCATTGGAACCGTATCACACACCGTACGAATAAAGGTAACGGTAAACGCGTCTGACGGACTGGGCGTTCTTCAGGACTTCAAACTGTCCACCCGTCTCTCGCGCTGCACCGGTTCGGAACAACCCAAGCGAGACCTTGACCTCTAACGGCCTCTCTCGGAAAACATAGGTGGTCGAAATACTGTAGTTTCGTGCTGCAGCACTGCCTTGGCCTCATTCAAATGTTCTGAACACTGCAACTGATGTGAACCTAACGGCGAGACAGTGCCTGCCATTGACACCCCGAGATTCTCATGGCAGTGACATGAAAAGTGCTGTCTTCTGGAATGCGACGTCATGTAGATTTTTAAGATAGGTCCCGAGGTTTCAGAGGAACGTGCTGCCTCCTTTTTCAAGTTGGAGAGAGCTAAGTATATTATTTTAACCTTAAAAAGGAGCAAATATTATGGAGACGGAGAAAAGTACATGACGAGAATCACTGTAATTTGTGTCAGTCACAATGTATGTAAGTCGATTAAATGAAAGAGGGTAAGATAGGCAGGGCATATTGCAGACATGTAAAAAAACAGGCAAAGGTAGTGGCACTTCTGCTTAATTAATTAAACGCCTCGTCAGGAATGACGTGTAGTGGAATGGAGGTACAACTCCATTACGTTTAGGCACGTTTGCATTCCTATGGAGCTCCTATCAAAAATTCCGTTCGTTCGTTCGTCAGTCCGTCCGTCCGTCTGTAGGCATGTGACAACTCGAGAAAGGCGAAATTGATTATCATTAAATTTGCTATTGGAAAATTTTACGAAAAGTTGTCCAACCATTTCGACTTACTTTGATTGAGATCGAACAGTCTTAGCGACCCCTGTACCTGCATGAAAACCTGCAAGAGTCTCTGTCCGCACCTCTAGCTTAACGTTCTAAATAGTTATTAGAACTAAAAACGTTTGGGACAAAAGCTGCGCAAAAGAATAAAACATACGTTATGTGTTAAATGGATTTTCTGTCTAAGCCTTAAGGCTTTTAAATTAATTAGAAGTAATGTTACGCTTACATTTTCGAACTGTCATGATATTGAAATTCAACAATGATCTTAACCGAAATTAACCCATCCTGCCATGTAATGCAAATAAAAAGCTTTTATTGTGTCTAAATTCATGGATTTTATTTTAATATATCCCTTTGGAGCTTGAATTGAACATGTATTGTATTTTAAGTTTCAGCCATTACCGCGCAGTAAACACTGTCTCCAAGGAAATAAACGCTGTTTGTTCTGAGACGAGTACAAAACATAAATGCACAGTGTAAGCGGAACGTCCGTCTCTCTGTCCGTCCGCATGGAACACAACTCGGCTCCCACTGGACGGATTTTCATGAAATTTAATATTTGATTATTTTTTGAAAATCTGTCGAGAAAACTCGTCATCAAAATCTGACAGGAATAACGGTACTATAAATGAAGAGCTATGTACATTTATAATGGTATCGTGCTGAATTCTTCCCAGAATGAGAACTGTTTCAGACAAAAGTTGTAGAGAAAATAAAAACATACATTTTATGCCCAAAAATTTTTTTTCCGAAAATCATGCCGTTTATGAGATAAGGTGGAAGAATAAGGTAGAGCGAGAGAGGCCACAGATGGCAATGTAATACGGAGCATGCACTTTGGATGCTGGATAAAGAAGGCTACAGACACAAACACACACACTCAGAATATCTAATACTTATTGCTTTTCCACGGCAACAATGTTTACGCGAATGCGCCTCAATATTACGCTCTACATACATTGCCTGTCTTGTTCAATGTTAAACATATAAAGTAAGCACTCGGCTTTAAAGGATAAGTAACCAAATAATTAACTCCATGGGGCAGAATCCTTCTAAAGAAGATAGCAGAAGAATGCACAAATTTTCCAAAAACTAAAAAACTACATAAAAATTCTAGGAGCCAGAAAAGTGAAAAGAAAAAAGACTTATAATGAGGACGCAAAAACATTGGGCACCACCTTAAAAAAAAACTCAGTCACCCAGGTAACTGGCACCCGGCATTTCTTCACCACTGAGCTAGCAGTTACTCAATAAAGAAATTTCACGCATTTTATGGAACCTGAAGGTTCATCACCTTGGTTACAAGGGCCCGCCACGTGCCTCTATCCTGATTCAGATTAAGGCAGTGCATGCCACCCCATCCTGTCCTTTTCAGAACCATTTAAATTTTATAAAATCACTCAAGCCTAGGGCTCTAAAGTGGACTCTTTGATTCATGTTTCCGCGTCAAAATCCTGTATATATTTCTCTTCTCCTCCAGACGTGCTACATGCCCCACTCGTTCCATCCTCCTTGATTTCATTACCCCAATGATATTTGGTGAAGAGTACAAGTTATCATGCTCCGCATTATGCAGGGTTGTCTAGCCTACTCTTACTTCCTCCTTCTTGGACCCAGATATCTTACTCAGCACTCTACTCTCGAATGCCCTCAGCATATACTTTGCCCCTTAATTAGAGAGACCACTTTTCGCACTCGTATGAAATAACAGGCGAAATTGTAAACATATTTATGTTTTTGAAAGCAAACAGCAAGACAAGCGATTCTGGACGTCAGTGGAAGGATAATGTTAAAGAACCTGTAGAATATGCGAATGATGGTGCGGGATTGAGGATAAGATCCAATGGCGGGTTTCTGTCAACACAGCAATTAACACTCAGGTTACATGAAAGTGTATACTCATACATTTCGTGACCATCTGAGCAACTTTAAAGTTTTAAAGAGCGTATCTGCTCTGTGGAGTTAGTTACGTTTAAGAATATAACCACTACATCTTTTCGCAACATGTCAAAAAAGTAACAACAATCGAGATAAACATCGACGATGCCCAATACCTGACTAGACCGCACAATCAATTGGTTGTGTCTTACGCTCGCTGTGAACACAACACAAGATTTCATTTCATGTGTCGTGTATCAGTCCTGTCGATTGCAATATCGAGATACAGTCTCTGAGCCCCCTTCCAGCCTCCCACAGCGAGCGTGCCATCAAGTAGATTGGAGTGCTACTCTCACAAGACAGATTTTACTGAAATATTAAGGCGTTTTCCTCCGAAGGCAGGCACTTTTTCATGTTTTATTTTTGTAATACCAGTTGACGTCAGATTAGTGTCACAGGATTTTGCGTGTGGCAGACTGCTGCACCCGCCTCCAGAACTAGGACTTTTATTATGAATTTGATAAAAAAAAAAGCATTACCTTTTGACCTAATCTTAAATTTTCTCAAGACTTACAACTAAACCCGAGGTGCAGGACCTTCCTTCCACAGATGGCAGCAATTTCGCTGTTCCAGGAAACAAGGTGCAATTACGGAATCCGAAGATTTATAATTGTGATTAGCAAGTTTTATTATTGGACCTAATTTTTAGCCAGTTTAAAGGAACACATCTTAAGCAAGATTTTTGGAAGGAACTCATGTCTCGTAAACCTGTTTGATGAAGAAAGTAACAGATCCCATGATGTAGAATCTTTCCGCAAAAGCTACTAGTGAAAATATGCCCTGCCTTTATGGAAATCCCACGTTTATTTCCATGTTTAAAATAACGTATCATTTAAATGTAACTCAGCCCACATCATTACACCTCATGTATCTATTATACATTTCCATATTATCACCTCATTTATGACTAGATCTTCCAAGTGGACTTTTCCGACGAAGCTTCCATTCGGAATCCTTAGGCATTTTACATACTTCAGTGCTTTCCTCCTTGTAAAATTTTCACTATCGTATATATATATATATATATATATGTGTGTGTGTGTGTGTGTGTGTGTGTGTGTGTGTGTGCTAGAAGGAACTATAAATATTTATGTCCTGAGCAAAATTCGAAAACGTGATTATCATGTCAGTGCTTTCTACTCTGCACCGTTTAGCGATTTTGGCGATAGTATGGCGTTATAGGCCGATCCCAGTGGCCGCTCGGTCTAAGGGGTGGGTCTGCGGCCGCTCGCTTGCTGGGACTGCGGGTTCGAATCCCGCCGTGGGCATGAAGATCTGCCTCTTATGAGTGGTGTGTATTGTCAGGTAGAGGTCTCTGCGTTGCGCTGATAAATCGTCCAGAGGAGTCCTACCGATTGCGTTGTGTCTGAATGTGATCGTGAAGCCTCAATAATGAGGAGGCCCTGGCCCACTAGGGGCTGCTGCGCCATAACGGAAAAAATTGCTTTGTAGGTAATGCCGCTGCCTTACTCTGTCCCTGGGATTAGAGGCACAATACAGCTACCGGCAACACAATTATCTGTCTGTTTGTAGAATCGTCCAGATTCTTGTCGTACATGTTTCGAGTGGAGACACGTACCGGCATAAGGGCACTTCAGTCGAAGCTACTGATATGGTAATGGTGGAAAATATAACTACATGCTCAAGGAAACATAAGCTGAAGACATTTTAAGAATTGCATAAATGGATGCACGGATATAATTAGATGGTTTATGCGAATGAATTTGTATTGGGTAGTTAGGGCGCAAGGTGAGTACCGATCTATACATGTGTAGGTGGATAGATATGTGGGTAGGTGGATGGACGGACTGTTTGACAGGCGGACGAATAGTTAACTGGATAAATGATTATTGGTGCTAGGCAGGTATGTGTGTAAGGTAAGCGTATAATCAGGTTCGGTAAGGATATGGATTTCTTCTTTACAATGTTAATCAGCCAGACAGGTTGATGGCACCGTTAATTTAGGCCACACCACATACAAATTTACGACAAGTTGTCTGTCTATATGGCGCCGGATTCAGGAATTCACTACTGGGGAAAAGAGGCGATAGAAGTAACTGTATTGTCGAATAACTACCAAGTATCTGGGATTAAATTATAATCGTACATACAGACGTGCAAAGCAGTTTTTGGAACTACCTGCACAAAGCATAATTACTTTCGAGAAGCTGATGGTCGTTGAGCATTTAAAAAACTGCGCCTTTCTAGAAACCCGACGGTTCATAACAGTGCTCCATAAAGCCTCACAGAACATCAACTCGGGTGAGCCAAATTCAGTTAAAGACTTCATAACCTGTTTCTTCAAATCAAATTTGAAAATTATCTTCACGTCGATGCTCAGATCTTATAAATAGTCCTTACCTTCAGCCTTAAAAAATTATTTCTTATCTCCCCTATGCGTACTACATGTGCCACGCATCCCATCGTACTTGATTTAATCGTCCTAACAATATTTGGTGGACAGAACACATTATGAAGCTCCTCAATATACAGTTCCGTTGCAAGTAAAATAATAAGCATATATTCGTATTTTTATGTTTATTTTTGCCGTTGATAAACCCAAATTTCAAATAAACTTCATACGTAGCCCTACATTCATTTTTCTTTTCTTTGATTATGATTGAATACAATTCAAATAATTCGGGCCGGTTGTACTCTCCTTTGGTATCACTAAAAATGTAATTGCAGCTGCCATTTTACTTATAAAAACATTATAAGCACATACACAGTGAATACAGAAACATGAATGAATTAAATACCGAGACCACACAGGCTATGCAAAGTAATAAACGTTTATTCGATCCACAAAGAAATTGAATTGAATATTTGCTGTGCATATATTTATTTGTTAGTAGCCTATCAGTAAAGCGTTGATTATAAACGTAATATTTTCATTAAATTAATAATATAAATCTGTCTTATATACACAACAAATATTGAACATAAATAAAATTCTAAGGTCAATAATATTAATTTCCTCTTTGCAGTTTTCCTTTTATTTACTTAAGTGTATCGTCATAAATCGCACACCCTCCAGGGCTAATCCTACCGACTGGACAATCACGTTACACCGCAGTGTCTCCTGCTGTAACGTGAGATTGCGTGCAATGAGAGATGATGGACAGAACTCAAACAGAAAACAAACAGAGTCAAATACACACAGTTTAACTTAACAATTAAAATAAAATTTCGTCACCCAGATCATAAGGAAATATCAAAAGTGACATTTCGTATCATAATATACAAAGCCCCCTATGATATTCCTTGCAGTTTAAGCTTACTTGCAGGCCGCTTGTAATATCTGACGATTTACAGGTAAGCTCTACGAAAAATATCAATTGTGACCTTACGTAAATTGAGCTTTGTTATGGGTCAATAGGGCTAAAAATCGGAAATGACTGATAAATTTCAGTGAGAATCTCTCCATTAAATTAAAACAAATATTCCACAGACAGGCTCTGGTCTTGTGTCACAGATAAACAAGTGAAAAGACAGAAATATATTTCGATAGATTTGTGCAAGGACCTCCAATAAAAATGTTATCATAATCAGCCTAACATTAGTCGAGTTACGAGATGACGAAAAGTCTTTGATTTAATTTTCTCGGAGTTTGTAAGGCTTATAGAAAAGTGTGTTTTATTCATATCTACTGATTTTTTTGGAAAAGTTTTCGTTGCGACAAATATTTGCGAATTACGCTTGTGATGCGCGCAGAAGAGCTTACAGTTCTTCAGGTAGTGTCCTTTATTCTTATCCATTTCTAAGCAAAACTGGAATGCCCTACGACTTTCAGCAAAAGTCTCTGTTATCGAATTTTAAACATAATAGCAAGTTACTCTCAGACGGACAGATCTGACCTTCATATAAGTTTCCTGTTTCACTTTGTAAAACACTCTAAAAAGTAATTTTCGAGACCGCAATCATAAACTTTTATTTACAAGTAATTTACAAAATTATCAAACATGCCTCTTTCATCTGTCAGAATCCTGTAATTTTCTGCAACTAATGTACACAAATTTTATTTCTCACTAACTGCACAACACATAGTTTTGATGCTCCTACATATTTCGGCCATGGACTGCGGTTATCTCTAGGAAGCTAGTGTAATTCAAGACACATGCAGCGTGTTATGCAACTTGTGAGCCGTAAATTGTGAATTATATACATGTGGTATCACTCCACAACTAATTAACATTATTAGAATTTTATTAAAATTATAATGCAAGTAAATACATTAAAAGTTATGTAAAATGTTGTATCCAAACATTTTGTAATAAATTTTTTTTTCTATTTGTGATGGAGCCGAGATCTGAAATTTTTTAGATGTTCAGTGTGTACTCCATGAATGCACGTACTGCACTGCAGCATCAAAACTATGTATTGCGCAGTTAGTTGGAAATAAAAGTTGTCTATATAAGACAATTGCACGCAACATGTATGATATTAAAATTGTCTGTAACTGAGTTTTCATTTTACTAACTCGTAAGCCGCAACCCCCTAAATTACTTTCCCCTACCCCTGACAGTTCGCGATCCGCAGTTTGGAAAAGAGTAACAAAGGTTATTTTATGTGTGTCGGTGTTATTTTCGAAAGTCGTTGCGAACCGTTGCCCAGTACAGTAAGTTAGGCTGTATGGGACCAGAGAATGAATTGGACCATTTTTAGGAAAACTGCCTTGCAGCATTACTGGTGGTCTTGTGATCTCTGCTGCCGTCTGCAGTGTTTCTCTGAAGCTTAGAGTGTTGTACAGGAAAAATTTTGCTTGAAGAGAAGAGCGTTTTTGAGAGATTAATTTTTATTTTGAAGCTGGTGTTTCAAGTTGAGGTATAAAGAATGAGTATCTCAACATTTGTATATGTTACCACAGGTGTTTAGGCAGATATGCCATACTGAAATGCAGTCTCTTGCAGCAGTTAGTGAGTTTAAATAGTATCCGGGTAATAAACGGTACTGTCACACCATCAACAGAACTTTATGTTATTAATAATAATAGTCACATCATCTCATGGCAACATGTTTCGATTATTTTAATTTATTTTCACGGTGTGAAGGTACTGTTTATTATTATAGGTAGCATATCAAAATAGTGCTGAGTTATTCTCAGCGCCAGAAGTGTTATTAGTAGATTGTAAGTGATAGCAAAGCTTTTATATATTACTGAAGGATTTCGGGTTAATAGTCGCGTTCTGGGAAATGTTAAAAATTTTTGTCCTACATGCTTTGATTTTAAAATATAATGCCAGCAATTTTATGAAGTTCATATATTAAAACATTTATACGAATACATTTTTCTTCTTCTGTTTTAAGGAGGTAAATAAATATAAGAGGAAGTCAAGAATTAAGAATGTAGCAGAGCTGCTCAGATTACCACGAGCATGCCTGCTTCGTAGAATTAGTGCTGAGGATAACGCCATGGTATCGAAAGCTGGTCAAACAGTATTACATCTGGCAAAGGAAACAACCTGACAGCAAGAATTTTTCGGAGTTGTGAAGAGTTCTGATGGACAAGAGGCGATGTCCTGAAGTGCTTATGCAGTGCAACAGAATACAGAATAAGTTTCTCCTCGAAGAGAGAGAGGGAAAGGATTGGTTTCTTAATTTCGTGAAGAGGCATTCACTTAGCCTACGGCTGCTTGTACATGTGAGAATAAACTCTCGACAGTCCTGTCGGGATTATCTAGCAAAGGTGGTCCCGACCTTGAGGGCTAAACAAGAAAAAATAATGACTTCTCGAAACTGACTTCAGTCACGAATGACGCCTGTGTTTTTGATCGGTAAAACTCATACACAATGCTGATCAAACAGGGTGTGTTTTGAATAACCGTCGGTAACGACTAAATATAACTTTATAGTTGACGTTTCTGCCATTTTCATAACGACAGAAAACGTGTCACCAATTATTGCAGGTTAAAGTCTCTATATATGATAGCATTTGCAATTGTATTTAGCACCAACGCGTTAGTTTGTTGATTGCAGGTGCAAAGTGTAATGCCATTATAAAACTCTGTGTTATTTTGTTTCGGGCAATATTTTGTGTCCTTGCTAGGGCTCACAATAGGGCTCACAATCATTCTGTACGCTTTTGTGTATAAAGAAATTTTCTAATGCTCATGTCGAAAGGTGTTGTGAGCTTGCTAATAACACGGAACTGGCACAGATTACTGCTTGATAGCTGACATGTTTGCATTGGTGATGCAATTTCAGATTCCGTTATTACTAGGTATTTCTTTAATAGCTCTAGAATTCCTAGAAAACCTCACAACCTTGAAGATGTATTCCATTCACGACCTATACGGAACAGGTGACGATAAAATGTTGTCTTCACAGGGTCACTACGTGGGGAAAATTCTGAGAACGAAATTTCCACTTAAGGAGACCAACAGGCAGGATAGTTTAATAGGTATATGAAAACTGTAGGCTATATTGTCAGAACAGTGTGTGTTGGTTAGTTGGGGCAAGTGGCGATCGGAATTTTACAACTTAAGTCACACGATAGCCATTAGGTATGTGTAGATTGTATACTGTTAGACCAGTGGCTTTGGTTGTTTATGTTAACTGGCGATCAGAAGAAATTCACAGCTTATTTCCTACGGTAACAATGAAATCTTGGGGTAAACTGAATAACAAGAATAAGTTTAAATTTGAATAGTGTGGAAATGTAGACCTCCCTGAGCAGAAAAATTAATTTTCCGATTTCGTAGAAAAATGGAATATTTCATAAGCTAAGAACTGTCAAATTTCCATGTAAGAACCCTTACAGTGGAGTCCGATTTGTTGTACCCCTAGGTTTATTTTGAAATATATTTTGTGTTTGATGCACCCGATGCTTTGCGGTATGTCCACGAACAAAGTTTTGTGTAAGTTCTGGTTTTCATAGCGTTCCGCTAACATAAAGGAAAACCTAGAAAGCAGAGAAACACATAAATTTTACGGTTTTACTAATAAAATTGTGTTGCCCAGCCGAGTCACATTCCTGGCGCCATTGTTTTCTTTTTCCCAGATAGTGGGTTCTCTTCTTGGACAGGATGATCCAGAGAGATTTATTTTATTTTCGTGCTGTAAAGATAGCGCTGTGTGTAAGAGTTATCAGTGGGGGACAGACAGGCGCCCGGCTGCATTAAGGAATGACAGGGTAACGGGATAAAATGGGTGTTCAAAAACACAGATATTTCTTCTTCTTCTTCTTCTTGGACTCCTTGAAACTTGAAGATGAAATATCGAGAACCGCTAACCCGAAGACACAGCTTCTTACACCACAGAAACTTAATACGTAAAACATTGCTCTTTCGTCTTATTCACATTACTCGAAAATATCTACAGAACTATTTAATAGCAAGGTACTGTACTTCATGTGTACCTCATAAAACCGAACACCTGTAACACTGAATGTAGATTTTGATCATCACTATTAGGTCCTTTACGAGATTTCTGCTTAAGAATTTCGGTCAGGATTTAAGGTTTTCGTGTTTTTACTGTAGCACAAACATCCAGGTTCGACCACAAGCTAAGTTATTACAAGGGAATATTTAGATAAAATGTCATCTTTCACATTATTTGGTATATGAAATCAGAACATGTGTTGGTTGGAGATTGGAGATTGGGGATTAGCCTCATTAGGACTTGTGTGTAGCGGCGACCTACTCACGAAGAATGAGGTCGGAAAACCATTGTTTATTGTCAAAAGAAGACAGTAGACTGCGATGTTATCCAGCTAAGAAATTCGATGCTTGGAAAACCAGGAACGCCGTAAAATTTCGAGATCCGAGGTTGTGCAATTGTGTTGGTTTTCCTGTACCTGGTGTGACTGATGAAATTTACATAGTTTGCTCGAAGTGTGAGATGAGAGGAGAATATTTTTAAACAATATCATCCGGACCAAAGTAGATAATAGGAGAAGTAATTGGCACTTCTACGCAAGAAAAGTCTTTCTTAATGTGGAAAATTTTGAATTTAAAATATCAGAAAGGGACAGCGTACATAATACGTAAATAAAGTCAGGATGGGACAGTGACATATAATACGGAAATAATGTTAGAATGGGCAGTGATGCATAATACGGAAATAATTTGCTTCTAAACACGAATTGTTCTGCGCTGGAAGAATTGCCATAGCCGTTGTAAAATAACTCTTCTTCAAAATTATGAGCTTGGACTCTGTCATGGAATTGTCTTTGTTGGCGCAGCACAGATAAATCGAGGCTGCTGAATCAATATGTCCATTTGTTATCACCTTGCCTCGGCTGCATTATAGCACAGCTTCTCGTTATACAACACAAACAAGAACCTACACGCCTGGAAGGTAGACAGACTATCCAGACTGCAGAACTCATATGTTTTCGGAACAAGAAAATATGTACTAACCTTGATTTCAGGCTTCCGCCGCGATGTTGATGAGATCAGCACTCTTCTGGGATATTAGGGTCAAGAGTCTGGACTCTTGATCCTTGAAGATGGGACCGATACGTTGTGCCGAAACGTCGATAAATAATTACCACACGACGCCGCTTAATATCCCAGAAGAGCGCAGATATCAAGAAAAAGTGTAATGTTGTATAATTCCCACCCCGAAGCAGCTTTGGAATAATCGGAGGCCGATAAGTACTACAGACAGCCTTCCCATTTTTTGTCAGAAAGTGGTACCTGTATTTCCATTTAAGGGCTAAAAACACCTGATATCTGTTAATTTTAGGGTATATTTTTTGCGTAACACTGCTTTCAGCGAGTAATGAAATAATGACATGCACACGTTTAGTTGAAGTTTATTTCGCAAGGCGTTCATAGCACAGATCATTATTTGGTTTTGCACATTGCAAAAATGGAAACCTATTTGCATGTTTTATATTCGAATCTACAGCACGGATTTCGATTAAATTTGATATATGGCAGTATACAGTATAAATTATGAAAAATATTTTATTTTGGTCGTTGATGTTTTAATACAGACCTCAAATCGAATTATATTACATAAATCCTCTGCGTAAAAAAAAAGAGACTGATAATCGTAGCAAGCATTGCCTTACGCAACTCATGAAGCCTACCTTCCTTTTGCACATATTTACAATCCTGAAAAACTTGTGTCGTTAATATTATAGAATCCAATAATCACATGCAATTTGGCCCACAGGTTAGGGTGCTTGATTCGTGTGCAGATGACCATACGATCGAATCCTAGTCAAGCATAAAATATTTTGTTATTTGCAAATTTGAATGAGGTGTTATTACTATTGTTTTTATAGAACTTGCTGTATTACCTTTACCTGCCTACAAATCTTCGAATATGAAACTGAAGTTCTTACCGTAGCCATATTTCTAATTGTTAAACAATGATCCATGCAAAATTTCTACAAGCACTTACGCTTATGAAATATTTCCTTATCGTACTTCACTTACCCAGATCCAGTGTTTCATTAGTCACCACCATTAAACCGAAATGATGATGATGATAATAATAATATCTCAAATGTACGTTTTCTTCGGCAAAGACACTCTGCTCTTACGGTCAAAGGAACACGTGACTTTAGCACAACACGTGAAAAATGAAAGCAACTAATTAAACAACAGCTGGGTTTTGGTTTCAGATGTAAAATTTATGTAAACTGACATTAAAATTCACACCATATGAGATTCGAGTATATTTACTGTTTACAAAATAACAAACACTTTCAGGCGCGTTCATAAGCTTCTCGAGCGCCTATTAAAATCGCTCTATCTTCCCGTACTTCTCTATGCATATAACAATTCTAGAACCTCTGAACCTATCCTCATTAATTTTATATTGGAGATATTAAGCGGCAAGCTGACTAAGTATTAGACCTCACACTAGAAAAAGAATGAGGCCTTTGACAACTTTTGTCATTTCTGTCTTAAAACACAACACAAAAGAACATAATATGCCAATTTATATTAGCTATTTGTTGGTTATGGAAAGCATACGATAGTGTGGACAGGGAGAAACTGCTTGATATGCAGGGAGCCAGAAAGGCGGGAGAAGATCTTTAAAACGCGTTAAAGCCCTTCATAAAGATAGGAATAAAGGAATCCATGAATAACATGGGCTTAAGAATATTATACCTGATAATGAAATAGCGATGATTTTGTGTGCATGTGATCATTAATGATGACAGAGAAAAACTGACAAAGATCCTCAAATATTGTAGTTGACCTGGAAGAACTGTATGATACGAAAATATTCACAACCAAGTCCAAAGCTATGGGCATCCGAGTAAATTATACAAGGAGTGTTAACACAGTGTTTAAAAATTTTACATTGTGTTCACCTGCACCTTGACATTAACTTTCAATTTCTTCAACCAACGAATGCGCTTTTTATTCCTGTTCAATTCACCCTACATATGTTTCGGCAGTGAACAGAAATAAAAAGGTGCATTCATTGGTTGAAGAAATTGAAAGAGTGTTTAAAATGAAAGTCACTGAGCGAGCTACGGCCATAATATTTATGGGGAATTCAATCGACAACAGTAAACGTGAAGACATTTTGCAGTTTTTAAGGAGTGATAATATACAAATGGAACATTACGAAGGAATTCTGGAGAACAAACGAGAAAAGATATATGTATAAGGTTCAGATTTCACAGTATTGTTAGTAAACCTACACTAAGGAATGAATGGGAATGCTGGACTCTGGGTAAAGTACAGAAGTGAAGTCTTAAAGCTACGCAAATGAGACTAACACCATTAGTTTGCGTAACAAGAAAAGGCCTTGTTCGAAATGAAAACATTCAACGTAAACTTGGGAAAGACAGTCAGTAGCAGAAACATGTGCAACGGATGCCAACAGATCGTCTAGTAAGTGTAGCAACGGAATATATAAACTGAAAGGAATTAGCCACAAGCTCTCCACAGTGCGATTCCTTGTTAAGAAAAAGTTGAAAATGTTGTGTCCTGAGACGTTTAGTTTCGAGATACACGTCACCATCAATCGGCAGTGCTGTTTGTCGCGACGATAAGGCGCGTTGTTGTGTGTAGTCAAGGCACTCAGTGTACAGCAGGGCTTGTGATCAAATGATTGTGGAATTCATACAGCATGAATCCAGCAACATGCACTTCCCGCTCAATTCCTGCAATATTCGAGCTAGCACTGATGCACGGGATTCCTCTCTACATTATTCTGGCCGACGTCATCCAGACGCTAATGTGTTTCGGCTTTTGGAGCAGCGTCTCCTTGACACATGATGTGGAACACCTACGGCATTTGAGAATGCAGGTCGCTCACAGACTGTACGGGCACCAGCCAATGAAGATGACATAATTGCAGCTGTGGAATAAGAGAGCGAAGGTCAGATGATGTACCATGGTAACTGGGACTCTCCCAGCCAAGGGTTCTCGTAGTGTTCCTTGACAATCCATTGGATCCATGTCCCTTTTGCGAAACTCATATATGTTTCTAGATGATCGTCCTCTACACACATTGCACGTGTAAGTAGGATGCGCCCATGGTTTTACCCTTGAAAAATTGCGTGATTTGACGGCGACGTGTATCTCACAAACTAAGCTGCGTAAAATCTTCGACTTATTTTTAAAAAAGGAATCACACGACGGGGATCTTCATCGCGAATTTGTTTTCATCATGAAAACACAGAGGATAAAGAAGCATGGGAGGTTATGGGATGTATGAAAGGGCCCATATGCTTTGGTCCAGACGACGAAATATCATGTGAAATGCGAAAAGTAAAAAATAATAAAGTAGAGTTGTAAATGTCAACAATAATATGTTTTATACATAGTAAATAAATTTTTCTGTTCTCTAGACAGTTCTTATCGGCTCCAAGGCCCACCAAACTTCCTATTCAATGAGTATCAAGGACTCTTTTACAGTGATCCAGTTCCCGGGGCGTGGATCTGAATGATGGAGGACTACCTCTACTACCTGTAGGCCTGAATGCCCTCATGGCATGTGCAGGGACAATTTTATCTTCCCCCCCCCCCAATTGCTCGACAGCCCCTTGGGGGCCTAGGCTGCCTCATTTTTCGAGGCTTCACTATCACACACTTTTTAGACACGCCACACTCGGTAGGAATCCTCTGGACGAGGGACCAGCTCGTCGCTGAGATCTCTACCTGACAACACTCACAACAGACATCCATGCCCTAGGCGGGATTCGAACCCACAATCCCAGTAAGCGAGCGGCCGTAGACCCACGCCTTAGACCGCGCGGCCACTGGGATCGGCATTTTACCTTTATCTTTTACTTTTCTTTTTTTACTTTTTATAGAAAAAATTGGAAAGAAGTCTTTGAAAGAATAAGCTACAACAGGGTACCGAAACAAGAATATTAGCGAAGGGGAACGCGACTGGGAATTTCTCTAAAGACAGGCAAGAAGATTATAATTTGTAATGTCTGAGCAGCTGGTCGTGTCATAGTACTGCGGAATATAACGGCAATGATAAATATGACGAAGATATAATGAACTTCAAAATTAAGTGCAAAAAACGCTTAATAGAATTTTACTTGTAATTTCACTGGCTTAGACTTGCTAACATGGCCATATTTAAATTAAAACTTCATTATTATGATCCTCACAAATTTACATGTAATTAATTTCATTTAAAGAATGAACCCTGAATGAAGTACATGGTAATTTATGATGCACTGAAAATAAACAAGATTGCTTATTTTGAAATTATAATTATTAAAATATGAGATGTGTTTCATGTATGTGTACACAAGTAATTTTGGATAATATTTCTGAATTAGATACGTTACCTCTTAGTCGAAACTTTCCTCATCTGTCACACACAACTGAACAGCATTTGTTGTGAGATATGGACTTGTGGCACAGGCTGTACACTGCTTGCAGACGTACTACGACGTAACTCTTCTCCTTTAAAAACCTAATAGTAAACTTTTTGTCGGATTCAGACTTGTAATTGTCTATGAACGTACAGCCACTTAGTAACCATGCTTCTGCTTTGCTCGCCGATAGAATGAGCGTACAGGAACTAAGCTTGCAGATTCGCAAGAAAAGCCTGCAACACAGCTGTTTTGTGCCCGGCACGCATGCGTATATCCTGGCCGCGAAATAACCTTCAATAATCTGGAAAAGGAAATCCTGCAGCTTTAACGTTAAACAGCAATAAAAACAGAGTAAGGAAGCCAGCTCTTGGGTTTTATAACTGCCGTAAACAATACCGTTCTGACGCAATTCAATACGATTCTAAAGGTGGCTATTTAGCTTGTACACTTGTCCAGCATCTGTAATTCCAAAAATACAAAAGTGAACATAACGTTTCGAAAGCAGATTAAGATTCCGGAATATTCTCTTTTCCTTTTTAAATATTTTCAACACTGCAAGACAAAGTCCTAAATACCTGTCTGGATTATCAAATGTATCCACTCACAGTAATAAATAGTGCGAAATATCTATCCGACAGGTTTTCCAATGATGTCTTCACCGTGAAAACTAATCAACTATTCACATAAGCCGGGGTAGGTCAGTCAGTATCGTAACTGGGTTATATACTGGACAACCAGCCTTCAGTTCCCGACAGAAGCAGAGATTTCTTTTTTTCGACACCGCGTCACGATAATTTCTAGGGCACACCCTGGTTCTTATCCAATGGATACCAGAGAATTTTCCCTACGGTAAAGACGGTCGGGGCCTGAAAATAATCATTCACTCTCATTTAGTGTTGAGATACAGAATGTGTGGATCTATACATCCATCTCTCCATGTTTGGTGCTTAATTAAGAACTGGAACAAATTTGCCTGTACTTATCTCTGATATTAATAAGATTAAAATTTATATCGTATCTATTTTCACTGGCATATTATTAAACCAAATTAATTTGTATTTCTGTTTCCTGTATTAGAAAGAGCTGCTGTTCCACAGCAACTGGGATGAGCGGCAAAGTTGTGTTACTTAACACAGATATATTGTAACATGATACAACTTTACACTTGATTACAAATGACGTTATCTTGATTAACTTAGTAATTCCACCTAGCAGAGCCCTTGATAAGTTAATATTTCCTGAGTTTCCAAAAAATTTCACCCACTTTATGGAACCCGAAATTTTATCAGCGCCACTCGTCCCTATCCTGAGCCACAAATCCAGTCCACAGCCATCCATCTTACTTCTTCAAGATACGCTTTAATATTAAATTACCATCTACGCCTACTTCTTCCAAGTAGCATCTTTCCCTCACGTTTCCCTTCGAAACCCTGTATGCTCCTCTCCTCTCTCTCATAGTTACCACATGTCCCGAACGTTTCATTTTTCTTGATTTGTTTACCCGAATCATATTTAATGAGGAGTAAAGTTACGAAGCTCCTCTTTAGGTAATTTCCTTCAATCTCCTGTTACGTCTTTCCTCTTAGACTCAAATAGCTTCATCGGCACCCTATTCTCGAAAACTCCCAGCCTATATCCTTTCCCTAATATGAGAGACAAAGATTCGCACACGTACAAAACATGATGCAAAATTAGAATTCTCTGTGATTTACTCCTTATGTTTTTACGTATCCAAAGGGAAGCCAAAGATTTTGGACCCAATAACAATAAGCTTTTCCCGAATTTCAGCTCTCTAAATACTTTAATTCAAGCAGTTTTGATTTCTTAGTGCTGTTCACAGATATTAGACATCAGCCATATCATCTAAAGGTTTATTAATTACCTTTACTTTGTGACATTGTCTTGCATTATGTCCATGAAATATGAACATATGCTTAGGTTTCTCAGCAATTATTTTACACGTAGGCCAACCTTCTTACTAGTATGTTGTTTATAGTTTTATATTTTTCTCCAGCAAATTAACTTCATCATCATTGACCAAAAGAGTATATGTCCATTCAATTTAAATCCCTCCTGGACATTTTGGACCTTCCTAATGGCATATTCTGAAGTAAATATTAAAGCAATGTTGATGAAAAGCCTCTTCTTGTTTCAAAAAATTATGAGTAAATAGTCAGATCCTGTAGCCTACTAGTTGAAATTACGTACATACAGGATTTGCATGTCTCAACTTGGACTGAAGCAGCCCAGTATACCAGTATTAAATGTGACACTCATTTGTCATCTGGAATCATTCTACCACATTACTGTAAAATACTATCACTTTTCTCTCTATTTCTTTGCTGGTTATTAGAATTTAAAATGCCTATACATTTTTTGGGACACTGCTTATAAGAAAAATTGTGTTTGTTCGGTATATCATTCCCTAATAAAGGATAAATAAAAGTCTGTCTAAACATTGAATTTCCGCTCCAAATTTAAAGGGACTGGCCACTAGACAAACGTTTATTAAACTGTTATGTGTTTCTCAGGTCTATATATCCCGCGTGTCTAACAGTTCATGACGTACAACACGCAGAAAAGAATACAATCATTAAAATAACATTCAGTGACTATTAAAAATCAGTAAGTATTATGTCAGTTTAAATCCCTGCTCTTTCTCTGTAATGTAAATTACAGTAAACAGGATGATTCGTATTCGAAAAGCACCCAGTTCAAATCTCGACAACTGTCCTGAGACGCTCGATTTTCACATGTTCCTTACTTCCAGGGCTACTAATTTTAAAATGCCTTTGGTGGCGGCAATCTTTCTGACAGTCCAGTATTGCGTGTAGTCTGATGTACAGGGACTAAAGTTACTCTCACAGTTCTAAAACACTACTCTCAAACCATAACGTCGTTAGAGGAAAACGTGGGGCACGGAAGTAAATCACATGCATTAGAAACCTTGTCCTTGGATGAAAGTGAGTGGTTAATCGCAAGTTCCTTGACGAATTTAAATACTTGATAAATAAGAGGAACGAGAAATTTGTGAAGTGTTTTTCACTAGCTGTGAAGATTCGAGACCCAATGCAAATACTGCTATTTAATGTCGCTGCCACAAGAGTTAGCCAAAAGAACCTGCAGGGAAGAACACGAAAATATCGTCTAAGTAAATTCTGTTTCTTTTATCTGAACGCCATATTCCACAGCTACACGTATAAAGTATTATTATTATTATTATTATTATTACAGTAGGCCCTCGATTTAACGGACTTCGGATTTAACGGACAAAATATTTGACGTGTTTAATTAAAATAAAATTGGTTCCTGTCGTAAATTTATTTTTATATTTTTAACACATGTTTTAGTGGCGTGTATAAATTACTGAATGTACATTATAATATTTTATTCATACTTGTACATTATAATAACATTTAATACATCCTTTACATTGTAAGTTCATTATTAATATGCGTTTTTAAAATACATTCGATTTAACGGACTTTCGGCAATAGCGGACACCCCTTCCCCCAATTAGCCCGTTAAATCGAGGGCCTACTGTATTATTATTATTATTATTATTATTATTATTATTATTATTTAGCACTAAAAATCTCTACAGTAAAACCATCATCTTCATTCTGTTCAGGGGTTCTGTTCCCGGAAGGGGCAAGAGATATATTTTTCCTCCAAACGATCCAGACTAGCTCGGGATCCCACCCAGCCGCCCATTCAATGGATACCGGAGTTTATTTCCCGCCGTTAAGACGACCCGGGAGTGGATCCGACCACTCATCCCCATCTGGCACCAAGGTTAAGAATGAGTGGAGGGCTACATGTACTCTCCACAGTTCCATATGCCTCCATGGCGTCGACTGGGACAACTTCACTTCTTTCTTTTCGTTGTTTCCAAACATGCAGATACACGGCATGCCGCTACAGACGACACTTCCATCCATTTCACGTTCTCGCAATCATTTACCCTAAAATCTTAATGTTATTTTCCATTCTCCTGCGTTATCCAAGTTGTCGGTGTCCAACAGATCTCGCCATCAACATTCTGCATGCACTTCCTGAGCTTACAAGTAGGTGCCCATTGTAAGCTCCGTGATTTCACTGCCCTAGCAATAATAAATGGCCTGTGTCAATTAAGAAATAAATATTCCATTATAGTTATATTAATTACCAGTACAGTAATAACTATTTATTAGGACATATACGTACGCAGCAATTTTGTGTGGACCGTACTTACCCTACCAACTACCACACACACCTTGCCAGACATTGAGGATTCTATTTGCTGTAACTATTCAAGCCTGTGACAGTGATTAGGACGGACTAAAAAGGGGATGGAAATTTTGGGATTACTACTTGGTTTTGAATCAGTTCCAATTTTTTTGTGTGCAGCCACTGGGTTAAAAATAGCTCTTGGAGCTGTCGTGTCAATAGTCCTCCAAGATTTAATTTTGTGACTGAAATAATAGGTCGTTATGATCTTGGACTGGGGAGCGTGCAGCGCTATTGATCCGTCTGGACCGCTGCGTCTCAACGACTGAGAGGAAGGGAGGAGCAATGACCACACAAAGGGTACCGAATTGTCAATTTTGTTAAAACGAAGAGCTCTGTATAGCACTTCATAGTACCTCATACGTACACAATCAATCTGTCTGGAACACAGATAGAAGAAACTCGCTCCGCGTCCGAAATTGATTACTACCATCCTACATTTTTATAGCCTAAATAACTCCATGCAGCACAATCCTTCTTGGGAAGCTAACAGTTGCTCGGAAAATCATAAAAATTCTCCGTATTTTATGGAACCCGATGGTTTATTACTGCGTTCACAAAAGCATGCCACTTGTCCCTATCCTGAGGCAGATTCTTCGAAGTTCGGAATATCATGTCCATTTCCCATTGCTCGAGTCGTTTCAAATGATTTTAGGTCCAAGGCCCTGTGTAGCAATAGGTAACGTGTTGATTATGTTCAGTAAGGGGTTGGTAGCCACTCGCCCAACCTCAGCTGGAGGACAACCCCTTGTCGGCTGTAGGGCAAGGGGCCATATAAAGATCTCAGAGTAGACGGGGGTAGGGTACTGAAATCGATCTTAGAAAAATAAGAGTGTGAAGATCTTAAGCGGACTGAAATGACTCATTATAAGAGGGCAGCTTTTATGACCATAGTCCATGAATTCTCAGGTCTGAATATGCAGGGATTTTTTTATTTGACGTCACGCATCGCTCTACACTCAGCCCGTTCACGTAACAGCAGGCAGCGCAGTGATCACCACTATTCAAATTTGCTGTGAGTGGGGCTCACGCATTTAATTTGTCGCCTGTATATTAACTTCTTATTCGCCAGGTTTAAAGAAGGTGTTGGGCATAGCTTCCTTCAGCTTGCAGGCATGCGTCACACCTGAAAACAAGTTGTTAATCAAAAGTAGTCTAAGTTATGCTCATTAAATTTAAAATTCTATATTCTGAATGCTTTATTTCTTATTCTCTCCAGTACGAAGATTATTACTACAATCTTAAAGTCTAAAGTTACACGGATTCAGAGCCGGCGAACAAGGAGGCCACAATCCTCTGATTATTATTCTGTCACGAAGAGCACTTTGTAAACGAAATACAGAATTGTTTGTTTTGTGAGCTTGTCCCTGTTTTTTTGAAAAAATGCATAGGTTGTCTTGTAACGGGACAGGTGATGAAAAAGTAGCGGCAGATTGCGCGTAATATTTCGGTGTGAATTTGTGGCCCTCCCCCCCCCCCCCCCCCAAAAAAAACGGGCCCAATAATCCTTGTTGCACTCATAGAAAACCACACGCCAACCGTAACATCATGTAATGGCACATCGTGGATTAACGCAGTAAACCTTTCAAGTAGATAGTTCGCGTCCACTGAGATGAACCAAACTTCACTGCTAAACCACATGGGTGTAGGGTCTATTGTCCACCAAGTATCCCATGATGGTACCACTTCACAAAATTCAATCTTGTTTCATGATCTGTGTTGCAGATTTTGTGAGTCATACTTCTTATAGGGAGGAAAAGGCAGAGGTTTGTTTGCATTTCGTACTGATGACGCAGACACGCTGTGTTCTGTGCAAGTCGAGCCACATATTTTCTTGGAGATATCTCCAATCTAATAGCAATTGCGTTCAGTTTTTCACCAGTTAGCGTTTTGTCGTCTGCAAGTTCTCTTACTGTCTAAAATGTAACCTGTTGCTCATAACCCCCTCACGTATTTGTAAATCATTATCTGTTTGGTACAGTCGCATTAAGGAATTTTCTTACGAATTTACTGTAACAGTTCTTGTAGGAGATGTATTTAGCGTATGTATCGTACAAAAAACACACACAGCTCCGATGGCATCCGCATGTAGATTGCAGATAGCGTCACACGGAACTGACAGCTTTATGATAGGCAGCTTGGACCCGACCTGGTGAGTGGGCTTGGCGCAGGACCGCAGCCAGGCCACGACCGAAGTGGGTGTAGCGGCTTCCAGGGCGGGGGCGTATATGTACATAAATTTATGTACGTATATAATGGTCTATTATACATATATATATTATGTATGCATATGCGTTAAAATTGCCTTTGTCAGGACCACAAAATCAACACGTCAGTTACGCAATGCGCACTATAACATTGCACGAAACATCTTGCATATACATACATTTTTCAAAATGAGCAAATCACATATCACAGTCGTATGCTTCATGGGTGATATCATGTGGCGTCAGCTTACCAAACTGTAGCCGAAGGTGCCAGACACATGCCACAATACATAGAAGGGTCACAATGTTAGCGGAAGCGTCTGGGCCATTGCAGACGAAAAAGTTCGCTGCAGTGGAATGCACTAGAGCACTCTAACCAACGCACCCACGCTTTCGCAGTAGTACGCGTAACTAGAATTATACCGCATTCTTTACGTGTGAACCTATCATTCTATCTTTCGCTGCTCGCGCTTTCTGCCAGTCGCATCTTTGCCTTTTTTTTTATGGCTCGGTTTCAAGATGTCCTAGCAGAGCTAGCATGTTTGTCTTTGACATTTTGCAAATTCCTAGTGGGAGCAGCTAGATTTGTAGTGGGTGCAGTAGTGCACCCACATGCACCCCCGCTGGCTTAGTGTATAACACAAGCAACCCAACGAGAAAAAACTACAATTTTGGACATACAAATTAATCTCTTTATAGATACGGATTTATAGACTATGCGAATTACTATGCACCGTTCAGGAGAGAGTTAATTCCTTCTCTGTATGTCGCAATGAATTTGAGTAACGGAACAGGAGAGAGAACAGGCCAACAATGACAACAAAAACAAATGTAAGTTAGTTAGGTACAGTTAATTCATCATTTAATCAAACGATTATTGTTTTATAAATTATATTGCACAACCTTCTCTATCAACGGTAATACAAATTACATGCAGTTATATAAAACAAAGTAGAATAGAACAGGGCAAAGATCCATGTGAAGTAAACGTCCTTTATAATTTATTTAGTTCCTACGGGAGATATTGGTAGCATTGAACCAGTGCGCGGGAAGGTTCGTGTTCGGAAAATTCAGCGCGATTTATACGATGTTTTGATTCACGCTTGCTTTGTAAGGTAAATATAATTTCTTTGCCATTTCATTTGACTTTCAGCACATAATATATAATGTCTAGTGTTTGCAGTTAAGTTCTATAATAAACAGGCTCAATCACTCTTTTTAGGTTAAGCGCTTCGTCAGTTACCTTCCTCCCACATGTGAATGCAAGCACCTACCGATTCAGTTATCTAGAGACTTTGCGGGGCAAACGCCCACATTCACCAGTGGCGCACGGATCTTTAATCCTTGATTTGTATGTTACATTTCCGCTTGTGTTGTGTGAACACTGAACACTGTCGTCTTACCTTTCTTTTATATTTTGAAGTTTTGTGAAACAAAATATGGCCCTCTGTTATTAACTGCTTTCAATTTTACACTGTGAAACTTGTGGGTTTTTGCCCTGTATGACTGAGACTTGTGTCCGACCAGTGGGGTGAAGATCCCATTTCACACACTGACAGTTAACATTGATTTCTGACACAAACTGTACTGTTAATCACGAAGTTGGTGTGGAAAAGACGGCTTCAATAAACACAATTTCAGAAATAATATATGTTGGTTTTCCTGTAATCAGTGTCCAGGATAAAACATGTCAGACCTTAAATGCAGAACTTTGCCCCATTCTGCTTCATTATTCACTGTCTGATGAATACCCTATTTTAAAATTCATTACATTTTATAAACGTATGTTATACAGGTGTCACTTTTATCATGTCCCTGAGGATGGCAGCTGTCACGGGATACCCCAGCAGATGCAGGCTCTCTGTGCAACACAACTGCCATGCTGAGGGGCACAATGAAAGGGATAATCTGAATAATAGAAAATGAACACACATTTAACCATTTATAGCACTGATGTACTGATTAATAACATAATGACATTTTATTGGCTGCTGTAAGTCCAGGTGTAAGTGTGTGATCTCACATATTTTGATGGCTCTGAAATAAGTCATGGGACAAAAGTTAAAATAATTCACTTGAGCAACAGATTTTGTATGCCTACAACAAAGTGTTTGATCACTTTAAGTGTTAATGTTCACAAAAGTATTCTGAGTAGAAAAATCAGATAATATGCTAATGAGTGCTTTATCAGTAATTTTCAAAATGTTGAAACAGAAGCTGCTAATTGTTATCAGACATACCATTAATCACATCTCATACACTTCTGATTGGCATTACTGTAAAGCACTTAACCAGTCCTGTGGTTTAGTAATGTGAAAAGAATATTCAATACCAGAAACTGTACAAAGAAAATCAAATGCTTTTGCACCTCCAAGTCTGTGCATCTGCCAAGTTATTCATTACTGATTGTGGGGAATTAAAAATTATAATGTTTCTCTAGCTTCCAGTGGCTGAAACTTAGTTTCAGATGTTGGAAGAGAAGGGACCCCTGCCCCCCACCACACACACGCTCACTCTCTCTCCCTCTCTCTCACACACACACACACACACACAGAACATGGACTACATCATAAGCCTAGTTTCTTTCCTGAAGGAAAGAAGGCAGACTAAAAATAAACAACAGCACTTTATTCTAATATCACCGTGCATTTTTGAACATTTTTTAACCCCTGAAGATGGCTTATCGATAAGCCGAAACATATGTAGGGGTTTTTATCTAATATTTTAAAGAATATTTTAGTGTTCTTTAAATAAATAAGTGCATTTGGTTGGTGTAAAACAGTATTAAAAAACAACAGTACTGTTTAGGTAAACTTCCAATAGCATCAAACTTCTACACACAGCATAAATTCTGACAGTAAAATTTGGTCTACACATCCTATTGTGACACAATATATAAAAGGGAAAGTAAAAGAACTGTCAATCACAGCTCACTTAGTGTGCTAACAAAAATAATCCAAGATGTTATTCAACATCAACAACAGAAGTTCAAAATCTTTCTTGCATCTACAAACTGGAGGATAAGAAATTGAAATACATAGATTTTGATAAGAAGTACCAATTTTAAAATAATAGTTTACGTATTTTAACAACAGGTTATGCATGTTTTGGAAAGAATCGAATAAAAAACATTATAAACTGTTTTAAACTTCACACATTCCTGTACAAGAATGAGATCTTAGTTGTTCACATATGAATTTTGTGGTGCTATATTTTGTCAATATATTTTTCATTCATTCTGTAGTCTGTCTTATGACAGGTCCATAGCCTCTTCCAAAGCAAGTTTTCCATTGAGTGCGATCTAGTGCTTCCTCTTTCAATTTCCAGTATCTTCTCTTTTCCTTAAGGTCATCATATTTTTATAAATACAAGTATTTGATGATGACCTTGTAAGGCCAAAACATGTACGTCTGACATGAAAGACTTTCCAAAATGGAAATATTCATTTGTCACATCAACAACCGCACATTTCACACATAAAAATATATTCTTATATTGCTCCTACATGTTCTGGCATTATTTACGCCATCTTCAGGGAGCTTTACACCAACATTTGTAACTTACTAAAATATAATAATTGCAAAGTAATTCGTATCATATTACAGCATTCATGCAGCTAGTGTCAACATGTAGGTTTCTTAATTTGTGATTAAGATAGTAGAGACATTTTTAAAAAAATAAATACAATAAAATGATAAAATAAAACTTTTTTATGGTGCCTTCATTAATTCTTGTTGAAAAGTTGTATGTTCATATGCTGTAGTTTTTTCTTTGCATAAAAATATCTAATTTTGTCTTCAATCCTTAATGGGCCTTGTCCCTGTATGACGTGTTTTGAGTTGCATGTAAGAGGTGACCTTTTATGTATCGAATGTGTGTTTGTTGGTGTGATGAATGAATATTTCAGTCAAGTTGCACAGAATAAAGTGTCAAAAAAATTCCAAAAGTGAGTTGTGATTGATGGCTCTGTACTTTCCCTTTTATATTTTCTGACAGATTTCATCACAGTGTGCTGGACAGAGTAACTTTATGAAACAATGTTCACACTTTTTTCAGTTTCTTCTTGGAAATAATTATTATTATAAGATTCTAAAAAATAACTAGTTGTACACTGTGGTTCTCAGTGGGTTGTACATAACTGTGGTAATAATCTATGGCCCATATGATTTCCCACTATAACCCGTACGAAAAATATTAATACATATTTCAAAATGCTCAGATATTGAGACAGTGATAAAGAAACAGTTTCAAGGAATTCTTGCATTTGTAACCTTAAAATAAAGCACACGAATATTCATTGTCATATTATTAATTGTATTAATAAAACCAATTGTTTCTGATTTAAAACCCTATGAAGTTATACAAAAGAGATTAATCTTATTGTTACCGTTATGACTGCCACCTGGTCAGGTGTATGAGATATTTATACTGGGCTCATGCAATACAAAGGGCTGGTCACCATTAATATATTGGTTAATCTGTATATATGAAAGAGTAAGCAGTCTCTCTCACAAATCAGATATTCAGATGCTGCAGGTGGATGCTAGTCACAAGATGTTTAACATATATGTTGTTTAAAAAATTTTTGTACCTATTCATCACTGTTTAACACAATTTCTTCAACATTTATCTCATTTAAGACATTAACCGATTAATATACAGCATTCTCAATGCTTGTATCTGGGAGGTATTTGGTAGTTTTGGCTAGGAAAATGGATAAAGTAGTGAGGTGTTTTGTGTTTTGCCTCAGTCATTAAGGGAAAATGTTGAGTTAAAATCATAACCATCCTCAAATTTCACTCAGTTCTGAGATTTACAGTTAATAAAACACCCATGAATCAACAAAGACAGATAGTTGCTGAAGTTGTTTTTTGCATTATAAATATCTTTAGGTTAAGCTGTTGATACTCATAACACATAGCCCAGTAACACTTGTCTGAGCTCTCTGTGATACCTTACACCTTAAAATCTTGGCATTCTGGTTCGATTCTCACTCAGTATAACAACATGCTTAATGGTCTATCCTCTGTGACTGCTATTAACCAGGTGGCCAGGCAGTTCACCATGCTGTACAGCTTGCTGTACATGCCATGACATTAAAGGTTAGTGTGAATGTATGAAGAAGTATGATGAAAAGCTGAGGTTATCCATTTAGTTTATGACACAGAAGTAACTGCTAACACTATGCAGCATTGTATGAGTTATGACAGAATGATTATGAATAATGTACAAGGAGGAATATCAGGCAAGATTTTTACTGAAACATATGAACAGATCTGGGATCACTTCAAGTCATAAGCTGAACAACTAAAAACAGTGTCTGGCTACTGTATTAAAGATTTTCAGAACTCAGTGTGCTTTTTTTATACATACATGTATTATAATGGATTTGCTTTATAATTTAAACATTACAACATTTTGTCATTACTGTATTCATTTCTTCCTCTTTTCATCTCATTCTTTCCTTAACCCTTTAAAGCCTAATGATACTTACATACACTGTCAAGTTTAATGGTAAACACTCTGAACCTTGCCCACAGGGTGTATTTATGTGTTCCATATCATTGTTATAATAAAAAGTCATTATTTCTCAATATGGCAAATCCTCACCATGCATGGGGGTTACGTTCTTTAAAAATCCTGCAAGTGGTGAAACCATGATGGACAAATTTAAGACCTTACAGGAAAACGGGCTTAGGAAACCAAATATGCGTGAAATGTAATAATGTATCAATTAATGAAAAACTCAAAAACATTTGTTAGTTAATAATGATTCTGGTGTTCCTGGTTGAAAGCTGCCTGTCCAACTGAATGACATAGAGGGCATGGCACAGAACAAGAAAGAAGAATTAGGAAGAAAGAGGTTATCTTCAGTTGCTTTGCCTTCTTCTGCATTTTCTTATACACTTGCTTGTACAGTGTCATGACAGCTTCCATCTTCCAGCCTTCCAGCATCTTTCAAGGAAGGGGTCATGGCAACTTACACAAGAAATTTTTTCACTCAATGAACCAGTGGCATTAATCCTTCCCTTGATATTTGGCTTCCTTTTTTTATGACATGAATCATCAATTCCTTATGCCACATTTGCTTTCAACCATGGCAATGTTCATTCCCCTGTCCAAATTATGTAGCATCTCCCCTTTCTCTAACAGAGACATCACATTCCTTTGCTACAAATGTGACTACAAATGAACTAGAGACCCACACTGCCATGCATGAGGGTTGCCCTGCAAAACCACATTGTCTGAACCCACAGACGGGATGGACTGCTGTACAACATTCACTCATTGGTCTTTCTAATGGAAGCAAAATATGTTCTCTGTGAGGTACATACCAAATAAATAAATATATAAGGGGTGATTGAGAAGTTTCTCCACAGTGGATATAGTACCAATGCAGGATAAACGTTTTGATCACTGTGTGTATACAGCATATTTATTTTAGTCTTCAGAGCATTAATTCTTAGCAAATAAATATTCTTATGATTTGCAGCCTTGTGAATTTGCAGGACACATTACAGACTTCCAAGTAAGATGCCTGTAGCAGTATTGCTGTAGGTGTTTATTGGGGAGGTTCTTGCTTCAAAATATCATCTCCATCTAGGTCCAACTTTAGGAATGACTATACCTTCATTCCCCCATACACCTTCATGACGTGCACATGGATAACTTTACTTTTACATGCTTCAAATCTCAGTCAGGCTGCTGGCTAATTTGACAGTGAGTTTTTGTGGATTTCTTCAGTTGCTGCATGCAAATGATCATCATGTAGGTCACAATAATCTCCTTCCTGATCCTTATGCACCCTTACTCAACATTCATGTTAATGTTGCTTCTCATGCAATGCTACATAACTCATGAAAGTGGACCAGTGTTGTAAAATAACATAAGAATCATAAATTGCTACATAAAAGTACCTATTCAAATTTTAATGTTCAAACAGCTGCAAGTCTCAGACGTGAAACAAGAGCTATGTTGATAGTCCTGAAATTACATTTCTGGTCTTACCATAGTGTTGAATATAAGATACTATCAGCCCAGATACACTGCAAAACATGCCAGAAGAATGAATCTGTCATGTGTCAGTCTGCTTGGGAAACTTTTACAAGCACATATAGGCCTATATTTCACACATTTAGAAATATTGAGAGTTTAAAAACGTGGCAATGAAAGACATGCTCTCAAAGTCAATGTCATGTATAAATTCAAGATGGCAGTGAGAAAACAAGGTCAGTTTTTTTATTCACAATGTACACACTCACTCAGATAAAAAATACAGACCACATTCTTCTGATTTTCAAGTTGCTCGATTTGGACTTTATAAAATTTCTCAAAAGTGATTCATTGTACGTAGACAGGTACATGAAATAAATTATAAATGTCAATAACATACAGGTATGTAACTTATATTCGAAACATTTTTCAGTAGGCCCGGTAGCAGACAATAATGAACAGCAAAGCAGAAATTATACAGTGCAGTACATCTGCTGGTCAATAACCTTTATAAGCAATCAAGTTTCTGCGGTACCTGTACTCCCATAAAACAATATATTCGTATTTGGTATAAATGAATGAAAAACTAAAAAGGGGCGCTGAATCACACACTGTACTGCAAGCAGTGTATTTATTCTCATTTTTAGGTAAAAAGTAATGTTTACACTATAAGAATTTTCCTTTTTCTATCCATTCATGCATGTAAAAACACATCCTTGATAAAAAGATGGTTCTTGACAAAATGTAATGTAATTTCAGTGAAAAACTGATAAACTGTATTTTCATGTTATATAAAAAAGCCTAATGTTATTTTACATGTATCTGAATAAATATTCTCTAAATTAAATTATTTATAACAAAACACTGTAACCTTTAATAGGACAGATATTTCATATGGTGTTAAAGTTTACTGACAAAGAGTAACTCTAACTTCAAGATTGAACAATAAAAAATGTAAAAACCTATGTACTGTGCCAAATTCATTACAATGTAAATATTCTAATTCCCCTAATCTCAATTCAGTGCCATAAAATTTCCTTGGATCATTACACATTCACAATGCTGTCACGCTTGTTGTCGCCATCAGACTTGGGGCTGCTGAGTTGGGACTTGAACATTAGACCATGACCTTTTGCTTTCAGCTTCTCTTGCATCTGGGTCAGCATGTCTTGCATGCGGCGAATCTGGAGCAGAAGCATGAGAATGTAGCAGAAAAGTGCTTTAGGCCCTAGGCCCTACACAAGAACTGTATCTACACCTATTTAAAGTATTTGGAGTTGAATGAATATATAAATGAATGAAATATTGATTGATGGATGACTGAATATTTAAATGGATAAATATAGGTGGGAAATTAACAGACAAATGACAGGAACAACTGATGTAAGGATGAATAGTTGGATGAAAAAGAGGATAAACTGATTAACAAATTATGTATGGATCATGAAAAAAAGTCATGATTTAAATGTCGTGCATTGAATATGGGTCACAATTAAAGAGGTTTTCAAACACTGTGTCACTGAAACGTATGCAGCAGCTGTGGCTGCACACTTATTATCTCAATTACATTATCATATGAGCAAAATTTCATAATGGAACTCTAGGGAAAATGAGACCTGACTGTACTACTTGTCTTTGCTCTGAACATATTTCATTGATTTCTCTTCTGTCTCTGTAGGAAGATTACATATTTTAGCATAACCTTCTATATTTAATTTCACTTTCAATTCTATATTCATTCACTGTTACTGTTATTACCACATGGTAAAATTTTTGTAAATGGAAGAATTATTACATGCACGTGTTTCAGATTTTCTTATCTTTTGGATTTAATTTTGTATTTTTCATATCAAGATTCATGTTTTATTTCATACACATTTTTCATACTGTGACAGTGCTAATAATAGACATTACGAAGTGCTTTTAGGACAGCAAGAGGTAAAGTTAGCAACAACAGTAACAAGTGATAAATTATGAATACAGAAGATTCAAGTCTTCTGGAATGTGATACTATGTCACTGAGCAAGTCATTCCCGACATTTTGATCCTGAAGACTAAGGCATTATAATCCTGTGAAATGTTGGGAACTACTCGCCAAATGCTACAGCAACACATCATCTCAGAAGGCTTGAATCTTAAGCAACACTGCTGTGAGAGCTTCAAATTTGACGTGTGGATAACGCAATCTAACATATACCCAGTCAAGAAGTGCACCTGTTACATAACAATTCAGGCATATTTGTATGACTAAGTTCCAGTCAATGAGAACTAAGTTGTTAGATGTGGTTACCAATTACATTTTAATGTTGTTTATTTTAAGTTAAAACATTCCTACTGGCCCGGTTTTCAAAATTAAGTAACCTAAACATATGGTAACTTTCAGTTTATATTTTCCATGTTAGATTTAACCAAGATCCATTCAGTGGGAGATTAATTTTATGTAAGATCACCAATGCTATTTAAATGGGCATTTTTTGTTTTAAAAATTCTTTCTGGGAACATTTTTCAGAATTTGAGAACAGAAGTTAGATGTGGCCAGTAATATTCAGTGTATATCCACGAAGCCTGATTTTATTGAGATCTGTTTAGTAGGAGCTGAGGTTTTATGTGGTTACGTGATCACTAATGCTTTGTAGAAGGTTTTTTTGGAATTTAAAAATTACTATGGGACACAGTCTTCAAAACTAAGGAATTGTAGTTTGTAGCCACAGTGCCAAATTTTATCAAGATCCATTAAGTGGCACTGAATTTCTTCATGAGGACAGATAGATATGAAGAAACTAATGAGTGCTTTTTACATATTATAGTTGCTAGCACAACTAAAAACTGTGATAATTTTCAATTGTTGTAATTGCTGTAAATCAACAAATAATTAAAAATTACGTTTCACTGATTAAGAAATCACGCAACTGACAATCAGAAAACAGCTGTTTATTACAAACAAAATTTCTAATGTAATGTATGAACTCATTTGTGCATGCCAAGTGTAATATTATTTAAACCACTGTAGCAAAATGCATAGGAGTGCAATGAGTTGTGCCATTGTCATTGAATTTTATTGTGACAGTGCTGTAAAATACATTGGAAGTGTTAATTTTTAATTTGTTTGTTCTGTAGTACCCTTTTCATCTGGAGGCCCTAGGCACAGTGCCTGGAGGGCCTAAGTCATAATCGTCCTAAAAAAACAAATCAGGACTGTAAGAAACAAAACATAAATATTTGAATTTTTTAAATGAGGAATACATTTTGTAGTATGTCACAACCTAATTAAGATCTAAGTACAAATCTAATGCAAGAGATTCTTAAAGTACTCCAGATCTTGTCACAGTTTCTAATTCAAATGCTCACGAATTGAAGTTCAGACTCGTGAAAATCGGTGTTCATGGAATTACATTTGCCTTTACAAATGATTTTGATTGGAACACAAAGTGGCCATGTTGAGAAACTAGTATGACCACCATTTAAGTGCCAAAGGGAAGAATGCCTTGAACCATTTTTAATAGTTTTGTCACATTCGCCAATTTGTGAATGCAGGTGACAGAAGAGTATCACAATTACTTACTTCCTCATCTTTCTGCAACAATAATCGGTCTGTATCCGTGATGCTGGCTTCAAACTGAGGGCCTGAATCTCGCTTCAACTTGCTGCAATTACAAAGGAACAGGAATAATCAAGATAGCACATTAGCATCAAGGGAGAAGGAGGAGGAGGAGAATAATAATGATAATGATAAGGAGGAGAAACAGAGGAAGAAGAAGGAGAAAGGAGATGAGGAAGAGGAAAAAGAAGATGAATGAGGAGGAGGAGGAGAAGAGGAGGAGAAGGGGTGGTGGTGGTGGTGGTGGTGGTGGTGGTGATGATGATGATGATAAGAGGATGGAGGAGGAGTAGGAGAAGGAGGAGGTTATTCTTTGGCAGTATCATATTTCTTGATAAGGTGTAATAATAATTAGTCATGCAGATTTTATTATAATACAACTGGCTACAACAAAATTCTGCATATGAGTTCAGCATTTTCAAATAGTGTAAACCACAAGAAAGCAGTTCGGTTCTACAGAGTTTTAATGGTAGTAGAATAGAATTCCTTTAATCCCAATGCTGATACTCAGGAAATCCTGATACTTTGGCAGTTGGACAAGGTGTTCTGTAAGTGTTGTACAGCAGTGCATTCTGAAAGAAACTCCATGACTGGGCCTATGATAATTGAGAAAGTTAAGTCTTTTTTATGATGGAATTAAAATAATTGACAAGTGCGCATTCTCTGATGGCTGGCTGCAGAGTAACAAAAAATTACCTGTAAGAAATTAGGTCAGTGTAGGTAGTGTGATAATCTAGAATATTTGATAATCCGGCACCTGCTCAGTCCTGTTGGTGCCGGATTAAAGGACTTATACTGTATATTGCATTGAGGATTGCTAACTTCTGAACTTGTTCTAGATATATATCTACTATATCAATAACAGCAATTTGATTACTGTTTCTTGAAAATGGCCATCACTGCCAGTTACTAGACATCAGCATTAGCAATGAACATGAAATTTTTACTAGGTGTGTTCCTTTACTTGCCCCTTCTTCAGATGGTTTCAGATGGACTGTAGAGGGCCATATGCAGGCAATCTGCAATAGAGGTGGCTTGTAACTTAACGGTACCGTTGCTCATTGTCACTGCTCAAAATTACTGTTACCCACCAATGATGTTTATTGGAACCACGTGTTCAAGAAGTCATTGGATTACTCACCTGCTTTTTGAATATAGAAGTGAATAAATGCCTTAGTTAATTCATAATCCCATGCAACAAGCAGCAAAAACGTTTTTGTTGCAGATAGTAGAATACCCCTCTCTTCCACACCCCTCCTTCCCTTTACATATAGGGTTATAGATGTACCAGTGATCACAGTCACTGCTTAAGATCACTGTTACATACATTCAGCATTCACTGGAAGGGTAATGACTGAAAAGTCACTGAATTACTCATCTCTATGTTGATCATTTATTATTCAGAACAGAACAGAATGTTTCAGTAAATGGACGTATTTCCATGCTTACATGTGAAGGTGAGAATGCACGTTCCTTGTTGGGTCCAGTAGGAGATAATCTTTATCACTGGACAACAGAAATCAGTCAACTATACCTATACAAGCACCTAGGATCATATTTTGTCAATGGGAGATAAAAACAAGACAGGCAATATATGTATAATGTAACATTGTGTCACATTTGCTTAATATTTATACCTCCTTGGTTATCCTCACAGCCTTATACCATACCACTGGAAGAGAGCACTTTCATGGCGATTTAATGTTGCTGGCAACAATCAAATATATTTAGGTCTTCATGTAAAACACCTGATATGTTTGCCTGATTTTAACCCAATCTGGATTTTCTTGACACATTTTCATGAAAGTTCCCAGTATCGATATCCACACAAATCTGTCAAGTGGGAGCTGTGCTGATACATGTGGGCAGATGGACGGATGGACAGACAGACATACAGGCTGACAGACGGACGGACAAGATGGAGGTTATGGGTGCTTTTGTGACTATGCCAGCATGCCTAAAAATTAAGAATCAAAGTTGTGGTGATATTGATGAAGACCTAAAACTAAAACGAAAAATAAATCCAAAAATGAACGCTTAAAACTGAAATTGTGAACCCATCTCGTGAATTCTAATGTGGAAGAAACTCGAACTGTTATAGTACTGTCACAGTCCATAAGTGAGAGGTTTAACATTGCTGGGACAAGGGTTAGGCAGGCAAGTAGGTGAGTGATTCAGTGATTATCAGAACAGTGATAGCAGTTGTCAGCTGAGAAACCATCTTCTGTGGTTGTGCTCAAGATGAGATGAGTCCTGGCTTGCTTCTGTTTCATTACAAATATACACTGTATTGACTGCAATATATCTTTTACAGATCTCTCCATGTGTGTACAAGTTCAACTATGTGTTTCTACACCCAAAGGAGATTGCGGCAGGAAATGTGTTCTGCAACAATAGCAGTCCAGCTGACAGCCAAGGTAACTCTGTCCATTGTCTTTGTATTGCTTTTCCACCACAAACTCAACAATGGCCAGAGTTATGAGTCCCATATGGTACCTTCCACATGCATCCTGTTTGGCAGAATACAGAATCCACAAATCAAAATATACAAAATAAGCATAAAGAACACACCAGGTACTAATGGACTTGTAACTTAGTAAACTCCATGTGGATATGGGAAATATTTCCACATTAGCTTGGCCAATTAGATTTGTCAGTCTTTAGGTGATGCAATGGGTTGTGTTGCTCAGATTATTATATAATTCACTACATCAAGTTTGACACAGCATGACTTGTATATTTCGCTTATTTATTGGTCTTCCTTTTTGCTAAATGTTTCAGATATTTCATTTGTGTAAGAAACCAGGGAACTTACCATTGCCAATAGTCTTATTATAACCATGGATCTAGTGATCTATACATATTTCTACAGCACTTAAGATAAAGTTAAATGCTTATAATAATTAAGGTAAAAGCATGTTTATGAACCTCTATTGTCATTCAACTTTGCAGTGTGGAATATATCTTCTTATAATCTTCATTTTAAAAATGTTTCAGTAAGTTGTGCTGAGTGTTTCTAACTTACTGTTGTGAGTTATGTTGTATGTCAGGTTTGTCAAATATGCCATCTGGGCTGATTACTCATATTCCTATGCCTGCTATTAATTTCAGTTTGAAAAATCTTGGCTTCATTCCAAACCATTTGATTTTCATAAGCATGATGGGATAGTGTTGATGTCTCTAAAAGACTCTTTGAGACTGCTCCAGTGTTCCTGGAGTCACAGTCTCCCTATTTCACCAACACAGCTTCTGCCATATGCACAGGGAATGTTATAGTCACAATGTGTCATTTACTTAAGGTTTATTTCTGGTCTGGTTCTCATAAGCAAATCCTTAATGTCATGCTGTCTTGTGAAGACCGTTCTAATGTTGCCTAAATTCCCATTCAGAATTGCTTTTTACATAGGGAATGAACACAGAACGAAGAGGCTTTTTCTCCGTTTACAGATAACTGTTTTCATGGATTGAAAAATATAGCTCTTATGAGTACAGAAAGTAAGAGCACTCCAGTTTTTAATACACATTTTCCAAATCCATTCTCTCCAATTTTACATAATCTAATGGCCTCAGTGATCATTCATTGATGATAAAAATCTTATAGGAACAATTAAAATTTATTGTATTTCTTATTCATGCCCTTAAACATATAATTTCAGTGATATGTCTTGTAAACAATGTCTCATCAATGTAACTTGAACTCTTTTTATTTGAATGAACTTCTTTATTAACGTTTTAAGTAGCTATATCTGATCACACAACACATTATATATGATCGAATACTGCATATGCATATATTGACTAACATTATAACCTACACTTTCTTTTTAATAAAACTGAAATGATCACAAGTTGTTTGTATGTAATACAAGAAACCAATGGTCTTCAGTAGATAGTTATTTTATCATGTAGATTCAAATGTACTGAAAAGTTATTAGCATTACTGGGAATCATACATTCTTTTCCTTGCTGAATGGATTGTACTGTAGAGTCTTCACACAATAACCAGAGTTGTACACAAGCCATATGTCAATTAAAGTATGATTATTATACAGTCAGGCTACATATTTTTATCTGATGGGACATAAAAGATTATAGGAAAGCCAGGCAGTTTATCATCCTCATCTTCCAAACATGTGTTAGACCACGTGGTCTCTTACGGTCTTGAGCCACCGTTTTGCCGGATGCCCTGTAGCTGTACAGTTTATAAAATCAAAACTTCATGAAGTACTATAACAAACATTAGATAACACTGAACTTATGAACAATGTTAATAAAATAATTTTAATTTATGGTTCATTAACTTATATACACAGCTAACATTACTTTATAAAAGGAATGATTTATCATGACCCTGAGCACAAAAGTACTGTCAAATAGGAAGCCCACTCTTTTTTCAACCAAATACTTTTCACAGGCTGTTGGAACCATCTGCACTTTAGGAATAATAAGAGATCCCGAAACACCTGTTCCAGCTGCTCAGGTGTCAGCAGGGACAACAAAATGATAGTGTGACCTAACACACCTACACAAGCTGAGATCATTTTTTCATCCACTTAGGGCGAAAACAGATCTCTCTTTCTGTATTACACTGCATTGTAGATTGGCATTACACAAAAACAAGTATATGTATTAGGACTTGATGATGACCCATTCTAGTTGACACATGTAGCATGACTGTAATAAATCACACTACATACTGACACAACTCTGGTTGCTTCATGAAGACTTTACAGTCCAATCCATTCATCACATATCACAGTATGATGGTAAAATGTGTTATTATCTTTCCTTCATTTTTAAATAATCAGAACATATGTTATGTAATATATGTTGTAAATTTTGATGTCATGTACAAATATTATATGATGAGCCACTTCAATCAGTTGATCAAGTCTTTTTGGGATTCCCATAAAGTAGGGATTTTGACTGACAGAAACCAAAATAAAATTTGCTTCACTGATTATAATTTAAACCCCTTATATCAAATGCCATGAGCATTCAATGAGCCAAATTGGGGTGAAACATGCAGTCTGATAGACGTGATCTCAACAGTATGTGTTCATTTTATGTGTAGACTTCAGCAGTTACTTTCAGCACTTAACTATTGTCAAGGTGCATATTATCAGGATACCTCCACAGCCCATTACCTTCTTTCACGAATGGCTTGTTGTGAGATCTGGGAGATGCACTGTGCCCTGAAGTTCTCATAATGAACATCCTGTGTAACATCCTTCAGATCTTGCATGTGTGTGGAGATCAGCATTGTTCTTAGTTTGATGAAATCACTATGCTTGGGGTTTTCTACTGCAGAAAGACAAACATGCAGTTGTCAAAGAACCATGCAAGCCAGAGGAATAAATGAATACCTGATATTACAGTCACTAAACCAGTAGGTAATGACTGAATCATCAAGCAGGATGGTATAGCAGTAACATTCTGCAGTTGTATTTCTACGTATCTGCAGCAAATATTTTTGAGTTACTGGTTTTCTTCAGTTCCTCCAGATGGGTGGTGGGGATAGTACCTTTATCATGGCTGTTGCCTCCTAATCTTTTCTTAGCATTTATGGTCATTCACCCATCTCACTGAATGATAAATAACCTCTTCAGTTGTAACAGCATCATGAAATAACAAAAGACTCAGGTAGTCATTAGATTAAATCTAACAGGAAGTCTTGCACAAAAAGGAAGACAGTACCAAGGCCACTGTCTAACTTCCAGTTTCTATGTATCTTCTTGCATATACTGGAGATAATTAACTGCATAAATCATGTGTGTGTACTCTCCTCCTGTTAAATACTGTGAAGTGTCACATATTATTATATGTTTTGTCCTAGGCCCTACATACATGTTTACCTTTCTGTAAAGACTGCTTTCACAATTATGGTGGCCAAAAGGGTTCTGCAGCCAAAACATGGCTACAGATCACTGTTTAAAATTCAACATCTGCTTTAATCTGTTTATCACAAGATGACAAAATGCATTTAATAGAAAACATTCTTCATAAAGATACTGTTTTTTTAACTGCTTGTCTCATGTTGTTTAGAAATGCATCTACACACATGTCATCTGAAACAGTTCACTCAGTAAATGACTGGTTTGTGCTGGGTAAGTGGGGTTTGATTCCCTGCAGGGGTTTTCACTTTTTGGGCTTTCACATCAAAATGTTGCAAAAATGCATTTATCAATTTCGCCATGTCATGTGATCTGTGTGCATGCCCATGTGCCCTCAAGTGAAAAGTATTTCACACAAATTTTTAATTGATGATCCTTACTAAAATTTGTGGACAAACTATGATTTTGGTTAAATGTTCAACAATAACAGACACGTTATATGAACACCTATATGAGTTTGTGTAATTATCTCAAGTGTAATTCATATTTAAAAAAAAGCCGCAGGGAACAATTAGACATACATTTGTGTCTAATAAACCTTTTCCATTAAGTTAGTGTTTTCCAGATAATTAAACACAAGGGAATGATCATACAAGAATTATAATGCTATGTGTACATTCCCTGACTTAAATTTTGTCACCAGGCTCTGGAGAAATCCCATACTCCCCACCACTGTCTAACAATGGCCTCATTTTCAGAAAGAGTGAGAAGTCTATGCTCACTTTGTACTAGTCCTAAGTCTAGAATGTATGTAGTTTACCCCTATGCTGTCTATATGCTTTTGTAGCAGGCTGTTTAGGCACAGTGAATTTTGTAAGTAGGCTACAATTAGGCTCTCTGATTTGGAGCACAGTACAAGGAGGGTTGATAAAAACTCACCTTCAACAACACCCCAGGGGTACTGTCGCCCCCGTACCTTCTTGCCTGCAACCTCAATGACTGTGTTGCTACCCACCACAGCAAAGGGCACACATGCCTTAAGCTCACGGTCCTGTTGTTTGAATTCCTCATCCTCATCACTGTCACAGTCGGGGAACTGGTAAATCTGCAGACACACAGTATTAGTGGGGCCCAGCAAGTTAAAACATAAAAATATGGAGAGTCCAACAATGACGTGGTGTTCATGTCAACTTTTAAAATAATCAATCATGAGCATCCAGTAAGTATGACATTTGTGTGCACTTGGTTGAACCGTGGGACAGAGAGATTCATGCTGTTAGGATTTGGAGAAACAGATGTGTTCCTTCTAAACAGAATATCATATGTAAACCTGAATTTTATTATCTTCGATATCAGCCATGATGTGGTCCTTGAGCCGCTTTATCTCGGCAGAAGTGAGAGTGTCAGCCTTGGCTATTACAGGCACGATATTCACCTTCCTGTGCATGCGCTTCATAAACTCTAAGTCGATTTGGCGAAGCCTGCAACAGTAAAAATGAATCACAGTGTACCTGCTGAGACTCACACATTACAATATGCCAGACATGCATCTCGGTTGATAGAGACAGGAAATGCATACAGAATTTGGGTAGTAAAGCCTCTTGGAAGAACCACAAGAAGATTTGAAGATAATATTAAGATGCACCTTACAGGAACGGGTAGTATGGAATAGACTATGTAGATCATGCTGAGGATTGTATTCAGTGGCAAGCTTTGGTATTGGTATGTAGTGCTGAATCTTCCAGTTCTGTTAGTTAACTTATGGAATGAATTATTAAAAACACTTCCATGTGACGTGATGAAGGAAAGAAATGATTACAAAATTTTGGTTGGTAAATATGGGGGGGGGGGGGATCAGTATGTTGTTGTTAGAACTTCTTGTATCTTAGGCTGCATGAGTGGAGTTGCATGTGAAGGAAAGCAACAAATTCAAGCAAGCAACAGGTTTTTATAGAAAGGCGTCTTGTACTTGCATTTAATAGTGCATCGATAAATGTGTTCATGCATCCTATTCTACATCATGTTATTTATCACAGAGCTTTAGTAAGTCTTCAGTGCATGAAGTACACATGTAGCAAACTTTATTTACTTCATTTTTTGGTTCTGGTTGGTTATCACCTAAACCTTGCACTAAATGGGTGAAAAATATAAATATGGTCAATCAAGTCTCTACTGATGGAGAAGGAAGTGTCATGTCAAGCGAGGAAAACAAACTGATTTGATTCTGCCAATTTGACTTGCCACTTGACAGAGTTGTGTAGTGCCAGTTGTCATCCAGTTATGCACATCGGCATGTTTGTTGTCCTGTGCTTAATTATCCTGCATATCTGTATTGGTCGGATTCACAACCTGACATCTCAACATACCCATGGCCGTAGGGAGGCACAAAGTATAGGCAGCAGTGGACGCGATTGTCTTGGATGTTTTTGCGGTTCAGTCCACTCTCGTCTGTGAAGTACTGGCGGAACTGTTCGTCGATGTATGAGCAGCACACCCTCCAGCTTTCCTCACAATTTATCGCATCTCCAAAACCTGCATGTAAACAAATGAGATTATTGCTTCCAGTTGTTCGCTTTTTGTGAGCACTCACAAGCCTGGAAAAGGGTCCAGGTACAGATATTATTCCAGTGCATTTTATTACACTACTAAGCCAAAACAAATTCAGTTGTAATGAACATTTATAGGACACTTACACTAGACCACCTTTCAGAAATTTTATTTTCCAGTTGATGGCCCTCAAATTACCGCATTTCGCATCAAATGAAGAAATAATGTGAGAAAACGCCTATAGATATGCATTACTGATTGTTTTATACATTTATTTGTAAGGTTTCACCAGAAAGTGTGCTAATCATTTGATGTGTATATACGACATACTCACATAGCATCTCTCCTCATTCGATTTATTTCGAGAGTTGTGGTTTTCGTGACGGTTAAAGTTTAGGTTATTTTGTTCTGGGATGTGACACCGCGCAATCTTGCAGGTGGTCATCAACATTTCGGAGAAACCTCTCTGCTTGACGATGGTGGGAATTGGTGTCTCCAAAACCTTCATAACCACATACAAGACTGAACAGTGTCATAACCCAGCAGGCCAGAAACTCAATACTATATTCTGTTTCAAATTGAATATTGTATCACCTCCTTTCTGATTCTTTTCTTGAACACATGAAAAACCAACTCAGACAATTTTAGTTCACTTATAGTTTAATTTTCAATCATTTCGGAAGCATTAGAGTAGATCATGAGCTAGAACGTAATGTTTTGACTGTCAGACTGAACCCTACAAAGGGCCCCGTTGTAGTACATTTATACTCGTATGAACGCATGATAAAACACCAAGACCAGTTTCAATTTAATTTTTTTTTTTGCATTCGTTTAGCGAGTTCGAAATGAAAATGTGCAAAAATGCGCGCATTTGCCTTGCAGTATCTGCCTGTTATCTCCGTCCGTCCGTCCCATATAACATGTCAAGAACCGCTAAACAGTTCTTCGCGAAATTTGATACTGGTGAGGTTTATTAAATTTATCGAAATATTACAGCTGTTTAAAATCAGATAACAACAACGGACACTACACGGAGACGTACATGCGTTGCTGCCTGTATATTGAGCTTAATTCGCCAACTATTTATCAAAGCGCAGCATGTGTCAAACACCACAGAGAGAAACGAATCGCACGTTTCATGTTCAGTATATTTCTTTCGTAATTTTCTGTCTTCCAGGTAATCAAAACAAAGATACAAAACAGTCCAGGTT
This sequence comes from Reticulitermes speratus, assembly GCA_021186555.1. Classification (NCBI taxonomy): domain Eukaryota; kingdom Metazoa; phylum Arthropoda; class Insecta; order Blattodea; family Rhinotermitidae; genus Reticulitermes; species Reticulitermes speratus. Next base: position 22,024,457 of record JAJKFL010000002.1, read on the forward strand.
AGTTACGCTATGTATATATTTCCTACATTTTTCATTTTAATATCAATGGAATTGCCAGACAGGGCAGCAGCGGGAATGCAGAAGAGTTTGAACTGAATGGCAGTAAGCACAGAACTGTCGTCTTTAAATTTTAACCAGGCTGAGGTCAACTTATTTAATCTAATAGATTTTAGATCTTTGAGTAATATCAGTGGTACACACTACTGACATACTGTACGAACGTTAGCTGGCGATGTGCTTATCGCCGACTAAAGATTACGACAGTTAAAGAGTGTGAGATACACCCGCTAAGGACCAGATGTGTTGTGAGGGGAAATAACGAGGGGGTCACAGAAATGCCACGAAATATGAATTATCGAGTTTCCATAGGAAATGAAACTATCAGCAAATTCCAATAATGTCAGTTTTTTCACCCACCAGAGATAATGTCATATAATTTTCGCTTGCATGCCATCTTAACAATGAAACTTGTATAAGATGTTAAAAAAAGGATTCATATATATTTATCAATGTAACGGAAATTAGAATCCATTTGATAACCGAAGCGACAACGATTGATACTTTGTCGGTTCGTTCACAATCCGTAGAATGTTGTGTGAATATCTGGGGAGTAGGCCTACTTACCAGGCGTGTCTACAACTGTAAGGCGAAGCTTCACGCCCCGCTCCTCGATGTCCATCGTCTTCTTTTCTATTGTTGTTGTCTTTTCAACACGGTCTGTAATGAAACGAATTTACATCGATGAGCCTTTGGATTATTTAAGAAGTAGAATTTGCAATACAAAGCCGTTCTCACATTAGTGCTAATCTCTTCTTCGCATCTCACAGCACCTTTTCTCAAACGAAGGTCTGGTACACGAATAATATTGGCATAATCATTATCTAGCGTGAAAGAAAGTCACTTCCTAATTCAATAGACAAAGCCTCAAGAATACAACCACTCTATATATAGTGGAAGAAATGTCAGTTCTTAATTCCAGGAAAACGACATGGCAGTGTATAATTTTTATACGCTTATCTGATGTAGAAGAAACGCCAAACCACCCAGTTTGAGAGAACTGTGCCGGAACTGTACCAAACCCATGATAATTTTGGTGACAACTGCGACACGAAATTCAACTACACTCATATTGGCCTGGCCTACTTCCTTTTCACTCTCTTCTTATAAGTACGAATATGTCTGATATCAGTTACAACCGTAAATACAGTAAGAAATAAATAAGAGTGCATTAGCCAAAAATCCACATGTACTTTACGTCCCGGTGTCGGTATTCAAATACCTGGTAAGTGCCTGACCCTGCTCCTCGTTGGGGAACCCTGTGTCTTTGTGCAACACATCAAAAGCGACGAATTCTTTGTAAGCAGGATTTATTGGACATTTTAGACGTCGCGTAGTGCGTATGTTCAGGCAGAAGCTGTATTAGGAAAACTGGTGTCATGAATTTACCCGTCACTCACCGATAGCTTCAGGTATCCGCCGATCTTTGTACAAGTCGCTAAGGAACAAGCTGTTGACGAGTGTCGACTTTCCAAGGCCTGACTCGCCGACGACCATGAGAGTAAACTCGAAGCCTCGCTTCACCGACTTCCGGTGGACCTGTTCCGGCAGTGTCGCAAATCCAATGTAGTCCCTGTCTCCCTGGAACAAGCGGGACCCACACTCACGGATACAGGAAATATTTATATACAATTGAAAACCTAAAATTACTCGGCTGTCCCAACGTGACGAGCATCACCATCATTATACAAGCAAGCCTTTATAAAAATCGTCTGCAAGTTACATTTCGTACCCTCATAACCTCTGTCGGAGTTTCACTTTTGGCTTACTTTTGATTCTAAGAAAATGCAAGCTTATTATATACTGTTGTCCTCGGGCATCGAAATGCCTTTTCTGAACTAGGTACACGTTCAACGTCCGTAGCAAACCCAGGAGTACGACCAACACACATTGTAAAGGAAATTGGGCCTATTGCAATGGATTTCACAATTCTTTTCTATAAAACATCGTTGTTGGGGCGACAGGTGTGGCACCTAGGGGCACTGGAAAGGGTTATGTTAAAAGGCAGTTCCGAAGTAAAGTCGTCTACTTTCCTTTGCACAGGTTTATAGTTCGACATGTCTGTTAGTATTAAAACAGTATTTCATAGAGAAAGAGTAGGCATATTTACGAAATATCCAGGTACAACATTTCACTTGCCAATGTCTAATGGTACATTAAATATTCGTACGGCGGCCAAGTCGTTATTTTACATTCTACATAAATATTTCTTTAAAGAAAGATTTCTGTCGGACTGAACGGCGTCAAATACCAGTACGCAATAACCTATCTTAAAGGGAGTTGCGTATTTCCCCAATATCTAATACCATACACCATTTAACAACCTAAATTACCCTAGTGTGGCTTCCGCCTCACCGGTCCGCGGGTCCGCCATGTCGTTATTGCTGATTGTATGCACTTGGGTTACCTTCGGTGACGTAACATTCATACAAACTTTCGTGAGAATCTGTCAAATGGTTCAATAATTGAAATGGGGTCACACACAAACACACACATACAGTGACCTCATAAACCTATTCTTTTCCTTTTTACGCACAAAAGACGGCATCTGACCATGTCCACTTAGGATATGTTAAGTTCACTTACTTTGTGGAATATAAAAAATAACAATATGGCAGCCGCGCAAAATCTCTGTTTATTTTTCTGTTTTATATCTCTAATCATTAATCATTAACCATTCCAACTGGTCACATAAATTGTGGTATATTACAAATGTATTACATTATAAACATATAAATTTTGCACGAAGTATTAAACATGACTATACTTGTAATTTTCTGTACTTAATTGTAAGACGTTAGTACCATAACTTCACGTGTCTTACAGCAACAGAACGAATTTGTGAACTCAAAAAATTCTCAGCGTCCTTTTCTTGTATACAAACACGATAAACGAGGCAGCTTTTCATTATTCCAGAAGCCCACTTAACACTCTAGACCAGCCATTCCCATAATGTTGTTCGCGACTCAGCATTTCAAAATTCTTCCGCCTGACGACCCACAGTTTGTCACTCTGTAATTGTACTAGTATTATATTTCATCGACTTTTGTGAATAAAGGTACATTTACAAGTACAAAATTAAACAGCATAAATCGATTTTTATGTTATGAATTAAGAAATGCGGCGCATGAAATCTCGTCGCCTCGCGACCCACGGTTTGGGAACCACCAAGCTATAGATTCCAGCACTTGAGCACAACCACAGTTCTCCTTGTCCTTATCAGACCCTTGGGAGAGGTGGTAAATGTATACTGTTACTCGAGGGCTACTTAAGGTGAACAAACACAGGATACGCTAGGAAAATAAGTACAGTGAAGAAATTATTAATAGCTATCAGTCATTCGCACGAAGAAATTGTGATTAAGAAGCATACTAAGATATGTAAAAAATAGCACTGTTGATAATTGTTTTGGATACAATAGTCCATACTCTTCACACTGGTTTTCTAGTGCTCTTATAACATGCATTCAACGAAACTGGAGTGGATTTTTGCATTTCTACTTTTATGAAAAGCAACTGAAACTGGTAAAAGGTACCGGGACGCTGAAACTTTGATATCCGATATAATACAGTACAATTCCACCGACGCTCTGTACTTGTCTTTCATTTATTTATTAGCAAGGCGATACAGTCTTAGAAACTGACAGCTTTGTTAAATAAAATATTTCTCTCAATATAGATATTTATGTATTTATTGGGATTAAAATTTTTTCACAAGATTCCTATGTATGAGAGAGCAAAAATTTATACATAAAAAATATGTCACCAACCGCGGGGCGTATATTAACTTTTTTCTGTCCAAATTTTGCCCATTCCTCAGCTTCCGTGAGCGTAAACAACCGCATTACAACACAGGAGCAGGCACTAAGCTTACAAGAGCGAGTCCTGTACATTACCCTGAATTTGGATGAAACAGATAGATGTTTCATTCTTGGCTTATTTCAAGAAGCTGTTTCAGTAGCAGAGTTTTTTTTACATAGCAACGAAGAACATGAGTGTGTGATAACAAGGGTAGAGTAGGGAGGGCTTTCAAAAGGAAACGAACGTAGTTCACATTCCCGTTATGCATTTCATACGCAGGAATAATTCAACCTAAGAGCAAGGGACGTCGACTTGCGCGAGATCCTTTTGGTTACTTTGGATGGTTGTGTTCAGAGCTCCTTCGCACTGCGAAGTATGCGGTTTATTCTCTACGTCAGTTAAAACCGCATAGCCACAATGCATCTACACCTACTGTGTTGTGGAGTGTTACTATTTTGACATGGTGTCATTCTCCTAAAACACCGCAGTGTCAAGAACTGCTGCTGCTTTTAGGTCTCGGTTTTTGAGTTCGCCAATGTAATTGTGTCGCTATACCTTCACACACTCGTGTTTAATTTACAGAGTGACTGAGAACTAAACACGAGACACAGTGAACGGCGAGTGCTGCTCTACGATTTCGTGCAATCCACTGTTTCTCAGTGAGAGGGTTATGAAGAACTACAATTCGTGCAAGGCGAAGCACCACCACATTCTGAGCTTCCCGTTCGTACGAGGCTTGACAGCCATTGTCCTGGGCGGTGGATTGTGCGTCGAGGACGGCAACAAATGTCCTCCGCGAAGTCCCGGTCTTACTCCTCGTAATATCTTTTTGTGGGGGCTGGCCAAGCAGGAAGTCTCTCAATCAAAACCACGAACATTTCACGAACAGGAACAACAAATTCGAAATACTTTTGCCGCTATTCCTCTTGTTTTCTTCAGAAGTGTGTGAAAAATGCTGGGGCGTATGTTGAAATCTGACACTAAAGATAGTATATGGGCTTTAAAATGGCACAAAATTATATATAATTATACATATCATTCTGTTTACGAGATACAAGCATTTAACGTGATACATGTACTGTCCAGTCACTCTGTAGCTCTCCAGTTTAATCATAAATACGCGCAACAGATGGCACGTCGGTGCTCTTGTACGACATGTTGCGGGTGGCATAGCCACAATTCTTTTTCCATGTCTGAAATCGATCGTTATATTGACAGCATTGAATTAACAGCTGCTGGTCCTATAGAAAGTGCAGTTTGGGAATTTACTTCACTTACTTCAGTATTGAACCGGTTTCGACAAACGCCATGATTGGTCAGTTGATTCTGGGGTTATTTGAGACGCTGTTCAGTAGTTACAAATATAACGGGGAAAGATCACGAATATAGAAGAGTTACGAATTTCTAAGGAAGCAAAGACTGCCTTGTCATAGTTGCCTTAAGATATCGAGAAAACCCACGATCCTAACTGAGGTTCGAAATGGCTGTCTCTCTATCAATTACGTGTGGTGTTGCAGTTTACATTTCTGCTCCCAGCCTCGATCACAGAACCAACTAATCTCACAAGGCTTTATGTTGTTTTTCTACAGCCCCTCCACATTAATACCAGGGAGGTTTCTTAAAATGGATTTCTTCCACGTGATTCCTAACTCATTACTTGCAACTGTAATGCTTACGCACTTCACAGTGTCCTTAAACAAATCGAAAGACAAACAACGATTCGAGAACGTTCGAAGAATTGGAGCAGATGAATACTATTTTATATGTTGTAGCTTTTCAGGGAAGTCCTTGAAAGGGGATGTTTAGTTGGTAAGTGAAAATTTGTCCGTTGAGCCAAGCTAACCAGTCAGTCAGTTGTCAGAGAATTAATCATTCGGAGGGTAGGTGGAGGCATCATCTTCCTCCGAACGTTGGTACCAACTTACCAAACTACACGATGTCACTTCCTTTTATACTGATGGCTGTAATAACCTCAAATTTAAATGCTGGATTACATTTACATTAAAAGCTGCAAGTTCCAATAAGCTTTATATTTCAAGTTACGTAGTCTACTAAATTTTTGTGTGATCGGTCTTACTCGAGAAAAGAGAAAAAGATGATCTGAGGCCCGTGCAAAGCACAGATGTTACTGAACCGATAGGGACCAAAATCACCTGACAAATTTCGTGTGGATTTCCAATACCAAATTTAGACGAGATTTGTTTACTACTTTTGAAAATTAGACATGCAGGCACAAGAAACCTCCTCGCAGTGCGTTCGTTTTATGAATTCGTGCAACGAACGCATAATATGGAGAAATATAATAAGTAGGGCCTAATGGCTGTCTATCTTAACCTCTATTTTTAGCTGCCCTCTAGAAAGAACATCTGAACTCTGATTGAAGGAATGTTTTAAGCAGCACTCTACAACAGCGTTCCTCAGACCGATGTGCCACGGCATCTAATTATATTAAAATACGCAACTTCTATCTTCATTGATCCTGTACAGTCTCTACATTACATGGAGTCCATACCTGAAGTTGTCTAAAGTTACAGATATTTTTGAAAAGGGCCATCATTCAGAATAATGGCGTTTCACATAAAATGTAAACATCGGGGCAAACATTTAACGAAATGCGCCTACATGGAGAAATAATCATGACTTTTGTAGTGAGATAGCTACGCTTTTTAACACATTTGCATCAACAATAAATGGGTGTTATGGCTAACGAGTCCAGAAAAATAACAAAGACCACACATGGAAAAATTTCTGTAGTGGGATACGCTTTTTAGCAGATCTGCATGAACAGGAAGTAGTGGTTAATGAGTCCACCAAACAACAAACGTTTCTTCCACTCTCGACTTTATCTATTTGTGTCGAATATATGATCGTCAAACTCCTGATTTAACTTTCTTTAATGCAGAGGTAAAGTGCTTGAGTTTGCCTCTTCTTGACATGCTGTGCATATCCCAGACATGTAGAAACACTATCTTGCCTGAAAGAATTTACCAAAGCCTACAGAATATATATATATATATATATATATATAAAAGCAACAAGCTGGTTTAACGGCCTGTGTGGCGTGTACCGGTAACGTTAACACAAAAATGTATAATTATGTTTATCACATAATGAAATATGTTGGGGAATTTTACTCAGACGTGGATATGCAGCTGCATTTTGTACGTACTGCTGGATGTGTCTGGTTCCTGGAATGTTGCAGAGGCGGAGCGAGCCAACGCGATAAGCAGAAATTGACACTCTACAGGACATCTTATCCGTCATTACTTATTTTTCCCCTGTCTGTAGTATTGTTTCGTGGAGATACGCCGTGACTCACATTTTGCGCAATAGGAAGCTTTTAGCATGCGAACATTAGATTTGGTCACGTATAGCTAGTTGCCGCAGACGGATTTGCACAATCTTTTTATTATATAAAAAAAAGAAAGGCAGACTGCTGGAAACGTAAGGATCCCTAACGGATACGTGAATACCTTTACTTCTTCACTTTCTCAGCTGACGGTAAGAGGGGTTGTTAGTGCTGAGTTAAGTGAGTGAAAGTAATCATGCCTTAATTCAAGGCACGATTCCAAGAATTGTCTGGACGAACTACACTTAAATGAAATGAACGTGAATAAAATGACCGTAGCTTATTGTAAGGCATTATTCCAGATCTTTCCTGTGAGAACTGAGTAAAACTACGGGAAACATATGGTAGGATTCCCTGTCCAGGTCAACAATCGAACCAGGAATCTTCAGAATACAAGACAGGGTGGCCACCTGACTGCCTTACTCTACAGAATTCCTTTTCGTTGACAATTTTGTGAGACAAAATCTACAAATTTTTGTGCCATGATGGGCGAAGGTATAATGTCCTATTTCAAAAACGTCATAAGAATATTGTGAGAAGCTTTCGCACAAAGTCGACGGTGAATGTCCAAAGATAATGAAAAGTGAATATAATTTCCATCATCGATATTTTCATCCTATTCAAAACGTAATGAAATCGATCAGTTAACCATAGTCCTTACGTGTGTCATGCTTTTTATTACAATACAGAATACTGTAAGTAAGAACTTAAGAATTTATCAGATCATCATCATATCATAGTAAGTACAGTATCATCATGTTCATTATGGTCGTCGTCATCACTATCACTATCATCATCATCAACATAAAAATAGACTTGCCAGTCTGCTTCGACTTCAACAGCGACTGCCTAGACCTCGTCTTTTCACACCTTCACCAGTCTTTTCTTTGTCTTTGTACCCTCGGGAAGTCGGTCGATCTCCTGTCTCACTACGGGCGCACAAATTTCATCTTCGCTCTTTGTGTTTATCTTCTGTCTTGTACAGTCGGAGTCGATCACTCAGACTCATACATTAGCGTCGGCACCGCCACTACTTTGTGCTAGTTTAAAATGGTTTGTGTTTTGGTTTTCTCCAATACTATTCCTTCAATGGTACCAAAAGAATATTGAAACTTGCCGAGTTTTACGTCCAGGACATAAGAGATCAAAATCTTAAACTTGCAGCCAAAATAAAAATAAAAAAGTAACACTTTTAGAACTTTGAAGCAAGACCAGAAGGAAGGAAGAAGAGAGGAAGACCAAGAGTGAAGTGGGAAGAAAATGTAAGGAGAGGACTCCAGGAGAGAGGAGTGGACTGGAGCCAGGCCAGGAAAACGGCTATGGACAGATCTGCATGGAGATCCCTCGTGTGAACCTCGACACCGGAAGGTTGAAGAGGACGACTAAGCAAGCAACACTTTCAGAAAGTTCTGGGAAGCATAACACTGTCAGAGTTGTGACTTACCATACGAAATATTTCCTGAAATTTTTTATTCCATTGCGAACATTGTTCCTGTTTGTTATATTCGTTCTCTTGTTATTTTGTAGGGCGTGAAAGTCTGTTTTTCATATTGAATTAAAGAACATATATTAAGGACGTCCAACAACAGGGTGCTTAGGAAACAATTTGCCCATAAAACGACGTAACGTGAGGCCGGACACTTGAAAAACGAGAAATTTATGATTTTTGTTCTTTACCAAACATTACTGGCGTGATCAAATTATGGAACGATGGGCAGGGAATGTGGTACGCATGGGAGAGGTGAGAAATGCATGCAGCCTTGTTAAAAACGTGACGGGAAGCGACCACTTGGGAGATCTAGTGCAGATGGGGGAATAATAAACACATTTTAAAGCAGCAGGATGGGAAGACGTGCGCTGGATTCACCTGGGTTAGGATAGGGACCAGTAACGAGTTCTTCTGTGTGCGGTAGTGAATTTGCGGGTACCATAAAAAAACTTGAAAGTTATTGACTAGATTACCGACTAGTAGCTTTTCAGAAAGCCACTGCCCCATGGGGTTGTCTGTTCATTTCATAACTTTAGCTGGTCTGCTAGAAAGCTGAAGAGAGTGTTGTATGTATGAGTAATTACTAATACACATGCTGTACTGGATACCGTTACCATGCACGTCTAAGGAACATAGCAATAAGGAGGGGGTCTATTTGAATCCAACACACTACATAACATACACAAGCACTAGTGCACAAATCGTTGCGGTTATCTCACATTTTAAGGCGATGAACACTTCCTTTAAAGCTCAATGTCACATTATGTACTTAACATCACGTTTAACGCTCAGACATATGCACTTGCCCCACAGGGTGTACTGATGTTTCTTACGATCCTCAGAATAAACAGCGATTATTTCCCTACACAGCACCACCGGCTGGTCTTTACAATGGCGATATAGTGTGTTTTCTTTGAGGGAGGGACTGAATTCTTAAGCATAATTTAGTTGAAGTCCGTTCTTAAGATTTTTAAATAAAACAAGAACGTAATATGCGGGATATGTGGCGCGTAAGGGAAAAAGAGAAATGCGTAACTGTTTTGGTTAGAAGATCCCAAAGAAATAGACCACTTAGAAGACCTACAAGGTAATGGAAAAATAATATTAAAATTCATACTGGGGGATATAATTAGAAGACTGCATTCCAACCGGCGAGGTTAGATTTCCAGTTTTCAAGGCGGTGGTAACCTTCTGTGTCGTAAAACAGTGTAATTTGACTGATGTGTCCAACGTTACGGAGAAATATAATGCGTCCATCTTCAGGGCCCAGAATATCACAGTGTGGAGCTGAGGATAGGGTCTAATGCGGCAATGAACCTGCAGGTTCCACTGAGTAGCTCAACTGAATAGTCCAAAGTTTAATGGACACTTTGCATCGTGATCAGAGTTTTAGTGGTTTCCGCACCGTTTAAAAATTAATCTAAATTACATATGTCGCTAGTGCTGCACTCATTTTAAAAAGTCGCGCAATATTATACTTGAATCGAAAGCAGAAATGTTTTTAAAAATCTAAGGGTTTGAGGTAATCGACGGCGACACAGTATTTGTATCGAATTGAAAATAAAATTGTTATAAAGTATTAGTGAAGACAAAGGAATAATTTGTCCATATCGCTATTGTACCTCTCGGAACCCTGCCCAGAGCGTATGGTTTATAAACACCGCACAGATGGTTTACTTTTCTAGGTAAACACTTGATTCGTTATCTGTAGAGTTTCCGTCTTTGTAATAGGTGTGCCAAAGAGAGGATATCGCCTGTAGGACCCAGTGGGTATAAATAACAGCCGTGGTCTTCCCCTAAGTATTTTTCTTCTTCATAAGTAGGAGGCATCGTTATCCATCGAACTTCTGTGTAAACTTCCCGTTTCTCACGCTATAAAAACCTTCATACTGTCAAATGCAAGATTCCCGTGGATGAAATAACTCTTGTGATTTAAAGTTCACGGCATTTTAACGATATCTGCAATACAAAATTTCCAGCTTGAAGATAGTACGTTTATTGTGAACCGAAATATGGGAAGTTCCCTCATGTATGTTACACATACCACCTACCTCGCCCTTCTTGACTTCATGATACCAAGAATACTGAACATAACAACTTACAAAACTCCTCACTGTGTAATTTTTTCCGTTCTAAAATAAATTTTCTTTCCCTAGGAACGTTGTGCTCTAATCCCCTCAGATCATGTTCTTCCCTTCCAAAGACAGACCATGTTGTTTTGCAATCTTAAATTTTAATCTTTAACGTTTTGGACAGGACGCGCAAAAATAAATATTCTAAACTAAACTGAACGTTTTAATATCTTATTTCCTTTAAAAAGTCCTTGGAAGCCGATAGACCTATGCATATCATTCTAAGGCGTCAGTTCACTACGAAAGAAAAGACCCGTCTGTTCCCCATACAGACGAGACTCGCGCCTCCATGAATACTGTCTTATCGCTTCCTTCTTCAGTGAAAATGTAAAATTGTCAAGAATGCCTCATTCTTGTGCTTCACACGGGCTGTCAACTGCGGGCACCGAGACTACAGTTAGTTCAGAACGTGCCGTTCCCTTTTTATGATACGTCGTATTGATCACACAGTACGCTGGGGTAAACGAACCCCAAAGCCCTCTCCATGGTAACGGCAAACATCTGAAAACAAGATGTTTCTAGCACTAAGGGGCCGGGATGGCGTAGTCGGTATAGCGACTCGCTACGGACAGGACGGTTTGGGCTTCGAACCCCTCTGGATGTAAGAGATTTTATCTTCTCCACACCCATCCAGACCGGCCCTGGGGCCCATCCAGCCTTCTGCAAAACGGGCACCACGTTTTTCCCAGGTGCAGAGCAGCCGGGGCGTGGCGTTGACCACCTACCCTCATCTAGGGCCGGGGTTAAGCATGGGTAGAGCTATACCTTTACTCCTCGTCTATGCCACAAGTCGCATGTTACGGGGGACGTCTACCTTTACCTTTGCCTTCCAGCACTAGGACATACCTAGTATTAACGAGCCCCATTTTTGTCCTGTATTTTTATATACAGTACTAACCCTTTTAAGGATGGAGCCGTGATCGTTCAGTCAGTACGGGGGCGGGACGACTGAGGACAGTTTTCGATTCCCGGAAGGGGAATAAGACGTCTATTTTCTCCAAAGCATCCAGACCGGCTGTGGGGCCCACTCCGACTCCTATTCATTGGTTACCGTTGACTCCCCTCGGGGTTAAAGCGGCGTTCTGTCCATGATTGATGTGCGAACTTTTGGCGCGGAAGGAACGCTAGAAACATACATGTAAGATCATTAGGTGTATAACGCGCCTGTTAAACGTGAAAATTCTTATTGGATTTGCTTTGTCTAATATTAAACTAAACAGAATAACGTCCCCGCGAAATATTCCTCCAACGGTAGGCCTATGTCAAGAGTTATAAATAGCAGTTACCAGCTCTATAAACACAGCTACGATTTCCACAGAATCTCCCTCCATTTATCCACTTATGTAGCCTATTAAATCACGATTTCTCTGAGTATGCACTTCGTCAACGATGTGCATTTGTTTTCTGAAGAGATGAGACTGGAATACAAAATTAAATGTTGCTACCTGCGTTTACATGTGTTTGACTGTTATGAATATTTAGCGAGAAACGCGGGAGCTGAGCGCAGAAACGCGTACGCAAGTCTTCATGTAAAGTGTCCACTCACAACCGTTATCTGTCGACAAAGTTAAGTAACATTTTGATATACAATGTAATGAAAATCGGGCAATATGGCCTACCGCAGCCAAGCTGGCGAGTTTATGCATAACGAATTACAATGGAGCGCAGTGAAAAATGTAATAAGAGCACTCGAAGGGGGGGGGGGGGGTGCGTGGTGATATTATCTACTGCACCACTGCTACCGACTGGACCACCACCATTACCACCGACGGTAATGTATGCTGTTACAAACTAGCGATTACGCCTACGTACTCTATCCGAGACGCTCCCACGAGGATTTTTCTTAACTGGATCAAAGATACGTCACCGTTCTACATTGTAATTGTGTGCAGTTGCTGCACTTTTGCTCCTGTTTCGTGCGCGTGGGGAAAGTTTCGGTGCGTATCAGAGTCCTAGTCGGTTATACACTTAACGTCAGTAATCGTAATGCAGTGTTTCCCAACAAGGGTTCCGCAGAACATCTTTAGGGGTTCCGTTAGAAATCGCGGAATAAACAAACAAAATTTTGAAATACCGCATAAAATTCCAAATATCCCTCGAAATATCGCGGTAGTTTTTTGTCCGGCAATTGACAATGCTGGAATAACCTCCAAGCGCTAGGAAGTGCCTCTTTGTTTTGGTAAGTTCGTATTTAAGGTTACATTTACTCGTACTGTTACAGAACCGCCTCACCGGTGGCTCCCCGCTATCACCTTTTACTGGCCTATAAACGTTTTCATAGAGGGGGGTTCCTGCAGATATGAAAAATTATTTTAGGGGTTGCTCCGTGGTAAAGAACGTTGGCAAACAGTCATAATATATAAATTTACTGTGCACTTTAAGTCATAATACTGCACTGTTACTTGTTCATCCTAGACCGACAGCTCATTTGATGAACCAATCTGTAACCAATTCTCCTCTTACAATCGCCGTCTCGTTCTAACGACTCCACAATTAATCGCGGATGGAGGTTCGAAAACTCCTGCTAAATGACTCTGAAAATGCTCTGCTTAAACACAATTAACAGATGACGTAGTGGAATCTTTTCCTTATTTCATATAGGGCGATCCAAGTCACTGATACCTTAGATCAGAAGCTTTCACGGCGAATAAATGCAATACAACCGTCTCGGTCGATCTGCCAGGTTAAAGTTGAGTGTCAAACTAACGTTTCTGAGAACTCATCTGTCCCCATCATCAGTTCCAATGAAAAAAAATTGTAAGTTTATTAAAACAAATCTTCGAGAAGCAGGGTGTTAAGATATAGACGGTCTTCATTTTTCTGTGGACAGGATCCAGTTGCGGGCTTCTGTGAACACGGTAATGAATATTCGGTTTCCATTAAAGCATGCAACCTCTCTCCGGGTGAGTCAGTATCAACATTTAAAGGAAGACAGCGCACTGTGGGCGTGGTTAATGCTTCTTCAAATGTTATCAGTGTCTGTAAGAACTGGTTAAAAATAAGAAATAAAGTACGCTGTGAAAATAATGGGGACAGCTTATGACGCTTAAATTCCAACAAAATACATTTGTCCTTGTTCCTTAGCATGAAGACCTTGAACCACGGAGTTAATAGTGTATTAATAACGATGCTGCTATGGAAAATACTTACAGTAATGATGATGGGCTTGAAGCGTCTTGTGCAAATACCAGGACTGTACATGTTGACAGCACTTCCAGGGGTTTGTATGGAAGGGACCTGAATTTACTTAACTCACTAGTGCCCTTTCAGAAGGAAGCTGAAATCCCGAATAATCCACTACAAAAGGTCGGAGCCATTGTTATTCAGTGAGAACGGGGAGAAAGACGCCTTGAATCCTCTTGTCACACTCATTTCCTTTCTGGTGATGGCGTGAGCAAAATGATTGACACGTCCAAACGACTTGTATCCAGTTGGATCGGGCACTGAATAACTGAATATGAATGAGGATGAATGTGTCTGTCTGTCTGTCGCCTTGAGGGTAGTGTGTGGGAGGGACATTGCTACTTACGATTGCGTTTTATACGTACAAATTGGCTGTTTCACAAATGTCGTCCACTTTCAGGCAGGCAAAAAAACTTTGTCTTGGTGGTTTATAATGGTTGCCAGCCTCTGCACAAACAATTTAAAAAGGAGTGGGCTGAAGTACTGAGCTTGTGATGAGAGAAACGTACGTAGGTGGCTGTCATCCGAGCGCTCTACACTCTCTGCAAGCGTTGTCATTCCAGTGATTACAAGATCGGAATGTTTAACGATTACCTACCTGCCTGTCCGATTGCAGGGGACTAGGCAGTCATTGTGCAAACTGCTGGAGCGGAGGCCCTCTGTTGCTGTGTGGAGGTACTCATTTCGAATCTCAGCCTGGTACCGAATGTTCCGAGGTTTTACGTCCTTTTGTTCCAATCGAGGAAGAAATATCACCGGCTGACCAAAACCTGAGCCATCTGAATCCACTCTTATCTTATTTCTCTGAACTCCCTTTTTATCTTTACATCTATGTCAGTCTCCCACGAGGTCTCTTCTCTTTACCTTTTCAAATAAAATTTTGTATGTCTTATCTGTTTCCCCACGTGCGATACACGTCCAGTTCATCCATTCATTGGCAGTTTAATCACACTAATAATACCAGGCGAAGAGTACAAATGTGGAACTCTTTTTTACCTTATTAATTTTTTATTCTTAAGTTTAATTATTCTTCTCAGTCAATTTGACGCCATCCATACCGTTTTGTATAGAGAATTACATAAGTAACACTACGTATTCCGTCTGACACAACACTTACGGTTGTGTCTGACAGAATGCATAGTGTTATTAATGTATTCTTCTCAGTGTTCTGTTCTCACACAATTCATGTTCTAATCGCAACAGACTTCAGTTTTGTACGACATTCCCAGCCAGGAATAGAGCCAGAGCATTATTGCCACAGTATGACCCTAAAACTGAAAACTGCATTCATCACTGCTGTAGGTTCGGTACAAAGCGAAGTTAATGTTGTGTCTCTGGATCCAATCAACGCAGTTCACTGCGGTATGCCATACTGTTCGGTAATCTTTGGGTAACGAATGTAGAAAGAACGTGCCGGTCAAATTAGGGTTATCTGGGGTGACCATCATAACAATGGAGGGCCTTGTTACTCAGCCACCGGCTTTTCTCTGTATGAATGAACTGAGTTAAGATTCTATTAGGATGACCCCCATCCGCCCCCCCCCCCCCCCACCTCCGCCGTCATGTGAAACTTTCTTTGAACGGCAGACACGGCCGTACAAATTCAGTTTATCTTCAGTCTTCAGGCACATCGTCTTAAATTTTAAAAGCACCTGTATCTACTCGTACACAGCGGCTTCGTAAAAGTCTCGAATGGCAGCTCTCAGCTTCCCTGTTCCCGCTTGTCCGTCCGCGTGTTATTGTTCCGCTCTACGGAGGTGGATTTTGATGAAGTTTCAAATATGAACATCTCCGAAATCATGACAAATGCAAATTAGGTCATGACAAAATTATTTAAAAAAAATAAAAGGAAGTGCTTGTGATTCAACTAAAATAGTTTGCCTACTTTCCCAGGCTGCACAGATAGGTGTACATGTGAAACAACAACTCTGTGAATTGTTTGGTTTTGTTGCGATATTTCTTACTATGAGGGTAAAACATCGGTAACTAATATCTAGAAACAAAGAACTGAGGAAAATGTTCGGACATATGAGAGATAAAGTAAATGGGCAATTTAGAATATTACTAATGGGGACGATGAAATTTGCGGGCCTATAATAGTTGTAGCTAACCTAGTGTTGATCCTACCAACGTTTATAAAAATGGTTGATTCACTGTACGATACCAACATGATGCTGGACAGTGACGACTATCAAAAACATATTTCATACACGCCTTCCACGACATTCCGGGAATTAGGTCTCCTCTCGTATGTTGGGTGACTGCTGTTATCACACTAGCATATTTAGTGGTGGTAGTTGGGATCTAACTCCGGGCCTTTTTGAATACTAGTACGCTAACCAGTGGTGTCCATGTGTTCATCAGTAAACCTCAGAAAAAGGACAACGTCCAACATAAAATTGGTACGTAGTATAGTAGTGGGCCGGGATAGCATAGTCGGTGTAGCGATTCGCTATGGGCTTGCGGTCCGGGGATCGAATCCCGGTGGAGGCGAGATTTTCTGCACCTGTCCAGACCGGCCCTGGGGCCCACGCAGCCTCCTGTACAGTGGGTACCGGGTCTCTTTCCCGGGGGTAAAGCAGCCGGGGCGTGGAGTTGATCACACACCCCCATCTAGCGCCGTGGTTAAAGAAAGGGTAGACCTGTACCTCTGCTCCCTCTCTGGGTCTTCGTGGCCTGTTCTAGGGCGAACTTTACCTTACGTAGTATATATAGCTCACCTAAAGTAATGTCACAAAGGCTGAAATAGGCTGAATGTCTAATTCCGAGGAGTGGCGGGTTGTTCAAGAAATACACAGACATGAAGGATACAGCTGTACGGAGCTGTGAAGACGGGAGGATAGTACTGACATAAATCTTACGGGAAGAAGGTGAAGCTGGCTGACAGTAGTGTTCGGATGGTACTGAATCTAGGTTCGACTACCAGAGAGTTAATTAGTTAGCTGGCCAGTCAGTCAGATTGTAGTTGCTTAATTGTCAGGGACAATTATCTCAAATACTAAATTTAGTAGGCCTACATGTATATAACATATACATGTGATATATATATGTATACATAAATATATACACTAAAGTAACATGGATCTTTATTACACATTTTCACTTTAGCGTACCGAGCAAGTTATTACACCGGCAAAGCTTTCGATTTTATTTTGGATATACGGTTGGTAACCGGCCGTAAAACCGCTGTAGGCTTACAGAGGCTGTTGTTTTGATGTTACTATAACCAGTTGAAACCCATAACAATAGTTCCCGACAGGCCAAGGCCAAGACCATTTATTTCGAATTATTTCCTACTCTCCATCCACGGTCATCTTATCATTTGATTTGACGGTACATAATCCCTGCAGTACGTACATAATGTCCTAATAACCAAGATTCATTCTGTTTTATCACAGTGTGTTCGAAACAGCAGTGATGATGAAGATTCACGTCTTCTGGGGTGTTACGCCCTGCCCAATGGTAAACAGTTAACAACGTGTCCAAAGAAGGCCTGACTGTTTATCAGTAGACAGGGTGAAACATCCTACAAGCCTTGAATCTACAGCACTGAAATTGAAATTTTCCGAACTGATTTGTGCTAACTGGAAGTTAGTTCTGAGCTACACTTTCACTTTTTGCTCTCTTATTCTCATGTCGTTTGACAATTATTGTGTTTGTACGTACATTACAGTTTAAGAAACTGGCACTGATATCAAAAAGTTCAAGAAACGGATCTGGCAGTATTGTAAAAAGACGTAACACACCCAAGTTTGGACCTGAATACCTTAACCTTCTTCTCTGATAACACATGTTTCCCTCTATTTATACGACCTCGTGATATGTGTAATTACATAAGGACTGTGCCTTACTTCTTCCCAGGACTGCGCAGGCAGCTGTTTGGCTGCCATGGCCGCCGAAAAGCTAAGCCCTGATGGCAGACAGGACAGACAATATGTGTTGTCTGGTACACTGAGGCATGTGGGACGCTGAGGTCTGTACTGGTGGCGTGGCTCACCCAGAGGTGCTCTGGTGGCAGAACCTCCCACAACCAAGTTGCTGGCTGAGTACGACGATGGTATCGCTTGTACAGTCTGGCTGGTCCGGATGCTAGATGTTGATGCTGAAGTCGACATTCCCTGAACTGGACTGGGAGATCGCCGTAAATACACGTGCAACATTAATGCTCTTCGACTTACAGGGTTCCACACGAGGAGAAGTGGGGTATTTCAGGATTATCCAGCAGGCAAGGACTATTTCCTGAAGATGTTCCGTTAATGACCTTGCAGGTGAAGACAATTCACAAACTGAAGAATCGCTCCTTGTGATCTTGCATGGTGATTCCACACAAAAAAGGAAAGGACTCTCTGAGAAACTGCGGTATTTTTGAATAATTTAACACACGAAGGAAAGGATTACTCCGGAACTTCCTGTTAACAATTTCCCATGGTGATTCGACAGAAAACGGAAAGAATGGCTCTTCTAGAAGTTAATATTTTTTCACCTTTAGAATAATCCACCACACAACAAGAATAACGTTTATACATTTATATTCTTATGACTTCCTGTTGCTGAGTTTGTACTGTACGTTCGCAAAGAATGGATACGATTTAATTTACACTGTAGATAGAACAATTGTTATTTCTTTCGGTTACGTAATAATGAATAGTTAAAAATTCCTCAAAGAATGTTGCCACATACATTCACCGTGACACGCTAATGCTTCAAGCTGACTTTCCTTCCTCATTCATGGCACGTTGTTTGTTTGCGACCGAACTGATAATGCATATGAACAAGCTGGACACGCAGGAGAAGACGTGTGTACTCTGGTAAGGAATCAAACGCACTGACAGGAAAAATCTTTATCGCTTGTAGTTTATCAGCGGACCCCTGCTGACATTTTGACTTACTGTAGAAATGCGGTGGCATTTGAAGACTCCTCATTATGCCGTCAAACGAGTGACATTTTATAACCTTTTCAAAGGCCAGGCATTCAGGCATTCGTGACGACGAATGGACGCTCTGTCGTATGTGCACAGATGTACGCGTGTTCGTGGATTGCGCGCTTGCGTTTGCTACGAGCTGTGTTGCGTTGCCATCTTCCGCGACGACCGTAACATACTTGTGTTGCTCATTTGTTTATTACGTACGTCACGCAGTTACGAAGCGTGACGATAGATACTTGGCTGTTATCAGTATGATTAAGAATGCTAAATGAGAGATGGCAGATTAAGCAGCTGTACCCATATCTATTCTGGTACTGGGCAGGAAACAGGAGTAGTCGATATAGTGACTATGTTACTGGCCAGATAACTGAGGAATTGGTCGACTCCCGGCAAAAGTAAGAGACTTTTCTGTACTTTCAGAGCGTTCAGACCAGCTCTGGGGCCCATCCAGCCCCTATTGCATGGGTACCTGGGGATCTTTAGCGTCTGGGGCGTGAAGGTGGCCACTCATCCCCATCTAGTGCCGAGGTTAATAATGCGTGGAGCTATAACTACCGTCCCCCATATGCCTCCACGGCGTGCACACAGACATCTTTACATAGTGGGCAGGAAAACAGACGCTTTCTTCGCTGCTCTTCTTATCCCCTTGACCTTAATATTAATATTTTACGAACCAGTGAAACCCTCCGTTCTCTTCCCGGTTACATTAAAAACAAAATGTGTTGATGTGCTGGAACTGCTTAGCCATTATTAAAATATTCTGAATTTATTCTCGGTGATGATCTACCGCCGTGGAGCCACATAGTGACACAGCTTCCTTTTCTTCTTCCTCTCCTTATTCTGTTCGGTCAGGACTTAGTAAGCCTCTTGAGCCAGTTCGAGTCTCACCGCTCTTCCGCCCCTTCTTCAGGTCTTCTGTCACCTCCTCTTCCACAAGATCTGTAAGGTAGTGCTCTATTACAGTATGTTATGCTCCATGCCTTCCAGGTAGGTTCTCCATTCACGGTATCCTGGCCCACTGCTTACGCCAGCTTTACGCAGCGTCACAAAATGAAAACCCTGTATTTTAGCTGCACACCAATAAACATGCAATTCTTAACGTCTTTGGGTTAACAGTAAATAACAACACCTTTCTGTTTGAAGTACCCCCACCGCACCGCCCATGATCCACACTGTTTACGTCAGTGAACACGTGCCATTCTCTTTATCGTAGACTAGTTCTCGGCCCTTGCGCTAAAACTTGAAGCATTATAAAATTCCAATATCAGTATCAAGTAGTTTTAATGCTCCGTGACTATTTTCTTCCCACCTGCATGAATCTTACAGCTATGTGTCTTTATAACCCCCCTTTCATCGTTATACATTCATTTCGATTGCGTTGTGAATCTACGGTCAGTCCTTTCTGTATAAAGTACTGTCCTCGGCCGCTCGTATCAATAACAAGGAATAACCGACGATACTGATGCGTATGTAGTTTGCGCTGTCATGAATTTGATCTAGTACTAGCCTGTACACTATTTATTTCCGTACAGCTGCGTTCTCTTTACTGGATTGAAAAATGTGAACAGTGGTAGTCAAGTACATATCTGTAAATTTTATGTTATTCATACCGTACATTTTTAATTATTTATGTTCTATCCGACAAATGTACACTTGTACATTTGTCGGATAGAACATAAATAAAAAATACATATCTGTAGTATTGCTTTTCCATTGTTGCTTATACATAGTTTCCATTATGAACAAGTCTAGTGTAAAGCACCTTTCACCATGCAAATTTAGTGCTGAAAGTGAGCGTAATAAGCCACTGGAAAATAAACCAAAAATGCTGTGTAGACAATGTAGTGATAACAATCTGACTTTCGTCTTTAGGCGCGTACGCATAAGTCGCGAAAAGCGCCTATTAGCTTCGTCATGTCTGTCTATCTGTCTGTCCGTCCGCATGTATAAACTCGGCTGTCACTGGATGTATTTCCGTGAGATTTCATATGGCGGACTTTTATGAAAATCTGTCGATCAAATCCCAATTTATTTAAAATCGGGCAAAAATGTCCACTTTTCAAGGAAGAACTAGTAATATTCAAGTTGTTTAGCCAGTCGGTTAGTTAGTCGCTTGGTAAATTAATTACTTGCTTGGTATGTAAGTCAGGTAGTTAGTTAGCTAATACAGAACTGATTTAAACAGGCAATTGTTATGAATCCTACGTAACCATCAAGATTCCTCTCCAAACCCCATGGTGTGGCAACGACTGAAATCCGATGGCCGAACCTGAGACAAAGCGTAACGTGACTGATAAGGACTCGCAGGCTTGAAAACAAAGACGTATGCTGTTCTTTCTCAGAATCACCACGCACATGTAATGACCTCAGATATACTGTCACAGCTTTTTTCTTAACGAGCTAACGAAGATAATTTGATCATAAGCAGCTAGACATGCACCAAGTATGAGTACCATATTACTGTGTCTCTGCACGACGTTTGCCTGCATCATCTACCAAACTGTTGGTTTTGAATAAATTTGGTAATGGAAATGTTCCTACCCTGCCAAGTCCGGCTTCCTTTCAGTTACGCCACCAGTACTGACCCCAGATTTATTACTGTACAACAGACTCAAGGTCAAACAGGAAGTGATGTAAGCTTACAGCTGTCTTCATAATTCCAGTGATTAGTAATGTCAATGTATTTATTTCCATTTCCTCTATTTTCTGTTAATTACATTTATTTATGCCAGATGTCTACTAAGCCAAGACACCGATGTCTGCCTAATTTGAAGGAAGTGAAGACTACTCGTATTTTTCGCCTGGATGATATCAATATTCGCTGTCAGACGAGTGACTAGGTCAGCTATGCTAATTTGAGTCGCGGTATCAATGTAAGTTGCAGAAATATTAAGCTGCGCAGTTACATAATTCAACTGCATGTTCGGAAGTTATGGTTGTGCATTGGCGAGACTGGAGCGCGACGGAAACAGTTTTTTTTAACTTTCATTATTGTTCATTGGCCTTCTAATTTAAATGTTAAATGCAGGGCCGCCAAGGGCGGGTTCGGGCCCCGGAGGAAAAATTCTGCCCCCCCCCTCCCCCCACAGCAAGGGCGGACCGGCTAAAAATCTTTACACTTAATTGGAAAGAGTGACTCTCAGTTACAGAGTGACTTGGGCTTGGTCTGAAAGGGTTAATTTGTACAATCGACAAAGATTGGTACTACCGAGAAATACAAAAACATAAGCAACATAGTCGGGCCCCGGGCCCCCTTCCGGACCGCCGGGACCCGGTAATTTATACCGCCTTCCCCGCCGTCTCGTCGGCACCGCTTAAATGTTTTGTGTTCGAATGTGGCTGTAAACAAACAAATACATGTGCAGAGAACACATACGCCATAGATTTTTCTTTCTTAAAGTATAACACTTATATCAAATATTAATTGGGACGATAGTCCTCGAAAGGACTGTTTTCAAGACCTGACATCTTTGATATGAGTATGGTGTCCAGAATCCCTGAGCTCCGATCACAGATCGCATTCGTCTCGTTATGGACTCACAGATCGATGGTATACTTCAAGAAACGAATCTCTTGTAAAGTATGTGTTGTATACAAACAACGTTTTTGTCTACAGTCACATCATTCGAACACGCAACATTCTCATTCAGGGTACCAGCCAGCAACAATTCACGGAAAAATAACAGAAATACCTGCTTCTCTTGCACTTCTAAACTCGCCCGTGCAGCACAAACAACTTTTGAAATACACAGCTGAATAATATACCAGCACAATTGAAATGTGTATTTGTGCAGAGACCATATAACCCCCCAAAAAACTGTACCGACACCAAGACTCGAACTAGTGTAGTTCACCTGCACATCAGCAGCAAGTATGGACACCCAAGGGATGTACTATACCAGTATCTTCGTTGTGCTGTGGATTGTAGTCACACGGCTGGGATACGTCATTAACATTAATCCACACTTTCTTCAAATTAGCCAGACGTGTTGTCTTTGCTTAATAGATATGTGGCGCAAATAACTGTAATTAATGGAAGGCCGATGAAAGCCACATACGGACAGATAGGAGGAAATGACGAATCACTGGAATTACGACACCATTTGTAGGTTTACATTACTTATTGTTTTGGACTTCGAAAATTTTAAGCACTTGATTTCTGTTGAACTGCTTGTGAGGGCACCACTTGCTGTGACGTAAAAAAAGAAAGAATGAGTGGACTACTGAAATAAAATATCTTGGGGTGACAGCAGATTCAGAACTGACACAAAGCACAAATCGCCTGTCTTCTGCGTAATGCAAACAGCTAAGAAATGTATCCTGTTTTAGAAACATTCTCCACCACTTACATTCATCTGGCGTTGTTTCAAGAATTTGAGCAATACGATCCCATCAGCGATACATATCATCGTCCCAGATTCCTACGTGCAAGATAGCCACTATGAGATATGTGGCTCCCATAAACAATATACATATATGTTTATGTTTAAATTAACAAATATTAATGCTAACAAATTTAATAAAGCAATAACACAAGCCAGCAGCTACCACAACCAACGCATTTATTGGTAACAGGAACACCTACCAGTACTTGGCGATATCATGCTTCTTCAATTACTTAGTTCCTACTCCCGTACAAATATTTCAGGCTGCCAGAATTCTGTGTGTGTCCAGACGCGTCACATGGGTTTGGGTCAGTATTCCCGAACTGAAAGTCAGTGCATCCGAAGGTCCTGCAAGTTAACATGAAGGTTTCCAGCAGTTTCTGTTTACTGAATTACCCTTTCACCCGCATCTTTCTTTTTATATTTTCGCCACGGCAAAAGCCGAAGACATAGCAATATGAGCATAGTCCACATCAGGGGTACAAATCAGGCGCGGGGAACAGACTTATGAAATTGTTCTCGATGTTATCGACTTGACTTTGATTATGGGGACACAGCTGGTCTCCGAAACGTTCATTTTTTCGCCAGTCATTAACGAGGCTGGTGGATCGAGAGTAGTTTAGCGAATCCTTCAAACATGTCACCAAATGAACTGCAGCTTATTGATAAAATACACGTAACCTGCAAAGTCGATATTGACATCAATATATTGATGGCAGGGGGTCATTTAGAGACCCTCAACGAATGCATTTTTGTTGTGTTGGAGCCAGGCAGCCATTTCAGATTTCCTGGCGCCATTGTTGGACACTTATTTTTGGAGTGAAAGGTGGGAACTGTTTGAATCCCTTCTACACAGTTCGGGAGGACTTGCTTCTAAAACGATTTCCTAACTTTTCAACATCCATTTCTTCGTGATAGTCGCCTTTCGACTTGGATAATAATGACATAGCTCGACGGAGTTCGCCAGAGGGTGAGATCGGGCTTGATCGGGAGGGTTGGTTCGGGTGTCTTACATTTAGCGGTGAATTCAACTCGGTCTGCTCAAAATAGTCACTGACAGCAAGAATCTGTGTCAAGTTTTTTAATTGTTATAGCGTAGTCGGTATAGCGACTCGCTACGGGCTGAACGGTCCGGGGATCGAATCCCGGTAGGGGCGAGATTTTTCGCAGCCGTCCAGACCGGCCCTGGGGCCCACCCAGCCTCCTATACAATGGGTACCGGGTCTCTTTCCCGGGGGTAATGCGGCCGGGGCGTGGAGTTGACCACCCACCCTCATCTAGCGCTGAGGTTAAAGAAAGGGTAGAGCTATACCTCTACTCCTCCTCTGGGCCTTCGTGGCCTGTTCTAGGGAGAATTTTACCTTTTTACACGACCACAATCGTTCGGGGTTTTCTATACGGCATTTCTAATTTTGTTATTTTATTAACACGATTATCACATTGCAATCCATCACTCCTACGATGGCAGCTTTCATCGATTCGTATGAGTGTTCTCACTCTCGCATCTAACGACTGTGTAGGCACAAGTGTTGCTAGAGTGTAGGTCCATCTCCTGTATCAGTCATATGAACACACACATCCATTACGCCTATTTGCAAGTGTGTGTTTATTTAACAGTATTCAGCTTTTGTGTCTCCCAGCGAAAACGTGATAAGAGGACCAACAGCAAACATAAAGGTGATAGGGCCCCTCGTGGGTATACCAGCATCAACTTGCAGAGTGGTACTGGTAATCCTAGAAAGTACACGCCCTATCGCATCTTTTTCCGGTCTAATGTCGACTTATTTTATGACTTAAGTGAGGACTTTGTGTGTGTGTGTGTGTGTGTGTGTGTGTGTGTGTGTAAGAATTGGACGCTCCTCCAGGAAATTCAGAGAGACCCATAATCTACAGGTTAATTCCACATCTATAAAATTCACTGTGTTTATTCGGTTTCAAGGAGCCGCTGCTGCGGGCATTATTATTGACATTACAGCAATGATGTAAATTACGTCCGGAAGCCACTGATCAACTGATAACGTAACACGGGAATTTATGTTATAATTAAAAGTTGTACCCACCTGACATTTCTACACCAGCAGATGACACTTGCAAAGCAGCAACAACACTATGAAATAATTATCTTTATTTTCTTCCCTTTTTTACACGCGTTTCTTGTCCATCGCCCCATGTAAAGTTTTATAATGAACACTACAAACAGCGACCATGAACAGCTTTGGTTTTCTCCTGGTTCTAATTGTCACACACTGCTGAAGTACACGCGACCAGCAGATGCACACATGAACGTAATACACACAAGCACACGCACAGAGCAAGAGCCGATCGATGTTTGGTCCGGCTGCGGTCTGCACTCCCCTCGACGCAGTCTGTACGACACTGGCTGCACTTGGTTCGTGTGTCTCACTGCGTGATCGTCAGTTCAGTGCGCATATTA
This sequence comes from Reticulitermes speratus, assembly GCA_021186555.1. Lineage (NCBI taxonomy): Eukaryota > Metazoa > Arthropoda > Insecta > Blattodea > Rhinotermitidae > Reticulitermes > Reticulitermes speratus. The sequence goes on from JAJKFL010000002.1 coordinate 22,050,211, forward strand.
TTTCCCAATGCCCATTATTCTGCAGAACTGGATATGCTAGTGGAGCCCAGGAATAACAAGCTGATGACATCAATAACACGTAATAATAATATACCAATGAAATATGAAACGAGAAGCCCCAAATGGCAAAGGGTACAGCACTTCTTCCACTTTCACAAATTCACAAGTGATCCTAATTCTCACACACAAACTCGTACCCGACGTTTGTATTCTTCACCGTGATGTATTAAACTTTCGTCATCTTCCACTAATATTGCGAGGAGCTGAAAGCCGGAATTTCCATTTTTAACCACGAAACGCCCAAACATTTCTATTACAAACATATAGAGCACCACATATTAAACCACGGATATCACTTATCAGAATACTGCTGTGTATTTTACCGGCAATTTGTATGCGTGGCTGTTCCTCCTTTGCCGTTCTATACTTGGTGAATTTCAAGGAACATGGTAAGCCTGGCGGTCTGAGCGAAATATGTGAACCTGAGAAATTCACAACCCTTTAAAGACGAAAATCAAACTGAATTATATTTGAATATTCAGTTCGTACCGCACAGTAAACACACCAAGCATCGTATATAAAAACCATTCAGTTAGTGCTGTATAGGGAAATAATCGCTGTTCAGAGATCATATGAGTTATACAGGTATGCTCCGTGGGCAAGAGTAAGTGCTTCTGAATGTTAAAAACGCTGTACATACAGTAACCACTAGGCTTTACTGGGTTCTCATATAAACTACAAATCTCAATTTTGTAAACACGAACGCATTTATGCGCCCACGACGTCCCGGCTGGGTAATTATAATTAAAATGAAATGGAAGTTTTTGCCAATTCCTGTCCCCGTCGTCCAAAATCTTGGTGCGTCTAAGCTTGCGGGAAATATGATAAGTTTGTTGTATTACCAGTGATGCATCCTCCAATAGTTGATGTAATTCTTATCACTCATTAACAAAGCAGATGTAAATCTATGTTCATTGAAACTTTTGGCCTGATTTTAGGAGTGGAATACAATCCTTGTACTTATGTATACAATTAAGGATTATCCTATGTACAGCTTGATTACAATCTCATGTAAAAGAGGGGCCATCTTAGACTGATACCCACCAAAATGAAGCATGCCTGACAAGTTCTGGTGTACAGGTGAATAAAAATATCACTGATGTCTGCCGAGATGTCAGAGATGAATAACCAAGCACAGTGATGCATGCATTCATTTTTAACTTGGTGCAAAGACTACCAAAGATCTTACTTCACACAGCTGAAATTTGTTCATATATGAAAAATGAATGTACGGACTCTTATGGGAGACTATATAAGTGGGCATAACAATTTGAAATGATATTTGCGTCCTTAATCATACTCTGTTGTATGGTGACTCAGCACAGTGGTAATATGATTTGATGTAACCATTAATGCTTCTTTTCGTAAAGAACACATATAAATTAATAAGCCGGCTTATAGGCTTTGCATTGACTCTGAACCCCCAACAATCAAAACTAAATTACTGAAGAAGTTAATATGAGTTAATATGAATGTGTGTATGCATACATAGGTAACCCTCGATTTGCGCCGATTCAGAATAAGGCCGATTTTGAAACTAGGAGTTCAAAAAGTGAAAGAAAAAAATACTATTATTTATAACGTTTTACAATTTTTCTCGTACTGCTTCTTATACTAAATCGTAATTCTTACATCGCTGATTTTGAATAAAAATTATAAATACAGTCATCTCTGCAATTACACATGTTTCGTTAACGCGAATTTGCTGTAATGAGATCGATTAATCGGTAAAAGCTGCCTGTAAAATGTAAACTTTTGCATATGCGAGTTTGCTCTTATGCGATTTCATTCCCGGCGCTTTAACATATCAAAGGACAAATTTAGTCTCTGCGGAGATCCCGGGGTTATTTTTATTACGCGATTTTCTATAGGTCGGCGTCTTACATGAACGCAACTATCGCGTAATAGCAGAGATGACTGTACACACCAATGATACGAAAGAATTACAGTCAATCAAACTTTTGGAAAGCCATGGGCAGCCTCTTTCCAATGAAGACAGAAGAATTGGCCGCACAACTGGGCCAAAAGAAGAGGAGCAAAGAGAGGAAGAAGAACTTCCTCTACGTGAAATGAAGACAAGCGATCTCCAGCGCATCCTCTCAGACATAGATAAACTCACTGATGAGCTCTGCGACATTGACCACGACTGGGAGCGGAGTGCTACAGCGAAGATGAGCGTTATGACATCCATGAAGCCTTATCATGAAATTTTGATAGAAAGAATGACGAAATCACTACAGTCCACACTGCATGCTTTCTTTAAAAAACGTGACGATCCTCAACCAGGGACTTCGTCAGATAACTAACGCTGCTTCATTACGCCATTGCCGGTTCTAAGTTTACAAAATATATTTTTTAAATTCCCTTTATTATATTTACGTTATTTCAGAGCTTTAAATGCAATGTCATTATATTACTCATCAATGTTTGGGTGCCGGGAACGCATGTCATTGACTTCCCATTGATTTACATTATAAAATCCTTTCAATTTACGCCCATTCCGATTACGCCGGTTCGTCCAGGAACGAATCCCCGGCGTAAATCGAGGGCTACCTGTACACACTTTTTTTTATTTTCAGCCAGTACATGTACTGGTAAACAGTTGTATTTTTAAGTATTGTCAAAAATCATACACATGCTGGCACATCACGTGTTTCAACTCTTATTAAAGTGCTTCATGTCTTAGGATGTATCACAGGCTGAAACAGAGGATCTATGAGTACTTGGCAATAGGCAGTGGTTCCAAAATTTCACTCCCAGAGTTTTCAGGAGATCAGTGGAAACCACCTCTAATGAAAAACTTTTATTTCACAGAAATCTTGACCAAGTAATATTATGCCGTTTAGAGACTAAGTTTTGTTTAGCTGTGAACTGTCACTTCCATTAGTAGACAATATCTACAGAACCTCCTGAAGAGTGGTGATTCAAAAAAGAGAAGCCAAAGAAATTATTGAAGCATTTTCTTCACAAACAATAAATCACAATGGACGTTGTTTCAAAATGACAAATTCAGTTTGATTACAATATGCTTTAGTGTGTTTGATTAGCTTTCCTTTCATTTGAAATTAATATAAGCTTGTTCCATCATATTTGGATTTTGAATTTTGTTGATCTGGGGATCTACCACATCTTTTCAGGAACATACAAACGATTCCAAAATTCTTGCTTTTATGGAACTGGAAGGTTTATCATCATGTTTAGCAAAGCCTGCCAGTGACATCTACCCAGAGACCACTTCATTAAAATTCACATCTTAACACTCAACTTCTCGAAGATCAATTTTAATGTCATTCTCCCAAGTATGGCTTGATCTCTGAAGCCTTTTCTTTCCCTGGGATTCTCTGACAACATGTAGGCATTTCTTGCATCTATATTCCTGTGTTTCACCCATTTCATCACCCTTTATTTAACCATCCCAACTATACCAATGATGATCTCAAATTGTAAAGCTCCTCATTACATAATTTTCTTCATTTTTCCAAAGTCCAAATACTTTTTATCACTAGGATCTCAATCTGTGCTAATCAACCTCAGTATCTGTTATACCCTTAAAGTGACAGACTATGTTTCAGATTTGATAATAAACAAAATTAAAATTATATGTATATTTCAATCTTCAGCTGTTTAGGGATGATGTGGCAAGATATATGTTTCTGAATAGAAATGTAGCACCCACTTCTGAAATTCAACTTATCCTTAATTTCATAAGTACTAGAGTTCTGGTAGAGTATACATTCTCAGTGCTAGCTAGGTACATTAAATTAATTTGTCTGAAACAGTTGCCGATTTGATACATACATATTACCTCTTTGCATATAAAATGGAAATAACACAACAATGATTTATTAATAATAGGGAAATACAGTTTGACTTCATCACAACATTGATACAAAATAGCATATAGTTTGACCAGCTTCCTTTTTCACAAGTGGGTTTTGGTCTCACAGCCAAATGGTTTACATCAAGAAATGGACTGGCTACAGATACAATCCATTATGAACTTCCAGTATTTATGCAGCATATTTTATACATAAAAATAACTTAACTGTAACTAATTTAAGGGCTCTAACTAATGCTTATGCCTGGAAACACTTAAAATAACGATTCATGCCAGGACTTGATAAGAATGAAGACACTCGGGAAATATTTAAACACACAATATAAAAGCACTTACTACTGGAATGGACTGAAATTTTGAAAAGCAAGCTCATACAGAGCTTCCTGCTTGGAGATATACTTCAGGGCTGTGAAAAATGCGACTTGTTGGCTGGAAGCAGTCGACAAAATAATTCAGTCTGGCTTGTAGTGATGGTCAGATATTAACAATATGGCTGTTCATTCATTTTCATATTACACTATAAATAAAGCACTGAAATCAGAAAAAATAATTAAAAATAAATTCATTGGACAATCTGACAGAAGGCTGAGCAAGGCCACTGTAGATTCAGTGTGTTTTAAGGCCTTGCGGACATAAGTCGTTAATCAGAGTTCAGGATATTGTAATGGAATGTTTAGACATATCATTAATAGAGTCAGTGAAAGTAATTTATAGTTCTTTTGAAGTCTTCAAACTAAACTATCTTTTCTGCAAGGCTGTCTGGCGTAGTCGCTCAGCCCCTGACTAAAACAACTGCCCACCCTGGTATGCCTAGTACACGTGATGGTATTCAGCCGAACAATATACCAATGCTTCAGGCAGTCATTGTAAGAATCAGCTGCAGTTTATTTCAACTTATCCAATAAATTCTGGGAAGGAAACACTGAAATTAAATTTCTGATACATTAAGATCCATAATAAGTGGGTCCCTGTCACCACAGCATGGCGGTCCTCGGGTTGTGGATGGAGGAACAGCCTCCGGATGTGGAGGGTAGCTGCGAATACATTGAATAAGCAGTCGCGAACAGCCGACAAGGGGTGGTCCTCCAGCTTGGGGGTTGGGTGAGGTGCTAATAACTCCTTACCATAAAAAAATTACCAAGTTACAAATCATTCAAAAACGCCTCAGACCTGGATGGATTCTTTGGTACAACTTAAGCAATGGAAAGGAATATGAGATTTGGGACATGGAACGTGAGGAGCCTGTATAGGTCAGGGTCACTTATGACAGTGGTCAGGGAATTAGCGAGGTATCAATTAGATTTAGTGGGTGTACAGGAGGTTAGGTGGGACAAAGGAGGGGATTATACTTTTTTCTATGGAAATGGAAATGAAAGCCAACAATTGGGAACAGGTTTCTTTGTACATCAGAGAACAGTATCAGCAATTAAGAGAGTAGAGTTTGTTAATGATAGGATGTCATATATGGTGCTGAGAGGTCGCTGGTATAATGTCATTGTTCTGAATGTGCATGCACCAACTGAGGAAAAAAGTGATGACTCAAAGGACAGTTTCTATGAGGAATTAGAACAGGTTTTCGATCATTTTCCTAAGTACCATATGAAAATTCTGTTAGGAGATTTTAATGCAAAATTGGGGAGGGAGGATACCTTCAAACCGACGATCGGAAATGAGAGTATACATGAGGATAGTAATGATAATGGTGTTAGAGTTGTAAACTTTGTCACATCAAAAAATCTGATTGTTAAGAGCACGATGTTCCTGCACCGAAATATTCATAAAGACACCTGGACCTCTCCTGATGGGAAGACTCATAATCAGATTGATCACGTATTTGATAGATTGGAGATGGCATTCAAGTATACTTGATGTGCGATCTTTCAGGGGAGCTGACTGTGATACTGATCACTATCTGGTGGTTACAAAAGTTAGGGAAAGACTGGTGGTATTTAAAAAAGCAGCAAAGAAGTTTGATGTGGAGTGATTTAATCTCAAGAAGCTAAGTGAACTAGGTTAGGAAACAGTATCAGATAAAGATCTCAAACAGGTTTGCAGCTTTGGAGAACTTAAATGTTAGTGAGGACATAATTAGTGCTTGGGAAAACATTAAAGAGAGTATCAAAATCTCAGCTAAAGAGAGTCTAGGGCTGTATGAAAGGAAGCAGCATAAACCATGGTTTGATGAAGAATGTTCAAAATTTTTAGATCAAAGGAAGCAGGCTAAAATGCAGTGGTTATAGAATCCAAACCAAAGTAATGCAGAATATCTGAACAATGCAAGACCTGAAGCTAGTAGACATTTCAGAAATAAAAAGAAGGAATATCTGAAAGCTAAAATTAATGAACTTGAAACAAACAGTAAGAACAAGAATATCAGAGACTTGTATAGGGGCATCAATGACTTAAGAAGGGTTACCAGCCTAGAAATAATGTAGTAAAGGATGAGAAAGGTGATCTGGTTGCAGACTCCCACAGTATTTTGGCTAGGTGGAGGAATCATTTCTTTCAGCTATTGAATGTACATGGGGTTAATGATGTTAGGCAGACTGAAATACATAGAGCAGAGCCACTGGTGCCTGAGCCCAGTGACTCTGAGGTTGAGATGGCTATTGAAACGCTAAAAAGGCACAAATCACCAGGTACTGATCATATTCCAGCAGAACTGATTAAAGCAGGAGGTAGGACAATTTGTTCTGAGATCCATAAACTTATTAATTCTATTTGGAATAAAGAGGAATTGCCTGAGCAGTGGAAGGAGTCAATCATACCTATTTATAAGAAGGGTGATAAAACAGATTGCAGTAATTATCGAGGCATATCACTTTTGTCAACCACATACAAAATTCTATCCAACATCCTTCTGTCCAGGTTAACTCCATATGCAGAGGAAATTATTGGGGACCATCAGTGTGGATTTAGACATAACAGGTCGACTACTGATCATATATTCTGCATTTGTCAAATACTTGAGAAAAAATGGGAATATAATGAGGCAGTGCATCAGCTATTTATAGACTTCAAGAAAGCCTATGATTCAGCTAGAGGGAGGTCTTGTATAATATTCTCATTGAATTTGGTATCTCTATGAAACTAGTAAGGCTAGTAAAAATGTGTCTAAATGAAACCTATAGCAGAGTCCGGGAAGGCAAACATTTGTCTGACACATTTCCTATTAAGAATGGTTTGAAACGAGGAGATACTTTATCCCCATTGCTTTTCAACTTTACTTTGGAATATGCCATTAGGAAGGTTCAGGCAAACCAGGAGGGCTTGAAATTAAATGGTACACATCAGCTTCTAGTTTATGCTGATTATGTTAATATATTGGGCGGAAACGTACATGCTATAAAGAAAAACACAGAAGCTTTAGTAGTCGTTAATAAGGAGATTGGTCTAGAAGTAAATGCTGAGAAAACTAAGTACATGGTCATGTCTCACAATCAGAATGCAGGACAAAATCACAACATGAAGATAGATAATAAATCCTTTGAAAGGGTGGAACAGTTCAAATATTTGGGAACAATTCTAACAAATCGAAATTCCATTCAGGAAGAAATTAAGAGCAGATTGAATTCGGGTAATGCTTGTTATCATTCAGTGCAGGATCTTCGGTCTTCCAGTTTGCTATCCAAAAATACGAAGATTAAGATACACAGAACTATAATTTTGCCTGTTCTTTTGTATGGGTGTGAGACATAGGCTGAGGGTGTTTGAGAATAGGGTGCTGAGGAGGATACTTGGGCCTAAGAGGGATGAGGTAACAGGGGAGTGGAGAAGACTACATAATGAGGAACTTAATGATCTGTATTCATCACCAAATATTATTCGGGTGATCAAATCAAGAAGAATGAGGTGGGCGGGGCATGTAGCACGAATGGGTGAGGGGAGAGGTGCATACAGGATTTTGGTGGGGAGACCTGAGGGAAGGAGCCACTTGGAAGACCCAGGCGTAGAGGGGACGATAACATTAAAATGTATCTTCAAGAAGTGGGATGGGGGTCATGGAGTGGATTGATATGGCTCAGTATAGGGACAGGTGGCGGGCTCTTGTGAATGTGGTAATGAACCTTCAGGTTCCATAAAATGCGGGGAATTTCTTGACTAGCTGGCAACCTGTTAGCTTCTCAAGAAGGACTCTGCTGCATGGAGTTAGTTAGTTAGTTATACATTAAGATTCACTGCAGTTAATTCTTTCCATGCCAAAAGTTCAATACATTGTTCAAAAACATTTACGTTGCTTGGTTGGAATGCGTTTATTGTTTGACAGTCTCATTGTAAACAAATGCCTTTACTAATTCCTGTTATTAAACTGTTTTTGAAGTACTAATTGCTATAGGAGTATACAAACTAAGTATTTTGTTTCAAAGAAAACACTGCATGGAAAAGGCCTGATATGGTCTTCATCTCATACAGTTTGAACATGACTTATGTACATACCACAACCACATAAAAATTACAAAATTCACATTATTAGGCTTGTACATAAAAGTGTTACAATCTTTTGTAACTCATCTGATTGTAGTTTCAGGAAAAATGACGTTATGAAATATTCTTCAAAATTTTAAAAATATATTATTTGTCAGTTATAGAAGACTGAATTAGCATATTCTTGAACCACACTGGTGGGTGTGGTTGTCTAAATCACATTGCAGCAAAAAGTTCTTGGACCAAAACCTGCAGTTTACAGTAGTATCTAAATCATCACAGACATCACATTTTGAAATTTATGACCTTGCACATAAAACTTGCATGTGTATGATACAATGATGCTTTATGATCTGCCAGATAATCACTCAAGATGTGCAAAAACACCAGTACTTTTCCCAACAGTTTATTCAAAGAGAATGTAATCCTTAACAGTAACAGACTTCATAACTTTACTGCAGATTTTTTCCCCAGTTGGGCAACCATGCATGGACCATGTGCTCATGATTCTGGTAATTTGAAAGTCGTCACAAATGTCTCACACAAAAACCAAGTGCTGTGCCATATCTATAATATCAGCACCTTCATCAGGAGAGAAAATCTCAAAGTTGCTGCATTATTTTGGAGCCAGTTATGGAAACTGTTAACCTTTTCTTGGAATTTGCAGAGTTCTTGTGCTGGTCATTACTTTTCAACAATATGTGTCAATGCATCAATAAAATGTGTGGCATGCATCTTCAATCTAACATATTTTAGTCAATGGGTAATTATACTCATACATAAAAAAGAGGGATTCAGAAATTAGATAAATGTTGTCTTCACTGATAACATGGGTGTTGAAGCTGGCCCCAACATCAGCATTACAATGAGTGTCCACTGTACTAAAAAACAATTTTTCCATCTCTTTTGAGGTCTGTCTGACGCGATCTTGTGAATGTGGTAACGAACCTCTAGGTTCCATAAAATGCAGGCTTTCTTGACTAGCTGAGGAACAATTAGCTTTTCAAGGAGGACTGCTCTGTGGAATTTGTTGGGTAGTTAGTTAGCTTTAGAGGTCTTTCAAAAAATCTTCTTCCTCTGGATTGATATTAGAGGGGGGGGGGGGGGGGTATTCTATCATTTTGCCAAGTTACAATCAACAGCATCAATACTCTTGTAATAAACATCATCCTTCATAGTCTTACACCTAGATTGCCTGTTACAAGTAATATAGAATAGCATTTCTCTCTTTCTTAATGTATTCCTATCATTTTCTTGATTTCATCAGGGCCCATTTTTAGCTTACTTTCCTTTCACAAGGAATGAAGGCAGACTTATGAGATTACCACGCTCTCTGTTCGCCTGTTTCCCCTTTGAACTCTTGAACCAGGTTACCATTGATTTTCACAAAACATGCAATGAAAGTTATGTGATTTGAGGTCACCCTCTGAAACTTTTTAATCTCCTACAGTGAATAATATAAACTTACATCTGTGTGATTTGTTTTGAACTGTGTAGTTATGCTCTCAAGTGCCATACAACGTCATGTTTGTAAAAGAATATGTGACTTTTACATTTTTACTTCTTGCATTGCTTTAGTGACATCTGAAAACATCACGACAAATGTACAGATTCTTATAGTTTCGATCATCAAGGCAGAAACATTCCAAATTTTTTGTCAAACAGCCAGAGAAGTTATACTTTGGAAGTAAGATATGCAAGAGTCTGCAACCCTGAACATAATATTAAATAGTCTAACAAGAAAATCATTCATTAATACTGACAACGTGCAACTTATTAGTATGAAACTGTGCGAATATGTTTAGAATATTACAATCGAATTTATATTCAAAGGAAATGAATCTTTTATGGTAAATTATACATACGACTAGATCATATGAGAAAGAGAATAGCACTTGACAAAGGCCTTAGTTTGCCCCTTCCATAATTATTTCTCCCTTGATAGTACTTCCTCTTTCTGACATTATTTTATTTTAGGAACAAGCACTTCTATATTTTTCTCACTAATCTCCACCATAAATGCTGCTGAGTAGTAGTTCCTAGCTTTGAATATCTCTATCACAATATCAGTATAATCAAATAAATACCTTACACGTGTTAATAATAATAATAATAATAATAATAATAATAAATGGCACTTTTCAGTGTAGCCGTTTCCATGAAGACTGGACTTGTTCTGCTTGGTCTGTCAGGACCCAACTGTCTAATTCTTACAGGCTAGTTTCCAGTTGCTTGGGCATTACAGAGATGATACACACATGAAAAGAATGTTTATTTTGTAAAGTGCATAAACTGAACACGCAATGAGGTCATGTCTATTGGTCTAGCCATGTACGTAGTCTCTGAAAGTACTAAATGCATTGTGGTGTAATTTTGTACTTGGGTCTACAGTAAAATTTATCAGGAGCATTTAATTTGGTTCATATTGTTATATCTCCCTCACTTTACATGAAGTTCAAACTGAACTTTATTAAATTTCTCAAAATAGCTCTCGTACAAAAAACTGTTGCATAATTTCTGCAGTGCAACTACCTTTCAGATAATAGTTCTATGTCTGCTATAAACAACTGTGAACACCATTCAGTTAGCATAGACTACTGCTCATGTAGCAACAATACTGCAATATACTGTGGAATAATACAGACTGGCCATGTACATTACAAACCAACAATTCAGTGTGCAACCAACAAGCAATCATGTTGTGAAACAGACTTCTCTAATACTACCAACAACTTGGAGTGTTAGATTTAATCTTACATGAAGAAATTATAATACACGAGCAGAAAGTAAAGGTTATTGAAGTGATATTACCCTTTCCAGAAAAACTTAAGTTCTCAAAATGCAGAGCTTCAGCAGTTTATTGCTCAGTTCAACTTATATTTTTCTCAAGACTTTTTCTTGCAGTGTATTTAGATAAGTCTGACACAATTTGTCTTGCTTTACTTCTAAGGTCTGAACAGTTCAGAAACCAACATCTGCCATTTCTGGCAACATAAACTTTGTATCACCACAGTAACACAGTAGAGTATATCACACTTTGAGGGGATGGTAAAAAAGAGAATGTGTAACATTCAGGAAAGATGGCAGTGATAATCCAACAGAGAAAGGGGAGGAGAGGAATACATAATTATTATTAAAAAAAGGTAATGGAATTATGAACTGTTGTCTCTGCCATCTTATAGTAACTACATCACAGCTAGGGGTGCAAAATGGGAAGTTTTATTCTGTACTGGAAGTATAAGCCCCTTAGACAATATACTCTATTCTTAATGCTGGATGCACTGTAGTTACAAAACAGCCTGGAAAATATAGCAAAATGTAGTGCTTGCCATAGTAGTGAAAGGATTAAATAAACAAAATATACAATGAGATCATAATAGATAGCATCTTGTAACTAAAATTAAATCTGTGGTGTTAAAACATGCAAGTCAGCACATTATACAAACATGGACATTTACATTACTATTCTTTAAAACCTACCCCATATAACAAACAACAAATCAGGATATCTGTAATCACAGTTATTGTTGAAGTTAAACTGATGGGTTAGCTTATGACTTGGAGTAGCATATTGCACACACTGGCTGCCATATTTTGGATTCACTGCAGCAACATACTTGAAACACAATCAAATGATGCCTTTTTAAGCACATTAGAATAATTCTAGAAAGCCAATGAAGTTAAGAATGGTGCTAAATAACATAAAACACCACTCATATTGTCTACATATTACAAAATTTTAAACATACACAATAAAAGTCTATTCATTTCATGAAAATAAGACACATTAACTCCTCATTTTACAAATATTCTGACAAACACATTTGAAAAATGAATAGGCCTGTTCTGTTTCTGGTGTGCATAACAAATTTCTGCTCAAATGGAAACACACTAAGGTGAACCTAAACCACCAACTTCCACCAGTGAGTGAATCACACAATTCTGCTTATTTTCTCCATTTTTTCTGTTTCCTTTTAATTTTAATTAATACTCTTCATCATAAATACACATACATGTGTACTACATATTTGCCTCCTTTTCTACAATACCTGTATATCTGTATTATCTCAATATACTTTATCTCAGATCACTGATTTGTTGGTTGGTTGCAGTATTTCCAGTACATTTAAGTTAATGGGAAATTCATCTCCATTCAACCAATCTTCATTTAACAAACAACCACTCAGGCTGTTAGTGCACAGTATCAATATACATACAAAAGAGAATACAGACAACAAATATATTAATGCTTAATATATATTTAGTATAAAATATTGGTTTGGAAATGAACTACTTAACTTTTTTTTTTCCATTCAACTTCTAGAATTTCTAAGGAAATACAATTTTAAATTACCTGCTCTCATCTTTGGTATATGAATATTTGACTAAAAATTCAGTCCACTATCACTATTCATCAAATGCCCATACTGTTGTCTATGGTTCATTTTATTACCTGGAACCATAACTGTGGATTCTTGGGAAGTGCCTTTTATAAAGTTATAAGAAAGCTCAAGTTAAAGGGGTACTGTTTAGATACATCTTGTCTCCTTTCTCCTGCTTGATCAGAAAACATACAATCTTAATCATATCGGTTAAAATACACTACCATCTAACACCTGCCAATTATCTTATCTCTCTGCCATCAATGAGAATTACTTTCATAATCAGGATGACATCCTGGACTTCATTTACAAAAGATGGAGGACTCAGAGAGGTTTAAAATAAACAATCTACATTTTTATTACTGTTTACAACAGTGTAAAAGCTTGGCTTAAGGTTATTCATGTACAAGAAGAAGTTCAATATTGAAAGAATGACAGCAAGATTTATAGACTATGCCATTGCCATCAGTTTGAAGAAATGGCCATATCAAGGTGTCTAATTCTCTGCCCTTCCTCACAACCCACAATCCTGCATACCTTACACACAGCCCTAAAACCTACCTAACCTGTAACATGTAAGTGGCTAGTACTCCTATGTAGCAGTTCCCTGATTTGAATTTCAGCCTGGAAACAGCCTATCCTAATTTAGGAGTTTGTAGTATTCCTCAGTCTCTTCATGAAGAAGTTACGACAGTACAACGAACCAGGCCACAACCATGTTCTCCAATCCTTGCAAATTTGTCAATAATCACAGTTATCCTCGGATTTGATAATATATAACTTACAAAACTGAAAAATATCTCAAGAGTCAATGAAACCCCTACTGAAACTTTTCATAAATGATTTTCTTCTGACTGCAAGTACTAAACTAATGAAAAACATAACACTTCACAGAATTTGATTTTAGACTTACTGGCACTGACAGAAGTGTACTGCTTTGATGTCAGACTGCTACACCTAAGGCAAATTGTAATTAATCAAATTTTTTAAAGAGTTTGGTTGGGGGAAAGTGACAGAGAGAAATTCGGTTTCCTGATTTGACTGCTCGTTCTGTGAAGCTTTATACCTCTGCCGCCATAATGTCATCTTCTAAGTGCACTGGTTGTATAATGCACTTTGTTCATGTTACCTCAGAAACTCTGAATATAAGAAACAACTTCCAACATTTCTCACCTTAAATTCTGTTGTGTATCTTGCAAATGGACAATGAAAAATGGAACCTCAACTTTTACGACCTAAACAACACTTCCTGTCCATGATTATTTCACCTCTGTGAGTGTATATCTATGCTGAGAAACCACTGCTGTATCAAAAATTCAACCCATCTTCAGAATACTTCAAGCCTGACTCCGTATTTTGTGTCCTATGGGAGGACCATCCTACACATTCATAAAAGCAAATCTGAGCACAAGCATAATAAATTCAGTACATTAAAGGGTACATTATGTAAATGAGATTAATCCCACTGATAACATCAAAAAAAAGATAACAAGCAACAGTACACATAAATATCCCATATATCCACATACACTTTCACATTAATAAGTAATTTGCTCTTAGCTGTTGGAATGTGCTTCTGTCATTCTAAAATGTATAACTTCCATGCAGGTTGAAATCAGCGACACCTGTCACAAGAAACAATTGATCTTCTTATTAAAGGGAAATATGACAAAATATTCCACTACATGAAATCTTGTATTTAGTAGATTTTTTTTTTTCTGGTCCCAACCAAGTCTAATATAAATGATGTATTATTTTTCTGCATTTTAATAATTTCAATTTTAGTGTAAGAAGTTTTCAACCTTCCAGAACTCATACATCAGTTTAGCAGTGCTGTGGTTGAAATAACAACAGGCATTCACATTTTGTGTGCCAAAAATCATTACAATGCAAACACGATCTTTAGTGACATCACATACTGAACACACACCAAAGCCATGCTGCCTGTGGCATCATAGTCACCTCAATTCTTGACTGAGGTTCTCTTTGACATTTGGTTCACATTACTCATTTTATAAATTAATTTCATATTACTGAGTACATAACTGTATTTATTTGCATAGAATCAGTTGAACTACTTATGTAAAAAAATCACAATTATATTTGGTTAATCTTATAAGAAGATAAACAGTTTCTTGAAACAAGAATTTCAGTGTATATATGCAGGGCAGTCAGAGAGTAATGCCCTCCAGTTTTTATCCTTAGTTTGCAGCCATATGCAAGCAACAGTCACATTTATGTTCATTCATTCTGTAGTCTGTCTTACGACAGGTCCGTAGCCTCTTCCAAAGGGAGTTCTCCACATTTATGTAACGCCCATATATGCAACATCTGTTTAGCACAGTTACATTTTGATCCAACTGATGGCAGCACATCAGCATTAGATTTTAAAATGGTGGAACATGACTTGTGGTTAAAAAATCGGCAACGATTGAGTTCTTGGTCGCTAAGATGAACTAACTTCTACACACAAACAGCTGTCAAGGTGTATCGTGATGCAGCATCCAACATGAGTACTGTCTGACAGTGGGAAAATGAGATGGAAGGAGCATGATAAACCCCAGAGTGATCATCCATCTACCATAGCGATGCTTGACAACATCTGCAGGGTTTATGACAAAATCTGCATTGACTCCAACATAACAACAAATGACCTGTACTCCACATCTGTCGAACAGTAACAGCAGCATCATGACCTTTACTGAAGAGCTTAGCAATGCTAAGATCTGTGGTTGTTGGTTGCCATGAATTTTGACCAATGCATATAAAAAAGAGGTGAGGGAAACAATTATGACTGGCCTCTGCCACTGCTACAAGACAGAAGGTGAGGTTCTCTTGTTAGTCTTCATCATGTGGGATGAGACACAGGTTCATCCTTTTGAACCAGAGTTCAAGAGGTAGTCAATGTCTCCAAGGAAGAAGAAGTCCAAGGTGATGCCAACGGCAGTAAAAATTATGGCCACAGCCTTTACAGATGAGGGAGGTGTGCATATTGTGGATTTTCTGCCATCAGGGATCACAGTGAACACATACACTCTACAGGCAAATTTAAAAATTGGTATCTCAAATTCAATGAATTCATCTCAGGAGAAAAATATATGAAGTGCTGTTGCTCCTTGACATTGCCAGCCCACACACAAACTAGCACACCAATGGGGCTATCAAAATGTTCTGATGGACTGTATTGCCCCCCCTGCCAATAGTCCAGACCTTGCCCTATCAGTGTCACCTACTTGGTCCTTTGAAGGAAGGACTGTGGAGACCTAATTATGATTAACATGGTGATGAATGCTCTGCAATAGGGGCTGAAGAGCAGAGGAGAAAACTTTCACAAGGCAGGGATACATGTTCTTTCTTGTTCAATGCTGGCAGAGAAGTGATGAGAACAACTGGGATTATATTACAAAATAACCATGTATTCAACGATGCTGGGGCTACATAATGTATAATTTTCACATGTATATCTACCAGACTGTGTTAAAAACACAGGAGGCATTCCTTTATGACTGCCCCAGTAAAATGTTTAACCACGGAAACAAATCACAACATGACTGCAAAATAAACAATGCAACCAATTCTTTCCAGCAACACTTATTTTGACAAATATGATTGACATCAATTCTCTAACTTGGAAAAAACATGTTACTTGTCATATACAATCATTATAAGTTGATTAAACCAGTAACAGCAGAATTACATTCCCCTATTACTGTTTGATGATGTCATCATCGATACTGAGGATTCTCCATAAGAAATCTTGTAAGTCTGGAAGGATAGTCTGTCATTACACCAGTAGCACCCAGCTCAAATGCTTTTCTGAACTCGTCTTCATCATTCAGCACCCATAAGTATGTCTGGAAAAGAAGTCATAGAATAATGATTTTCAAAATGGACAACAGAACACAAGAATACTGCCCATAATGTGGTTTCTACTGCATACCTAGAAATTTATCATGCTATTAAATGGCTGCATTCCCTGCAAATTGTTAATTAAATGGAATTAATTTTGCAATAATTTAATAAAAATAAATAGCAAGAAATATGGCTACCTGCTATAATACCAGAATACATAAATAATAAAGGGCAGGAAATATAATGAACAGAAACTGGAAACAAAAAGCACTAATTAATTAATACACACACACACACACACACACACACATGACAGGGAATCAAGTTAGGAAATGTACACCCTGTCATGTTCACTCCTCTACAAATCTGGTGCTCCTGATACTTTGTTCTGCCCACATCCTAGCAACAAAACTACAATGATAATGGTAGGAATGCATGTAAACATACATGTATGCAGGGAAGAGATGCATATGCTCATGGATGCAGAAATAAATGTAAATCATCATGTAAAGTGGTTGTTTAAATTTTCACTCTAATGAAACATGAAATGGACAATTATTGGTATAGAGTCCAGTATAAAATTTAGTGAAAATCTAATAGCTTTTATTTTAACCAACACTTGCACTACAATTTTGTCATCGTATATACCCCTACATATGTTTCGACTACTTATTAGTCATCATCAGGGGGATCAAAGTATATAAACACAGATTACACATCCACTATAATAGTTGGTTCACATTCAATGTTAAAACGAGATGAACTATGTTCACTATAAAAACATGTTTACACATCCACTATAATAGTTGGTTCACATTCAATGTTAAAACGAGATGAACTATGTTCACTATAAAAACATGTTTACACATCCACTATAATAGTTGGTTCACATTCAATGTTAAAACGAGATGAACTATGTTCACTATAAAAACATGTTTTTATAGTGAACATAGTTCATCTCGTTTTAACATTGAATGTGAACCAACTATTATAGTGGATGTGTAGTCTGTGTTTATATACTTTGATCCTCCTGATGATGACTAATAAGTAGTCGAAACATATGTAGGGGTATATACGACGACAAAATTGTAGTGCATGTGTTGGTTAAAATAAAAGCTATTATATAAGACAGAATGCACGGTGAACATAATGTGAAATTTAGTGAAAATCTGTTCAGTGGTTCTAGAGTTATTACTGTGTTTACTCAAATATAAGGCAACCCTGCATATAACATGACCCCATCCACAATCTTCATTTTTCAGGAAAAAACCAATACAGAACATGTTTAATTCTGGGCAGGATTTTAAGGTCTCCCCACTTAAGATGAGAATTAGGAGAAACTTTACAGGTTATATTGGAGTAAATATAGTATATGTGCGGGTGCATGGGGTAGTTTTAATGAACGCTTCACAGGACACATGTGCCTAATAAGGAAACGAAATGATGCTATGCAATTTTTATAGGCAACATCTCAGTCACTGGGTGTTTTTGATGCAGCAGAAATTCATTACACAAATTGAAAAGGGATAATTATCTCAATTGCATTAACATGAAAATTTAATTGCACCTTCGCAAAACACATAGTTCAGTGTTTGCTCCAACATTCTTTGTTGGTTTTCCCTGGTAACCAGTATCTGTAATATCATCCCTTTCTACCAGAAAAGTTTCATAACATAAACAATGACAGTGTCCTCTGCCTTCAGTTTCTCAGTATGTTTTTCTGATGTGAAGAAGTTATCTGCCATGACATTTCTTCCCTTCTTCAAATAAGGAACCATCAATTGCAATGTGACATGTTCTTGGAGAGATTCATCAACAGGTGGCACCTCTTCCTTTCTCAGGCAAGGAAAACCATTCATGAGGTACTTAGCACTCAAGTCCACCAGAAGCAAAAACTTTATCCCATATTTTTCAGGCTTACTGACCACGTATTGTGTGAAGTGACATCTGGCCTTAGTAAAGAATAGCTGTTCATCAGCAGTAAGGTACATTCCAGGTATGTAACTAATGTGACAGTCTTCAATTAATTTAATCCAAACATCACAGGCTACAGTAAATATCTGATTGTGGATGCTGTGTTCTTGTGTTTTTCTGTCAAATCTGAGAAATGTGATTATCTGTCAAACCCTGTTTTGTTCCAGTGTTGCTGCAAACAACATTGCAACACACTGCAGTGACCACAGGGATATAGATAAGGGCAATAAATATGTAGAGTTCTTTTGGAGATAGGGTCCAATGTTCATCTTCCACTCATATAAAAGCTTCTGCTCTATGTGACACAGCATGAATTCATCAATAAGCAGATACCACAAGCTGGCAATGCTGTTGTCAATGCTGCACTTTGCATAATGTGTAATGTACCAACTTCTTCTTCAGTGTATTTTGTTGTGTACACCTACTGGTGTGCTTTGCACCAACACTGACAACTTTCTGTACTGTTATTCCACCCTTACCTATAATTCTGGTACCTACTGCAGGTGGGGAAGTATGCCTTGACCACACCTGCCTCTGCTGCACTCATCTATCTGTAACCCTCCTACTGTAACTTCCTCCACAATGAGAATCAACATTTATGCTGCAGTTTCATTTACCATTGCCTCTGCCACATCCTATAGTATGTCCTCTACCATGTGGCACATTATTACTTGTCAATGGACTGACAATTTTGACCAATCTCAAAAATGAACAGTTTCCAAGCAAATAACGTACTTCTATTCTAGTGGTTTCCTTGGGCTGGTAGATTGGTTGTGACTATTTTTCCTGATATGTCTTAATTATCAGTTCCACTATCAGTGGTTTCAAGTCCAGGCACATTATCTTTGTCTTCACTGTAACTATGCACAGATCCTTACCACTAATCTCACATTCACAATCAGCTGAAGGTGGTTTCGAATCATTTATGTCTGATGCACCTTCAGGTAAACCTTGGAAAATCCTGAGATGTTCTATGGTTAGACCTTGCCAGAAAAGCAAGTTGTGCCTCAGAGGGTACACAGAGATGTAGCCATTTTTGTTAGAGATATCAACACACTGTTGTTCTGGAATGGAAGTCTCAAACTAATGAGTGATTCTGAACACACAGTGAGCAGATCCAGACTTTCAACATGCAAACAGCTATGCAAATGCTTGTAGGGAATTACTAACTACATGCCAGTGTTAAATAGAAGTGATACTAAATAAGGAATGGATGAATGGAATCCACCACTTTTCCAGTACAGTGTTCATAACTGAAACTGTATAAAAGTTATGGCACTTCAAATTGATACTTGTAATATAAAGAGCACAGGTTGCAATGACAACTTAAAATGGGAAAAACTGACCTAAGCAGTATTACTAGTTTTTTTTAAAGTTGTAACCCTTTCAGAGTCACTGAAAAATCTCTGTGCCAAGGTATAGTTAATGTACTCAGACATTACACACACCAGTCTGTTGGCTGTTCCTGGTTATGATGGAAGAGAGAAAAGATTCAAATTCCTCTGCTGGGACGCAACCTTATGTTGTCCAGGCTATGGCCAGTCACTTTACTGAGCTATCATGAAAAAACAAACTACAATTCCAAAGCTATGAGTATGAAAAAATGTTCTCATCTCTACTGTAATAAGTAATTACTGAAAACTTACCTGAATGCCTCTTTTACTCAAATGTTCAAAAAGGGATTTCTTCATTAACAGGCAGTCCACAGTTCTTGCCAAAAATGTGTGCAATGGAAGAAAAGCTGCATTTGGATTTGTTTTTCTCCTGCTGAAATATAATGTAATTTACTATAATTATCCCTACACTATGTGAACATTATTTCCAACATCTTTTCATCCAACAGTCAGACATGTCATATTTCAGGCTCTGATTTGGGCAGCACAAAGTACTACAGATGTGAATGTACAAGACGCAGAAGTAAACCACTGAACATTGCTCTTAAGCTGTAATGCTGTTACTGAATACAGAATTCTCACCCACATTGTTCCATTTGCAACACATTTTTGGTGCAGTTAAGATCAACCACAACTGCAAATGTTGGAAATGAGTAAAACTTGAGTCCCTGCAATCATTTACTCTCAATGGCAACTAAGAAAAAGAAAACAGAGGAGGAAAAGGAGGGGGCCAAGGAACAGAAGCATGGAATCTCACTACAGCCAGAAAATTTGTTGTGAGTGAAAGCCACATCAGGGAGTGGAGAAAGAAACAAAGATATTTTTCTACAAAGCAGCTGACCCTTCACAAGCAAAATGTAAAACCTGTACTGGTATAAAAATAGCTCTCTTCATTTTTAGATGAAAGGCTACACTTTAGTTATGTGGTGTCAGGTGAAACATGTCAGTTGCAAAAGAAACTTAAATCTGGGGCTTCAACAAGTTGAGGATGGTTGCAGATGTTTCTCAGAAGGGGGGGAAGAAGAAGAAAAAAAGTACAAGAGAGAAAACAATTATTGCAACAAGGCTTCCTGATGCATATGAAGAGAAACTGTTAGTTGACCAAGGAAATTTGAGGTTCTCACATCATTGTTTAGGTTTCCTGGGATTTGATGTTGTGTTGTTAGGTGAATGATTACCAACATATTGAAAGGGACACAGTGCCTTCCTCTTCAAGAGTCATGAGGTCCATGAACCTCTTGACCCTTCATGTGGCAGTTTTGGCGTATTATTACAATCTCCTGTAATAATTTAAATAGTGTACATTTATAAGCACACTGCAATACATTTCATGTGCAAATTATGTTTTCTATTTAACAAAAACCTTTTTCTTAATATGGGGGTATTTTTATGGATTTTTAAATAAGCTTTCAGAAGTGATGAATATTTAGGTTAAATGTGGACACTATCTCCCCCTATTAGTCAGTTTAACTGAGGGTCTACTGTATTTATATCCTTCTGGAAGATGTCTCAATTTTCATACCATGCAGAATTCTACATACAGGAACTTTTTATACAATTTTAGTACATATCTTTGTACTATGCTGATACAAGAAATTCTGGAGGTTCCATAAAGTTCATACCACCTACATCAAATAGTTCTGAGCTATTAATTCTTACGCTATTTGCTTAAATGCATGAAGCTACTTAATACCATTACATTTCAAGATTATATTATGAAGGTATTCAACCATTATTTGATGTATTCAGATTGAATTATTTATCACATAACTTGTTCTATTTTTATACCAGTATGTTTCTTGTAGAAAATTACCAACCTTGTTTTTGTTTTTCACATTAGCATCACTTCGTTCAATGGAATTATTTGAGGTACGCTCTCTGCTGCTATGAATAGAGTGGTACTGAGAAGCAGACTTACTATACTGTTATACAAGCAGAGGCAAAAGCTGAAGTATCTGAATTGTAAAGTACCATGCTAACATATGTACCTTAAGTAAATGGATGGCAAGAATACTTCCAGATGTGTTTCCTTTAATGGAACAAATGGCAAAAGTCCCGAGTACATTAGAAGCACAAGATACACAACTTTCCTCATAGAAAACAGCAAATTGACACGTGGATTCTGAAAAATAAAAATAAATTAGCCATATTAAATGCAGAAATTGATTTACATATCAATATCCAGAGCTCCAGAAATACTACTCAACTTTACCAGCCACATAATGAAATTCACTTACCCACAATTTCACAGTATGTTTCACATAAACATATTTATACTTCCTTCCAGTCTAGTAATACGCAAATGAGTAGCAACTTGAATTTCTGAGCCTTGCCTGTATCCATGTCAGCACATTCCACTGACGATACTCAGATCACAGAAATTCATACCCCTCTCAATTTAATCTCCATTAGAAACAAAGAAAAGTACCAATTCACTAACCAATTTTATAGTTCAGAGACCTTCTTAAAAAGCTGATAATTCAGCTCACAGCAACAGCAACCAAATGCACCAAAATGTTTGTTATGCATGTATTTCCTAACTCATGTGGTTTTATTTAACATTAATTACTCCAGAATATTTTCTAAATGAAATACACAACTGGTTATTATTTTTAAACACACACTCCATCAATGCTAAGTTTCTAAATGAGTATTACAGTTCATACAAGTGTATGCAAATGCAAATGCCAACATATGGAGGGAAAAAATAAAAGAAAAGTACTGTACCCTGTTATTGGTTAAGTACGCTGTAACCAATTTCATACTGTGTAACAGTAAATGACTATTCATACAAAATTACAATCCACTGTGTACTGTAAAAGAATATCTGCTTACCAAACTATTGTCTGAAATAAAATGTTACCAAGCAAGAACTCAAAGTGTGTCGATAAACTAATTTTTCAACTGTGTATGACTATGTTATGAACTCAAAGATATTATACAATGTTATGCCTTTATTCTCATGGAAATATCAGTATATTGAAAGTAGGGTCTCTATTGTATAAATAATCTGTGACTGCTACCATGAGATGCTAGAAAGATAATGAAGTCATTAGATGAAATATGTTACCTAATCTGTGAAGACATGACAAGGAAATCATAATTTAAAAACAAAATGTATATCATGTAAAAGTAAATCTTTCCATGTTGATGGAAGACTTTCAAACTCTGAACTTGGCTATCTGTTTCTAGGAATAACTAACAAATTTCAGCTAGCTATGTGAAATAAGATCTGTTGATAGATGCTGTATCTACAAATGTTTTAGGAAGCATTGTTTACATGTTAAACATTACAAACACAGTTACTGAACAAAAGGCATGTGATGTATGACAACTGTAAGGTAGTATGCGTCAATTACTGGAGGAAATTATGTGCATAAACAGTCAGTAATTAATAATTTATTATGTTTGTTACCCTTCTTCAGATAAATGAATTTAAAGAAAATTAGGCATAATTAGTTCTTCCCATAACTTACTGCTGTGGACTCAGGAAAATGGAGAAACATTTGGGTAGGACAACTGACACAGACCACTACTGATCCCAATCACTAGTCATGCCTCTTTGTCCATCCACATGGAATAGCTCGGCACACACTGGACAGATTTTCGTTAAAATTTATATTGAGAATTCTTACTGAAATCTCTCAAGAAAATTCAAGTTTGGTTAAAACTCTACAGGAACACCTACGCACACTAATGACTGCAAGACCTTATTCCCTATTGACTGTTTTATGACAACATTCTTACTGGATTCTTGTTTCATAATAAAATACTCACTTGATCCGTCATGAGATCTGGAAGTAACTTTGTTAATAATAAGAGGGGACCCTTCTCATCAAGTCATAGATGGTCCCTGACCAGTTAACTATGCCACTGCACTCATTGTTGAAATGGCTATACTGTTTGCTTGGTAACAGTTTTACAGGTTGCATATGTAACTCCATCATGCAAGTTATGCAGAATTTAAGTTTAGAATAATAGTAAGTTTACTACATCACATGTATTTATTATAATAATATTTGATTTATGGTGATATGCCATAGCACACAAAATTTTTCCCAATTTTATAAAAAATGACTGCAGACTGATAACATAGTTTGGGCAGCCCTGAAATGATTCAGATGTTTTCAGGTGCTAGATCAAAGTGTGTGACAGGACATATCCAACCTGTGGGCTATAATAGGGAGATCTCTGTTCTAAGAAACTTACTTCAGCATAACACTTCCTGGTAACAATATCATTGAAATTTCCCCACACTGTATATTCTTCACGGCTGTATTTGGTAATAAGACTGGAAACTTTCTTAATTAGCAAGTCATCATCAACTTTAATATCTATGTTGATGGGAACCTTTGGGAATTTTTCAAACACGTCTTCTAACAGAGTGAATCTTCGTTCTTCTGGTTTTCCTGAACCAATAAATGTTTTACCTATGGAAAGAAAGTAAACATATTGCACCATATGTCCAGTCAAACAAATGTCTAAAAGACATTTTACATTTCTAGTGGGATCTGGTAAATATTTAAATACTTGGCATGTATGTCAACATAAATAATAAAGATACAGGGCCTACATTATCTTCCAAACAAGATACTCTAGTGCACACAATGAGCTTTTTTGACAGCATAACCACGATGAGTTGGTGCATTATGGGTTGCTCATACACAACTCCTGAGCCTCATGTTGCCGTCACTTTCACTATGCACACTGTTACTTCCTATGACAAAATGCCAATATGTGAGATACCAAGTGGGACAATTAATGTTCAGGTAAAATGCACACATGCATGTACATGTGCATGCACTCAAAGAAGTTTAGTGCTCAATAAATCAGTTCTAGACTTGAATGATCTCCAAAGAAATCCCTCACAGACCCCTGCACATGAGAGTATGGTTTCAAAATTGTCAGCACAAAATGCCACAAAACACCTAAAATTCAAACCGCTTTAAGAAAACAGTAGTGCATGAATTTGAAATCATGTTTTTTCACTATAAATGTTAATTTCTGTAATATGAACTTCCAGTCTGCTGATGATGGTTAAATCACCCGACTTTGTTTTATGACAAGGCTTTTTGTCACTTAGATGGGAGGTACATTCAAATTAATGCAAGACCATCATACTACACAACTGGTTTATTGATAGCTCTTGGGTTTGTTATTATTCCAACATGTTCCAGCCTAATACGGCCATCATTAGGGAGATCATACAGAGCTTACACAGGAACTTATTAATGTTTTACACTGATCTGTATCTTTACAGTAGGAACCAATCTTGATATGTCTTTAATACATGTACAATTTTATGCTGATCAACATAAAACCTTGACAGTACGGACCAATCTTATGTGTCTTTTTACACAATGTATGATGCACCTTCGAATATCATGTAGACAAAGTCTAACTGTAACTTAGATCAGTAAATCAACTACGATTCTCAAGCCTGCCTCAGGAAAGTGCCATAAAATTACAGTAAAACCCCGATTTAATGTTCCCGCATTTAGTGATGATTTTTTCATGTCCCGACAATAGCTCCATATAAACAAAAAACTTCCATTTAATGAAAACCTCGATTTAGTGAAATATATTCTAATCCCCCAGCAATTCATTAAATAGGGGTTTTACTGTACTCTTCATGTCTTCCATTATCACACAAAGTATATATTTATTTCACATATTATTTCCTTATTTACAAGCACTTGTTTACATACTAATTACTCATGTATCTCTCCATTTAACCTTTCCTTTCCAGGAACAGAGAAATCTAAATCTCCCACTACTATGCGGCTGATGGTTTTAACTTGCGGGTAATGGTACTGCCATTGAAAGAATGCAACACTTGGCCAGCTGCATGACATGCATGAGGAACTGTAAAAATGCAGTGCATAACTGAAGGTTAACTGCTGAATACATCCACTTGGCTTCCATAAACTTCTAATGTGCAAAACCTATTCCCCCCCCAATCACATGCATACACACACAAAATTGAAATAATCAGTGTTACCAGTACCAGGATCAAAGTCAAGAGGAAGTTCAGCCTTTAGAAGAGGCATATCTTGATAATTAACCTGTGAAATATCACAGTCAGAACCAGTGCTCCTCATTAGATTGTGATCATGACAAACAACAACATGTCCATCCCTTGTTAAATGGCAGTCAAGTTCCAACATATCTGTCCAAGCTCCAGGGCGCTGAAATGGAAAGAAAGCACTCCGTAAATTCTGTATACTAGTAGTTGCAAAGACACTGACCACAATCACTACAGTGGAAAAATGCTTGTTTACATTATCCAATTATCAAGTTTCCTAAGAGTGGGTAACTACACCACAGAATGTTCAAGCATACATAAATAGAGTTATTACATTCCCTACAAAGAAAGGTGAATGTGCTCAGACATTTCTACATTTCTGAGAAAAGCATAACATCTGAAATATCTAAAAAGGCAATGTTCAAGTTTCATGTGCTTACCACACAAGCACAGATGCATGTACACTGTGCTTAAAGTGTACTGCAAATATCTGCATTGAAAGATACAAGGTATCCAGAATTAACGAAATGCAGGAACTTTTGCTAATGTTACTATTTTAACTTCTGCTCAAGACCTATATTCAGCAACCAATTTTAAATTTTTATATTTGTATCTTATAAAACACACACTGGCACAAAGTATTGTTACCTATTTACAAAAATGCTTCTTGTTAAGATACGGCATTTTTAGGTTTCATGAACACCAAACTACACAAGCACTTTATTGTACAACGAACCCTTTGAAGTAAATAGTATTCAAAAACTCAGTTCCTACACCATATTACAAAGACTAATCAAATTAATGCTGTTTCAAGAACTTACTGTTCTTTATTCTGAGAATTACAGGAATCATGTAAATACATTTTGGCAAAAGTGCAGAATTCTTTAATGTTAAAATGGGTGATACACACTGTAACTACATACTTTTAAAGTGCTAAGCTGTGTCTTGCCTTATGTAATGATTACGGAGTTTTTTTAACACAGAACCAAGTACCACAGAGCAGGTAGTGTCTCAGGCCACTATGTGGCAATTGATGTCATCTGCTCTACAGCACACAGTTCTGCATTAATGCAGGACTGAGTAATACAGAGAGGCCAGCATCATTCGTTGCTATGCAGCACTGCATTTATGAGCGAGTTCCAGATTAAGCTATAAACCATGTAGTTCCATATCTATGTACGGCGATCTGTGAGTGACACTTTCATCAATGTTCCTTCACCAATTCATGTATATGTATGTATCAATGTTGTTTCAGTTTTTCTCTTGTTTTTGGATTTATGTTAAGCAGTGGCTAACTGTATCAAAAAATGCATAATGTATCTTCCTGTTCTATACATTCCACAATATTTTCAGTTATACATTCTTAAGAAGATAAATTTAAAGTTTATTTGGGCATTTTACTGAAGTGGCACTACTGATTGGTTTCAGCAATCCAAAGTATTGCACAGGGTTCAGGCCTGGCAGTTAGGCTATCTTATACTAGAGTTCCATGCATCTCGATACTGTAAACATATAGTACCACAGTTACCACGTCTCTTTGAAATAAATGTTCAATTTCCTGCACTGCCACAACTCCTTTACCCACCAGTACCCACCATAATTTTGGATCATGTTACTCAATGTGAGAGAACAATGTGACATGAATGCAGAATTGGTGAAAAGTGCCTAATGATGGTATGGAGTGTTCTAAAGTTAACACTGAGAACTATCATCACTCTGTAAGAATAGCTAAGAATTGTGGTAGTATTCTCAAAGAGTGATCATTTTTAACTTGTAATCAGAATATGTCCAGTTTGAGTCTTGGCCTGGACACCAACTATTGTCACTGAAGGTTTTCTTTTGCTTTCTTTAGCCCAGCGGTTCCCAACCTTTTATGTGTGTGACCCTAAAATAGCAAATGGTATGTGACCTGCGACTCTACCATGAAATGAACTAGTACTAATGCCTTTTCTTGAGCACTACATAACATGGCCACTTATTAAAAAAAATATTAAATTGTTAATGTTACTTGTCAAATCCAGTATTTTTTGGGATAACATTAAATATACAAAACATGCAAGAAACAAATCTTTATTTAAATAACTCATACATGTGCTAGTTAGAAAAATCACTTGCCTCTAAATAACAATTTGTGAAATATTGAACATATGGAATGTTACATAAAATAAAGATAACAATAATGTCAAAAATTTAGTGACTGAAAAATTTAATACATGTGTTATTTACTTTAAATAAAGCTTATTACATTACTGATAGTGAAGTTAATGCAAACATTAAAATGGAATAAATTTGCAAGGTATTGGACATATGGATACTTCGCATATAATTTGAACAAAAACTTTTTGCAGTACTAACATTAGCATGGTGAAAAATTAAATTTTAGAAACCATCTTGCGACCCTGATTTGGGTCACAACCTGAGGTTTAGTCCCTCCACGCAAATGCCAGGATAGTACCTTACATTTGGCCAAGACCATTTCCTTCCAAATCTTTCCAATTCAATCATTTGATGCCAGAGAGTCTCAGTAAGTGACAGTGTAGTTAAATAAACTACATCACAATCTTACTCTTCACGGTCGGCATATCTTGTTAGTCTGAGACTAATAAACACCTGTTCACATAAGCACTGTCAGGGTTTTTTTTTGCAAGGTGGTGCACATTACCTATATGAAGAATGACCAGATTTTTTAATGATCAGTGCTGGACAAGATAGTAATAGAGTTGTTGTTTAATTAAAATTATGTTTTTGTAGAATTTTCATTGTTTGATTTAATAAGTTACGAAGCATAAAAAAGTAAATTATGTCAAAGTTCCAGGGTGGTGCTTGCACCACCTTGCACCTCGCTGCTGACGCCCCTGCCTGTTCACGTTCATGTATTCAACAGTGGTAAACAATTTTGTAAGACTACTAATGCCTTATACATTGAATAAGCAGACGCAGACAGCCGACAAGGGGTGGTCCTCCAGCTTGGGGGTTGGATGAGGTGCTAACAACTCCTCACCATAAAAAATTATCATGTTACAAATCATTTGACAAAGCCTCAGACCTGGACTGATTCTTTGGTACAACTTAAGCAATGGAAAAGGAATATGAGATTTGGAACATGGAACGTGAGGAGCCTGTATAGGTCAGGGTTAATTATGACAGTGGCCAGGGAATTAGCGAGGTACAAATTAGATTTAGTGGGTGTACAGGAGGTTAGGTGGGAAAAAGGAGGCACAGTAAGAGCAGGGGATTATACTTTTCTCTATGGAAGTTAGGGAAAGACTGGTGGAAATTAAACAAGCAGCAAAGAAGTTTGATGCGGAGAGATTTAATCTCAAGAAGCTAAGTGAACTAGAGGTTAGGAAACAGTACCAGATAAAGATCTCATACAGGTTTACAGCTTTGGAGAACTTAATTGTTAGTGAGGACATAAATAGGACTTGGGTAAACATTAAAGAGAGTATCAAAATCTCAGTTAAAGAGAGTCTAGGGCTGTATGAAAGGAAGCAGCATAAACCATGGTTTGATGAAGAATGTTCAAAATTTTTAGATCAAAGGAAGCAGGCTAAAATGCAGTGGTTATAGAATCCAAACCAAAGTAATGTAGATAATCTGAACAATGTAAGACGTGAAGCTAGTAGGCATTTCAGGAACAAAAAGAAGGAATATCTGAAAGCTAAAATTAATGAACTTGAAACAAATAGTAAGAACAAGAATATCAGAGACTTATATAGGGGCATCAATGACTTTAAGAAGGGTTACCAGCCTGGAAATAATGTAGTAAAGGATGAGAAAGGTGGTCTGGTTGCAGACTCCCACAGTATTTTGGCTACGTGGAGGAATCATTTATTTCAGCTATTGAATGTACATGGGGTTAATGATGTTAGGCAGACTGAAATACAGACAGCAGAGCCACTGGTGTCTGAGCCCAGTGACTCTGAGTTTGAGATGGCTATTGAAAAGCTAAAAAGGCACAAATCACCAGGTACTGATCAAATTCCAGCAGAACTGATTAAAGGAGGAGGTAGGACAATTTGTCCCGAGATCCATAAACTTATTAATTCTCTTTGGAATAAAGAGGAATTTCCTGAGCAGTGGAAGGAGTCAATCATGCCTATTTATAAGAAGGGTGATAAAACAGATTGCAGTAATTATCGAGGCATATCACTTTGTCAACCACATACAAAATTCTATCCAACATCCTTCTGTCCAGGTTAACTCCATATGGAGAGGAAATTATTGGGGAGCACCAGTGTGGATTTAGACATAACAGGTCGACTACTGATCACATATTCTGCATTCGTCAAATACTTGAGAAAAAATGAGAATACAATGAGGCAGTGCATCAGCTAATTATAGACTTCAAGAAAGCCTATGATGCAGGATCTTCTGTCTTCCAGTTTGCTATCCAAACTACAAAGATTAAGATATACAGAACCATAATTTTGCCTTTTACTTTTTGTTCACCGTGCATCTTAGTATTGGTATTCACTCACTTAACCAACGATTGCACTATTATAATTAATTGACTACAGTATAAACAAACCAACGTTTTAACTGTTTTAACAATGTAAAATACTTTTAGAAAATGCGACGATCTCATAGACAACAAATTTAACACCCTACAAAAGTGCAGTGTATACATACTTTCAGTGTAAAATAATAACATCGACAAAACAATAATGAATTAACAGTGCCAAATTGGACAACATAAAGTGAAGTGTTTATAAAATATGTTACCCCCTGATGATGGCCACAATTGGGTCAAAACATATATAGGGTACTAGTGAGAGATCAATTAATTATAATAGTGCAATCGTTGGTTAAGTGAGTGATTACTATAATTTTGCCTGTTGTTTTGTATGGGTGTGAAACACTGAGGGAGGAACATAGGCTGAGGGTGTTGAGGAGGATATTTGGGCCTAAGAGGGACGAGGTAACAGGGGAGTGGAGAAGATTACATAACGAGGAACTTAATTATCTGTACTCATCACCAAATTTTGGGTGATCAAATCAAGAATGAGGTGGGCGGGGCATGTGACACGTATGGGGTAGGGGAGTGGTGCATACAGGATTTTGGTGGGAAGACCTGAGGGAAGGAGACCACTTGGAAGACCCAGGCATAGATGGGAGGATAATATTAAAATGGATCTTCAACAAGTGGAATGGGGGAGCATGGACTGGATTGATATGGCTGAGGATTGGGACAGGTGGCGGGCTCTTGTGAATGCGGTAATGAACCTTCAGGTTCCATAAAACGTGGGGAATTTCTTGACTAGCTGACGATCTGTTAGCTTCTGAAGAAGGACTCTGCTCCATGGAGTTAGTTAGTTACTAATGCTTTATGCATACAGAAAACATAACGGGAATATTTGACAAACTATACTTATACACTTGATTAACTCACACCAACAAATTGGTGTGAGTTAATCAATTGTACAAAAATATGTGAAATATACTTATACACCTTTTCAAATTGTTTTATACCGAATTTTAATATGGTATTAAACCTCAAACGTACCGTTGAAATGCCGTCATGGTATTTTCATAGTTCTCTCCAGCTCCTGTAAAAAGAATGGATTTTTATTAAATGAAAATTTCCAACGGAATTATAAAGATTTTGTTTGGGTGCCGTTATCCTGCACATTGTTCTGTACGAATTTAACAAATGCCTTACATCGCTAACGCTCTTAATGCTGCTATCTTGAGATGCTTTGGCGTATACATGTTTGCATGTCATGTTCTGCAATATTTTACATTCTGTTTGTAACCATAAGACTCACCACCGCGGTGACTTATGTGGCGACATTTAAATTTCAGCTGCTTTCTTTTGTGTATCAAGTTAGGAAATTTGAAAAAGAAAACTGACGTGAGGACGTAACCTCCCAATATTGCAAAGAATACCATTATCACAATACTACACATATATCCCGTGCGTGTACCACCTTTCGCCGTCCGTTCTTCATTGTTCGACGCTTTACGAGCGCCAAACTTGAACTGCATGCGTTCGTGCGCACGCGTACTATTTCTTACTAAACAAAAACAAAACAAAACGAAAAAAAAGCAATTGATAGACAGGAAGAAGGAGGTGTGATCAATTACGAAGTGTAGGTTTATACACACTTTGTTATTTTAAGAGAATGATATTATATTTGTGAAGTGTATTCCTAAGAATAGCTGCTATGGAAATGAAGTTTTTAATCAGATCGATATTTGCGGCCATTTCAGATCCGTCAGACAGCAGCGCCCTTTCTTGTGTAGAGCCGGACGGGCGGTGTCGTTGGAGGTGTGTGGTGGGGTTTGCTGGAGGTGAGAATTTGAAGTGGTGACTGTATGTAAAAAGAAATAGTCATACACCTAAACAATGAGTATAGAAACGTTAGACTTGTTAATCTAATGTTTATATGTAATATGCTGTATTTCTTTTCATATTTAACAATGTAGTTCTAGGTATAAAGCACGCCGGGTTCTGAGTGACAAAGAGACTGGCGTTGGTGGCAAAACCTAACCTAGTTAGGAAATTGCCGAGGCCATTGGCATTATCGATCCATTTCGTGTTGTAGGGAAGGAGAAAACACGTCTCTACCTATTTCAGATTTACGTGTGGTTAAAGTATAAAACATGGATTCCAAGGAGATTACTGAAGCATCTCAGCCAGAAGCAATGGAGGTGGATGGCGATGGAAACCAGGTGGAGTCGAAGAAAGAACCAGAAACCAGCATAAACGGAGACGATAAAGTTATTGGGGACGAGAAAGGACCGGAAAAATCTGGGAGTTTTAAAGTGAAAGTTAGTGGTCTGCCAAGGTTTTATCCATTAGGGGTAAGTAAAACTGTAATAATTACAGGTTACTTCATGCCTCATAAATTCTTTGTGGTAATCTAGGCCAAGAGTTAGTATCAGTGAAGTGCATATTTCTCCATCAACAGAACAAGTGACGTATTTATTTTCATGTAAGACCTAATGGCTTACACTAACATCAGACATAAGAACATAGCAATGCAGAAACAAAGGTTCGTATATTTATTGCATTACAGTTTTCACTGATAAAGTATCACATCTGTTGTGGAAATAAGAGCATTTTGATGTGCTGTGAATAAAGAATGGTAAAATGTTTAAGACTTACAAGTAAGTGCATCCCTTCTTCTGTGTTCCCTTAGTCATCCTTGCAAGAACAGGTATCTTTTAAGTGTTGCTACTTTTTTTGGTAGATATTTGTTGCTGACCAGACAGTAGAGTTTTAGATAGGCTGTGTACCCTATCATGTTACAATATCTGTGTTGCCCTCCAATCCCATGTGGCAGTCCATAGAAATGTGCATAAATAAATGTTATGTCACATCATGATTCATATCCCATAAAAGCTGTACATTTGATCATACTTACCTGAAGATGACCGGGGTAGTCCAAAAAGTGTTTCAAGCAAGTAAAAATATAAATAATGGTGATCCAATAAAGGTCATTGTTTTGCTGACTGAAAAGGCATGGTGTATTTTTACTTGATAGTTTTATTGACGTCACACACCCAACTGGCTTTTGACGTAACTTTCTAATTATAGAGAATATATGACAATAATAAAATCAGCAACATTTTAGAGCGAGATGCCCCAAACTAACAAGAAGACTGAGATCAACTGTTAATGTGACACAGCACTGTTTAGAATGTAACTTGCATATGATAACATTTTTTTACCAAGTTTTACAAGTAATGGAGCACCAGTGGAATGAAATTGACAGGGCAAAACCAACAACTTGGAGAAAAACCTGTCCCAGTGCCACTTTGTCCACCACAAATCTCACATGGACTTGACCTGGGATCGAACCCGGGCCTCCGCAGTGAGAGGCCGGCGACTAACCGCCTGAGCCATGGCACGGCCCTACTGATAACATTTACTATCATAATATAGCAGTGTGAGATTAAAAATAATAAATATACAGGAATTAAATTTTAATAATCTTAACCATAGTATTGCTCCTGACATTCTCTATACAACAAAGTGACAATGAAAAACAGTATGGTTTATAAGTAAGGTCAAGTTTACCGTAGAACAGGTCATGAAGGCCTGGAGGGGGAGTAGAGGTATAGCTCTACTCATTCTTTAACCTCAGTGCTAGATGGGGGTGGGTGGTCAATGCCATGCCCTAGCTACTTTATACCCAGGGAAGAGACCCAGTACCCATTGTACAGGAGTCTGGGTGGGTGCGGAAAATCTCACCTCCACCGGGATTCAATTCCTGCACCGTCCAGCCCGTACCAACTACACTATCCTTGTCCACGGTTTATAAGTACCATAGACTAATATACTATAATTAAGTATTAGATAAGACTGTACATATTAATAGAAGCAGTCTCAATAATACCAATTTTTAAAAACTTTACTCCTTCATGTATACAAGGAATTTGTATATGTTGCATTGTCATGATTGTTAAAAGCTAGTGCATATGCTGTACTGGGGCCTCATGGTGACCTGCTTGGGTTGAAACATGAAGCCTGACATGTAATTAATCATTCAGTAGTAGGCATATTGCCCATATATAGCACCATTTGTAGTGTAGAGACTGTACAGTGCAATCCATTCATCATCAACACAAATTTTATGTATATTGAGTGATATGTGTCATGTAAATTGATGTCTTATTTTGTTGCCTTCTATAGCAAGCAAAAACAAAGCAACTTGTAACTGAATCACTCTGCAACTGCAGTGTATTGGTCATGGGGAGTTGCAGGTGGAAATATTACATATGCACAGGAGCACATACTAGCAGCCAAGTGGACTAGTGTACCCAGTGTTCAAATGAAAAATTTGTGCGTGTTTACATGTGTGTGTGTGGGGGGGGGGGGGGTGAAAGAGAGAGAGAACAGTGAGACTTCAGCAGTATATGCAGTACCATCTCAGAGTAACAACTTATTCAGCTTCATCACCTTCATAACTGATGCATCAGCATGAAATAACAACAGAAAATACCAGAGGGTTTAATGAACATATTTCCTAGCAAAAGTACCTCCTTCCTCATTGCATAATACCTTTCATAATTGCCACTTCTTGACTCTGATATGATGGTTATTGTTGCTTGTACTGCAGTCTCCTATCTGCTTTTACACCCTATCCCTATGGGTTTGTGAATGGAACTGATTCTAATGTGATCATCTATGAGTGGAAGCCAAGAAACAGCATAGGAGAGTTTTGAGAAAATAAAGTTGCATGAATAATATTCTTATGCACCACTTTGCACAGAGACAGAATACCAGTTAATATTTTAAAACTACATAAGCCCAGCTTTGGTTTATTGTAAGAAAGGAATGCAGAATATGAGACATTATACAAGTTAATATAGTAATGTTTAAATACTCTTCACCAAAATTATGTTTGTATAAGGAAATGACTCTGGTATAGTACCTCAGAATTAAACTTCACTGCTGTCACCAAAGTTAAGTCTTTGCCCAGTTCAGATCACTTCATTTCAGTGCAAGAGTTTTGTACTACATTAATGACAAATAGTGTAGTCTAAAATTAAACAGTATTACAATGTTTGAGGCATAAGATAGCCCATTTTCTTCTGTGGCATACTATGGGTTGTTTCACATTGTACAAGACCTGTCAATAAGTTCAGGGACTTTTGAGGGGGAAATACAGGTCAAAAGAACTGTTCCATCTCTGTCAAAGTGAACTTGCACACAATGTGTGCTGCAGTCTAGCCATCTTGCTATTTGAGATTTGAGGTTCTTGCAGCGGTGACTGTGTATGACAGTAACTGTCGTGAGATGTGATGTTGGTCACTTCTACTAGGCTGTGTGGCTTCACATCCCAGGAGACAGCAATCTTTTTCATGCCATTTGTTGAAGTATTTCTGGTACTCTACTTTCTGGAGGATCTTTAATTCCTGCCTTTTTTCTTGGTGATGTTTCTGGTACTTTGGGAAGTCTATTTCTATCCAAAATCCTTTCCAGTTTTGCAAAGACAAAAATACAATTCTGGCCCAGTCAGTAAATATGAAGTGTTGGGACTAGCAGGACCTGGAGTTTGATGATATATGTTCCTATAATAGAGTGTTGAGTGCAATGGCATCTTTGTGGCCCCAGGAATGAATTTTTGCCACGATTTTATCATGTCACATCAAAAAAATATCTGACACTATTCAATGATGTGTCTGACTTACATTAGGAGATACCTGGTTTAGACTAGTGTTTTCCATGATGCTAGTTTTTTTTAGGTAAACGGAAGCCATTACTTTAATTTTTCTCTTATCCTTCCCATTTGCACTTCATACTTTGTTAAATAAATTATTAAAACATGTTTGTAAGTGGTCCATCAGTAACATTCTTATTACAGGAATTCAAAAAATTGGTAAAGGAAGAACTTGGTTTGGCACTCAGCTATATCCGATCGCCTAAAAGAGGTAATCCATGGCTCCATTTGACATTTGGAACTGCTGAAGAGCAGCAGAAAGCAATGAAGGCCCTCCATAAATATACGTGGAGGAAGAAAACTTTAACTTGCAATGTAAGTATAGCATTGGTTGCCTCAGTTTTGATTTTCTGAACATTATTGATATTGCAGTTCTTCATCTACTCTTTATTTTCATATCCTCCTCCTACTCTGCCACCACCACCACAGAAATTGGGTGCTAAGAAGCCTATTCCCAAGTCTGGAAGTTAAATTGTTCATTCCATTTAATATTAGACTTCTGGCATCTTGTTTCTCCTTTATGTGTATACCATTTCAGGGATCCTGTCTTTTTATATTCTTTTGACGTGATGTCTCATTTTACTGAGCAGTTTGTATGCCATCAACTATGTTTGTAATGTGCATTCTTTTTATTTCTTAATTAGTTAATTAGTGTATTCACAAGTTAGTGGTTCAAAAGGACAGCTTCATAATTTGTTGTTCTGATTTGTGAAATACCTTCCGGAGGTATTTTGAGTTTAATTTGGTATATCTGGTATTTCCTGTTTGATCACTGAAGTTCTGAACTGCAGAGACTATAATTTTTGAGCTGGATAAATGTAAGGCATACACAAATTCACATCTCTGGTCTTTGAATGACACTGTACATGGGCTATAGCTATAACAGTAGGCTATTTTAAAAATATAAATCTGTTGTAGTTAATGCAGTGTCTGATATTTCACCCTGCCTGCGTGTAAGTATGGTGTTAGGACCCATTTTTCTTCATATTACGTTTGGAATTTGTAAAGTGTTAAAACACTCTGTCTTCACAGATGGGGATTTCGAATTAAGAGATCCTGTATTACTGATAGACAATGGACGTGAAAGAATTTTCCAGACTTACCGATGTATTGGTATGGTACCAACTGTAACAGACTGATTGTGTAAGGCTGTCATGGTGGTTCATTGGTGATGTTGAGCCTGCCAGTCGGGGTTGGCACCATGTGGGCGTGCTTTTGTTGCGCAACTTTCTGCCTTGGAAGGGCAGAGGAGTAAACCTCCCTCATTCTTCAGTGCCACCTGTACTTGGTAGAGTGACTAGCTACAGACTGGGTGACCAAGGAATTGTGGTTTGATTCTCTGCAGGATTTAGGATTTTTCTCTTCTCCAAAGCATCCAGCCCAGCTCTGGGGCCTACCCTGCATATATTTCAGTGGGTACCAGGGGCTTTTCCACTAAGGGTGAAGGGCTGGGGCATTAAGCTGATCACTCGCTTCATTAGTGCCTTCTTGGCATGCACAGGGGCATCTTTACCTTTACCTGTTCGCATTCACTTGCGTATAGCTGCTGTTCCAGTCCATTTTCCTCTGAATCAAGGACCACTTTTCTTCTGCTGGCCTACTGCTCTATCCTTAAATTGGAAGCAGCAGGTTCCTTTGAAGTGTTGACAATACATCCCACATCTGCACAGTGCCATCATTCAAAAGGAAGATGAACACCAGACTGGATTATATCATTGGATAACTGGATTCTTTTAACAAGTGTGTTGTTTATTATTCTAATCTGGTTCGAAGTGATTTTGTTGGGGAGGGTCTTCTTTGCAGGTTACTGCCTTCTGGGATGTGATGCCATGTAGTCTGATAGAAATTTACCAGTGTTGTGTAGGTGTATGCTGCCTCCATGTGCAGGCAGAAATTTCTGCCTCACTACATGGCATTGTATCACAGCAGACAGTAATTGTCATAACAGTTGCTGTGATAACCTCAGACCTTGTGTAGGACCTTTGTTTATATGTGTGTAATGAAGAAGGTAATATTTATTAAATGTATATTTAAGAACTAATACAATTTTGCAAAGCTGAATTAATGGAACAGATATACTTTAAATGCACAAGTGACCTTTTATCTGAGGTTAATTTCCTAAAGTAATAATTATTGTCATTACAGTATCATGTCTTCATAAATTTTGTTCTCTCACATCGTGAAATTTCATGTGTCTGATCTTCCGTACCATGGGTGGGTCACTGTGGTGCCTGCCCTACTGTACTCTACTCTATGTACCATGGGTAATAACAACAATGAGAAATTAAGGGAAACTTTTACTGTGCTTTCTAATTTGATTGTCGAAATTGTAAACGTTTCCTCCAGGCTGGAACCTGTGCCTACTGATGAAATGTTTAGGTTTACAGCAAAGTACATAATCAGACGTCAGATCACATATATTTTTATATATGATATGTATTGAATCATATCTTACTAATTTAAGTATGCTGTTAGTCTTATTCTCTTCTGTGAACCAGATATTAACGACTGATGCACAGAAACGTAAGCCAGAGGAGAGTTCTGGAGATGATAGTGATGCAAAGAAGGCCAAATTGGATCTGTCAGTAGATGAGCGAGTGTTGATGGTTACCATTCCTTACCATAACATTCCATATGAAGAACAGGTAGGAACTGTGTGAAATATGATGAGCAGAGCTTTTGCAATATGTCAGTCAGTTACCTCCATTGAGCAGCTAAAGTTTCTCAGATACTCAATAAATTCCTCACCTTTTATGCAATCCAAACATTTGTTACTGTTTGGATACACATCTTAATGCTGTTTATTTTTCAGACTCAGGTTGCAAATCTTGGCTTAAAATAAATCTGTGAAGATTTTCTTTTATAGTTCATTACAATTCCTAATTTTAATTTGGGGGGCTGACATTAACACTTCATCAATTCTGTACAGTATGGTTTGAAAACAGATGAACCAACTGAGACTTCACATTACATATTTCTCAATAATATGTTAATAAAGTACTGTTGTTTGTTAATAATGTATGCTATTATTAACTGATTTGTTTGGTCATCATCATCATCACAAATTGTGATTGTCATCCTTTCCAGTATTGGTCTTGTTGTGACATGTTAGCATATTATTTAGTCTCCTGTGTAATTCTTCAGATAAATTCTGTTTGATTGTAGAATGTTCCATCTGTCTTTTGCACAAACCCCAGGTGTTTGCTGGTATCTTCTTTATCCATGGCTTCAGTTATTTCTCATCAGTGGCAAAATTTAATAATGCTCAGCTTCCATGCCCAATATCAGAGTTCTACATTCATCCAAACCAGTTCCTTGGTGGCACATGCAAATGACTTCACCATTTTCAAAATAGGTAATGCTGCTGTTCTACAGTCAGCCAAGTATGGCAGGGGGGCAGTTCATTAAATTTAAAATCTGTTGTTGTTGTTGTTGTTTTCTTTTCTTTTATTTTATTTTTTTATTTTTATTTTATTTTTTTATGATGATGATGATGATGGCGACAATGACGACTCGAAAACTCCATGGAGTAGAGTCCTTCTCCAAAAGCTAATAGGTCATCAGCTAGTCAGTAATCCAGAGTTTCATTCCTGCATTCACAAATGTCCACCTGTCCCTATCCTGAGTCAGATTAGTCCTGTCGATGCCCTCCCCTCCATCCCACTTCTTGAAGACCCATTTTAATATTATGGTCTCTTCTGCACTTTGGTCTTCCAAGTGGTCTCTTTCCCTCGGTTTTCCCTCCAAAACCTGGTATGCCCCTCTCCTATCCCCCCATATGTGCTAATGCCCCACCCATCTCATTCTTCTTGATTTGATTACCTAAATAATATTTGGTAAGGAGTTCAGATCATTCAGCTCCTCATTATGTAGTCTTCTCCACTTCCTTGTTACCTCGCCCCTCTTAGGCCCAAATATCTTCCACAGCACCCTGTTTGTGAACACCCACAGTCTGTGTTCCTCCCCTCATTGTGAGAGACCAACTTCACATGCGTACAAAACAAGGCAAAATTATAGTTCTATATATTTTAATCTTTATATTCTTGGATAGCAGACTGGGTTTTTTTGATGAGAATTGGAAAATTTTTAAACATTAATGTAGAAAAAGTTTATTAAATAGTGTTATTGATAATCTTAAGTCCTGCCATAATATATACATTTCATGTCCAGTTGAAGAAGAAGACAGAGGAGCTAAAAGCAATGGTGTCTCGCTTGGGAGATTTGGTAGTACGTCGCAATCCGGAACTAGCAGGGTGGGCTGAACAGCAGCGTGAAAAATATGATGGTTTGCCATTCCAACTGGATGAGATCAGACCTTCACCTATTGTTGATGCCTATCGTAATAAGTGTGAATTCAGAGTTGGTAAGCAGTCTTTGTGTCTGATGTTAAGACTTTTGCTGGATTCATTAAACTTATTAGTATATATTTCAAACAGCCCTTAAAATTAGAGGTTCTCTGTAGAATTTCCCTCAACTGAACCTAATGTTCTTGGGAAAGTAACTGAAGTTACTGTGCATTATACATTATTGAAGTGTTTTTGTACAGATAATGTATCTTTTCGCTGGAAAGCAAGTACAGCTACATGTGGTAAAGAGGCAGAATAGTTTTGTTTGAAGATGCATGCTTCTGTTAGTACAATTAGCCTTTTCCAAAACTACCCTGTTATTGGTGAGAGATGTTAATTTGAACTTGAGCACAATCTCATGTTTGGAAACTAGTTGATAATCCAGAGTTCTCTTGTCATGTGGCCTTCAAATTATGTATTACGAAGGTTATTATTTGATCATTATCTACTTGTGCTTTATAATATGTATGTAAGCACAGAGTGGTAATGTTGTGTCCTTAATGATTTGAATGTTGTACTGTATTTGTTGATTCTCCTGATTTACCCAAGTCCGGTCTAGCCAAGTTGTCGGTTGATCCACTTGGTCAGTAGCTGATAACTGTAGTTTTATCCTACGTGATTGCTTACACTGTCACGGTCTAGGACTAAACCCCGACACACAAGAGCGCACTGTGGGTTGCCGTCTGGAGAACTACAAGGATGGCTCTATTGGGGTTGGACCGGCAGATTCTCTAAAACATTTGCCTGATCAAATGAGAGAGGCTGTGAAGGTAGGCAATTATCGAGAACCACAGCCGTGTTTCTGTTATTTTGAGACGTTGCACGGTGACGGTCTCATTTTATGACTTAAAAGTGGAGGACCTTTTTGTTTGTTCTCTGTTTGCAATGTTAGTATTGCTGTTTTTCAGTACATTTGGACAGAAAGATCTAAGTCCAGTATTGCTGTCCAAATCCATACACTGGAATGATCACAGCTTAACATTAGCTCATTGTTGGGACTGGCTTAAAAGCATGCTACCAGCCCAAGCAAAACACTTAATTTTTAAAATTGTTCTGCTTCACTGTTTTCTGAAATAATACACACCCTGTTGTAGTTACTGAAATCCCATTATTACTTTGGTATTCAGGTGCTGTTTGGTACTGTGTAAGTTTTGTCTTTTTTACTGTTTAAATTGAATTGCTGTGACGTATGAGTTGTAAAATATACATCAAATTTAATGCTCGCAACAGAGGAGACAATTAATATACACATTGAATTAATTGTTGGTCCAAGTGCAGGCTCTTTCAAAAAAATGGGTCACTTATATCAGGAACAGTAATATATACTCAGAGGTGAAAAAGGTAAATTTTCCTTTGTGTCGAAGCACCATACTTGGAAAACATATAGGCAGAGTGGAGGTAAAGCTTCATGCCTTAGTAACCTCATAACTAATGGATGTGAGTGGTCATCTATGCATTGCAGCTGCTTTAACCTTAGAAATCACTCCATGTGCCCATTGGATAATAAGCTATGTGTTTTATTGGCTGTGAATTGCTTGTAGTACCTAATATGACAAAACTAGTGAACTCTGTTTTAGAACCCGACACTTACAGTCTGCACATTAGGTAATGAAAATTACATTTTGAGTGGGGGTATAACCTGTGCTTGTACCAATACATTTTTGTTGTATAAAGAAATGTGTTCATGTATGTTGATTAGATGTTGAGTTTGTTTATTGTCTGGAATTTTACTGATTTACAAAGTATATCTTTTATACAATGAAATAAGATAGTAAAACATAATTCTTTAAGAAAAATCTTTGGCAGGTTTTAATTTGCAGTTTGGTAATTTGATTATCTGATGATCTATACAGCTGTTTCAAGATTATGTGCGTAAATCCGACAAGCCACCCTTCGCAGCAGAGAAAGGTGAAGGGTACTGGAGACACCTGGTTGTGCGTATGACATCCAATAATGAGCTAATGGTAGTGGTGGTGGCTCACCCTCAGTCTCTCACTGAAGATGAACTGATGAGATTGAAAAATGATCTGAAGGATTACTTTGTTAAAGGAGCCGGAAAGGCGTGCAATATATCTTCCCTGTATTTTCAGCAGTTCACTGAAAAGTAGGTATAGCACCCATTTCATTTACTTTGTCCTTAGTTAGGATGTCTTTGCATGTTTCTTGTACTGTCTAAGGTGGAACCTGTTTCTCAAAACTTTTTTTCATATTTGTAAATTGTTTTGCTGTGTGGAACTGGTCCATTGGGAAACTTTCATTTGAATTTATAGTGACCTTGCTTGTAGAATCTGTATTTGGTGTATGTGTGACAAAAGAACATGAGTTGCTCCAGTGGAATCTGCGTAGCAACTGGAGATGATGCACAGGGGTCTTGCGATCCTTTTTCCAGTAAGTGTGACAAGATGCTAGCAGCAAGTGGGCTTGGTGTTATAGCATAATTGACTCAAGATGAAGTGACTAGCAACAGTACTCAGGTAAAATAATGTCAGTGTATTTCAGTTCCTAAGAATGAACTCTTCTATGAAGTGCTGTCATAGAGTTTTGTCTCAGCTGTGAGCAGCCTGGGTGCTTAGTAGTTTGGTGTCACCTGTCACAGCAGTGCAATCCAAAAACATCTACCTTCATTGAGATACTTTCAGCTGTAGGTATTTTACATGATTATATGCCTACATATTAGTATGTTTTACAATAGGTTACAAGGAGATTAAAAATTATTTAATTAATTTTGAATCTTGTGTAACAACAGTTTCAGAAAAGAGATTGAAACAACACATGCAAGGCCATTCCCATCCGTCTGCTCATTGCACTTTCCTCTGTCTGTCATCGAGGCACACTCTTGTATTGGTATATGCTACCTAATCTTGGATGAGAAAAGTTTTCCCATACTGTAAATTGACTTTGGTGCACTCACCTAGGACTGAGATAGGAAGGCCCAAGATTCTACTTTTTCCATTTGTCAGGCTAGGATTGGGAATTCCACCCACCCCCATCCAAGAACTTTGTGCACATTGCAAAAGTGGATTGGAAGAGAATGTGCAAATGGTGGGTTTCTCATCCAAAAATCCAAAGGATGCAGCCCAAGAACAAACTAAAACAAATGAGAAAAGGAAAAACTAGAATCATTACATATAAAGACAGCCCACTTATAAAAAGAAAGTACTTTTGA
Source organism: Reticulitermes speratus (assembly GCA_021186555.1). Classification (NCBI taxonomy): domain Eukaryota; kingdom Metazoa; phylum Arthropoda; class Insecta; order Blattodea; family Rhinotermitidae; genus Reticulitermes; species Reticulitermes speratus. Next base: position 22,093,845 of record JAJKFL010000002.1, read on the forward strand.
AGTCAAATGCCACAAAAATTAGATATGCAACTGTAGGTTGCACATTCTTGCTGTAAGTGGATTTGGACTATTGTACATGAATTGTTGGTATTTTCACAATATTTTAGTACAAATTATGAAGTCTGTCCCATCATTTTAACAGAGATGTAACAATATATTATTTTTTTGCTTGGTTATGTTCAGTTTTTTTAATTTAAGAATTATGAAGCATATAAATTCAAAACTCTAGTATCCTCTGCTGAAAATACTTGAAACTTCACAAAATAATAATTATATTTATAATTATAGTGATTTTTAGAATATGCTGCATGGAGCAGAGTGATTATTGAGAAGACAGTAGTCATTGAGTTTCCCACTTTTGATACAGTCCAAAATAAATCCAGTCTTACTCCCTCTAACTGTATTTAAGGTCAGTGCTAATGTTATCTACACACAGGGCTTCTGGGTGGTCTCTTCCCTTCAGGTTTTTGTCCAAAATTTTGTATGCATTTCTAATCATGTGTGTTCTACATGCCTCACTCATCTAATTCTTATTATGATAAGCCTAACAATATGTGGTGATAAGTACAATTTATGAAGGACACTCATGAAATGTCACCTCTCTGCTACTTGTCCTTCTTAGGTCGACAGCCTGTTCCCAAAATCAGTCTGTATTCTTCTTGTAATGTGAGAGATTACGTTTCACCCCTATACGGAAGAACTGGGAAAAATTATAATTTAATTATATTTTATTCTTTGTGTTTTTGGATGGGCAAAGTCTTCTGAACTGAATGGTAGTAAGAATTTTGTGAATTCAGTTTCCTGTTTATCTCCTCATGATGCAACATTCACTTGTTAGAGCTCTTGCTCAGAAGTATTTTACTTTGCTACATTCCTTAAACATTTATTAGCTATGTTTATGTTACAGGCATGTCTGCCATTCTGGTGAAAAGATGTGAACATGCTGTACTCAAAAAGTGGCTAGAGGCCATTGTGTTCATTGTCACAACACTACCCAACCATACCTTGAAGAGAATACAATAACACTACCACATAAAACCACACTGTTGCTTAACTAGAGCAGCAGTCATTGAATTAGTATAATTAAGTGAGTTAAAATCTCAGTTTAACAATACACACACACACACACTGTGTGTGTGTGTGGGGGGGGGGGGGGGGAGCTTGAACAAATGGGAGAGTTGGACTTTGTTGCGTTAGTACAGTAAAACCTCTATCAGGGGATGGAAAACAAAAATGATACATACGGGAAAACGGTAGTACCGGGAAACCATTAAAAATTGTAGATAAGAACAATTTAATGATTATTATTACTTCTTGCTGAGAAAATCTTTCATTGACGTTTGTTTTGTGCAAACTTTACTCCTCAATTCAAAGTACGATTTTTCAAGGCCTAGAACACGATCACTGTCACTCGTGCTGTGCGCATAAAAGAAAGATTTTACTTTTATCAGCACTTCATGCGTCTCAGCAAAGCTCGGCACAACTTCGGGTCCGCCATCTTCTTCTTCTCCTCTTCTTCTTCCCCCTCCACACTCCCGGATGCCACGAGGCTCACGCACAGCTCCTGCACTGTTTCTGCACCACAGGTTGCCACATGACTGTCCACAGAGACGTAGACCTCAAATTTATCTTTGTTCATGCCACTTAACTTTTCCCAGTCTTGGCGGAAATCGTCGTCATCATTGGTCAATACGACGTCACTATTGCCTGAAGATTTTCCCTGCACGTAACCAGCTTTCCGAAAACAATTTTCGATTGTCTGCTGGGTTACTTCTTGCAAGGCTGCCACAGTGTAGTGCAAAGCTTCCAACACGTTTATCTTCTTTTTCGTATCTTTGTCTGCATCCATTAAGCAAACAGCTGTTTGCACGAGGCGTTTTCTATAAAGCTGCTTATAACACTTTATTACCCCTAAATCAAGGGGCTGGAGCACACTTGTACAATTTGCCTGGTACCGTATGACTTTTACATTTCTTAGAAATGATGTATCCTTTGGATGTGCGGCACAGTTGTCCACAAAGAGGAGAATGTTCCTGTTTTGCGCACCCATACTTGCGTCTAATGAACGCAGAAATGAAGAAAAAATGTCTGTGGTCATCCACGCTTTATTGTTCGTGTGGTATGTGGCGGGTAATTTTTTTACATTCTTGAAACATCGTGATTTCGGAGATTTTCCGATAACAATCGGTACTTGTTTGTCACTTCCATCACTGTTAACACAAAGTAAAACAGTAAGTCGTGTCTTTACATTTTTTCCCGCCATGACAAGACTCTAAGAAAGCAATACACGCGCGCGCAGCGCACTAAACCATCGCTTCAAATTTAAAAAAAAAACTACCAATGCAGGAAAATGTTGTGTCAGGACCGTGATTTTTTAACGATTGATGCGGGAAGACGACAGTTCGAGGAACGATGGAGGCGGGAAAAATAGTGTTATTTATATGGGGCTAATTTCGGGACCAAATAAGGCAGACGATACACACGGGAAAACGACAGTAACGGGAATGATGGATCGAGGTTCCACTGTATATTCAGATTCACCATTCAGTAATCTCAGTGGTAAACCATTCCATCTGCATAAATTATTATTTTGTTCTGTTATAACATGTCCGTAGGAGCTGGGATAGAGTTGTCAGTATAGTGATTACTACAGTCTGGATGATCTGGGGTTTGAATCCTGGCAGGGGCACAAGATTTTTATCTCTACAAATTGTCCAGACCTGCTGTGGGGCCCACGCAGCCTCCTGTTCAGGGGTTTTTCCCAGGGGTAAAGCGGCAGGGGTGTGAAGTTGACCACTCACTTCCATGTAGTGCTGAGACTAAGAGTGAGTCTAGCTGTACCTCTACTCCCCATGTATGCCCTCATGCCATGATTAGGGACAACTTGCCTTTTATTATAATATGTCCATACTGCAAAGTACTTAACTTGACCAACCTTTGATAATATATATACAATATTTAATCCAACTAATTTAACATGTAACCATAACTGTTTAGAAAATTTTTACATCTCACTTGATCAACACCAGAATATTCTAATTAATGAACAAAACACTTGTGAACAAAGCCCCCTCTATGAAATATTGTATGACATTTAACTGCATGTGTGCAAACAAATTTTGGAAGAACACCGCTTACTAGCATGGACACAGACACAGGGTATATACTTTTTATACAGTAAAACTACTGCAATTCAACCATCGTATGTCAAAAAGTACATGAATTCTAATTTTTAAGTAACTATTTTCAGGATATTACTCCATTAGAAAGAAGATGACAGTAATGACATAGTTGTTTGTCTGCAACTAAATATAAAATTATCAGCAAGTGTAAAATATATGTAATTAATCTACATTTTATACATTTTTAGTAACATTTTAATTGATAACATTGTATTTGAACTTCATACATGCACATCTTGGGCAGCATTTATTATAAATGTATTCCTTTGTAAATGATCTCCCTGAAGGTGGCATATAGGGGCTGAAACATGTAGGAGCATCACAAAATAATAAATGTTTATGGTTACATGTGCAGTTAGGTGGATTAAATACTGTGTAAATCTAATGGACAGAAAATGGGTAATGTTAACTTTAACATAGTGTTTCTGTTTTTAGAGCTTGCACACATTTGTTGCAAACTAATTGATTTCTTTAACTTTTCAGGCTTGTGGGTGTTCCTTTGCCTCAGATGGAACATTTATATGGGAAAACTCACTTAGAAGAAGATATGTTGGACTTGACATTCCAACTGTCACCCTCTTCCTATTTCCAAGTAAATACCAAAGGTGCTGAAGTGTTGTATTATGCCATCATTGATCTGGTAGAGCCAACTGAAGATACAACAGTACTTGACCTTTGTTGTGGCACTGGTGGGATTGGTCTTTGTGTAGCCAAAGTAAGTAACAAAGCACATAAATACATTAGAGATGTTGTGCACAGTAAGCAGTGATGCTGTGGAAAATGTTTTAAGACGCCACATAAACAGTAGCTACATGTTAAATTAAGTTATAAACCAACTGATGCACACTAAAACCACTTTTTAAGTAGCTTTATTATAAAATTGTTAAAATTGTACCCCTACACGTGTTTCGATCCTAGGATCATTGTCAGGGGGGTTTTTTGCTAAAAGCTACAGTCACTTCAACACATGATTTAAAATATTCTATCTGCACTTTGAAACATAAGTTAAAATCTTGTAAAAAGATTTGCTAAAAGTTGTAAAATTATAAAAGCACTGTAGATGGTAGATTGTGGAACTGCTGGCGTGTGGTATTAAAAGCATATGAAATGTTTTTGCGTGGATCGGAGTGTACTACGTGTTGTGCGGTGAGGAGTACTACGGTGGAGTCACTCCACCGTAGTACTCCTCACCACACAACACGTAGTACGTTGCATCAGCTCAGGCGCGCCAGATCTCAAGAGTTGATGAGGGCTAGCTTTGTGCGCTGGATTCGGAAGCCAATATGAGCACTCCATGGTCCAGGACTGATCAACGACAATTGAAGAATCATTGTTCTTAGAAAGCCACACTTGCTTGTTAGTGACAGTTTCAGTACACCACCTTGAGTCACTTGCCCAAGGTTGAATTTTTAATAAAGATGAAAGTAATTTTTTATCCCACAAGTTCCAGATGTCTTTACAATATTCTTTCAAGAGCTGTTATTCAGAAGGTATGAGGATGAGCACAGTGCATAAATCCTTATCACCAAAATTGCAGGAACAACTCAACTTAAATTTTGTTGGGAATCCCACTGCAGGCCAAATTTAGTAGGATGAATGATGTATGAGTGACTTCACATGCAGGTGACTATCAGCTGACTAAAACTCCTTTGGGCAAAGGTCTAAAAAAAATCAGCCTGCCCTTATGTGCGGGTCTCAGAGACTAGTTCCCACATCAGTAGTTAGTGGTCATGCTTTGCACAATTCCTACAAAGAATTCTTCTTAAGTTGCAACAATCTCATAACAAAATCTATAGGATATGTCACAGTGGGAACAAGTTACATACCCATCCGACTTATCCAGTTAAGTCAATGTTGTGTCATCAACATACTGATCCCTAAGTACATGCCATCTCAGCACTTTCCCAGTTTATGGCTGAGTGTTGGGCGAGGCTCTGCTGTAAGTGCGGTCAGCTGACCCTCCATAGAGCACAAAAATACCGTATATTCTCGAATCTAATCCGCACCTTTTTTACAGTTTTAGAGGGCTAAAAAATCAGGTGCGGATTAGATTCGCGGTCTAGAGCTGGATTTTGGAAAAATGATTGAGCTGCTGTACAATATAACAATAACGTAATTAATAAACAACGTAAGAACAATACAATACAATAATCTATTATTTTATTATTTATTATTATAATTTATTATTCATCAAACTCGCCGTCATCACTCATAACTGAATCGTTATCCGTGCTCTCCACCCAGTCACTATCATCTTTATCTTCAACATCGTCCTCCCATACAATGTCATCTTCGGTTCCGTCCAAAGCATTGCTTATGAAAAAACGTGAAGACTGCATCATCAATTTCAGGAAATCGTCCTTTCTTGGGTCCAGTGAATTTCCTTCGTGATGCCTCTCACCCGCTGATCGCTGCCTTGTGTTTCCGCCATAGTCGAACGTTGCTTTCATCAACTCCAAAAATTGCAGCGGCTTTGCGGTTTTCATTCTCCTCTGCGCACCGAATAACTTCACGTTTGAACTTTGCCGTATATGAGAGTCGTTTAGATTTCAGGTGTCCCTCTTCCATAACTATGGTACACGACAAATTGGAACAAGCACCTCCCACGTTTCAACAACTAAAGATCAGCTGGCTTCAGACGAGATTGCGCACGTCTGTTGAGAAAGGCCCCGCCTCTATCGGTATGACTCATCGGCCACAGGCGTAGCGTCGGATTTTAACGCATTGGTAACATCCAATATTATTCAATCAGTCGCCCCGTGGGCAAGGGGTGGTTGAAGGAAAGGTGCGGATTAGAATCGCGAACTAACTTTTTTTCGTTTAAGAAGTCGCCAAAAACTGGGTGCGGATTAGATTCGAGAATATACGGTAATTCGGGGCTGGTATGGTCCATGGAGGTGGCCTGTTATGCCATCTAACTTTGTACCACTCTGATTTTTTACTAGGATTGGCTGCTGCTATGCTGGACAGAATTGGCATGATTTTACATTTCATTAATTTTCTTCTGCACTTTCTCATTTCAGTTGGGCTGATTTCTACTCGATAAACATTGGGGGAGGGGGTGCTGACACTTCTAAACTCTGTTCAGCATTCAGTTGAGACTGGCTACTTAGCATTACTGTGTGTATTTGAAATGGGTAGTCTCTGCACTGCCACAGTTAATATAAATACATTGGCTGTTCTGTGGCATTTGAGGTGTAACAAAGGAGAGCAGTAGGTTTCTCAGAAAGATTGGTTGATTCTAACCGGTCTACACAGACTCATATTCCTGAAGACTGAAATCTACATGAGCATCACTGTGGCAACCCCAAATCTTGGGTAAACCCAGTGTTTGCAGGACAGCAGCTACAGTAACTGCTTATTGTGTAGTAAGTGGTCTCAACTGAACGTAGAACCACGTGTAGGAAATTGACAGCAGCTCATAAAAATAATGGGTTGCTGTCAGTGGGGCTAACCTATGAAAGGTCTTTATATAAGGCCTCTTTACATTTCATGCAGAACAGTTTTTTTTACAGAGTAAGGGTAAAAAATTCATTGTGGCTGAGATCTTGCATTGCCACTGTTTGGTACCATATTGCATTCAGTACAGTCAAGAAATGTGAAAGTGTCAAACATGGGGAAATACCGTATTTACCTGAATGCAAGACGACTCTAATCTAAGACGATGCCCAGATAAAACACGTCTGCCAAGGGAAAATGTCTTTATCCAAATCTAAGATAACCCCTCCAGAAATAAAGTGTCTGCTAAGAAAAAATATTTTGCTATTGATTTCATACACTTTATACACAAAGCATGTCAGATTCTATCTAGCTTTACCAATCACTGTCACTGTGTCCAGCTTCACAGTCAGTGCCCTCATCTTCCTCACACTTTCACTGTCATTCCATAACATATCATCATCAGTCCCATCCATTGCATTGGATATACAGCAGTTCTCAAAACCCTTCACAATCACTTCTGGTGACATGCACTGCCATGCCATTATGATCCACCTTGATAAATAATATGTTCATATTTCCAAGTTTATAAACTCAACTTGAACTCATGAAGATTCACAATTTTCTCCACAGATGATGGTAGTGGTGTTAAGAATTTTAAATATGTGTGTTCTGGATTTTTGGTTGTGGCTGTGGTCTGATCAGTCCAAGCTCATGACCCTTTTTATGGTTTTTAATTTGTGGCTTGGTCCAGGTTTTATTTTTGATTTTTAATTTTTCATTAACCATTTTCCTGTTACTACCCTTGGACTAGATCTGTTCTCAGGTTCATATCTTAACAAGTTTACTGCTTCTATGGTGCCCAATATAAGGGGTCCACCAGGTTAGGTGCTTCTTTGCCTGAAGACGGAAACAGAACCGTCTTCCGAAACTTCATGCTTTTTTTAAAAAATGAAATGATGGATGAAGTCCAAAAACAGAAGATTGTGTCCGTTAACTGTAGCCATGCTCTGTTCTCTCTTTTGTCTACACATGATGATTTGGCAATGCAGGCCTTGGTTTGGCTCCTCCACATGGTCCGGTTCAGAGCGATGCGGTCTGACACAGTCTGATCGGTGCTTCATACATGAATTTAAGATGACCTGACATATTTAAGCACCAAATTGAAGGAAAAATCCTCGTCTTGCATTCAAGTAAATATGGTAAAACTTATCATAGTCAGGTTCAAAAGGCTGGTTGTAAGTTACGTGGAAAATAATGGAACTTGCACAATAGAAAGATAGTTTGTTAGTGAATGTCATTTTCTTTATCAGAGAAAACAAAAAAGTGACACTTCCAGAGGCCAAAGAAAGGCAGTAAGGATTTCAAGGGCTTGTGTAGGAACAGTTTCCTCGGATTCAAGTTTGACATCAACTGTACAAGCAAGTAGTGGGTTAATGAAAATATGTTATGAAGTGTTGCAGTTTTGTGCCACAGAAATAGCATGATGCAGTTTTGAAAGAAATTGAGAGGCTAGAACCATTGATACATGAAACACATGAATTTGTCACGAAGGAGGAAAACTTTCTTTCTTCTACTTCCTCTTCCCCCCCCCCCCCCCCCCCAATGCAGAGTTGCATAATTTATGGTTTTACTGACAAATTGAGTTCCACCAACATATAGGCCTAATCAGAATGAGTGAACTAGTGCCACATTTGTTGGGACAGATTGGCAGTACTGAACAACACTAATTCTGCAGCAGTAATTTTCTAACCTTAGGCTAAGATATATAAATTGTACTGTGTGAAGTGTTCACATATTTAACTTTTAACGGAAAAATGAAACATGCTGTCCCATTTAATGTACATCCTTTTTCTCCGAAAGGGGAAACACTGGCCTGCAGTGCCCATTTAACCCTTTGGAGCCGTGCAGTGCCCATTTAACCCTTTGGAGCTGGAATTAAGTGCCCAGGATACTCTGCAAAAGACCCAGGATTTAATGGCCACCCATTACTTTGCATGGTCTTGGCCGACCACATTAGTGGATGTCAGGTTTTCTTAGCATCACACTGTACAGTGAATAGTTGACCTTCAACGCCAGAGGGTTAAAGTGGACAGTGCTCCGGCCGCAGCAGAAACCTGGGTTTTAAAAGACCATACACTAAAGATTAATGCATCATAACTGTTGGGCTTTAATTTTGGGTTAAAAAAGATGTAAGTTACACATGTCAGTATGGTAGTTTAGTAAGTTAGCACTCTTGCTGGCAGTATCATTACCACATGTTTTAGAGAAGTCTTTGCACAAGGTGTTCTTGTTGTATCACATCCATATTAAACAGTTTTTTGCCAAGTGATCTTAAAAATTCATTGCTGGCGGAGAACTTACATGGACGGAATATGCCATTTTGTTATCCCTTAACATTACTATATTTGAACATCACACTCAAGTATGGGCCATTCATTGAGTCATGAACTATGGCAAATTAGTTGCACAGTAGCTATGACTATGCCAGTGACAGGTATTGTACCCCACCCTCACAAATGCATTGTGATTTCATTACCCATACAGAAATAAGAGGTCAGTGTCAGTACACTTGTATTTCCAGAAATGTGGACAAGTATTTGGAGTGGAATATCTGGAGCAGAATGTGGAAGATGCAAAAATTAATGCGGCAAAAAATGAAATAACAAACTGTGAATTCATTGCTGGCCGCGTTGAAGATGTCCTTCCAACCTTGACAGAAAAAATTACAGGAAAAACTGTTGTACCCATCTTGGATCCACCAAGAATAGGCTTGAGTATGTAAATATGTATTTTTATATAATGACTTGATATAAAATGATGTTATATTTATTCTTCCATAGTGTAGGCAGTGTAGTGATTGACTATGGGCTGGCTGGCCCAGGGTTTGAACCCTAGTGGGGGGAAAAACATTTTTTTCTCCATGTGTTTCCAGAATGGCACTGGGGCCCACCCAGCCTCTGCACTGGGTACTGGGGCTCTTTCCCAGAGGTATAAAGTGGGTGGGCATAGTGTTGACTACCCACCTTGTCTAGCATCAAGGTTAAGAATAGTAGAGCTATACCTCTACTCCTGCTCTGTGCATTCATGGCATGCCATAGGGTGACCTTTAGCTTTTTTATTATATAAAAAAAGTTTAAATTGAGCGTGTGGGTATAACAGGAAGGAGTTGAAGTGTGATTGATGATTTTATGAAATGTATTTCTGTCATCTGTTGTACCTTAGAAAGTAGATACAGTGTAACCTCCATGGCTCATAAAGCAGCATAAAATAGGAAAATACATTTTTTGAAGCACTAAAGATACAAAACATTGTTATATCCTCATTAGCTTATATGACTATGAGACATATAACTAGACATGAAATGCATAATGATACACAGCTTTTATGGGGAAATTCTATCTTGCGAAAAATGGCCACGGACAGCACATGTTGCTTGAATTGGAGAAACATAGTATATATTCAGAATTTTCATACGGGTGTCTGCAAGATTCCACTTGGAACACCAAGAATGAGATGAATGTCAAAATGGCTGTTTGGAAAGATACTCTTATAATGTGGGCATTGCAAGTTCATTTCAGCTGTTTTTGGGATGTGATGCCATGTAGTTTGATAGAAGTATACATATGTTTCAGTTGAACCTGCTCCCTTTATTAACAGGACAGTTAAATCTACCCAGATGATTTAAGCAGCAGGTTCTTCAGAAATGTGAATACGTACCTACAAGACTACATAGTGCCACATTCCAAAAGACAGCAACTTTCACTGTCAGTGCCCTTGAATCTTACTTGTTGCATTAATTGTTTTGGTGCTAAATGGGATTATTTATTCCATGACAGACTGTGCATATGGCTTCGTTTGGAGAAACATGGAATATATTGGAACTTCTTATGTGTATCTCTCTTGAAAAGCTTCCACTTTGAAGACCCAGCATTAAAAGTTCACACCAACTGTTAAGGATAGGAAAATGGTGTATAGAAGACATTTGATTTAACTATTGTTGCTTATAATCATGCAAAAGTAGGAGAAAGAATTATTTTTAGAATCACGCAAATAAATACCATATATACCTTTCGATCCATAATGAATGAATTCTAGAAAGTTTGTATGTGATATGGTTTTTTTTAGTTTTTAATTTCAGTTTCTTTCCACAGTTATTAAGATAGTGTCATAAACGTGAGGAGACTACGTATGGATTTGTTACCTGCTTCATCAGTTAATATTGACATATGTCATTTATTTTTTTGTACATTAGATCAGAAAGTTCTTCAACATCTGCGGAAGATGGACAGCGTTCAGAAGTTGGTGTACGTATGCTCCAATCGCAAGGCCCCCATCAGAAACTTTCTTGATCTGTGTTGTCCTGCAGGAAAAAGCAACATGACAGGCCACCCTTTTGTTCCGGTTCGAACTATACCAGTGGATGTGGCCCCACATACCATGCATTCTCAGATGGTCATTCTGCTGGAGAGAGTGGATCCTGGTAAACTGCCGAAAGCCAAGAATCCTATTCCCCGTAGCACCCCACGGAAAAGTACCAGGGGCAAAACAGGAAGAGGAATGAAAGGGAGTAATTTTATGGTTAGGGGGCGTGGAACTATGAGCTCAAGAATGCGTGGAGGAATGCAAGTTGCTGGACCTGTACCACGAGGAATGAGGGGCGGATCAAGAGGCAGAGGAATGGGTATGCCCATGGGTAATATGAGAACCCAACCTCTCATGCCACAACGCATGGCATTTATGGGCCCACCACAGATGGGACCTGCAGTGAGAGATTATGCTCATGCTCCAATCCGTTCTCGTACAAGGGATTTATACATGGATGGGTATGGACCAGCCCCTCTTATGGAGCGGGATTTTTTCCCTCCCGTGATGGATCCTTATGCTCATCGTCGTCCTCAGCGTCTGGATTTTTCATCTGATGAGTTGGCCTTGAGCCGATACTCCGATTTCCGCCGTGACGTGGAAGATGCAATAGATTCATCATTCTGCCCACGCTCGTTAGGTATACGTCGATCTGCAGGTTCCCTTGGGATGAGAGATGGGTTATTCGTGGGGTCTCCTGCTGCCACTGCTGCTGCCATGTTAGAAAGGGAGGAGATGGCCTACAGAGCAGGTCTGACACGTGGGCTGGTTGGTGCCGCAGCATTTGGGCCACCATCCAATCTCCGTTCACAGTATGGAGCAATGGCAGGTGGAAAGCTAAAGGGAATTGGGGGAGCAAATAATAGTAGAGGCACCAAAAAAGGTGGAACCATGGGGAGGGAAGTAAGGGGGCATAGAGGCCGTGGTGGTCGCAGATAATGTCAATTGATTATTGACGTATTTCTTAGGTTACATGAAAGTTGGAATACCGGCTATTGCCATTATTACTGTCTTTAATATGTTGCATATTTTGCAGTTCATTTGGAGGTTTTGAAGATTTTTTATTCAGTGCATTTTCATTTTATATTGACACATAGTAAGTAGTTATACTAATGTTTCAATTTAGGTGTGGTGACTTGTATTGAAGTACAGTATTTCCTTCTTCATTATACTGACACTTTCTATCATTTGATATTGAATGGTACCAAGAATAAAAAATGTTGGCACACACTTCATGTGGCATATTTTTGGCCTTGTTATTTCTATACATCCTGAAAGTGGTACAGATTTCTAGCCAATTATGTTTTCCTGAACCAAAAACATTATAAACCAGGTGGTGTCATCTTGTGACAAAGTTTTCTACATTCTCTTTCTTCCCATATGTGCTCCTTGTGTATGTGTCCTCTTCTTGCTCTCTTTAGTATATCATCCCCCATTTAGTATTTCCACTTTTTTTTTTGTGTTTTTAGTGGTTATTTATTGAACACAATTTTTAACAGACTAAAATAAATACTGTTTTTTTGTGTGCATGTGTGAAGTGTATTCATACCAATACCTGAAGCAAGGTTCAAGTCTTCTGGGACCTCGCAACAATATCTGCAAACTTGTGTCTTCATCAGCATTTCTGTGAGAACTTCAAACCTTTAATATGTCCTGATTTCAGATTTCATTGCTGCTTTTATAGTTTATAAAAACTGTCAATTTAATTTAATATACTGGTTTGTTCTTTCTCTACATAGTGTATGATGGTACAGTAGAACCCTGTTAAGAAGTCTTTCAAGGGACCAGAGGATTAGGGACTCCTTAAGCTGGAAGACTTAAGAGGGAAGCTTATTAAAAGCAATAGGATAGTAACTAGTACATTAAACAACCTCAACTTCTCTTCCAGTCTTCTGTTTCATTACTTTGACATGTAATTGTCTTCTATTTAGGTAGTCCTGACAGATGACTTGATAAAGATATTGAACTGTCCAGGTTTGTTACAGTTTATGACAGTTGTCTTTGTGAGCAAATTCAAATACCTATTCCACACACTCAATATGTAATATGCTTTGCAAGTAGCTTCTGATATCAGTCACATCTTGGCTGCAGTTGGTGTACAGTACACCTCTACATGTGCTCCTTAACTCTGAAGTTGGACATAAGCTCCTTCAGTTATGTTACATTGCCCCTAAAATAAATAGCAATAACAACTGTAAGAATATTCTCAACTCTGCAACAACAACAAATAAAACAAACGGAGACAACACTAAATCTATATGCTGGCCATCACTTAACCGATTCAAACCTTAAGGCTGGGTCACATTAGGACATTCTAGTGGAGGCAACTAGTGGATTCCACTGAACTTGCCTTCAGCTTGTAGATCATATTTGGATAGTTGGGAAATCAAGTATGACTGGACAGTTGAGATTAAAATGGCCCCCAAGAGCTGTTTACATGCTGGTGTGCAGTGCTGTGTGATTTCTAGTTACTTGACTGCAAAGTGCAACCAAAAAGAGCAATCTATATGGACAAGAAAGTTGATAATACAAAAACATGAAACTGTTTTCAGAACACCAATACCAGTGAGGACGAAACTGGAGCTGACGTTATGATACGTAGCCAGTGGGGATAGCATTATCTCTTCAATATTAATTCAGGATTCCCAAGAATAAAATACACACATTTCTACGACAGGTTCTTTCTGCAATTTATGAAGTGTTGCAGCTGTATGTGGAGCTAAGATAAATTTAACGAAATGTGTTGCAATAAAAATCTACTTGTTAGTTTGCACCAAAACTGTTTATTTCAGTAAAGGACTATATACCAAAAAATGTAAGAAATAAATGTTGGCACCCAGCTAATATACCATGCTGCATCATGACTTAGGAGACCACAATCTTAATAGAACTGTTTATAGATATACAACTGTATACACAGTACAGTGATTTTGTTGTACAAAACATGTGACAGGTTCATCCCAGTACTTCAATAAGAGTGCTGCTAATACCAAAGGCCACCAATAGATGCTGGGTTACTACGTACAGTACTTTAACATTCAGCCATATTGTTCGTATAATATAAAGTCTGGTATTAGGCTGTTAGAAAAGACGAGGAGGTACAGGCAGAAAAACAGTATAAAAGTTGTTAGGAACGTAAAGCCAGTGAATATAAAAGTAATATGAGACTTACTCCGTATATAGTGTTGTTGCATATACATCAGGCGTAAGCTCTGTATTGGCATCTGATGTAAACACAATATCCTACAATCATTATGTTGGCTGTGTTAAGTGCATGAGTGTTTCAACTGTATGTCATGCATTGCATCATACACGGGATTTAAATCTCCAGTATTCTGTTCATCAGTTAATACTCCCATACGTTGGTAAAGCTGTATGTAAAAATTTTTCAAACAGTTCGTATGTGACCCTTTATGCAAGGATGTTACTAGGTCCATCATATTTTGCATGGGGTCATATTCATGTTGATGGTTCAGTATATGTACCACATCAGCAGATTGAGGATTGTTGATCTTTATGTATCTGCAGTGTTTGTGGTATCTTAAAGTTCTGTACCTGTCTGGCCCACATTCAGCTGGGTATAACTGACAGCTCCTGTAGGGCGACTATGCAGCACACAGGTGTGTTTGGTTGGCCCTTTGATTGAGTACAGGAGAAATGTTACAGGAAGTAGTTTGTGCCTCTGTCTTATTCATTGTGCATTGACTTATTGCACCTTTCATGCTGTGAAAAGAATTTTTGTGCCTAGTGTTAGGCACTAGGCTTTAGAATAAGTCATTAGGAAGGACCAAGAAAATAATGAGATTTGAAACATGACATCTAGGCTGCTACTACCCTGAAAGAGCACAAAAACTCAATTATAAGAGAAACTTGAGGTTAGCATGGTGGTGACCATGAAGATTGTTGTCTTCTGAAATGTGACAGGGTGTAGTCTGGTAGAAGTGTACTAACGTTTCATTATCAGGATAGATAAGTAATGGTAACTGTGGTTCCACCCATTATTTTGTGTGGGCGTGAAACTTTTATCTCACTAGAGAGATCAGATGTCAACATTGTGGACATTTTGGAGCAGGAAGCCGAGGAAGTTCATAATTTAGTTCCACCGGATACAGGATAAAATCGCGGGCCATGAAATGTGGTAGCATGTAGTATCAATTGGAGAGGTGAGAAATGAATAGTTCCCTAACACTATAGTCAGAAAACGTGATCGGCAGAGACCACTTGGTTGACCCAGGTGTAGATGGGAGGCCAATATTAAAATAGGATGTGAGGTTATGGATGTGATTCATCTTGTTCAAAATAAGGTCCAGTGATGTCTTATCAACACGGTACTGAATCTTCAGGTTCTACACCAGGCTGGGAACTTCAGAGAAGCATCAGCTGAGTGCCTGTTGGCTTGTCAGTTAGTGTTCCATGCAGTTACAGAGATGATGTAGTTCAGGCAATTAGTCGGAGATGGTTGGCTAGTGCCAAGCACCAGTGTTTTTCTGTTTATGTGAAAACTGTTTATATATTACCGAATGGACACACACACACACACACACATGGAGAAGTTAGAACTATAGGTGCAAATGTGCCTAAGAACAGACTTTTACTTGAACCAAGCTTTTTAATCATCCATACACATATCGTGTGGCAGTCGGTCTATGCCCCAGGGGCACACCTAAGTAGGAGAAGGGGCTGCCTGGCTGCAGCCCCCCCCCCCCCACCAAAATTAAAAAAAACAAATTTTGTATATATTATGATATCAAACTTTCTACATTGATTTACCCTTCAGCTGAAATCAGCCACTGAAATCAACTGATGACTGGTACACAGGTACCATCATTTTAGAAGTGCTTGCTGCCTCCATCTTCTGGGCTTCTATTGAACAATGGTACCTACACACCAAACTACATGGTGTCATATACCAAAGTATAAGAATCTTCAGTAGTGAAAGCTGTTGATTGGCATGGAGCTGAGCACAACATTCATATATGATGGAAAGCAGAACAGAATAATAACATTATCAAGAGAAACCTTCAGAGTATGTACACGGGGAGGTCACCTCTGTGTCGTGGAACCTGGTGATGCTGAACTGAACATGGGGACACAATGTGTAACAGGCATACGACTTTGTAATAGCTAGGGTTCGGATGTTCATGACCTAAAAAACCGAGAAATATGCATGCAAATATGCCCCAAAAATAGCTAAATATGACCTAAAAAAGGCAAAATATTACCTAATTTTTTATGAAAAACTATTTGCTAAAATTAAAAATGGTTTTGTATTTCAATCATGTTATTTATTTCCATATGCATGTACAACTATTACATTACTTGATTCCCTAGCAATTTTAATCAAAAGCCTCAGTCACTTTAAGTTATAAATGCCTCATTTTGGATCAGCATCAGATGTTGAGAATATGTTTTCCTATAAAAAGAAGATAAATTTAAAAGAAGAGCCTTTCCTGCATATCAAATTCATTAATTACAAATAAATAAATAAATTTCAAAATATTAGTACCTTTCTTCATTCTACTTTCTTGGCAGCATTACAATATACAACGATATGCATTTTCAAGGCCTCCAATGAAAATCTTCTTCGATTGTCGCTCAATATGGTCTTGTAACTTGAGAAGCTCCTTTCGACATCGCACGACGTCACCGGAGCATATTTGAAGAGGGTTAAATCATTGCTGTTTAACGCTGGTTTATCTACTCCCAGTGTAGCTTCATTTCCGCTTACAATGTCGCTTATTTTGCACATTGTCGCATAACCATCGTTTTGACACAGCACTGTATTAAGTTTTGATTTCACAGCATCACCTATTTTGCCTCTTGCTCGCCCTATATCGCACCTTACTCCCTTGATCAGCTCCAAACTTTCATATAGATCTGTACCAACTGCCTCTAGGCAAGAAATTGTAGTTGCTATGCCTCCATAGTTAGATTTTATACAAGCCAGACTTCCTGACAAACTACTGGAAAATAGTTCTTTAACAATTGTGATAGAAAATGCATCACTGCTGTCAAAAGTATTAACAATTTCTTCAATAACTGCGTAGTTTTCGCAGTAGTACTCAGCAGCATCGAGCCAGGTACCCCATCGAGTGAGTACCGGCTGAGGAGGAAGAGGCAATGAAGGTGCGAGTTGTTTGAATTTCTGCACGCTCAGTGGAGCTTTAACGAACATTTTCTTAATGTTCAGATCAACTTGTTGACTTCAGTATAACTATGTCTAATTTCTTCGGCAACTCTGTGCAGGGCATGAGCCAGACATGTTAAATGGACCATTTTTGGATAAATCATTTTGAGGCCCTTGGCAGCTTTTACCACATACGGTGCAGCGTCCGTTACAAAAAGAAGGATATTTTCTCGCTCAACGTCACCTTTCTACAAGAGTTTCATGGCGTTATTGAAAAGTACAGCGATAGAGGAGTGGTTTACTGTATCAAGAACTTCGGAATCAAGAAGGAATATGTCACCAGGACGGTCAGTAAAGAGCGTGCCAATGACGACATTCGCTACATATCTGCCGCAGACATCCATTGTTTCATCAATCGAAACCCAAACCTTATTGTTGCTCACAGTACATCTACTTCTTTTTAGAACATCTTCATAACACTCAGGTACATAGTTTTTTCGTAGTGTTGATTGAGTAATGCACTTCCATTAAATGGTTTATTTTACTGAGTTGTATCAACTGCATAGCAAATTACTGCAAACCCAAGTAGGTGGACTTGGCAATGATTACTTAATTGTACTTATTTTTCTGGGTTGAGGTGGCACCACTGAAGAAATTCTGTCACAAGGTGAAGGAGTACAGATTGAGCAAGGTTCATCCAGGAATTCCTCATCTACCCTGTGCATGTCATCTGCAACACTCTGGACTTCTGACTGAGAAGCGAGCACCCAAGATCCCCTCAACTTACACACATTGTGCTCCCAAGTAGAGGTGTCCCTGTAGTGAAGGTGAGAATCATGTAAGGTGATTAGTATGAGGCATGATTGTGGAAATTAAAAATGGGGGCATCTTGAATTTGAATGCACATTGGTTAACACATTTGTATTAAACACTTCAGATAAAGTTACTTGGTGCAAAATGTTGCAAACATTCATAGGTGGATTATAATTTACGGTTGTTTATATGACATGGCATATATTTGTTGACAGACCAGGAGAGGAATCGAAGAAATTGGTGATTCAAGTGCCAGAGGATGTAGTTGGTTTCATGAACAAGAGAGGTCCAGGTCACCCATACTTCCCCTGTGTGTGCCATCTACAAAGCCATTGACTTGACACTGAGGAAGGACACCAAAGAATTTCTACCCGTCACCACTAACCATCCATGAGGAGTCCTTAATGTCAAAGCAAGTAACCCAGATACACTTGATTCACCATGCTGTCATAACATTTCTGTGACAGTGAAATTTCACTCAATTCTTGTGGTCTAGGTTGTGTTTGATACACATCTGGATGACCTATGATAGGTTACAAAGCAATTTGAACTTGATAGCAAGAATCAAAGTCAGAGACACTTTTCTTATACTGTCATGATCAGAATGAGCATGTGATTAGAACAGAATAGAAAACAAGCAGGGCGGGCACTATAGTGTCCCATGCACGTTTACCATGCTTGATCCTTTGTGCAGCGCTTATGTTCATGTGTTCAGCAGCCCCACGCTTTGAACAAAGTGCAGTATCCTGCTAACAGAGATATCCTTAAAGGCCCTGGTTTCATAAAATAACGTCCCAGGTACCTGAATCTTAATGCCGCCAAAGCCTCGCAGTCACAAAGAACGTGAGGCCATTTCGGATGCCTGTTTGCATCTATCACACTCAGAACTGTTTACCAGCCCCAGTTTAAGTAGGTGCCCTTTTAGGTGACTGTCCTGTTAACAGCCCTGTCAGTATTCTTAGCTGGTTTCTGCTCAAACTAAGTAGTTCTCCAGCTCCTTTAGCAGAGAGTCTTTTAAGAAAGCCCTTAGCCTGTCTTTGTCCATAAATGGATTGCCAAGATTCTGTATGTTTCTTATTCATCCATCCCCTGATCATCTCCCTGGCAGTCTTGGCAGATATGCCCAGGGCAGGTTGAGGTCCTATAAAGGGACATGAGGAGCCCTGTCTAGCTACTTGATCAGCCATTTCATTCCCGTCAATTCCCATATGTCCCGGCACCCATATCAGTTGAACCCTGTTATGTTCTGCCAGTCTCACCAGGGACTGATGGCAATCCCAGACTTGTTTAGAATTGATCTGGTAGTTATTAAGCGCCTTGATGGCTGCTTGACTATCAGAGAGAATATAGATGTTCCTACCTTTGTAGTCCTTTTCTATAGTCTCCATTATGCGTGCCTTGATGGCATATATTTCCACCTGGAATACCATA
Source organism: Reticulitermes speratus (assembly GCA_021186555.1). Lineage (NCBI taxonomy): Eukaryota > Metazoa > Arthropoda > Insecta > Blattodea > Rhinotermitidae > Reticulitermes > Reticulitermes speratus. The sequence continues at coordinate 22,113,201 of JAJKFL010000002.1, forward strand.
GTGTGGAGCCCGAGACTGAAGCTATGCCCCTTCCTCGAGCCCCATTTATACACCCTGGCACCAGTGCCCTCATTGGTCTTAGACCCGTCCGTATACCAGACCAGGCCTCCTTTATTATCTGAATTAAATCCATTCTGCCATTCATGCTTTCTATATATGGTTTGTATCATATGTCTGAGACACGATAATAATCAACACTTCCCATATTATGAGCTTATACAGTAATTGTTCCTGTTTGCTGAGAATTCAGTAGAGGTATCAGTAAAGGAGTTGCTGTTGCAAGTGGCAAAGAATGCCTGTCAGATTTGGCGTAGAAAGAAGGGCACAAGGAGACACCTTTCCCAATATACCTACACAGATTGCATCAGTCAGGTTTCGGGTTCACTGTCCTTTCACGTCGCTATGTACCAACTATGAGGGCCTCCCGTAGTAAAGTTACGTGTCATGTCGCATCAAAATTATGGGGGTAGATCTGCATTGTTTGTAAGTCTTAAATCATGTCAGCTTGAATTGGCATACAGTTTGGGTAATGCACCCTCAAGAAAGGGGTTTTTATTTCAGTGCTTTGCTTCATACATGCTGTAAATTGTTACAGATATTAATGTTAAGTCAGGAAACAAATGAACACCCCCCATCCCACCACATCTCCCTATCAACTACCTGCCTCCACCCCTACCATTTGTCACTTGCATTTTGGCTATTGTTCCATGTCTGTGTTTGCATTCTTGGTTTGCTACTGATGTTTACAGAAGGAAGGTATGCAGTGTAGGTAGGGTGGATTAGCAGACAACTTAAACTGACACCACAAGTGTTCATTCTTTCACTGGCCTTAGTCTGATAGGTGGATTGTTGATTGTGTATACTGTTGTATGATTGTGGATTAGTGATTCTGTATACTGTTACCATTTCTTGACAGTCCTGGAGTAACACTGGTGAAGGATATGCTGTCACCAATGACGAACAGTGTCCAGTTCCTGTGTGAAAAAGGACCGTGCTCTAACTTCCTTTCTGTCCGTGTCATCAGCTGTGCACGATCTGTGAGGAGCCCCAGTGTTAAAGGTATGTGCATTGTCAGTGTTCACCATTGTAGTAAGATGTCAGGTAGGGGCACAAACAGGGCATGGGTGTATCCGGTGCGCCAGGGGTCCCAGCATGTGTGGGCCGAGTTGTACTGCTTAGTAGAGGATTTTAGGCTGTCTCTCTGAGCAGGCTTGGGGGGGGGGGGGCTGTTGATTCAGGGTATTCAGCTAATGATCAGTGTGGCCCAGACAAGTTATTAGGCAGACTGATGAGGTCTGAGTAGGTGAGATGTGCCCAGTGATGCTTCTAGGCAGTGCGGAACACAAAGGGGTCTGAGCAGGACTGGGCGTAGCTCATACTGTAGCTCAGGGCCTGAAAAGGTCAGCAAGAGAGGACAAAATTGTCAAGGTGTGTGAAGTGATACAAGTGGTAAAACAGGTCAGAGGTTCAAGCCAGACATCTGAGCAACTCTGCAGGGCTACAAGGGGATCCTAGACAGAGGGACGTGTGTAGGAGTCTGAGCATGTCAGCACTGCTGAGGATGTCAGAAGACCAGATTATCAGCACTGTGTAAGAACAGTGCTCTAAGCTGGAGACTCCTGTTGCCAGAGCTGATCCTCACGTATGTGTTTGAGAGAATAACTGTTAGTCAGTGGAGCTGAGCAGGTATCACCAGTAGTCATTTTTTGGAAAGGCAGTAGGGTCAAGTGCTGAGTAGGCCTACAGAGCCAAGAAGGGAGAGGGGGGAGTAGCAAGAGCTGGATAACCCAGGGGTGCACAGATTCCAGGTGACTACCTTTATTATGGTGGTACCTAATACTTACAAGTCCTCAGTATGGAACTCACTTCATGTTACCCTTCCAGCACCTAGAATTTCAAAGTGTTTCCTAGAATTATGGAAATTCGTATACCTATGGGGTAAACCTATATAGTACTTCAGCTTCAGTCTTTATATGGTGTGTGACCTGTTAACTGACAATGAATTTAGCTTATACATGTATGATCCTTTAGTTCTATGTGTTATATTATTCTGTTGCAAACCAAAGACAGTCTCAGAAGTGTGTAGGTACTTTGGCTGGATAGTATTGTTAGAACATGGAGTTTGTTTTGGCAGCAGGGACTAAACAGGTCACAAGGGATTGGATAGGATTGAACATGTAGAAGTTTCATAATTGAAATAAGTTATTATCCCACGCTCTGCTTGTATATATGTCTGTATAGAAAGTAAAATTGTTTATGTTATTTTGAAATTTGTACATTGGTAGTTGTGTTGTTACTTTATTTTAATATTGGTGGAGGCAGTTGGGTTTGAACCTCAGTTCTTGAGAATAGTAGGCTAGTGTGCTTGCCACTAGAGTATGGCTGCAACTAGTGGTGACTGCTGTTGTAGTGCTATGTAAATTCACTTGATACTGCATTACAGGGAGTCAGTTACATGGAGCTCTTGTCTTGGTTGGCTGATGATCTGTTGAATACACTCTGTCAGTTTCCTAGTGGTTCTGTTTTCTTCTTTGAGTGATTTCTGTTTCACCCTTTTGTGTTCTGTGGTGCTCACTACAGGACTATATGTAACAGACACACATCACAGCGACATACATTCTGTTATTTTGTGGTGTGATGACTTATTTATTAGCTCTGCATTTATGGATACACACACAGTTTTCCATAGTGTCAAATACCCTCTTTTAATGGCCTTACGTTTTAGAAAATGTTTTTCCCAGTCTGATCCATTCAAAATTATCTCTTCCTTGAGACCAGACGTGTGATACTTTGTCATGCGGTCCTCCTGGAGGCCTTCCATTATCAGTGTGTTGTGTCCTCACATTGAAGCATGCAATGTTTCAGGTTCCATTTGAGTACATTTATAATGTTGCAGGTGGTGTTCAGTGCAGCATGCAGCAGAGAAGACAGTGTTACCTGCAGTGCCACTTTGGTGTCACCCCAATCACCATTCTTTAGCTTCTGATTACATCCCAATGCTGCGTGCTGTGAGTCGCTGTGAACATGATCGCGTTGCCTGCAACACAAAGCGTCACAGTAGATTCTTTCACTATCTCAAGGGTCTGAACGTGCACGCCAGTGATGCTACACTCAATACACTCTGTGCTGCATTTACCAACCGGTCATCAGTTTAGTGCATGGGATGCAATTTGAATTGTTGTACATGTAGTAAGGTCAGTTCTTATATTTTGTGCTGACATTAAAAATGTGGATGATTAACTTCTAGAACCAGTTCATAACAACAGTTATTACAGAAAGTGGTGTGTCATGTTAAATATGAAAAGAAATCTTTGTAAGATACAGTAAATAGATCAGATAAGAAAGGAAATATATATATTTTTGTGCCCTGTCTGAGCTCTTTTGTCTTCCTAGGTGTAGTAGAGAAGACACTTTGTAATTGGACAGGTAATTTTAGACATTCTTTGTGAAGTAAAAATCAGAATGACCTGTTTAGGTCATATCTATCCATGTATATGTGACATCATGTCACTGTCAAAACCATTTTTTTTTTAAATTTGACATTGGAGACTTTCACTAAAAGTTGTCAAGCCTGGTTTTCAGGTGTGCTGATCCCTAGTGAAGCTTCCTCTGTACATGAGTCATAAATGTATTTTATGTATATCATAAATTGTCAATCAGATTTTGGTGCAATTTGATACAGAATGTATGTGGACCATTGATCAGCAATTTTGGTTTTAGCTGTATTGATCGATTCTTAGAGCCTTTTTTACATAAGACCATAAATAAACATTGATACCACATTTCCAGCCACTTCTTGAAACACTTGATGTAACCTTCAAGAAATTTAACAGATGAGAATCCTTACTTTAAAAATGCAGAGTCATGTTTAGATACCTGTGTTCATGCCGTCAATTCCTGGACAAGCTTTTCAAACATAATATAAAACATGAAATTGTAACCAGAATGTTACCTAAGTCAATTCTAATTTTAAAATTCTGTATTCCTAGCAGAAGTTCCTTATTCAGGTACACAGAGTACAAGTCTGGAAAAAAGAAAATTGAAGAATCACATAATCATGTCTTTATTTAGACATTATAGCACATATAGAGCAGTTCCAGCTCTCAGAATGTCCTTCAGAAGAATTTCCTGTAGTGGGCATGCAAACATTAACTCCTTGTGTTCAGATGGCATAACTGGCCTAAAACGGAAATCAAAATGGGCAGAGTGAACAATGTGTGTACAAGTCAGCCTCCAGGCTAATTGCAACCTACCAGATTTTGGCACAGTAGAGAATGAAGCTGTTCTTACATTAGGCCACACCGAGAAACTAATACTGATGAAAAACTAGATTGCAGCAGATTTCTCTGGTAAACACCTACCGTAACACAGAGTGTTATATTCCTGAAGATGAAGACAGCAGGTTCATCTAAAATATTTGATAACTTTATAAGAGCAATATGTCATAAGTCAGAAGAGTGCTGTCTGCATTTTAATCATCAAAAAGATCTCATCAAATAAAATAGGTTTCTTCAATAAATGAGAATGTTACTGAAAGTGAACTAGAAATTAAAATGTTAATCAAGCAACATTACACACATGCAGAACCTTTTATAAAATACATTAATGTATGTCATATAGTATGCTTGGTGCTGAAGAAGCAAAAAGTCTTGATCCTTTAATGATGGTGGAGTTTAAGTTAAGTACCTTTAAATGTATTCATGACCAAACAGTGAACCGAGGCTGGCACTGTAGGGTTAAAGCTGTACCAGCAGTAGAGAAGGAGCCTGCAAATAGAAATGTGAGCAAACAATGCTGCTTTGGAAACACCACGAGAAAAATAAACCTTGCTCTGAAGCATTAATAACAAAATGTAGTATGTGGGAGAAAAAAATTTGAAATATAGTGCTGAGTGATGAAACTGACACTGATCACTTGTACTGTAAACAACCAAGACTTACTTGTTCATTGGTTTAATTATTCTCGTGTGAGATTTGAGGTTCTGACAGTGGTGTTGATGATCAGTTCTTCTGGGATATGACAGCATGTTAGTGGGTAGTAGGTACCAGTTTTTCTGGTAGCTATTTACTAATTAACACAGTGTCATGTCCTGGAAGCAGTGGGTCTTTACTTCTGGTTTCTGTGTATTCTGTTTAATTTATGTCACTAAAAAAATACATGCACTGTCATATGTGTGTTTGTGTATTATGACTTTTCAGTTTTAATTGCTTGTAACTGGCTTGTTTATGTAAGTAAATCTAAACAGCACCAATAATTGTGAGGGGCACGTGGTGGCGCAGTTGGTTGAGACTGCTCTACAAGCCGGAAGGTCGCGGGTTCGATTTCCGATGGTGTCATAGGAATTTTTCCTTTCGGTCGCACTATGGCCTTGGGGTCGACTCAGCCTCCAACAAAAATGAGTACCATGAATATTTCCTGGGAGGTAAAGGCGACCAGTGCGTAGGGCTGACAACCTTACCACCTTCATGTGCCGAGTGTCTAGAAATCTGGGAGCCTCAGGCCCTGTCCAGGCCTGTAATGGGATTGCTTTTACCAAAAATTGTTTGTATCCTATAATGTCCCATAGACAGGATATGCTTCAAACATGTTATGCAAGAAAAATACTGGTGGAATTATGTCTACAGATGTGTTTCATGGTGTATGGCATAAGACAGTGAAATTGAAAAATTGGGGGGGGGGGGAGGTGTCCATGACAAAAATTCACATGGTGTCAGCTGATTATACAGAACATGAAAGTCCATGCAGGTTGTAATTAAAGGTCACTCTGCAGCATGCCAGAATTGATCTAGAGGGTACTTGTACCCTAAAGATGGTTAAGTCCCTTTTCAGTATCAGGGGTTCAAAAGTGTGAATTGGGTTTAGGAGAGGCAAACAAATTGTGAAAGTGAAAAGCAGTTGCCCTTTGTGCCATTCGCTGCTACATCTGATCCATGGCTATATCAGTCACGGATAGTAAATAGCATTGATGATCATGTGTACATCATGGTTACTGTGATTTACGTTCCAAACACGTGACGTAATAGTAATCTGTGACCTAGAGTAGCGACGGGAGCCATTTTGAATAGCGAGAAGAAGGGTGTGTTAATTGGAAGTATTAAAAATATGGGTGTCTTATGTTATTTGAATAATGGAAATACGTTCAGGAAGACTGAGTACTCTTGATTTTGTAGGTAAGAGTGAAGTGGTGCTTGTTAGGGTAATTTATTTATTAGAAATGCTGAAGCGTGTTGGGTGATTGCTTGCAATGTTAATCCTATATAAGCAAGGGCAGCCATTTTGAGTGCCGAAGGAGGGGATAAGTGGTACTCGTAATGAAAATATTAAAAGAATTCTGTATGTCGTGTATTGTGTAAATAATACGTTTAGGAAGTTCAAGAAATTTTGATTTTGTAGGTCAGAATGAACTGATGTGTGTTGTAATGTTTGTGTTTGTGGATATGAAAATCTTCCACCTACGATTAAAGTGTTTATATCATGACGCGAACAAGGCAAACAAAGAATGATGAAGGTTTGGTGATGTGTGCTTTTAGGGGGGGGGGGGGGCGTTTTGGGGTAATATCTAATGCTATATTGTCGAAGCTACAGATAGCATCCTTAGGATAAATCTCAAGTAGTGTCACCGCATCATACAGTGAGAAATTTTTACCATGTCCTTGTGTCGTCTGTTAGATATTATTTAGTAGGCACACTTTGTGGAACATTTTTAAAAGAAATTAATTTGAAATTCATTGGAAACGCACTATGGCCTGATTGTTGCGCGTATTATGCATCCAGCAATTTGGTATCACTTTTACTGTCGTATGTTGAAAAGTAAAGCAGGACATTTTTTATACCTTTTAAATAAACTGTTAATAAGTATTAAATTTCTCGTGAATTTAAATAAGAAGCAACAAAAACTTGGGCATTCGATTTTGTATCAGGATGAAGTTTTTCCGATTTTGCGGAATGTTGTAAAGGAATGTGGGGGAGGGAGACTGGAGGTAATGGTCTGTGCATTCCTAATGTTGGAATTAGATAGATGGAGTTGAGTGGTCTGTTTCACAAACTAACAAATCCCCCCCCCCCCCCCAAGATATCCTCAGCACCCCTTAGTTAGGAAAAAAGCTTAGTGGATCCAAGATCTGCTTTGGATGTCAGGCATAAAGTCTTACTAACATGTTCTCTCTTCTTTCATTATTTTTTGAAACCACAGTGCAAAAATGGTTTGTTTTCTTATGCTGGCTGTGGAATAAGGTAAGGATTCCTACTCTATTGGAACCTTGGGAGAATTAATCTCATATCCCCTAGTGTTTAAATGTAACTGTGCCCAGAGGTCCAGTAGAGTGACATTCCTTATGTAATAAAACGGTGGATAGCTTGAGATTCACTGTAACAGAAAGCCCAACAGAGTAGGATTACCTACTTTGCCCTGTCAGTTGAGAAAGGAGATTGCCAAAATACTGAGGCTTTAGAGAAGAGGAATGGAAAATTTCATTCCACATCCTTTCCATTTCATTATTAGAGTCATCCTGTTGTTCAGGATGTCCCATGTGGATATAAAGTAACATGAATTAAGTTAAAGTAATTATGTATAACTTGAATGAAATCATTGTGTAAGTGGACACAGCATTTAATATATGAATATGAATCATGCAGCAGAAGAAATTTAGGCCAACCAAGGCAAAGATGGAGATACCAACATTAAAGATGGAGATACCGACACTGAAGATGAAGCCAGAATAGGGCTTGTACTGTGTTGCTGATGATGACAATCATTATACCATTTGACACTGCAAACAATGCATATCGGTAAATCAGAATCAACTAATTGAAGTAAACAGTGTGATGAACGTGTCATGTTCCGTAAAGTGTGGGAAATTTTTTGATTGGCTGAGGAAGAATTGTCTTTTGTAAGGAGTCTGCTTCATGGCATTAGTTATAAGAAAATTATTTTTTCCCTGCGTGCACTGGGATACCATTGAATCTGCATGAGTCCTCAGATTGCTACTGCATGTTTTGCAAGCAGGACTGTGCTGTGTGTTGGGTAACATAACTTACAGGAAAGGGAGCTGGAATAGCTCTGTGAGATTAGTGACTGGGCTATAGGCTTCGTGAGCAAGAAATTATGGTTCAACCTGTGGCATGAGAAGGAGACGTCTCCTTTCCACAGCATATTAGATCATCTCTGATGCTCTTCCAGCCTCCTGTTCAGTTGATACTTGGCATAAAGTGGCTCGGCTGTGAAGCCAACCACTCGTGTATAAAGTTTCAGTGTTAAGAATGTGTGGAGCTATACCTTCACTCCCCCTGTACCTCCATGATGTGGTGCTTAATTAATTACGTGAAATATTGTAATGTTACTGAGTTGTATTGTTTGCAGCACAGACTATTGTGAAGTCTAGGAGGTTGATTATAATTTAAAATAATGTACTTCTTGTTAACAGGCAGCAGTGACAAAATGCCGTTCCAAGTGGCAGAAAGAGAGTGTGGTCGTTGCTTCTACACAGCATCTCCTGGGACCTCGGTGACCAGGACGAGGGAGGATTGCTGTCTTGTGGGCTGCAGCGCAGTGTAGTCTGGTAGAGACAGACCATGAGGGAGGCAGAAAGTTTCCCCGAAACATTGGTACTGTGCTACCAGACTACACGGCACCACAATCCAGAAGACGGTAATCTTCAGGAGAATGTCAGGTCTCACAAGATGCGGAAGTTCCCCTCCATGATGCACATCATCCACAGAGGGCTTTTAGTAAAGGTGTGTGTCATGTTAAGTTGCAGTTTGTGTTGCTAGTGAACTGACACTCAGTGTATCATCTTGTTTGTCTATAACTTGGGAGAGTGCACAGACATAGAATTGTTATGAATTTTGTGTGGGTGTGGTAGTGGGTTTTAGACAAGTGGGGTAGCGGAGATAATGGTAAGTTATTCTCCCACCTGCAAATATGTGTCAGAAGCCATGCGTGGCACAACACAAAATAAGTGCCTTCAGCCAGACATTTTCAGATAGGGTGGTGTTTACCATATGTTAAACAGCATTCAAATTATTGCAAATGCACAGTAGATTGGAATCTGATATGATTTGTGAAGCCTTTTGTGAGGTTTACTTCACTGTGGAGGCTCTTTTTTACTGTGGCACAGTGTCAGAATGGTAACTGACATCTGAAGTACGCGATGGTATGGCTTATGCAGTGAACTATGAGACTATACCACTGGATGGGTGTACAAGGGTGAATGTAATAGGACCAAAATAGAAAGTTGACAGTGAACAGTGAAATCCCATATTTAGTCAGTACTTTGTGTCCCAGCCAAGAATAGAGGAATAGAATAGAATATATAATGGGTTCGAGCCCTTAAAGGCCCGATGTACGTAGGCTTTTTATTAACAGGCCCATTGTGCTGCCTCATCTCTAACCTTTGTCTAGAAGGGAATGTTTTCCAAGTCCTACAACCTTACTAAAGGCCAGGATTCATCATGGATGAGTTTTTGTAATAACCTCTGGGTCCAGCTTGCCCGAGCCTAGAGAGAAATATCGAAGTGTCGCTAAAGCGTCACACTCATGTGGGAAGACTCAAATTCTTTCCCACTTCCCCTGGAAGCCTGTGCCCCCGACTCTCACAAGCGCGTGACTTGCACCGTGACCAGCAGCCAGGGTCCCAGCCAAAGTCATATAAATATATTTGCCCATATTTAGTGAATTTGAATTTAGTAAATAAGACACAGTTAGTGTGAAAAATTTTAGACCTCCCAGAACTCATACCTTGACTTAGTACGGTTGTGATTGAAACAACAGTGTTATGTTTTTTGTGCCACAGATCATTATGGCACAGTTGGCAAGTCACATAAACACACTGCTTTGTACATAAATTACTTTATCAGAATTCTATACAGTAGTATGTAATAAGCAGAAGTTTCTTGATGTAATTTTGCATAATTCTCACACAGTGAAAACTTCATTTTAGTATAAGAAGAACCATTTCCTTGGTGATTCATTAAATAGAGATTACACCATATACAGAACATAAGGCTGATCATTATGTTTATCTTAAAACAATCAGAAAATGCTGGTCAGTCTTTTTGGTGGCTTAAAAAGTGTATTTTCTTATAAATTTGTCTGCTTAAATTAACTTCATTTTCGTGCTGTTCAGGACGGAATGTCATGATGTAATGGACACTGTTTCTGCCTTATATTCGCAAGATTCTGAGTTCAAATCTCAGTCTGGAGGCTGGTGATCCTGACAGGTTCTCTGTGGTGTTCATTACCACAGGCAAATGTTAAGATCATACCTTAGATTAGGCCACTCATTCCTTTTGATTTTGTTATTCACTATCATTTGATGTCATACGTTGTTCCCATTTAAAGGCCAGTAATAATAAATATACCTTTGTTCATTTAAGATAATATTATAACTCTTTGTGTTTACTTTTGAGTAATTTTGTTTGACGACGACACAGAAAAAAGGATCAAACCAAAAAATAATATTAAATAAAGTATAATAATGTAACAATGACAGTGATCATTAAAAGCTTTCTATATATGGTTTGTCTCATACGTCTGAGACATGACAATAATCAACACTTGCCATATTATGAGCTTATACAGTAATTTTCCTGTTTGCTGAGAATTCAGTAGAGGTATCAGTAAAGGAGTTGCTGTTGCAAGTGGCAAAGAATGCCTGTCAAATTTGGACTAGAAGGGCACAAAGAGACACCATTCCCAATGTACCACCTTCACAGATTGCATCAGGTCAGACTTAAGGTTTATTGTCCTTTCACATTACTATGTACCAAGTAGGAGGGCTTTCTGTAGTAAAGTTACGTTTCATTGTCGCATCAAAATTATGCAGTAAATCTGCATTGTTTGGAAGTCTTAAATCATGCCAGCATGAGTTGCCGTAAAGGTTGGGTAATACACCCTCAAGAAAGGGGGTTTTATTTCAGTGCCTTGCTTCATACATACTGTAAATTGTTACAGATATTAATGTTAAGTCAGGAAACAAATGAACACCCCCCATCCCACCACATCTCCCTATCAACTACCTGCCTCTACCCCTACCACCCCCTCCCCCATTTTCATTTTGGCTATTGTTCCACGTCTGTGTTTCCATTCTTGGTTTGCTGCTGATGTTTACAGAAGGAAGGTATGCAGTGTAGGTAGGGTGGGTTAGCAGACAACTTAAACTGACACCACATGTGTTCATTCTTTCACTGGCCTTAGTCTGATAGGTGGATTGTTGAGTGTGTATACTGTTGTATGATTGTGGATTAGTGATTCTGTATATTGTTGTATGATTGTTACCATTTCTTGACAGTCCTGGAGTAACACTGGTGAAGGATATGCTGTTACCAATGACAAACAGTGTCCAGTTCCTGTGTGAAGAAGGACCGTGCGCTAACTTCCTTTCTGTCCGTGTCATCAGCTGTGCACGATCTGTGAGGAGCCCCATTGTTAAAGGTATGTGCATTGTCAGTGTTCACCATTGTAATAAGATGTCAGGTAGGGGCACAAACAGGGCATGGGTGTATCCGGTGCGCCAGGGGTCCCAGCATGTGTGGGCCGAGTTGTACTGCTTAGTAGAGGATTCAGGCTGTCTCTCTGAGCAGGCTTGGGGGGGGGGGCTGTTGATTCAGGGTATTCAGCTAATGATCAGTGTGGCCCAGACAAGTTATTAGCCAGACTGATGAGGTCTGAGTAGGTGAGATGTGCCCAGTGATGCTTCTAGGCAGTGCGGAACACAAAGGGGTCTGAGCAGGACTGGGCGTAGCTCATACTGTAGCTCAGGGCCTGAAAAGGTCAGCAAGGGAGGACAAAATTGTCAAGGTGTGTGAAGTGATACAAGTGGTAAAGCAGGTCAGAGGTTCAAGCCAGACATCTGAGCAACTCTGCAGGGCTACAAGGGGATCCTAGACAGAGGGACGTGTGTAGGAGTCTGAGCATGTCAGCAGCATTGCTGAGGATGTCAGAAGACCAGATTATCAGCACTGTGTAAGAACAGTGCTCTAAGCTGGAGACTCCTGTTGCCAGAGCTGATCCTCACGTGTGTGTTTGAGAGAATAACTGTTAGTCAGTGGAGCTGAGCAGGTATCACCAGTAGTCATTTTTTGGAAAGGCAGTAGGGTCAAGTGCTGAGTAGGCCTACATAGCCAACAAGGGAGAGGGGGGAGTAGCAAGAGCTGGATAACCCAGGGGTGCAGAAATCCCAGGTGACTACATTTATTATGGTGGTACCTAATACTTACGAGTCCTCAGTATGGAACTCACTTCATGTCACCCTTCCAGCACCTAGAATTTCAAAGTGTTTCCTAGAATTATGGAAATTTGTATACCTGTGGGATAAACCTATATAGTATTTCAGCTTGAGTCTTTATATGGTGTGTGATTTGTACATTGGTAGTTGTGTTGTTACTTTATTTTAATATTGGTGGAGGCAGTTGGGTTTGAACCTCAGTTCTTGAGAATAGTAGGCTAGTGTGCTTGCCACTAGAGCATGGCTGCAACTAGTGGTGACTGCTGTAGTGCTATGTAAATTCCCTTTATACTGCATTACAAGGAGTCAGTTACATGGAGCTCTTGTCTTGGTTGGCTGATCTGTTGAATACACTCTGTCAGTTTCCTAGTGATTCTGTTTTCTTCTTTGTGAAGGATTTCTTCTTCACCCCTTTGTGTTCTGTGGTGCTCTATAGTGACCACCACAGAACACAAAGGGGTGAAGGAGAAATCATTCACAAAGAAGAAAACAGAATCACTAGGGAACTGACAGAGCGTATGCAGGAGAACAGATCATCAGGGGTCACAGGACTAAGACAGGAGCCCCATGACTCCTATAAGGCAGTACAAAGGCAACAACTTAAGCCGAGTTCAACAGCAGTCATACATAGTTGCACTGCTGTGGTCTTGTGGTTAGCATACTAGGCTGCTATTCAGAAGAACTGAGGTTCAAACCCAACTGCCTTCAAGTTTATGTTGAAGTTTTAATTTTTTTTTTAGTTTGACATTTTGTAATGACTAATGTGAAAATTAACAGCTGATTTTTGTTTTGCTTTTCAGGGAGGAGGATGGGAGGTAACAATATGTCAACACTGGAGAGGATATGTGCACAGTGCCAGGGAAAAGTGGCACGTTTCGAGATAGTGCGCATAATACACTTCAATTTCTGCAAGAAAGCCACATCAGCACACATGCTCATTCCCTTTATGCCTTGAACCATGTTACATACACAGCAATGAAACAAACCATTTATATATTTAGAAGTTTGCAATGTTGTGCAACTACATGTCATAGCAGCATGTTGTCCTACAACATTACACACTTTGCAGTTGAAAAGTGTATTTCTATTACAGATGAAATGTAATTACAACCTGCATGTTACATTGTATATAGAGTGTAAGTGCACAACACACTTTGTAGTTGAAAGATCTATGCGCATTAAAGAGGAACTACAATGTGTACGTTGAAGTGTATACAGAGTGTAAGTACGGCTGTGACTTATGGCACGTGCTGGTGTTGAAATTTGAAGATCTGAATGCGCACTATCTCGAAACACACCACTTTTTGTGGGACCCTGCACATATCCTCTGCAATGTGAGCACATCCTTAATTGTCCTTGTGTTCTCCCAATCTGCAAACAGACAAAATAAGAATTAGAATCTTGCATTTCCAATAACAATTTACTGCCTCCATCTTCAGGAACGTGTGCACTGGGCACATGTTCCTGAAGATGGGGGCAGTAAGTTGCTTGCAGTTATGAAGTACTGAAAGAAACATGAGAATTATGGGATGTGACTGTAGTGTGGTAGGTAAGTACTGATATTTCAGGGGAACATCTGTACTTATCCACAGGAGACGCACACAACAAAGTTATTTCAGTTACAATAAAGTGCTGCCCCACTACTCTCTCTCTCTCTCTCTCTTCTTCCCTTTTTTTTTTTATTTCTTTCTTTCCCCAGTGACAAAGCCCTTAATATAGCACACTGATGAGTACCACGTTCCCAATGTAGACCTCGAACCACCCTCACTTTCTCTTTATGAAATCAGTGCAAACATTGCACATCTGGTAGCTGTGAACCCTCAGGACAACCAGTCCATATGTACACACAGTAGTCTTGGAATCAATTAAGGAATTTCAGGCAATCAAAATGCAACTGAGACATTCAAAATTCAGAAAGATTGTGCACAGTGTTTAAGTTTCCACACTGATACAACATATGCTTTAAATAGGCCTGGACTCATCATGTGGGGGCTCTGCAATCACCTGAATACACCTCAAATTTTGGACATTTCATTACAAAGGGACAAAGCATGTAAATAAGAACTAAATGTTCTGTGCTCGTAAGACAAATCCCAATAATTTCACTGTTTCTGCACATGTAACCTAAGGTGATTTTTCACTGAATTTCCCTAATCACATATCTAACTATGCTTACATTACAGACCTCTGAAATTAGTCTAGAAAACTCCCAATTTCAAGGCAATTCCAAATGATTTCCCAAATTTGGTTTTTGGCCAGTGTGTGAGTGGTCCTGCATGCTCAAAATTTTAATGACCTTCCTGATCTATTCTAAACCACCACCTACCATGTTAACACTTCTACTCCTCCCTGCTAATGCATCCAAGTCTAGAAATTGGCACTTGTCAGCGTACTATACTAACAACCTTATCACTGCCAAAAAAAGTTATTATGAAATGGCATCTTTTATTATATTATAATCATCTTCTTCAAGCTGATATCAGTTTTACTTTTAGTGACATTTTTAATATGAAATTGTATCATAGATTTTGCACTCAAATATGACTTGGCAAGAATGATTTTCAAAGTGAAATCATTAACAACCAGCCTTTTAAAATTCAATTAACAGCTTACCTTCTTTTTATACGCCATACAGAGGCCCATTAGACATCAAATTCATCGCATTTTATCATGTGTTCATTTGCTGCACATCCACCTGTGAACAAACAACACATTATCCAGACATTTGCAGTATTTCACAGCCACTACCTCCCTCCCTCTTCCACAACTTCATTGAAGTTCCTCCAGATGGACACACTATATACCTCATGCATATCAAACTGCCCCCTCTTATGTTAACATGAAATATGAAAGTTGTCTCTTTGCCAGTGTGTCAAGCAATGAAAAGCATGGCAATATGGAAGAAAAACTCCACTTACCAAGTTTGTGGTTATCACTACAGTGCTGGTGAAGATTCCTGTCTTCCAGGATATGGTACCATGTAGATTGGTGGACTGCTGACAGGCCAACTTGCTGGCGCCATCCTCCAGGTATCTACACAGTGCCATATCCCAGACGACTGGAATCTTCCAAACTACAAACTAATATCTCACAACCAACTAAATAGTGCACATCACGCCCAAACAGTATGCACCATAACTAGACAACATAAGGAACACCAGTAACACAGAACCACGATTCTTCAAATATCCGACACGCAGCGCTAAAGACTCTCCATCATGAAAACACGACGAGACGAGTTCAGTGATAGTGCATGATATTTTCCACATCTTTAATAATAGTTATGTATTTTATTACTTTAACATATGGTGCTAAAAGTGATACCGTAACTATCAGGAGTGAACGTGGTGACCTGCATTACGAGTGCTGATAGAGGAACACATGGACGAATTTCAAAAGTACAATTCAGTGACCCCCCTGATGATGGTTTTATATAAACCGAAACATATGTAGGGGCCTTTTAGACGATTTTAGAAAAACCTTATATTGGTTTTTTAAATAAAATGTGCATTTAGTTGGTAGTGAGATATTACTAATTCTTTTATCTTGGCAGCAGACTGAGGTAAGTGATAGCTACATGCTGCTGTGAAACTGCCTACTGGAGAGGAGACTGGCTGGACCCCACAGCCTAACTGGAGAGGGAACTGCATACTGCTTTTGAGAATCAAACCCCAGCTGCCCGGCTTGCAGTCAGTCACTTTCAACGCACTGCCAAAATGAAATACTGGCCATAAATATCGTCTGTTACATGAGCTAGATGGCAAGAGGCAAGATACCAGTTTTCAGTTGGATCTTTATACATCACTAAATCTCAAAATGAGTGTTAACAGAAGTACTGTATAATGCACAATATGTTACCTGCTTGATTCCAATAACTTTCATCTTGGACATAATTTCAGATTACATTAATAATGTAAGAATGTATTCAGGCTCTGCCAGCTATCCTGTCGCGTTATCCTCAGAATTACATTAATTGAACTTGTGTGGTAGTGCTCATATGGAAGTAGCGCTGTTCATTAAGCATTATCAAAATCTGACTAAAAACAACTAATGTAAGTAAAGTCACTTTCAAATTCTACCAATTTGGCCAGCTGCCTGTATGGACCACAAAAGGAAGGGGTGCTTTGCAATTCTTTTTCTCCAAAAATGGCCCCTCCCCCACATCTAAGCACAGTGCCAATGCAGTATGAAGGTATGTGGTCGGCTGCATGTTTTACTGTCACTGGAAGACATAAGCAGTGCATGTGTTCCAGGTTAGTCTGGATGAACCACATCCTGGCTCTTCAGCTGCAATCACAACCATAACACGGTGTGCAAAAATGTACCATATTCTTAACATCAATTTATGTGAAATGGCCTGAAAATGCTTTCTCAAATGTTACTACCATATCAATTATTTACCACTGTGGTATTTGTTCCTTAATGTTCCCCATTTCCTGCCCATCTCATTTTACTTCATATTTATTTTCATTTCCTTCATGATTTTGTTTCTGTAGTTTTTCAGTTCTTCCATATTTCCTTTGCCTGCATTTCATGTTCTTTCTTTCCTTTTTTAATCCCTTCTTCCTAACCTGTATTTTATTTAATTGCTGGTTCAATTCCCTGTGTGTTGTCTTTATTTCCCTTATTGTCCTCCATTCTTATTTTTTTGGCCTCTTAACATTTGCCTCAGTTTGCATACATTTTCTGCTCGTTTCTTTCCTTCAGGATTTTCTTTTTTCACCCTGTCTCCTGTATTTGTGTTGCCTTCTTTCTTACTCTGAAGCTTCCATTAGTTTCTTCCCTTCCCCCCCAACATATCTGTCTATTTGTCTTTCATTTAAGTTTTTTATTCATTCATTTACTTATTTCTTCCTTGTCTCTCTGCATTCTTTTTCTGTCTTTCATTCCTCTTTCCCTGTTTCTTGTTCATGTGCTTAATGTTCTAATGCCTGTCTCTTAGGGCACTCTTACAAGCAGTGGGCACTACTTGTATGGGCAAGTGGTGTTATTTATTCCTTCCCTGTTTCCACTCTTGTAAGTGGCATCCTTCTATTTATTTTCTTCTCTTTTATGCCATCTTCCATACTTTTCTCTTGCTGTCTTCCCACTTTCTTTCAAGTTGCAAATGTTTTGTTCTGTCTCCCTTTTCTCCTTTCAGCCCCTTTGGTTTTCTTCATTTTCTGATATATTCCATCACTGCACCCTTTTTACCAGCCTTCAAACATTAATGTTCCTTTCTGTTTATCTTTGTGCAGCCACCTTTCCTTTTTAATTCTTCATTCCGTTTATTAAACTTTCACTTCTTAGCGTTTCTTCGTTTCATCAAATTTTTTGTTCTGTCTCCTTTTTCTCTCTTCAGACCTCTTTTTTTCATTTTCTGATATATTACTTTGTCCCCTCATTGCATCCTTTTTTTATCATGCCTTCAAATTTTCATGTTCCTTTCTGTTTGTCTTTTTGCAACCACCTTTCCTTTTTAATTCTTGCTTCCTTTCCTTAAACTTTCTCCTTCACTCCCTCAGTGTTTCTTTGTTTGATCAACTCATTATGTTTCTTACTTTCTCCATGTGTACTTTATATACTACTATTTTTAATGAATGCATCTTCATTCTTTTCCATATTTTATCATCTCATTTCATTTCTCTCCTTGTTTTTATTTCTTCCTGGTTTCCTTTATCTGCCTTTTGTCTTCTACCCAGCTTCATCTGTCGCTAAAACTTCTGTGCACTTTTATTTTCCTCTATTATTCAGATGTTTCATTTTCCATAATTTTGACCTTTGCTTCTGTATTTCTCTTTTCAGTTTGTGTGCTTTCACTGTTTTCAATGCACATTTCACATTGTTTTGTGGCTTCTTTTTTGTCAATTCTTTCCATTTGTATTTTACATTTTCCATCCCCAATTTGTAGACTACCCATGCTTGCACTGTGTGTATATGTTTTGGCATAAAATTCTGAGCCAAAAATAAAGTAATAGATTTTCCTCAAACTACAAATTGTGCTAGTATTTGGCAATATGGTGTAGGGCATTGGGGCAATATAGTTTAGGGATCTGTAAGAATATAGGTGGAACCGAGGTGCAATGTCATAGTGGATGTAGTAATGTGGCTTAAGGGTTTGTGTGGTAATATAGCTTTGGGGATTGTGGGGCAACATGGCATAGGGGATGGTGCAATATGACTTAGGGGATTGGGGGACAATAGGGGATGGTGTGGTAATATGGCTTTGAGGATTGTGGGGTAATATGGCTTAGGGTATTGTGGGGCAACGTGACACGCGATGGTGTAATACAGCTTAGGGGATGGTGTGGTAATATGGCTTAGGGGATTATGGGACAATATGGCATAGGCAATGGTGTAATATAGCTTAGGGGATTGGGGGGCAATATGGCATAGGGATAGTGTGGTAATATGGCTTAGGGGATTGTGGGGCAACATTGCATTGGGGATGGTGTGGTAATATGGCTTAAGGGATTATGGGACAATATGGCATAGGGGATGGTGGGGCAACATGACATAGGCGATGGTGTAATATAGCTTAGGGGATTGTGGGACAATATGGCTTAGGGTATTGTGGGGCAACATGACAGGCGATGGTGTAATACAGCTTAGGGGATTGTGGGGCAACACTGCATAGGGGATGGTGTGGTAATATGGCTTAGGGGATTATGGGATAATATGGCATAGGAGATGGTGGGGCAACATGACATAGGCGATGGTGTAATATAGCTTAGGGGATTGGGGGGCAATGACATAGGGGATTGGTGTGGTAATATGGCTTAGGGATTGTGTAGTAGTATGACTTAGGACACTGTAGGGCAGTGTGGCTTACAGGAATGTGGGGCAATTTGCTAAAGGGGATGGTGTGGTAATAAAGTATAAGGAATGGTGAGGCAATGTCATAGAGGATTGTGGGTTAATGTGGCTTAGGAGCAGAGGGTGCTTGTTTTAGTGCCAGAAGTCATCAATTGATAGTACTGGCCAATATTTGGCCCAAAATTACTTAGCAACACAGAATTTGCATTTCAAGGAAAATCTGCTTGAAATTACCTAGCTACAAATTGACACTGCACTAGAAATTTTCTACACAACTGGCTACTTTCATCTCTAGGGTACTTATGTGATCTATGCAGTCTACAAATTTAATTCAAATTCCCAACTTAAAGTTGCAGGAAACAGGTATGGACAGGACTTAAGTCCACTCTGTTCCTAAGCCAACATTGGATATGGTGCAATAACACACCATGTCAAATGTTCTGAAAGTACAAAATCTGCTATTTCTTTAAACATTTATTCCATTCCATATGTTACACTTACCATGACAACAGTTCATAAATTCACAAAATTAAACTAACATAAATCTCTGTGCTCTATATGAGACTGGAAACAAAAAATGATAAAAGAAATTGAGGCAGGAAATGTAGAATAGGAACATCATTCATACAGAATACATATAAAATGGGTGGAAAGACCATAAATAAAAAAATGTGACAAGACTTTTTATCAGTGATAAAAAAGAGTGAAAAATTAAAATTAAGCAGAAAGGACAGAATACTTGAATGAAGGCACAAAAAATGATGAAGGGCCAAGGGCAGAGAACAGAAGATGGGAAATGCAAGAACACAAAAAGAACATATATCCCAGGAAAGAAATATACAGATGCACTGGCAGGAATAAATGAAGAAGGTGAATGACAAATGGAGAGAAGGGAAAAACAGAAATGCCACAATGGAAATAAGGGGCCAGAATGCCAAGAATTATGATGAAATGGGTACAGAAAAAATGTAAACAGAAAATAAGAAAGAGAAGACAAATATGAAGGAGAAAAACAGATCAATTAGGAATGTTAAGAGGTTTAAAACTACCTGAATGAAAAGACAAAAACGAATATAAAAACAGAAGAGGATTAAAAGCAGTAACGGGTGTGGATGGAAATAAAAATCAAAGCAAGGGACGAAAAAAGACAAGTGGAAGAGCTGCATGAGATGAAACACAGGAAATGATGAAAAAATACTGGTGATCAGTAAAGAAAATGTGTGAATGTAAGAATGAAGAAAAATATAAGGGGGAACAAAATGGCCAGAAGGTTACACTAACAAAGAAACAAGGGAAAGAAAAGAAGGAAGAGTGAATCAAAGAAAGAAAGGTAGGTCAGAATGATGGGAAGTAGCGAAATAGAAAAAACAAACAGTACGAAATTATGCGACAGCAAGGAGATGGAAGATTTGAGGTAGGATTTGGAGGGGAAAAAACCAAACAGAAACAATCATACCTCTATAGGTGTGCAGGAACACTTCCTGGTGCTGTGCACTTTAAATGATGTCTTCAATTCTGAAGCTGAACTTGTGACCCAGGACCCAGAGTTGCATGTAATGTGGATTATGGCCAGTCCTAGAAAATAAAAATTTACAATTAATGCAAATGACTGCACACAACTTCTAACACATTGACACACACTGAATTTGTAACCATCTCTCTCATGGGCGCACACACACACACACAGCAATGCCACAAAATAAAAACAGCAAGACAGGAAGCCACGTGACCTACAAGTCTGTATTTACCAGAATATAAGATGAAAATTAATCCTGATTAACGAGGGGTCCCAATATAATCATGCACAAAGTTAAACATCTTTTAACATTTCCATAATACACCATGCACCAAATAATTAACAACACAAAAGTTGGTACCATTAGCTGTACACACACACGTCTCAAAAACACTCCCCGAGGATGGTCAAGGTCAACTGAAACATATCACAAGCGTTATGTGAATTAACGCAATCTTGTTCAGACTTGTATGTGCACAGCTGTCAGTACACAGTCTCAGTAATTCAAACATTTTCTCCACAGGCACTTTCCTCAAAATTAAGGACAGTGAAGGGCCAATGGCTTTGGGTTGCGCCCCACAAGTCAGAAATATAGGTATAAAATAAAAAACAATGTGAATCCTAAAACAAATCTGACACTTTATTAGATTTAATGAAATGCAGATAAACACATATTTTGTAAGAGCTTCATGCAAATAATTGTTTCATGATCTATTCAGAACAACTTTGTGACCCAAATATGGGTCGCAACCCACAGGTTGAGAGACGCTGCCCTAGGGTCTACATTTATCTAAAGTAGCATTTCTGAATCCTTTTCAGGTCACCACTTGGTCTCCAAGTGCGACTGTTCATGCTGCTTTACAATGGAACTTACCACGTTTAACCAAACATATGAGAACTTTTTTTTCCCCAATTCACTGTCAAAAATAGAGGGTCACCTCATAATCATGCACAATGTTAAACATGTTATGTACAGTTATTTTCCCAAAAACCAAAGGCTGTAACTGCAGTTCATCTTATAGTACATGTAATAGTATAATGCGAACGCAACATTCCGAGACTTTATCATTTTAATCAAACAATTTATTCCATTCATGCACAGAAAAAGTTACACCATATAATTTGTGAAGACTTTTTGGGACCTATCAACCTGTGATTAACGCTGTTTGAAATGTAAATCACATACCCTCCGGTTCAGAATCTATACTCTTAGAGACTGCTACTAATCAGCAATCAATAAACACAGCACATTAACTCCTACTTTCTCCCTATCTATATCCAACCAGTGCTCCATAAGCGGAAGGGTGCTTTATTTCCATTGCATAGCCTAACCAAAGGACCTCTACCCACAACCCCTACATTAACTCCCAAGAGGCAATGAGGGTGTCAAACCTAGAACCCCTACACTAGCCACTCACACAAGGTGTCCTTGTCATTCAACCAACAGGTCTACCCCATGACCCTGTGTGTACCACCCTGACACTTGTGCCTCAGCCAAAGGTCACTTGTGTTTATACCACAACCCCAAGCCATCAAGATCTGCCTAGAATCCCTCACACAAGGGCCAACCTACCCCAAGATCATTAACCTAGTGCCTCTGGATGTTCAACTCAGGGTTCCACCAAAAGGAAGGACATCCACACTAGCCCCTCCAAGGAAAGGTCCTGCATGTCCAACCTACAGCCACACCTACGACCCTCTATCTACAATCCATTGAGCAATGGATACACGTATAGTGGTCAGAAATGTCTGTCATAATGCATACCCTTAGTACTGCGGTTCTTCCAGGACTGTCTGCAGTTGACGGGCCGAGCAGAGATCAAGACACCCCATTGTCCTGCTTCTTGACTCATGGTCCACATCCTTCAGCAATCCTTCACCATTGCCACTGTAGGAATGCCAACAGAATAACAACTACATCACACAAACTGTAGATGTATATACACACACACAGATATCACAAGCAATTTCACTTTATATTCACCGTGTATCTTTTTATAATTGAATTATTTGTACCAACAAATGCATTAAGACAGTTTTTTCACTGTTTTCTTTATTATAAGGATGCCCCGGGGCATCCTTATAATAAAGAAAACAGTGAAAAAACTGTCTTAGTGCATTTGTTGGTACAAATAATTCAATCACAAGCAATGTTCATTATCTCAGATTTTCTTTAAGTGCACTAATCATAGAATTTGTTAATAAAAATGACCTTCATAAATTGATTTCAGCACTGATAATACAGACACTGACCCTTTGTACAGACTCCCAGCAGTTCTGGCGGACTAGAGAAACTTGCTGGTCGCTCTCAGCCTGGAATGATGTGCGGGCAGAAAGGACATCCTGCATACCTGTACAGCCCAGTGTCAAAATGGTAATGATCACTAATGTTTTATCTGTGATCCCAAAAGATACAGCAGGAATTTCATCCAAACCTCAGTATCTTTACCATTTCAACACAGTACTATACTCGACCTTACACGGAAGATGAAATAGAGACGAATCTGAAATACAGTAGCAACCAAGGTTCTGCTCCCACAGTCCAGGATTACTGGATCCTTTGTCAGCTCGGGCACCAGTCTCGACTCTCATGCCTCTGAACACCTGTTAACAAATAGCAACAATGATAACAAATAGGAATGACACAAGACCCTAAATGCTTGCATATAATCATAAAGTCAGCAAGATTATGTTGACAAAAGTAAAGTAACTTTTCAAATTAATTCAGATAACACATATTTCAAATCTGGATAAAATTTTGCTAGTTGTCGCATGTGTATAGAATTTTAAAAGAACTGCATCTTTTCTCACTCTTGTATTATTGACTTTTGTTCTTATTACTTTTGTCAACCACAATCTGAGAATACAAGTTTCTCATAATTTAAATAACATTAATATTTTAAATTCAGTAATATGTGGTATCTACATACATTAGCATGTCATGCATACAAAAAAAAAAAAAAAAAAAATAGGTGGGGGGGGGGAGAGAGAGGTGTGTGTGGTTTTCAGTTTTCTTAAGTCATCTTTCAGATGGCATGAGTTAGTCAAAACCAGTTCACTTGTATTTCATACATTGAAAAACATGTGAGAACCTGTCATCATGTAAATCCATGTGGTGTAACAATACTGCATTCCTGAATACCACTACCAAGCATTACCACATATGCTGATCTGCCACTTATACCTTGAACCCCTTGCCTCAGAGATGTGTTTGACCCAGGTACTTTCAGTATCATTGCATTACCAATTCTCTCTCTCTAGTTACAATTGAATTACACTAATTCCCTTTCTCTAGAGCTGCATTTCTACCGCAAATAGCGTGTAATTGTACGTTATAAATAAACAAGAATTCAAGACTCTCTTACTTTAAAACAAGATAGGAAACGTACAAATAACATAACATTCAGCCGTATTTGGAATTTTACATCTGCCATTGGGGGGGTTGTTCGTCTGCCCCGGGCGGCAGAGACCAAGAGACGGAAATATGGCAGAAAAATATGTTGGTCACACTTCTCGTATACTACACAATTTTATTACTATTATCCGGATAGGATGTTTAGTTTCTTCGAAAAAAAATATTATTCATTTGTCTACGTTGATTTTCTCTCTGTAAAATTTATTGGTCTTACATAACCTCAAAACTTCCGACCAACAAAACCTTTTGTAATTTGTTACAAACGATATTTCTTAAAGAATTTATATGTATATTCACAATCTACCTATCAAATTTCAAATTCCTAGATACACACAACATATGTTAAATATTACGATAGCACGTTTTATTTTCCTCAATTATGCATGATGTACAGCGCAAGAAAAATTCGGCAACGTCACCCCAACACGACGCCATCGCAGTCTGCATCATTATCACAACACACTACAGCAGATTTCGATCTATGGAATGTAATCCTACATTATTATGTAATTATGTATACATAAATTAGTAACCAAAATTGTGATTGCATGCATTTTCGCATTAATAATCTGTCATGCAATATCCATATTAACCTCAAAATTCATTCGGTGGAAACCCGTACGTATTAAATATTAATACTGTTATGTGCTCAAGTCGTAATTACCCAGCATGCAATTCGAATCTGCTTTGGGCCATACAATGTTCATCTATGGCTTGGCTAGCTCTGCTGTATTTTCCGTATTTATCTGATAAGCTGCACGACTCTCCGAAAAAAAAATGTACGTGACATGAAATTTTTATTTTGATTTTCACTGTAAATTTTCTTCTCGGTGGACGAATTCACAGAGGTATTATAAACGTATCCTCTCTTCATGTGACGATTTTGTCAGATTCTACACAAACTTCAATTTTCTTGACAGATTTTAATAAAAGTCCCTGTAATAGTAGTAGTAGTAGTAGTAGTATATATGAGCCAGAAATAGACCAAAAGTTGGCTTTATTCAACAGAATTCCACTACAACTGAGAACCTTAACCACTACGTGAAGTCAAATGCAAATCTAATATTAATAAGGGTTGGCAACTATGCAACAAAGTTACTAGATCAGTGACAGAATGTTACCAACATTGAACTTAATTACACTACAGTCCCCAATACGAAATTTCACAGAAATCCACCCAGTGGGAGCAGAGTTGTTCCATGCCGACAGACGTGGCGACTCAATTTTATACCGTTGCACCATATTACAGAGGGTACCGTAAATACTGAAATAAGCCCATAAGATGCTGTTGACGTGTTTTCTCACAAGAAGGGTTTATGTTATATAAATTTTATTCTGACAAACGTACACAGTTTATGTTAAATAACATAAACTGTGTACATTTGTTGGAATAAGATTCATATAATCAAAGAGAATGTACGGTGCAGGTAACATAAAGGGTTTATGTATTGGACAATTTGTTTTTTGCAGACAAGCATGGTTCTACTTGAGTGGATATATTAATAGTCAAAACAGTAGAATATGGAGTGCTGAAAACCCACATGCACTGCATGAAAATCCTCTGCAACTGTCAAAGATTTGTGTTTGTTGTGCAGTGTCTTGAAAATGAATTGTGTGACCATTGTTCTCTGAAGAGACAATTACTGCAGAAAATTATCCAAATATTTTGACTGAATTCATTGCTCTGCCTGAAAAGAATCAGTGGGATTGCTGGCCAGCAAGGCGGGGTGACCACCCATACTGAGAAAAAGACAGCTTTCCTGCAGGACTTCTTCAGTGATCGCACTGCCAGGCGTGGCCTTTGGCTACCACAATTCCCAGACCCTATGCCACCTGACTTCATTATGTGGGGATTTCTTAAAGAAAGAGCTTACAGCAATAGCCCAAGAAACCTGAAGGACCTTAAACAACAATTAACTGGCTGCTGCCAGCACTGACCAACAAACTCTTACAGAAGTTGCAAAAAAAGCTGTGAGAATGATAAATGCTTGTCTTCAAAAATCTGGGGGGGGGGGGGCCGACATCTTCAGCACCTGCTGTAATTACACAATGTTTAACACATTCTTAGCATAATCAATCACATACACAAACAAAAGTACATTATTTATATAACATCACTGTACCCAACACTCTCCTACGTGAGACACATCAATACACAGCACAGGGACTTGACCCTTTTGGATCAAAAGCTTTGATACTAGATATTTCTATGCATATAACCAAACACTATACAAACAGTGGCACATCAGTGAATTTTATTGAACAATATTTCAGCATCGCCTTATCTACAGTATCCACATTTTTATAATTATGACTGCCACTATTTATTTTTAACACTGTATATGTAAATTGGATGTATTAATATTATATTCATTTGCATTAATGTCTTGCTGAGGATGGCAATGTATTGCTGAAACATGTAGGAGAGTTCATGTATATAAATCATTTGTGATTTTATATAAATAGTGTGCATTTTTTGGTGTATATGTGTAATTATAGTCACAATGCACAGAATGAATAATATTAAATTTAAACATTCTCAGTATCTTTGAAAAAATAAAAACAAAATAAATGGTTTACAGTATTGGGTTGTTTTATATGGTACACTTTGCAGTTGTGGATCCTCGGTATGAACAGTCCTTCATGTCACCCTTCTGGCTCCTCGGAATTTTTTAGACACTGTCGTCCTTTGTTTAATAAGGTATATGTTATACTTCACATGCCCCCTGGTCCAGAACTGCTGTTCCAAGGGGTTACTTCTAAACAAAAATATATAAACACTGCAAATGACCTGCTGTCTTCATGCTATCTAACTCTGACCAGCGTTGCATACATGCAAAGGTCATTTTATGTGCATCCAAGAGCACTACTGAAGATCCTCTGCCCACATTACATGTTGTTCAACCCAGAGACCCACTCCAAAAACCTCACCTACAACCCCTGCATTAGCATCCTCCAACAAGTGTTGTTGGTTTCAATCTAGAGCTCTACCTAGGAGCAGCAGTGTTCAACCCAGAGGCCCACACCCCACAGCCTCCTGCATAGAACCCCTACACAAGCCTCATCCAACAAAGGTCTTTGGTGTTCAACACATACCCCTGCCTAGGGGCAGTGTTGTTCAACCCAAATCCCTTTCCTAGGCTCCATGGTTTCAACCCATACACCTCCCCCCAGATCCTCCAACAAGGGTCCTTGGCATGCAAATCCCTTCCCAACATCATCTGCCTATGCCCCTGCTGTGCAATTCATACTTCCTACCCTAGCCGACCAAGAGTCTTTAGTGTTCAGGTGAGATCCCTTCTCAAGGCCACCTACCTGGGGTGCCTAGTATTCAACTCTGTCCCTTACCCTAGACCTAGGGCACAGGGTATTCAACCCAGATCCTACCCCAAGACTCTCTGCCAAGGGTGGCTAATATAAAATGTATGCCTACAACCTTCCTTCTGTGGTTCAAAATTCTCATGTCTAACAAAGACCCTGGTATTTGACTCCTCCTGCTACAACCATTCTGCCTTAGGTCTGTAGTATTCAACTGAAGATACCTACTTTTGCCCTCCACGTAACAGCACAGAAATTCAAGTCATACTCCTGCCCTAGAACTTCAACTTGTGAGACCTGCCCCAGCTCAACTGCCCAGCAGTGCAGCAATTCAACAAGACGCCTGCCCTAACCAGCATGCCTAGCTGCAAAGGGACTAAAATAAGATTCCTGCTTTATGTTATTTGTACTGTATGTAAGATTCCTCCCTTCCTTCCTCTACCCAGCATTGCAGAAATTCAACTCACAAGGGAAGTGCATGATCGAGTACTCTCTTTAATTGTTTTAAGCTTTGTGAGGATAAAGAATCCTGAAATGAAGCCAAATGACCAAGTAATATAGTGAGTAAAAACCTAGTATTAACTGCAACACATTGAACTACAACAAATGAACCCCCCCCCAGCTCATGAAAATTTGAAATGCTGGCAAATGCTCTGCTACCTGCTGCCATGCACTCTGTGAAGTAACAGAGGATATACATCAAGTAGAGTACTGGCTAGACTTAGTGTGAATAAATAAGTCAGATGCAACAAGCATGGCACTGGACAAGCAGGCCTTTATACCAACTGGTCACTTAATAGCAAAAACGGATGAACTTCTTGTCTGCAGACGTCATGGGCCTTCCCAATTACATAATTTCTTTTTCCAACAACATTCTCAATACAAAGCCAATAGTAGTAATTATTCAATAAGAAACCTACACCTTCCATTTTCTGTACCAATGTATTAAAATGTTGTGACTGTATAAAGGTTTCTCATGTGTTATGTGCGGGAAAATGACAAAATAATTATTACAGTTTTTAAATTGGTAACATCATTAGACACACAAAAAGTGAAATATCAAGCATCTAGTACACAAAGCCAAACCAAATGGAGTAATACCAAGTGATTATCATGTTTGTGAGTGTGTGTAGCACATAAATACTGGTTTTCGATCAATCCTACCAAACCAGGACACAACCTCGATTAACGTGGTGGGGTCTGCTGGGCTACTGAACTAGGCCATACCAACAGAGTCATTGAACACAGGAAGTTGCCATCCTACATTACACAATCTTACACTCTTCTATGTTAAGTTCGGCTGGGTTGGTCATTTTTATTTCGTTAACTTACAGTGACCCAGTACCGTAATCTGCAGGTGAACTACTCACGTAAATATAATAAATGGACATGCTTACCAGTACATATTAAGTTCTACGTTCTGATTACTGACACGGTTGCATGTTCTTGCACATCAATATGTTTTCGAAATTTCACAGCCTACGAACATCTTTAAACGGAATCAGCACAGCACACAAGAAATTGATATTTTTTTACCTCTGTAACCATGTACCCAACACGTGCAACTGTAGTTTTCCGTTACATTCAAATCTCATAATTTTCCCTTCCTTGTATTTTTCATCCTCTACATTAAGCACTGTTCTTCAGCTTCGTCGTTCCTACAAACTTCGATGTAACTAGAAAATAGCATCTACACATACTAGACAGCAGAGCAGTCACGCTTCTGGATAGCATAAGAAAACAAACTTTTTCGGCCTGCATTATCATAAAAATTTCACACGTGTATCTTGTTACCTATATACGTAATATGATTACTTACCTCATATAAATAAAATACACACTATTATACAAATAACGCACAATGCAACAACTTCAACATCGACGCCATTTTGAACGCATTACGAGCCTGGCACAGATTATTATGATCCACGGCACTTGTATCAGATTAGAAAGTCCATAGAAACGTACAACTACACAGACATATGCGGCGTCTTCGTGCCATACTGTAGCCGGCATTACTCACTGCCTCTGGAGACGTGTGGAACTATGTAGCATGACATCGGCAAAGCAGCCACCTGCTTTGTTTTACCCTCTCCCTCAACCCTACTCCATTCATAATGGCATTAAAAAAATTGCGAACTTCGAAGTTATTTCAAACCAACTAAATACACTTATTAGGAAATATTATTTTACATTATTTTTTCTCTGACATACTTCTGCTCACATAAAAATATAATGTACAATAATAAGGTATTTATTGCCTAATATGTATATTCAGTTGTTTTGTAATAGTTATACAATGCACAGAAAATGCAGGACATTAAGATTCAAAATTACAGTCTTCTGAGTTATGGGACTGTGTAGTCTGTCTGGTGGGTACCGAGGTTTAGGTCAGGACATACTGCCTCCATTTCCCGACTGTCTGCGAAGACACACCAACAATGCTCCTCCAAAACATTCATACCCATGTACCAGACTACACGGTGTCATAACACCCAGACTGCATTATCAAACCTCACCACTGTGAGCACCTCAAATCCTGTACCAAAGAACATAAAGAACATGTGAAGTGTGGATGGAAATGTCATGTTGGGAAAACTGAATTACAGGAAGTGCAGTATGTTTTTTAAAGACACAGTATTTAACACCACATTATTTTTCCACCAACTGTGTACACTTTTCTCATATTTTACCTCTCGAACAAACTGAGGAAATGAGATCTGGAACACTTCCTGGTTACAAACATTATCGGTATAAATACACATTTTAGGGTCAGGACCACATACAATAAAATATCAAAGTCCTACTACAATGATATCACAAGGACAATCATACACTCAAAACTACTTACAATGTTGAATGTTCTTGAAGTAGAAACAACTGTCTCCATTATACACAGCTGTCACCACATGAAATAAATTAAATATATATGCCATAACTATGATTACACGAATAAAAAACTTCATTTCTGATGGTGATATTTTCTTCACAATACACACAACACTAATCCACTAAAGCTGCAGC
Organism: Reticulitermes speratus; assembly: GCA_021186555.1. NCBI lineage: Eukaryota > Metazoa > Arthropoda > Insecta > Blattodea > Rhinotermitidae > Reticulitermes > Reticulitermes speratus. The sequence continues at coordinate 22,143,493 of JAJKFL010000002.1, forward strand.
ATAGCCCAGTGTTACACAACAGGCAACACACAAAACAACAACACAAAGTGTAATACAAAATACAAGTTCAATCTGAAGTCTATGAGGTCCCAGATGACAGTGTACACAGACAATGACCACATGGTCATTCTTCATCACTTGAAACAGTATTTTGTCAGTGTTTCCAGTGAACAAGTACAAGATTTTAAATGGTAATCCACCTCCTATTTTTCACACAACAGTTTGTGCTGTGAGCAACACAACCGATTAACATAAAAACACTTCCTATAAGGTAAAGCTGTCTCCATGTTCATTAAACACCACACAGTGAGGGTACAGAAGGTGTGGAAATACAGCACACACAGATCCACACATTCTTCCTCTGGCACTAGACAGATATAAGTGGTTTCCTCCATTGCCCAGCCACTTTACCCTGAGCACGGACTGAATAGGAGGCTGGGCTGTCGCCTGCCTAAAATTGATGGACTTTCAACCATTTTATGATTTTGTTCGTTTCAGTCATTTCAGTCATTAGGTTAGGTTCTTTCTTTTGAGAAAAAAACATCTGCTTGTATAGTTGCTTTACTTCTTTAATGTACATTGCAAACGTTCATACCACATATTACATACCAGTAGTACTTGTTTCTTGTACTGCCCTAAGAGATGGGAGAGATAATTAAAGGAATAAAAGGATGAAGCTTTGAAATAGTAAAAGAGGAATAAAAAGAAGAACAGAAGAAGGCACAGAAAAAAGTGGATAAATTAATGGGATTGGATTACGTGGAAAGCAGATGTGGAAAACATGCAGGAAGTAACAGAGGGAAGGGAAAAAATTAAAGAGTAAAATGATATGGACCAGAAATAAGGCACGAATGGTCAAAAAAAGAACTAATGGAAGGTTGTAAGTGAAATGAAAATAGACAACTGAAGGGTAAAATAACATTTAAACAAAGAAAGGATAATGATAATGAAGGATAAGAAAGGGGGGGGGTCTTGGTTTCTTCCATATCCAGTGGGAGCTGGTGATGTAGTAATTGTAATTTGTTTCAAATTCAAACAGATCCAAATACAGGTCAGTTCACAAACCATTGGATATAGAATTTGTCATAAAATTAAAAAAAATGTTCCAATTATTCATTGAAACAAGTCAAAATAAACATAATAAAAGAAATACATAAAACACAATCGTTACTCACAGGTAAAAAAATAATTACAATTATATTTGAAATACATGCAGACAAAACAACATATTAACAATTCATACAATAGAATTCCTCCAATTTATAAAAACAGTGCGAAACCAAATATCTTCTTAAAGTTCTCTTAAATATTTTAGACGACTCTACAAGCTCTTTTAGTTCAGATGGTAATTTAATAAAAATTTTAATACCAGTGAAGTATGCGCCATTTTGATACAAGGTTAATGAAGAGGTGGGAAGATGAAGATTATCACTTTGTCTGGTCTGTATATTATGCCTGTCATAATTAGTGATAAAAAGATTTCTATTCTTTGAGACAAATAACAAGATTGAGAATATGTATTGAGATTTCAGTGGTAAGATTTCTAACTGTTTAAAGAGATCCCTACAAGAAGTCCTATTTCCTTGTCCTGTTATTATACTAACAGCTCTTTTCTGTAATGTAAAGAGTTTTTTACTGTTTGTGGATTGTACCCAGAATATAATGCCATAAGATAAAATAGAATGAAATAAGGAGTAATAAATCATTATAAGAGATGAAAAAGACATATAGGGTTTGGCTGATCTCATCATATAACAAACACTGGTCAATTTCTTCATAACACTATTTATATGTAGATTCCAGGATAATGTATTATCTATTACCAAGCCAAGAAATTTAATATGGGGAACTTCAGTAACTACATTATTGTTACAGGGAACTATAGTCTCAGTTAATACAGTACTTTTTGTTTTAAATTGCATGCAGTGTGTCTTTAGAAAATTAATAGAAAGTAAATTTGATTTAAACCATTTATAAACTTTCTGAAAGTTTGCACTTAATTTAGAATCTAAGATATCAAGATTTTTATCCGTAACTAATAGGCTGGTATCGTCAGCAAAAAGAATAGGCATAGCAGACCCATTTATGGCTAAGGGGAGATCATTGATATACAGTAAGAATAACAAAGGTCCCAGTACAGAGCCCTGTGGTACACCATGATTAATTTTAGACCAATTCGATATTAAAGTATAATCAGTTAAGTTACCTTTTAAGTTCACACGCTGATATCTATCCCTTAAGTATTGAGCATATAAGTTTTTGGTTGTTCCTAAAATTCCATATATTTCCAGTTTGTGAAGAAGAATGTCATGATTGACACAGTCAAAAGCTTTTTCAATGTCACAAAAGATTCACTTAGCTTTAGATTTATTGTTTAAAGCAGTAAGAACTTCATTTAATAAAGCATATACAGCATTATCTGTGGACACATTTTTTTGAAAACCATATTGATTAAGACTAAAGATAGCATGTTTTTTTAAATGATTCATAAGTCTATTAAACATTACTTTCTCCACAATTTTGGAGAAAGATGTTAACAGGGAAATAGGTCTGTAATTTGATATTAATCATTTGTCCCTTTTTATAAAGGGGATTTATTACTGAATATTTTAATCTCTCAGGAAATGTACCAGAATGTATAATTTTATTACAAATATACTTTAAAGGTGAACTTATATAGGGTGTACTCAGTTTTAAAACCCTCAAAGATATTTGGTCATAGCCACAAGAATCCTTTGTTTTAAAAGAGTAAATGATTTTTTCTATTTCTTTAGTCGTAGATGGTTTATTGCAGATTTTTGGATAATTGGTTTTAATAGCCTGTTCCATAAATGACAAGTAATCAATGCCTGATGAATTACATTGATTACTATTTACTGAATTTGTTAATTTATTAGCTATTAATACAAAATTAAAACAACACCTAATGATATTTTGTGGAGACCATTTAAACTAACTGAAGTTGTTACTTCCCTTCAGAGTCCATATCACTCTTCTTTTTTATCATTATAACAACAATTTAGTCAAACAGTATGGAATTTACTTGCATCAAGTGACTGTGTTTACATCACATGCATCCTTCTCTACATCTCAGCATTCAGACTACATATGAAGTCTAACTTCCCATTCAGTAGTTAGCTGCAGCTTTTTCCCCAACAGCAACTTACCAAAATCCACTCACCCACACATTATCATTGACACTAAGCATGTACCTAATTCTATCCTGGCCAGTGGGCAAGCATATTGCTGAAGATCTGCATGGAATTTAATTTCTACCATCCACATGCCTTTCAGGATGCGGTTCTTTGGCATCAGGGCTAGTTGGCGTTGACCTCTTTCATCCTCGGTATCTTACACGTTCACGTGGTCGCCATTTTGTAAATTCATGAATATGGGGTTGCAACCCATGCAAAAGAACTATAGGAACTACATGGCAAGGGGCAGAACTGAACATGCCCAGATGTATCTTAACCCTTATCATACCACAAAAATTTCCTGTAATTACTAATTCTGTTCAATTTGTCAGCACAAATGTGAGGGCACTCAGGTCCATTAGTGCCCAAAATTTTACCCTTTTCTAACAGCTACCCTGAAGTACCACCAGGTACAGTATTAGTGAAAACTGCAGTACCATCCCCAAAGTTGTCAGTTTCACGTAATAAAAACATGTTTTTAACAGGTTAAACTGACAAATTTGGGCTGTCCATAAAAATGAATGTGCACCTACCACACGTGTTTTTTTTCCCAGACTAGACCCGACGACTGAACATTCTACGTTGCTGCCATGTCACTTCCCCTTTACCTGCAAAATGCGTGTCAATATTCCTTATACATTTCCTGATACATATCACAGGACTTCACGGGTTGAACGTTTAATTTATACCACACCTACAACCACGTTTACATTAGCTTCTCTTGCCTTACAAACCCCCGCACCGACCTCTTAAAATAAAAACAAACTTTGCCGCGTTCACCACGGATTGGGGTTACGCCCACGGTCCATCACAGATGGCCACAGGCATGGATTAGACTTTGCCACAGGTTCGATGACTGACGGGACTCATGCTCAAACATTCCTTAACCCTTACCATGTTACAATTTACAGTAATTACTAGGCGTGTTCATTTTGTCCGCAGAAACGTGATGTCACTCACGTCCATTAATCCCCGAAATTTTACTCTTCTCTTACAGCTACCCAGAAGTACCATCACTTACAGCACAAGTGCAAATTTCAGTACCATTCCTCGGCATCATGTTTTATCTTAAACTGGTAACTTTGGGACGTCCATACAAATAAGGTACACCTACTACAAATGTGTTTCTTTCCCAGACTAGACGAGTTCAACGAACATTGCACGTGATTACAATATCACTTCCCCCTTACCTGCAAAATACGTGTCAATATTCTTCATATATTTCTTGATACGTATCACAGGACTTCACGGGTTAAACTGTTAATTTATTATACTTATAACAACTTCTGTAGTAGTTTTTCATGCCTTAAAAAGCCACAACGGCAGCACAGATCACAGATTAAATCTTACAGATTGGAAACTCCGTGAAAACGTAAAATTACAGCGCCGTATGCGTCACTTACGTGCGTTACTTGTAGCCGGCATAGCTCACTGGCTGTGAGACTCGGATTATGTGGTTTCGTCCGCGAGTTCGACGCGTGGAGGTTGAATGACGGCCAATTCTAGAACGAAAGGGGTTTCTTATAGATGAATTACGTCGTAGTAATGACATGGAAAAGGAGAATCTCAAGCGTGCACGTACAATACAACAGGGTAATGTTACAGTGGATGCTGTCCACCCACGTTTGTTAGACAAATCAAAACATCCACAAAACTGTAGCAGTTCATTAGAAACAACTGCAGACATTTTGCCCGTATATTGCCTGCAATGTAACGAAAACATTGGGCGCACTGTTGCTGCATTAAGGAATCATTTTGAAAGCTCCCCACATGAAAGTCAGCCATGTGTGTACTGCTGTGGACCAGTGTACAAATATATTTTCAGATCTGAGGAAAATTTCCATGAATGCATTTCAAATGCCATGCAAGGAAGAGAGTCTGATAATACCTCAAGTTTGTCAGAAGATGAGCGTAATGACACCAGCGAAATGCAGAGTGTATCAAGCACTCAGAACATTGAAACTAGGAGATTCTATGTTCAAGATACAGATATACAGCATTCATGATGTATCTAGTCTTGAAGGCACATAATTATACCTTAATAGCCAAAATTGCATTCCATATTAAATACTCATTTGTGTAAAAGAACAATGGCTACGGTTGTCAGTCTGTTATATTGCTGTCCCCATGAGATTCTTTAAGCCCTTGTAATGTGAAGGCTTATCTATGGCATTGTTATATTGTAAGTTTAATTTGAAATACATGAAACATGGCTGCAGTCTTCATGATAAACCTGTTCAGCTGTAGTTACTCAAAGTAGTGTCTTGCAGTTAAATTACTCTTGATACAGTACATTCATGCTTCCTTATTCAAGATCCCTCCAGCATAATCTGATAATTTCATAGTTTGTCATGTAAATGCATTTTCAGGTCCTTAATGTTTACATGCCAGTGATTAAAGTTACTTGTGTATTTTGGAATACTGACATCAGAATGTGCATTAAAATGAAATGTATGCACAACTCATTTTCTGCCTGTGCCAGGTAAAGATGAGAATCCCTGGAATAATGGGTTGCAGGATCTAATATACATGTATGTATTTGGCAGAATTTATTAAAACAGCAGTAGTGCAATAATTTTCATTGTTTTTGGAGGATACTGCAAGGGCTCTTCATTTTCTGAATAGTCTATTTTTGTGTGATATGTAAGCTCAAGGATACATTGTAAATCATTGTATTTTGTATTGCAGTTTTTGACAATTTCAGTCTCTTTATGTTCCAGTAGTACATTAGTTATGTGCAATACATACATATTTGCATAGAAATATACTGCCTTGTAATTTCATGTATTCCTAAAACTCAAACATTAGTTGCCTTTCAGCTGTTGTATGTAAAATGTACCTCTTATTAAGTGTCAAGTCCTATGTATTAGGGAAGTGAGTATTCCCATGTTCCTTATACAAGTAGTATTCATTGTACATATGATTCATACCTAAAAACAGCAGTAGATATAAAAATGACAAGTGGAAAGCTATTCAGTTCTTGGCTGCATTTGTTGTTCAAAATAATATCATCTGGGAGAGAAACAATTTTAAATGAAATGTATACCACCATTCACTGATGACACCAACAGTTCAAATGACAATGATATAAACAGGGGGACTACTGACAGTGATAACAAAACGACTAGATGAGTCTGCTGTTAGGTAGACCAATGTTGATATAAAATGTGTTTCATTACTGAGGTGTTAAGAACTGTTATTATAGTATAATTCATGTATGCAGGGTATTGTTTGCTTGTTGGGACATTTGTTCATTCATTCATTCATTCATTTATTTCACATTCAGAAATCCAAATTAGGCAACCCAGCCTTTGGATATGGAACAAGTCAAAACATAACAGCAAAACACAATACATGCAATACAAGTCACAAAAAATACAATACACAACAGTAACACATACAAAACAAAGTTCCCAAGAGAACAATTGAGTGTATCACATCAGAGAACACAAAATGTGTATAAAATGCTCATCCCAATTAACCAAATGAGCACATCACAACTCAAACAACAATGTATGTAAATAGAATATAAAAGACAATTATTTTTGTAATCAAAGTATTCCGCTAAAGTATAAAAAGAATGGATTTGTAGGAAATCCCTAAGACCTGCTTTAAAATGTTTAATATTATGTGATAGTTTCCTTATTTCAGAGGTAAGATTATTATAAACCCTGATGCCAAAATAGCAAGGTCCCTTCTGATAAATCATTAAATGAGATGATGGTTGAAAAAGATTAGAGTTATTCCTAGTTTTAATGTTGTGTACTTCAGAATTTTCCTTAAATAAATTTTTATTGTTAGCAACAAACAGGGATAAAGAAAAAATATATTGAGATGTTAAAGGCAATATTTTTAAAACTTTAAAAAGTTCTCTACAAGAATCTCTAGGTCTGGCTCCCATTATTATTCTAATGATTGTCTTTTGTAGCTTAAAGATATTTCCACTATGTGAGGAATTTCCCCAAAATATTAGCCCATAAGTCATAATGGAGTGGAAGTACGCATAATAGATCATCTTTAGAGTATCTCGTGATAAAAATTGTTTGATCACTCTAGCTACAAAACAGGCCTGACTTAATTTAGGAGCAATCATATCAATATGATTTTTCCAGGACAATGTGTTATCAATTATGATTCATAGAAATTTTATATTAGAGGTGTTTGATATTATTTTGTTGTTAGTAATATTCATTTTGATAAGAGAGTTGTTTTTAGTTTGAAATTTCATAAAATAAGTTTTATCAAAATTTAAGGAGAGTAAATTTGCAGTGAACCATTCATTCATATTTTTAACAACCATATTAATATTTCGTTCAAAATCAAAAAAATTGGGGCTGTTGACGATTACACTTGTATCATCCGCAAATAGTATTGTTTTAAGGTTAACTTTTGAATTCATATTAATTGTGACTTTAGGTATATCGTTTATGTACAGTAAAAATAGTAGTGGTCCTAGTATTGATCCCTGCGGTACACCATGCTTAACAGTACCCCAATTAGAAGTAACATTATTATTAGAAGATTTATCATTAAGTATTACTCTCTGATATCTGTTCTCAAGATAAGATTTAATTAAAGTATACATAGTGTCTTTTATTCCATAAAACTCTAATTTAGATAATAAAATATTATGGTTAACACAATCAAAAGCTTTCTCTAAATCGAAGAATATACCTCCAACTTTTCTTTTGCTGTTTAAAGCGTCTAATACGTATTTCGTTAATTAAATTATAAGTGGCCTTTTCTGTTGACAATTTAGATCGAAAACCAAACTGTTCATTTACTAAAATATTGTTATTGGTTAAATGTATTAATATTCTTCTATATATTACCTTCTCGAACACCTTAGAAAATGAGGTTAGTAATGAAATTGGTCTGTAATTGGCTAAATTTTCCCTAGCACCCTTTTTAAACAAAGGCCTTATAACTGAGTATTTTAATCATGCAGGGAAGATTCCGGATGATATGGCTTTATTACAAATGTAACATAACGGAGAACTAATACAGGGAGCACTAATTTTTAAGATCTTCATTGAAATCTGATTGTATCCATGTGAATTTTTTGATGGTAGAGAACTTATAATCTTTTCAATTTCTTTTGCTGATGTATAGTTAAATTTAATTTTTGGAAAAGAGTTTTGAAATGTTTGTGTTAAATAATGTATTGGATTTTTAATGTTATTGGTGTCAATTTTGGTATTATTGCAAATGTTATAAGTAATTTTTTCAGCAGTCATTAAGAAGTAATTATTAAATAAATCCGGGTTGGCTTTACAAGTATCGAAACTATCACTTGTCATTCATTTCCATGAGAATGGCACTACAAGATAGCAGCAATAAGTAACAATGGAATCATGCTTCAGTTGTTAACTGTAGTGTTGATGTTTGCCATAGATAGATGGATAGCACCAAATACTGATCAATTGTGTGGTGCTGCTGTATGTCTGGTTTTATTCAGGGGACAAAATGAAAATAAGCTCTGATCACATTCATGTCTTTTGGGTTATGCCAAGTAGTAGGGTTATTGATTTCCACATTTTGAAGGAACATACCACCTTCATCTTCAGGGGTTAAGGACTCCTTGACCCTTGAAAATAAAGATGGTATGTTCCTTTGAAATGCTAGAAATCAGTAACACTGCTACTTGGTGTAACAACACAGAAGACCTGAATCCTCAACATAAGTGCTGCAGAAACCTTAAATCTCACTCAGTCTTTACACTGTTTAAGAGGACAAATATAGAAGAAAATGAGATAAATCAGTAATGAACACAACAGTAGTGCTGCAAAATTGTCCATCAAGGGTTATAAGGTTATGTGTGGAAACTATACATGGAGATTCTGATTACACATGACAGTTTTGGCTTTTATCTTTACTTCACTTCGGTCAGATGTTTTCACTTGCTGAGAAATTTATGGCTTGTTCTGTGAAGGATTTGTGTTTAAACATGTTTATATCTTCTGTTCTGTCTGAACCATTATGACCCCTCTTCTGGCCATCTCACATTATTGTGGATATTTTTACTGTTTCTGAAGATTATCATCATCAGCAGCTTTTATCAGTAATGAAACTGTGAAGGATACAGCTACTTTAAAATATAGTGTCTGCATATTCAGGACTTACCTCTACGGATTTAAAACAGAATGCAAAATCATGCACTAATAATTCCAAATGTTCATTTAACCCCCTTTCTTGTTTTTGACAGTCTAATGTTGACATATTCAGTTGCAGCACTTAGGTTGGCTTCGGCGAATTGTTAACGCAGCAGATGTGCCTCATCACCAATGAAAAGAGGTGATGTTTGAGTGGCAGATGGTTAATAATTGGGACTGGACAATCACAGGAAGTCTTGGCATTGCTGTATTTTCCATATCTGCTAACATCAACAACCATGTAGAGACAAAACAATTGCTTTAAGTACTGTAAGCAAGTACTATTTTGACACTGACATAAGTTACAGTAAATCTAAGTGCACAAATTTGATTTGAATGTGCTTGCCATTTTTGTCCAATGCAATTGGGGAAGTGAAACCCCATCTTTATATTTTTAACCCTTTTGGTGTGATAAGCCAATATATTGACCCTACATTTTATTATCATTTTAGCGCAACAGTCAGAAACATCCCCACAACTTATACAAGTCAGTAGGTGCTGCCATCTGTTAGCAATAGTGAGATGATTGATATACTATATGAAGAGATAAGAGACACGGAAGATACAAGAGAACTTTATAAAGCAACTGATGCTACATCTTGTAATACCAGCATCAGTTTCTGCTCATCATCATCATTCTCTCAAGGCTAAGCCTTGTCGCTGCAACCATAGATGTCTGTCTTGTGCCAGTCTCTTCATTTTGGCGTAGGAGTTGCAAAAGAGTTCCTTCATCAGATTCTTGATGTAAGAGAGCCTTGGTCGTCCTCTACTTTCCTTCCCCAACACTCTACCTTTCATGATGTTGGTAACAAAACCATTATGTCTCAACAAATGTCCAATAAGTTTGACTTTCCTCATTCCTACCACTCTTAATATTGTTCTCTTTTCATTGATTTCCTTCAGCACTTCTTCGTTGCTTTTTCCATCCATCCAACTAGTTCTATTAACTCTTCTCCACAACCACCTTTCAGCTGCTTCCAGCCTCTTTTTCTCTTGCCTTCCCAATGTCCATGTTTCACTTCCTTATGTCATGACACTGCACACATATGCTTTTATAAACTTCTTCCTTGTTTCAAGGCATAGATTCTTGTTCATGATGAGACTTTTCTCATTTTGGAATGCCAAAATGCAATGGCTATTCTTTTCTTTACCTCGTTTATACATCTATTTCCATTGGTAACTATACTTCCAAGGTAGCAAAATTCTTGTACTTCTTTTACTTTGTCAATCCCTATTCTTACTTGCGCAGTTCTTCCCTGACTCTTTTTACATATTTTCATAACCTTAGTCTTTGCTTTGTTTATCCTAAGTTTGTATTTGCTTAAAACTTTTTCTAGTATCTGTAACTTATTATTCATATCTTTCTCTGAATCCGCAAGGATCGCAATATCATCTGCAAATCGTATACTATGTATCTGCTTCCCATTTATGTGGATACCTTTTGTCTTCTGTTTCATCATAGTAATTGCTTCAGTTTCTGCTATAATAATTAAAAGTAGTTCTTTGCTGACTTATTTGGGAGCTATTATGTATCATTTATGAAAAGTTTTTCCCCTTATTTTCTGAATTTTTTATACATTTTTTCTCTCGATGCAACAAATACCTGGGAAATTTCTGCCAGGTATGGAAAATATAGCTACTGAAGATACTTGACAAGCATTCACAAATTAATTTTCACTTTTTTGGTGGGGAACTGACTGGTTTGGGAATTGGCCTGAAATTTAATTATGCAGTAAAAGGGTTAAATACGTTTTATGTAGGTACTTCCACACGAATTGTTTGCAAGTTGGGTATTGGGCCATGAGAAATACTTTCATGATCATTATAATTGTCATCCAAAGTTTTAGGAGCAATGTAAGCAGAGTACAGCCCAGTGTTTGGTTTGCTCTGAGAATAAAGAACTGACCAATGAAAGAGGCAGTGGAGTAGTGCATGAATATTACAGTGGCCTGTAATATAACAGGCATGTGGGTAGTGTTTTCATAAAGATGGATGGGGAACAGCAGGTCAGCACAGCACATGTAATTGATACCTATAAAATTATCATATTGAATGTTAACCCCTTGAAGCCTTCTTTCAGTAATGTATCTAATTGCCTTGGTACTCTATTTAAATTGTAAAAAGTGGGGAATTTTTTATGTGGGAAAGGTCTAAATGAGGCCTGTGGTGTAGCTCTTTGGCCCTTCCCTATGCACACAAGTCACCCTTGTTACTAGGGCACAAATGGTCAAACTTGGGAAACATCTTAGTTTTCTCAAGAAACTGCCCAAAAATAGATTGTGACATTATACAGGCTGATCACAGTAGCTGCATGGGCTGATATGTGTACTTCTTCTACCACATGGACACTGGGGTTGTGGGATCAGATCCCATTTGGGACATGGATGTGTTTCTTCTTTGTTTGTGTTGCACTGTGTAGGTAGAGGCCCTTGTGTCAGGCTGATCTCCTGTACAAGGAGTGCTACCAAATGTCTATCAACAGGATTTTGAAACCTGGAAATAAAAATTTACTACATGTAACGTAGTAGTGGTTAACTTTCCAGACACCTATCTGGGAAGTATACAGTCATATCCTGGCAAGAAGACTATCCTGTGGTATATGTTGTTTATTCAGCCCCTCCAGACACACTGTGGTATAGTAACTTAAACTAAATAATTACACCATGTAACAAATTTTTATTTATTTTTTGTTCCTGAGTAGTAACCGTTATTTCCTAATTGCTTATGCCTCAAAAGTATAGAAAATGGCTATTATTCCCCACAAACTTTGCTTTTGTGACCAGGACAGTGATATTTTGAAATTGGTGTCCCGTTAGGTCCACACACCGTTAGGTCGACAGGTATCCCTGGGAAAGGTGTTCAAAAGAAAAATACTGATGCTTTCTCCCGGGGAACTAACGGGACCCAGGGTGCACAGGCTTGGGAGTATTTCTGTTTGCACATAATTGCGACAAGCAGTATAAATACAGTGGCCTTAAGCCCACCAGTTCATTTCAGTTTCAGCTGCTTATCTGCATTTTTCTGAAATGGCATCAAGACGCTGTAAGCATCCGGCAGACGCATTTTGCTATATCTGCAGCCAATTTATCAAGACGAGCGAAGAAGTACTCTGTGGAAGCATCTGCTAAAATGTGTGAGGCCCACAAAGCATATTTCGGCATGCCTGTCGGGGATCAAGACAAACCCTGGGCACCTCATTTCACCTGCGAGCACTGCAAGAAAATTTTGGAAGGTAAGATGGACAATTGCTCATCCCTTGGATGGTGAATTTTATGTTATAAAATTTTTAAAAGTGTACAATTTTTAAATTCTTTAAAATTTTGAATGTCATTGAACATATATCATATATGAAATATGTTGCGAGAATCTCTTACACATTAGTCATGGGTGGAATAAATTTATTTTTTCATTATCACAATTTTATTTTATTTTGCAGGATGTTACAGAGGGGAAAAGAGAGCCATGAAGTTTGCTATCCCAAGAATTTGGCGGGAACCTACTGACCACTTAAACAATTGCTACTTCTGCATGGTGGATCCTTCCAAACGTCAGACTGGTAAGAATGCACCTGCTATCACGTATCCGGACCTTCCTTCATCCATCGCCCCGGTGCGACACTGCCCTGAGCTTCCCGTACCCACTCCTCCAGAGAGAGAGCAGCCATCTTCAGAAGAGAGCAGTAAGTCAGAGAGTGAGGAAGACGTTGGAGATCCAAACTACAATTTGAGAGGTGGAGCTCAGGCGAGAAATCCATACTACCCCAACCAAAAAGAGCTCAATGACTTGATCAGAGATCTTGATCTCACCAAGTCCAATGCCGAGCTTTTGACGTCTTGGCTCAAGCAGTGGAACTTGTTGGATGAAAGTGTGCAAGTCACAGATCAGAGGAAGCGTCACCCAGCTTTTTCCAGCTTCTTCACCCGTTAAGATGGGCTCTGCTTTTGCCACAATGTGACCGGTCTGTTCGAGGCAATTGGAATCGCCTATAACCCGAACGAGTGGCGCCTCTTCATTGACAGCTCATCCAGGAGCCTCAAAGCCGTGCTACTCCATAACGGGAACAAGTGCCCGTCTCTTCCTCTGGCTCACTCGGTGCACTTAAAAGAGGATTACAACAGCATCAAGAGCTTGCTAGACGCCTTGAAGTATGATGAGTACGGTTGGGAGGTTATCGGAGACTTCAAAATGGTGGCATTCCTGATAGGTCTCCAAGGCGGTTTTACCAAGTTTCCCTACTATCTTTGCCTTTGGGATAGCAGGGACATCAAGGCGCACTACTACTGGAAGGACTGGCCACAGCGGACCGAGTTCTCTGTGGAGAACAACAATGTAAAGTGGGAGCCACTGGTGGACCCTCGGAAGGTGCTGATGCCACCACTACACATCAAATTGGGCCTTATGAAACAATTTGTCACAGCTTTAGATAAGGAGTCGGCAGCCTTCGAGTACCTGCGAGACTTCTTCCCGAAGCTGTCTGAGGCAAAGGTCAAAGCCAGTGTCTTCGTCGGACCACAGATAAAGAAGATCCTGGAGTGCAAGGAATTCCCCAAGATGCTCACTACGAAGGAGAAGCGGCTTGGAACAGCTTTGTCGCAGTGGTAAGGGGCTTCCTGGGCAAGCACAAGGCCGAAAACTATGTGGAGCTGGTTGAGATTTTGGTGAAGAACTACAGCAAAATGGGCTGCAGGATGTCCCTCAAGGTCCATATCCTTGATGCTCATCATGATACATTCAAGAACACAGGAGCGTACTCGGAGGAGCAAGGCGAGCACTTCCACCAGGATATACTGGACTTTGAACGTCGCTACCAAGGACAGTATAACGAGAATATGATGGGAGACTACATTTGGCGACTGGTTCGTGAAAGTGATTTACAGTATAGTCGTAAATCTCGAAAACCTGCTCACTTCTAAATGTTTTGTGGTCATTTTTGTATAACTGTAGTATAAATACATGTTAAATTTGATTCACATGTTGTTTTTTTTCTGACTTTATGTGAAGGAAAAGACGCAAATTCGCCCGTTTTCTCATTGGAAATAGGTGAATTTCAAAATATCGCTGTCCTGGTCACAAAAGCAACGTTTGAGGGGGAAAATAGCCATTTTCTATACTTTTTAGATATAAGCAATCAGAAAATAACACTTACTACCCAGGAACAAGAATTGTGTTACATGGTGTTATAGATGGCTTTCATATCCTTTCCAATTCATGTTTGTCCAAGGAGTGCCAAACAGAACTCTCAGAATCTAATTCTCTATTACACAGACTTTCGCCGTACCCTAGGAATAGCGCTACAGTCGCGAGTTAGGTTTGCCCTGGCTGCAGTGTGAACTGCTTATAAAATTATAGAAATTTGTATCGTCCCAGCCGCTTTATGAGTTGCGTTCCCTTATTGCTGCAAATTGCAAGACAGTAAAAGGTACTCCAGTGGCATAATGTTCATGCCAAATTTCGTGAAAATCGGTCCACAGGGTCAATAAGAGGAACATGCACAGTATGGTGTCTCATAAACCTACCAGTTTTACTGTTAGGTACAGAAAGCAGGCTAAAATGCACAATTTAATACATAAAGGAACGCATGCCTCGATTAATTTTATTTGTTTAATTATCCCAGCCACTGCAACCCATTCTGCACATTCATACACCGCCGTGACCTTACTGACCAATTTCCGTCGTGGAATCGATGTGACACCGCGCATGCGCAGAGCTATATCTACGTACATACCGTTCACGGGGAGAGGTGTCTGTTTACTGCATTTGGTGGAGGGCACTGTGGGAACGGAGCTGTCGTTTGTGGAAATAAATTAGACGAGTCGATACTAACAGGAACTTAGTGCCTTCTGTAGGAACTGAAATCAAATTCACACCTCAAGTAACATGTTCGGCGGTTTCGGGGGAGGTATGTATTTAATTTCATTAATACTTATTTCATACGAAAATACTACCGATTTATCTTGATTTTCTACTTTGCTTTCGGCAGTGACTTGAAGACCCTGGCAAAACAAGTTTTGAAATTGGTTAAGTTTAAACTTCGAATTATTCAGCCAAACTTTTCTTTCGTAAGTACAATTTTTCATGATCTCAGTAGTTGACCCACCTCAATACGTTGCTCCTTGGACTACCGCACAGTTGTTATAAGCAACGTTATTGTATTTTCGACCAGTTTTTTAAAATGGGCGTCTGAGAGCTGAGTAGATTTATTCATAAGAATATAATTTTTTCGTTTGGTAACGCAAAATTAATGTAAAGGCATATGAGGAACAGGACAAATAGCTGTACTTATTCTTAATCTCGGCACTAGACGGAGATAAAGGGGTCAGCTGTACGCCCTGCCCGCTTTACCATGGGACAAATCGCCCTCAGTACCCATTAATAGGAGGCAGGGTGGGTCCCAGAGCCTATCTGGACGAGAAGGGAAACATTTCGTGTCTTTACTGGGAATAGGTGAACCGTGAATCATGCTAAGACTTGGTATTGTTGTCATTACTACTAGGAAAGTTGCTTTAGTAATACATTTTTACGTTGCGTTAATGAAGGATTTTTAAGTTTAAGTGTGTTTCTTATGTCAAATATACCAACTTACAATGTTATCGCCAGTTGAGACAATCTTGGGGAAGGATATGCAGACATTGTGAGGTTCTGTAAGGGATCAGCGGTAACTGACACTGTAATTTTTCTTTGCCTGGTTACGTTCATACACGTGAGTCGTTTCTGATTTCTGGAGAGAGACGATCGTGGACAGCCTTAAAGCACCAAGAGGGTCTAAGACAGGGATAGGCAGTGAAATAATGGCTTATGCTAGTCATCGAAATGCAAGTTCATAAGCATTTATTTGTTCAGTTAGAGAATTAAAAAAAAAGTACGAAACATTTCAACTAATTGAGTAGATTTCAAATAAGCCCATCGTTGTATTCGATCCTGAGCCAGCTCCATCTACCGTCCTGACGATCTGTTTCCTTATGCTTCGACGAAATATTATCCTCCATTTTCCTCGGGCTTTCATATAATCCCTCTCGTAAAGTTTTCTCGACCAATATTCTGTACCACTTTTTTGTCTCCTCCATCTTACTTACATCGCAACCTCAGTTTCACCGCTTTGGGTGACGTGTACAAATAACGCAGTTTCCCATTACGTAATACCCGAAACTTACCGCTTCATTAGTTAGGTCCATATGTTTTCCTGATACTGTACAGACATTTGTAACTCAACGTTCCTCCCTCAACTGAAGACACCACAGTTCACTACCATAACTAGTAAAATTGGAAATCTTTCGGGTTCTGGTAATGAGATGATTGTTATTATTCAGATTCAAAATGATCGGTAGTTATTGAGATACTGTTCTCTTGCCAATTCCGGGGCAAAGCGGCCGAGGCACGGCGCTGACCACTCCCATGTAGCGCCGAGTTTAAGAGTGGGTCGAGCCATACCTCTCCTCCTTCCGTGTCTTCATGTCGTTACAGGGTGAACTTTACTTCCATTCACGAGCCTCATTAGCCTGCTCCTTAAGAAACCAAAAAAGCAGACCTCTGAGATTGCCATGCTGTCTGTGTGTACCCCCCACTTAGACGTTTGAACATATTGATCAGTTTCCATGAAATTTGGTATCAATATTATGATACTGCAGGAGATCCCAGGACGGTAATTTATAAGAGCGTGGAACAAAATGTAACCTTTGTCAAGGTAAATATTGGTGCTGTGAAAGAACACGATGGCTGTCATTCGGAAATTGTCGTTAGCTTTCGGTCTGATGTCAATAACTCGTCAACCAATATATATATATATAACGTTTGGGCATGTACGTTCGCCATTATCTCCGTATCAAATTTCGCATGCCTAGCCCCATTGGTGTGTGTGTGTATATATATATATATATATATACACACACACACACACACACACGTTACATACATAGATATTTCTGAAAGCAAACAGTTACAAACAAGGCGATGATACGAGCCTTTGAGGTTATATCCGACAAATGTAACGTAAGAAAATCTGTACTGACGCTCCTTCATAAAAATAAAACAACAATAACAACAGCACTAACAGGTATGTGGAACTAGAGAGCTATGCAAGCGGAAAGCAGGCTCTCGGTGAGGCACTGCTTTCGTAATGTCTTCGCATAGATCCATCGACATGTTACTTTGAAAGCCTCTAAAGTACGTTCTGTACGACTCTTTATGTTATTTATGTAGGCATTAAACAAATTAATGTCATCAGCATACATAATATCCAATTCAAACAATCCAATATTTTTCGTCATAACCTTCTCTTGTACGTTACTGCTGGCAAATTCTGGAAGAAAATCGAAATTCATTGGCCATAAAATCATCCCATTCCTTTTAGCCGACTGGAAATTGGAAGCGCATGAAAAAAATACGCATTTACCTGACGATACCTCTTTTATGTGATACGCTGACACGCATATTGTTAAATAGGAACAAACGTTGCACAGGAACTTACTGCCGCCATCTTCAGTTTAGTCTAAGAAGAGAAAGCTTCAACGAATAAACCAAACCATCCTACAAGCTAAGGGCAAAGAGGTAATCTTCGTCATTTGCTAGGTTCATCCATTCCTAGGTACGAAGCGCGTAGCTGAAAGGTGAGAAGTGTGCGCGATGAATTTTTAGAGGTGTGTGCTAATGGATTTGGCGTCTTGGCTAACGGCCTTCACGTATTAATACTAAGGTCTGTCGGGAGAAACTCCCATCTGGCAATTATTTTTTGGGAGAAAAACTTTGAATGGCTGTCTCGTGATGTGAACTCAGAGAAGTCGTAGCTGATGGCCTCGCGATTGTGTATGTGAGGGAGCGTGGTCACTCCCACCGAAGGCCTCCACGATGCAGGGTCGTATCCAGTTTCTAACTGTACCTTGGCAGTAGTCTTACAGCCGAGGAGGTTATAAGACCCTTAGTCAGGGTAGCCGATTTAATCGCCACGGCGATGTGACGGCCTTGTTACGGGTATCCTCGACTGGCCTGCTGACCTTCGGCCTCCATTCGTTGTTAGCACCGTGATTCCAAACAGCCCTTCGTCGACACAAGTGACTTCCATGTTGCCGATCTAAGTGGTTCCCCGCGTTTGCTAACTTGAGTTGAAACTTTCAGTCACCGTCTGATGAGGTCGGCGAAGAATGAGCGTCCAAACCCTCTTTTTCCTGTTACTGACGTACTAGGGTTCGCAATGCGACGACACTTCGATTGTAGCGCTTGAAATTTCCGGATGTTACTGTGGGGTAGCGTACCTCTAGATAGTGCAGGCATAATCCGTCATTAGGAAGTACGAGATGCATACAAAGCTGTACACTGTTGCCGACGAGAGGACCTAGCCAGTCTCTTGGCTGCTGTCTGATTCCAACCTGGTTGATGTGCTGTATCGACGGACTGCATTGGCTCTCAAATGGGTTGGACAGGCCTGGGCGTTTAGAAGGGTTTCAGTCTTTACAAAGAACGTAGCGGTGTCCTTCGTGACGCGATAGTTAAAGTCACGCTGAAGATGAGCGCCATTCAGTGAGTCCGTCTTGGCGTGAAGACCCTCGTGGTCCTCATGATAAGATTTTACCTGGAGCCAAGACTACTGCTTTGGTGCTAGTTTGTGGTGACCCTCTGTGATGAGAGGACGGGTCTGTCAATTGTCTCCATCATCTTGGCATATGCTTACAGTGACCACAGTTAGGAGAATGTTGTTATATAGCGTCTTTACTTTTACTATATAATGCATGCGGGTTTTTACGTTCATGGGTAGTACGAGTAACGGCTATATCGAGCAAAGTTATCCAGTTCCGTGGTGTTCGTTAATACCGAGTGCGACTTCTGTACGACCGACTGGAACCACAATTATATTTGGCCGAAATGTTTCGTATAAGCTATCAAATCTGATCCAAGTCCGATGAGAATAATTTCGGATTTGAAATACGTGGGCTGGACAGTTGCGCTTTCACTTTACTAACTTCGTGGCAGGAACGGACAAACGTAAATAAAACAAGTCATTACAGTTGTGAAGTATGTTAATAATTCACAGCCTGAGCCACTGATAGCGATTGCACAAATTTAAAATCCATCTGTGGAATTACAGGCCGCCTTGGTTTGTTGCCAACGTGGACTTGGAATTGATTATTTTTAATGCGCACATGCATCAGCGCGAGGCTGTAGAAAGACGATGATGACACAAGCTAGGCATGCAGCCGCTGGCGTGGAGGAATTGTGGTAGACATCGACGAAATACAGGCTCATCAAACTAGAACTGTCCGTATGTGCACTGATTGTCCCCCAACATTTCTACGTATGGATTTCATATGCCACGTCAGGTATAAATGATGCGCTCTAAACATTTACGTAACAAATAAACACAAAACACATTTGCTGTGGTGGAATTCTGCTGCTGTAAGAACAAAGAAATCGAAGTCGTTTGTAGTTTATTGTACACCGCAACAGCGGTAAATGATATACGCATTAACACGCAGGCGGTAAGTCTGGTTCACCTTGAATCGCATGAGAACTGTGGATATACAGTGCAGACGTAGTATATTTGTCTGTTCTCGCTATCGTTTTACGTCGACCAAGATTCTCATTGACACTTTCACACATACGATTAATGTCTGGCAGGAACTGAAATGGGCGCATTGAAATAAAAAAGAACGACAATAACCATTTTTTCTATTTTCACCGTGCATTTTTCGAGTATAGACAATGTTTTCCACCAACAGTTTTAGAATATTTTAGTGTTTTTATAACAAGTGCATGTAGTTGGTGGAAAACATTGTCTAGACAATAACAATTGTCTAGATCAGGGGTTTTCAGACTTTTTCATTGGCATACCGCTGAATGAAATTTAACAATTTCAATGTACCACCATTTTCTGTATTTAATAAAAATACGCTGAAATTGGAAAGACAGGCTGACAGCGGGGGTGAGTTATATGTCGCCAGCAATGCTGCGTATCAGCAAATACACGTGGCTTATGTTCTATATATTTTTAAAAATTGTTACATTCTTTTATGTGCCGCGTACCTGTAAGCAGTGGTACGCATTGTACGCGTACCACAGTTAGAGAAACCATGGCCTTGACAGCTGCGGCGATTCTATAAGTTATATGCACAGAATGCATGCAGTGGACGAGTAAAGGGAAGGTCATGTCTGTTCAACAGTCTCTCCGTCAGCATGCTTCACTTCGTAAAAGACTGAACGAAGTATTACATTTATGACTGGATGATGATTACGATGTGGGTGGTACAGTAGTGCGTGCACTGTAGTAGTGATGTCTATTCAGTTTTATATTATCAACTTTAATAAGTAACGATTTAATAACAAGTTGGTAAATGTTATGAACTGATAGCAAGTCATGAAATGTCCGCAGAGTGTAACACTGCTGGCGCGTTCTTCGTTCTGTTATTGTCTGTAGATGTTAAATTCATGAATACTACCCAGAAAAAAAAATCCAAGTAATTTAACAGAAACGATATAATTTCTCCGTATCTTAGTTATATTTACAATAGATCATCATCGAGATATCGTAAACGCGGAGATTAATAGTCAAAATTTCTTAGACGTCGATATCTGACGTTTACAATCGGTGATGTTCGATGCTGAAACCCCGTATCCCCTTAGACAGTAGGTCGTTTGGGAAGCAAAGTAGTTTGTACATTACTCATTTATTTACTGCGCAGTCTGAGGCACTTTGTTTTGGAAAAAAAAATTGGTATCACGTGTTCGACTCCTGACATTGTCACGACTGTACATTCACGTTCATTTCTGTATTGTGTTGTAATGTGTTATGGTTCACTCCGCCGTTCAAATGGTTCTATAAAGTGTCTGAAGGCTTCAGTGTACAGAAATAATTCTGAGTCGGAACTAAAAGGGAACATGACTGTGTAGGGACAGCGCAAGAATTACATTCATTAACTTACCTTTTTTTACTTAGTAAGTTATGTATTAATTTTGTTAGACGGTGAGTCACACAAGTTACGTGGTACGTGATGTATTAGAAAATTAGATAAATAGTTGGTTGGCTCATTACTGAGTTTTAGCTAATAATCTAGAATCAGTATTTATCAAAGTTGGTACGCCGCTAATGACGCATCACGAATAATAATAGTACTATCCTTTCATGCAGCAATATGTTCAGCAATGACGGGGCCCGCCATAATGACCCACATGCCGTCTCATGCGCGCTGAATGTTTTAGTACCGACCTTCGCATGCTACATCACTTCCATATTTCAGATCTAATGAAGACGGCACATGAAGGCTTGGCAACGCTAGTACACCAGTTCTGAACGTCTAAGACCTGCATTGCGCAAAACCTGGCCTATGTATCGCGAGTACAGACAGCACACATTCTGCTACTAGTAACAGAAATACCATAATGCTGGCTGGAATTGTAACCTTGGATAGACACCAAAGTGATCCTTGCGTAAAGTTACATCACGACGTACGAGAAGGCCGTGGCATTACAGCTAATGCTTGTGGGAATGGGCGATTTTAGTCTCTGCGACAAAAGTAGCTAGGATGGAAGTAGGTGGTGATTATTTATGTGAGGCTGCGCACGAGAGTGTAGACAGCAGTAGTGTACGTATGCTTTGGAATTAAGAACTGGAAGAAAGTATAAAAAAGAAAAAAAAAAACAAGTCTTGGGGTACATCCACAAATCAGTCAAACATTACTACAAGAGAAATTCCATTCGCTGCGTGAAGACTTAACGGCATATACATTTAAACGCGACAGGCAATGTACGTAGCACGTAACATTGAGGCGCGTTCGAGTAACCGTTGTTACCATGGAAAAGCAATAAGTATTACATATTCTGAGAGTGTAACTGTAGCCCTAGTAATGAAGCACGTAAAGCGCATGCGCCGGATTTCATTGTCATCTGTGGCCTGTCCGGCTCCACATTGTCATAAACGGCACGATTTTCGGGGGGAAAAAGTTATTGAACATAAAATGTGTGTTTTGATTTTCTCTGCAACTTTTTTTTTAATGTTTCTCATTCTAAGAAGACTTGAGCGAGATATTATCATAAATGTACATAGGTCTTTATGTAAAGTACCGTTATTCTTGTCAGATTTTCATGAAAATTCGTCCAGTGGGAGCCGAGTTGTTCCATGCGGACGGAGACAGACAGACAGACATGACGAAGCTAATAGTCGTTTTTCGCAATTTTGCGAACGCGCCTAAGAAGAGTTCTTGACGTATTTCAGAATGTTTTAGTGCAAGATAGATCGACTATTGATTCTACTTGGTCCAAGGCTCGCATTTAAAGATAATAGTATAAAAGAATGTAGAGGACGGAGATGAGATCACAGTCCAATGTGGAATGATGAACAACATCCGGAAACTACTTGTTGTCTATTTGCTTGACGCGGTTCGCATTCACATGCCGTATTACAGACTTTCTCAATCCTAACTACGGAGGGGAAAACGTGCGATAATCTTGGGCGCTGTAGCTTCCACAACGTCGTGGGTTCATTACTCCACTAATGCAAAACACATTCTTTTCAAAGTGTGGAACCGCTTCTACTATAAGACGAAATCTATGCTAGGCATGCCACATAACTACATAAAACGTACAAAATTTTGGAGAACTTAATGCTGTAATTTGGGCTGTATCGTGAGATTATTATTTTTTTTTTTCAAGGATTAGTCTTACACTGTTCCAACCTCAGGGTTCATCTCAGAACTGGCGGGTGCAATTGTTTATGCACAAGTATTGGCACATGCATAGTGGAAAAATGAAAATGGATAAACAGGAATTACACAAAAGTGTAATACCCAGACTTTTATTGGGCTCATGGTTATTGACACGCTGACTGCAAACATAAATCAAAAGGTCAAACTATTTCAGCAATATTATGAGTACAGTCGTTTTACGTAACTCTACGTAAACACATATAAAGAGAGAAATTAAATTTACGTAGTGGAAGATTAAAATGGATAAGCAAGAATTTAAAAAAGTGTAAAACTCAAATGTTATCTTGGTTCCTGATTAGTTAATTGTTTAAGTTATCTCGAGTATAAAAAGGATTAACATTTGCACGGTGGGAGATTAGTTACATCCGTTGGGAATTTCAATCCGAAAGTAGCGTTATGCAACAGAACAAGCCTGATGAAGAGAGTGCATGAAATTTCTTTAAAGTTAGAAATGTCAACAGGCCCCTTGTAGGAATAAAGTCATCCTCCCATGAATCGACTTAGTTCCGAGCGAAACAAAACAATCCTTGGCATGAAAAAGGAGAGTTTCCAATAATACCGGCATTCGCAATGACCATAAATGAGAGGGGCTAACATTCGAACATGTTGGCATTTTCTTGAAGAGCTTGTTTCTTCTCACGGACAATTTACATGTTGCCATGTAACGTACCAGAACTAGTAATAGTTACTTTAAATTACCTAGTGTAAAGATCAGATGACAGTGGGGCAGCAGCTACCAACTTAACAGTTATTATTAGTGAGTGGCAGAGGCTGCTTTAAAGAGTAACCAAGAAAGGTTACATTACAAGCAATTGTCCACGAACAGCTGTCATTATAGTAAAACTGTCCATAAAAATTCGTTAAGTGGTTCATACATTAGGTCAAATACACGGATAAAACGGTACTATACACGTCATAATTCATTTAAAAATGATGGACGTAGGGTCGAACACGAGGACCGTCCACACACTCCGTCTTGCATTCGCAAATTGACTTGTACGAGCTTGTTTGTGCATGCGTCTGGACAGAAGATGATGGCACAAGCCAGAAATGTGGCTTCAGTTAAAGTAAAAACAGCTCCACTATTTGATTTCGTTTTTGCATGCTACTGGACCGTGTGGACACAAACTGTCAATGAAGATTACTGAGCGGATCGAATCATTTTGTTCCCCCCCCCCCCCCCTTGATGGAGGCCGCAGGAGCCTCTATAACGTCAGCACATTTCTACCAGACTGCACCACATCCCAAAAGACAACAGTCTTCGTAGTAATTGCTGCGGGAAATTTTGTCTCACAAGTTGTAAATGTCTATTAA
The DNA here is from genome assembly GCA_021186555.1 of Reticulitermes speratus. Lineage (NCBI taxonomy): Eukaryota > Metazoa > Arthropoda > Insecta > Blattodea > Rhinotermitidae > Reticulitermes > Reticulitermes speratus. The sequence continues at coordinate 22,167,838 of JAJKFL010000002.1, forward strand.
TGCTTCTCTCGACTGACGAACAAAATTAGTAATTTGCGTCAGTATGTAAGAGTTCCTAACAATAGTTACCGAAAAGTCTCGGATCATTTCAGCTGAAACGTTGAAAGCGGTTGGAAACTGCCAAGAGAGAAGACGTTATCAAATACATATTCAGTGAGAAATCGCCAATGTCAGAAGTTGAAGAAGCTACGAACTTCTTGAAATGTGATGGTGGTCAGTGAGGTAGGTATGAACGGGAAAAAGAAAGAAAAGTTTTTCAAAATTATATGTGCCATTCCAAATTTCATCAACTGGAACTATGCTGAGCTCTCACTGCATTGCAATGCCGAAGAATAAGATAGTTACGTGTTCAAAGTACGTTTTCGTGGCGCATGGAGCAAGAGCCATTTTATGGGAGACCGCATTTTGAACACCCTTTCGTATCGCGTTTGATACAACGTAGTCCTGAGATGTGTCACCCCCTGCGGTCTAAAAATAGCATGAAACTCCTGGATTCGTCTACACCTTTCGCACAAGCGTATAGCATGACTGTCTCTCGTTAAGACGGCGCATGGCTGAACACGTCATCAATCTTGGGTTTTTGAGGACAAAGAAAATATTGACAAACATTACTCGTATACTGTCACACTCAATGTTTATTACTAAACAAAACCAGTTACACTCACTCTAGCGACATATGCTTTGACTTACATCCGTCATCATCAGGATAATCTAATGGAATATAAAAATGTAAAATTGTAATATTGTTTAAACACAAAATCATGTGTCATCTTTCTGGGAATGAGATATAGATTTCTTACAGTATTGTTTATAATACTGATTTATGTTCATTGCCGTATAAGATTTTATATAGTTAATAAAGGTTGTGTGGCGGTGTAGAAGTACTATTTGTCAATACAGATAACACAACGGGATGCCTGACATAAAAAAATCGCATTTTACTTCTCGTCCCGTATCTCCGTTTGTTTTTTTTTATTATAAAATTACACTGAGCCAGCTACCTCGTTTGGATGCATACATATGCAAATTATATTCAGACTCTCCGGATTTTCTCTGTGAAATTAAGGAGGGCAATATATTTCCCAAATGTTCCCGGATTTCGAACAGTTGACGGCCACCCACTCCTTGGATCACCTTCAAGGTTCTCACGCCCCTCTCTGAATCTTGTAAACCATTCGCATACACGCGTATGAAATACAACTTCGTTTCCATAAACGGTTTCAGACATTTCGTGTATTTCTGTAGCTGTTTTCCTAGTCTGAAACAAAATTTGATGTTTGTTCGCTGCTCCATGACAACAAATAAAAACATAACTCACGGGCGGGGCTGCTACGAATGAACTCTTTGAGCGAGAACTTTCTTTTCAATAATCCCTGGCGGTCACAAGACGAAATAACAGAAACCGGCTGCAATTGGTTTATGCGCCAAATCATACATGCGCGATAGCATCAGTCCCGAACTCTTTTGTTTGACGTCGTGGATATTTGGTAGGACTCCTTTGATCAGATATCGGCCCATTGCAAGGCGTCTACCTATACTGGACAGCACAGGCACTGACAAACGTAGACGTATATCTATACCCCGAGCAGGATTCGCACCGATGATCCCAGTGTACGAAGTGTACAAGACATTACACCACTTATGCCCTGCGGTCGCTGTGACCAACAACTAAGTACCTGGCAAACTAATTCACTATCTTTAAGATGACAAAATGGGTAATGGTTCTTAGGCGCGTTCGCAAAATTGCAAAAAGCGACTATTAGCTTCGTCATGTCTGTCCATCCGTCCGGCAGCATGGAACAACTCTGCTCCCACTGGGCGGATTATCATGAAATTTGGTATTTTTCGAAGATCTGTCGAGAAAATTCAAGTTTCGTTGAAATCTGGCAATAATAACGGGTACTTTACACGAAGACCAATGGAGATTTATGATAATATCTCGCTCAGTTATTCTTAGAATGAGAAATGTTAAAAAAAAAAAGTTGTAGAGAAAAATCGAAACACACATTTTACGTTCAATAACGTTTTTTCCGAAATTCGTGCCGTTTATGAGATAATGTGGAAAATATGGTACAGCCAGACAGGCCACGTGACAATATAACAATGGCGCATGCGCACTGCATGCTGGATAACTAAGGCTACATACACACTCAGAATAAGTAATACTCTGCTTTTCCACGGCAACAATGGTTACGCGAACGCGCCTCAATGTTACATGTATACGTACATTGCCTATCTTTTTCTGTTTGCAACCATGTTCAGACAGGCTGTGGGATACATCTAACCCAAACAGCAATGCGCGTTGTGAGATCTTTCCCTGGCAGTAAAATGGCTGGAGTATGAACTGACAGCACACCTCAAAATACATCCAGATTTAATAATGCACAGCTTTTCACGTCCATGCACCTTCATGGTGTGGTGTTTCGGCACAGGGACACTATGATGTGAAGGTTCCACACAGTGGACCCATACAAATAAACAAAATAGGAAAACAAACTATTTAACAAAACGACACTTTAGTCTGTTCCAATTCATCAGTGAATCAGTTACTAACATTAGCTGGACAATGAACTAAAAATGTCTTACCCTGAACGAAATAATTACACACAAAAGTTGAGTTACTGGTATAGAAAAGTATTAAGTGCTTGGGTTTTCAGTCATATTTTGCTGGGGGTATGATGAAAAATATGGTAAATTAAAATAAATTAGACTGGAATGCATATTCACGAAAATAGGTTTAGTAGCTGAGAAAACAGGAAAATCTTTAGAACATGACAGTTTAATTCCAGCCTTGAAGAACTTGGGATCGAAGGCAGAGCAGCTGCTGGAAAAGAAGAAACATGAAGCTGAAGACATAGCAAATCAGAAAAAGCAAGTGGCAAGTGAGATGCTGGAGGAACAAGCCAAGAAGACTGGAGATGCTATTTGGTCGACCAAATCAGAGCTGGAAACAGCGGCTGTCGGAGGGGCGATGGATGCCAAACACACAGCCATTGATGCACTGGATGAGGAATTCAGTAAAGCAGAGAAGGCAGTGGACAGTACCATCGAACAGGCCAGCGCAGCAGTGGACACCAAGATGAAAGAAGCGGATAAATTCATTGATGAGAAGAGAGAGCAGGTGGAGCATGTGGTAAAAGAGACAACACAGAAGGTAGCTGAGACCAAAGATCAGACATCAGAATCCATCCTTGGCAAGGCAAAGGGCATCCTCAATTGTAAGTATGGCTTAATAAATGGGTAGCACTTCATTTCTTTGATAGTTATTGTTTGTACTGTAAAACCACTCTTGGACCACTCTTCTGTAACTACTGGCATGGTTAAGGGGAGCACTTTGTTTCTTTTATAGTTATTGTTTTTCCTGTAGAACCACACTTCCCACCACTTTTAACTACTAGCATGGTGGTTCACATATGAAACCACCTTCATGAGATGTCCACATGGTCCAAAGTTTGTAAGTTTCTGAAGTCAGTCATTGTAAATCTGCATTAAACAGTCTATGAAACAAGAACAGTATGTCTTTGTACATGGCCATACCGTGCATAACTGTGAAAACGCCAGCTCGTGTGGTCCTCATTGAAAATTGTTAGGGAGTTGTTAAATCTGTTTCTTGGAAGGCTATGAGATTAATTTCTGATGTCATGGCGATGAGGGATGGCCCCTCTGAATTTCTCACATTTCATATAACAAATATTTAAAACCGAGTTCCATTCTCCAAGTAAACACTAAGTTACAATCTCCGTTACAAAAATCAGTCGGTTAATGACGTACAGGGGGAAAAATCGCTGTTTGTTCACAGATCATATGAATCATGTAAATATGACCTTCGGTCAGGGATCCCATTTTTTTTATAACCAAACACCAGGACACTTCATAAAATTTAGCAGGCGTGGGGAGGGGATAGAAGACAAATTTTTAACTCTGAAACCCGTAAGTTATTTTGTTTATATAGTTATTTCAGTTAACACTTTTTTTTTCCAAAAGTTCTGTCATTTTCTTTTTCAGGTAAACTTTTAATTTAGCTACCATTTTGTATATTTTAATTTCAGAAACATATTTATACATACGAAAATGCATTCAACTTCATCAGTACAACCAGAGGAATTCATCTCAAAATGTAAGGACATACTTATATGACGTTTCGGTAGTAATATATTACAATACCCCATTTCATGTTTTATCATACACCTGCCACTTATATTTAATTTTGATTCTTTCCAGAGGATTATCTTCCATGTATAATTTGAAGAATAACACGTCGAGATGTTATTAATGCATCTTCAATGAAATATAACAAAGCATGTTTCAAATTACCTGATAAATGGAGGACATAATCACAGTAACATACGCGCGCACGCGCATACGCCCTCACACACACACACACACACACATGTATATCTTTATTTAAAGGAGCAGTATATCTTTAAGGCGGCCGGGATAGCGTAGTTGGTATCGCGACTCGCTGCAAGCTGGACGGCCCAGGGATTGAATCCCGATGGGGTTAGATTTTTCATGCCATCCAGACCGGCCCCAATGCCCATGCAGCCTCCTGTACAATTGGTACCGAGCCTTTCCCAGGCGTAAAGCGGCCGGAGCGTGGTGCTGACCACTTTCCTCCTCCTCCTAGTGCCAGGTTGCGAATGGGTAGGAGCTATACCTCCACCTCCCCTCTGTGCCTGCACAGGCATGCCATGGAGTGACCTTTACCTTCACTGCAGTTTTAAACAGAATGTTTCTTTATATTACTATATTTTAATATCAGATTCGTCCAATGTTTCGGCTAATTGAACTCAATACTATTTTAAAATATAAACACGTACAATGTAAAAGATTGAGATCTTATCCTTATTGCTAGTCATTTAACTGTGTATACATGATTTTCTATAATATTTTCAAATAAAAAATGAGTGGCTGTATAGGCCAGAACATGTAGTACAGTTTGACAAATGCACAATTTTGTCAACGTTTAAGTTGTAGCTGACAGTCTTCCTCTTCCCTTGATGTTTTTAACTCATCACACAATGAAAATGTCAGGGTGATTTACCAATATTACAGTGAGGTAACTGAGATAAAAATTATGACATACAGATAAAAAAATTAAATGGAATGATAAAACGGGGATGAATGGGATTCCTGTCCATGAATAAAATACAGTGTTTGGGTGTTCAAGAAGGTATAGAAACATCTACCATGGTGCTTTAAATGGTAAGAAAGGACTGAATGTATGTTTCTTGGAAGGAAAATAGAAAGCATGTAAGTACAGTTCTATCCATTTAAGAAACATCATCCTGAACTTTCCATGTGAAGAACCGAAGTTCTTCCCTTGTCAAAGCAAAAGGCATGAATAATAAGAATGAAGTGAAAGTGTTTTTTGAAGTCCTTGAAAAATGTGAATGAAAACTATGTAACTATGTCCAAATACTGTGTCAGAAAGACATAAATAACTAGTCACAATATTTTAAAGATATAACTATAAATAACCAGTCACAATATTTTAAAGATATAACTTGACCTGCATGGATTTTGGATTTTCAGAGGAATAGATATGTTACACCACTCATCATAATAACAAACATGTTTATAACATATAGTCACAGAATTTTCATTCTTTTGTCTTGCTGTCTTGTTTCAGTGTAATTTAGAATGATGCTCAGCGCAGACCATGCTGCTATCAAGAGAGTCAATTTTTCTGCCGTCTGCTGCCTCTCTATTTGCTTTATGTGTATTCAGTGGCACATTGGAGAACAGACATTACACCTGTGCATTCCATTATTGCTGCTTTAACAGAAGATTGCACAGCCAAGTTTCCCATTGAATTCCACAGTAGCGGGAAAATGAACTGCAATACAATTAACAAGAATATGAATATCCATGTTTGTTAATATGTGGCATACATGGGTAATTTTTGCGATTGACTACAAGCTATTTTAAAAATAACACGAAAAGGGATGAGATGTACCGTGATTTTAAAAGTTACCAAATCATGTTGCAGTGTGGAAAATCTTTGCAAACCATGAATATAGAACACTGAACCTAAATATATTTTGTACATATTCAACCACTGAATGAAGCTCATTATACATTTTGAAATGTCTGCCACTTTTGTTATTTAAGAGACTGCAAACCCAGTAAGTTTCTTCCTTGAGATATGATGGCCTAAAAAGAGCAGAATTATTAAACAGTATCCAGATAAGATATATGATTTTGATGCCATAATACTTTATCATATTTTGCTAATTACAGTGCCAACAGCATGATCAAATAACAATGAACAGTATAGTTCCTTTTGTTCCAATATGTTCCAGAACACCAAAACATGTGAGGTGACATACCATTCACAAGAAATATGATTAGTAACTTACAAAATCAAATAGACAGAAGAAATAGCTATTGGTTTCTAAACAGTTTTAAATAAATTTATGCTACCTTCAAGGGCTTGCTTCATCATCATAACCTATATGATGAAAAACCTCATATATCTGTAAAAGTTCTGTTGCAGTGTAAACAGAAGACAGTGATTAACATTCTGGGGTATGCTGAAAAGAAATTCACACATGGAAACTGCGAGGATAATATGATCAACAACATACTCAAGAAGGACATTTAAATTAAACATAGTCACGAAAGAGAACATTCAGAGTAAGGAAATATTAATGAAATGAGCAAAGAAGAATGAAAGTAGAAATAGAATAAAAACAAGAGAGATAGTAAAGAAATGTCTAAAATCTGAAATCCAGTGTCACATGTGTCTGAAGTTACAGAATTCGGCCACGAATAAAAGTGTGAAATGTGGTTTCTTCAACACTGCATCTTACGTCTAAAATAATGTATTGCATATAATGCAAGATATGAGGTTCTCACTGCAATGTTGTTGAAGATCCAAGTTTTCTAGGATGTAAAGCTGTATCATTAGGTAAATGGTTTAGTAGTCTAATATTTATCCAATAACACAGCATAGCATCCCAGAAGATTTTAATCCTATACTATTCTGCAGACACTATTACTAACATCTGTTCACATGTAATCTGTTTAAAAAAATTATGTTTCAGATAGTAATCCACACAAATAGTACAGTATATATTCTATACTGAAGTCGAGTATTGTCGATATTAATGTGGTTCTCTTGAAGTTACTATTAATAATCCTCACAGTTTGTAAGAAAGTAATCATGTATGTACTGGTTCTAATATTCAAGCTGCTTTTGATTGATTTAAACCTTAAGTTTCATCAAAGAATGACACAAGACCTGCCACGTAAAAGAATTTTGATAGCACAAAATAAGAATTCAAATGTTGCCTCGTTCATGTTGCCTTTTATCATAGCTTAAATGGGTATGAGTGGTAATGGCTAATGTCATGAAATGTGTACTAGATATCTTGTTAAATGTATTGTAGAAGCTATTTTTGCCTCAATAAAGGTAATGTTTCAGAAATATTATATGTGTCTCTGTTTAAAGAAGACCTTTAGTTGTACAGAATCAATTTATTTTGAACTCAAGATGACGTGTTGCTATGAAATTATAAGAATTTTATTTTTAACCTTACAATAGTTAATGTAAATTACTGTGTATGTTTGGCATGTTTAAGATTACTGTCTTCTGAAATATGATGCTATGTGGTCTGGTAGATTTCTACCAACATTATGGAGGAAGCTGCTGCCTTGACTTTCAAGGTATAAAATGGTAGCGACAGCAGGCTCCTCACAAACGTCTGTACATACCCTCAGGCTAAACAAGGTCACACCCCAGAAGACGGTAAGCTTCATAGTCACCGTATTCCTAGGTAAAGGTAATACATGAACAGCCCCTTAACAGACCTACATGTAATATGTATATGTCTCATCATACTAATGTAAAGGTTCAACAGAAATCTGTATGAGGGTGATTAACAGGAACATATTTGACGTGCTCATATAAGCATTGGTCACTGACACATTCTTATTTTTGAGATGCCAAGCACTGTATAACCTTCTTCAAGTACTGTGTGGTGTCATGATAAAATCAGTTGCCTACAGCCCGCTGCACTTCAGCTTGCAATTGGAATTTCTCTCCCTTGAGTGCCTTTGTCAGAGGCCCGAATGTGTGAACGTGGTACCCAAGATGTACCAGCATTTTGCAAAGAATGTGACGTAACAACGATCATGTTCTTTGATTCTTTTGAAGGTGTTTCATGTGACTGGATGATGATGGACTGTGTGTGAATGGTGTGCCACGGGCATGGTTATATTGTGCTTTGATCCAATTATCATTCCCAGGCAGGGACCCAGAGCCCTTAGCATAATAATTTTGCAGATAAATGGATGAACAGTTAAATAAATCTCTCTCCTGAATATGAAGGCAGTAAGTCAAAACCCAGAAGACCACAACCTAGCCACCTCTCCTGAAAAGTTGCCATCCACTTCTGGGGACATTTAATGCAAGAATGAAGCAATATAAAGTCATTTTGACAGAAAACAGTGATTCTGCTCAGTACTTAAGAATGTTAGGACAGTACAGCTACAAAGACAAACTCCTTTCTTCCAAATCTTCCTCTCATTACACAGGATACAAATATTCAGTTGAGAAAGCATAATTCAAAAAGTTAAGTAACATACAAAAGTGTTCAGTTTATGGTGCAGCATCATGTAACGCTGGAGGGTATTTAGCAAAGTTATACACCTGAAATTACAATTTCAAAGAATGTGCTTTAGTTTTGACCTTCTAAGAAAATGGAGGCTATAAAGCTTCGTTTTGTGTAAAACTGTATGTCTCTAGCATTAACAAACGTTAAAGCCTCCCTTCAAATGATGCTGTACAGCTATCTTTTTACATTCTTGGGGAAACGAGAAATATTATTTTGAGAAGTACCAAGTTAAAGTTTCCCCTCCAAATTCCAGCAGATGAGGTTACAGTAACGGCAAAACTACTTGACATACATAACAGTAATTTACTATAATTAACTACTGCATAACAGCAACAGATTCCACAATCCAGTGGGAAATGCTGTGTAGCTGCTAATACAAACACTTTTAATTTATAAGGAAGCAAATGACTTGAGTGAGATTTGAGGTTCTCACAGCAGTGTTTATGAAGATTCATGTCTTCTGGAATGTTATGCTGTGTCAATTGACATTTTGAAGAAGCATAGTGCCATCATCATTGTAGCCGAACATTGAGTTCGAGCCCCCGTCAAGCTTTCCCACCCCTCTACATGAGGAAGGGGAAACATTTGTTTGTGTGTGTGTGCCTGAGGAAGGATCCTCTGACCCTCCGATTTTCTCTTTTAATTCTACGATATGGCTATAGGGACAGAGGGAAATAAAAAGAAATGGGAGTGAGGCTGGAGACAAGAAGGGGGAGTAGGAAAAGAAGGGCGGCAGAAGAAGACCCACCACGACCGGCAACAGTCATTTTAGAGAATATAAAGAAATCTGGGAATCCATGTTGTAACTAGCACTAGTGAATGCATTGGTTGTGATTAAAATAAAGGTGTGAACACTAAGCAAGAGTAATCTGTCATGCCATTGTGGGTACAAGTGAGACCCGTAACAGATGGCGATATCATGTCTCATGTCCCAAAACTCACAAAAAGACAGCAGCAGATAAAAAAGTTCAATAACACATACTCTTGTGGGTCAGTAAACAAGACCTAGTCATGAGAATTCAGGTGTTGTGAGACTGTTTGCAGCATTCAGAAGGCACTACTTTCCTTTGAAATGTTGGAAACCACTTGTTCAACAACACAACATCCCACGAGACCTGAATCCTCAGCAACACCACTGCGAGAACCTCAAGTCTTGCACGAACCAGTCATAATTTCCAAATAACCAAGTTCAACCAAACCTTAATCCTTTTAAAGCATAATTTGTGGGAATGGCCATAATGACCTAAAACCACAACAGAAAATGAAGTCAAAATTAATACCATTACACAAAACCAAAGATCCAAACAAATTACACTCTTCCAGGACATACTGACCCTTGAAGATGAGGACACTATGTTGCCTTGAATGGTCAAGATCATATTCCATGGAATCCTCAGCTACACCACTGAACATACAGCATCATATCCCATGGATTTCTCAGCTACACCACTGCAAAAACCCCAAAACTCGCAAAAAACACTGATTTGGAAGAAACACAAAACTATCACAATGTACAGTGTAACACTCGCCTACTGCTAGGGCCTTTTATAACAGCAAACTGGACCCTACAAAAGAAATTAAAAGAAGATAAGTAAATGTCAGGAACTATTAATTCCTCAAAAGAGGCTGGCAGGATCTGGAAGGATCCACAGAGGAAACTAAAATAGAGGTAAGTATGAGGAACCTATTAGTTACAAAGGAAGCTGGCAGAATCTAGTACGACCCTACAGAAGAAACTGAAAGACAGGTAAGCATGAGGAACAAGTCCTGTTCCTTTGTTGATGGTCAAAATTCACTGTTACTTCTGCTTTGTGACTAGTCGAGATGGACGGAAAGGGGGTGGTGGAAAGAGACCCAGCGACTGGTGACATCTGTTGAGAGTAATACGAATGATTATTGACCCCCGCACGATGACATCGGTAATGTATTCTGCCACCATCTAACTCAGTTGCTACGAGGCAGTGAACCTTATGGTCAGTACTTATTTGGGTTTTCAATTTATCAGCAAAAGACATGGATCCCGCCCTCTATGAACAGCTTCAAGCAAATACTAGTGACTTGTAACTGTTTAAATTATACGTTGAAAAAAAAAAAAAAAAAAATATTTGCTAACAGAAAGGAGTTTCCTTGAATACAGCTCTGCATGTAAAGAGTTAATGTGTGAGCAGAAATTACTGCGTGCTTTTTCGTTGAGTTCTAACTCAATTGCGCTTGACAGCTGATGCGCTACAATTAAATAACGTGGGTGCATGTTGTGTAGTCCATAAAATAACCAAGTGCAGCGCAGTTAATTTGAAAACTGAAAAGCAGTTACACCCGCATAATAGCACAGTTATGTGACATGGTAATGAGAACGTTATCGATATACGCCAGATGCTGTCTGCAGTGAGTCGAACAGTCAAGTTCGTACTTTTCACGAATCGGCCATACGATTTAAATATTATCCCACTGCACGTGCCAATTTACATGTAGTATTGCTCCGGAAGCCTGTTGTCCCGATGTCTTCGTGCTTTTCGGAAATTGGAAATAATATTGGGATCGGACAGAATATTTTCGGTAGATGAAGGCAATAAACTATTCAGTGTAACTTGGCATGACCTCAAGGTCGACCCTGAACATAGAGGTAGCACGTTCCTCTGGAATATTGGTATCTATCGATAAGACTATACCCCGTCACAACCTGAGTGCAATGACGCACTATATTTCCTTAACCGTCAGTCACAGAAACATTGTCGGAAAAAAGAACTCCATCTTCTACTTACCGTGTGGTTGAAGTACAGCGTTACAATACGCCCTTTTTTTTTGTCACACATTTCCTCTTTGTGAGACACAAAATTTATGTCCGGGCAGATTTATTTTTCAACGGTGAAACTGTCCGAGCTTTTTGTCCACCGAACTTGCTAGCGAGCAAAATACAATAGTTTACTACGGCTGTTCAGCGAAGAAACCCCCTTCTTCCCACGAATCATATATGCGGAGTAGAAGATCTGAATTCGCAAGAAAAATGCACTTCAAGGCTCAATGTTATTCATTTGTGTAATTTTACTCTTTAGTCAATGTTTCCCAATACTTTCCCATTATGTAATTATAATTCCTCCTCATTTTCGAATATCCTCCAGTCATTTCAGCACTGGTAAAGCTGTACGGACAGAGAACTACAAGAAGTTGTATGGTTGAGCATAGGCGGAGAACATAAAGCGGTGCGAGGAGAAATTCATAAAGCCCAACGACAATTGCAACTGGCCGTTTAATAAATACGAGTACTAATTCAAAGGTCATCTTATTCCAACCTTTCGCAAAATATTACATTAATAATGTCTGAAAGAACACCCTTATTCGTACACCATGATATTAAGAGGGTAAATTCTGAGTTCGACTATTGTGTATTGAACACAATGTTGTGTTGTTTCGGTAGCAGTTTTTTCTGTTATCTACTTCCAAACAATGGCATAGTCTTTGTGCACCAGGAGGATTTGATAATTGAGTTTAAGACGTTTAGTTTGCAGCGGAAGGAATGCTTTCCTTTAAACGCCATCACTTTTGCTTTGCTGTAGAAATTCTCACGTTCAACTATTCACCTATGTTTTATGAACTAAGGTATTTCTGCAAATACTTCTCTGATTGCTAAACAATAATGTGATCTGTGCAACAGGTAAACGTGTTTAGAATATTTCTCGTTCGGTTTCATGCCTAGTCGGGACTAGAGCACGCCTGAGTCAACCTGACAGACACGTGTGAAGCAACAACAGAATGATGATTGTTAGGGGAAAACGCCGACGAAACTCGGAGATCCTGCTCGAGCGTCGCTCCTTCCACTATAAATTTCAGTCACCGGCGACTGAAACAGAGGTTCCGCGGTGCAAAGACAGACTAACCGCCTCTGTTACGGCACAATTCTCACTCATTATGACAGTCAATGCCATCGCTGTTTTTTATAAATACATACACTTAGCCATCCAGCAGACTGCATAGCACTATGTCCCACACGAACTGTTTCCTGCTAGTTAACGCTTAGGTCTACTGAAATTGGTGAGCATGCAAACCTGTATATTGAACGAATAAATAATAAATATCAAGGATTCCATGTCTATTGTCATTACACATCAACAGAAAATGTAACAGTTTTATAACTTGTTTAATACATGCTTCAAATTCGGTATTAAAGCACTGCATTAAAGGAATAAAACAAGTCTCTTTTTAAAGCAGTATAAAGAAAATCAGAATTTTATTTTATGTTTTGCATGGAGGGATGGGTACTTCCGGAACACCAATGTTGAATAACGGTTCAGGTCTTCTGGGACGTGACGCTATGACGTCTGGTGAGTGAGTCCAGACATTTCGAAGGGTAGTCGGAAATCTGCTACCAAACACAGCTTCACATCCCAGAAACTTGAATCCTCAGCAACACTCCTGCGACAACCTCAAATAGCTCACAAATGCTGAGTGTTCAACAAACGCTAATGACTGCATAATTATGTGTTTAATTATCCCAAAACTGCAAATATTACATAAAAATGTGTTTGATTTCTTCTCCACAACAATTATTCCAAAATTTTTCGCTGTGACAAATATTTAGCGAGTTACGCTCTACATGCTCTCAGACACACATGAAAGTGTTCATGTAAACTGTCATTAGACCTGCCCAATCTAAATTAATACCGAAATTGCTCTATGTCTTTTAGTAAAATTCTCCACTATCAATTTTAAGACTATCGATCAGTAGATCTCGGGTTGTTGTATATGCTCAGACAAACAGACGGACGGAACGATTTTAATAGGCGCTCTGTAAGGATGCGAATGCACTGTAATATGTGTAAGTTTCCAACAACAGACTTCCACCTGTAATAAATAAACATCACGACCAGTGCATTATAAAAAATCCTGAAAGAACGCATTTGAAAAATGTGTCTGGGCCAGCTTGAAGTTAATCCACACCCTTATATTCTTCTTGCACCATGTGAGTAATAAGGCATGATTACATTTGGTGAGTGTATTAACCCCCAAGAAATCAGGCACAGACTACCCTGGGTCTGTCTGCAAAGTGGGCAGGTATGGTTGTAGTAACTCACGGTGACAGGAGTTACTAGTCGTTAAAACCTTTTCAGTGTTCGGGTATTGTTCCATTTCTTATAAGAGCTTTCCGCCACGCTGATAACAGCTGTTTCCCCGCACAGATGAGGCCTATATTCAATGAACTGTCTATTAAAATGCTAATACGACAAAACTGTAATTAAAGAAGCAAGAATTATATGAAACCGATTAAGGGTTGGTACGACGTTCAAACCCCGGTTCTGGAGGCATGCGCAGAAGCAGCTAGAGGGTTGTGGGAGCTGGCAGGCCGGGGTGTTGCTTCAGTAAAGATCCGGGACGGAATACAAACAGGACGACCAGGCAAAGTAGTGTCACTAATTTCAACAAGGGCGGCTGGTTAGCCGTCTCGACGCGAGGGATACCGTACAAGCTCTCACCATTTACTGCTGGCTTTCCACCTCCGCTCCGACGGCACGGCCTTCCTATGTCATGCCCGGAGGAGGAAAAAAAGGTAACCTGCAACCCATGTTATATGCTTTACTTACAGCCCTTCACATAATACTGTTAGGGTCACTATAATATAAGGCGGGAAAATTATAAAATGACAAAAACACTGTGGACGGAAAACCTGAAGAGAAACCTAGCAGTAGAAGGTATACGAACACTCATACCAATCTCGGAGAAATATACTGTAAAAGTGTTCACTGGGTTCAACTCACCCAGAATAGGACTAAATGGGGGGGGGGAGGTGGGCATTCATGAAAGTAATTAATTACTTGACCAAGCTGAAAAAACTATTCTAACAATTCAAAGAAATCCCTGTACCACCACAGAGCTAGTTAGTTCGGCTGTATGGTCAGTCCTAGCACAAGATTACGAGAAAAAATGCAGGATGCATTGGAAGCCAAGGATTTGACATGGGCTAATATTATAACTGGAAAATGTTAAGGAAGAGGCCTTTACGAAAACTAGAACTAGACAGCAAATAATACCAAAATTGATTACGTGAACAGGACTGAACTGTCTCATGGTACAGCCAGATTTTGTGTTTTCGTTGTAAAGGTGACGAACCAAAAATTTGTAGATTAAGAGAACTATCAAATACTCAAGGAGACAAGTATTACACCAACTTCGTAACTATTCATAGTTGATACTATTTCAAGTCATGATCAGATAGCCATTATTACTGACGTAATTAAATCAGGGACGAAATGTTGTGGTAGGTGTAAGTGTAAGCAATTATTCTCTTTGTTTCTTTCTGTTTTTCTCACATCCTAGAATTCTGTTCTCCCTCTTCTTCATTATTTCTCGTGTTAGCGACTCTTAGTCTACTGAAAAAGATATAGAGCATAAATGAAGAGGATTGGTATCATTCATAACTTGGAAAGAACGGTGATGGAATCGGTGGTTTCTACTTGAACATAGTATTCCGTTATTTTTTTAAATGGTAATCCCGACGTCACGACACTTGGAAGGACAGGTCCTTACATTAAACCAAGAAATGCACACAAACTTTGGGTTTGAAAACTCCGCGGAAAGAGAACTCTTTTGGTCGCCTATGCGTAGCAAGAAAGAAAACATCACGACGGATGATAACAGGTTGTAAGGACGTCATCTGGATTCAAGCACCTTAGAGAATGGTCCATTGTCGGCTTCTTGGTAAGCGACGAACTGAATTCCACAGCAAGAGGACACGAGTGTTCGGAGATATCCTGACAGTTAGCAACAAATATAATTAAGAAAGTTGGAAACGGATCAGTATCAAGGTTTCTGAATAAACTAAATTAATATACACGTCACCAGTTCCATACGTCATCTTCTGAACTACTGAATTCATAATGACGTTACGTACATCGATATGACCTAAGGGGCGAACTTTTCGATTAAATACCCACTTCGTATTTAGAAAAACACACAAGAATAGTCTACCCTAAAATTTAATTTAAATGTAAAGTACGAGCCACTTTCACATACCCAATAAAAAAAGCTGGTCTTTACAGGTATCCATAGACTGATACACAGAAGTGCATGGGACGATGTGCTTCATACAGCATTAAACATGTTTTCTAAATACCTTCACTTATACCGAATACACTAGAACCTTTGACGTTCATTTATTTCAGACACAAGTATACTATCACACGTTAAATCGCACCACACATGTTTCACTGCATAGTCATATACTATTCTTTCTTGTATTTTGTTAAATAGTCTTCATACTGACCCATATTATATATTATGTTATACACTAAGAACTTTAAATATGAACCGTTCATCTGTAGAAAACTTACGAATTTCGATCAGGGCTTCATGAGCAATGGTTGTTACGTTTCACGTACTCTAGTTCGCCGACGTTGCTGTTCAGTCGCTTCATTTGTAGCAGTCACCAAACTTTGATCTTGCAGCACTATATTACATTTTACTGGTTTACCATAAGTGACACAAGCTAGGAATACACGCAGAGCCTAACTTTTATGGTGCGTTCTACACATCTGGTGCTCCAGATATTGCGTCTTCCCTGCATGTTAGGAACAGTGCTCAGTGAAACGTGCCAGGAATTAAACATGCATGCTCAGTATGGACGGGAACGCGCATATGTGCAGAACAGGGATACGAACGAATCCAGGGAATGGTATAAAGTGGTTAAGTTGTTAAGAATGATAACTGAAACAGTTCGACAATTTTTGGCAAAATCCTCCTCCATCAAATTTCATGAAAATCCGTTCAGTTGTTCTCGAGCTGTTACACGCGTACAAATACGGTAGATAAACTCATAGAACGATTTTAAGTCATTTCGCAGGAATACAAAAACGCCTAAATTTACTCTTGCTCAACTTGCGATTAGCAGGCCGTGTAGAGTATTATCACTGCTACTGCTACTTCCACTTCTTCTACAAGTACAGCCACCATTACCTCTACTACCACTACTACTACTACTAGTAGTAGCAGTAGTAGTAATAACAATAACATACTAATAACAGTTATAACAAATTAAATATTTTCCTTTCCTGCAATGAAGGTAAAGATTCCCCTACGCCTAGCACCACAATAGAAAAGCCTACCCAGAAAGCGGAGCTATGATTCCATCCCTTCTAGATCTTGATGGAGGTGGTAACTTCGCGCTATCTTCACTCTACGCCCGGAGAATCGGCTGTCGGTACCCATAGGATAAGAGGCCGAACGGGAACCACGGCCGATCTAAATGTGGTGGTGGAACGCCTATAAGGAATCGAGTCCCATCTGTCCAGCCTGCATTGATCGAGTTACTCCAGCTCACTGTTTCTTCCTTCTTTCCATCTTAGTTTCTGTACCGCCCATTTACCGTTTAAACTTTCTCTTTTACCTTCCACATCGTTATCGCTTCTCTCTTCCTGAATTTCACATCTGTTGAAATTCATTTAGGTGTACTTATTCTGTTGGTTCATTATCAGGCACATCCTTCGTTACAAGTGAAATCCTATGATTTGGGACTTTTCGTTAAATCATGTGTTTCAATGCAGCAGGAAGTTCTGTTTTGCTGGCGACCCTGCTTGTAATCGCTTCATCCTAAATGCAATACCTGCTGATAACCTTACAAGTCTGTGTATTGCTCAGCGTAGGCGCTGTCACCTTTTAAGAGGTATATTTTCAGTCCTTAGTTGTGAATCTTATTTACCTATTCTGTTCTTTACGGTGAATGCTATGTTTTAATATGTCACATCGTTGTGTTAATAACAGCAATGTGTTGCTGTAGTTCGATCTCCAACCCCCCCCCCCCCCCCACAAAAAAGATAAAAAACGCCTATTGCACAGAAGGCGTGTGAAGTATATTTTGGGTGCAAAACACGTAATCAAAACAAAATGTGGTTCCTCATTATTTGTTGTTTAGTTAAAGTTACTTGTTTTATGTACATTTATAGCGTATCTTTCTATGTAAAGGGGGAGATCTCCATCGTGTGACATACAGAGTTTTTCATTTATACTGTTCTTGTTAGTGGCCTAATGATGGCTCATTATTGGAGCCGAAACTAGTCGCCAAGAAAACGTGTACAAAATAGCTTGTTGTGCGTGATTGATAGTTAAACATGCATATATTTTGTGATTTGATACACCAACGGGGATGTCCTACACTGAGGTGACGCTTCTGTTTGTTTCACGCATTTCCGAACAAACTAGACTGTGAGTTATGGACGAAAATTCAGACTATTGATATTTCTGCCGCAGCCGTGTTTCCAACGCTGGCTCTACACGACCACGAGAAGGTGCGAGCAACGGCCAATGAACAGGACAGACAGAAGAAATTCCACCAATCGAGAGGTTCGTTATTTTTTAATATTATCAAACAAATGCACTTAATTGTCACAGGTTCATAATAGTATATTTAAAAACATTCCACTGCTACATGTTTCGGACCCTGTCGGCTTATCATCAGGGAGAACATCAGACGTTATTGCATAAAACAATTATGTAAGTAATAATACTTGGTCTGTTGTATATGTAGATATACATATACAACAGACCAAGTATTAGTATGTAATGTCTGATCCTTGATGATAGGCCGACAGGGTCGGAAACATGTAGGAGTGGAATGTTTTTAAATATATTATTTTGAACCTGTGACAATTCAGTGCATTTGTTGGATAATATTAAAAAATCGGATTATAATGTACGGCATGGAAAATATAAAGTTCGTTAAGTTAGTACCACGTTCCACCCTATCCGCCTGCCTTTACCATTCTTTATTTCTAATCTCGCTTATGGTTTCAAACATAATGATTCCTGTATTAAATGGGATGTCTCTTGATTTATTGACGGCGTTTTATCAACTGAACGACTAGAACAGCGTCCAATAACACGATGGATAAGTAATTTGGACGGACTTCAAAGAAAGTTATTGTTAACAACTTAGAACACTGCCCCACTACTTGCCTGAACGGTTTGAGTAAAGTCATATAAACCCTCAGACAGAATTGCCATTTTAAGAGTGAGATTCGAATCCGGGATCTCCTGAATATGGAGCATAGATGGTAACCAATACACTAGACGTCCGCTGTATTGCGTCCGAAAGTTCGTTGGAACCCTTTTAGATGTACAAGTATCAGAATTTATGAAATAAAATGTTACGAAAACAAGTTATGACCTTACTATCCTGCACACGCTTATGTGTGTATAGGGAGACCAATATACGTTACAAATTCATGGTTAGGCCTATGATCGATGCAGTTAGGCCCTAAGTGCATACTGCCCACTAGTACACACCATGTTTACGTGCCGCCCGCCTTACGCCAGGAGAAAGAGCCCCTGGTACGCACTGAATAGGAGGCTGAGTGGGCCCTGAGAAAGTCTGGACACTTTGGAGAAGGATGTGTTGTCCCTGCCTGATATGGACACACGATTCCTCGGGCGTCCA
The DNA here is from genome assembly GCA_021186555.1 of Reticulitermes speratus. Taxonomy (NCBI): domain Eukaryota; kingdom Metazoa; phylum Arthropoda; class Insecta; order Blattodea; family Rhinotermitidae; genus Reticulitermes; species Reticulitermes speratus. The sequence goes on from JAJKFL010000002.1 coordinate 22,186,879, forward strand.
ATCCGTAGTCTAGTCAGTACATAACTGCGCTATCCCGCTTTCACAATGCAAAATTAGTCTATTTAAAGCTTTTATGATCTACATTTCACCGGCTCAGTCGCGATGTATGACCAGTCATGGGATAGCTCGCGTGGCAAATCTGATGTACATACCACAAAAAAATATCCACGTGTCGCACACCTTTCAAATATCTAATTTAAAATACGAGCGGCAACATACAGACTTATTACATGACAAAATGTCGATATCATGGTTCATGCAAATTATGGGAGGCATGCCGGCACCATGGACATCGTATTTCGCTTAGGAAGCAAAGTAAGCTAAAAGGCAGGAGACCAACAAAAATCCCACCTGAGCATTGGGATGTGCCTCCTCCTTTTTCGCGTACGCAATCATTTTTGTACAAGAATTTCAAATGTCTAGCAACTCTCTACGCACAATTATCCTATCTATTTTAGTCGAACGCTTTATAGTCTGTCACTGCAGAACCGGCCCTTTGCTTCAGTACGCGGCCACGGAAGTAGGCCTATACATGTGAAGTAACGTACATTTCAACGTACCACAGACATCAGCACAAGACAGAAGTACAAAGAAAGCTTCAAGCCCCGACGGCTTTACTGGACGGGAAGAGCCACCGGCATCCACTGGATTTCAAAGAGTGCGTACAGTTTACAAGAAGAATTCCACAGTTTCTCCAGCTGCCGAACCCGTAGCCAGACATGTTAAGACTGCCCTGCAATAACCATGAGGCAATATAGTTGATAAAGCGCCGTTCAATTAAAAAAACTGTCATCAAAAATTTCATAGTCAATGAAAAGTTCACAATTATTTTCGTTTTAACGAACGACTTAACAGTAACAACGTATCACTTTTCCCGGTAGTTTTCTGAAGGTACAACTCTTCTGTTTCCCCTTAACGTTAGCTGAGTAGCCTTCTCTAGTCTGTGTTTTATAATCCTAAATAATGTGCATGTGGTAGCAACATTGCAGTCAAATAATTATTTCAGAAGAACTCAACAGTTTTCGTAATACAGTACATATTTCGCTTAAAGCAGTTCCGTTTAATTTTCGCTTAACAGTAACGACTATATGAACATATCATATTAGCCCCTTGGTGCTGGAATTAAATTCCCGATGCACTCTGCAAAACTCCGGATTTAAATTACAGAATTTATTTTGCTTCGTACAAACTTTTATAACAAATAAACAAAACCCAAGCAAGAATCCCAACAGGGCTGTATAAGAATGGCCATAATTAGCCGACGTCTATGCTGCGTCGTTCGGGAATTGAACCCAGCATTTTCGACTGTAAAGGGCACGTTAAGTAGTGCTGTAATTGCAGTGGCGTCCGAAATGTCGGCAGTACCAGAAATTAAACCAGAATGACAGAATATTAGCTAGCCTGCGGCTAGGAGATGCAAAATTTCATTTCGCCGTCTCTTCGGTCTACACTGAGGCACATTTAGCACGTCCATGCAGACTGCTGCATCGATGTGCTCAGCATAAGCATTTCTTGCTCACAAATTGATGCGTTACTGTGATGTGTAGAACCAGTTACAGTCTATATCCAGGCATTGCCTTAGTGACGCAATGCTCGTACGAGTATTTGTTCTGAAATAGCTACAGTCGTTACTGCTTTAGTAATTTTGAGCTAAATAGTCATTTATTGTAACACACTTCTAAACTGTATTCTTTTGTCGAAATAATTCTGAACTGTATTCCTGTTTTATAATAAGGGGTGACTTACTCTGTAATTATAACAAATGTGGTGCATATAATTATTATTATGAATTTCCCATTCATTTTTTTCTAACTTTAATCTCTTGCTGAAACGGTTAGCATTTAACAGTAGGCATACATGAATAAAGTTTTCATACGCCATTGCTCAATGTAGGTAAAACGAACGGATAAAGGGGAGGTGACGTCTGTCTTGAGTCTTCTATCGCGTCGCATTTGTAAAATCGGGAAATGTCGGGCGAATTTTTCAGAAATTTTGTTTGAATATTAAGCCAACGAAATCACTGCAACTCGCACTATATACGTAATATCTTACAACTGGTAATAACAACGTGACTGACACATGGACTTCTCACCAAAGTAGCAATCGTAAACAATCACAACAGCAAACAAAGTAGCAATAATGACTTTCCGAGGTTTCAAAAATGTAAAGCCTACACACATTTTTCGCGGGAAGAAAACTGTAGTATGCCGTATACGTAGTGATTATTGTGAACACGCACTGAGTTAATTTTAATTTCATCCATTCTTCCGAGTGGTTATGTAAATCTAAGTCAGAAGGGTATAATTGAACACTATCCAAAGCACATAACATCTTCATTTATTATTATAAAAAGAACCCTACATATTTCCATTCCATACATAAGTCATCATCAGGTTCTAAACCATTTGCGAAATGTACCCCTGACATATCGAATCGAAATGTATACTCTTCTTCTTATAATGTTACTAAATAAAGATGTTATATGCCTTGGATACTATTTCAGTTACATGCTCGTACTTTATGTATTGAGTTAGTTTCTACTACGCCGCGAAAATACATGAACGCGGGATAAATTTTAATAAAACCTATTCAAAACCACCAGGATATTTGTGAACCCCAAAGTGCAAAGAAGGCACGGAGAAACCAAGCGCACTCCAGCACGGTTAGCACTTTTCCATCATTTTTTAAATATAGCCTATACCACGAGATGCATGAAGATATGAAATCAAGCAGTCCTGTACCGTTGCTGTCGCGATACACGTACTCGTACATACGAGTATCCAGCGGCCAACTGGATTGATTATCTTGCTGGAGCTGCCCCGTAGATTGGAGCACTTGGACACACAGTGAAATGGTCTACGTAAAAACCTGAACACCTGCTCTGAAGAAAATGCTGAAAACACTTTTGAAGTAATTCGCATTTCACGGTATATATGACTTACATGAAAGAAAAATACTATGCTGCAAAGTCATAAATGTTCATAAAGAGGGCGCACATATTACTCTGCATGGAAGCTTAAATATTTTGCCTTGTATCTACACATGCACGAAACACAGAAATGTACAGTAACAGCAGCAGCAGCAGCAGCAGCACCACCACCACCACCACCACCACCACCACCACCACCACCACAACAACAACAACAACAATCAACGAAGATCAAAATCAAATTCATCCAGCATGTACCAGTGTGTGACCCACAATATCTAATAACACCGAAAAACTTATTGTAATTTTGGGGATTAGACACACGGATTTACAGACATGCATCACCTCCCCGTTTTGTGACCATTTAAGGTACTTTATGTAAAGCGAACAAAAGAGCACATATTTCACACGCCATTGCCATGACCTGTATCTGATACCTGACACGGCGATTATCTTCCATTATTTGTGCCTTCACCTCAGGTTTCATGCCAGTGCTCGGATTTCACATTTGTATGACAGCCATTATAACTATCACGTTCTGCTTATTTTACAAGGTTACTTTGAATACTAAACTACGAGTGGCTGTATCATTGTTTGACTGGGAAACAGAAAAAGCATACCACATTTTGATTGAAATACCTCATGCAAACAGGCGCCTAGATGGTTCAAGACAGGCATAATTATAACAGCTGAGAAATGTAGCCTTGGGGGTGGCACTAAAATGGTGAATTTTGTTACTGATGTCACTTGCCGCCTACTGCGTAGGTAGGACTATATACAACACAGGGAAAACTGAGCAAATATCACCAGATGACAGGGCGATTACAGGAGCTGGACTCAATTTTCGATGGCGCATGCTGAATGGCAACTGTAAAGGTAAAAAGGTAATGTTGTCCCTGTGCGCGGCATGAAGGCATGTGAGGGAGAGGAGGTATAGCCCCACTCATTGCTAACCTCGACACTAAATGAAGGAAAATGTTCAGCTTCATCCTCCGACCGCTTTACCCCCGGGAAAGTCCGCAGTGCTAAGTGAATAGGAGGTTGGGAGGGCTCCAGGGTCAGTGTGGGTGCTCTGGATAAAGGTTTCCTGCTCCCGTCGGGAATTCCTCAGTCGTCCATCCCATAAACTAGTCACTATACAACTATGCTGTACCGTTACACTGTTAAGTATCATATACGAAATTTAACACAGCATTTAAAAGAACATTCGTAAGGTATACGTAAAAATCATATTAAGCCCTTCAGTGTACAGGTAAATAATTAATTAAAATAACTTTAATAGAAATGTCTTGTCTCCCCAGTGCAAGCTACATATCCAGCAAGCTTTAGACTGTTGCCGTGTTGACATCGTTCATGAATGTTAAAAATTACGAAGATGTACTTCAAATGTCATCCATCATGTTCCCACCGAGCTTCACGAAAATCTACAATTGTTTTTTTTTTTTGTGATTTATTTTAGGACACTGTAAGTATTTCAGACTATACAGCGCCGATGGTAGGAAAATTTGTGAACGATAAACTGAATATGGTTTGCAAGGAAGCGGTCATTGCCTAATCGAAGCACCATTTCGGAATTTGCCTGAAGGGACTGAGGAAAACTACTGGAACCTCCGTAAGGATAGCCGGTATTTCGGCCAAGATTCGTACCGGTTACCTCCCGAATACACGTATAGAGCGTTACCACAACACCACCCTGCTCGTATATCAATGCATATATTATGTAATATTAATATTAAACAGACAGACGGGCCGACACATCCCAGGCGCGCTAATAGGCTCCCAAAGAACGAACACTAGTCCTCGGAAACAGTAAACAGAAACGGTGATCAACCTCGAGAGACTAAAGCCTGCCAAAACATTAGCACGACGATAGGTTAAGCAGTTTTACACAAACTGTATGATTTTAAATCTTGTTTGGTGACCAACCTGGGTGCTGCTGAAATTTGGATGTAAGAATGATGACGCGGTAAGGAAATGGAACGAAGATGAAGCTTATTTTAATATTTTCCCTCATCACTTGTCGAGACGGACTCTGGATTCGATCCAGCTAATGGGTACCGGGAGCTCATTCCCTGATAATTCACACTCATCGAACACAAAAGTAGTAGGGAAGAAAGCATGGACTTTAATCTCTAATCCCCTCACGTGTTTCCATTACTTCTTGCTAGGCAAAGGGGCAGTTTTAGCTTTATATCATCAGTTTGCTAGAAAGACAGCAAATCTGTGAGAAAACTCCGTATGAATAGGTTACCAGCCCGCGAATCGAACCCAGGAACTCCCTACGAGTGTTAACTACTCAACGGAGAGATGTGATAATAATGATCAAAAGTATTTCGAAAGAAAACAGCACTGAAGATATGAGAACATATACCGTATTAACTACAGCGGGCGGCAACGCCTGCCTCAGCTCCCGATTTGGAGTTTCTGTATTGATCTGACGAACGCGCTATCTAGCTGAGCCCGGGATGCACCATATTCCACGCGCGGAATATCGTTTCCGTACAAAGCATTCCCACGTCATACATTAATTTTCTCTTTAAACCTGCCTGTTATTTAATGACAGGTATTGCGTGTATCTGTACCCTTCACCTAACAGGAATATACAGGTTAAATCACTACTACTTTAATGCCACCCTCATATCAGTTGGCGCACCCGATTGCCATCATCTCTGGTGGCACACTTGTAGCGGTAACCACATTGTAACTGGAAAATTCAATACCTAATTCCAGAAGATTAGGTTATAGTAGTGTGACCATCAGGTACATCTGGCATGAGGGCAATGCAGATACAAAGAATTGTACTGTATCTCCTATAGGGGAAATTTTAGTTTGGAAATATAAAAGTATTTAAAATTTGGTTCATAAATGGTGGCTTGATTTCTGTTCTTTTTTGACAGTCACGTATGACCACTACGGCTAACGCACCTTTAAACTAATAAAGCAATCAATCTTCAAGTAACACTGTGGATTAAATCATGACGGATGATAGGGACTAAATATATTGCACATATGATGGAAAAATACTTTGAAACTTTTAATTGGAAAATATCAAGGAAAGACACAACTTGGGAGGCCTATACATGAGCGTAACATTAGAATGAGTTTTACAAGAAGATAATGTATAACTGCCTCTTGTGAACACTGTCTGATGCAAGACTGGTGAATCTTCGGGTTCGAGTTCATAAGTATTACCTACCCAAGTAATAATGTATTAATGAGTTGGTAACAATTGAAAAAATGTTACAGCATCGAAAGGAATAAAATGATAAAGAAATGGGAAGGCCGTGGGAAGAGGTGGTCGTGGTTTACTTGAAGGCAGTCTACATCACTTCGACACAATGAAGTGAGTCGTACATTCACACTTTATCCCCAGGTACAGACTTCTTTTATGCAACTGGAGTTTGGCATTATTTCTAAACCAGTAGTGAACTCTTGTTTATAGCCTGTACATCTTCGGCTTTTAGTATTACTGTTGGGTGCCATGTGAAGTCAAGACGTTAGTTTCAAAAAGGTCATACAGATGGAACAGAATAAATGGGAAGGTCAAGAACTATAAAAATACTTCACCAATAACAATGGGAAAGAAGACTATAAAAAAGTAACGAGGAATATAACGAATTCTTGTTTAATGTCTGTTTCATTTTACAATTCCATGTTTCCTTCTTCCAGGAAAATCGGAGAGCAAGGACAGTCCAGAGAAGGAGAAGCCTGATCCCCCAAAAGTCAAACCAGTTAAAACGCCATCTAAAGGAGGTAAATATACACGATTGTGACTTGTCTTCCACTGGCAATATACCACGAAGTCATTCCATGTTAATTGGCTCAGTGAGTAGTGTTGATCATTCACTTGGTAGTCTGTCTTACGACAGGCCAGAGTTCGAGTGCGAAAACTTCTTGTGTCAGGCGTCAAGACCCCTTCCTCGAGGAGGTGGAAGGGGCCTTGTGAGTATGGTTGGATGATGGCGATGAAGGCTATCATGACATCATAAATGGAGCACACGCAGAAGGCAAAAGCAATCCACGATCACCTGTTTCATCACCAAATCATGTTTCCCCCTCCGCCAGGAAAGCCATCATTCCAGTGAACACACACAAAAAATATTTTCGTGTTTTTTAAACACTAATTTACATACTATCGTGTTTCGTGTGTAACTGGTTCTGCCAACCCCATTTTCTCCATAAGGTCTTAGCTTCGGGTATCGCGGTTTCATCGTTCGCAGGATTTTTAAAGAACGTAACCCCCGCGAATAGCAAGGGATTTCTGTATTATTAAAGCCACATGTCAAACAAAGAATTAAAAGTGCAGCGTCTTTTGGTAACAAATAATTGTAAAGTGTTTCAGAGTAAAACACCTGCAAACGTGAATAACAAAAATGAGGGTCATAATGTAATAAAGACAATAATAATATCAGAATATGCATCATTACTCACCGCAAAGGACGTTGTCTCATCTGCTTCACATCGCTAACAATTTATCAACATTATATATTGTAACTAGCTACTCCATGTTGGGCACTGTTTTGCTAAGACCAGGCATGAGTAGCTGCAGTGTCAGCCCACAAATACAAACACACCAAGCCCTTATTTTACGTCCCAGTTGTGTGCGTCCCAAAGTGTGCGTATATAAAAAATATTCCCATAAGAAATAATGGAATAGGCAGGGGTTAGCATAATAGAGCGCAGCCAGCCAAAGGGCGTGAAATCGAAAATAAGAGGGCGTGAATTAAGAAGTGGTGTATACTGGCAAGGGTGTTAAAGCAAAAAAGGCATAAAACAAGGGCTACGTGTAACTTGGTTGTGTGCTGCAACATATGACAGCACTCCATATTTTCTTGGAGCATCGTTTGTTGCAAACGTCCAAGATCCTATGTTCTCTTCTCAGGTTTCAAATTTTGGCAAAGTAGTAAAAGTTATTGAGTACCTACTCTAGGGGTTGATGGAAGTGGTACACACGCGTAATTTATAAATTAAAGTCACTGTTCACCACCAATGTAAGTTTAATATGCTGGTTCAATATGTTGTGACATATCTACAAACAGTAATTTTATGTCACAATAAACATAATATCTTGCGAGATTTAAGATTCTCACAGAAGTGTTGCTGAAAAAGCAGTCTTCTGGATTGTGACACTGTGTCACTGGGGAAGTAATTCTCGATGTTTCAAAGGAACTATGACCCTTCGAAGCATCAGAAACTACTCACCCAATCACACAGTGTCACAAGGTAGAGGAGGTGAATCTTCCACAATCACATCTTGTTCACTTTCGCAGTATTAACATTGTTCAGTCTAGACTCTGGAATTAATCTGTTGAGCTTGAGTGTGGAAACGTAACTACTAAGATGGTTTGGGTAAGTTCATTTAGGTAATCTGCAAAAATATACGAACATTTATAAATTAAGATGTTAATGTGAATTTTGTTACCTCTCTCTCTCTCTTTGGACTGAAAAGCAACTGAACACATTCCCATAGTTCTGAGGTTAAAAACAATTTTGGTCTTTTTAATTCAACCACTTTCATTTTCATATGATGCAAGCAATGCCCAAAAGCCTAAAATGATTTTTGGACCTGTACAGAAAATGAGACTTGTTTGGGGCTCTTGCTAGAGCAATTCTTCCTGTCAACAAATGCTTCTCTTGATTTCTGCACTCCGTTACACAGAACAAGACAGCAGACTCCCTCCATTTACAGCAAATTAAACATATGTCATGAACATTTTCAGATCTAACAGACAGTGAAAGTTATTGATGTACCTCTTCTAAGGAGGAATGCAGACCACTCTCTCTCACACAAACCTGTGTTACAATTCCCACAGTGAATTTTTCTAAAATCAAGGACCTATCTAAGGATAAGATTTAACAGCAGACTTTGGTGAACACAGTTATGGCTATGGGCCCCCAAGAGCCATGGGCAGGAAGAATGTAGTTGGCCAAGCTGGTTTGCCAAGATGGGATGGATCTGAGTACTAAGATTTCTTGAAGTATTGGTGACATTCACTGAAAACCCCAACGAGCAGTTTGTTGAACTTTAGCTCAAGACATTTTCTGTAAATTGCAAAAGAAGCAGAAGTGGACATTACAGGTAATGGAAGAAAGACAGATTGACTACATATTGAGATTTCTAAAGCTCAACTGGAATGGAGAGAGGCAAAAATATGATTCTACAGAACATTTAATAAAGGGTATACCAACCTGAAATGTTTTTTGCTAATATAGTCTTTGAAGTGAGGAAGGCTCTCTATCCTACCTCTACGTTGTCATTACCTTCAGCACCCCTCACATCGAGATAAGTCACTGCATAACATGGTTTGTGTTAATCATGTAACTTAAACATTTTGAGGGTTTTAGTTAGGCTTAACTATGCACTCCCACAATTCACAGGATGCAAGCTACTTGCCAGATCCCTTACTACGCATTTCTTAACTTCCAGTTAGTCGTATAACGTTGGCTCTATATGGATTCACAGGCATGGAAGTTGATGATGGCTTGATCATTATAAACAGTCAATAGATTTCTTTACTAAATTCTTTCTTTCTCCTTTTAGATCTAAATGCTATCAGTTACCATTATTATATTTTTAATTGAAGCTTATTTTGTTATAAACATATGCTACATGTATACAGTTTCAGGTTTTGATATACATTCAGTGTAATCTTCAAGGTTATGACACCATGCAGCCTAGGAAACGGTAATCCATCTACCTAAATGGATCGTGTCATAACCCAGAAGTCCGAACAAATAATATGCCAAATTCCTCAAAACAAATTACCAAAAATAAAAAAAAATAAATAAAACTAAGAAATACATTTTAATGAATGGTTCAAAACTTGAATAGGTATTCTACATCCCTATATGTGACCGCATGTGGATACTACATTACTATCTCCATGGCAGTTATTTATGTGGCCAAAAAATTCCCCAATTGAAGTGGAAAGAGTGATAAAGCAGAAGAATCTAACACCTGAAGATGCAGTAAACCGGCAAATATGGAAAAAAAGGGACTAAGTACCAGTAACCAGTGTAACACTGGAAAACTGTCATAGAAAGAGAAAAATCCCCTGCATTTTTCAAAGCAAAAGTTCATCATCATAGTCAAAACAGCCTTCCATTGGGATATGTTGTAATTTCAGCCCACCTGACACCTTCACACCCTATTTCCCTAAGATACGTTTTAATATCACCTGTCTACAGGCAGACCTTCCAAGTGGCCTCTTCCATTTGGGTTTGACAGTTTTTTTATGCAAAATTTGAGGTTCTCATAGCAGTGTTGATGAATATTTAAGTCTTCTGTGATGCTGTACCGTTTCAGCTAGTACATAGTCAACAACCCTTCTGAAATGCTGGCAACTACTTCCAGTGTACACAGTATAACATCCCAGGTGACCTAAATGTTCAAATTTCATATACATTTCTCACATGCCCCCTGCATGCCATATATCCAACCACTTCCTCCTCATTACCCTAACTATATTAGGCACAGAACATGAATGATGGTACTTACAGATTTAAATATTTTTAAAGGATGTGATGTAATGCAGTATCATCTACCAGCCTACATGGTGTCACATCTCAGATGACAGTAATCCTCATAGTCACTACTGTGAGAACCTCAGATCTCACATTTCAAACTCAAGTACTGAATTTTAATGTTGTGTCAGATTAAAACTGGGGCTAGTCTTGGCTCAAAGTGTAGCTTAATAGAGTAGTACTACAAAGGTGCGCAAAACAACATGTACAGACTGAAGTCTGAAAGTTCTCAAGACAGTCATAATGCTGTATTCAAGCATGTTACATTGTGTAAGACCATGATGGTAACACTAGAACCACAAATGTCACTTCATCCACCTGACCGCAAGTTCTGCAACTCCTGTCAGGCAGGCAAAATTTTCTTTTGTGGGTCTTCTGTACCAGATCCATCACAAATAGTAAGCTAAGTACCACTACATACAGATTATGAATAGTGGTTTTGGCTGTTATTTGAACATTTACTGTACTTATTCCCTCTGTTATTAATTCATGTCTCTTTCTCTCTTATGTTATTAATTGATGTATCTTGTTTTGTTTTATTAATAATTCATGACTTGCTTTCTTTTATTAACTCAAGTCTTGGTTTGTTTTTCTACTAATTAAAAGTCTCTCACTTTGTTTTATTACAAATTCACCTATCTTACTGTGTTTCATTATTGATGTCTCTTGCTTTGTTTCCAGAGCCTGGATCAAAGTGCACTACAAAGGAGCTGCAGCAGTAACAGTCCATCATGGGAGTAGAACCAGAAATGCTATCACAATAGCCATCCATAGATGAACAATCTACACTTTCACCAAGAGTTAAAAATTAAACACTAGAAATATAAACATGCAATAGGATGAATGGAACTTTTTTCAAGAACATAAAATCTAATGAATCAGTTATGAATTGATTAATAGTTAATGATCACTAGATGATCTACAGAACAATGATTTAGTTCACGACAATTTGCTGTGAAAGACTTCAAAGCATTTAGGGTTACAGGTCATGGCTTGCACTTTCTTAGAAATTGTAAAATATGATTTTATTAACACGGATAAGAAATTGTTGTACTGCTAACTCAGTCCTCAGGCAATGAACTGCTTGCTCACTGAAAACACAGTTCTTAGACAAGATCCCATAACACTCTATGTTAATAAATTACAACACTTAAATATTTTGATGTGCAAAAAATAAGTAAACTAGCTTGCAGTTTTATATTATTTATATTATTACAGAATTTGTAGCTTGCAGTGTTCATTAATACCACAGAATTAAACTCAAAAAATGCATATGAAACATTTAAATCATATTGAGAAAAAATATGATGAAACCACTGATAAAGATGAATGCCCACTATCACTTCCCAGATCCTGGCAAAAACTGCTAACTTTTCCCAATATGAGTCAAGAAAAAACACAGTACAAACAAGATTGACTGCTCTATATTATAAGATATGCTGAAAGTGTTGTGCATGCAGCATACACACTGCATTGTTTAAATAAGAAATTCACCCAAAGAAGTTCTTCCTGAGAAACTATGAAAATGTCTCTTCATATGTTTTCCTTGAACTCTTATTGCATATGAGGGTTTCATTCTGAAGACTCTGTCCTTCAAATTACCCCATAAATAAAAGTCTCATAAAGTAAGATGAGACAAATCTGCTGGTCATAAACCACGATGTATTATTGTCACCAAACACCCCCTTCAAAAGCCATTAAAGAATGGTCTGCGGTGTTTTCTGTGGTGATTTTTGTAACTCATCCCTATTTTGTCTACTTTTTTTCAGTAAGCACACAATATGTTTTGGCAGGTTTCTTGTCTTGAAGTGACCGAACAGAACTGACTTTTTAAATAAGTTTATGAATGCCTCTTGTGCTTCAAGCCCTGATTCTGAGAAATTTATCATATTTTCTCCAAAACATTCTAGCAAAATCACATTTCACACACAATTCATACAGAAAAAACATGGCGATCAACAGTATGTGAAACCATATTCACCCACAATAACTAGTACTTCACACAATGTCAGACACAGTTGTGTGAATAAGTTTAGTGGCAACTGTTGTTACCAGCACACAGAACAATAACCAGTATTTAACACAATGTTAGACACAGCTGCACTCTTATGTGAATAGTTCTAATGGCAACTGCTGTTAGTGCTCACGACTGAATCATTTGGCCACTATGGGGTGGCAGGAAATGACAGCTGCATTCAACTTCATCAGGGGACACATTGTGTACACAAAAACATGTAGTATATATACCCTGTTCCAAGTTGTTGATACACAATTTTCTCTAGCACCTGCATAAAATATGTGTTTTAAAGTAACATGCTTGAAGTTTAGAGATTTCCATAAATCTCCCCATGAAACTAAAGTATCCATCTCTACATCTTCTTCATTGCTATGCATGGTTCTTTCATATGTTGCTCAGTCTGAGGCTTCTGTAAATTCCAGGTTTCATGCATAAATATTATTCAATGAAGATATCAAAAACTGTGTACAGCAAGTTTGAAAGGAATGCTGAAAATTAAAATTAAAATACCAAGAAAAAGACACCTACGAGCACTTCTGGAAGATTTCCATTTTTCCATTACAAAATGGAATAGGGTAAACTATAACAAATGCTATTGACTGTGTTCAGGAAAATACCAGATCATTTAATGTGTGTAAAATCACTGCAACTGTTGCTTTTTACAACAATTACTTGTGTGCTGAATATGTAAGTACTGATTATTAACCAACATCAAGGCAAACATGTGTCATAAAAAAAAACCAGGTACTGACCGTAATAGTGGCAGGAATAACTCAAAATATACAACCTTATGAGAACAGACTGTCTTGTCTTATGAGGTGTTACTTCCAATGACACCACCCATGACAAGTCAGGTTTTCTGTTTCACTTCCCACATTGGACTGTAATGTGGATATGTTCCTTTCATGAGATAGTAAGAAAAGCAATTCATACTTCTCTTGTTCAAGTAAAAGTTCTAATCCCTCCCTTGTCACAAACAAAAATGGCAGGATTAAATGTGCTTCAATAATAATGTACTCCATTTTTACATAGATGGAGCTTTACTTGCCAAACATACTAGCTTTCTTGCAACTGTCTGCTTCTCTCAAAATACACATGGTCAGTCCATTACACTTTAAAGGCAGCACTGATTTTTTGTGCTTTCGCAGTGAAGTGAAGTTTGTCTTAGTAGAGAGTGGATAATCCTGCCTTTGTGAAGTATACAAATGAATAAATGCTTAAAACCACTATTCTGTTAAGAACTGTAATGCTTTTACCATAACTGAACTGGTCTATTGATTCCATTAGTGGTCTAGGATACTTCTGTGTATTTGTTTCCTCCCATACAATCCAACAGACAATTTAACCCTCCAATTCCCATCGTTAAACTAATGTTTGCTTTCCGACCATTCTATGTTTTTTGTTGTGTATGACTATCACATTTGTGAATGTGAAAGGTTTTTTTTGAAAACGTCCATGTAGTATGGACAGTAGAAGTGTGTCACCTGCAGGCGACACTGGGAATAAGCATTGCACTTAACGTATGATCCAGTATTTACTGGGTAATGGATAAAGTGTCAGAGCACAAGGCATAGAAACACATCTGTTAACTTGAGAGATTCATTATCTGCATCATTACATCATTTATATGATTAACATTACTTGCTTTTCCCTTGTGTGTGTCTCATTTCTGGGTATGCAACTCATACCAGCAATGTACGTGCAGGCCCACCTGACACTTTTGGCACTTTAACCCTCATCCTTTGATGCACATTCAGCACCTTCTCTCAGAACAGTCTACTCCTGCATGCTGCTCCAGATTTTGCCTTACTTCTCGGGGCACTGGGATACCCATTGGAGCATTATTGCCTTCTTTCTTTGGTGGCTGCCCGAAAAGGCCGCAATACGTCTTGACAACTGCTCTTCGAAATTGGCAGTATTTGAAGTCCTTACCTGCATCTGAATTTTTCACTAAATGCCAAGCATTTTGGCAGACAGTCTCAATTCCAAATGTAAAAAGAGGAAACCACCACTTCTTACTTCTCAGTACCACTCGAAAACAGTCAACAGTTTCATCAAACCGGTCGACACCTCCTGTACACTCATTGTATTTTTGGATAACATATGGAGAGTACACTTGTATTTTCATCCTTTTGCCATATGCTGTACCAATTCTCTCCGCTTTACATGCTGGAGTGACGCCATAGCAGTTTGAGGCTACAGCTGCAACACTGTTGTCGCTCTGTTTTACCATGAAAACATCCTTGTGCGCTTTGAAGGACGTGCCTCGTTTCTCCTTTTTCAGTAAAGGTGTGCTTTGCAAGGGACATTTCTGAGACAGTTTTCATGAATAGTACTTTTCCTTCAAAACCCTTTACACCCTAATGAAAACGGGCAAACTTGTAAAAAAGTTGTCAAAATAGGCATCGTATGGCCCCAGATGCTTTGGAAGGCGCGATGATAATTCCAATACATCAGCAGCTCCAAGGCCCAGTTGATCTTTATCTGGCAGGGCTGCTGGAATTAGCTCGTGACTACTCTTTCATCAGTACTTCATCTATGTTTCTTCTTCCAGACCTGCCTGTAGAGTATTTTCATGAGCTGACCATTTCGTGGGTTTGCGGGCTACAGTTTTTGGTTTCTTCTTGCAATACGGAAGATTGGAGTCACGTTCCTCACATACTTGCAGGGTATTGGGTTCTTTCTCATATGGATCTTTGAAATCATAAGACTCTGATTTCAAGTTCACCTCTATATTTGTTCTCAGTACACTCTGAGGGAGACAGTTGATTTCCCTGTCCACTTCATCTCCACTCTCTTCATCAGTCTGCTCCCCATCTTCAGGCAGAATCACAGTTAGGTCCTCGCCGCCAACAAGTTTATTCAAAATCTCCATTATTTTGTGAACTTCCAGATTAAAGAAAAAAGGAGAAAGAACATCAACACTGTTTGACAAAAATAAACACTCATCTACATTACAGGAAAATAAATCATCAAGAAGTGTGAAATGTAACCTATATTTTCCAGTGTCACCTGCAGGTGACATCATGAAATTGCATAATGATATATCTATATATCAAGGTCTTCTGCTCCTAAGTTATGTCATCAATATATTACCAAAAGGTTTAGGTGTGAGACTGCGCAAGCACTATTAAATTTCACTTGCCTTTTCACACCATTTTTCTGAATTGAATTCGACAAAACGGAACTAGTAACAAGAGAACGCCGCGCCATTTTGAATATTTACTTCCTCCTTCCTCTGCTAAGTTCAACTTTAGTGAAACAACAACAAATCGTTAAAGCAAAGATGGAGGCAGTGTGCTGCTCAAAAACTTAATGAATTACTGCACACATTTTTGTTTATAGCGTTTCAAATATATGTCACCTACAGGTGACAGTGGGAACTGAAGGGTTAAATCACCACATGACCCATATACCATACATAATTTGATTAACATATTGTAACTGAT
Organism: Reticulitermes speratus; assembly: GCA_021186555.1. Classification (NCBI taxonomy): domain Eukaryota; kingdom Metazoa; phylum Arthropoda; class Insecta; order Blattodea; family Rhinotermitidae; genus Reticulitermes; species Reticulitermes speratus. The sequence goes on from JAJKFL010000002.1 coordinate 22,202,798, forward strand.
AGAAATTTCAGCAGAAATCACTGGATCAGTTACATTAGTATATTCTGGTTTGAAGTCATTTTCCAAAATAATTTGGATATAGACATGGGGAAGGCCTCTTTTCTGCAATTGAATCACATAAATCACCAAATATTCTGCTTTTATTTAGGTCAGACAGAAGATGAACTTCAAGCAGAACACAAGCTGCACAAAATCAGCTTGCTTTTCAATTTTTTCCTTGAGTTTTAATCTGCTGGTAATTTCAAGCCATTTCAAATTGCGGGTGAACATGGTAAATCTATCTGGTTTTCTAAATTTTCCTACAACCACAATCACGCCCTGGAATTTTGCTGCATATTTCTGGGACTTCCAGCAAAAGCTGATAGAAGGATCACTGTTGTTTCTGGCATTATGCTGTCATGCTCTGCTCTAAAGTTTCGACAATGTATGATCACATGGTCTTGGTAATTTTCAACTCTCAATGATAATTTTCATGGCTAAATTTATGCCTATTCTCTTCAAGAGACAGATAAACTCTCAGTTTTCCAGAATTGTTAAGCAATGAAATACCACCTGAATAGGTGCTGGGTTAAATGGCTGTTACCTCTTACTATTATTTATTCTTACTACCGTTTATATCTTTTTTTAAGTGTTGCCATAATTGGAGTAATTAATCTTCCAGAACTGACATATAGTTTGCTCATATATTATATATATATATATAGAACATTACTTTTCATGTGACTGTTAAGACATGTACTTTGCTGTTTGCAACTACAAAATATTAATTTTTTAAAACTACATGCCTGAAGCACAAAATATTAATCTTTTAAAACTATATGCCTGAGACTATTTTAGTAATCCACAGTTAAGGTATCACATAACTGAAACAAATTCCCCTCAGTCTAACAGACTTCAACTTTTGCATTATACAAAATACATTACAACACCAATAACCAAGAGGAATATGACATTACATTTACTGAAGCTTTCTAGATATCTTTGAGTCTGCTCAAAGCAGTGCCAACGAGAGGTGGGGAAAGCCGATACACATTACCTAGGCCCAGCAGTCCGGAAGCAGGCCCAGTGCCTGACTGTGTTGCATATGCTTTTGTCTTTCTCTATGTCAATTGCACAAATTAACCCTTTCAGACCAAGCCCAAGTCACTCTGCCATTGAGAGTCGTCTTCCCGATTTAGTGTAAATATTTCCAGCCAATCTGCCCTTGCTGGGGGGCCCGAAAAATTTTTTTCACTGGGGCCCGTAACTGCTCTTGGCAGACCTGACTCAAAGACTTACATTCTCAAACCCTGAAGATGCAAAACACATATTTAAGCATCACATTTTACTAATTAATAAGACATATGGTGTAGAATATATGTTGTAAAAGAAAGGATCTCACTCAGATCCCTCTTAAAGTGCTGCATTGTTTTCAACTTCCCGTATTGACTTGGCAATTTATTGTTTAGTTTAAATTCCTGTATGCACTACACTTTTTAAGAGCATTAGTTCTGCAAACCCAACAATGGAGATCCAACCTTTGGCACATGTTTTAGTTGTGAAATTCTCTATATTGTTCCAACTTTGCTGTGTTTATTATTATATAGCATAGTATTTCCCTTATATACATGAAACACACCGTAAGTATGCTTAGAGCTTTAAAACTTTACCTGTAGGAAGTATAACCATTTACATTATTAATTAGTCATAAAACTCTTTTTTGTTTCACTTTCAGAATCACCACTGTAAAGAAATAAACCATACCTTAAGTCAGTATGAACTCTCTTTAAACTGTACAATATTTTTGAGTCTGTACAGGAGCATCATTTTTCCACATAATGACCCCTAGTTTCAAAACACTTAGTCCACAGGTTTCTGTATGCCCTGACAGCAGTACAGCCAGCACAAGAAAATTTAATCAACACCTTACCAGATACTTTCTGACTCGCCGACATAAATCTGTATTTCTCAAAATAGTTATGTTCAGATCAGAAATGTTTATATGTATTTCACTAGCAACTTAACTTCTTGATTGTTACGTACGTATGCATGTCCCAACACTAACTTGAAACACCACCATTTCACATGTAATTATCCTTTCAGACTATCAGTCTGCACTGAAGCAAATTCTCTGAATAACCACAATTATCAGTAAACTGTCAACTGATACAACTATAATAAAAATATTGTGCATTTGGTAAACCTACAATTGTTTAAGTATAATCAATAATGGGCATCGGTGGTTTTACTACAAAGCATAATGCTCTTCTGGAGTGCTTTTTATATGTGGAATCAATTATACAGGGGCCTTTGAAAGCAAAGCTAGGTCCATATACAACTAAAAGTGTTCATAATAAAATCAGAATGGTAAATGGGCACTAGACCCATGCATACAGAAGGTAAATGCTATAAAGCCTTCAATCATATGAATGAATGTATATAATTTTATGATGATATTTTCTAAAATAAAGGCTTCAATAATATATTAGACACCAGCAACAACTATCTGTCATTCGTCCTCCGATTCTCCAGTAGTACAATCCAAAATTCAAGAATGCTTCTAATACAGTCACAACATCAATATATCACCACTATTTGTTCACAGGAATATGTGACAGTATAATGAGGGTGGCAGTAATCGAAATACTGTATAACAGGAAATTTCTGTTCACAGACTTTCATGGGTGCTAACAGAAGGGAGCACTGTATTGTGGTTTGATTCTACATAAGCCTGCCAGTGTATGACACTCAATTCCAGCCATCTTGCATCCTTACAACTCATCTCCCTAAATCCAGCGTAATGTTATCCTTCCATCTCCTTCTGTCTTACAAGTGGCTATGTTACAAGAGGTCTCTTAAACAACATGCCATTCACATTCCTTGCTGCCCTGTCCTAGCAACAAGATCAATCCAGTACAACACGGTTAATTTCACTCTAACTTCTACAAACTAACAAGCTCCACATCATGTAATATATTAATGGCCTACTTCATTTTACTTAAAAATTTAGTACTTTCCTAGGCACTTGGAAAATTTATTTTATACATGGCAAATGTAATTGAAGAAATTCTTGAAGAGGATGGAAAGGGAGAGACAAATGCGAATATAATGGGAGATTGGAAGAGTGTGGTTGGAGATAAAGCACATCACAACACTGTTGGACCATATGGCCTGGGAAGGAGGAATCAGAGATAAAATGCTCATTGACATCTGCAAACGAAATGGGCTTGTTATAACAAACACATGATTCAATAAACCTAAAAGAAGATTGTACACCTGGAAATCACCAGGGGATAGAAGTCGATATAAATTGGACTATGCACTAATGAAACAGCGATTCAAGAACAGTATGAAGGATGTGCAGACACTGCCTGGAGCAGATATTGACTCTGACCACAATTTACTGGTTGCAACGATCTGCACCAGACTAAGAAAATAATAAGTTTCCACAAGCGAAATCCAAGATGGGATTCGAAGAAGCTATATGCTCAATGACAGGAAGTACACTATAGTCTAGAAGAAAAACTTGGTGCAATCAAATGTGAAAGTGGGAAGGTGGAAGTGCAATGGAACAATATCAAGAAATGTGTGTTAGATACTATGAGTGATTTGGTTGGAAAAGTCGAGAGGAGAGCAAGAAAGCCATGGATTACACAGAAGATGATCAGTAGAATGGATAAATGAAATGGAAGAATGTCAACAACGAAGAAGGAAGGAAGAACTACAGAAGATTGAGGAATGAATTGAAAAGAGCGACGGACAACACCAAGAAAGAATATCTGGAGCATATGCGACGACATCATAGAATTTCAAAGAACAGGACGTTATGATCTAATGTACATGAAGACAAAGGAACTAGGTTGGAAATAAAACCATGGGATTCAAAACACTGGCACTGAACGCTCTCAAGGGAATATAATAATAGATCAGAGACGAGTACTGCAAATTTGGGAGAATTATATTACAGAGCTCTACGATCGAGCTAATTGACCAGAACAACTAGAAATCGAACCTAAAACTGAAGTAGATGAATACGAAAAAGGCCCTTATATTTTGCAAAGCGAAGTGGAAAAAAGCTATCAAGGAGATGAGGGATAACAAGGCTACAGGGATGATGATGTACCTGGGGATGTACTCAAATTGTTGGGAGAAGATGGTCTCAGACTAATGACACAGCTGATCAACAGCATATATGTAACTGGGGAGTGGCCCAGAGATTTCATTGAAGTTACAATGATTGCCTTAAAGATGAAGCCCAAAGCTACAAAATGTGGCGACCATCGCACAATCAGCATCATTGCACATGCAGAAAAGATAGTAGCGAGGATACTTAGAAGAAGGATTGAAAGGAAGACTGAGCATGCGCTTGGAGAAGATCAGTTTGGATTTAGAAGAGGAAAAGGAACTAGGGATGCAATTGGGATGCTGAGAATAATATCAGAACAAACCTTGAACACAGATGAGGAATTGTGTGCTTGCTTCATAGACTGGCAGAAGGCATTTGACCATGTCAACCGGACCAAATTAATGCAGATCCTAATGGGAGTTGGGATAGACTGGTGCGAAAGAAGATTGATCAGCAAATTGTACATGGAACAGAGTGTCAAAATACTACTGGACCAAGGGGAGACAAGGAGTGTGAAGATTGGAAGAGGAGTTAGACAAGGTTGCTGTTTTTCGCCGATTCTGTTCAATTTATACAGCGAGTACCTTACCAAGGAAGCTCTTGAAGGGTTTGGAGACTTCAGAATAAGAGGACAAGTAATTTGCACTCTGAAATATGCAGATGACCTTGTGCTACTGGCTAGGGAAGATAAGGTGCTACAGGGCATGGTTGATAGAATAATTGAAATTGGAAGATGCTATGGAATGGAAATGAATGTGGAAAAAACTAAGGTAATGAGAATCTCAAGGCAACCATCCCCAATGAAAATTATGATAGATCAAAAGCAATTGGAGAATGTGGAATATTTCTATTGTTTGGGTAGCATGATAACAAATGATGCAAGGTGTACACGTGAAATTAAATCCAGAATTGCCATGGCTAAAGCAGCATTCAACAAGAAGAAGAATCTTTTCACCAGCAAACTGGACTTAAATTTAAGGAAGAAACTAGTAAAGTGCTACATTTGGAACATAGCTTTGTATGGTGCTGAAACGTGGACACTTCGGAAAGTATCTGGAAAGTTTTGAAATGTGGTGCTGGAGAAGAATGGAGAAGATCAGTTGGACCGATCGTGTGAGAAATGAAGAAGTATTACACAGAGTCAAGGAGGAAAGGAATATACTACATACAATAAAAAGAAGAAAGGCTAACTGGATTCGTCACATCTTGCGTAGAAACTGCCTTCTAAAAACACGTGATTGAAGGAAAGTTAGAAGGAAGGGTAGAAATGACGGGAAGACGAGGAAGAAGGCGTAAGCAGCTACTGGATGACCTTAAAGAAAAGAGAAGATACTGGAAAATGAAAGAGGAAGCAATAGATCACACCCTGTGGAGAACTTGCTATGACCTATGGACTATGGACCTGTCATAAGACAGACTACAGAATGAATGAAATGTATAACTCCAACTTCTAACATCTTGTGACATATTAGCATAGCAAAACTAGTGACTCATGTAGTGAGTATAAGCTTTGGCCCATGTGTTAAATAGACAATTAATCATCAGATTTTGTAGTATTTTAAAATTCTTGAGAAAGAGTTAGGGTAACATAGCAGCTTCTAGGGATACACAAACAATTTCTGAAATTAAGAAAGGAATGGAGGTCCTTTGAGTGAAGTTATAAATGAAGTAATGAATGGCTACAAATGAGCATGCAGTAAGACAACAGTGGTGAGATACCAGTAAGTGTACAATACAAGAATGACATGGAAAAAATGGGCAAAGCAAGAACAACATAATTTTTGAATTGAAAAAAAGTTATTTTAAAACTCTGGACAGGATCTATAGGGGTTTAAGTCACACAGTAAAAGTGAACGTAATAAATAGGAACGTGAATTATATAAAGTTGGGGGAAAAAAGAGGAAAGCATTCAGTTTTGGTTAAATTTATGTAATTTTCAAATGGTTATAGCTATTGAAAAAGAGGATAACTTCCATGCAGCCTAAGCAGATTAGAAATTGACCAATCAATTATCTAAAATATGCACAGAAATGGAATCACAAAGACTTTTTGGAGGAAGACAAATTGATTGTAAATAAACGGAAGCAGGATCTAAGCTCCGTGAGAAAATATTCAAGCAGAAAATGCTCTGTGCTTTTCCCTGAAGCCTGTCCATAAACAATCAGCGAGTTCAAAACTCAGGAGTTCAACTTTTGTCAATCTCTTTGTCTCCACCAAGCAGTCTACATGTCAACAAGTCATTTCAAATTGACTCCATGTTTATATTACAGTCCATAGCAAACACACTGATTTCTCTGTCTTCTGTCTTCCTTTACACAGTCTACATTTTGTCAGTGATAAATTGATAATATGTTTAAAATTTGTCACATCATATTAACAGACTGACTGGACCTGGAAACTACCTCCTGCATTCTTGTATTGTTTTTCATATGATTTTGCCTAACAAAATATGCAAGATTTTTTTAACCAAAAACTCAAACGTTATACAATAATTAACATTTTCTTAATCATATTTCTGAGATTTGATCTCGTTTAGTATGCCGCAATTTCCGCAGTCAGGATAGCATTTTTGATACAGTGACTAGGACACTAGTGGAATGATACTGGGCTCGAATCCTGGCAGGGTCAAACGATTTCTCCCTCCTCAAAAACATTTGGAGTTCTTTCCCGGGGTAAAGCGGCCGAGGCGTGAAACTCACCACTCACGTTACATATAGGGCTGAGGTTACGAATGAATGCCTAGACTCCCCACGTCTTCATGGCGTGGCAGGGACAATTTTACACTTTTATACTTTATGTATCTAAAAATAAATATTTAACAAACCTTGGATGTGCCTATTATCAGGCATACATAATATTAATCGCTCCACCCACACCAATGCATTTTTACAACGATCGGGTTGGGTTTTAGTAGACTATTAATATCAAAACAATCAGGCTGCATTTTGTACAGTATTAACAGTTCTTAGATCACGTACAAAAGTACGTATTTCTGTAGAATATTTTGCACTCTTTTGGGTACTAAACTGAATCACATCCGCATTTTGGTACTCAATCACATGCAACATACCTCTGACACGTGATATTATCCGTGTGTCCTCAGTCTTATGTCTTCGGTTACAATTTCACGACTACTAACACTACAATACCATATAAGTTAAAAGCTTTCAGTCACTTCTGTTTAACAGAAACGCCATTCCCATGCACCAAACTGACCGCTAACTCCTATCTGTGCTCCTATACTATATAATCTGTGGCTGAATCGTAATGGCTGCTGCTGGGACGGAGTATGTTAATCACAGATTATTATGTCTGCAATCAATAGCTGGAAAAGTGCTATAACCACTGACAAAACCTGGCGATCTGCAACATATAGCAACAGAAACACCGAAGCTTCACCTATTCATGCTTAATTAATAGTACTTGTTCCTTTCCTACTGGTGGAGCAGCAGTACAAATTTCGATACGTAGACCCACTGCAGACGCGTAATTAACTCTGTTACCTCGACAGTAAACTGATTGACGGATATGTTGAACCACATGTGACTCAAAAGCAGTGTGTTTAAAACTAACGTGCACGGTTATTCAAACTGTGGTATGGGTACCCGTACTGGTACACCAAACACTGTTTACTGATACCCGGCCTAAATACAAAATCGAAGTATAAAAAACCATCAAATTAAATCACATATATTTCCTAAAGTGCAGCATTTCTGGCAACATTATATAACTCATCCCCCTCAGCCAGTCTTTCCACTTTCAGCTTTTTTGTTTCAATTTGAAAATATATTGGTAGTATATTTAAATTCTTAAATTTCATTGAGCAGTATGCCAGCAAAAAAGTTTGAGAACCCCTGACCTAAAAGATATGAATTGGCATTTAAAGAATCAAACTTTCCCCAAAGAATGTGTTCCCAGACTCAGTGAGATGCATTACTTAAAATAATTTAAAGGCTAGATCAAGGTAGGAAATGTAGGTGTAATGTAACATTGTTGCACATTTGATCTATGCATCATGATATATCCACTTACTTGGTGCTGTCCTCATTCTTTTCTGGGTCTTATGAGTATAAAGAACTATATTACAGAGTTCGACGATCCAGCTAATAGACCAAAAAACCTAGAAGTTGAACCTGAAGAGGAAGTAGATGCAGATGCGAAAGGCCCTTACATCTTGCACAGTGACGTGAAAAAAGCTATGAAAAAAGATTATGGATAAGAAGAATACAAATAATGGTGTACCTGTGGATGTACTCAAATTGTTGGGAGAAGATGGTCTCAAACTGATGACACAACTGATCAACAACATATATGAAAGTGGCCCAAGGATTTCACTCAGTCACAATGATTGACTTAAGAAGCCAAACGCTACAAAGTGCAGTGACTGGAAGAGGAGTTAGACAAGGATGATGTTTGTCACCGATTCACTTCAACATATACAGCAAATACCTTACCAAAGCAGCTCTTGAAAGGTTTGGAGACTTCAAAATAGGACAACTAATTTGCACTGTGAAATATGCAGATGACCTGGTGCTACTGGCTAAGGAAGAAATGGTGCTACAAGGGATGATTGATAGACTAATTGAAATTGGAAGATGCCATGGAATGGAAGTGACTGTGGAAAATGCTACAGTAATGAGAATCTGAAGGCAACCAGCCCTAGTACAGATTATAACAGATCACAAACAACTGGAAAATATGGAGTATTTCAACTATTTGGGAACCTTGATAACAAATGATGCAAAATGTACACGTGAAATTAAATCCAGAATTGCCATGGCAAACGCAGCATTCAACAAATTGGACTTAAATTTAAGGACGAAACTAGTAAAGTGCTACAGTTGGAGCATAGCTTTGTATGGTGATGAAACATGATCCCCTCAGAAAGCAGACTGGAAATACCTGGAAAGTTTTAAAATGTGGTGCTGGAGAAGGATGGAGATCAATAGGACTGATCGTGTAAGAAATAATGTATTACATAGTGTCAAGGAGGAAAGGCATATCCTACATACAATAAAAAGAAGGAAGGCTAACTGGATTGGTCACATATTGCATAGGAACTGCCTTCTAAAACATGTTATCGAAGGAAAGATGTGCAGTGAAGACAAGAAAGAAGACATAAGCAGCTACTGGATGGTCTTAAGAAAAAAGAGGGTACTGGAACTTGGAAAAAGGATGCACTAGATTGCACTCTGTGGGAGAACTTACCCTGGAAGATACTATGGACCTGCCATAAGACAGACTACAAAATGAATGAATGTGTATACAGATTCATTATTATTATTACTATTGCCCAATTTCGATTTTAAACAATTTTTCTAAAGTTTTTGAATTTGTTATTTATGCTCATGTTTCACATTACCTTCACTCCTAACTTAACTGTTGTCAACATGGTTTTAGAAAATCCAGGTCTACCACCTCTAATTTGGTAACTTATCTTGATTATATAACCCCTTTAGTCAGTTCTCAGCGTCAAGTTGATGCCATATATTTTGATTTTAGCAGTGCGTTGACCTTGTGTCATATACCTTACTTCTAAGAAAACTTAGTTCCTTTGGACTTACAAGTACTTATGTTAGCTGGTTTCGTAGCTATTTAACTGACAGATTTTCGTGCGTTAAAATTTCTGGTATTTTTTCAGCGCCTTTCAGAATTCTTACCGGTGTTCAAGGCCCTGTACTAGGGCCTCTGCTTTTTAACATATATATAGATGATATATGTAATGTAATAACACATTCAAAATTTCTTCCTTTTGCTGATGATATAAAAATTTTTCGTGCTATTAAGTCACGATGATTTTACTCATTTGCAATTAGATATTGATTCCACAGAATGCCGGTACACTGTTAACTTCATGAATCTCAATATTAGTAAAACTCGAGCTATTACCTGCTCCAGGAAAACTAACACCCTTCTTTTGAAATACAAACTTGGGGATTCTTATATTACACGTACTGATTGTATTAAGGATTTACAAGTTTTTATTGATTCCAAATTATACTTTCACTCACACGTTGATTATATTTTTTCTCAATCTGTTAAGCTTCTGGGTCTCATTCGTAATATTACCTTTTCATTTTCGACTCTTTGATAGTTTATTGATTTTATATTTTTCACTTGTTAGACCTAAATTAGAGTGCGCATCCGTAGTATGGAATACAATTACTTCTACTGATGCTAAAAAGCTTGAGCGCATTCAAAGAAGTTTGTAGCTCTATGCTATAATTGATTCCTTTCCCAAGAAAGTAATGGCTATACTTATGCTAATGCTCTTCAAGTACTTAATTTACGTACTTTACATGGGAGAAGACATCAACTTGATGGAATTTTTGTCACTAATGTTTTTCTGGGCATTATTGGTCTACGAATACCCACTCTGAACCTCCGAGACTTTCCTTTGCTTCATGTTAGTTCATCCTACAAAAATTGTCCCTCCGGCTGGTGTGCAACTGCCTCAAATTCAGCTTGTAATCAATTGGATGTCTTCAGAAGGCAAATTGTCACACTTAGTCAGATGTATTTTATTACATTATTTCAAGGTGTCCTTATTAATTATTTAAGTATTTTTTATCTGTTTGTTTGTTTTGGTTGTGTTTGTTTCATTTGTGTCCTGTTCATTGTTCATTATCTGTTTGTATGTTGTGCTGTTTCTGTAATTGGCCATCTGGCTGTTGACTCGGCACATTAATAAACTAGAATTGAATTGAATTATTATTATGTGCATTCTCTAAGACAAATACCAGTAACACCAATTAGCAAGAATGTTGATGTCTTAATTAATGTCAGGGCCTCATTCTTGTAAAGAGACTGGACCACAAGAAGGTGAGGATGACTAGGATAGTAGAGGCTGTAGGAGACGCACCACTATCCCTTAACCCTGTCAAAAATTCCCCCCCCCCCCCCCCTTTGGAAATATGCAATATCTTTTGTAGGAAAATGACAAATATTAAAAGTGTTGCCATGGAAATATGAGTTTTCTTTTGTATTGTTGAGTTACATATGTCACTATCCACATACAAAATGTTGCTGTGTTTATATTGCAACACTTGCACATCAAATTTTCTTTGTGCAATATATTGTTCAATTATCTAGGGCCAGTTTGGTTAAGTTGTGTTTATTGTAATTATCTCGTAAGAATTTCGGAAAAAATGTAGTTGACATGAAATGTGTTTTCCTTTTCTCTAAAAATTGTATCTGAAACTTTTCTCCACTTATCAAGAATTCTGCAAGATATTATCACAAATATACTTAGGTCTTCAAGTAAAGTGCCAGATAGATTTGTCCACTTTAACCAAACTTGAATTCTCTTGACCAATTTTAATAAAAGCCCCCCAATATAAAATGTCATGAAAATCAAGTAGGTGCAGAGTTGTTGCATACAGACAGGATGGACAGACATGACAAAGCTAATATGTAGTCACTTCTTGCAACTTGAATGTTCATAACAAAAGCTGTCCCAATAACATGCCATATACTCTGCTTTTAAAATGAGTAATTTGGAATTATTTCAATTACGTGCACCACTCAACAAAGAATGGAACCACTGCTTGCACTCCAACACAGATCTCATAAACACTCTAATTATACGCATGCAGCACAGTCACCTAGCACCACCACAGCTCACAAAACATTTGCATTTATCCTATCCCACATCTTGCCTGGCAACCAAATATGAGTTTCATTTGAACATCTCCTACACAAAACTCTGCTGATAGAATGCTGAGCTATCCCCATGGCAAAACAGTTGTTGCCAGCAGCAGTGTACATGTCAATGTGCACAAATGCTAGGGTGAAAGTGTATTTCACAGATGAAATTATCTTATGTTTTTCTAACAGTTACAGCTCAAATAGACTCGCTAACAAATTGGGACCTGTTGATGTTCACATCTATAATGCTGCATATTACACCTAGTTTCAGAATACATTAAATTAACTAGCACTATGCTTTGGTGCAACTGTGATTCAAACACACTTCTAAGGAATTATATTCTGGTTCAGCCATCTTTTAATTAAAAGACTTCATTCTGGTTCAGGTTCACAAAATTATGCGGTGCAGTTCCTGCCAAATTCCTGGCAATAATATACATTTCAGCTGTTATGCACTTAGTAAAATTATAGGAATGGTGATAGATTTTACACATCACATTAACAATTGAACATACACAAAACAAACTGCTTTTGTAAAAAGCATCAAACGTAATTTAATATTTCGACTGAAAATTAAACAGAACCCAACCAACTGCCGATAAAATGCAGCATTTTAAATAATAGTGTGTTGTACTAACTTGTCTGAAATACAAGTAGAGAATCAGTGTCAGTAGTGGGAGGAACTGTAGCCCAATAAACCATTACCACATTTGTTTCTTCTGCACACAATCATACTGATTTGTTTATAATCATTCAAGACTTGCAAGTTAATATATGCATTGTTCCATTCAACAATGCTCAAGACTCATTGCTGCAACTGTAATTTACAACAGCTGAAGGCACAATGGCACAGACTTCAATTTCAATAAATCATGTTATATGTTTGTCTGTACCAATACACACAAGATTACCGATATGAAAATATGACCTGAAATTACCAAAGTCCTCTTCACAATTAATGCCTATGTTGTCAAGCACAGAAACAATGCAGCCTGAACACAGTAAGTCAAACAGTACTTACAACCTAGTGAAAGCATATCCATTTTGACATCCGGCATACACATAATTTAAAAACCGACCTGCAAAATTACTTCATGAAAACTACTGCTACTAAGATATAAATGTAAACATGTGATGAGTTAATGACATTGAACTCTGCACAAGTCAAGTTTAATTTCAAATTAATTCTTTCTCTTAAATCGGCTTGATTTTGAAATGCAGTCCAATGAGTGAGAACACCAAACACTTCAAATCCTGCACCAAATAGTAAAAGCAACGCAACCCCTCTGGGTCACGAGACTGATTCACATCCACTAACGACCCGGTCTTCGATGTTGTAAATGAAATATGTTCATCACCAACCACAATTTCCAGCTCTTGTCGACCCACCCGGTCAGGCTGAGGCCAGAGAGAGTCGTCTTCTTGCATTATTTCAGAATCGTGTATTATGCGCTTCAGCTCTTCCATCACGCAGTTATGAACATACGCCTCCTTCCGGATCATTGTATCATTCTTATAATTCGAATTGTTGGCGTACCTTAACTTTCCATCAGGTCGGAATTCGAATTCCAGGAACTCGTGTCCGAATTTCCCTTTATGTCCTACATAGTATCTGATGTAAAAATCAGTTCCAGACATCTCCCACGATTGTAAATCTGCAACACAAAATCCATCATTCAATTCTTTGACTTTAACGAGCCAAATGGAATAACAGACCACGTAGAAACTACCTCACCTCCAAACGCAACACTCCTCACACGACTTGCACCACAGATTATTTGCACGACCCAACGCCAAGCTTGCCTCCCTTAATGATTAGGTCACAGAACACAGAGGCAATTAGGCTCACAGATAGTACATACATGTAACTGATCAAAATGAACGAAGGCAGAGATCACCGTGACAGCATATAGATGTAACTTGTAAATACCGTAGCAGATAGAACCACTCCCACAAATGTTATTCAGTGTACAGTATTATTCTGGTCCACTGTTTTGTACTTAACCCACTTTTGTTTCATGACATCATCATGCGGAATGGCAGTTTTTAAGATGCGTCTCTTATGTGTCTCACGGCGTTATTTTCATTACAATGTGTGTCTAACTGAACTAACTTCGACAGGCATAGTTCGATCGTAGCTTGTGAATTAAGTAGAAGAGGAAGTGTGGTTCAGGTTTTCACTTCTGCCGACGATTCGACATCCTCATACAACTGTCCCGTGATTTATGACCCCTCTGGTGCAGAACAAGAAGCATTCTCACTAAATCAGTTACAATTTTCAACCCCAATATCACGAATGGACTTGTATATCATTAGTGGAAATCAACCATAGCTCCGCGCAACGCGCACAGTTCGACAGGAAAGCAGGCGGGTCGGACACGAATCAGTGATAACATTTGCCTAATCACGTGACATTCACGCGCGTGGTTTGTAACAAATCCCTTCTCACGAAGTAACTAACTAACTCCATGGAGCAGAGTCCTTCTTGAGAAGCTAACAGGTCGTCAGCTAGTTAAGAAATTCCCCACGTTTTATGGAACCCGAAGGTTTATTACCGCACTCACAAGAACCCGCCACTTGTCCCTATCCTGAGCCATATCAATCCAGTCCATGCCCCCCTCCCATCCCACTTCTTGAAGATCCATTTTAATATTATCTTCCCATCTACGCCTGGGTATTCCAAGTGGTCTCCTCACCCCTTCTCACACAGTAACCAAAAGCAAACTCCCGCGCGATCTCGGATGAACATATCACGCTTCACGCAGTCACATATACGTGGTTCTTAAAAACTACTATCCTGTAAGCACCATCAAGCAATGACGCAGCATATATCACGTACTCACGGATTCGTGGTTCTTAGATACCATGGTTGGTGGTTGTCTTGCCTGTGCTTGTAGTATCCGAGAAGCTGTGCCTTACGGATGGCTTCATGTATGGATGTATTTTGTTTGATGATTATCTATGTCATATTTAGCATGATGTATTGACAAGTTCTATATCTTGTGGTTTTGTACAGATGATGGATCAACGAACGCAGATACAATACAATACAATACTGCGTGTATATGGTCTTGCTCCGGTTCGGTTTGTGGGTTCTGCTCCGTTGCATTGACGGGCGCGTTGATTGCTTTTAAGTTCTAGTTTTGTTGGTCTCTTCGCCTTGTGCCAAGTCGAATGGTATGTTGACAGTTGCGGTATTTTTTTTCGTTGAGGATGTTGCCCTCTTTGTTGTTTTTGGAGGTGTGGTATTTCTCCTTATTGCATCACTGCGTTTTGGGCTCTGGCCCACGGTTATGATCAACCCATTGTTACGCCACCGTACTTTCGTACCCGTGTGCATACACTCACGGATCCAAGGTTGGGTAATAAAGTCACTTCGGTGATAGTATGGTACAGGTCAATGTTTGTGACCCTTTTCGAGCCGCGACCCATCAAGCCAAAAGCTTTGCCTTACGACACAGCAGTCAGAAATAAAGATAGGACAAATTAAACAAGAACATGTAGCGGGATAACGAACATGGCATTGCAGATGTTTAATGTAATGAAGCTAAACATATATGCCCATACCTACTTCTGTATACCCAGACTCCTCCCATGGCTCTTATACCTACGAGTTGGTCTTCGTGATCATGTAAATGTGAACTT
Organism: Reticulitermes speratus; assembly: GCA_021186555.1. Classification (NCBI taxonomy): domain Eukaryota; kingdom Metazoa; phylum Arthropoda; class Insecta; order Blattodea; family Rhinotermitidae; genus Reticulitermes; species Reticulitermes speratus. The sequence continues at coordinate 22,218,195 of JAJKFL010000002.1, forward strand.
GTCCGTGTTTTGCAAGGTGTTGGAGAAAATTTTGCAAAACCGAACGATAACTTTTGCCAAAACACAACGATGATATTGTTTAGCTGATCGATAGTTTTTCGTTGAGACTGGCAACCAGACCATGAATCAGAAGATTAAAACCTCAATGGCATATGGTAACCGACAAAATAAGCGCCATCTACGCGTGACCGCCCTACTAACAAACCGATGACGCGTTTGCGACCCCTGTGCCAAGACTATACTACCACCTTTACACGAAAGCAGCGGCAGTTCAGTTGGCCAATGGCCAACCATTACGTCAACCTTTCGTGCTATATTGTATTTAGCAACACACACTTAGTCATGTCTTGTTGACAGGCACATTTCGCGATAGGATAAGTAACAAGTGAAAATAGGAGTCTTATAGGAATGAATTACAATGAAAGAAATTACACAGCAATATATGTAAGAAGTCACATATAAGTGCAACAATAAGAAGCAGCAAGTACAACAGTGAAAACCATAAAACAATAACAGAAAATAATACAACATACAACGCTGATGATGATGCAATAATCAACATAAAATGTACATATCAATGAATGGGACATAAATAAGTGTAGGTTGCTGGTAAACACAATATAGAATTGTAGAAACTGTACAGTATGCATAACATAAACTTCATTATTCTGCTCCCATGTCTTTATTATCACCAACCAATAAATCAATGGCAACCGTGACAGTCAATGGTCTGTGTCATTTATTATAACATGACGGCCAAGACAACATTGCTGCTCAGGGTAGTCAACTTGTAGTTGTAGTATGCAGTGCATTTAAATTACTACAGATTTCTTTTCCTATCTGCCTCGCATTTTGTTAGTCTGTTACATCGTGTTTGTTTTTGTCATGTTGGTTATATATTTTGTTACACGATATGCAGTCTACAATTGAAAGTGTATCCATGTATATCAATGCATTTGACATGTAGTGTTTTTAACATTATATTGATGGATCCAACTGAATATATTAGTAGCCCATGTAAATGTGAACTTTCGTCTGCAAATATAGATACAAACGAAGTATAAAATCTATGGCCTTGGTCAATTAAAACTTGTATTTCATTAAGCTTCAGCTTAAATAACTGGTCTCTGTCAACCACAGATCAGAGGTACTGTGTGTGCTGAACCTTTCCCACACATACAAAAGCAAATGGCGTATTTATAAGGGGCAATGCCACCCAGTGACCCAACATGGCAAAATTCCACCTGAAAGAATATTATGCTGGTATACATACAGTCCAACTCTTATAACATGTCAACGGCATTTTTCTTCAATATTCAAAGCTCAAGTGGACTAAGAAATGTATGTAAAGTTGCGGCCCAATCTTCATACATACGTTACACTGTCACATTGTTTACTACAGAATTCAGTTTTTTTTTTGTAATGCTACAATTAGTAACAAGGCAGCATACTACATTTCAGAGATTCATAATGGCCTTCTGTTCATGTTCTTTTGCTTATTGTTACTGTTTTTGCAACCGCTCTTAAAGGAGAACTTACAGTTGCATAAAAATTTATTCCTCTTCCTGGCTGTAAATACAGTGTGTACTGTACCCCTAGTGTCGAGGACTGGAGGGAGGAAATTAAAATGGTCAAAAGTAGTGCTCTTTCTTAAGGAAAAAGTGGCAATATTTGTGAAGCAAAACTGATGGCCATGCCCACTTTTAACTGTTTCCTTCCCTAAGGAAAAATGGTACCAATAATGCATACTGCCAGAAAAAAAAAAAAACACTGGTTGTAAGAATTTCCAATCTTTCTAGAACTGGAAGTACCAATTTCATAACTCCATATCACGAACTAAATCAACAGTTTCTTTTAACAAGTCAACACATGTCCACAGATGCATTCTCCCAAGATTTTAAATGCATGAATAATTTAAAGACGACATTTTACACAACACAAGCCGTTTTCTCCACATCTTAGCAACAGAATTACAGTCCGAAAATTATGTTTTTTTGGATGTTGCATTATGTAGCAGCATTAACAGATCCCAACTTCTCAAAAGAATACAGTGCCTTAATCTTCAAGGACTGAGAGGTCCCAGAAGAATTACAATAGCTCATACTTGATTGCAAATGTTGTTGCCACTATATGGAGAAAATTTATAGTAGGCCTATGTAATAACAGTAGTGTGAAGCCATGTATTCATATGTTACAAATACAGCACTATGTGAAAATAGTAAAACAAACCATTCTTCAGTGCGTTCTAGATGGATTCAAAACTCATGATATGTCAAAGAATGTTATGCTCTGGTATACTTCTTGCATGTATCTTGTTAATGGCAAGATATCACATTACTTGTACATTTGTCACAAACAGTGATATACCATCATAAATGTATGTAGATTTTCACGTGAAGTGCCTGTCATTTTTGGCCAATATTATCCAAAATTGGAAAGTGTTAACAAATTTTTAGTAAAATCCCCAATATAAAACACAAAATTCCAGCTGGTGGAACCAAAGTCTTTCCATGTGGTCTCACAGACAGACATGACAAAGCTAACAGTCGGTTCTTGCAACTGCTTTGCAAATGTGCCTAAGAAATGCTGACCAAAATGTGACATGCATTCCTCAGTTCTTGATGGTATATGGGACACTTCAATTACTACACCTGTTTGATCTTATCATCTTTTGGTAACCTCATTATGCCTCATGCTCAACTTTCTGTTTCAGCTGATATGACACCAAAGGGTTTTAATGTCAGTCACAGTTATCAGTGTTGAAAGAAACATTGACAATGCTTAGTTCATACTTTCTTATATTATTTGCAACAAGACTTCATCATTTACAAGATAATAAATAAAGCCTAACATACTGTAACAACAAGATTAAAAATCATGGTACTAAAATTTAAATGTAAAAAAGGGCACAAAATAATCACAGACAAACAAAAATGCACAACATGAACGAGTAATGGTATTCATGTTTCAGAGGAAAATAAATTATTATACATATAAACAGAACTGTCAAAATGCCAATAAAGGTCACAAATGTTGAATGCAAATTTTACATTATACATATAGTATAATTACATATTGGCAAGTAACTGAAGGAAAAGTACAAAGTACATGGCAGGGGGGAATAATATATATGTATATATCACATTACGTGAACATAGTGGCTTTTGAAACATATCGTGAACTTATAGAGAAATTACAAGCAACATTCTTTCCGCTCTTCACATATCTATTTATATATACATCTTTGGAATGTTTAAAAAAAACTCACGCATTCTACAGCCACTAAGGCGAAGAAGATGGGTTCCAACCATAACTTCTGATCTAAACAGCAACAATGTGGCATTCATCTTTCATGAGCTCCACACATCCAGTACTTCCCCGGCATTACAACCTGGCACACACACTATAACACCATGTATTAAGAGAAAAATCATTTACACAGATAGGAGATAGTGTTTATCCCACAGTAATATTAGCTGTAGTATCAGCTACTGTAAGAGGGGCACGCGGTGGCGCAGTTGGTTGAGGCACTGCGCTACAAGCCAGAAGGTCGCAGTCATTGACATAATCCTTCTGGCTGCACTATGGCCCTGCGGTCGACTCAGCCTCTAACAGAAATGAGTACCAGGAATATTTCCTGGGGCGTAAAGGCGGCCGGTGTGTAGGGCTGACAACCTTACCACCTTCATGTGCCGATTGTCTTGATATCTGGGAGCCTCAACCTCCTGGAACCCTCAGGGCCTGTCCAGGCCTGTACAGGGATTGCTTTACCGTTATCAGCTACTGTAACACTACTGTAATATGCAAGTATGTTATTCTTATGCAACAACAGACAGACAATCTAGAATTAAATCCTCACTATTTACACAATACGATGATGATAACATTAATTAACAATATAATGTATGGCACTTCAGGTTTCAAACAATTTCCATTGCAGTACTGCTTTGCATTGCGGTACTGTTTATGAAAGTTTGTGTCGGTCTATGGCAGAAAGCAATGTGCACAATGAGTGACTAATTGTCACTCTTGCTGTATCATAGGCCATGGAATGAGATACTTGTATTTTAAACTGCACAAATCATCTTAACTGCAAATATTCAACTGAACTACATGTAAGTTACAAAATGTGATAGTCAAGAGCATCATGGAACATCAAGATGCAAGACCATCTTAGCAACATGGAAAGAAAATGCCAGTCATAATGTTCAACTGTAATACTGTAAGTACTGACATGGGTAATATAAGAATATGTTATATTATAATCTCAACCCTTTCCCTGCCAATGAACTGATTGACTTTGATCTGATACACAGACATCTTTCTATTTCATGTGATGCATAAGACTTACATTCAAGACATGGCACTACTCTGCAAAAAAATTGTTTCCTGCTTCTCATATTGGGTACAGAAGTCCTGTGTTACTCAGTTTTATAAACAGCCTGGTATTAATGCACAACCTGTAGCAACAGACTTGGCAGTAAGAGGGTTTAATTTATTGTTGGCTACATAACAAATAAAGGTGTAATATGTTTCATGCAGTGTTCAACCACCCATTTTCAGTCACTCTTAAAAAAGTCATGGAACTATGGATAAAAATAAAGAAATTTATTCTTTTATTTACAATTGCTTAAACCTTTGTCCTGAATACAGCAGTTGCGTAGGGAACCTATGCTCATAAGTTAAACTCCAAGTTCCAAGAATGAAAGACCCGTTATTGCCTTGTTTTTATTAAGCTTTACCCAAGATAGTCTAGGACAAAAAATTAGTTCACATGCAGCAACTGGAAGCTGAAGACCAAAACTCACTGTAATTTTTTCATCCCCTAAATATTAGTTAAAAAAATGTCTGGGTAACCAACGTGAGAGAATATCACAAGTTGAATCATTATAATATGTATACAGCAAATAGATGAAGCAGAAGTACTGAAAGACTATTCTCCTCTAAACACTGATGATTCTAGCCATGTGGATATACTTTACAATTTTCCAAATTTGGAACCATGCATATTAATACACATTAATTTAAGTCTGCCTTAGAAAGGCATTACTGACATAACTCATCTCTCAATCACTTCACGTATTTTTTTCTTAATTATCGTTATTATTATTTATATTAAAAGACAGACTCTGCAGAACGTGAGAGGTGTATGGGATGTGATGGACTGCGAGCCAGACGCTTCTTTGGTAATTTCTCCAGTGTCTTGAGAAGACAGGTAAAGTCAGGACGTTCTCCTGGCAGATATGACCAACACAGCATCAGGATATCCTGTTGACAAGTGCACAGCATATTTGTTCTCTGTCCTAGTCACAAATATCTAGGCAATATATTCAATCTTTCTTCCCCTAACTAGGAGGTTAATGAAGCAGGTGAACTGAGATTGAACAACTGACTTTCAGATGATACATGACTATATCAGCCTCTCCCTATCTCAAAATAAAACTGTCACTCTGCATTTTCCTCCTTTCTGCTCCAACCCTGAAATCTGAGGGTCATGATAACAACAGATACAATACTATCAACAGCTGGTGTGCCTATGTGTTCATGCACTGTGCAACGAAACATTTTACAGGAAACAGAACTGTATTAGTGGGCCTTTCGCTGGAGGTGATTTGTCTCAATGGGGCTGTTCAAGGGACCTCATAAATGCTTTAATTGATGCAGTACCCAAACCAAATACAGATGCTGGTCAACTTAAAAGTGGCACTGTGTTAAAGTCTCAGTTTCAAAATTAAGTGTATGCCTATGAAAGGCATTCTGATCAACAGTTTCAGGAGGGAATATCTTCTGGAACTGTTACAGAGGCCAAGAAACTCCATCAGAAACTTCAAGAGTTATGCTGATGCTGTCAGCTTGAGAACTTCACACATTTATCACCCTTCCCAAGTCTGTGTGTGAGAAATCTGGCTAATTTTGTTGCAACTGCTGTTAATATTTTTCAAACAGTGATCAGGAAGAAGTCACAAGATGGGAAAGAAATCCATATGTCCCCAACTTCAAAACTAAATTCTTTTTCATTTCTTGTTTTTTCCCCAGATGTTTCTGCCAAGGACATTAAAATTAATTACTGGATGAATTACAATTCACTTGTCTTACATGGACCATGCTAAAGATAAAATTAAATTTTTATGCTTCCTTGAGCATGATAATTAAAGGAGACAACTACCCCTTAATCAATAACATTGTAGTAATGACTTAATGGTTGTTTACCTACCCTGTTATGTGGATGGCTGAAACCTACACAGGTTTGTTCCATGAACAATCTTTTTTACCTGCAAGTGATGCACTGCCTAACTATCAAACACCATTATATGATCACAGCTTTTGCTGCGTAGGTTACTGTCATCACTGTGGTTACTAATGGTTACCGCATTCCAGTATTGGCAATGTGTGTATTACCTGTAGTGATGGGGCTGATAGAAATAGTAGTTCTTGTGGTTAAGAGCTATTTCTCTCAGTGTTATGGTTAATCACAGTCCTGATCCATTAACTGTTAATTTATATATTTGTATCAGTTAGTCTATGGTCTTAAAACAACAATCTTTGAACTGTTCAACTGTGTTTGTTCACCCAACTACAAAATTATATGTCCTGGTCAGCTTTTGGGGCTAGGCTGCAGAGAGGGATAATATTTCTCACTGTTTCAGCCAAAACCTTGATGATGGCAGATGTAAGTTTTGCTTAAACACTGGGAAATCTTCATTCCTCTGTGCAGCCTAATCCCAGAAGCCAATCCATCACACTGAACACCAGGTGTGAAAGCCTAAGGATTACAATTACAAAATTACGTCTCATCAAAATTTGTTTAAACATTTCTTTGCTTAATCACAGTTTTCTTTATCATCTGTTTATGCTGAATTTCATGTGGACATATGTTAACTGCTATAACAGCAGTAATGTGTTACACACAGATATGACTTAGAATTTTTTTAAATAATGTATGAGGCCTGAGTTCATACTCTGGATTGTTGTACAAAAGCCAGTCAGAAAATAAGTTTACATAGTGTATAATTTTGTGTCTAATGAACCTACAATTGCCATGACTGTATCACAGGAAATCATTGCTGAGTGATTATCATCTGCTTCCAGTACTGAAACGGATCTTGTCGGTCATCAATTTAAAGATGATACGGTAGAAACAACTCTGACACAATCGATGATAATGCAGGACACAGACTTATATCACCAGGAAATACATAAGCTTGTTCCATTATATAAATGCCTCAGGTGTGGCAGGGACTACGTGAAAAAGTAATGGGGAAGCAGTACAATTAAATCTGAACTGTTTCTATTTGAGCTGAAATATATGTACTGTAAACTTACTTTATGACAAATCCTCATAATTTATTAGCTGGAAAATGTATTCAATGCCTATCATTTTTGTGTCCTCATGCCTGAGGACGTCAATGACCCTGGTTCTGACTGAGACCATGTTTACATATAAAAGGTGTCATTATTATGCCAAACTGAAACAGCATGTAATTTATTCCTCCACATGTTTTCTTCGCTGAAGTCAGTTTATTTGGGCAATGGCAATAATTTGCTCAACTTAATCTCTTCAAACTTTGCTGGTTTCATAAAAAAATCCTCTAAAATATGGGTTTCAACCTAATCATTATCACCGTGAAACAGGATCTGTCTGCGTTTGGTGTGTATGTCGGTAATTGTCTCTCTGCTGGATGTGCATCTACTGCTAATGCAGTTTGTAAATTTGTTAGTATTTTACAAAATAACTTTTTTAAATCTAAAACACATTACTTGGCTGTGCAGTTGAACTTTCATTTGTTAACTGTTTACTCCATTTTTCTTTTCTTATTTTGACTCTGTAACAGGCGATGAGGCTTGTGAATCAGCTCATTAACAAATAAAGAATTTTAATGTATTTCTGATATTTCTGTCTTCAATTGTAATGAGTGCAAACATACTTCATAAGGCATAATATGCTATAGCCTCCACAGAAGGTCTAACACTTATCTTTAAAAATCAGAAGTAACAAGACACAAACTTGACAGCATGTAGATTCCTAAATGACATCACAGTACAATGAAGATGCTTGGATCCATGGAATGTATATATGTATGTATGTATGTATGTATGTATGTATGTATGTATGTATGTATGTATGTATGTATGTCTTACATATAGCACCAATTCAACACATCTCATATTTACATATGCGCACAATTTTGAAAATTTTATTGTAAAGCACTTGGTACATCACACACCACCATCAAATCAACATGAATGAATAACTGATAATGGTGTTCATATACCTACCCAAATCCACCAAGGTATGAGTGTTATGCTAGTGTTTAACATGGTATCATTTCTCTACACACATCACAGCTTTCTTTCTGAAGTGTGAGGGGACAAAGTTCAGGGTGAAGACCACACTCAGCACAGGGGATGGAAGGACACTAAAGGATGATTTATAACTGCATGTCCAGATTTGGCACTTGGAACATCAGGACCTTGAATCAAGGAGGAAAACTTGAATATATGAAGAAGGAGATGCAGAAGAACGCAGTGTCTGTGCTAGGTGTTAGTGAAGAGCAGTGGAAGGGTAAAGGTGAAATAAGAAGTGGTGATTATACAGTGTATTATTCCAGCGGTGACAGGGCTGAAAGAGGTGTGGCAATAGTAGTGCATAAAAGCATAGTGAAAAGTGTTGTTAAGAAGAGTGTGTATGGTGACAGAATCATTGCTGTTAAGTTGTAGGCAGAACCGATAAGTATTTTAATACTGCAAGTGTACACGCCAACATCGGAGTATGAAGATGATGAAGTGGAAGACCTGTATGATATTATTGAAGAAATTCTTGAAGAGGATGGAAAGGGCTAGACAAATAGATTATAATGGGAGATTGGAACAGTGGTGGTTGGAAATAAAGCACATCACAACACTGTTGGACCATATGGACTGGGAAGGAGGAATCAGAGAGGTCAAATGCTTATTGACTTCTGGGAAAGAAATGGGCTAGTTATAACAAACACATGGTTCAAAAAACCTAAAAAAAGACTGTACACCTGGAAATCACCAGGGGATAGAAGTTGATATCAATTGGACTATGTACTAGTGAAACAGCGATTCAGGAACAGTATGAAGGATGTGCAGACACTGCCTGGAGCAGATATCGACTCTGACCACAATTTACTGGTTGCAACGATCTGCACCAGATTGAAGAAAATCATAAGGTTCCACAAGCGAAAACCAAGATGGGATTTGGAGAAGCTATGTGCTCAACGACAGGTAGTACACGATAGTCTAGAAGAAAAACTTGGTGCAATCAAATGTGAAAGTGGGAATGTGTAAGTGCAGTGGAACAATATCAAGAAATGTGTGCTAGATACTATGAGTGATTTGGTTGGAAAAGTCAAGAGGAGAACAAGAAAGCCATGGTTTACACAGGAGATGATCAGTAGAATGGATGAACGAAGGAAATGGAAGAATGTCAACAATGAAGAAGGAATGAAGAACAACAGGAGACTGAGGAATGAACTGAAAAGAGCCATGGACAATGCCAAGAAGGAATATCTGGAGAGCATATGCGACGATATCAAAGAATTTCAAAGAACAGGACGTTATGATCTAATGTACATGAAGACAAAGGAACTAGGTTGGAAAGAAAACCATGGGATTCAAAACATTGGCATCGAAGACTCTCAAGGGAACATAATAATAGATCAGAGACGAGTACTGCAAATTTGGGAGAATTATATCACAGAGCTCTACAATCGAGCTAATCAACCAGAACAACTAGAAATCGAACCTGAAGCTAAAGTAGATGAAGATGAGAAAGGCCCTTATATTTTGCAAAGTGAAGTGGAAAAAGATATCAAGGAGATGAGGGATAAGAAGGCTACAGGAGATGACGATGTACCTGGGGATGTACTCAAGTTGTTGGCAGAAGATGGTCTCAGACTAATGACACAGCTGATCAGATGAGGAATTGTGTGCTTGCTTCATAGACTGGCAGAAGGCATTTGACTGTGTCAACTGGACCAAATTAATGCAGATCCTAAAGGGAATTGGGATAGACTGGCATGAAAGAAGATTGATCAGCAAACTGTACATGGAACAGAGTGTCAAAATATGACTGGACCAAGTGGAGACAAGGAGTGTGAAGACTGGAAGAGGAGTTACACAAGGTTGCTGTTTGTCGCCCATTCTGTTCAACTTATACAGCGAATACCTTACCAAGGAAGCTCTTGAAGGGTTTGGAGACTTTAAAATAGGAGGACAAGTAATTTGCACTCTGAAATATGCAGATGACCTTGTGCTACTGGCTAGGGAAGATAAGGTGCTACAGGGCATGGTTGATAGAATAATTGAAATTGGAAGACGCTATGGAATGGAAATGAATGTGGAAAAAACTAAGGTAATAAGAATCTCAAGGCAACCATCCCCAATAAAAATTATGATAGATCAAAAGCAATTGGAGAATGTGGAATATTTCTATTATTTGGGTAGCATGATAACAAACGATGCAAGGTGTACACGTGAAATTAAATCCAGAATTGCCTTGGCAAAAGCAGCATTCAACAAGAAGAAGAATCTTTTCACCAGCAAACTGGACTTAAATTTAAGGAAGATACTAGTAAAGTGCTACATTTGGAGCATAGCTTTGTATGGTGCTGAAACGTGGACACTTCGGAAAGTAGATCAGAGGTATCGGGAAAGTTTTGAAATGTGGTGCTGGAGAAGAATGGAGAATATCAGTTGGACCAATCGTGTGAGAAATGAAGAAGTATTACACAGAGTCAAGGAGGAGAGGAATATCCTACATAGAATAAAAAGAGAAAGGCTAACTGGATCCGTCACATCTTGCGTAGAAACTGCCTTCTAAAACACGTGATTGAAGGAAAGTTAGAATGAAGGATAGAAATGATGGGAAGACGAGGAAGAAGACATAAGCAGCTACTGTATGACCTTAAGGAAAAGAGAACAGACTGGAAAATGAAAGAGGAAGCACTAGATCGCACCCTGTGGAGAACTCGCTTTGGAAGAGGCTAAGGACCTGTCGTAAGACAGACTACAGAATGAAAATGTTCAGATTTGTTTAGATTTAACTGCTTCAGCTGTGGTCTTTATTAATTATAGTGTTACATTAGCATGCTAGCCACACATGGTCAGCGAGACATAAAAATGCAATGATGATGAATGAGAAGAGCCAGATTTTGGTGCTGACCAGTGGTCCACATCACTTTTTACCCTTCCAGTTCTTAGGATTAAAAAATATGGCATGTGTACCTCTACGGGGACCTGACTGGATTAAACCATGTCACTTGGCACATTTGTCTATTAGTCATATGCTATGCAGTGTGTGTGTACACAATGACTTCTAAGTGCTCTTGGTCTGGTTCAATGCCTGTACAAGCGATTACTTTGGAAATGTACTTCCTGACAGGGTAAAGGACACACTAGCTTCTGTGTGTGAATTAATCTAGGGTTCAGCAGTATTTGATCCCTTCTGGATAAGACAAGAAAGTTTTTTTTAAATCTCTTATAATATACTTGCCTTCACATTTCAGTCAGTTCATTTATTAGAACAGTGAATATAAAGCCTTCTTTTCAGAGTTTCACCCATTCCTACAATTTCCAGGCCAAGGAGTTTCATGACTGGCTTCCCACACAACACTATGCTGGTAGTAATGATCTAAATTTGAACATTAATACTCAAATGTCTGTAAAAACTCTGGTAAGTTCTGTTTATCTGGTCCTAAAGAGATGAGAGCAAATGGAGTTATCACCTTTTCAAATTTCAAAACATTTGCATCTGTAAGAAAGTTGACTGTATGGAACACCATTCAGTCTGGTACTAATTTATCAATGTTTTGGAGGCACCTGCTGCCTCAGTCTTTGGGTCTGATGATGGAGGCAAGAGATGCCCCCAAAATGTCAGCAGCTTTCTACCACACTATACCTGCTACATCACAGAAGACAGTAACCTTCATAATCACTGCCATGAAAACCTCAAATCTTGTGAAGTGACAACTGTGTTGACTTTACGTGCTTGTAACCCATTCAGAAAGACATAAGCTGTCTATGGCGGTGAAGATTCATATTGTGGTTTTCTGGGTTAACACATGTATACTGGTGCTTGAATACAGTGTTTTGGAGACACATACTGACTCCATCTTCTGGGCAGATGGAGGACATAGGTTTCTCAGAAATGTTCATACAAGTCTGTGACATGACACAGCATCACATCCCAGGAGACAGTATTCTTAATGGTTCTGTTTCTGTCTTCAGGCAGAAGGGGAAAACTAATATGACAGGTCTGTTGGAAAGAACTAGGTCCAGTAATTGTGCATCATTTCTTCAAACGGGCCTCCCATGCCTGAAGATGAAAACAGAACTAGTTTCCAAAACATCATATCTTGAGAATACACTCATATGATGGTAGGGTCCAAAATATTAAATCTAACTCTCACAATAACTAACAAAACTAACTAACCATTTAACAGCAGAAGTTGAAGTTTCAACACCACCGATACCAAAGCCTGCCAACAGACATGGTCCTAAGTCCATTCCATTCACCTCCCATCCTAACAACCTATTTTTCTACACAGTACCAATTAATAACAGATATCGTGTTTCAATATAGTGAGAATTTACACTCTGATCTTCTGGGCTGTCTTGTAGGTGATTACCAATGTTTTGGAGAAGACTCCTGTCTCTATACTGAGGACAGAACTACCCTGAATTCAAGCTGACAGAACACATAATACTGCAATCTAAAATCTTGATGTTATGCTCTAATTTCCTTCCCTAACAATGAAATTTACAATAGGTCTGTCCATCATAACTCTGCATCCATTTTTCCCCCATTAAAGCTACATATCCAACCCATCATTCCCCAATATTACAACAAGGTTTGTAAGAATCATGAAGTTTCTGATTTGGAACTATCCTTAACTAAACACTTACCACATCCCTCTTATGTCCAAATATGTTCTAAGCATCTCACAAGCACTTTCCATTACATTCTTCCTTCAACCAGACCACATTTTGTCACCAAGTGTCACAACTGTTGTTTTATATACCTTGATCCTGATCACATTGAGAAGTAGACAGAAAGAATGGAATGATAACAAGCATCACAACTGTAAAACTTTCTGACAATTTGATTATACAGAACTAAACCCAATCCAGGGAAAACATCTGAATGCCTACCCTTACACTCTGTGAATTAAAAGGTTATATCCAAAAGTTATTAGGCTGCTCCCATAACAATGCCAATGATATTAATATGACTTTTTCCAGTTAGGTAATGGTAGAGTATGAGGTATGGTCAAGACGTTCTTGGGCTATGCGTGATTTCAGGCTTCCACCGCGATGTAAATGAGATCTGCACTCTTCTGGGATATTATGCAGTGTTGCGTGGTAGTTCTGTGCTGTTTCGGGACAACCCATTGGTCCCATCTTCAAGGGTCAGGAAGGTGGGACCGATAGGTTGTCCTGAAACATTGGCACCAAACTAACACTCAACACTGCATAATATCCCAGAAGAGTGCAGATCTAAAGTTCTTGGACTGATTAAATAATACATAATACATACCACACAGACTTTATTAAACATTATCACCTCTGAAATAGTCCTGCCTGCATTAATACAATTTCTGTGACATTTCCATTTTCCCCCAACATTCCATACATAATTCTGAAGAAATCTGTGTTAGCTGCTCTGGCAATTTTTCTTGTATTTCCTCTACTGATTCAAATAAACATCCTTTTTGAAAACAGGAAAAAGCCTGCTGGAGAGAACTCAGGGCTGCAATGTGGCTGTGGAACCAGTGAATTTGTTTTTCACGAGATACGTCTGGATGGAAAGCAACGTAAGCATGGAAATGTTGTTGTGGTAACAAAACCAGCTGTGTTCCCACCAAAGTTCCAATCATTTCCTTCACATTACTACTTTATAAAGCAACAAGCCTTGACAGTCAAAGAAGACATTGCCCTAGGTCTTTGCAGTCAATCTGCTCTGCTGCACTTTCTTCAGTCTTTGAAATGATTCTGACTTTCATTTTGAAGGCTACTGCTTCATTTTAATATCCTACTCGTAGTTCGTATTTCATCACCCGTAATAATTAATTTTATAAAGTTCTCATCTGGTTCAGCTTATTGCAAAAAGTCTGTGTAAATGTCCAGCAAGTTCTCTTTTTTTGGTGAACCATGAGAAGCTGTGGAATGAATTTTGTGGACAAATGATGCTGCGTGCCCAAATTTTCAGTCAAAATTATGCAAGATGATCTTACAGAGACTCCTAAGTCTTGCACCATTTCTTGTATTAGTAATCACTGATCTGAATACCAAGGCACTGACTGTGTTGATTTTTTCATCATTAAGCAATGTGGATGGGCGGCCAGAACAATGGTCTTCCCATGATTGACACTTTTAAAATGCCTGTACCATTCCAACAATCTTAGGTGGCCTAACACCTCATTGCTGAATACCACTTTCAACAAATTGCTAAAGCAGTCTTTAAATCAAATAATTGTGTTTCCTTGAAAATAAAACATGTTAGGACTGAATGGACAACATATAACAGGATCCAGACAGTCTACTAAACCAAGTCCAATGATCTTGCAGATGTCAGATTTTAAAGGAAGGTTGTGCATGCAGTCCCAGAACTTTTTGATCAGTCTCTGTATACTTTCACAAGCAGTTTGCTTTGGGTATGCTATTCTGTATTGAACACATTACACATCATTACTTTATATGGCATTATTTAGTAAAGACACATTCACAATTTTTTGCTATTTTTTTAAAAGAGTATATGAAAAGAACAAATAGTATCAACTTCTGTTTCGAGCTTGCTATAACAGCTTCTACAATACACATCACGAACAGCCTTCAGGGAAGGTGCTTTATCAAGAGTACAAATGTGCACCTGGTTTTCAAAATTCAAAGACAGACAAACTTTCAAGGATGATAAAAAATGCTGTGGATAGTCATCTATGAGCAGAATGGAAGAAAATGATAAAGGGGTGGAAAGTTTAACTAAGATGTCTTACTATTCATAATTTACGTGAAATTAATCCTTACAGAAGATGTCAGTACATTTTATAAGAAGATTTAAACAAGTAAAAATCTCTGCCAAATTTGTTCCTCTTGTGTTCACAAATAAATAAATAAATAAATAAAAACACTGCATGTGTATCATTTTCTTGCATAACAAGTTCACAATAACGCACACTCCATGCCCAAAGAAGGACAAATGACCCTTTATTCTAAACATCCTGTTGTGATAACATATAAAATATATTGAAATAACCTGTCAACTACAACTAAATTTTTATTGTTTTCAGAATTTAGTATTCATTATGACATGTTTTAGCCAACCTGGACCTCTTCAGGTAATACACAACATATACATAATACTTGGGAGGATATTAGCAACATAAAGCTCTATAAAAATAAATGATATCTCATTTTTATATCAAAGATAATGATATACAGTAGAACCCGGATAAGAAGTCTTTCAAGGGACCAGAGGATTAGGGACTTCTTAAGCGGGAAGACTTATTAAGAGGGAAAGCTTATTAAAAGCCCTTTTCTCCATAACTCGTTTGACTGTAGTTACGGGCATGTTTAGCCGCTTTGCCACTTCCACTCGGGTCAAGGTAGGATTTGATTCCACTTCTCTAATCACCCTCAACTTCTCTTTCAGTGATAAGGCTTTGCGTTTTATTCCTACCTGGGTCATGATTACTGCAATAATGATAAATGTAATGAAAAAGTAACCAATTAAAATACAAAAGAAGACTCGTTCATGCTAATGACTGCAGTTATTAAACAACGTAAACACCACCAACAGCATCTAAACAGACAACGTAATGCACATAACTTACTGTAATTGCAACAATTTTCTGGGGTGTAGGATTCAGTAGTAGACGTATGCAGATAGTAATACACAGTAGCCAGCAGCAGCACCCATCAATTGGTTCAATTGACATAACCAGCATGTTACTGTTCAAGACTTAAAGCAGCATATTGCCGTGCACCTCGGTAGAGATCGATCGCATGATAGCATATATCCATATACCGCATATATCGATAGTCTTATACATCGAAACTTATTAAACGGGTAAAATTTCATAAAAGATCATACTCTTGGTATCATGAGATTCGACTTCTTAGGCGGGAAGACTTAATAAGCGGGAAGCTTCTAATCCGGGAAAAATTAACGTACGCATTATGGATTTTATTTCGGGACTTTAAAAATCAGACTTCTTACAGGGGAAGACTTCTTATCTGGGTTCTACTGTATAAGATTTCCTGTTATTGATATAAATTTTGAAGTTGTACACAATCAAGTACTTTACACAAAATAACCTTAAATTGGTAAAGGACAGAACTTCAAAACAGCTGGAATATGTATAGTTAAAAATTTATAACAACAACATAAACTCCTATATACTTTTATCCTTTATATAAAAATGAGATCTCATTTCTTTTTATAGAACCTTCCGTTTCTAGTATTCTCTCAGCTATTTTGTACATATTGTGTATTACCTGATGATGGCCAGTTTGGCTGAAACAAATACTAAATTCTTAAAAAAATAAAAGTTTAGTTGTGATTGATGGGTTACTTCAATACAGTTTAAGGGCAAATGAGTTGAATCAAATGTCAAGAATACATTGATCATTTCCACTTTCAATTATGATGGGACTGTACAACACAATTCGTCCTCCAGGCCAACAGCAAACTGGTAGTACCACACAGATGTGATACAGCATCTGTGGGAAAAGTCTTCAGAAATGGCAAAATGGAGACTGATTGGTTCATCTGACCAGTGCACCCACTCTGACTGCCCTGCAAGTCTAATATTACATGGCCAAGAATAAAATGGTTGGAGGCCCATACCCACACTTACTCTTCAGCCCCTAGCCCCTGCAACTTCTTCCTGTTTCCATAAATAAAAGTGAAGCTCAAAGGGGAGAGGTTAATGACTGGAGCTACATCAAAATTTGCAGCATGCTGAGAGGTTGAGAGCAATTTTGTCTGCCAGGCCCAACTGTGTAGGGTTTGGCGGTACCATTAGCCTCTGGATGGGGACTAATCCTGACCTCAAAATATAGCACTTCATTAATTCTTAATCATTATTTTTAACACAACATGATGGACAAAGTCCACGATGTAAATAATTTGACACGAGAAAGTGTCTGACATGCTTCCCACAATGGCAGAATCATTTGGTTCAGTGTCTTAACTTCCACAGGGAGTAATTAAAAGAGGATATGATATAAAATTTGGCCACTTAAACCTTTACTTACTTAAAAATTATCACAAATTTTGGGTACCATCTTTTACACCACCATTTGCAGCTTTGCCAAAGACTAATACTATCTTATTATAATAATGCAATTTAAAATATTAACAGACTATAAAATAGTCCCAATAAAGATGAATTTTATAAACATAAACCCTTAACTCCTCACCTTTACATCTCTGGATGCTTGAAGATTTGCCAGTGACTGCTTCATTCCCACACCCACTTGCCAGATAATGGCTTCTGGAGGCTGGGCCTTCAATGGCCATTCCCCACAAAGTAATTCATACCACACAGTTCTAAAATAAATACAAACACACCATGTGTAATGTATTCTCTACACAATGTTTTCAGTTTCAACTGTAAATTTCACAGAACAAATAAACTGAAATGTACTGCCTTTAAAATTCTGAAACGAATGAAGACAACATACAAAATGCAAAAAATAACACAGAGTAAAACCTTTTTAAATAGGCTGTCTGCATAATTAACCACAGTTTCTATGTAACCCTCAAAATTCTATTCATTTACTGTATGAATGTTGTCATCGTCATCATCATCATGGTCGTCGTCATCAGCATAGTCATCATCACAGTTGTCGTCATCGCTGTCATCATCATCATCATCATCATCATCATCATCATGACAATCCAGCAATGTGACACAGTCTTCTCTGTTCTTCACTCTCTTTCCCCAAATGCTCCTGCTGTATCTGTGTCCACTTTCCCCACACTCCCTCACCTACTCTTAAACTTGTCCTTGGTGTTCTCACACATCACCTATTGAACATCTTGTTTAACCTTACGCTTCCGTGCGTGCCATATATGTCCCGGCAGGTATTTAAATCCCCCACTCTACTTTGCTGCTTACGCCCTGATTCAGGTAGGCAAAGTGTATATCTCCAATCTCCTCCACGTTAGAGGACATTTTTGACCTGCTTCACGTTCCGACCACTTTACCCCAGGAAAGAACCCACGTAGTAACATTGAAGAGCCTTTATCGATCTGCTCTGGAAGCATAAGGAAGTTACGTAACTTGTATTGCACTGCAGTGGAGTGAGTTCGTTTGCTTTCAGTCGACTGAAAACAACCGCTTGGTGAAAGCGCGATTCACTTGTACGAGAGTTTTATATCATATGGCTGAGCTAGACATAGGCGTAGTGATTCACACAAGTTTCCTACGGTGTAGTTAGCTTTAGTGAGGAAGAAAAACAAACAAACTCTACACGGACGACGGGAAAGTGCGATTCACACAGAGACTTGTAGTTCAGAAGCTACAGCTCAATGCGTATGGTTCATGAATCTAAAATTTTTCTAATGTGTAGTTAGCTCCAGAGAAAATGAAAGCAAAACACACTGGACTAGTCATAAGGACCCTTGTGTTATTATCGCAGGCAGAGAGGGTTATATTTCGCTGCGAAGAAAAATTACGTCAACCTTCCTGACAGAAGAATTTCGTGTGCAAAAATGTACTATAACTCTACTGTCATTATTCTAATAAAAACGCCAAACAAATCCTTTATATTATTTTTAAGCGCTATTTGTCTGAAAATTAAAACGTTCAATTATTTCTTGAATGCGAGAATTTCTCTCTGTCTTCTGATATTTCATTTTAGGTTCAAAAATAGGTTCAGTATGTCTGTGATGTTGGAGACTGTTTCAGGATATACTTCTGTTTTACTATAAGCGGTGTGGAATGCTCCTGCAATCAGTGACGCCATAAAACCTTCCAATGTTTAGACTGCTAGCAGAGGTTAGTGTTACGTTTGTGCATGCTTCAGATAAATAAACTGTGTTCATTGAGTAGGAGAGACGACATATCAGTAAGGATACAAGCTGACATTTTATAAAAAGCGCTTGCTAAACGCCTGTTTCATAACAGAGATGTCTCAAAGAGCCCCAAATATGACGACATAAACTGTAAATTCATACGAATACGGAACATTATTGTGTGTATTTAGGCAGTAAGGATACAAGCTGACTTTATAAAGCGCTCTGCTAAAAGCCTGTTTCATAACAGAGATGTCTCGAAGAGCCCCAAATATGACGACATAAACTGTAAATTCATACGAATACGGAACATTATTGTGTGTATTTAGGCAGTAAGGATACAAGCTGACTTTATAAAGCGCTCTGCTAAAAGCATGTTTCATAACAGAGATGTCTCGAAGAGCCCCAAATATGACGACATAAACTGTAAATTCATACGAATACTGAACATTATTGTGTGTATTTAGGCAGTAAGGATACAAGCTGACTTTATAAAGCGCTCTGCTAAAAGCCTGTTTCATAAAAGAGATGTCTCGAAGAGCCCCAAATATGACGACATAAACTGTAAATTCATACAAATACAGAACATTATTGTGTGTGCAGTAAGGATACAAGCTGACTTTATAAAGCGCTCTGCTAAAAGCCTGTTTCATAACAGAGATGTCTCGAAGAGCCCCAAATATGACGACATAAACTGTAAATTCATATGAATACGGAACATTATTGTGTGTATTTAGGCAGTAAGGATACAAGCTGACTATATAAAGCGCTCTGCTAAAAGCCTGTTTCATTTTCTACAAAATGGAAGCAATTCCATTAATTTATCTCTTCTGGATCAAATAATATTAATTTTTTTTTAACGAAAGCGCAAAAATATAAAGGGCCCACGCGGGGACAGCAGACTCGCTCACGCAGGGCTTGTGCCGTAAAGTAGGCCCCTTATCTCGATTTAAAGGGCAACTCTGAAAAATAAATCCGTAAGCTAAAGGTTAAACCTACCCAAGGACTCCTACTGCCATCCATTCTAAACATATGCCCATGTTAGTCATTGTACCTCAATTTCACCAACATTTCTTCTAACATTTCTGTTAAAAAAGTGTTCTAGTTTCAAATTATATGCTTTCTGATTTCTTTAAAAGCGTTACCATGTAGGACATATCAATTAACACACTAGCAGCCAGATGAATTAAACTGCTATATAAACCTTTGGTGTCAGAATTACATGCCCGGTGTGATGTGTCCTATTGTCTTTGTGGCACACTTACGGATCCATGGAATGGTGTGTGTGTGTGAATGTATGTATGTATATAGAAAGGCATTAAATTCTATCACCTATACCTGACATTTGGTGTTGAGAGCTCACTGCATGAGGGGTATGCCTGATGTTAGATGCCAAAGGGTTAAAATACCATAATTTGCAGTGTCACAAAATAAACTGCATTTAATACATTTCTTAGTCCAGAAACTCAAAATAAAAACTAGATAATTAAGAACAAAGTCACTTGTATCTGTACCAGAGTTCTGAATTTCACTTCATCTGCTTTACACAAAAATTGCCTAGAACAAGCACTCCCATTCCATGGAAGAGAATCTGGTCATCTGTTTCACAATGCCTTTTGCTAACAAACCATCAGTTCTTCAGTCATCACACCTTTCTCATTGCATCTGAATGGCAATGGGTAGTTTCTACTTGGGTAAATTTTTAATTACTTGAATAGCCAAAGGTGTCGGCTTCCTTTTACCAGCTAGTATAAACAGCATTAATATTATTCTACCCAGTGAATTTTATCACCACACACTTTGAACCTTAACATTAATGTTGCTTCTGCAATGAAGAAACAGGTCATGTCACCAAACACACTCGTTGGTGCACCCAGTGCTTGCAAGAAGATCTGTTGTGGTATCTTGCATGGGGAAGCCATTTCCAAGGTTCTGCTTGTCTCCCATCAAACAGGAAACCAATCTTTATGTTAACAAGCACAGACTCTTCTGTGTGTTTGTATCATCCTGGTTTGGACCCTGGAAATGTTCTTCACATGGAACAGGCACACTGTAGTTGTTTAACTTAGTTTCCAGTGTCAAACATGTACTATGGTAACAGGACAGTTGTCTGTACGTCCCACGTACTTCATGATCATTAATTTAAAGCTTGATCATATTTGCACACACCCCTTTTGATATATGTGATACTGTACAGCCTCATCTCAACATGATTTCCCATAATTTATACCACATTATTCTATTATGCACTGCTCCACTGATTTTTCTTGTGTTGTAAACATGCTTTTTTGACCTCAAAATAAAAAGCATGTAAATGCTACAAAGCACTCACAATAACATTACTTGCACACTAATACAGGTGATGTAAAATCACTGACTCCAGTGCAGTACTCTTGAAGTATACGAGTATAAGATAGCCCTAGTATTAAATAACCTCATTTTATAGTCACATAAATATGGTATAAAGTTTCAAAGTTTTGAATGTCTAATACACAATTTCCCTGAAATAATTTGGTGTGTGCTGATGTCCTGTTTTTTGCAAAACAATGGAATGTCAAATAGGATTGTTTAGCTACTAAAATCCAATACAGACTTAGGTAATTTCCATGATCAAGGACTTACCCAAATGCATACACATCAGAAGCCTTTGTGAAAGGAAGTTCCTCTTCATCATGTTTCTGTCGCACTCGAAGGCTTCGAATAATTTCTGGTGCAAGATAACAAAGCCAGCCAGGAGGAATGTTCAAACCATTTCCTTTCCTAATGAAAACAGAGACTTAACTTAGTTGCTGAACAACTGAGCTCGAAACAAAAAGCATCCACGAGAGCGCACGCAATCCCGTACACTATATACATACATACCACTGCATCTTATACTTTACTACCTGTGAAGAGTAAATGCATACTAGCTCCTGTATTAAAAGTACCACAGAGCTGTCCAACTTACACAGGATGTTCCATCAAAAAGAAGTCTTCCAGGAACGTCCCTTTCAATAGCAGCTACTACACTGTCTGCAAAGTATAACGCCTGGACAAAGATTGTGTACACACTCCCGAACTGATCCACTACTCACTCTTTCTAAGTAAAATACAGAGATCTTGTCCATCCATATATATTTTAATGGCTATACTTGGGCGATTTTAACTATGAGACATATGCATTACAGTATATTATTCCTTATAGAGAATAATAAGTGATTATATGTCTTCATAATTTTATAATTTTAATTTTTAACTGTAAAGGGGAGGCCTCCACTTCAACGTATACTTTTCTTTTATGATTTTGTGAGTTTCTACCTGATGATGGCCAGCGCATGCGGCCAAAACATGTTGTAGATAATAGAAAAGAGAATGAAAATAGTGTTGTGTTTCTTCCATAGAGACTGAAATAGTGATTTTATATATACGCACAACAGGATGATGATTCCAAAAAAAAAGTCTTATTACATCAGATACATCGTTCTTAAAGTGTTGTTTTGTCACGTAATTTGTTCAGAATTCCCGGCCCCTACCCACAATATTCCCAGAATGATCATTTTTGAAGAAAGAAAGAAAGAAAGAAAGAAAGAAAGAAAAGAAAAAAAAAAAAAAAAAGTGAAAGTAACACAATGTTTTCAAAACATACAGTAGCACCACACATCAACAAAGTGTAGAATAAAAGTAACGAGATATTTTTGGAAGGTACAGTAGTGCTAACCTGCCTTACCAACAATTGCCATCCCTCCCAGGGAACACCGCCTTAACGAAGCACTGTCCGTGCGGGCGGTGAGGGTTTGAGTGCCCCAAAGAAGCTGGAGGCTAAACCGGCGGTAGCTTAGCTACTGGTAGGGTCTCCCAAGCCGGGCAGGCCTCAGCTGAGGGGCCAGACGAAGTGTGTTCCACATCGACCTGTCTGAACCAATAACCTTTCCATAACATCCTTCCTATTCACCCAAGTCATGGTGTGAGGTATCGTGCCGAGGACTGCATGGCACTGGGGTGGAAAAACAGCAGTGCATTTACGATCCCCTCGGGGAACCGGGCAGCACCCCGTTGTATTTATGCCTTCCACCCGTAAGGGGCTCTGCGGGTGGTGACTGTTACTTCCCCATTACTTGTGGGAATAAAATGGACACAGTAATTAATGGACTTGATCAAGGAGTGGCTGAGGCTGTAGACTTGATACAAGTTGTAAGTTCTGAGCTGAGTTCTGATGAACCTGATCAAGGAGCAGCTGTGGCTGCAAACTTGATACTGAGGCTGTAGGCTTTGAGCCTTTCGCTGTTTCTTCTGATGAGGACAGACTGGCTGCAGGTGTCTATACGACTAGACTGCAGTCCAGGCGACTCTCGGGAGTGCAGCGGAAGTAGCTCATTAAAGTAAGAGAAGGTGGTGGCGAGAATTAGTGGGGGTGTGAGAAGACCCCACTCTTACTCGAGTATTCCACCTTCGATGAACCTGTGAGCCCTTTGCTATCTCTTCTGATGAGGACAGACTGGCTGCAGGTGTCATTATGACTAGACTGCAGACCAGGCGACTCTTGGGAACGTAGCGGAAGCAGCTCATTAAAGTAAGAGAAGGCGGTGGCGAGAAGTAGTGGGGGTGTGAAAAGACCCTACTCTTACTCGAGTATTCCGCCTTCGATGAACCTGATCAAGGAGCGGCTGTGGCTACAAACTTGATACGGAAGCTGTAGGCTCTGAGCCTTTCGCTGTTTCTTGTGATGAGGACAGACTGGCTGCAGGTGTCTATATGACTAGACTGCAGTCCAGGCGACTCTCAGGAGTGCAGCGGAAGAAGCTCATTAAAGTAAGAGACGGTGGTGGCGAGAAGTAGGGGGGGTGTGAAAAGACCCCACTCTTACTCGAGTATTCCACCTTCGATGAACCTGTGAGCCTTTTGCTATCTCTTCTGATGAGTACAGACTGGCTGCAGGTGTCATTATGACTAGACTGCAAACCAGGCGACTCTTGGGAGCGCAGCTCGTTAAAGTAAGAGAAGGCGGTGATGAGAATTAGTGGGGGTGTGAAAAGACCCCACTCTTACTCGAATATTCCACCTTCGATGAACCTGATCAAGGAGCGGCTATGGCTGCAAACTTGATATGGAGGCTGTAGGCTCTGAGCCTTTCGCTGTTTCTTGTGATGAGGACAGACTGGCTGCAGGTGTCTATATGACTAGACTGCAGTCCAGGCGACTCACAGGAGTGCAGTGGAAGAAGCTCATTAAAGTAAGAGAAGGTGGTGGCGAGAAGTAGTGGGGGTGTGAAAAGACCCCACTCTTACTCGAGTACTCCACCTTCGATGAACCTGTGAGCCTTTTGCTATCTCTTCTGATGAGGACAGACTGGCTGCAGGTGTCTTTATGACCAGACTGCAGACCAGGCGACTCTAGGGAGCGCAGCGGAAGCAGCTCATTAAAGTTAGAGAAGGCGGTGGCGAGAAGTAGTGGGGGTGTGAAAAGACCCCACTCTTACTCGAGTATTCCTCCTTCGATGAACCTGATCAAGGAGCGGCTGTGACTGCAAACTTGATATTGGGGCTGTATGCTCTGAGCCTTTCGCTGTCTCTTCTGATGAGGACAGACTGGCTGCAGGTGTCACCAAACTGCAGACCAGGCGACTGTCGGGAGCGTAGCGGAAGTAGCTCATTAAAATAAGAGAAGGCGGTGGCGAGAAGTAGTGGGGGTGTGAACAGACCCCACACTTACTCGAGTATTCCATCTTCGATGAACCTGATCAAGAAACGGCTGTGGCTGCAGACTTGATAATTGAAAGGCTAAGGGTTAGCACAATAAGCCTAAGGCTGTGGTGAGTCCGGAGCTAATGCCGATGGGCCCATAGAGGGGCTGTACGCTCTGAGCCTTGCGCTGTCTCTTCTGATGAGGACTGACTGGCTGCAGGTGTCTGACCAAACTGCAGACCAGGCGACTCTCGGGAGCGCAGCGGAAGCAGCTCATTAAAATAAGAGAAGGCGGTGGCGAGAAGTAGTGGGGGTGTGAACAGACCCCACTCTTACTCGAGTATTCCACCTTCGATGAACCTGATCAAGGAACGGCTGCGGCTGCAGACTTGATAATTGAAAGGTTAAGGGTTAGCACAAAAAGACTAAGGCTGCGGTGCGTCCGGAGCTAATGCCAACGGGCCAAAGAAAGAAAGAATAAGAAGAAGAAGAACAATTGCCATTACAATTGTACTCCCAAATGTTGTCACACATCATCCAAGTATGGAAAGTTAGCCAAGTGACAGAGGTGAAGTGGAGGCTTAAGTTGTAAGGTGGTATACATGAGACCAATGTTCTGCAGTTGTTAGTAGCATTGTCTCACATCCTTATCTTTGCATTTAATTAATTTCATCAACTAATGACTGTGTGAGTAAGTGTTAGTATTTCTGTTCTTATGTGTTGTTATACCTGTTTTCCTATTACTACTTTATTGTACATAAGGCCTACACACCGTAGCTTGCCATGTTGCACCTTACAAAGCAAGGATGCCCATAAACAAGTGAAAACAAATCTGAGCGAGAACCTAATGGATCAACATATCTAAACATCATGGATTAGCACCATCCAACAAGTTGTGTGATGATGTGTGGCTGGGACAGTAGTGGGGAAAATGAAGGAATGAACATGACTTTGAACCATTTCCAAGTTTTATGAAACCATTAAATCATTCTTTTGCACATACAGTATTAGCGAGCGTGATGAACAGAATGTTTTGATTATGGAACTGGTTCTGCTTTGTCTGAAATGTAAGATTTCCACTAAACAGTTATCAATTACAGATATATTTGGGGAGAAAAAAATTGATTTGCATGCAAGAATTAAGGCAACGTTCTACTCATTTTTTGTAGGCCTAAGGGGAAAATTTAAATTTTCATTTTCTTGTTGCTTTCTTGTGTTTCTGACACGTTTTAATGCTTTCCCTCAACCATCGTTTTTCTGAATTTATTGTTCTCTTTCAGCAGTCCCTTGAAAAACGATGGCTAGAGGTTTCACTGTATTTATAAAATATATAATAATATATAAAATATATAAAGTATTTATAAAATATAAAATACCTTTACAAAAATAAGCTTATATATTTTAAGCTTTACATTTTTACTAGGTCGCAGGCATGAAGAAGCTGTTACTATGATAGATCTAACACCTGAAATATACAAACACTAGCCAAATATAGGTACCTGTTCCCAAAACAGAGTTTTGTAACATGAAGAGCCCAAAGTCAGTGATGATAACTTTCCCATTTTCTAGAAATATATTCTTGCTCTTCAAGTCCTTGTGAACAATACCTCTTGCATGAAGATAACCCATTCCCTAGAAAGAAAGTTCAGCATACATATCAGTTACTGTTATAACCAAACACCAACCCAGCAATTTAGAAATCAGGGAGGCTGGATTAGTGTTGTTTGTAAACATTCATTGCTCATAGTTGGAAGAAATTGCCTATATTCAGTCTTTAAACATGTATGAAGCAGAGGGTTGTAAAAATCACAGACTGGCAGAAATGAGATCAGACAGTTACACGTAGGAAAAGGTAATTGTGAATGAGGTGGCTTTCAGCCCACAAAAACTCCAAATCCAAGCAACATGAGAGGCATAGGATGGCTGCAACCCTTGGTATGCTGGTACATCATCACACAGGGTACATGACATGAAGATTAAGTCATTCTCCTATTCCAGCCAGAATATACTGGGAAATGCAATGTGTGTAGAACTGTGATCACTGTAATGGTGGAAACCCACACAAACTAAACAGTAACAGGACACAGATTCATACCAAATTAATTCATTCATGTATGCTGTAAATAATAATCAGTCACTTTCTGCCAGACATGTGGATTAACATGTCCTACCCACAAGGTAGGAATAAGGGTGGTGGGAAGGAGATGGCAGATGCCTAACAAAGGGTCAGTCATCCTGATTGGCAAAGTGAGTCATTATAACGCCTAGGTCACAAATCACACAATATTTATTGTCTCTCACGATACATATAATTCAAACTGTTTACCCTTGAGGTATTAGATTACTAGAACACACATATGAGGAACAATGTCCTTGTCTTCACCATCATTTTAGTCAGTTTTCAGTTTTTTAAAATCCATGGTGTAGAATGTGAACTTGCCTGAGAAATCTGCTGTGCAACTATTGTGGTTTTATTCATGTTGAACTTGTCTTTGCATAAGTGGATGTGAGTGTACAGAGTCATGCCTTTGCACATGCTGGTGACAATAGCAAGTCTTGGCAGTTTCATGCAGGCACCCATAAATAGTACCAAATTTTCATGGCGAGTTTTACGAAATATTGCAACCTGTTGGCAGAACACAGTGTGATATCAGTATAACTATTTAACACAGTACTGTAATTAGAATATAGCAAAATATGAGTAGAAAATGATTTAATAAAACAAATTAAATCACAGTCAATACACACTATTATTAGCAAAACCATTCATTAAGACAATAATGTCATTGCAATTACCAAGGCTTAAAATTGTGCACCATTCTCAGCTCCCATTTACTCTTACTATCTGGATTATCGAAACTCCAAAGTGAAGGTTAACTCTCAATTCACTGACATACGACTTAATTTTGTGCATGCAAAATGAAACTATAAAAATAAGAACATTATGCTAAAAGGAAACATAAGAAGAGAAACTCAAGAGGAAAAGATCGAGAAATTGCTGAAGCATATGGAATTTTGCAGTCAACAATGTCAACACACTTAACAGATAAAGCAGAAACTGATAAAAGGAAATTACAAGTAACACAGCATTCAAATTTATAAGATAACTTATTTGAAAGGTTTTGCCATGATTGTGCCACCAGTATTCATATGGGAATGCCACTGACATCAAACTGAAAATGGGGATTACTTCATAGTTTAAATAGCTGCAAAGGTGTAAGCAGTGACATAACATAGCATCACTGACAATTAATGGTTAAGAGTCCTTTATAGATTTAAACACTACTGCAAATGAAAAATATGTGCACAGTATACACAGTCAATATAAATGAAAGTGCGCTGTTTTATAATGCTCAACCTAACAAAACAGTGGCAATTACATGGGAAACATACCTCACAGAAAGGACACAAAAACATAGGTGGACTATGCTACTCTGCTGCAACAGTGAGGAAAGTGAAAAATCAAAGCCCACCGAGGAAGTTCGAAAAACCATGTCACATACAAAATTTCTGTCTGCATGAATATAAAGCTAGGTAAAATGCACAATTCTTCCAAAAATGGGTTCAAATTGGTTGCTGTGCTTGGGAAGAAAGAAATAAAAAAAATGAAGGACATGCAAAAACAGGAACACTGTAATGTGACTGACCAATGTGTAAGATAATGAAAAAGCCCTAAAACTGAAGCACCTTCAAGTTACATATGCCCCCAAATACAAAAAGTTACATAGAGCACCTGGTTCAGGGTGGCTTCAATTGCATGAAACAAACATATTCAAGTTCAAATTCAAATTTACTAGTTGAGTTTCATTTACATCTTTGGACATAGCTGGTAACATCAGGTTTCTACCAGTTTACATCCAACATTTTTAATACTAATGACTAAATTTATCTACACTAATACCATCTTCTGAGGAGGCAATGATATATGAATTAATATTTATCTAACAGATGTTAACCATTTTGACAAAGAACAATTTAGCATACTTTGATGTATGATGTAATTATGATTTTGTCAACAGATGTTACATGATTATGAAATGATTGTGAACATTAAAAAGCATACTCTTTAAAAAATTATGTATTGTGAAAATAGTGATTAAGTTTTATGACAAATAATTATGACAATAATGACTTTTTGGGAAAATCCATATGTATTTGCAAGCATGTCTCAAAAAAATTTCGTATGTATATTTGTGATAATAGTGAACTCTTCCATCTTCAGACGATTAAGATCTGATTAGAGGCTCATCATGCGCTTCATGCGTCTCAGCAAAGCTCGGCACAACTTCGGGTTCGCCAGCTTCTTCTTCTCCTTCTTCCCGGTCCACACTCCCGGACGCCACGAGGCTCACGCACAGCTCCTGCACTGTTTCTACACCACAGGTTTCCACGTGACTGTCCACAGAAACGTAGTCCTCGAATTTATCTTTGTTCATGCCACTGAACTTTTCCCAGTCTTGGCGGAAATCGTCGTCATCGTTGGTCAATACGACGTCACTATCGCCTGAAGATTGTCCCTGCACGTAACCAACTTTCCGAAAACATTTTCGATTGTCTGCTGGGTTACTTCTTGCAAGGCTGCCACAGTGTAGTGTGAAGCTTCCAACACGTTTATCTTCTTTTTCGTATCTTTGCCTGCATCCATTAAGCAAACAGCTGTTTGCACGAGGTGTTTTCTATAAAGCTGCTTATAACACTTTATTACCCCTAAATCAAGGGGCTGGAGCACACTTGTACAATTTGCCGGGTACCGTATGACTTTTACATTTCTTAGAAACGATGTATCCTTTGGATGTGCGGCACAATTGTCCACAAAGAGGAGAATGTTCCTGTTTTGTGCAGCCATACTTGCGTCTAATGAACGCAGAAATGAAGAAAAAATGTCTGTGGTCATCCACGCTTTATTGTTCGCGTGATACTTGGTGGGTAATTTTTTTACATTCTTGAAACATCGCAGTTTCGGAGATTTTCTGATAACAATCGGCACTTGTTTGTCAGTTCCATCACTGTTAACACAAAGTAAAACAGTAAGTCTTTCTTTACAGTTTTTCCCTCCATGACAAGACTCTCCTTTGAGAGCCAAGGTTCTATCAGGAAGCACGTTGTAGAAGAGCCCCGTCTCATCCGCGTTGTAAATATCACGTTGTTCGTAGCCCTCCAACAAAGATGGCAGTCTTTCCAGCCACGCTTCCGTGCTTTCGCTGTCCACTGCCGCACTTTCTCCGACTAACTTCTTGTATACTAGGCCATGCCGGTCCTTAAACCTCGCTATCCAGCCGTTGGATGCAGTGAAATTTTCTATATTCAGCTGCGCTGCAATCATCTTCGCCTTTCCACGAAGAATGGTTCCATTAATTGGGATATTCGACGCCCTTGCCTGCTGGTACCACGAGAAGAGTACTCTTTCCAACTCGGCGAATGTCGACTCCCTACCTATTTTCCTCTTCTTACTGGCGTTACCACATTTTTCTGCCTGCTCTCGGATTTCGTCCTTCTTTGCGAATATGGAGTTTAGTGTGCTTGGAGCCAACCCAAGGCGTTTGGCAATGTCGACACGTTTCTCTCCAGGATTCTTCTCCACCTCCTCTACTATTTTCAATCGCTCGTGCAGAGTTCTCACTTGCTTTTTAGGTTGGGACATGGTCCACGGATTTCAAATAAATAGCAGGAATAAAATATAATGAAGTAATAAAAACAGGAATGAATTAATAACAGAAATAAAATATTATAGGAAAAGGATAATAAAGGATGGAAATGATTAAACCAGGGTAACGTATGAAACTATGAAGCACACCAGAACGCACAGAACCACTTGCAATGAAGTAAAGCTCCACAACAGAGTTGCCAAGTCTTCATCCAGTCCAAAGAAAAGGATGGAGAGCAAAGAGTACAGAATGCACTCCATACTTTTTGATGGAGCCAATCCAGGTGGCACTAAGAAAGCAATGCACGCACAGCGCACTAAACTATCGCTTCAAATTTAAAAAAAAAACTATCAGTGCGGGAAAATGTTGCGTCAGGACCGTGATTTTTCAACTATTGGTGCGGGAAAACGACAGTTCGAGGAACAATGGAGGCGGGAAAAAATAGTGTTATTTATATGGGGCTAATTTCGGGACCAAATAAGGCAGACGATACATGCGGGCCAACGACGGTAACGGGAACGATGGATAGAGGTTTCACTGTATATGAAATGTGGTCCCTGAGGGGTAGCGGTACGCCCCTCCTATGTATATGATGCTCAGTGGCTAAAGGTTAAGTTCATCTAAGTTTATATATGTATTAATAGTAATATATATTTCTATTTACAATTCCTCCTCTCATTTCATCTAGACCCTGCATGGTTTTTGCCCCTTTATTTTCCCATTTGCTTTTACTTTGTCTAAAAGTGTACCTACATTTTTTAATTCCATGATCTTATTACGGCTGATATTTTCCTGTATGCTATTTCTTCACTTATGTGTAACCATTTATTACCTAGAAATTGTTCTCACCACCTCTGTGAAACAAGCATACGCAGCGCTTAGTCTGTTACTATTTGCAGGAAACTGAGTTTCACTGACATCAAAGTGCATAAATCTAAACTGCTCACAAATTATCACCACCTACCTTGGAGCACAAAGTGAACACAGAGATAAAAGAGGGCCCAATTACTTCAATCAGACATGTAAAAAAGCCCTTATAGCATGATAAACCCTTTGTGACAACGGATGTGTTGTACATGTCTGTTACAACCTTTGCTACATGGTGTTCTCAAGCTTCAGAATGAAACGTGTACTAGTGAACATTGATAGTCCACGATACTGATTTAATCCACCACATTCCAATTTTATAAAAACGGTTAAATTAATAATGGGCTTTACTGACTCACTGCATATGATGGCAGAGGCATCAAACATGGCTCCTTCTGCATGAACAAAGACAAAATAAAATCAGTACAAAGTTTAAGAACCACAATTAAGGTACTAAAACACCAACCTCTAATTTAAATGCTTCAAGTGTTTTTTCATCATCCAGATAATCCATGTTGAGAACTTTGATGGCAACATCTCCATGCCAATTTCCTCTGTACACTGTGCCAAATCGACCAGTTCCAATGGGCTCTCCAATTTTCAGTTCATCAAATGGTATATCCCATTCCCTCATAGACAGCTGTCAAAAATACATAACAGTAATGTCACAGCAAACAGATAATGTATAAAACACGAGCACTTAGCAGCTATCTAATTTACATATGAGAGGGCAGAAAACAGAAGACAAAAAATAAATAAATAAATAAAAAATCCCTCAATACAAACTCTATCTCAATCAGATGACACAGTAACAAACTCCAGTGCCTACAGCAAAATATCACCTTTTCAAATAAACATCCAGCAATATCTACCACATTCATTACAAAAATATTTGCATTTCTATTGTGCATTTTTCCTAAAATTATTAATGAATACATTAATATACTAACCACACCCCTCCTGGGGAGAAGGGAAGAGTTGCTGATTTAACACTAGTAGCAGCTGACAATATTTTACAGCTAAGACTGTTGTAGAAACACATCAATTGACTGGCATCAGTTTAAAATGGTGAATCATACTTTCCTAGAATAAAATTTCTGATATCTTCCATTACAGGAAATTATACTAACATCTCTGAAAGTTACACTTTAACGGTAACATAACACCAATATATACGTCTCACAGACAAGCAAGAACTCTCCAAACCGGCTTACATAGACCTACAAATCCAAAGAGGTGGAAGAACTATAAAAACTTGGGCAGAGAGCTTAAAAATTTGCAGTGCCATTTGTGGAAATGTAATACCAGTTGATATCGCATAACATCCCAGAAGACTTGAAACTTCCATAATAAAACTAGTTCTTCCTGTCCCCTGTATTGAAGAGCATTTAATTTTTAGCATAGTAATAAGACTGATTCATTAAACTAATTTCATTTGAAGAACTTTGAAACTTACACTGTTTTGTCTAGGCCAAGACCTATCCACCGCTTCCCCGTCAGATACCTGGCTGTCTTGAGAATCCACCCTCACGGGAGTACGTTCTGAATCTGTACTGATGCTCCCTAAGCCAGATACAGAAACTGTCCTGCCAGTATGATTTGATTTGTGAGTTTCAATCATTTCTTCAAGGGCAGGAGATGCCATCAGTGGATGGGTCTCTACAGTAACTCCATCCTGTTTATGGCTCACATCTGGAAAAATTTACAGATACTCTTTTGATATGACTTATCACATTTTGTGTGTATGTGTGTGTGTGTGTGCGTGCG
Source organism: Reticulitermes speratus (assembly GCA_021186555.1). Classification (NCBI taxonomy): domain Eukaryota; kingdom Metazoa; phylum Arthropoda; class Insecta; order Blattodea; family Rhinotermitidae; genus Reticulitermes; species Reticulitermes speratus. The sequence goes on from JAJKFL010000002.1 coordinate 22,251,179, forward strand.
TGCATACACACACAAAAACACACACATAGAAAACCCCTGCTCCAGCACACTTCACTTAGCCCTGTTTTGCCATAGTGCTTTTGCCAGCAGCTTTTTTTTTAATGGTACTTTGCACAAAAATGTTATTTGCTTGAACTATTTTCTGAATGCTTGTATTTGTGTTTACTGCCACCACATGCATCAACCAATGGCTCAGCGTGGTTGGCTGGCATTAGCAGCCTGTAAAGCTGAGTGGGGGGATGACCACGCTTCGTTAGTTGTGCAAAGTCTGAAGCTGATCACAGAGCAAAGACACTACTAACAACTCAAAAGACATAGCTGTGGAAGGAGCACAGGATACACTTTCACATTCTAGGTTTCTACCTACCGAGTACAACTTGGGTGACATTATGAAGTAGTATAGTCACTACGGATTTAAGTACATATACTGATTATAAGAGGTATACATAACTTTCTGTCCCTCTAGCTTCCTTCTCTGCCGTACTTTCCTGCCAAATGTTGGCATACAGACATAAAAAAAAATAGCAGAACTACTCAAGCAAATCATCACATCATACATAGTAAAAGCAAGTACATTCTGTGCCAATAAAAATAAACAGTTCTTGCCTGGAAAATGGAATTGTTGTTTTGTAATAGAATGAGGTGTCTGGGTGGTCATGACAAGTGCTGGGCTGGAGGGAGTCGAGTTGTTGCAGCTGGAATTGTTGGAACTGGAATCTGGGCCCTGCAATGTAAAAGAAAACAGGTTATCTACTACATAAAAAATTGTTATCAATGTTACTTCAGTTGTGCCCCATTTCATACTATGATAAAACACACAAAATTCTGAATAAAAAGAAATTAACTGACAATTATACAATAATAACCTTGTTTGATATCTTAGGTTATAAAAAGCTGACTTGGCTACTTTCAGTTATTGGTGGAAGACACACACACACACACACACACACACACACACACACACACACACACACACATTGGAAACTACAATGCAAGAAACAATACCTCCCTATATCATACAACCTACTGAGAACATAAAGAAATTCTGCAACTATCAAACGGATACGACTAGACTACAGGAAGAAATCACGAGCACTTCTGAACAGTGTGGCCCGAAGCATCAACTTTCACTGGAGCCTTTCAGTCATTCACACCATATTAGGATTAATCAGTCTCATAAATTAATTACTAATGAGAACCTTAATATTTACATCAGTATGAAGTTCATGTAACACTCTAATAAACAAAATACTGTATATAGTGAAAATAAATTATTTCAGTTGTCTTCAATGCAAAACTTACTGAGGAGTGTGTTACGTTGATGGAAGGCTGTCGCTTTGGATTCTTCCGAACACTGGCAAATAAGTTTGATGTATGACTTGGTGAGGGCCTACCCAACTCTGGAGAGTGGTTTGGTAAAAATCCTGCAAGGAAGACATGTAAACTGCTTAATTAACACAACATGGAGAGTAATAAATATTGTCATGAACACTGTATCATGTATCATGCACACACGGTCCAAAGCTTTACTTTCTGGTATGCACAGCACAATGGTGAAAACAATTAAATCAACTGTGGATGCAACAGTTCTAAGACACTATACAGGCATCCCTCACTTAGCTCTCTTAATTGGTTCCAGAAAAATAGAGCACTAAGTGAGGGAACATTTTACATAAGAATTAATGTCCATAGATCTAATTTGCATCCTCAGCTTTTGCTTCGATAATAATTAATTCCCAGCATCGGATATATTTCAGTACTGAAATCAAATTAATGATTAGATGTACAAAGAGCACTACTTAATTTTAAAGCCCTTAAGGGAGTTGCCACCTTTCCACATTCCTTGATTTTGTCTCTATTTTTCAAAATAGACTGTACTGTCAATACTGTTACATCTAATGCTTTACACACATCCAGCTGATGTTCTCCTGCTTCAGCATGTCTAATGACATTCGACTTCAATGCAAATGAAAAATTTTCCTATGCACCTTCACAGAGGCTTTTTAGCACATGTGTTTTCTTGCTTTAGACTCATCATGAAATATTAGGGCAAAGCCAATATAAAAAAAACACACAGTGCACTAATCACACAAGACAAGATGCACCTTACAGCACACCATACCATTTCAAGCACAAAACGAAATTATGATTACGCACTTCTGTGAATTTTCACAGCTTCTTCCTTGAGAAATGTGGTCATCGCCTCACTTAACTCAAAAAGCTGCTAAACAGTCAATGCCAACTGGCTGTGTTCAGCCATCAGTTAACACACAACGGTGGTGATACATACAAATGCAAGCACTCAGGAAATAATTCAACTGTGTAACATTTCTGGGGGGGGGGGGACTACTTGGCAGGAGTGCCTTATAGAAACAGCGCTAAATGAAGTGTGTTATACAGCAGGGAATGCCTGTATATGTAACTGGCAGCAACATTACAGAAACAAAGAATAAGTTTATGACTGAAAGATGAACATGCAAAGTTATTTGTAGTTCTGACAGTATGACCAATGCACATACATTCAATTCTGCCTCAAGAATAGTCATTAATGTACATGTAATTCTGCACCAGACAGACAGCACAAACAGACCACACACAGGCCCTGAATGACACAGCTGGGTGGCAGCCCTACCACAATCAGGGGAATTAAATGGACGACTTTCACTTGCATATAAATGTATGAGTATACACTTCAAAGGGTTAATGTAAATACTGAACACTCCAGAGCATAAGGAAGCATTAAAAGGAATGAGGTGTACACTATGTATGTTACCAATTTGTCATGCTTCCTATAACAACACACATACAAACATTAGGATTTATCTTTTACCATCTGGCTGCTGCAGTGTTTTACGAAACTCATCAACCAGCTCTCTTGGCAGCCCACATGATGGTGGAACTTTACATTCACAGTCACGATGGCATTTATACTTACATTCTTTGCATTTCAAACCTGAAATATTAACCATAACATGAATCAAATTAGCAAATCATTTAATATGCATAATTAAAGATAACATTATCACTGGTGATCATTCATAAAAAGAACAATCCAGTTATCTACATTTGTCAGACACTTGAGAAAAAAATGAGAATACAATGCAGCAGTATAAGACATATGTATGAACTTTAAGAAAGCCTATGATTCAATTAGGAGGGAGAGCTTGTATAATATTCTCACTGAGTCTAGTATACCCATGAAAGTATTTAATTAACCTCTAAAGGACCAGGTCTGTATTCAAATTTTAGCGCACTGTTTATGAAAAATGTATTAGTTAACCAGAAAAAGATCAAATTATGAAATAGATGTCATTTTGTGGAAAATATGGCAGATATTACACAGCATGTCTTAAAAATGCAATAAATGTCCTTGTTGCCTAACATAAAATGAATTTCTAGGAGTGTTTTTTGACGTGCATTCATACATGTGAGTGTAGGTCATTTAAAGGTCAATGCTGTTGATAAAAGTGCTGTTAGTCATTGGGCTTCAGGAATTGCAGGTACTGAGAAAGGCCAGCTGAGCTCTCAGTATCCAAGGGATGTGTAAACAACACTATTGATGCCTTAGGATATTTAAAAATGTGTGTTCGTTGGGTTTCACAAAGCCTAACCAACCATCACAAAACTGTGAGGAAAGAGGTGTGTTCAGATTTGCTCTCCCATTACAAGACTGATGGTAAAAGTTTTTTGTCATGGATCGTCACTGGAGATAAAACGTGGATCCATCACTTGGAATCGCAGACAAAAAGACAATCAGTGGAATGGCATTATCCAACTTCTCCTCAGAATAAGACGTTTAAGGCTACTCCTTCAGCAGGGAAAGTCACGGACAATGCTTTTTGGGATGCAAAAGGGGTGATACTGGTAGACATGACGTCACATGGTCAAACCATTAACTCATATCTGTACATCTGAACTCTTAAACCCTTGCAGAAGCTTTTCAGGAGAGTTAAACATCACAAAAATGTTGCTGAAATCCTCCTTCAACATGACAATGCACTAACAAACACAAGTTTGATAACACAGGAAGCGATCACAAAAGTCAGATGGACTGTTCTTCCCCACCCACCACACAGCCCAGATCTTGCTCCCTCAGATTTCCACCTCTTTGAAGCCCTCAAAGATGTCATCCATGGGAAAAGGTTTGCGAGTAATGATGAGGAAATAGAGGAACTGAAGAAGTGGCTGTGTGTACAAAATTCAAACTGGCACAAGAAGGGTATAGATGCTCGTTTCTCACGGAAACAAAACTGTTAAGTTGATGGAGAGAATACAGAAAAATGAGGCATGTAATACATCCATCTAGTTATCCTATGTGTATGTTCAAAGAATTATATAATAAATTACTAGCAATAAAACAACTGTGTTGCAAAACTCTGTGGCAACCTTCATACTATGAAACAAAACATTAACTGTCTGGACTGGGAGGGAGGCATGATTATACCTGTGGTACACCCAAATCCACTGTACAGTGCGGCAGAGTATAATGAGGTTCCACTTTATTAAAAAGGATCTCAAACAAAACCAGTGTAATGATGTGAAATGGATTCATATAGCTCATGACAGGAACTAGTAATGGGCTTCCACGAAGGACTAATGAATCTTTCAGTCCCTTTGTAGGTGGGAACTTCTGAAGTGGCTGAGTGAACAATAGTTTCTCACATAGGACTCTGCTCCATGCAGTTAATCAGGTACTATCCTCCAATCTATGCCAAAAGTTTGTAGATGTCAATAATCCCAATAGTTGGCTATAATTACAAATTATAAAGATTGTAATCATCAAGTTTTCTCCAGCCTCCTGTTAGTTTCTCCCTCTCAGGTCCAAACATTCTCCTCGGCACTGTGGAGTGATGTGTTTGTGTGTGAAAGTATCAAAGACTGAATGAAGAAGAAAAACTGTTCACTTACCTGTAAACATCTGCTTATCACAAAAGTCACAAGTAGCTATCACCAAAGTCCTTGTAAATCGATGTTTTATAGCATGGCACATAGGACGAGTTATCGTCGGAGTACGTGGAGATTTCGGAACTTGCAATGTACCTGAAAAAAAAAGAGTCAAGATTATCTAATGAAGACAGGCATGGTTAATTTGGCACAATTCTCAGTATATGGCCAATGGCACCATACATCACAAGGAGAGATTTAAACATTTCTGACTTTATCACATCTCTCACATACATTTTCCCAAAATGTTATTTAAATCAGTGTCTGATTTACACTACAATTTATGAAAACAGTCAATTATGTAAAAACATCACCACTGCCAGACCTATCTGACAAAGTATTTCTCTCAAGAATCTGGGTAGGCCCTGTATGTTGTCAATTAATGGCTTATTTTTGTCATTAAAACTCAGGTAACAATCAAACTTGGTCACATTCTGTCACATGCTGTCTTCAAATGGAGAAGTTATAATTACTTTTCAAAACACACACACACAAGTTCCTGAATCTCATATCTAAATCTCATGTCATGGCAAGGTTTCTTTCATGTGGCATAGCATCCCACTAACATACTAATACTATCCAGAGGATATGCATGGATGCAAGGTCATACCACACTACACGATGTGCTCCTGCTGAATCACACATCTTCCATTTCCATTCATCTATAACTTTCATTACTTCATGAGTTTTTAAATAATGTCCTTTCTACATAAAAATGTAATGTATGAGACATGTAGGAAACTGTACCCAATTTTATACTTGAAAATGAGTACACGCGAATCATGCATATAACCAGTCTAACATCTTTCATATCTAGTAGCTGGTATAGCTTGCAGGTAAATATTTATCATTATTAAAGAGTAAATAAATGTTAACTAGGTTGCTGAACTATGCACTAAAAATACAGTGGAACCTCGTTGCATCGTTCCCATTACCTTCGTTTTCCCGCATATATTGTCTGCCTTATTTGGTCCGGAACTAGCCCCATATAAATAACACTATCCATCAGTCCTCAAACTGTCATTTTATCGTGTCGATCATTGAAAAATCACGGTCCTGACGCATCATTTTCCCAAATGGATAGTTTTTTTAAAATTTGAAACAATGATTTAGTGCGCTGCGTGCGCATTTATTGCTGTCTTAGTGCCGCCTGGATTGCCTGCTGCATGTTGAAGCAAATACAAGAATGAGAAAATTGCCTTAATTTCTATCATTTTGGTTTTCTGCGAGATTGAGATGCATGTATATTCTTATACAAGATCTTCAAAAGACTCGGGAAAAGTTACTGTTTTACTTTGTGTTAACAGTGATAGAAGTGACAAACAAGTGCCGATTTTTATCAGAAAATCTCCGAAACTGCGATGTTTCAAGACTATAAAACAAATTACCCTCCAAATACCACGCGAACAATAAAGTGTGGATGACCACAGACATTTCTTCTTCATTTCTGTGTTCATTAGGCGCAAGTATGGGTGCGCAAAACAGGAACATCTCCTCTTTGTGGACAATTGTGCCACACATCCAAAGTATACATCGTTTCTAAGAAATGTAAAAGTCATACGGTACCCGGCAAATTGTACAAGTGTGCTCCAGCCCCTTGATTTAGGGGTAATAAAGTGTTATAAGCAGCTTTATAGAAAACGCCTTTTGCAAACAGCTGTTTGCTTAATGGATGCAGGTAAAGATACGAAAAAGAAGATAAACGTGTTGGAAGCTTCACACTACACTGTGGCAGCCTTGTAACAAGTAACCCAGCAGACAATCAAAAATTGTTTTCGGAAAGCTAGTTACGTGCAGGGACAATCTTCAGGCAATAGTGATGTTGTATTGACCAACAATGACGACAATTTCCGCCAAGACTGGGAAAAGTTCAGTGGCATGAACAAAGATATATTCGAGGACTACGTCTCTATGGACAGTCACGTTTCAACCAGTGGTGTAGAAACAGTGTAGGAGCTGTGCGAGAGCCTTGTGGCATCCGGGACTGTGGAGGGGGAAGGAGGAGGAGGAGAAAAAGAAGATGGCGAACCGGAAGTTGTGCCGAAATTTGCCGAGACGCATGAAGCGCTGATGAAAGTAAAATCTTTCTTTTATGCACACAGCACGAGTGACAGTGATCATGAAAGTGTTCTAGGCCTTGAAAAATCGTACTTTGAATTGAGGCGTAAAGTTTGCACAAAACAAATGTCAATCAAAGAATTTTTCAGCAAGAAGTAATAATAATCATTAAATTGTTCTTATCTGTAATTTTTAATGGTTTCCCGGTACTACTGTATTCCCCCATATATCATTCTTGTTTTCCATCCCCCTAAAAAACGATGCATCGAGGTTTTACTGTATATTTGCATGTTTTACTTTCCAGACAAGATTTTACACTTGTCACACAAGAAGTACATGAGAACATTTCTTGAGCCCTGATCACACTCTTACATTAGTTTAAGAATTTTAGTGTTAAGAAATCCATACACTTGTAAAAACCCTAAACTACAAGACAATAAACAATGAAGTCTATTCAGTCAATCAGCCTTGTAAATGTGGATTTCATGTGCAATGTTTCACATAGTATCTTCATCTGCAGCATCTGGGATACTGACATGATGAGTGACATGACCACACAGGGCCCTTGCACCCATAGTACGCTCATAGCTCAGTATCCTGTACCTGGCACAGACTATGGGGAACAGTGGCCAGAGTTATGGGGTCAGTTATCACAGTCCATGTTGCTTAACCTGGGCCATCCAGGAAGTCAGCCATCACTGTTCCTTCTTTCTGATACCTTCCTCATGATCCTACCTTCCTGAAGCATGCTGGTTGTAGCTGGGTAACATAGAAAACTTGTGGTATCTTGGTTAAAGTTATTGGGATACACCTGGATCCCAACAGCCTCCTTTATTAAGCAATCCATGTAGCCTGTCATTCTAGCCAGCACCTTCATGTTCTTAATTCTTTGGTGTTATATCTAACAAGCAGAGTGATGCTCAAAACAATGAATATCATACATCTGCTCTTATAGAGCCCCCTTATGCAGGAGGCATTTAAATTCCTGTCTTCTGCACATTACTACGGGCATTTAATTCCACTGCCAAAGGGTTCAAGTTCATCCATTTGGTTCTACACCAAGAAAGAATTATAACATGCCACAGATATCTGAACAGTCTCCATCCAAACATCAGCCTCCAGATGGAGATGGAAGAGGATAATTTACTATCACTCCATCACAAATTCACACATACCAAGCTCTACCTACATGCCAGATGCACCATCACACATCACAAAACCATGCCACATTCTCATCATTCAGCTGGTCGGCCATGACCTTATGGAAGCCAGAAAGTACAGATGGAGAAATCCAGCACATCAAAAAGACTTAATAGAGCAGACATCCACTTGGCTCTTAACCCAAGACTTACGTCAACCTCACAGTGGGAGAAGTCAGTTAAAGTGGTTCCTGTACACTATATGCAGACCACCTATAAGATGATAAGCAGGCTTCTAACCAAGTTTGACATATGAACTGTACATGTTCCAACTAAAAATAATGCACATCTGTTGACATCAGTGGCAGATGACTTTGGCAGTAAGTGTGTGTGTGGTCCAGATGGGCCATACCATGACATCAACATGAAGGAACATGAAGACACATATAATTATTCCAAACTGACAAGTCACAGTAGGAGATCACAGCACTGTGGCAGAGCAGATAAACTCCAGAGTGAAGAAGGCCATGAACATCTAACTGCACCCCAACAGCTTAACAAAGATGTAGGATTCAACAAAGTCATTCAAGGTACCCAGCCACCTACATTCTTCAGTGAGATGCAGGCATGAAAAAAGCAATGGAAACAAGGACCACTGACAGGCAGCATCTTGGAATGCCAGGGTTAAACAACACTGACTATGATGACCGAACAGCTGACTCCACCCACTGCTCCCCAAGTGATTCATGCCAAGAGAACACCAAGCTCCGAGAACATACTGTGTGTATAAATGCAAAGTACAGCCACATCCCCTATTACATTAATCACTGATGAAGAAGACAAAAATCATACCTGAAATGTTGGATATGAGCTCTATTCATATGGCTGATCACCAAAAAGGGATTTATTACATAGTTACTGTGAAAGTACTAACTGTACACCAAACATTGTATTACTCAGCTATAGTACTCTAATAGCTTGGTTTCTTCCATGTCTCAATTTAGGTGGCATATAATTTATGTGTGTTGGTGGATGATGTGGCACAGAGTTTTATGTCCACATTTTTTACTGCAAATAGATGACAAAAAGAAACTGTGTGTGGCATGTCAAAAAATATAAGAAAGAAAAATGCATTCAAAGATACAGATTTGATGTTACCTATGCTTAATTAAGCATCATGTCACAAAGATGTATCCTTATGCACTACACCATTAAGATACATGGAGAAATGCAAGTCTGGCTCCACACATTCTTAACCTTGGCACCAGACTGAGGTGAATGGTCAAATTCTAGCCCCAGCCACTTTACTCCCAGGGAAAGAGCTGCTAGTTCCCATTAAACAGGGGGGCTGAGTGGGCCCTTGAACTTGTCTGGACATGGTATCCCATATACAGTCACTATACTGACTGAGCTACCTTGGCTTTTATTACAAAGGGGTTTTATATCACAGAAATTTTACTGTACCAGTAACCAACATATTCTCATTACTTTGTAACTTACAAAGCACACAAACAAATAAACTAAATATCAAGCCAGAGGAAGGAGACACTTATACGACCTCACACAAGGAATGACGGTTTTTCTTTTTAACACCACATCAGCATGTCCCCACCATGGTCCAAAACCAATACTATGCTTCTCACTATCAACCCATCAACATGGGTGGCTTCATCTGTCCTCATCCTCCTCCAAATGGAGTCTCTCACATCCAAAGAAAAGCAGAGGACGTAAATTTAATATTGTATTCACCGTGCATCTTGTATAAATTAAAATTGAAATTAAAACCAACTTGATGCACCTTCACTATTAAAAATTTTAATAGTAGATTAATTAACTCTTAATTAACCCGACATGTTTCGGTCAGGTACCTGACCATCTTCAGGGGTTTACTACATTTAGTTGCGTAGTCCATATGTTAAACATACACAAGACATGATCCCACAAGGTCTCGTCGCATATAAAGTTTTCACAAATCACTAAAAGTCACTTAAACTCGTTTAAAAAACTCTTAAAAACAGTCAAGACCTGCAATCCTGCAATAGTTCCACCTTTGCAAAACTTATAGCACTGTTGTTGCACAATACTTTGTCATAATCACCCACGCGTCCTGCATTTTCTATCGGAGTATGTCATGTAGAGAAGCTGTGTAGTGTATCTTCCACTGTAGATCTGCTATGATCTGATATTATGCCTGCGCGTTATTATTGGCTTATTGTTATTTTCATATGCATGGTTTTGCATTGCCGTTTTTTGTGTTTCCTGTTACGTGGACTGTGTTTTATGCGTGTTTGGGGTGTATCGGTTGCTTGCTGTCGGTCAACTGTCAACTCAACTGTCGGAGTTGACCGACAGCAAGCAACCGATACACCCCAAACACGCATAAAACACAGTCCACGTAACAGGAAACACAAAAAACGGCAATGCAAAACCATGCATATGAAAATAACAATAAGCCAATAATAACGCGCAGACATAATATCAGATCATAGCAGATCTACAGTGGAAGATACACTACACAGCTTCTCTACGTGACATACTCCGATAGAAAATGCAGGACGCGTGGGTGATTATGACAAAGTATTGTGCAACAACAGTGCTATAAGTTTTGCAAAGGTGGAACTATTGCAGGATTGCAGGTCTTGACCGTTTTTAAGAGTTTTTTTAAGAGTTCTTTAAACGAGTTTTAGTGACTTTTAGTGATTTGTGAAAACTTTATATGCGACGAGACCTTGTGGGATCATGTCTTGTGTATGTTTAACATATGGACTACGCAACTAAATGTAGTAAACCCCTGAAGATGGTCAGGTACCTGACCGAAACATGTCGGGTTAATTAAGAGTTAATTAATCTACTATTAAAATTTTTAATAGTGAAGGTGCATCAAGTTGGTTTTCATTTCAATTTTAAGAGGACGTAAAGTTAAATAGGATCATAACTCTGGGTATTTGCCACAAAAATTTTCAACGCAAGTTTCTGGAAGTACTTCCCACACATTTCTCTGTGAAACAGTAAGATACAGACACTGTCTTTATAATGAAATTATGCTGGATACTGGAGAATGAAGAATACCTATTGGATGTAACATTTCAAAAGTTCACCAAGATCCCACTGGCAGTCATTATACTGACACCACTGTCCTAATCATCTGCTGGTTAACATATACATTTAGTACCCAAAGGGTTCCAATTTCAACATTGAATGCTGTCACTAATACATTGTCCAGATGATAGGTATCCAAAGGAAAGGAAAACTCAAGAAGTTTTTATCCATATTCCACTCATGCACATGTGCAGCTGATGTCCTTGTGCAGGCTCAGGAAGGCTCAGAAGCAGTGGTGATGCCGCAGACGGTTGCAGGTGTTTTGTAGCTTGCTGAGTCAAAATCTATGATGGCTGTTCAGTGTCATTTCAGAACTGAATATAGATATGAATCCCCAGCACACATAAGTATCTGGTTTTGGGACAACAAACTGAGAACTAAAGGGAGCCTGTTATGTGAAAAAGCTCCTGCAAAACCAGGGACCACTGAAAAGATGTAAATTGCACCAGACAAGCCTTCAGGCAAAGTATGTGTACATTAATTTTTGCTGCAGCTCTCCGCTACAAATTCCACACTAGTACTTACATCTAACAGCTCACAAGATTCAGCTGCTTCAAGCACTGAAACTGAATGACCGAGTCAAATGCACAGATTTCGCTAAACATGCTGGAGAGAATTGACGCTACAAGATATCCTCTGCAAAGTGTGCTTCTCAGTTGAGGCTACCTTTCATGTTGGTGGAGTTGTGAATAGGCACAATTGCAGGATATGGGAAAATGAAAATTCACACATCACGCGTAAATTAGAGACAGACAATGCCAAAGTAAATGTGTGGCATGGCTTAATGCAAGATAGGGCGACTGGACCCACCTTCTTTTCAAAACTGACCGCAATCAGGGCCTTGTACCTGACATGTTGGAACCGTATGCACTTCCCCAGTGACCACCTAGACCTGTCTTCCAACAAGACAGGACATTGCATCACTACAGCCACATTGTGAGGGATTACCTCAGTCACATGTTGCCTGGTGAATAAATAAGCAGAACAGCACCAACTGCCTTGTCTCCTAGGTCACCAGATTTAACCCCACTGGATTTTTTCTTATAGGGTTAAGTGAAGAACCTTGTCTACCAGGTCAAAAATGATGACCGTCAGCAGTTGAATGCCCACATAAGGGCAGTGTGGCTACAGTAACTGACAATATGTGCCAAAGCAAGTGGACAGAGGTTGAATATTGGAACATGTGGACAGAGGTCAAATAATGTCTGGATAATTGCCATGCCACCAGGAGAGCTCACACTGAAATCTACTAAGGTAGAAATAAACTTTGGGAGTTTTCCTTTGTAATGGTGCAAACCAGGCATCTGTCTAATGAACAGATTTTGATACATATATTTTTCTTTTTGGATACTGATCATCTGGACTTGTGTATAGAAAGTAAGGGTATGAAAGGACAATGCCATCCAACCACCTGAAGATGGAAGTCAAGTCAACTCACCAAATGACATGAAAATGAAATGTACCTCAATCAAGCACTGTCACAAACCTTGAAATACAAAAAACTGTCTTAACTGTAAATCAAATTCCATATTAAAATAGAATAATATACATTTCCAACTGCTGTCATCACTGCTATCCATGCCCACAGAATTGTATGGAGGAGATTTCACAGGGCTTGACATCAAAGGTGATGTGAGGCCGATTTCACTGCAATATGGGCCAGGTTCAGTAGGAAGACGGCCACGACGTGGTATATGTTCCACACTACAACAGATCAAAATATGACACACTCCTTTAACATCTACAATATTCTGTCAGCTACATCATACAAGGTCTACCTTGATAAGAAGACATATATTCAGATGATCACAAATATCCCCAATTATGCAGTACACTGAACAATGCTCATCACTTTCAGAATAAAAGACTGCCACAGAAAATCATGCTGTTCATTAATTGCCTTTACATGATCTGAAAATAAGTGTATGTTGTGCTATTCATATTTGGAGAATAATAGGACCATTTTATTTTCTTTTTTCATGAAACAAAAAATTCTAGACATTACATAAGATTGTGATGCCCAGAACCTAAAAATCCCCACAGTAAACATTACAGTCTCCAGGAATGTGAAATTCTGTGATCTGGTAGATGTATACTGACGTTATGAAGGAATCTGCTGCCTCCATCATAAAGGTAGATGAATACACTGTGCAAGCAAAATTGTGAGTGATACAGGGCAGTGCAGACAAGGCCAAACAAATGGGAATGGTGTAAGTGGATGGCATCTTCTAATCTTAAAAAGGGCTACAGTGTATCCTTGGAAGAGTTAAACAAAGGGAATGGTGTGCCTGAAATGGGAAAGAGGAACAGAGGCAAAAGGAAAAATGTGAAAAGGAAGAAAGCAAAGAGAGACACACAAAACCAATAAAAATAAAATTAAATAAAATTAAAGTAAATTATCTAACTCCTTGGAAAACAGTCATTCTTGACAAACTAAGAGATAAACTAATAAGTTGAAAGCCAAATAAAAGCAAAATACATTTAATAAAGTGCTATACAAAATAAAATTAATAACAATAAAAATGGGGGAGTGGAAGGAGAAAACAATACATATGAAAGGCACAAATAACATAAAATTAAAACATAAAGGTGAAAATAATGCAATGGTAAAAACGGCAGGTGCCGATCCCAGTGGCCGCGCGGTCTAAGGCGTGGGTCTATGGCCGCTCGCTTGCTAGGATTGTGGGTTCGAATCCTGCCTAGGGCATGGATGTCTGTCTCTTGTGAGTGTTGTGTGTTGTCAGGTAGAAGTCTCTGCGATGAGCTGGTCTCTCATCCAGAGGAGTCCTACCGAGTGTGGTGTGTCTAAAAAGTGTGTGATCGTGAAGCCTCGAAAAATGAGGTGGCCTGGGCCCCCAAGGGGCTGTTGAGCCATTGGAAGAAGAAGAAAAACGGCAGGTAGGGGACGGGGAGAGGGGGAGGAAGAAAGCACGAAAACAAGTTACACAATGTGCAACAGTTCCGACACTAGATTTTCAATTCATGAATGTTAACTTTTGATACAATATAGTCTTCTCGGGCGCACAGCCGCGTCAACTTGTTTGAATACAACGTTTCGGGGACTAGCTCCATCCCCATCCTCAGGCAAAACTGACTTAACACACTGCTCGTCTGTCCCGTGTTTTTCTACCTGCCGCGGCAGGGAGAATTGGTGCCCAAACAGTTAAATTGGTGGGCGGGCTGTTAACTGTTGTGCTCTCACGCCTCGCTGCGAGGTCCCTATCCGACGTATTGCGGGCTGCCAGGCTCTGCTGAGTATGTAACCGCCATCCCTGTTGATGTTGTCAGGATGTAATTTTATTTCAATAGCTTCCTTTATTATGCGGTCCATGTATCCCTAGTCCCCGAAACATTGTATTCAAACGAGTTGACGCGGCTGTGCGCCCGAGAAGACTATATTGAATCATGTCGCCGCGAAAGTTTTAAAACTTATGTTAACTTTTGATAATTTCATACAAAACATTGATAAAAGTAAGTACTGTATTTTAAATGTTATCTCCACATTTTTCATAACAGTTCCCTCTGCATCGCAGAAACAGAATTACCATCAATCACACTCAAATGCAGTGCTGTTGCCAAAACATGTATGAAACTTGTATGTATGTCATTACAGTGATATGTGCAGCTTCAAAGTCGTATAATGCACTACATTAAAAGAATAAAACACATCTTTTCAATGCAGTCTAAATGAAATCAAGGCTTTTTTTTGTGCATGGGATGACAAGCAGGCCTATGTACACTGTACACCAAGGCCTTGTTTTACACCCTAGTTGTGTTCCTGAAAAAGTGGGCATAAATCAAAAATGATATTCCCATCAGAAATAAGGGGTTAGTATAAATGAATGCAGCCAGCCAAAGGGCGTTACATTGAAAATGAGAGTACATAAATTAAGAAGTGGTAGTAAATTGGTAAGGTGCATTAGAGCATAAATGTGTAAAACAAGGCCTATGTGTACATGCATACAAACATGCCAAGTAACTCTTCACATAAAGTGTAATTTATGTTTGTCACATTTTAACTAAAACTAAAATGTCTCACCAATTTCTTGTAAAATTTTCCAATATAAAAATTCATGAAGATTCATTCAGATGTTCTGAGTTGTTACGTGTATACAGACAGACTATTGGACAATGTGATTTTCATACGCTCTCTGTATGGATGTGAATGTGCCTAAAACAGAAGGAGAAACTACGGAAAAGAAAGGGAGACAGAACATGAGGGACGAAAGATAAGCCCTTAAAAGTCATGTCAGTGCACAATTATCAGACTACATGGTGGCACATCCCAGGGCCAGTAAACTTCACAGTCACCACTGAGAAAAACCTCAAATCTCACACCCTCACAATGTTTTGGCAGAATGCACAGGAGCGTTTTCATCAGGTATCCAGGTTCTTAAAAAAACAAATAAAGTGGAACCTCGTTCCATCGTTCTCGTTCTCGTTCCCGTTACCGTCGTTTTCCCGCATGTATCGTCTCCCTTATTTGGTCCCGAAATT
Organism: Reticulitermes speratus; assembly: GCA_021186555.1. Taxonomy (NCBI): domain Eukaryota; kingdom Metazoa; phylum Arthropoda; class Insecta; order Blattodea; family Rhinotermitidae; genus Reticulitermes; species Reticulitermes speratus. The sequence goes on from JAJKFL010000002.1 coordinate 22,266,916, forward strand.
AGCCCCATATAAATAACACTATTTTTTCTCGCCTCCATCGTTCCTCGAACTGTCGTTTTCCCACATCAATCGTTGAAAAACCACGGTCCTGACGCAACATTTTCCCGCACTGATAGTTTTTTTAAAATTTGAAGTGATGGTTTAGTGCGCTACACGTGCGTGTATTGCTTTCTTAGTGCCACCTGGATTGGCTCCATCAAAAAGTAAGGAAGTGCATTCTGTACTCTTTGCTCTCCATCCTTTTCTTTGGACAAGATGAAGACTTGGCAACACTGTTGTGGAGCTTTACTTCATTGCAAGTGGTTCTGTGCATTCTGGTGTGCTTCACAGTTTCATACGTTACCCTGGTTTAACCATTTCCATCCTTATTATCCTTTTCCTATAATATTTTATTTTTGTTATTAATTCATTCCTGTTTTTATTACTTCATTATATTTTATTCCTGTTATTTATTTTAAAATCCGTGGACCATGTCCCAACCTAAAAAGCAAGTGAGAACTCTGCATGAGCGATTGAAAATAGTAGAAGAGGTGGAGAAGAATCCTGGAGAGAAACATGTCGACATTGCCAAACGCCTTGGGTTGGCTCCAAGCACACTAAACTCCATATTCGCAAAGAAGGACGAAATCCGAGAGCAGACAGAAAAATGTGGTAACGCCAGTAAGAAGAGGAAAATAGGTAGGGAGTCGACATTCGCCGAGTTGGAAAGAGTACTCTTCTCGTGGTACCAGCAGGCAAGGGCATCGAATTTTCCAATTGATGGAACCATTCTTCGTGGAAAGGCGAAGATGATTGCAGCGCAGCTGAATATAGAAAATTTCACTGCATCCAACGGCTGGATAGCGAGGTTTAAGGACCGGCATGGCCTAGTATACAAGAAGTTAGTCGGAGAAAGTGCGGCAGTGGACAGTGAAAGCATGGAAGCGTGGCTGGAAAGACTGCCATCTTTGTTGGAGGGCTACGAACGTGATATTTACAATGCGGATGAGACGGGGCTCTTCTACAACGTGCCTCCGGATAGAACCTCGGCTCTCAAAGGACAGTCTTGTCATGGCGGGAAAAACTGTAAAGACAGACTTACCATTTTACTTTGTGTTAACAGTGATGGAAGTGACAAACAAGTGCCGATTGTTATCGGAAAATCTCCGAAACTGCGATGTTTCAAGAATGTAAAAAAATTACCCACCAAGTACCACGCGAACAATAAAGCGTGGATGACCACAGACATTTTTTCTTCATTTCTGCGTTCATTAGACGCAAGTATGGGTGCGCAAAACAGGAGCATTCTCCTCTTTGTGGACAATTGTGCCACACATCCAAAGTATATATCGTTTCTAAGAAATGTAAAAGTCATACGGTACCCGGCAAATTGTACAAGTGTGCTCCAGCCCCTTGATTTAGGGGTAATAAAGTGTTTTAAGCAGCTTTATAGAAAATGCCTCGTGCAAACAGCTGTTTGCTTAATGGATGCAGGCAAAGATAGAAAAAGAAGATAAACGTGTTGGAAGCTTTGCACTACACTGTGGCAGCCTTGCAACAAGTAACTCAGCAGACAATCAAAAATTGTTTTTGGATAGCTGGTTACGTGCAGGGACAATCTTCAGGCGATAGTGACGTCGTATTGACCAACGATGACGACAATTTCCGCCAAGACTGGGAAAAGTTCAGTGGCATGAACAAAGAAAAATTCGAGGACTACGTCTCTGTGGACAGTCATGAGCAACCTGTGGTGTAGAAACAGTGCAGGAGCTGTGCGTGAACCTCGTGGCATCCGGGACTGTGGAGGGGAAGAAGGAGGAGGAGAAAAAGAAGATGGCAAACCGGAAGTTGTGCCAAAATTTGCCGAGACGCATGAAGCGCTGATGAAAGTAAAATCTTTCTTTTATGCTCACAGCACAAGTGACAGTGATCGTGAAAGTGTTCTAGGCCTTGAAAAATCGTACTTTGAATTGAGGAGTAAAGTTTGCACAAAACAAACGTCAATGAAAGATTTTCTCAGCAAGAAGTAATAATAATCATTAAATTGTTCTTATCTATAATATTTCATGCTTTCCCGGTACTATCGTTTTCCCGTATGTATCGTTTTTTGTTTTCCATCCCCCTGAAAAACGATGGATAGAGGTTTTACTGTAAATACGTAATAAAAAAGTGTCCCTTGTCCACACGATGATGGCATATAGGAGGAGTTGGGTACAGCCCCACTCATCCTTGACTTGCGCACTCCATGGAGGGGAGCAGTTTAATTTCATGCCCCAGCCATTCTACCCCATGGAACAACCCCAATACCAACTGAACAGGAGGCTGGGTGGGCCCCAGAGCTAGTCTGGATGTTAGTGGAGGAACAAAACAACTCTTGTCCCTACAAGGATTCAAACCCCAGACTATCCAGCATGTAGCCTAGTTGCTGTACCAACTATGCTACTCTGGAGCCCATTGCATCCAGGAAAGAGTCAAATGCAGTTCTTAGACACAATTAAAAAAAAAAAAGAGAAGATAGAAGCACATCAACTGCAGGTAAAGTAAACAAAAATAATGGGATGGCGAACCAGTTCACTCACTTAGAAAGGCTATCAGCACCTTCCGCATGACCAGCTAACTGGGACTCATGTGACTTTGACTTGGTAAGTGGATATACATCAGCTGGTTGCTGTAGCCCAGTCTGGTGTTTCTTACATGGAGGGGGAGTTGTTGGAAACTTTCCTCTATCACCACCTAAAATATCAAGAGAAATATTTACATGACAACAAGTGTTTTTCTCCTGAAAAAGGTTAAATGTTAACAATAAACATGTACATTTTTTAAATGTTCATCATTCTCCCACATATGATAGCAGGGCATGCTGCAAACTATTGCCTAAAAAACAAACACGTCTTTCATTTAACAGTACATAATTCGTTCAATTAGACTTTCCCATACTTCTGTGTGAAGATTCATGCTCTGCAACTATAGGTTTTGAAATCAGAGCCATGAAAATAGCACAGTGGACTCACAGAATATCTTGTGCAGTGAAATTCTATTTTACTTTATTTTTCACGCCTTTACTTGTATGTCCCATTAAATGAATGTAGAATGATACACATTAACTGGACTGAAAAAAAACATCATATGGTTTAAATTTTGTAACCACAGTAGCAATCTGCCGTGTGATTCTGACACAGCCCCCATTTAACCTATAGGGGATGGATTTATTTTTAGAGTGGCCCTTTAAATAGAGATAAGGGGCCTACTTTACGGCACAAGCCCTGCGTGAGCGGGTCTGCGGTCCCCGCGTGGGCCCTTTAAATTTTTGTGCATTCGTTTAAAGAACTTTAATATTATTTGATCTGGAAGTGATAAAATGATGGAATTACTTCCATTTTGTAGGAAATGAAACAGGTTTTTAGCAGTGCGCTTTATAAAGTCAGCATGCATCCTTATTGCCTAAATACACATAATAAAGTTCCTTATTCTTGTGAATTTGCAGTTTATGTTGTCATATTTGGGCTGTTCCAGACATTTCTGTTATAGGATTCCTTTTTCACATGTTCGTGAGTGACAGCTGTGCAAATCTTGCAAGCTGTAAGAGTTCTTTTGTTCTCTTCAGCGGCGATCCAGGCTCAGTGTAAGACAGTCCTAAAGACAGAGTTCAAATAAAATTGTATCCTGTTTGCGAAAGTAAAGCACACAGGAAGAAAGCAGACAGAAGTGCTCAAAATAAAGGAATGGAGAAAAATGTATTTCTTATTAAGAAATTTAAGACCAGAAACTTTTAAAAATGATGTAACATGATTTTATTGAAGTTTTTATCCGCACAAAGGCAGTCTGGCTGTTAGATAATTTTTTCTAGTGTCAGGGATTCAGGGAATTATATTTCACGCTATGTAATTCACAGAACAGATAAATATTGCTTATTAGTAACACTAGAGTTTGCTCTTAGTCTAAACACTGCAAGGTTTGTTGGCGTCACTGCATCAGCAGTTCACACCGTTTATAGCAAAACAGAACTATATCCCGAAACAGTCTCCAACCTCACAGACATAGTAAACGTGTTTTTTGAACCTAAAATTAAGCTTCAGAAGACAAAGAGAAATTCTCGCATTCAAGAAATAATTGGAGAATGTTTTAAATTTCAGACAAATAGCTCTTAAAAATATTATAAAAGGATTTCTTTGGTGTTTTATTAGAATAATGACAGCAGAGTTTTAGTAGATTTTTGCACACGAAAGTCTCCTGTCTGGAAGGGTGATGTAATTTTTCTTTGAAAGGAAATAGGACGCTGCCTGCAATAATAAACACAGGACTCGTTTATATGACCAGTCCAGTAAGAACTTACTACACAGTAGAAAACTTGTGTGATTTACAATGCCTACATTTAGCTGAGCCATATGAAATAAAAGTCTCGTACAAGTGAATCGCGCTTTCATTAAGCGGTGGTCTAAAATGTCAACTGCAAGCAAAACAAACTCCAGTGCAGTTGAAAACAAGTTACATAACTTCCTTATGCTTTCAGACCAGATCGATAAAGGCTCTTCAATGCCTACTACCAGGGTTCTTTCCTGGAGTAAAGTGGTCGGAGCATGAAGCAGACCAGAAATTTCGTCTAACGCGGAGGAGAATGGAGCTATACACTTTCCCCTACGTGTTTTCAGGGCGTAGGTAGCAAAGGAGCGCAGAGCGTTTAAATACCCGCTGGGTCATATATGGTACACACATCCCCGAGAGGTTAAGATATTTCTCAACTTAAGGTCTGAAAAGCTTGCCCCCCAAACAATCTTAAATGGAGTTAAATGTGAGTGTGTGTTGTATGTATGTATGTATGTATGTATGTATGTATGTATGTATGTATGTATATATGTATGTACATATGCATGCATGTATGTTTGTATGTACGTAGGTATATGTGTGTGTGCATTTGTGTTTGTGTGCACACGTGCGTGTGTCCTGCAGTCTTATGAAATTCTGTTTGTACCACCTCAGCTGTATCCATGAAAGGACTTTAATGTCTATCAAAATGTACAAAATTATTTATTACAAAGATGCATGGTAAACGCAATACATAAAATTCCTGCGGCAGTCGTAAAGTACAAAGGAAACAGACAACTGGCTACATGCACAAATCGGATGTCTAAATGAGACTCACCTTTTCCTTTCACAACAGAAGGTGTTGAGGGTGGAGTACATTGATGCACAGGAGGTGAAAGTGGGGCATGACCTGGATGTGTTGGAGTGCTAGAGTGGGGCAGAGAAATAATGGAAGATGTTGATGAAGCTGTTGCAAGAGTAGAGATAGAACCGCCTAAGTTGTTGTAGTTGTTGTAGTTATTATTGTTGTAAGGGAGACAATCCTCTGATGGAACTGAGGAACGTTCAGCTCGATTGCGAGGAGGTCGAGGTGAAGTGCTACCAACACTCTTCATTACTTGGTGCTGATCCCATGAATCCCAATACAGAGCAAGTTCACATGTCTCATTTGGTGTCTCATCACGCAGAAGAATTTCTGAAAATAAAGGTTATCATCATCACCACTACCACCTCTCTTATTATTATGATAATGATCAAGGTATGATGTTTGCTGTTCTACAGTGAACACGCAACTTAATCTCACACATTAAAGGAATAACACAGATTTGTGCATGGTGTCTGAGAAAAGGGTACTATAGAGAGATGGTTAGACTGGCAGGAGGCTGGAGAAAAGTGCATAATAGGGCACTTCATAATTTGTTTTCTTCACAATTATTTTCAGGAACAGTAATAAAGGTACCAAAAATTTCAGGCAGAATAAGTGAAGTGAAGAAACCACCTGAAGACCTTGGTGTTGATGAAAATATTAAAATGATTTTTAAAGAAACAATGAAGAACCAAGACAGCATAGCTGGTATAGTGACTAGGCTACAGGCTGGATAATCTGGGGTTCAAATCCAGGCAAGGGCAAAAGATTTTCTCTTCTCCAAAATGCCCAGACTGGCTCTGTGGTCCACCCAGCCTCCTATTCAATGGGCACCAGGAGTTCTTTCTCTGGAGGTAAGGCAGCTGGGCATGAGATTGACCATTCACCTCCACCTAGTACTGAGGTTAAGAATGAGTGCAGTGATAACTCCACTCCCCGTATATGCCTTCATGGTATACAGAAACAACTTTACCTTTTCAAAGAAACAGGATGGGAGGTTGTGGAATGGATTAATCTGACTCAGAACAGTGACCAGTGACAGGCTTGTGTAAATTCAGTACTAAACCTTCCTTTTCTATAAAAGACAGGGAGTTTCTTGATTCAGTAAATGACTATTAGCTGGCCAAGAAGACCCCTGTTCTATGTAGTTAGTTACAGGTAAAAGTAAAGTACTCCCACTGCCTAAATACCACATCCTGAAATTACAGGGTATAATGAGTTGTTGGCATTGCGCTTTAGCCTTTAACTTCCGAGAGGGTGTCCACTTCCCACTTGACAGGAACCTGTGTGGGCCCAAGAGCTGATTTAGAAATGGTGGTGAAGAGAAAAATTCCATCTCTGTTCAGGAATCAAATCTCATCTGTCCAATCCACTGTCAGTCCAGTAACTGACTGAGGTACCCCACTCAATCATCCTAGTCATTATCGTGGTGGTGGGGGCTGGGGTGGTGGCGGTGCCGGTGGTGGTGGCAGTGGCATGTTTAGGTTTTAACGCCTTTCTTTTCTATAAATGGCGAACTGATACTTTGCAATGGCATAAACAGACAAACGAGATTCTGCAGAGAACAAAATCTGCATGCATGACCCCTGTTTGCAGGTTTATCAGAGGCAGGTTTCAAGATAAAACTATAAAGCATAAAGCAGAAGTACATTAAATATTACTGTCTTTTACATGTGAAGGACAAGCAAGTGAAAAACAGAAACTAAATTGTTAAAGTTCAGCACATGGTAATTCCAGGACAAAATTAGTTTTGCAGACTCTCACAATACCAACAAAAGTTCTGCCACTACTTCTAATTAAATAGGCTTGATGAAAAGTTTTGTTCAAGAAACAAACACATGAGAGGTAGTGAAGTAAAGATCACAGAGGGTAACTTCAATTTCACACTGAGAGCCATTGCATTGCTTTATAACATCAAATATTCTTTGCCATCACAATATAACACACCCAACTATTCATATTAGTCAAATGAGTGTCACTTCCTCATGAGCCATTCAAATCATGCTAGTCACTGCAATTCATATCACGTCCAGCAGGCTTCACCGAAGTGTATAACTGGTGTACTGTACTGTGATGGTAAAGACATTAGGGTAATTTTCATTGGCCAGCAAATAAGACTGATCAAGTAGGATATAATATTAATAACAGGATAAATAAACCTGCTTATGTGTGACATACAACTATGATACACATATTAAAAAAGATTGATGGACAGTCAGTCAGTCACTACAATACTTTTGCAATGTCTTACCATACACTGTGCAACATGTTTCGTCTTTGGCTAAAAGCCATCATCAGGCACTATAAAAATACTTGTAGAAGGAGCACTTGCAGACAATACAATAAAATTTCAAGTGACTGAGATCTCAGCATTAAAATAAGCTGTGCATAATAGCCAACTGTTGAATGATAGTGTAGTGTCCCTGACCAGGGGGTCCTGGGCCTGTTCCCCCCCGCGGCGACACAGACTCTGTGGGCAGACAGCCGAGCAGTACTTTGGTGCCCTGAGAATTGAACGCTGACATTTGGAGGGTGGGTCGTTGTCATTAAAGAGTGAAAGCCCACGGCAATCTCCTAATACTAATGGTTTTAATAAGCAGCAAGTTGTACAATGTTGTAGTCCAGATGTGGAGATGAGTGCAGGAGAACCACTAATTTCTACATGGCCCTTCGCTGGTGCGAAGTGTTCGGCCTGGCTAGTGTCGAAAGAATCCCCTGTCTCTCAGGCTTCAAGCCTAGTTATACTAACATCTGCTACAATGTCGCACCCCACTCTCCTGACGTCATCTCCTTACAATCCAACACACAAAAAACAAAACGGTTACAAAAACCCTCTGTTTCCCATATTATGAGGAGACTAAACATACATGCAGGAATGTCTGCATATATGTCTGCCAGTAAGGTCGTCTGCGGAGTACAAGAGCCACCAAGAGCCCCTGGATGCTACAATAGACACAGAATAACACACATTGGGATATAATGAGAAAATAAGGTTTTCTCATGAAGGTATTCACTATACAAACATTTGAACTTAAATTTTTTTCAGTTACAGATTTTCATCCCTCGGAGGCCTATACGATATGGAAAAATTTTCCTTTCTCTTAATTGAAGTTCTGTATAATGTTTCTAATATATCCCAATAAACATTATTCTATTTTTACTATTCCATTCTCAGCTTTCACAACACACAGCATACTGTAAGGTTGTGTAGCCCAACAATGATTGGGTCTGAGTCCCAGTCAGACCACCCCTCACCCCTCAGCATGGGGAAAGAAAATATTTTTTTCTTAATTTTTTTGTGAGCTGGCACAATACTTGAAGAAGGAACTTCTGACCCTGTGACATTCTCGTTTACCCATTTTCCTCCAGTCGTGACAGTTATGGAATCTGTTACAAAAACCAGATTTTGGAAGTTTTGTTTGGCATTTACATCTTGCATTTACAAAATTATGGTTTCAACATCTGAACCGAGGTATGTGTAACTTAGGCATGTGTGACTTTTCACCTATGCTTTGTGCGAGCATTTTGGTCCCATGGAAAACTTAATTCAATTTTAACCAATCATATTAGGTAAACTTTTTTAAAAATTGCTCAGCCAACAAAAGTGGACCCTCTTTCATTGCGTAACCAATCACAGGAGTCACATGTCACCCTGGAAAATGAGATGGGTAGACAGACAGACAGGATTCAAAACTTTAGACACAAGAGGAGATGGAATGCAAAGAAAAGGTCTAAAGGTGGTAAGTCAGTAATTGGAGAGTTATCCAGGCGATGGGGAATCAGAAACGGTGCTCACATGCTAGGGCATACTGTAGTAAGGGAGTGTGAAACCTAAGATGGTATTTAATATGTCTAAATTGTACACATTAATCACCAATACACACAAAGTATTACTGTGTGGTGCTATGTGTAGTGTTATTTCTTCGATGACATCAACAATGCTGGCCGAAACAGCCTTTTAAGACCCTGAGAAAATTTCTCGTGCTCGTTATCAGAACTAGATTGTACTTCTGTTTCCCATGCCCCCCCCCCCCCCATTTTTCAAACAGACGTTTAAGGTGGAAAGTCAGAAATCTGTCACGTTGTTGCAAGTGCAAGGAAGATCCACAGTGAATGGCAACAGTTGACATCTCAATCACCTGAAATTTTATTGTACTGTATACAAGTGTTCTTTTTACAAGTATTCTTTTGTGCCTTGACCAAAATTCCCCAGGTCTCCAACAATCTTCACAGAAGCAGCATTTAGCTTAAAAGTACTTACATCATCAAATTTAGCCTTTAAATAACCAGGCTGGTATTTAAATGTTAGCACATGGTTTACGAAAAAAATGTATTATTTGAACAGAAAAAGATGAAATTATGAACAAACAGCATTTTGTGGAAAATAAAACAGAGATTAGCCAATGTGTCTTAAAAGTTTCCTTGTTGCCTAAATAGATAAAATTAATTTCTAGGGGTGTTTTTTTATGTGTTCACATATGCAAACACTGACTGTTTAAACGTTAGTACCTGTTTCCTTGAAACATAGTTCCAATGAAGGTGTGGATACCAAAGTTCAAGAAAATACATATATTTTTGCAAGATTAATTGGGAGGAAGGGGGAAACATACACGTGTACATAGATATGGACATAATTATACCAAATATTTAATCTTTCTTATAAAACGAGGAAAGATATATGTAAGTGCGTACAGAAAAATAACATTAGTGGGTACCTGTATATTTCTTAAGATTGTGTAAGGCTCTACTTAGGCGGCGCATCTCTTCTTCCCTTGCATTTCTCTCACTCAGGATATTACGGAGTTCATGCTCAGACTTGTCTTGTAATGCTTCCAGTGTTACCACTTTCTGGCATACACCCTACGAACACACGCGCAAACAAGCATAGGACAAAGTTATGAACCTCATGAGTCTCACAAAAAAAAAAAAAAAACTATATGCATGAAGATAATTAAGTCTCCAAAACACTGTTGTCACTCACATACAGCTCATAAACTCATACATTAAACTCATATATTAAATGATACAGCAAGGGATTCAAAACATTAGAATTGAGGAACAGAAATCCAGATAACATCTGGGAAGAGACAAGAAAGATTATAGGAAAAGCTGCCACGAAGAATACACTAGAAAAAAGAAGCAAGAAAAGTCCCAAATTGCTTAGAGAAAGAACTATCAAGATAGCAGAAGAGAGATGGGAAGCAAAACAAGTACGGAACAGAACAGAAGTAAGACGTTTAAACGCAGAGTTCCGAAGAGAAGCAAGGAAGGATAAAGAAAGACTCATAAAAGACAAATACCATCATTTGGAAGAGAAAAACAAGAGAAAGAGACCAAGGGATATGTTCAGGACAATTAGAGAGCTCGCTAAACAGTCTACCCCCAAAACAGGTGCACTCAAAGGTAAAGCTGGAGAACTAATAACTGAAAAGGACAAAAATTTAGAAAGACGGATACGAGTGCACAGCAGAGCTGTATAAAGCCAGTGAATAGCCAAAAGACTTCATGGACTTAACATACAAGAAAGAACCATGGATTCTGGAGAGTGAGGTAAGATGGGATTTAGATCAGCTGCCTTACAACAAAGCCCCTGGGAGTGACAACATACTAAGGTCGTTCAAATTTAAATGAGAATTCGTTTCTAAAAAATTTATTCACTAAAATGGAAAAGTATTACATACTACTTTTCAATGTAGTCCCTGTTGACTGAAATACACTTGTGCCAACGTTCTGGAAGCTTCTTAATTTCAGTTTCAAAGAAGGTTTTCGGTTGCTTGTGTATCCAACTTTGCACACCTGCAATGACCTCATCATTATTCTGGAATCTCTTGCCTCCTAAAACCCTCTTCATTGGTCCAAACAAATGATAATCAGATGGAGCTAAGTCTGGACTGTACGGTGGATGAGGCAGGACATCCCACTTCAGTTTCAGTAGAGTTGCCATCGTTAAAGCCGCAATGTGAGGACGAAAGCTGTCCTGGAGGAAGCAAACTGAATCCTGCCTTTTTCTTCGCTTTAAGCGGATTGCCGACTTCACTTTTTCATTCAGGGGAGTTGAATAGTACTGCACATTGATGGTTTTTTGACCAGTGAGAAAGTCCAGGTGAATTATACCCTTTGAATCCCAGAACACAGCAGTCATGATCTTCCCCACTGAAAAAATTGCTTTCGCTTTTTGGGGGGGGGGGGGGGGGGGGGGGGGTGGAGGAATGGGTGTGTTTGCACTGCTTGCTTGCTTGCTCCTTTTGATTCAGGAGTGAAGTAGTGGACCCAGGTCTCATCACAGGTCACAACTGAGTCCAAAAATTCGGCTCCTTCTCTCTCGTATAGTTGCAAAAGTTGAGTAACGGCCACTAAACGTCTTTCCCTGTGCTCCGGTGACAGGAGCCGTGGGACCCACCTTGTGCTCACTCTATTGACTTTCAACTCGTTGTGCAGAATTTCTTCAACACTCCCTACACTAATTCCTACTTTCTGTGACAGTTCAAGAAGAGTTATGCAACGATTAGCCCGAATAAGTTCACCAATTTTGAAAACTTTGTCTGGATTGACAGAAGTTCTTGGTCGCTGAGCGTGAGGTTCATTTTCAACACGGTCGTCCTTCTCGAAATGATTTCGCCCAACTAAACACCCTTGGCTGTGACAAACATTCATCCCCAAACTGTGCTTGAAGCCTGGTAAAGATTTCAGAAGGAATGACACCTTCCTTCATGAGAAATATGATAATTATGCGCTGCGCAACACTGTTGGGTACTGCTTGCACTGCCATCTTGATTGCACCTGATTGTTGAAGTGGAAAGGAACCCGACTAGTGTGGGTTGCAAGTTTAAACATGTCATAACTTGTCAGTGCAAGCACGTTCATACATGTTGATTTGTGCTTGAAAGGGAACTAAATTCTCGTTTAAATTTGAACGACCCACGTATAAATAGAACTATTACAAGCCATCAAAGAAGAAATAATTCTAGCAATCACCTTCTTGTGTAATGAAGTATGGGAGAAGGTGGAATGGCCACGAGAGTGGAAACAGTGTTTTTTCGTACCTTTACCCAAGAAAGGAGAAGTCAGAGAGTGCACAAACAACCGCGCCATTGCACCAATTCCTTATACAAGGAAGATCCTACTGAGAACTGTTCAAAAATGACTTGAGTCATACATAGAATGTAAAACACCAATGAAACAAGCGGGTTTCAGGAAAGGGCATAGGACAAAGGACCAAATCACTAATGTAAGGTAGATCATGCAGAGGGCAAGGGAGTGCCAAAAACATGTGCATCTGTGTTTCATAGATTGCTCAAAAGCTTTTGATAGTGTGGAGCATTTAAAGATGTGGAACAACATAAGAAGTACAGGAATACCTGAGATTTGATAGTACTAATAAGAGTCCTACACACACAGCATGAAGCCAAAGTGCAGGTTGAACATGGCACAACAGAATGGTTCCCAATCCAGAAAGGTATAAGGTAAGGCTGTATCTTCTCTCCTGACCTGTTTAATCTGTACAGCGAGTAGGTTATAAAAACAGCAAGGTTCAAAGGCATGGAAACAGGTGTCAGAATAGGGTGATAAAAAATAAACAACCTACAATATGCAAATGATACCACTCTACTAGTGGAAAGCAAGGAAGATACGGTCAAACTGATAAATAGTGTCAAAATTAAAGTGAAAGGGCAGGTCTCAAAGAAAACAAGAGTGATGAGCACTGGGGAACAAGAAAACATCTTTGTACACAGTGAAAAAATCAGCACAATAACAGGCTATGAGTTTTCAGGGGCTCTCATCACCAATGACGGCTACACCAAAGATGAGATTGAGAGAAGAATAACTCTGGGCAAAGCTGCAATGGCAAAACTGACAAAAATCATGGAAGATTCGACAGTTTCGACTAATACAAAAGTTAAGAAAGTGCAGACAATGGTCTTTCCAGCAGTGTTCTATGGATGCAACAGCTGGACACCAAAGAAAGCAGACAAAAGAAAGATAGATGCTTTTAACCCTTTAATGCCGAATTTAAATCCCCCCACGCAATGGCAACCTGCCGAGGTTTTTAAATTTGGATTTCAATTCTTAATGCTTACTCTTAGAAAAGAAAAAAAAATATCTCATACACTTTTCCTTCAAATTTAAGGAACTAAAATTTTGCAGTGTGTTTATGAATTGATTACATGATGATTGATTTTCACATATTTTTATAATAAATTTAGGCCTGTAAATTGCATGCATTATATAAAATTGAGTGTAAATATTTTAATACTCACATAATTCTGGCTGCTGCAGATGATCTGTGGCACCCTGGATCACTATTCTATCACAATACACGTTTTCAGTGTTTTACAAGTTAACTTTTGTATGATAGTCCGCGAAACAAGGCACCACGCACAGGCCGACATTACATTTGGAGCACTTATACATTGTTCCCTTTCTCACGCTGCGCGCTGAGCAAGCACGGCGGCAAAGTTTGTTCGATTTTGCTGGCCAATGTTGGTTATGGCAGCTGTCGAGTCTCATAACGTTTGTTGTAGCCGCACTTGGCCTTCCAACCAAACTGGGGGTGGGGCGATCTTGGCTTCTTCCAGCTTCTTCAATGAAATTCCTCACCAGAAGAAGTCTGAAATCTCGGTGGGTATATTTAGCCCCACATGAAGATAACAGAATCCAACTGTTGAGTACTGTCAGATCCAGAAGGTGGAAAAACAGTTTCATGGTCCACTTGAAATTACGTCGACTCATCGAATAGCTATTGGCCATACGATCAAAATTGTCGATGTAACCCACGTGCCGGTTATACCGCACCATGATGTGAGGCTTCACAGGGCGGTTGTTGTCACAAAAATTTCCTTCTGCCGGTGGTGGGTCCATGTTAGTCAGCATGTAAACGTATCGTCTGTCCTTCCAAACTAATGCTGTCAAATTTCCCCTGGTCCTCACCCTTACCTCGCCCCTTTTCAGTTTCAGTTTTTTCGGTCCAAAGTCAGGGGGCATGTCTTTTCTGTTGGGCCGTACTGTCCCGCATGGATTTATTTTATGTCTCTCTAAGTCATCAGAAAGTCTCGTGATGAAAAAAAATTGTCTATAATTAGTGTGTCCCAAGCCTTCAACTCTGCAAGTCAGATGTCTAACAGTTGCGTGTGTTGCAGTCATGTCATCAGTGGTGGAGCGTCAGTCTTTACCGAGGTACACTCTCATGTTTGAGAGTCTCAATTTTGATGCCGAAATGTTTCCTTTTCTTGGGAATATACTGCTTGAAGATGACCCTGCCCTTGAATTTTACAATTACCTCATTCACTGCCAAATCTTTGGAGGGGTTTAGAATTTAGAATAAGTCTGGTTCAATGTGTCAAAGATGGTCCTTATTTTCCATAGTCGGTCATATTCCTCGCCTTGGTCGGGTCTCTGTAAATTGTCTGCAAAATGCAAAAATCACAGTATGTGTAAAAATCTGTCTCGTGTCATGGTTTCACCGTACAACTGAGTGTGTAGCTGTCTAAGTCTAGACCAGTAGTCATGTAGTGTGTCTTTCAAGTCGTGTCCCATCTGCAGAGCTAAGGCAATGAAAGTCATCATGTCCAGCAACGTAATGTCAGGCAGTCAGCGGCTAGGTCCGGCTTGTCTGTCCAAGTGTTGCTGGTAGTATAAGTTGGTCTGTTCAACCAGAATCTGAAAACTTTGTGTGAAAAAGAGCATCAACATAGACAGTGGAGAGCTGTCTTTGTTGATGTATGGAGCCTCACTGTTTTTCACACCTCTTGCTGGACCGACAAAAGGATGGATATTGGTGTTCCTTCCCTGAGGCGGTCCCCAGGTTGTTAATTCTCCGCCACTTGTTGCAGCCTGTGGCTCGTCTTCTTGTGCTGAGGCTTGTTCGTATTCATCTTCTGATTCAAAAAATTCCTCTTTGACATCACTAGTCTCAGCACCTGATTCTGAGTCTGTATCAGCAACCAGAACTTCACTGACGGCTTGCTTATCCAGTTTGATTTTCTTCATAGCCATTATGCAACGACTATCACATTGGTCTAGTTCACAAAGACTGTTGTGTGTTACTGGGCACAGCTACAAAAACCTAAGTAGATATTGCTACTTGTGTGGTGACAGCAAACAGATCTAAAGCCACAATGTGAATGCTGGGTAAACTTCCTACTATTCAAGGGTGCCCACAACATTTTTAGTATATTTGATGGCTCTGTGTTGCACATTACTGCCCCACAACCCCTAAAGAGTGCCCCAGAACTACAAGAGACACGTCTGTGAGCCCCCTGTAGCTGTAAACATGGATTTTCGCGGATATCTCCAGTTTTTGTGTAATAATTTGAACTGAAAAATACATGTTACAGTACACCACTGAAAACCTTTCAGCCTGTCAATTAGCACTCATATCATAGCCCACTGTTGTAATTCAAGCTACACTTGACTCCAGTTCAAGCGATTAACAAAACCATGCTGTGTCTGGAACAGTATTAGTCAGCTAACATAAATGTGCAGTTCAAAAGTGTTGACATACAAAACAGGCTTTTGGAGGGGTTCGAGGGGTGGAGGGGGAGTAATTCTCACTCCACAAAGAAGCCCCAACATTCACTCGATGTAACATATATAAATCATTAGCAGTACCTGCAAAAGGGGTGAAAAAAATGCTTCCAAATTTGACACACTGTTGGCGACCCTCTGTGGGTCGTTCGGTCTTTCGCCATATTTAAAGGGCTCACTGCGCAACCCAACTAGGGGACGTTCAGCAGTAAAGGTTAAGCTATGGATGTGGAGAAGATTGTTCAGAATACCATGAACCCATGGACAGTAAGAAGGACAAATGCGTCAGTGATCAATCAAATTAAACCCAAGCACTCTCTGAACACTTTAGCAACAATAAGCACACTTCAATACTTCAGACACATAATGCGAACGTCATATTCCAGGGAGAAATATTTGATGTTAGGACTGGCACATGACAGTAGAAGAAGAGGAAGACAGTGCACAAGATAGAAGAAATATGAGGAACCCTGAATAAGAACTGGCACGACATCTAAAGTGCCACACAAAACAGAGCACAGTGGAGAGACTTGATTCACAAGGCCATGGAAAACAGGAAACGCTAGAATGAATAAGGGATAGCAAGGCCCAGTATTTCTTGCTAAGAAAATCCAATCGGATCACCAGGGGTCACTTGCGACCTTAAGGAACAACTACTACTACAACTGCTGCTGCTGCTGCTACTACTACTACTACTACTACTACTACTACTACTACTACTACTACATTAAAATTTGTCCTCTTCACCAAATATTAGAATAGGATGCGACATACTACATGCATAATAAAAGTATAAACTTATGTTAGAAAACCTAAAGGGAAAAATCCGCTTCATAACTTAGACATCACTTGGAAGATTATGCACTGGGATTTATGTGGCTCATGACGGGATTCAGCAGTGGCCTCTTCTGAACAGTCTTGAAATTTCAGGTTCCATAAAAGGGAAGGTATTCTTTGAGTATTGATTAGCTTCTCATAAAGGACTCCACTCCATGGAGTTTGTTCTGTTATAGTGACCTTACACTCATACGAATCCAAAAACTACACTTAAATATTATGATACACTATCTACTCATGTATGAGAAATGCTAATCTGTTTCCAATTATCCACTTCAAGCCACAAGCTGACATTTCACACAGTCATCCTTCTACGGTCAACAAATACGTCATGTTTCAAGAAGGTAAAAACATACCCGAACAGACTCAGGGCTAAGTCCAACCACTTGCAGCCACTGCTCTAATGATGGAACATGCTTCCTCTCTGAAGGCAGTTTTGCCTTTGTCGTCAGCTGAAGGGCATAGAGTTTAATTAACTTCCCCTGCAAGTTAAAAATGGCTATATGTTAGCTGAACTACATTATTAAATGTACACAACAAACTTGTTTTGGTTGAAGACCAGAAGTGCCATCAGTACTTGTCAGATTTATACACCCATCTAAAGAACCTTATCATACCCCACAAACATCAGTGCACTCTACCCTACCAGCACCCTAGTTTTCCTGTTTCTTGACTCTGTTGAGCGTTCGATATTACGCATATTTGTTCGGTTACTATTTCATGCAAAGGTTAAAATGACCCACCAAATGCATGCTATAATCACAAAACGTCACACACAGTCATTTAAAATGTATGTAACTCTAACCTCTAGGGTTCTTATTTCCTGCTGTGTGAGCTCTACGCTTGTTGCACATTGAGTTCTCAGTCCTTCCAAACGATTTGCAGAAATGTCAATCATGGACTGCACAGCAACCTCGTTCTCAAATCGTTTCTCTTGATGTGCCTCTTCGTCCGCCATCACATATATTGTACTAGCTGCCGAAATACCTCATATTTGGAAATCAGCCAACAGTCCACTTTTGACGTTACAAATAAGAGTTTTTGAGGTAAATACATTGTAAACATTCAACAGACATCAGAACGCATCGCCATCTTGGAACCGTCTATCTCCCTTTTTACGAGATTTTCACGACATTCTCGCAAAAGTTGATAATCCGTGGTTATTGGAGCTGTTTGCAGGCGGAGGAAAGCAAAGGAATCGTTATTAAATTGTAGTAAGAATTAATTCGGTTTACGGAATTAGTAAATAATCCGCATTATGAATGATGTTAAATTATTCTAGACATGTCCATACGTACGTGGAAAATGTATACATATTGATTTGTGGGATGCAGGCTGTTGAGTGGTTGGGTTACGCTGCTAAAAGACAATAAAACTGCCTCGTGCTTGACTAAGCACCACGCCATGAAGCGTATAAGTAACTGGAGGTTGGCTCCACGCATTCTTGTCCTCTGCACTAGATGGGACTGGACGATTTTAAGCCCCGGCCGCTTTCCGCCCCAGCAAAGAACTGGTACACAATGAACGGGCCCCAGAGCCGGATTGGACGCTTTGAAGGAAATTAGCCGCATCTATTTTACCATAATAAAGTGCACTTGAGCAAGTCATATAATTTCTATCATAAATAGGAGTTTTATACTTGCAAAAGTTTGTTACCCTGTCTACAAAATTTTGAAAAGTCGGTATCTAACACAACAAAGTTCCGTCTATCCTTGCTAACTGCTAACCATTCCTCAGCTGTTCTCAATTGTACGTAGCGTTTAAGGTCAAAATTATGTATGGGAACGGTCAAAATTTTGAAAATAGAAAACGTTCTAGTCTTCCCTTAAAGGCATCTGTGAAAATAGTTTAATTGCATGGGGGGACGCTACTGCGGTAATCCGAGTAGCTTCATTATATATATATATATATATATAACTCTGGTTTCAATTAGGCTATCAACCCTATGCCTGGCTCTAAATGAATTAAAATGCTCTGCAAAATATACATAAGCTTTTTGGACGGGAGAAAAAATACAGTCAGCTTATTCAGCGAAGTTACTTCTAGTGCAGTTTTTTAAACAAGCAGGGCTACAGAAAGTTTAGAGAGAATAAAGTTCTAATTCAGCTTGCAGGTAGTCACACGGAAGTAATATATTTTGTACAGGAAAATTGGGTTTTAACATATACAGCGGCTGCATCAGATCCTACCAGGGGATCAGGCAGTGACAGAGAAGTTCATGTCAGTTTCATCATTGGGAATGTGATGAGTAATACACGTATTTTTACCCAATGTATGTTCTCAGAGCCTGGTGTGAAAAAGCTGTTATTCAGAACATAAAAGAAGAGCAGGAGTACCGAACCAAATGATACTGCCTTGTTTAGGTCTCGCCACACAAAAATCGGCACTATGGTACAACTAATTCTTATCCACCAACTTACTGACTTTTTAATTAGAATATCACTAACTTGTGTGGTTTGCTTTAACAATTTCATCAAATAGCTGTGTCAGCTGGTACAAACAGCCTGATTCTCAAACTAAGATCTGGCCTGCAACATTTCCTTCTACAATGCTTCCAATAAGAATCATGGAACCATGGTTAGTTGTGCCTTGTTCCAAGTTCTTTAATATTATTTTGAACATATGCTTTGTGGTTAATCGCATCTGGTTCTCATTTTGTAAAAGCCAAAAATTACATCTTTAACATCATTACTTACCCTTAAGTGCTATTTGCTAAAATGAAATTTTTATGAATAAACAGAAAAACTTAACACGAACAAAAAAATGTTTCATCTGTATACATTTATGTCTTATGAATTCTTCCTACAAAAACAACAAAGCTTTAAAAGCTATAAATTTAAACCCCCTCACTGCTCAAATAAGGGTACTGAAATGCAATACCTGATCATAAGTAACACTGTTGCTTGTAACTTGATATGAAGTAATTTACTCATTTTAAAGCTGAAGCTTTTAATTCCCTTAATAACTGTGAAAATAGTGTCATTATTGTGATAAAATTTGAGACCCCAATGGAGGAGCTCTCCAAATAGTAACCTGTCTTTCAAAGTCCTCAGTAAAGGAGCCCCCTCCAGGTTCCCACAACGGAGCCACCTATGGAGCTGTCCCTTTCGAGAGCCTTCTTGATCTCTTTACCAGAGAAAATAAGAGCCTCATTTCAGGCCCACAGATCCCAGCCTTAGTCCCCTATTCTGTCCCAGAGCCATCTGTAAGGTTATTATCTCGGTGAATCTTTTTCTCGCTTACCTCATCAACTGTTAAACCTCCCCAAGACTCTGCGTGTGATGTAACACCAGCGCAGCAGCGGGCTGGTGCTTATCAGTCAAGCAGGAAAAAAAAAATCCCCTATAAATTGTGTATACTTCCACAGTGATTTAAAGAGATAAAAGGCAACCATGAAAATTCAGTGTTTCTAAAGTGTGCTTGCTGTAAAATTTACATATATTTTGGTTGCTTTCATGAGGTTACCACCCTAAAAGTATTCGCATTCACTCATTACTGCCAATGAAGTAACAGATTTGTATGTAATGAGTATCACTGTTGCATGAGTTGAGCACTGTCACTTCAGCACCACCACTGGCATTGACACTGCCACTGCCACCATAACCACCACCACCACCACCACCAGAAGCAGAATAAACAAGAACAGCAACAACAACAAAGAGAGGTTTTTGTTGATAGATTGCATCACCAGTCTGTTCATTGGCAGTGTATGATTACTATGGAAAAGACAAAATTATTACACCTCACTTGTCAATTTTGAGTCATTTATATTATATTAGGTTATATAAGCAGGTGCCTACTTTCTCCCCTTACCCATTTTTGCCCTCAAGATGAGGCAGCATGTTCCTCCAAAATATGAAAAAGACATTGCAAGAACCCCAAAAGAGAATCAACATTAACATGAAAACTTAAAATCAGTTATTGTATAAAATGGTATTACATAAATACATTGGCATATCTCATTGTCAATCATGTATATTGCATGAACAGACTGCACACACCTACTTTAAGAGTGTGATAGTTTCAACATATCTTATGCAAAATGAAAAACAAAAATATATCGAATCCAACCCAGCACTTCTGCATTATGAGTCAAGAGTGTTAACTATTCAGCTGCAGGGCCTCAAAAATGTAAGGGGCAATTTACGCAACAGATGTACGAAATCAAATGACAGCACACTGCTCAATGATGCAATCCAAAAGCAGAGTTGATATGTGCATACTGACTACATGAGCTTCACTGAATGTAATGGAAATCTAATAACATGCAGTAAAAGTAATGTATGCAAGATCACTCTAACACAATATGCATATAAAGAAGATGTAGCATCTGTAATGGTACATTTTATCAAAGGAGAACAGGATGTTATGCTTGTAATGAAGTTAAGATTTATGTATTGTGGAACGTCTGGTTAGAATGACATCTGTCATCTACATATGAGAGTTTATCAACTTGGAAACTTGTTAAATATTTCTTATATTACATTTACAAACTGAAACACACAAACAAAAATACTGGAAAGAATTTTCATTTTGTTACATGTATATAAATTAACTACATTATTATTATTATTACCGTAATAATATTATATAAAAAGTCCATTTTGTTTCTTCAGATGATGTTATTTGCTAGATCAACTGACACACATGCACACATACATATACTATGTGAATAAACATATGAACACTTCCACACACATACAGTGATACCTAATACGAAAATTATATACCTCTTTTCTGTTCATTCATTCCATCTTAGTCCATCATAACCTATTTATTTATCAGATCTCCTTTAAAACTCGTAGATAATCCTCACACCAATGCCATCTTCAGTGTCAAAATGAAACAATTAGTCACTGCTTACTATCATGTTCCAGAACTATGTTTGTGGATACACAACCACATGCTTATCACAATTTACATTACTTAAATGGACAATATTCTGTTAACTGGCAAAACATCACACAATACTCAGGCTAAACAGAATATTAGTGTTAACTTCACAGAACACTGGTCTTCATAGAAAATGATCTCGTTCACAAAAGTGCAATAAAATCACCAAACATGCTGCTGCAGTTACATTTAGTCACCTTGCAGCATATATGCAGACACTGGTTGCAGTGAGGTCTGATCAGTGCCTGACAACATACCATATCTAGACTGCACATAAATTACATGCTTGGCCTTCCACAGAAACATTCAGTTAAAACCAATAAAAGGTAACAACAAACTTAAAAACTGATAGACGGGAACAATATGAATTTATCTGTTTCTATTATCCGTGTGTCTAAAAGCACTATATCCTACCCTTCACAGGTTCATTAAAACACAAACCTAAAGTGGACTAGAACAAAGTGATATGCCCAAGTGCGATTCCAGCTGGAGAAAAACACAGATAATAGGAACAAGAATAATGACTGCTTGTAACAACATATTTTCAGCACTTGTGTGGATTGATGTACATAATTGAGCATTCCACTATACTTTGCACATTTTTCCAAGTATAGGTGAACTGATCAAAGACTTACAAAGATTTATTTTGTAAGATCCTCATTTCATCCAAATCACTTACATGAAGTAATTCTGGAACGGTGGATGTCACAGAGAATCGTAGCTAATACTAAAGACAGTTTGGAAACACAGAACTTACATATGACTAAACAGAAGTTACTGTAACAAACACTTTAAGACACCTGGTTTCTCTTATACTCAGTACATCCTGTCAATTTAGTTACCGTGTAGAATAATAAATATCAGAGTACTAAGTATATGGAAACAGGGACTATTCAAGGAACCACTTGCTAAATATAAGACATCTGTTACCATAAAACTACATTACAACAAAATATACTTGATCACAGTGGTTACCACAGCAATGTAATGCTAATGGTAATATGGACATGATTTGGAGTAACAATCAATGCCATTATGCCACATTACTATATACAACAATGAATTCCCCATACATAATGTATCTTTCAGTTTGCCTTAAAGTAAAAAATAACAAACGCATTAACAAAGAAATTGTGGGTATATCCAACCTGGTTAAGTGCAAAAGAAATGGGATGGGAATGAAAGGAAATGTTGGGGGTTTTTAAATATAAATGTGAATGTTTCATTACCTAAAACGTTAAATTCTCATGCCTTTTAGAGGTTCCTTCTGTAGAAGGCATACACAGGATAATACTCAATGACTTGGACTTTTTCAAAGTGTAACACAGGAGACCAGCCTGAGCACAATAATTCATAAAGAAATTCCCTTTCTTCAAAGAAACACTGGTGATTAAACCTGAAATGTGATGAATTCAGTGTGAGCTTGAAAATTTTGTATTGCTTGCTATTTTAAAGGGGAAGGATCAAAATGTGATGCATAACAATCCTAAGACAGCTGGCCAGATACAGCCATGGTGATTTCTTAGTAACTGTGCGTGACATAACAGTCTCTTGACTAATGGTTTTTGTAACATTTGGCATCACACTAACGGCTGAATGCCTGCCATTCTTGCTTAGTGAGTTGTTACACATTTGCCCACTTTTCAAAGAAATCAGTGTATTTTTTTCTCACACGGTAAGTTCTAATTTTGTCCTTGTAAATACCACACATACAGAAATCCATTCTATGCTACAGAAATTCAAATTACATTCCAGAGCTACTGAAAACATCACAGAATGAACATGTTCTATGTGCACATTTAATTCAACATTAATGTTGTCAAGGACAGAGGAGAGAGAAAGACAGTTGTTTTACTTAATGACGATGTCAACTGCTAAGGTAAATAGCATCAATGGTGGACAAATGAAATATGAGTACAAAGTAGTTGTGGAATTCTAACAATAGGGAAAAAACCAAAGCACTCAAAGAAAAACCTGCTCCAGCACCACTTTGTCCACCATAAGTCCCACATGGAATGCCCTGGCACCAAACCTGTTGTTGCAAAAGCACAGGGAACTGAAAATGAAATCTTAAAGTGATTTTGAGCTACATCATTGCTATCCTTTTCTCCTTGTGTCCCAAGTTTTACTTTATGCTGCAGACTTTTACTGCAACAGAATTCAACCTGGCTTCATATCACTCATTTACCAGGAGATATTCCTGGTACTCATTTCTGTTTGAGGCTGAGTTGACCTCAGGGCCATAGTGCGACCAGAAGGATTATGTCAATCCCAATGAAACTATTGGGAATCAAACCCGCGACATTCCGGCTTGCAGTGCAGCGCCACAACCAACTGTGCCACCGCGTACCCCCTACTAACAATTTACACTGATAAAATTGTTCTTGTTGATCCATTGCACAGTGTCATAAAGTACTCTTCAGTCTTTAGTTTGACTTTGTTCTGGGGCACACATCCATATGATCGACAAACAGCATCTGTAGACTACTATTCTTTCATTTATGAAACTGTAACTCTGAATTATGTTCCTCCATCAGTTCTTCATTAGAACTGCTACTCTTCCAGCTGCTATTCCATGTTTACACCAATCAGTGGCATAGCTAGGTTTTTTGGCACCTGGGGCAAGAAATCACAGTGGCCACCCCTAATAGAAATTATGAGCTTTAAAAAAATCACATTTATTTATGGATTTTCCTTATGTTTAGCTGAGTAATTCAAAATTTGTTGAGCACAGAAAATCAATTTTTTCACTTAAAGTATTAACTTTGCCACCCAATTTGCAGCCCCTTCGACTCTGCTGCCCAGGGCAGCCACACCACCTGTCCCCTCCCCCACAGCTATGCCCCTGACACCAATATAAAACATGCAATTTTCTTACTGTGATGTGTATTTGAAGTCTCCTCTTAATTTCAGATACAGCTGTTAAGTCATATACTGAGGCTCTTAATTCCTTTTTTTATGCAGTTTCCTTGTTACTAACACCTCTGTTTTA
Organism: Reticulitermes speratus; assembly: GCA_021186555.1. Taxonomy (NCBI): domain Eukaryota; kingdom Metazoa; phylum Arthropoda; class Insecta; order Blattodea; family Rhinotermitidae; genus Reticulitermes; species Reticulitermes speratus. The sequence goes on from JAJKFL010000002.1 coordinate 22,291,308, forward strand.
CATTGCCACTCTTAAATGTTTTGAGATTCAGAAGTATTGTTCTCTTACTCCTAGCCATGGTGATTGCCTGTATTCTGGTGTGGCATTCCCCGTTTGGAGCTATAAGTAATCAAAATGTCCTCTGAGCACATTACCAACATGTTGCAGTAAATTCTAGTGCTGGTGTTCTAATCTGCTGGACCCCTAGCCAGGTACACCATTTGTACCAACAACAGATGAAGGGCTATCCCTTCTGCACACTGCAACATTGTTGGGCACAATCTGCATTCCTATGGCTCAGTGTCCACTGAGGGTTTTGCATATAACTTTATGCCTGGGGACCCTGTCATACTCAAGATACTGGGTCTTCTACAGAACTTGAATCCCTTTGCTGACTTCACCCCTATCACATGCACATGATGACCAACATTTATCCAGGCGCACCTCATTATTGTGTTAAACATCTCTCCTAGATGGATTGACAACCTTGTATAAAAAGATCAGAGTATCTGTCACCTTTCAATTACATTTACTGCATGACTAAAAATTATACATAGTTACTGATGTTTACAGTTATAGATTATTCACTTTTTCTAAGACAGACACACATGTACACAAGTGCACACATGTATGTGACAAAAACTTCTATCCCTCCTTCCTTAGGGTTCCCTCAGTATGGAATTATGCTTTATGTGTAAGGGGATGAAAGACAATTTAGCTAAGTATATAGCTTTTGCCATCTTTTCATGAACTACAGAACTATGTGCCCAAGAACAACATTTTTTCACACTCTTGAACAAAAAGCAAATGACAGAAGTGCAGAAATACAGGTATAATTTTACCTGAGGGGGTTAGCATTAAGAAAGAACTGCTCTATTGTATGCTAATACTCCATCACAACAACAGTTAAATATTCTGTAAACATTCTCATATCCTACTTATTAAGTTACCAGGATAAATTTTAGACGATTACTATTGGCCCAGCAATGTGGCAGATCATCCGTACCTCTTCAAAACATGTCCAAGGCACAGTGACAGACTCTGCCATCAACACTTACTGTTGGAGAGTGCAGTCCATTGAACAGACAGCACGATCTTAATCAACTGAACTACAGATTTATTAAATGTACAGACCATCAACACGTTTGATTATTACTCACTGATCCTGGAAGACGTCTCTCAAAGGACATAGAAGAGGATGTCACTACACACAACTCTGCAAGACAAATATTCACTGTCATGTATAATAATGTGGTGTAACAATGCATCTGAAAAATAAAATTAACAAAAATATGAAACATTCTTCAAAGGGAGAAGTGAATAATAAAAGACTGCAGCATTCATACCAACAGTAGCACTTTACAGAACTGTTCTTAACTGGCGCAAGGCAAGTCATGGCCACATCAAAAATAAATACAATTTTTGAGAACCAATTGTCTTCTGGACTTCAGCCATTGTCCGGATAAAATATTAAAATATAATATAAAAGTCATGATGTTTTGGAAGCTGGTTCTTCTTCCGTCTTCAGGTGATGGGAGGGAGACACCTACTCAGTTGGGTCCTTTTGACCGAGCTAATCTCAATCATTGGACGTCCAGTGATTCGAGATTTTTTCTTCCCCCCCCCCCCCCCCCCCCAATGGCTCGACAGCCCCTTGGGAGCCTAGGCCACCTCATTTTTCGAGGCTTCACGATCACACACTTTTTAGACACACTACACTCGGTAGGACTCCTCTGGACAAGGGGCCAGCTCATTGCAGAGACCTCTACCTGACAACACACAACACTCACAAGAGACAGACATCCATGCCCTAGGCAGGATTCGAACCCACAATCCAAGTAAGCGAGCGGCCGTAGACCCACGCCTAAGACCGCGTGGCCACTGGGATTGGCCAGTGATTGAGATTAGCTCGGTCAAAAGGACCCAACTGAGTAGGTGTCTCCCCTCCATCACCTGAAGATGGAGGAAGAACCAGCTTCCGAAACGTCGTGATTTTTATATTGTATTTTAATATTTTATCCGGATGATGGACGAAGTCCAGAAGACAATTGGTTCTCAATATTATACACCATCGTCAGAACCTTTTAGAAATACAATTTTTATTTCACATAGTTTTGAATCTAGATTGTATAACTTATAATAGAGTAAATCACAGACTTAAAATAATATTCATTATGAGTACATATTTTTGAAGGACTGTTTAAGGGTTTTTATAAAATGGGAATATTACTGTACAGAAAGCAAGGGATAAAATTATTTATTAACTGTAGTACTCTGTACCAGTGTCCAACAATGAGTAATCTGTCATTGTTTATTGGTGGCAAAAAGAGTTCTCAAAAGTTCAATATAAAAATATTTATCTTCAAGTTCCATGCATAAAGTACTACAATGCATATGCATTTTGTACATTTGACACAGATATAACAATATTCTCAGAAACTGACTGGCACAGATTTGTGGTTATTACGCACTCTTTACAAAAGGTTAAACTAGCAGGCTACATTCATACTCCACTATCAATAAATGCAACTGTTTGAATTTAATACTGATAATTCTCACAGAAACCAAACAAATCACTGAAGTTAATCAAGGCTGAAATATTATTTGAAAAATGTGATGACGGTAAGTATAGCAGTAAAAGAACATAGAAGAACATGCTGCATCATGTATCTGTAATTGTGGTGCTGGATTTTCAGAAGAGCATGAGTGACTGAGAGTTATGTATGGACAATGTAGATGAAATGTAACCCATATTTTCAGGCAAATTATCTTATTAAAATGATGAGAGAGATAATGTTTTCAGTATTAAATTCATGACTGCTGCCACTGCCCACTGCTACTCCTCCTCCTCCTAAAACTACTACTACTACTGCTACTGCTGCAGTGGTAGCAGCCCACCACCAGCACCACTCTCAGTAAAGTGTGCTGAGAAGTTATGAATATGTAACATCAGAACATATACATCAGTGAATTCTGTAGACAAGTGTACAGCCCTACATAATTCTCAGTCAAACACAAAACCCTAAACAGATGAGCTTTCTCAATGAGGGGTATATTAAGTACAAAAGCTACTCAGGATTAGATTCACTACAACTCACACAAATTTAGAGAAAACTTCAATTAACAAAGGACATGACATACCTTGCAGAATGCTACTATAATCTATACTACCATGTGTACAGATTAGAATTCATTCACACAGCAACTTAACACCTTTCAGATTTCAAACGTATTTTAAAAATCAGTCGTACACAACATATAATACAGATTTCTTTCACGGAATTTGGTTAGTTACTGCTTGTATGATACCAGTTTTATTAATCTCTTTTATTTGCATTTCCAATATCATGGCAGTAATCCTCCTCCTTTGCAAAAAAAAAAAAAAAAAAAAAAAAAAAAAAAAAAAAAAAAAAAAAAAAAATATATATATATATATATATATATATATATATATATATATATAGAGAGAGTTAGTTGACAATGTTAGAGATGTTATAGTTCAGTATTACGCAGTGATTAGGGTATGGAAATGTGACTATCAGAAGAAGAGGGCACAAGGTGAAAAAGAATGAAGCAAAACAACAGAAACTATTAGACAAACAAATGGAATTAAAAGAAATAAAATAAAGAACAGAAAATAAGTTACGACATGCACATGCAGCAAATTATCATGGCATGTTTGTTCCTCTAAAAATCTGGTCCTCCAGACAGTTTGTGGTTTCCCTGCATCCTAGTAACAAACCTACAATCAAGAATTATAGAAACTGTGCATACATACAGAGCATAGTTACAAATGTGTGCGCGCAGAAATACATGAAAGTCTTCAAACAGCGTGGTCATTAAAACTGTCTGATCTAAATGGCAATGAAAATTTTCTGACAATTTCTCATACAATTTTCTGGTACCAAATTTCATCATAATCCTATCAGCAGCTTCAGAGTTGTTATATGCAGACAGACAGACATACAGAGAGAAAAACAGATGGAGCAATTTTAATGGGTGGTCCACAATATGAATGTGTTTTAAAGGCTTTTACTTTCAATTTATAGTTCTATATATAACCAATACAGCATACAGCTGGCTGTCTTGATTACTGAAACAAAGCAGAAATGTATGAAATATACTGTGATAGAAACAGATAAGCTATACAGTCCAACATTCATAGTAGAGAATGACACAGTTTACAATAATGCACTATCAACCCACACTTTACAAGTCTTTGGGGTACATTTTGATAAAATCAGTCAGTTAAAAAAAAAACATAAAAGATGGAGTATGAGATTCGCCACTTTTACAGAATCAGTGCACGCGAAACAATACTGAGTTACTCAAAGTACTTAAACATTTTGATTCGCATACACTTTTTCTTTACAAATTTAAATAAAAGTTTAATGTGGATACTGTCTGCACAGACTGGAAATTGCAGTCCCCTCACTAAAATGCAAGATCAAAGTGTACAAAATATGTACCTCTTTGCTAGTTACACAGAAACACACATTTAAGTTCACTACACACTCAACTTCTATTATGGGGCACAAAATTTGGAACACCCTGTAAATACATTTAGAATTTTATCCAGCAGCAGCTCTTGCACTGGTCACTTTACTGTTTCTTTTCTGGCTTAGGGTAGTTTCTTGTGTAACATCTGATAAGTTAACAGAACACACACATTGAAGGCATAACTCCTGAAAGTATTGAATGTACATTCATCAAATCCACGTTAAAGCATGTCAGTCAAGGGTGATTCATTAAACAGTACTGCAGACACCATTTTAAACCTGCTACCTCTTCCTCTCTGAACTTCATGTCTGATTTTCGTTCAGTTCCAATGGATGTATCACGAAATTTTCCAAAGTAAGTTCAAATCATATTCAAATAACAACGAATAACAATATATAACTAAAATATTATTTCATGTTTATCTGCATGACCATTTACATACAGTCTACACTTGGAATGCATATGGGAATTAAAATTCAAGTTACACATTATACATGTTACTTCCACATTTTGTATCACAATTCACTCTTTCTCAAAATTAAGGATGATAATTGTAAAAACAGCACTGCAACCATGTGATTATTTAATACAGACTCCACTTACAAATTAAATAAAAACATGATCACATATATGACTTGTAGAAACAATTTCCTCATTTCCCCTTGTGTCATGAATTGTTCTGGTAATAATTCTGACCATGTGAACAACTCCACTGGCTCAAAGTGCCAAATATATCAGCAAACAATAATTTCAAACCTCATGATACTATCAAAAGATTAAAAGGTATTACTTTAAGCAAATTTTCAGTATCCTTTATTAGATTCTGAGTAAAGTTTTGATTGGGTGGCAATAGTACCAGCAACAAACAGAAAATAGCATTATTCATTTATGCACTTTTAACAATGAATATTACACTGAGGTAAGAATGTGTGTTTGTAATGTGAAAATCTGTCACTTCTATATGACCTGTGCTTACTCGCAATTTACCTCATACCTATTTGACACAGTGCTAAAATTAAGAAAGAGTGGAGCTACTCCTCCTGTATGCCTTCATGGTGTGCACAAGGACAACTTTACTTTTACTATTTTACACTTGTTACAAGAAAGATAACACAAGTCATGGAGGAGCTGGACTTTAAGACTTCACCCAATAGCAATGCTCTGTACTTGCTGCACTGTAACTGACTTTAAATATACTTCAAATAAGCAGGGATCACTACACAGAAGGAGACAAGACATTCTGCATTTGTTTCAAACCATGAAGTCATATCAAGATTGCAAATTTCAAATGGTGTCCACAATACATGCAATGTTACTCCCTGTATAGAGTCTTATTCCGACATTTGTCGGAATAAGACTCTATACAATAAAAAATGTACGGTGAAAATAACATAAAGTTACTCCCTGTATTCCATATGAAATCAATATGACAGCGTGTTCCAAACAAAGTCACTGTGACTGTGTTAGGTACTGCAATCCTGAAACAAAGATTGTAGTAAACTATGGACTGCATGAATATGTTGTACCATAATATTCCTGTTAAGTGCTATATAAAAAGGTGGACTTCAGTGCAGATTCTGATTTGAAGTGATAGCAATGTTATAATGTATAACAAAGGTATTACAATTTATCATGAAAGGGTTACAAGGCAATTAACAGGAGAATTACACTGTTTGCCTCATACATATTCTGCTCAATGCATTCATTAGTTCATGGCACAATGATGACTTATTTAACTGCCAACGTAGTAGAGAGTCTGAAATGATATAACATTCATCATTACATCTCTCTGCAAATATTCTGAATGTGTGTTACTACAGTTACTATTTTCATGTATTAGTTGAGACTTATGTCAATTCTGCACAAACAAAACTGCAAAACTACTGACGTTCACAGAACATTCACACAATCAGTACAATATTCTAACATGACAGAACTAAATGTTACTACGCTTATTTAAAAATCACTACTGACCTCACTGCTTTGTACAATGTATTTTACAAAAATGCTGTGAAGACATCACTCTCCATCTGTCAATTAGAAGAACCCTTTCTTCCATGTCAAGCCAGCTCAGGGAAGCATCACATTACAGTATCTACTTTCCCCAGTCTTTTCATCCATTATGTAAAACACCAACAGGAATTTGGAAGGCTGTAACTATAACATCCCCTTACATTTTCCACACAAATAACATCAATAATAATTTCAGTAAGGTGGTGGCCTGCTGTATCCTCTGCGTGCAATAGGAAAAGTCCTGGCCCCTGCAACATAGCTGTAGGTAGCTTGTCTGTGGTGTGGTAATGTTCTGTTTTGCGAGTACCCGTACCCATACCCCACACTGCAGACCTGTGTCCCCACTGGGCCCAGCCTTCCCTATACTGAAATTTCATAGTTCATGTCATACACACTGGCACGGTCAGGTGTGGGCGTGGAGCTGCGGTGGGGATCCTGCACCATGGACGTTGGCGTTCCTCCCATTGGGCCTCCAACAGCCACAAGTCCACGATGTTCTGTACAAGGAGTTCCAGGCGAAGCTGATGCGAGTTCCATTGAGTCTGTCATTTCTAATGCACGCACAAATGACATGGGTCTCCTGGAACCTGGACTGGGTCGCCGTCCACCATCGCAAGAGGACACAATAGCTGTTGACGTAGGAGTTGTAGGAGTTGCCATAGTTTTGCGCTTTATTTGCGGCGATTGAGGTGGTGGATAGACAGGTACACCACCCCTTACTGGAGGATAATATGATGATGATGATGATGATGCAGAGGGTCTTTGTCCGTACAACTGCTGCTGCTGCTGTTGAGTGGGACTTGTTGGGTTGGATCGGTAATAGTCGTAAACACCTGGTCGCTGATGCTGTGTGGACAACTGCTGGTGATGCAGCATTGGCCCTGCTACACCATTCCCTCCACTGACATACGCACTTGGAGATGTGTCTTTCCACATATACACTCCCCGCTGCGGGGACCCTGCTAACTCACGTATATTGTCTACTGTGTTGTTGGTTCGCGAGTATGCCAGTTCACTTCCTGATGCACCTTGCCGTACCAACTCGCCCTCTGAAAGGAATCGTCTCTGCGGGCTGCCATATGTTCCACCTGGTGCAACTCGTCCACCAGATCCATGAGTTTGAGCTCCATGATGTGAATGCATGCTCCCCATGTGCTGCTGTTGGTGCTGGAAGTCATAATATGTCGCGGGACCACCTGTTAGGCCCCCAACTCCAATGAAGTCTGGACGACGAGGCTGAGTTGGAGTACCCGGGTTTGACCTTTAAGAGAACTAACTATAAGTGACTAACACACAAGAGAAGAACACACACAAGAGAAGAACAGAAAGTACAAGTAACATGAACAGTGCATCCCCAAAATATATACACCAAATTCAATTTACAAACAAGAGCAGGAGTTTATTTATGAATTATATTATTTACACTCACTGCATGGATAATACCATGACATTCACTTCTGATGTAAGATTTACCCGCTGAAAGACTCTAAGAGCTGCAAGATGTCTGCCCATTCTGTTTGACTAATCTGACAGCTGTGAAACATCATCTGGTGAAAGACAAACTAATGTGAATATTGAAAGAGAGGCAAAGTAAGATATATACCAAAGTTTTGTGGTAAATTTGAGGGATCTTTAAAAACATTTTAAGCTTAATTGTATGTTGGTATTCAAATCCTCCAAACAGTATGAAAATTGATTTAATCTAAATTATTAAAATCTTTGTACTCTGATAGTGACCAGTAAATTGTCCGACTCATACTCCTGCGTATAGAAAATATTTTAATAATACAGAATAAATTTTAATGCATAATAAACATTCTAGTGTGTCCAATCACAGCAAATGGAGCTATGAATAAGAACCCTGCCTCTTATTATGCTCATACTGTTATAAATAAACCATGTATTTGAACAAGAATAACAAAAATGCATCACAAAAAATATGTCTGGAGATAAAAAAACAAGCTACTGCACAAACTACTATGCTATGCAGATACATAAAAGAAATAATATGATTTTGGCTCAGCAAAATTAAGCCCATAAACCTAGACTCCAGTGATTAGTTCCATTTAGAATGAGAACAAAGTGGAAGAATATAAACAAAACATGTCACACAGTTCCTACAACAAATAACTGCTTATGAAGATCACAATTTACTACTAACGTAGAGTTTCAATTTTACTCTCTACATCCTAATTTCACTCCTTTTCCTTCCATAGTTGATGTTTAAAAAGACAAAACCAGCATAATGGCTCTTCTGACTGACAAGATTAACTTTCTCTCCCAAACAAGTACAAGTACAGGGAGGATACATGCCAACAGTGCTGGGACACAGCATTTCCACAACGTACACTTACGGCATCACTTACAGCTACATCACAGTAAAGGTTACTGGTCCACTTGCAGTATCATACCTACATATGTCAGAATTAAATGTATCTGCATAAAACACAGACCTATAGTCCTCCAAACACTCAGAGCACACAAAACACCAACTTTTGCATCACAGGTGAAACTAATGACCCTAATGGTCTCTGCCCACCTTGAAAGCACAAAGGCAGTCTATTCCTGAAGTAAGTTCCACTTCCACTGGTGATGCTATAAACGCTTGAAAAACAAGGCAAGCTGATTTTGCAGACTAGTGAGCAGAAGTTCACAACAATCACAATAATGGGCTATAGGTTCCATACATATGCAAGAAGCACACTACTTCTGACACCACTCCCCCGACCAAAAAAGTATACTGTAACTTAGAAGTTCTGTGAGAACAAATTGCCCCTTCAAACTGTCCTCAAAATAAGCAAATTGTATCTACATCACTCCATTGCTAACCACTTTTTTCATCATTTGTATTTTCAAAACTGATTTTATGCATATAACTTTATTTTACAAAAATTCAGTTATAGAAATAAATTCCAGTGGCTTTCTTAAATTGACAAGTGCAAAATCTTTAATGAAGATGGCTATCAGAATGGATTTACAACTTCAATTGAAATCCAAATCACACTGAGGCCTTGTATTCCTCACTTTTACAAAGATGTACCCTTGCCAGAGGTAGAGGAATAGAAACATTACAGAAAAATCTGCATTGGATCTGGCTAGTCTCTGAACCAGACATTTTACGCAGTTCAGCATCTTATTGGAGACCACCAGATCACTATAAAACACTGTGTCTATTACAAACTTCATCCATAACCACAGAAAAGCTAGGTGTATGACACCATTCTGAGTCAGCTCGATACAAAAAATTTCCATGAAATCACAAATTTACCTTAAAATACAAGGCAACAGTGTCTGTTTTAGCCTGTAAAGTGCAGCCTAGAAAAAGACTTGATGATTTGTACCAGCAGAACCAGCACAAAACTTAATTAAAATATAAACATTCCAGGCTGCACACTGTTACAGACCTGCATATGTGTACTAAATGCAAAGAGAACTTGGAGACAGGCACTTTTATGCGCAGAATTACATGTGGTTACCTACTTATCACCTACTGACACTGCTATTTTCTAAAAGAAATAAAAATTTTGCAGCTTCCTAAACAAACTTTCCTTTTTTAGACACAGGTGCTGATACACTATGCAATGTAACTTTAACATCTGTTCTGGTAAATCAGGTGAAAAAATCCTTAGCCTGATTCCAACTTTGTAAAACATAGTTACATAATTAAATATTATATTTATTTATATTATATTTATTATTTGGAATAAATATAATATATTGTTAATCTATTTCATTAAAGATGTACAACATTAAATTATATAATTATATGCCTGGAGGTTACCATGTTTAAATGAAACAACATGTACAGGTATATATAACAAAATTATGCATACTATATGATACTACATTAAAAATGACAACTCCATGGTGCAGATGCTTTTGTAAGAAGTTAAGATTTCTCAGCTAGTAAAAGAAATTCCTTACTTCTTATGCAGCCCAAAAGGTAATTACCATGTTTGCAAGAGTCTATCATTTGACCTCTCTGAAGCTTGTTGAATCCATTCAGTGTATGTTTAAGTCTGATTTTAACACAGTCCATAGTCTCCCACATTGTTGCTTTCTTTGAGGGTTTTCAACTAAAATAATGTGTGCCTTTCTTACCTCCCCCCACACATGCTACATGTCATGGCCATCTCATCCTCATTGATTATCACCCTACAATATTCAGTGGAGTAAAATTAGGACATTACATTACTTATTTTCTTTCTTATGTCTAGATATTCTCATCTCTTTGTTCTCATACGCCCTCAATCTGTTTTCTTATCTTTGACTGAGAGACCAAATTTCAAACCATACATCATTAAAAATAATAAATAACTCCATGATGCAGAGCTCTTCTGGAGAAGCTAATAGCAGCTCAGCTACTCAACAAATAATCCATAATTTATGGAACCCAAAGGTTCATTACAGTGCTAACAATAGTCCCCATTAAATACAATTATTAACAGACTTGACTCTTTACAACCTACACAACTGATAAAAAAACTGTTAAAGAAATCAAGAATCAATCAACAATGAAGGCACAGAACCAAAACACTCAGCACAACAGACAGCACTAAGCGTGAGAGTGAGCAAACAAATTTGAAGTCATCCTGTTTACCTTTTGAGGTAACCAAACTGAGGGAACGTGAAGATTAACTAATGAGTCAGTTCATGTGGCTGCCAGATGAGAAGCACTCCCTTAAGTGGTTAACATCACCTGAAGAAACACAATGCACGTGCCAACATGCCTACTGAGAACTCCGCAGAGAATCTCAAACACAAGCTACTGATATACCTCCCAGTGCACACAATATACAAAAAACATTTACATACATAATATTTGAAGGAGTTATTTCATTGAGGCACTAGCAGGTGACCTTCAGAGTAAAAGAATGAATTGACTCACAGTTTTGCAGAGAAAATTAGAATATGCAACAGCAGGGTGAAGAGCCAAACACTTTGTTACAGTAAAACTTTCACTGTGCATGCTACTTACAGGGGCAATTATCAAAATTCATGCCAAGCCTACTACTACAGGCTGTGCAAGAACTGCCCTTAAGATTCACAATAATAAAACATTTCATAGGCAGACCCCCGTGCCCAAGAACAGGTGCAACATTTATATATAGTAGTACCATGACTGATAAATGAAAAAGGATTTTGAAAGAGGCAGTCTTGTCCTGTTTGAAAATGTTGTCCCACCACCTACTCGGAGACTGAGGAAAACCACAGAAACTCTCCAAGAGGGCAGATGGGACCCAGCTGTGATTCAAACTGGGTACCTCCCAAACAAAAATTACTGTATTATCACTACTGAGGCATACCCAATAAAGGGATGAACTCAAATATTTTGTGCACTATACATAACAGATAATAAGTATCTATGCATCAGCCAATTTCAAAATGAAATAATTTAGGCATGACACTTCAATCTCAAACATGAACCTCATTAGGCAGAGCTTACCTACCAGAATCCTGCCCACCTCACTTGTAGGTAAATTAATCAAAACACTACCTACTTCCATTTGAGCCTACTTTCAACAATTTTTGACATTATCTTAGCAGGGATAGAAGAAGAACTTCAGATACATTTGCATATACATTGAACTTAATCTTTGAACTTAGACAGGTAATGTTAGTTCTCTTGTTTAATATTTGGAAAGTCCTGGGTTCATATATCATAAAGCAAGCAATAAACAGGTTAACATCTTTCCCTACTCATCACCCATAATAATCTTATTCAACAGTGTATAGCTATTGCAGTTCAAAGGACGTCACTGAATAAATCAATAACAAACATCCTATTACCATGCAGCTCTGTTCAGTTTAATTTTCCCTTCAATAAGTCTCTGACTCTGAGCTTTGCAACATCATTGTTTATAAGATCATGGATAAGTGAAAGTCACTGTTTCAATGTTTCAATATTATTCACTACCAAGTGCCTTGAGAGGCACATTCTGCTGATAATGAAAATTATTTCATTCTAACAGACAACTGCAACACAAGGCAAAATTACAAGCTTGACTGAAGTTCATTATAATAAGTGTACTTCAAAACTTATTTCAAAGTTCATGACTGTCTCATTCTCTCACACACACATACAAACACACACACACACACACACACACACACACACAAAGCTGCAAATACAGGAACATAAAGAAATTCCCTAGTATTGAAAATAAAGGATAAATACTATATATATGAATCATTTTAACATAACACAGACTCAAAACTTGTACCTTAATTCCACTTCCCTGTATCATACAAAGGTATACATGACACAGAATTATGACAAACAACTGAAATTATGAAGAGGATCAAGCACATAGTTAAAATGTACATATAACTACACATAGCAAAGCCCTTCTTGAGAAAAAAAAAGTTTACAAAGTCACAATTTCCATGTCTTGAATGAAGCCAACTGCTCATTAGTGTTAACACATATGTGTAACAGGACCCTATCTTGAGCCAAACAAATTAAGAGCATGCCCCCTCATTCAATCAACATCTACTTCATTACTAAACTCCCATCCTTCCTCACGAGCTTCCACGCGGCCTCTACCCTTCACGTTTTCTTATCAAAACTCTGCACGCATTTCTCATCTCTGCCACATGCACACCACACCATGCCCACCTCACATCCATAATTTTCACCATCCTATCATCCCACTATTATTTGGTGAAGAGTTCAAATTATGAAAAGTCTCACTTATGAATATCCTCATTATGCAATTTCGTTCCACCTCCTGGTACTTCCTTCCCCTTAGGTCCAAATATTCTCCTCAGCAATCTGTTCTGTAACACATTTAATCTACTCCATGTTCCTCCCTTAATGTGACAGACAAAGTTTCATATCAGTAACACAACAGGTAAAGTTATCATGTTGTAAACAAAAATTATTCAAGTACAAATGTATGGTTGTTAATAGCACTCCCTTTTATTACTATTCCAACATGTTTCAGTCCCTTTAGTCCATTATCAGAAATTACACTATTATATGTTGTAGTGGAATTCATCGGGTTCACAACAATTGATTAAACTCTGATTTATGTTTTGTTAAACATATCTTGTGTTAAATCCTTTGAAAACAGCACCTACTTATAACATGCATATTCTATTTTGATTGTATTTCTACTACTACTGTAGATCTATCTATACTAGTATGCAAATTTCAAGTGTACTTGAAATCTGACTATGAGTATGGGTCTACAGTAGTAATACAAATAAAACAGTGACCAGCAGATTGGCTAATATGATATATTACGTATTCTATTAACTAGAGAAGAGTGTGATCAACTTTGAAATTTTAACATTTTTCATTCCTTACATTTTTATTTGTTATTTCTGCATAGAAAAAATGACATTATGTTGCAAAAATGTCAAAATAAATCCTGCTTGAAAACTGTGAATATGATAAAATGAACGAGTACTGGATTCCAATTAACCGCTATGCACTAACAAAGATTTTATTGCACATATGAAATAGAATTGTTCCACCTAATGTCTGATTAAAATGCAACACACACGTTTTTATAATGCTGTAAAAAGGCATATCAGAAAGTTCCTGAACTTGCCACTAGGTCCAAGAATGGCAAGTAGGACAGCTTTCACCCACTAAATGCCATATTATCACTATCTTTTGAGACAGTCTAGTGAGTGTGCATCCACAACCCTCTGCAGTGCTTCTCTATGGATGTTTCCTGTTGTGCGTTGAAGTGCGATTTCCTAATGGTTAATTTGAAGGAGTGATACACATGTGTAAAGTTTTGCTTCAAACTCAGGAAAACAGCATCAGAAACAAATCAAATGCTCAAAACAGTTATTAGCGACAATTGTATGGGAAGAATAGAAACTTTTGAGTGGTTTTTCTTATTCAAACATGTGGAAAGTTTGGTTGAAGGTTGTAAATGTTCACGTTCCTCCTGCACAGGTCACAAATATGAACATGCAGGGAAAGTTTGCAGAATCATCAATGAAGATTGATAAGGATCATTTTGAAGATCGCTGGCAGGTTAGGCCTATTGCATGGAACAGGTCAGTGAATTCTAATGGAGGATTTGAATATGTGGCAGATCTCCGTGAAGTTTGTGTGCCAGGAAGTTGAAGTAAAAAAATGACCAAAACTTCCTCCAAGGGCCAGAACAGGAGACAAAATCTGGGTTTACTCTTACGATCCAGAAACCTAACAGCAGTCCTCTCAGTGGAAAAGCCTGTCCACTCCACATCCACAGAAAGTGTGGCAAGTCATGCTGAACACCAAGAGCATATTCTTTTTTTACTGTTAGCATCCTGTTCATCAGGAATTTGTCCCTCCATGCCAATGGTTAACAAGCACTCTTACTGAGAGGTTTTACAAAAGGAGAGAGCACGTCCATGAAAACATCCAGAATGATGGCAGAACCAGGACTGGTTGATTCATCATGACAAGGTGCTGGCACACCTTACTCTCAGTACAACAATTTTTGGCTGCTCAAAATATAACTGTGGTCCTCCCCCAAACTCCTTACTCACCTGACTTGGCCCCTTGTAATTTCTTCTCATTTCTGAAAATGAAATCACGGCTGTAAGGGCACCATTTTCAAATGTCCCTGAAATTTAGGAACAATTGCTGCCTGTCCTACATGTTATTCCAGAACTCAGTTCTAGTTATGCTTCCAGCAGAGGCATAATCGCTGAACCCATTACATAAACTCAGAAGGGGACTACTCTAAAGGGGACACCAATGACAATAACAAAGAGAAGTATATATTCCAATACTGATGCAGTGCAGTAACTTTAGGATATGCCCTCATACTTCAGACAGCAAAGAGCCACTGGTGTTCTATGGTAACAGTATTATTATGATGATTATGGTGATGGTGGTGATCTTAATTATGGCGATGACGATGATGACAATGAGCCTGTTTGAGAAAATCAATGTCTGGTGTATCCTACATGTGAAGTACGAATTTATGGGACAGGAATGAAAGAAATTGAATTTTACCAACAGCTTTCAATGCAAACTCTCAATATCATATTTAAATGACACATATTCAATGATTTTGGAAATGTAACATGCTAGCATCATGACTTCATGTTTTCATTTCATGCTCTTTGAGCAAAAAATGTGTAAAAACTTAAATGCTGTTCCCATTAAGTTTGAAAAGTAAAGAAAACAGTACCCACGTATATCAATATCACTTATAATAAGATATTTACCTAACCAATTAATGGAACTGATCTATAAATACTGCAACAAGAAAACTTTCATATCGAAACTGAAACCTCTACATAAGGGGAGGGAGAAAAGATAAAAACAAAAACAGATGGGGAAAAACTTGAAGGAGAGAATTATAACACTACACAACTCAGATTATAAACTCCTGCTCCTGAACATTATGTATCGACTGACCTGCGAATAGGGCTTGACATGGCAAGAGGAGTTGGTACTCCAATGGCTTTTATCCGCTGCTGCATTGTCGGACTTGGCCCAGGCCCTCTTGCAGCTGATGACTGGACTTGTTGTTGTTGCTGCTGCTGCTGCTGCCGGTCAGGGGACAATGGATCAGGTGTGTGGCTTCGAGACTGAGACACCTCCATACCTCTGTTCCAACATATAACCATCATTCAAGAGATAAACTGGTTTATGTTCCTTTGCCTCTCTAATCACATTTACTGTGTATCTGTAAGAAAGACTCCTTTGACAGCATACAAATATGTGGTACTGTTCAACATATATTACTTTGTGATACATTAAATCAGACTAATCTTCAGAGATTAGCATCTTACTTGCCTTTTATGGAACACACAGGTTCATTGCCATGGATACAAGAACCTGTCACCAGACCCTATTCTTAGCCACATGAATTCAGTTCACAACCACTCACACTATTTATTTAAGATCCATTTTAATTTTTTGCTTCCATCTATGCTAAGGTGTGAAAAATGGTATCTTCTCTTAAGCTTTTGTGACCAAAATTTCGTATACATTTCTGTTCCTTCTCATGTGTGCTACACACCCTGTCCAGCTCATCCTCCTCCTTTTAAACATCCTAACAATCCTTGGTGAAGAGTACAAATTACGAAACTTCTCATTATGCAAAACCTGTCTTTGATACAATCATTTTCCTAAGCACCCTGTTTTTAAATACTCTTAACACTTTCACTGCCAAAGTAGACCATGGTCGTTTTAAGTATTTACGTTTTAATTTGCCAGCGTCGACTTTAGTCAATCTAAAATTTACTCTGCTCTTTTGCCTTAAATAGGCCATGCACACAATAAGTTCTTTCAGGAAACATATTTTACATCTTTATTAATCTCCAGCTGACAACTAGAAAAAAATATGCATTTTATACATAATTTTATATATAATTATATTTCATAATTTATAAGACGACACACTAGTTGTTTAACATTCAATAAATCCCTGGCAATTTAACACCCTCAGGGATTTAAATACCCGGCAGTGAAAGTGTTAATCTAAGTTCTTCCTTTAGTGTGAGAGATGTTTCACACCATTACAAAACAAGATGTAAAATTACAGTTCTGCATATTTCAATCTTCACAACTGTAAACTAAAAAAAAAATGACAAAACATTCTCAAGTGAATGGCAGCAGACATCCCCTGAATTTAATCTGCTTTTACAATGTTTTCAAGATTGTATTTTAGATTTATCATTGTTCCAAAATATATGAACTAGGCCACAATTTGAAGAAATTTATTGGCTGCCCCTATACTATGATTCTGTCCTGTATTCTGATCATAAGGTATGAACATATTTACAACAGAATCCTCTCAATCAGCTTTGTCAAAACGGGTTGAAAACTCATGCTTTTGAAACATGCTATGTCTCCACAATCAGGTTCACTGTCAGGTATGTCCGTAAGTCACTGATACACATACGCACACGATAATGGACACAACAGGCATCTGAAACAATATGTCTACCTCAACTTGGATATGGCTAATCACCTTAGCGATTTTAGTGCATCTATTCACAGTGAAAATTTCAAACCTAACATATAATTAGATTTCCCTGTGTTTATTTTTAGCCCACCTTCCACACTAGTGACTGATGGAACTTCTTTGTTTCTTTTTATGATATTCATGTTTTCACCCAAAAAAATGATATCATGCAGCACCACCAAAACAAGACCTTCTAATGGCATGTCCAGAAGCAATGTTGAAAAGCAACAGCAACAAAGCAGCTCCTTGTTTTAGACCTTCTGAATAGGAAATGTATCAGACAAATATTTTCCACATACAGACTTAGCTAATCATACATGCTGTAAGGGCCACCCAACAAATATAATGAACTGCACCAAACTGCAGCAACAGAAACCTTTCTAGTCTGCACACAATACTGTGAACTTCACATTAGAACCATTTGCCAAAAGTAAATTTACATAGGAGTTTCTAACTGGTATCTAAATGCGCTGATTATGTGAGGTTTTTTTGATAAACAGTACATACATTTCAGAGCCAACCTGTCTTGGTCTGCAAGAAGGAAAGGGTAGCTTCCTATGAGATCAGATAAACCTTCAAATATCAGTCATTTAAAACCTGTCTTAGAGTGTGATGCAGTATCATTCTCTGCCATAATTTTAAATCTAACCAGTAACAGTAGGAAAATCACAAGCTGTTTAAATGGTCACAAATTTTGTACTTTTCATCAGATGTTAATAACATTTTGACTGTGAGCTGATGTGTGTCTACAAAATGTTTATAGCATATTAAGGGGACCAAATGCATATTTGCTACATGTTATGAAAAGATTAAATATAAGTGACAGAAAGTGAAGAATTGCAATTCACATTATCTTAGAAATGTTTCTTGGTACAATACACCTCAAAACACAACAAGGCCACTTTCACAACTTGGGCACTGATTCTCATCTTTTCCCACATGTGTTACACACAACACACTGTTTTATATGTTTTGATTTCCTTTCTCTTAAAGGTACCCTCCTGGGAAAACATCGCTCTGTCAGCCAGCCTTCTAACTGTGCTGTTGTCTACTTGGGGTTTAAACACTTAGTTATTTGAATCTTATTAATGAAGCATACAGGAATCAACTCTAAATTTATAATGGTCCATCTCTCGTATACATTTTGACGGCATGCTGCTGCTGCATTCAGCACTGTCACATTTAGCAGTCTTCAGTACAGCTTCCTGTGCCACTTTTTCTTTCCATCAGGTACACTTGTAAGAGCTGGCCCTTCTTGAGCAAACACCACACTTTGGTTTCTTGTAGTCTACAAGACAAAGAACTTTTGACCTTGCTGATATGTGCAGGGGTGACTGGTTATATTCATCAATGTGAAACACAGAGATCATTAGTGTAGTCTTCTCATCACTCCATCTCAGACCTAACACAGATCGAATGTGTTGTACATTCCTCACATTTATTTTCAAAATCATGCACAATCAATTTTCTCTGACTATGGATTTCGTGAGATCTGGCAAATTCTAACAAGACACGCAATGTACATACGAACATAACATTGAGGTGCGTTTGTGAAACCATTGTTGCCGTGGAAAAGCATCAAGTATTACCTATTCTGAGTGTGTCTGTAGCCTTAGTTCTCCAGCATGCAAAGCATATGCGCCCTATTACATGTCATCTGTGGCCTGTCTGGTGTCTGGCTCTACTATATTTTTCCACATTACCTCATAAACGGCACGATTTTCAGAAAAAAAGTTATTGAACACAGAATGTGTGTTTTAATTTTGCTACAACTTTTGTCTGAAACATTTCTCATTCTAAGAAAAATTAAGTGAGATATTATCATAAATGTACATATGTTTTCATGTAAAGTACCCAGTATTCTCGTCAGATTTTAATGAAACTAGAATTTTGACAGATTTTCGAAAAATACTAAAATACCAAATTTCATGAAAATCCGTTCAGTGGGGGCCAAGTTGTTCCATTCAGGCAGGCAGGCAGGCAGACAGACAGACAGACAGACAAGGACGGATGGGCAGACAGACAGACATGACAAAGCTAAACTTTTTTGCAATTTTGTGAATGCACCTAAAATCTGTCTATCCAAATTGCATATCCTTTATGAAATAAGCATTCCACTAATCTTAACACAAGAACAGTTGTTTTATTCATGTCAATGCTGATCTGATGGGACTGTATTACTGTATCTTTCCTGTGTATGCAGTGTATGCCCACACACACACACACACACAAAACTGTAAGAACCTGAGGGAGGTAATGCATGAAAGACATCCTTTCCACGATGTTAGTGATTTACCTATGGAAATATTCCGGTTAGAAGCTACAAGATTTTACATTTACAACGGAAGCGAATTTTTTAACAATTCTGAGAAACCTTCATTTTCTGGTGTTGTCATCTGTGAAATGTAGGAACATCCAAATGAACCTGAATTGGTCCAGATAAAGGACAAGAGCCAAATACGATCATGGCAGCCAGCTGATTATGAGTAAGTACATCCTCAGGCTTGGTTTGCTAATAATGCCCATTTGAGTGAAGATGTTAAGATGATACATAGCTTGTCTTCCACACCCAGCTTGCATTCATTCACACCTGTTTTTTTTGGAAAATAAGTTTCACTTAGAAATTTTTATTCCCTGGCACAGCAGTCTTTCTGCTAAGATCTGGCCAGCAAATTCCTATTAAAAATAGTAAAAAAGCCCACAATTTCAGTCACATGTTGTCCAGTGCCTTATGATCTACTAACTCCAACAAACACTTCCCTCTGTCAAATATAATTTGTCTTGCCATACATATGCATCTGCAATGACACTGGCTCCATCAGCATCATCATCACCAGTGTGACAATTAATATGAGGGATGTACAGTAAGTAAGCTGCCCTAGGTCACAAAAATTAAATCAGAAGTCACTATAACATTAAATGCAGCTCATTTATTCCACTAAGTATCATTATTTCTCAACAAGCGCATGGATGCATTTGTCCCATCCTGGCATGAATTTAAAAATTCCACCATAGTAGAAATTGGGATCTTGCATTCATAACTATTCATGAACAGTCATTTCCACTTCATTATTGTGCAGTAGATAACCTCTTAAGTGTTAATTTCAGTGGCTCAATTCCACAATAATGAGGAAGTGAACATGGCAATTCATAAATGGTTGCAAATGTAAGAGTCTGATTTCTACTATGAGGGAATTTTTAATCATGCCAAGATGGGACATAAGCATTCATATGCTTGTGAATTATGCTGAAGAATAATAATACTTCAGAAGAACAAATGAGCTATAATTAATGTAAAGACTTCTCATTTAATTTTTATGACCTAGGAAAACTTACATACTGAACATCCCTTCTATTTACACACCCGACTTTGTCAGAAAGAATGTCATATGAAATCACAGTAGTAATGTCTGGGTTCACAAAATTTTCTTCAGCATTTACTACAGAAACAGTTTCACTGCCCATCTGTTCAACTCTGCTCTGAAGTTGATGCCATGGTTGAACTACAAACAACAAAAACTGGGAACATGACAAGGGAATACCAGAAACCACAGACGGTACATCATTTATGAACATGCATTTAAAACTGTATAAAGAACACAGAGAGGCATGGAGCAAATTATCTATGATATGCATTTAGTAAGGTTCACCTAGGTCACAAAATTTAACGGCCATCACTACAACATTAAATATAGCTCAGTTACTGCACTTAAATATCACTACTTTTCAGCATAATCCCCAAGCACACTGAATCTATGACAGCATTTGTAAACTATACTCGTTAACAGACCTAATCAATCTCTTGAGTCAGCCACATGACTTGTAGGAAACCATAACCACATACAGTATAATTAAATATTTTAAAACCTGTCCAAGAATATGACTATAAATGGTTGTGTGCAGCATGTAAGGGCTGTCATGCATGAATGCTTGTACACTTAGCCTTCCATGGTGAAGGGTTGTGGTTATTCCATATCACTTGGCAATGAAGAGTGAAACACATAACAAGCATGGTCTTCTTATATATAAGAAACATCCTTCAATGGACAAGAGCACCAAGAAACTTATCACAGAATGTGGCAAGTCACAATACAATATAAAGATGTGTGTGGACGGACAATTATCTACCAGAAGACACAACCAAGCAATTTCCATAGGAACAGAAAAAAAAACAGTTATACATATATTTAATTAAATGGAGAATGTCAGAAGAATTCTCCCATAATGTCACAAACCTTAGAAAATAGATAACATACAGAGTGGACCAAAAGTCGGTTAACCAGTTAGTAAAACTGAAGAAAAATTTGTTATAAATTTCTTTATTACTCAAAATATTTACAAAAAAAAAACTGTCTGAAATGAGATCCTGCATGTTCAATGCGCAACTCACAATGCTGTGGTACCATTTTACAAACTGACTGGCATCAGTAAGCCTTCCTGACCTACACAGCATCTGATTTAATTTTGTTTAACTGGCTTTTGGGCCACACTGTATAGTAAATGTTCTTGCATCAGACTTAAATAGTATATATGCACAACATCAAAGTATAAAAGGATTTAAATTATGTTTTGGATGCCTGGCAGTAGGACAGTATGAACTGAATTACCTTGGCCTGGGATGTGGACTGCCACGAGTGAACAGACCTCGCATCTGTTGCTGCTGTTGTGGATGGCCTGCTTTGTGAGGGGAATCACCCCCTTCTACAGGAGGCAGGAAGAAATTGCTCTTGGATCCATGGCGCTGCAGTGGAGGAGTAGGCTCACAATCTTGAGACTGTGATGCTGTAGGTTCCATATCTGTATCAGATCCCTCCCCTCGTCCAGGTGAGAGCTGAGAACAAAGGTGCATTTTCTGTTGAAATAATTACAAATGTGCACCCCTGAACTTCAGTGCTGCATTTTATAATGTCACACTTATCTGACAAACTTAAAAGAAAACTACAGATTCACTATGCTGAAACTTTAAAATAATCATATTAAACAGAGTGGATATAGTTTTGCCTTAGTTTTCATTCCTTTCATTCAGTGAAGTCTTACAAAAACGATGTGTTGTCATTATAGAGAGTTACTCATGAACCAGTTATCACTCTCTCTCACACACTCCCAGCAGTCTGTTTCATGGCATATGACAAGACTGCAAGTGAGGGAAGACAGACTCTTAGTCTCTTCTGCATTACTACACAATCACAAAAATTACAGTCTCTTGACTAGTGGAAAGAGCACAAGATGATATGCATGCATGAGCTGAAAATAAGACAATATTAAGAATAAAGCAAGAAATTAAAATAAAAAGATGAATTAAGCAGACAGAAAATAATAGCAAACTTGAATACAGATGCCAGCGGATTTAAGAAGGGTTACTGACCTACAGCAAACTTGAAAAAAGGGAAACAATGATCTGCCTGAAGGATCCTACAACATTTTGAATAGGTGGAAGTATTACTTCTGTCAGCTACTGAACACACTGGACTTAGCAGTGTTGGGCAGATTAAAAAACATACAGCTCAGCCATTAGTACCAGGGAATTGTTCTTGTGAGGTTGCCACTGCTATTGCAAATTGAAAAGATACAAATCACTGGGTATTGATCAAACTCTGACAGAATTGATTCCAGGAGGTTATAAAACAGGACATTCTGATATAAACATAATTTACTAATTCTATCTGGAATAAGGAAGAATTGCCACAACAGTGGAAGGCATAATTAGAGCACCCATTTATAAAAAGGGTAAAAATGTAGTAATTAAGAAATGTCAGTTATGAATTACATACAAAGTTCATCCAACATTCTTCTCACAATACAGACAAAATTACTGGGGATCAATGGTGCAGAGTTTAATATATCAGCCACTGATGACATCCTGCATTTGTCACATATTGGAGAAAATATGGACGTTGAACTATTTATAAACTTTGAAACAGCCTATGATTCAGTTAGGAGAGAAAATATTTTCATCGTATTTGGTGTACTATGACACTATTTATGCTAATGAAATGCATTTAAAGAAAATGTCTGAGAATAGGAAACTGAGGTGGGAGGAAGTAGCATGACAGAAGTTTCCTAATTTTTACTCCTCACCAAAAATTTATCATGAAATCAATGAGGAGGAGATCAGAGGAGCATGTAGCATGTATGTGAGATATAAGAAACACACACAACTTTCAGTCACGAAACATACACAGAAGATATCACTTGGAAAAATTAGGCATAGACTGAAGGATATATCACAATGTGTGTGAAAAAATAGGGTGGAAAGGGGTGTGTACAATGGATTCATTTGGTTCAGGATATGGACAAACGGCAGCCTCTCATAAATACAGCAATGAACCTTCAGCCTCCATAAAAGGCACAAAATTCCTTTCATAGCTGAGCAACTATTATCTTCTCACAGAAAGGCTTTGTTACATGGAGTTAACAAGCAGGAAGTGAAATAAAGAAGACACATGACACCTGAAACCAGTATTAGGCAATATTTTAGCAAAATGTGAATCAGAATACTGCATACCTCAAAGAAGAATCACCATAACAAACCATGTTATGTAATATGAACTTACTTGAACTAAAGTTTCAAAATACAATCTAATCCACTAAACAGAATTACATGGAACCGTGGTGTATAAACTCAAAACTTTCATGTTTCCACATTTATGGTGCTCAACTTGAGAAAGGAACTAAGCCCACACAGCTGTGAACCTACTCAAAACTGTGGCATACATACTGTGGGAAATTACTCCAAAGATATTACAACAGATCATACCCTATCATACACTTCACAAAATACATATTTAGATGTACCTGTTATGACTAGGAATGTGGGAGTATAACAAAGAGTTCTCAGGGGTATTAAAGGGACGGAAGCAATCCTGAAATTCGGAGAAAAAAAAAAGCACAACAAAATTCTAGAAATGGAAATACGAGTTCATTTTATGTCAGCAGAGTAGCAACTACAGTACACATTCATTCTAATCAATACACAGCCAAACATTCAGCATTTCACTAAGAAACAAATTAAACTGGATGGTGGTCTTGATTAAATTGATTCACAAGGCAGTAATATTCACAGCTTGCCCATGGCTTATATTTTAATGCTGCTCAAATGCTCTAAAATACAAAAATATCAGTAACTAAGAACTACAGAAATTACAGCTTTTTAAAATGGTCCTATAGGTTGGGACTTCTTAACTTCAGAGAATTATACAATGAAGCACCATAAATATTGTACAACCTGGCCCAGTTCGGTCTATTATGGCTATTTAAACCCGTTAACTAACCAGGTTCCACATTCAGGCCTCTTTTAAACACTGCCATTAACAAATGTTAAATACAGTTAGACCCCAAGAGACAGAATACATTCTGCCTATAATTTTGTTTCAGATGTCAGAAACATGGCATTATTATGAATCTACTCTTCAAAGCAGCAAGATTAGTTCAGTAATGACACATGACAAAAAAAAATCACCCTTCTGTTCTCAAACAAAGGAGTTTGTTGTCTGGATCTGCAAATGTATGTATAATCTGCATTTCCATTACTAAACATACATTTTCCCAAATGTTTGTAATGTGGTATGTCAGCACTTTTGGAGCAGTACCCAAGTCACCCCTGGTCCCAAATAATGATACAAGAAATAAAATTAAAAAATATATAAAAATAAAATTTTCCCACATGAAACACAACGCCAGTGTGAACTGAGAACTATGCATGCAACTACACACAGTCAGGGAGTTATGTGGGTCACAACTAGCAGAAATAAAGATAGATATAAAATATACAGGGTGCATCCTGTCTCTTACCTTATTGTAAGCATTCGAACTGGCATTTCTCACCCCATTGCTATTATCCATGTAGGTTTTTACCTGGTTTTCATTGGTAATGGTTGAAATTGCAGATGGTGACAAAGGGTACCGTTTCGGCTTTCCCACATACTTACTCGCCTTCAACAAACTGAAATACAAAGCATCAAGCTATTTAAATTATTTGCAAATAATTACTTGAATATCAAAGTACAAATCTTTAGAAGTCCTTATTAAAAGGAAGGAAAACTAATTTTCTTTGATTACAAAAGAAATATGACAATGTTAATAAAATTAACTGAAGATGGTGCAGAAAACCATTGCCATTGGCAGGGTTATGTTACTAAAAGATCCTGAAAACTGTAAAACTGTGAAGTGCCAAGTTAAAACTTTATGGGAAAAATGGGGTTAGGGGAAGCAAACATAGTTAAAACAGGGTACAAAACACACACACAAAAAACACTTCTGTTGGCATTTACTGGAGTGATGTTAGTGCTCGTGGCTGAAAATTGTCAAGGACATGAAATGACATAGAGTGCACGGAGAAGGGAGAGACTGAGGCTTTGTGAAGAACAAGGCGATCTTCAATTGCTCTGCCTTCTTCCGCACATCCTTACACACCTCTTCATATGGCACCATGACAATCTCCACCTCCTCCTTAAATTTCAACCTGTCTCGATGTTAAAGACTTGCTGTGGTGAGCATCCCTCCTTGAGTTATCTTCTCAAATGTTCTGGGTCCTTAGTGCCATTCACATAATCAGCAGGTGTTGATTCTCCTACTCTCTTCAAGCTGTGTAGGCTCATGTGTGTTTTAGAGTTGTCAAACCACCCTTTACTGGCATGAAAACTTCCCGTCTCCTCACTCCTGGTCTGTGTACATGATGTATAACCACATGGCCTTCTCCTTCACCATGGGGGGGGGGGAAGACAACCTTTTCTGTGCCTCATCTTCCAGCCGCACACATACAAATGGCCTTCCCATCTTTTCAAGGGGGGGTCACGACTTACACAAGAAATTTTCTGTAATAACAGCAATAACACCTGAGTCCAGCAATTGTATCCTGTTGGAAGCATCTGCCAAGGTCCTGTGTCTTGAACACGGCAAGTGAAAAGCACTAATGTTCTTCAAATGTGTCATAAAATTGCATCATTTTCAGTGCCAACGTCAGTTGCAAGAAAGGAAGGAGTCATACACTGAACTGCAAGTCTCCAAACTTTTTCCTGAAGGTCCCAACATACACTTGCATGTTCTGCTTGTGTTTGTCAGCAGGTGAGGCATAAATATGGTACCACTCCATCAAATGTTCAGGTTTTATGTCAAAATGCTTTGTGATGGCTCTAATGAGATTTCCGCAAGACTTAAACATCATGGGACAAGCTGCAGATAGTGATGTGTGTGACAGATTTTTTATTCAAGCCATGTTTTCACAGGTTTATAATCAGTTTTAGTGCAGTTTCATGTGTCAGAAATCACAAACCCGTTGTCCAGTATAAATTTGGTGGATGAGACACATTTGTGCTGGATTCACTCAGTTCATAAAATTTTATGCTTAACTCAGCTGCTCTGAGTGGAATATACTGCTTGAAAGACATGAGACCTCTCCACAGAATCAAGGACTTGTTTACATCCAAGTTTGGGGAGGTAAAGGCTCTTGAATCTTTTGTTTAAGTGTTGTTTTAAAAGTCTGTAAGGATAACCATATTCATTAGTGTGGAACTCTCAATGAAATGAGGAAACTGGATTATAGCTTCATTCTTCCAGGTAGCATTTAAAAACTCTATGTCTTTTGAAGTCAGAGATTTGAACTAAAATATACTCCTTGTCACGACATGTTTTCCACATATATCCAAAAATCACTTGATGAGGGTTAAAAGGTGTTCTGCATAGACTCAAACACATCTACAGAAATTATACGTGTTGATGAGTTTGAGAGGAAAACCATGATCCTACACCACATACACCTCAAGATATGACATTTCACTATTTGGGAGAAAATGCAAATAAAGAAGCAACAAACATATAAAAAAAACTTCCAGGACTTTTGGGTCAATCTCTTGGCAACTTGAAGAAATAAGAGGCCGTACAGTTAAGAACTAATTTTATTAATGAACATAATTTCATATTTATGTAATACTTTCATAGTTACAGAACTATTCTCACATTATATTTTATTCTATGATATTAAAAGTTTTTAGTTTATTTAAGTGTTAACTTAGTAAAAGTTAACAGCGAGCACACACAACACAATCACCTTTATAGAAGATCACTGTGTATGTGTGTGTGTGTGTGTGTGGAAAAAATCATGTTCTTCACTCTTAAAAGAAGAATGACTTTAAAAATAAACATTTAATATATGAATGACATTAAAACAACAATGATGCTGATAAAAATTAAGTTCAACGTTGGTGTAACTGTTATTGACCATGGTGCTACAGCGCTTTAGGATGATTTAAAGGCTGACTTTTAGGAAGGTAAAAAGGGACTGTACAAAATACCTCTCCAACAGTTCAGATGTGCGGTGCACAACTGACAAATGATGAGACTAGAATGCAGGGCATACCTCATGCTGTTAATGCTAGTGCAGAACAGACTGGGTATGACATGTGTTTGTCAAAGAAGTTCAAGCTCTCATCTGCTGACAAAATTAAAAATTTAACTTTTATGACAAAATTAAAAGTTGATGTTTTAATTTCTGCTTAATCCACTTCAAGATATGATGTGGTCTCTGCAGTGTCAAAAAATATGGTCCATTAATTTGATTAGCAGGCACTTCACTGTCAGCTTCTTATTCAGGTGGTATACCAATCTGAGGATTCTATTTACTTAATTTTGGATACACACAGTGAAGCCGAGAGGAACGTATCGGCATGTTCATTCATTTAGTTCCTCCTAAAATTCAGTATTTGAAATCTGAAACAAAAAAAGAGAAATCATTTCTGAAAGACAAATATAATAAGAGAACTAAGAGGCCATCAACACAACTAGTATAAATCTGTCAATATTTCAGATCCAAAAATGTAATAATTGTTATTTAAATATATGCATAATACATATCAATATAACTTTCCCTCCAAAATGTCATACTTAAGAGATTTAATTTGCTACCTGAAATACAACTCCCTCATTTTTTGACTGCTTTGCCAATGAAGGGTCTGCACCTTCTTAAGCTCTCCTGTAGTATAAATGGGCCACTATCTACTCAAATATACAATCTGCAACTGAAACAGAAAGTCATTACAACATATTTCTGCAAATGTATCACATGCAGGTATGACAGCAACTTCTTCAAAATGCTACTACAAGGCCATTATATTTTAGATAAAATATTGTGATAGTTGTTTCTTACCTTTTGTACGATGTTCTCCTGCCATTTTCTTTAATTAAATTCTTGTCACAGTCTTTGTGCTGTAAACTGTAAAACCATTCGCATTCTTGCATAGAACAAAAATGTTTTCATCCATAGCCAGTACAATTTAATTCTGACAGTAAATAAAACTTAAATACATACTAATAATCTGCAGCATGGAAACAACTTTTGTAGAAATGCACGTGGTAATCAGGAAAAATAAGACAGGTGGCACAAGACTTATGTCGACCATAGGGCACCAAATCGCAATTCAACATGTAGGGGCCTGTCCTAGTGCAACGTAAGATAATGTCCCCCAGAAACTTCCCGAAACAGCTCTTGCTAATATGGCCAGAGCAGAGTTCTAGCACAGTTCTTTATGTGTGAATCAAAAATAATCTTGCAGTGAAATAACTGAAATAACTCCACATAGATGTTTAGCAACATGAAAAGATGAGCACACAGTGCACACAGTGAATTAGCACCTGGTAGCTTATCATAAATTAAGGTACAATTTATATATATATATATGCTAACCTGGGATACTGTGGTCCACATAAAATGTAGCAGCAGTTACGAGGGCATCCTCGAGAAAATGGATTATAACCGCCTTTAAACTTGCCAGTGACTTGCTCATTTGTAGTACGACCTCTCGACACCAGAACAACGTGGAAACCAGTCAGACCATAAATTGGTATAACAAGCAATACTATTATTCCAATTATAACCATTCTATATACTATGTTAAGGATTCATACCAACAATGTGTGTAAATTAAATGCAATACTGACATACTGCCATGTTTCTGGCAAGTATCATAGGAAGGCCCACAGAAAACCAGTAACATGCCAGAACACAAAATATAATAATCTCCATTTCGTCAAATTTCACAAACTTCAAACCACACTATGAAATATGTCAAGACACAGTGATGGAAACATAAAAAAGATGTTACACTGTATGAAGGCTTAGTATGGCAAAACCTAATATTTCAGGCATGCTAAACTCTGTGTGTGTGTGTTTCACAGTTAAGTCTAAAATTTGTGTTGAATTGATAAATGTGTGGAGTTGAGTCTAAGCAGCACTGAAGAGCAGATGTTTTTAGCAGCAGATGAAAATAGGTGTGGAAATAGAAATCTACCAGGCCAGAAGTGGCACAGCAATGAGGAGATGGATATGGAGGTGGAAAACGGAATGGAGAGGTGGAAAGTGTACGCTGGTTTTTGAGAACAGTGTTGATGGTCTTGTTGGCAGTGGGATGAGTGGAGGCACATCTGGGCTCACCAATGGAGCAGGACAAAACTGACCAGACAATGAAACAAATTAAAAATAACAGTAAAGCAATTCAGAAGTTATTCAAAACCCACAATACAGATTGGTGAAGTGAAGAAAGGAATTAAATATTTTCGAGTGAAATTGGCAATAAAAGGAGTTCCTTCAGACTTCAAGCAGCTGAAGCAAACAGTGAGAATGTGAGAAGAGAAACAGCAAATTATGTTTAGTAAAAGAGATCAGTCAAAAGAAGGAGAAAGAATAATACTGTGAACTGGACTTGAGGAGAAGGAACATGAGTAATATGTTGATACAATGGAAGTGCTAACAAAGTTCTTGAAAGAGACAATGGTGCTAGAGACCTTGGTTAGCAATACTGATCATGTACTGAAACTTGGAAAACAAGGTCAGCAACCTATTCTTGTAAAATTCACTTCCTTTGTGAGAACATGATATATATAAACCAGGTTCAAAGACCAGAATGGACAAAGATTTTTGTTTGGAAATAAGGAATACAATGAGCAGATTAATACCCTATTTAAAGGATGCCAAGCATATGGGACACAGGGCATTCTTGAAGGAATAAAAAGTTGACAATAAATGGAAGAGTTTATGAGCTGGATTAGTTGTTGAATAATGTACAACTGAATGAATAAAACAACACTGTGGACACCCCTAAAGAGCAAAGTTTGTATGTTCTGCAGATGTTTGTCAGCAAGATTTAGAAGGTGCAAGCCATGGTAATTCAGAAACATGGAACACAGAGGAAAAAGCTACACGGGCTGCTCCATGGGCTAGAAAGGCCTTTGGAAGGAGGAAGTCAATGTCAGGAGATAAGGAGAACCATATCATCTCTTCTCCATCAGCTGCTTTGACAAGCGTGACATTCTGGCAGCATGTGCTCAATAACAGGCCTACAAACACTGGAGAAGACAGCGACAGAAGAGGAAAGGAGGAAGAAAGGCAAAGTGGATATATGAGCAATATGCGGTCTACGAAACTTCTGTTTAGGTTTTGGAAGTTATTTGTAATGGACATTATCCATAAAAGTAGAGAAATAGTAAAATGAAGAAATTACGGAGCTCTAGAGTGCTGGTTGAAGAGGACAAAGCACAAAGATTATACAGACTCCAGTTGGTATGGAAGAAATAGGTGAGTGAGTGAATTGGAAAATCAGTGCTCAGTAATAATATGGATAACTTTGGATAAAATAGTGCCCCAGAGTGGATAGTACTAGAATTTGAATTTAATGAGCTACATGAATATGTGGAGGGTTAGATGATTGTTTTTTTTATAAGTATTTAATGTGGCTGAGGAAACGGGAAAAGGAGGGTATCATTATAGTGTTATATTATTTTATACAGATAAATACAAGATTGCAGAGCACATTTAATTCTAGATTAAGAGGTTGAAATAGGTTTGAATTTTTATAGTTTTGTGCACATAAAAGGATAGTGTAAAAAGAGTTATTGAATTTTGGAAGGATGCAGACAATTTACTCAATGAACTAGACAAATAAAAAATTTTTACTAAAAAGATTAACAGAACAGAACTCAAGACAACATAACAGGTGTTACTGAAAAGATAAGAAAGAAAGAAAAAAGTGATTATGTTGTAACATTTGAAAAATACTTGTTTACAGGGCTTAGAGACTTTTTTTAAAATATTGGAGAACAGGGGTAGATTGAGGTGAAGGATGTATAAAACATATTGTTTGTAGAACTAAGACATAAAGGCTGCAAACAGCAAAAAACCTAGTATTCATAAACACAGCCTTCTGTACAATTTCATTGAACTAATAAATATTTGAAAACTAATTGTCTTCTGGACTTTGTCCATCATTAAGATAAAATATAAAATCACGACGTTTCGGAAGCTGGTTCTTCTTCTGTCTTCAGGGGAAGACTAATTGTCTTCTGGACTTTGTCCATTGTCCGGAAAGAATATAAAAATATAAAATCATGATGTTTTGGAAGCTGGTTCTTCTTCCATCTTCAGGTGAAGGGAGGGGGAGACACCTACTCAGATGGGTCCCTTATTTATCTGTTATCTTCCTCTGACATATCCTGGCCTCAGGTATTCTTATAGCTGTGTTTTTACCGGCTGAAGTTGTCCAGTGATTGAGATTAGCTCGGTCTAAGGGACCCATCTGAGTAGGTGTCTCCCCTCCCTTCACCCGAAGATGGAAGAAGAACCAGCTTCCAAAACATCGTGATTTTATATTTTTATATTTTATCCGGACAATGGACAAAGTCCAGAAGACAATTAGTTCTCAATGTTATATACCATCGTCAGAACCTTTCTAGAATTGAATAAATATTTTATTTGGCAAATGTGTGTTAAATAAACTACTGTTTTGTACAGAAAATTCTGCAATACAAGTATCTAATTTACCAACAACGTAAAATGTTATCATGCACCTAGAAGAAATACACAACGAATTACTAAGATGCTGATCCTGCATTTGGGTTACAACACCATGTGGATGTGGGCTATGTTTCTATTTCAGAGAAATCTACTGCCTCCATCTTCATGGTGGAACAGTTAAGCCGCAGGAGAAAATCGACCTTAATATAGAAAAGGCAGTACTAGGACTGTGGCTACAGGGGAGCCAACAGTAACAGGTTGTCCTGAAAAAGGGGACAAGGGTCATTCATCAATGGGGATAGACATATGAAGTGACAAAGAAGGAAAGCAAGTCGAAGGGGTTAAAATAAAACACAGTACAAATAAAATTAGGTAACTATTTACAAAGAAAAGGTATAAGAGGATGTGGGCCAAACAGGAAGGAAATCGGAAGGCAACTGAGTTGGAAGGAAACAAAGAGAAATGGGGGAGAAAAATAAGGAGAGGAAAGAAGACAGATGAGTAAAGGGGGTCAAACATACATAAACATGTGATCATTCATTCACCTGCTTAGGGAGTAAGGAAGATGCCACAGCCATACACAACACACATACCCCCCATAGCGCCAGAATCAGCTGCACAAATTCCCGAATTTGATCCAGTAAACCCCGACTTCATTAGGGTACTTCCTCTCATGGTGTCCCTACTTCTTTCTTCTTCAATCTTACTTGCTTACTGTGTTTATGTATCTTTATTTAACCTCATTTATTCATCTTCCTTCCTATTTTTCATTTTTAACCCACTTCTCTTTTTTCCTCTCTGACTCTGCTGCTTCCTAATTTCCTTCCTCCTTGGCTATTGCCCTTGTTTTATCCTCTTATACTTCTTCCATTTATTCAGTTATTTAATTTTATTTCTACTGCACTTTATTTTCGCCTCTCCTTTTTCTTCTTCTGCTTCTTATTTTTATCCCCAACAATAGACAGATACTGTCCACCCACTTATGGTTGTTTATTCCCGTGGCTCATTCATAGACCCAGACCCAGTCTTGCCTTTCTTATATTAAAAGGACCATTTTCCCCGGTGGGCTTACTCACCTGCCTTGAAAATGGTGGCGACAGATTCCTCCACACTGTTGTTAACACAACCCATATCCACATGGCATGATCACCCAAAAGCATGCCATGAAAGGTTGAATCATCAAAAGATTCATATGTCATGACAATGAATACCTGGTTTTATATGCTGTTACTATATGATGTACTACTGACAATCAGAGGGATCCAAAAGGTCTGTCAAATTCATTGCAGCCTTTAATACTGATCAGCCCAAATTATACAGACGATTCAACTAAATCAGGATCAGCAACTTATGGGCCACAGGCCCATTTCATGCAGCCCACAGATGTCTGACATCACCTCTTATTCTGCACACCTGTCTGTCTCCTTTTGAACAAAACTGAACATTCGGTTGTCAAAAAACTGATGGAAAAAGTGAATTGGTTTCAGTAATTTATAATTTTGGGTTTAGCCCTACAAGACCAGAAAATGAAAGTCTGTTTATTTTAAGAGTATTTACTGCCCAATTTACTTCTACGTCAGCTGCATTTTGGGTTGTTTTAATTTCCTGCTTTGCCATCTCAGTGGTTGACAAATTGTCTAGCATTCACGACTGTTACTGTTGGCAGTCTTTTCCATGTTTTGGGTGTCTTAAAGTTCATATTCATCTGTATGTAAACAATTCACATAATCCTACCATCTATAACTGGGCACAGAAAACTCCTTGCACAACTTAGTGCTAGATTTTCCATTTCTTGTGGCAGCAGCAGCAAAGTGAACTGAATGCTGAACCAAAATTACAAAAAAAAAAATAACATAACATATTTTACCAGGAAATGTTCTTCCTTGCCCCTGAACTTGATTTCATCACAGGATGTGAGAGGAAACAAATACAGTGCAAGTGCTAAGAAGACAGTGCACTAATACCAGCAGTGACACACATCACAGTGCTATAAAATTTCTCTTCTTCAGCAGTAAACATACATACTCAGGCTGTGTTCGTAAGAGTACAAAATCCTGATTCTTGGAACAGGAGTCTGTTGTACTATTCCAAACGCCAGATACAGTGAGAAAACAGAATATCCATCAGTAATGTACCACTCATCTCAGATGCCAGTTTCTTAAGAAAAATAGGAGAATGAAACTTTGTCATGATGTACAGGATCCTCATTTTATCTGACTACTATCATTTGTCACTACCTGCCACTACTCCATATGTGTGTGTGTGTGTGTGCGTTGCGCGCACACACATGAACTGTCGATTGATTAAGCTACATTGATACAACAAGTCAACAAGAAGTGGCAAATGACAGCTGTTAGATAAAATAATGACCCTCTACAACAATGTACGATTATTACAACTGAATGAAAACACACGATTAAAGTAATATAAACCTTTCACTTATTCCACAGAACTACATCACTGATAAACATTACTATAATCAACACTGAACTGTCATGCTTAAGACCCTTCACACAAGTGACATATTAATGCCAGATCACAGATGTCAATAGCATCGCAAAATGTTACTGATACTATTACTCCTTCCCTCCCTTCATCACTCTTTCAGTTCTTTCAGCATCAACACACATATTCATGTTTTTTTTTATCTCTGTGCAAACCCATATTTATTTTCAAGTTCACGCCCTGAACAAAAAACCTTTTCAGCTTTGTTAGACCTCTGTTTGAATTTAGAAAACGCAGTTAGTTCAAAGAGTTTATCTTTCAAATACTGCATACCTTCTTGCCCTAAATACAAAACAAAGAAATGTGGCTGAATTACATAAGCCTGATACCTTTGCTCTAAACACGTAAATTAAAATTAATTCCAGCACTTTCAGGTGAATGGAATATTCTCAAAACAAATTTAAAAATAATATTTATTTCATTTGACAAAGTTCTGTGTATCTACGTACTCAACATACTAAAATACACAGTGCTTGCTTAAACAGTGGTTGTGACTCTGAAATGATAAGAGTACTCAGAAGTGTTTCTTTCTAACTTCATCACTTCTTTTTTAGCAAATTCTTCACAGAATTTGCTAAAACAAGCTCATTATATCAAGGTACTGAGTGCATTTTCTTTCATCAGATACTCTACTGCATTTCTTTCAGTAAAGGATACGCTATGATTGTATCCACTTCTGTCAGCTTGTCCCTGTGATAAAGCACAAACACAAGGCACAGTGTAAAAATGCTTGTGATGTGCATGCTCAAAGAAATTAGGAACATAAAAAAAAAGCGGTAGTTGCGGCGTCCAATACAGTTGTTCACCCATGGGCAGTGGTGATCAAACGTCTGCAAAAGCATACAACAGACTGATCAGTAAGCACCATCATACACATTAATAATTACATCATCTGTATATGATTGCTATCTTCATTTAGTTTTTCCTCATAAATTAAAGATAAGCAATATTTTAAATACCAATAAAAATTATTCCTATTCTAATATTTTTAGGGCCAATACTAATAAACATTTTTCCTATTCTAATATTTTAGCCAAAGATCCAACCCGAAAATACATCACTCAACAATTAAACCAACAAATGCACTTTATTTCTTAAGCATGTCCAATAACCCTACATACGTTTCGGCTGCAATAGAGCCATCATCAGGGGTTCAAGGTCACATTCACTTCAACATTCACTAATCCATTTGGTATCACTATATATACACAACAATGTACGTCAAGTTTCTATTAGCAATTAAACGAAAACATTGAGTGTTATTAACTGCTAATAGAAACTTGACTTACATTGTGGTGTATATATAGTGATACCAAATGGATTAGTGAATGTTGAAGTGAACGTGACCTTGAACCCCTGATGATGGCTCTATTGCAGCCGAAACATATGTAGGGTTATTGGACATGCTTAAGAAATAAAGTGCATTTGTTGGTTTAATTGCACGGTGAACACAACGTAAAAAAACTAAAAATAAATATAAATCAGGGCATTACATTACATAAATTGGCAACTTACACGTCTTTGAATGACTGCATAAAAAACTGGCAAGGACAGATGGGCACAACAATACCAAACTGAGCAAGTGTATGCAGACCTCACACATATACAGCAACACCAGGTAAACACCATGAATTTTCTCAATTCATATTAAAATTTAGAATATTTTCTTTCTAAAAAAACTTGACCAATTTTCACAAAAATTTTCACAGATGAAGGCAGCATGTTCCTCTGAAACACTAGCACCTACCTACCAAACTTTACAGTGTCAGTCCCAGAAGACAGCAATGCATTTAATGCAATGATAAGAGGAGAGAACTACATTTTATAATGTGTCCAACCTAATTATGTAAACCACTGCTGTCTTGAATACCTTGATCTACGACATGCTTCCAACAAATCAAATTTACAGCCCAGACTCCGAATTACAATATTCACACATTACCAAAATGAAGTAAAATTATGTAACTTATACATGGTAAAATTAATTACTTCTCTGTTTCTGTGTACAGCTTAAACATATTTTCATTTTAATACAAATGTTAAACTAGTTCATACCAGTATTTGCCAACCATTTTTGTAGATGGAAAGTTCTTTGGCCTCATAGAATTCCAACCCAAAACTAAAAGAAGCACAGATATACAAGATACAGAATGCAGGAATACTGTGGGCTGTACAAAAGAGGAAAACAAAATAACATTACTAAAGAATTTCTCTTTACAGTACCTGTGGTTAATGAAGGAAATATTTACTTTCATTATCATAAATTCTCAAAATAATTTGAGTAATTTTAGACAGCTGGATGGTTAACTGTCCTGCAGTTTCCGTTTTATTTGTAACTTATATTTACACACAGTCAACTGATGTGAAAATTTGTCCCACGAACCTTTTTTTATATCCCCAGGTTCTATGGTATAGTTCCCGAACCACTGGTCTTCCCCAGCAGATGGAAACCCTCACAGAAGCTGATTAACCATGGTTGAAAGACAATGGTTTCATATGTAAGAACTATTGACCTTGTGAACTGAAGCACATACCTCAATACAAACATTGCAGACGCTACAATGAGAGCAACGTGGTGGCCGGTAAAACTGGCATGTAACACACCACTTCATTCGTACAGTAATACCATTGATTTCTACATTTTTGTAAAGTGGTGCTCGGAAATCATCCTCCCTGTCCTCTTCTGGGGAAGCTGTTAACACAAACATTAACAATACAAACTGTGACTGAAAAATTAAAAGTTTTATTAGACCAACATGTGCACTATATTCTTATAACCAAGTCAATCACCCCTACATATGTTTCGGCCTATAACAGGCCATCTTCAGGGGGTCAAAGTTTTTTACATAGACTTTACATCTGTTGTTCAATTTTAAAAAAGTTAGTTTCATCCACATAAAAGTAAAATGAATCTTAGTTCCCAATGGATTTAGGTATTATTTCTTTCGGTTGTAAAATCCTAGGGAATGTGTTTACATAAAAGGTTAAAATTACATATCTGTTGTTATATATAAATTAAAGGCAGTCCAGTCTTCTATGCTTTTATCACAAGGATGTTGAAGTTTTCCTGTGTTATGTTGTACGAGTTGTGCGTTGTGTACTGCACCGGCTGGTTGCAAATGGCAACGCAACCAGCCGGTGCAGTACACAACGCACAACTCGTACAACATAACACAGGAAAACTTCAACATCCTTGTGATAAAAGCATAGAAGACTGGACTGCCTTTAATTTATATATAACAACAGATATGTAATTTTAACCTTTTATGTAAACACATTCCCTAGGATTTTACAACCGAAAGAAATAATACCTAAATCCATTGGGAACTAAGATTCATTTTACTTTTATGTGGATGAAACTAACTTTTTTAAAATTGAACAACAGATGTAAAGTCTATGTAAAAAACTTTGACCCCTGAAGATGGCCTGTTATAGGCCGAAACATATGTAGGGGTGATTGACTTGGTTATAAGAATATAGTGCACATGTTGGTCTAATAAAATTTTTAATTAGTTAACAAAATGCACGGTGAATACAACGTGAAATTTTGTGACTAAAAAAATTTGGTTTTTGAAACACCTCAATATGGCATGTTTGGAATATTATACTACAAACTGCACAACTGTCAAAATTAACTCCCCAAGTTTCAAAAGCTTCTGAAAAGTAGTAGTTTAAATTATATTAATGGGGACAGAAAAGAGAAGCAGTCACAGGTTTTTTAAAAGACCCTAGTGAAACCATAATACTAGGTACGCCCAGAAAGTAATGCAACACATTTTTTTTCTCATTCACAATTGATTTTATTAAAACTTCAAATATGTCACATCATTACATGAATCTTTGGCTACCTAAACCTATTTTTCAACATAGTCTCCTTCTAAATCTTTGGCCTTACGCCACCGAGATGCGAGAGCCTGTATGCCTTCGCGGTACCACTCTGCAGGTCTCTGTCGCAACCACCTCTTTACTTCAGCAATGACTTCCTCGTCGTCCTCAAACCTCTTTCCGCGGATTGCACCTTTCAAGGGACCGAAAAGATGGTAGTCGGAAGGAGCCAGATCCGGGATGTACGGTGGATGAGGCAGGACAGTCCACTGAAGTTTTGTGATGGCCTCTCGGGTACGCAGACTTGTGTGTGGCCTCGCATTGTCGTGTTGAAGAAGCACTTTTGTCGCATCTTTATGGGAACGAACTCTCCGGAAACGCTTCTTCAGCTTCTTCCCTTACCAATACCGAGTACAGCGGCCAGTTCCCTGGTTGTGATTCTCCGATCGTCTCGAATAAGTCTGTCGGCTCGTTGCACTGTTGCAGGCGTCACAGCTGTTGATGGGCGGCCCGAGCGCGGGAGATCAGACAGAGTGCCCCGTCCTTGTTCTGATAACGCCAATCGCTTCGCCCAACGGCTGACGGTGCTTTTATCCACTGCCATGTCTCCATAGACCTTTCTTAAGCGCCTGTGAATTGATTCACTCGTTTCGTTTTCTGCCAAAAGAAACCCAATTACTGCTCTCTGTTTAGAACGCACGTCACTTGCAGACTCCATTTTGAAAGCTCACTACTGCGCTGCTATCCAGCGGGAAACATTGCGCCTATGTGCATAAACGCGGGACATTTTAAAGATACAGCACGCAAAATATCATTTTTATCCAACAAAATTGGGCCGAGAAAAAAAATGCGTTGCATTACTTTCTGGGCGCACCTAGTACAACTCATAATGTCTTCGCATGAATCACACAATAAGTCATTAAATACATCACAAATGAATGCAACACAATACTTATAACAGGTTTCAGTTAGCA
Organism: Reticulitermes speratus; assembly: GCA_021186555.1. Classification (NCBI taxonomy): domain Eukaryota; kingdom Metazoa; phylum Arthropoda; class Insecta; order Blattodea; family Rhinotermitidae; genus Reticulitermes; species Reticulitermes speratus. The sequence goes on from JAJKFL010000002.1 coordinate 22,330,814, forward strand.
ACAGTAGGTGCCAGCACATTCCTGGGTGATTTCACACCACAAGTCGATTGCACACATGTATGTGATGCATGTCTTGAGTGGCTAGAGATCACTTCCATAGAGCAGGAGGTGTACAATCCAGAGCAGCACAGGCATAACTTGGAGGGGGGGGCATTTTTTCTACCTAAGATTTTTTTATTATTTTTTTTTACCGAGTTGAAAAGGGGCAAATAAAAATTTGGGCGAGAATGGGGGTGTATGTATATTAAGGACTGGTTCAAACCAATCTTCTTCCTCTTTCTAACTTCAATCCTAAACAAATGTATATTTATTCAGTCACCAATCACACACAACAAGATAATTGTAAATGTTTTCTGGTCAAAAGTTTTGGGCTCCAAGGTCGAGCCATCATCAAGCCACTACACAAGAACAGACAGACAAGGAGTGACACTGTTCTTGTGTAGTGGCTTGATGATGGCTTGGCCTTGGAGCCCAAACTAGATGCCAGAAAATGTTTACAATTAGCTGAGTGTTGTGTGTGATTGATAATTGAATACTAACATCTGATATACTAACAGGGATGTCCTATATCAATTGACTCCTTGACTCGACTCCTAATACCCATGGTTGATTTTGCTCCTCACCCCAAATGTTGTTAGTCAAGTTACGCCTGTGCAGAGCAGCATAACTAGGTTTGTATTTTGTGGGCAAAAGGACATTCAGCCAAAGATATTCACAAAGACATACTTCCTGTGCATGGCAAGAAATGTCTGTCATGCAAGGCTCTTTACCCACGAGTTCAGAAATTCACACAAGGACATTTGGAACTAGAAGAAAATGACAGACCAGGCCACCCAGTGAAAATCATGACAGATGTGGCTTTGAGCCAGGTGGAAGCAATAATCCAAACTGATAGGACAGGTAAGGAGAGACACTGTAATGGACAAGTAATGGGTGTTCACACAGGTTAGCCTACAACATAATGCATGGTTGTCTGCACTTTTGAAAAGTCTGCACTAGGTGGGTTCCCAGAGAACAAAATGACATGAATGGAGCATTTTTGGAACACCTTCGTCACTACAAGGCCGAGGGAGGAGACATGCTCAAAAGGACTGTTACTGGTGAAGTCATGGGTCCAACACTACCAAACAAAATCAAAATGTGCATCCATGCAATGGAAGCCTCCCAGTTCACCTGTAACCAAAAAGTGTTAAATTGTACCATACGCAGGTAAGGCAGGTTGACTGTTTTTTTTTTTTTTGGGGGGGGGGGGGGGGGGGTTTCTCAAGGTGCACTACTTGTCCATTTTCAGAAGCCTGGCGAAACATCCGATGTCACACACTACTGCGCAGTTTTGTGGACACCTGGGGACCCCGTTCATGGCAAATGACCCATGTTAGTGAGAAGAGGACTGCTGGTCTTGCAAGACCATTCCAGATGGCAGCACATGCAACATTGCAGACAATTCAGGAACTCAAATGGAAACTTCTTGATCACCTGCCCTAAAGCACAGACCTTCTCCCAGGTAATTTTCACCCCTTCATTCCACTGAAACAACAACTTGGTGGCAAACTTTTGTGGTGATGCAGACGTTAAACATTTGGTACAGCTATGGCTATGACAGCAGCCAACGCAGTATTCCACGGCTGGTTTTCAAAAGCTGATAAAGCAATGGGCAAAGCGTCTTTTTGTTTTTGGGGATTATGCAGGAGAAAGGTAAGGATCGCCCTGGGCATGCCATGAAGGCATACACAAGGAGCAGAACTAAGGCTTCAGTCATTCTTAACCTCAGCACTAGATCGAAACAAGTGGTCAGGTTCACGTCACAGCTGCTTTACCTACTTACAGGTGGCTAGTTGGGCCCCAGAGCCAGTCTGCATATTTTGAAGATAAAAACCTTTGGCCCTGCCAGAAATCCAACCCTTACTGTAACTGTGAAATTAGTGGTATCAGTGGCATCAGGCCCCTAAGCCAGTACCGTATCAGATGGCACTACCGCTGGGACATTAACCTTCAACGGCCAAACAGGAAATTACTCTCCCAGTAATTTAAATGTCCTCAAAGGACAAAAGGTAAAAAGAGTGTCCCGCAACATTATGACATTTTTAAAATTTTCTGCATTTATAAAGACACATCTCTTTTTCATAATATTGATCCAAAAGGTTATTATAGGTATAGAAGTTTCTCTGAAAATTAATTCTAGTTAAAATGTCCACTTGTAAGGGGTAATTTTTCTTACTAACACCCTTACGATTATTGGAGGACACATGAATTATTTACCGACGTCTCTAGGTAGCCATTCGTATTTTGTTTTTCCTCAAAGTGGCAAAAACTAAACAAATACACACACAGAGGCCCTTCTAACAAGTCTCTGTTCTTTCATGAAGCCTTTTGTAAAATCCACACCCCCTTCATCCCCAATATTTCATCATGGAAACAGTACTGAAAAATATCAGTTCAGTAATAACTATGGCAATATTTACTTGTGGTCTGCATGCTCCGCTTTTCCAGTTTAGTGTCAATTGGTCCTCAGAAATGCAATTTGGTGTGATATACGTCAAAACATGGGGTAGCACACAACCCCATGTTGCATTCTGGACACCTGAATTTCGTCCTTCTTGCTTTGTTTATAGTGGAACACAGCATAACACCCAGTTCTCTTCTGTTCCAAATGCCACTGTTTGTTGTCTTGTGTCAAGTCTGTTTAGTTGGCTGATGGATGGGGCTTGTCTCTCTTGTCTTGTGGTTTGAGTTTGATGCACCCTCCCCATCTCTTGTATTAGGTCCCTCACCAACGTCAGTCTGAATAGTCAGTGTGATAATTTGAACCACAACAGGCAAGAATGTTAACACTGTTTAGAATGGTAAATTCCAGCAGGTGGAAAAATAGCTTGTATGTCCATTTGCAGGGCCATCTGTTAACACAGTAAAGGTCTGTCATGCAGCCAAATTTATCAACTTACCTCATAGATCTATTATAGTCTCTTACTATGGTGGTTTCAGAGATTTTCCATTCTCATCCTAGACATTACCCTTTACTGGTGAAGAAAGTAAGTTCATTAGTATGTTTACATTTCTTCTGTCCTTGACACCATGGCTGTCAAATCACCTCCACCCTAGTCTCTATGTCACCCCACTTCAATTCCATTTTCTGTCCAGTACTCTGGCATTGTTTTTCTGTTTGGTCTAACAGTCCCACAGCAGTTTACTGTCACAGTATGTAATCGTCAAGTAACCCTGCAGATACAGCATCCATGTACTATTTGTGTCCCACATTTCCAGTCCTTGCAGTAAGTCCGGTTACATTCGCATCAATACCTGTCATCGAGGAAGTCACATGGTTCCAATCTTTGCCTGAATATACAGTCATATTGTACATACGCCTACTGTATATCTCTTAGAATCACACAGCTTGTAATTTTTATGCCGACCCTTTGTGTTTCTTCAGTTTATATTATCATTTGAAAATCACTCTGCCTTTGCAGAGCACAATAATTTCATATGCTAAGTGTTAAGATGGGCTGTTACCGTATATTCTCGAATCTAATCTGCACCCTTTTTACAGTTTTAGAGGGCTAAAAAATCAGATGCGTATTAGATTCGCGTGCGGATTAGATTCGCGGTCTAGAGCTGGATTTTGGAAAAATGATTGAGCTGCTGTACGTGCTGTAAGAACAATACAATACAATAATCTATTATTTTATTATTTATTATTATAATAATATAATAATTGGGTCCAGTGAATTTCCTTCGTGACGCCTCACACCCGCTGATCGCTGCCTTGTGTTTCCGCCATAGTCGAACGTTGCTTTCATCAACTCCAAAAATTGCAGCGGCTTTGCGGTTTCCATTCTCCTCTGCGCACCGAATAACTTCACGTTTGAACTTTGCCGTATATGAGAGTCGTTTAGATTTCAGGTGTCCCTCTTCCATAACTACGGTACACGACAAATTGGAACAAGCACCTCCCACGTTTCAACAACTAAGGCTCAGCTGGCTTCAGACGAGATTGAGCACGTCTGTTGAGAAAGGCCCCGCCTCTATCGGTATGACTCATCGGCCACAGGCGTAGCGTCGGATTTTAACGCATTGGTAACATCCAATATTATTCAATCAGTCGCCCCGTGGGCAAGGGGTGGTTGAAGGAAAGGTGCGGATTAGAATCGCGAACTAACTTTTTTCCGTTTAAGAAGTCGCCAAAAACTGGGTGCGCATTAAATTCGGATGCGCATTAGATTCAAGAATATACGGTAATATGTAGTTTATGAATCACTGAGTTTGTATTTTCCATAGTCAGTTATATTTTTTGTGTGTCTTGTTGGGTTCATTTCTGTCGTCAATGAAATGCAGAAATCTGAGTACATGAAAGAATTTGCCTTGTCATAGTGTTTATACTTTTTCATAGTGCTTCAGATGAAACTGCAACAGTCAGGTTCCACTATCAGCTGTGTTATGTCATGTCAGTACTTTTTACCATTCCAATGCACAGGATCTAACACATGAAGGAACACCAGCAGTGCATGTGACTGAGGCCTGCCCTGCCACATGTGTTTTATTGTTTTAACTGAAGAAACTGAATTGCTGAGCATAAAACAGGCAAAAAACATGAAACAATAATACTCAAAAGTCACATCCAAATCCTTACAGCAGAAGGAAGTACATCTGCCTTTGGTGCCATACTGCACTAACAACTTCAAGAAAGGTTTGTTTGGGTTTCCTCTCCCATTGATTTCAAGATGGAATATTAACTCATTCATAAGCACTCAGATAAGCCACTGTTCTAACTAATATAAAATGTTGCTGACTTACACAGCTTGTTATATGCATGTACAGTCAACTCCAAATTTTGTAGAATAGTGTACTTGACTGATATAAGCAGATATTTGAAATGAATTATTCCGTAACTAAAATTTAAAACTAAAATGAACAAATTTAAAAAGGATCATAAACTAAACTGCGTAGAAACAAGTAGATTGTTTCAAAACTTTGGAACAGGTAACTGGATCTATTATTAAGAGTGTACCTTTTATCTGAAGTATTCAGGATTAAAAATGTATAAAATACAAGGGACAATATCAGTGGGTGCAGAAATTACCACTTAAAGCAAAAAGAACCCTGGCCATCAGCAGCTATATTGGAGTTTGGATCTACCATACTTTAAAGGTTAAACAGACCATGACTGTGGTGCACAGCACTTTTGTATTGTATTGTGTCCTAGAAATCATTACAGCATGATATTGGACACGTCCAGATATGGCACAGTGTCCCACCTGCCACATTCACATATCTGTGAGATAATGCTGCACATAACATAATGTGAAATAAATGACTAAACAAGTGTTGCCAAATTACTTCAAATATGTCCTCCCACTCACTCCTTATGTTCATATTTTACATGTGCTGCTACTCACTTCACATTCTGATGACAAGTTTTATTGATAATATATTTCACACACACACACACACACAAAAGAAAAGAATGTGCAAAGTACATCAGGACTGTCTTCTTAATCAAAACAACAGAGGTGGATGCATGAATTATATCAAGTAAGGCAATTAATTCACTTTATCAGAAATGTGAGACATAATTACCTCTTGGAATGACACCTGGATCCATAAATGTAGCCAGTGTGAAGTTCGCAATCACAAACAATGTAATAACACCCTGGTAGGCTGGAACCCATGGATATGAGATGTAGTAACGGCATCTGGAAACAGCATAAAACTGTAAAATAATCACTATATATTATTAATATACTCCCAGTGAACACTCTGCAGCATCAATGTGTTTAAATTCAATCTGCTTTATGCCCCAAGTTGCATCCAACACCTTGCAAATTTCAATCACCTCACAGTTAATGTGGTGGCAAGTGTAAAATGGTTAACGTACACAAAATTGTAAGCCAACAAATGCAGGAGAAAATACACATACAGTAAACTCCCTGTATTTGCAAACTCAGTATTAGTGAATTTGCTTATTTGATCTAAAATATTAGTAACTAATTACTCATTTTTCACAAGTCTAAATTCTCTTATTCACAATTATGACCAAGGTGTGCTAGATCACTTGTAACTGATTTGCCTGTATGTACACATTGCTACCAGTCTGGCAATGCAGTGGGATCTTGTATTTACCATGCTTCAATTGCCACAGTTGTTTGTATTCAAGCTTAATGCCAAGAACAATGATAAAGGATTATTATTATTATTATTATTATTATTATTATTATGACAACAATGACAATGACAGTAATCCACCTCAACTCAAAAAATTTAATTCTGCTAAGCTTTATTAGCAGAATTAAAGTAAAAAGAAAGGTATGTGAAAAGGAGAAAGATGTTCAAGAAGAAAGCACTGTAGACAAGATACAAATGGAGATAGAGGAAGAGAGAGTTGTAGAGAAACAAAATGTAATACATTGTTTTACTGTACTGTGTTAAATGCAATTTAATGAATGTAAATTACAATGTAATGTACTGTTTTCTTGTACTCTACTATTAGTCTGTTTGATGTGACGGTACTTTGGCTACTCAAATTTGAATTACACTTTTTTTCACACTAATTCATAATTGCATTACAAAATCTTACTCCCTATAAATATTACAATAATGTCAGACACATTTATCTTTGTAACTCAGACATATTACGACAAAAGTGACAATTCTGGTGTCAAGGAACCAAACCTCACCATTCATTCCTGAAAGTGTACACAAATTGAATATCAATGGTATGTTCCAAAAACACAATCCTTGCAAACATGGGGTGTTTACTGCTTGTGATTTATTGCAATGCACACTTTATCACAAGGGTATCATGTCACACCAGTCACCAATAGCACATTCAACAAAAATTTATTTTCAATCACAGTAACTTAAATTCCACATTGTCATTATCACATACCCCTTTCTTATATAAATTTCTTCAGTATTTCAATTTCACATAATCTCCAAAGTACTGTACCAAAATTATGAAACAGTCAGATGTGGATGTGATCTGTAAAGGTTCTGATCTGCCAGAAACTCATCCAAGTTGTGCACATAACCCATTTAAAGGTTCAATCATATCACAGTATCACAGAAATACAAGAAACCAAGATTTTGGCATGATATCTCTAATGGTTGAATCTTCAGTTTTTAATTAGCTGTTACATTCTAGTCACTATTAGCTTTCAAGGAGGACTATGCTCCAGGGAGTCAGCTGTACACACTTAGTATAAATCCATGTACAACAGGAACTAGTCAGTCCCATACAACTCCCCTCTGAAAGAACAGTATCAATTAAATGGGTGCATAGGAGAAACTTTGGTAAAAATATAAAAAAAGAAGCAGGGCAAAGACTCCACAATACAGTAACACTTAATTAATTAATTAATAAGTAAATACATGAGAAAAAATGGCCAAATGCTGAATTGTTACAATACATGCAAAAAAACACAGTTATTCACTGAACCACCCTCCAAGATGGCAACATCAGGTACCAAAGCACTCAGTAAATATTTAATGCCCAAAACTGTATTTCAAGTGACTGGGGGTCCCTAAGCATCAGCATTCATGTAACCCTATTTTTCCAATAAAAAGTTTATACAATGTGGTTTTGCCAAACACACCATACTCACTGCATAGTGTCTTACACCAGCCCTTAAATAAGGAAGGGAGACATGAGATCCCAGAATAGGAACATCTGGTGGCAGGAGACAGCAACATATATTAAGAATGTCTCTAAAGCAACTTTCATGACCAGCTCCATTTTATGAAGCAAGACTTGGAATACATGCAAACAAGTGAAAAGAGCAAGTGTAGCAAACCCTGTTTCAAAGAAGAAGACTTCCTTGGTTGGCATAACATAACATCTTATTAACTACAACTACAAGGAGGAAATGGAACACAGACTAGAGGGCAGATTTATATCACATTTGATACAAAATTTTTACCATTCATCATTCATCAACAATTCAAAATACTCTTCTTTCTGCATCAAAAACAATATTTATGAGTAAATATAGTACTGCAATCAAAATATGTACCAGTCCTTGTGTGCCAAGTTTTCTCACATGCAGTAATGAAAACCCATGATAGATATGGTTTGCCAATGCAAAGTTTTTATTACTGATATAAAAACTAAAAGCCTAACCTTGGTAATCACATTTTTCTTTGTGCCTTCACTAAATGGCAGCTGTGACTTCAGTCACAACTTTTACGCATGCTGGCAAACATGACATTAGTTACTGTCAAAGCCTAACCATTATGCATGTTGGAAACTGCAAATTAAGTTCATTACTAATATTAATGCCCAAAAGCCTAATTTTAGTTAAGTATATTTTGTATGTTAACTATGCTGGATGTAAAAAATTTGAAAACTGGAAACCTAACCTTGGTGTATTTAATTTTGTGTCCTTTTATCTACATTGGAATCTGTGACACATTTCTGTGACTACATGTGTTGGCAATCCTGATATAATATTGTGTGAAAGAAAAGACAGCACAAATGTCAGTATATATTATGACAGCATATTCACTTGTAACTACAGCTTCTATTGATGAAAAACGAGCATTTAATCTGTGCGAAAGAAGGCTTTGACAAATTACTGGTCAGTTAAAGGCGACACACATGTTCAACTTCTGTACTGACATTTCATACGCGCATATAAGCAATGTCCAAACACAAAAACTTTTCTACAAGTGAATGTATAACAAAAGCCAGGAAATATAAACAATGGAAATGATACCATAAACTCAAACGCAGTGCATCACAGACGTTTCATTGCAGAACTTCACGGAAAATATGACTGCAGAAACAAGTGTCAAATTCATATTTCCATAAACCCATCTGCTTCACGAGGAGTGCTCTGCATTACCAATCCTCAAGTAACGTATTACATGACGTATTTAGGATAGGACACATCTTTCAAGTGTTTACGTTTTAAATAACTGTAACAACTGACAAATTTGCGACACCCAACATTTGCAACAGCACAGAACGGCAACACAATTTCCAACTTGAAACATACTTCACTATTTGGATCCTATGCTTAATTAGCCTTCCTCCGCTACTACACCAGATAAATCTCAGCAAGTTTCAGTCTTCCATGTGCAGTTTCATTGCACTGTCGGTTGTCCTAATGGTCTTTCCTGTGCCACTTCGGGTTTTATCATAAGAAACAAATTCACTCTACTTACGGGAAATAGAAGAACAACGTCGTTGTTCCCAACAGCAACACCCAGGCAAATGTAGCAGGTATATATTTCGTGAAACTATCACATTTCGGCATTATGTTTCTCACACAATAATTACAGACAAAATTAATCGAAAAGTTTTCTGCTACAAGTCAACATGGCCGCACCTATTCACTGCCGAACTACATTTCAAGCGATTTGAACTTCCGCAAAATATTACATCTACTGGACACCAAAAATTACCACAGTCATGAAAAGGCACACAGCAGACTGTAAAACAAACGAAACTCCATTCAACCTGATGATTCCCTAGAAACCTATAATTTAAGCAAGATATTACACAGTTCCTTTATTTTAATGTCCCTTAATATGTATTCATCCGCGAAAAGTCTTCGTAGCACAGCCTTCAAAATCAAAACCAACTCCGTGATATGCATGTCGAAAAGTAACGAGAAGAAAGACACAGGTGTTGGAAGACTCCAAACAACTGAGAGCTATACAGCGTTACTCCCCATAATCACATAAAAAACATAGCAAGTGCGTGAAAAATGATCCTATGCATGTTTAGAAACCCAGGAAGTCTCTAGTAGAAAATCGCATTTGCTTTTGCCATTCAAACGTGTTATGGGCATCACACACTATTGTACTACTACGTAGAAAAGAGACGTAGTAACATTTCAAGAAACAAATAACGAGTCCACAGAACAATATTCGGACTCCTCCGTATTCAGAGCCCTAAGCGGCCGCTTAGTACACTTACCAGTAAATCTCCCTCTGAATGATGTACAGTCACAAACTTCATTTTAACGATTCTAATTCTCTGGCTAATTTTTCATTGACATAATCCTTACGGTCGCACTATGACCTTGGGTTTGAATCAGCTTCTAACAGAAATAAGTCCCAGGAATATTTCCTGGGGGATAAAGGCGGCCGGTGCGTAGGGCTGACAACCTTACCATCTTCATGTGCCAATTGTCTAGAAATCTGGGAACCTCAACCTCCTGGAACCCTAACGGCCTGTAATGGGATTGCTTTAAAAATCCTTTGGCTTTGGAAACTGGCTTTCAGCACATTGGATTGGTGTTCAGGAAGGCGGCCACAAAGAGGGATGAAAATCACTCAAGCACAGACAGCTTGACCTAAAAAGGAGGTGTGTATAAGATCCCCTATGAGGCATATCTCAGCAAAACTGGCTGCCACATCTCCCTAGGATGACTGAACACATCAGAGACACTAGACTGGAGAGCCAGTGATTAATGGTAGCCAGACATTCCACACAGAAAAAAACACAGCATTTGCTTTGACAGGGCATAAAATTCTAACCATGTCTACCATTCACACATCATCAGAGGAGGAATGGAGATATTTAAATACCATCAGAACTTCAACTGGCAGAATGGATGCAGTCTAAGCTACACCTCTTGCCTCTTTCCACACCTTTTACCACTGAACAACAGCTCAATGCCTCCTGTGAAGACCACACATATATACCCATGTCCCACACAGAAGTTATTTGCATTTCCCTTCCCACCTCCACCTTTTAGTGGCCCCTAAATTAAATAAAACTTTTCATAACCACTTGTTATTTCCCTCACCTGCCTCAAATCCTTTCCTCACTTCCTTTCTATAAAAAATAACTGCCTTCACTCCTTTATAGTACCATAGTGATTATCCCATATTGGTTAATACTGTGGTTTGTCACCTGACCAATAAGAATGCCACTTCCCATACATCATTCACTGCCAAATCGATATAGAGCTCTCTGAAGACCTCAGATTTATTCACCCTGAAAATGGAAACTGAAATATTTACCAAAAATCAGTGCACTTTCTGTGTCATTCACTGGGACATTACTCTCCAAGTTTCTGCTTGTGTGAAATTTTGCACAGCTTTTGAAAGTTTAAGGTTTCTGATGGTGTAATTTCCAATGGCAAGCACACAGCCAATGGTTCAAATCCCAGCTTGCCCACTCTCCTACAAAAAGCTTATAATTCTGCTTTATTTAAAATCATGGGTATATGATTTCACTTTTTAATTAGTTCTCATAAACAAGAAACACTGACATTATCAGTAAATGAATACTGTATATCATATAAAACATTACAACATTTTCAGCCTGTCTAACTTACTCATACTTTCTCTCTCACCCAACTTTACTTTTTACAGCAATGCACATTTGGCAAAGTTAGAAATTATGCTTTTTCAAAGTTCATGAGCATCATCTACCAACAGGTATACCCGCATTCATGTTAGTATCATTATTCAATAGTCTCTGAATTCTCAGTTTCTGAACGAGGAAGCACAGGTATAACTTGGGGGGGGGGGGGGGGACAAGTGGGGGGGGAGGTAAATGCCCCTCCAATATTTTTTCTACCTAAGAATAGTTTTTTTGGCTACTGAGTTGAGTAGGGGCAAATAAAAAGAATTGGGATGAGAGTGGGCAAAAGGGGCATATGTATATTAAGGACTGGTTCAAACCAATCACCCCTCTCTTTCTAATTTGACTCCTTTGTAAATGAAAGTTCCTAATACCCCTGATCTATTTTGCGCCCCCCCCCCCCTTGTTATTAGCCAAGTTACGTCTATGCGAAGAAGTGTCAATATCGTTACAATACAAACACTCTATACCCAGTTTCTGATTAAGTGGGTGCTGGCATCATTACTAAATACCCAGTTTCCAAATGAGTGGATGTTATTACAGTCACTGAATGCCCAGTTTGTGAATAATCAGAGGTTAGTATTCTTGCAAGACAATCATTGAATGCCACATTTTCAATCAAGTAGATTTCAGTATCATTATGCAAGTCACTGAATGCTTAGTTTCTGAATAAGTGGGTGTCAGCATTATTACATGACAGTCACTGGGTACCCAGTTTCCAAACAAGCAGATATTAGTATTGCTAATTGGCAATGACTGAATGCCAATTTTGAAATAAGATGGAGGAATGTCAAATACATAGGAGTGGCTGATGCCACTTTCAAAGGTAAAATAATAGTTAAATGAAATGTGCAATGAACTCAGACTCTTAATTCTTACATATTAAGAATATGACACTGGAATATATGGTTTCTTCACTATTCTTGAAATGAGATAGAGAATGACCAGTAAAAGGGAAGTACAAATCGTCAACCACAACTAAATTTATGTCAGTTTTTATGTTGCTTACAAGCAAGAAAAACTCACATAAACTTACATTTAAATTTAATTATGGTTGATGGTTTGTGCTTCCCTTTACTGTTCATATATCAGAACGAGCTGTCATTGATAAAGACAGAGAATGATCACTGAGGATGTAGGAAAGTTAAGTGAAGTTGCGTTTTTCAGTTCATCAGAATCCCCACCGAAGGTATCTCCACTTTGAAGTAGTGGTGGGGCTTGCGTGGTCAAACGATCCTGAGAGCTATACTGGCGGTAGCATAGCTACTGGCAGGGTCTCCCAAGCCGGGCAGGTCAAGGGTGATGATTTGGACAAAGAGAGGTACCCTGGTCCTCCAGGTTGGGGGTTGAGCGTAGGGTTAACAGCCCTACCTCGTAAAAAACCAATGTGTTACGGATACTTTACCACAGCCTCGGAAGGATTTGGATAAACTGGAGATGACCCGGAGAGGTAGAAGGTTAATGAGAAGGAAAATGGATACAGTTCTAGCCACCTGGAATGTGAGGACTTTAAACAGACCAGGAAAGTTGAAGAAAGTTTTTTTTAGTAAACCTGATGGGAGAAGGAGAAGAGAGGAGAAGAGATGACTTAGAGGAGGACCTCAGAAAGCTAGGAGTTAAAGGATGGAGAAGGAAGGCTGAGGACCGAGAGGAATGGAGGCATGTGGTCAAGAAGGCCGAGGCCCTACATGGGCTGTAGCGCCGACCAGAAGAAGAAGTTCATCAGAATAAAATATGATTTATACAGTGCAGATACTGATAATGTTCAATGCAGCTGTCATTTCCTGAGTCCTAGCAGGAAATACATGACTCACGACCAAGTACTATGACACTTTCCCAATACAAGTCAAGTATCACATAATAAAAGCAATAAAATATACATATTTATCTATATCAGTAGTCTTCAAATCCTTAATATCTGTAGAAACACTGTGACTACATCTGAACTATTGCAGAACCCCTGTACAATAAAAGTGTGCTTTTAAAAAACAAATGTAATTACAAATGAAATGTACTTGTGGAACTAACTCCTGGACATTAAAGTGTACTTTTATGTGTACCAGTATTGTAAAAGAAATGTGCTTTTGGGGCCCATGGAACTTGCTTGCAGAACCCCAGGGTTCCACGCAACACAGTTTGAATACTACCAACCCCACCAATGTGTGTGCACATGCAAGCATCCCCCTCCCCGCCCTCTCTGTACTCTCACAGTTCAAACAGTGCAAATTCACCCAAAGAAATTCTTCCTGAAGAACATCAAGAATTTCTCTTATTTTTTTTTTATCTATTAAAAATACCTTCAAAATACAACATCAAACTTGTCAAAATCATATTCTATTGTGGCCTGACATGTTGGTCCCTTGTAGGATCAAACTCGAAGTCTTGTAACACACTAGCATCCCATATGTTAAAGGTTATTACAATTGAACTGAAAGGACAACATGCATCATTCCCCAATATATGGCACATATGTGGACACAAAAAGCAACACACCAATATATGGACGTAATAAATCTTAGATTCACAAGGATAAAACACCATTAGCCAGATCACTTTTCATGAAACAAATATATGACAATAACCTAAACACTTTGAAAGAGGATCATATTTAGATCATATTTAATAATAATTTATAAAACAACCAATTAAGAAAATATAATGCTTGATGTATAGAATTTTAAGGCATATACGTACTATACAACGCTAGACTAAAACTTAAACATAGATATTTCCCTATATATGAAGTATGTGATGTCTCAATTCATAGGTTTTATTTTCAATTTTTAACCCACCAATTTTTTAAATTTAAATCTTAAACAACTAACAAGCACAATTATAATTGCAGTTGTAATATGTTAACAGCTTTTCTGTTAGTGTGATACAAGCCCTTGAGGTTGGTCCTATGAGGGACTAAAACATGTGAGGCCATAACTGAATATTATTTTAGCTATTGTGATGTACTTTGATGGTGCATTTTAATAAATTTGACGTACACAACAGTGCGATAAATGACCTAAAATTTCTCTTTGTGTAATTTCCTGTAACTCTTGTACCATTAGGGCGTTCATTTTGTAGAATTAGTAAAAGTCATGTGTGTTCAGATCAGGAAAAGCGCTGGCCATAAACTGTGAGTGATTATTCTGTCATCAGACAGCGGTTTTAAATCTATGAGATAATTCTCTGTGGTGTGAGCAGTATCTGAACCCAGCTGAAAACGTGTACATTTATTAAAATACAACTATCAAGCAAAATGAATGTGTATATGCATGCAGGAGTAACCTTGGATCCCCTTCTTCATATTCACAATTTTTTCTAATGAAATATGTGTAACATATCAAATCTTCTTTGGTAATTTCATTCAAACTAATCTCATTGACATTAATTTCTACTGAATGCTGCTACTTATTTGTTTGAAAAACATTCAAATTAATTTTATATTTAGACATATCTTATTGGATTGACCTTAGAGGGCAGATTCCAAGGTTCCACTGTTTCTTATGAACTGATAAAGGCAATAAATCTCTGTGACTGGAGTATATTATTTTCATCATTGTAGGAGAATAGGCTTTGAGGAAAGCAAGTGAAATGACTGAGGTATGTTCACTTTCTTGCCACTTTCATATTATACACTTGAAATTTGTTCACTTGACATACAGCAATGAAAAATTTAATATAAAACCACTGCTTGCCTCATGGAAGTATCAAATGGGTGTGATTGTGATACAGAAACATGCATGAAACATAAATATTTTTAAGGTGGCAACCAAAGTTCATAAAAGAAAATAGGTACGAGTTCAATAATTGCATTATCATTTAACCTGAATGTGACATATTAAGTTTTACTCTTTTATAAAGTACAACATTTAAGTGAGTATCGTATGTTGTTACGTTTAGTATTTGATTATTTTGCAGTACTCTGTCAACTACTGTGGTTATGTGACATCTTTTGGGATATGGTAAGGAGATTGTGAATGATAAATAGGGATGAATATTTATAGATACGGTATTTCTTATTTTTGTTTAAAGAAATTTCCTTGTATTAGTAAGCATGAATAAGATGTTTAATGTATTCAAGGTTAGTGAATGGTAAAATATTTTTTTTCCTTTCAGTTTTAGGTGACTTTTAAATGTTAATGTTTATATAACTGCTTTTAAAAACAACTGCCTATATATCAAACGGTATTTCCATGGGTCAACCACTTACATGCAAAGATAATAATTTGCCATCTAGTGGTGAGATATATACCACATGGACCTTCATTTCCCGTCCTCCCATATTTACTACTTAAACACAGAAGCGACTACATAGTTTTATAATATTCTTAAAATGAAAGTTCATCTTAACTTCATGTGTTATTTATTTAGGGAGCAAGCACAAAGCTTTGGGGAGGAAGATTTTCTGAAGAAACTGATACCCTGTTAGAGAAATTGAACGCATCAATTGCCTATGATAAACGTATGTGGTATGAAGATATACAGGTGAGTGGGTGACATTTATATATTCATAAAAGACTTCATAGAAAGAAAGTTGTTATTTATTTATAAGCCTTATATGTAACCCTTAACTGACAATTTGGGTGTTGAGGTTTTGATTGAAAAAGTCTGTACAAAGCCTATTTTCTTGAAGAAGCCTGTGTAACATTATTATTATCATACAAGATATTAGTGTTCTCATATTACAGGGTAGTCAAGCATATGCACATGCCTTGCAAAGGGCAGGTTTCTTGACTGAAGAAGAAGAGCAGGCAATACAAGAAGGACTGACCATGGTAAATATTTTGCTTCACACATGTTCCCTCTGTTTGTGCCAGTTTCTCTCCACCTGATGCTGCATTTGTGCATGCATGAGAAGCATTTTGATGACTTCCTTGCACATAAAGTGTTATGCCTCTGTAATATTTTATTGCACTTTTCTTACAATTTTATTTTATGTGTTCATATATTGGACTCATATACTGACTCTTCCTACAGTAAATCTTCTCATCATGATTTAGGGCATTCAGTGTCTTTTGTTAGTTAGTTTATGTACATTACCTTTCAAATGTGCTTTAACCTTCAGGGTCTGCTACCAGACAGTTGCAAGTGTTTCTCAAAGACTAAAACCTGTAATGACTTCCACATTTTGTAATGTCTGTGTCTTCTGTAGAAACAGCTTTCAGGGAAAGAGTGGAAGGACCTAGAGCTGTACACAGATTTCAGTTTTATGTTGGGCATTGCAATGATTGTTCTTATATCCAGGTGAGTCAAGAGTGGACGCTGAAAAAATTCAAGTTACATCAGTCTGATGAAGATATACACACTGCAATTGAAAGAAGGCTTAAGGTATATAAATTAAACTGTAAAAGAATCATACTTACCAACTAATATACATCAAGCTGCTATATGCATATATATATATATATATACTGTGTTATTCTACTGACTCGAAATTGTGTAAAATTAATACAACAACAACAACAACAATAATAAAGGACCATAAAAACTAAATCTCCAACTTCTGGCTACTCCAAGCCTTCTTGGCCTACCCTGAAGATGGAGTCAGCAAACTCCGCCGAAACGCTCGTACCTATATTCCAGCCTACACGACGTCATATCCCAGAAGACAAGATTTGGATTACCCTAAAGATGCAGGTATCAAGCTTCAGTGAAATGCTGCTATCTATACACCAATTCACATGATGCCATATTCCAGAAGACTTGAATCTTCACTAAATCTTTGGCTGTGTGAAATGTGATAGTGGATTCTTCAGCTACCACTTTTCACATTTTCCACACCATTCAAACTGACAATATTATAACACTATGAGCCTGGTGAATTTGACTGCCCAACATCTTAGGATGTTAGGCATGACAAGGAACATTTAATTCTGCATTCTGCTTTATTAAGCACACCAAGGTGTGGAACACACTGAAATATCACTGAAATGAAACAACTACCAGAAATTTCACATTATATTCACCGTGCATCATGATAACAAATCACAAGATTAATATGTTGTATAAAGTCTTATTCCGACAAATGTAAACTTGTCGGAATAAGACTTTATACAATAAAAAATGTACGGTGCAGATAACATAAAATTAATATGTTGGTTTTAATCTTGTGAACTACCAGAAATATTTATTTAAAAGGATATTTGAAAAATTGTAAAGTTGTAAGAGAAAGCAAAGAATAGCAGTAATGAGTGGTTGACACTGACTTTTGACTCCAAACACATGTCTATCTTTGCTACTATGCAATAACAATCACACACCATCTTCTGTAAAGCCTAGTCTTTCATTGCCTTGTTATATGAGATCATTGTAAGGATTCTGTGACTTCTGAACTTATTCTACCTCCCATCTTAGTACAGAGACAATTATGTTAGCTTAGTTTATGTCAACTAGAGAAGTGATTACTAAACGAAGTTGTTTACACCAAAGTGGTGCATGAAAAGAAGAAAGTTGAGCACATAGAAATCATAGATATGCTTCCATTTTTTAAATTTTTGTTCTTAAATAGTAAAGTGTTAACTATTTATGAAGTTATACAGTAGTGTAATTAGTAGCAATTATAACCAGTAGGTTGGGAATCAGTACAGGCAATTTTAGCACACAACAGGATGATTTCAGGAATTAATTGGGCTGCCAGCTGCAAAACTGCACACAGGTCGCAGTCGTAATGACCAGGTGGCAACAGATATGAAGCTGTGGCTTAGATCAAGGCTAAATACCTTGAAGAAATATATTCAGCACTTAACACAGGTAGGAAGTTTGAAGGTATTCTTATGGTCTTTAATCAGTACATAAAGCTCTCGAGCATTATTTTATATTTTTCTGACTACCAACATTGGAACTAATGGATGAATTTTCACACAACTTAGAGCAAATATCATGCCACTTGAGGCCATCCCTACCTGCACACTTATATGCTATTCCATTGACATGACCTACATGGTGGCTGTGCTATCTCCTGAAATGGGATTCACACTAACTAAATATCTGTTCTTTGTCTGTATGTGTGTGTGTCTGTCTGTTTTTATGTCTCCCATCCATGTATGCATGCATCCATCCATCTATCCATCCATCTATCCATCCATCTATTCATTCATCCAACCATCTATCTGTCCTGTCTACCACCCAACCCACCCTATCCACACACCCATCCATCAATCCATCTATTTTTCTATCTAATTCTGTTGAGTGAAATCTGTGACCACCTAATATTTGTTCTGGTGATTAAGCAGTTCCTTCCCTTTTACAGAAACTGCCTGTTAGCAGTCCAATACTGCCTCTTCACTAGATGGTAAAAATCAAGGAGGATGAAAGGAGCAGAGAATGTGATATGCACAGGGGTGAAGGAATATGCATACAGGGTTTTGGTGGGAAAATCTGAAGGAAAAAAACAATTTGGAAGACCTAGGCATTGATAGGTGTATAATATTAAAATGGATCTTAAAGTAACAGGATGCAAGGGAGTGGACTGGATTCATCTGGCTCAGAATAGGGATAATTCTTGGGCTCTTGTGAGCATAGAAATAAACTTCCAGCTGCTATACTATGTAGGGAAATTTTTGAGTATCTGAGAACTCTTAGCTTCTCATAAAGAATTCTGCTGCATAGAGTTAGTTAATTGGTTAGACATCAAACATCCTAAAAGTAGCTGTTTTCATATGTGCAAATTAATATAAGAGTCAAGTGGCAGTTAACATTTATCAAGGTATGATTCAAATAAGTTCAAGTGGAGTGAAAAGTTCAAACGATTTTCACTTGTAACTTCGAACAGTTTTTCCAGTACATATGAAATGTACGTTCTTGAAAAAGTTCACGCCAGCCAAGTCACTTCAAGTCTTCATCTTCAGGCAACTTGATTAATATTATAGTCACCAGCTACGTTGAGCTCCCTGTCTAGGTGTTATGGGGAAAGTAGTGGTGGCTGTCAGGACAGTGTGAGCATGTGCTTCTCTGGGCTACTACCTGAAAACCCCCGGTACCTATGTAATTAATGTAAGAGTACTGAGTAAAGCAGCTCTGGGTCATTGTTTTCTGTCATGTGGTTACATGTCATAAGGTACCAAGATGCTTCTACAGCCACAGGCATGAAGAACAGGGCTGATAAAACTGAAGCAAATAGTGAATTGCTTATGGTTACAATAATAGGGTTCTTGCCAATATCATGCACAGTAATTTTTAAAAGCCTTTGTCAGTTTACTGGGATTCTGATAATCCCATTTTGTGTTGACATTATTATAAAATTTACCTTTTTACATTTGATTTTGTAATATAAATGTGGCTAGTATATTTAGATAATTCATTTTAGATTGTCTGACAGCTGTGGAACAATAAAGCTTGGATGTAAAAGGAGGTATGGCATGGAATTTTTAGAATTGTAACAATACAATTATGTAATAGGATTATCAGCCTTGGAATAACAGAAGTAGGAGGCAGCAAGCTCTTCCAGTACAATGGTAACTATACATGAGACTACATCATGTCATATCCAAAAGACTGGAATTTCCAATAAGACTGCTGTAAGAACCTGAAATGTCACATATTAAATACATTGATTAATTTAAAGTGAATAAAATATGAGTTTACTTATCTGACAGTATTTGGCTGAGATGCAAGTGTTATATACTTATGTTATTTTGTGAACTGCATAGAACAGCATGTGACCGAAAGAAACTGCTTGATATCAATAAGCAATGTTGCAAATTTGACTATCCAGATTATGGTTGAGAGAGCGAACGCTGAAGTTGGTATTCTGATGCCAGGGTACACACATCTCCAGAGAGCCCAGCCTGTGCAGTGGAGCCATTGGTTATTAAGGTAAAGTAAAGTTACCAGTCAAGCTGAAGCTACCGCTGTACATAAGTACTACACCCTGACTGCATATAAAGGACATTGAAAATAAACATTTAAGCATTTTTAATCTCACACTACATGGTAAGGGTTCTTCTACACTCTTCAGCCAATTTATAGGTGAAGAAAGTTCCCATGCTACAAACTTGAGAGTAAGCTGGGTGGGCTTCACAGCCAGGATGGATATGATTATGAAGGACAAAATATCTTCCCCTGCCAGGAAATGAATCATAATATGGCCAGCTTTTACATAACTTTACTGACTGAACTCTCCTAGTTCATGGTTAGTAAAATGTATATAAATGACTGTTGATAAAAATAAACTGTATTATGAAATATCCAAGTTGTTAATTTGTGTCTGAACCGTAATGCCACAAAACTTCTTATTTGACAATTTCACGACTAGCAAATTTGATGGGGAAGAATCATACTTCTGGTTATTACTTCTCCTGTGAACAAATCACCACTGTCAACCACTGTAAATATAATCTCATTCACTTGTATTTTCTCTACAATTTTCATTGTGAGTTTTTTCACTGTCCTAACCTTCCACATATTTCCAAAGTAATTGACTTTTACACTAAAAATACTTTTTTTTTTTTTACAATCGGTAGGACATTTGCCTATGGCATGTGATTGTCCACTAATATTTTCTTTATTTCCTGTTACAGCTGTACTCCCTTGTTGATGACTATGGGAATATGCTACACCTTTGATAGATTTTGATCCTTGTCAGGATTTAAATTTCACAGTACACACTGGCTTCCCTCATTTATTTGCTGAGTTTTCTTTGTTTACATCTAGACTCTCTAAGTGCTTGAGAAAGTGAAAAACATATTTTGTATGTAGCATTTGTTCTAGGAATAAAGTATATATCAAATTTCTTCAGAACGTTGCTGAGAGCTTTCTCTATCTGTCGTTGCCATGTGAAAGTTTTTTACATTTCTTTGCTGTTGTAACCCAAAACGTGCAGTGTAAGGCAGTAGTAGCAACTGATAGACTGCTGAGATTTTGCTCCAAGGCAGTTGCCATTGACTATGTGATGAAAGTAGGTGCCCATTTCTTCCAGTGTTTGCCATGTTCCCATCATAAAATAAAGTTCCATGTGCTCAAAGAGTTGCATACCAATGTCACTTAACCTGTACTTGTGGCTTAATTTATGTACCGATCTCAGTTTCTTCCAAAATCAGTTTTCTTTTTCCAAATCACCCACACTCTGAAGTTTTGACCCTATTCTGGGGTTTTTACACTCTGTGGCAGTGGGCTCTGTTTCCGGTGTTTCGGTGGAACTTGATGCCTTCATCTTCAGGGTTGATTCAGAAACCTAACAACGAGATTAACATTAAAAATGAATGACTGTGAAAGCTTAAACTCAACCATATTCACACTTTCCCAAATGTACCATGCTATGAACATTCAAATATATAATGAAGTGAAATATTTTTTATTTGGGAACATGGTATGATGACTACAACAACCTGATCAGAATTTTATTCCACAGCCTGACCCAACAGAAATAGATTCCCCTGTAACTGGAACAGCCTAACCTGTCACCTTTTTAAAAAGAGATGTTACTTCAGTATTAGTATCTTTCTTTCCAACATGTTCAACAAATACAAGAACTGGAATGTCAAAGAATCCATTAATATTTACGCAGATACCACATTTCATTCTTAACGAACTTCAGCTTTCCTATTTTTAGATATTTTATAAGATGGCAGTAACTCACTGAATGATATTAAATACATTTCCTCTTCAAAATTTTCCATTACCGTTAATATTTATGCAGATACCACATTTCATTCTTAATGAACTTCAGTTTTCCTATTTTTAGATATTTTATAAGATGGCAGTAACTCACTGAATGCTATTAAATCCTTTTCCTCTTCAAAATTTTCCATTACCATATTTACTGTCAATTCCACATTGTACCATAGATTCTTATAATAATGAATCCTATCTTCTTCTTTAATAACAGTGACATATGCTACATCTCTCTTCTTTCTATTGGAATAATTTATAATCTTATAACCCATGCATAGTCCTCCATACACTGCAGATCATCTTCTAATCTACAAACTAGGCTACAGGTTGGACAATCTGGGATTTGAATCCTGGTGTAGGGTAAAGAGATTTTTCTCTTCTCCAGAATGACCAGACTGGCTCTGGGGCCCAACCAACCTCCTATTCAATGGGTACCGGGGTTGTTTCTGGAGGAAATGCAGCCAGGGCATGAAGTTATCCACTCACCTCCATCTAGAGGAGAACATTTTGGCCTAAGAAAGATAAAACACGATGATGAAACGGTTTACGTAGTGAGGACCTTTGTAATGCATGTATATTGCTAGGGTGACTAAATCAAGTAGGATGAGATATTCAGGACACGAAGCATGTGTGTGGGGATTACGAAAGGCATTCAACATTTTCTCTAAAAACTTGAAGGGAAAATCACAATTGGGAAGGTAAGCCATGAATTGAAAGATAATATTACTATGGAATTCAGAAAAGTAGAATGTAAATAAATTAACTGAATTCAACTGGATCAGAATGGGGTCCAATAGTGGTTTTTATGAACATAGTAATAAACTTTCTTCTTCCGTACAAATAGGAAATTTCTTGACTAGCTGAGAAACTGAATTTTTCAAGGAAGGCCCTGCACCATGGAGTTAGTTAATACCTACATAATTACATTTACCTTATTGTTAACAGTCATGCCTGGTACCTCAAAGAAGACTGTGAACGTCTGTTACAACTGCAGGAACGTATGAATATAATGCCTCTTGGCAGCGGAGCACTGGCAGGAAATCCACTCTCCATAAACCGCAGTCTTCTTGCCAAGGAACTTGGTTTTGCCAAGCTAACGTACAACAGTATGAATGCTGTTGGGAACAGAGATTTCATAGGTCAGGATTCTGGTTATTTCAGTTGTAACAAAGAAATAAAGAGAGAAAGGAAAAAGATAGAGACAATGAATTTGAGCAATTAATGTCCATGAAAGTGTGTATTACTAGACCATAAGTTTAGTTTAACATTTCTTTTGCTTCAGTGTAGGCATACAGATAAATTGATATAAATGTTTAACAGTGTAAATACAAACTCTTAAAATAATTAAGAATGCAATTATCAAAAACAAACAAATTGGATTACACTCACATCTGGCAAGCAATGAGGGAAGCAACTGAATAAATGGACAGTTTGCCAAAGTCAAACTGCTATTTTAACTGTTTCAGTAAAGTATGAAACTTCAAAATAGCTGACCTGATCACTTAAATGTTCTGTAATGGAATGGGGTCAGCTCAATCGGTATAGAGACTAGGCTATGGACTAGATAACTAATGAAATGTGGTTTGATTCTCAGCAGGAGCAAGAGATTCTGTCTTTTCTAACCTGTCCAGATCAGAACTGTGGCCCACCCAGTCTCCTATTCAGTGGGTACCAGGGGAATTTTTCCTGGATTTGAAGTGGTAAAGCTGACCACTCACCTCCATCTAGAGCTGAGCTTAAGAATGCATGGAGCTATACTTCCATTCTTCTGTATGCCTTTTAGAATGGTGCTTAGGAAAGTTCAGGGGCAACTTTAACATTGTTTACCTTACTATAGTAGTTTTCATTATGAGAGCTACTAATAAAGGAAAGGGACACAACTTATTTCCTTTCAGCTTGCTCAGTGAATGCTGGTGCTCCTTGAGGTTATCAGCAGTACAAATAAAATTTTTACACAGGTTACACAGTTACATTTGTTTTGTGTCCTGTGTCATGTACTACCATGGTCAAGTACGAACTTGGTGACAGTGCTGTCATGAAATAACTGTAAATAAGCTTTCAGTGCCACTTTTGTAAAACTGCAAGCCCTTTTGCATGGAATCTTGACAAACATCCTTTTTTTTTCTGTGAGAGATGGAGTAGTACATCACAATACTTATATTTGGTTTACTCAATATCAATTTTAACAGAATTATGCATGCAAAGTTTGAAGTACTGATATGGGTGTTTTAGAGGACTCCTCGACCCTTGAAGATAATGGAATTATTATTGTGGTTTGAAACATCAGGAGCCACTAACCAAGTAAAACAGAGTCACATTGTGGAAGGCCTGACTCCTCAGAATCATGGATATCAGCTAAAATACTTTTCTTCGTGCTTCAGATATGGTGCATAAATCTGTAGTAGGATTTTATCCAATTCCATTGGCTATGTGGACTCAGACATGCCTGGTCTAAGGTTGAGAAAATTCTGGAATCATGTAAGGCAGTGATGATTTCATAGTCTGGAGGACTACCCAGTGTGGTTCAAGAGTAAATTCTGCTAAAGAGAAATTAAAATTGGGTTTAAAACAACACATCCAAAATATTTTCACAGCAATATGTAAATACATACATACCATTTATATTTGCTTGTGGCTCATTTAATGCAAAATTTACATTTAAAAGCCAGAATTACTGTCAGATGTAATGGAGTAGATAGTTTGTTGGCAGGTGATCACAGTACTCAATATTCCATTACTGAAATGTGATCAAGGTGGCTGGCAGCACAACAATAACTCTTCATGATTTGCTGTGTGTGAACTTGGTTCCCTTTCAGCTGCTATAATTGTTTTCCCTATGCCAGCTTGAGGTGTTTCAGTTCAGTAGTGCTAGTGATAAATAAATCTGAGAGTGTTAATGTTATTCAATTATTTTCTCTTCAATACACTGTGTCCTAGTATGGCTGCACCAAATAAAAGAAAAATTTTTGTTGAAAATCGTAAATTTCAAGGTAAGTTTCAACAGACTGTTGAGAATTTCTTTAATTGTATTAATGGTGCTACTGTTTGCATCGTTTGTAATGCAAGTGTCTGTGTTTTAAAATCATGCAATATTAAGGGACAATACAAACCAAACCATGTGTCACAACTGAGTGATATACACGGCCAGTTAGGAGGTGACAAAGTAACTGTCTTTCTGAACAGCAACCATACAGTCAGACACTGTAGTACATGCTAGTTATGTGGTTCCTGAAATTTTAGCAAAACAATTAAATATTTTAGTGATGGGGAAAATAATAATGGAATGTTTATAAAAATTTGCAGTTGTTTCCTTTCCTGACAGAAAACACTCCATTTCTAAAATTATTTTAACAGGATGCACCAATGGAAGAAAAATAAATAAATGTTCAAACAACACTGAACAAAGCTTAAAAATGGTTTCTCTATAGTAATAAAAGAAAATTCTGATGTGAACGACATAGTGACATGCTATTTTTATTCATGGAATCAACACGGACTTCATAATATGTATAACTGTGAAACTGGTTGCCTTCATGCTAAATAAAGTGATAGCTACATGTACAGAAACTAGCTGGACTAGTGGTGGATGGAGTGCAAAGTATGGCTAGACGAAATAGTGGCATATCTTTCTTATCACAAACTCTAGGCAGAATACAGCAGACAGAAATTTAACAATATGTCCCTACTTTACACACAAACATAATCTGTGTGCAAAATTCACAGAAAGGACTGAAGTTATTACAGTGGTTTCAAAAATTGTTAATTATATTAGGTCAAAAGGAATAAATCGTCGCCAATTTGTAGATTTCTTGAATGACATGGAATCAGAGTATGGAGATATTCACTACTGTATGGAAGTTCACTGTTCTTTGTCCTTGTACTATAAAGGACATATTGGAAGTAAATAAATTCAATTAAAGTCAGACATGATGTACTGTGACTATTTATAAAACAAGAGCATATGCTGAGAAATATAATTACGATCAGATCTCATAACATATTTACTTGCCAGACACATGTCCTGATATAGCCAGTATTACTGTGTAACTTAATGTTGAATATGTCTGAAAATAGGGTATAATCATTTTTTAATTTGCAGCTGAATTTTTGTTTTGGGCTTCGCTAACTGCTCTTCATTTAAGCCGACTAGCTGAAGACTTAATCCTGTATTGCAGTAAGGAATTTGGTTTTGTTACTTTGTCTGACTGTCACTCTACTGGGAGCAGCCTTATGCCACAGAAAAAGAATCCTGACAGTTTGGAGCTTATCCGAGGAAAGTCTGGAAGGATTTATGGGAATGTGAGTGTATAACATGTAGATAATCAACTCTGACGATTATTATCTTGCAGGATGTAGTACCATATAATTTAATATGTAGGTACCCATTCATAATCACCACCACGAGAACATGAAATATTAACTCTTTCATTTATACTGAAAATTAACATGCTGCTTCTGTGTGAGTTAACCTATAGCAGGGATGATGTAAAACTTTGTTGGGACTCAGTGGCATAAATGCTGAAATTTATAAGAAAAGCCTTTAATATTCCAAAAGGATTGTTCGGGGTTCTGCAGTTGGAGGCATTTTTAGGTAGCACTTTTGGGCCATATTGCTACTGTTGCTAAATTTTAATGAAGCAAATTAATTTAGCAACATACTCGTATTTTATATAAAGAGTGCGCCATTAGTCCAGAAGACAATTGTTCAGCAGCTGCTAATATGGTGTTGGAAAACTGCTTTAAAAGTTTTCAAAGTTGAGTTTTTCATGAGCAGGATGTTCTTTTCATGTTGGGAAAATACTTAAAACTGTACTACATTGAAAAAATATATAATTAATTTCAAACATGTCAAATGTAACATCAGTTGTTTTACTAACACCCTGTAATTCAGTATGCAGTTTATTGAAATGAATGGATAAATCTGTGAAAAACAGCAATCTGCTGATCCATTCAGTATCAGATAATTATTGAAATACTAATTTCTTGTTATTAAAAGACATGCGAACTTCATCAAAACACTCAACAAAACATTGAAGGCACAATCGTAACCTGGTGAACAAACATTATTATACATGATTAATCCTTTGTGTACCAAATTCATTTCATCAGTAAAAACAAAAACTCATTTAACGTGTGTGCAGCAATATAATTGCCTACTTTTGTTACAATTTTCATTATATCTTCAAGTTCTTTAAACCAGCCTTTACACACCAAGCCTCCTCGTGTACAATACAATGGACTAGAAGTTAGTGACATGGCTAGAGGAGGACGAATAATGTGACCGCTCTGGGTGGCAAAGTGCTAGGGGTGAAAATGTGGGTGGAAAAATAAATACTTTCAATGAAAAAAAAATTGATTTTATGCACTCAACAAATTGTAAATTATTGAGCAGAATAAAAGGAAATTCAATTACTGATTGTGATTATTTTTAAATTCATAATTGTATTAGTGGCAGTCATTGTGATTAATACTTACCCAGGGTACCAAGAAACCTAGCTACTCCAAGGCTTGTGGTGGATGTCCGACATACTTTGTGAGCAAAGTTACAAAGCCTGCTTCTCTACCAGTCATAGTGGGTGCATCATCAGTAGTTACAGACACTATTTTTGTGAGGTCAACTTCTGCATTATTGAGTGCATTTACAACAGCCTTACATACATCTGCCCCTGTGGCAGTTCTAGCTGAATTTATCAAGTTGATTAATTCTTCATATGCTTCATTACAAATACAATACTGAGCAATGACAGCTAATAAAACTGATGATGTAACATCAGTGTTACCATCAGGACACATAGAAAAGAAACTGTGTATGGGCAGTATATCTAACACATTGACAAGCAAATTTGAGTGCCACTTTGAGAACACATTTCATAAGTTCGTCATCCCTGGCAAACAGTCACCTAATTATTGGTATTATGGACTAACATAGGTGCACATGCACACAAATGAATAAACAAAGAAATGCACACACACCTGCTTATAACAAAATCCCACAGAACTCAACATATTTCCATTTCAGACAGGTTATTTATCAACACAGTACTTTCAGATAAAAATATACTGCATTATACGTACAAATGTGCATATTTGACTGTGCATGTTCCCAGATTTTTGGAATGTCATGCTACATACACACAGATCTACTACATTCTTGCCAGACAGTACACACTTTTTCTTTTGTTTCTTTTTCCCCTTTTTCTTTCCATATTCAAATGTTCATAATATATTATGTACATATTTTGTCAACAGACTTCATTTTTTTGATCAGAGTAATGTTTATGCTCACATAATTCCAGGAATTATGTGAGCAGACCATAGTAAGTATTCAAGCAGACATTATCTATTAATTGTTGTTTTTCCTTTTCATTTCCATACTAAACAATTTCTGTTTATTCTGGATGACTTTTATACTGGTTTTCACTGTATTCAGCAGAATGTGAGAAAGTTTCTACTAAAAGATAGGGCTCTGTCTAATCAATGTTCCATTCTAGTCACATTTTACTGTATAAATGAATCAATGAAAGAAGGAACAAATGAATAAACACACAAAAGGCTTATCTATCTAGAATATTCATTTATCTTAATTCAGTAGTATTTTGGAAGCATAATTTTCTAACAACAACAAAAAAAGGCCATATTGTGGTACTCTTGGCAGAGTGGTTCTGTGACCAATGCAAAGCAGACCTTTTAGTGAGTCAAACTCTTCCATCTATGGTGGTGAAGAGGTTTATAATAACTGTAGCTTCCATATCTACATACACATTCATGCACATAATACTTGCATACATACGTATATTTGTATTTCTTTATTCCCCCATGCACCACCCCCCCCCCCCCCCAAACACACAAATGAACACATCAAATTTTGTACATGTCAGTCAGTTGGTTTAAGAGTTGAAATGCGTTAAACAGGAATGCGGATATAACTTTCCAATCAATTATTCTTTATTTTAATCACTGTACACCTAGGCTCTGAGAATAGTGGGTTGTTATATATATCACATATAAGTCTTGTGTAATTTCTTTCAGAGCTGTGGATTTATGATGGTGTTAAAGGGATTACCATCTACATATAATAAGGACCTGCAAGAGGACAAACAAGCCATGTTTGACACTTATGATAGTCTTGAGAGTGTCCTTCAAGTGGCAATGGGGACAATTAAAACCCTCACGGTGAGAATGGCTGCAAGATAGCACAATAACAAGAAATATTACATTTTCAAATCAAAGAAAATATTTTAGTTTGTAAGTAACTACTAATCATTTAACCTTACTCTCTACACTGATCACGTTCTAAACCAAGGACTGGCAGGCATTTAATTGAGGTACGTCAGCAAATATCATGAAAAGAGGCTGCCATGTTTTCCTCTCCCTTTCATTTCCTTGTGTTTCATCTGCACCATTCTAGTCCTCTTTTGTCTTCTTCATTGGCCCATTTTGCACGCCAAACATCTACCATATCATCCACCAATTTCAAATCCACATTTTGGTTTCGGTATGTCCAGTTATGCCTATTTCTTCCCCTAGTGTTACATATTTTTTGGTATTAAGATCTGCTAAATTTATACACATCTGTCTGACCAAAAGAAATCTTTTCTATCTCTGTGATGTTGTCCCACAATTTCAGTGTGACTTTAAACTTGTGTGCCCCATGAGTCACTCAAAACTCTTCTTACTGCAGCGCTACATACACATTTTTGGCATTGTTTTTATCTTGAATATGACCGTTTGGTTGTTTTTTTATCTGCTGTGTATGATATTGCCACTGTAAACATTGTTTTTTCATGTCCTATTGTTTTTACAAATCAGTTTTTGTGACTTTTATTTCTACAGTCCAATTATCTACCTTATCAAAATTCACTAGTCTTTCACGCAGGTTCCCAATACTACATAATGGGTAATTGTGTTTCTTCTGTTGTTGTCACATGGTCAGTTTGTGACTGAGCTCTACTAGTAACTTACATACATTTTCTGTGTTCTGCCTCATATCAGATCATTCCTTTCCATACAAGTACACCATTATGCAACTGCCTTGAATGTCTTTTTTAACATTTAATTGTATTGTATTGTATTGTATTGTATTTCGTCCTAGAAATCATTACAGAATGATATTGGACACGTTAGATTTAAAGTTTACATTTTATGCTTTGTGTACATAACAACCATCCATTTTGCAGAAAATCTTCTTACCCTTTAAACAACCTAAACACCCCTACAAATTAATTTTATATACTTAGGCAACCAGAAAATTTATTGCATTTTTATAACACATTGCATAAACTTTCTTTTATTTCCCACAAAATGCCATTTATTCTATAATTTTATCTTTTTCTGTTCAAAGAATACTCATGTTTTTCACAAACCATGCGCCAAAATTTAAATACCAACACAGTTATTTAAAGGTCAAGCTTGAAAAGCTGTCTTCCATGCCAGTATATATGGTATGACAAAGTTGAGCGGAGTCCAGCCCCTATTTGTTTTAATGTTATGTTGTAACATCTTCATAATACTGATCAGATTTTATGATAATGTGTCTGAATTACTAGCAATTCCATTATTTTTATTTTTTTATATCTGCGGTGTATGTCCAGTGACTACATATAACTTATACCTACAATATGATTTTTTGATGGCAGAACTTTCCTGAAACACTCTGCAGTCAACTGTACCTTTGAAATAGCTCTATTAAACCTGTAAGTAAATATGGTTTTCCATACCTGACCTACCGGGTAACAAAACTGCTTTACTTATAAAACAATTCCTATAAATTAAAAAAAAAACTATAGTACAAAAATTGATTTTAAGTTTACTTATGTTCCTCAGGCCCTTTTAAACTTTTATCTTACAGGTAAATGAAGAATCTTGCATTGCAGCTCTCAGTCCTGACATGTTGGCTACAGACTTAGCTTACTACTTAGTACGAAAAGGGGTATGTTTTGAAGCCTGGCAGGCATGTTTAATATAGCTTTAAGTCCCATATCTTGACACAACAGGATTATAATAAACTTTTCTTTACTTGTTTACAACGTAAAAAATCGTTATTAATTATTACTGTAAGCTTGTACACAGCGAATATATAAATAATTTCAGTAGCTTTACAACTTTGAGCTTGTCTTCAGTTCAGTTAGCCTCAGAGCTCTTACAATCACCTTCAGCCACAAATTAATTTCTTTCTCTGATTACTCAACTTAACTGCATGCCATTAACTTCAGCCAATATAATTTCTGCATTTGATGCATAACTGGAAAGAAATAAAATCATGGTTCTTGTAATATCAACATTCTACAACAGATGTGTCAATAAATTAAAATTTCTAATAGTAATAAATCACCAAGCAAAAAATAAAAAAAGTCAGTCAACATAATAAGGAAATAAAATTCAGTTTAATAGAGGAAAATGACAGCACTGTCATACTGAATCTTAATCTACATAGGATGAATGAAAACTAACTAGGGATGTTTGAGTAAGCCTACAACAGCAAATCTGATTAGTAATCAATTATCTAATAATCTAAAGAGCACAAGATGGCAGTGTATAAGTTGGATCAACAGAATGAACAGCATACCACTCAATAAGAAGGGCCAAGGGAAACAAGGGGATACAATCCTAAACATAGTCAGTGGAAATGGAAAAGTACAAAAATAAAGCAAAGTAAAAAAAAATCACACAACGCTAATAACAACCAAATATAGAAGTGGATAATATTTATGTTTTGTAGTAATTATACAAGATTTGTAACCAATCAATTTAAGGGAACAAACAAACGGGGGCCATGAAAACAGACAGTACCATTAACAAATTATTGCAAATAAAACAAAAATAAAATATCTGAATATAATTTGGCAGGCACATACAAGCTAGTTTAACCCATATGTAACAAAACCTATATGAATTAGGATGAATTAGGACATGCTATATATATTTTTAAGAATAAACATAAATGGGCAAACAGAGAAAACTATAACAAAAACAGATCAGGCTAAAAAGGCAGATTCATGGATACTGAGGGACAGGACATTATTTACAATTTCAGTAAAGTGGAACAAATTATCAACACAAAGCAATTAAGCACAACAAACTATCTGGAAAAATACTTGTATACAAAGAGAAAGCGTTTGACTAAAATAACTGTGCTAGGTGGACAGCTGTGAAATGGTATGGTAACAAGTAAGCTCCATGTGATAGGCAAGGACACAAATGACCATACTAATGGCTGGCATCCTCAATGCAGAGGCAGTCAACAATCTTAAATGTTCACATTCAATTTACTCCATCATATTTACCACTGCATTGTAAAATATATGTTATTAGGCACTTGAATTCATATTTCAGAAAAAAAAAACATAATATATGCAACACTACCCAACAGGACAATATGTATGCAAACATTTTTAGTGACGTTTTCACTTATATAAAGATATAATGTTTTAATAACTTTTAATTTTTGTACATAGCACAATACGAGAGTGCATTAAAATACTAGAAAAAATAACGCCTTTAATATTAACAAGATAAGCCATGTTCATTTAACATAACACTGTGGCATATTTGCATAACCATTGTCGTCATGGAAATGCAACAATGTGTCAGCAGATGACCTAGTACTGTTGATTATGCCTTGCACTGCATTGCTATGGATACGTGTCAACAATGCAGTTGTTAACAATTACTACTGATACACACTTTGAAGACTGAATCTACACTGCATATAAAGACTCAGTTCATACCTCACAAATGGTGTTTGCAGTTGTTACATAACTGATGTGATGTCACATATTGTTATGTACTGTTACATAACATATTGTTTTGTATTTCAAGCCCCTCCTCACACTGTTGTGGCAGAGAGAGGAAACTATTTATGGTACACAGTATCCCCTCTCCACAACATGTCACTGTCAACAATGCTTTTATGGCAACTTTATGTCACCAGCAACAATAAAACATACTTTGGTCTTCACATATAGTGCCTGATATTTTTGTCTGACTTTAACCAAATCTGGATATTCTCAACAGATCTTCACGAAGTCCCCAATATAAAATTTCACAGAAATCCACCTAGTAGGAACCATGCTGATACATGCAGACAGAAGGATTGACAGACGGACGGATGGACAGACATGGTAAAGCTAATGGGTGCTTTTCACGACCATGCAAATGAACCTAAAATGTAATTAGATTGCATTATCACAGTACTTGTAATTCAGTGGTTTCTTTTAATATGCACCCATGATGATCAGTAAGTCTGAAACATGTTGGGTAGAACACAAAAACAAATAATATTTGTTTATGACAGGATGTATTAGATAACTGACAACAAGCCCTTGGGACATGAAATACAATGGTAATAACACCATATTTAAATTTTGGTATTATAACTCAGTAAAGCATATACTGTTATTGAGAAGCTCAGCACTGAAAAGTTCATGAAGCTTATAAAATCATGCAACTTTGGTTCCAGGTTGCTTTTCGTGAAGCTCATCATTTGGCTGGTGAAGTAGTAACATTATCAGAGAAACAAAATGTGGATATGTCAAGTTTATCCTTGGAACAGTTACAGTCCATCAGGTAACAAACTCATGCACTCAACTGCCCCCTGGAGCAGAATCATTCTTGAGAAGCTAACAGTCACTCATTTACTGCTCAGTTTTATAAAGAAAATTTATAATTTTCTCTCACTTATCTGAGTGTTCTCCTGTGGGAGCTCCATATACAGCTTATTACATTAGACAGTTAAGATTCCAGGTGTACAGACTAGTTATACTGCAATGTTGGCACACGTCCCTGAGCACATCATTAATGCATAGGGGTGAGTTGAAGTATAGCTCCATGCATTCTTAACCTTAGCACCACACAGAGGTGTACGGTTAGCTTCATACGTTCACCACTTTACTCCTGGGGAAAGAACCCCTGCTACCCTTTGTAAAAGAGGCTGGGTGGGCCCCACATTTGGTCTGGACACTTGGAAGGAAAGAAAGGATCTCTTGCCCCTGCTGGAAGTTGAATAATTCCTCAGTCATCCAGCCTGTGGCCTAGTCACTATACTGACTATGCCTGCCCAGCTCTACCAATGTTGTACACAAACTTACACATTTGGACACAACAGGATTTTATTATTCCTTCCAGGTTACACGTTTCACCCTACTGGGTCATCTAGCCAAGAATAAACATACTTATTCCACACACTAATATTTATAATACATTTTACATATTTACTGGTAAATAGACAAGTCAAATTTTGCAATGGCGTAACAGCCCCTAGTGGGCCAGGGCCTCCTCATTTTTGAGGCTTCAAGATCACACTCAGTTAGATACACCACACTAAGTAGGACTCCTCTGGATGAGTGATCAGCCCAACACACAGACCTCTACCTGACAACACACAACACTCACAACAGACAGACATCCATGCCCCCAGTGGGTTTCGAACCCACAATCCCAGCAAACAAATGGCCGTAGACCCACGCCTTAGTTTGCACGGCCATGAAAAAACACAGTGAAGATACCTGGCTTCCAGGTCAAGAATTGAAAGAGGGACCTCTCAAATGTGAGGCAGGGATGCTAATGGTTCAGCTGTGACATTCACTGTTCTGTGCCTTAAGTTGAAACATTTCATATGTGTTAACTCATTGAATACTTCTTTAAAGGCCAACTCACCTCCCTAGCAGCCACATTTAAATGTCAGCAAGTCAGTGCAATGTTATTTTATGTCGTATGGATGGCTGAACAGACTACATAGCATTATAAATGGGTTAATATTATTATATGCTTTTTAGTGAAAAGTTTGAGGAAGATGTGCTTAAAGTATGGGACTACAAACACAGCGTAGAGCAATATCAAACAGTGGGAGGCACAAGTACCAGCAGTATCATGCATCAGATCCATGTACTGGAGGAGTGGCTAAACTTTGCTGAAGAGAATTAAATGATGTTTAGCAAGGACAATCTGCTGTAAGTGACCCACCATTTTGAAAAATTTGTGGTCACATTTTCAGTGCCTCATAGTTGCATATGATCTTAAATCTCTGAATTTTATTCATATTTTGTTAACACATGAAACAATTTCATACAGAATTTACAGGTACACATATCAATGATTCTGAATATTTTGTGGCTCATGGACCTGTCGAAGAGAAACGAGTGTTCTTTGGATTAGTAACCCTGGCTGTCTCATACTGTACAATACAAACCACAGTCAGCAAATTTATACATCAGTGAATCTACTAATTTGTTTATGATAAACTACCTGCCTACTACTAGCATGATATAGGGAATGAAAGTGGTACCTAATATCAATTAGAGAAACAGGCATGAAGAACCTGCCAGATTCTATCAGCATTCCCTGTTACTTGCTACCCTCCTTGTAGATCAGGAGAATCCATATGGGCAAAATTTCCAAATTAAACTGCCTGGCTGGATTTGTCAAACATGGAATGTGCTTCAGTTCCTGTATTTCCTGGATGTGCTGTTAGTTTCAATTTCCAAAATCCTAACTTCACTACAGCCTATCTGATGATGTTCTTCATGGGTATGTTGGGCCAGTTCACACTTTTCTAGATGATCCTCTTTGAGACTGACCACATGCAAAGAACATCAAGGTCTGTTCAATGAAACTGATAATCTTATATGTGATCTTCATCTCAATATTCCAACCATCCATCCATTCATTCAGTTCTCAACACTTACACAGGAACAAATCATCCAAAAAATGATGTAAAGCCTCTTGGTTCAGGTTTATGGCCAGTGTGAACTGCTACAACGGGTTTGCTTATGAGAACCAGACTGGAAAAGAATCTGTAATAGATGGCACACTGTGTTTGAATATGGTAGAAGTTAACACTGGTCGAACAGGCAGACCGCTAGCCATGCAGCTATGAGAACAGAGGCACAGTCTCAAGGAAGAAGATTCTACAAAAAGGTTTTAAGGGACCCAACATGCTCATGAAGAAGGTAATTGGATCTAATGGAATGAAGCCATGATTTTGCAAATGAAACTAATGGTAGGTAGCATAAACTAGGAATTGGCATACAAAGCATGTTTTACAAATTCAATCAGCAAACCTAGTGGGAAATTTGCCCATATGAATTCCTCTTATCTGAAAGTAACAGAAAACGTTTGCAGGATTTTGTAGGTTCTTCATGCCCACCTCTCAAGTGCTCTTGTAGGTTTCAACCGTATTCTGTAAATCATGCCAGCTGTAGGCAGGCAATACATATTATCTTACACAATTTCACATTTATGTATTACCTTCATTTAAACTTTCTTCTGAACCAAAATTTGTGGATTAGGTTACTGGTTTAATTTCATCTACTTTGCTTTCTGTCTAAGTTTTAGGTCTTCATCGGCATTCCCACAATTTTTATTGTATATTTTCTATTATCTCCCATTGACAAAATCTCATCATAGCTACATACCGTATTTATCCAAATGTAAGATGACTCTAATTTAAGATGACCCCCAAATAAAACACGTCTGCCAAGTGAAAATGTACTTATCCAAATCTAAGATAACCCCCCCAAAATAGAAGTCTGCTAAGAAAAAATGTTTTACAATTAATTTCATATACTTAATACACAAAGCGTGTCAGATTCTATCTACTTTCACCAATCAATGTCACTGTTTCCATCTTCACATTCAGTGCCCTCATCTTCCTCACACTCACTCCTAACATTCCCATCCTCTTCACTGCCATTCCACAACATATCATCATCAGTCCCATCCATTGCATTGGATATACAGCACTTCTTAACACCCTTCACAATCACTTCTGGTGAGATGCACTGCCATGCCGTTATGATCCACACTGACTAAATAATACATTTATATTTCTTGGTTTATAAACTTGAACCCATAAAGTTTAACAATTTTCTCCACAGATGGTGTTAGTGGTATTAAGAATTTTAAATATGTGTGTTCTGGATTTTTGTTTTGTCAGTGGTCTGATCAGTCTGAATTCATGGCTCTTTTTATGGTTCCTAATTATGAATTGGTCCAGGTTTTATTTTTGAGTCTTCAGTTAATTTTTAATTTTTCAATAGCCATTTTCCTGTTACTACCATTGGACTAGATCTGTCCTCAGGTGCGTATCTTCAGTTTACTGTCCCTGTGGTGCCCAGTGACTGAGAATAACTCGATCTTACAGCTTCTTTGCCTTAAGATGGAAACAAAGCCAGCTTCCAAAACAATGTTTTTCTTTAAAAAATTAGAGGATGGACAAAGTCCACAAAAAGAAGATTGTGTCAGTTAACTTTAGTCATGCTCTGTTCTCTCTTTTGTCTACACATGACAATTTGGCGATGCAGGCCTTGGTTTGGCTACGCATGGTACTATTCAGAGCAATCCAGTTTGGCGCTTCATACGCGAATGTATGACGACCTCACATATTCAAGCACCAAATTTAAGGAAATAACCTGGTCTTGCATTCGAGTAAATACGGTATGTAAAAGTGAGAACAGCTCTTTCTGTCAGACCTGACTGAGTAGGACCTCTCTACCCTTTCACTTAAGGTTGGGAACAGGTCCAGTTCCTGACATGTTATTGTCTTTCTTAAATGTGAAGGACAGACAAAGGCCAGAAACCTTGTATTCCTAATTTTAGTTAATTTTTGTGCCAAGAACTTTAAAAAGTATCCCCTGTCTTTGTGATACCTGAGTACTGGTACCATTCCTTTGTGTGTGTGTGTGTGTGACAGAAAGAGGCAGGAAGTGTTCTATTAATAAAGTATGGACTTTAAATTAAATTAGTTTACCTGAATGCTTTTGTATTACTAAGTGCAAAGAACACAGATATGTTTAAAATAAAAATGTAAAAACAAGAATAATAAATGTTATAAATGTTAGCCAGTCTTTAAGTATACCATAAAGAATTACAGGGTCACTATATTCACAGTTTTGCTTTATCATTTGTTATGTAGTACAGATATTTAAAGCATTTCTATATGCAAATTTCTGCTTGGTATGAAAAGTGGTACAGTAAAACCCCTATTTAATGAATTGCTGGGGGATTAGAATACATTTCACTAAATCAAGGTTTTCATTAAATGGAGGTTTATTTGTTTATATGGAGCTATTGTTGGGACATGAAAAAATCATCACTAAATCCGGGATTTCACTAAATGTGGGAACATTAAATCGGGGTTTTACTGTACATTACATGCACCCTGTCATGGCAATGGGTTTTATGTGAACTGAAAGCACTTCTAAGACTAACTTCTACATTAATTTGTTTTTTACTTGGCAAGTACAATTTCTATACATACAATACATCAATTTTTATCAAACCATCATCAGGCATACAAGGATACAAGTTTGTAAACATTTGCCAGACCACTGTCTTACTGGCAATAAGAAAGGGATAAGAGACAACTGATATTAGCAAACATGCATTTCATGACTAGACTTATGGGAAGCATCCAGCTGGACTGTGAAAGAAATAATGACAGAACTATGATGTCTCCCGAATTTATAGAACAGAACACAAGACACTGGAAAGAACACAGTGAGGATGACTTCTGACAGGATTCTAAAGAATCAATCAAAAGGAAACAGAAATCTGGGAAACCCTTTGAAACAATGAAAGGATTTTGTATTATAATATCCAGAACAGGTACAAATAGGCCTGATACTGGACAGTGTGATGAAAATGATGAAATCAGTCCACAGACAGACTAGAAATATGATTCTTACTACAAAACTGATTAACATACAACTGTCATTAATTGCAGTGCCCTGTAAACATTTGAAACAGTCATGTCTGTAAACTAAATGCTGACATGGTACAATTTTAATCTTTTCACTGATTGAAGGAATCTTTACATGGGGAACTTAATTTTATAAAGAATCTCCACCATAATGAATGCACAACAAATCATTCTTATGTTGCTGGCCTATCCATCATCTCTTCCACCTTCTGTACAGCCCATTACCATTTACAATAGAATTCCTCTAATCCAGCACTCACAGGACTGGAGAGGTGTTGGATTATCAAACATTCTGGATTGTCAGACAGTACCTACATTTTGTAACCAGCATTCAGAGAATGTGCACTTGTCAGTCAGTTATTTTCATTTCATCATAAAAAGACTTAATTTTTTCAATTATCATATACCAAGTCACAGTTTTTCCTTCAAAATGCATTGCTGTAAACCATGTATGCAGCACATTGTCCAAATGCACTGATTTAGGTGGTTTCAATGTCTGTTGCTTGAGAAGACCCTTCACACACCTGATTATATAAACCATCATCATTTGTCCTTCTGTTACCTTACATCATAAACAGTGGACAATTCAATGTTTTATGAAGTCATAACAACTTTGGCCTGTGCCATTTTCAAGCCTCCTAATTATTTTGAGTTCCTGAGGAGTTGTTAATATTACGCGCTTCCTCTTACAAGCAGTACCTTGTTTACTCATCTTTGGATCTTTTGAAGCCATTATAATAGCAGGGTGGACTCAATTAAGTCCAGATAACACAAGATAAAGTCACAGAATCAGTTACTGATGGTGAAACTTCCTGTCACAGATCATACATATCCAGTCTTGAAACTTTTTCCCTCACATGCCAAACTATTAGGATTTCCAGATTATCAGTAGCTGGATTAAAGGAATGTTACTGTACCTACTGTGCTGTTTGTTGTCTATTGTACTTATCAAAATAGCCATTTTGTGAATTTTCTCTCAAAATGTCTTATTTCTAATTATTGGCTTTAAATTAATAAAAACTGTTTTTTAATGAATGACATTCAAGCAAAATGAGGAGTTCATGCACCTTTCCTTTTAAAATTCAATTTGTCTTGAGGATACTAATTAAATATATTTATTTTTCTCAGAACAAGATATTACAGTGATCTACATTTATCCATAAGGTACTCAACAATTTGTTTATGCAGTGGATCTCTTCTGTTCATAACGGTGAAAGATTTCCAAAAAAGTCTCACCACATGACCTGAAAACTTTTACACCACCATAAAGTCACTGGATGTGTAGTTCCAAATATGTACAAGAATAATAACAAGGCAGAAATTATTGCAGTAACATAGAATATTAAGATTCACAAAGAACTAAGATTGTTCCTTCAAGGCCCAGCAAGAATCCCAAAACGATTTGAGGTGGTTGTCATTATTGGCACAGAACTCACGGAAATCTCTTAGGATTTTGGTTTGAAACACTTCATCTCCAGTGGCAGGAGTGGATGAAGACTTCCAGCGTCGACTGACCATGTGGTTCCATGACCAAAGGAATCCCACCTAGTACATGTAAAGTCCATGATCATGTTAATTCAGTTATAGTACAAAATGTTATTATACAATTTACAGTGAATAAGTGCAGATGGGTAAATAATAATTAATGTTAGGTTATTTAACAATGGTGGGGTACGCGGTGGCGCAGTTGGTTGAGGCACTGCGCTACAAACCGGAAGGTCGCGGGTTCGATTCCCGATGGTGTCATTGGAATTTTTCATTGACATAATCCTTTCGGTCGCACTATGGTCCTGGGGTCGACTCAGTCTCTAACAGAAATGAGTACCAGGAGTACCGTACATTCTCGAATCTAATCCGCACCCGAATCTAATCCGCACCCAGTTTTTGGCGACTTCTTAAACGAAAAAAGGTTAGTTCGCGATTCTAATCCGCACCTTTCCTTCCACCACCCCTTGCCCACGGGGCGACTGATTGAATAATATTGGATGTTACCAATGCGTTAAAATCCGACGCTACGCCTGTGGCCGATGAGTCATACCGATAGAGGCGGGGCCTTTCTCAACAGACGTGCGCAATCTCGTCTGAAGCCAGCTGATCTTTAGTTGTTGAAACGTGGGAGGTGCTTGTTCCAATTTGTTGTGTACCGTAGTTATGGAAGAGGGACACCTGAAATCTAAACGACTCTCATATACGGCGAAGTTCAAACGTGAAGTTATTCAGTGCGCAGAGAATGGAAACCGCAAAGCCGCTGCAATTTTTGGAGTTAATGAAAGCAACGTTCGACTATGGCGGAAACACAAGGCAGCGATCAGCGGGTGTGACGCAGCTCCTTCAGAAGTGGCGCGGTGGGTGTCGGCTGCATGGAAAGCCATCCCGGAGAGCATTATCGTCAGATCTTTCAAGAAGTGTTGCATAAGCAATGCTTTGGACGGAACCGAAGATGACATTGTATGGGAGGACGATGTTGAAGATAAAGATGATAGTGACTGGGTGGAGAGCACGGATAACAATTCAGTTATGAGTGATGACGGCGAGTCTGATGAATAATAAATTATAATAATAAATAATAAAATAATAGATTATTGTATTGTATTATTCTTACGTTGTTTATTAATTACGTTAATTACGTTATTGTTATATTGTACAGCAGCTCAATCATTTTTCCAAAATCCAGCTCTAGACCGCGAATCTAATCCGCACGCGAATCTAATCCGCATCTGATTTTTTAGCCCTCTAAAACTGTAAAAAAGGTGCGGATTAGATTCGAGAATATACGGTATTTCCTGGGGGTAAAGGCGGCCGGTGCGTAAGGCTGACAACCTTACCACCTTCATGTGCCGATTGTCTAGAAATCTGGGAGCCTCAACCTCCTGGAACCCTAAGGGCCTGTCCAGGCCTGTAATGGGATTGCTTTACCTTTTTTTTATTTAACAATGGTGTTTCAGCTGCAGAGGTTACATAGCAAATGAGATGCCCTACAGGGTGACTTCAAATTAGTATTTTTGTAAGGAACATTTGAATTGGAATTTTCTTTACAAATGTAACAAAAAGTTGTCTGTGTGCTTAATTAAGCACTGCACCATGAAAGCATATGGGGAAGTGGATATATTCTTAACCTTGGCATTAGATGAAGGTAAGGGGTCAGTTACAGACACCAGCTGCTTTAACTTCCCAAGGAGAGCCCCTGTTATCCACTGAATAGGAGGCTGGGTGGGTTCCAGAGCCAGTGTAGATGCTCTGGAGAAAGGAAAAATCACTTGTTCATGTCAGTCATCAAACCACTAGTCACTATATCCACTTTACTAATGGATGCAAAACACTTATACAACATAATATTATACTGCCTTCTAACCATGTGAGTGGCCACTGCAGTCTGCAAATTCCAGGGCTCTCAGACACTATGCCTTATTTCACTATCTGTTTTAAGTGCAAGAAAAGCTTCATCAGAATGCAAATTTGTCCTATACATGCAGGACTTCACACTCAAACATAAAATATGTATATGAATTCCTACATGCACATCAAAAGTAGGTTGAATAGTTTTAACTGTCTCATCTCTTAACACACCGTCTCAAAACCATCTCTCTCTTTCTCACACACACACATTTCAACAATGCCCTCTTTTGTAATTAATAAAACACCATCTCTCTACACTGGTGAATTGTATGAAACCTTCCTTTATTTGTTTACAGTGTTATTTCCTACATGTTTCGGCTTGTGTTCAGCCATCATCAGGAAAATATATAGAGAGATATCTACATTACAAGAACTACTTAGTAACAGATGTAATTACCATGACACTGACTATGATGAAAACAGAATATTGTTTAATGGTAAATTAGCACACCCACTGAAATCAACATACAGACTGAGGTTTATAAGCAGCAATCCAAGTGAGCTACATAAACTACTGGAATTAAATATTCCAAACATCACAAAATATTTATCAAAACATAGTCTTTAACTTCAAAATTTATTTTATTTGGATTGTTGCTTCTAGCTTGCCTAGCAAGTGTTATTACACAATAAAGCTGTAACTTTGAAATGTAAGAATTTACAGAATATCCCATTGTTAATGTATATATGATACAAACGACTGAGCACAAGTCAAAATATGTCAGACATAACACTGCAAACAATACAGAAATGTCTAATACAATTCCCTAACAGAAATGACATTTTATTACTTATTATTGTCAACTTGTACACAGTATATATGAATGATTTAAGAAATGCCCTAATTATTTTTTTCATGAAACAATTTTCTTTCTGATAACAACTCTCTACATATTTATCGTTACAACTCATGCCTAACAATACCCAATTCTATGTTAACAATCCTTTTCCATCAGACTGCAATTCTCATTCGTTGTAAACTTTTGATGTACTGTAGTAAATCAAATACATGGAAGTGCCATGCAGAAATATGTGAAACATTGGTATCTGTGCCTTATTGTATCAAAGAGCTGCAAGATGAGTATGAGCATTCAAAAGTGGAAGAGTGTCAAGTGGTGACATTCATCATCATGGTCATTCCTTGTCCATTCACACAGACATGTCATTGGCCATAACTGAACAGTGCATGAAGACAGATGCTGGACTGTGAAGGAATCAGCTGAGCATACACAGACCTCTGGGTCTACAGTGCTCCAAACTTTAAAAACAGGACTTAAAAATGCATAAGACTGCTGCCAAGTGGGTGTCACATCATTTCAGTGTGATGCAACCAGTGGACATACTACAAGACATGTTGTATCAACCTGGAACAAGTTCATTGCAAAGGGAATAACATGTCAAATTGGAAAATGGCAATTGATGAAACATGGGCAATGGCCTAGGAAGTGGAACTCAAAAATAGCCCTCTGAATGGCAT
The DNA here is from genome assembly GCA_021186555.1 of Reticulitermes speratus. NCBI lineage: Eukaryota > Metazoa > Arthropoda > Insecta > Blattodea > Rhinotermitidae > Reticulitermes > Reticulitermes speratus. The sequence continues at coordinate 22,374,299 of JAJKFL010000002.1, forward strand.
CATCCACAGTCACTACAAAAACACATGGTTCGACAAAATCTGTCACACACGAAGCTGATTATTGCACAACATCCAAGGTGTTCTTGTGTGTCATTCCATTCCACAGGGTCAAAATGTAGATGCACACTATTGCAAGTCATTTCTGCAGGATCACCTATATTGTACAGTTAGCAAAGAGCATCATCCTACATGGTAATGCTACAGCCTACTCAGCAGCAAACATTATCCTTGAGATTCATTCAACACAGATTTCACTGTATATATAAAATTGGCAAAACTCACCCAAGAACAGAAAGAACAAAGACTGCAGTAGCTTGTATAACATACGATCAGAATTTCTCTATTCTGTCAAACGCCAGGTGGAGGAGTGCAAACACAATCCACTTAACTGTAGTTACAAAAAACTTACACCAAACATTCATTACTACAAGTATGGTCCCTAATAATGCTCAGACTAACAACAGACACCACCAAAGTACAGGCACCAGGAACATAAGGGGGCAAGCGAAAAACAAAATTTCAACTTTACACAACAGAGACCTTATATGTAACAGTCTCAAAGCTTCATACAAGTGTACAAATAAGGATAAAAATGTAAAATGAATGGGGGGTCACTATAATTAATTGCAACTATTGTTCACTGTATTCAGTAATATTATGTTAAACTTTTAACCATATTCTCTCAGTGTGAATGCACCCCTGAAAATGACACGTGTTGAAATGTGTTGGCTGTTTATATTGTTATATGACTTTATGAGATTATGGCATATTAAAGTAGCTGGTTTTAATACTGCTGTAAATCTTAAAAACTTACCCTCATGTCTGCACCATCATCATCCTTGCTCTTGCCACTAACATGTCTTGTGATATATTCCTCATGAGGACTTGACAAGGCATCTGAATGAACAGGGTACCTCCGAGAACTCTGGATTCCTAACTGCCTGTTCCCAAATCCAAATCGTCCAACATGTGACAGAGAGTTACTACGGTGGTGTGGCCGCTGTACATTGTACATATAAATTACAAAAACTATTTCAGAAAATCCTTATTCAAGAATGAAATGAGCAATATCTGAAGTACAGCTAAATCTGTGGTCAAAAGCAGCAAGAGGAGATCACATCCAACATTTTGTGAATACATACACTGCAGTGTTGTAGACTAAACTTCCCACCCTATCACAGAGCCAAGTGCAAGTAGCATTTACTCCTGAATTGTTAAGTAGCACTAGTATACATTTTTGGGCCAGATTATCATAGTTTACAAGGTAATTATCATCCCCTCCCACTACCAATCCAACCCTACTCTCACTTCACCACCCTGTCCCATGCTATCTATTCCACTTCCTTCCCTGCCATGTATCACAACACATGTATTTCTTCCCTTCCCTACAATGTAATCTAATCCATTTACTGCTGACATATCCCATTTGTTCTGTACCATCCCATACCTTTTGCAAAACCCCAACCTATCCAACATCTCAGTCAGATGCCCATCATGTTATTTAGCCCTAGTCACCCCTCTTAACACATTCCATCATGCACCCACCACCTATGCATTCTGATCCATTTCATCTCCCTCAACTCATCCAATTTTGTCCTTTCCTTACCATCCTGTTCCATATCTCATCCCATCATTTATTCCTGTCTCATTCTATCCCACTGTCTGGTCCTTCCCCATCCCATCTTTGCAGTACTTCCCACCTTATTACTTCCTGTCCAAAACATTATGTCATACTCCATTCGTTTCAGCCCATTTTCCTGTCCTGCCTCATTCTATGCCCTCTTCTTCCTTACAGTCCCAAGCCACCATATCCCTTCCCTACTCTTCTTCCACCCATTTTGTACTGGTCATACCATCTAATACTCTATTCAGGTCCTCCCCACCCACTCCATTAATATCTTTCATCCATATATCTCCCCTTGGGAAACAGACCCCTGTGCACATTACAGATGAGTATGGTTGGGCCCCAAAGCCATGCTGGACAAGTGAATGGTTATCTTTATGCTCCAAACATACACATTATTACTTGGGAAAAAGATTCAGAGCTGTTCTTGGCAACAAACAGTCAACTTCTTGCATAAAATAAACTATCCCAGAGGAAAGAAACATTAGTACTATTAAATAAGAGACTGGTTAGGATCTAAATCTGTTCTGAACATAGTGATACAGAAAGATTCCAAATGTTCCAGTTGGAAACTAAACCACAGACACCTAACCCACAGTCACTCACTTTACTGACAATTTATGGTTCTTCCCACTATTAAAATAATGAGTGCATTAACAATTAAAATCCTAGCTGCAGAAAAGTACACAAACTTCTGCTAATTCTCTTACAGAACAGATAATGCAAAAGCAGTGACAGAAACCTGGCAGGGTTGTGACGGTATAAGAATGAACATGTTGCCAGTGAGGTGCACATATTGGTGTTGATGGGCCAGGGTGCTGCTGCTGTTACTATTAGATGTGGGAGAGCTCACATTAGAGCTCTCCACGATGCAACGGATAAATCCAAAACTCTCAATAATTGCCTCCTGGAATAAGAACAAACGCTGGTCCCATGTCTCTTCAGGAAATTCTGAAACAAGAATGAACAGTTGAAATTTGCGGTCTTAGTTAACAGGAGTATACTAAATTAATGCTGCCACCATGTTAAATTAAGAGACCACAGCCACCTATTGCAAAGGTTTGCTGCCACCATTTGGAACAACTATGATGCTTGCATCAACTCATTTCTTTCCTGTTAAAGCAAGGAACATGAAGGTTGGAGACATAGACTGTGAAGCAAGTTGGAATAGGTTGAGACATGTTAGTATGCCGCAGATGGCCGCGAAGCAGAAGTGTCATTAGTGCTTGTCACAATGTCTCACAGTGAACAGCGGGTGGTCATCAAGTTCTTGTGCAAACTAGGGAAATCAGCAGTGGAAACACTTGTACGCCTCAATGCACTGTATGGAGAAAATGAGAAATCCACTGTGTGCAAATGGTACAACCAATTTCAAAACCATCAAGAGTTACTAGAAAACAAAGTAAGTTATCCTTTGTGATTTATGCTGATATGAAGCAGATATGGGGTAAAGGATATATGACACATAGCAGAAGGAACAAGAAAAGACACAGCATGGTAAAGCTATGCAATTACAGGCCTAGACAGGCCCTCAGGGCTCCAGGACATTGAGGGTCCCAGAACTTCTAGACAATCAACACATATAGGTGATAGGATTGTCAGCCCTACGCACCGGCCACCTTTATCCCCAGGAGATACCCCTGGTACTCATTTCTGTTAGAGGTTGAGTCAACCCCAGGGACAAAGTGTGGCCAGAAGAATTAAGTCAATGAAATCCACAGCATGGCAGAGACAAAAATATGGAAAATAAGAGATCAGTGGAGAAGTATAGCAAGAAATATGTCCTTCATGTCTGAAAAATGAAGCAATGCACATCTTGTTAAAAGTCCATTGAAATAAAAAATATGAGCAGGGATTTACTAAGTAATGGCTTGTAGTCAATTTGGAATAAGCATATTCTTCTTCTCGAACACTAGAGTTTGTTGTGGACTTCTGCCCATTGCCTGCCTGTTTCTTATTCTCCTTATATTTAAGTCCTCTTCTACCTCATGTCTCCATATTTTTCGTTGTTATTCTCTTTTTCTTATACCTTACATTGGAGCTGTTGCAATTTCATTTGGCTTTCTCAGGTTTTGCATTCCTTCAACAAGACCATACCATCTTACACAAATTTTATAAATTTTACAATATCTTCCCCTTGTAATATGTCTTTATGTCCTTGTTTGTTCCTATTCTCCAGCATTCTCCTTCTTTAACAGGTCCGTATATTTTCCTTACAACCTTCCTTTCAAATAGTCTGAGCATGTTCATTTCTTCCATGATCATTATCCAAGCTTCTGACCCATAGGGTATATGTATAACATTTTTACAGTATCTTCCTCATCACAAATATGGAATAAGCATATAGGAAACTATTAAACTGTACGATCAAATGTAACCATACTGATACAAGGAAATATATTTAAAGTTATGTGTACACAGAGAATAAAGTGCAAAAAAAATTAGGATTATAAGAGAATAATATATAAGTGTAAATCTGATAATGTTGTTTTAGAATAATATAATTGGAAATTTTCAAGAATAGGCTTACATGCAACTGTAAAACAATTTTAGAACTGTACACTGCAGCAACTTGGTGTTATGCAGGTATGGGACTGTTAATCAAACATATGTAACTTAATGAAAGTCATGTATAAATCCAAGGGGACATTTAATTCAATGTCTATCAAACGTCCAAGAAGTGACAATCAGATAATTTACACTCCACTGCAGCAGAGTACAGTTTCCAGTGAGTTCAATGGAATTCACCATCTGTGATTGGTGAAGCAGTAAAGTGTCAACTAACATCCTTACTTGACAGACATTTTTTTATTTCCTCACACAATAGTGAAATATAAGAAGAAAGCAATTTATGTTCCTACACAGAAGTTCCAGGAGTCTTTCATTCCTAATTTTATCAAACTCTGTCACAAATTTTGGTTAAGGAAATGAGGATGTACATTATTTTTCATCATACACCCATTTCATATATCAACAGCAAAAAGTACTTTTTAAAAGATGTAACAGTACTTGCCTTCAAACAAATAGCTCTTTTCACCCATCAGACACTCTGTATCCAGGGGTACAAATATTGGTCCTCTTAATGGATCTGACTTGTGGGTGAAAGGTGCCTTGTGGGTGAAAGGTAATGCCAATGGGTCAGCAGGAATGGGTATCATCTGAAGGCCACATGTCTGGGCCTTTCTTGACCAACCCATAATCTACAAAATAAAAAAACAGTGAATAGATAAGTCAGCCTACCAAATGACAACTCTTTTCCTATCTGTATACTGGCTAAGTGAATGAAGCTGGTTTTGCTATAAACACAGACTCATGTAGACAAAATTTTCTGTTACGTGTAATTCCTAATTCTGTAGTTCCCCTTTTTACGTTGCACTCAATCACAATAGTTACTAAAAAATGAAACTACACATTTAGTTATACACAGATATTTGATGATACATTTAACAATTACTGTAATTCATATATATCTTAAAAGATGGTACAACTATCAAGAATATTTGTATCATGAAATGGCATGGCAATTCTTGCAAAGTCTATACACTATGTTTGGCATTAAGAGGTTGCCTCTTCATGACCTCTCGAGTCATGGTGAAGCTACCTGCTGATCAGGATTCAAAATATTCCCATCTCTTATAACAATTATAGGAGAGACAATTACAGCAACAGGCTCTGATGTCTTTCTTCTTCGGATGTTGAAAAACTATTAAGGTGTCAAGCCATCACATACTTCTTTTTACACAAATCTGTAAAACAAGAGTCAAGTTGAAATGCCACCTATCTCTAACAGTATTTTCTTCCTCTGTATTACACTACACAACTGAAATTCAGAAGTGTCAGCTGTGTATGAAAAATGGTCACAATAAAGTGAAAATTAAACAATCCTTTAAAAATAAATACATCTGCAAAGCATTTAAACTGCTGATTCAGGCACTTAAAGTAACTAAAAAAGTACTTATTCAGTTCTACAGATAATCTGTAATATACCACATTAAGCTTTTGAATCACTGTGAACAAAAAATTATGCCAACATTTTATTTATTTCAGAGTCAAATGACACTACTTGCATACATCAGCCATAAACCAGGAAACAAATATCTGTTTCAATATGAAGGCAGCAATCTTCATGTTTCATAGTATAAACAGATATTTATATTGAGGAACAGATTGTAAGAACCCCTTTCAGGACAGGTGCAAGAATGCACTCACGCATTTGCCAGCTTAGGTCGGGAAATATCAGTGTCATGCCTAGTAACGTATACTGAAAAAAAATTAATGTTACACATTTCACATTTATATTGTTTTTCAAATTACTAAAAACATTAAAAACAACATACATGTGAAATATGTAAAAATATGTAATGCTGTACAAGTATGGCATTATACTTTTATCTATAACTGGTACAGTGCCTAGCTTGCAAGTTAGAAAATCACAACATAGTGGTAAAGCATTCAGAGGTTTACATGTGGAAAAAGTAATATGTACATCTATGACACTGGGCACAGAAATACACATAAAAAATTTAACATGAACATTAGTCAGCTAGATCAGTTGCAACAGAAATCAAACTAGGTGCAGTATGGCACACAGCTCTGAATAGCACCCATTGTAAAACGTGTATATATGGCAACAGACCCGAAAGGGTTAAGACATAAATCAACTCCTCCCCCTTCACTGTAGCACCCGAAGAAATCTGTACACATGAGTGCCATCTGCCAGTCGCAATGCCAATCTAGTGACTGTCACCAAAACTAGCAGAATACTGACAAGTGTGGCAATCAACACGTATGGAATAATGTTAAGAGCATGCTTACCAGATCAGCTACAATAGTTCCTGATGCAGTCACCCATTGCACAACCAGCTCAAAAGCTCTATCAACTCTGTACACTGACTGGTAGCGTGCATGTCCCCACTCTATTCGGTCACTCTTAGCATTTATATCGATCTCAAGGTGGGTGTGTTTATAGAGTGGAACTGAAACATATATAAATAGTGATAATTTAAAGAACAACGATAGAAGAACTTCAATGATGATTAAAAATTGTATTTTATATACATATATCCATTTCTCAACTTCAACAGACATTTCATGGGCTAAAAGGTAGATAGTACCTGAATGGAAGGTTCATATAATACTGAAGACAAACTTCAGGCCCTATTTTGAACTGGTTTATAGCTACAAGATTGCAAACCTCACTGCACTGGAATTGGAGTTAACTACACCTATGAATCATGTAACTATTTGAAAATATCCAGCTTGAAACATAATGCTCCAACAAAGTTTATAAAAACAAACAGTGTAAGTTAAAAATCTCATGAACCCACATTAAAAAACATTTTCTTTTAAGTTCTGTAGTGGGGCCATCCTGAGTCCTCATAATTACCTTCTGCCTTGTTGCATTATCATGCAGAAGCATAAAAATGTGGTGACCATCCATATACTGGCTCTATGCCAATTCAGTCCAGAAATTATTCAATTGCACCATGTATTACCTTTCACATATTCAGTCTTAAATTCATTAATTCGGCCTTTAAGGTGGTATAAGATCCGCATTATCTGCATATAAAGATATCAATATAGAAGTTCAAAATGTAGCTAAAAGATATCATCTATTTATCACTTCAACATGCATCTAAGGTGTGATGTGGCAAACATTCTGATCACAACTGACAAACAATCTAATGTAACCAGCAAGAATCACCACACTGAGATGTATATAGTCACACTGTGCCTGTGGAAGGGTAAAACCTAAATTTGTTGCTCTGATAATAAACAGAGGACAGTCCATATAATCTTGGTGTGTAGCATCCCACTGTTTTCTAATATGAATCAAAAGTACTTTTCATTCCATCAACACAACTTTATCGGTAAAACAAATTCCTTTTTGTTTACAACAACTAGCTACATGTTTCGGTTTCTATTGATACTATCATCAGGCTAAACCATTATACAATGATAAAGGAGTAAAAGTAACCTTATAGCACATAACAATTCAATGGGGTAGTGTAATCTCACGCCTTACAACAGTGTAATGATGGATTCAGTAGAAAGCTGAAACATGTAGCTAGTTACTGTAAACAAAAAGAAATTTGTTTACTAACAAAGCTGTGTCATCTGAGTGAAAAAGTACTTTTGAGAGTATGTATGTTTATCTAACCTCTCCACTCCTGGTCACCTTCACCTGCTTCTTGGCACAGTTCTTCTAAAACAGGGCATAGGAACTTAGGCGTAAGTTTTGGTGAAGAAGGCATTTCAGATGAGGGTGATGCTGGCATACTCTGTCTCCAGCCTGTTGGATGTTTCACTTCAACCTCCAGCCATTCATTCTCAAAACTCTGAAGATCGCCCAAGGGCTGCACAAACTCTCCATCTATTACTAAATAAAAAGAATCAACCTGAGAGATACAAATGTTAAAATGGCCCTCAGATAAAGAAACTGGATTGGAATAGTTTGCAATGGTAGTTTCATTTAACCTCTCATACTGGCCCTGAAATTTGTGGTATGGCTCTTCCCACCTGGCACTTTCTTGAAAAATCATATGACATAAACACAAATAAACATAAAGATAAGAAACAGTTACCGCAAGCTAGTTACATGGTACAGAAAGGCTGCTGCCCTGTCATCTGTGTACAACAAGTAAAAATAAGATGTCAGAGATAAGAACTGTACAGGTGACACACTACTGCCAAGTATCAACTGTGTTACATGTCACAGACTTTACCTGACACTCCGAACACTGGTTATAGTTACCACTCCATGGTGTTGAAACTCTCATACATTCTCGCATGAGAACCAGACATAAAATATATGCACACTAGAAAAGTCACGTTAATCTTTAGGGCTACATGCTTCATATCCAGCCTATTTAACCTTTACTGTCTGGGAACAAGGGACTTTAAATCTCCTGGTACTATGAACTTGGCAGTTGGATTTTAGTAACAATAATGAGCCCCATTTCCCAATAATAAGTTATTTATCTTGCACAGTGCACATAAAGAACCTAAAAAATTACCTCTAAGTTGATGCATAAACAGTAACAACCAATTTAATGAATATTGCATTGAAAATCAGAGGTATTCCATAGTCAGGGAAAATTACAAAAATTCTGAATCTATATATCACCTCCATGCAAGTATGTCAGTTAGACTTCCTTTCAAGGAACGACAAGTTCATTAAATCAGAGATCAGAACAAAATAAAAGAAAAATAACCTTTCTGATCTTTCTCTTGCTGGACTATGTGGTACAGGTAGAATCCCACAATAAATGGATGAGATACATCGCCTGATGCATGGCAAATCATTTCTTCCTTCAGCATTTTCTGAAAAAAATAATGATACGAATATACCAAATTCTAATTACAAAACTTCCATTTCACAATATGATAAATCACATTCACACAAAAATAATTTGATAGATGAAACACAAACTCACTTTAAAATTTGGTTATTAAAGCGAAATTAAGTGAAAAAAATCGAATCATGTTTTAAAGTTAGTACATATATTAACCTCTTCCCTGACAATGAGCCGGTGATGCATGCTGCCTTAAATACTTCAATCTCGCATGTACTCAGAGGCCACTTTTCTGCTGTTTATAATTCACGCATACGTTAAGAATGCAGATCCTAAAGGAAAGTGGTATTGACTGGCGTGAAAGAAAGCTGATCAGAAAATTGTACATGGATCAGTGTTAAGTATGACTGGACTAAGGGGAGACAAGAAATATGAAGATTGGAACAGCAGTTAGACAAGGATTCTGTTTATCACCAATTCTTTTCAACTTATACAGCAAATACCTTACCAAGGCAGCTCTTGAAGGGTTTGGAGACTTCAAAATAGGATGACAACTAATTTGCACTGCGAAATATGCAGATGACCTGGTGCTACTGGCTAAGGAAGAAATGGTGCTACAGGGCACGATTAATAGACTAATTTAAATTGGAAAATGCTATGGAATGGAAATGAATGTGTAAAATACTAAAGTAATGACAATCTCAAGGCAACCATCCCCAGTAGAGCTTATGGTAGATCAACAACAACTGGAGAATGTGGAGTATGTCAACTATTTGGGTAGCATGATAACAAATGATGCAAAATGTACATGTGAAATTAAATCCAGGATTGCCATTGCAAAGGCTGCATTCAACAAGAAAAAGACTCTTTTCACCAGCAATTTGGACTTAAATTTAAGGAAGAAACTAGTAAAGTGCTACATTTGGAGCATAGCTTTGTATGGTGCTGAAACATGGACACTTTAGAAAGTAGATCAGAAATGCCTGGGAAGTTTCAAAACGTGGTGCTGGAAAAGAATGGAGAAGATCAGTTGGACCTATTGTGTGAGAAAGGAAGAAGTATTACACATAGTCAAGGAGGAGAGGAATATCCTACATACAATAAAAAAGAGAAGGCTAACTGGATTGGTCACATCTTGCATAGCAATTTCCTTCTAAAACATGTAAGTGAAGGAAGGATAGAGGGAAGGATAGAAGCAACAGGAAGACAAGCAAGAACACATAAGCAGCTACTGGATAACCTTAAGGAAATGAGAGATAATGAAATTTAAAAGAGGAAGCACTAGATCACACTCTGTGGAGAACTCGCTTTGGAAGAGGCTAAGGACCTGTCATAAGACAGCTGTGTCTCTGATCTATTATTATGTTCCCTTGAGAGTCTTCGATGCCAATGTTTTTAATCCCATGGTTTTCTTTCCAACCTAGTTCCTTTGTCTTCATGTACATTAGATCATAACGTCCTGTTCTTTGAAATTCTATGATCTCGTCGCATATGCTCTCCAGATATTCCTTCTTGGCGTTGTCCGTGGCTCTTTTCAATTCATTCCTCAGTCTTCTGTAGTTCTTCCTTCCTTATTCATTGTTGACATTCTTCCATTTCCTTCATTCATCCATTTTACTTATCATCTCCTGTGTAATCCACGGCTTTCTTGCTTTCCTCTCGACTTTTCCAACCAAATCACTCATAGTATCTAACACACATTTCTTGATATTGTTCCACTGCACTTCCACATTCCCACTTTCGCATTTGATTGCACCAAGTTTTTCTTCTAGTCTATCGTGTACTACCTGTCGCTGAGCATATAGCTTCTCCAAATCCCATCTTGGTTTTCGCTTGTGGAACCTTATGATCTTCTTCAGTCTGGTGCAGATCATTGCAACCAGTAAATTGTGGTCAGAGTCGATATCTGCTCCAGGTACTGTCTGCACATCCTTCACACTGTTCCTGAATCGCTGTTTCACTAGTACATAGTCCAATTGATATCGACTCCTATCCCCTGGTGATTTCCACGTGTACAATCTTCTTTTAAGTTTTTTGAACCATGTGTTTGTTATAACAAGTCCATTTCTTTCACAGAAGTCAATAAGCATTTGACCTCTCTGATTCCTCCTTCCCAGTCCATATGGTCCAACAGTGTTGTGATGTGCTTTGTCTCCAACCACACTGTTCCAATCTCCCATTATAATTGTATTTGTCGCGCCCTTTCCATCCTCTTCAAGAATTTCTTCAATTACATCATACAACTCTTCCACTTCGTCATCTTCATAGTCCGATGTTGGCATGTACACTTGCACTATCAAAATGCTTACCGGTTCTGCCTTCAATTTAACAGCAATGAGTCTGTCACTATACACACTCTTCTTAACAACACTTTTCAATACGCTTTTATGCACTACTATTACTATGCCTCCTTCAGCCCTGTCACCCCCAGAATAATACACTGTATAATCACCACTTCTTATTTCACCTTGACCCTTCCACCTGATCCTACAGCTCTCAAAAGCTTTAAGAATATTTTCTAGGTGAACTTCTTACGACAGACTGGTGATAATGTAAACACAGTCAACTCTCGATTGTTTGGGCTAATGAAGGGGGTAAGATGCAGAACTAGCTGAAAACCATGGATAATGAAAATAATTTTCTCTGTACCCTTACAAGACATCACAAATTATACAAATGACTTTCACTGTCAATACCATTTGTTTGTTTTTGTGAGTTGTTTAGACTACTGATTAGAAAAGTTTGAATTTTACTTGTAGTCATAATACGAATGTATTCAAACTCGCACTGATCCATGTAGTCTTGCCAAGTGTCAAACAAATGTACTGCCATGCTATGACTAATATCACCTGTTTCTTTCTTTGCAATTCTTACACTCCCCATTTTCTTGTTCTGAAGTAGTGCTAATAATTGTACCAGTCATGCTCTGGAGGCCAGGTTTACATGCACCACTTTATAGCCATTCTACAAGATTCAAAGTTTCAAAATCTCGGAAACATTCATCAAATCAGTAATTTCACATACGTTTATGTCTTCATTGGAAAACCCTGTAAATCACTTTCATCTAGGTCTTCAAGATGTTTCCTTCATGATCAGACATGTATTAGAGGTTTCTCTTAACATCAGACATGAGACATGCTGACTATAGAATCTATTACCGCCAGTTTTTCCAGAATTTCATGTCATTGTCATTGACAACAGTCCTCAGAAGGCAACCCAGTAATGTTTCATTGATGCCTTCATGCCTTGCACATGGATTGTATTAATGCCGTGGCACCGATGGGGAAAATACTCATAATGAACACAATTTGCTGTGGTGCCTATAAACGTAATGAATTTTTGGTTTCACTAATTACTACAAGTTTCATTTTGTGGTTTCCACATGCATTTGCACAACAAATATTATTCTGATAACTTATTTCCACATGCTCATTTTTCCTTTTTACAAGCAAGCATTTCTCTAGCATTGTTTCCCATATACTCTGCATTCACTAGCATTGTAAGTTCGGTCAGGTTTCAGATTTTCTTCAAGTATGAATTTCTTGATTCTTTGTTAAAGAAATCAGCTGCAGCAGCAATGGCACTGAGATCCCTATGAATACTGTAGCATTGCTAACATCTGGTCAACCATACAGACAAGGCCTGGAGCCAAACTTTCAATAACAGAATGCAAGAATTTGGCATTCTGTGCACATACAGGTCCAGAGGTGTGCACTACATCTGCTCATTCCTGACTGCACACAACATCAAGCTCTTTGCATGCTGTTTTTGTATGCTTACATTCAGAAAGTCCAGCACCACTACTGCAGTTTACTACAATTTTATCAGCTTAGTCTCCCTGTTCTTTACGTATATGGTTTCTAACCTTGTGCCATAATATTTAGGTAGTCTCATCACTGATCCCCCACCCACTTTCTCAAATTCAACATACTGAATGATGCTTCATTTAAATTCCAGCAAAATTTTGTAATGTGTTTTACCAATTTTACAGGACTCGTAAGTTAACAGTCATTCTGCAGTACTTGGTGCACACATCAATGTAGTAAAACCAAAAGCAAGGGATACTAACAGTCACAAGACACACAGCAACTTTGAGAAACAGCTGCATACAGCAGTATCCAAAAATCTCTGCTGCAACACAGAAACCAATTTATCTTTCTTCCACCCAACCACATTGTCCCTCTTGGATGATTCATATAATGTCAACTGGTCATGCCACTCTACAATGTGATGCCAAAACTTAACTACAAACAATGTAACAGAACAGTATTTCTATGCCTCCCAATGCTGCCTGTGTGGTGAACTAAGAACAATGAACCATGACAGGGGTTAATACAAGATGATGATGTAACTTCACAAGAGAAGAAAAAGTAACTCTCTTCTGATAATACACATGTTTAAATGATCTACTCAGACTAATGACTGAACCCAAAAGTACTAATGTCACAACAGAATATGTACTGCCTCAGGCTACTCTAGCCTGTTACCAAAAGGGGGTTTATTTCTCAGGAATAAAACTTTACAATAGTCTTCCTTCAAACATTAAATGTGCCTCTGGTAATATTAATAAGTTTAAAAAACTTTTAAAAAACTTCCTGACAACAAACTCCTTTTATAGTGTAGAAGAATTCCTCAACAGATAATACTTTGTGGTGGACATTTTAATAACAGTTTAATAACATTTTTAATAATAATTTAATAATATTTTTAGTAATAATTTAGTATTATTTCAGTAATATTAAAAAAAAAAATAATTTTTAGTAAATTTCTTGTAATTTCAGTAATATTTTGGAAATTGATTGAAATCTGTAACACTGGAGAAAAAGGAAAGAATGTTAATGTAAGATACAATACAATACTTGTGAAATTGGTATTTAGACAGTTGCAGTTTCTATGAAATACTATGTCTTTTTTATGCTGGTTTTATTATTGTAAGATTTTGCATAATTAATTATGTATAGTTGTTTGCTTCATGTATGTTAAAGTTGACAATACTCTATGACGGTGCCAATGGCAGTATTTATTGTATTGTATATGACAAATTCCATATCCCATGGTACTACCTGTACCCTTTGTGGATCAGCTGAATGTGAATAAATCAATCAATCAATCAATCAACACAGTCCCCACCAAAATTCTTCCCCTACTAGCTTATATGTGGTGAAAACAGCCCACTTTTCTCATTACACTTATATTTCTATAAATATTATGTTTACACTATCATGAATGATATATCCCCTCATAACCACTTACGATGACTTATGGATGGCGGTGATGAATGAACGATAAATACATGTATTTTATTGTTTCAGTGGTAAGTTAGCGTATCATATAGTTTAAGGATTTTGAACTGTAATAAATGTGTTGGAATGTATGTGAAATATTATATGACTTGTCCAAATGTTACATTTGTAACAATATGGATGTGAATAAATTGAATTGAATTGAATTCAACCCTGGCTAAGGTCCAGCCTGTCAACACACACTGTTGTAAAGACATCTGAAAGAGTTCTAACTGCACTCTCCCTTCCCAAGTTTCCACTGTTTCCATTAGACCGTCTCTTCTTTTCTATCCTCAACCATCCACTGGCTGTTTGAGATGAAGAAAGGATAAAAGCATAGTTCACAGGTTTGTTTGTCTGTAAAAATATGTAATTATATAGCACAAATGAATCACCCAAAGATACAAGAATAACATGCAAACCAGATATGTTACTAAAGTATCAGAAGTAGACAGTAGACTTAAATGTTCATTAGACATTAACCTACATTTTAGCCATTGTACTATTCAGGTAAGTAATTTAGGAACTATGCTTTACATTATGAATGTCGAATGCCACCTGTCTGAAAAATATCTGGAAGTAAGAGGTGGGATTGACATCTGGACAACAACCTTTAATTTGATAATTAACGAAGGTATAATCTGGACAAACACTGACCTCCATAATATCAACAGCCTTCTCTTCATGTAGTACTCCCTCCACATGACGTATTAACCAAAGCACAGCATCTGCACTAACAAATGTGCAGCTTGGCAAGCTGGGGTGGTGAGTTAGGAAACCAACACCTGACACTGTGTTTTGCATAGCCTCAAGAATTTCTGACAGTGTTGCTGTACTCTTCAGCCGATGGATGTCACAATGACTCTGACTAAAAGAACGTTTTCCACGTTATTAAGCATCACAGAACTAACCAAGTATTCCACTCTTCATGACTATCTAGTATCTTTGAAGCAGATCATGTACCATTATGCAACAAAATCCCACAAAGATGAGGGAGCTTCAAAACATAAAACCAGGCCAAAAAGACTCCAAGGAACATAGGAATAAAAATACGTCTGTAAAATTACTGATCATGATACAACTGTCTCCATGTTTCATCCACACAACTACTGAACAGACACCTATGAATTAAGTATTGGAACTTATCTTCAATGCCATACCGTTGCACTGTTGACTAATTAATCAAATCCTTCCATCAAATGCAACTGTTTTCTTTGTTCTGAATTATCATATACCACCACGTTGTGAAGTATCAATAGTTACAAAAGTATGAAACCCTTGATACTGAAACACTGGTCTGAAACTTGTCAGATATATTAAAATGATTAACAAAGAAAAAAGTTATACTTGACAAGAGGATTGGAGGTTTATATTACAGCTGTCATACAAATTTAATTTTGGTCCATGTCAGTCAACTTTAATATCTACTTACATTTTTCAAAACCAGTAGACTTTGTATAAAATATAGACCTTATTATCATCTATACCCTTTATTTAAAACATTTGTAGGCCCCTTTGCAACTCTGTGGAACACATGTTAGAATCACTTCAATCATCTATCTGTACATATTAAGTAACCTGAGAAATGGTGAAGAGATTTTCAAAAAGTTCACTACTGGGGAGTTTTACTAAAATTTGCAAGCACAGTCCAATTTTTGTTACAATGGGACAAAATAATGGGCACTTTACATGAAGGTCTACATGTGTTTCTGCTAGTATGTCAAGCACATCTTGCTAAATATTTATTCGAGCAAAGGAATGTTTTGAACAGAAGTTGCGAAGAGAAGTGTACACAATATGGCCAATTCACTTTTACCATAAGTCTTATGGTTTATGAGATAAATGAACAAGAATTATTACACTATGTGTACCCTTCCGAACATGTAGATTCAACAGTCAACAGTGTCTCCTAAACACATGCAAAGATTATTGAAAATTCAATAATGGTTTCCTGAAAATGTGAATGCAGTAAAACCATGACTTTACGTTTCTGTGGGGACCACCTAAAAATGGTGTCAAATCCAGGAAAGTGTAAAATCCGGGAAACATTACGGGCATTTGGCCAGGACCATACAAAAAGTGCATAAAATCACGGAAAATGCAAAACACAAGAACATAAAATCGCAGTTTTACTGTAATACCAAAGTCCCTTATTCTCCACATGAATAAAACAATGTTTCCTTCCACTTGAATTTTCAAGCCCACACATACACATTTAATTAAAAATTAACTTCACATTTGAGCACAAATACTTTTTGGAACTTATCTGAACATTTTAAATGTTTGGGCTAATCACAATGAATATTTTAGCATGGATGTTAGCATATTACTTGTAATTCCTTCTGCTGACATGCCCATAAATTGCCTCCATACACTTCTACTATCTTGTACTGATATGCCATGCATTTTACAAAAAAATGGAAATATTACTCACATTTCTTTGCAGTAATACAGTGCAGTGAATAATGTTGCTCAGTGTGACCACATAGTACAACAGATTTGGGGATGGTACCTACCTCCCATATCTACAGTTGCCTCCGAAGAAAACCATGCTCAACTTCAGGTAGTCAGAGGTGCTGTTCCCAAAATCTGCTTTCTAATATTCCCTGCATAACTCAAATCGCTCTGACTGTTGCAAAGTAAAATATGACCAACTCCTGCTGTAGTTGCTTGAGTTCACACACTCCCAAACCGTTAACAATCTCTCATACATACAATCAGACCCATTTAATGAGTGTCCTCTAATTAGAGTTTGACCAACAAGGACAAACTTCAGTTACTCAAGGAAAGATCTTACTGATGAAGCAATGGTAATGCCTTGTAAATAACCAATTTGTAAACTCCTGTATAACACATTTTCTAAATGAATGTTTCAGAAAGCAAATTCAATAGAACCTTCTTTTGAGTAGATGTGCTACTTTATATTGCCCTCTCAGCATTTACCTGTCAGGACTGAGCAAAACCACAGAAACCTGTCAGAACAGTTGCCTTTCAGGCCAAAAATTAAACCTCGGATCTCTCAAACAAAGAACATGAGTGCCAATCATTCAACCGCAGTTTGTGACTTGCCTCTCGTCTGTAGAATCCTGATGATGTGGGGAGTCCATTGCCTGTTGTTGTTGTTGTTGTTGTTGCTGCTGCTGCTGCTGCTCTGGAGATGATGGCTGTTGACCAGAACCCTTGCTCTCTCTCACAGCTGCCTCACTGGCAGGAGAGATTCGACCACTGCTACCTCCATCCGCCTTTACTCGCTCCATAACTTTAGAACCCGACCTGATGGTGTCAGTTATAATACACCTTGTTGAATTATGGATCCTTATATCTGCCTACATATTTAACATATAAACGAGGTGCATTCCAAAAGTATGTTACATTCACAATGTTACAAATGCTCTTCTGCCAGAGGATGCCAACTCTGCCATACTTGTTTTCTGTTTTAGTGCTCCTAGAACAAGGTTCAATTCACATAACCTCTCAACTGAAATCTGGTCAAGTTTATCAGCTAATTTTTAGACTGCCATGTGGTATCAATTTTGATTCTGAAGAATATGCAAACAGAACATTCTTCAGGCGAGTTAAAAGTTCATTCAAAACACACCAACAAATGCACCTTTTATGTATATAAGTACAGTTTCACATCACTCCTACATGTTTCAACATCATCCATGCCATCCTCATGGAGCTCTACACCAAGATTTAAAACTTACAACAGTGTAACAGATTACAAAACTAATTCATATTATATTACAGTATTCTTGCAGCTGTGGGCTGGGATAGCGTTAGTCGGTATAGTGACTCACTACGGGCTGGGCAGTCTGGGGATTGAATCCCAGTGGAGGCGAGATTTTCCACACCCCTCCACACTGGCCCTGGGGCCCACCCACCTCCTGTACAATGGGTATCGGATCTCTTTCCCGGGGGTAAAGTGGCCGGGGCATGAAGTTAACCACTCACCTCCATCTAGAGCTGAGGTTAAAGAAAGAGTAGAGCTATATCTCTCCACCCCCTCTGGACCTTCATGGTCTGTTCTATGGTGAATTCTACTTTTATTTTTGGAGCCACTGTTTACCATGTAGGTTTCACAAACTGTATTTAAAAGAATATCTGTAAAATATGATACATTAAAATCAGTAAAACAGTAATGTTATGATGACATTTTCAGTAAATATGGTTAAACACTGTATATGGCCACATTGTAGTTTTTTCTTTGTATACAAACATCTAATTTATCTTTCAATCCTGTAAGGATCTTGTCCCTGTATGATGTGTAGACGGTCACTCTTTACACCACTGTTTCCCAAACTTTTTCCTTCATTACCCAAAACCGCTTATCAGAAAGCCCTTTTTACCCAATTTTACCCTTTAGATTAACTGCTTTGGAATCCTTGTTAGTAAGTCGCTGCTTCTTTATAATCCCTTCTAAACGTTGAAAATATGATGGAGGCTTTGACAGCAATGCTGGATGTTTCCGCTTCACATGGTCTTGGAGCTTACTCTTTTTCAATGACTCATTGCATAGAACGGCAGAGCACACAACACATTGTGGTTTCACGAAAAAAGAATAATATAATGAAGATTACCTTTTCCAATTGTGTATGGTATGATTTATAAACACAGCCAGCGCGATACATACCTCACACCAAATAAATAATTGTTAGATTGTTTTAGAGTATCAGTGCACACTGACTGATCACTTTCTTCAGAGTACTTCTTCTTCTACACTTTTACGGTAAATTTTAACGTGTATTCCGAGGTGTGTCGTTACCCAAAGGAAAACCACTTTTACCCATTTTGGGTAATTTACCCAGGTTTGGGAAGCACTGCTTTACACTGTGATTAAAATAATATCTGTATATTATCATGTATTAAAATCAGTAAAACAGTAATTTTATTACAGCCTTTTCATTATATATGGTTAAAAACTGTATTTGGCTACTACATTGTAGTTTTTTCTTTTTATACATACATCTAATTTATCTTTGGTCCTGTATGGATCTTGTCCCTGTAATGAAGTGTAATGTGTTCTGCATAAAGGGTCACCCTTTACACAGAACACACTACACATCACACAGGGACAACATAAATCCAGAATCGACAATAAATTAGATGTCTGTATACAAAGAAAAAATTACAACGTGGTCATATACAGTTTTTAACCATATTTAATGAAAATGTCATAACAGTATTACTGTTTTATTGCTTTTAATATATCACATTTTACAGATATTATTTTAATCACAGTCTGTGAAACCCACATGGTTAACATTGGCTGCAAGAATACTGTAATATAATATGAATTACTTTTGTAATCTATTATATTGTTGTAAGTTTTAAATCTTGGTGCAGAGCTGCCTAAGGATGGCGTAGATGACGCCAAAACATAGAGTAGCAATATAAAACTGCACTTGTATATATAAAAAGGTGCATTTGTTGGCGTTATGAATGCACTTTTAATTCAATCAAAATATAAGGAATAATGTCAAATTCTTGAAGTGCTTTTGCAAATGGCTTACTCCCCTGCTTTAGCTCAGTCTGACTTCTGCCTGTCCCCAGAGATAAAAGATTCACTATCAGTTACTCATGTTAGCCAAAAACTGAGCTGGAAATACCAGTTTACTAGTGTGAAAAATATGAAACTGAAGACTTTCTAAAACACTCTCAAAGACGGATACTTACATGGGAAATAAGCACAAAGAAAGGAGACAACACTCAGTAGTCAATGTTTTTGTACTCTGTTTTCAGTAAAACAGAACTTACTTTTACAATAAACCTCATAAATTAATCGCAATTAACTGTCATGATTGTACATTTGTATAAGTAATTTTATTGACATATGCTTTCATATAGCATATCTTGTATCTATATTTATATTATTAACACATTTATATATCATTATTAACGACAAATTCTACATTCAACAGGCTTCTGAACCTAGCATGGATTTAAGGAATGTATAGATATAAATAAATAAATAACAAATAAAGTATACTTTGCAAAAAGCCAGTACTCATATTTAAACACCTTGATGTGCTGCATCCTACATAACATAAACACTTGATCCTATGCGCATGATGGTTCACTTCTTCAGAAACCTCATGCACATCAAATTTGGGCAAGTGGAGCTTAAACCGTAAGAAATACTGGGTTGTATTACAGGGTTTCATGCAATGACATTTGTGTAACCTTTTATGTACTGATGTTAATGTCAATTATGTACGTACCAATCAAAAGTGACAAGAAACAAACTTTGCGACACCTGGGTTTATTTTGGTCAAAGGCATATTAAAAATGAAAAAAATGTTATGTCACACAAGAATCAAATAGACCTAATCAGAGTCAGACTTGGTACCAGGATCCCTTGCAAAATCATGTCACGCCTTATAACTTAAAAAGTGTCTGGTCCTGAAAATTGAAAACTCCCATGTTCCAGACTATTCTGGTGAACCTGTATTTATTTTCTAATTATAACTACTAAGTGTAATTAACAACCATATAACAAATAATTATTGATTATGTTATCACCAATAAAACAGCAAACTGCCCTGGTAGATCCTTGATATTTTCAAGCAATTTTGGAAATGTGCATGCACATGAACATGTAAATATGAGTACATGGAAGCTTCAGCCACCTGCAAAAACTGGATATACCTACTTACCTACTTTTGACTTACATAATTAGGCACTCTTTTCATGACCCACACACAAGTTGCTGTGGTAAAAAATATGGCATCCTGTAGTAGGCACATGGGATAAAATTGTAACACTGAATACACTCAAATATTCTGAACTATATTTCACTCCAGGATTTGTGGAAACAAAATTACTGTAAAATATCATACCTAAATTCTATTTCCACACTTGTTACAAGTATGAGCAAAGCATTCAACATTTTTCACACCAGCAGCAAATAAGTCAATTGGTATAAAAGAAGTGCACAAGTGCATAACCATGCAATACACCTTCTCCTGTTCATGCACTAATGTGTTCTGCAGCCTTCATACTACAGTAATGACAATGAAATTATAAATCATAATCCAACACCTGTAAGAACACATTTTCTGGTACGCAAAACACATTAAATCATAATAATACATATGCATCCATACAGTACAGCAATCCCCCACAACCACAGTTTAGGCCAACCATGACATCAAGTATTAATGGATTTCCATTTATTTATACTTTCGCGAACTGCAGTATTTGATTTTAGGTATCCACAGTGTCAATTTGAATACTACAGAAAAGTTGGCAGTTTCTGCAAAAAATAAATGCATATTTGCTGGGAACAGGGCTATAACGGTACCTGAAACCAGTCATCTAGCTTCTGAATTACCAATGCATTGTATCTTTTTGCCATAACTAATGGAACCATTGACTGATAAAAACTTATGACATTTAAAATTCAGTAATTACACGCAACAAAAACACATGACCAACCTGAAGAGAATGTCCTAATATTCAAACTCCAGCCAATTATTTATCATATCACTTTGTTACTTACTGTGTGAACAAATAAGAAGTTTTCTGCAAACACTGCTTGTTACAAACAATGGTATAGTATGATTTCAAAATAATGAAGTGTTTTAAGGCCTGTTGATGTAGAATGAAAACATGCAAAATTATGATCAGAAAAATGACTCAGTTAACATATTTATTATTTTGATGATAACCCACTCCAGGGTACAGAGTCTGTATTTACAAGGCCACAGAAATTTTGTTGGTCAAGAAATTCCCAGCCTCCATGGAGCCCAAAGATTGTTACAGCCCACAGCAAGCAGTTACTGGATCTAGTTGTCAACTAGTGAATTCTAGCTCAAAAGTCTTAATTCTGTTTCTTCAAAATATATATTCAGTCTGCTTTTCTTCCCAATGAGAGAAAAAGTAGGCTATTGAGATGACAATGCTCTGTCTCTCTGTGTGATTTCACTCAAATCTCATAAACCAGCTGACCAGTTTTCATGAAACTTACTGTAGGTGTTATGCCATCTGAGGCTACTACAACCTCATACTCTTTAATTTCCTACTATCAGTATTTAAAACACACCAGACACATTAACTTGTAAAATGAGAGTAACACTAGTGCCACTTATTGTAGTGTCTTCAAATTATGTATCATCATGGATCCTTAAAAAATATGCAAATTTTGTTAGGCCACTATTTTTCTGGAATACAAAACAAAATGGTGGCTACATTAAATCTATATTTAGCATTTGGTTCTATGGTGATAACTTGTGAAACACTGGGGTTACACAAGGGAAATACACTACGTATAAACATACCTACACATTATCTATGGAATACTGTTTATAAGTCAACAATCACAAACATGGCAATGGTATGAAACTTTGAGTTTATATGTTCAATAAATTTTATGCACACAAACCCATATATAAAACTGGAAGGAATAAAAATCTTACTTGGCTTGATCTTCTGTCCATCTATGTCAGAGACCACCATGCTAGCCCATGTGTTAAACTAGATCTAATGTTCAATTAAAAATTATATTATCTAAATCTAACATTAAGGGCACAATATTTGTATTACGAGAAGTCAGTGCAATATGAAAGTAGACTTTTTTAGTTCCACCCAGAACTCCTTATGGCTTAAGTTATTGTCTAAAAGTTTCCAACAATATGCACCATACATTTAATGATTTGAAAAAGTTATTACAAAATCACTCTATATTCTGACATGTTTTGGTGGCAGCCACCATCATCAGGGATAGTTCACCTTGTATGCTGGAAGACCACTGTTACAAAACACTGTTTGTCTTGTTGTGCACTAGCAGTAAAATCCACTTCACAACATTCATCACCATAAAACTTGATAAACAATGGATGCATAGAAGTGTTGAAATTATAGAACACCATAAAGAACACACGGTAATAGTTAAGTGTATGTCGTCCAGGATGTACAGTTTCCAGCAGCTATTGGCACTTTGGCAACCAAATAATTATATTCTAAACTTGTAGTCGCAGTGAAACACCCAAAGTCAGGTCAAGAAATTCAATTTTTTTTACTATGTGTGAAAACCTAAACAAATGTTATACATCATACGTTTAATATGTGTTGATACTTACTATGTATTAATGTGTGTATGCTTATGTGATGCCAACTGCGTGCACCCTGGCATGGCCAGGTGTGCTGTTGTATTGGATGGGCCAGTTACATAGTGTATGCACCTGCGTTAACTGAAAGAGTGCACTGCCCTCTTGTGCATCTTTTCCTCCACAAGTTGTCCCTTATGGCTTATTATCTTCTCTATCCTTGTGTCAGAGATACTGGCCTTCAATATTTGAACTCTTCTCCCTTTCTCTTTTTCTTCTTCAACTACTTTCACATTTTAGGTTTAGAAAGTCTGTTGCATCCACTCTCATATGTGAATTGATCTCCCCATGTCTTTCTTGGACAACTTCCAGTTCTTTTGCCAAAGAGTTTAAACAGAGTACTAACTATGCTACACTACTTTTCCACATTATTTATTCTTTACACACATTTTGTTTTACAGTTTAGTGATAATCTGGTGTTTTCCACAATGGTTTGAACCTCCCATCCTTCCCTTGCATCTGTATCCCTTGGTGATAAAATTTTATAAATTCTAGCAGTAGTCTAAGAAATTTCATCTGTGCTGCTTCCAAATATTCGTTATAGCTTTTATTCAAAACTACATCTTATTTCCATACCCAAGTGCTGCCTTAATTTTTAGTCTCAGTTGCCATTTCTCCACTCAAATTTTTTTCTATAATACCATTGATTCTATTACACATTTGTAGCATATATTCCATATCATTCTTTTTAACTGAAATTCTCTTTCCTTAATATCTAATTCCTTAACTTGCTCAATGGTCTTTCTTTCAATCATTATTTTTAGGTTTCTGATAACATTATTAGACATTCCTATTGAACTATTCAAGATGAGTATTATCAACAAAGAGGAGACACCTCTGGACTTGCTGTACACATGGGGAAAATGAAAATGAATTCAAAATTTTGGTAGGGAAACCTCAACGAAACAGATCACTGGGGAAATCTACGACAATGTGGCAGTATAATATTAAAAGTGATCAAGAATCACTGTCAAACGGTGGACAAGATTGAAATAGCTCACAGTGGGGTCCAACGTGGGGCTTTTGTAAAAACTGTGATGAACCTTTGGGTTCCATAACAATTGTGAATTTCGTGACCACTTGAATATCTATACCTTTTCAGAACAAGGCTTTACCATATATACTTATGTATATACCAAGAGAATTGAGAATGCAGCTTATATACCAGAAACTGTGAAAGCAAAGCTATTAAAATAATGTACAGTGATACTGACCTGGTAGCATGTCGTTCAGCCATGCGATTAGAGCCATGCTTCTCCTAGCAGAAAAAGGATACAGTCAGAAACAAAAGAGGTTAGCAATTTAGATCAAATGCCAAACATACACATACATATTTCCATACCAAGATGAACTGCCCATGAAAACAAAGCACAGAAATTAAACAGCATTTTTAATCTGTACATAATTATTCACAAGGGTAACATCAGAGTTTAAACTGCGTTCCCACACCAACATTAAAATACAAACAGTTTACAGCAGCGGACCTCAAATCAAACATCATGACATCAAACAATGAGACACACTAAAAAGCTTTAACACATTCAGACCAGGGGCTGAAAATTTCTGATGTAACTTTTCCACTAATACTCATGTATGTCACAAAACAAAACAGACAGCATTTTAGGTAACAGAAAAAAAGTTTAAACATTGATATTTCAAAGTGAGGTGATCTAAAAAAGAAGTGTTTCTTAAACAAAATGTCCATGTTACAACTACAGTCTAATAAATTACCAACTGTGTCTGAACATGTCAGCCTGTGTAACAAGAAAATAATAGATGGAAGATGCTTGCTTTCCTGGTGGAACCAATTCTTTCTTACACAAAATCTAGCCAGGCCATTCTCACAAGAATAAGAATCTGTTCCCACACTGTAACATATTCTGCAGCATTCCAGCAGGGGATCATGTGTAATTGCACATGAAAGCACAAAACCATATTAAAGTGTTAACATATACTACAAAAACAGGAACATACACTGTACAAGAAAACTATAAACACGGCAATGTGAAATTAGTGGTCTGTATTACATTTCATAATATATGAAACAAACACTGATCTTTTCTAATGGTATGCAATGGTATGTAGTGATGACATTTTTGCAAACAAAAAAAAACTCCACTATTAGAGAGGAATGAAAAATGACCCCTAATGACAAGCACTTATCAAATATTTTTGTATGGAATGTATACTGCCGCATAGGGTACACCACTACCTCCCCTTAATAAAACCTGTTGATATCAGTATTAGCACCTGTCTGGAAGACGTGCACTTGCATGAAATAATTCCATGTGCATGTCATCACACTGAAATTCATTCCAGCTGTACATAATCCTCTATCCAAATTTCACTGAGCTAATCTGGGCTGATGTTAAACTGTGGGTTTCCTGCAAAAATATGACTTTCACAGTTATGAAGTCAAAGAAGTGGGCCAGCAAAAATTTTCAGAAATTGGGGCTGAAGGATGAACAAATATTTATCACCAAATATAATATATAGAAAGTACGTATTATGAACAGGAATGTCTGATTACAGACACAGCTGAAAGAAGAGTAATGGATGATGGATGCAAAGATAGCAGCACCAGCAGCAGCAGAGAAACTTTTGAGGCAATGGGAGAAGCAGAGAAATTACTGTGAAATATAACTTCAACCACAGATTTAGTCAATGAATCTGAAAATTTATTTCATAAAAAATTAAACTGAGTCATGAACAAACAATGAGTACCCTACTTTTACACGAACATCAGTACTCCAATTTTTGTGTACTCATACCCATACTACACATCAGTGTAGTTACCTTGACCACTGTGTAACCTACAGTGAAGGAGTCAATGCAGTAAGTAGTTTGTTTCATACAAGACTGCAAGGTTCTTCGACTGGCCAAGAATGAATATAAGAACAATACCATCTTTAAGCAAGTGTAAACCACAGCATATCAGAATGAAATACTTACTGTATTTATGTCACAAAATATTGGTTTAAAAGATGCAGGGTGATTTTAGTACATATTTCTGAGGAGAAAAAATGCATGTTAAATGTCAGGAAATGCACTAATTATTATCCTATCTTCTTCCTAAAAACCAAAAATATGACATCAAAGGTTTTAATTTTAACTGTTGTTTCATATAGATGTTAACCTCTTTTTGGAGGAAAGGGCGGAGAATGAAACAATTAAAGAACAGTGCATACAGGACGGCTTTAAAACCCAAAAGAGATAAAGCAACAAGCAAACAAAGAAAATTACACAATATGCTTTCCAGTTTGTACTATGCACCTAAAACTGGCAAGTTATTAAATCAGTGAGGGTGAAATGGACATGTAGAATGCAAGGGGGGGGGGGGGGGGGAAAAAGAAATGTGTACACATTTACTTGTAAAACCTCACTGATACCAATCATTTGGAAGATGAAGGCATAAATAGAAGGATACAAATTCAACTGATTTTAAAAACACAAATTATGAACATGTAGAATGGCTGTACTTTATAAAAGATTGGATATAACTGTGTAGTTTCACTCTAACACTGAGCTTTCAGTGGAATGGCACTTTTACCTGTTCATCGAACAAGAATATATTCCTGTTTTTGTAGCATAACATCACAGATACTTTATAGTACAGGAGAATGATACCATTATTACTAGAAAATAAATATAGTTCTCATTAATTAATTCGCAAAGATTAAGGAAGAACAGCTAACATGAAGCCTTCACCACGATGATGAAGAAAGCTGCCCCAAGCTGAAACAGTCTTCAACTACCCACAAACATCACTGCCAACACAATCCATTATCTAGTGTCTGTAAGTAATGCCATCACCATGCTGTTGGAGAAGTAAACATCAGTCTAAGAAGATTGTAATTTTGTGATGAAGAAAACTGGAATAGATATAAAATCAAGTGTAAACACACATACACACACACGTCCAAACATCTGCTGCAACAAACCTTGGACGTGGCTTGTCGACAGCACGATTGCTGCCCAGTCTTTCTCTGAATGGAGAATTTCCGACACTTGTCTGAAACCAAACAAAAATGTGACACTTGACAAGGGCATATATATTAACAAATGTACTGTAAGTCATGCATATCTCAAACAGTAAGAATTTAATATTCTGTATGGTTGTCAAACACAATCTCTTATCCTGACACAAAATTATAAACCACGCTCAAAATCACATTTAAGAGGTTGGTACACATGCTTTGCATTAAGGAGGCCCTGGATTCAAATCGTGCCCCAAGAAGGCCATTGTAACTAAGGTTTTCTGAGGTTCTCCTCAGTTCTTCCAGGCAACCACATAAAGAGCATATAGGTTTTCTTAAAATAGGTCACAATTGCTTTCTTCAGTGTCCTTACCACTTTATCATTCATACATCGTCCTACCATTTGATGCCACATATCCTAAAGAGTTGAACAGCATCATTAACAAAGACTGAATAAATAAAACAACATAAGTTACAAGTATTATAAAACAAAGCACTAAAAAAATATATGGATCCAATAGGGTGTAGTAAGTGAGGAACAGTAGATGATATTACACAATGAGAAACCTTACAATGAAAACAGCTCCCATAATATTGTTACAATAGTCAAATCAAGGATATTAAAATGTGCTGAAGAGTAGTTCAGATAGAGGTAATATGAAATGCACATGGCAAACATACTGATAAGTATTAATTTAAAGACTAAGAAGGGGATGACAGAATAAAATACCAAAATACCAAAACAAATCTCTAGGAAGTGGTTCAGGACCAAGTCAAATTTGGATCTCTCAAATCCTACAGATCTTTAGGTTCTTAATGTAATATTTAGGTGATATAAGTTTATAGTCCAACAATAACACGCCAATCAGCTTGTGGGTTAACATGCTGGACTCATGCATAGATGGCAACACAATCAAATACTACTCAAATCAGCACTGTTTATTGCTTGCTACTATTAGCTGTATTGGACAAAGGCTGATATTGTTATTATTATTAGGAATGTACAATATACATACACACACACAAAAATGTATATATATATTTCTTTATTTACTTATGTTTAAGCACTTGTTACTTGAATAGAGACTTCAAGTTCTGCATCACTTTCATATTTGTAATTGCTGACCTAGAGACTCTTGTAGGGATTAATTTATGAACCTAAAAATTTTACCATTACAGTCTCAATATATATTTTCCTTATTGTTATTGGTTGTAAATAATATGGACTTTTATCATACTATATCTCAGATTCATGGTATCAACACTAGGCATAATTTTGATCTCTACCAGCCTCAATCAAACTTAACGACCTATCAGCGAGGGGCCTATTATTTTGGTGTTAAGCTTTTTAATGGTCT
Source organism: Reticulitermes speratus (assembly GCA_021186555.1). Taxonomy (NCBI): domain Eukaryota; kingdom Metazoa; phylum Arthropoda; class Insecta; order Blattodea; family Rhinotermitidae; genus Reticulitermes; species Reticulitermes speratus. The sequence continues at coordinate 22,402,942 of JAJKFL010000002.1, forward strand.
TCCCTTAAACATAAAAAAAGTTAGCTCATGACTCTAAGCAATTCAGATTGGCTCTGAGTGCTTTCCTTCATTCTAAATCCTTCTATACTCTTGAAGAATATTTTAATCATGCATAGCTTCTTAAATAGTTGCAGCATTATTGTAACATTATTTATTTGGTTATACTGCACTTCAATATACTTTATCATCTTTTATATGTATTGGTATAACAACTATGTTACTTTGTTGTCCTATTTTAATATTTGCATTTATTGTATTTATATACTTAATGATGACATATGCTTAATTTTATGGCATGTACATACCGTTTGACAAATTCTATATCCAAATGGTTTCATTCTGTATGGATTTTGAGAATGTATAATAAATGAATGAATGAATAAACATTTCATGCATATTAGACATAACGTTCACATGGCAGTAAACACAAAGATCATGATCTTCATGATCCCTGTGGTTTGGCACATTCAGCATTTTGGAGGTACTACCTCCACCTTCTGGGTAGAAATCTTCTACCCTAACACAAGGGCAGTAGCTTCCTCCAAAATGTTGGAATGTATCTATAGATATCACATCCCAGAAGTTTTAACCACTCAAGCAGCATCTCATAAGCAACATATTTACATTCAAGTTTACTGCTATTTTTCACTAAGCTTTGTAAATTTGTACCAGTTGCCACTAGCATGTGGTATACTACTGTCACAAAGTTTCAGATAAACCATACAGTGGCTTATACAGAATTTAAGACATTGGATGCTCCACAAGAAGTATCACTGGCATTATTCACACTTCTACTTTGCAAGTTTTTTGCTCCATTCAGGGACAGCATCAGAACTACGAGTAGATGCTTGACATGCAATCACAATTTGCCTGGTGCAATCAAATGTGCCAGTAATGCGCAACCATGAAACACAATACTGGTGTACTGGACTAATTCCAGTTTCATGCATTATTCCTAATATTAAGTCTGCTAATTTAATTAAAATTGCCTTCTATTTTGTTTCAAAGCCTTATAACACAGCTCTTTCCTATGTCCCTTTATACATTAGGTTTTTCATTTTGGTCAGGGGATTTGTATTATTTGAGGATAAAATGGTTCAATGGACATAAAGGTTTGCTAACATTTTCTGATAAACCACATACTTATTTCTGTATAGGTATTAGAAAAATTGGAAGCCAAATGAAAACAGAAAATTTCAGGACATGTTAGAAGTTGATAAAAAAAAATGCCACATACAAGGAACTATCTGAAATTAAACATATTTATATATTAAGTGTGCATCTCCGATTAAGTTATAACATTTGGAACAGGTACATTAGAAAACAATGCATTCTTGTATGTTACATGGAGGTAAAATATATGTACATGCTAAGACACTATATTAGTTTATGGCTGGATTGACAGGTCAGGAATGGAAATGTACCTGTAAGTTAGTTGATGGGTTACTTGCTGACGCTACAGTATTACTACTCAAGCTGTTACTGTGGGACAGGAAAATCAAACTGGAGCTATGGCGACGTTGTATCAACTTTTGTTGGCCCTTACTTCCTGTTGAAGAGCCAGGGCTCTGTAACATAGGCATGCAATCGGCAAACAAAGAAGACAGAGAAGCAACTCAAATCTATGTTCTAACAAGGCAGTGACTAATCTTCCCAACTGACACCTTAATATTTCATACCCTAAGCCACACAGCCAAGGTGAAAATCTACAAGCAACATGTATCTTCAATACAAACACATGAATGATTTTCAGATTTGCAGCTATGATTGATTTTGTCCTCATTTAATTCCAACACAATAATCTTTAATACTGAATATATTACAGGTTTAGTACAGCATTGGATTTACTTTTATTGACAGAGCAGGTTGAAGGAGCAGTAATGCTTGAGACTTGCAGTCAGGAAGTATTCTATTCAAAGTTTGGTCAGGACACAATTTACATGAACATGGGTTTTTTGTTGTTTTATTCAGACCATCCAGGCAAATGCCAGAATAGTACCTTATTATGCCAAAATCACTTTCTTCCAAATCCTCACATTTCATAATTTCCCAGTACCCCTACTATTCAGCACTATTAGCCTGAGATACCAAGAGCATCATAAAACCATAAGTTCTACAAAGTGTACTTTCTATAATTCTACAGCTGCTATGTGCACCCACGCAAATAATGTAATGACCTGTCAAGATAATGTAACAATTCTAAACACACACTCAAGAGTAAAAATGTCTATATGCACAGTGTTCTTTGCAAAAATAATCTCGTTATTTTGTGATTTCTGTGACTGTTGTTACCACCAATAAACAACTTCAAATTTATTCTGTTAATGTCTGTAATAAAACTACATGAAGGTGTTGATGGCAAAACAAGTCTGTGGTCAGAAACATCCTATGTCATCAAATATCTGTCCTTGCAGAAATTTATTGCAAGAATGATTCATACATGCCACACACACACACAAGGTGAACACAGTTAGCTAGCACTTGCATGCAGAGACTGTGGAAAACATCAGAACTGCTTCAGTCAGGATAACTGGCCTCTAGGCTCATATTCAGACCCAGAACCTCCAAACTATAACAACAAGAGTGCTAACTACTTGCTGCAACATTGGGTTGCCTGCATTAAACATTTCAAGGGAGTCAAAAACAACAAGCATTCCTACTGTGTGTAAGAGACAGTGGCTGAGTGGTATCATTCAAAAACAATGTGCTGTATAAGAGAAAAACGGGTGTTAAAATTGTTTCACCTATTACATTAACTTATTTATAACACTGAATAACAAAAACATAAATAAGTATCCAAGCAGCTCTGTTTCACCATAGTCACTTAATAAGATCAGTAATGCAGTGCACAAGCAAAAATTAAATTAAAATATGTAGCTCACAGTTTTAATTGGCACATTAAGACTTCTGAAGTACTGTGCTGCATAAAAAATAAGAAAACATGCTTAAAATTAAAGGCAAAGCTCAAATTACATTTCAAAACTAAAAATATACCTTACATAAAATAACACACCTCAAATTATGCATTTTATATTTACAAACTCAAAATTTATGTTATAAACAAGAGCACTACTACATGTTCAATGATCTACTATGACAGAAATATAATATTAAATGGACAGAATAGCATCCCAAAAAGAAGCTTGCAACAAACATATTAATTTACATTATGAAACTCAAGATTCAGGAGTATTGCTTCATGCTTCAGAAAAACAAAATGTGTATAAGATATATATAAAAACAGCTGTCTTACTCTTGACGCCTTGCAGGTGTTCGGGCGACGAATTCTATTGATCCAAGTCTCCAGAAATCGCAGAAAATTTTCTACTAAATGACCCTGCTCCTCCAGAGTGGGAACTGTGTAAATATTACAGTGCGCAGAACCCTCCAATATCTTCTTTGTAGCCTGATGATTCAGGGGAAGAAGATAAACACGATAGCGCCAGTACTTTTGGGCCTATTAAATAAAGAGAATTATTACTAGTAAAACAAGAAAGATGTGTGAAATCGATATCGATATTCATAAAACTTTGTGCATGTGTGTGTGTGTGTGTGTGTGGGGGGGGGGGGGGGGGGCACACATGTGCCAGCAAGTGCATATGTATTTACAGACATTTAAAGTAGGGTAATGGGAATATGTGAACAGAACTTTTTAAGGCCATGCTGTGGCTTCCTGGCCTCTCATCTTGGAGGTCGAGGTTTGATAACAGGCCAGTCCATATGGGATTTTTGGTAGACAAAGTGGCACTGGTAAAGGTTTCTTTCCAAGTACTTGGGTCTTCCACTGTCAGTATCAATGATCCATACTCATATTTCATTCATCCACCATGGATGCTAATATTTTATCAACTGATGGCATCATAAAATAAAATACAAAAACATGTGAACAGTTCACTACACTGGGCTCAATATAACTAGGAGCATGAGAAACACTGAAAACCCTTACAGGACTGACTGTGGAATAGTATTGTGCATGCATCCCACTGTTGCTGGAACATCACCCATTTTTCAAAATACACTGAGCTTGCTGTAATCTGTTTCCAGATTTGGTGTGAGAAGAACTTCAGAGCTGGAAGGCAGAAAATATGTCATTTGTGATTGTCTGCCTGCACACATGAAGACATTCCACACTGGCAGAACAGGTTTTTCAATAAATGGTATGTTGATGGACAGTGGACCTCCCAAATATAAGCTCCAAATGGTACATACACAAACCATGTTAATCATCACTAGTCCTAGGCACACAAAAGCTTCAAATTTTTATTCTTGTCCTAGTGATATGTAGGGTCACTGGACATTAAAATAACACTAATACAGTGACATTGCACAGTAATTTGGGGTAGACATCCTTTAACATAACAGCTCCAGCTCCCAAATTGTGTAACATAAATTTATTATATTAATGCCATTCATTCACCATTTGCTTAAAACTATCACTATAAACTTAAGCACATGACTGAAAGAAGTGGTGTCATGGAAAATTCACTGTCCACTTGATCTCTCCAAAAGGGAAATATTTTTTCAAGAAACTCTATATGCTGGATATGGAACTAAATGGTAATGAAAGGTAACAATTTTTGCCATTTAAATTTCTCATATATATATATATATATATATATATATACACATAGACTCAAACTTCTTCCCTTAATTTCATTGTGAAAGATGAAGGTAAGGCGATTCTGTGAATTAACATATTTCCCACATCAAAAGATGCACCAAGATTTTAGAAAGCAAATTTAGAGGAAAAATGTTTTATTCACATTTTAAGCCAAGTTCACACATATTTACTCAACCAAATAGCAGTGCAGTATCAATTCTCTACTGGTCATAGAATCCCCTAAAATCATCACTAGTATCAGATTCACCATTACTAATGTCACTATCTGAACATCCACTTTCTTCAAATAGTACATTATCTTCAGTACTTTCAAGGGCATTACTGATACCACATTTCTTGAAAGACTTCAAAATCGTCTCATGTTTGACAGTCCCTGCCTTTCATAAACTGATACCTAAAAGCTTTCCCAACAAATCAGTAATGTTGTGTGTGACCACAAAGCTTCCCACTTAAAAAACGATAATTCTTGCAGATACAGAAATTCCTTTGTTTCTGTGGTCTTTATCCAGTTCTTCACCTTTGTTTCTAGGTCAGGGAATTATGCAACATATGTGCAAGGAATGTTTACACTTCTCTAACTACTGCAATCATCCCTCTTGCCTTCTCCATTCACACATCATTTTCTACATTTAACTTAATTTGATATGACCTGAAGTTTAATTTTAAATCTATAGCATATGAAAACCTTGTCTGTTTATTACCCATTCCAATGAAAGAACAAATTTACTTTCAATAAAGGCACTACCACTGTGTGCTACTGAACAACTAGGATAAAGAACAACAAAGCTTTGTCTCTCCCTCCAAGAATAAGTCACTTAACAACCACCATTATGCCTCCAGCAAATGCACGAATCTCAGCTGCACTGAAGATTGTATTGATTGCCTTCAGAGTAAAAGATGCATACAGATTGTACATACTACTTCCCACAAAAAGAAGTGCACTTTATGGTCTGGAAAATATGGTATACAATGAAAGAGTATAATAGAATAAAATCTGGGGTGTCAGTCTCAGTAAGGTCAGAAGTGGGTTAAATAAATACTTTACCTCTGCAAGGGCAAAGTCTGTGTCTCCTCTCGTACAAATGTAGTGATCCAGGTAGTTCCAATTAAAATTTTCTAACTTTTCTGTAGTGAATGATACCCATGATACTTCATAGTTGTCATGGTGAGGGGCATGAAACCGGTAACGGTAATGAATATTAAATGGAGGGTATGGATGTCTGAAAGCAAAGAAACAGTCTTATGTTGATAGATTCTTGGTTCACTTACAAATACTTTACTAAATGTTTAAGTTGTGTAGTTTCAAATGTTTGGATGACTTGTAAATTAACAAGGATGTGAATGTGTACACTGTTTGAAGGAAACATCCCAGCATTTGCCTGGAAGGACTCATTAAAACTAAAGAAAAAATCCAGTCAGGATAGAAGATTTGAAATGGGATCATGTCAAATATGAAGCAGGTGTGTTATACACTTTATTGCAACATTCTGGGCTTTTACATTCCACCTAGTACAACACATTGGGACGATTTTCTCATTTCCTGTCATACTGCTATTACTCATATGACTCAGCTTCACAGATCAACACAATGGATATGGATCTGTTTCTCTTTCCCAAAAGACAACCATTTTACCTAGCCATCCACCTCCAGAAAACATTCTCCTCTTCTTTCTGAAAAAGTCCCTGCATCTCTTTTCCAAGGTCTGTTTGTAGTTCATACAAGACTGGAATACATTTCATATATTCTCTTACTGTAATGTCAATGGTTACTGTTTTTATAAGCAGCCAACAATGCACAGAAGTGAAGTAAATGGTTACAAGTTTAAAAACTGGGATTCAATTCCAGGAAGGTGTAGGAATTATACTCTTCACCACCATGTCTCGACCAGCTATGACATGCACCAAGCCTCCTATCAAATGGGCACCAGCAGCCCTTTCTTTGGGTGTAAAGCAGCCACTTATCCATCCAGTGTCAATGCATAGAGCCATACCTCCACGCATCTTACATCCCCTCCTGGCATGTTGCTTTGGTACAAAGACAATCAGACCTGACTTCTACTCTTTACAAGAACCAAACTGCTTCAGTATTTTCATAATAAATTTTGTGTTGGATTACGCAAGTATATTTCTTTTCATAGTCAAAAACCTTTTGCAACATGCTAGTTCTTTATGGTCAGGAGATGTTAGCCCCCTTTCCAATCCCCAAGTTGGAGAATAACTCCTTGTCAGCTGTCTGTGACTGCTCATTCAATATATTCACATCTACGCCCATACCTGAAGGCTGCCTTCTCCCTGCCCAACCATGACGTGTCATGGCATGGTGATGAAAGGCAATCAAATCAAGGATAACATGAGCTGGGCATATGGCAAACACTGGAAGGAAGAGAAAGGCATGATGGCTTTTGTTGGAAAACCTGAGGGAAGAGACCACTTGGAAGACCTAGGCACAGATGGGCAGGTGTGGACTGTATTCATCTGTCTCAGAATAGGAACAAGTAGTGGGCTCTTGTGAATATGGTACAGAACCTTCAAGTTCCAAAAAATATGGGTAACTAATTTCTTCAATGGCTGAGGACCTATTAACTTGTTAAGGACTTTGCTCCATGGAGTTAGGTAATTATGGTCAAAGAGATCCGAGTAATGGATTACAATAAAATCAAGGTCAGGAATATGTGCAGTTTTACCTCCATGATTTCTATATGTCCACAGGACATTATGCTTATGTACAGGAACAACTTTTTCTGAATTTTATTTACTGTGTAAAACCAAACCATGCACATATTGTTATAATAAATTAATTACCAGGTTTTGCCATTATTTTTCTGTTTCATGGTTAAAAATATTTCAAAAACACTATAGTACAGTATAATATCTATAGAACAAAACCCTCTGAAACAAGACCACCTACAAAGATACAAAGCCAAAATGAAGTTTGCCATACACTATCAGTGTAGACCTCCAATACCTGATTCTTACAATTTATCAGGTGTTATGAAAATTATAATTTATATATACACAGTGCATCTACAAAGTTTTAGGACTACATTCATAAAAAATTTAAATCTCTAGAAAACAATTTTATTACTCCTTAGCCTTCAACATACATCCCTCCTAACTCTGGAATACTCTTTAATTCACTCATCACATTGTTCCGGATATCTGAAATGGTGTCGAAACAGCAACCCTTAAGGTTGGATTTCACTTTAGGGAATAGAAAGTAGTCCGCAAGTGCCAAACCTGGCGAGTAAGGGGGGTGGTAAAGAACAGTAACGCTTTTCTTTGTGCGAAACTGCTTGACGATAGTTGCGTTGTGGGAAGGAGCATTATCGTGCAGCAAGAACCAGTTTCCTTTTTTTCAGATCTTCAACTACTATCTTCCATACAGTATCCTTGCTGATGTCAAGCTCATCTGCTATCATTCAAAGTGACAGTTGAAGATTTTGCAGCAACAGTTGCCAAACCTTTTCGATGTTGACGTACATTCGAGACTCAGAGGGGCGACAACTCCTGGGGTCATCTTGAACATCTTCCCGCCCTTCACGAAACCGTCCATACCAGCGAAAAAGGTTGGATCGCATTAGTGCTTCATCTCCATAGGCTGCACGCACCATTTCAACAGTTTTTGTTGCAGTTTTACCGGCTTTAACACAAAACTTTATCGCCACTAGTTGTTCACTACTTGACTCCATGACAATACGGTTTTATTGCGCAACATTAAACAAAAATGTACCTCAGAACCGCTTTGCTTCCTCTGACGTAACTTTGCAGGAAACAAGTTCAGACATGATAGTAATAGCAGTGGTCCTTAGATAGCACAGGTAGTATTTTTTTGAAAAAAATCAGTCCTAAAACTTTGTAGACGCACTGTGTATACATTATAATATTATGTGAATCAACAAGATATACTGTTTTTCCATTCACATTAACTTCATATGCAGGGACCATAGCATGTGGTAGAAGTCAATGAAATGCATATTACAAAACAAAATGGTACCTGGGTCTGTATCTTGTGACAGTAATGGCTGATCCGCTGAGTGATATCTTGTGGAACACTCTCCCAATACTGAGAAAATATTCTTCTGTTGGTTCAATATCACAAGGGCGAGACATCACAAGTGAACTTATAATGCCAGGTGCAGCAGAGACAGAATTACTGCCAGGGGTATGTGCTTGTTTCTTTGAACTGTGCTCAGACAAGACAATCAACTGAAAACCCTGAGGAGGAGAATGATAGCAGAATGAAAGCTTACAAAACCACCTGCAACACCTTCTTCATGCACATGCAAGAGTAATCTTTATCAGCTGAAAAATTATCCATGTCCTGTTAAAAGTAACTCTTCGCAGATGAAAGGGCAAATGCTGTCCCATACAGATGCAGGCATTGGCATTTAAAAGCAAAAATAACTCCGGCTGTCAGCTGCTACCTGGGATTTAAAGGCCGGACAATAAGGTTAATTAACATTCATTCATTCATTCATCATTCATTGCAGTTACCTTCCTGGAAAACATGATGTTCAGGGCACACTAACTGATCACATATTTCAATAAAAGTTAACTAAAATGGCTGACATATTCTGTCACTCAAACACCCCGCATTCAAAACTTTACCAAACAAAAAATATAATGAACTGTAGCAGGAAATATTCTGACTGGCAGAAAAATTTAGGTCACCCACAGAAAAGATGGAGAGGCCAAGACCTATTAAGATGGATACATCCTGAAATGGCTTATGGTGTTTTGTCAGTTAGGTGATAAACTTTCAGGTTCTATAAAATGTAAGGGACCAGCTGAGTGACCGTCAGCTTCTATGCAAGGCTTCCACCCCACTCAATTAGTCAATTAGTGGCCATACCCTACTACAGCAGCTGGTTCCAAAGGTCTTAGTGCTTTATTTACTTAAAACCACCTTTTCAACGTACTGGTTAAACAGTGTAATAGTGGGATATTTTTGAATAATGAGTCAGAATGATAAGGAGTAAGTGACATATGGAGACAAACTTGAACTTTGGACTTCCTGAATACAAAACAGGGGTGTTAACTATACTGCAACATCTTGTAGCCAGTTACAAGCAAAGAACTCATACACTGGAATAAACAAGAAGATGCTATTGACGCATTCATTTGTTGGTTCTGATGGCAACAGTACAGAGCAATTATTTAACCTTTATCATTCAGGAATGAGGGACTTTAAATCCCCTGGTACTATACAACTAGTGGCTGAAGTTTAAATCCCAGATAAATACACAATGCTCAACTAGCTGTGCCGCAATAGTGCAACACACAGCCAACAATGGTTAAACCAGTACACTATAATTCTTTTCTAAATTTCAGAGAAGTAAAAACATTTTTTATTGAAAATAATCAACATTCCCAAATTCAAGTACATTACAAATTTGTATTATGTTCTTCATCTTCAAAAAATGCCTTATCTTCAGACTGCAGCTAAGTAGTGGCACAAATACTGAAAATAGTAGCTGGACTACTATTAAAACATTTATGTGTGTTAATTCATCAGCAGGTTTCAACTAACCTGAGCAAGTCTCTGTGAAACCAATTCTTTAAATACTTCTGCAGTAGTTAAAGGTTTCTTGTAGATTGCTCTCTGCTGTGCAAAATCTGCATTCACATCATCAGGAAGAAGATTGTAATCAGAAACAACATAATCATTCTGAAGACTGCGCTTGTCAGGAAAGTAATCTGTGGTGATAGGCAGACATGCTGGGATAGTAAGAGACTTCCAGTCCACACCTAAACAATATCAAACATAAATCTTATATATTACTTAGAGTAATTTAAATTGTTCTTCATACCATATACTTTGTTAAAAATTACTCTTTAGAGGATGAATAATATGAAACAGTGTTAAGTTGGATATGAATAATTTTCATGATCAGTGCTATTTAATCTACAGTCCTGTGCAAGTTATTGTAAACAGATATTTTCCACATTGAAACTTACGAAACAAGGCTTATTATTTAGTACTTAATACAAACCCTTTCAAGTACCACCTTCACAAGTGATTCCTTACAAGTTTCTTTAATTTCTGGATCATTTACAAATACTAAGAATTCTAATTTCAATACTACTGTGGATGTGTGATGCAATGGGCATGAATTTAAAATAAAATAATTCTGGATGAGCCATGTATTCAATTAATCATGCTTCCTTTCCACTTTCATTGGCATAGAGAATTCAGAGTATACTGTATTTTCTCATAAACATACTCTATTGAAATTAATCTTCCTACAAGACAAGGAGAAATGCATTGTTATGTTTAAACTATGTGTTACCAGAAAACCCAAGTATATCAGCATAATCACATACAAAATAGCACATGCACACATACACTCTCCCTCTCCCTCCCTCCCTCCCTCATGCCTGACAGATACATGTACAATACACAACATCAGCTGAATGATTTAAAAAACATCTATCTGGGCATGTACAAACTGAAACTAGTTAAACTCCTTTCTGAAGAAATCTGTGAGTTGAAGATACTCTTCCACCACGTTATCACTTTCCATATGCATAATGCAAAAGGCAATAAGCATTTAGAAACAAGAGGTGAAAGAGGAGAAAATACATATATACATATATGATAGAACCTGATATTCTCAAAACCTTAGGTTCACAAAAGCCTTCTCAGTGAAGTGATAATTGCACACTACATAACAGATGCCATGGCTCCAAAGTAAGGTAATATCTGCTAAGAATTAAATTGCTCAAGACCTCGAAATTTTGTTTCACACAGGCTTGTGTTTAATCTGCTACAGAAAACAAATATTACCAGTGTGCATCCCATATAATTATGATCCAAATTTAAAAGAAAAATACTACTTACTCACACCATATCATTACTCTTTCTTTCATTTCTTCCGTAACTGTCTTTCCTTTTTGCTTTTCCTAATAATCCACTAAGCATTCTGAATATATTTTCTTAACCATCAGGATTAATTCTTGCCCATGCATTACATGAATAATTCCTTCTCATACTCATTATACTGAGCAAAATTACATTAACAGAGAACAGTAAACATTCATGCATACTATTTGCCATTAAATTATTTCCTTTCATTTCCAATAAATGCAGTTTTCCTGTTTAATCCAGGTTCCATCCTATGCGGTTTTAATGCACAACACAAATCTACCAGCCATTTTAACAAGTACCACTTCTCCATACATCCAGACTGCCACTAAACATGCAACACTGGTTACCTATGTCAAGTGGCTTAATGAATTTCTGGAGCCTTGCCAGCTGCTAGTTTTAGCAATGTCTTTTAAATATGCTTAATAAAGTATTTAAGGCTAGTGGAGTAGTTTGTTATTGGAGCAGATTTGTGCCAATCTTTTTCAATCACACAGAACTGAAATTTAAACAAACATACTGGATTTCAAAACCTTTAGTAAACACCTCTCATCATACATTTAGTCCTGCATTTCTGCTGCAAGTTGGTGCACATGAAGACAAAATGAATGATGATTATGTGACAGGAAATCTACATGCCATTCTAGCACCATCTACAGCAGAGGTGGATATTTCCAGCTGACAGTCCAAACTAAGGACTGCAAACTTCTAGCAAACCACACTAGGCCAGCATTCTCATGGATGGCCGACAGACATGTGCATGGATCACACAAAAAAGTTGGCAGCAACTTGTTTTTACACCTGGATGAACTCAATACAGAAATAAATTATTCCACAAACCCAATAATTTCAAAGTCTTAATTTTAAACCAAATGAAAATGATATGACACTGATGTCACTAGTTGATATGGCTAGACACCACTTCCTCAGCCAGAGGCAATCCCAGACACCCTCATGGTGGAAAAAGTGGCAGTGGTGCCAATTTTTATCAGAGAATTCACTTTTCTGCTACCAATCATCACTCCACCAACATTCAATCTTATCTATCATGATGAGGTAATGGTTTAATTAGCAAGCATGTTATCATATTTCAGTCCTCAGTCTGGACCTCACTCTGTCCTAACACTAGGGTGCATTTACAGCAATGACTAAAGAAGTTAATGTTCATATCACTGCAATGAAGAAAATGAAATTACATTCCTCGGGAATAACTGTTGACCAATATCTGGACCATTTAACAACATACTTTCAATTGTACAACTTATATAAGAGTCAGATGAGATGGTAGGGTGTTGAGAAGCTATGCATACGGATGGGGATGGTGATGGACACTTTCAAGATTATATCTCACTCAGCACTCACTTTCACAGACTGAGAACTCTAAGAACCTTCAGTCTGATTACCCAGCAACCTGGTCAAGTTTTGAAATGAGTAGCTCCATGTCAGAAAGTTGTTAGGTGTGCTAGCATCCCTACACAGCAGCTATTAAAACTGTTCTGTACATCTAAATATCAATCCAGGTGTTCATCTGCCCAACTGTTTCTAAGCATGAAACAACTCACGAATACATAAACCAACTTTGATTATATCTAATATTGGAAAATTTATAAAAACTAACAAGTCACTTCAATTACTATTTACAATGGACAATTCTGTCAACCACTTCATATAAGAGCCCAAATACTTTCATTACAGCACTAATTCCAACACCACCTACAGTATCAATACTTTTTCAGTCACTTCCTGACATAAACAGAACAGGTCATTCTACAAGAAAACAAATATTTCCACTGTTTCAACTGAAGATCACAATATTTTGCACCTGTCTCCATCTTGCTTCTTATGTGTATATATGGCACCTCTGGAACTAGGCAATATAACTTCTTTCTCAGACAAGTTACACTGTCTTTTCTTACATAAAATTTGAAAAATATGGATGTTAGCAGGTCATTTATAATTCTTTCTGCTACATACACCTGTTAAGTGCACACTGTATACTTTTAATTCATTTTTAAGATTCTGTCAGCAATTTACAATTTTTCAAAGTTTTGTAACTTTAAACTTCAGTTCTGCAATGTGTGTGTGTGTATGCGTGCGTGAGCGTATATATATATTATATATAGTGAAACCCCGATTTTACATTTTTGCAGGTACCACCTAAAATGGCATAGTATCTGGGAAAGCGTGAATTTCAGGAAACGTTATTCTTATGGGCATTTGGTCAAGAACACATAAAAAGTGCATAAAATCACAGAAACTGCAAAATGTGGGAACGTAAAATCTGGGTTTTACTGTACATATATTACTAACAGTGCCAATTTTCTTGTAAGATATGGCTACGATGACTTGAGAAGCACAAACAAGCAACTTTACTGATACAGACAGGAAACAACTATATGTTACAGATTGCTATCAAGTTTTCCTAGTTTTGAATACTACTGTGGTGGATTGTGACCTACAGTTTGAAAGGTGCTGATCTACTTTAAATGCTACAACAGCATATTTTAAAATACTATTGCAAACCTATGATAACTTTGCCGACTGAATGATCGCACATGATCACACGTCCCATAGACAGACATGAAAAGGAAAACAGAAAAATTACATTCATTAGCCTCAAAAGCTAGCACATATTGCAATAAAATAACATAACACAATGTATGCCTTCTGTACATATGGACACAAGTAACACAAACGAACACAGGCTATGGCATGTTGAAGATTATATTCTGATATACAACTCCCAATTAAGTGACATCTTCTTGAAACATTTAACATTCTAAACAATCTACACTCTTCCCACAAGACCTAAATGTGAAGAAATGAATATGCACACCAACATACTAGAGAAAAAGTCAGAAAACATCTAGCTGTTAATATAAATGCAAGAAACCAGTCCTTTATAGTGCTGTCTTAAAAGTAAAGTGCCTGTAATAACAGCCTGACAAATTCTAAAATGCCTCTCTCCCAACCCACTCCTCTCACTGCACCCCATCCCACCTCATCTATGAAATTGGCCATAAACCTTTAATTAAAAACTTGATATAAATGTGTAACAAAATAAATCATTTAAAGATTCTGATTATTTCTCTGAGTTTTAAATGACAAAAAAGAAAACATACAGAATTTCATACAAATTCCAAAGTTATATGACAAATTGACTTAAGTTCCCTGCTCTTGATGTCTATGGCTAGCATCATCCTCATGCTCATGACAACAAATTTCATAGGGTCAAATCATAGCAGGAATGGCCCAACAACTATGACAAGCAAAAATACTGAAATGGTTTTCATTATCAACAAAACTGTAGTTGGGCTGATGATTAGCTTCATTTGTTAAAACCTTCATTCATATTCACTTGAAGAATTGGGCATAATACTCACAGCATGTTCCAAATGCAGCCATTTTTCTGAGAATATCTTTTCAATCAAATATAACAGCTGCAAATCACATGTTACCAGTCTTTGTGGGAAACAAAATACCCCAAAGACCCCAGAAGCACAGGTATTTTGGCATGTTTGATGACATATTCATAATAGGGCTGGATACTATCTTCCAAAGTCAGCACAAGATCTCTATCTTTCAATCTACTCTGTACAAGTCCATACTGCATTGTTGCAAGTCTGAGCTCAGTTGGGCAGTTCTTGTACAGCATCATACATCAATCCTAGTGCAACAAAAACTAACTGGATGTAATTTTTTGCTGCTTGCCCCCGTGTGCATTTATCTTTTTTGTTCCTCACAGAATCACACTATGCTTCTTCCAAATTTTGCACCAAAACTTCACAGTTCTCACACACAGCTGAAACTAACAAGAAATTGGATACCACCAATAGTATGCTTAAAAATACGGCCAAAGTTTTGAAGTGAGAGCAGCGTTTTATTTAATGATACTGTCAACTGCTAACACTGTATAATGTCCAGTCATTTGGGTTTTAATTTTGGAGGGGGGTGGTTTAACCTCTAGTATGTTTGTTCACACTTGCATTTCTCTGCAACTTCCTGGTGATACGAGACAAGACATACAGCATACCAATGAACACTTCCAATCTGTTGATTCTTGAGACCGGTATTACTGTATTATAAGCTGACAACCCTAATCTGTGATTAGCACAATGCCACACTATTGAAGAAGGATAACTGTCCTTCAGCAGTTTCTTAACTTCAATTACAATGAAGCAACAATGTTGTCTCATGACACAAGTAACAAATATACTGAATGTGGCAGAAAAATTGGATGCAGCAGATTGTTGCAAGATTTCCTGAATGAAGTGGGAAACAAATGAATGCTGCATGTGGCCATATTTATTTTGAAGACAAGTTAGAAAACAGTAAGAGATCTGAAGTTCTCACAATAGTGTTGATGAAGATCCAAGTCTTCTGGGATGCAGCCCCATGTCAACTAGTAAACAGTTACTGATGTTTTGGAGGAGTGTAGTGCCTCCACCTTCAGGCAAGCAGTCCAAGGGGGGTGAACATTACATAAACTATGTAATTATACTCAGTTTGAATCATTCTCACCTAACAATGAGGAACAAGAATTGGAATGAATTCATGATTAAGAAATTCAGAATAAGATAAGCATGAAAGATAGGGGAACAGGCAAAATGACCGACCAAAAAGTCTGATAGTTTTGCTCTACAGCAGAAGTCGATTAAAAATAAATACTACAACTGTGTTTATACCAGCTTGTCTCTGGCAAGGGTTGTACCCTTTGTACTAACCCTTTTGTCATGGATTTATATTTGGATTGGTTTCAGGTAAGATGTACCAAGGCCATGGCCTAGTTCAGTGGGTATGTTTCACCAGTAACCTAACTGATCCACTGCTGTGAAGTGTACACACCACAAACTGCAAAGGTCCCAGAGTATATAAGGCATGACATACAGGGACTCTGGGTCAGTCTGGTGATGAGGCACGTGTCAACAAGAGCAACAATGACAACGAGGCCACACTGAAAACCTAACAATTACAGCAACAACAAAAAGCACTAGTTCTTCTTATATATGGCTACTTGTTTTTGCACAAGCCTGCAGTAATACAAGTTATATGAATACAAAAGGTCTATGTAATACAAACAACAGGCTGTGAAAATGAAAAACACTGAAACAAGTGTTATGTTGAATATCATAGGCTGCATGCATTATATTAGATACAGATGATATTTTGAAAGATGGCTCTTCCTCGATGGCCAGATGATTGCTTGTCATGATACCAAAAAATACTTTCATTATTAATCCTATTCTGAAGATTAGAAGAAACTGACAGGATCAAACCTAGAAGTCTTTTAAGCTTTAGCAGATAGTGTTTAAATGCAGGGGTCTTGCTTACCCACCTGGGTTTCTAAAGCAATTGTCAATACTTGAAATGCAGCATTTCACAATAAATAAATGCTACTACATTTCTGAAAATAGAAGGCCCAAATAGGAACTCAGTCTTTACAAATTAACCCATTTACCAGGATATAAATTTTTTAAATTATTAGTATGTTGGTTCTCACCTCTTCAGCATTAATTGCACACCTTGTACCCCGATATAAGAAAACTATTTTACATATGGTTTGAAAAGTGTCAGAAACTTTTAATAACAACTGTATGTGGCAGTTGATATAGACCTGTCACAATTATGAATGTTACTCACTTAAAGAGTTCTCCCCACTAACAACAGAGTCAGATTTCAATACAAGACCACCTTCTATTATAACTATAGCATCAAAGTTGATTATTTCTAACACTTTTCCGTATAGATATCATGTTTAGGTTTTGCATTTTAGAAAGAAAGCAAACCAGCCACTCCATTTCAAATGCAATCAGTAAGGTATGTGGTCTGTGTGACTGTGTCAACTTACACTACCAGACAGCATGGCACATGTCTCCTTCATGATTGAATTATAAAAGAACTGTACAAAGATGAATACAAAGCTGATATGACAGAACAACCTCCATTTTCAAGTAGTCACTGTAAAAAAATTAAGGAAAAAATTGCGACTTATTTATGTGTTGCTTATTTTGATGAATACACAAGAAAAAATTATCTTCTATGCAAGACTTTGCCATATGCATGATGTTAAAAAACTGAAGATGCTGAAAATTTTTCTCACTATAATGAAGTTCTCATTATAGCCTGTACCTGCACACTTAAGTCAGTCATGGTTACACTGCATTCATATCAGCTGAATGCTTCATGAGGTTATTCATTATTTAGTCCCCTTGTTATTAGTTTCTTCACTGTGTCAGTAAAATATCAACAAGGTACTCAATGAAACACATCATATTCAGGATACTTCATACCAAATGTTTTGACCATAATGCACTTTATATACTAATAAAACTGAAAGTCCAAAACCATTGCCTTTTATAATATATAAGCAAAGCAGAAAATATAGTGGCACTAAAATTCATAAAATAATAGACAGAATAAATGAACACTACCAGGCCAAAAGGAAATTCTAAAGTTATGACAACCATACGTACATCATAAAAAGCAATTAAGGTCTGTTACTCAAAGACTATGATAGAGAATTATTTAAATTAATTAATGTAATAATCCAATAAAACACATATGTGAATCTAAATATTTAGGAGGAAATTTAATAAGTACACATGGCAAGAGACATTTAGAAAATAAAGAGACAAGTGTAACCACTTACAAACACTTTGATACATTAACATCCATATGTACACAGCTGGCATCATAATTCCATCATTTGTAATTTACTTGTATTTGTTTTAATGTGGCTTTTCTTCACCTCCCATCATCACAATTATTTATCAGATATTTATTTAGCAAAAATACCAGTATGTCTGTTTAATTTGATGAAAATGAAAACAAAGATTATTGGTAACGATGTTTATGGGACATGTGACTATGTTCTTTGGCAAAATAAGGAAAAATGTACTTGTATCCAGCATAAGTTTCTTTTTGCATATGTTGTATTCACAAAAATACTCTTTCGAATTAAACAGTTACATTATTCAACTATGTGACTCGGAAGTTATCTGTGTTGTGTTCATGAAAGTAGCAGTGCAAGGAAAGCAGAAATATCTGTTATTTTTCCACAGTTTGTTGTTCACTGACATTCTGATTTAAACATTCTGTGTTCCGATGCTATTGCAGACAAACAATTGTATCTGCAAAAAATGCATACTTCACCAGTGTCTTTGTTTTTTAAAGTATACCACTTAATTACAAAAACAAAAATAAGTATTTTAACCCTTGAATGTAAGAATAAGTAGGTTAACCATTGAAAGTGTTGTTTCCAAGACCCAACATCTGTAACAAAACATCAACATTCCCTGAGATTCAACCACAGACCAATTTCATCTTTGCATGGACTCAAATGAGGATCAAAAATAATGTTGGGTTACATTAATGTTCATCACAGTGTTATGTTCGATCTATAATTGACTATGCTGAGATATACGTCATCTGTGGTTGAAACTCAGGAATTCTGAAATAATCAAGTATGTAATAAAACTCAGCTTGATAATATGCACAAAGAGAGAGAACAAAAATGCAAATAGAGTGGGTAAAGACAGGTGGCTGAAGAAAGCATGGTATATATATTTGCAGGATGGTGAGTTACAGAAAACCAGAAAAAATACTGCAAAGAGCATTTTGAAGTCAGTGCAGGAACTGAGAATACCATTCTGCAAAGGCAAGAAGAAGATACTTAATTTCAGACAATACTATTTACTGCTTGAAACGTATGAATGCAGTAATTCCACGATCAGACTTCAAATATATGTGCAGCCAATTAAATATAAAGAAAGCTGTAGTGAATATATTAACCACTCTACACAAAACACAGTACAGCTTAAATATATAACTACAAATACAGTAAAATACCTATCCCGCAAGACAGAAATTATACAATTTATGTTGCAATAGAGCTTAAGCATAACACACTGCGGTCCTCAACAAGAAAACCATGATATACAGGCACGACACAAAAAGTCTAAATGTGATATAAAATGTAAAACAATTAGACAGTTCAGCAGAAAACCAAAATAGTCACTGATCAAAGAAAAGAAAAATAATTTCACACACTACCTTTTAAAACCTGACACTCCTGGATGAAAGAAACTATCAAAAAGACTCAGAAGCAACATACTACAAAACAACATTAAGTATGTTTTAGGTTACCATGCTGGAAAATAAATACAGTCTAACTTGGTTATATTGTCATAAAAGGGACTGAATATTTTTTGTCATTATAAATGGGTTTTGTTATAACCCAGGAGTATAATGTAGTGGTTAGCAGTGAGAAATTAATTGGTGCCACAGAATATTTGACGCTATATACGAGGTGTTGCATAAACTGATGTCTGGGTTCGACTGTAATTCCCATTATGTCTGATTATAACACAAAGGCTACTGTAGTAAGACATGAATCAGAACTCAAATTCAGAGAGAAAGGATGGTATCCAAAATCATCACTCTTATTTGCAGTAATGTATTGTACACATAATCAATTCACAGATACTACTGACATGACTTTCAACTTTACAATAAGTTCAGTCTCATATAAAATGCACTGTGAATACACCACTACATTTCTGCCAGACTAGGTGTTGCATTCTTATAACACAGCAGGTGAAAGATGCACATTATGAAAGTCATTAATATAAGCCAAAGTATATAGCCAACAAGGAGCAGAAAGCAATGACTTTCACTTTTGGAGACATTCATATACACAATACATGTAAGAATGAAAAGGTACCCAAAAAATCTCCACCTGATCCAGCCAAGAGCTTCAAAAACATAGGTCAACACTGTAACCCTTAGGTGTCTTTGTACGATCACGTCAACATCAAATCTAAATCATTAGACAAAGCCCACTATAAAAGTTGTGCCAAAGTGCGCCTCTGAAAAAGTACTAACATAGTATTGCACATACTATACCCTCTATTATTCAGCTCACCTGTAGTGAGTGCTGGAGTCCATTCTTGCTCACCAGTAGCTCCCCAAAGTAAAGTTAAACTCTTATTGTTCTGAACAGCTTTTTCACCAAGTACTGATGGGGGAACACCAGGACGCCCTGAGGAGCGGCTCTTGATGTCTGAAATATAATTATACATGACACATCTTTATATTATATATACCATGCATTGCATTAATTAATTAATTCATTCATTAATTAATGACACATCTGTTTAAGCGTAATGATAATCACTTAAAAAATACTGCCACATTAATAAAATAGACTACAGTAAAAACTGTTTCCCATGAAAATGCAAAAGGTAAATATATCATTTATTAGAAAGATTACAGCTTTTACCATTTGAAATGTGTTCTGAATTCTGATGCTAGCAGTCCAAATGATTTAAATAACCTACATCTTAGTGCATTAGAGTTCTAGTACACTGGGTACAATGCAATGGTCTGGGGACAAACACAGATCCTACAGCATGAAACAGGAGGCCAATTATGCATAATGAAGTGGCTACAACACTGAAGACATCAACTGTGGTGTATGTTAAAGTACAGGCCATGCCCTGCAAGCAGGGAGTGAGAAAAATGAAAAACCTGTCAGAATAGGTGATTTTTTTCAGGACCTCAAAAATACAAGGCAGACGTGCTAAGCACTGAACAACAATATCTTGTTCCATTCAGTGAGACTTGTTGTTAATCTTAACTCACGGAATAACATTCAACATTAGACAGTTGCAAAACGTAGCAAAATGTATGTAAATGAAGTGCAGGGCTCTGTCCACCTAACAGAAACCAGATGTAGTATTAACTTTTAACTCAATATAATTACAAATACAAATAATATAATTACATCTGAACAGTTTGGCTTTAGGGAAAATAGAAATACGGAAACAGCTATTTAAACCTTAACTAAATATTTCTACAGTTAATTTAGTCTCCCCTTTAGTCTACTTTTCCTTCTAAAAGTGATAAAATATGGCTCATAACATCATCATGTTGTGTATGTACAGGTGTCTGTAAGCCCCTTTTCAACTTCTGAACCAGCTCATGGATTTTTATGAAACTTGGTATAAACAATAGGTGAGTGAAGGACATACTTTTCACTTTCCTACAATCAATAACAGTAACATATCAAACACATGAAATAATAATATAAGAGCAATACCAGAGCCAGAAGTAGGTTTTATGAGTTCAATAAAGGATTCTGACATTGGTATATGACGATGGACATGACTGAAATTTTGGACATTATCCATAATCCCAGATAAAAAACTCACAACGTTTCAGAAGCTGGATCTGCATCCATCTACAGTGGGAATGTAAAAACGGGAGAACCTGCTCAGGTGGGCAAGTTGGAGAGAGGTAGCCTCAATTTCTGAACACAGAACAAAGTCTAGAACAAGTACACATACTCATAACATCAGCAGTCCCCTAAAGGAGATAACTGAATTAAATAAAGTACAACTGAGATTTAGCAGTTCCTTAAAAAAAAACTCAGGAATCACAAAATTGGATTCCCTGCTACAAATCAATAAAACCATGGCCTTCAAATGGTGTTTTTATAGACAAAGTAAAACCTTGTTAATTCAATACCAGTTAATTCAAAACATTCATTAATCCAAATAAAATGCCATTCCCCAGCTTAAAGTACAGTAATTTCAATATAATTATATTATATTGATATTGCTACCAGTTTAAATTATAGTTTAAACTGATCAATTCAAAATAGTTAATTTTTTATTTGAAGCAGTTCTCAAGCCCAACAATGACTAAAACTTTGATTATTAAAAATTATTTTAGTCTAAACTCATGACATTTAAACAAAAATATCAGTAGTACATACTTTGTAAACTCCCCAAAATTCTTTCAGTCGTGTAAGATGCACTTGTCCACAAGTGGGCTTTCTGTTGAGGACCACACCTGCCTCAGGCAAGCATGATGATGCATGCTTAGTAATTAATGTGCTGCTACCTGCCATGTAAGTCAAGGTGAAGAAAGCATGTCTTTTGTACATTTAAAAGTGGCATGATGTCTATCACACATTATATTCTGAACTTTTTTCCATGCAATGCAGAAAGTATGAGTGAAAAGAAGAGAAAAACATGACAAGACAATAGTAGGAAAAATAGAATTCATAAGAGAATTGGAAGAAATGAAAGAAGCACCCAACAAAACCTAAACTAATCTAACACAACCCATCCAAATGAATCAGCTGTTTCCATTGCCACACAAATCTGCCCTTTTGAGGGCCAACAGTTAGTACTAGGAGGAGGTGAAGAATGTAGATAGTACAGTGGTAAGTGAAATGCAGTAGTCGCCAAGTGAAAAGTTTTGTCAAAAGTAAAGTGGTAACATACAGCATAGCGTGGAAGGTGTGGCAATGTAGTACAGGCACTTTGAAAGCAGTGGGTAAGTACAGTAGCAATTCACAATGGATGAACAGAATAACAATGGGCCGCTGATGATTACTGCACTAGAGCATCTGAAAACAAGGCCAAATGACTCCCACTTTAAGAAACAATGCACAAAGATCATAAGTGTGACAAACATGAAGATATTTTGCTGGCTTGTTTTCTGTGTGTAAATTTATTACATGAAATTATAGGTGTGCAAGAAACAAACAGAAGAAAAATGAATTTCTAATTATGATACTACATAAAAGTCATATATTATGTTACTTCACAATTTTAACTAACCTCATACAATGTAAGTGTGTACTGAAAAATCAGATTATTCGAAACTGTGTAATTCAAAGCATGATCTTTGATTCCAACTAGTTCAAATTAACGAGGTTTCTCTGTAGTTAACAGGAAATCCATCTTTTGTACTTCCAGAGTTTTTTTTAGAACTTTCTATATCTCAGTTGTACTTCACTTACTTTCATTATCCCATACAGGTGACATCTGATGTTACGAGTATGTATAATCAGTCTATACTTTGTTCTGTGTCCAAGGATTGGGACTAGGTCTTTCTACTGGGCCCATCTGAGTACTTTCTCCCTGTTTCACCTGAAGATAAAGGCAGATCTAACCTCCAAAACACTGTGAATTTTTAATCTGGGATGATGGACAAAGTCCAAAATTTTGGTCATTACTATTTATGTGTTTTGCTCACAACTTGTTTATAGACAGCAGCATAGCAGAATTACTTCCATCAGCCCCTGGCATTAGGTATGTGAGCCTGGGCTGATATCACAAGAGTCAGCAGCATGAAGTCATGTACTTCTGCTTCAGCTCACACAGCAGCTATAATCATGTGACTAATATAGGAGGACTGTGAAGTCAAGTAATCCTGTTACATCACTATTACTGATATACAATTTGTGTTCCTTTCCACACAGTAGGTAAACAGAATATCTGTAAACAAGCTGCTGATTTACAATACTATCTACAGCATTAGTGGTACACCAACGTGGTTGGTTTTTTGTATGAGTGCAGAACATGGTCTCTCACATTAAAGGAACACATATAGAATAAGGATGCTGGAAAACAGGGTGCTGAGTAGAACATCTGAACCTATGAGAGGGTAAACATGAAGAGACTGTACAATGGGGACAATGAAGAGCAGCTATTAATTACAGAATACTTACTGTCAAGAAATGTAATCTGAGAGACTGATCTTGGGAGTGAACTGGCAGGGGCAGAGTTTTCATTGCCTGGAGATGCGCTATATGTAGATCCTGCCTCATATACATGTTGGTCTGGGTTTGAAACTGCTGGAACAGCTTGGTAGTGATGCTGCTGGATAAGCACACCAGTGGGTCCTACATCCAATATGTGATAAAACTAGAGTGAATTAGTTCAGTCAGTAAGGAGACTAGTTATAGCCAGCATGGTTCACCGACATCTGGGAAATTGTTTATACTACAGTTCCATCTGGTAGGATCACAGTATCATCATGTCCATGCCTGCTTGTCTGTATGTCTGTCTTACCAACTCACTTTTAACAACTGAGTAACAACAGATTTATAGTTAACTGTATCATCAAGCAGGTGTGTCCATGACTGTGTGTCTGTGTCCACACACACACACACACATGTGAATCCATATGTCAGTTTCCACTATTAATCTTTGTAATACCAAAGTTTACTTTCTTGGTCTTTTCAACATTATAACTGCAATCCAACAAAACAGCTGTCTACAATGTCTTATGGTAGAAACTGACTGACCACCTGTCAATACTCTCTTCTTCACCATACATACTTACACAGAGAGACAGAGTAAACAGACAGGCAATGGTGTAAAAAGAAATACTTTCTCTGAATACTGAATTATTCATCCTGACAAATGGCACATACATACAGTACTGTCTCCGCAATAGGAATTAAGGAAAGCTTACGACCAGTCCTTGTACAGGGTTACTACAACACACGCTGGCTAACAGGGCTCTGGTCTACCCAAGCCATGGTGGAAGGTATCATGCCAAAGGCTGCATTGCAATGGGGTAGGAACAGCAGTGTTGTAAACGATCCCCTTGGGGAACCAGGCCGCACCCCATTGTATGAAGGCCTTCTGTCTGTGTGGGGCTCCGTGGACAGTGGCTGTTTGTTTTCCCTGTTTTTTGGAAGAGCTCCTTAACTGGGGACTTTGAGAGATATGAATGAATGAATGAATGAATGAATGAACAAATGAATGAATAAACCAATGGCTCTGGAAATGGAGCACCCATTTTTATAGGAGCTCCACAAGGGGAACCTAGAGTAGACTTCATGAGTCTGAAAGCGACTGCACAAAGCCTAAACATAATTTGGAGCCATTTTATACAGCTATTTTCCTATCCAGGGAAGACTGGATTTGTGGCCAAAAGGCTCCTATGGACATCCAAGGGCTTGTCTGCTTTACAGACAGCTCTGGGACAAAATATGGGACTGAAGCTGGATCTATGGACCTAAAATGAGGCTCTTCTTTTCTCTGGGTAAAGAGATATATAAAAGAAGGCTCTGAAAAAGGGCATCTTTCTCCATAGGTGGCTCTGGTGGGGGAAACTGGATGAGGACTCCTTTACTGAGGATTTTGACAGACAGGTTACTATCTGGAGAGCTCTTCCACTAGGGTCTCCGAGAGATATGTACAAGAAGGCTCCAGAAATGGGCATCTCTCTCCATAGGGGCCCCACTGGGGGAACATGGAGGAGGGGCTCCTTTACCAGGGACTTGAGAGAAAGGTGAGATTGAATTTTTATTTGGAGACCTTGTTCACTAGAGGCTCCAAGAGATATGTAAAATAAAGCTCTGGAAATGGGAATCTCTCTCCATAGGGGCCCCGCCAGGGGAGCCTGGAGGGGGGACTCCTTTGCAGAGACTTTGAGAGACAGGTAAAAGAAGGCTCTGGAAAAAGAGCATCTCTCTCTATGGGAGCTCTGAGAGGGGAACCTGGAGAGAGGGCTCCTTTACTGGGGTCTCTAAAGGCTCTGGAAACGGGCATCTCTCCCCATAGGGGCTCTGTTGGGGGAACCTGGAGGGGGGAATCTTTTGCCGGGGACTTTGAGAGAGAGATGGGTAAAAGAATGCTCTGCAAATGTAGCGTCTCTCTATAAGAGCTCTCAGAGGGGAACCTGGAGGGAGGGCTCCTTTACTGGGGACTCTGAAAGATATGTAAAAGTAGGCTCTGGAAACGGGCATCTCTCCATAGGGACCCTGTTAGGGGAACCTAGAGGTGAGGCTCCTTTACCGGGGACTTTGAGAGACAGGCAAATGATGGCTCTGGGAACAGAACGTCTCTCTATATGGGAGCTCTGCGAGGGGAACATGGAGGGAGGGCTCCTTTACTGGGGATTCTGAAAGATACGAAAAAGAAGGCTCTGGAAATGGAACATCTCTCTCTATATAGGGGCTCCATAAGGGAAACCTGGAGGGGGGGCTCCTTTACTGGGAACTCTGAGAGACATGACAAGGAAGGCTTTTGAAATGCAGCATCTCTCTCTTTATAGAGGCCCCATGAGGGGAACCTTGAGGGAGGGCTCCTGTACTGAGGACTCCTAGAGACATGTAACAGAAGGCTCTGGAAATGAAGCACTTCTTTTGACAGGGGCTCCATAAGGGGAACCTAAAGGCACTTAGCAAGGGCGGGCTCGGCCAATATGTTTAATGGGCCAGAACTTGAGCTTGATAT
The DNA here is from genome assembly GCA_021186555.1 of Reticulitermes speratus. Taxonomy (NCBI): domain Eukaryota; kingdom Metazoa; phylum Arthropoda; class Insecta; order Blattodea; family Rhinotermitidae; genus Reticulitermes; species Reticulitermes speratus. Next base: position 22,429,472 of record JAJKFL010000002.1, read on the forward strand.
ATTCTTCTGTTTTGTATAACTTAGAGGGTTTGTGGCCTTTTGTTTGGCCACAACACTCTAAGAAAGCATCTGCATGTGATGGCCTTGTGATTATCTCACATGTCAGAGTGGGAAAATTCATCCAAGATCAATCCTGGCCTTTAGTAAGGCTGTATGACTTGGATAAGGTTCTTTCCTAGAGAGAAAAGGTTAAAGAATAAGGGGGCACAATGGGCCTGTCATAAAAAGGCCTATGTGCATCAGGTCTTTAAGGGCTTGAACCCATTACACATTCTATTCTATTCTACATCTGCAGTTCTGATCTCTAAACTCTTGCAAACTGTGAGGTTTTCCAAACAAAGTTCTGCATGTTTTGTTTTTCCCATGTCTGTCTGTCTGTCTCTCTCTCTCTCTGTCATGCGCCACACACACACACACACACACACACACAAAAACATTGACTACAATGAAACACTGAGCAAGATACATTACCTTTGGGAAAGATATGAGTCCAACGTCGCCTGTTGGAGGTGAGTTTAATGGTAACATGAGATGGATCAAAAGGGTTGATAAGTGCCCGCCCTGGCCGCAGAATACTTGTTTGTGACTGTACTGGGTTACTTGGAGATCCAGCACTTCCTACAACTGGCCGGTATGGAGGGGATGTCTCTGCATCTGGAGCTTCATTTTGGATGGCAAATGCCCTATGTTTTACAGCTAAACAGCAGACAGTAAAAATTGATTCTGATAAAAATTTCTAATATAACAACATCTAGCATACAAATTCTGAACTTACAAGAGAGACAATGCACATACATTACACTGTGGCATGTTTGCATAACCACTGTTTTCATGTAAAGCAACAATATGTTCCTTTTGTATTGTTGTTGGCATATATATAGCTGTCAACAATATAAAAGTGTTCAGTGTTGCCATGGACAATGGGTTCCCTTTGCACTGTTGTTGAGTTACAAAACATTTTGTACTTCTGTAACAATGATAAGTATTAAATATTATGAGTGTGTGCCTGTATTCTTGCCTTACTTATTCAGCATGCAAATCATATATTTTATGCGCTGTATTATATTGTCATCTGTGGCCTGTCTGGCTCTACTATATTTTTCTACATTAGCTCATAAATGGTATGATTTTTGGAAAAAATGTACTGAACACAGAATTTGTCTTTTGAGTTTCTCTGCAACATTTGTCTAAAACATTTCTCATTCTAAGAAGAATTTGGAGAGATATAAATGTACATATTTCCTAATGTACAATACTCATCATTCTTGTCTGGTTTTAATCCAACCTGAACTTTCTTGACAGATTTGCAAAAAATCTTCAAATATCAAATTTCATGAAAATCTCTCCAGTGGGAGCCGAGTTGTTACATGTGGACAGACGACCAGACGGATGGACAGAAAGATATGACGAAGCTAATAGTCGCCTTTCACAATTTTGTGAATGTGCCTGAAAACTAAAATGAATGGCACATTCATCAAGATTTAAGTACATACTTTTACATCATGATGCTCTTTAGACAGCATATACCCCATCACCAACAAAGGCAAGTAACTCGTATAACAGCATATGAAAATGTAATGCAAAGTATAAATGCCTCTCAAACAATATGACAATGTAGAACACCACAGCAAGGTTAAATATGAAGACATATAATTACTTGAATGAATACACACACACACACCCTGTCCATGGCACCAAATGTCCACGATAGAGACAGTAAGTTTAATAAAGTGCCTGCAAACGCATCACTAAAAATCAGAATCTTAGATGTTATGATTATTATATGACCAATCAATTCTACAAAGTTAGTAATACTGAACAGTTATTTTAACTTCACCCTTTGTGTACTAATAAGGGCCTGACTTATGGGAACAGGAATTTGAACAAACAACTATTCCATGAGTCTGACCCAACACTGTCCAGGCAGTTTATACTTTTGCACATTTAAATCATGTTCAAAGACCAAACAGTGACTCACACCTGTTAAACTGTTAGACTGATACAAGTGTGCATGAACATACCTGTCAGGCTCTTTATAACTTCTACATAGGAACTGTATAAAAAGCATGGAACAAGAATTTATGGAATATTGAAAGGTCTTCTGTAAAGACCACCACCTTTCTGAGAAATCTGTCAAGCATCTAAACTGTAACTCAGGACAGTTTGGTATTATTTAGAAGTGTAAGAAATCTAATAATGTAGTACTTGAAATTGACACACCTTCCATAAATTAAAAAAAATGTATTTCAAATGGGTTATCTGATGGCAATGCTGTAATGTTGGGAGCTCTGATGAAAACTAAATTCATTTGTAATTTAAAGTACTTTTGTGAATATCATATTAATCACGATTTTTCACACTGATTTTACCATGGGCATGAAAAACAGTCTGGTTGGTTTTGACAATCTCCAACTGTGCATACTCTGTGTCATTTTGTTTCTAAGATACAGTCCATTTGTGATAACAGGTAGCCCTCGGTTTATGATGGCGTTCTGTTCCTGTAGGAAATGTCACAAAAAACCAGTGTAAAATGAACCTAATTAAGTAATGTAAGTCAATGGGAAATCAACAAGTTATGTTCCAGGCTCCTCTCAAAATTGACATAAGTAATATAATTTCATTATATTTAAAGCCCTGAAATGAATGCTATGAATGTAAAAACAGCATTTTTATGAATACAAATCAATTAAATGTATTACAGCACAAAACCAAACTAAATTTAATTAAATAAAAAAATTAAACTCTGTACATTTACTTTGATATGTTTGAAGCCCATACAAAAAGGTTTTGTAAGTGGCACTGTAAGGTCCCTGCATTGATCTTTTTTGACAGTGATGTAATTTAGAGATTTTACTAGTCTGATGAAGTCCCTAGTTTAAGATCTTCACTTTTTTTTTGAAGAAAGCATGCAGTGTTGACTGTCGCCATTTCCTCTTTCTTTCTTTCTTTCTTTGAGAATCTCAGAATAAGGGCCAATGGATACCATTACGCTCCTTTTCACTTTCGCACTTCGCTCCCAGTTGTGGTCAATCTCACAGAGCTCCATGGTCTCCATGGCTGAAAGGATGTGCTGTAGATCACTTGTTTTCATAGATTTTAGAGGAGGTTCTTCATCTTTTCTTTCTCCTCCTTCTCTTGGCTTAAGTCTTTATCCATCTCTTCGAAGTCTTCACTGGAAATCTGCTGTCCATGGGTATCCAATAGCTCTGTTACATCTTCAGATGTAACCTCGTCCCATCCCACCTCTTGTGCAAGCCTGCTACTATCTTCAACAATGTTCTCCACTGGCTCTAATCCTGTGAAGTTGTGCATAAATTCTGGGAAAGTCTGTGCCACACTCCATTGAAACAGTTCACTGACATATCCTCCCAAGCTGCATTGATGTTATTAATGTCTGACCTGTCCAAAGCTCTCACCATTTCCATGAAGGTTTGGTGGAGGCTTTAAAGGTTGCTATTACCCCCTGGTCCATTGGCTGCAAAACTTATGTCATGTTTGATGGCATGTAAACAACACTAATATTCTGAGTGTTCTGCCTTCAGCAAGATTTGCAGGATGGCCAGGGGCATTGTCCAAGAGAACAAGAGCCTTGGCTGGTAACTCATTCTTTTGACAAAAATAGTTTGTGTACCAATCCAGGAAGATTTCTTGTGTCACCCAAGCCCTCCTGTTCCTTTTCCAGTAGACTGGCAACATGGCTTTGTTTAGGCCCTTGAGAGCACGTGGTGTCTGTGAATGGTACACCAGTGATGGTTTTAGTTTTAAAGTGCCAGAGACATTTGCGCCCAGCAGAAGTGTTAGCCTGTCTTTTGCAGCCTTGACACCTGGTGCAGACTGCTTTTCATCAACAATAAAGGTTCGTGATGGCAATGTCTTCAAATAAAGTCGTCTCATCAACATTAAAAATATGACCAGAAGGATAATTACCCTCCTCTACAATGGCTTGATACTCTGCAGGAAATGCTGCAGCTGCCTCAGCATCTGCACTTGCCACCTTGCCACTTAATTTCACACTGCAGCACTTACTTCGAGATTTAAATCGCATGAGCCATCCCTTGCTGCCTAAAAATGTCTCATCACCACCCACTTTTTCCTTAAGATTTTCAAAAACTGACTTTGCGTTATCAGTAATAACAGCTTGAGTCAATGGAATGTTCTTTTGATATAAGTCATCCACCCACAATGATAATAATTCCTCCATTTTTTCTAAAAGTTTACTTCTGCTATAACTCACTTGCGTTGCACTTACTATTGTAGCACGTTGCATTGTCTGTTTTATTTTATCTGCATTTTTCATTATGGTACTCACAGTCGATGGGGGCAATTTCATACTTCTACACACATTAGGAGGTGTCTGACCATCTTCCATTCTACAAATTACCTCCATCTTCTTTTTCCGTGATAGATCCATGTAACCTTTTAGCGACATGTTCACATTCACGTGGATTCACTGCACTTCTCTTACTAGACATGGAGGCTCTTATTTTATTAATTTAATCAACAATTTTTAATTGAAACTCACAAACAGACACTGTAGAATAGTGGCCCAACAACAGTACACCAACAAGCTAACTGAGTGTTCCTTTCTTCTTATCTCCGGCCACCTCATCCCTGATTGGCTTAGATGGTAGATGGGGATAGCTCTCAACTCTGATGAGCTGTGCTGTTTCTTTACATTGTATCCGGTATTTACAGTTGCACATGTTTTAAATTTGTTATAGTTTTTTTATATTTTTGGCCTTCTGATTTCAAAACCATCGTTATTGTGAATCGTCACAAAACAAACCATCGCAAACCGAGGGCTACCTGTATAGCCTGAAGTTCTAAAAAACCACAATATAAATTACTTTTATGAAACCTGATGGTTGCCTACTAATACATCCTGATGACACTTTTACATAGAATTTACGGCAATGTCAAAATAACAAGATACACACAGGTAACAAAAGGTTGAGAACATCATGACTGCCATTTGTAATAGTGCCTGAACTGTGTGAGATAGCACAGTCAGTATCACAACTTGCTACGAGCTGGACTGTCGGGGGATCGAATCCTGGTGGGGGCGAGATTTTTTGCACCCTTCCAGACTGGCCCTGGGGCTCACCAAGCCTCCTGTACAATGGGTACCGGGTCTCTCTCCCAGGGGTAAAGAGGACAGGGTGTGGCATTGACCACCCACCCCCATCTAGTGCTGAGGTTAAGGAAAGAGTAGACCCATACCTCTATTCACCTTCTGGGTCTTCATGGCCTGTTCTAGGGTGAACTTTACCTTTACTTTACCTTTTTATCTGAATAGCATGAAGTGAGTTATTTGTCTATTGTAATTAACGATAAACAGCACTGTATATTCACTAAGTACTTTATTAGTTATGGCCATATATGAGTGGGACTTAGTCAAGTAGAGAGCTGGGCATTTCCAAAGTGTAGATCTGATTCTGTTGCTTGTATAAAACTGTATCTTGAATACCTGCTGGTGATTAGAATGAAAAAGGTTCCATATGTACTCACATCCGACTGAAACAGAATGTTGTGGGGAGATGTCACTGGAATGAGGCTGAGGAATAGAAATGGCTGCAGAGGGGGGGCAGAGGTGCCAGTTGGGGAGCCAATATCACTCAATGAATGGTGAATATCCGGATCAGACATTTTTCTCTTGAGAAATTTTTGTCCGGTCTCACTCTGTGAATCCAACATTGAACAGCTTGTTTTCTTGTGTCGGCTGCTATTCACACGCTGTAAGCTACGAGAGAACCTGGAATTAAATTTTTTGATCAAGTAACATATATCAAAAGGAACTCATTTTTTAAACTTCTACTGCCAAGCAGGCTATGACAGATATGCCAGAGTGATTCATTATAAAAAAAACACCTCTGTGTTCAAGGTGTGCAGCACAAATCATTTCAAACAAAATCTTTTCTGTAATTATGCTCTGTCAATATAATCAGTATTTCTTTTGTAGAAAGAAATGTACTTGAAGGGTAGGAGACTATTCCTAACTAGCTTCCATCTACCTCCAAGAGGAACAGTTCTTTCTGAGAAGCTGAGCTACTCAAAAGAACCCCTGGCTTTTATAAAATCCAAATGTTCATTACTGCCCACCAATGTACCCATCCTGAGCCAAATTAATCCAGTCCACACACACACGCCCTATTTCCTCAAGATCCAGTTCAATATTACCCCATGTGTGCCTAGTCTTCAAAGTGGTTTCTTCCCTTCAGGCCTTCTAACCAAAATTCTGTAAATATTGTTGTGCCCGCCGCAATGGTAGCTTTCTCTTTTATGGCGGATCGCGCGGGGTGGGAAGTCGCACGGGGATGGTAATGAGTTGGCCAGGGGCAGCAGTACCTGGACCCGGTCACGCATTGTTATATTTTTCCCCCTGTACCTGCTCCGACAAATTCCTCGCTCTCTTGTCGGGATGGTTCTGCCGGGCAGTTGGTGTGTTGCACAGCTACTGAGAGGATCGTGGGGCTTGGACGATATCGGCGGTGCCATTTGGGCGAGAGCGTGAGTGTTTGCCGGTTTTTCTCTGTCTTTATTTTCTTTTTTTGTTTTTTCACTTTTTCCCTGTTCTCAATTTGTTTCTTTGGGTTGTTTTGAACACCGCCCCGGACTGGCTCCCCCGTCCCAGGGAGAGGGAAATAGTTATATACGAGGTAGTAAATAGATTGTAACCTAGGTGGACAGTGTTCGTCCCCTGTACTATCTTTTTAGGGCCAATTAGTAATCTTGTCTTTTTATTATCTTTTATTGTTTTACTTTCATATTGTTTTATTAAAGTCATATTAGTCAGTTCGCAGCGTCTCATTTAGATAGGGGTCCCTCTCTCCTGAATTCCCCCCTCCCCCGTCCTACTGGGCCTGCCAACGGGTATCGGGGTCCCGCGAAGGTTACGGTAGCGGTAACTTTGGCGGTGACACAACAAATTGGTGGCAGCGGTGCGGGATATTAAATTCCGCACAGAATTTCGGACTCGCGTGCTTAGAAATTTTTGTTGGGATTACAGTGAATAACATATTATCGTTGGCTAGCCGGTAGGATTGTGGAAAAGAATTGGCAAGGCATATAAGTGTTTGTATATGTGTTTATTTGTGTATGTTTAGAGAAGTGGTCTGTGTATATTGGTGTAACAAATATGAAGTCCTCCTGATTCCATTGTTGCTGCAACCCGCGTTAACGGATTTAACTGACTGTTGGTAATTTAATTTTTGGGGACGTATTGAGAGTTTGGTTGGGAAGATTAATGTTAGGCAGAATTTAGGGGTAAGATAAGATAGTAGATTTTGTGGCCGATATTCCTTAAACATTGTTAAATATTTAGTGGGGATTATTATTATAGTGGTAGAGGTAAGGTGTTGTTAGTCGATCCCAGTTTGTATAACCATATTATTTGATACACTTCGGAGTGATAAATCAAGACATGTCGGAAGCATCCGAGATTGAATCCCTTCAACTGCAAATTGAGGAGTTGCGCTCGCAGCTGAATGCCCTTAGGATAGGCGAGGCCGCCAGCGTGCCGAGGGGGCAGAAGAAGGACGTTTCGCTCGTAGCCGGAATTCAAGAATGGTCGGGCGAAACAAAAGGGAAACCGGTCCACGAGTTTTTCTCTCAAATCGAAACCTTAGCGAAGGTTAGTGGGTGGACTGAGGTGGACAAAGCTTTGATTGTGAAGGCGAAATTACAGGGTCTGGCTCTTCAATTTTTGAGTGGACGCGAAGAACTAGTGAGAGATGGATGTAGTTATGGAGATTTGAAGCAGGCATTGGTGGACAGGTTCAGTGATAAGCTACCGGACCAGTATTATTATACGAGACTGCAGGACGCGGCCCAAGGGAGAGATGAGAGCGCAGAAGAATTCGGTGACCGCTGTAGGAAATTGTGCCAGCGTACAATTAGGAAGGTTCGAGATGAGGAAGTACAGAGGATTATTAATGAGGAGGCAGAGCGTAGACTCTTAGCTGCGTATATTCATGGGCTCAGGGGTGTAGTGGGACAGCAGGTCCAATTTCAGATGCCTAGTACGATGGAGCAAGCAGTTAGGCTAGCAGTCACAGTAGAGAATGCTGAGAAACACAAGCAGATGGTCGGGGGTTCGAGGAAGGTGTTTGCCAACAAAAAAGAAATACTAGTAGAATGTTATAGATGTAACCAACCGGGACATTATGCCAGAGATTGCCGGCAGGAACAGAGCTCGCGCCACCGGGAGAAGACTCGAGAGCAGGGTCAGAGTTATTATTGTAGGAATTCTAACGGTCGCGATGGGCAAGCTAATCAGGTAGGCAGAGGTAAATTTAGTGGGCAATCTTCGCGAAACCCGGCAGAGAAACCACGGTACCTAGTGGAGGATTCTCGCCATTCTGGCTGGCAATGTTTTCATTGCCAAGAGTTTGGGCACCGGCGACGGGATTGTCCAAAATTGTCGTCTCAGTACCCAAATGGCCAGGGTTCGACGTACCGGTCCCTAACGTCGAGCCGCCAACAGAGGGCAAGGAAGTAGGGTTGTCACACGTGGATTCCACTGGGTTGGAACTTCTGTTAGAGATTGAGATTGAGGAGAAGCCTCATTTGGTGTTAGTTGATTCAGGAGCCAGCCTAAGTGTGATGAAACCAGGAATTAGTAGTTCCGAATTACAACCTACTCAGACAGCCGCTAGAGGGATCACGGGGAATAAGTTAAAGGCAGCCGGAACTCAAAATATAATATTCCGGGTGGGTAAGAAGACTTTTAGACACGATTTTTAATTGCTCCGTTAGAGGTAGAGTATAGTGGTATACTAGGCGTCGATGTCCTTAGACGGATGGAGGCAAGGGTCGATTTAAGAACCAGTACACTAGTTCTAGGGAGGACTAGTCACCGATTGTCAGGACAGGAGGTAGAGCGGTGTGCATTAATTCATCGCCAACCACAGGCTGTTCGGGAAGCGTCGGGGACGGGCCTGATCACCCCGGAAACGACAAGACCCGTAGCTTCAGTGGAAACACCCATCCCAGGGTTGAACTCGGGAGGATCCGACATTGGTAGCTGGGACGTTGTGGCCTCAGGACCGGTCGTCCTTCCTCCGTTGTCTCAAGGAATAGTTGTAGGAAAGTTGAGAGGCAGGAATAAGGTAGATGTACCGCGGGAAATATTGGTGGAGCCCGTAGAAATAGGAACGCCGGGGGCGTATGTGGCTCGAGTGGCGAGCCGGGTCTATACTCAGGAGGAGTTAGACAGGTTACGTGACCTAAGGGAAGGGTCAGAGGTGAAGACTGGTACCAGTGAAGATACAGGTATAGGGACAGTGAATGCTGACAAGGTTAGCAGCGGTAGTAAAGTTATGTCATTACAGAATAGTGCAAGCAATGCCGCCAGGTATTGTGTCCTTAAGGTACTGAATACTAGCCGCCAACATTTAGAGATTGGGAAGCACGTAAAAATAGGTACTGCAGAGGCCCTTCTGCCGTGCGCACCCAGGGTGTCAAGGTTCGACTCCCGAAGCCCGGGGGCGGGAGATACCTCAGCATACAGAGTGAATTTAATTAGGGGAAATAATGCGGAGGAGTTGGCGGAAGTTCAAGCCGAGTTAGAGCGGAGGTTAGCTCACTTGGGTATAGAGGAAAGGCAGACTTTAATGCCAGTTATAAATGAGTATGTGGACCTGTTCTGCAATGACAGGAAAGGGGTGCTACCGTGCACCACCCGGGGTTTCATGAGATTAGGACAGGGGACGCCCTGCCGATTAAGAAGAATCCATATCGTGTACCGTATGCGCTGCGTGAAGAAATGAAGACACAGCTGGATGAAATGTTAAGGAAAGGAGTCGTTACTCCTTGCGCATCACCGTGGGCCGCGCCTGTCATACTGGTGCCGAAGAAATCAGCTGATGGCACCCAAAAGTATAGATTTTGTACGGATTTTAGGGGCTTAAACTCTGTAACTACTATTCCAGTTTACCCCATACCAGACATTAAAAGTAACCTCTCCCTCATGGCCGGAAGTAAATACTTCACAGTGCTGGATATCGAGAACGCCTACTGGAACATACCCATTAAAGAAGAAGACAAAGATAAGACTGGGTTCGTAACTCCCTTTGGTAGTTTCAGGTATGAAAAAATGGCTTTTGGTCTAGCGGGCGCACCCGCTACATTTTCAAAAGTGATGGACGCCATGTTGTTGGGCTTGCGAGACGTGGAATGCTTGGTTTATTTGGACGATATATTGATATTCAGTGCCACCATAGAGGAACACGCTCGTCGAATGAGATCAGTTTTTAATCGCATCCGAGAGGCCAACTTTAAATTAGGGGTAGCCAAGTGCACATTTGCAGCTCCCAAGGTGGTATATTTAGGTCATGTTTTAAGCAAGGAAGGCGTGAGCCCGGATCAAAGCAAAGTTACAGCTATATGGAATTTTCCCAGACCTAAGACGGTCCGAGATGTGAGAGCCTTCTTGGGTTTGTCCGGATACTATAGATCCTTCATTAAGGAATACGCCGCCATTAGTCGGCCCTTGACACACCTAACTCGGAAAGAGGAAAAATTTGAATGGTCGGAGAATCAGCAACTTTCATTTGATAAGTTAAAGGCTGCACTCACGTCAGACTCGGTTTTGGCACACCCGAGATTTGATTTGCCATTTATAGTGAGCTGTGATGCTTCTAATTATGCAATCTCAGCCATACTTAGTCAGCTTCAGAACGGTAAGGAGCGACCCATTAGTTTTGCTAGCAGGATGTTAAATAAGGCTGAGAAAAATTATAGCACCACCCACAAGGAATTACTAGCAGTTGTATTTGGCACTCAGGTCCATAGATGCTATCTCTATGGGAGAAAATTCAAAATTGTAACCGACCACGCAGCTTTGAAATGGCTGATAACTGTGAAAAATCATCAGTGTGCCCGGCTAACAAGATGGGTCTTGAAACTGGCTGAATATGAATTTGAGATTGAGCACAAACCGGGAAAAAGGCATGTGAATGCTGACTGTTTGTCACGGCACATTGCCACTATGAGACCGGAAGGAGTGACCCCGAAGGGAATAAATGACCCTTCCGAAATAGAGCTGACTCGAGAAGTTGTATTTGCAGAACAACGCAGGGACCCATATTGTAAAGAGCAGATAGAAAATACCGAAGCAGGACAGGAATTGGGCTTCGTGATAAGTGCTGATGGACTGTTGTATCAGGGTGAGATACTGGATGGAGCGAAGTTGGTTGTACCCGAAACGTTGACTCAGCCGGTCATTCAGATGCACCATGATAAGGTGTTTGCGGGACACCAAGGTATTAAAAGGACTAGGGATTTATTAAAGTTGCACTATTTCTGGCCGAATCTGAACAGGGATGTTGAGAAATATGTGAAGGAGTGTGAGTCATGTGCCAAGTTCAAGGTTGGGAGGAACCCAACCGCCCCTCTTGGAGAGTTACCAGAGACCAGCTTCCCGTTCGAATTAACATCTATAGATATTTGTGGTGCCTACCCGGAAACAAGGCGGGGAAATCGGTATCTACTTACTTTTATTGACCATTTTAGTCGGTACCCGGAGGCGATTCCCATTCCGCGGCAGGATGCGCCGACGGTAGCTCGGGCCTTGGTCACGGAGGTCTTTACGAGGTTAGGTTGTCCTGAGACCATCGCTTCGGATAAAGGAACCAATTTTATGTCCGAGCTTTTTCAAGAAATGTGCAAACTCCTGAATGTCAAGAGGATTAACTCAACATCCTTTAACCCCCAAATGCAAGGGAAGGTTGAGAAATTCCACTTGGGGCTCAACCAGACGATGAGTCATTATGTCAATAAGTACGGAAATGACTGGGATGACTTTGTAAGTTATGCGTTAATGGCTCACCGCGCGGTGCCCCACTCTATCACCAGACATAGTCCATTTTACTTATTGTATGGTCGGGAGATGCGCCTCCCTACAGAAGACGATTTGACAACCGAGAAATTTGTTAAGACGGACTATGGTAGCAACCGAGATTCAGTCCAACATCACTTGGAAACGTTGGCCGACCGCCTCAGAGAAGCTTATCAGGTGGTTAAAGAAAACAACAGGATTGCCAGAGAAAGGCAGAAAGATTACTACAACCAAGGGACAAAGCTCATCACTTTCCAGCCAGGCGACATGGTATACCTGAGGGAGATGGTGAAGCGCAAAAAGAGATGCGCGAAGTTTAGAATTAGATGGAAAGGTCCGTACGAGGTCATTCGGCGTTTGTCCGACCTAAATTACTTGGTGAAATTGTCAAGGACCAAGGAAGTTGTTGTTAATGTGAATAAGATGAAGAGGTGCGTACGAGAGGCCGCCTTGCGACAGGCGACTACGCAACAGAGTAAGCGCGACATGGCGGAGAACGAACTGGACACATTAGAAATGTATGGTACAAGATACACTAGACGGGACTCACCGACATCTCTTTTAGCTACATCCGAGATGGGAGATACTGAGGAGCAAACTCAGGACCCTAACTGGGAACCCACCACTCATTCCCGCACTCGGACTTCCAATTATGGTTATGTGGAGGTAGGAGGAGACGGGAAGGCAACCACGAGATTCTCCGTGAAAAATAGATTAGATGAATGTCGTGGAGACGTAGGCGATAGCTCACAAGTAAGTGAAGGAGCCGGAGGAGCCACGAGGTCAGATCACTTAGACACCGAGGTGGTGACCCCAGGTCCTGCACCCAACTCGACTGATGTGTGTGAAGATGGTACTCACCAGAGTAGTAAGGGTGATAATTTTCAAAGATACAACTTGCGGCCCCTTCCAGGAAGAAAGCTTTAGACATATAGCAGAAGTATTGCTTTAATCTGTTGCATTTTAAGCAGTAGATAGTAATGGAATTTGGTGGCTTTTCGGGTCGTGAAGAGAGTATACTCAGGATTTTATTTAGTTTTGCTTAGTTAGAAGCGACGCCACATGTTGGGATTTAATTTTATGAGTACGGCAAGAGGTATTTGTTATTGTCAGCCTCTTATCAGTTGGAACAACAAGGTGGATGCAGGGAGTGGCTTCAGGCTATACTTGTGGAGGTGAACTTGTAGATGTTCGACATGGGAAACTTATGTTGCAGTGCGATGCCTTGGGCCGAGCATCTAGTTATGCGAGACGCATTTTAATTAGAGAACAGATGTTAAGAAACAATTATGTAGATTATGCCTTAGCCAACTTAAGCATTAGCCTTTGTACATGCCCATATTCGGAGTCAGTCCACACGCACCAACTCACATCCCCCCCCCCCCTCTCGGTAGCCACAGGGAAAAAAGAAAACCGGCAAATATTACTCCGCGGACGACGGCAGACTTAGAAAACGTAATTTTTGTTGTATTTAAAGTTTATTTGTTTTGGTTGTGTATTGATATGTAGACATGTGTTATTAGTTTGAAATTACTTTTTAATTAGTTGGTTTGCGTATGTGTATAGCGCACTTGGTTTGGCATATAGTCTGCCCTCGTCTCTCGCTCTGCTGGAGAGGAGCAGGGGAAGGGAGCCACCACCAGCATTGAAATTCTTTGTCAGTTGTATTCCCATAAAAGCAATCACCAGCGCCTCAACACCTGCTGGAGAGGATGTCGGCGCTCTTCATAGCCATGATCCGGGGCCGGGAGATGGAACTGGACACCTACCAACCGGAGATCAACACACGACGTGGTCCTAGCAATCCAGGGCATCCTGCGACTGGAGGGTCGTCGGGCGGCCGCGGCGAGTGACCATGCGAAGCCATATGAACCACGTGACTGTATGGGCTGATCAACCTTAGTTTTCCCGACACCCCCCCCTCATTCCCCCCCCCCCTGGAATTAAGTACCCTGCCTAAAGATACTCCTATGTCTACTGACTATATTACCAAAACTTTCCGGGCCGAGTTCAGGCCGTCGTATGAGATAGCCCCAGTGGAGAATGCATGGATCAGACAGCCGTCCGAGGAGGAAGCAGGTACGTGCTAGAGGGTTCGAACCTGTTGGCGTGAGGGTGGCTGGCACCCCGAGCACGGGGCTCACCCTACGTTCCAGGACCTCGGCAGAGCTAACATCTAGTAACCGCCCTCCCCTCTACGTCAGCGGAGAATGGAAGCGCAAAAGCATTTGCTGCAGGAGCGGACATCCAGGAAATACAACATAATACTTATTCTAGGGATATAGGAGGAAACTTCCGGAACTATTGGAACCGAGATGACCGTGCAGGAAACCTGAGATAGCAGCTGTCAATGGCTATGCTGCTCCAGTATGAATTCATCATTGCGACACAAGGGAGAGAAGAAGATTAATGAAGTTATTATTGTACCCAGGCCCAAAAGCTGTGAATGTACTGTGTTATGGCCTGATGAACGATGTCAGTGATACAGTGGAGAAGTTTGAAAATGATGAAACTGTCGGAATTTTTGTCATTACTGGACACGAAAGTTATATGATGTCATGTTACCTTTATGTGGTGTCACAACTGGAGTACTGCTGTGATGTATTTGTGAACGCTTGTGATGTAACACCCTGACTATGTGGTTCCCGTCCTCTACACTCCTTTTCCTTATCCTTTAGATTAGTCTAGTTGTAGTGTAGTGTGATAAGATGACCTGGGGAAGGGGCAGCCAGGCCAAGCAGCCTTAGGGCATCGGGGAGGTTGGATGGAAACCCACCCTGGTGAGGATATGGTTTCCATTTGAAGAGGGGGCAATGTTGTGCCCGCCGCAATGGTAGCTTTCTCTTTTATGGCGGATCGCGCGGGGTGGGAAGTCGCACGGGGATGGTAATGAGTTGGCCAGGGGCAGCAGTACCTGGACCCGGTCACGCATTGTTATATTTTTCCCCCTGTACCTGCTCCGACAAATTCCTCGCTCTCTTGTCGGGATGGTTCTGCCGGGCAGTTGGTGTGTTGCACAGCTACTGAGAGGATCGTGGGGCTTGGACGATATCGGCGGTGCCATTTGGGCGAGAGCGTGAGTGTTTGCCGGTTTTTCTCTGTCTTTATTTTCTTTTTTTGTTTTTTCACTTTTTCCCTGTTCTCAATTTGTTTCTTTGGGTTGTTTTGAACACCGCCCCGGACTGGCTCCCCCGTCCCAGGGAGAGGGAAATAGTTATATACGAGGTAGTAAATAGATTGTAACCTAGGTGGACAGTGTTCGTCCCCTGTACTATCTTTTTAGGGCCAATTAGTAATCTTGTCTTTTTATTATCTTTTATTGTTTTACTTTCATATTGTTTTATTAAAGTCATATTAGTCAGTTCGCAGCGTCTCATTTAGATAGGGGTCCCTCTCTCCTGAATTCCCCCCTCCCCCGTCCTACTGGGCCTGCCAACGGGTATCGGGGTCCCGCGAAGGTTACGGTAGCGGTAACTTTGGCGGTGACACAACAATATTTCTCACATTTTGTGCATACTACATGTCTTGTCTATCTCATCCTCCTTGATTTGGTTTCAAGTTTGTTCATAAATCATAATCAATCAGTTTAGGTTTAATCAAGCAATTTATCCTTCTTTCACCTACCATTCTTGTGTCTTTTATTAAGAGATGTTTTATGTTTATATTTGTGTTTTATAAAAAAAAAAGATGTTGGTACACTGTACTAATTCATACTGCCAGAAAAAAGACCTCTGCTAAACGTACATATGAATTACATGCAACCAGCCTGTAAGGACTGGCCAGATCTAATCATGCTAGGCCTAGCACAACCAACCTGGCTCACTGGATCATCAGTCAGCTGCCAGGCAGACAGCTAACAATGACAATAACATTTTAATGCATTCTTTAAAAGCCTACCATGTCTACTGTTCATGGCACAATCAGTACAAAATAGGCCACATAATGCAGTCTACACTCGGTGCATCATACATTACAGGTAACACAGACTACTAATATCTGTGAAAATTCTTCCAATAAATGTGTTACAGATCTTCATTAACATCACACCTTTTTTTAGGTCTCAATCGGGGCTGCTATCACAGGCATTTTTGTGGAAAAACTCTGCATCAATTTCTTGTTTTCCACATCCAAACAACTTTTAATCTAATTGTTCTTTTGTTAAATTAAACATAAATAACTATTTTGTACATTAAACATCCTTTATAATGCAAACCAAAAGAGAAACAACAGTTTACCTTGTTGTATGGACAGGAGGCAACTGGAAAACTTGAGCATCATAAGCATCATAATCAAACAGTGAGTTTGGCATGCACTCATCCTCTTGGATCAATTTTGATTTCGATGCTTGCAAAGGGCCACCATTATAGGCAGGTGATGGTTTTGTTCGCTTTGGTGGCAGTTTGATTCTTGGAATAAAGGTAGAATAGGCCACTTTTTTGTTTGTTGAATAAAAACTGTAATCAGATACAAAGCTATCATTATCATCATCAGCAGCAGCAACAGCAGCACTATTACTACTACTACCATCACCATATGATGCAATTATTGGTATAGGTACCCACAGATTATTGGGCTGCTCATGGGCCACATAGATATTTGAACTGGTAGCAAGCAGCCTTGACAAACAAAGATCCTGTGCACACTACAATTTCTCTTCAATATCATTAGAAAATCATTGAACAGCTACTGCCATGAAGTGAGATTGTGTTGTGTGCCAGCCTACCATAATCCTGCATCCCACATACTGTACCACTGTGTTACTTCATGTCAAAATTCCACACGTGAGACATGCATTGGAAGAAATGTTCATGTGTGCTACTCATGACAGAAGTGGCTGTGAAAAAAGAACATTCTCATGTAAATTTCAGGATATTACAGTTCCAAGTAGAAAAATTATTCATACAATCATAAACAAATTAAGACAAGACAGGATTAGGGGTATACAGATTTTCCAAAAACCTAGAACCAAACTTAAAATTCTAGGTGCCTGAAGGGTAACATGAAGCAAGTTCCATATTCAGGACCCTAAAATATTGGGTACCACAGTGCAAAATTTAGACACCTGGGCAATCTGGCAACTGGGATTTCTGCACCCCTGGACAGGATCATTACTTGACACAAAGGAATTTAATCAAACCACTGCATGCTCAAAAATGAGAAGTTGTACCAAATTGGTGCAAGGCTTTAATATTCTTCTCAAAAATCCCTTACATGCCTTGCAAAGGAGACTGAATTTTCAAAACCATCAGCACAAAATGTCACAAAATTGAAACCACTGAAGACACCACTACCTGGCAGGATGCTTCACAGTCGCTGTTCACTAATTACTTGAGGCAAAATTGAAGAGAAATACTCATACATACAAGTTGTTGGTTTGTCAAGACTGCTACCAGTCCAAATCTGTGTGGCATGAGTTGACACAACAAGCTTCTGGCTCTTGTGTCTGAGCAGTCAAATGATTTTTTGGTAGCCCTACATTTCACTGCTGGTCATCCCTGGTGTTAGCAAGGGCAGAATTAAAGTTGTCCCTGTGCTTAATTAAATATCACACAATGAAGACACATGGAGAATTAGAGGCATAGCTCCTTCCATGCATTCTTAACCTCAACACAACATGAGAGTGGTCAGCTAAATGCCCCAGTCACCCAGTCCCACCCAGGGAGAGAGCCCCAGTACCAACTGGATGGGAAGCTGGGTGGGACACAGAACCCATCTGGACACTGCAGACAGGAAGAAACCTCTGCCCCTGCTGTGCCAGGAACTAAAACCTGATTCCCCAGTCATATTGGTTCTCTGTTACTGACTCAGTTAACACAGATGTTAATATTTTAATATTGATCGCCCAATACTCTTTAGAACTGAAGTATAATTTGGAAAGCAACACTGATGTTTCTCTTTTCCACTAACCTTAAATTGATCCAGTGAGGCATACTGTAGTCATCAGCTGCACTGAATGATGTGTCTTTGTTATGGAACTAAAAAGCAAATCAAAATAAACAGCAATTAAAAGTACTGCACTCAACTGAAGCACGAGTATCAATACTAATCAAAAGAACAGTATCTATGTAATATTTGAGGTTTTTACAGCACTGAAGGTTCATGTTGTGTTCTAGGTTATGACACCATATAGTCTGGCAGGCAGATACTATGAAGATGGAGGCTGCCAGTTCCTCCAAAATACTGGTAACCTCCTACATATTACATGGTATCATATGACAATATAAATAACACCTAGAATAGAACACATAGTATTAAAACAAGCAGCTGCATGCAGAACTCATAAAATTCATACTCAATGATTTATAGCCCTACTGCTATTATGATTACTACTATTTGATTTTATCTTTATGAAGAATTTGTTACTGAAGCACAGACATATGTTACACATGCATATTTTTCACACATCTACTATCAGGCACAATTTAAGGGTTCATAAATTAAATGGCACTAGAGGGCTTCATGTTCCAAGTTTGTGTGTCCATTATGTTATTATTACCAAGTGTGAGAAACTAAATGTTTGGCTTTGGAGTGAATCCCAATGGCAAAACTTTCATACCAAATCTTGGGAATATGGTCAGCTGGTTCAAAAGTTGAAAAGGGCACAACAATCTCAAGGGACTGATTCTCAAGTCAATTAATGATGTCATTTCAACTGTATAGCACTGAACAAGAAAGGAAAGTGAGCATAAATACTAAAGTACAGAAGGCTAGAAAGGAGGTGATTTTCAGCTGTTAGACAACCCAGTACTTTACCCGAACAGAGTGACAGAAACCACCAAAAACCTCAGATCATACAGTACCATTCAAACTGAATAAACATTTGATGTGTCAATACACCAACCTGCTTCATTCATACAGATGTGGATAAAATATAATTCACAAAAACTCAATCAGGCAAGTGACATTTATATATTACTACGGCATTCTCACACACAGTTTAGAAGTACTATAAGTGAAATAGAAAAGAGTATGACAAAACCCCAAGCTTTGGGGTTTCTAATACATATAGTCACTGTGGTATTTCCTTTACTATACCAATTAAGTGCCAAGGTTAGGTGTAGCTGTAACTCCACTTTCTCACATTCGTTCAGGTGGTGCTTACACACAGGGATAACTTTACCTTTACAACTAGTAATGTGACAGCAGTGAGGCACTATTAAAATGCAGTTAAACCCTTTGAAAAAGTCAAAATTTATTGTTACTATCTTATTTTATGCTTTTCATGTTCAGTCAGTACAAACTACTGAAAGGTACTTCAACATTATTGACTAAAGAATTCTTCTTGTCACGCTCTCTGGCCCATTGCCACTTGCAAAAATCCTCTCGAGAGCCACATTAAAACAATGTACCACCCAGACATTAATAATATACACAACAAACTTTTCAGTCAACATACTTTCAGAAGTGGGACAGCATGCAGTGGCTGCTCTCCAACACACACAAGGTCACTTCCAACACCATTATCAATGATGCGCTGTTTAGTGACATTAGTCAGCTCCCGATCAACTTCGAACACTCCAACTCCGGGCGTTATTACTACTGATAACTGTCCAGTACGGTCAAAACTGCGATCCAAGTAGTGTTTCTCAAACACTGCATGAAAAAATGTATACATTCAGTTACAACAGGTAAAACACCATGATAGTGCAATGGTTAGACAGAAAACATATATTTTATGTCTTACATGAATGGTATGTGACCACAAAATTTCCATACTAGCAGCAGGAAGACACTATTGCAGTTAGTACAGAACTCATCTGCTAGACTGAGATACAAGTCATTGTGAAGTAATGCCTTATGAAGTGTGACTGTGTGTTATACCCTCTGCAATTTCTGCTCCCTCAGAAAATGGCACTTTCAAAAACAGTACATGTATATCAAGTTCTGTGTTAAATGTGGCAAAACTGCTACAGAAAACTTTGAGATCTTAAAGAAATAAAGCCACAGTCTACTCAATGGAAGAGTCCATCACCTCCATGCCCAAAGAAGACCAGACACGTTTGTGCTAATGTGAACTGCATGCTGGTCAATTTTTTTTTGACATGCAAGGAACTGTGCTTCACAAATTTGTTTCATACACATAAACTGTGAAACAGAACTGTCAAAGACATTCTATGATATCTAGGGGAAGATGTGTCGCAAACACGACCTGAGAAGTGGCGCATTGGAGATTGGTTTCTCCATCATGACAATACCCCTGCTCAGATGGCTTTGCCTGTGCCAGAATTTCTGCCCAATAATGGCAAGACTATTGTCATGCACCCTCCATACTCCCCAAATCCAGTACCCTGTGACTTTATTTCCTTTACTGGAACACAAGCTGACACTGAAGGGAAGGACATCTCATGACATAGGACAATTCACGAAACAATCACAGGCTACTCTTGAAGAACTGTAAACAGAGATGTTAGCAAATGCTTCTAACTACAGCACAACTGCTGGGTTTGATGTATCAAGTCCTGTGGGGACTACTTTCAAAGGAACAGCATGAAATAGTACATTAAGTCTGTAACAACAAAAATACTGACCAGAAACTTTATGACCATGTCTCATATTTTCCCCACAGAGTTTGTGCATGTGTATGTCTCACCCTCCAATCATGCTTCACTTCAAAAACTACTGAACAGGGTCAGACATGAAACCATGTAGTTTTGCATATAAGTATCTAACAAACTGCACTGTGACACATCCCACTTGATCACAATCTTCATACTCACCACTGTGAGAACCTGAAATTTCACAGGTTCATAAGAAATTCAAAATTGCAAATACAGTAGAACCCGGATAAGAAGTCCCCGCATAAGAAGTTTTCCCCTGCAAGAAGTCTGATTTTTAAAGTCCCGAAATCCTATTGCTTTTAATAAGCTTCCCTCTTAATAAGTCTTCCCACTTAAGGAGTCCCTAATCCTCTGGTCCCTTGAAAGACTTCTTAAAGGGTTCTACTGTATATACTTATAGCAGACAGACAGATCTGATGATGGCTTGTAGCAGAGCAACACAATTTTTTATAAAAAACTCAAATCTAGTGTAAACAACTCTCTCAAAAATGACTTACTGCAGAAAGAAAAGTATATGACATAAAATGTATATCCTGCTAAAATACGCAACTTTTGCCTCAAAATATACGGGTATGTGTCCTGCAGATTAGTTCCGTTACAACCAAAGTGTGTCTGCAATACATGTAAAGCAGACCCAATGGGATATAAAAATAGCAAAGAACACATACAAAAAATGTACATATACTATTGGAGTAGATTTTCTGCACATTTGAGGAGTAACACTAATGTCCATAACATGATCATGTTCCCTCTTCATGATTTAAGTCCTCTAAGATATGACACCACATTGACTGGTAAAGAGCTACCAACGTTTTGGAGGAGCTTGCTACCTGCATCTTCAGGGTTTCTGCAGAGAATCTCACACCTTGCATGATCACTTCCATACCTGTGCTTGGCCATTTACTGGTACTTTGCCCAGACTACCATATCTAACGTACGTAGGCTAGTACCACACTGTGACAACAAAAAATATATCTCTCTCAAAACTCACTCTGAGCATGTAGCTTTTTCCTCCATGACTATACACTGTGATATTTTTTGGACAAATGCAGATTGTTTGCTACCCATTTCTCTCCCATAAAATACAACAAACTACCAGTGAACTGCCAAAAATGGCTGGGCTTGGAGATAAGTCAGCAGTGGAGTTGCTGCTGGGAGTAACAGTGTTAATTACAGAATGACTGACAACTGCCAGGAAAAGTTTTGTTTTATGGTCAATGGCTAAGACAAAGTAGAGCTCAACCTGATCAACACAGCAGACCTTGAAGGTATGACTGCCATATGGAAAGACCAAACAAATGTATTTATAAAATACTATGGTGAACCAGTGGACAAGCCAACCAACAGCACAAACGATCAGACTCACGTATCTATAAAGCACAAGATTAAGGGGATCGATTCCCATCCAGCAATACATACAACATACACTCATATCTTAAATTATCACTATTATAGGAGGCTATTACAAATTCTACCATCCACTTGTTTTTATTGCTACGATTATATAGCGTCGGTGATGGATAAAAGAATAAATATGGAGCAATGGTGGAACGATTGTGGCAGGGAAAAACCAAAGTACTGTACTTACAGAAAAATCTGTCCCACTGATGCCACTTGGTCCACCACAGTGAGAGGCCAGTGACTAACACCCTGAGCCATTGCATGGCCCCTTAATGGGAAAAATGTAATGGCAAATTGTATAAAAAAATAACTGCCTGGCTTCAAAACCCAGACTACAGTCATATGAACTAATGCAATAAAACCTTGTCAATTCAAAGTGCTCAGGGCTGAAAAAATTTGGCTTCCAAATACGTGATTTTGAATTAACCAAAATTTTTCAATGCACATTTACCCATTATGGGGTTAAAATCCTACTGTTATGCTCGAAGCTATAATTCGTTTATTTCAGTAATTAGAAGTTTCCCCCTCTGGTAATCATTTTTCAAACAAGAACTACGTAATTTAACACAATTTTTACATCAAAACGCAAGCCAGCAAACAAAAATGAATGTCAAACTCTGATCCTTGTTCACTGTTTCTGAAAATAAGACTCCACTGACCTTCTTTCAGAGCGTTCCTATAAGCTCTCAACACACAATCCATGGCTTTGACAATTCTTATTAGTGGCATTACTGTACCTCATGACAGTCCAGCAGTGACAATACCATTAACTCATCTTTGTGAGCTGGTCTTACTGGAAGCAACCACATTTCCTACCTCTTCTTCTTGTTCCTCCTCCTCCTTACTACCTGCATTGCATTTGCAGTTCAGGCCATCAGAACTCGTCTATTTTATTATCTGTAGTTGGGATCAATTGTCAACATTGAAAAACCTGTTACAGCTACCAGGAAAATCCATGTGATCTTGCACTTCATCCCATTTGTTGTCTTCTTCATTTCCCTCAGCACTGACTGCACTCAGAGTGCCAAAGCCACACTGTGTGAAACCATTCTGAATAACTGCAGGCATAATGGATTCCCATGTTCTGGCAACATTATGCCCAGCACCTAAGATGTTCCATTGTCTAACATACACTGCAGGAACATTTCTATTGATTTCTTGTAACAAAATGTGCAAAAGGTGCTTTAAGCGTGCTGTTTTAAACATACAAAGGCACACTTTCTCAACCTAACTTTCACAACAGTAGACAGCACATGCAAAGGTTACTCTTTCCATAAACAACAGCAGCACCCCTCACACAGTTACTGCTTAGTATATTGATGCAAGTTTCAGAATTACTCAGGCAATCTGGCAGCAGCCTGTCCTCTGTACAGCCCATAACAGGGAACTACAGACTCCACATTCCAATATGATTCAGCTAGCTACACATTTAGTGCACATGCATGTATAGCCAAATTTTGTGAAGGTCATGCTGGAGGGTGGATTATACTGTTTCCTTCATAGACAGTACCCACCACCAACCAAATATTTGCTGCTGCTCAAGATCAACTGCTTTCACAATTCTGGTGAGTTCCAGGGTTGCCCAGTGTTCAAGAAACATATGTATGCTTAAGTGAATTGTTCAAAAAATATCATAACATTTCAAATTACTCAACTTTTAACACTCAAAGGGCCATAATATAGGTTCAAATTAAAAATTAATCACATTTGAATGTACCAGCATTAACAATACACAAAATCCTACATCTCAAGCTGAAAATGGCATATGCTTCAAATTATATGGTATTCTGAATTAATCAATTTAATATTAACAAGGTTTTACTGCACACATCACAGAAAAACACTGAGTGAGTGGGGCATTTTCATAATATATAAAGTTCAAAAAAATATAATTCAATTAAAGCAACAAATACCAACCATTTAGAGACATATTTAGGACTTCAAGAAAATTTCCTTGTGCAGCTGTAGAGTTGACAGCTTTTGGAATATGAACCAAAGGTTTTTTGTGATATTCAAGCACTATCTTCTGATAATCAGTGAAAAGTCGTCGTAGCTGTACTAACGTATTTGTCCAGTCATCATATCGCTCATTCTGAACTGCAACTCTGGAAACGTAAACAACATGTAATTACTTGTACTTGTATAGAACCAGAGTAGCTACTGTCACCCTACTTAGAAGCTCTGCATGCCAGAGTAAATTCTTTGTGTGATATGTTTGCAGATATTTGTCTCTATTTGTCAATAGAGTAACAGATGGTTTAGGTTCCACTGCCATCTGATTAATTAATGGAACACTCATGTAAGGGACTGGATCACTGCAACTAACCACAAGATAATGTTAGGTGATACAAAGGTGATGAAAGAAGACATATAGAAAATATGCTACAACTTCTTTCAACAAGACACTACACTCACATTTGTCTGGAAACACAAGGAGAAACCACAGACAACCCTCGTCAGGGTAATCAGTTCCAGTCAATATACATAATCATGATACTTTCCATCCCATAAAAATAATACATATAATTCTTTCATATCTGTAACAAATTAGTTTCCATGACCATCTAGAAAAACCATCAGCAATAACATCACAGCTTAGGCCATTCACTTTGTTCTGTCTCCAAGATTAAACCTATGATACACACACCAAAATTGCACTGCACAATTAAAACAATCCAATAAAAATCATATGCCTTATGAGGATTTTGCTTACATTTCTTAACACTGACAGGCATTAGAGTTTAACTTTTGGTATTCTCAAACAAAGAAGGCAATTACATTCCAATTTTATAACAACCAATGTTGGCAATAACCCCAGCAGCAAGTGTTTGTATGCTGACTGTTATATGTATTATCTTGTGCCATATGCATCATGCTTCTAGATGACAGATAAAGAGTCACATTTAATTTTTTAACTAACATGACTCTACAATATTACCTATAAAAATCTTCATAGAAACGTCCTTTGTAGTCCTGCTGCAGACATTCCCGCATGTAACCAGGAAATTCTTCCAAACTGCTTGCTTTGTAAAATGTACGTGAGAATAAGACAATAGTAACTTCATGGTTGCTGCCATTTTTCTGGAAGAGTATTAACATGTATCAGTAAATACCTCCCTAAAATTAAAGAAAAGCATCTGGATGGTAAAATTCAAGTGACTAAAACCTATGGACTTTGTTCTTTGAAATTCTTATACGAGACATTACAGCAAATGACTTTCATTTTAAAACGTAAGACATGAAATTAATATACTGGGACCAATTCTTCTTTTTTCAACACACACACACAAAGTTTTTTTATATGTCAAATTCATGTTTTAAACATTTACTAGTTTTGTCATTACTGAATATCTGCATAGCTACCTACCTCATAATATTTTCTTGACAGACCATGTTAACTCCAAGAACACTGGACCCAAAACCCAACACCACAAAAAAAAAGTTAAATGTTCAAAGTTCACCCAACACAGCAACAGTCAATTTGAAGACATAGTTATATTTTGCCCTTCACTGTCCTTTTTTCTTTTCTGTAACTAAATAACATGAACACATACGCACACACAAACAGCATGGTGATCTCGTAAGTCTACTTTCTTTCTGTAAGAAAGGAAAGTAGGATAAAAAAAGGACTAATGACTATGAATTTGTAACAAGTTATGAATGGGACCTTACAAGTGTACAAATAAATACAGCACATTTAAATTTTTGGGAAGTGCCATACCATATGTACCTCAGTCAGTATAGTGGCTCACTACAGGCTTGATTATCTGGGAATCAAATCCTGGTGGGGGCAAGATTTTCCGCACCCATTCAGACTGGCCCTGGGGCCCACACAGCCTCCTGTACGATGGGTATCGGGTCTCTTTCCCGGGGATAAAGCGGCCAGGGCATGGCATTGACCATCTAGCGCCAAGGTTAAAGAAAGAGTAGAGCTCCACCTCTACTCCCCATCTGGGCCTAATGGCCTGTTCTAGGTTGAACTTTACCTTTGCCATATCATATGAGAAACAGATTTGAAACAAAAACACACAAAACTACATAAATTTATGATAAATAAAATACTGGGAAATAAAATGAGGAATGATGATTAGATACAATGGGATGGAGTCCATTAAACTGAAAAACAAGGACACAAAAGTAACACAAAGATAAGAATGATTAGAAAATTGCATGGCATTAATAAATAAGTCACATGATACGTTATGTACCACAGCAAATTCTACCGTTATTTAGAGTACATCATATACAATGTGTTCCTCATTACCTGTTCCTCCTTTCTCTACCCCCACCCACCAAACAGATGAAATTCAACCACCAGGAGGTCAGAAAGCATAGTTCACATATGTCTGCATTTATGAATATGTACGATTTCACTTTTAAAAAAACACATGGATAAGCGGCAAACTATATAATCCAAGTACATATAATTGGGAGTACAGCATATACGGAAGTGCTCAGAAATGTTCAAGATGGAGAAAGGAACTTTAGAATGCAACAGTACTAGTTGTTTTCAAAATACTGGAGGGGGAGGGAGGACACTCTGCTAGCACCTGCTATCCAATATCCCTGAATTCACAAAATATACAATCTTTTAAAAATACAAACTTGACTTATTAACTGCAACCAACCTTCCATTTCTGGAACAAATCAGCAAGAAAGCCATTAACAGCTTTCTCAAAATACAGGTCTCCATGAATATCAAAATCCCACATTTCTGAACTCATCTGAATGAACAGGTACACCATGCTGGTAGATGATCGGAACACCACCTAAGTAAAGAGAAGCAAAAATATAACTTTTCATGTCTTCACAGCAGTGAGTGTTCAGACTGTGGTCATGTAATCTGGTATGTGCAAACCAAGAGGAAAATGTCGCTTCCATCTTCAGGGTTGAAGTGACTACTGAGGATGTGGCCATATTATATGTGTATCATGCCCTGAAATGCCCTGAAAACTCAGAAGTGAGGAAAAGGAGAGAAGGAAGAGCCCAGTATGAGAAAAAGGAAAGGTGAACAGAAACATGCAAAACTGCCCTTTGCAAGACAAGCAAGATGATAAAGGAATGATGAAATGGAATTTTGAGAAAGTGCCCTTCTGCAGAGTTCATCATTTAAAAATTCACCTCATTAATTCTATAACTAACTATAACTAACACTGCCAGGACTAAGAAAACATACAGTAATCCCCAGGTCAATTACACAAGTGGTAACAGCTGTTGTGTATTCAAGGGAACCAGCAGCTAGGAACACTTCATTGTTGGTTAGGTTTGTAAGTGGATGCAGTGGCCAAATAAAGTGCTCCACTTTAACATACTATTTGAGAAATAAAGAGCATCAAAAATGAATTTCATTCTTCCAAAAAGTAAAAGTGAATATGCAAGAGGGTCAGTCAGAAAACGTTGTATCAGGGGAATTTGCCACCAAGCAATTTTCATCAATTTCCAAAGGTGATGCAATATCTTGACATCATCAGATTTTAAGATGACGGCATGATGGCAAGTTGTGATGTGACAGCTTGTAACACGGCCATGGACTTCTATCAATGGGGAACAGAAAAGTTTGTCTCTTGATACAATTAATGCCTCAAATGTGGCACAGACTACGTGGAAAAGTAACAGAACAGCAGTCTTATTAAATACAAATTGTTCTTATGACAGTAGAAAACAAGCAAACCAAAATATATGCATTGAAAACTTATTTTCTGACCAACCCTCACATGTTGTCTATCCAATTAGTAAAAGTTCTCTTACTTTTGTATCATCTGTGATTACACCACAAGCAACTCTATCTCCCATGGACCACATTTCGTACACTTGGCATCTGATACTTCCTGCACAGAATTCAATTTTCTTATTCAAATAAACACAGGTGTTTACCTGAAAATTGAAAAGCAATAAAAGTATACATACAATATATATATATACATAAAGTATATGACACGATTATTCAAGTACATAATCTACACTTACTAAACTGTTCTTCAAACGCCACATTTCGCTACGACCAAGGTACTGATCCTTAAATGTGAGTTCAACAGAATCAAGAGCAACATCTTCAGGGTTCACAATATTCATGTAAACATCAGCATATGTTCGGAGCTGGAAAGCTGTAGCAATACTCTGCTCCACACTAATTACATCTGGAATTCAAAACACAGTTATAGGCAATACCATACCCATGAACAGGTTATATTCCACAAGTTCATTTGTAAACCTTATGTTCAAAACTAATTTCCCACAGATACAAGATTATCAATGGCAGTTTCATTCTCCAGACAACTACACAATAGTCTACTTATCTCATAAAAAAAAAGTTGAAATGTACTTCATTTGGAGTGATTAACTATAACATTGGAAAGATATCATCCATACTGGTATACTTTTATTCCTTGACCTACACATTTTTGATAAAAAAAAATAAGCTCTTCATAGTCTAAAAAATGCATTACCTTATATTAGACAGATAACTTTAATTTTATAACCTACATTTAGTCATATGATTTCATAACCCAGTAACAAAATGCAATTCAGCTCATGTGCTAGCAAGAAAGACTTGTGAACATTGTCATAGGTTCACACCCTAGTCAACTAAAAGTTTTTAATATGTTAGATTATTTTATTCATTTATTCATTTGTTTGCTTCTTTGTTGGTCTGTTTGTTTATTTATTTATGTATTTATTTTAAATTAATTTATTTATTTATTATACTACTGGGAAGAATTGGACAAGGAGGTGGACAAGTACACAATGAGACATTTTGTCTGCTGGTTGGCATAGGCTGTGGGTTGCTACACACTTTTTAGATAATAGATGAATTCACTCTTAATTTTAGAGGTTTTTCTATTTCACACGAAAAGCACATCATGAGTGACTTGTTACAATATGCAAAAGAATTTACATGTGAAGAGAAGATCAAGCTAGATGAAGAGGCTATAGAGAAACCATTAAACGTAGACATACAATTCTGCTCCAGTTGCTTTCCAACTCACACGCAGAGGAACAGTTCACATGGTAGTGCAGCCTGATAAGTGCATAGACACTGTCAATAAGATTGATGATGGGACAAATGATGAATACATCCCAATTTTTATTTCTAAGCAACATAATAGGTGGATATATAAAATACAAGAGGTTTAAAAAAACTTAAATGCATGAAACAATTAACTTTGCAAGACATCTTTAAAAAGATGAATGTTTTGCTGACAGCCCTACTAATTCTGGCTCTCATTGTTCACCTGCAAGCAATTTTTATGTAAAGCAAAGGTTAATAAATGTTTTAATTATATAATTTACATTTGTTATCATTTTTTGGCTAAGGACCCATAATCCAGAAAATCCTCAAAATCTGGAAAGCCTTTATTAGTCACAGGCTTTCCAGATAATGGGTCTCATACTGTACAACCAAACGTATATCAACAATCAAATTCTTTAATTATTTATGATGGAAAAAAGTATAATCAGTTCCATTCCCATCTGAATACTTTCGTAACCAGACAGCACAAGCAAGAAATTACTCAAATTAAGCACATTGTGGTTTAATAGTTTGGTAAAGCACACATACAAACCAGTTCAATATGTTTAATACTTTTCATTTCTGAATAAAATAAAAGTTTCACCTTTTCCATGCAAGTCTTCTTTCAATTCTGTTACTTGTAATAAAAGTCTGCTAAATTCATCTTCTGGATGATATATCTCAACTATATTTCCCTTCTTAATACCAGGATAATCTTTAGGATTTATAATTAAATCTTCACCTGGAAATAAAAAAAAAACATATTTTTAACAAGGTTGCATACACAAATGAACCACATTATGTGACATTTGAGGTTCTCACAGTGGCATTACTGAACGAGTTATTTAACAGTGCTGTCAATAACTAAGATTATACAGCATCAGTGACAGACGAAAAAGACAGTATGGAGCATTAGCTGAATGATACTGACCAGGCAAAACTAAAATACTCAGCAACAAACATCAATGAGTAACATTTTGTCCACAATAAATCCCACACAGGCTGGACTGGGTTCAAACCCAAGACTCCACAGCAAGGGAAGTTGCTGAGGATTCAGGTCTTCTGTGATGTGACACAGTCCAATCCTGGACTGCTTGACGCTTGAAGATGCACTACATTCCTTCAAAGCGTCCAGAACCACTCACAGACCCACACACCAACATATCCCAAAAGATGCGAGTCCTCAAGCCAAAGTATGTTCTCTCGGGTGCTGTTATAGTTTAGTTTACACAACTCACAATGCAAAACCAAGCAATATTTGAAACTCTAGGGTCAAGTTCTCCCAAAATAATTCATTTAAGTAGATGTTTTGGAGTGAGTTGGTGAATGATAAGAAATGTGGTAGATTATTAAGAGTTTTATTGATTAATTTATATCTTAATGAAGGAATCTTAACCTGTTTGTCTTTTGTGTCCATATGAAATATTGCTTTATGATGAGTGTATAATACTTATATTATTCTATCATACAGTGTGTTGCATTTTGCTATTTTGTACTACACCAAATTTGTATGTATGTTTGTATTCCAATGTCATTTTATGTTATGTGTGATATTGTGTGTGTCCAATATAACACGACTGCTGTGCAATCATATATTATTATAATGACATGTTTCATATCCTGAGCCAATGGGCTACATGATGGATCTATGAAATGCATGTAATGTAATGTAATATAACGAGTTCAAAAATGTGGATACCAGTACAGGCCCTTCCTTCCTTTCATCTAATAATTTCGGGCAGTCTTTGTCATCATGGTTCAAGCAGCTTCATCGTGTAATTATGTTCTCTTTAGCTGAACTTTTTATACTCTCTCAAACAGTACTCTCCCAAACTCTATGGATTTTAATACTAGCATCCGTTTTCCATACCTACAAGCCTATTTGGGATTTTAACCTGGTTCTCAAATACTTAAGATTGTTGCAGCTAGTAAAGCTCATATCCATCCATTTGGGAACCTGAAGAAAAAACTTTATAACTGCAACGCAAATACAGTCGAACCCGGTTATAACAACATCGGCTTATATGACACCTCGCTTATAGAGTCAGATATTCTGTGGTACCAATTAATTTGTCACTGTTAACCATAACATTACACTCCTTGGTTATAACGACACTCGTTTATAACGACACAAAACATTCAGTCCCTTTCATGATGTTATAACCGAGTTCAACTGTATATATTTCAATCAAGAATGCGTATGTCATAAAATATTTCCAAACTTTGCAAAAGTCAAAATTCCAAACACCTTAACGGTTAAGATTGTAGCAGCTAGTCAAGCTCGTATCCATCAAATTCAGAACATGAAGAAAAAACTTTATAACTGCAACACAAACATATACAGTTGAACTCGGTTATAACAACCTCCGTTTGTGCGACACCTCAGCTATCGCATTATACATTCTCTGGTAACAACCAATTCCCCATGAGGCACGTGTTTTTTCTGCCTTGCTTAGTAGGACATACATAAGAGCATCTACTTCAGACATAATATTGCCAGTCATCAATTCTAATATAATTTTCCAAAAAGTAGACTATTTTGAGAATTCTACCATCTCCTTGTACTTCAGAAGACAAGCCCTCTATGCTTTCAGGTAGCCACATAAATTCCAGGTCTAAAATGACAATAGTAACAGTAATTCACTTTGTGCGTAAAGTTGCCCTCTACATTTCTACTCATTCAGTTAACAGGAGACTGGTAACATGCTAACATGGTTACAGTAACAAATAAAAGAAAGGTTTTGAGCATTGATGGAAAAGTTAAAGTGATACGACAAATAAAAACGGAAAACAGAAAGCTGACCTGTGTTGGAAATTTGGTCTCATAAATTCTAGTCCAAACAATTTGGAAAAACAGAACGAAAATTATTAGTGCGTTTGAATGGAATGGATCAAGAATAAAGCGATTTTGACAGCCTGAACAAAGAGATGTAAATGAGGCGCAGCTTAAGTGCTTTAAGCAAAAGAGACGTGACAATGACCCAGTGAGCAGTCCTTTTCACATGATAACTATTGTTCTTCCTAATTTTAATATTAAGTTAATGTATTTTTTCAGCATAAACCTGAATGTAAACTGATAATTACAGAAGAGTAATTTTTATTATTTGTAAATTTTAATTTTAATTTAAATTTGAATCAGATCATAGCATTAACATTTAGCAATATGCCTGCAGGCCTGTATTTTGTCTTGAAATATTTTTCCTTCACTTTTACTATGCCCCTCGCTTAGAGCGACACTCATTTATTAACAACACAATTTATTCGGTCCCTTCGATGACGTTATAACCGAATCCGACGGTATTTCAATCAAGAACGCTTTCGTTATAAAATAATTTCAAATTTTTCAGAAGTCATAATTCCACACACCTTAAGTTAAGATTTTAGCAGTTAACCTAGTTCTGTTCTTTAATAATAGCCATGTCATTAAACTTCCTGGTGAAAACGGAAAATCAGTATTTAACTTTTACTTTCGGATGGAAAACTGTCAAACACTAACATCCGAAAACTAATATTTTACGTGAAATGTCGTGAAGACAAAATAAACAGCAATCAGTAACACAGTAGTAAAGAAAAATGCATCAATGAGTTCTTGGATACCAACCACTAAAATTTTTATGATGAACTATCAACTTAAACAGCTTCATTCTCTTAAATGTGCCAATACATGTTACATATTTTTCAAAACTTCAAGTGCCAGCTGTGTAGCACACGACAGTCTCTTTCGCCGCTTTCTTTTCTTCCACTCCTGCCCACCGCCTTCTCTAATTTGTCTCTCCCACTCTCCAGCCTATATGATCACCCTGGTGCAAGTTAAACGTAGCCCAGGAAACAGTCTAGCGGCGACACAAACGGCGCATCCTTGGGGTTTCTGATTCTTCAGCACCACATACATCACAAATCATCTAGTACAGGACATACATTGTGGCTTCCATGCTTTTTTAGCTGCAGCCTGACC
Organism: Reticulitermes speratus; assembly: GCA_021186555.1. NCBI lineage: Eukaryota > Metazoa > Arthropoda > Insecta > Blattodea > Rhinotermitidae > Reticulitermes > Reticulitermes speratus. The sequence continues at coordinate 22,462,231 of JAJKFL010000002.1, forward strand.
AGCTTGCCACTTTCCCCCTAACTCCCTGCCTTATCGTCATCTAAAATTCAATGTAAACAAATGCGCTAAGCATCAGGGAAAGGTATTATTCTCTGTGTGCTATTAATCCCTGACAAAGAATTTAGTTCAAACGAATTACCTTTGATAAACTTGCGTCGTCGTAGTTGTCTAATAAGCCAGCACTATACGTGTAATGTAACATTGAGGCGCGTTCGAATAATCATTTTTGCCGTGGAAAGGCAATAAGTATTAAATATTCTGAGCGTGTGGCTGTGGCCTTATTTATCCAGCATGCAAGCGCTTGCGCCTTGTTGTCATCTGTGGTCTGTCTGGCTCTACAAATAACCTGTATTCCGTTCTCAAGCCTTCAGATTATCTAGCCTAAGCCATGCACTGTTTCTTCGCCAGTCCGTCAAGATGTTATGACAGGAAGACCACTTGCAATTCAATTAAATTCAATTTTATTTAGCATCCATAATTGCTACAAGAGTAACACTTGGACAAGTCAAGTTACACAAATTATGCAATATAAAACACTCAATAAAACTATATTATATAATAATGTTCCATACTTTGTTCATGTTACGAATGAAGCACAGCATGGAGTCTGAAGGTGACATGACAGTGCTATCAGCAGCATATGTCAGTGGTTCATTGCCATGCATTCGCTTCATGGTGGCAACTGTGATGTTTACAAGCCACAGATTACAAGCCATGTCTGATATCTAAATCACCGTCACAAACCGATGTCTACATAGACTTCAAGGAGTAGGGGTGAGGGGGGATAGTTGGCACACTTTTCACGTTATAATTTTTCACATTTTCCTTGTACATGTTAAGTTGAATATAGCAGCACATAAGGCTAGCAACACTCTTGGGCTACAATCTGACCTACACAAATTTGACGCTATTCGTAAGGAATAGGAGGGAGATGCTTTTGCCCTAACCTCTGCACGTGTGCCAACCTGCCCCACACACGGGGTAAGTTGGCATATGGTAAAATACGTGGAAAATCAAGATGCCAACTCTTCAAGGCCAAAACATAACAGACAGTGATTAATATAATGTCTTATGGAACAAACGTGTCAGATAGGGGCGCACCAAAGGGGGAGCTACCAGGCTGCAGCCCCCCCCCCCAAACACCCCAAAACTGAAATTTAAAAAACGCAGATTTTGTGAATACGATGATATCAAGGGTTTTACGTGATTTACCCTGCAGCCAAATTCAGCCACTGAAATCAGCTGATGACTAGTACATTAAAATTTTGAATAATAAATTAATAAAATTAAAAAATAATAAGATAGGACACTGTGATGAGTCATGGAACATGTAGTTATATTTGTATGTATATAAATGCAGTTGCTGACAGTGTTATGTTATACTTATGACAAGATTTTCATAACACAATTTTTAAAATCAAACACAAATTATATTCAGCCTCAGGGTCAGCCCCCCCCCCCCAATGAAAAATTCTGGTTGCGCACCTGGTGTCAGATACAGGTTGTGCGCAACAACGAGGTGTTATTATGGTAATAAAACAGTTGAGAAACAACAGAATTTCGGCCCAAAATTCAATACATTTACTTAAATTGAAAAAGAAAATCAAAAGGAAAGGTAACTCAGTATGGCACTAGCCTACCACCAGCAACACACGTTTTCATTCTAAATAAAGTATCCTAATCCTATGAGACTGGCAATTTAGGCAAACACAGTTGGAAGAGCCATCAGTCCATTATTCAAGTGACCGCAACTTGCATTCTGTGCACTAAATGCACATTTCTCTGGATGCGCCAAGACAGTAGAGGTAGGAAGTATCCTCGGAGTCTTCTTCGTCTGTGTCGCCTGCATTTTTGGATTTTTTTTTGTTTGTATTTTTGCGTTCTGCTCTTGTAAATCTCTCTTTAGATACGTGGCACGCTCCTCTTTCTTATATTTTAGGCCCAGTTCTTCTCTCATTTGCTCCGAGCCTTCTGTTGTATTGGTGTCAAAAACATTTTTGACAGAGGTATCAGCCAAAATGACAGTTATTCTCTTGTTACTGTTTACATTCTTGCTCTTTTTGCGTACGGTTTAGGAAGGTTTCGAACGTCTTCTGGAGTAGCAGGATGTGTTGTAACTTTTGAAGCGGAAGATGATCATTTGGGAGAATCATCAAAATCGCAGGAAGTTCACTGTTGCTACTGGAAGCTGCTGCCTCCATAGGAGGGGCAGCTATATCTGCAACATAATCTTCCATAAATTCCTCGTTTTGAAAGATATCGCCGCTGAACAGGTAAATTCCAGAAAACTGGACACTTGCTTTGGTATTTGCAGTAAAAAGAAGTCAGGTGCGAAGGTGTATTGACGACACAAGGATCGTCATATACTGTCACTGTTGTGCCTGTATGGTTAGTTATGCAGGCATCATAAGCTCGGTTCACATACGTCGTAAGCGATCCGTTGACAGACCTGTCAAGAGGCTGAGTTACGGCTGCAGTGTGGAGGGAGGTTAAGGACAGTCACGCCATTCTGCTTGCAGTAGTCTATTGCCCGTATGACCAAATATGAATCATAGTTATCTAGCAACAGAACTACTGATCTCTCTTTAGGAGGCTTAGCATGTGCCACGAAACGTTTTACATAGCTTACAAAATGCTCCTCCGTAATCTACCCAGAGGGATGGACGGTATGTTCAATGACAGTGTTGGTGAAGTGCCTTTACCTCACCCTGCCTTACCCTTTTGCAGTATCTTGCCCAAATACGAAAAGAAATCTGAAATCCTTCGCCGCTTTCCTTGTTGACCGTCCACGTTTTCGCAGAGCTCTCACAGCTTGTAGCAATACGTGTGTTGCTCCTATATGACCTCTTCTTGCAAGTACGCATTATTTAGCTTCTTAAACCGGACAGAAAAAATCGCACTGCTAAACAATTAACCAATGAGATTCTGATCGACAGCGGGGCATGTTGGCACAGTGAGCCAACATGCCCCACGTTGAGTGTGCCGACCTGCCCCGTCGGCACCTTCTTATGTTTTAGAGTGTATCATCTTCAAACAAAATGGAAGTCTACAATTCTCTCTAGCTCCAATGTTAGCCAACAGGAGGTACCATTCATGGGTGGCACAATGTCACATGTAGCTGTAACCAAACTTCAAACACAAAACATTTTATAAAGCGATAAAAAATTACTTCCTGCGGTGTACAAAATAAAACACCACACCACACTTCAGTCATAGCTCACAAAGCGCTGACACTTGCTGACCGCTCTCAGGAGAAGTCATTGAACAGTACAAATTGAGGTGCTGCTATCCTGCGCCATCTTTGGGAGTTATGGCCATTTTGCCAACTTACCCCTGTAGCCAACTAGCCCCCCTCTCCCCTACAGCAGGACAGTACATTTCATGGATCATTCTCTTACCCATCCAACTGAGAAGTTGTCCTTGTGATATAATTTTAGTAGACTGTGGTCATGTGGTCCTGAACTTAAAACGTGTTTTTTACTGATAAAATCTGCAACCAGTAACTATTTCAGATCTCGTTTCCAACGGTTATTTGAGAGGCAAAATATGAAACCAAGTGTACGCAATTGGTGGAAAAAGAATGTGTCTCAAAAAACATTTCTCATTCTGTACTTCAGTTTCCCAACGTAACATTTCCATCTGCACTTTAGTTTTGCGTTGTGTTCTTTGGTAAAAGATTTGAGGTGCTCAAAGTGGCGTGGATTCATAATGCGGTCTGAGTTAGGATACCCCATAGTCTGGTACATGGTTATAAATGTTCTGGAAGGAGAATCGGTCTGTCTTCACAGCCTGTCATAAGATGGAGACAGTATGTCCCGATGGAAAACCTCTGTATCCATCCATGAGATTACGCGGTCGCGTGACCCGGAAGATTACAATTTTAAATCTTGATATTTTGCATTTTTCGTGAATCATATTAATATTTATTACAAATCAACTAAATACACTTATTGGGCAATAAATATACCTCATTATTTTACATTACTTTTTTATCTGAGCCGAAACATGTCGGAGAAAATATAGTGTATAATAACAATGCATATTTATTGCCTACATACATACATATACATACATACATACATACATACATACGTACATACATACATGCCTATACGTTTCACACATCCAAAGCCCGTTAATACGGCAGAATATGAAACATATCAATAATACATACAAAAGCACAAACAGACAAAAGACACCAACACACATGACACAATAATTAGCCAATACAGTACAAAATATACAATAATTAAACAAAAGATACAAACATGAAACACAGTATAACACATCATCAAAGTATATCGAAGACTCAAATTGGTATTTCGTCATCATAATTTACAATACAGAATGATGATCACTATTATAATTATTTTTTTTGACTGTGTGTGAAAAATTCATTAAGTGAGTAAAAACAATGAGCTACAAGATATTTCCTCAGTGCTGCCCTGAAGTGTTATTTATTGTTTTGATATTCTAAAATTATAGATGGTAAACTATTAAAAATCCGTAACCCAGAATAAAAGACTCCCTTTTGAAAACTCGACAGATTTGCGACAGGCTTGTGTAATTGATTTTTACACCTTGTATTAATCGTATGAATGGATGAGTTTGATAATTATCCATATTTTAAAAAAAACATCAAAGAATAGATATATAAACATGGTAGAGTTAAAATATCAAGTTTCCTAAACAAATTCCTACATGAACACCTAGAAGAGGCTCTCACCATAATTCTTATTACCTTCTTTTGAAGCAAAAATACATGACCTATATTGGAGGAATTCCCCCAAAATATACTACCATATTCAACCACAGAATGAAAGTTGACGAAATAAACAATCTTAAGAACATCAGTATTTAATACAAGAGAAAGTTTTCTAATGGTGTAACAAGCTGCACTCTATTTGGGAAATATTCGTTCTATATGCCGCTTCCAATTAAGGTGATTATCAATATGCAAACCAAGAAACTTAAAGTTAGTCACTTTCCCCATCACCTCCCCAAAAGAGTATGTCATACGTTAAATGCGAATGAAAGTTTGTAAAATACATGCTTCTTAAGATATTTACACTTGTTATACCTTTAAGGGATTGCATTACATAATAACTTATACTCAATTTAGAGCTTAAATTTTTTATACGAAAATCCCGTTTTATATCTTCAGTCAGATGTAATCCCAAAAATGTTGTTTCATATTTATACTTAATATCCATATTTTTAAATATGATTTGAGGTTTTAAAAAACTTTTGTTATTGCTTGTGTCCTACGTGGAGTGCATTTTCAGGCAGTACAACAGGTACGTATACTCGTAGTACAATACCGATGGGAGGAAAACTATTTTAAAATCAGTGGCGATAATTGGGGGGCATTGTCCTATGTGACATATTTGAGGAGTGGACGAAATGGGCTGTCGGCCAGGGCGCCGACCTCAAGGGGACCACAAAACGAAATTCTGAGCGAAAAGAAGTCAGTAACTTCTACGTGATGCAAAACCGGAACACTGCAGTGTTGTATGTTTTTAATTTTATGGCCTGCCTTACCGTGTTGGTTCCTGACGTTAACACATATTGTACTTTAACTGTCATGTATTTGGTAAGTTGCGTTGTGGTATAGTTGAAATATGAACTCACTGGCGGCTGTACGGCGGCGGATACATGTACGGTCTGCGATTGGCAGGCAACTTTCAGCTGCTTCACGGCGATGACATCTTGCACGTGAAGTTTTTAGAAGTTTGAAAGTGATTTGTGCATACTGTCTTCTGAACAGTCTTCAGAGGCAGCACTGTGAGAACCTCAAGCTTGGCATATATTTTAAGGTGACACGCAATAGCCCCAGTGAGGGTCAAGAGGGAAATGGTCGGTTTCCAAGTCCAGAAGCGTGAAAGATGTAAATCCAAAGGAACGTAGGTTAGATTAATGTTACACTTACAGGGCAATTCTGCCGGTTTATAAAAATAATCTATAAGGACTACCAAAACTGTACACTTCGTTAAGTATAGCAAAGTACGTAACACACATCGCCCTCATACACTTGGAACACTGCTCTAATGTAGACTGTGACTATCAGCCATTACTTACACATGTAAGTAGGTGCATTAAATTGATATTATATTACTGTAAAAATACATTTTAAGTTTCCTAACTTGACAGACAATGAAAGAGCAACCCACTCTCTCCATCACATTGCTTTACACGATTAGAGCGGGGCATTGTCGCCTAAGAGCCAGGGCGTAAGAAAGAAGAGAGAAAGTTATAGAAAGTTTTAAAAAGCGACTTAAAACAAAATTATTATTATTATTATTATTATTATTATTATTGCCGATCCCAGTGGCCGTGCTGTCTAAGGCGTGGGTCTTCGGCCGCTCGCTTACTGGCATCGTTGTTTCGAATCCCACCGGGGCATGGATGTCTGTCTCTTGTGAGTGTTGTGTGTTGTCAGGTAGAGGTCTCTGCGACGGGCTGGTCACTCGTCCAGAGGAGTCCTACCGAGTGTGGTGTGTCTAATGTGTGTGATCATGAAACCTCGACGAAACGAGGAGGCCCAGGCCCATATAAGGCAGTCGCGCCATAAGAAAAAAAAATTATTATTATTATTATTAATTTATGTGATGGTTTGACGAATGATCACCCAATATAAAAACTGTTAATGCTACAAATCTCGGGCTCCTTGGGTTTTTTTCTGCAAGGGACATTTTTTCTAAAGCTGGCCCTGGTGATACGTATCATTTTAATGTTTGGGTCACTGGATATCGTTATGTTACTCTAGTACGTGAAAATTTCTAACGATTGAATCTTTCTTCACTTTGCTTCTTACTTTATAATTCTGCCATTTTTGATAAAGACTGACAAATAAGAGGAATGATCCCAGCTTAATCTTGATTTTCCTCAGCTCCCCTCCAAGTTCATTATTCCTAATAATCCTGTCATTCGAATGTGTATAGTCCATGGTGTTGACAAATGTGTTTATATAAATCATATAGGAAACATCGAATGATTCGGCACATACTCGTATGTATGACGTATTAAGAAAATACGTACATAAAAAGGGGAACTCTTTTAATTTGCATGTTTCGCCTCCTAAAGGACTCAACGGATTTCGACAAACTTTGGTACTAATGAGTCTACACTAAGCATTATCGGTCGAAATTAACTTGGCTCATACTATCGGACCACTATAACTGCTATTTTACACAAAGATACAATAAGAATTTACGATTTATTTTAAAAATACCGGATATTGTTGAAAGCTTGATCCGTAAAATAAAACAGGCCCTGTAGCTTAAATCCCATTATTATTTAGCACTTGAATTTGAAACATCTGTTTTGGTTTTGTGTGTATTTTACGAAATACGAGAACAAATCACTTGATTTTATGCAGCGGTGTGATGAGCTTTGGAACAATGCACGAGTATTTGTATATGCAGTATGAGAATGAAAAAAGGCCAATAACTAATATAAAATCAAAAAAAGATGCTTGTGCAGTAATAGGTTCAGCCATAGTCCGCACTGAAATACACCTTCGTTCTACACTTTTTGCTATTGGGATTGTTGTATTCTTATTTGGGACTTTAAATAACGCAATTAGCCGTCTTCTGTGTGACCTTCATACCAGTCACACTGTAAACATTTCCTCTTGGGTGCATTGTGAAACGTCTTCATGTGTTCTCTGACATCATTTGAAATATCTTTGGAGAAACAGGGATCTACAGATCGTGCTAATTAGTTTATTTATGGCGTCATTAATTTATCTTCAGAGTCAGGCCACAGCTGCTAAGTCTGTCTTCTACTCAGGGGTGGAAATGGATTGTCAGAACTAAGCAGAAGCTCGCCAAAATTACCAACGTATAAAGGAAATTATTACAATGAAGGATTTTCGGAATTAATTTGTACAGGTATCGTTATTGGCACTGGAAATACAGAATGCCCCTTTCATGGTCTTCCTGAGCACGGCATCCGGCACGGAATATCCCAGTCGATGCAAGCCTTTCGTGCCATAAAGCTGCCGTTTTCAGGGGCACAATATATGGGACACCCTGTAGCTCATTAAAAAAGCTCTGGGGTAGTAGAAAACGTCTACACTATTTCCAGCTCCTTTTAGCCTATTACCGACATCCCTACACCAACACGCAGTTTATAATTAATTTCGGAGCGCGTTGGACGATAAAAAGTTTAATTACCTTAACAACAGGAATATCATGACTGGGTAACCAACTGAGAGATTTCTACCCAGCTAAATCGTGCCTTAAACCCAGTGCTTCTTTGCGCCAGGACGCAACGGTACTGCGTACCGGCATCTTTACTGGCGGTGACGCATTAGATGAATAGTATAACTTAATAGCTAGTTAAATATATATCTTATTTTTTGTGTTTATTCCAAGAGCATTATCACAACTTGAAACAACAATAGACGTACCTGCAAAGCTTTCTTCTATTCTTTAATGCAAAGAGAAGGGACATTTTCAACTTTTTACCTTTTTTTTTTTTGCCAAGGAATGAATGCCGGTGTTTTTTTTTTTTCCCCAAAAAAATGTAGTGTTGACAACAGATTTAAAACTCATACTTTTTATATTTGACGCACAGTGGAAATAATAAAGCCAGCTTTCTCGGAATCCGGTTGATCTCCCCTCCCTTTTGTTTTGTGTATAAGCAGCTTCCATGTCGTGTCCTCAAAAACACTTCCAGTAGGTCTGCAGACTAGGTGGCTAACGGTTGATCTCGCGTCTTATCGAGGTGGAGCTGTTATCCTTAGCGGCTGTGTCAAATGTGCAGTTGCGTCAACAATTCAACGCAACATCAAGAAAACGAGTTCCTTTCACATAATAATGAATCACAATGAAAAAAACACGTGCTATCTTTTCTGTTTCAGAGGTTATAAATGTTCCTGGTACATCTCCAATGACACCCTCAAGATACAGTGAACGGTGATTTATGCTAGTGTGAATCAGTGTGCGAAAGTTCCGGCGGTAGTGGGACAAAATACAAAATATATTTGATTGAATCGTTGTGAACTAGATATGTCAAGTCTGGATCGTCGGCTGGTTGATATATCAGCTGTTGACATAGTCACAGAAATACCAACAATGTCTCGAGCAAGAGAAATGAGAACAATTTCGAGTGGTGGTGCATTTTTATCATTGTCTGTTGTTGGACTAGCATTTTTAGTCATCGGTCCTGTATTAGTCAAGGCGCAATCATCGTCTCGCACACAAAGTCCATATAAAGGTTTCAGTGGTCTTTGGGTAAAAAGCGATTCAGTGAAACAGGTTTACTATCACGATCAGACTGTGGCGGTGGTTGAACTTGGTCCAGGGAAAAGACTTCAAAACTGCGAGCTGGTTGAAGTCAAGTGAGTTTTCAATGGGCTGGTATTATGATCACCATACACTGAATTATGAGATTTTAAGGTTACCATAACGTACTCTAATAACTTCGAAACCAACTTACCGATATGCATGAAACTCGGTATGGATATTGTGGGACTAAATGCAACTGTTTAGTCACACATTTAAAATCAAGTTCCATCATTAATGCCCCGGTGACCTGCGAAATTTTGATGTGGGAGCAGCACTAGTGCCATTCAATTTAGAATCCCAAATCTCAAAGTTATTCAGGTTTACCGTGTACAGTTATCTAATACTGGGAATTGAAACCATCGTTGTACACTTCAAGATATATTATTTATTTATTTATTTATAATCATCAACATGTTTCGGTCGTTGCTTTGTCATTATAAAAGCTGCCTTATATGAAATCAAGATGGCAATGATATCTAACTCCTTACAAGTTTTTGTTTACATTTTTTTTTGTTTCCCCGTTTAGTTAAAATTATGTAAAGTTTATATTTTAAAACTTTCAAAAACTTATATAGCTGTTGCTTGCACCTTTCCTTCCTCTTTAATTATATTTTCTTTAATCCTTTTTCCAATTATGATGCCTTTTGGTCTTCTTTCAACATCGTTGAAAGAAGACCAAAAGGCATAACAGACTAAAAAGTTCCTTTTCATCCTGTATACGGAGCACAACAGGATGCCACACACTAAGACATCTGCTAGCACTTCGCAGCATTATACACACCGCGATTTTTCGTCTTCTTTAATAATTATTGAAGTCAGGACTGATTTAAGACGTTTCTGGGCCCAATACAAAAATAAGTTTTGCGACCCTATTACGCGTAGACCTGAACTGACAAGGTAGACAGAATTTGGCACATCTGTAATACAAGCAACTTCTTCTTCCCGTTTTCTCCCAACGGTGTTGGCGAGGGGGGGGGGGGGTGTTTATCGCTCTAAACTTGTTTCCCGCGTGTCTTGCATTGGTCCGACCTTATTGGATTCACATTAATCTACAAGCACTATAGCGATATTTGAAAATCATAGCGCTCTTAAGCGTCCTGTACATTAGCGAGCTAGACTGCTGGATAAAAAAGAAGAAGAAGAAGAAAGTGATTCTTAAAAGAGCCGGATGTAATTCTTATAAATTGGGTTTCCACTGATGTGACAGTTAGGTCGGTCTTAAAAAAAACGAAATGAATCGCGATTCTTCCCCGTACACTTAAACATGTACAATTGATTCAATGCAGCTTTATCTACCACATACAATATATAATGCGTTTGGTTTTCGGTGTGATTTAGCGGGTGAGTGAGTGATTGAGTGAAGTAACTTCACATTTCGTTGCCGCGATTACAGGGTTTCCACGAGCAGGTGACAGGATTCCGAAAGACGGAACAAACCCTTGCTTCGTTCCCGTGGTTACGATTGAGCGTCATCAGTGTATGTTATGTGAAAACATGAAAGGCACTTCAAAAATGCTCGCATCTTCATTGTTTCTTAATTGGAAAACGTCCATTGAGAAGTGCTGATAAGTGACCTTTTACGCTTATTGAAACGCCAAGCCAAGATTATGATTAATCGGATTTTTGTTTGTGATTGAATATCATACGTGTGTCAACGTTTGAAGAGAGGAAACTTTGTTGCCTCGAAAAGTCGGAATCGGTTATCCATTTACGCAGCGCCATGTGCCAGAATAGAATTCTCAGATACACCGCTGTTAACCTCAAAACTCGCATTTTAAGAACGCTTTGTGCCTCCGACGTACTTAAGGAAGTGGCGCCTATTTCTAGAAATACAACTTACGGATTTTGTTAATACGATAAAGCGATAGATAACATGAAAAATATGTTTTTTATAAACACTGATATTGAATTAGGCGCTAGCGAGGCCCCCGGCAGCCATCGGATAGGCCTATACGTTAAGAAGAAACTAAGCAAATAAGGCCTTTCATTTGCTACATTCCGTAAAATAAGGCCTAAAATCAAGCTGACCACTTCAAGAAGTTACAAAACTAGCGGTGAAATTTAATTTTGCAGCCCATGAGTCAAATCCTCTAAACATAATTATGCATTAGTGAAAATAGGTCGCACCTGTGGGCTTAACGAAACAAAATTTTAAGTATGCGAGTTTGCGGTACAACCTGAAAGCAAATCTGCTCCATCGCCCTTACCTGCACGTAAGAATCCTGCGCTGGAAGATCGAAATATTATAAAATTTAAAATTTGCTGTCTTTTAATTGAAATGTTATAGGGTATTCATAAAATTTAGTTTTTGCATAAGTTGGAAATTATGGACTAACCCTTCCATGAAATCTCAGCTTTGGTAAACGTGTATATAGGCTTTTTTTTCAGTAAATATGAACGAAATGAAAAATATTTCAAACTTGTAGATAGACAAAGTATTATTTTCAAATAGACCCCATTAAGTGCTAACGTTTTCATTATTGGGTCTATAAATGTAGGAAATTGGCCTGCTTGTGTTTACCTTCTGCATTTTGCCAACAAACAAAAGTAATTAACTAACAAAAACCAACCAAGCAAATAATTCTCTGATGCTAATTTCAAAGACACCTGCGAGATATCACTGATGTGTATTTGGATTTTTTCCATCGTCACTGATTACAAAAGCACGACGTTTCGAAAGCAGACTGCTTCGGTCTTCAGGTGCAGAAGCAGTCTGCTTTCGAAACGTCGTGCTTTTGTAATCAGTGACGATGGAAAAAATCCAAATACACATCAGTGATATCTCGCATGTTACACCATTGTCCAAGAATTATATACAGTCAAAGCCACCTATTAGACATTAAATTGAACGAGTTCCAGCTATCTCTCTTTCTCACAACCAATTTCCTTACCTATTTTTGTGTTATACTTTCATCTTATTTTCAATTTTCCGAATGAGTGTTTTCCAAAATTCTCCCCTTTAAAACCTAGCTTGTCTTTAATATCTAATACCAGTGCTCACCATTGGACTTCAGAGCCAATTTTATTTAGCCCAACACACACACAATCCGTTTCTCCAAAATCTTGCCACATACGTATTATCTCCCGGACTAATTTTCGGTCTGTCAGGTATTCCCTTTTCCAGAAACTAGCTTATTTAAAATGTACGAGTTTGTACAGTTTTCTCTTCCCATCAGAGACCAGCGCATTTTAACCACCTCGATTTCATCCACTTGGCAATCAACTATGGAATTAAAGTAACTTTCTATCGCCTGTACTTTGAATTAAATTCAGTTCCTTACTCGAGCAACTGCAGTTGAATCGCATATTGATTTAGTATCTGCAAACAAAACACACTTTTCCTGTCACGTTCTGCTGTGCTTATGCAGGTAATTTCTTTGAAGGTCACGCTTCATCGCGCAACCTATTTCGAAACTGTTGTTTTGTAATTACAGACTACTGGAGGGGCGTCCAAGTCTTATCGTTAGTGGGTCACGTGATCAGAAACGCGTATGCACTGCATGCATTCTTTATACAGAATGTATCTTCAATCGTGTCCCTGAGCGTAAGACATTACCAGCTCGCGTTGCTAAGGCGAAACTGCCGCGTCTGTACTTTGTAGGGTACTGGAGTAGCAACGATTTTATTAATAAAATAATGACATAAATCTATTATTATCATTATAAATAATTTTATTCTTTGTTTTCAAAAGACGAAGTCGCTTTCTCAGTGATTATATAGCATACAACACAAACATGAAATTTCTTTCATTATTTAAAATTGTTGTACTTCTTTCAATGGATTGTCCTCCTAGCAAGTACTATAAATGATGCTGTGATATTCACCACGTATGTTAACACAATACCAACACAACATTAAAACTTTGTTTTATTTAGAACTTCAGTTCTTTAATGTTGTCCCGTACTTTTTTCAACCAGCATGCTGGTCATACAAGGAGGCGCGTTATTTCAGTATGAAGGTTAAAACGGAATATTTCAGTAACCAGAGTGATGGCACACTACACACATAATTTGAAGATCAAAAGGTTAAACTGCGTATTTACATTTACCATTATTAATATTCTGGAGATTAAAACTATGGGCCAGTTATAAATATATAAATGTTTCTGTATATTACATATGCATAGTGGTTTTGAAGTTTTTGGTTCAAACTCGACTCCGGAATAATGTTCTTCCTGAAGGGGAGAGTTATGGTTGTGGTCCTCACTTTATAAAATAAGGTATGCAAGTCTGTTGGAAGTTGTTCCTCCAATCGAGCTGGCTGTCAAACTCATCTTTTCAAGACGAATTAATCTCCCCTATGCATTCTAGCGTCTTCTTGTTTTCATCATTTGGTCCCTGCTGATTAGATTATTTTCTGGACGACTTCGAACCTGCTATAAGCCTACATGCCTCGCGGTTCGTGCTGTACACGCCTTGTAACTGGCATACTGACATCACAGAACTGACCCACTTCACGGCTGTTTCTTGGTCTGTAACGGCACACATTTGTTGTCGCTGTTGGTTCCGGGTGAAATCGCACCCGGTATTTGAATGTTTCTTCTGTGCAGTAGGAAAGGAAATGTACGTCATTAAAAGGCTAGTTATACACTATGTGTAGATAGGGTTAGCAGATGTTAGCAGATACGGTGCATTGAAAAGCAAGGCTACAGATACGACAATATACTCAATAAAGTTAAAGAAAACACTGTTAGTCAAAAGGAAATTCACGGTCTTATATATACGGTTGCTATAATCCAGTATTTTTTGCATGTATATTTGACAGGTTAACTGATCATATGCATCAGATGGGCATTGCTCAGTTTGTGGAATTAAAAAATAATTTAGAAAGTATTAATTTTGTGATGTGACTAATTAAAACGATCTGACTACGTAACTTGTTTAAAAATACAACATATACTTGTAGGCTTAAGCATTGTGAAGTAGCGAAAACCATACTATGAACAAAAACACTGAAACTTTATTGGCTACTATTAAGGAGGTTGGTCTAGAATAAATACTCAGAAAACGAATTATTTTGCAGTACTCCGAAGGAAGTAAATGACACCTTACGAAGCCTACGTCGCCATTCCGCGCCAATGGGCATTAGTTTTGAAGAAATGTTACAGCTGATGAACCAATGTCACGACTTTGTATCTCCACTGGAAACTTCAGAGAAGTCAAGTAAATCTCCAAGAGTTGCCGAAACAGTCTTGTTTGGCATCGTACCAGGTTTGAATACTTTGAGTATTACATGCCTTTTAGTCTCATTCACAACACCGCGGAACGCCTTTATAATTAATGTATATCCGTAAACATGGCATGAGAACCCGAGAGCCACTCAACAAGTTAAAAAAAATTGTTATTCAGAATTTTCGCAAAAATTTGGTCAGCAACTTCAATGTGTTATTCAGATGAGGCAATTTTAATGACCGCTTTGCAGGAAGACCTAAATGAGGCTCTGCGCGCGTATTGAGCGAAACTCGCCAAATGTTTATCAGAGAGAAAAATGTTTTAAACAGTAATTGTAGAGAAGAATGACAGACACATTTTATATACAACGAACGCACTTTTCCATAAATCTTATCGTCTTTGAGATAACTAAATAAAAGGGAGGCACCCGGTATGTGTACGTTTCCAAACGTGCATATTCAATGATCAACAGTGGTATTCCGAATATTACTAAGACTACTTCGGTACCTCCGTGTTGAGATCTAAATGTATAGGGTCCTTAGCTTATTTGGCCTACATCGTTCTTGATTTCCTGTCGGCTACCTTAACTGCTGGCACTTGGCTGACTCGGCGAGACGTCTACACCCGATATGTAGTCGTGAAGTCAGCCAGTCTTCAGTCGCAATGGGAACAGAATTTCAACACTACGTGTTTGTGTGCGATGAAGGTATTGAGTACCGTAAATTCATTCGAAAGTTTCATTAGCGCATGTTCCAAACAAGAAAACAATTTTCAAATGCGTGAAAAGGTTTCGGCAACAGGCTCAGTTCTAAACAGGCACAGAACATGCAGAAAACATGCACTGAAAAGAAATCAACTAGGCGAAATTTACGAGAGGGGCTTAGGTTAGACGTCTGGCACCGCTTTTACCCGGCGAGTACCTTACCCTCATGTCACTCATCACTGCTTACAGGTAACCCGTTGTCCTTCTTTAGATTTGATGAGTAATATCCTAATATTAAATACGACATATTAAAGTAACACTTCCCAACACCTTCTTTCAATGCAGTGAGTAAAACCCTAATACTCATACTAACTGCGTTGCATTGAAATAAAACACATAGCCTCCGACTTCCAGCAAATTGGAATAGTGACAAACACCGTGGTGCTTGCTGCCATACAAGGCGGTCTGCGAAGTGACCAACAGTATGGGCCAGATGAACTATGTACCTGTACACAAATGTGCATGATAAAATAAAATTGTGTTGCTAGAACCGTTACTTTATTAAAATTCAAACTTTGTATTTTTGAGGCTATTAAACGGAAGAGCACAAACATGCCAGAATTGTTACGCTGTGCTTACACACCCACCATGTTTTTTCTTGTCATCTCAGATTATGCAACCTGATGTCTACACCCTCTTCAAAGTCTTCTTTCTGGCATCTCCTTGTTAGTCCACATATTCTTCACTCCAAGATTTTAGTTCCATGCTGTCTTCATTCACTTTTCTTCACTCTTGTTCTCTAATGGTCTTTCCATCTCTTTCCCTATGTGGTAAGATGTTATTGACCCTAAGTTACGTGTGTTTCAGCCAACACAGGATAGCGTTCAGACTTTTGTGCACACAGGAATCAGTTGTTGAGTTCTTAAGTAATTTCTTCGATAGATGTATAAGTGTCAACAGTTCAAAAAATATCCTGAACCACAGGACTAGTTATGCTTCTTATAAAAATTCTTTACTTTCTGGATACATAGTTTAGTAGATAGAGGGGACACAATATGCACATAGAATGTGAAATGACAAATTGAAAAACTGGGTAGCAGATGGAAGGTTAATATGGGTTCTATTGCTTGGCGAGTTCACCAGTTTTCAATGTTTTCTGTTGCAGGAACCAAGTGGTGCGGTAATTCAGATATTGCAAAAACATATTTTGATTTAGGTAGAGAAAAAGAAGTGGACAAATGCTGTCGCAGTCATGACTTATGTCCTGTTAAGGTGCAGACATACAGCACACGCTACAATCTTACTAATGAACATTTCTATACCAAGTAAGTCAAACTCTACTTAGCTTCACTCAGTTACTTATGTAATGATTGCTTAGACATTGTGTTAACAGGGCTATTTTTTTGTCTTCTATCAGGATTAGAGGGATTAAAGACATATTTTATACTTTCTCTACATGCAACAAAGCATACAAAAACTTCTGGGTTGATCATGAAGATCCCTGTGTGACCTCCAAGGATTGGTGGCATTCATCATGAATAGGTGAAGGTAAAGGTAAAGTTCACCCTAGAACAGGCCATGAAGGCCCAGAGGGGGAGTAGAGGTATAGTTCTACTCTTCTTTAACCTTGGCGCTAGATGGGGGTGGGTGGTCAACGCCACGCCCCGGCCGTTTTACCCCCAGGAATGACCCAGTACCCTTTATACCGGACGCTGGGTAGGCCCCAGGGCCTATCTGGACGGGTGCTGAAAATCTCGCTCCCACCGGGATTGGATCCCCGGACCGTCCAGCTCGTAGCAAGTCACTATACCGACTACGCTATCCCGGCCCACTCATCATGAATAGGAACAGGTAAAGTTCCATCTTTGTGCAAACACCATGCCGTGAAGGTATAAGGGATCTAAGGTCCACACAGCCTAGATCTCAGCATTGCATGGAGGTATGTGGTCTGTACCCCCATTAAGTTAACACCCATTACCCATTAAATAAGAGGCATAGTGGGTTCCAGAGCTGGAATGGACATAGTGGTGAAGAGACAATGTAGAGCTGTTCAGGCCATAAACAGTTGTCTTACTGACTGAATGGTTCAGGTTTACCTCAATAAACTGGTTTTGATGACATTTTATATTCTCAATTCCACAACTAAATCACTGGAATTATAATGTAGGTACACATTTTAAACAACTGTTCAGATTACTAAAATAAATTCAGTGGGTTTAAAACAAAATCAAACAAGATGGTAGAATGGCATTAAAATGACAATAGAGAAAAATGGGTCAGAGGGAAGAAGTAGATAAGGGATGGAGGTGAATGGAAGCAGCTCAGGAAATTGGTCAGTGGTGGAAATTTGAAGTAGGTGGGTTCAATTATCATATCTAAGTTGATATGATAGAATTCATCCCGCTGTGCTATGAAACTTTTAATAACAAATCTTTAAATGGTCCATCCAACACAACTAGATTTATTCAAAAGCAGCTACATGTTTCCCTCACAATTGACCATCATCAGGCTATCATACAATATTTAAAAGAAGGTAAAATGTAATGTATATACCGGTAGATTCATCATTCTAATTTTTACTCTGTGGGATCCCACAGCCAAACTGCTAAGAAATACTGTACAGAGTTTAAATGTAAATATTGCATGAGTAATGGTAAAGTTGTTCCTATGCTTCAGTATTCCCAGAGGAATGGAATCCTCAACCTCACCCCTGTGGAAACCTCAAAACTCATATGTCCCTATGCTAAACTAACTAACCCCCACGGAAAGAGCTCCTGCTACCAATAGGATAAATGGCTCAGTGGGGCCCAGAGCTGTCCCAGATATGGTGGTGGAGAAATAATCTCTGGCCCCGATTGGGTAGTGAACCTCAGTTCTCTGGTTGTCCAGCCCACAATTCAATCAGTGTCCTGAGTGAACTATGCCATCTGCACTAAAAAAAGTGACAGTAATATTTTGAAAGTAACTTCAGACAAATTTTCTTTCTTGTTTACAGATCACACTGTGCCTGTGACAACAAGCTCTTCCAGTGCCTGAAAGACAAGAATACTCCTTTATCTAGACTTATAGGAAATGTTTATTTCAATATAATAAAAGTCCCTTGTGTGGAAGATATTCCTCCTGCCTGTGATGAATCTGGCTGTGTGACAAAAAAATTTAGAAATGCTCGTCCATTTCCCTAATTCAGCTACCGGCAAACTATGACTTACAGGCTTACTGGTTAACATGAAATTAAATATATACACAGGAAAATTTGTGTCAGTATCATAAGAGAGTAAATAGTCATGTATTAAACCACTGAAACAGTTTGGTTCTAAATGTATACCTCCACTGGTTTGGCCTACAAAAATGGTCCACTTACTAGAAAACTATCTCATTCCTGATCTGAGCTCATGTTTATCAAGGAGAACTTAAAATGGACTGTAACTTCAACTAACTGGATATGTATAAGGAATTTATTATTAAGTCTTTCACTCTTATTGCAAAAATTCATGTGAGGTAACTGTGCATTAAATCTAACTTCAGAGTCAGCAATACCATAACAGTATTAACAAATCTTGTTTTTATCTTGAAACTCATAATTAATTTCTATGACAGTTATCGATGGGGGGGAGGGGGCAGAAAACAAAAGGAGAAATGGCCATGCCAATGGAATACACATATTTTCCAAACCCGTTGTTTGGGAATACATGAAGAGTTTCTTGCAGTCTTTGCAATGCATATAACAAACACTAAATTAAACTTCAATTAACATTTCATAAGTAACTAAAGAATTTTAGATATAACATCACTCAATAAGGGTTCTAGGGTGTCTTCAAAACTGCTACTTTTAGCTAAAAGTTGAATCTCAACTGATGGGTGGTTCAATAGATTTCCAATAAGCCACAATGTTTCATGTTGTATATGCAAATATGGAGATGCCAGAAGCATATGTAAAACTGACACAACTGAAGAGCTTGTAAGTAACAGTTTTGCAGCTCCATTACTGACACTTAAGTTCCCCAGTATCCTCACAAGAGCTGTAGTCTTTGAGACCTTCATGTCACTATCCCCATCAATTTTACATTGTCCTAAGATATTAACTGCTCGACTGACAACCGACTTGCTCAACAATACTTCACAACATTCAGTACAACAAGAAAGAAGATAAATAATCCAACAAGCTGACTCTTCTCTTTCCATTAAATGATGCACATTCATCACAATGTTTCTTAGTAATGCTGAGCTGTAAAAAGAAAATAATGTATATTTATAAACTTTTCTTGTGCATTGGATTATTTAATGATGCCCAGTGAGGTTATACAGCGAGTGTCAAGTAAGGCATGAAGATACTTATGCATGCTGATTGGGTACAGGTTTGGAAGGAGACTGTGAGAACAAATTTCAAGGTACTGTCCCAGTATTTACCTAGGCAGACTAAGTAAAATCATGAAAAGAATGTCAGGTTTGTGGCAACCCTTCTGAGATTTCTGTCTGGACATGTTTGGTTATACTGTAGAATGACAGGATGATTATGAATTGGAAAGCCTGTAGAAGTGGTTGTGAACTATTTTAAAATACTATCCAAGCATTTGTCTGTAGAGGCAGCTGGTCTATGGCCTGAGATTAAAGTCAGATACTCAAGCAAGAAGCAGGAGTGGCATTCACTAGGCTACAATGTTCCATATAGACACTTTTCATCTGAGTTACTGTTCATTGGATGTCTGTAAGATTTACCATTCCACTGTTTAAACAAGACAGCAGGTGGCTGTTGCTGACTAGCAAGGAATGTCATGCTACTGAAAGTTTAATAGTCAGCATCAGTCTTGGACACATACTATCAGCTGTCTACAAGCTTTCATGACTTCATACACGGGTATAGGGTATCAAAAACAACCTGCTGAAATCAATGAAAAATTCAAGTGGCCGCTATTTTTTATGGAGTTCACTAAATTTGTACCAGACATCACTAGCATGTAGGCTAGTGTTAGCAGTATGCTTTACATACACCAACGGACAGCACACTGAGTGTTTGAAAGGTGATAATGTTTTGCTTTAAAAAAATGTAAAATTGAAATCCAGCCACAAACAGTTAATACAACATCTTATGTCAGAGGGATCATTTCTTGATAAAAAAAAATATAAATATAATTCAGTGATAGTATTTGGACAAAAGAATAAAGTTTACAAGTTTGTTATAAACAGTCATGTAACTCATGCATGTTTATGTAATAATACTGTTACTATTCCAGAACAATTTACAGTGTTATTTCACTACTGAAGGAAGTGTTTGGACACATTATTTATGTTCTACATGTTGCATTAATGTTTTATGTCCAAATATTAATGATTATTATGACAATTTCAGTGAAGTTCTAACAGTCTTCATAAAAAGGCAAGTTAAAACATTCCCAGATGTACAGTCTATAGATGGCAATGATAAAGAAAAATATTTCTTAGTAAAGTAAGAAGTCCCATGTAATATATTTTTGTTTATTTACAGGATAGAAATCCTTCACCAATGGTGGATTTCAAGTATCAGTGGTTTCCTCTTTGCATGCAGTATCCAGTAATGGTTTTGTATATCTGCAATTTTTAATTTGTGCACAAAAAAACCGTGGCTTCCTGACCAAGAAATCCACATACATTAGGGCCAGGGTTTTACATTTTTCATACTTCTCTATTGTTATTACCTCTGTATCTTCAGAACTAGCATTTTTATCTTATTTCTTATATGTGTCTCAGCCTTGTCATTTATTACTCATTTCTAAAATACTGTTTGTCTAAAGGTTTTGTATGAACTGTAACACACAATATGAAAGAATTACTGGCACTCCCAGATTTACAGTTGGGTTCAGTTCCAACGACCACGTCACTGAGGTTGCGAGTCAAAAATACCTTATACCTATACATTGACTGCCCACTAGCAAACGAGTAAAAGGTACACACAAATCAGACACCCAAATACAGTACTGTGTACAGCATCATTGTAAACTAACAAAAACAAGACAAAGGGACCAGACACAACCTCGACTCATATGCATATGTACTGCACTGACCAATTGCAGGGCCTACTGACTGTATTACAGTCAAGTATGAGCAGTGATAAGTCGAATTGTCATATGTCAGGGAGCAACTGCATATAAATATAAAGCATAATGGATAACCAAGATTACAATGAACAAAGTGCATATATACAGAGAAACATCCACAACTTTACTCCAATATGTGATTTGGTGTACAAGAGACAATGCATGATAGTTAATTTTGTATTTGTAGTTTATCTAAGTACAATATCAGTAACTCTGACAATATATCATTGAAAGACCAGATAACAGTGAGTAATAAATTGGAAAGGATGTAGAAGGAAGTGGTTATGGTCTAATTTTAGGTACTATCCTGGCATTTACCTGGAGGAACTGAGGAAAATCATGAGAAAACTCAGAATAGTTAGTGTCCTGGCTGAGACTAGAACCATTACCTCCTGAATACAAGCTACAAGCATGACCACTTAGCCACCTTCAACCACAGAAAAGGACTGAAAAGGAAGAAGTTATGTCTTATTCAAGGCATCCTAGCATTCAGTTCAAAGGACTGAGGATAACAACAGACAGCTATAAGCAAAGGATTAAATTATTAAATTGTGCATATTAAATGCAGACTTACTTTAGTTTACTTGTATACAGTCCAGTCTTGACATAATGAGTGAGAGCATAAAGAGTGGCTTGTATGACATCACTACTTGAAGATGTAACCAAATGTAACAGTTTAGGCAACAGACCTTGCGCACATAAAATTGTCCAGGACTTAACATGACTTCCCGCCAAGTTTCCCAAAGTCCAGATGCAAATTTCCTATGGAATAAAAAATACTTATATTTAAAGCTGCTCAATCATCATCATCATTGCTGCTGCCACCACCACCACCACCACCATTGTAATTGTTCATTCATTTGTTGTTCTTGTTCCTAGTGATTATGTAAACTGGTCAAGTGAAAAAGGGGTAGACATATAACCACTGAAGTAAAATCTTCACTAATGTCACGTTACAGGCTCATCAGTATGTTCAATCATACAGTGAAATTAAAAAGAATCATATTTTAAAAATTTGAGACAGCAGTTTCTGGAAAAGGCACACAGTTTATTAAAGTTGTTCATATCAATACTCACTTGTGTCCTACAAGCTGAGGTGTCTGATACCATGTATTGAGCAAAAATAGGGAAAAATGATGAAGTTATTTATTTCAGAGTCTTCACTCTCTCATTTTATTACCTAAATTTACATAAATAAAGAATTGTTGAACATGTGTATTTATAGTTTATTTAATTACTCTGTCAGTAACTCACACTATGCAGCATCAAATGATGTATAATTAGTGGTAAATGAATTAAAGGAAGTGGAAGGAAGCACTCATGGCCTAATTTGAGGTCATTTACCTGGAAGGACTAAGGAAAGACAAAAAATCATTAGTCAGGATAGTTGGTATTGCAGCTGAGATGCAAACTTAACACCTCCAAAACACAAGTGGACCACTACAGCTTCAGCCAACTTATTCAATGAATTGTGCTCTGTGCACAGTATAAGATGCCATCATAAGTCCACATTTTCTTTATTTGTCATATCATATCATATCTGGCCCACACAACGTTGTATCCAATGGGTGCGAGGGGATATTTCTCTGAGAGTAAAGTGACTGCAGCAAGGAAGTTGACCATGAATGTGTCAAGCTTTACCTACATGTCCACTTTTCCTTCAGAGCACAGTGCTCAGGAAAAAGGGGAACTTTATCTTAACTGATCATATAAGTCACCATACCAAACTACAACTAATGGCAGAAGCTTCCAGTATGCTGTAAACAATAAACATTTAACTGACATGGTGTGTGGAGTCAGAATGGAAGAATAAAGTCTGCAGTGTCTCAACACATCTAACCAGTGTGTGGAGGGGTGAAGGCCATATTACCACAACAGTAACACAGCATGCTATATGCACATTCTGCAAACCTCAGAAGAAATATGAAATATATATGTAAGGCAGAATATTTTGAAGATTACTCCACAACTTATTTTCTTTCAGGCAGTACCATCAGAGAAATTAAATCAAAGACAGGAAGGTAAACCAGACATGAAACATGCTTGTGGGATACAAGAATTTAATGTAATATTTTGGTTGTAAAGCTCATAGGCATAAGTTGGATAAATACAGCACCAATGAATGAATGAATGAATGAATGAATGAATGAATGAATGAATGAATGAATGAAAATGGAACTTTGAGAAAGTATAAAACTGCTTACCAAGAAATTAGTTTGACTGAAGTTAGCCCAACTTGTAACAGTTTTGGCTCCTAGGTTATTTAGTGACAGTGTTTCATTTCAGGAGGTTGACTAGTGTAAACTGGTGTGGAAAGGTACATGGTAACATGTACAGAGATCAAGTATCCCTGAGTATGCAGCTATCATGGGGTCTTTACTGTATACAAAGCCTGCATCCATGAGGAATTTAAGAGTCTATTTTTTCCCACAGTACAACATACCTTATTTCATAGTAGAGTCTTGGAAGTGCTGACCTCATGCTCCTGAGCAGGCCTCACATCTTTTTAAAAATTTCTCAATGCACAAAAAAACTCATCTTGATATACTAACAAATTCTCTTTGAAAATTACCCTTCAGTTCTTGAAATTACAATGAATTGCCCTAAAATTTTCTCTTCTTCAGTGAATTCCCTGAATAATAGTGCCAGGATTAATTTCGCATAATGGTCGGAATTTGTTTCTTCAGAAATTGCAGGCCCTAGGCTGCATTTTGAACTGCATGGGGACTTTTGTAACATCGACATCTGTTATTTTGGCTGTTGGCTTTCCCACATAATGTAAACCAAGCCTCATCTGAGAAGGATAAAATTGTGTGTATTTCATTTTTATCCTACCATAAACTTTTAATTTGAAAATTTACCACACTTCTGTACATTGTTCTTTTACATGGCACTGCTGACAAAGGATATTTTTTACAACACTTTTGACTATATTCTTCCATGATGCATACTTTGCAAAAAGTACTGCAAAGGAACACTGTGTTCAACTGCATAAATTTCATAAGTGCACTGAGACCATGTAAGGTCTGTTTGTAATACAAGATGTCTAACAAATAAGAACCCATCCAGCCACCCAGGTATCAGTGGTGATAACACAAGCACAGTGTTACAAAACAAGCCCACATCCTATTGGGACGTGATAACACACACTTTCTGTGTAACTCAGGGCCTATAACATGGAAAGAAACAGTCATGGTCTATTTCAAGTTACCCTTCTAGTACCTGTCTGGAAAGAATGAGGAAAAGCATGAAAAATCTTATTCAGAATAACTGATAAAGTGACTGGAATTCACACCAAGTACTTCATAAATACTATTCTAGAGCATTACTACTATACCAGCTTGTTTACTGGCTTGATAACTGAGTCAGCCTGTGGAAAAAATAAACCTGACATCACAGTTTCAGATTTTCGTGACGTATAAAACAAGTTATAAATATCAAATTTATGCCCACACTCAGACGAATATATTTTCTTGCTAAAATCACTCGCTTAAAAGTAGAACACTTTCAATGTGCATGAATGTAGTGACAAGAATATTTTACCAACAGGTGGTTGTTCAGTCCATCCAAGTGTGATATTAGGTAGGGAGCAGCAGCTTTTGTCAACATCAGGCATGCTTTCTCATTGCCTAGAGCCAGATTACAACAGCAGTTGGCAGCAACCAACTGAAGTGAAGCATTTTGTCCTGAAAATGCACAATGGGTTAACTTTATCATACCTCTACGCCCAGTCATAAAAATCCTTCTGTCAGTAATGTCATGGATGAATGCCGCATAGGTTGTTTAACTACAAAGCTTATATGGTATCAGATAATTTGAGATGGTTGGAGAAAGGGAATAAACCATTATACAGATGTAGGGATAATGGAAGAATCATATTAAAAGATTATTTCATTAGGGATAAGTTGGGAGATATGAACTGGGTTCAACTGTATCAGAAGAGAGTTCAGTGAACAGCTTTTGTGGAAAAGAGGATAAAACTTCAGGTTCCAAAAAATAAAGAAAGTGGGAAACATCCCTCTATGTGGTGTAGGATATAAAAAAGGTTCCAAAAAGTGAGGAACTTACTGGTCAGCTTAATGAGTACCAACTGCTCAAGTAAGATCCTGTACAATGAACTTGGTTCTTTAGTTACATATGAGATAGGATAATTATATACAATTATTCTGCATTCCCTTTTGCTCTTCATACGTTACTGTAGCTAGAAAAGAAAATGATTTTACAAATAGTTGCCTTTAAGAATTAAACAGTTAGTGAAAGACATTACTTCCTTGCCTAAAATCTCATAAGGTATATCAATTACTGTTACTTTCCTCTTCATTGTACATCAACTTATCAAATTACTGTCATACACCTCTGCATGCATAAATTTAAATTGTGAATATTCAGTGTGAGTGATTACCATGTCTCCTCCATCTCAGTATCACTTGTCAGAATTAATGTTTATATTGCAAATAAACATACTTAGATGTGTTTAGTTAGGGTTTAAATCTATTATTTGACTGCATATGAGATAGTATACCAGTTCTCAGAATATTAACTGCTGACTTAAATAAGAAGAAGCTGAGAATCAACAGATTCTATATCAAGGTTGAAAACAAAACCAAAAGTAAAGTAATATACCTGTTAGCTCTCGGACAAGGGCATGCAAAGCTCCTGTCACTCTGAAGAAAGCGACTACATTTTCCTCATTTTGCATAAGTGCACGATTAAGAAGCATAAAATCATGAACTGTGAAATGGCTTTTGTGTTTCAACTTCTCGGCCAGTGTCTTCACTTCTAGAGCTGTCATGACTCTCTTCTGGCTATTAGCTACTTCACCCAGGGTTCCACGCATACTGTTTACTCCCATCTGTCTGCGTTCTCGTCTTGCTTGGTATTCCACTTCTCTGTTGTTCCTCCGTACCATTTCTACTGGTGATTCTTCTGACGACATTTTGCCTTCTGATCAGAGTAGACCATTGGTCTGAAAATTAAATAGAAGTCATAGGAAACACCCATGTTAAAATATATGTAAGGACTTATGTCATCCACTGCCATACAAAATCTTCTCTTTATACTTTGCCGGATTTGCATAAAATGAATGCAAATAATGTTCATCCACATGGCCACAAGTTCATTTCCAAAACCACACAACCTATTTGGATGAATTTTATTTATGAATGTCTAGAGGAAAATAATGGTAGGTTATTTACAGGTAAGTTCATAAAAAAATATGTAATCATATGGGGAGGGGTAAAATCTCTAATTTCTTTAAGACTTCTACATGAATTTCCAGGCTTGGCACCAGCTATAATTCTGACAATTTTCAATGTGTAAACTAAATATCCTACTACTGTTAGATGAATAACCCAAATACATTTTCTTCATACTTCACTACAGAGTAAAATAGCCAAAGCAAACTGGTTTCAGCGTGTCAAAGTTGCTTGTATGAAACATCATTATAACTGAATTACATTATCCACCTAACTTTGGAAGCATTACAACCTTACCACCTTCATGTAGCCGATTGTCTAGAAATCTGGGAGCCTCAACCTGCTGGAACCCTAAGGGCCTGTGCAGGCCTGTAATGGGCTTGCTTTACCCTTTACTGTTGATAACTTTGGAAGCATTACTGTTGTTAAGTGCAAGTGTAAACCCAGTCCTCCTCACTCCACTAACGGTTCTCGGTCTGTGTATTAACTACATGGCCACTCCAGACAAATTTAGGTTAGGGTGTTGGCTATGTGTCTGTTACAGTCGACGCGATATTTGAACCCCGTCCTACTTACTCCACTAACCGTTCTCGGTCTCTGTTAACTACATGGCCACTCGAGACAAACTTAGGTTATGTTGTAGGCTGTGTGTGTTACAGTTGGCGCGAAATTTCAACCTTGTCCTGCACGGACTGGCGCCCATACAAACACTGTAGAGGCAACCTGGAAACATGTTAAGGTTTTCCTCAACGCATACAACCGTCAAACAAACTACATATATTGTCTTGCCGAATATACGTTCACATCTCTTTGTCGCGCACGTGACATTGAACCCTTCCCGATGCTCCTTCACGTCGTCAGAGATGTGGACTGGTCGCTCTGGCCATAGGACATATTATTTTACATTACATTTTCCCCGAATTATATCTGCTTACATCGAAATATAATGCAAAATAATAAGGTATATTTATTGCCTAATGCATGTATTCAGTTGTTTTGTAATAGCGATTCAATGCACGGAAAAAACAGAATATAACGATTCAGAATTGTAGTCCTCTGGGTTATGGGACTGTGTAGTCCGACTGGTGGGTACCGAGGTTTCGGTCAGGACAATACTGTCATCTGTGAGAATGGGTTTCAAGGGAGAAAACGAATATTTTACATATTCCTCACATAAAGTCCAGGATGGTATTGGGCTACTTGGAAAGGTAAGGAGGTATACGGAGGGGTACTTGAAGCTGAGCACTGACGGCATAGATCCCTACCAGATAGTAGCACGTGTAGCATTCCTTGTTCCCATTACATTGAAGTCTAGTACCACAAGCCGTCAAGAGATGGCAGTGTTACGCTATACAGCGTCTTATGTTTACTACACATAAAATCGAGCCAGGTATTAGGCTGTTGAGGATAGACGAAGAGGTATAAGGAGACGTAGCAAGAGCTTTCTGACAGAACACAGAGCGGTACTAAATGGGAGGGACTTAAGTAAAGCAACCGTCCGATTGGTTGGAGTAAAAATGAGACTACACTACTTAAGCCCTCTCCCAGCCATTGCCACTACAACCACGTCTCCGTATATCTGCTCTGTTGTCCTAACCGACTAATACCAGGCTGGATTTCATGTGCAGAACATCGCTGAACAAGATGATATTCTTTCTCGCTCTTGAATAACTTTTTCAGTTATTTATTACTTTTTATTTTGGATTCAACCGTGCTTTCATCCTTCACTGAAAAATGTTCACGCTTTTCTGCTTGTTTTCTTCCACACTTTTCTCACGTGTCCCCACCCCTACTTCTCAATACTTTCTCCTTGTTTGTAAAATGCAATGGCGTCGCTAGGTTTCTTGGCGACCGAGGGGAGTAATCACACTGGGTGCCCTGCACAGCAATTCCCGTTTGAAAAATCGGAATTATTTCGTTACTCGTTCTCTGGCTTAACAATTTAAAATAGTTTGAGTTCAGAAAATCAAATGTTCTCGCTAAAATATACGCATTTCGCCGTCTTTTGGACTTCAACCAATCAGACGGCTGAACTTCTTCAGCCCCTCCCAACTCTTGCTACTGTAACAACTTTTCCGTATACCTCTGCTGTCCTAACAGCCTGATACGAGGCTGGATTGTGTGTGCAGACTATGGGGAAATGGCATCTGTTGAGTGCTTGTCGTACTAAACGTATATGGGACTTGTGTACGTTGTGCCATCTAGTACAGCTCTGGTTCCTAAAGCCGATAACAGGTGGCTAGATTATGCCATTCGCTTCACATAAATTCGACCCTGGTATTAATTAAGCTGTTAGGATGGACGAGGAGGTATAAAGAGATGCTGTACAGAGCCTTCTGACAGACCACAGGCCGGAACTAGATGTGAGTGGCGTAAGTAAATAAAGCAGTCTTCTGATTGGTTTCAGTGCCAAGGAGATTAAGTACTTATGAAGATATTCCATTTTCTCCACTATTTAAGCCCTCTCCCAGCCATCGCCGCTGCAACTAACATGCGAAGTTTATGATTCTTTATACCTGCTCTGCCATTCTTACACACCAATACCAGGCTAGATTTTACGTGCAGAATATGACTCACCTTCATATTCCTTTTCTCCCTTGTGTCCCCTTTTCAGTGACTGTATTTCATTTGCAATCAATTGTGCTTCCGTTCTTTACCTACAAATTTTCGTGTTCTTTTCTGCTTGTTTTCTTCCATAATTTTCTTACACAAGCCCCCCCCCCCCCCCCTCTTCTTCACAAGGCTTTCTGCATCTGTTTGTAAAATGCAATGACATCACTAGATTTGTTGGGGCTTGTCAAGCCAGTTGTCACCACTGTCACAAATTTCAAGATCGCAATTATGTGTTCACCCTTTGTTTGGCTTTACAATTTATATTTTGAGTGACGAAAATCAATTCCTTTTCATTTAGAAATACTCACTTTGCTGTCGTCTGAGTGGCTGCATTAATGAAGCCACTCTGGCAATACTGTCTTCACATGTCATAGGAGGAGAAAGATACCATCAGGTACAGTGTTTACTAGAATATGCCATCCTAGTAAAACCTTTCATTATGGTCTTGGGTTAAAATCTCTGCCACTTTTTGGATCAGCATACTCTGTGAGGTAACTTTCTACTGAAAGTTGAAAGCTGGAGTACATGAAACACAGACACAGGCTAACACATTTCTATAATCTTCTTCTTCTTCTTCAAGGGTCAAGTAGTCTAGACTGCACGACTTTTGAAGATGGGACCGACAGGTTGTCCCGAAACGGCGGTAACTAACGAAATATTTATGCTGCATAACATCCCAGAAGAGCGAACATATCATTTACACTGTGGCGGAAGTATTTCAATATGCATACCATGCTTGACCTCTCCACTTTTAACCTTGGACTCTCTAATGGTTGTTTAAGCAACATCTGAAAGTAGTCTTATTCCTGTTGAGGAATGTCTGTCTGAAACTCATGAAAGAGTCGGACCGTTTCAGGCAGTCCGTGTTAGGCTCAAAAGTCTTTTAAGTGGCTATTCTAATAGTGTTATCCCTATTTTATAACAGATCCTGATTTGTTTTGGGAGCCTATATTCCTGTTTTATGGGCATGTTGAAACCATTATTTTAAGCACATGTGGGAACTCTCCCACCACTGTAACAAGCTACACCAGCAAGTCAATCACAGCGCAGGCAGTATGGCGCTGGCTGGTATAAATATCAGCCCAGTTCCACCAACGAGCATGAGATTGGAGATCATCGGTTCACTTTGGTGTGATTGACTTTGATTAGATCTTGAAGGTTCGGTGTTAGCTGCTGAAGAGTGAGGACGTCCTGAGAGCCGAACCTAGCGAAGAAGCAATAGTCACTACAACGAGAAGCGACCGAGGAAGGAGTGGTCTTTAGCGTGCTGCCCCTAGTCCACTAGGAAGTCGGCGCAGCGTCAGGAGCACGGTGCCCCCTGCTGTAGGCGTAATGCTGAAGCAGGAGGAAGCTGCCCTTATGAGGGCTATAGCATCGGTGCAGGGGAACCCAGTCCTCTTGCGAAAGCTGAGGACGGCCCTTGCCGTCAACAAGGCTAGTAAGGCCGCTGCTTGCTGCACGGTCAGAACGTCTCGCGTGACGCCATCCAAGCGTCATGCCGCCACCACCACCACCACCACCACCGGAGCCAGGACCGTGGCACCGCCGCTGCCCATCGCGGCCAAGAGGAAAGCTGAGTTTTCGTGCTCAGACGGCCTAACCACCCCGGCCGCTAGGCGCCCAGCGCCTGACCAACAGGGCACCTGCGTTGCCCCTACACCATCCACCAGCCGGCAGCTAGACGTCGCGGCAGGTAAGGCAGCATACGCTGCGGTAGTAGCCGGGAATTCCAACCCCCGTCAGCCGAGTGGGCAGCCCAAGCCCAAAGCCACTGGTTCGGACTCCTCCGAACCTGCTACCTCTTCTGAGGCAGCCACCAGGCGCATGTCTGTCGACATGTCCGGGCCTCTGGGCAGCATGCCAGCTGGCGCCACTGAGGCTGGGGCCGTTCCCGCAGGTGAGCGGCCCAACAAAACCCCTGTCTTTGTTTCAGGTGTCAACGACACGCGCGGATTTCTCGCGTGGCTACGGTCCAAGTGCCCTAGCAGCCTGTCCGCCCAGATGAAGGGTGATAAATTAATGATCGTACCGGGTACTGCCGATGGGTTCAGAGCCACAGTCAGTGCCCTCCGATCCCTTGACGGGAGCAAGGGAGTGACATTTCACACTTTCTCTCTCCCAGAGGATCGTTGTGTACGACTGCTGTTGAAGAACCTCGGCAGACAGATGCCTGAGAGCGTCGTCCGGGAGGAGCTGGAGGCCCTGGGAATCCGTGTCCAGGGCGTCATGCAGCTCCGCTCAGGGCGCCGAAACCAGGACACCGCTTGCGATCGGCCCCCCACTCCACACTTCGTGGTGTCGGTGGCTAGAGGCCCAGAGGTGCAGAAGGTGCGATCCCTTTCAGAACTCTGCGGCCTGAGAGTCTCTGTAGAGACGTATGTAGCCCCTAAGGCCCCGCTTCAATGTAAGCGCTGCCAACGCTTCGGCCACACGCAGCGTAACTGCGGATACGCACCCCGGTGTGTTGCCTGTGGTGAGCCGCACCCCTCCGGGGAGTGCTCTACCCCTAAGCAGCAGCTTAAATGCTGCAGCTGCGGGGGCAACCACACGGCGAACTACCGGGGCTGTGCAAAGTGGAAGGAAGCCAAGGCCGCGCTTACAAAGCGGACGCCAGCACCTCGCGTCCACATGAACGGTGCAACCGGTCGCTCGGCTTCAGCGCAAGTGACCCGCGCCGAGCCTTCTGCTGAACAGAAGAGTTTAGGCCCTGAGTGGTCTCATGTGGTGCGAGGGGGGCGGGTAGTAAAACCCACCACCCCTCCGCAACCTACACCCACCCCTAAACCAGCCGCGGCCCCTCAACAGGGCAAAGCGACCTCAAGCAGGAAAAGGGTTCAGGCTACCCAACCTGCCGTTGCGGCCCCTCAACAGGCCCCAACAAAGAAGCAGGCGATGACTGGTAAACCATCGCCTCAACCTAACAAGCCTAATCCTACCCCCATCCCACCTCCTAACCCGTCTCCAATCGAGGAGATCTCTGATCTGCTCGACAACCTTCCTGTACACGCGTGTGTAGAGCTGACACGGCGGCTCCTCACAGCGGTACCCTCCCTCCCTTCAGGCGCAGCACGTTCGCGGGCTGTCCTGAAAATTGTTATCCTTTTTGTAGCTGAATATGGTAGCACACCCTAAGGCTCACAGTGTGAGGGCACTACGGCTGGCCTGCTGGAACGCCGATGGCGTGCGCGGCAGAAAGATGGAGCTGGATCACTTCCTTGGTAAACACGGGGTTGACATATGTCTCCTGACTGAAACCCATCTCAGATCAGGGCAAGTCTTTCGGCTCGCAAACTATGTTTGCCGCCGTACAGACCGGCCTACAGAGGGCGGCGGTACAACTATACTGGTCCGCCGGGGTATAGATCACTACGCTATACCCATCCCCGGCCTGACCCAGTTGGAGGCAACTGCCATACATGTTATGTTGGCAAGTGGACCACTGAAAATCCTGGCGGCTTACCTTTCGCCTTGCCGGCCCCTAATCGAAGCGGATTTGTCTGCGTGCCTGAGCGGAGGGCTTCCCGTCCTCATGGCGGGGGACCTGAACGCCAAGCACGTGGAATGGAACTCGAGGCTAATCACGACAAGGGGCAGGCACCTTCGTGATTACGCCAACGATCATTCGTGTTTGATTTATGGGCTGGAAACACCCACCACTATCCCATACAATCCCTCTTCTACTCCTGATGTCGTAGACATAGTAATCACTAAAAACCTAGTCATC